>OX382264.1:18403668-23203668 GCA_947507595.1 Pyralis farinalis | reverse complement strand
TTATGAAAACCAAAATAATATACGCGAATGTCGTGTAGTTTACCCTATACATTATATGTTAGAAATATTTTTGATTTTATTTAAATTAATAAATTAAGATTGTATGTTACATATGTTAAGTGTAAAGATTGTTTGCCAAAATCTGCCTGCGATGTCTGCCTGCATGGACCACAGCTGTGACTAGACCAATTAAATATTGAGCATGGTGAAGAACCATGTTCTTATACATGCAATCTGCTGCTGCTGAAAGTGACGAAGGCGATACAGAAGCTGCTTACAAAACTCTTTTTGTGCTGTATGAAAGCAACGAGTGCCGAGTGAAATTGAATATAACCGGCGTCGTGCCATTGCAGTATAGCAATGCAATATGAAATATTCTTAACAACCACAAGGATACCGTCACAACGCCTACGTTTTAAAATTTTATTGATGTAACAGCTTTTCTATTTGTTACCGAGTATTTATTACGAAGATGTGCGATTGTTGTAAGGACCGTAAATCATCACGGAGAATGCATAAGGCATGTTGTGTACGACGTATGTAATGATCGGTGCATATATGGGTAGTAGGAAGCGAAGTGGAGTGCTTCTAAGCCGTTTTCCCATGGCACAGACGCTGAGTGATGTATTTGTGAGCTGCCTGATGTATAGCCCGGCTTGTTCTTGCACTTGAACTTGTATCGGTTACGGTCCATATTCTAACAGACTGCAACCGAACCGCATTACTGTCGTCCGTTAGTAGGACCGAATGCATCGTCAGTTCGGCGCATATGCAACCTCTACCTACCTATTTGTATCGGACTTTTGTGGCACTGATGAACATAGCAGTTTATTGTTTTTGTATAGGGAAGCGTTAATTCAAATACAGCTGTTAACGTTCAAAGGAACAATGCTGTTGAAAACATTGCAGCAATTACTCGCCATCGTTTGTACTACAAGAGCACTGTTAGAAACAGTTGACTAATAAACACATTTTAGCCGGTGTATTTACACAAACATTAACGAGGCGCCCGTTCGTTTGAACCGTATTAATCTTCACTCCTGGCCCAAATAAATTTCGGCATCCGTTGCCGGCTCTGTTACAAAAAGTCACTGAGCTATTTTAATTAGCGTAGCAGTTCCATGTTCCTGTGTAAAAAATGTCAATAGGTTTGACTCATACTGAGACCGTTCGTATGAAGATATGTGGCAACGGAATGATATTATTATATAAGTGAAAAATGAGTTGGGTTATAATGTAAGTGGTAAAGTCAAATAAAAGGTGCTTCTCGTCAGCCAAAGCTAACTTGACAAGCACGCGGTGAACCCTGCCAGGTGCCGACAAAATCAATGAGACCCTGGAAAAGATACGCAGGTCATAGTGTCATTCAATAAGCAATCTGATTAGCGAAGTAGATGACAGCAGCCAAAAACAATTTTCTAGAGAGCTTTTGCATTCTTGGCAGTAAAGTTGAGAACTAAACACCCGAGAAGTTGACGTATTAGCAAAGGATGTGGCAACATATTAGCGATGCTCCATTTATTGCAAGCGTTCAAAGACTTTTTTCAATGCCTTGGAACCAGTCGTAAGATTGTTTGACTTTCAACATAGCATAAAAAATAAATGTGGATATTTTAGTGGTGATTTAAATTTATTTATTTAATAAATGGTACAATGAATATTATAGGATGACGTGTAGGTAATAATAAAACTTCAAACGGTATATTTATCGTAGATACATAATATACTGTTTAGGTATGTAACCTAATGAACTATATTTATGTTTGTAATAGATCTCAAAAAGTAAATTGCATGAGGCAACAAGAGTCGAGAATCACATATATAAGAAAAACAAATATATTCAGGATCCGAGCATAGGTTTTAATGAAATCTTTTGAATTTTGGAACGTGCGAACAAACACGTGTGAGACCGAAGAAACTTCAATTATTTATCGTATCTTGCCTCATATTTGTTCATTATCTCGCGCGCTAGCAGCCCTATACGGGGCTAGTGTGAGTGCTGAGGTCGTGATGTGTGTATATGTGGAGCACGTTTCAGAAGATAAAAGACGATATTGATTCCGTGACGAGCCGAGAGCGGGCTGTGGGAAACGATTCCTGTCCATTTAATAGATGCCCCGAGGAGACGACCACTTCAACACTCTTTGTTCGACAGTTTTCAAAGAAAAATTAAAACAATAAATGATTTTAAATTATTCTGAATTCGGCTACCAATGTTCTGTTCAACTTCACATGTGCGAATTTCGTAACATGTATCTTAAGTTTCCAAGTATAATTAACGAGTGAAGGGCGCTGTGGCGAGCACTTTATTCCTAGTTTCGTGCGGCGGTCGCAGGCTGTCCGCCCCGCAGGACTTGCCACATTCTCGTCGGGTAATTACGCACGGCCCGTCTCGTTCCCAAGCCTCAACTCTAACATTTTATGCCTCATTTCGTAGTATATGATTTGCTGCTCACATTATTTACAGTAATTATCGTGGGAGCAATCTGAGCTCGCGTGCGAATTAAATTCACTTAATGAACTTTCGATGACAACTAGCCATTGTTTTACTGTCAGTAATACGTTCTATAGTAATTTATATACGTAATTGCCGAAGACAGTTGGTTAAAAAAATTGAATAATACATGTGTACGTTTAGAATACGCTATATACTTATAATGGTATGTGGACCGTGTTTGTGAGAAGTTGCTATGACTGTGGTCGTAGAGCGTAGTAGCATAGATTTTTAATGACTGACGAAGATAATGTGTTATCATCAAATATAATTTTCGAAATTGATAAATATTAATTGAATCAAAGGTCAAG
The DNA here is from genome assembly GCA_947507595.1 of Pyralis farinalis. Lineage (NCBI taxonomy): Eukaryota > Metazoa > Arthropoda > Insecta > Lepidoptera > Pyralidae > Pyralis > Pyralis farinalis. Next base: position 23,200,863 of record OX382264.1, on the reverse strand, counting down.
TTGACGCTCAATATTTAAACAAAGGTGAAAGGAGCTTTCTTCGGTTCTGCGAATAATAAATGTGATTATCCTTTATACATGATACGTATATGAGTGTAATGCTGTAAGTTCTGCTTGAGGTATATAAGGGAGTCTTTTGTATCTCTTTTGTCGTTGAGCAAAGAGATCAAACAGCTTTTAAGTTAGTAATGGTTGTAGCCGACGATGACAGCAGATGTGGAGGCCGGCGTAGAGTGGCGGCGATGGGAGTCCCATTTGGCCGCGAGTTCGATCGGTGGGCCCGCCTCGGTCCACGCTCGAAACAAACGTGTCTTCATAAAATACGGCCGGAGATAAAAGCGCCGACTCGCTGCTTTTTATCCCAACCTTTTTTTCGTTAGCGTCGCCTTTTCCGCGAGTTTTTAACGGTTAATTTGTCATTAGCTCTGCATCTGTCAGCGCGTCGAGTTTGTCGCTTGCAGAGCTTCAGTGAAATAAAAGAGTTAGTGTAAATTTTACAGAACCAAAGGAAATGTAAAAAATACCAAGCGAGTTTTTTCAACTTCACTCCAGATTAATTAATATCACAACCTCGTGAAGCGGCGCCAATTAAAGTTTTGTAATAAATCAAACAACTTACATAGAAAGTGTTGTACTGAAGTATTGACTTTGAAACAATTTAATAAATAATGGATCCAGAAAATCAATGTTGATTCACGGTAATGGCATGGTGGCATCATTAATGATTATAATGGTCGGGGAATTGTTTCTAGTGCATAATGGAGGCAAGGTAGGGGCGGGCCCGGAAATTGTCCTCTTGTCGGGCCTCCGTCGCATTAGCGGAGGACATTAGGCAACACACCCGCCCGTGTGTGCGTGGCGTATCATTTGTGACTCGTGACATTCGTCGTGCCCGCCACTAATTTACTTTCAAAGACGAAATCTGGACAATGAGTCGACGGAATTATGATAGATATAACACAGCGTGAGAACGCAAACAACCGACGGGCGAGCAATCTTCGTCATGTGTCATGGAAACTTAGTCGAACCATTAACGATCAACGAATCTTCCAGCAATTTAGTTTGAGCACATAATTGCGAGAACAAGTCGAAGCTAATTGATGTCCGGGCCCCGAGTTCAAGTTGCCGTTAATATATCGTGGGGCAGGTTCTTGCATATGCTCCTACATCGTTAATAGCAATCGTGAGACTCCCACTGATACACTACGCTGATTTGATTACATTATACAAAACAATACTATTATAATAAATTGCTCCCACAACTTTTGAAATTTTAATTAAAAGAACACTGAAGACCTATTTCAATAAACAATAATTGAAATAGGATAAAGTAATTATAACCTAGTACTTTAACTGTAATTAGTTGGTTAATTACAAAATATTTGTTGTAGCAAACATTTTTGCACGTTTGTAAACCAAAAATAATTATAAATAAATAATAATAATAATAAATATTGTCGGACAAATTATACAGCGCCATCTAGCCCCAAAATAAGCGAAGCTTGTGTTATGGGTACTAGAGAACTGATAAACATACGTAAATACATTTTTTTTGTACATACATACTTATTATACATAGAAAATACCCAGACCATGACAAACAGACATGTTCATGCACACAGATGTTTGTACTGTGTGGGAATCGAACCCACGAGCGTTGGTGTCAAAGTAGCGTAACAGCGCGTTTTACCACTGCGCCACCGAGCTCGTCGAATTACGTGTAGCATGAGAAAAATCATTTTTTCACACAAGTGCTTTTGCCGCACAAACCAATAAACCGATTGACTGCGCATGAAGGCTCCCCGCGCTCACAAAAAAGCTGTGTTTTAGCGCCTAAATATCTCAGCGATTTGAGCCTACTGATCAATGGTAAAATATATTAATAAGCCGTTAATTAATACATAGAAAATACCCAGACCAAGACAAACAGACATGTTCATGCACACAAATGTTTGTACTGTGTGAGAATCGAACCTACGAGCCTGGGTGTTAAGTAGACATTGCTAACCAATTGAGGATCATAAAAATTTAAATTTTAATATGAATTGACGACACCATTGGGTTAATACTGATTTGGAAACTATGACAGAATTATCTACTAATTTGCATGCAATATTTAGTCAAAGGAATATATACCTTACTGTTACACAATTAGAAACTATTTGTCAATTCGGAAGTATCTTTTATGCATGAACTTATTCAATTTTTTCATGCATATGAAATTAGATTTATAAAGGGACAACGGTTTGTAGGTTTGTTTGTCGATCATCCATTCATGAGACTGCTGTTCTTTGTCTAGTTCAAAACAACAAATCCACATTTAGTCTCCTACGACAATGTCGTAAACAGCATTGAAACGTCCGTGGTCGCAGTGTATCAACATGTTTGTGCACCAATCAACACGAGCCCGTTTCTGGGCTAGCGTTAGGTTATGAGGAATTCTAGGATGACAGAGTTTTCTAACTTTCATATGTTTTGAACTTGTCTCATACCGATCCCCAAATCGGAATCACCTCGTAACCGATGCATCACGCATCGGTTTTTTTCAATAATTTATTTTACAGTAAGTAACCACATATTTTTCGGTGGTCGCAATTGAAGTCATTTCACGAATTTGATGACATTCTGAATAATTCAACCACGTTTATGTTTCGCGTACCAACATCTTGCGATACTCAGATATAGTGCGTGCCTGCCAAAAGCATTTCGAAGACGAACAGAGCAATCTTTGCGGAGAAAGACCACTTTTAAAATAATAAAACAATCATCGCTCTGTAATCTTTTCTTCTTAATTACATTTTCACTGCGTACTTCAATGTATGATGAAAACAATTGCCTAAAGATTTTCTGACAATCTTTAGGCACGATTTCTTGTTTTAAAAAATATAATGTTCTAAATGCAAACATAAAAATACGTGAAATACGTATATCATCTGCTACACTTCCTTACGTATATGTTTCATTATATTCAATTTTTTTATACAATATCGGGAGGCGTACAAGCATACTTGATGTAAATTGGCCAGCCTACGCTTATAATACATTGGATATCGCTCGCGATCGCGATGCCAGTTCTGCTGAAAACATAGCAACTCCGTAGGAGCTTACTGGTATCCTCATTCATTCGCAGGAATACGACAACACAACACATACAATAATATAACTCTCTTGTTATTTTGCAGTGGTATTCAGTGAGGTAGGGGTACTTCTGCAGACCGACTGCTTTGATGCACCGTATCCCTCTTAAAAACATCAAGACTAACTGACATGCTCATGCCTACAAATGTTTGTCCTATGTGGAAATCGAAACCACGAGCTTTGACGTCAAAGTAGCATCCACAAAGTTGCAAGTAGCAACACAAACCACCACCGAACTCGTCTGTATATATATGTATATGCTCGAATACTAAAAAGTATGTCCCTTGCGGGGTAGGCATAGAGAGAATCCGAACGCCATAAAACGCGTTCACACTTCAATTCGCTTCTTTAGTATTCATACTAAAAAGTAATTCGTATAAAGTCGTGTTGCAGTATATCAAGTAATAAATATTTAAATTGCGATTAGTGGGCACATTAAAATCGATTTCGAAGAGGCATTCGATGATCTTATATGCTTATAACATACTTTATATGGTCATAAAAAACTTGTTTGTTAGGAATTGTCGGACGTAACTATATGACTAGCACTGACATCATTAAACATCAACAAACTGGTATTAGGATAGTAAAGTTTTTGCTCATCATGAACAACGAAGCGAAAGTTGTAGGCGAAGGCGTGGGTAAGTAATAAGGAAAAAATATCGATTTCATGCCTGCAAATAGCAAATAAAGGTATTAATCTCTGCTTTAAAGGAAAATATATTTTCATAACAACAGTAACAATGCTTAAGAGCTTAAAGGTGATCTCACTCACTCACAGAATAACAACAACCGTCCAAAGAGGCTCAATTTACTTGTAACGTTGATGTACACACAGCGACAAGTAATTTTAGACACTATTATATAACGCAAGACCATATTGCTTCTATTGCGTGCGCTATAGGAACGGTGCAAAGGTCAAACAGTCTAGCTTGAAGTGTCACAGTGTGTAGTTCCCCAGTCTGGCGGCTTAGTAAAAACGATGCACTCTACTTTTCTTACGCCAGAGCCGCGTTTATTAGGAGAGAGGCGTTTATTAGGAGTGTGAAGCTATAGAGGAGTCGTTGCATATAATCCAAATTATTACAGCAGTTTTCCTATCTAAATTATTAGAGACATCCACGAAATGTATACCCATATATAAAGCGGAAATTTGTGTGTTTATTTGTTTGAATATGCTTAACTCTCTGGAACTACCCGTCGTATTTAATTTTTTTTTTCACATTTGATAGCTTAATTCTTAAGGAGGCTTATAGGGCATTAAACATACGACACGCCCCCTAGAAGTCGAGAGAAAAGAAAGACAGTAAGATAAATCGATTCACACGAAATATGCGCAAACGAAGTAGCGTTGCGTAGCTAGACACCAACAAACCATTGTCCCTTTAGTACATAAATATATGCAAAAATTTCTCGTTTAAAGTAATAGGATTCTTATCAAATATATACAGCTACGCATATTTTAAGCCGAGGTCGTAGAATTATTTTACAAATTTACACAAGAAATATTCTACTGTATTCTATATGAATTTCATTGCATTAATATCTATAGTTTGAGAGGTAGAAATGATAAAATAAAAATCTAATAATACATATCAGACAATTATAGAATGCAGGTAATACAACCACTTTACAGGTTGTAGTAGCCACTTCACATCAGGTGAGCTGTACGGTTGGTTGTTACCCGACATAGTATAAGAAAACAATAAACAGGACAGTGATAAGGTCCCAGTTATAATAACTTAGTGTTGTCCCAATAGTCGAAATTCGACTGTCATTATCAGAAAAATATGTACGAATTTGCACATTTCCAACGTATGCGTTTTAAAAAAATTATTCGTTTACCGATGAAACTTGTTAATAGCTACTAAAAATCTTTATTTTTTTGTTTGTTTATTGGTTGACAAACCAATGACAAAAATATACTTTTTTGTCTTACTCTTTCTACTTAAATAAAGATATTTGTTTTATTTTCGTAGGAAACTAAGAAAAGTATATGCCAGGAAAATTAATTTGACTGCGAAGATGTTATATTAGATATAAAATCCTGGCAAATCCGCTCATTCAATTTGTTGTAATGAGTAAGAGGTTCTTAAGTGGATAATATTTAGACACGGAATTCGTGTTTAACTTCAAATACAATTCTTAGAAATGTAATACAACATTGTTAAAAGCATCTCAAGTGAATTGTTTTAACTTGAACTATTGTACTACAGCCATTAAATTGATTACCAACTTCTGAATCTATTTCCATTAGACCTCTATTACGTCTTATTTAAGACAAATACATACCTATCTAATTGCCATTAATTGGGTGCTTATCTCCAAGTACTTTTTATAAAAAAGCAAATGTATTTTTAACAGTATTATTGCGTACTGGCCGGCGCTAGTTCAATGCCTGTAACTGGTAGAGACATGTGTTTTTGCTACGTGTAGTAGTACAGATCAAGTAGCCTGTAATATATTCCACAATTGTTTATTCTGAACTTACTAGATATTTTTGGCTAGTTTCTACCCCTCAAACTACATTTATGAATTCAGTGTAATTCATATAGCTTACAACAGTGTCAATTTGTAAAGAATTCTATAACCTCGGCTTAAAATGTTTGGAGCCGGTATATATTTGATAGAATCCTATTACTTTAAACGATAAATTCTTGTTGACCGTATTCGCAATGATGAGGTTAGAAGCAGAGTTGGTCTGAAAGAGAGCGTCGGTGTAAAAATAAGAAGAGGCATGCTCCGTTGGTTTGGACATGTAGAAAGAATGCAGGATGAAAGAATGACTAAGCAGATATATAAAGCAAAAGTGGACGGACGTAGGAGCCGAGGAAAGCCTAGACTTACCTACCATGATCAAATTGGTCGTGTTCTATCAGAAGGTGATGTCAGGAGCCCTAGAAACCGGCGAACGTGCATGAAAAGAGCAATGAATGTGAAAGAAGCGAGTGAGGTATGTAAGGATCGAGTCACGTGGCGCTCGGTTCTCTATGCCTACCCCGTAAGGGATTTGGTGTAGAGTTATAGATAGATAGATAAATTGTTGTATAGATTTATACAGAAGTTGCATTTAATGAAGCTCAAGCGACAACAATTTATTCGTCTGTTACTATCATATATATATATATATATACAAATATAGTTCAAGAATCTTGAAAACTGTTCTAATGATTTGTATAACATTTTGTATATAGATAAAGTTTGCTTTATTAGTTCATCTATACAGGAGTTTTTCCAAAAAAAAATGCGGCTTTACAGAAAAAATAAAAGCTGAGCGATACTCAGTCGCCCATCTACTGGTTGTATTATACATAAAGGTCAACAGCTGCGAGGTGACTTGGCAAGAAATACTGCTCGTGCTGAATATGGTAAGAAGAATTGGGTGATTTGGCAATAGTTGTCGTGAACTCGGCAGAATATAAGATCAAGTAACCCAGCTGTGATAGCTCAGTGGATAAAGCGCCGGCTTATTGACTAACTCGTCCCCGGTTCGAATCCTGGCATGTACCACTAAATTCGTGTTTTCGGATTTATGTACATATTTGAAATTATAATTTTCCCGCCGGTGTAGGAAAATATTGTGAGGAAACCCGCAAGTCAAAGTTATATATCGAAAAATATGTGACCTAACCTAAGAAAGGCCTAGTTTTCCCTCTGATTTGTGAAGGTCTGATGACAGTCGCTCCACGTAAAAATAAATCATTATCTTCGCCAAATTGTTACACTTAGGTAGCGGAACCCGCCAATCCTCTTGAATTAGTAAACGGGATTTCGCTAAGAAGACAAGCTCAAACAAAATCTATCGAATGGAAGTCGGACTTAGTAATATTAGTGGTCGTTTCTCTCTTAGTCCTTAGATTGCAATAATCCATAAAAAAACAACTGTTTATTTAGTTAGTCAAAACTTGCAATGCCGAATATGAATTGAATATGAAGCGGACCCCGCCAATCCTATTGAATTAGGAAACGGGATATCGCTAAGAAAATAAGATCAAACAAAAGCCATCGAATGTAAGTCGGACTTAGCAATATTAGGGCTCCGTTTCTATCTCAGTCCTTAGATTGTAATAAGAAGGCTTTTTTTAATATCTAAAATACTATTGATCTGATGACGCTGAATGAAGAAAAACATCGCAATTGAATGCAAAATTTGTTTTTGAACTACACTCGGACTACATATAGGCACACATAATCATTCTCTTTTTTTGTCTCTTTTACACACACACACGTACGCACCGGAACATGTGAGTTAAGTGGCTAATAGACGTGAAAATATCATCAAAATTTGAGTTTCGACTTTTGGAACAAACATAATAATTTTCGCTATATATTAATGATTTAAAACACAGTGTGATCAAAAGAGTACTCTGACTGGGGACGTGAATTTGTAATACTTGCCTCTATTAGTTTGGCACAAGACGATTTCGATCAGATTTATAGACTTTAAAAATCGAAGTTTGGTTTAGATTAGTGGCAATCGACTTGCTTTTTTTATATTATACAACGTCGGGAGACATACATACGGCCCACTTGATGTAAAGCGGTTACCGTAGTCTTTCAGCGCTTACAGTATATTAAGTTTTATTCGCGCGATGGCAAATCTGCTGCTAACACAGCAGCTCTTTAGGAGCTTGTTGGTGACGGCAAGCTTTGATGCGCACCTCTCTTAAAAATACCCAGACCAAGACAAACGGACATGTTTATGCACACAGATGTTAATTCTGTGTGGTCATCAAACCAACGAGCGTTGGTGTCAAAGTAGCGTTACTAACCACTGCGCCACCGAGTTCATCAAAAATTGTTTAACGCTAGGGCTCTAATGGACGAGTGTCATTTAAGCATTCAATTTGGGCAAGCGAAAAAAATAATTTAGCTTTAACTACAACTACTAACACGATATTTTGATTTTAGCAACACCTACGACTACTCAAGAGCAAATAGACATAAAGCAAATAACCTAGGGAGAACCTATGAGACCGATTTTACATAGTAGCTCAATTCGCCGCTACGGGTCGGGGCGTAAAATAGAACGCGCGGCTCTTATTAGCTAGTTCACGGATCAACATAGTTGCACATGTCGGCTTATTGGTTAAAATATTCTCTCATTGGTCAGAAGGTTCGAATCACTAAGATATTTAGGCACTAAAACAATATTGTGGTAAGCACAGGTCTTCATGCGCATTTCGTGGGTTTATTGTATTGTGCTGGTAACCTTTCTCGCTTGCATGACCACAGCAACGTACCAAGAATTCGTTAGGTGATGATCTATTAACGAAGAAGAATTGTGTCTTAAGTCTTCTGTAAGGCGGAGATATACGTAAGAGTAAGACAGTACGAGAGCTTTACTGGCTAGTTGGTTGCGATCACCGGTAAGCTCCTAAGGAGTCGCTATCTTAGCAGCAGAGGTGACATCGCACGAATGATCCTTAACGTATTGCAAGCGTTTATAGGCTTAACATAACCGCTTTACATCATGTGGGCCGTAGGTTTGTATGCCTCTCCAAGTTGTATAAAAAAAGTAGAGTAACGCTTGCATACCGAGTTTGCACTTAAGATGTTAGAAAGAGAGTATCGGTATTAATACAAGAAGAGGTATGCTCTGTTGATTCCCTTATGTAGAAAGAAAGCAAAAATAAGGCATTACGAAACAGATATACAACGCAAAAGTTGAAAGAAGACTCACTCTAAGAGCTCCAGGAATTGGAGGAATTAGAATTGGCGAGCCTGCAATGTTAAATGAGCGAGTCATATGGTGCTCGGTTTTCTCTACCTACTACGGGAGAACTTAGCGTGATAACTTAGAAATAGAAATAAACATTTCGTCGAATTATATATCTATATTACAAAATTCATGTAACTGGACAAGTAATGTTATGTAACATAGCAAACTTTCAAGGGTGATACGCATATACTTCAATACATTAATAAAAATAAGCAAATTTAAAGCAATGATCAAAGTAAACTTCAGTTACATGCGCGCTATCTGTATGGTATTTCAATAAACTGAAACTTGGCTAAGAAATAAAAATTGTTTCACACAAAAAGGATACACTACACCTTGTTGGAAGTATTTTGGTTACATATTTCTTCAGCATAACTCTATAATGCCTATTCATAATAATGCAATATCATTTGTATCCAAACGGCATTTAATTTAAAATAAGTATTGCAAAAAAAAAAAAACAAAATAATAGTCTCTATAACTACTTTCTGCTATTGTTAATTTCAGATCAGAATCGTTGAGCGCTGCAGATATATTATCATCACTGCAAAATCTCTATTTATGAACAGAAATAATAAATATAAGCTACAATGTTAGGTGATGATCTATTAATGAAAATATATTCAAATACATACAAACATTGTTAGCAATCCAATATAACCAATGTCACGTAAATAAATATGTTTATTCCCAAACATTATTGATGTAGTCCGTCAACTCTCGCCGCCTGCGTGACGGCCGCCTCATAACTCACAAGTTACACGGACCAACCATGTAATTCAAGACATTTACTACGATCAAAACACATTTTGAGGAAAACAATAAACACTAAAAACAATAAAGAACAAATTAAAGTCGGACACAGAATAAACGTCGGCGAGCCGGTATATTGCACCGCTTACGGTATATTGTCGGGAGTCACGCTACCGAGGGTCGGAGCTACCTGGTGCATGTGGGATATAGGGCAACGGTGACAGCACGAGCCTGTCAAGATGTTGGGGATGTGGACGCGCGCGTGACACCGACCGAGGAGTGATACGCGCGACGGTATCGGTCAGTGACCGCGCAGCAGGTCGCGCACACCGTGAACACCGAGCGTACCTCTCGCCGTCAGAGGTGTTGTGTCGAATGACCGCGCGATAGATAACGAAAACGCGCGCGGATCGAGCGCCCTCCGCAGGCGATTTGATGCCCTCCGCGCGACGCCTCTGCGCGCGCACTCTATGCGACGGGATAATGCCGCCCTGTCCCGTGTCGAGAATCGAGATATCGAGTTATCCGTCGCGGGTGGCTATCGTGCTTAACCCTGTCAGTTGGCAGAGCAGATGAAAGAAGGCTCCATTTCTATACCTGAACAATCTCCTCGACTATGATATTTATTTGAAAAGGAAACCAAAGCTTTCTGATTATCTGTAAGGATTCTTTATGCTATATCATATATCTAACCAGTCAGTGTGGCTGGTAACGGGCGGAGATGATATCACGGTAATATAAATAAAATCTTAATCGACAGTTGACATCACTAAACAGATTATAATTGGAGCATGCGTAGTACGAGGGTGGAGGGTAAGAGAGGACGACATGGGGGTTGGGGCGGAGGGCGAGGGCGACGAGACGCGCGTGTCACCCGCGGCGGCGACGCGACGCTACTCCGACGTGATCTTGACACCGCACATGCAGAGGCTGTGATGGCACACACATAATAAATACATTTTTTAATCAGATGTTCAAAGTAAACATATCCACCGCAGCATCTGACTTAATGGACCAGTGTGAAGGAAAGTAAACACTCATATCGGAGTTCGTTAGCATTGTACCATCACAGCTGGAAAAATATTTTTGTAGTAATAATGAGCTTTTTAATGACCGATATACTCGTAGTATGTTTAATTGCCACGCCCACCGCTCAAAAAAGAAACTTCTGATTTAAGATGAGCCTTTATATTCGAGACAACAGTTATCTGAAAAATACCACCATATTGGAATGTAATCTCGATTTGGAGATAGGAAATAACAGTCGATAAGTAGACGTGTACGGGTGGGGGATATTTGTGAACGACATGTAGGCCGCTCGGAGGCTTAGACCTTTTTACAACGAATAGAGCCAACAGACAGTCGGGACGTGTGGATACGAAGTCCTTGGCGCGTGACTTTCGTTCACGCTCCATCGAGTTTAAGGTATGCTGTGTATCTACCAGACAATCTATGAGCAACATACAACTCTAAAACACGAATACCTTAGGGAGCAGTTAGGTGTTACAAACTTCCAACAATAATTAATGTTGTTGCTGACAGAGTTTTCCAATGAAATACCTGACTTTACAACTCCATATATGTACTCGTATACTATACGATTTGCAATGTACCTCTTCTGAAAAGCATTTAGTTTCATTTGTTGTTGTTCATGTTTGGGTAAATTCATTGTTTTGACAATATTTTTCTGTCTATTTATAAAGTAATAATAACCGGCACCTGCGAGACTGATTTGCGTACTGAGAATTCCGCCCGTTTCTTTAACACTGCAGTTTGTGAATAGTAACTGATATTTTTTTTTTAACTCTGTTTTTTAAAGCTTTATAAACTGTACTTGCCGCTTGATCTCTTTTAATGACGGAAGCACACAAAGCAGGTTAGCAAATTTGACTTTCGCAAAATAACGCCTGAATAACTACAAACTGTACTTGTTTTCGATTTTGAGTTTTATAAAATTACATGGCAATGTGTGGACGGTGTCAGCCGGGAACCGCTGACACCATCCATCCATTGAAACCTAATTTTACGGACAACCATGTCCCGCTCCTCAGGAGTCGTTGATGGAATGGAAACCATGAAATCATTGTGTATTGTGAGTTATGTCTATGGTCATTATTCAGATTTAATATGTATGTCTACTTAAATTTACCTTAGTATAATAATGAAAGAAAAACAAAGACGGACTCCTAAAATAATAATATATGTTTATTGTATGCCCATTTATCATATATAACACGTTTTGTAATTCATGGTAGAGTCGCTGGGGCCGGTTCGGTAAGGTTTCGCTGGCGCGCGCCGCCCTCCTTGCGGTGGGTAAAGGGTTTTGTTTTCTTTATAAACAAGCGCGAAGGTGCTGCTAACGACCCCATGAACAAATACGAAATTCGATCTTTCATTACGCATACAAATCGCTCCCCTAAAGCCCGCACCTTCTGTAGTGTGAACGGCATTGTCTTCCTCAAATCTGATCGCAGCCTACTCGTTCTGCTCTATAACTTCGCGCTATCTATTGTTTATTTATTAATTTAACGTCTGCGTTTGATATCTTCGTAGTAATAAATTAGGTACCACACTTTGAATTTTAAAAGTGCTGTAGAGTACAGGGATATTCAATAAGCGACTGCGAAGTATCTTCACCATACAACAGACCGCTGGCAAATAACAGCTGTATGAAAGAGGTTGTGTTTCTACGAGTGAGTGAGGTTACTATTAAGCTAAGATGTAACTTCTTGACAGTAACTTTATGTATTACAGTCGTTCATATGTAATCGTTTTATATCAGTTATGTGCCCTCCGACGAGGTATAAGAAAAATTGATGGTCGTATAAATTTAAATTCTTCTGAAAAGGAAATTAATGAAGAGTAGGTATTAGATCCACAAAAGTTGAAGTGTCCCAATCACTTTGATCTCTCTCGACACCCATTTCCTTCAAGACATTTATATTCTGTTAAATTTCGGAATTGACTGGTTTTTATCTTCATATTGACATCAATTACGAATGACATTGTGAGGACCGATGGAGACAAGATTGGGGCCAGGTATTGATTAATAAAAATAAAGTTTGTGTTTTTTTACATAATGTCGAGAGGCATACAAGCATACGGCCCACCGTACGTAAAGCGGTTACCGTAACTATAAAGTTTGCAATACAGTAAGTATTACTATATTAATATTACTAGCCCGATGCCACCTCTGCTGCTAACACAGCAGCTCCTTAGGAACTCATTGGCGACTTCACTCATTAGCAACACCCTATAAGGAGTTGTTATTTAGCCGCGGTTTTATGTGAGGCAGAGGTACTTCACAAAACAGGCTCCTCTGATGCGCCCTGCCTCTCTTAAAAACACCCATACCAAGACAAACAGGCATGTTCATGCACATAAATATTTGTGCTGTATGAGAATCGAACACACGAGCATTGGTGTTAAAGTGGCGTTGCGACCACTGAGCCACCGAGCTCGTCAGAGCATTTACGGGGCATGGAAGAAGATGTACAATAAAATGTAGAGCTGGAATGTACGAGTATATTGAAGTATTTTTATTCAGGGCCGCATCATTTGAAGCCTCAAAATATTCTTTTATATTGAATATATTATTAGTCGTAATACTATATCTATAAATGTATATAATTTTTATGTATGTCACTGAACTTTTCGTAAATGGCTGGACCGATTTGATAAAATCTTTTGTGTGTGCTTGGATGGCCTCTGGATGGTTTAGATTTCACAATTGGAAATCATTGCGAAGATGATTTCTTTTCGAGCAGGATAACGTCTGTCTGGTCCATTAGTATGAATACATAATAGATTGAATAAATATTAGATAAAATTTATTCCATCGTAACTCGATTTTATACTTTTTCAATTTATTGCAAACATATTTCATTTATTAGTTTCAATACACGTGACACGGGTTGATGTAATCGTGTAATGAAAAAAAGTAAAATAAAAAAGACATTCAACAAAAAGTAGAGGAGGAACGTAAATCGAAGCATTTCTATTGAGGGCCATGACGTCGCATAAATGTCGGGCACGAATGTTGTTTGTCACCGCGACCGGGCGGCGGCGGTGCACGGCCGCGCGGGACGAACGCACCTTGATCGCGCGATAATGCCACCATTGGCACTAAAGGACGCGATGCGATGCAATGCACGGCTCTATCTAATACTGAAATATGATATATTCAATATTGTTCTATCTCGGATTATATAGAACATTCATCATCAGCAATCATGAGACAATCTGACACAAGTTAGAGTACATTTGACATGTATTCGATGGACGTCATGCGTTTGGTTAGGGGGTCGATCATCAAAATTTCGTTATTAGTCATAAACATACGTTTTAATGTCACAATATTTTTGTTTACAAGTTACAAAAGTGATAACTGTCAGTCAATGCTACGCTTCGCTTAACATAGATTAATCTGAAATTGTCAGATTCTCGAGGTTGTACATAATTTGAGAATTAAAAAACCATATTAAAATAAGAACACGCATATTTCGTTAGTTTGTACAGACAAAATGCTGAGTAGCAAAAAGTTGAATGATCTAGGAGCCGAGGCAGGCCAAGACTTACCTACAATGACCAAATTAGTCGTGTTTTAATAGAAATTAGAAGTAATGTCAGGAACCCTAAAAAACAGCGAGCATGCATGAGAAGAGCTATGAATTTTAAAGAAGCGAGTGAGGTGTGTAAGGACCGAGTCATGTGCTGCTCAGTTCTCTCTGCCTACCCCGCAAGGGATTTGGCATGTAGATATAGATAGATAGATAGAAAACCATTATAACTGTAAAACTAACGGCAATGAAGTCGTAACTTCATGAAACTTATATGGGACTAATAGAACGCTAGGAGCTACACAATAAACGCAACTTTTATAGTAACAAAGGTTCGAAAGTCCTTAAAACTAGTATCAATAAAGTTGTAACTTCATCAAAGTTATATGAGACTAATTAGACGCTAGAACATTTCTAAAAAGAACAATCGAAAAGCTATCGACTATCGACAAAGATATCGTGTGATGTACACATAAATAAAACATACGTTTCGAATTGCGATCCTCCTCTTTGAAGTTGATTAAAAATGTGCTTGACCTATTATTGTCAATTCCGTCTCGTGACGTTATGGCTAGCGTTAGAGCATAATTTTGTATACATACATACATATTATCACGCTTGTCTCCCATTGGGGTAGGCAGAGACTATAGAACGCCAGGTGCACCGATCCAAACATACCGCTCTCGCTTCTTCCACACTCATCAACCTCTTCATGCATGCTCTTCGGTTTTGGATATTTTTGATTTGGCCCTTTTTCAACACATCACCAATTTGATCTATATGTGTGCGTCTAGGGCGTCTAGGGAGGGGCCCCGACATCACCATTCACTCTTGCTTAATACACTTCTTTCGTAACTCTTTTGTCATTCATTCTTTCTAAATAACCAAACCATCTCAGCATACCTTTTTAAATTTTTGTCACTATATCAACTTTCATTCCACAAAGTTCTCGTATTGTGCTATTTTTTATTCTATCAACCATTCTCAATCCACACATACTCCTAAGCGCTCTTATTTCTACGGCGCTCACCCTGCTTTCATGCTTCTTCTGCCATATCCATGTTTCACTACCGTACATCAATGTTGGCGATAATACACCCTGAATAATAGCAAGGCGAGCTTTGCTCGATATGTTATCGCTTGTTACCACGGAGTACAATGCACCATTGATACGGTTTCCTGCTTTCACTCTTCTTTCAATATCATATTTTTTGTGTCGCTATTAAAACAAAAAATGAACATAAAACTAACGACAGCAGCATGACTTCTGTCTACCAAAATTTCTTTTCTAATTCTTTTAATTTTAAGATAAGAGAAGTAGGACGCATATCTGCCCGAATTGTGAAGATTAGATCTTATACAAGATCGCAGCTAAATAACTGCTCGGACGGTTTATAGACTATGGTCAAATCTGGTGGGCTGTATATCGTAATAAAATTTAAACTTTGATGCTACTCATACTCATATCATATCTGTACTAATATACAAAGTAAACTCCCCGTCCCCGTCGGATTTGGAAAATTAGTTTTTGCATTTGATACCCCAAAGCTGTTCCTTCAACATCACGTCAACAACCTTAGAAACCGAGAAAAAAAAGAAAGTAGAAAAAGCAGTCCCTAAGGGATACCGGGATACGCGCGGACGAAGTTATGGGGTTCAGCTAGCTATAAATATATATCGCACTACTAAAAATAAAAAGTGTAATCTTTTACAATACATGAGGATTAGTTTAGTAAGTAAGTAAGCTCCCAAGGAGTTGCTGTGTAAGCAACAGAGGAGGCATCGCGCGAGTGATACTTAATATATCGCAAGCGTTAATAGGCTACGGTACCCGCTGTAATCAGGTGGGCCGTATGCGTGTATGCCTCCCGACGTAGTATAAAAAAAAGATAAGGATTAGGTAGTGTTTACTCGCAATAACGCTGTACACTCTTTGCTATTGACAGAGAGCACAGCATTCAGATGGATTTGTCTCTAAGGAGATGTGGAGCTAATTTCACCCCATTTTAAAACTTTTAGTAGCTTCTCATCCTAGGGGAATTGTATGAGCCTCAAACAATATATTTAAGTCCCAAGGCCTCCAGAGTTGTTCTATATATTGTTTAGGGTTCCGTACCAACTGAATCGTCCAACCAAAGCTCCGCTGTGTATCCGTTTGTCTGTTTGGTTGTCAGGGCTATATTTTTTAAACCGTAATAAGTTAGAAACTCGAAATTTTCACAGAACGTGTATTACAATGACCGCTGTAAATAATAAATAAATAAAAATAAAAGGCTTCTTACATGAAACGTGTTTCTTTTGGCATTGTTTCTGCACGGTGTTACGGAACCCTTCGTGTGCGGTTGACATTGACTTGGCTTTAGAGGATAGTTTTGTGTTTATATTATGTCTGTGTATACATAAAATAAAAAAGTTTGCGCTCAAATTTCTCCCGAATCGCTAACCCGACTGAGCTGCTTATTAAATGGTTATATCTTATCGTAATTTACGCCTAGTCAGAGTACCTAAGTGACGCGTCAAGATACATCCATCTATCAGTTTAATTTGATAAGTAATAGTTATTTGAAAACAATATTATATTTTTTCAGACCTTAAAATAGAAAGTATACATCACTTTTTAAGCTATTTAAAATTATATAATCTACAATATATGTTGTGCAACTAAAGCAAATAACGTACTATTTATTCTTTTTAGCGATATCCCATTTTCTAATCCATTAGGAATGGAAAATGGGGTTTCTATCTAAGCCTAAGACTTAGCTAAGACACTGATTTTGACATGAAGCGACTAATCAGACCTACACAATCCATAGGGAAAATCAGACCTTTCTTAGGTTAGTTCACAGGTATTTATGTTTCCCACACGATATTTCCCTTTACTGAAGAGAAAATACTTATGTACGTTCATCTGAAAACACGAAATTAGTGGTACATGGTAAGCTCACACCAGGATTCGAACCTGGAATCGTCAGACAGGCCGGTTCTTTATTCGCTGAGTTATCGCTGATCTAAAACTTACTACTTAAACTACCTATTTCCAATCCCATAGACATACCATTGCGTAACTATAAAAGTAAGACACACGTCCATTTACATATGTACTCACTATGCATTTGTCGTCGGTCCTTCGTGACTAATGGATTACCATTCGACGTAATCGCCTGGGGACCAAAAAAATGTTTTCATTGCTTTCTCCATCGCAAAGGAATTCCGATATGTCGGTATCTACCATTCCATTTGTACGAAGATCCGTAGATCTCATTACATCAGCTATTAAATTCTGCTTTGTAAATGCGTAGTAAGGTAACCTACTGCAGTTAGATTTTACCGAATTAACAGTAAAATGTTTATCATATTCATTATTTTGGCCGAATGACATCCACTGCTGAACACATGCCTACCTTTAGACGACCGAAACGATCAGTCCTGTGCTGTCTGTATCCTTTAGCTATCTGCGGTCTTCACCAGGTCGTCTTCTGACATGTAAGGGTAGTCCTACGTTGTGTGTTCCAGCTCGTGGTCACCATTCGATATCTTCTGGCTCTAACGGCCATCGGTTTTTCGAGTTATGTGTCCTGCCCTCTGCCAATTCAGTTTGCTGATCCTTAAAGCCACATCGGTAACTCTCTATCACACGCTGTGCAGCCTTGAGCTTTCGTATGGGCTGTGTCTATATTAAATAACAAATTATTGTATAGTATAATAAAAACTATGTCAAGCTTATAATAAAATACTTTGTCGTATATATTTAATTTTATCTTTTTACCCCATGATAGACGTGTAGGTAAGATGTGACATAATGAAATTAAAAAAGTTATTACACTAGGGACCGTTACGAAGAATCTACGGCCTGCTTTGTATGCATTTATCTATGAGCAAAAGTGATAAAATAAAGCATTGTGTATTAAGGGTGGTAAATTGAGAAAATCATGCGAGTGGTTATAATGACTATGAGTAATTAAAATTATTACGATGTCACCAACAAAATAGCCTTAAACAGCTAAATACTTATTATAAATAAATACTATATATATATATCTTTAGTTGACTGGTAATGAGCTTAAATTTATATTTTATTACACATTCACCATTATAATACTATCATTTTGGTACTATATTATGAAAGTTGCAATAAACTTACCAAAACTTAATAGAAATCATACTCAAGAAAATAAAATAAAATAAAATTACCGCCGACGTGGAATGACGAGTAAGTAATGGTAGTTGTATAAATGGAACGTTGGGAAAACTTCAAGGTAATAAAAGATTGAGCCAAATTAATTAAAGAACGCATAACTCTGTAAACACTACGCGGTGCTGATTTTAACACTAGTTTATGGAAGCGATGGCAGAGAGAGTATGGTAGTACATACAATAAATATAGTTGAAACGCGAGCATTGCGTAAAATCTGTGGCGTATCGTTCGCAGGCCACTTTCGCAATGATGATGCAAGAAACATAAATGGACTGAAAGAAAGCATAAGTGTTAATATAAGAAAAGGCATGCTTCTTTGGTTTGGACATGTAGAATGATGAACTAAGAAATATACGAGTACAACGCGACAGTGGAACGATTTCTCAGAAAGTGATGTTAAGACCTCTAGGAGCCGGAGAAGAATCGAGTGAGGTATGTGTGAACAGAAATATGTTCACACATACCTCACTCGATTTTTCTCCGATCCCGGGACAGCAATGAACTTCACTATTCATTGCCTTTTTGGTGGTCGCCGCTGTTAATTCTGGCTACACAGGACAGTGGTGGGTCTGTCCCGTTATTGTATCATATAATACTATTACCTTCGTTATCAGATAGTTAATATGTTCCATAGTTTTTTAAGCATCTTGTTCATTTGCCGTTTCGTTGGCCGTTTTAGTACGTAGTATCTATAAAATAATATAGGATACTCATGACGCGTCACCACTGCTATCGGTATTTTCAGAAATCCTTTCTTAGTGCATCCCTAGTGTACGCAAGTAACAAATATCTCTAAGATTTCTAGGTTCAGCGATTTCGCGTGGGTTTATCAGTAAGTAGGAGTAAAGGAAGGTCATGATCATATCACTAGTACAACAGCATTATGAATTACTTTATTACTGACTGACAACATAAAGCCTAAACTGCTGTAACTAAAGATTTTAAATTAAATAATATTATGTTTATAGATTCCTTTACGTAGGGATCGATTCTCGCACAAGACAAATATTTGTGTACATTAAAAATTCTGTTTGTTTTGGTCTGAATATTTCTCATGTATTATAAGGTACACATAAAAAAAAAACATCAATTGTCTACTCTAGTATCCATAGTATAAGCCAGCGCTTAATTTGGAACTGTATGACGCTCTATAATTTGTCCAGAAAAATACTATTATTTATATATTAGATTTATTTTTTTCAGATACTAATACGTTATCAATATTTCAATACGCAAATTTCTATCTACACAGTTCTATGTACAAATTTCAATGAACATCAACAACGGTGTTTCTGACAGAGGTGCGCCCTCCATTAGACGCTTTACTAAGGCCTTATTGAATTAAGCATGCGCTGTAACACGACAGACGGTGTACTGTGGGGTCTAATGTTCATGCCAAGTTACATATAATAATCTCTACATATACTCGTGGAACTATTGTATAGCGCGGAACGTAATAACGACTGCTTTAATTTCACTGTTCTATCTCTAAAATATATATACGATAATTTCTTTTTCAGATTTCAATGAAGTAATTTTTTTAATATTAAAGCATAAAATGGATTCCTTGAAAACATTATTGAATGTGATGCAGACGGTATCTAGTTATTTAAGGAGTAACATATACATATAACATTAATCGAGGTTTTTCTGGTACAAAATGTAATGTGGCTTGGAGTCGGCTACATCTTCATTCGTGTTTCATTTTGAAAATTCCGTGAATCTTATTGGATACGTTAGTAACATGCTTAGCTGCTAAATTTCATAATTGCAAGTTTTAAATCAACCACTAATTTACGCTGTCGGTCGTTTATATCTATATATATATAAAATTAATGTTTGTCTGTATGTCCTCTATGAACTCGGAAATGGCTAGGCAAATTTTGATGAAATTTTCAGGGAATCTTGAGATTACCCCAGTAGGTGATCCTGTGAAGTTCGGTAGCGATCAGATCACCCGTACGAAGCCGGGTGGGCAGCTAGTTTACTTTATATTAAATCGAGGTCGAGCTTGTACACACAATTTTTATATATAGAACTTTTTTCTGTCTATACTTCCGTAGTTACGCATCACACATTCTCTGGAACCCGAGTGAGCGAGTTGTTGTACTATCATGAGTATATTACGGAGCGCTGGAAAGGTTCTGGCATTGTGTTACTGATTAAACACTTCCTAGATACGGGCCAAAGTGACCCCGCCTTTAGCCCTTAAGGCTTTAAAGGCTTCATCCGGAAGCGATTGTAGATCCCATGGGAAGCGTGGCGACGTAAGCGTCACTCAGTTACCGAGGAGCAATTCAGTCAGTCCAAAACTCTCAAAAGTTTGTTTGGTGGATCTAAGAGGACTTTCAAAGGATTCTTTGAATAAGTGGATTGGGATGACTTTCAGAGGATTCAAGAAGGTATATTGAAGGTTTTTGTAAGTACTATATAAAAGACTTAGTTCTCGACGTGTAGGTCAGAATTGCATTGAAACCACTCCGCGTTTACTTACGGGGTTCGATTATTTCTTAGGAATATGTATAGGTAGTCAAGTATACGCAAGCAGGGAGTGTTATATAGTCGTCGTTTCGCACGATGTAAACTGAGAGCTTTTCTCCTATTTTACCTGGATACACACTGGTGCACTTTTGGGAACATCTTCCTAATTTATTCACTGAGGCCTGAAGTTCGGCAAGTGATGACTTAGTATATACACTCTTTGCGTAGAGTGTAGTGTCGACGTAGGTCGAAGAAGATTGAAGACTACGCCTTTCAGGAATATCGTTGGTATATGATATATATAGAAGGGTGCGAGAACAGAGTCAGGTGGAACCCTAGCCTTGAGGAGGCATGGGAAGAAAAATTATCCTTCATCTCTAAAACAGAAGGAATGATCTTTGAGGTCATTATTCGAAAGAGTCTATGGAATATCAAGTTTGTATGTAAGAGCTCTATGCCAGACTTTATTAATAGATATTCTAGTGTCTCTCGGAATTTAGGATAAAATCCGCTTAAGGTGAACTCGAATTGGTTATGGATAATGAGATCATTTAAAAAGAGGCAGTGTTTCGGTCAAGAGTGTATCACTCTTTGTAGAAGCTTACCCATTGCCTTATGTCTAATAAGTCTAATAAGTCGGTGGTTGGCTGCAATATTAAGAGGTTTGCTCGGCTTAGAAATGCCAATCACTGTTATGTCCTTTCAGGTTGCTGGAAAGTAGCATCGGTCGAAGCAAGTTTCAGACCTTGGTTTGTATTTGATGTATAGACAACATAGAACGTTTAGATCAATAAAATTACTTGGGTGGGTCCCAGTAACTTAAGTCTGCTGGAACTGGAGGATTGATATGTCTAATCTGTATATTTGGATTTGAAATCTACAAACAGAAAAACAGAGTAAGAGCGCCTCTAAGTCGCTTCTTAGTGAGATTGTTCCGCTACATATGTATAAGCACATGAAACTTATAATTATTTACTTATGTCCTGTAATAGCCACCGTAAATACAATAACTTCCGCACTACTCAGTGAAGGAGTGTATATATGTGAACAATGTGAAGCTCTCCGATCGTAAATAGATGTTCGCACCAGCACCTTGACGGTCGCCCGGTCTGTCATATCGAACTGAAGTATACTGGGGAACCAGGCCCTTCCGTTTGGTGGTTAAGTGGTATTTCCTAAGGGAGCTGAAGAAGGGAAATTGCGACCCTGTGAGTTTGTTCATAGACTATATATTTTTTTTGTGATGTAGTTGGACTCTACATTGTCAGTATATAAATACCAAGCTACAAATAAGCTTTTAGTGCTATTTGTAAATAGAACAACGTTTGCTGGTATCTACTAGTAATTTAGTTTAATATTTTTCTGCAGTATTACTACTTCATATAATCATAGCATAAGTGTATATGAAGCTAACATAAATCTCCAAGCAAATAGATGCACAAATTGTAGCAAACTTTAACAGCGTTTGTATCACTTAGGTGCACCCTCCATTAGACGCCTTAGTATAACCTTATTGAATTATACGCGGCGTTCATACTCTGTGACACAGGCGCACCGCACAAACGGTTGTGTCGTATCCTTTTACGTTTTAATCTGGTTTGGGTATCAAATAAATTGCCAAAAGCGAAAATAGATACCTTGGCGTAATAGATTATCCATAATATCCATAATAGAGTAATTACAATATATAGATGGGTTACAGTAACGTAGACGTAGCAGCTCAAGGAGTATCCAATGCAGGTTGCCACCCTCGCTACTAATCCATCTCTCCCTAGTGACTTCATAGACTCATACAAAACCAAACTCTAGGCCTAGACCTACGTGTAAGGTGTACAGTCAGGATGTTTCGAATTAAGCACTGGGTCCCGCCTCTAATTCGCCATTGCCACGTTAGCTAATCACCTGTTAGCATCATGGGTATACTCAAGTACTACTATGTGATTCTCAAGCTGATAGCAATGCACACAGTAGCTAGAACAGTATGTGTGCAAATTGAACAATTTCAATATATAGGCCAGTGAACTATTTTACTACGGCGATTTGTTGTCGGGTTCTCAGATTATTCTTTCCTTTAGCTTGGGTAAAGGATTGGGATTAGCTAGCACTAGAAAGCATAAGTTGACGCAAATTGTTCTATAATAAACAAAAAAACGAAATTTTATAAAAATTGTAAAAGGTCTTGGAACAAGTGGAACAGGAATTACGAACTTATACATATCCCACTGCATTACGTACTTACTACGTATAAAAACATTTTATTTAGTCCTCTTCATTACAAAATAAAAAATATATTACGTGACACTCATGGTGAAAAACACTTAATTCATTTATATAGAGATTGTATTTGCATGTATTTATCTGGCGATCAGCCGGGGTACTGCGGGTCAAATCTATTGGCCAAGGTTCCCTTTAACCTCGTTAGGGTTCTACGGGCAATAATATTTGCCCATAGCACCCACAGAAGAACTAGTCTGGGGGACCACGGTCTTATAACGGGGAAAATAAACATTGTAGATAGGATAGTTCCCTGAAAGTAAGAAAAATTCCTTCGATTGCGATTATAACAAAAGTTCATACTTTTATGACACTGATTGAAACGGTCAATAACAATTTTTTTTTTTGTGGAACATAGAGATAGTTTTCAATGCCTTTTTCGAAAATCTAATATGTTTAATCATCGTTTTCTATCAGTCCTTATTAATGAGAACTCTCCAAAGTAATATTATTTTCTGATTTTAAGCTCATGAAAATAATGTTAAGTAAATTGTTCTACTCAAAAGAGTACACGTGAGAGCTCGATGGTGTCGTTACGGGTGTCATTGTAACCAAACACGCAGGTTAAGCAACGTCGACCGCAGCCTGCCTATGGATGGGTTTATCTATCTCGAGATTCTCCATGCTTCGGAGGGCACGTTAAGGCGTCGGTCCCGGCCGTTGTTGATAGATGACAGTTGTTAAGCTAAGTAAGACAAATCAGTTGCCCTCGGGCGACTTGAAAAGGCTGGCTTCCTCTAAACCGCATTTGAGCAGCGTGGTGGAGTATGCTCTAAATCCCTTCGGTTGAAGGGAAACCCGTATCCTTGCAGTGGGATGAGTAAGGTTTGATGTGGTTGTGGTGGTGGAGAAGAGTAGATATCACTTCTATGAATTTGTAAATTTATTATATGACTTAAAATACTTCATTTTTTGTAATGAATTAGTACTAATAACTGACCTTTCGTTCAGTATTATAAAAGTAACGATTTTTGTTCATATTTTTAGGCATCCATACCCGGTACTAAAAATTATTATATTTATAAATAATTGTCAATTGTATTGTTAAATATCCTAATAGGTTACTCAAATGAAATATTTTTATGACATTGGATTTCAAATTAATTTGGTTTATAAAAGAGAATTACCATTGAAGTGTGGATTACCATACCTTGTTGAGTTAAAGTAAAATTTACTACTGCTGTAGACTTAACTCATTTAGATAGATTACGTATAGATAATACTTAGTAGACTCTATTTATCCGTATTTTACTCAATATGCTATGTTTTATTTTCAGGAAGTTTATGCTCCTGTACATCAATGAAATAAGTACAACAATCAGTAGACTAAGCTTGAAATAATGTCAGCTTCTTCTATCATTGCAACTAGAATTGGCCTGTTCAGTGGGAGAAAACATGGATTAAGCTCAAATAGGACTTCAAATTGCAAAATACAATTCCCGAAGAAATATTCGTAACTCTTTATTCAATTTGAGATAAATAAATATGAAAAACGTAAGTGTAACGTATTCGGCATATTTTATTGTAGATACTTGAAACAATCTAGTATCATACATGAATGATTAGTCACCTAGTGTCTACCTTGACAATATCGACTTTAAACAACTAGAAACTATGAATTAATTAAAATATCAAATTTTAGGCGAAGGATCAGAATAATTCAGATTAGAATTATCATGAAACTTATTGAATTATGGCGTCCTTTATATTGGAATTTTCGGATCTGTTGCGATTGAATAAAACGCAACACAATCAAAAATCAATCTTTGTATATTGTCAGCTTCAAAAGTATTAACTGTATAAAGAGATGAAGAAAAAACGTACAAAAAAAAGTTAAAAAGGGAAGCTAAACAATGAAAATATAACAAGGACTGCAACTAGGGTTTTTGTATAATGGATCCTTCATTGTCTAAAAAGGTGAATAAAAACTTAAAAAAAAACTGTAATGTAAGACGTAAAGATGTAATGCGGATTATGTATATTTGTAAAAACTATTAACCTATTCATATATTGACAGAGACGCGGAGACGTGTATTATGAACATTGCAACATTGTTATAGTATAGTAGATTATATACATAGTATAGTACACACATAGTATATATAGTAGATTGTTAAACAAGGGAAGAAATAGAGCAATTGCAATCAAATATTCAGGTGCAGAAGTGAATTTATTACGACGAATAAACTACTGATTTGGTATAGAGCAAGAACTTGAACTTGCGGTCGCCATACCCTCATTATAGTATAAAAGCAGAAAGTTTCTCTGTGCGGGGTCCCAACAGAAGTGGGAACGATGGGTGATGATTATGAAGGTTGGATCATCGCGATTTTCAATTAGGCAGACAAAAAGTAAGCAAGGGTGTAATTGTGTATAAAATTGCTACCCAAAGTCATCAAATTATAAAGCGTGTTTTTTTTTATATTTTTTGCGGGATAACAATAGAAGTCATGTCATTTATTGCCAAACACTTTGTGTCATGGCTATCCTACTACATTAACATGAACATTATAGTGAATAATTTCTTGAAAATAATTATCTATCTATCTATAACTTCACGTCAAATACCTTGCGGGGTAGGCAGAGAGGACCGAGCGCCATATGACTCTATCTTTATACACCTCACTAGCTTGTTTAACATTCACTGCTCTCCTCATGCACGCTCGCCGGTTTCTACATATGGTTTACAAATGAAAAATTTTTTTTAGTTATAAACAATTGTTTATATTGAAATTATCCGCTAAATCTTAAAAACTATCTATACTCACATCCACATTGTATGCACGAGTATATTGCCTCAACTTGCTCGTACGGCTGATCTTTAACTTTGTCCTGGAAGATGTTAGAACTGTCGAAACTGTTCGGCTACTAAGATAACTTCTTTTAATGGTCACCCAAGTAATATGTAAAAAAATCAGTTGCTGTGCTGTAACGAAAGTAAAATTACAATTTATTAAAGTTTATCCGGCGGGTGCTTGCCACGATACAAAGTGATTTTGGGTAGTAATTTCATATACCTTTGCTATCTGTCAAAGCCACGATGATCCAAATTCCATCTTTTGAAATATAATTTTTTGAACGTGCGGGTTTCCTTACGATGTTTTCTTTCATGATTACAAATATGTATGTATATAAATCCGAAAACACAAATTTTGTACATGCCAGGATTCGAAACGGGGCCCAGTTGATCAATAGGCCGGCCTCTTGGGTTATTATGATTACCCAATAAATGCATAATAATTTCCCAGTCATACTTGTAATTTTTTTTCTAATTTCGTGATCCTGGAAACTGGGTCTTATAGCATGATATAATAACACCTTTATCTTCCTCAACCTTAGTCAATGGTAATCGGGTTGTTTTGATGCATTTTTTTTTTGTCGTAGACTTCGTCAATTTACTAATAAGTTTGGATTGTTACGGATTTCGACCTTCTAGAGATTTATCATCAAAACATGTATAAAACAAAGGTACTTTCAAAACGTATCGTCAATGTTTCATCAATATAAAGGTACAAAAATTTTGACTGCCGTAAAACTAGTAACTACATATTGCAGTAAGCAAACTTCACTGAAAGCAAGCTATTTTATGAAAACTGTTCAGTATGCATGAGGTCATATTGACGTACCAGCAATATTGTTGTTGCCTTGAACCTACATAAGCGTGGCCTATAGGCGTTTGGCTGAGGGTTGTGGCTCGCGATGCTCATCGTTGTCCAAGCTGATGAAATGAGCGTATGAGCGTGCTCTTTATGAGGCAACGTGCTATTGTGTCGACACTGATTACTCTTTATGGAGATTTGACATCCTAGCGCGACGCGCCCTGTATGCGCCGGTTGCCTACCAACGGGTTGTATGGACGTAAAACTTTTATGCCTCCGCCGCGTTTTACAGCGGGCCTTTTATTATTTAGTGAAAGGAGCGACGGTGATGTCATAAATCTCCGCTCCTGCGTGAACTTTCGCCTCTTATCTCGGCAAAGAAATTATAGAACTTTCTGCCTTCTTCTAGACAAAGTGTTTGGCTTTTCGGGATCGTGGGTCATCTAAAAGCTTTCACAAATTAATAAAGTATTTTTGGTAGAGCGATCTGTCGAAGAAAACTACATTAACAAATAGAATACTTTTCGCGTCTTTAAAATGAATCTTATTTATAAAACTTTTAGATTCAGACTTTTTATATATTGACGGGGGAAACGAGCATCTGGGCACCTGAAGGTGAGTTGTTACCACCGCCCATAGACATCAGCAACACCAAGGGGTTACTAATTTGTTACCAGCCTTTTTAGGGAATCATGGGCTCTTTTTTTGAAGGCACCCATATCGTGTTTGTTCGGGAACACCTATGAGAGTAGTTTATTCCACAATTTCGTCGTAAGTGGTAGAAAATGCCTCAAAAAGCGTACTGTAGTGGATTGCCTCTCATCAAGATGATGAGGGTGAAATTTTAGTTTGTGGTGAGTGGCACGATAGTGCAACTCAGTGGCTGGTATTAAGTTGAACAGCTCCTCCCAACACTCCCCATGATACAATTTGTACAGTACACAAAGAGAAGCAACGTCTCTTCGTGTATAAAGCGAGTCTAGCCGAACGGAGATCACTGGGTTGCTCTACGTTGTATATGATCAAATAGTTTTAAGTCCAACGTTTTTAGCATATCTGACTCAACATACAAATACTGATAAATCATCGAGTCTTTCCTGCAGCATGGTCGTTCTTTTTTCATTTTTTATTATTTTAAATCTCGAAAAAAGTCGTTCCGCTGTGCAGTTTGATATCATTTGGCATAAAAATATACGCAGAGCTGTATCCACATTAGGGAACACTGATTTAATTTTATCATCGTGTAGTACAATAGTGCGTGAGTTTGATGTGAACTTGTGTGGGGCAAATCACAGGAACGTATTTTTTTATGACATACGAATGAAACTGCTTAATCTGCTTATAGGCTAATCCGGCGCTGACTTTCGCGTGGGAGCAACTGAATGCTAGCTAGGGCTTTGTGATTTAGTTTAGAGACGAGCTGTGAGATTATACAATGGGTTGTGTTACACCGTACCTGAAGTCATAATGATGATTGTTGATTAAGTCATATAAATGATCTGTCAGCTCACGCTAAGTTTACGTAAGTATAATGAAAATATATGATTTCCGAATTTTTCCCAAAAAGAAACGTTTTCGTTACTTATAAGTACAAACAAATGAAAATCTAAACAACGTTGAAAACATAATAGTATGAAAATATGACGACTTAACTACTTCAACTATCTATAAGGTTCATTCGATACAACATAAATATCCAGTAAGCGTAAACCGAGGGCTAAACATCATTATCTAGCTTATATACATCTGTCCGTCCCCATTATTACGAACCTACGTGTACTCCGATATTGTGATGCATCGTCATAAACAATATATCGCCTTGTATCTGTATCGACGGGACTCATTAATCTTGTATTAAATAGGTTCTGTGTGGGCTCAGTGACAGGCTTTAGCATGTAATTAAATTATGGTTAACGTCGCTGACGGACGCACCTTTTAATCATATCATAAACTTAAATGGATTCTGAAGGAACTGTACATGGATATGAACGCTACATGATATCAAAACGATAGACGTATTGCAGTAGCCACAACTGGTTTCGAACTAACGAGGTTTCTGTAATCTGTTGAAGCTACTAATTCAAATGAGAAAACCTGGATTTGGAGGTTTGTTGTGTGCAAGGTCACCAAGAAGGTCTCAAAGTGATACTATGTAATCAGAGGCGGTAAAAGCTGCGGTGCCGGCACAGGCCGGGTCGTCACACTACGCGTGGAAATACCATCGACGCTGTTGTACGTTTTCAGACTACACTGGCCTACAGAGGTCGAGCTGTTTGTAGAGTATGTGACGAAGAAGACTAACTTCCTTGAGCGTCGAGTGATTGGAATAAAGTAAATTTTAGGCTCTTTGTGGTGGGAATTCCGACTCATTTCCACCTTCGTGGAGTAAGACTTCTGACCGGAGGGAATTGTATTTCGAAAATTGCGAGGACGGTTGTCTAACGTCATACGTTACATGTCGCCGATTCTACGTGGAATTAGTTTAAGATTTTAAGTTTATAATATTATATATATTTTAGGTTTTAGTTTTTTATCTACAGACTTGTGTTGTCAAATCTGTTGTCTAAACTATTATCTATCTGCGGAAACTAGTAATTGTCCATCTTCATACTAGACTTTGTAACATTGTTTGTAAATTAGACGTAAGTATCCCAAAAATGTAAAAATAAAATAAATAAAATAAAAATAAATTATTTGAATTGAATTGAATTGAAAGTCGAATGAAGCAACGTGTGAGCTGTTTATAATTCAATCGTTATAGCTTTTTGCTTTTTTAGTGCAAGTTTTCCATTAAAAACTTTTGAATATAATGCCTAGTAGGTAAAAGTGTGATCGTTACGCAGTAGCAATAAGGGTTTATAGTTACTGTAGAGATGTAACTCGGGCCGTATAATTGTCTAACGGACCGTAATAACCTGCGCTGCCATCATCGTCACCAGAGACTCATACAATTAAAGAGATAACATAAAATTAACGAAGCTAACTCATAAATATGCTCTTTTTATTATCTATAAAAGTCACTAATTAATTAATTAATTGAATGATGATTAAGTGTTTGCGTCTGTGTTGACCGATCGAACGGCTTACGTTTGACGTTGCCACGTAACTTGGATGTCATCACGTAGATCGTAACAAATTAAGTTTATCAGCAGTTTACGATTAACTGGAATATGTTTATGTTTTATAGATGAAGTTAATCCGCTATGTAATTCCGAGATAAGCCGCTCCGTAGTTATACCTTGTGGTGACTTTAGGGTCTATCGTGGTCGGCTCGGCAGTTATCTATTATTCAGCCGCGGTGCAGTCTTCGTGCCGTAGTAAATCCCGGTTGGCTGTGACGGCAGTTAATGCAGTATACCTAGGCTACGGGAGATAAGCTAACAAGCCTCTTTAGCTAAACAAGAGGCGGCCAAACAATAAAGGCGAGTTAAGCGTCGTGAAATATGGCAGAGACGAGGCGCGATAACTCAGCCTGCTCGCTGGGCCCGCTTCTTTTGCCCTAATTAGCCATTCAATTCCCGTAATCTTGTTTACTCGTCGGGTGGTTCTCGCTGCCCAGGTGCGATAATGGCCGAGCTATTTGCATGCCGCCATATTGTTTCCCCATGTTCGGCGCGGCGATCCGTCGGATGCGACCCCCCGCTGTTTTGGCCGGGCTTATTGGATCCGCTCGCGATTACTTTGTATTGATCCCACCGTCCATTATCTACATTCGTTTATTTTGGTATCAGAGTAATGATACCGGCTGATGTCCACAAATCCAATGAGCGCTTATTTCGTAGCTGTTACATATTATTTTATAGTCAGTGGCTATTGTTTCTGACGCGAATCGGATTTTCATATGTTGCATGATGTAACATGCGTTGTTGTGAGTTCCGCGTATTTATTATAAACAGTAATAAAACAATGTGTGATACGGGCTCCCGCAATCTATTTATTTAGTTTTATAAAATTTCGATATGCTCTACATATTACTTACTGTTTATTAATTTATTCAAACTTTGTTTACCACATATCTAGGGTACAAAGGCGCACTTAATGTTAATAGCATTTTCTTCCTGATAACCTTTTGGAGGAGTAAATATACAGGAAATTAGTACACAAAGTAAGAAAGCACTAGGAGTAAGAAACCAACATAATTACAGCACTCAGTAAATATATATAACAACTACGTAATACATACGATAGTATACATAGACATTGGTTTCGGCAAGTGGGTTATATCAGGCGTGTCTGTTTGCCACCCGACGTAGTATAAAAAAAATGATTCTAGATAAATAAGTATTCAATGAATTTAAACTAGCAAATTAACACAATTCGAAAACATACTTCTACCTATCACTAGTCTGGCCATAAATACTGCTACATAGAAACTTTTCTTTTTTCAACTCTTTAATCATGTTGAATTTGGAACGCGTTTATTATGTTAAAACTTCGTTCGATTTCTCACAGTTTTACATATTTTTTTCGTGTTTATTATCAAATTGAAGATCATAAAAGATCTGTTAGAACACAAAGGCTTGTTATTGCTGTTAAAGCCAGAATTCGACAAAACCCCATTAGGAAACCCCGCTAGGACTCTGTCGCGTATAATAAAACAAGACCTGAAGCTCGGCGCTTATCGCCGATTAACATGACATGCCCTAAATCAATCTCAACACTTGAAGAGAGTGAATCGATCAAAACGCTTTCGGATGCAGGTAAAAGGCATAGAAATATCCTCTTTACTGATGAAAAAAATTTACGATTGAAGAACACTACAACAAGCAAAGTGACAAAGTGTACGCACACAGTTCTATAGAAGTCGCTCAAGTGGTCGGCAAGGTATAACATGGTCATCATCCTGCGACTGTAATGGTTTGGTTAGGGGTGTCTTATCAAGGAGTCGCAAAGCTTCATTTTTGTGAAAAAGGAGTGAAGACTTTAGCCAAAGTGTATCAACAGACTGTCTTCGATCATATTGTTAAACATATCAGCAATATATTTTTAAAAATGTACCGTGGACTTTCCAGCAGGTCTCTGCAACTGGTCATAATGCACGATCTACCCAAGCCTGGCTTGAAACCAA
This sequence comes from Pyralis farinalis, assembly GCA_947507595.1. Lineage (NCBI taxonomy): Eukaryota > Metazoa > Arthropoda > Insecta > Lepidoptera > Pyralidae > Pyralis > Pyralis farinalis. The sequence goes on along the minus strand of OX382264.1, from coordinate 23,169,074 downwards.
CTTTCCGGACTTTATAAAAGCTGAAGACTGACCCTCGTCTAGCCCACATCTGAACCCCTTAGACTACAAATTATGGTAAATTTTTAAGGACACGGCCTGTTCGAAATGACAAGCCGACATTGTGTCTCTTAAGAAATCTCTGGAATAAGCAGTGGCTAAATTTCCCATGGAAACAGTGCGTAAATCCATAGATTCATGGCCAGACAGATTAAAGGCCTGAATCAAAAGCCAAAGGTGGCCATTTCGAATAGAATCATTTCTTATTTTTTGTTGAGAGTTCCATAAATATGTAGATATAAGTTTTATTAAGATTACATTACTTCATAAAAAAATAAATGCATAGTCATTTGTAACAGAACTTATGGCCGGACTAGGTAGTATTAGCGAATGATTTATATAGTGATGCATGCTGTTTACAGCGAAGTGCACGTCAAGCTTAATATTTTGACTTTTGTACCGTTCTTATACCGTATATACTCGTAATAAGAGTCACAATTGCACTTCGAATGTCAAGCGTCTTCGGCTCTTAGCTATGCAACTTAAATATTTGCATAATTCAATGTCTGCACATCATATAAATACTTAATATGTTAATATATATAAACAATAACAACTATAGTTTCAACTATTTTGTGACTATGGATGAATGGACCTTGGGTTGCTTTGTACGATATATGTGAGTATGTGAACTCTGCATCTCTAGTAGCTTCCGGCATAATTTTGTAACTCGCTTAATTACCGAAATGAAGTCTGTTTATGCAAGCACATAGGTATAAATGGTCATTGCATAACCATTGCATATTCACTACATATCTCCAGTGTATGCCATGAACAGATATCACATTAATAATGCACAAACGCAAACATTCAGCACAAACATCTCCAGAAGAGCAACTTGTGTAATCTGGGCCGAAAGCCCTTTTACGACTGTTAGTTACTTAATTAAATTATCACAATGTATTATTCCATTAAAATAATTAAATAACTTCGGAATGCTTCGTTTGTAAGAAGTATGCGGAATTAGCATTATCGTAATTGGTAGACTGTTTCATTTTTACGCAAATGGGCGAGTTTTAGAGGAAAGCAGGTGTCCAAATCCTGTTGTAAATTTTGGTACAAAACGGAATATAGGGGAGCTAATCATAATATCGAGCGTAAATTGAAGGAGATCCTTGCGACGAGGCGATATGCCGGAACATTTTCTATAAATACATTACTGAACACGCTTTATTACTCTGCCATCTTTATCCAATCCTATTAAGTGCCTGTTCGCGAGCCGCTTATTCCTTCTCGCGAACGCGTTCAGTTTTAGGATGGCCATTTTTTAAAATAGTATTAGGGTTCGATAATGGCTTTAACACGGGACGCGCTCAGCGAACGTCTGTATTATGTAGCGAGGATTTGGCGAGCTCAGGAGATATGCTAAACTGAGGCGAGAGGCTCGTCTCGGCCGCTGACTCCGCGTCTGGCCCGCGTCGCGCCCGCGCTCGACGTGATACGATAATTTAACGACAACGTTCAGAGATTTCCCTTCGAGCGGCGATATTGCCGATATTGCAACGTCTTGCCGACCGCCTTTTATAATTTAGACCGTAGCTCAAGGCTGAATAACATTTTACATTGAAGAAATTTTATGCAAATTATGTTTTGCATTTTAAGGAATATTAAAGGATATCCATTCATATTAATCTGTCGTAGTGAAAGCATCTACATACTTTTGATTTGTTTGTGAATTATAAAACCGTTGTGAAATGGTTTGTGTTTAATATTCAGCAGCAATATCTGGATACGTACCCTTCCATATAAAATAGATATCTAATCATGCCATTCGGCCAAATATATTTTTGGTTTAGATATATTGATTTGTATATAGTTAATATAGTTTTATACGATTTTCCAAGGTCTTGTTTTATTATACGCCACAGACTCCTAGCGGGAATCTTCATTTCTCGTGATAAGATTTTTTGTTTCTTAATGGGGTTCGGTGATTTCAGGATTTAATAGTATTAACAGGCTTTGTAGTTTTAATGGCACGCGGTCGATCCGATCTTTTATGACCTTCAACAGAGGAAGTGTTGATTTATCTGTCGATAGTACGATATACGAACATACGGCTGATACCAAGCTTTTGAAGTATCTTGAATATGACCGAGACGGTTATGGAGTCGTCGGTCGTATTCAATGTATTTAATGTGTGGACCACTTTGTGCAGCCTTGTACTGCAATCCTATTTTCTTTAACACGCCATTCCATATTGTAATTTGATAATTAACACAAAAAAACGTGTAAAATAGCAGGAAATTGAAAGAAGTTTTTTAACATAATAAACGAGTTCCAAATTCAAAATAATTAAATACTTGAAAAAAGAAAAGTTTCTACGTAACAGTATTCATGGCCATGCTAGTTATATATCTTTAAAAACAATAACGTATACAGAATACAAAATTTAATTAAGAGAGGTAGGGCGCATCAATGCAGCCCGTCTGGGGAAGTACCTCCACCTCACAGAAAACCGCAGCCAAATAACAACTCCCTAGAGGGTTGTTGTGTTCCTGCGTGTGAGTGAGGTCACCAGTAAGCTCCCAAGTTGCTATGTAAGCAGCAGAGGAGGCATTGCGCGAGTGATAATTAATATATCGCAAGCGTTAATAGGCCACGGTTCCCGCTTTACATCAGGTGGGTCGTATGCTTGTATGCCTCCCGACGTAGTATAAAAAAGAAAGTTGCTGCAAGCGAGCGAACGTATTGTCTACCCATGCCTCACATGGACCCTTTTGGTATGCTTTTGGTTTAGGTTAAGACAAGTATGTAAAAACAATACCCAGAATAACATGGGTACCTAACCTAGTGGGTAAAACTAACCCCTGGTTAGTAACTGGTCCCTGGTTCTCGTGAACTGAACCTGGCATGGGCATGTATCACTAAATTCGAGTTTTGAGATGTATATACTCATAGTAATTATCACTTGAACGAAAACATCATGAGAAAACCAGCACGTCTAAGAAATTATATTGCGCAAGACGTGTGGCGTGTACCAAAGAAAAATCTGGTTTTACCTCTGGGACGTAGAGGTCTCTATGTCAGTCATTATTTTCGCAAAATCCTTTAGTTTAGGAAATTATATCCCGTATTATATTTATACTACACAATACATACCTACTCGAATACCTTCTACGGAGGCATACTGTACTACGGAGTTAAAATAATAGCAAATACTACTTAGTGTCACACTGTCACACAAAATTCTAAATCTGTGCTCCAAAATAATGTAAAAGTAATTATAAGTAATAGTTTACATTAATTTGGAGCATAAATTTATAATAATTATTCAGAAACGAAGCTGTACCTTGGAGCATAGATTTAGAATTGTGATGTGACACTGTGAATGTGACACTGAATTGCATTTACTACTATTTTAACTTCGTAGTACACTACTAATTATGCACAAGAGTCCCTAACGCACGGTCGATATACTCATACCTCCAGGGTGGGTTAAGTACAGTTAATTTACTAACTAAACAACGCAGCAAGGTAACAATTATTACCTTGTTTCTACAGTAACCTGACCTACTAGGGCTGCCATAAAATTTGCTACAAAAATAGGGTCATTGTGATTTATAGTACGGGATAGCTTGAAAATAGGGGAAATTTAAATCCGCGCCGCGTATTACGTTAATTACCAGTGCGTAATCTGCTCATATCGCTGGACCTGTATAATTAGGGCGACGACACAATGGTGCGACGCACACCATACGTCTACATAAACCACATGTCAATTTAATTTGACCCCCGATCCAAGATGGCGGCCGACCCTCGTTCGCGGTGCGCTGTCGAGTCGACCGAATGCCTGTGGTTCACCCATGACTACTAATTGACGTGTTTTAGAGAAACAGTGTATGGTTTCTGTCATAAGTTTTTTTTTGTGACGTTTGTATGCCACAGTCGTAAGTTTGTTGTGACTACGTTCTTATTGGACTGCAGTTACTGATTTCATGTCCCGGTGTCTCGTTACTAGAGGGGACCGACTATAATATCTGATAACCCAACAAAAAATGTTTTAGATATTTGCATTATTTCTATTATACTTTGTAAAAGCTTATATGTCAAAGGTAGATGCCGATATTCATGCTACTTTACATCCTACGGCGCGATCTTTATCAATGGTTGTGTCGGAGTATTTAAAATGAAAGATTGGGTATCTATTATTATATTCTAAATAAATTCGAATAAGCATTATACAAGTTTTTTTTATACAACGTCTACCTGATGTAAAGTGTACCATAGCCTATGAACGCTTGCAAAACCTAAGGTAACCACACTCACTCGCAGGAACACAGGAACACTCGCAAAAACCTTCAATGAAGTGGTTATTTGGCTGTGGTTCGTGGCCTGGTCTGCGGGCTGGGCTGATGCACCCTTCCTCTCTTAAAACCAGTCAGACATGCACCTGCACACAAATGTTTCTTCTGTGTGAAAATCGAAACCACGGCCCTTGATGTTAAGGTAGCATTCCTAACCACCGGGCTCGTCGTTTATATCGATTAGACATATTAGGGAAAATTTATAAAGATATTAATGTCTTTGCCTATATATATTCCAGATATCAAACTGTTTTCAGGAATATTCCTTCTGTAATATCCTACAAAGACAAAAATTATATTATTTTTTTGACAAGTCAAAGAACTTTCCATACTATACTATTTGAGAGTTCGTATATATAAATTTTATAGAGCTTTTACTTAAAAAAGAGATTCCACGTGTCCATGCTATGATCCAACTCTCTCTACACTGGAGCTGGAAACTCCCATGGAGGGACCACATTTATGGTTTGTGAACGCAACTGAGAAAACCAATATATACCATCAGGAAGCTAAGAGCCGTTACTGACAAAGGAGTATCAAAGATGATATTCTTTACTTTGTACCGGTGTCGAGTAGTATATTGCATTTCTTCGTGGGGCGGCGCTTGCAAAATGTTGCTTTTGAATTTTGAAAGTCTCTTAGCGGATATATTTGCTATTTGATAGAGAGATCAGCTCATGTTGTATGCAGCGAGATTGTATGTACCTATATTATAACATCCTAATACTTTTATTTTAATTTGCCTAATACTTTGCTTTTCACTAGCCAAGATAATGTATAGCAACAGATAAAAGATAAAAAATCTTTATTTGCAACTGGGCTCCTTAATTTAATACGATATTTTAATCTTTCGCGACTTTGACACCAACGCTCGCCGGTTCGATTCCCACACAAGACAAATATTTATGTGCATGAACATGCCTGTTTGTCTTGGTCTGGATGTTTTAAGAGAGGTAGGGCGCATCAAAGCAGTTCGTCTGGGGAAGTACCTCCACCTCACAGAAAACCGCAGCTAAATAACAACTCCCTAGAGGGTTGTCGTGTTCCTGCCTGTGAGTGAGTTCACCAGTAAGCTCCCAAGGAGTTGCTGTGTAAGCAACAGAGGAGGCATCGCGCGAGTGATACTTAATATATTACAAGTTTTAATAGGGTACGTTAACTGCTTTACATCAGGTGGGCCGTATGCTTGAATTGACACGGATCGATAGGTAATAGATCAATCAGTCCACGCGCTTCCACGTGTCGAAATGTTCACGTTAACGTTTCGCGTAACGTTTAACTTTCCGAAATCCTATCGCACAAGTGATACTTAATGTAATACAATCATTCATAGGCTACGGTAAACGCTTTATAGCGGATAGGTCGTATGCTAGTATGACTCCCGATGTTGTATATAAAAAAAATATATAAATTTTTCATTATTTTTTCTATTTACTTGCATTTAGAAAATGACCATTGGCGAAGAGTAACTGCTGAAAGAAAATTGCAAACGTATCTTGTTTTATAGCGGTACAATAATAATGATGTCAAGTGGTATAATTAAAGAAATATTAATGAATGTGCTGAATGACTTCCAGACTTCTTTGTTAGTCAGATTTATATTCATTCATTTTTCTCTACAATAGTATACGACATAAAGTCAATTCCAAAACTTCCTACTCTTACAAATTTCTTCTGATTAAATTCGTTGCGAGTTCCAAGGCAGCTGTAGTTTAACCCCCGGGACAGCAATGGACTTCACTGTTCATTGCCTTTTTGGTGGTCGCCGCTGTTAATTCTGCCTACACAGGAGACACAGTGGTGGGCCTTGTCCCATTGGATACGACATAAACTGTGAACATGGAATACAATCTTCCAAGAAAAACTTTAGTCTTGATATTTGCAATATTCGTTGTCTAATCCTGCGAGATCGAGACTTTTCTAATAAATTTATAAAAATGATGATTATCCCTTCGCAACCTTTTAAAACGTACCAATATGCTCGGAAAATGAAAAAAAAAAGCATTACAACTGTTTATTAAAACAAAGTTACAAATTATTTTGAAAGCAGGTTCTTAAAAAATAACATATTTAGAGAATCATCACTTAATCTTTTTATATATTTTCGTACCATGTGATTCCCCAGTTTTCTTACTCTTTGCCTATCAGTTTCCGATGCTCAATCAACTTGAACTGTCGGTAGAATACAATCAAACCTTCAGATTCGAATCAAATTTTCATTAAGGCTCTCTTCGTCTGAGTTTTCTTGTTAGTTAACTTCGAACTCATTAAATGAACGAATTTTTTTAAAGATGACATCTAGTATACCTAACTAAACGCCATGAGCATAATTGACAAATATTTGTGTGCATGAACATGTCTGTTTATTTTGGTCTGGATATTTTAAGAGGGGTAGGGTGCATCAAAGCAGCAGCAGTCTGGGGTTTCCACCTCCACCTCACAGAAAACCGCAGCCAAATAACAACTCGCTAGAGGGTTGTTGTGTTCCTGCCTGTGAGTGAGGTCACCAGTAAGCTCCTGAAGAGTTGTTGTGTAAGCAGCAGACGAGGCATCGCGCAAGCGATACTCAATATATTACAAGCGTTAATAGGCTACGGTAACTGCTTTACATCAGGTGGGCCGTATGCTTGTATGCCTCCCGACGTTGTATAAAAAAATGGATAGCGACACGGATCGATAGGTAATAGATCAATCAGTTCGCGCGCTTCCACGTGCCGAAATGTTCATGTTAACGTTCTGCAATCTTAAAAATTGCAAGAACGCACATTTTAGGTTTCAGAAATGGTACAAGATTTTTTTTTATGCAACGCCGGGAGGCATACAAGAATACGGCTACGGTATTTTAGGAACTCGGCGAACCGAGATTGCATTCCCTAGCTGTGAAAGTAGCTGAAATAGATTAAGCAGTAGCCACGTTCATCAGTTGTCTGATTCTGGTGAAGTTGCGCTTACTGGGAACGAATGTGGGTGTAATTTCAAGAAATACTGTATCATTAACAATTTCGGTTCAACGTCGTCACCTTTTTTGGTCAAATATCTTACAAGAAGCCAATGCTGTATGTAATTTAACGCCCCTATACCAACAAGTACTCACAGTTCTCTTGTATATATAAAGTCATTGGTAAATAAGTGGTTGCTCTGGCATGACACATGGTAATAAAAATTCGGCACAGGTAACAAGCGGTGGTTGAATCATAAGTTATATATACCATACCACAGGAAAAATCCTTGCTTATAAAACAAAGACATTGGCAAGTCATATGGAAAGAAAGAAATCAATTAACAAAACATACTGCATTGCGAAAAAACTACAGTATCTAGGCCAATTCTACTAAAAACCTGCAGCTGCACTTTTACGCTTATCATATGTGTCATGCAGGAATAGTGCAGTGCCAATACATGTTTTTTATTAAAATTTTGTCCTGTCATGTTACCATATTTCAATTTAATAAATTCGCTTTTACTTAATGTTTACTCTTATAATTTTAAGCCCCTTTGCCATTGGTTCCCGGCGTGCTAACGTTTAATATATAAAATATATTCCCACAAACATCTCTACAACTAACTAACAAAATAAATGTTTTGCAATATAAATTACATACTTCTTGAGAATATTTATTTTACTTCGCAAAAGTTGCTTAAGACTAACGTTAGCAAAGCAGCAAATAAACTGCTATAAAACTTCTATCACCTTTTTATATAAATGTCATAACAATTTATCAGAATACGATTATATTGCAGGAAACGTGTAGGTGCAGTGAAGCTTTTTTAACAGATTAGCGAGTCATTTACTGCTGCGCTGCTGCAACGGCGCTGCTGTCAGATCGCTTAACAGAACAACGAAACATCAAAATGTACACATTTAGACACACGCCGCACAGCAGTGCAGTTGCGGTTTCTTAGTAGAATTGGACTAGTCAAGCTAGGTAGATTGAATGATAAACATTAAGTAGATCTACGATCACTTCTCTGACTTCCTTCATCATACCAGGCAGACCTAATGCCATAAGCGCTACACTCAGTTAGTTACAAAGTAAAGTTAAACTTACTTGTACAATTCAAGAGGTGAGTCACTTGTACTACGTGTAAGTTATTCTGATATCATTTACTTTGACTGATATTTTCACATTTCTAGATCTTTGCTCCACGATGTAGCAAAGATCAAGAAACTGTTTATAATTTTAGAACATCAAGAATTTCTCCTATTTCTGAGTCAGAATATACCCACTCGCATCAGGAATATCGTCTTAAAATAACCTTGTAATATTCGATATCGCATCATTATAATAAATCAATTTGTTATAAAACTAAATGTACAGCGAATAATAAAGCAACATTACTGTTATTTTATCGTTTTAACTTATAATAATTATCACACTCCTGGTTATTTATGTTGGAGGTAAAAGTCATTAATATTTTATGGCGGTTAACACATTTGCAATATGGCGACAGTAAGGTATAATTTATATGCATTTTAACGGCTACGGACCACCGACAAGGGTCAATCTTTTATCTAGCACTTAGAATGTGTTTTCTCTAAAAATATATGGGATTATGATGAACCTTACTTCATTATTTGTGTATGAAAATAATTATCATAAAATTATAATATCACTCAGGTAGTAAAAAAAATCTAACAATAGTCAAATTATTTCACGGCAGGAGGTGTAAAGAAATACAAAGTAATGTAGAGTTAATTACAATATAAATATTTTGAAATAAAAGACATCGAACATCATTTTACATAAATATATATTCTATGGATCGTTTTTTATTCATGTAATGTCGGAAGGCATACTACCATATGGCCCACCCGATGTAATACTAAGATATGTAGTTACTTTAGCCTATGAACGCTTGCAATACAGAAGGTACTACTCACGTGTTGCCACTCCTGCTGGTAACACGGCAATATTCAACGTCGGTAGGCATAAAAGCATACGGCCTAACTGATACCAAGCGGTTATCCGTAACTTATAAATACTCGCAGTACCTACATTAAGTATCATTCGCGCGATGCCACCTCTGCTGCTAAGATAGCAACTGTTTGAGAGCATACTGATAACTCCACTCACTAGTAGGACTAGAAAAACCTTCCAGGGTGTTGTTATTTGGAAGCGGTTTTTATGAGTTGGAGGTATTTCCTCTAATCGGGCTACTTTGATGATACTACCTATCCTAAAAACACCCAGACCAAGACAAGCAGACATGTTCATGTACACAAATCGAAACTACAAAGATTTGGGTTAATTTTATATAACCATACAAATATATATCATTGAACGTTTAGTCTATTTGTGAAGACCGAAGTAGTATTTTTTTATGTACCATCGAAATCTGTATATTAATTAGCACGTATCATAGATTCAGGCGTTACTTTGCGAAAGTCAAATTTACAGGCAATTTGATCTAAATTACTTTTGTGTTTCCGCTCTCGATTAGGTCATGCGAACTACTGTCGGCCGGCACCCACCCACTATCATTAGTAGATGCTACTACAGTCGTCTCTGCCACGGCTGATGCGGTCGTCTCTGCCACGGCTGATGCGGTCGTCTCTGCGAGTGTTCGCCATTTAAAATGTGAACCGCATGCACCTGCCACCGTTGCTGCTCTGGCTGTTCCGGTTGTCTCTGTGACACGTGTTTTGCCTCTCCACGAGGCATCATCGGGCGCTGTAGATGTTAAAAGTTTCTTTTCAAATTGTCAATTCTTCAATTGAAACCTTTTCAAGCAAGTTTCTATCGGCATTTCTTCTTCGTCAATGGTCATTTCAATGGCACATCATTTTTATCTTTGTCTTTTATTATATGTGTAATATGTACATATATACACATATATTACATAAATTTAGTACTTACATATATTTATAGTGACATGTACGCACACACAAAAACACACGTGTTTTTACTTACATTTTACGGCTGATAAATAACGAATATTAAAGACCGTTGCTATGATAGAATGACACGATGTACGACTACTAATGTAACTTAATCGAAATATGTGTTTCTTAAAATAACGGATGCAACTTATGTCGAGATTCCATCACTAAATATCTTCTTTAGACCGTCGGAACAGTTTATTACGTAATAAGTGTGTCGTCGAACCGTCAGTTATGAGTATTTAACGGCTATTTAAATCATTTTCTAAGAAAAGCACAAAGCCGCAGCAATGTGCGATGAAAAGGTACCGCTTGTGGGAAGATTTTGTGTCCGGTAATATTTTCGCGAGAGCAACACAATGGAGTTTATTTTCAAATTGAGAGCGCTCGTCTCGTCAATGGACGCGAATGACATTAAATTGGTTAAATTGCTTTGCCGAGCTTGGATCTGGAAGTCCTTTGGGAGATGTCCGCTCGTCCGCTGCGGTGCAGCCGCGCCTGCGAGCACACGCTCGTAGATCGATTCACGGTGTGTTACTATTGTGCAACCAAGTGTAACGTAATCGAATTTTCTGATAATTATATGGAATACTAGTGTCACGAGTATGTTGATGTCGTACTCATTTATGTAGGTACGCCATTGTGTGGAAAAATTGTAACTCGTTTTTATTCCCATGATTCTTACCAATAGGTTCCCTTACCAACAGCTTTTCTTACCAACCGGGTTGTGAGGTCTGACGGCAGTCGCTTCATATAAAAATCAGTATATACTCGTATTTTCGCCAAATCCTTGGGCTTAGGTAGTCCCCCCCCTAAGCCTAAAGATTTGGCGAAGATATTTACTACCTTTAGGTAGGACCTAGTCAATCCTAATGAATTATTAAACAGGATAATGCTAAGAAGAAGAAGAAGAGAGAAACATATACGAATATGCATGTTTCTAACTTTATATACTAAATCTCGACAATAGTTAGGTACTAGACATAAAATGACCGTTGATGAACAGAGGAGACAAAAGTACTGAAGTGTTTTTTCTTTACATATTTTTGTACAAATTAGTAGTTAATTACGACCGAATTGATTGTATTTTATGAGGAGGATAGTGTCAGAGTCTTAGAATTCCTAGGCTTGTAGTGAAGTATGTGGCGCACAGTTCTCTCTGCTTACGCTGCAAGGATTTTAGCGTGAAGATATTGATAGGTAGTCAATAGTGGCGGCGAAGTAGTGTGCGAGCGCACCGAAGGCTTTGATGGAAACACTTAAACACTCTGTCCAGGTACTGACTGAAGATTTGATTGACGAAATGAAATCATAGATCAATCTTAATTTTAATCATCCCTCTTTTCATGTTTATTAAAAATTGAAATAATTAAATTCTATCTAATTAATCAAGTTATGTTCTGATCCTTACATTTTTTTATCAATCTGGTAACTGACATCGGTACACGAAAATGTGTATTAAATACATTTCGCGGGATTTATACTTGATAGTGATTACTGGGAAATCTATATCAACTCTTCAGGCATGTAAGTACGTATAGAGACAAACACATTTGCGGTGCGTTTGTGGCGCTTCACTAATCCAGTGTAGAATGTAATGGTGGGGATGTGGCACGGTGTGTCTATCAAGTGGACTAGTACGGACAGGGCGAAACCAATCAATCAGCCCAGCGGAGCGTCGCACGATAATTGAACTCTTCCCTCGAAGCACCGCGATTCAATAGATAATTACAATCGCAAACCAAAAATTACACGCGGCATTTAACCGTAGGACCCTATTACATTTCACAAAGCTGGGTCGGTCGTATTCGATCGGCGATCTTTGCCGGACGAAGGATTAACTCGCAAGTGGGCACAATGTGGGCCTCGAGAGGAGACCAGCGGGGAGGGGATGTATTAATAATGGACTCCGTAGTGAATGGAGCACTTACACGCTCCACCGGGAGCTGAATGTGTGACTATCGCGTTAGAGCAAATCGAATCGGCGCGGTCGGACGGCTTGCACGCGCCGAATTTGTCGTTTGACCGGAAACCTGTACGGGAAGAAACCCCAAACGGAGTAAACACAGCAAATTGTCGTAGGAATACAAAGACATTGTATGCCCCTCGCAACCTTCGGCCCAGCTTGTTTATATTTACACAACGTCTATTGAAATTTGCAACAATTTATTTTATTCGGGCGTTGTGCGAGTATGTCGAACACGTTTTGATCTCTGACGCGAAAAAATAAGTAGAATTATATGAAATAGCTAAAACCGACGATGTGGGTGTTATATATGTACGTATATATACTCTGGCGTATGCATAAAGTATGTTATTGTGTTATGCAAATAGGTAATTCCTGAGCTTTGCATATTCAAATTTAAATTGACAACGTTTGAACTTAAAAATAGGATAAATTTGGTATAGTAGTCTCAAAAATATTACATTTGGGTTTACCATATGTGTCGTATATATTATGTAAATAGATGGCTGAATTTCAATTACTTTATAAAATGTTTATTGTGGCTTAATGCTAACCTATCAGCAGGGATAATGGAAAAAGTTTTATATAGACTGTGCTTCGACATGACTGAAATACTGACGGCCGTGGATATTAGCGCATTGAACTCGCCGACTACGAGTGCATCTACTGGCAAATATAAATATTGGTAAATGGGATTGTTCAACTTACTTGAGATTTTAATATTACTGTTCTTCTATATTTTATTGTATGTAATAAATTATCTGCCTGTTTGTCTAAATGTCTGTTTGTTTGTCGTAATGACAATTGGTACGAACGCAGTCTCGGATCTGGGTCAGACTAATCGTTACTGTTCAGGAAATATCTTAAATAAATTGTATGTGTTTGTTTGTTTGTTTTTAGCGATCTGTACATAATTTTAACTTAAGTTTGCTTGCATATGCATATTGTTTTTATATTTTTTTAAGAATTATTAAAACTTCACTTTAAAACTAAAATGGTTGCGCACTGTGCGGTTACGGAGGGACTATTTTACGGAGAAATGTTAAGTTGTTGGATGAAATCTCTGCCCAGGTTATTCCAAAGGTATGAAGTTCTTAAAAAAGAATTGACAAGTTTTTTACAATGTCGGCAACGCACGAGCGATGCCTCTGGTGTTGCATTTATTTACAAGCTACGGCAATTGCTTGCTATCAAGCAGTTCGCTTGCCAGTTTGTCACCTTTGTGCTATCATAAATTCTTGAGAATAACGAAAACACTCTCAACACAACTTCTAATAAAGAAGGTTATTTTTTCAAGGTTCATGCATGCTACTAGTTACGATAAACGCCTGATCTGAATTAGATATTATGACTCATAACGTTACGTTGCCGCGGGTGATATAGGATATTTTGTTTTCAAAACTACTATGGTTACATAACTTAAAAAAAATGTCAGGAATCTAGTAATCTATATTGTTATAAAGAAATTGTTGAGGAAATTCCATTTACGTGTCTAAGCCAAAAATCTGTATCTCCGTAGTATTTACTATTATATGAGAAATCGAGTTGAAATTTCTACGAGATCATTTCATTTTAAATAAATTTATGATCACATTTATCTTACCTTCAAGCTTCAGAAGAAGAAAAAATATGTTTGTAACTTAATGATGTCTTTTTAGTAATCCTTAGAAAGTCTGACTGCTTAATGAACTTTGTTTATGATAGATTTTCTTTCAGAAACTTCACAAAATGTGTTTGAAGAAAAGTAGGGCGTGAGTCAGATTCCCACTTAACCTTATGTTTTGGGTTATGTTTGAGTCTGGGTTGAGGCAAGTTTGGGTCAAAATGAGGTCAGATTTGTGTAAAGATGATAAATATAACGTTTCTCACTAGTAGAGTTTTATACAATTTTATTTTTGCGGTGCAATAACATTTCACTAACAGCAAATTCAACTGGCACTTAACCTGTTCATAACATCGCTCCATTATACGTAATTTGTGTTTACTGATAATAATAGAGGAATTGCATAATGTTATTACAAATTTAAGTTACGCTATTGATGTGTTTCAAGTAAAATGGAAAGTTGATGTAGACGAGAGGAGTTTCATTGCATCGATTTCCGAAGTTGTACAGTGGACGAGGAAAATATTCCAAGGTAATAAAGCTTTTTACACTATAAGTACATCACCAGTACTGTAATGTTACCTAATACTTATCATCTTATTCTGTGCGAGTACTCTTAAAGGGTCCTATGGTCCTATCCACGTCGACGTCACTCTCCCTACCCGACTGAAGACATATTTCATGAACTTCAGTACGTGTTTTGGAGATCGGTTATATCTTCTTAGAATTTTCTTTCGATTGCCACCTAAGATGTTTACATTTTAAATACTTCATAAATTCGTTTCGACCCTTGCTCATTCTGCAAATTAGACTTTCGATCAGACTTATCTTGTTTCGATATCCATGACAGTTATAATTGTCCGTCAGAGGTCGTAACATTTCTGTTATATATAGATACATTTGTACCCATTCTCGATACTCCCGGATTTTCCAGGTAGTATACTGAATCCTCTTCAATTCAGATTACCTAGCCTTTTACTTTATTTTTATATTTTCTGTCAGACTTCTCGTTGATTTCAATACCTGTCTGTCCTGGTACTCACACCAACTTCTGTAGAATATTGCCACATATTGTTCCTGTGCTCTTTCCTCTGCATGTTATTAAAATAACAATATTGTACACTACACAAAAATATATCATGTGTACATATAGCATATTTCTATACATAATATTAACCGATACTACACTACGTTTCAATATTTTATTTTTAAATTTTGTGCTCTTAAACTTAAACATCGAATTTATTCATACAACTACTCGTAGATTTGAACGTAGTAGGTATTATGAATAGGAATGAATCGCATGACACAAATGAAGACAAACTGCAAGTCTGCCTGCGCTCGGATGAGCGTTCGACGGCATCATGAAGACGTATTATGCTAACAGAAAATACCTAGCGACAAGCCATTTTACCGCCACGGTCCCGAGCCCGACTCCCGCTAGGAACCGGGCAAAGTTTTCATATTAAACACCAAGTGAACACGAGAAACTATAAATTGAAATAAGACATGGAGATTCTAGGGGGACATGGACATTTTAAGATCTTGACTAGTGTTAATAAAACCGGCCAAGTGCGAGATGGGCTTTGGTTATCTGTATTAAATTTTATACCACTAAGGTTTCACATTAATATGGCTAATAGTTGTGTCGTGTGGCCTCGGCGTAAGAATAGGCCACCCCATTTCAACCCATGGGTGTCGTAAAAGGCGACTAAGGGAAATATCCAGGAGACGGGCAGCAGCGTTCCTTACGTACTTTAATGTCTTACTGCGGTTGCCAACCCGCCTACTAAGCGTGGTAACTATGGCAAAAGCCCACTTTATACGAATACAAGAAATAGACGGCTCCCAGTCACCGGCAGCCCCGCTGGCTCCGGTAGCGGTCAGAGTATCGGCGGTGCAAAGGGTGCTAAGAATCCGCCGCGGCTACCAACACAACGGACTGGCCCTGGCAACATACAATATGCGTACATAGAGAACCGATGAGAAGATATAGGAGATGGAAGAGGAATTAAGTAAGTAGCATTGGGATATAATAGGACTGTTCGAAGTCGAAGAGAGGGGAGGACACGGTGATCCTTAAATGCGGCGAATTTTCCGAAAAGGCTTTAGCACCGTAGACCACATACATACCCTCCATCAGATTATACAGAAGACTGAGGAGTATAATCTCCCCTTATGTCTGTCGTATGTGGACTACGAAAATACCTTTGATTCCGTTGAGACATGGCCGGTGCTACAGTGTCGACAGCGATGTCGAATTGACTATCAGTACATCGAAGCGTTAAAGTGCTTATACAGTAAGGCTACGATGTGTATCCGAACACTGGACCAGAGTATAAAACCGATCCAAGTGCAAACAGGTGTAAGACAGGGCGATGTTATACCCTCGGAACTTCAAGCTCTTGGACTGGAAAGGATACAGTATAAACATCAATGGCAAATACATCACTCACCTTCGATTTGCCGACGATATAGTTCTCATGGCTAAATCGCTGGAGGAACTTAGCGCTATGCTCAATGATTTCAATAGTGATTCCAGCCATGTAGGTCCCAAGCTGAACATGGATCAGACAAAGATCATGGCGAATGCCCATGTTAAGCCTATGTCGGTCACGGTTGGCAGCACTTAGCTCGAAGTTGTTGACGATATCTACCTAGGGCAGGTTATTCAGTTAGGTAAGTTCAACTTCGACCAAGAGTTTAACAGGCGGATTCAACTCGGCTGGGCAGCGTTTGGGAAACTTCGACACATATTCTCGTCCAAAATACCTCAACACCTAAAAAGCAAAGTCTTGGAACAGTGTGTGTTCCCAGTGATGACATACGGAACTGAGACGTGGCTCTTCACTGCGGGCCGTATGGGGAAGCTCAAGGCTATGGAAAGAGCTATGCTCGGGATTTCTCTGCGTGATAGAATCAGAAATGAGGATATCCGCAGTAGAACTAAGGTAACCGACATAGCCCAAAGCTGTAGAACTAAGGTAACCGACATAGCCCAAAGCTGTAGAGATAAGTAAGCCGGCAATGGGTCGGCCACATAGTTCGTAGAACCGACAAATGCTGGGGAAGAAAGATTCTCGAAAGGCGTCCTCGTACTGGTACACGCAGTGTGGGATGACCTCCCACTAGATGGAGCTACGACCTCAAGAGGTTTGTAGGGAGTCGATGGATGCAGGTGGCACAGGATCACGACGAATGGCATTCTAGAGGGGAGGCCTATGTTCAGCAGTGGACGAATACAGGAGAGAGTGAGAGGATGATGGCTAATAGTAAGCAGTTACCATAACCTATAGACACTTTGCAAAACGTAAACGTAACTTCGTCCGCGTGTATCCCGGTATGCCGTGGGAACAGCTTTTTCTTACTTCTTTCTTTCCCTAGACTTAAGATTCGGTGACGACCTCGGTGGCTCAGTCGTGAATGATGCGACTTTGATACTAACGCTCGTGGGTTCGATTCCCACACAAGGCAAACATTTGTGTGCATGAAAATGTCTGTTTGTCTTGGTCTGGATATTTTAAGAGAGGTAGGACGCATCAAAGCAGCCCGTCTGGGGAAGTACCTCCATCTCACTGAAAACCGCAGCCAAATAACAACTCCCTAGAGGGTTGTTGTGTTCCTGCGTGTGAGTGACGTCACCAGTAAGCTCCCAAGGAGTCGCTGTATAAGCAGCAGAGGAGACATCGCGCGAGTGATACTTAATATATCGCAATCATTAATAGGCTACGATACCCGCTTTCCATCAGGTGGGCCTCTATTACTCCCGACGTAGTATGACAAAAAAAAATCGTATTGTGATGCTGTATAGCCTAAACCTTCCTTAAGAAATCACCTATCAAATACAAAATGTTTCTCCAAATCCGACTGATAGTTCCAGAGAGCGCGTTCGAACAAACTCTTCCGCTTTATGTATTAGTATAGATATATTAAAGGGATAGGTAGGAGCATATATATAAAGATATCAATGAACAGAACTGATTTGTCTCCCAATCTAGATATTCGCGTATAGTTAAGAAATAGTCTGAAACAGTTAAGTTTGACGACCCATATAGCGTATAAAATATATTTATGCTCTAATGTAATGATTTGTAGGTATATATGACGAGGCAGCTAAGCACACTCATAGACAGACAGACATGCACAATAACCCTATCGAGCTCCTCGTGGCCATAGAGATTATTTAAGGCTCTCGAGCTTCTGCGAGTATCGAAGGGCACGTCAAGCTGTTGGTTCTGATTGTTATCGATAGATGACAGTCATTGAGCAAAGTCCGGCTTCCAGGCGGCTTGAAAACCCTGGTTTCTACCAATCTGCAGTTAAGTAGTGTGACGGAGTATCCTCTAACAATCTGAAGAGGATTGTTTAGAGGATAGTCAAAGGCAATATCTGTTGGTGTGGCTATACTCTTATGATATGTCCTATGCTCTTTGTTTTAACAGGAAATAAATTATATGACCACCTTTTTTATTAAAAATATACAGAATATCTGTACTAAAAGTTATTCGACTACAATTGTGAATAGATCCTTAAAGAAAAAAAATCAAAGACTACTAAAGTAAAGACGTTGCCAGTTAATAAAATTTGTAAAGTTAATAATGTGTAAGCAGTTTTAAGAACTCGTCGGTGTAACGAAATGATATTCAAATGCGAGTGCGAGCAGTTTTCAACATTAACTACCAGACGCTAAATGATACTTCAATGTTTCGAAATGGAAATTAAAATATAGTACAAGTATTATAATAGTTGTACTTTTTTTGATAAAACCGGTACAGAACAGCCGTTATCTGCTTAAAGGAAACAATGGCCGGTTTTAACGGGTCTTAAGAAAATCTGTCGCGCCATTTTGAATGAAAAGACACTTCCTTTCCTTAATTAACGAACTATATCTTGCTATTATTCAGCTATTATTAGTCACGATTAGGGATTTTTGTAAACAATGGGTGACTAATTGCTTCTATAATTATTAAAATAGAGAACTTCTAAATAATAATGTTTAACCAACTTTGCTTTTTACACCTTTAGTAGCTCGATAGTGTCGTAGCATCTATTAATCTAATCGAACAGGTACGTTACTCGGCTTTACTCGCCCTCCTAGCTCCTATGAGCTACCGAGGGCGAGTAATTTCGTAGATCTGGGCATTTGGTATGAGTCGCCTATCGGTGACAGTCGTTAAGTAGAGTTACTTCGCGCGCCTTGAAAACGCTGCCCCCGTCAATCCGCAGTAGAGCAGCGGAGTATATTTAAAATCACTTCGGTTGAATGAAGAGAAGTAATCTGGTAGTAGGATTAGTATGGGACAATTTGAAACCGACAGGATAAATAATACGACGATGAAAAAAGCGGCAACATTAATAAAGCCTTTTTTTATTATTATTTTATATTTCCTAGAAAAGAGATAGGCCAGTAGATAAAGAACCGGCTATTGACTAACTGGTCCGAGTTTCGAATACTGGCATGTAAGTAGGTAACATATATATTTAAAATGATCACTAGCTAGGTGAAGAAAAACATCGTGAGGAAACTCGCACATCCAAGAAATTATATTTTTGAAACGTATGACATTACCTAAGAAAGGTTTGGTTTTTTCTCTGGGTTGTGGAGGTATAACGGTAATCGCGCCATGAAAAAATCAGTATCTTCGTCAAATTTTCAGAATTACGTTAGGCTTAGGTAGCGGACCCCTGCCGATCCTAATGGATTAGGAAACGGCATAGCGCTAAAAAGAGATTGCTGTAAATTTTCTACTAAGTCCTGAAATGTTTCAGGAATACCTTACATATTACTACTATGCAGGCATATATATCAGAAATACCTTACATATTTTTTACTCAACTACCATGACCAGAAGAAGAATCAACATGAAATTTGCAAAGGAGTTAGGAGAGTAATGGAGAGAGAGTGACTGTAAGAATAATATTTATGATCGAAAAGGGAGGTAGAGGAAGCATAAACGGAAACGCTATCGGAAGAAAAAGAAAATTGTTGTGTATTACGTCTCGCCACGAAGGTGCGTTTCTATCAGAACTGTCAAAGTGGAGATGCATAAGTTCGCTTAACGCAGCTTAGCTTGAATATTGCTTTACTGAAAGAGGTTTTTTTTTAAAAGCAATCGAAAATGTGTACACAAAGTGTATGCCAAGGAGCGTGTAAGACATGTGTGCGATGCGAAGAATGTGCCTGAGCGATGTTTGCAAGGAGCATGTGCAGTACTATTACTCATTCTGTGCTAATTAATTTTAGCTGCCGAGTGCATGTCCTATTTTAGAGGATTTTTTAAAATTATTTAGTTAATAGTTTTAATTTAGTTAATTATGTGATTATTTTATGTTACTTCAAATTTTATGACACTGCTATTAGTTTACTTAAGTTCAGTTCACTTTGTATGAGCGATATAAATTGAACATAAATTGTACACTACTGTGTGAATTTTCAAAAATCGCATCTAGTCGAAACGATCACCCCACACAATATCCACGGAAAAGTTATAGTTTCTAGATCCAGTTATTTGTACTACTTACTTGCATTAATTTATAATTTTATATTACGGGTCTATGTATTTTGCGATTTCGATCTTGTTACATCGAAATCGCAAAGAAGATAAATATTTCATCATCCATTACCTCCATCCATACAAATGCGATCAGTTGTTTGAACATTTTTTTACATGTTTGAATTTGGTTCCTTAGTAGAATTTCGTTCATATTAATAACATAACTCAGTTTGATATACATTTTTTCCTTCCGCGGTTTGATATTCACTTACTTTCTGTATATAATTCATACTAGCTACTGCCTATGTTTTTGTCACAAACTGCACATGCCTACAAAAATGTTGTGTTTTAGCGCCATAATATCTCAGCGATTCAAGTCTACTGATTAACGTGAGGATATTTTAACTAATAAGCCATTAAGTGCCGCGATGTCGATCCGTGAACTAGCCAATAAGATCTACGCATTCTACTTTACCCACCGACGATTGGTGAATTGAGTTACTAAGTAAAATCTGTCTCATTGGTTCTCCATAGGTTATTTCCTTTATAGTTTTGACCAAGACCTATATACCAAAATACCTTACTTGCCTTAACAACTTGGTAGCGAACGTTTTATAAAAACAGACATCAAGACAGACACATTTGTGTGTTTGGACCGTTTGTATTTTATGGCAGATACATTATGGAAACCAGAAACCTCTTAACTGTCGACCATAACGTGTCTTAACACTTGTAAGGATTGTAGGATGTATAAGTCACATCAGTGGGGGTCATCACAGGGGCCAGGTGCTATCCGACGCGTGAGCTTCCGTTTCCGTATCAACTGTTATACTGTACTTAAGGCCAGGTGGTGTTTCGATCGATTACTATCACTGATAGAACAATTTTCTAATTTGGATATAAATTGGTTTTTATTTGACTTTGTACTATCCGCCCCGACTTCGCACGGGTGATATGATCGCTACCAAACTTCACAGGATCACCTGCTGGGCTAACCTGAAGATTCACTGAAAATTTCATCAAAATTTGCCCAGCCGTTTTTGAGTCCATATAGGACATACAGACAAACATTCATTTTTATATATATAGAAGATTTATTCGAATATTTGTCGTGAGTACTGATAGCCTATTGGATAAGAACCGGCCTTTTGACCAACTGGTACCCGGTTCAAATGGCATGTATGTATATCTTCACGCCAAGTCCCTTGCGGGGTAGGCAGAGAGAACCGAGCGCCATAAGACGCGGTCCTTGCATACTTCACTCGCTTCTGTGACATTCATATCTAGCTCTTGATACAACACCTTCTGATAAAACACGACCAATTTGGTCATGGTAGGTTAGTCTCGGCCTTCCTCGGCTCCTACATCCTTCCACTTTTGCATTGTATATCTGTTTCGTCATTCTTTCGTCCCGCATTGTTTCTACATGTCCGAACCAACGGAGCATGCCCTTTCTTATCTTAACACCGACACTCTCTTTTAGACCAACTCTTTCTCTCACGTCTTCATTACGAACGCGGTCAGCAAGCGAGATATGTATAGGCGGTCACGAAAGATCTTTTAAAAAAATATATTTATTAATTATGTAGATATGTTTACAGTATCAAACTCAGAACAAGACTATTTTAAATTACAATTAATTATTGTCTACAGAAAATGTCGCAATTGCTGACTCGAAGGTTCTTGCCGGCGCATGTAGCCGACGATGCAGCTACGTCGACGATTTACCAAGGTTACGCCTTGGTAACTCCTCCCTCATTAAGATAAAACCTGGTCCCACTGG
The DNA here is from genome assembly GCA_947507595.1 of Pyralis farinalis. NCBI lineage: Eukaryota > Metazoa > Arthropoda > Insecta > Lepidoptera > Pyralidae > Pyralis > Pyralis farinalis. The sequence goes on along the minus strand of OX382264.1, from coordinate 23,146,986 downwards.
TTTGCTCGGGGGTGTCCCTCGATGTCGCTGGTCGCCCATATGGTGTTATTTTTCTTCCAGAACAATGCTTGTATGTCTTCCAGATAACGAAAGCAGCTCCGATAACATACAACATGATGGTGGTCCAGCTTGGTGTTAAAGATACAAATGGTTCATCATAGGAGTCATCTATTTGTAAGTTTCTCGCTTTGTTCACAAGTTGGTGCATATTGTCTAACGAGATATTTTCCAATTCCACTTCAAATCTGACTTCTTTATTCGTCATGTATTGTTGCTGCGGTAGTGGGATGACGTCATGTATGCTCACGGCACTACTATGTGTTTGTAGTGTTCTGTTGAGTACTTCTGCACGACATTCGTTCGAGATGGTGATGAGTTGCGTTTTCGTGAGAGTGTGGTACGTAACTTCGTTTCCGCACGATGCTTTCAGTATTTCGTGACTGTTGGTGATGAGAAGCCAGCTATTAGGACTGATACTTTGAAGTTTACTATTTTCCAGCTTCATCTTCGCGTACGAACATTTCAGGTGATCTGGATGATGTTGTATTATGGATGTTATACAATCTCCAGTATCCTCCAGCGGTTTCGTGATCAGCTGCTTGCAGACTTGGGTTTCATCCGAAACGTGACGACATTCTTGATCGATGTAGGCGTACTCTCCGCTACCAAGTACTAGGAATTTGGATTGTGGGATAATAGTTAAGTATTGATCATTGGGAATGGAGTATATGTGGATGAGGTCATAAGGTATTGGGTCTACAGAGGGTATTCCCAAGATAAAATTTAACGAGCGTCCTGTACTATAGGCTTTAACCTCTATAGATTTCTCTATACTATGTATATTATCTAAGCTAATGGGAGCTACAGCCGTAAAACTGAAGTTTCTACTTATCTCTAAAATATCAGCAATAAGATTCTTTGAATTGATTATGCTAGGGTGCATGATGCCTATCTGTGCGAATGCAACAGCGTCTTCTAATACCATAAGTTTATCTAAAATTACCTGTAAGCTGAAATCTATCTGTATGTGAACTTGTAAAAGATTAAAGTGCCTGTAGACTAAGTTAGAGTGCATAGTTATATTTTTTATGATTAGACCTAGTTTCTCTTGATTTTCGTTAATTTTACGTAATTGTGTAGAGAACTCGGTGACAGCATTTTGAGCTATGCCAACTGACTTCTCTTGGACGTTATGAATTCTGTTATTGAGATTAGATATCTGTTCTTCTATTCTCACTGCATCATTATAATCCAAATTACCTGTTACTAACTTAATAACTGATCCCAGACCATTGAACAAGCCACGCCTTACCCTGCTGTGAGGTGCCAGGAATATTAATTTATCATTAATTCTTTTAACTTTATGCTCAATTTGATCTGTATATGATTTGTGTAGATCTCCTACAAGATTAGGGTCTAAGGACTTAGTGCTTGCATATAGCTCTGCTAATTTAAAGGTGGTTGTATAAAGGTAAGAAATATTATAAGTACAAACTAAGTTAAAGGTATCTACTTGTCTAAAGATTATGCCTTGTTTTATAAGTAATAAGCCATTGGAGTTATCGATGGGAGTGATATTCACGGTGGCTGCTGCTGAGAGCACGAGGGCTCCGGGGAAGATGGCCCTGGAACAAGGTGAGGCCGTCGTAATAGTTTGAAATGGACTCTTATTGACTTAGAGTTAGGGTGGTTCCCTATAATCTCAGCCACGTTGTTGGGATGTAAGTGTATGATTTTATACGGACCTTTAAATACTGGCTTAGTCTTGTCTTGCCGCGCTGTCTTCGCTACTTGCTTATAAACGGTTTCACCTACCTTTAATTGATTTTCTTCAGCTACCTGGTTCCGTTTCGCTATTACTTGTTCCTTATTTTTAGCGAGAAGTGCCGCTATACACTCTTGTACAGCTTCCGCGTTTGATCTATGCTTCAGTACAAAATCCTGGTAGAATTCCTTAGGATAGTATATCTCTAAGGGATTCCTAGCTGCTGTGTGCCCATAGAGTAACTCATATGGTGTGTAACCTGTAGCCGAATGTATGGAGTTGTTGTAAGCTATTACCGCGTACCTCATAATAGTTTGTATGGTATCATCTTTGTTGGTCATACGCTGAATTCTTACAATCTCTCCAATAGTGGAGTGAAATCTTTCTATTGGGGAATTCGAATTAGGATTGTACGGTGTTGTAAAGTGAATCTCGATATTGTGAGAGGCACATATTTCCTTTAGAACATCATTATCGAATTTGGTATCTGAATCAGTTGTAATTTTAAGGGGTAGTCCTAATATAGAGAATATTTTCAAAAGAGCGTCTGCTACGTGAACACTGCTAGAACCTGACATGGGTACTGCTTGAGCAAATTTTGAAAAGTTATCTATAATAGTTAGAAATGTTCCCCCACCTGTAGAATATAGATCCATAAACAGGTGCTGTAAAGGTTTGGTAGGCGTTTCTGTTACCATCAAGGCTGGTCTCAAAGGGTTACGTTCGTACTTCGCTTTAAGGCATGTATCGCATTTATTAATAAAAGATTGTATTGTTAGTAACATGTTTGGCCAGTGGTAATTCCTGCGGATATGTTTATGCGTTTCCTGTATACCACGGTGTATGTTCTTTCCTTCGTGGTATTTCTTAATTATATCTATTTGCTCTGCTTTGTTATCAACTAGTGTTACGCGGCATGTGCATCTTATTAACTTAGGACCTCTTTCATTAAATACAGTAGTATATACGCGCGAGAATGCTAGGTATAGACTTTCGTCGTAAAAATAGCAGTGGAATACTCTACTAGCTATGGTGTGCTCCTTAAGAAATTTAATTATTTCTTGTTCGGTGTTATTTATGGGTATGAACACATCTTTAATAGTGATTTTAGAATTACTAGTCCTATTCTCAACTCTATATGTGGAACCTGGTGTGGATCTTATGTAAAACTGTTTCTTTTGTCTTTCAATAGCGTCATCTACTATAGGAATACCATTATTTTCATTGTCCGGCTGAGTATGGTTTGTGGAGACTAATTCATTGGGATCTAATGACACTACGCTCATGGTATCTGATGTAGTGCCAGTTTGAGATGGAGCTATATATACGGGTTCTGCGGGATTTTCTAAAAGGTCTTGCTGATTGTTGTTATTTTCAGCTTCGCGTTCTATCTCCCGACGAACGTTCTCGAAGATTCTCGGTATAATATCATCGTCTTCATTATCGTCAAAATTAACAGCAAGGGAATCTATACTATTATGGAATATCTTAGCTCGAGATAGGGCATCGGCGTTTGTATTTTGCGAGCCCTTTTTGTATAGGACATTATAGTCATACTCGGCTAGTTTCAATCTCCATCTGGTTAACTTGGAGTTGGGGTCCTTCAGAGACATAAGCCACGTGAGAGGACGGTGGTCAGTGTAGATGGTAAATTTACGACCGTATAGATAAGGGCGAAAGTATTTGACTGCCCACACTATGGCTAATAACTCTTTCTCTATAGTAGAGTACCGTGTTTCCGTATCTGATAATGTTCGGGAAGCATATGCTACCGGTTTATCAGAACCTATTTGGCCTTGGGATAAGACTGCTCCCAGAGCAAAGTCCGAGGCGTCAGTGGTCAGAATGAAAGGCTGTTCGAAGTCCGGAAACTGTAGGATGGGGTCGTTAGTAAGGATTTGTTTACAGTTAGTAAAGGACTCTACGAAGTCAGGGGTATGTTCTATTTTACGGTTTTTCTTGAGACATACGGTCATCGGCTTAGTCAGTTTTGCAAAGTCTTTTATAAATTTCCTATAATAGCCTACTAATCCTAAGAAAGCCTTTAATTCTTTCGGTGTTTTGGGTATAGGGAAATTCAGTACAGCTTTAATTTTATCTTGATTGGGCTTAAGGCCATCTGATGTTAACTCATGACCTAAGAACTGTACATGCTTTTGTAAAAACTCCGACTTATCCAATTGAATTTTTAGATTATGGATTTTGAGACGGTCAAAAACTTCTTTAAGCTTATGCATATGTTCCTGAAGGGATGTGGAAGCGATGATAACGTCATCTAAGTACGTAAAAACATTGTCTATCCCACGTAAGATGTGATCCATGAGCCTTTGAAAGGTACTAGGTGCATTTTTGAGTCCAAAAGGCATCCTAAGGAACTCATAATGTCCTCTTTCGGTTGAGAAGGCTGTTTTCTCAATGTCTTGTGGGTGCATTTCCACCTGATGGTAGCCGCTCGCTAAATCAAGTGTACTAAAGTATTGGGCGCGCCCTAACCTGTCCAATATGTCGCTTATATTAGGTAGAGGATACTTATCTTCTATTATCTTATCATTAAGCCTTCTGTAATCTATGACGAGGCGCCACTTGACCTTGCCTGAAGCATCTGGCTTCTTTGGCACAATATGAACAGGGCATGACCACGGTGACACGCTTTCACGTATGATACCTTGTCTCAATAAGTCATTTACTTGTTTTTTAATTTCCTCCCGTTGTTGTGGGGCCTGTCTATAGCTACGTACAAAAATAGGATTGTTGTCCGTTAGTCTCAACTCGTGCTTAACGGCGTGAGTAAAAGTTAGAGGTATGTTCTCGGAATAGAATATATCTCTATACTGATAACAAAGTCTCGTTATCTCGCGTTTCTCTTCCTCGTTCATATGTTCGGTCCGTATTTTATTTAAATTCTGACGTAGTTCCCTATCAACTTCATTATTAAAACTTGATTTCGTTTGCATTGAGTTTAATGAGCATTGGTTGTAATGGGTTGCGTCGTCAACATATGGAATTAAGTTAATTGGAGGTTTATTGCAAATAACTTTTTTTTCGGAGTGTAAATTCAAAATTTCAGTTAAAAATGAACCGTTAACTACATTAACAATTGCCGTGGGTGAAATTAACCCTTTCATCCATTCGTAGTCCTCCTGAATATAAGTACCATTTACATGATTAGTTTTTACTTTAATGATTTTCCTACAATGAGGTTCAACTCTAATTTTTTTTAAGGGGTAATCAAAATGAATCGGAATTATCGCGGTAGATGTGCGTAGCACCTTATTTTTTAAGTCAATATTAGTACAGAGAGATTTTAATAAATCTAAACCAATAAGACCTTTATATTTTGGATCGAACTCGAAGATGAGAAACTTGTGAGTTATATCGCTATTAAAAACCGGTGGTAGTGGTAAGTATGCGACGTACGAGTGTCGCGTTACCGCGTGAGCTGTTTTTACCTCGAAAGGCTCGATGTCGACATAGTGTTCGAGCACGGTGTTTTGTATGACATCAGGGGATATCATAGAACGTGAGGCCCCTGTATCTATAAGGAATTTACCTTGAAATTCCGGTATCTCTATGTAAGGAAGGTGGTCTTTATCCTGATGATTTAGCTTTATCAGCTCTGGTCTCCCGGATCCCGATCCTCTGGAAAATCCTGAGAGGTGCTTGGTTTATCCTCCTCCCGACTAATTGAGGGGTAACTTACGTCCTGATCGTCCTCAGCAGGGTAGTAGTCTGTTGGGTCGTAGTAATATTGAGGTAAATTTACATTACCTTCGTACGGAGAATAAAATAATTCTTCGAATGCGAATTGTGGCGGCGCCGGCTTGTTAACCGATCGCATTGTGACGTCTGATGAAACTTGAGGTGGGTTGACCTGTTGCTGAGGTATATTAGGCTGCCTTTGTGGGTTCCCTATGTTCCTAAAATAGCCTGAATTATTTTTAAACGTACCTTGAGGCTGTCGGTTCTTCCAAGGCAGTAAGGAGTTTACTAGCTGCTGTTTCTGTTCGGGGGTCAAGTTGTTGCGTTGAGGTACAAAGTTATTAGGGTGTGCAAAGTGTGGCTGAGGTGCGAAATTAAATGGCCTAAAGAAAGGTTGACTATATGTACGTTGAAAGTTATTTTGATTATTTCCCGATTTAAAATTATCAGGTTTTTTATTTTGGGGTTGGTTACTAGAGGGGTTATTGAAACTAGGACCCTGTCTATAACCTGAACGCGCTTCCTCTTGCCGTGCAGTCACTATTGCAAGCTCTAAGCTAGTAGGTCTATTAATACGTACCCCTATGGATACTTGAAACTCTAATTGACTAATATACTGTTCAATAGCCATATTCTCGTAATATGTTTTGTCCGAATGCTTTCCTACCATATACAGAGTATCTAACACATCTCTGATACGTCTACCAAAAGACTCGGCATCCTCGTTCTTATTGCGACGGGTGCGTGTTAGTTCCTGCATTACTTGGATTTCGTTACGAGGCTCTCCTAATCTCGTCAGAAGAACGTGTTTTATTTCTGTCCAACTGTTCAGAGGTCCCTCGGGTGCAAGGGCGTCTATTGCCGCACCGCTAAGTTTACTTTTAATTAAACACACTAATGCTAACGAACCTGAACCGTCAACCGGTCTAATAAGTCCCATTATATTATCTACTTCTTTAACATAAAAGTGTAACCTCTTTGGGTTCCCATCAAATTTGGGCATAAGTTCGGAGATCATTTTAAAGTCTGTTTGAAACTCCATTTTCAATATGTAAAATAAACGCGTGCACTTAGACTTTAAAATTGATTGAAAATTTAGTCTATAATCTACAGCGATATGAGCCTATAGATAGACACACGTTAAATAGTATCTTAAGATTAATACGACAGGAAATAGAGCAGAAAGGAATGTACTTGGGAAGCGAAAGAGTACTCACCAACACAGCATCCTCTGCATCTCCTGCTCGGGTCTTGTCGAGTACGGGTCTCCAATGTTCCGGATCCCCGCTGGTTCTGATGGCTTACGGTGACCGCCGAAGGTTCTTTGTTATCGCGGTTGGCAACGATTGAAACCGTTCACTCTTGGGTCTTCACGAAGAGTTTTATTCGCGAATAGGACTTTATTTTGAAAGTCCTAGAGTGCCGCGACCCTACCAAGAAGAGACTGCGCCAGATATGTATAGGCGGTCACGAAAGATCTTTTAAAAAAATATATTTATTAATTATGTAGATATGTTTACAGTATCAAACTCAGAACAAGACTATTTTAAATTACAATTAATTATTGTCTACAGAAAATGTCGCAATTGCTGACTCGAAGGTTCTTGCCGGCGCATGTAGCCGACGATGCAGCTACGTCGACGATTTACCAAGGTTACGCCTTGGTAACTAGCGTTATGCCATAAATTTTGCGCAATACTCGAAATTTTAAAATTAAAAAAAAAAAATTCAAATGGCGTGTACCACTAAATTCGTGTTTTCAGATATATGTACATGTTTGTAGTCTCTACTCACCCGACGGTGAAGTATAACCTCGTGAGGAAACCCGCGCGTCCAAGAAATTATATTCCCCTCTAGATTGGCATGTTCGCCAAATCTTAGGTAACGGTTGAGGTAGCGGAGCCCGCCAATTAAAATGAATTAGAATACGGGATGACTCTAAGATGGAGCTTAAAATATATCATGTCTAACACTCCTGGTAGGGTTTGTTGAGACTTACTTTTTTTAGAAAACGTCGGGAGGTACACATGCTTACGGCCCATCTGATGTAAAGCGGTTGCCGTAGCCTATGTACGCTTGTAATACATTAAGTATCACTCGCACGACGCCAGCTCACCTGATAATACTTGCTGTATCTTCCGCAGGAGGTTACTGATGAACTCACTCACACGAAGGAACACGACAACGCTCCAGGGAGTTGTTAGGCAGTTTTCTCTGAGGTGGAGCCACTTCCTCAGACGGATTGCTTTGATGCGCCCTACTCCTTTAAAAAATCACCCAGACCAAGGCTAACAGACATGTTCAAGTACACATATTTATGTCCAGCCGTGATGTCCGGGTGGGAATTGAACTCACGAGTGTTGGTGTTAAAACTGTGATCGTATTTTTTTCAAGAATGTATATAAGAATTTTAACTTATTAGTTAAACATTTAAGATGGATCTCTTAAGATCGTCTTTATGCATTGATTGAAGATTTCGTTCTTTTGAGTGAATAGTGGCTCCAGGAAGCTGTAGAGAAATTGTTGCATTAGGATCGGATTAGCGACGTACGAGCAATACTCCTTTATTTGTTGAGTTTTTATATTGACAATCACCTGAAATATATAACCCGTATTTCGAAGTATACGCATTTTGTATGCATAAATATTGATGCAATTGACACCAACACATACATATTATTATGGCTTCAACCGTTGTACACTTAATGAGAGAGATAGTTCACAAAAGCACATGTAAACATATCAGTGGACTTACATGTATAATATAATATAATATAATATAATATAATATAATATAATATAATATAATATAATATAATATAATATAATATAATATAATATAATATAATATAATATAATATAATATAATATAATATAATATAATATAATATAATATAATATAATATAATATAATATAGTATAGTCAAGGTTTACATTTTGCTAATGAATCTTGAACTATCTATTTACATTACTGCTTCCCACAGACAGAACCTGAAATCCCTACATAAATTTAAAAACAAACTTTTCAACAAGATGATTTCCGCAAAGAAATGAACAAAACCACTACACGCTCGGAAATAAAGTGTCTCTAGTTATCAAAGGAAGAATAAGAACAAAATTACAGTTGCCAGCCACTGCAACGACTGAGTATGTGCATTGTTGCAATTTCAAAAATTCCCATTATCGTGGAGCGTGAAAAGGAGAGAAATAAGGAGTGGCGGACAACACAAAAGTACCTATGTACTATATGGGTATTTTGTGGACAATAGCATCCATGGCCAGCGGAGGTGGAAGAAGTGAAGCGCGTATGCTGAGAGTGTGGCGTCTCTAGGCAACGCGTTCGTGTTTTCGACGACGCGACGCCCATTGGCGACGAGTGTGTTAGTCATGAATTGTACAATGAAATGCAACGAACAATCATTATTGGATATTTCCAATAATTTTCCTCAGTATCCTCACTGTAGTGTGTTACTATAACTTAGATTTTTGAACATTTGGTAATTAGACTGCTATTTATTTGTAAATATGTTGTTTTTCTGTGCAGATTATGTAAACTATGCTATGCTATTTAGAGCACAGAACAGCTTTTATTTGACACTCCACAAAATAGAGCTTATGTTTTCAAATAAGTGCAACTTTAAACCATCGAGCTAAACAAAACTACTTGCGATATACTTTTATTATACAAGTCACATGAGCCGTAACAAATCATTACAAGATGTGCCTTTCAAGCCATTGGCTCTGGGATCTTGCGACAGACGAACGTAAGAATACCGAAGAGCGGTCATAAGTGTTATATTTTTTTAATTTCTCATATTGCTATTACTAATATTCTGGATTAAAACATTAATCAACGGAACCCTTATTATATATACATTGGTATCCGACTCTCCGCTTGTTAAAGGTTCTTAGACTTTCAATTTTAAAATTACCAGATGGTAGAATATACAAATTTGAAATTTTAACATCGTGTTAGAACCCGTTTAAATATGGATTCATATTCTAATATTTAGAATTAGTTAAGGAGCTTTAAAGGACGATAACGGGTTGATTAATTGAGTATATTATCAAATATAAACGATTAATTAGCAAAGAAAACAACTAACCCTTTTTTGGTTGCCCTACCTAAAACAATCTGAATAGATCAGTGTATGTGACGTGATTTTAATCATCATTCTCAGCCTATCCCCTGTTAGATATCCGCCTTTCCTATCGTTCCCACTATATCTAATCGTCCACTCGGTGCATCCAACCAATTCAGTCCGTTCTTTTAGAGTCATAGGTTTTTGTAGAAAGGGATGCAGAACATTTCGTCGTTCCGTTCATGGACTCGAGGACTTTCCTTCCTCTATATATGCGGCCCTGCACTAACTGTGCTTTGTCTAGTTAGTAATATCACCAGTACGAGAGGCCGAATCTCCGTATTTTCAGCTTGATGACTCATCTTTGTGTTCTTAATAACAGGATCACGCCGCCCTGAGTATAGCTCCCTCTATCGCTTGCTACGGAGTTCTAATTTGTGAACCAGACCAGACGCGGCATTGACGGCTATCAGGATCCAAGCCGCTTAAAGACATGATTTGAATATTGAATGAATGTTATAGGACTCGATGTGCAGTTTTAGGTATACGAAGAATATTGATTCTTCGTATACCCAAACTTAACTTGAAACCATATCGTTATACAATTTCCGAGCTAACGGGAGTTCAACTTCAGTCAAACTTTAAACGTAATAAAGAGTTAGAAACTCATTCACCTCTGAACAAATAACAACAAAATACAAGATATAAATTCGATTCATCCTCGTCAGTTTTATGTTTTAATTAAATAATTGTAAAAGAGAACGTTTGACATAGGTAAGAACATACACTGAACGTATAGTACCTATTATAGGTAGAAACGAGTTCGAATGCAATGAAAATGCATATAAACTGCACGGGCGATGTGCTATAAATAAAGTTGGCAATACGCTCACGTAAATAATACTTATGGCTCGTGACATGACGGCAAACGATTTTACACCAGGTAAGGGGCTTGGATCAGATCAGCATAAAATTTTGCAAATTCAGTTACGTACATTTTGTCAGTAGTGCTATATTTTTACTGTGTCAATTTCATAGGTCATTTTATAAGATTATTTATGGCCCTTGCCATGAACCGTTCTAGGAAATAGGTGATTGCTATTTCTAAGCTATTTTTATACTAGGAGTACTTCGATTAGGTATAGGTACTGTGCATTACAAGCCGCATACTTGAAGTAAGCTCCTAAGAAGTCGTTGTGTTAGTGTTAGTTAAAATCTGTGTAATGAGAGCCAGATTCGCATAACGTAGACTCCATACCATTATTTAAAATCATTTTTTCTATAAACGTACGTTTTTGTCCTGATTCAACTTACATTTTACATCAATCTCAATAGGAGCGAGAAGCTCGAGTTTATGGATAGGTTTATCTATCTCGGGATTCTTTATGATCAGAGGGTACATCGAGGTGGGGAGTTTTCGGTAGATGACAGTTGTAAGCGGGTGGCTTGAACAGTGTCTTCTGTAGCAGTTGAGTAGCATGGCAGAATATGCTCTAAAACTATTCCTCAGTTGAAGATATTCATCCAAAATTCCCATATTCATCCCACACTGGGATACGAGCCTTCCCGTATCCCAGCCGTACACCAACTTATATTCATATAGGTATGTGTTGTTGTTATATGTGTTGATGTGCAATCTCAACAAGATGACTGCACTTTGTATCTGATGATGAACATGTTTTTATATGTCATATGGTTATTATATTATCCCTGTACTTGTGCTATGAGATCTTAGTTTTTTCCAGATTTCATGATCTTCGGAGCAACTATAAATACCCTATATGTTTTTATTTATAAGCAACTTGCATAAGTAATGTCTTAAATATATATGTATATATATACATGTGAACGGAGCCTTCAATATACGGTATTCAAAGAATCCTTTTACGCTCAAAAATCGCAAAAAGGCGGCTCTCTATCTCTTACCAAACTTGGGCGGCGGCGGTGGTCGTATTGCAAAAAGCATCCTTTACTCGGAAAACGACTATTCCTCGTTCTAATAACATTCCGGCGCGATTCACGCACTTTGATTGTGAGTGTGCATCACTTAGCCCAACACAATGCTACATGGACGATTTATTGGCTACAACCTTCAGCTAGATAAAGCATAGACAATGGACTATCAGCTGCGACGATCGCGCGACACGTGTATGCTTTTAGTTTAGACTTCGACACCCAATTACGCCGTCGCTGTCGTCGAGCTCATTCATCACGCACAAACGAGCGATTTTTTTATTACTGAGCGAAGGAAAAAGTGGGAAGTGTGACGAGTAAATGATACTCTAAGCGCGGATATGAGGCAATTAGGGACAAAGTTACGTGGACGGATTTCGTTCGGATTAGGTTGTGGCCTCTAAAGGTAAAAGCGAATATTAACTTCGCTGTGTCACATTCTTCATTAAGAATTATTTAGTTCGTCTCAGAGCAAGATCTATTTTGGTTAGTTTCATGTTATTATTTGATGAGATTCATTAGAAATTAAAGTAGTGAGCGGATGTATATTTTGTAGTAAATATTGGAACCCATGAGCGAAGATGTTTCTTTCAGAAATTTTCTTTTTCTTGCCCGTATACTGCTCAAGATTGATATTTTGGACTATAGTTTAAGAAACTACTATTAAATTTAACATATGTTTAATAGTTGGCGATCTATATAATCCGTGATTATTTTTATCATTTTCATGACACGAGTTCCACTGAAGGGAATAATAACGAACATATCACAGACTGCATGAATACTGTTTTATACAACTATAGACATTGTAGATTTCTTCATTCCCAATCTTTTATATTTACTACCTCATATTGTGTGACAAAAGTTTTGTTCTCGTCTTAATGTCACTGCTGGGTTTATGCTATAGCCGATATTGCACGCGGCTAGGTCTACTAATATACCTACTCCTTTATCAATTGCTAACTAACGGTTCTCGTTTTTAGGCCTTTCAACAATTGTATTTGTAGTTCCGTCTTAATTGGGAGCTTTTCTATTTTTAACTGTTTATGGGATAGAATCCACAACGCATAAATTCGCCGGAGATGCAAAGTTGTCGGCATAGTTCACAAAATCAGCAAACTGAAGTGGCAGTATTTATATAAGTAGGTCGGTATTTGATGGAGAACTCGTGTAGTATGACGTGGAGTTAGATATCAAGACAGACTGATGATTTTAAACGAACGGCACGTAATGGATCGGTGAGGAAAGTGGAGGATCGCATAAGGTGGAACGCATTAAGGGGCCGATTATAACGATGATGACGCTCACGTCGCCGCCATCTAAGGCATACCCTCATCCACATGTCGTCATCGCCGGTTGCTCGTGCCTTAAGCCGCTTTAACTTATCTAGATGAGAATATAACACATCTCGTGCCATTAAACTTATCTTTCCATTTTACATCCTGCATGTTGTTAATTACGCAATTTATAATAACAAAAAACTTAACAGCCGACGCTTGTCACGTATTCATCAACAGGAGGGTGAGAGTTAATTGTGTAAAGAATTTCATATAACAGCTATAAAACTCGCATTTTGATATAAAAGGTGAAGTTGAAATAATAAAAACGGGGATGCGAATGGTGGCCCCCGCAGAGCTTATCGACGGCGTCATTATCGCCACGCGCCGCCGCTACCGCCGGCGTTGCTGCGCTACATCGCACCGCTTCAGACCGCTTCAGACGCGTCGATCTGAGTTAACCGACAGATATTAAAGTGATAAAATTAGTATACTGCGGAAGTTATGCTTTCGATCACTAAATACTTGTATCAGCGCTGTTACAATTAGTGGATGGGCAGTTTAAGTAAGCTGTGTTACTTCTTAACTTTCAGCTTAGATATTTTTAGAAGATATGTTTGCATTATGCAAGTACGTCTTATTTAGTCCGGCTCTCAAGTGATTAGCTATGGCCACTTTAACAGCAAAGGTGGCGAGTTTGACTGGGGCTAGACAATATTGTGTAATTTTCCCGGAAATATTAACTATTATGTCGCTCCAAGCTCAAGAGTATTAATCTAAATGATTTCACAGGCGTGAGTAAAGATACGGATCCAACAGGTAGGTGGCCCTTCGAGAAAATTGATGTAATGTTGTAATGTACCCGCAGTTATTCGCTCCAGGAGATATCAATGGTACAATACATACATGACCAGGTCGCTGCAGGTATTGGGACTATTGCTAATATGTCGGAAATGAATCTGGAGAAATAATTGTTACTGGGTTATTTATTACACAGGAAGGCCGAAGTTATTATTAATCGTTTATTTTACTATTACAGTTAGTTGACGTATTCCAAAGTAAACTCTTTGTTTTTCCTAGTAGACAGTAGACAGTAGCCAGAACTACCGTTTTCTATTTCAATAAAAATATGGATTGGATATAGTAAAACAATTGAAACTATCACTCGTAGTTAAATGAAACGCGACATCGAAAACAGTATAAATGAAATAGGGGCTCGTATTTAAATTAAATCGCCCGTACAAAATATACACGATGTACTACAATCAATTTTGTTTTGTCGTACAAAAATAATAGTCGGTTCGCCGCCACAGCCTTTTCCCCTGTGACATCTATCGAAGCCGCATCGTGTGTCACAATGCCGATAGACATCAGTTCCCGTCGCAACCTAATGCTAAAGTGATTTTTATTACATTCGATTCGGTTGCTTTGTTCATATTCCGGGCCCTTCTGTGCCAATAACTCTTGTAAGGTATCGCTGTAGAAAAACGTATTAGATGTTTGGGAATTCGTTGGAATTGGATTTTGTGTGACGTACCAAGCTAAGCTACTGCCAAAATATCCGTGCCTAAGGTACATTTTACAGTACATATACATGCTGCTGTGCATGTGAGGTCGTCGACCGCGTGTCAGTGGCTGCTAAATGTCAATACGTAGTTATGGTAATTCAACAGTATGCATATCATATCTTTCATAGATGCTATTACTCTTATCATAGCAGAAAAATCTTTATATTAATTTAAATACATTGCCCTCTACTTTCGCGAAACGGCTTATTATAGTTTAAGAAAGAGGGACGACTGCTCTTCCATATTCATGGATATGCGTACAGTACTAGACATGATACCAATTGGGTGAGGAACCCTATAATGCCATTTCAGGTGTCGATCTAATCGAACACGCCAGTTAAGCAGCTTCACCCGTAGCCTGCCTGTATGAGTCGATAGATGACTGTCGTTAAGCTAAGTCAGTAGACTTGGGGTGGCTTGCACATGCTGGCCTCCACCTTTGAGTCAATTAACATTTGAGCAGTCCTTCGGTTGACGCGAGATCCACATCCCAAACATTCAACTAAATTATGTTTGTTGTTGTAGATGAATCCAGACGAATATTTTTTATCTCCTAAAAACAGCAAGAAGTGATAAGTTATTATTATCTAATAATTCTTTGTGTAAGATATCACTGTACCTGAATAGAATAATACTGTTATAAAGTTGGTAATGTAAGACTTACTTAGTCTTGGCCTTCCTCCTCTCCTAGATCCTTCAATAATCGCGTTGTATTTCTGTTTAGTAATTCTTTATTCCTGCATTCGTTCCACCTGCATTCTTTCTACATGTCTGAACCAACGAAGCATGCCTCTTCGTATTTTGACATCGACATTCACTTTCAGACCGACTCTGTTTCTACCATCATCGTTGTGAATACGGTCTAGAAGCGTTACGTCACAAATTTTGCGCAACGCAGGCATTTGGACCACGTTTAACCTACTTTTATGCCTTAGAAACCGACGGGCGTGCATGAGAAAAGCTATGAATATTAACGATGCAAGTGCTGTGTAAGGACCGAGTGGTCATGTGGTGCTAAGATCTCTCTGCCTAACCCGCAAGCGATTTGGCGTAAACTTGTAGTATAGTGGAAGTATGAATTCGTGTTATTCGAATTTTGTGCCGTACACAAGTAAATCCACTTAAGATAATATAAAACTCTACTAAAACACCTACTTTAAATACGGAAACCCCTCTAATAAAACATTATTTCACGCACTCTTTCCCAATTTCCTTTTCAACACTAACTTACGGACCTCGTATATTTTTGTAAGATAGTTAACAATTTATATTTTTTATCCATTTTTGAAAGTGTATAACGCATTGCATATGTCTACTTGCAGATGTGCTGCACGTGTCGCAGAGGCACGAAGCACGCTAGCATATTTCAGTACGTTCAGTACTTGATAAGGCTTCTGTCGCGAAAGTACACCCAACACGCCTTATGGTGCAACGGCACGCGACCGCATTTCATGCCTGGATGCACAGAATGATTTAGACATTAACAAAGGGATATTTAATGTCGTAACAAACAATCCTAATGAGATATCTCTGCGAACGTACAATGCGCGCTGAAAATTTCTCCCATTCAAATCTATCATAACGCATAAAGTAAATGTCTGGGGCATAGTTTGAATGGAGACGCGTCTGAAAGTGGCAGCTGAACATAAAGGAATGGAGAATGGTGTACCTCGAAATAGGCTCTCTGTGCAGGCTTGTAATTTTAGATATCGAGCCTCTCCCCCCATCCCGACGAATCCCCCGGGTCATCCCGACTTGCCTGTGGATTAGAATGAGAATACAACGCTTTATTATCTTCCCTTTGGCCTTACGTCTTACCTTCGCCAATCCACTGTTTTCTTTCTTCGCCTGTCGGGCAAAGGTACTTGAATTGTTGATTTTTTCCGTAATCTACTTGTCGCTCCTTTTAAAAGTAATATAAAATTGTTTATATAGCTAGTTAGGTAGACTTCTTTCATTCTCGGTGTCTGCGCTAAGTTAGGGAATTGAAAACAGAACTATGCATTTCAGTGCTCTCCGAATGTAGTGTTCCGAGGAATTTTTATAAGAAACACGTTTTTACCGACAGCAGATCGTGCTAGCGGCGACATTTATCTCCTGCGCTACGCGGGGGTGTCTCTTTGTAAAGCGTTTGCGGGTGAAAGATTTTCCTCCTTTTATTATTTCACATGTAATTTATGGTCCTCTTAGATTCACAGCTTTCTCAGGCGAAGAGTATTTTGACTCATAACGAACGATTTTATTTCAAAAGTATTTTCCGTTTTCTTTCAGGCTATGTATTTGTTCGAAGCCGACCTTTACATCATGTTAGTACAAACGTTGTGTCTCCAGTACTGTCAAGTCAAAGTCGTCTTATTTTTCTTTCACGCGGTATATCGTATCTCTGCGATTTAATGCAAGCGAAGTGCGGAGATCAAAGGGCCTTATGCATTATATTAAAGTTTTATTCGACGCCGCCGCGCTCCGGCCAGACCGGCAATTTCCTTTTCAATTACGCCTACTTGAAATAAAAAAATACAATTTTTATTTGGACCGTGGTAATTAAAAAGGGATTCTGTAATGAAAAGGTATACCGTCAGTTCCGGGCGCTTCTCTCAATTTCGCTTCCGTTTGTTTGTTCCATGAGCCACGCCTTCGGGGGCTAAAGTAAAGGGTTGTCTACGTGCACGGAGTGTCATCAAACATTCCCCTATACCACATATCGATCACAATGGAATCAAATACACGTTTACTTAAGATTTAATTGATACCCCGAACTTTAGCCTTTTCGAAGATATTCTCTTTCAGACGGATATAAGATATACAACATAAAAGTTCGTCTAGTTAAGTATGTACAGTTAAGTGCACGTCAAGCTTTATACTTTGACTTTTGTACCGTTCTTATTGTGGTATGTGTGTAATAAAAGTTGCATGCGAATTCTGAATGTAACACGTGTTGTGCTCTTAGCTGTACGTGGTAGGATGTAGGCGATTTTTAGAATTAAAATGAACTTTACCCCGTACCTAAGGCACCTCGACCATTAGAAAACGAGTCTCTAGAGATAGAGGGCAGTGTTATATAAGATGCAGCCCGAATGGAGAAGTATTCCATCTACAGAATACTGCAGCCAAGTAAAAATTCCCTGGAGGGATTTAGGGTTTCTGCAAGTCAGTAAAGTAACTGATGACGGCTTGTCAGGGAAGTAAGTGGCAAGTAATCAACCACAAGGCTGTCTGAGCTGAACATGGTACATGCTGCGTCTTATTTATTCACTTTTTCTTATCAGTACTCTGACTTCTAAACTGTTACTTTAAAGTCGCTTTTAAGAGTTTAAGAGTTGCAATATGTGCAACAAAGCGACCTTCTACTTAGTGCACATAATAGTGTCTTTTTGTTCTAGAATCTATATTTTATAAATAAAGCATATACATATATCGTCTATATGCCAAATAGTATACGAGGTTCTGGCAGAACACAGATAGGGTACAACAATAGTTAATAATAATATGTCATGTCCATATAGCCTAGTCTAATACATAAACGCAGCCAAATTATAACTACCTGGTGGGTACGTTACTGCGAGCGAGCCTGGTTATCTGTGAACTCCGGTGTGGCTATACGCGAACTATGTTATACTTCTTGTATTGTAACAATCATAGGCTACGGTAACCGCTACACATTATTCTTCTATTCAACTACGTACTATAAAGAAAAATTAAAAGGGATGTAAAGGCATGAAAGTTAATCATTATAAAAATACAAAATTGCCGTTTTATAGTCATAGGTACTTTGAATTGATATTAAACATTCATGGTGTGAGATTTTCGAGTGAAACTTTTTTCACATGATACCTGTGATGTTTTTCTTTAAAAAAACGTGCAACATTTGATTTTCGACAACAATTGTTTTCTTTATTCCGCTTAGACGGGAAAGATGGATACTTGAAAAATCCAAGTAAATTTTGAATACGGGCTCCGACGCAGAAATAACGCGGCAGTAACGGCTCGCAATATCAATGCTGCGTTTGGAGAGGAGACTGCTAATGAACGCACCATTTTTGATTTTGGTTAGGCTCGCTTTTGTAATGGAAACTTCGACTTGAAGAACGAACCACGCGGAAGAGCGCCCACACCGGTGAATAACGCTGAATTGAAAGAGATGGTGGATGCTGATCCGAGTTAAACTACCCAGGACTTAGCGGCATGGTTTAACATTACCTTACCTACAATATTGACTCATCTGTATCAAATTAATAAGATAAAAAAAAAACCGGTTATACTCCGGGAATGCCGGCAGAAGTGAAAACTTGAACGTTAAAGTTATGCGTTTTTGAATATTTTGGAATGGTTAGGGAATAATTTCGCACGAATTTCTTTATTTATCAGTATAAAAGTACTATCATGTATGTGGTAAAATACAATATTCATTCATTGCGCTATCGTACACAAACTTGTCAATTTATATTACATTAAAAAAAAAATACTTCAGAACTATTACAATTATTTTACATTAAAAAGTTTATCTCTCAGAAAAATCAACTTTCATCCATAATTTCAACGACTTTTTCACCATCATCATTACCAGCATCATCATCGCCAATCTCTAAAACTCAAATACACACGCATACTCGCAAAAGCGCCCTGCGCCGCTTAAGCCAAACAGCGATGTTGAACTAAACGAAAAACGAAAACTACTACTACGTTAAACGAAACGCGTAAGCGCCAAGAATTTCATGGCGCTTACAATTTTTTGGTCGCGAGAAAATAATGCCCTATGAACGATCTAGCGCTTCATGTTTTAATTGTTTAATTATAGGTAACTAATGTTTTAGCGCTGCAGCGAACTTAAGTTCTAATTCTCACTAAAATCTTACGATCAGGGTCACGTGTCCTGATGCGAGTTTAGCATTTTTTACTCATCCCAAAAAGTGCACTACGCCACTAAAGAAATTTTCACTTCAAAAATATGAAAAATGGGTGCCTTATGATTTGACTGATCTGCAGAAAGAAACGCGCGTTGAATCTTATGTTGCCATGTTGAATCAGTACAGAAATGAAGTAATATTGAATCGAATTATGATATGTGACCAAAAGTGGATTTTTTACGATAACCATAAGTGAAAAATGCAATGGCTGATCCTAGGCCATACACCGCAACCGGGCCCTAAAGCAAAAGCTTACCAAAATAAATGTAATGGTAACTGTTTGGTGGTCTCTTTATGGCGTCATTACTACAGTTTTCTCAGGTCTAGTCAAGCAATAACACCAGATGTTTACTGTGCCGAACTTCGAACAATGATGGCGAAACTGGCAGTGAAACAGCCCCGACTCGTGAATCGATCTGCACCATTATTGTTCCTTTACAGGAGCTTCAGTTAGAAACCATACGTCATCCTCCGTATTGTCCAGACCTTGCTGCAACTGACTACCATTGTTTTCGTGATTTGGACAGTTTTCTACGGGGTAAAAAATTTCTTCCCAGGAGGCAGTACAAGATGCTTTCAAAAAGTTTGTCGAATCTATATCCCCAGAGTTCTATCGCAAAGGCATAAATAAACTTCCGATTAGGTGGCAGCAATGTATAGATAATGAGGGTAAATATGTTACATCTTAGAACAAACGAGTTTTCATCTTTCAGTACAAATCGGCAATTTTATACGTTAACCCCAAATATTTTAAGCGTAACACCTTCATATCAGACGAATCGTGTGTTTGTTTGTCATTGTACGTAAGGAGCATGAAATTGTTTGGAAATCTGTGTATTTTTTTATATTTTTCGTCATCAGTTCAATCGTAATCATCAAAGATATATATATATATATATAATATGTACACATATACAAAGTGTGCAAGTTTTGCAAAAAAATAAGTATTTAAAACTATTTCAAATCAATAGCATTAGTAGTTGACACAGTGTCAGACTAACGGACAGATGGACAATGTTTCACAATAAAGGGAACCCTTACGGTGCGTTTTAGATATTTGTTATTATTTTGCTGTTTTGGCACGCATTCCTGAAAACACTAGTATACGAAAAAAATACAAATAACTAGATTGAAAATCATGTAAACATGACTAAGATCGGTAAGCATGTAAAGAAATCTTAAAGCTCGTTTGCAGGGCTGCGAGTTGAGCAAAAGTCCCGGCTGAGCGGATGTGCGACCGATTGCCGTTCCATGCTGGCTCAATCGAGCTTCCTGCGCCTCGGGAAATACTATTTGCTTCGTAACTAACTATACATGTCACATTTCAACGTAGTTCTTGAGAGGATATACACAGTAACACATTTTCACAAGCATACCTACTATCTTATATACTGGTCACCAGTTTGGAAACGTTGAACGGGTCCAACTTAATATATGAGATATTAAGGAAAAAACCGATAGTGCACTTACCGAACAGAATAAAAAGTATATATAAAGTGGAAGGATGATAGTGAACAGTAGTGATAGCGCAGTGGATAAGGAACCGGACTATTGACCAACTGGTCCCCGGTTCGAATCCTTGCCGGTGCATGTACCACTAATTCGTGTTTTTGGATTTATTTGCATATTTATCACTTGCTCGGCGGTAAAAGAAAATATCGTGAAGAAACCCACACGTTTCAAAAGATGTGTGAACCAACCTAAGAACGATCTAGTTTTCGCTCTGGGTTCTAGAGGTCTGATGTCAGTCGCTCCATGTCAATCAGTATCTTCGCTAAATTCTTAGGCTTAGATAGCGGACCTCGCCAATACTAATAGTTTAGGAAATATGATAACGCGAAGTTAAAGTGGAAGGACATAGGAGCTAAGAAAGGCGTGTTTTATGAGAAAGAGGCCTCAGGAAACCGACGAGCATGCATGAAAAGAACTGTGTTATGAAGCGAGTGAGGTGTAGAAGGAGCGAGTTGTTTAGCCCTAGATTCTCTTTACGTTACCGTACATTCCCGTATATTATCATCGATGGCGATGAAGAAAAACCTCGTGAGAAAACCTGCCCATTCATAGAAATATATTTCGAAAGACGTGTGACCTAACCAAGAAGAAACCTTTGGGTTATGGAGGTCTGATGACAGTCACTCTAATCAAAGAGCTCTATGCTCTACTCAAGCCTTAGTTTTAGGTAGCGGACCCCGCCAATCCTAATAGATTAGAAAACGGAATAATGCTAGAAAGAAGACTTAATAAGTGAATGGTTAGTTCTTTGCTAATTTAGTTATTAATGCTGTGTTATTGGGATACTCTTCGGATGTCGAACGTAAATCAACATATATTCGTAAAATGTTCTTTGGCTAGAGATCTATCGTGTTCAGTCATGTAATGCTATACTTATACACAGATTGCGACAACTTATTCCCTCAGGGGTTATTTGTTGAGTGACCAGAAATTACCTAGGAATTTTCTACTTCATGACGTAAAGGTTTATAGAATGGCTAGGAAATATTTAGGTGATCGATATTACGCTATCAAATAATATGGTCCTGTGGTCATATCCTGGGGGTTTGCTGCCTCGACTACGATTACCCACCCTTAAAATAATACATCCTGTAATTATATTTACAAAGGAAACAATATGTTTGAGGGAATAAACGCGGTCGAGATGCGAGCGTTGCGTAAAATCCAAGGTATAACGCTTGTAGAGCGTGTCATAATGGTGATGTAAGAAAGAAAGTTGGTCTGATAAGATAGAGTATCGGTGTTGAGATAAGGATATCATTTTTTTTACGGAAACACTAAAATAACTCGTAACATTAAAGTTGAGTAGCGCAGTCGGAACTCAATTCGCTTTAATGCCTTTATTTGTTTTCCCCTTTCAACACCGCCGCATTTTTGCCTATATTAAGCAATTCATTAAAAGTGAAATCTATGTTTTGCGTCTGCAATGTACATAAATTATGGTAACCCTAGCTGCGGCAGACACGGTGCACTCTGGCCTCTTTGGCGGGGTTACAACTGAGGAGATTAAAGCAGGTACACACCGAACTTTATGCGGAGAAAACTTTCAACATTAAAATTTATGTTTGAACGAAAAACGAGAGCGTCGCGGGTGTAAAAACTCTTTAATGAGTGGTGATGGGGCTCTTGATCGTTCAGCGAAAAGATTTATTTCACATTTCGTTCGCTAGCGAAGTTAAATGATTTTATGACATTACATTACATTTAGGTACATACAAGAACATTACATTTAGCTACACATTAGTTTTGTGTAAATCGGCAAACATATACATATATACAATATAAATACTTCATTTTAAGAGTTTCTACATTAACCGTTAATTTGAAAATACAATGAAACACTCAGTGGGATCTTGAATTTTATGAAGAGATAATGTCCTCGAAAAGCCAGCGACCCTCTTGAAATATTCTAAGAAATTTGCGATTCAAATGCGCAAAGCCGTTTAAAACGCCTAACAAATTAAAGGCGGGCTCGTTAAAGCAATAATTACTGATTACATTATGAAATAATACCTTCGTTTGTGATGTGACAAACGGTCACTAGTAGCAGTTTTAAAAGTTTGATTATTGTGTCAAGCGCGGGGTCGTCTCCTAAAAGTTGAAGCCCAAGAGATTAAAGTATGGAAATATAAATACAAAGCTGTCAGCGGGATACGAGTTTTGCAGTTCAGTTGAAGTTGAACAGAACGCTCATGTTTTAATATTTTACCGGCGGCAGCTCGACGTTGAATCGTCGAATGCGCAAACAAAGTAGCTACCTTAATAACCGTGTCGTGGTACGACTGTACGCGGAGCTGAAATCTCTTATAATCCGACCTCCGCAGTTCACCGCCTAGAGTGGAAGCGACTGAAGCTTATTAAAAACTCGTTCAGTGTTTAGATTAGCGCAGATAGAGGTAAGTCGACTAGTCATCTTAGTAGTAGACGTTTTAGTAACTGAATGTCCACTGGGAAGAAAAATAAACAGCGAGAGACTTAATCTGCGAGCGTTTCCCTGTCTATTTAAATAGCAGTCACAGGAGCTGGCGTCTTATCGGCGCGGGTATAATACCTATGTAGATATTTACCGAGGTGCAGCGAGCGCGTGGCGCCCGCACCGCACCGCGCCGCCGCCGCCGCCCGCCGCGCCGCCGTAACTTCCCTTGTTTTCAAACTCGGATTGGATCTCGCGTTCTACTTTCTTCAGGGCGTTCACAATCTAGTTTTATGACTTTAAAATGTTGACGACGCTAACCTGAGTGATCACGACTTTTAATCTATATTCTTCCTTATTAAAACAAATTGTTATATCTCATCCGCTATTGCTTCCATAGGCTGTAGAGCTCTGCTGGGCGTTTGACTTTATTAATTTAATGTAATTGTACCTCCATAGAAGACATTCTGACATTGTTCTGAGAAGTAACAGTTCGGCGACATCACAGTGGGAGTCCGAGGACAATAGGATTCTAAAGACGTCTCCACACATTCGTCGACCGATGAACGCATAAATGACTTTGACCAATTGATTTTGACACCGCTTTGTAACGGACGGAGAAAAATGCGCTGTCTTGGTTTTATTGTGTTTACCTATTCGATTCGGCAACCATTATCATCGGCATTTTTCGGCTTTCACATGTGTATGACATGTTTTACTTGCCCTGTAACGACGGCATGTTTAAATATACAACATTAGATTTGTTTAATTTAAGTAATTTTAAATTACCCAGTGTTTAACCTTAGCGTTTCACCCAAGATTTATTTCAAAACAAAAAGGAATGATGTAAACAGTGAAACATAAACAAACGCACTTGTAAATGTTTTATGGGAGGGCACAAGTGCAGGCGCAGCGGGTATGGTGGGGGTAGGCGGCGTGCGAGGGGAGGACGCGCCCTGACGAGCCTTTGTTTAGAACATAAAATTATACGACACTAATAAATTGTATGTTTACTCGATAAATGAACGCGTCCGTCTCACAGATCGATCGACTGTGAGACATGACTGGCTGACATATCGCTATGTTCTCACTTACTTCGATGTATATATTCTAGGAAAATTAAACTTATGTATTTCCCTTAATAGATTAATTTTCTTAACTAAAATCATATTCTGTAATTCTGTAGTATATGTAGAATATTTTATGTTTTACTAAGCTATAGTTACAATAGAGGATCGTGATGAGAGCGTCGTTGTGTATGCCAGTCTACGAATACGCAAGTCAAGCAGAGTCTTCTGTATGTAGACTTTGTATGGATATTATTAGGGCTCCGTACCGAAATGGTAAAAATGAACCCTTTGTCCGTATGTCACAGTGGCAAATTCCTGACGTTACTAATTTTATGAATTTAAAATTTGGAATAGTTTTAAATATCGCTTATTCAATTTATTATTGTAAAATACTTTTTTGTATAAGAGGTTGAAATGAGGGCTGGAGACCGAAGTATCAGTGTGCTGTATGTTTATATGACGTTATATTGTAGAAAAGACTGGAAACATCGTTCTATTTTTTTGTAATATTTATATAGACTTTATTACTTGTAATTATTTCAGAATATTCGATTTCCAAACTTCGGAGATAATCGTAAACTATGAAATAATTTCCAGTATTTTCTATAATACAACGTCATACAAGCATACAGCCCACCTGATGTAAAGTGGCTACCACCGCCTATGAACGCTGACAATATAGGAAGTATCCCTCGCGCATTGCCACCCCTGTTACTAACACTACAACACTTTCGAAGCTTACTGGTGACATCACTCATTTTCCGGAACATAACGGCCCTCCCAGGAGTTGTTATTTGACTGTGGTTTTCTGTGAGAGATACTTCCCCCGTCGTCGGGCTGCTTTGATGTGCCCTCTCTTAAATTTTAAACTAAGCTATGCGGTCGACTTTTTTTACTTTTGCAATCTGACGATCGTATGTGACATATTATTATTATTCTTCAAACTTTTATTTTTGAAGGGATAGATATATAACTTAATAATATGTCCAGGAATTGCATTAAAGCCTTGATACGAATACTACAACAACTCGCAGTGCAGCAGTGTGCCGTACGTACGTTCTCTATCCCATCAGTTGAATTGCCTTCAGTTAATGATGACTATCAGGGTGACAATATAACTAAGGGATTTATTAGATTGATTTCTTAAGTACTATTAAGTAGGTAGGTACCTACACAGTACAAATTAGTAAATGTTTCATAATGGAAAATGAAAAACCGGCGTACAAGTAAACAAATTAAAAAAAAACGTACACATGTCAAATAGAAACATATAAATGTCGGCTATATTAATTACATGCCTTTCATATTTACAACAAACTGTTTACAAGTGTTCACCGCGAATCAGATTGACATATACACAGATACACACACTCACACATATTTAATACTTTGTTAACATAACTTAGTCATAATCTTTACACATTTATTCTTTGAATTTACGAATTAGTATTTATTTTAAAACTTGCTAATGTCATAGTTCCCTAAATTTCATTTTTAAATGTGAACATAGATTACACTACAGAAATTCCAAAATGTAAATTCCACAATATTTTTGGTTCCACGGCAAAAAAGACTGTTGGTGACGTTGTGTCGCGCCACCAGAGTAGTGGACTGTATGTTGTTGGGGGGTGTTGTTCTTCAGTATTCCAAATAACTACGGCAAGGTTTCTTTTCTGAGATCGTGCTGGCTGAGGTTAGGAGAGAGGTGTTTCTTGTTCTTCTGAGACGTCCGCTTGTGGTGCTCTCGATCGGTAGAATGACGGATCCGAGGCGGGGCGCCGGTATTTCTATGCGCGCGTCGGCGCGCCCCAGGTAGTCGGCACGCCATACAACGCGCGTATAGTTTCACGGCGTTATTCTCCCCCGCCTCGTCCCCTCTCCATACCTCACCCCTCCGATATCTCGTTTATTCATACTATTTATTTATTTACAAGTTTTCTTAATCCTAGTGACTTAATTTTACATTCGTATTCTACTTATTCTATACATTTAATTCAATACCGTAACTATACGTTTATTTTCCTTATGCTAGATGCTACTATTTTACTTTATTTATTTACTTTCCTTTATTTACATGCATTTGCGATACAGATGTTTACAACTACAAATACTGTCTACAAATGTTTCTCGTGGTGGACAAGTACATATTCATATTTATTCATATTACATTGGTTTGAGACGGTGGCTATACGTTGCGCATACACGTGGTGTATTTGTTCTCACTGTTTTCGTCGTGAACATTTCTCCCGCCGTCGCCTCGCGATTCTACTGGTAGCACGACGATCTTCTTGGTCGGCCGTCTCAGCGTGTGTCCCTTGCTGGTGACGACGTCGGCCACTCGAACTACGCCGTCCTTGCCCGGATAGGTCTTCGTCACGCGTCCTCGCGGCCAGATGTTCCGCGGGAGGTTCGGGTCGCAGATGACTACGATGTCTCCGACGGCAGGTATGACTCCAGTGCTGAATGGCTCCCGCCGGTGTCGGAGTACTGGCGTGTACTCCCGCACCCAGCGTCGCCAGAAGCAGTCGGCGAGTTGTTGGGCGCGTCGCCAATGCTGACGGGCGTCGGTGTCGTGCTCGCTGAAGGTGCCCGGAGCAGGCACATGACAGTCGGGCCCGATCAGGATCAGGTTCGGAGTCAGCGCTGGTGGGTCCTCTGCCGTTACCGCCACATGGGTGAGAGGGCGGGAGTTCACCGTTGTCTCCACCTCTGCCAGCAGTGTGTGCAGCGTCTCGTCGCTCGGGTACCGCTCGTGCAGCGTGGCTCGCAGCGCCTCCTTCACCGTTCGCACCATGCGCTCCCAAGCCCCCGCCATAAAGGGCGCGGCAGGGGGCAGGAAGCGCCAGTTGATTCGGCGTGCGGCGGCTTCATTCTTCACTGCTTCGGAGAGCTCGCGGTCCGCCCCGCGGAATGCTGTGGCGTTGTCGCTCCACAGCTCCGTAGGGCATCCCCGCCGAGCTATGAAGCGGCGGAGGGCGTTGATGGCGGAGTCCGTGCTTAGAGAGGCGGCGACTTCCAAATGCACCGCTCGCGACGTCATGCAGGTGAAGAGCGCGACGTACCTCTTCTCCCGGTGTCTTCCCACTGTCACTTCCAGGGGCCCGAAGTAGTCCAACCCTGTAAAAGTAAAGGGCCGGGCGTGGTGAGCTAAGCGTGCGGGGGGCAGATCACCGGTGGATGGCGTCGCCGGCTTCGCTTTTCTTAGTCGGCAGACGGCGCAGCGGGCGATGACTTCTTTAACAGCTGGTCGGATCTTTACTATGTACATTCGTTGACGTAGTTCATTAACCACTATCTCGGTGCCTCCGTGGTGAAGTTTTTCGTGTACATGAGCTATGTACAGTTTCGTGTAAGCGTGCTTCCCATGTAGTACGGTCGGTCGCACCGCTTCTATTGTTAAGTTTTCGGCCGCGGCTAATCTGCTTCTAAGTCGTAGTATACCGTCTTCATCTACGTAGACGCTTAGCGCGGCGAGTCGATCGGTTTTATCCGGTGTCCGGCCGTCCTGTATTCTTTTTATTTCGTTTCCGTAGCTGTCTTCTTGTGAGGCGCGAATCCAGAGTTTCTCCGCTGCGAGTAGGTAGCGCGCCTCTAAAACGACGAACTCGCTCTTCTCCGTAGGCTTAGTGGTGGATTTGGCTCGCTTGCAGGCGCGTGGGGTCGTCGGTTTGTTCCAGTCTCCGTCTCGTTCCGGATTCGCACGCGTTCGTTTGCGACGTATAGCGGCTACCAGCTGTTTTTCCGGGTCGGCGAGTTTTCTTCGACAGAGGTCGATGAATTGTAGCGCTCTCGCCGTCGCTCGCAATAGCCTCGTCCAACTGGAGAAACGCTC
The DNA here is from genome assembly GCA_947507595.1 of Pyralis farinalis. NCBI lineage: Eukaryota > Metazoa > Arthropoda > Insecta > Lepidoptera > Pyralidae > Pyralis > Pyralis farinalis. Next base: position 23,118,911 of record OX382264.1, on the reverse strand, counting down.
GATATTCGGCAGGTGCGCTTGTTGTGGTCGTCGTTGGAGTGTGTGGCACCTTTCTTTCTCCTCGCCGGTCGCGGGAATCTCGACCTTATTTTCAACGGGCCAAGTCGACTCAGCTTGATACAGGAACGCCGGTCCCTTGTACCATCTGTGCTGCGCGTTGAAGTCGGTCGGCGTAGCTCTAGTCGCGTCGTCTGCTACGTTGTCGGCTGACGGCAACCACCTCCACTGATCTTTTCGGGTCGACTCTTCTATTTCTGCCAGCCGGTGCGCTACGAATGTTTTGTACGTGCGGGGCTCGGCGCGGATCCATGCCAGAGCGGTGCGTGAGTCGCTCCAATAGGTTTTCGTAGCGATCTCGTAGTCGTGTTCTTCTGCGACCGATCTGGCTAGACGGACGCCGAGGACTGCGGCCTGGAGTTCCAGTCTTGGCACGGAGATGGGCTTCGTGGGTGTAACTCGACTCTTCGCTGCGGCTAACGCGACCTTGATGCTTCCGTCTGCTCGCTGCAAGCGCCAGTAGATCGCGGCTGCGTACGCCTCTTCGCTTGCATCGACGAACGCATGCAGCTCGTAGCGGATAGCCGGCTCTACGTCGTAGCACCTAGGTATGTGCAAGTCGCTTAAGTCGCGCAGCTGTTGAAGCCATCGGCTCCATTTTCCTTGCAGCTCCGGCGGTATCGTCTCGTCCCATCCCGTCTTGTAGCGCCACGTGTCTTGCATAATACGCTTCGCCGGCGTAGTCATCGGTGAAACTAAGCCCAGCGGGTCGAAAATCGACATGATTATGCTCAGCGCTTCGCGTTTCGTCGGCGGGCGTGCATCGTTGAGTACTTCCGACGGAGCTCTTCTGGTGTTGAGGCGGAAACGTACGCAGTCGCTATTCGTGTCCCATAGCAGTCCGAGCGTCTTTTCTAGCTCGCTCCCGCCGATGGGGACCGTCGTTCGTTCGGCTCTTTCGGCGATCTGGCTAGTGGCCTCTTTGTCGTTCGTAGCCCATCCGCGTAGCTCGAACCCAGCTTGTCGGTGCACGTGGTTGACCTCTCTGACGATTCGTTGTGCTTCAGTCGTAGTCGGGAAGCTCTGCAAGTAGTCGTCCATGTAGTGGTTTTTCTCGATCGCCCTCGCTGCCTCCGGATACTCCGCTGCGTGTTCTCTTGCATTTCTGTTCTTGATGTACAGGGCGGTGCACGGCGATGACGATGCACCGAATATTACGGAGGTCATTCGATACTCCTCCGGTTCCCCCTCTCGTCGGTCGCCTCTCCATAGGAAGCGGAGCGCGTCCCTGTCTTCGTCGCGTATCTTGATCTGCATGAACATCTCCTTTATGTCGGCCGATACAGCGATGTTGTGTTGACGAAACCTCATGATGACGCCAGGCAAGGACTGCAGTAGGTCCGGTCCGGGTAGCAGCATATCGTTGAGGCTACGGCCGTGCGATTTAGCTGCGGCGTCGTGGACCACGCGAATTTTCGGCTTCTCCGGATTGCAGACGGCGAAGTGAGGTAGGTACCACGTTCTCACACTAGGTGGCGCTGTTGCCTTTTCGGCGTAGTTCGACGTCAGCAGATTGTTTATTCTTTCGTTGTATTTCACTTTCAATTCTTCATCGCGATCAAGTTTTTTCTCGAGGCTGCGTAGTCGCTTGAGCGCGTCCGGACGATTGTTGGGTATTTGCGTATTCTGCTCTCGCCATAGTAGCCCTGTTTCGAATTTGCCGTCGGGCAGACGTCGGCTCTTATCTTCTAATATTCGGAGAGCTTGTTGTTCGGGGTCGCTGTCTTGCTTCCTAGGCTCGATTGACAGCGACTCTAGCGCGAAGTATTTCTTCATCATGTCTTCCATGGGGTCGGCCGGCTCTATCTTGCTAAGATGAGCGCAGCAGAACGTTGCAGGCGCTGTTTGTGAGGTGTAGCCGTGTAACACCCAGCCCAGGAGAGTTTTCGAAGCCACGGGTTGATCTCGCCGACCTTCTCTAATGACACGTGACACGATCAGCTCCCAATTGTCTTGACCGATGAGTATCTTCGGCGTGGCTTTGGTGTACAGCAGCTCGTGCTTGATGTCCCTCAGGTGCGGGCAGTTTCTCACTTCTCGCTCGGTGATAGACTGCGTCGTGATGTCTAGGCTCGAGACTGTATGTGCGTTGTTAATTTGCAGTTCTTCCTCACTGTGTTGGCCTCTGATGAGAACGTTCACCCTCTTGCTTTTGTCGTGCGCTATCTCCGCCCCGCTCACGCCTTGTACCCACATCGGTTCGTTCGGTCCGTCGAGTCCGAGTGTGTTGGCGAGTGAAGAGTCTATTATCGTGACCGTGCTTCCTTCGTCGAGCAGCGCGTACGTTTGCACCGTGGCTTGCGGCCCCCTCAGTGTTACCGGGGCTATCTTGAGGTAAGCGCGGCTCGATACTGTCGCGTCGCTCGCTGCCTGCCTTATTGCCGACGCGATGACTTGTTCATTCTTCTCAGTCGTCGGCTGCGTCGGCGCGGCTACGTCTGCTTGCGGCGCCCTCTCGTGGTGTAAAAGGCGATGATGTCGCAAGGAGCAGCCGTTGACACCGCAGGGCTTGGCCTTACATACGGAGCGGCGATGTTTGTACGTAAGGCAACAGAAGCAGATGTGGCTCTTCTTCGCAACTTCCCAGCGTTCGTCAGTGCTCGCGTTAGCGAATCGCGGGCACGCCGGTAGTTGGTGGTTTTCTTGGCAACACGGGCATGATGGCGGTTTTTCTTCAGCGGGTTTTTTCTTAGGTTCCGTCGTGGCGTAGGTACGTTCAATTTTCTTCCTGACGCTCTTGTTGTCTCTGTTCTCCGTTGTGGGCTCGGGCAGTGCGTACGGAGCGCTGTTGTCGGCTTCACTGTTGAGAAACTGTGCGACGTTCTTCAGTTCGGGTGTGTCTCTTCGTTGGGCCGCGTAGTCGTACCACTTGTTACGTAGGATCGGAGTGAGCTTGTCGACGATGAGCCGTAGTACCACAGGGTTGTGTAGATACTGCGGCCGCTCCAACATCTCGATCATGGCCACGGTGTTGGCGACGCGGTTCGCGAAGATACACAAGTCGCGTGGGTTCTCGGTGAGTCGAGGCAGCGTTTTCATTTTTTCCATTTCATTTATAAGCAGGGCGTCGGGTCTTCCAAATCTTCTTTCCAACGAGTTCACGACGTCTTCTGGTTGAGGCTTACTCATGAGGAGGGCGCCGACTGATTCCAAGGCGACTCCGTGTAAGCTCTTCCTTATTCTGGCGACGTTCTCGCCCGCCGTGAAGCTCGGTGCAGACTCGACGAATGCTGCTTTAAATGGTAGCCAGTCGTGGCACTGGCCGCTGAACGGAGGTAGGTCTGGTATAAATTTCTTCCTGGATTTGCTCATATGGATGGCTTCTGCGAACGCGGCGGACAGCGTTGTGACGTCTATCGCGGAGACTTGTGGGGGCTGCTTCGTCTGCCGCTCGTGTGTCTTCTCAACACGGGCGACTAGCCCTTGTTCGTCCTCGTTGATGCGACGTTCCTCTGTTCTCGTATTCTGCTGGGCCGTGAGTGCGTTGATGTCTTCATCCATAGGTGGCACCCGGTTCTCGGGTTCGGGTTGGCGATTAAACCAATCGGAGATTCGTTGCGGCGCTAAGTCGTTTTCCTCTTCTGACTCCGATGACTCAGCTTCTCTTCTCGCTCGCCTGATTTTTTCTAAGTGTGCTTCGGCGCGGATACGCTGTAGTTCCAGCTCGGCTAGCCTTTCTTTAGCCTCCAACTCCGCGAGGAGCTTTCTGCTTGAGGCTGCAGATCGGCGTGACCGAGCGGGTTTAAGCGTCCGTGTCGAGGCCGGTGGCGGCGGCGGCATCAACTGCGTTGACTGGCGTTCGACGACTGTAGCTGTAGTACTGGCCGCGGGCGTAGCTTGAATTCCCGATGTGTCGGCCGGGCCGCCTTTACTTGTAGACGGCGTCGTCGTGGCGCCGGTGTTCATCGTGGCGTCGGTGGCAGTTGTGGCGTCGGTGGCAGTTGTAGCGTCGGTGGCCGTTGTAGTTTCGGTGGCCGTTATAGCGCCGGTCTCGGCTGTGACGACGGTTTCGCTGCTGCCGGTGGTTTCTGTAGCAGACTCGTTCTCCTTGCCGTGGTTGCTTCTTGTGGTAACCATTTTCTTTCTTGTGGCTCAGTGATCCGGCTTCGGAAGGACCATTAAATGTTGGTGACGTTGTGTCGCGCCACCAGAGTAGTGGACTGTATGTTGTTGGGGGGTGTTGTTCTTCAGTATTCCAAATAACTACGGCAAGGTTTCTTTTCTGAGATCGTGCTGGCTGAGGTTAGGAGAGAGGTGTTTCTTGTTCTTCTGAGACGTCCGCTTGTGGTGCTCTCGATCGGTAGAATGACGGATCCGAGGCGGGGCGCCGGTATTTCTATGCGCGCGTCGGCGCGCCCCAGGTAGTCGGCACGCCATACAACGCGCGTATAGTTTCACGGCGTTATTCTCCCCCGCCTCGTCCCCTCTCCATACCTCACCCCTCCGATATCTCGTTTATTCATACTATTTATTTATTTACAAGTTTTCTTAATCCTAGTGACTTAATTTTACATTCGTATTCTACTTATTCTATACATTTAATTCAATACCGTAACTATACGTTTATTTTCCTTATGCTAGATGCTACTATTTTACTTTATTTATTTACTTTCCTTTATTTACATGCATTTGCGATACAGATGTTTACAACTACAAATACTGTCTACAAATGTTTCTCGTGGTGGACAAGTACATATTCATATTTATTCATATTACATTGGTTTGAGACGGTGGCTATACGTTGCGCATACACGTGGTGTATTTGTTCTCACTGTTTTCGTCGTGAACAAAGACAACTATTTCGTTAGAATGGAGTTCGTTAGGATGTCAGATCGCAATCTTAATGAAGCACCGCTTTGTGGGCAAATCTCCTAAATAAACAACCATTGTCAAAACACTCGACTCGACAAAAGTTTAAAAGGAGAAATGTCAACTCTTTTTGAGATAATTCCCATTATCTGGTTTACCTGAGGACAGTCCTGTTTAACAATAGCGACGCCGACAGATGTCTCCGCAAAACAAACTTCACAACAAACCTAAATCATCGCGGGAGATAAAAAATGCTGGATTAATTATACCGCATAGAGTCGGTCGTAGCACTCGACAATAAATTGTCATCAATGACATGAATTGCGGTACAAATGTTAATACCGACATTATGTCCGACAACAATGAGGCATTGTGCTAAGAATTCCCGAACCGCACCATGTCTGATACAAAACTTTCAAATATCACCGTGTTGGGTTTTTTATGTGTTACGCACACTAGCACATTTAAAATTTTATAACGTGTAATACTTTGTTACTTTTTTGCGTAACATAAATAGGCAGTTTCTTGTTGTCACGTCACTTAATATGTTTAGGGTTGGCTAATAAACGATTCGCAATTTTATACTGGTATTTTATTTATATACCAGTTTATTGCTCGTGTCACAACCCGCGTGGAGTTTGTTTTTAAGTTTCTTTTACATAATGTCGATAGGTAATATAGGTATACGGTCCACCTGATGTAAAGTGGTTATCATATATAATGAACGCTTGCGATACAGGAGGTGTCATCGCGTGTTGCCATTCCTGCTGATGACACAGCATCTCCTGTGAAGCTTACCGATAACATTCTTTCGCAGGAACGTAACAACAATCAAGGGAGTTGTTATTGGCTTTGTTTTTCTGTGAGGTGGTGTTACTTCCTCAGTAGGGCTGCTTTGATATGTCCTAGTATTCATTAAGTTTTTTTGCAGGAACCTTAATAACATTTCTGGGATAATAGTACCCTAAAAGATTCCTGACGACTGATTCGACCTTTCACCGTGTAAAATATAAAATATAGTTGAAGCCCGTTCACTTGTTTTAATATGATGCGTACTAACAAATAGACAGGCAAAAGAAAAAACACAGTTTTGTTAAATATCGACATTATAATCTAGCTACATCACAAATAAACTTGATCCATGAACTATTCAATTATTACAGATGAAATGAAACCATCTTCTGCTTGAGACATAGAATAATAGTTTTCAAATCACATTTTTAAAATGAGTCATTTACGTAATAAATATGTACCTTCTTCGATTTGTTCTCGTTAATCGTAAATAAGTTATTTACATGGTAGTTATAATCCTAACTCTCGGAATATTATAACTCAACACTTGGAATAAGTAATTCCGTAAAATGTGCATACTTTATTTTTGTATTTTATCTGACCCTAATAATATTCATATTTTGTTCTGGGGATCATTCAGTGGATCGGACTTATCATAAATTTATTTTAGATTAGAAGTTTGTTGTGACTTTTTCTACACTATGGAGTAGTGGAGTGTCAGGATGAATCGTTTAGTCCTTGAAAAATAAAAATACCCACAGAGTATGTTTAGATGCTACATAATCAAAAGTGAAATGGAATAAAATACATTCTACGAAATTTTCATTTCAGTTTTCAGATTTATCTCACTGAAGAAATGAAGGCGACGAAAACCTCTTTTCATGATTCTTCAGTTATTTGAGGTTCTGTCTCCAAAACGCAAATTAACAAATTATTTGAAAATCGATAGAGATTTTCCCCATCCCTACGGACAGTTCGCAAGCCCGCTTACCTGGCAGTAGATAGGTCGGGGGTACGCTCTGGAGCGGATTACGAATCGTCCTTCAGTCGTCTTTATCCTTTAAAGGAACCGATATTGTTGCTTATGCACGGCCGCTCGTCGCGTCGGGCCCAGCTTCTTTCTTAAGAAGGATTCCGGAATATTTGATTAGGGAGGTTCCTTATCTGGCTTTCACGAGCTATTAACATTCTCTACGGTTGGACGGAAGGACTCCTTAGAAATATATTGCGTGTGACCACTGACTGTTGTTTGCTTATTGTGTTGATATATGAGAGCTTAAGTAATGCAAATATGCGAAGACGACGTCAACAATGAATTACTTTAAATATTGTACTTTTATAGAAATTGAAAACAAGTCTGTCGGTCAACGGTACAATATGCTCTGAGACTGAGCTTAACTAAGAAAAAATCTTTATTTTATTGAAAGTGTAATAAAGTGTAATCCAGTAATTCATTGAATGGAGAGTTGTGATAATTATTAAGAACAAAGAAGACTTATCTATATTCTTGTCATGACACTGAATGGCAGAAGAAGAAACTTGACATCAGTTTCAGATTAATAGGATTTTTAGTAGGATTGTATTCTCATACATAACCAGTGCACATGAACAAAACTGTGTTATTATTACACCCGAGTCCCATGGTTCTATTTCTCTTAGATCAAGTTATTTTTATCTCCCATAGATGTTTACGTTTCATATGTGACTCAAACCTTGTTTCATTACAGGTTGTTGAAAGTTATGGTCGTGTTATTAGTTGAACGGGAGCTCGGTCACAGATGTCACCACACTCGCAATGGATAACTATAACACTGCTGTCGCACTCCCGACAATAACATGCGAATAACCAGACTACACCCACACAGCTGCCTAACTATCTATACAAAGATATTCTCTTTATATAACGTTTAGGTACCGCTCACTACAAAAGGAGTTATCTCGTTAATTCACGTGTATTATTTACGATTCGTTTCGGCTCTACCAAAGCGACGATAGTATCGAATTTCGATACACCCAATAATGTCTTCTATTACTATTGTTAAAAGCATAATTGTAAAGCTAATCGAAGGGTAGTAGGATACATGATAGCATGTAATTACGTGGGCGTGTGAATACTTGAATAGGACTGTATTGCTAAGTACATATCTACATAACAATGAAATAAAACCAACAAAACCAGCCAAACGAAGCGTTATGGTATTCGTGAATTGGAATGCAAACAGCAGAAATTGTCTACAACTAACTGTTATTTGAAAGGTCGCTTAATCACTCAAGGGCATGGAGACAGTTTAAACACAAATATTAATTAATGCGGCGATTCCGGGTAACCTAATTCGAGAAGTTCCCCGTATCTGAATAAACAATTAAACTAGAGAAGTGTTAACGCTCCGAAGGGCGCGGAGCGGGTCCGAAGCTAGTACCAATCCCTTTCAATCCTAAATTAACGAACTAAAGAAAAACTAATTCACTCTATGTAAATTATCATTATGAAAACTAAAGTAACGTCTTATTCGTTCTTTCAAAACGGATGCATGATTTCTTCGAAGTCTCCATGCTTTTTTAATACGTCTAGAGGCAAACAAGAATCTCGGCCTACCTGATGCGAAGTAGCTGCCGTAATCTATAAATGCCAGCAATATGAGGAGTATCGGTCACGTATTGACGAGCTCGGTGGCTCAGTCGAGAAAGACGCTACTTTAACACCAACGCTCGTGGGTTCGATTCCCACACAAGACAAACATTTGTGCGTATGAACATGTTTTGGTCTGGATGTTTTAACAGAGGTAGGGCGCATCAAAGCAGCCCGTCTAGGGAAGTACCTCACAGAAAACCGCAGCCACATAACAACTAGAGGGTTGTTGTGTTCCTGCGTGTGAGTGAGATCACCAGTAAGCTCCTAAGAAGTTGCTGTGTAAGCAGCAGTGGAGGCATCGCGCGAGTGATATATGTTACAAGCGTTAATAGGCTACGGTAAATGCTTTACATCAGGTGGACTGTATGCTTGTATGCCTCCCGACCTTGTATACCCAATCGACTAACACGGCAACTACTCAGAAGCTTACTTCCGAGTAAAGTAAAGAGCATTCGATTGAGGCTCACACGCAACCGTGGGTATAAGAATCTACTGATTGACTGAACTCTCACTCTCTGGCAGGAGCACTAAAACTCTCCTAGAACAGTTTCCTAGACCAAGTGATGAACTGTGACGTGCTTCGTATTTAATATGTCAGTTAGTCAATTACAGAAGTTAGACTTAGTTTATATTACCCAAGGTTACGGCTTTGTTAAGAATATAAAATGAATTTTCCAATTATAAAAATTAATTACTTGTATAAACTTTGTGTTCCAATTATTTATTACAGAAATGTCAAAAAGGGCCACGCACAACGTACCTACGTAGCGCATTTCAAATAGGGCTAAGCGTGTGCCTGACCAACCGTGCAAAATGATAATTAAGAGAAACCGCTCAGTCATCGTTAATGCGATAGCCGACCATGTAAATTACAGCGCGGTGTTTATAACAATACCCGCAGTCGATCGCTTTCATTAAAATTTAATACTGCTAAAATGCAAGCGTAGATCGAGCGGTATGTATGAATGCGCGTTGTTTGCAAGTGAAATGTAGGTTTCAGTACAAAATGTACAATGTGTAGAGAGGGGCGAGCTTTTGAAAGACCTTTTCAAGTCTCTTAGAAAATGCAAAGTTGAGGCGGTGTTGATGACTGGCGCGGTCGTGTGGCCGTGTGGAGATCTGCGCCGCAGCGGCGGTGTGCAGGAATGCGTGAGAAGGGTACTCCACGTTGAGCGCGACTACTAGTGTAATGAACGGGTGCACTCGGTGCGCTGCTGCGGGCTCATCCGATGCCGAACCGTTCACTATTCAACACAAATCGTGCAGAATAATCGAGCTAGCGTTTATTTGCTTGCTTTTCGGTTTATGTCGACTTAGAGATAATGACTTTAGTTTTTGTAATGGAATTGAAATTGTATTTTCATTTGAGTATAATCGCTTTTGATGGTTATGTGAATATGATACTTATAAAAATAATAATAAAAACGGTCAAGTGTGAGTATGATTCGCGCACAGAGTACTTCGTAACGTCTCTGATCATACAAATGACCATTAACCCTGCGTATACGACCGCGAAATGTATGGGAAAACGTATATAACGGGTTCTGACTGCTCAAGTCATGCATTTAGCGCTTCTAAAATATAAATTTAAGAATTATAAAAATATTAACGATAGTATTCGAATATCTCATACATAACCATCATATTTCATAAGTAAACAAGCCAAATGATGACTCATGTTGATAGAGAAGGATATTTGATGATTAAAAAAACCGTGTATTTATTCTTCTTTGTGTTATTCCGTTTTCCTAATCCATTAGGATTGGCGGCGTCCGCTACCTAAGCCTAAGGATTTGGCAAAGATACTGATTTTTTACATGGAGCGACTGCCGTCAGACCTCCACAACCCAGAGGGAAAACCAGATCCTTCTTAGGTGAGGTCGCACGTCTATCGAAATAATAATTTCTGGACGTGCGGTTTCCTCACATTATTTTCCATCACCGCCGAGCAAGTGATAATTACAAATATCCACAGGGCTATCACCGTTCATTTTTAAAAAACCGTGTTAGTTTGAAACATCCTTATATTAATTTAATAGATAATATTTATATAGACATACAATTATTTCAGATTGATCGCTCTACAACATCAGTCGAATCTGTTTGTCTATTTTGGAATGTTGAAGCTATAATATTAGACATAGCTTTTTTAGACATTATCTATTTAAAATGGAAATTCAATAAATGACTTTGAAATTCTGCATGGTATCTTCCCTTGGGGTTATGAATATTAAGAATGAAATTTTGGGAATTCTCTTAGTATACCGGAAGACGCGCCGACATAATCGCGAACCCAGAATTTTCCCAGGGAAAATACGTATGCTTAACATAACATATAAGTATATTTGGAATTTAATTAATGTGGATACAAAGGTCTCTTTTTATTAATATAAATATAATAATAATAGTGACCTAATTAAATAATATTGTATATTACGTAATACTCGAAGTATTTTCTTTCCGCAAACTTGTCGATACCGCATCCTGTAGCACAGTCGATTTAATTTCTTCTTATTTTTATTAGATTGCGAAGTGTCCCGGGCATCTCGACAGGAGTACAGTGCGAATATGACACTGTAAGGTTGTGAGGACGCGCCTAGTGGCCCTGGAGTGTCATTTCGCTAACACATTGTCTAGCGTCATTGTCTGCAGCGGCGCGCTCTCGTTACACCGACGCTCAACTTTTTATTTACGCCCAAGTGCACTCCGCCTCTATCGCAACAAGAGCTGAATTAAGGTTCTCCGCGTTGATATGGGATCATTCAACCCGAGAATATCGAATTACGCAGCGCACTGGGCGCTTTGTTGGGTACTTGCACGTCATATTTTCTTTCAACAGAGTAGTCTACTATCAGGAAGATCTACCCATGAGCTACTAGTGACTTTAATAGTTTTTAGGTTCAGAAATGGAGCTGAGAAATCAGAAGGGAGAGTAGGCATGCAATAGATTTGTGACAGAATGTAAAAGAGCGAACAATGAGATGTGATCGATTGGGGAAGTAATGAATTATAATTAATATTTATAGGAAGGAATATAAAAGGCGATATATATAGGGAGGAAGAAAAATGGCCTAGAATAGAATGAGCGTTATCTTCAAGTTTGGTCTCTTAACAAAAACATATAAGGATAAGGAGATTTCGGAATAGGTTTTAGAACTCCTTTCGATTTGCTTTCAAGCATATTTTAGTCGGTTCGGTGGCGAAATTGTGACTACTTAGAAGAAAGAAGAATCAGAGAGGCAGGGAGGATGAAAGAATGAAAAAAGTCAGATTCACGTTTCTGTACATAGCACTGCCTACATTAAATATCTTTAAAAAAACAGTAACTGTACTCACACAGACGCTAAAATAATATAACGACAACTGCATAATATAGGCAGGCTGAATGTCCGCTTCCCACGTTAGTGGTAAAAAATATTAAAAAGCTGTTTAGGCGAAACTGAAGAGGGTAAGTAAAGAATATACTTAAGTAGATAAATGTCATTAAATCTTTCAGCAACAGCTAGGGACCAACTGATAAATCTGATGTTAAATAAGGATTTATATTATTTATAATATTTAACAAATTCCTCAAAGTGGAAAATGTTCGATGAGTAACTTTATGTTGTTATTTCGATATACTCATTTCGTTCTTGCTAAAGTCTGAATTTTCAGGGAATATGAATCTTTTTGAAGTGCAGTTGTTAAGTAATACGTATTTAAAATTGGGTCATATGGCTCTTTAATTTAGACTAACATTTATTCACTGTGGTATAGTTGTTACAGCAATGCCGAATAACGAAAGTTATCTACATAGATCTCAAATCTTCAGGCTGAAGTAGCTGGGGGGCGGCATTTGACTTTATGCTCTACTGTACTGGTGCTGGTTGTTTTCTTTATAGATGTTGATGACATTCGAAAATCCTAAAATGGAAAGGTTCGTCCATTAGCGGTAAAACCGATCATAGTAGGCATGACGAAGGTATATTAGCTTCCAGCCTCTAGAAAAATCAATTTGTTATGCAAGGTTGGGGGCATACAAGCATACGGCTCATCTTGGTATAAAGTATGTATAATATTATCATATTAATGCTAGTAATAAAGGAAGTATTACGAGCATTCACAGGAAACGGATACATACTTTTTGATATCATACGAGTTGCCACCCCGGCTGCAAACACAATAACTATCCAGGGAGTTGTTTTGGCTACGGCTCTCTGTGAGGGAAATACCTCCCTCCCTAGTCGGGCTGCTTTGATGCGCTCTTCCACTTTTAAAAACAATCAGCTTAAGATAAACAGACGTGTTCGCGCAGACAAATGTTTGTCCTGTATGGGAATCGAACTCACGTGTTTTGATCTTAAAGTAGCATTGTTAATCGCTACGCCGGCACAGGGCTCCTAGAATCTCTCGGGTCTCATCTTGTCGGACGGAGGCTAGAAGATGGTCACGTTGAGGTAAAAATGATTAGACAGTAACCTATATCAGTAACAATTGAAGCTATTGGCTGATAATGATGATTGTTTTTCTCGCACTGCTTACACAGTTTCGATTTCTCGTAAAGCTTTTTTTTTATATAATGTAGGGTATGGTTGTAATGTAGGGTTTTTTTATATAATGTCTTTAGAAGCAAAGCTGAACTCATCTGCTAGTGATGCGCCTTAATATTAGCCTACAATGAGCTGACATAGGTGATATAGAAACAGCACAATTGAGAGCTCGACTAGAGAAGTACCTAGAAATTACTGTAGACTGCAGCCGAAATAATCGTTCTACATTTACTTATTCTTGTGTAAGATTACCAGATCTCTTACAGAACTGCGTTGCTGTGACACGCGGTTGATAAATTTTGAATAATTTCCTATCAACGATATTACTTATATTTCAATGATGAAATAATCCAATACATGAACTACATGCCTATTTCATGACACAACCAGACTACAGTAAATTCTATCCCATTACATAATATTATGATTAACATTGCTCAGGCGTTTTTATCTGTAACCGTAAAAGATAGAGAAAACACAACTGATATTGAAAGTAAACTATAATAATTTGCTGAAAACATCTAAAATTTTAACAGTGAGCTCTCCTATTCACTTACATTCGTAGAGAGGATTTATTTTCCTTATTTTTATTTTCTCCTGTTATAAGAGGATAATATTAAGCTTATTGATATATAGCGAAACTTTTCTACCTAGTAACGTAAAAAAACTACCCTTTAATTTAATAACAAATAGATGTTTGTTTTCAAATATATACATAACATTACATTTAGAGCTGTTCGAAGTGAAATTCTTGTCGTGCAATATATCAAAGGGGGCCTATCAATTCCTAAATGAAGCGGTGATAGCCCAGTGGACAAAAACCGGCCTATTGAGCAACTGGTACCAGGTTCGAATCCTGGACACCACTAAATTCCAGTTTTCGGATTTATGTACATATTTGTAATTATCACTTACTTGGCGGTGAAGGAAAACATAGTGAGGAAACCCGCGGGTCCTAGAAATTATATTTCGAAAGACGAGTAACCATACCTAAGACAGGTCTGGTTTTCACTTTGGGTTTCTGATGTCAGTCGCTTTATATCAAAATCAGGACTTTCGCCAAATCCTTAGATTTAGGTAGCGGACCCCGCCAATCCTAATGGATTAGGAAACGAGATAATACAAATAAGGAGATCAAAATTAATTTATAAAAAAAACCCGACGTAATTATTTCCATATAAAAAAATAGTACATGAAGAATACTGTAAATCTTCCAGACTGTAATCTGTGTACACATTGTCTTTGAGCAATCGCAATAAAATCTGTCACCCGAATCTGATTACCCTGAGCTGCACACCACCTACCCCGTCAACCGATGGTGTCGCATTTGAGATTGATTACATTTAATTTCACGTATCGTATCCGTGGATACAGCTGAGCTAGAAATCAGGAAACATTGGTTCCTGCGCAAATTGGACGGGTAATTATAGAGAGCATGGTACGTACCAAATCGAGTAGTATTTGCTGCGGTAACTACAAAACAATCGTGGTGTAATCGGAGAGAACCTTATAGAGAAGCTGAACTCCTCACCCAAGACTCAGTTGCTTACAAAGTTTGAACTACGGTTCGTGCTCATGGAGATGGTAATATTTCTAATTTGGAAAGCCAACCGAATTGAACTGTACTGTTAATAGAAGGGTGTCTGCTACTAGAAATCCGACTTCGTAGACAGAGCTGCTGAGCGGCTTGCAAGATGTTCCTCTGGCAAAATCGCTTGCAAATGCTGCTTATGCAAATTTCTGTCAGCTTCTCCTTATTGCATAAAGCCGAATAGAAATCTGGCCTCAAGCGCTAGAGAGAACATCGATTTACTGGGTTAATCTTTGCTTCAAATTCGATCTCAAGACTTGAATAAGGGAGACGCTGTTCCGTAGTATGATTGCTCCACGATGAAATTTTCAATTACTGCCACTACAACTTACAGAAGTTGTTCACATTATAATTGTAGGTATGGGACTTACCGCGATATATTCTTATATTTGTCCGATATTTCGGCGACGTTACAGACGTCATGGTCAAGAGACGATCATGGCGTCTGCAACGTTCCGTACCTACAATGATAGTACTAAAATAACAAATCTATCTATAACTTTACATCAAATCCATTACGGGGTAGGCAGAGAGAATCGAGCGACACGTGACTCGATCCTTACATATCCCACCTTCTTTAACATTCATTGCTCTTCTTTTGCACGCTTGCCGGTTTCTAAGGCTTCTGATATCACCTTCTGATAGAACACGAAAGATGTGGTCGTGATATTAGTCTTGGTATTCCTCAGCTCCTACATCCTTCCACTTTTGCGTTGTTTGTCTGTTTCGTAATTCTTCCCTCCCGCATTCTTTCCACATGTCCGAGCAAACGGAGCATGCTTTTTCTTATTTTAACACCGACGCTCTCTTTTAGATCAACTCTGTTTCTAATATCATCATTTGAATACGGTCTACAAGCGTTATTCCACAAATGTTGCGCAACGTTCGCATTTCGATACGTTTATCCTTTTTTCATGCTCTCTCAGCCATACCCAGCTCTCGCTTGTATAAAAAAGCGCTGGGACCACCACTGCATTGTGTATAGCGAGCTGTACCTTCTGGCTCAAGTTTTTACTGCCAAGTAGTTTTCCCAACGCTCAATTCTCACAATTTTCAGTACTCACTCGTCTTTCCACATCAGAGGTCTACCTTCCGTCCCTGCTGAAAGCGCACCCAAGATATACAATCTCTTCCACTTGTTTCAACACGTCTTCTTCAATCGTAATACTTACATTGGCTCTGGTTTCTTTTTTTTCAAATACCATTATCTTCGTTTTCTCTTCAATAGTAAGGTTATAGAATTGTCTTTCATTATTGTTAGTAGTGTTTGCAGTTCTGATGGTGTTTGTGCTAACACTACGGCATCGTCTGCATACAGCAGACAGTTCACCACTAAGTCACCCATGAGCAATTCTACATTCGTTGACCTTATTTTCTGCAGACAACTAACGAAATATAGGATAAACAGTCTCGCAGATAGCATGCATCCCTGTTTGACACCAATTTTGACATCAAACCAGGGTGACATGCTACCATCTATCCGTTCACATGCTGAGCAATTCTTGTAACTGGACTGCAGAACACGTAGCAGTGAACCGTCAATTCCATATCTCCGGCAATATGTCTCACAGTTCCTTTCGCACAACCCTTTACACTTTATACTAAATACTTTTTCAAGATCCACAAAACCGCAGAAAACTTTCTGGTCTATGGCCACTCCACGATATTGCGGAGCGTGAATACTTGATCCGTACATACCCTTCTATTTCGGAATCATCCCTGTAAAAATAACCGATAATAGTTGAATTACGTTGCTTGGTCAACATATTGCTATAAGTAGTAATAAGCGACGCAGAAAAAGGGTAGACAGATATGTTATCTACTCGCCGGGCTCCAATCATCCCGTGACCATGGCGTCTGCAACGTCGCCGAAATGTCGGAGAAATATAAAATCAAATCGCGGTAAGTCCCGTGCCTACATTAATAGTGTAAACAACCGTGAAAGTTTAAAGTCATATATTACTATGAGTTTCATTCCTTATGAAGATGGATGAAGTGATAAGGACATATTTGTTATTTTTGTCCAAAAGTTTTATCTTCAGTACATATTTGTGGGATCAAATCTCTCAAGCTGGTAAGGAGTCACTCGCTAATATCTTGAAAAATAAAACCAACCTTATGTGCACGTGGTTCTCCTCCTCCCCCTGACTAGTCCTTTCACTTAGATCTAATGAAAAGAACAAATGAAAAAGAGGTAGGGTAGAGTAATATTGAGTACCATTCCTGCTGCCAAAGTATCAATATATATAGATAGATACTTTAGATCTAAGTATAAGTGAAAGGTCTAGTACAGCAGATCATAACCAAACAACTTTCTAGATGATTATTGTGTTCCTGGGTGTGAGTGAGATACGGTAACCGCTTTATATCATGATATTTATAAGCTTAATTGCTACCTGACATAGAATAAAAATATGTCTTTATTTATTCTATAGTATCATTAACTTATTCTATTTATAGGATTGAATATATTAGCTATCCTGCTACAACATAAACACAAACTCATCCCGCCTCTGGGAATTGGACAGCCGGAGGCCAGTATTTCCAGACTATCAGAGTGTTATAGAAAAGAATAGGATCGACGGGGACTTAACTCCTCTCGAGGCATGTAGAGCCCCGATAAGGTAATTAAATCCATCCTACGACCGGTTACGTTGACGGTTGTTTCATTTGTGTATTTACCTACACATACTATCCTACTAATATTATAAATGTGAATGTCCGTTTGTTTGTTACGCTTTCACGTGAAAATGACTGAACCGATCATCATGAAACTTTGTACACATATTCTTGAAGATATCAGAAGTAAAATAGGATACTTTTTATTTAAAAAAAAATATATTTTTAATCAATGCGAGCGAAGCCGCGGGTAAAATCTAGTAGTATATATTTTGACAAGCTCGTTGGTTGGATTCCCACATAGCTCAAACATTTGTGTGCATAAACATGTCTGTTTTTCTTGGTTTGGGTGTTTTAAGATAAATAGGGCACATCAAAGCAGCTCGTACCTCCACTTCACAGACAACCACAGCCAAATAACTCTCTGGAGAGTTGTTGTCTCCCTGCGAGTCAACAGTAAGCTCCTAAGGAGTTGCTGTGTAAGCAGTAGAGATGGCGCGAGTGATACCTAATCTGTTACATGCGTACATAGGCTACGATAACCGCTTTACATTTGGTGGGCCGTCTGCTTATATGCCTTCCGACGTTGTATACATTCTGTGTACTAAGTATCGGGAATTTGTCAATAAAACAAAAAATACAAATTATTCATCTAAATTTATTTTATCGCCTTCAAAGTAGGCCCCATCGCTTGCAATACAACATCTCCACCGCTTCACCCAGTCTTCCATACATTTTTCATAGGCTATTTGCGGTATGGCCTTTAGCTCATTCAGCGAATTTTCTTTTATGGCTTCTATCGACTCAAAACGTTTTCCTCGAAGTGGTAATTTTAACTTGGGAAATAAAAAAAAGTCAGACGGAGCCATATCAGGTGAATACGGTGCTTGGTCGAGAACTTTTGTTGAATTTTTCGCTAAAAACTCTTTCACTATAATGGCTGTGTGTGATGGTGCATTATCATGGTGCAGCATCCATGAGTTGTGTTGCCACAAATCTGGACGTTTTCGGCGGATACTCTCACGCAAACGCTTTATGACGCCTAAATAATATTCTTTATTCACTGTTTCTCCCTCTGGAAGGAATTCGGAGTGAACCACACCACGGTAGTCAAAAAAAACTGTCAGCATCACCTTGATTTTGGAGCGACTTTGCCGCGGTTTTTTGGGTTTCGGCTCGTTTTCGAGACGCCATTCTGAAGACTGTTGGCTTGTTTGCATGTCGTACTCATAAACCCATGTCTCGTCGCCAGTTATTATACGTTTCATAAAGGTCGGATCCGTAGAAGCTCGGGAAACCATGTCTTCAGCGACATGCTTTCGCTGCGCTTTTTGAACAAAATTGAGCTCTTTTGGAACTAGTCGAGCGGCGACGCGTTTCATGCCTAAAATGTCAATGAGAATGTTGTGGACGGACTTAAAAGATATGTTCACCTCACTAGCCAACTCTCTCAGACTCATACGTCGATTTTCGAGCACTAGCTTCTTGATTCTGTCGATGTTTTCTCTGGTCGTAGCGGTTGAAGGTCTACCAGAACGAGGCAAGTCTACTACTACTTCTCGGCCTTCTTTAAAAGCCTTATACCATTCATAAGCCCTTGTTTTCGATATACACGATTCGCCGTAGGTATTTCGCAACATTTTTAGTGATTCACCACATGAAATATCATTTGAAACACAAAATTTAAGGCACACTCTTTGTTCAACAATATTTTCCATTGTAAAAATCGCCGAGGACTCAAAACTATGACCAACAAAAAGTGTAGTTTAAAACAAATTAAATGACAGATCCCGCTCAAATTTTGCGCGCTAAATCAGTACAGTGCTACCAACATGCAGTAAAAAAATTAGAACGACCTCTTTTACGCGGGTCTTTTTATTGACATATTCCCGATACTTTTTACACAGAGTAGTATATATATATATAAACATTCATATAAATACAGCATATATAGTTATATTTGGAAACAAACACTATAAATAAATTACAAAACTTGGTCTATAGAAATACTTATCGAATCTTATGTTATTTATAGTTTGTAATATACTGTTATCCAAATATATCTGTGATGTAAACATAAATTCATAATGTAAAGTGTAAAACGAAACATGTAGATATTTGGGTCATCATTAACTTGATTGACATGGTTTGAACGAGTGTTTTAATAAATAATGAATGACCGAGGGGAGTCGTTTTAACAATCCAAAAATAACTATGGAGCCCTAAAGAATTGACAGTGACGTGTAATGTGATATTAATGTAAATAATTTTAATTGAACCACGCGTGTGTCTGTTATTTTTAGGTATGTGTTCGTTTTGGTGATACCTCTGTCAAAGCTTAGACAGTGGTTTCAATGCCACAATATATTTTACAGCTTTTAAGTCGTCACTTATACACTAATATACAATATAACAGTATTAATACAAATGTCATTGTGAATTTCATATTAATTCTAGGCGTTCTTATCATTTAAATAGTCATTAATTCTATAATAAATACCCTTTTCTTGTTAATGTCCTTTTGACATAATTTTTAAATTTGAACGTTGAAAGATTTGGAACACGTTCAGGAATTTTATTATAAAATCGCACACCTATAAACGAATTCTGCGCTTTACGTAATCGTACCTAGTTTTATGTGGTACCAAACAAACGGCCCTGGCAACACAAGGAGTATCGTCCACGAGTTGTCATTGATGGTAATGTATAACAGGCTTTTTGGGATTTCTGGTGATAAGGTCTAAAGCGGTGCCGGTACTTTGACACCAGCTTACGCTATGTAATTGGGTTCGAGTCGAGAAGGATTGTTGCCGATAGCTTTTTATACAATGGCATACAAGCATGCGTCATCAGGCTGAAGTACTGCTGCTAAATTGTTCGATTTCTTTATACAACGTCGGGGGCAAAAAAACGGCCTACCTGATGTAAAGTGGTTACCGTAGCCCATGAACACTTGCTATACAGGAAGTAACTCGTTGCCCCCTGCTGCTAACACAGCAACTTCTTAAAAGTTTATTGATAACTCACTCACAGGAGCACAACTACCCTCTAGGAAGTGGTCAATTTTAGCTGCAGTTTTCTGTGAGGTGGATATACTCGTACTTCCCCAGTTGGGCTGCTTTGATGAGCGCTACCTCTCTTAATAACATTCAAACCAAGACTAACATACATGTTCATGCACATAAATGTTTGGCCTGTGTGGTAATATGTGAAAACCCGCAAGACTTTATGTTGAAATAGCATTTCTAATGTGGTGTAAGGTGTGTAAAGTGGCGGAGTGGCGCCACTAGGCTCGTCAAATTGGTACTAAGTTTTTAAGTCTAAGGAGAGACTTTACCTCTGTTGTGTAGTGTTCAGAGGAATCGTTTGATAAAGAATCGTTTGAAGAAGAACTGCACAGCTCGTCTTAGACATAGAATTCATCCTTACATATTGAAAGGATGTGGCCACGCGCTCGTGATGTCCTCTGTTGCCCCTGGTATTTATTCATACGCTACGGTAACTGCTTACCATTCATCAGACCGCATGTTTATTTGCTAACTTCGTGAAAAAAAGTAGGTCCAATTGGATAGATTTACAATTAATCATTAAAGGGTCACCGGAACTCTGCTCAATAGTTGTTCCAAATGAATATAACAATCCCAATTCGCAATTACATTCAAGTTGACCACTCTGTAAATAGTATACATTCCTTTTCACATCTTAGCGAAAGTAGAACCCTGTTTACGATATCGGGATGTTTAAATTATGATTTCTACGTGAACAAGCCCGGTGAATAGTGGACTTATTAGGCGACCGGCAGCGGAAATTGAATCTGTAGCTACGCACTTTCCGGCGGCCGCCGCGCTTCCGATTCGCCCGACTCCCGCCGCGTCGCCGTACCGCCCGCGCCCTGCCTAATATCATTTACCTTTTATTGTGAATCCCAAGTGAGTTAAGTGTGCTTATTTTCGTAATTACAAATGTGTTGGTTTTAATGGGATGTTATTTGCGATTGTAATAAAATCGCTCAAAGCTACAAACATGTAGACGTACGTGGCATTTGAAATTGAGAAGTAACATTAGGTATATTTACTAGTCTGCGAAAAAGCTATTCCAAACAAACGCTGTTACTAAACAATTTTGTTTCCTAATACTAGCTTTTACTTGCACTACGGTGTAACATACAAGCATACAACACACCTGTCGCGCTGTGCAGAGATTACCGTAACCTAGATAACAAAAGGGGAACCAAAGAACCAAAGTTTTCTGGTATTAACTGTATTTCAGATGGTTAACTGTTAAAAAAATGCTTTTACACATTGTTTAAATTGTGTATGAGAAAGACTCAGACTCACGGTCAACCTTTATTGTAGCCAAGTATGACCATAACGCTGATTTTGAGACAAAATGAACACAAAGAAAAATAATTACCACTTGCAGGTGTGTGTGGATTTATAGCTCTAAACATCATCATAAACTCTTCACACAAATCTTCAATGTGTTTGAATGATTGACGCAGATATCTAAAATATGTGATTCGAATTAAGTGTCCCCCATGTGTAATTATTTTAATTCAATCATTTGGAGGTCATTAAATGACATTGGCGAGCTTTAAAGATGCTTATGAGCTTTTGATATGAAAAAAGATATTGAACTTGCACAACATTTGAGAGGTTTGTGGCATCATCGCGCAAACCAATATGTAAATAACAACAATTTGAGTAAGTAATTAATTTGAAATAATACCACTCAAAACAAATGGCAGCGATGAGCGAACGGTTATTGTTTCAAATATATTGGCATCTGGTGGACTGGAGCGATCCTGTAAATGCATGCCATTTCACAAATTGAGATCGTACATCATTCAACACATTCAATTTGATATGAGCAATCATTTTGCAAGAACATTTAACTGGTGAAATTAAAGCTCATGACTGTTGTTATAAAACAACTAGATGTGGACTTTACGTTGATATGCTTGTCAAAAGGTCAGTTTGATCTATAATATTAGACAATTGTAACTGACTGTTTTTTCCTATGCGAAAGATATAAGTTCATGCTAAACTCACAAATTTAGTCGTGTATTACGAGTAAGTGCATTTCGATTCTGACTGAAATTCACCGTGATAACACGTGAAAATAGAACGGTAACTTCTATAATATAATCTATAATATAAAAATGAATCGCTAAATGTGTTGCTAAGCGCAAATCTCGAGAGCAGCTGAACCGATTTCGTCAATTCTTTTTTAGGGTTCCGTACCCAAAGGGTAAAACGGAACCCTATTACTGAGGCTCCGCTGTCCGTCCGTCCGTCCGTCCGTCTGTCACCAGGATGTATCTCATGAACCGTGATAGTTAGACAGTTGAAATTTTCACAGATGATGTATTTCTGTTGCCGCTATAACAACAAATACTAAAAAATAGAATAAAGTAAATATTTAAGGGGGCTCCCATACAACAAACGTGGTTTTTTTGGTCATTTTTGCTCGATATTGATAACGGCAACAGGTAGACGCTTGAAATATTCACAGAATATTTAGTTATATATTCACTTTAAGAATAAATTATTAAATCAAAATAAAACAAATATTTAAGGGGGGCTCCCATACAACAAACGTGATTATTTTGCCGTTTTTATAGATAATTGTACGGAACCCTTCGTGCGCGAGTCCGACTCGCACTTGGCCGAATTTTTTACTTTTTTTAGGGTTTGTTTAGTTTGTGCAACAAATAATTTAACAATAATGTATTTTTTTAAATGTTCTATGTCCAAGACCGCCATCAAAGTAAACAACTTAGATATTACTTTTCTGTTTCTTCTTAATTCTTTTATATTTAAATGTTATTGATACTCGTTCCAACCAGACGAACCTCGGTGAAATATTGCATAGCATTTGGGCAATGCTATGCTACCTTTTAACAATATACAGCGAAACATAAGCCACAGTTAGCCTACTGTGGGTAATTAAGAAAATTGTAAAATGAAAGAATTTTTGTGAATAAAAGTATTTTGTGTTTTGTAAAAGTATTTTGTATTTTGTAAAAGTATTTTGTATTTTTTTGTATCCTAACTTTCTTGTAAAGTTGTTATGTGTAAATTTTGACGAGCTCGGTGGGGCGGGAGTTTTTAACGAGACTTTGACAACAAAGATTACAACACAGGGCAAACATTTATGTGCATGATCATGTCTGTTTGTCTTTGTGTTTTTAAGAGAGGCAGGGTGCCTCACATACAACCACAGCCAAATAACTCCCTGGAGGGTGGGTGTGTTCCTGTGTGTGAGTGGGGTCGTCTCGCCCCTAACGAGGATGTGGACTTTACGTTGATATGCTTGTCAAAAGGTCAGTTTGATCTATAATATTAGACAATTGTAACTGACTGTTTTTTCCTATGCGAAAGATATAAGTTCATGCTAAACTCACAAATTTAGTCGTGTATTACGAGTAAGTGCATTTCGATTCTGACTGAAATTCACCGTGATAACACGTGAAAATAGAACGGTAACTTCTATAATATAATCTATAATATAAAAATGAATCGCTAAATGTGTTGCTAAGCGCAAATCTCGAGAGCAGCTGAACCGATTTCGTCAATTCTTTTTTAGGGTTCCGTACCCAAAGGGTAAAACGGAACCCTATTACTGAGGCTCCGCTGTCCGTCCGTCCGTCCGTCCGTCTGTCACCAGGATGTATCTCATGAACCGTGATAGTTAGACAGTTGAAATTTTCACAGATGATGTATTTCTGTTGCCGCTATAACAACAAATACTAAAAAATAGAATAAAGTAAATATTTAAGGGGGCTCCCATACAACAAACGTGATTTTTTTTGCTCGTTTTTGCTCGATATTGATAACGGCAACAGGTGGACGCTTGAAATACTCACAGAATATTTAGATATATATTCACTTTAAGAATAATAATTAAATTAAAATAAAACAAATATTTAAGTGGGTCTCCCATACAACAAACCTGATTTTTTTTTGCCTTTTTTATAGATAATGGTACGGAACCCTTCGTGTGCGAGTCCGACTCGCACTTGGCCGATTTTTTAGAATATTCCTTGAAGTACGAGGATGGTTCTTACGACGAGAAAAATTTTAAAAATTGCCTAAAAAGTCTAAAAGGAACACTTTTTTATACTCCCATACAAAAGATTCGTAATAATACTTAAAAGTCAATTTGAACTTTAATACCATACCCCATAAAGTTTAAGTGTTAGTGGAGAGGTTCCCGGAAGGAAAAACAATTGAGTGACGTTAGTATTGTATAAATATTAATGTCAATATTTGTTGTCAATACGATGGGAACATTACTCAAAAACAAAACATATCGTGTACCATAAAGTACTACAATAAAAATGAAACTTAATTTAGAATAAGTAAAAATAACATTAAATATAATAATTAGGTATCGTAATAAGAAAACTGAAATTGTAATTTTCATTGTGATTTTATAGTGACTATTAAAAGAATTTTAAGTGTTTTATAATTTTTATTTTTTGACATAATGTAATTGTTGATTTATTAACTTTCTTTTTTTATCTTACTAGCTGACGAGGTGTCCCGAATAGCAGAATGAGTATTAAAAAAAATATATTAATGAATCGACTGGTAGGTGGTACGAAGTTCGCCGGGTCAGCTAGTTTCCTTAATGATCACTGTGGAAGTCTAAGCTCCCCCTTAGACTTCCACAGTAATCGGCTAATGTTTAGCAGTGGAAGTTCTTCGGCTGATATGATGATGATGAGACTAGATTTCATAGCTGAACAGTGATTACACAGTGGATAAAGAACCGACCTATAGACCAATTGCTCCCCAGTTCGAATCCTGGCATGTACTTACCATTAAATTCGTGTTTCTTGACTTATGTATATATTTGTAATTATTACTAGCTCGACGGTGAATGAAAGCATCTAGAGATTTACTTAATGACTTACAGCAACATATAGATTAATCTAAAGATTCTATATAATGTAAAAAAAAGAAAAGTGCGTTATTCGTATTCTTTAAGTAAAATCGTTAAGTTCTCATTTGAAAATATATTAAGTTTACAATTTGTATAGACGCTCTTATTGAAAGTTTAAACCAAAGTATGATATTGTGATAACATGGCTGGCAATCATGAAAACTATCCACTTGGAATATTCTCGTTCGGATATCTTATAACATTTTGTTTCGCACTTTGAAAGGTCTTGCTAGTATTGCTACAGGATGAAATTGATGAAATACTGTATATAATAAGTACTTTGTTTTGATAACTAGATACAGCAATGGCTGTACACTTGTTTTTTATATGCAATTTTGGCAACTACCAAAATGTGAACTTATAATTTAGCAGCCCCCTGCTTCACCCGATTGGAGTTAATTTTTAAACACCTGTGGGTGTCGCGAATACAATTAAAAACAAATTAATAAAAGTTAATAAAAAAATATTAATAAGCACCTTAAATGTTGATGAAAAATTTATCATAACGAATCAAGTAGGTTTGACACTAGAATTGTTGTGACACTAGAATAGTGTCAGACTAAAATAATATCGATTTGACCAAATTTGGACCTGCCTTAATAGGACACAGTTTGAATTATCCAAATGAAGACGTTTATAAATAGTAAGAGGTGCTGAGTTTATACAATGTATATTTTTTGAGAAAACTTTGTGAAGGTGTCCCTATACATATTTTTTTAATTCTTGCCTGTTTTTCTGCCTATTTCGTTAAACACACGTTACAGAGAAATGACTGAATCGTTTTCAATAGTACAAATTAGAGTTCCACATTCAAAGGGTGCCGATGAGGCGATATTACTTAGCCTTAGTTTGCGATCTTTTGATCTATTATATTCCCCGCGTACGCTTATCAAATGACCGGTATTAAATGCCCGTGATAATGATAATACGTAAAAACGACATTATATTAAAACATTAAATTTTACATGACTATAGTTAAAACCCTAAAGTAAAATACCAAATATATAAGAATTTTCATTCAGCTAGTTGACCGGCTGTATTTTGTTGTACGTAAAGCCACGTTCATATCCACGGGAACAGGTTCCTGTATGCTGCGGGAACCCATACAAAGTAAAGGTCATAATTTTTAACTTTTTTTTATATACAACGTCGGGAGCATACAAGCATACGGCCCCTGCTACTTACACAGCAACTCCTTAGGAGCTTACTGTTGACCTCACTCACACGCAGGAGCCCAACAACCCTCTAGGGAGTTGTAATTTGGTTGCGGTTTTCTGTGGGGTGGAGGTACTTCTCCAGTTAGTATACTTTGATGCGCCCTATCGGTCATAAAAATTATCTAGTCGTTTTGAAGTAATTATGGACTCAAAGTCGCAGGATTTCACTAGTGTATATCATAAATTCGTTCTCATAACAAATTAATGTAAGGTGAAGGTATAATAACACAAGTGAAACCTTGAAATTTGTAACATCTGGTTACTCTCAGATGCCCTCACGCTCCTAAATCTGTTGCTTTGCTATTTCTCTCCATAAGCCATCAATTCCATAGCAATTTACTACTCATAAAATATTTCCGATGTCGGTTTGAGAACGTTACTGGAAATCGACAATTTCTGGGAAGCGGAGGCAATGTGCGCTGTCCGTTTCTATAGTATTCGAGAGAGTAGTTTCCGAGCGAAGGGAAAGTGGGAACGAACTTGGCTCCCAGCCAGCGATGCTACCCGTCAGGATGCCAAATTTATTAATTCCACCTAATTTGTAAAATATATTAAGATCGAATATTACTTTATTTGTCATCGAAAGGATTAACAGAAACCAATTAACTTGACTGCGTATTTCTTATGAAAAATATAATGATTATGCTTAAGTTTAGATAGAATGAGTTTTATGATAGATTCGAAAATGTGACAACGAACAAAAGAAACGATCGGTTTATTATAGTATATTTTCAGTATCTTTTAAAATAGACAGAATATCATATACAAAACAAGATACCTAGGTCATTAAAAATAATTCATCGCGTATGTAATTTACGCTCATGTCTGTCAACTGATGAACGCTAAATTCGATATATTTGCTAATATATAAGAAAAAAATGAACTGCCAGTTTAGTTTTAGCAATTAGTTGTAGTTTTGCAAACATCAGCCAATAAATGTAATTAATTGAAAAAAAAATGTACGTCGCGAAATTAAATTTCGGTTTCAATGTGCTTTAATTTACATTCAAAGCATACAGTACAACGTGTCACTGTTTAAACGGAATATGTTTGTTTGATGAGGCCGAGCGTTGCGCGGGCAGCGGGCTTTGTCAACATGCTACGTAGCGGCGGCGCCCGCCCGCTCACCACTCGCCCAAATGCACCATCCTTGCCGTCCATTCGATCATGCAAATTATTTGTAAATATTAATAGAAAAAATAGTGACCCTACGGATCAGTTTTAAATATTGTCATTTTTGTTATTTATTCATATTAATTACTTATCTAGAATAAATAGAACTTAAAATATAATGTTCATATGGTACGATCAATAGTAGAAACAATAGCATTCCTGCTATAGCAGATGTCAACTCCAGAACCAAATCCAGCTAAAATACAAGTTCACGTGGACGTTGCTAATAATAGAAAGGATCACAAAGTTGTGTTGTGATAAAGAATATGCAGAGTAGTGTGTCATTTAGGTTTTTTATAACGTTAGGATCGTCACACTTCAAGATAGTGAACGACTATTTTTACACCACAACCACTAACATATCCATTAGTGTTGGAGCACGGCTTTAGAATCCAGTAGCGATGCGATAAACCTTGGATTGTCTGAAAGTCGTAACAGTGATCGATTTTCTATATTATATCTGACATTCCGTTATATTTGATATTCGGTCGATTCTCTTATGTATTGCAGAACAGTATACAAATTTAGAATTTAACGCAGGTTAAAATAAAAATGTCAGAAGCAAATTGGACGTTGCAAAAGCCCAAACTCAATCAGAAACCTCAAATTCAATTAGGTAAATGCCACTCAAACATCCAACAATAGAACATAAGATAAATTCAACTGTCTGTGATTGAAGTTTCTAGACTACTTTTGATTATAAACGGTGACATGAGTGTAGTGGTGTTCAAAAATTAGAGTATTAGGGTTAAGTGACAAAATAACGGATTTCCAATCAGTGGCAAGCGACGGCGCGAAAGAGATTCTAATAACATTCAAAAGTCCTCTCAAGGGAGACGATGTCAGTTTAATTACGAGGATGCCGGGACACTGTTTCGTCCCTAGCATCAAAACGGATTTATTTTTTCAGTGGGACAAAGGGCGATTAAAAAAGTTCGTAATGAAACCCGTCCAAAAGCTCAGGGTGAAATGGTCTCTGTTCGATTATCGTACGTGTCAGAAGTTTTGTCTATTGTACACACATATATGCCAGCAGTCAATTGCTGTCTCTGTTCGTAATTTGAGTACAAATTATAGCTTTTAACTAAGTAATACGAGGACATTTTTTTTAACTTTTGAACGTATTTTTTGTTTTACTTTACAAATATGTAGAGTGGATGTCGTTGTTATACGTGCCAGTCGTGCCTGTAGTTAAATGGGTTTGTTTATCTCAGATTCCATCATGTTTACTTCGAAGGCAAGGTTAACTCGTAAGACTTCGGCTTACGCTTATCTGTGATTCATTGCGGATATGCATCTCTAAATTTGCTTTAACAGCTTGGTGGAGTATGTTAAAACCGATATGTCTTCAAGAGTTAACTGAAGAGAGATTCGTTCTAAGCCATTGGACTAATATAAATTGACGATGACGAAAGAAGTACATATATATAGTACCTGCCTATATAAAATAAAATTAAAAGCAAAATTGTACTGAGTTCAACAGAATATCACTTGTCTGATATGTAGAATTAGATAGAGCTCATTACGCTCTCTCAAATAATTCAATAGCATTATTTATTTATTTATAAGAGAAACAAATTGTGTAGGACAAACTACGAGACTTATCGTATCATACCTTTAAAAGCCCGCTATATTTTACATGTGTATACTACATACGAAAAACGTTATTTTGGCTTTTAGAAATAAACTTAAAATTTAGAAACATTTTTGGATCATAACGAGTTCGAACAGGCTGAAGATAACTTCGACACTGTCTGTATTTTATTATACGGGTGCAATTTAAACGTTAGTACTTTACTAGCTGTAAAATTTTTCTGTAGTAATTAATATATTTTTGGAATAAAAATTGGTTGTATTTTTCTTAGCGTTTACCCACCTATAATTTCACGTCAAGTTTCTTGTGGGGTAAACAGGCAGAATCAAGCGCCACATGAGATTATACATGGAAGTACATCCCAAAATTCTTTCTATATTTTATAGTGCCATTTAATAGGTACTCATAGCACAGATCAAATGTGTACGGTTTGATGTATTTAAAATTTAAGGTAAAGCTAGTAAATTTACAGTACAATTACAATGTAATTTTTGAAATGTGACTTTCTATGATATAATGAAATATAATTTGACACACTATAGAAATATAAGTTGTACTAAAACATTAATTGTTTTGTAGTTTTCCCTGTTACCTATTGCGATATATATTTTTTTTTATGTTAGGGACACGAAGGCTATTGCTAATGCGTCCAAATGCGAAAGGCAGTCTTTCCGCGTCGCTCCGCACATACAGCGCTGCATTTTCATCAGCTCCAGCCTCGCCTTGATACTTTATAATACCAATAAAAATAATATTCCACAACTTAGTTAACATATTTGGTATATTGAAACATTCTTCGTAGGTACTGCAACTTATTTACAATTTTTATTATACCTATATTATACGCCAAAAGCTAGTCTCAATGTCTATATAAATAGCTATCTTGAATATTTATTAACCTATGATACTGACACTTTGCATCATAGTGTTATTTAATGCTACGATCGCATACTACTACGTTGCTAACTTTACCAAGGGTTCATAACAAGCATTGAGAAAAAAAATGAGGCGATTTGTCATGGCAATATTATTTCGAACGAGTATGACGCAGAAAGCTAAGATCGTTATTAGCTGTCAGCACTAACGACCTTAAAAATATATTTATAGAAATTTGGTTGTAGATATTCAAACTCTGCACAATTTTATGAATGAATCACGACGGCAGTCGCCGAACGAAAATATGTACAGAACCAAAACAACTATGGATAAGCACCATTTTGGCATAAGCATAATACAAAAATCGGCATGTGCATGTCGGGCCACGCACAGAGTAGGGTTCCGTATTGTTTCGCTTTTCTAAGATTGACAAAACCACAGCGCGATGTAAAATATCGGAACTAAGTTCCACTATTGCAATGTCATATTCTATGACATTTGTACGTGTTCATAAAAGAAAATACATTTTAAAAGTTTGTCGGCTATTACTCGTTAACCTGTAAAGCCTGCTTAGCCGTGATAGTTTTGCTTTTAAATTCAATATATGGATGGATATTTTTTTATATTTCCAAATACAACAGTTTCGCTGGCATGAGGGGGGAGGGGGCACTTGAATCTAACAAAAATTTACAATTTTAATATAAATATTTCGCAAACGGATCACTATATCGAAAAATAATACTAACGACTCCCGACAGCAAGGGCTGGGAGCGAATAATAAAATCATCCCCACATTACGTGTAGAAGAGTTACCAACAAAAACAATTATTTTCAAGATATTATTCTACCACTTTGCCAGTATAGTTAACATGTAGTTTGGTATGTATGTACATACCAAACTACAGCTTTCTAGTGTCAAGCGTCTTTAAGCTAGGCCGCGGACAGACGGGCAGACAGACGGAAATAGTGAAACTATAAGGTTTCCTTAATTACTACGGAACCATTTATGCCAACTATTGAATTTAATTTGTGTATTTCAAGCCACTTGCCTAATTATACTGAAAATTCACTCAATACTGAGATTCGTTAAAACAGTTTACAGAAAAGAAATCAGCTTAAGCGTTAAATTTTGTTAGTGTAACCGCGGATATACATACATATACACACATACAGTGCTATCCCCAAAAAAGTTAGAAAATAACTCACGATTTTATTACGACATGTGGAGCAATTACAATAACTTTATCTAAGTGGGGAAGTTAAAAATGTTGTCTAATTGCCATAATATAAATACAATTG
Source organism: Pyralis farinalis (assembly GCA_947507595.1). Lineage (NCBI taxonomy): Eukaryota > Metazoa > Arthropoda > Insecta > Lepidoptera > Pyralidae > Pyralis > Pyralis farinalis. The sequence goes on along the minus strand of OX382264.1, from coordinate 23,087,773 downwards.
TCACAGTGGAGAAAATATAGGTACTTATTTGTCGTCGATAAACGACTGAAGATATTCTGAAAGTGAATTTCGATCGTAATAAAACCCATGTATTATAAATATTGCAGTTTTGTAATCTCCGAACGAAGCAAATAAGAGAGAAACCCAAAAACGAATAGCACTGGTCAAAATATTTTAAATCGAATATGGATTTCATTCTATGAATAGCCGCAGTAAAATGGATAGGATTTGTAGGATATACGTATATTTTTGTGAATGCCAGGTATGCCATGAAAAGGTAAATAAATCGACGCATACAAAACCAAGTCAACTAGCTAAGCGAGTATGCTACTCGAACTTGCACGCTTGTCGGAAAGTTATTTACCACGCCATTCTCTAATTATCTGCATTCTGACATCTAAACATGGAATTTGAAGCAAAGCGTGCCTTAAAGGAAACAAAGTTTGTTAACAATTTCAAACAGGATGTATGATGTTTGAAATGGAGCGAACTCTCACAGTTTATTTGCAGTATATGTGTACGTCGTGTCAGGTAGTTTGAACAGACAGTATTACTTTCAAATTTTGCAATATCATACTAAGTGCTCAAAGTGAAATTTAGACCTTAACGTTTGGCTGCAACATAGGGTAAAATACTAACAGCGAGGGAATGAACAATGCTCAGTATTTTTTAAGGCACACAATCCAGAACGAGGAAATGAAATCAAATCCCAGGGATTCTAATGTTATTTATTAAATATTTGTGTTTGGAAGCTACCGATTTAATTTAGCAAAATTTTTTGAAATATGTAATTAATATTTAATATTATCACATCGAGGAATGATCCATGTTCTTACTAGTAAGACTAAAATTTAGGACCACGAGAAAAAAGGGCATTATAATGTCTTCCATATATGCAGCGACGGGCTATCCGCATAATCGACGTCGAAGAGGTCACCAAAAACATAGAACCTCTTCAACTCCGTAGGGACATATACTCACTAAGCGTATTTTACCGCCTTTACCATGGCGAGTGCTCTGAAGAACTGTATTCCCTTATCCCACCCTCTCCCTTCCGTCAAATAACCACACGCGCAGGCTTGCGATGTCATTGTTCCACGGTTGAGAACATTTCTTCGCATACCAAAAAGTTCGGCAACTCCTATCTTTGTCATACCATTAAGAAGTGGAACGCCTTGCCTGCACATGTGTTCCCTCCTTCCTACAATATGGAATCCTTTAAACGAAGCGTGAAGAAGCATCTTACTGGTCAGCATGGCAGCGTCAACTGACAGGACAATGTGAAGTCTTTTGTCAGTTGCAGTTGCGATTTGGGCTCCTCTTTCGCTTACCATCAGGCAAAGTGGAGCCATTATGCTGAACTTGTATAAAATAAAATATTGCATAGAAAGGAGTAGTCAATTCAATACGTACCATTCCTACAGTAAATACATTCCGAAGTAGGTACAGGCCACCACATTGAGAGCGTTTTGAATAAACCATACGAGTAAACAAGAACATCGCCTAACCATTTTTGTTAGCGCATATCTCGCGAGGCGCAGTCGCTACCCGCGACTGTTCCCGAATTTCAATGGGAATTCAAATGTGTACAAAAAACAGTGACAACGCATCTACGATATTTCACAATTCAAATGCAAGTTCGTTAAAATCATCGCTGTTTGTTTTGTGTGGGCTTGTTAGTTGCTACAATTTTGCGTACGGCGACGAAGAGATACGACATCAAAGAGAAGGCCACGCTATATCAGTATAATTTATTTCGATAAAGTTGCGACATAGAACCCTCCTTTCCGTTTCGCGATGACACCGCGAAGTTTGAAAATAACACGCCGCGCCGCCCGGAACGTACCTGTAACAAAAACAACATTTTGAAAAGGCTGCCTCTAATGCGAGATTTAAAATTTAATGACGGAGGTGCTTATACTTTTGTGAGTTGATCATTAACATAATTTGAGTCGTGTAGGTATACGGCATGACCCGACCATATGTAGGAGATAATGGTATTTGGAGTGTCACAAAATGAGCGGGCGGAACGCTAAAACGCCGCCCATAAGAGAGCGCTTTGTGCGGTTCAGGAAGAGAATGAGATAACAGGTGAGGATGCCGGCGCTGAATTGATGCCGTTATTTGAAAAACGCCCTGATAAGTCCCCTCCGGTCCCAAATAAAGGTTGAATTTTCAGCGGCGGATAAACGTTTAAAAAATATTCACCTTCATTTAAAGTTACGGTAAATGCGACCGTTGATTAGAATTCTCTGTTCATTCATTTGAATGGTCGTACAATGTTTTTTTAACCGACCTATATGGCCGAATCGATTTTATGGAGTCATGTCTGTAGTACAGTCAACGGAGCATTAAGTTGCTGGAAGCCCAGTTTTAACTTCAATTAGGTACGTGTCCATAAGAACTGTGTGTAATGTCAAAATAGTGTCCTCTTTAAAAAATCTCTTACAAACTTGTTAAAGAACTGCTGTCATAACTCTGTGTCTCGTTCATTCATTATTATCTCTCCGTCAAAAGGATTTATACAAAAGTTTAAAATTCTGAGTTGGGCAGGTACAATAAAGATATTTTTTGCTGATAGGCATACGTGGACTCACGAATATGGAAAGCCTTATATCAAAACGAAGCCATATTGTTATTTTTGTCTTAAATGTCAGAAGTTCGTGTACACTCAACCTTCATTAAAAAAAGTTTAAAAGTTCTCTGGCTTGTTTTAAGAAGAGAAACGTTGACATATTTTTAGCAGTGGGGTTAGTAACAAGCGAGCTATACGTCCTGTATTGCAAGTGTTCATAAGCTACTGCGCTCACTTTATATTAGGTATGCCTCCCGACGTTGTATAAAAAAGAAGAATTTAAGATAATCCGCTTTTTCAAACCTGTTAAAACGAAATGGTTTGTACAAATGACGACAAGTCAAGCTAAAAAAACCATGTAAATTTCACCTTTACTGCTACGACATAAGATGCATGAGTATATAGCTGAATCTACGTTGTATGTGCACTGTGCATATTTTGTCTACTATTGTGTGCGGTACAAGCAGACGTATTCACTATCCAGTTGAATCGATACTATAATAGAATGATATTACCTAGCATTCAATATCCAAAACGTTATCACAATTTATTTAGTCATAATTTACAGGCAACCAAAAAAAAAATCCAATTATGGATGTGTACAATGCTCAAATAGGAATACCTGTACAATGCCATGTTACTTATCATATAAATTACCTTTTACAGAAGCAACATGTTGTAAAAATGTGCAGCAATACCGCGAGAATTGAATTTGATACTAAATAATGATTCGGAACACCATATTAGGTAAGTTATGGTAAGAGTTAAGAAGAGATTCCTTGGATTTATTTATTGTGCCCTCGAATCTCAAATCTAATATTATGATGACTGAAAGCCACTTTTCTTTTAAGAAATTATTATGATACTTGCTGACTTAATGAATTTTATATTAGTTTATAAAATCTAAGAAAAAAGGCTTTGAGTTCGATGTCTTCAATTCTCAACTCGCTTCATATATTAGAACACGTAGAATTCATATTATTTGATTTACTTCGTTTTTTTTCTATTTATTGTATTCACTAGTTGTAATGTCTTAAAGCCAAACCCCACAGAGGCGGCAAAGCGGGAGTCAGCCGGGATGGGATTTTTGTAACATCAGTGTGTGTATAAATCCTGTCAATTGCTTTTTATATGACATTGTCATTGCTTATTATATCCGGATCGCTGCCTCTTTGCCGCTTTTCCCAATTTGTAAGAGTTAAAGTCAAAACCCACAGGCGATTGTGGGTTTAGCTTTAACTTTTCATGCAGCACGTCTATGGAACTGCTTCCGTTAGATGTAAAAATGGCACATAGGTACGACAAATTCATTCAAATCCAGCGTGATGAAACACTTGGCCGGTACTTCAGATATTTTGGAATAGTAATCTTTATATTCGCAATTAATCGTCTACTACTTCTTTTATGTGTATATTATAAATCCTAAAACATTCCTGTATGTATGAACACTTCGTATTTATTTGTCAGTCATAGTATCTACTCACATTGTTCCTAAAACTATCGCCAAGCATATATCTCCTTTCAGTTTCTCTATGGTTGACTGGAAGTGATTCCTAATGGGATAAGTCCGCCATTGTACAATACTAATTCCTACCAAACCATGTACACTAAACATTGTAATATTTATTATTGTGCAACAAAGTTTTATACAACAACAACAACTTACTTTGGATTGCAATTTAGCACATAGTTCTTAACTTTTCTTCATATATTTGTAACAATACGGTGATCTCTTGTGTGATTGATAAATAAAATAAAAAATACAACGTTTGGATAAGTCCGGTGACAGAGTGGTTAGCAATGCTACTACTTTATCCTACTCATTACATATTACTACATATTACTTATAGGTATTAGTTATATAGTGACGAGCTCGGTGGCTCAGTCGTGAATGACGCGACTTTGACACCAACGCTCGTGGGTTCGATTTCCACACAAGGCAAACATTTGCGTGCATATACATGTCTGTTTGTCTTGGTCTGGATGTTTTAAGAGAGGTAGGGCGCATCAAAGCAAAGCAAACAAATTTCCCGTCTGGGGAAGTACATACACCTCACAGAAAACCACAGCCAAAAAACAACTCCCTTGAGGTTTGTTGTGTTCCTGCGAGTGAGTGAGGTCATCTCCTTAGAATTCGAACCGGAGACCACTTGATGAATAGGCCAGATCCTTATCCACCGATCACTGGCCATTGTTATACAACTAGATCGATTTATTGCTTTTTACTTGCCTTACACCAGTAAGCTTCCAAGGAGTTGCTGTGTAAGCAGCAGAGGACGCATCGCGCGAGTGGTATACAATATATCGCAAGCGTTAATAGGCTACGGTACCTGCCGTCAGGTGGGCCGTATGCTTGTATGCCTCCCGACGTAGTATAAAAAAAAATCTCCACCTCATAGGAAAACCGCAGCCAAATACCAATTCCCTGGAGGATTATTGCTTTTCTGCGAGTGAGCGAGGTAAGCTCCTAAGGAGTTACTGTGGTAGCGGTAGGGGTGGTAATGTGCGAACTATTTAATATTGAAGACATTCGCTGTCTACGGTTACCATTTTACATCAGTTGGGCCGTATGCTTGTATGCCTCACAACGTTGTATAAAAGAAATTACGCGCTATGTGATCAAAGGGCGTAATATCCATATCGGCTCAAATTGGATGGCCGTACATTGAGGTGTCCCTAATATAGCATCTGATTTTCATCGTCATACCATGTCGATGGTGTTACATAATCGGCATCAGAACCACAGTAAATTATCTGTTTGATACGAAGCATTTTACGATCGTACATAGCGCAATATTATTTAAAATTAAGGTTCTTCTTCTTCTTAGAGTCATTTCCTAATCCGTTAGAATTGGCGGGGTCTGATAGCTAAGCCTTAGGATAGGACGATGATACTGATTTGTATATAGGTAAAGCGACTGCCGGCAAACCTCCACAACCTCGAGGGAAAATCAGACGATTATAATTAAGGTACTGTCATACCATATGCTATTTCCTTCGCATATCATGTTTGGTTCAAGTGTGGGTCAGGTTTACATCAAGAAATACTACTACTACATATAAAATATTGAGCGAAGTATCTTCTTCTTCTTCTTCTCGGTCTTGCACCCCGGGAGAGGGTGCGTACGGGCCTCGAGTTTGGAACTCACTACCCGGGCAGTCTTCGGTAGTTTTTAAACTACCGAGTATTATATCCCGTTTTACAAGGGAGTGGGGAGAAGAAGGGAAGGATGATGTTGGTGCCCGTGCGTACAGACGCTTCGCAAGAATAGAATTAACAAGGTAAGAGACAATATAACAAGACAACAATTGTGCAAACAAACGACGTAGTAACTCGCCGGACAACGCGTAGATTTCGACTTTTGGCTGCATTCAGACGGATGAATCCGAAGATTAATCACGTCTGAATGCAGCCACCTAGGCGAGGGTGCGTTGCACACATGCGGGAGTGCTAGGGGCTCCCGGACACCAGATTTATACAGTGCCGGCCGACCCCATGGGCACTCCCTGGCATGCATTGCACAAGAAGGCAATATGCTAAAGAACAAATAAAAACTACGCTACGGCCTCTTGCAGGCGGATGTTGGCGCATGAATGTACATACCCGTAGGTATATACATTCATGCGCTTACACTGTAATAAAAATTAATGATGAGTGCGTGAATGTGTACACCCGTAGGGATACACATCCACGCCCCTCATCACTTAGGCAATATGTTTAACAACAAAAACGACCACACTATAAATATATGTAACGACGCTGGACAATGAAAACAATACAACAATACACAACAGTGAGGATACACACAAGGTATATCCCGGACAAATCGAACACTCAACCCTATACTTTTTGTCGCGGCTGCAGGACACCTCACCCGTGTGGGTCCCCGCAGACGTCAGTTTTGGGAGCGAATTTGGATCCTACACTCGACCTACCAATTTTTGGTCGCGTCTGCGGGACACCTCACCCGTGTGGGTTCCTACAGCCGTCGGTATTGGGAGCGACTTTGCGTCCGCGGGACAGCACCCGCGCGAGGCCGCCCGCGGACGTCCGATTTGACCGGGTTACACGATGGTAAGCGGTGACCGGTCGGTCTCACACAGTTTATATCTGTGTGAGGCCGACCGGGCCCTATTGAATGTTTAGGACGGCGTAGGCTTCACACACAGCAGAATTTGCGTTCACGCGCCCTGTAATAGGTCGCGCGGCCCGTCGCGACGTTCGACGTCGGGAGGTCTTGCGTGGAGCGGTGCAATCCCTCGGAGATGAGCAAGGTTGGAATTGTCGGCGCGGTGAAACATTCTCCGCGCCATATTGGTAACAAAGTCTTGCACCGTCTCTATACGCACGCCACGAGCGATGGCTGCGTTCGTGACGTACCTCCCGGCGCCGGTGCATACTCTTAAGGCAATATTCTGCTGTGCCTGAAGCCGATCCCTCTGTCGCTGCGAGCAGAGTGCGTACCAGGCTGGTGCAGCATAAGTAAGTCGGCTACGGACGTAGGTTTTATAAATACCTATTTTCGTCCGTAGCGGCAATTTAGATGTTAGTACCGGTCGCAGAGCACCACGGGCCGCTCGGGCCTGGGTGGTGGCGTGGTTGACATGGGCCACCATGCTCAGCGACCGGTCTATGTTGACCCCCAGGTAACGCACTCTGGATTGCCACGCGATTGGCTGCCCCCGTAGTGTGAGCGGGGGCGGGACGTGCTTGCGGCCGACCTGCAGCGCGACTGTCTTATCCACGTTGACAGCCATACGCCACAGGTCGAACCACTCCGGGAGCACGTCCAAAACGCGCTGCAGCCTTCTCGCAGCGATCAGTGGTTTTTTGGACGCCGTAAAGTAGGCGCTATCGTCCGCGAACAACGCCAATAACACCCCGCTTTCCCCCTCGCGCCTTTGCGCCTCGGGCAGCTGGGGAATGTCGTTGGTGTACACCGCGTATAATGCTGGGGACAAGCAGCTACCCTGTGGTACACCTGCTGAAATTGGGCGGGCCTGCGACTCAGCATCCTCCACTGAAACCGTGAAGTAGCGGTCGCGCAAAAACGATGCCACCACTCGCACAAGCTGTGGCGGCGTGCTAGTTTGTTCTAAAAGTTTATATATGAGGCCTTCGTGCCACACACGGTCGAAGGCTTTCTCAATGTCGAGGAATACTCCGACCGTGGTGTGGCCGCGGTCCCTCTTCTCAATACAGTAGTGTAGTACGCGCGCCAGTTGTAAGGTGGTCGAATGCTGCGCGCGGAATCCGAACTGTTCGTCGCGAGGTATGACGAACGGTCGGAGCCGGCGCAGCAACAACCTCTCCAACACCTTGGAGCTGTGTGCGAGCAGTGTGATCGGCCGGTAGCTGGTCGGGTAGCGCCGGTCTTTGCCCGGCTTAGTTAGCATTATGACCCGCCCGGGGCGCCAGCACTCGGGGAAGTGCGCGGTTCGCAACACGCCGTTTGCTATCCGCGCGAGTGCAACGACGCCCCTTCTGGGTAGCTGCTGAAGCATTACATTAGTGATTTCGTCCGGTCCCGGCGTCTTCCGGACGGGGAGACGTCGGACTAACTTCCTAACCTCAGATGGTGATACAAACATGTCTCCTTCGAGCGGCGGCGCCGGGGCCGCAAGAAATCGCTCTACGCGGTGCACCACTTGCGCATGGTGTTCGCGGACGGCGTCAGACAAATTGGGCGGTAGCGGATTGGGCTGAAAAGAGTTGGCCAGATGGTCAGCCAACACTTCAGCCCTGTCGGCGGCAGAAAATTTACGTTCGCCCGCCGCATTGTACAGCGGGCAGACGGGCGGGCGGGGCTGCGAGAGCTGTCGGTTGAGTTGATACAAGTTGGCGCGGTCTTCGGTTATCCTGTCAATCAGGTCGTCCCAGGACGCGCCGCGCCACTCATTAACTCTAGCCGACAGCTTGCTTGTGATGTTGTTCAGGTCTCGCTTTACACGTGGGCAACGCGTTCGCGACCACAGCTTGCGCAATGCGCGTTTATCGCGAATCATTGTACGAATATCTCTCGGTAGGTCACCTCGTTTCGATGTTATGTTCGTATGTGTGGCGGCTGCGACTTTTGCACTCTGCATTGCTGCAGTGAGGTGCAATACAGCCGCCTCCACTTCGTCGGGAGTAGTTATTGGACCCCCGAGAGTATAGTCGGCCAATGACTCGCGATACACGGTCCAGTTATAACGCGTTCGCTGTGGCCGCTTGATAGTGTAAGCTGCTTCCAGGTTGATCGTGGCCAGTACAGGAAGATGGTTTGTGTCGGCAGAGTATAGTACCTCCACCGACACGAAGTGGGGCACGTTCCTGGTAAGCACCAGATCCAGCACATCTGCAGAGTGCCTGGCATTGGTGGGTATATGTGTTGGCGATGACGGGCCTAGCACCTCATACCCACTGCTCTCGGCATGGTGTTGGAGTGTGCGGCCCGCGGTGTTGGTCACTCGTGATCCCCATTGGGGGTCCTTAGCATTGAGGTCCCCCATCACGAGTGTGGGGCCGCTCTCTGCGAAGATGTGCTGGAGGTCGTCCACGTGTAGGGTAGGTCCCGGAGGGCGATAGGCAGAGAAGATTCGCATCTCTTCGCCCCCCGCCCATATACGGACCTGAGCGAAGTACAGTGCACCATGCCTGTCTGCGAAAATACCTTTACCTTACAGAAAACATATTTGCCATGTATATTAGCGGGAACTGTCATTCCGATGTCTGTTTAGTTTAAATGATAGTACGGAACATTTGGTGCATCAGACTTATCAGATCATCAGACTGACTCAAAATTGACGGGTGTTATTTTCGTAATAAAAACATTAAATTTTATTAAGAAATTGGTGGGTAAAATCATAAATTTATATAAAATAAAATATATTTGTATCTACTTGCACTTTATTTTGATGTGACATCATTCAGCTAAAACAACATTTCTTTTGGTAATTGCAATTGAATTGAAACCCTTATGACGTGCATCATAAGAACGGTATAAGGTTACAGTATATCAGCCCGATGGGCTCTTATCAATACACACATATTTCTAACATGTCCGGATTTATAATAGGCATTAACTGCCGCGGCTTGGCGATCTCATGTTAAAAATAAATGTAAAGTTATCCAAGCAAGCACTAAGTAGTAAATACTGTGAGAGTGCATAATGCACAGAGTGCATGCGCCGACGCAATGTCGCTCCTTACCTGAAGGTGCGCGTGGGCTGCAATACCCCGATCGTTAAATTTTACTGAGCTACTGCCTGGATACCCCGGCCATAATGGATATTGGACAGTTCTGTGCATTATTTCGAGATAAATACATTTCCTTTATAATCCAACCCGTGAAATGTCTTATTTAGCATTTTATTTATTGATATTGTATATAAAGAAAAATATACGTTAATAAATGTACAATATTTATTAACGTATATTTTTCTTTATTTTTGGACTTTGATTGTATCTGCCACTGGCACTGTATACGTGAGTTGTTAAGCCAGATAACCTTGTAGTTTGTTTGATTTGATGTACGCCCTTTGGATATGACCAGTGTGAACTGTTGCAACTCGTTAATGTTGAAGCTGAGTTGAGCGGATTTGGCCACAAAGGTACATAGGTTTATGATTTTACTCAACATCAACACTCTTTCTCTCGCTCAGTTAATTATTATATATATGTATATACACATATAAATATATATAAATTGCTACACGAAACAAAATCTTTCCAAATTGTCTATCTCCTCATACTACAGTTGACATACAAGACTCTTATCTACAAATGTGACTATATATATATATATATAGTGTGGATATATAGGTATGTTGCTCCACTGTGGGTTGGCAACATTTCTGTTTCAAGGAGATAAAAGTAGCCGAGTTTGGCGAAGTACTTCCACATCACAGAAAGCTGAATATCAACTCCCAGGAGGGGTGTTGTGTTCCTGCGAGTAAGTGGGGTTACTAGTAATTTCCTAAGGAGTTGCCGTGTTAGCAGCAGGGGTGGGTATACGAGCAAAATATCCTTTATTGTAAGCGTTCGTATGGTACGGTAATTACCTTGTATCCTTACATGGTCGAAAGCCTCCCAACGTTGTATAAAAAAAAAATGTCATTTAAAGGCAGATGACTTATGCTGCACTAAGGCGCTCGAGGCATGCAAATTTATCTATAGGTTGGGTACTGTTGACGTTGCAAGACTTGCATATTCTTCACGAACTGATATGTTTAGTGAAACCAACAAGACACCATCACTAAATACATTGGTAGATCCGAGAGAACTTCCTCTATCTTATCTAAGACTGCGGCTGCATGGTCAGTAGCGTAGCACAATACCTACTTACTAAGATTTGCAACCGTAGAAAAGGTGCACCACGTGCTGACATGGATGGCTTTAGCTCTAAAATGAACGACATTCAATTACACTCTATTATTATTAAACACAAATAACAAATTTATAATTGTAATCTTTCACGGTTGTTTACATTGCTATTGTAGAAACGGAAACGGAATATCGGGAAAATATAAAAACAAATCGCGGTAAGTCCCGTACCTACAATAGTAATAAATAACAATTTTCTTGAGGTTTATTCTATTCCTGTGAGTTAGTAAGTTCACTAGGAAGCTCCTGTTAGGTACTGAAGTGCTGCTTCAGTGGCGAAGATTTATTATAAGCGTTTACACCTACGGTATCAGCTTCGGTTCAGGCGTCATATTCCATAATTTATAAAAAAAGAATTATGTAGATAATACAATTAAACGTGTGCCTCCTTCAATGTAGTTGAGAATTCTTAAGATATTTGTAGTTGAATGTATACGCCCACGCAGTCACGACACCGCGTCAGGCTGTACGCAAACGACAAATGACTTTAACGTTCCCAGAACAAACTACCGACTTATCTGATACAGTGACTTCGTGACGAGGCTCCTCGAACCAACGCCACTTGCAATCCGTCCTTCGGTTTGAACGTCGCTGAGAATTTTGCAAGCGACTCTTGTTTGAATTTTTGATGAGCTAACTTTGCTATAAATCTAGTATATACGCATAAATTTAGTGTTTATTGGAAGTTAAACTTCTAACTTACAAACCCATACTCGGGAGGGCTTATGCCCAACCAATATCGTTAAGTATTTATATAGCTAATAGATTCAGGCGTCGTTGCCGAATACAAATTTACAGATTGGGCGACTTACAGAGTGCATTTTTTATAGTTAATATATTCACGCGTTATTTTGCGAAAGTCAAATTTACATGCAATTTGATCTAACCTGCTCTGTGTGCTTCCGCCAATCGTAAGAATAACATGCTACATGTAGCATGTTATTCTTACGATTAAGAATAACATGCTACATGTAGCATGTTATTCTTACGATTAACGTCTACAACGCCTGATGATGCCTCGTGGCGAGGCGAAACACGTGTCGCAGTGACGACCTGGCCAGTCGTGGCAGCGACGGTGGTGCATGCGGTTTCTGTTCCAGATGGCGGACGACCGCAGCAGCCGAGGCAGAGACTACCGGACCAGCCATGGCAGCGTCGGCATGTTGCATCTGCTAACAGTAGTGGGTGGGTGCCGGTCGGTGCTAGGCCGCATGAACTATATGATGATTGGTGGCGGAAGCACACAAAACAGGTTAGATCAAATTACATTATTTTTTATTTTATTCTAGGAACACTAACTAAGAAAAAAAGTAGTCATGCGTCAGAAATATGCCCGTCGCCAATCGAATGGAAGCGACATTTATGATCTTCCCACTGCCATGACGGTCCTGTAGTTTAGTGTTAAGCAGGACGATCACACCAGCGCGGGCGTACTGACGGGCTCCCCTCTCGCTTAGCCTCCGTGGCGAGAGACCACGGTTTGCTGGGTACAATACTTCTTTGCTGATTTAAACGCTAGTTGTTGTCGCAAGCTACTCTCCCGTGAGCTCAGCGTGGACGTAAGAAATTACATAGTTTTAGGAGTCCATAAGAGATATTCTTGATTTGACTGAAGAGAATGAAAGAGTACACTTAGTTTCTTGGCCACCAGCTTGACCTTCTCCTACAGGTGACTTCAAAATTGAATTTTGCTAGAGAACGTGACACCAAGAATCCCATAATTGTGGCGATGGTTAGAGGTGCATTTTATGATTGACCAACTATAAATGCTACTTAACGGTGAACACGTAAGCTTGTGATGGGACCTAGTGTAACTATCCCCAGGAGCAAGCTTATGTGCAAGTAAAGTGATATGCTTCTGGGGACGGTTCATTTGAGATATTAGTTGATCAGGCTGCACAATGAAACGAGGAATGTTAGCACGACCTGTATTTTTTTTTCTTGCTCCATTTTCAAGTAGTACTTTCGTATATCTTGAAGGGTCCTGGCGTAAAGATATCTATCGAAGAAAAATAATATAGACTCATACTGCATTGAAGATACTTAAAAACTTTTTATTACCTTGATCCCGGTGTACGAAGTAATATATGGATGTAGGTGTGTACATTAACTTATTTGAAATCGTTGCCTACATAAGTCATTATTTTGTTCCTCTATTTTGTTTTAATGTTTTTATTCATTCTCTTTTCTAAACTCGTACTTAAACCGTATGTTATTCACTTGTTATCAATTTAAATTAACTAAATTAAAATCATAGGTTCCAGAAGACTGCAACTGAATATAATGTTTTTATTTTTGCTTGTTCGATGATGATTGATACTATGATTAACCCACCTGCAATCTCCTAAGAAGGTGCAATATAGGCAACGCATAAGTGATATTCCGCGTACAGTAAATATTCTATTTTACGGTCTATACTGGGGTACGGCATTAAAAATCACATGGGCTGTACATTTGTTTTGTAGTAAATAGCATAGATAAATAGTCTAACGCGACTGAGTCTCTCCTTGCGAGGGTTCAGTATGCCTATTAGAAAGTTAGGTTTCTTACATATTGACATACTAAATTTCATTGGAACCAAGTCTGTGTCGGAGTCAAGTGCCGGTCCAAGTAATCAGTGACAAACAACATCACTAACACAAAAAACGTTAATATGGTTGAATAGATTTAGAGACAATAATATGACTGGGATTGTAATCGAGCGACAGTTGTCAGAAATAAAACTGTTATTGCTGTAAATATTCATTTTTATGTTTACCCGATAGGGAAAAATCGAAACAAGCCATTTTGTTCTTGATATCATGGCATAATTTCTATTTTAAGATTTTTTCCAGCTCCTATGAGACCTTACTTCTTTCACCGTCGAGCAAGTGATAATTACAAATATGCACATAAATTCGAAAACACAAATTCAGTGGTACATGCTAGGATTCAAGCCGGGAACCTGCTGGACACTAGGCCTTTTCTTTATTCACTAGGCTATCTAGCTACCCACTAAATCGTTCGTCAAAATCAAGAGATTGACAGTTCTGCATACATACATGTATGCAAATCTATGCAGTGCAGAATATGTATAAAACGGCGAAGTGCACCACATGCAGCGACTAAATTACACGATATCCAGAATCGTCATTAAAATAATTTTCATTCAGTCTTAAATTTTCTCTTGTATTTGCTGTTGAAATACGTGTAACCACATATGTAGAAAAATAAGCAAATACGTTCAATTGCTTATAACAATTGAATCGTGCGACAAGTTAAATAGAAATATAATATATTGTGTCAGATTATCAGTCGACTATAAAAATGGCAAACAAGATTGGTAAAAAATTGCGATCTCAATTCACCGATGAATTTCAATCACACATTCGTATAAATACGTGTGTATATAAATTACATACGTACAATCCATGGGAATCTAGGACCTTCACAAATGGAACTACTATTTTTTTTAACTAGTATGTGGAGCACAAAGAAATTTTGTTTTCAATCCTTTTATTATATTGAAATTAAATTTACTTTTACTTTTTATTAGTAACAGAAATACCGAAATCATAACTTGTCGAATGATTTTGAAATTTCTGATTAATATATACCAATGTATTTCAAACAACAATACTGAAGACGATTTATAATGTAGTGGAAGGTATAAATAAATATAGCAGATGAAAGCTGTGACTAATAAAATCATACTTAACGTATTCTAGAACTGTAAAAGAGCGACGTTCTCTTGACTTCACTTGATTGGTTTTCATTTCGGTCTCCAAATTCAAATCGGTTCTTCGATTTCGTCGGAATCGCGGCACTGCCAAAAATTGCAGGTGTGCATAGCAGGGCGGTGGCTTCGAGAGCATGAGGGAAGATCGGCATCCGGCCCGTGGGCTAATCAACTAGTTGGAATGTGCAGTGCTCTCCGGTTACTGCCGACTCGACGTGCCATTCAAGCTTTTGCACGAAAATTGCATTGCTGAAGTTCTTCAACACAAAACTTTTGTTAGCGAACATTTCTAACGGTACCGCGCTACATAATATGAATTGCACTCGGATCTGCTTTGGTATAAGTTCAACTTTCATACTTGCTAGTAATTGCCCTGATATGTATGATTAACATGTATACTATGCCATATTATTTCCGTAGAGTATTTAATGACGTGATGATTAGTAACATGAATCGATTTTTCGAAGAGTGATTTCAGGTACTCTAGAAACGAGCTATGAATGTTGAATAAATATTTGAGATGTGTAAGAATCGAATCATTGGCGCTCAGCTGTCGTTGCCTACAACAAGGTAAGGAGAGCTTTTATTAGGTATAGTGTGTAATCATCATATACATTACACATACACACACACATATATATGTATAGCATATAAACGCTTATTCATAAATACTCGTATGTGTATTTCAAACAACAATACTGAAGACGATTTATAATGTAGTGTAAGGTATGAATAAATAGCTCCATAGTATAATAGTAGTAAAACAAATTTTTACTACAAATTTTTTTTTTATATTACAATTAAATTTCGTACATTTCACTAGTCAGAATATACACATATATTTATGAATTTATGAATAAGCGTTTATCTGTGTTCTTCTTAACGTTCTCCCTTTTCCCGTTTCATTAGGATTGTCTATTCTAATGAACTGGGAAACGTATATCCGTTACCTAAGCCTAAGGATTTTGGCGATGATACTGATTTTTACATAGAGCTACTACCGTCTGACCTCCACGAGCTACAGGGAAAACCAGACCTTTCTTATGTTAGGTCACACGTCTTTCCAAATATAATTTGTTAGGCGTGTGGGTATCCTCACTATATTTTCACCGCCGAGCAAGGTGATAATTACAAATATGTACATAAGTCTGAAAACACGAATTTAGTGGTCATTTCAGGATTCGAACCGGGAACCAGTTAGTCAATAGACCGGTTTTTTATCAATGGGCTATAACTGCTATATCTATATGTGTAACAATATAGTTACTTCTATCTATAACTTCACGCCAAATCTCTTGCAGGGTAGGCAGAGAGAACCGAGCGTTACGTGACTCGATCCTAACATATCTTACATCCTTACATCGCTTCTTTAACATTTATTGCTCTTCTCATGCACGCTCGCCGGTTTCTAGGGTCCTGACATCTTAATGTAGTTAGTTAAAATCAACAAACAATAAATCTTATACATATACAAATAGAATATAAATATATTGCAGAGAAAATAAACACCGCACGCGTTCGCTCAAGTGAAGATACAAATTTGCAGACGAATGAGAACGACCTTGAATATAAACACGAATTCGACGGTGATGAACACGAATTTCTTTAATAATTAAATTCCATCGAGGAAACTTTGTAAAATATGAAAGCAAAAATACAAAATGACCAAACGAACCTTCACAGTTCCATCGCGGCATAAACAGGATTGGAAGGGCGCAATTTGGTCGGTATTCAGAGTCGCGCCACTGTAAAAGCGCGCCGTATCTAATTATCGTCGGGTTACACTGCCCTTACCATCGACTCGCAAATATTGTCCTTCGTCAGTCGACCGACAGACAGTCCGCGTTTATTAGCTGTCGTCTTTAAAACAACTAGGACCAGCCCTTTTACAGGACCTCCTTCCTCATTATAATTATTTTCTGAAATTCGAGCACATACATTTAAAAGAATATACTTAGCAATATAGTTATCAACGCAACATTTTTTAATACAACATCGGGAGCCATTTAAGCATACGGCCCACTGTATGTAAAGTGGTTGCTGTAGCCTATGGACCTCCTTCGCTGCCTACACAGCAACTCCTTAGGAAGTTATTATTTGTATGTAGTTTTCTGTGAGATGGAGGTACACAGTTCCCCAGTCGGACTGCTTTGACGTATTCTACTTCTCTTGAAAACATCCAGCCAAGACAAAAAAAGACATGTTAATACACTCAAATGTTTGTCCCGTGTGGGTATTGAACCCACTAGTGTCGGTGTTAAAGTATCATCACTAACCACTCCGCCATCGTCATCGAGCTCCATTTGTTTTTTGAAATACGAGCAGATAAAATTAAAAGAATATCTTTAGAAATACATTTATCAACATACTCGTACTTAGAGCTGAAATCAATCTCACGTGTGCTTGTCAGTGAACAGAGCTCTAGTGAAAGTGGGCACAGCTACATTTAAATAAGGAGCAACTCAACTGGGTAAGAATTAATCACAAACTAATTCATGCCCGTGGCCCTATGGAAGAATGTTTTAACCAATAAGCTGAAGTGACACGATGTTGGTTCATGAACTAGCCAATTGGAACGCGTTCTACTTCACGCCCGCCGTTCCGTACCGGGAGTTAAATTTCAATGTAATATCATTCTATCGGTTCTCCATTTGGTTATTTCCTTTACAGAGTTAATCAATCTTACCGCGGCAAATAACCATTATTTGAAGGGTTTAGCTGTTAGGGGGTAAGTATAGTTGGTTAACAGCAGCTTCTTGTGTTCGAAGCGTCTTTAGGTTACTGTATGTAGTTCTCCACATCAAGTGGGCCGATCATCTTAGTACAAGTAGTAAAAATAACAAGGAACGCTTTTTATCTTACTCGGAGGCCTATAAACTTTATGGAAAAAATCACGTTGTTCCCACGTTATACGTAATGTGAAAGAAGGGCAAACAAATAATATGATATCTATCGATCATAAGTTAGCGGCACTTTCTCAGGGTTCAAGGTACCTAGGTACCGAGATACCTTGTGATTCGGTTCGGAGGCAAGCTGTAAATAATGTTGACGATTCCTAGCTTACGTACAGTATTTAGTCCTTACGTTGTAGGACATACTTAGCTTCTCTTTGTATTATATCGATTGTAGAATGCCTTCAGAGAAGTGGCTTCATGTGATTCACGTATCTTCGACCAATGACCGATTTTCTAAAAGGCATAGTTCTTTTAAAAGAGCATGGAGAGGTTTTGAAGGGAACGGCAATACACGAGTAATGCCCCTGGTATTACAAGTATCCTTAGATAATTACTTACCATCAGGCAGGCCGTACGCACGGTAGCCACCTAAATGCAAACAAATATACGTTATATAAAACAAGAAGAGGCATGGGTTCGCACATGTAGAAAGAATGCAGGATGAAAAAATGATGAAGCCGATATACAACGCAATAGTGGAAGGATGTAGGAGCCGATGAAGGCCAAGACTTACCTACCATGACTAAATTGGTCGTGTTCTATCAGAAGGTGATGTGAGGAGCCTTAGAAACCGATGAGCGTGCATGAGAAGAGCAATGAATGTTCACGAAGCGAGTGAGATGTGTAAGGATCGAGTCACGTGGCGGTCGGTTCTCTCTGCCTACCCTACAAGGGATTTGGCGTAAAACTATTGAAATATACGTTTGTGTCTAAAATGTTATTAAAATTAAAATAGTATGGAAAAGATTAGTCAGTCCATTTTTATTAGAATTAGGAAATTATAATTAAGCACATCATTTCATAGTTTGTACATGCACTGTATGCTTTTGTCACTTACTAGTCACTATTATTTTATTCTAGAAACCACTCATAGTTGGGCGACTGTACTCGGGCTGGGCAGTAACTGAATTACCAGCAACGTTTTTAAAGCTTTTTGCAGAGCAGCGCTCCCGCTTCACAGCTAATCAGGATGATACTGCGTGTCACGTTAGTGGTGTACCTACCGTCTACCTGCTCGCGGAATTCCATCACAGATCTCGTTATTCCATTTTAAAATTGTCACCAAATTTAACTTTTTCGAACTAGCATCTATTTTCCATTCTGAAAATGTAAAATTGCACTGTTGCTTTGCTGAGGAAACATCACTGTTTTCTATTATGCAACATGTAAAGATGTTGCAAATAAATGTTACAAAGTTGATGTAAAATATATATTATAAATAAGTAATTAAATTTAATAGAATTACTATTTTTGGTTATTAATAGATGAACAATTTTTTTATACTACGTCGAGGGGCATACAGCATTCGGCCCACCTGATGTTAAGCGGTTACAATAGCCTATGAACGCTTGCAATACATTATGTAGGTATCACTCTCGCGGTGCCACCTTTGCTGCTAACATAGAAACCTTAGGGAGCTTACTGGTGATCTCACTCGCACGCAGGAACACAACAACTCTCTATGGAGTTGTTATTTGGCTGCTTTTTTCTGCGAGGTGAAGGTACTTCTCCCGACGGGCTGCTTTGATATGCTCTACCTTTCCCACCATACCACCACCACAACAACAAGACAAAGACAAACAGACATGTTTATGCACATAAATGTTTGTCCTGTATGCGAATCGAACCCACAAAATCTAACAAAGTTAAATTGGTTTTCTTTATTAACTAACGGTTTAGCGATCACTATAGTAGACTTGGGTACTTGCAACGTTTAAGGTTTTACCTAACCGCTAAGATACCTCATTACGCTATTTTTAAGTGCTCCATATTATACAAAACACATTGCATTATCTCTGGGAATGAATCCACTGTAAAACAAACGCGACCATTTGGTTTTAAGTCAGTAATGAGTGGTAAACATTTTTAACTGTAAACGACTCCATCATGTCTGACATCGTTCCACGTAGACACGGCTTAATTTTGGATTCAATTATTCTCTGTAAAACGTTTTTCCTGAGCGTTTCAACCAATCACTCTTCACTAATTTAGTGTGAGTGTCATTTAGTGAATTCGATTGCATTTCCCATTGATGGCTAGTGCGAGAATAAAACAGCGGGACTGTCATTGACGCTTGTGACAGAGTGTCCACGTCCGTTCCCCGCTTAATTAATCTCCTAAACTAAATTTAAATAGGTGCTCTATTACTAGCGCACAGCGGCACTCGCTTCGACTAAATTAAATCGAGCATTATTCATATCCAGGAATATAACGTTGAGAGCACTCGTTCTGACGTCCGTCATAAGTTTTATTCACACTTTACCCCTGCATTTTTACTTGTGGAATCGCACCCTGGTGGTTCTTTTCAATTTAGAACTCAATCGCCTTCGTCATTGGTACTAAAATATAAATTGGACGAAGCGCGTTAGTTAATTATGAAATTGAACATAAAAATGATCAAGTGTGAGTTGAACTCTCGCACTGAGCGTTCCCCATCTTCGTTTTTATTTCAAAAATCATGAGAATGTGATCCTTCGCAGTATTTTTCCTGTAAATAATTACGACAAGTCCAGTGGTCGAGTTGCTAACATTGTCTACTTCAACACTGAGGCTCGTGTGTTCGATTCCCACGTAGGAAACACATTTGTGTGCATGAATGTTTGTTAGTCATGGTCTGAGAGATAGCGAGATTTAACTGTGGGAATACTTTTATCTTGCAAAATACCGCAGCCAAATTATGATTTCATGGAAGGTTATTGCGAGGGTGTGAGATTATCTATAAGTTCTTAAGAAGATGTTGTGGCTGCAAGGAGTGGCAACGCATGATACTTCCTGTATTACAAGCGTTCATAGGCTACGGTAACTTTACATCAAGTCAGCCGTTTGTTTGAATGCCTCTTGACGATACATAAAAAAAAAAAAAATTAACTTATTCGGCTACACAGCCGGGATAGATAGTGGGAGCAAGGAAGAAGGAGACCTCCCTTGCTCCCACTGTGTAAATTAAATGTTGGGTATTTCGAGTATAGCTCGAAAAAATAAATTTTTGTTACACTAAAAATTAGAATGTTTATGAACGTGCTGGTATTTTATATGAAACTGTACTTTAATAACGAAGCTGTATTTTATTGTGAATTAATATGTACATGTGCATAATTAAAACAAAATAAGCTTGTTTTATATTGTATACATAGATGAACACAAACATTTACTGATAAAAATACCCGTCGCAAAGACACGTGAGTGATCACTATCTTTATATCACTTCACTGTTCACTGCTTTATTTTCAAAAATATGAGAAACCGAAACCTTACGCTTCACGTAGGGGACTCTAACCACGAATTTAGTTGACTAATGTTATCGTCCCCTAAATCAAATCCAAGCGTAGATCTCGGGTATGCTTTAAGCACTGGAACATATGTCGATAAAAGCTATGGTCAAAGTTAATCGACTGTGAAGTGCAAAAATTATGTTTTGTTAGTCAACATTACGCAGCTATTCCATGTTACTCAATTCAATGTTTAGCCAAGAAGACGGGCCGCGCGCTGTAAGGTTAACACCGGATGGAATGGAGATAAACTTTGTGCCGCTATATTTAGATCGGTGATGTTCACGAATTCTAGGTTGATTTTATCTGTGCTCTGCTACTGGCTACGTGTTGCAGGCATATAATAGGGTTTTTTACAACGTCGGGAGGCAAACAAGCGTAAGACCCACCAGATGTAAAGGCTTTCAATTCATTAAGTATAGCTCGCGCCACCAGCGATGCCACCTTTGCTGCTAACACAGTAACCTCCTTAGGACCTCATTCATACGCAGGAACACAACAACCCTTCAGGGAATTGTTTTTGACTGCAGTTTTCTGAGATAGAGGTACTTCTACAGATGATTTTGATTTTTGATGCGAACTACCTCTCTTAAAACACCCGAACCAAAACATACAGAGATGTCATGCACATATGTGGGAATCGAACCCATGAGCGTTGGTATCAAAATAGCGTTGCACTGCGCCATCGAGTTCCTCATTTTTTGCATCAATATAATTTGACACGATGTAAAAAAAATGCAAATCTTGTACTTAATATAACATCAATATATCTATAACTTCACGCCAAATCCCTTACGGGGTAGGCAGAGAGAACCGAGCGCCACGTGACTCGATTCTTACATATCTCACTCGCTTCTTTAACAACCATTGCTCTTCTCATGCACGCTCGCCGGTTTTTAGGGCTCCTGACATCATCTTCTGATAGAATACGACCAATTTGGTCATGGTAGGTAAGTCTTAGCCTTCCTCGGCTCCTACATTCTTCCACTTTTACATTGTATATCTGCTTCGTCATTCTTTCGTCCTGCATTCTTTCTACAATATAATATAATATATTATGTAAGGTAACAACCGATAATCAAACCAAGTCAAACAAATATACATACAAATGTTTGTAATATGCGAGATTCTATCCGCGACGCTACTCGACCATCTGCGATGCTGCGTTTTCCGTTCAGTGATCGCCATTCCAGAACCTTTGAACCTACGTGGTCTGCCTACTTCCACTTCAGCGCTGCTAATCTTTTCTGCTATCTGTAATTCTAGTTCTACTATAGATGTACTCACTGTATAACTTTAAACTTTCGCTAGATAGATATCTATAACTTTACGACAATTCCATTGCCGCGTAGGCAGAGACAACCGAGCGCTGCCACATGAAAACTTTGGCTGTTATTTATATCACAATTATAAGTACGGTGGATTAACACAGTTTCTTTCTATATTTTTTCAATGACTGAAGTGCAATCTTCAGTCATCCCGTGACCAAGGCATCTTTGCAACGAAAGCAAACTTCGAAATATCGGGAAAATATTAAAACAACTCGCTGTAAGTCCCTTGTTAACAATAGTGAGATGAGTACTCGTTCCTGAGTTTGTCCCATTTGCCACGTAGAGAAACTCCGAGCATAAACATTATCCTCTCTGTATCGTACGCTGCACAATCTTGTGCTTTCTTATGAATCCCTTACATATT
Organism: Pyralis farinalis; assembly: GCA_947507595.1. Taxonomy (NCBI): domain Eukaryota; kingdom Metazoa; phylum Arthropoda; class Insecta; order Lepidoptera; family Pyralidae; genus Pyralis; species Pyralis farinalis. Next base: position 23,065,198 of record OX382264.1, on the reverse strand, counting down.
ACATTATGTTTTGCTACGATAAACCACTTGACTTGGACGAGCTCGGTGTCGCAGTGGTGGAACGCGCTGTTACGCTACTTTGACACCAACGCTCGTGGGTTCGATTCCCACAGAGTACACACATTTGTGTGCATAAACATGTCTGTTTGTCTTGGTCTGGGTATTTTCTATGTACAATAAGTATGTATTTACAAAAAAAAAATGTATTTACATATGTTTATCAATTGTCTAGTACCCATAACACAAGCTTCGCTTACTTTGGGGCTAGATGGCGCTGTGTAATTTGTCCGACAATATTTATTATAATTATATTTGACTGTGCACGAAGATAACCCGCGCTCACAAAAATGTTGTGAGTTAGCGCATATATAGGTATATCTCAGTGAACTTACCAATAAGCTGCGCGTTCTACTATGCCCACCAACCCGTAGCGGTGAATTGAGTTGCTACGTAATATCGGTCTCATCGGCTCTCCATAGGTAATTTCATTCATGTTTGTTATATACACATTCCTTTTTAATGTTACATGGATGGTAAATATTGCCTACCGGACGTAAAGCGGTCACAGAGTAAGGCCACTAGAACACTCCTTAGGAAGCAGCAGAGGTGGCAACGTGTGACATATTCCCTGTGTTTGTGTGTGACCACATTTTATCAGTTAATAATGAAATTTACACAAGAGAAAAGGTTGGGCATAACTATATTCAATAATCAATTTGACGGAGTAAATCCCCACGCTTCACTAAAGATACTCCTGGTAATCACTCATATGGCACTCGACGTGATATCATCATCATCATATCAGCCGAAGGACGTCCACTGCTGAACATGGGCCTCCCCCTTTGACTTCCACAGCGATCGGTCTAGTGCTGCTTGCATCCATCGGCTCCCTGCGATCTTCACAAGGTCGTCGGTCCATCGTGTGGCGGGGCGCTTTCCAGTTCGTGGTCGCCATTCGACGGTAACTCTAGTTCTGCTACGGATGTGCCCATTTCTGAATCTATCTCGTAGAGAATCTCCGAGCATGGCTCTCTCCATCGCACGCTGTGCAAACTTGAGCCCATGAGTATCCGTATTAGGCCCATAGTAAGCGACGACATGATATAAAACTATAAAATAGTATAAGTTAGATTAAAAATCCGTGAAAATCCCGAGAGCTTCGTATTGATAAATTATGAAGTTTATCGATTTTCAGTTTATTACCTTCATTTTAAAATCGTCCTTTATGCCTAATTATAACCAAAAGTACTTCATATGTCTTGATCACTGCACATTATGTGCTATGTAAATATAATGTATATACATCAAATGTATATTTACATATTTTTATTTATTTAAATGAAAAACTCGTAACTACAACATAGTTTGACGACATCGCAGGCGCAGTGCATGTTTGTTTGTCTTGGTCTGGGTATTTTTAAGAGGGGTAGGGCGCATGAAAGCAGCCCGTCTGGGGAAGTACCTCCACCTCACAGAAAACCGCAGCCAAATAATAACTCCCTGTTGTGTTCTTGCGAGTGAGTGGCATCAACAGTCAGCTTCTAGTAAGGAGTCAGGAGTTGCTGTATTAGCAGCAGAAATGTAATCGCGCGAGTGATACTTAATGTGTTGCAAACGTTTGTAGGCTACGCATAAGTGACGCCCCTGGTGTTGCAAATATCCATAGGTTACGGTGACTGTTTACCATCAGGCAGGCCGTATGCTTGATTGCCACCTTAATGGTATATAAAAAAAGGCTACCGTGACCACTTTACATAAGGTGAGCCGTATGCGCATATGCTTCCCAACGTTGAATAAAAAAATTTGCAGTTGCTTAATAAATATTTCACTAGACTTGCGTTATAAGATCTTGCTTGTCGCCAAATTTATGGTCCCACATCTACTATAATTACACTATACATATATAGTTTCAGTTGTGCAGTAGAGTAGCGATAGCCCAGTGGACAAAGAACCGGCCTAGTGACCAACAGGTCCCCGGTCGAAACCTGGCATGTACCACTAAATTATGTACATATTTGTAATTATCACTTGCGCGGCGGTGAAGATAAACATTGTGATGAAAACATCACGTTCAATAAATTATATTTCGTGTGACCTACGAAGGGTTTTTTTCCCCTCTGGTTGTGGAGGCGCGATGGCAGTGCTCCATGCAAAAATCAGTATTATGAATATTTAAACCAAATCTTTAGGCTTAGAATCCCGCAAATCCTGAATGGGTGAAGAAACGGGATACCGGGATAACGCAAAGAAGAAGAAGGTATAGTTTTAGTTGTGTGACATATCGATAAACATGAAAGTGATCCTACAAGGTTTCCTTTTTAGCTCGGCAGTAAAAATAGATATATTTTTACAGAGTAACATATATACAAAAAAAAATACATGCGTGTGTGGGCCTTTACCGGTATGTAATGGGCACATGTGGTGGTGCGCATGTTTTAGCCCACCAAATTCACACGGCTGGCTTCTCGCTACGCGCGAACGCCTCTCTACCCGCACTCATTAAGGCAACCCTCGCCTCGATCGTGCTATTGATCCCCGCCGATATGTTGAATATAAAAACAAGACCCACAATATGCTATGTTATTAATATTTAATGATCTTTGTTGATTGTTTTTAGAAAAGGTTCCCTGTCGATATTTATAACACGTCCGACATAGAAAATAAGTTTATGGGCCGTGTGGGTTATGGTAATCTTTGCCCATAGACGCTTGCAATGAGCCTTTCTTGCCGTCAGTCCTTTTTTAATTCTTCAGGACCTTTACGTGCTACACACACACAAACACGTATACACGCATCAGTTTTCTGTAATATTCTTTCTCGGTCGTTGCTAATCTGTGTCTATGAAAAAATTGATAGATAGATAGTGGTTACTGTAGCCTAAGAACGCTTGTGATACAGGAAGAATTGCTACCACCCCTGCTGCTAATACAGCAACGCCTTTTTAGATTAGAAGTTTACTCATTCGCAGGAACATAACAACCCTCCAGGGAGTTATTATTTGGCTGCAATTTTCTATGAGCTGTACTTTTCTAATTTTTTATAGCATCCAAATAAATACAAAGAGTACACAAATGTTTCATGCATTCATGTACACAAATGTTGGTCCTGTGTGGGAATCGACATACGAGTCTTTTTAAAAATATGTTTACATAACGCGTATGTTACGTCAAGGCGGCCTAATTGTTAATAGCAATTTTTTAGGGCATCGAGATTACTGATAATGAAATTTTTAAGAAGTAGGTAAGGTTTGAGAGAAAATAATATTTGCCTTTGACTCTAAAGATAATAGTAAACCACACACAGAGTAAACTTACGGACTTATGTTGTTCATCTCGATGGAAGCAAAGAGAACAGAGGGACCATGCTCTCTGCTTACTTTTAAATGAACAAGAAGAGAACAGAAGTATTCGTCAAATACCTAGCAGCGCCTTTGGACGGTAGCTAAACCGTAGCCAATAGTTTTGCTGAGGGTGACAGACGAAACAGCGAGATAAAGTATATGGTTGAAAGTAAAAAATTGCCACGCTACAATAGAGCCTCTGAACAACAATTGTGTTGTTGAATTGTAAATTGTAAACAAAAAAAATAAATAAAAAGAAACAAAAAATTGTAAACAACTGTTGAACAACCTCAACCAACCAACAACAACAACAACAGTATGCATTACAAATATTATAAGGAGTGACAGGCCGTGTTCAGATACATTTTTTTATGCAACGTCGAGAGGCATACACGTATACGATCCACCTGATGTAAAGTGGTTACCGTCACCTATCAACGCTGGTAATAAATTCAGTATCACTCACGTACTACCACCTCAGCTGCTAACACAGCAATTCCTTGGGAGCTTACTGGTGACCTCACTCACACGCAGGAACATAACCCTTCAGGGAGTTGTATTTGGCTGCAGTTTTCAGACATACGTGAATCGAATATGCGACCCTTAGCATAAGACTAGCTATTTTCAGTCACCAATCTGCCACTGTTGTGGCCGACCCATATGTTACTTTACCATAGAAAATTCAATTGTCAATTCAAGGTCTCATATCAATTCACAAATGGATGGAACTTAGACACAATGACAATGTTGAGTTGTGACTTGTTTAGTGGCACGTCCCGCCTCACTCCACATGTTGCTTTGTGCTTGACTGCCGGCTCGAAGCCGAGATAATACCAAGGCACGTTATTATAAGCTAGTTTCAAATGATAATACGTGTATAATGAATAATTCGAATGTTACGTTTAATTTATCGAACCAATGACTTGGACAAATCATACGTATATTGAACACTAATAGCTGTCCTCGCGTCTCCATTTACGCTATTATTTATTATGTACTTATAACGCGTGATATCGTTATAAATAATAACACGATGAGAGTCTATCCGTAGTCGGGATTATGAAGATTTGAATATTTGAAATATAAATTTAAAACTGTTTGGATATATTATTAAACGATTATTTAAAAAAAAAAACAACACAAATGCATGTTTTTTTTTTATCAATGAGCAACGTATAATAACATTATACAAATATAAGTGCAAGTCGGATATGTGCAAAAGAAGACTAATAAGTAAGAATTCTGTACAACCATACCTACAAAATGATTCGATTTGAACATTATATTAATCTGTATATAAAATTATTAAAAACATTAACGGTTTTGATTATTATTGTTTTATTCTAACGAGTAACGTTTACAGCGGCTGTTACATGGGCTGCCTCGTGGAGAGGCGAAACACGTGTCGCAGCGACGACCAGGCCAGTCGTGGCAGCGACGGTGGTGGGGGCATGTGGTTTCTGTTCCAGATGGCGGACGACCGCAGCAGCCGAGCCAGAGACTACCGGAGCAGCCATGGCAGCGGTGGCATGTTGCATCTACTAACGGTAGTGGGTAGGTACCGGCCGGCGCTAGGCCGCATGAACTAATTGGTGGCGGCAGCACACAAAGCAGGTTACATCACATTGCATGTAAATTTGACTTTCGCAAAATAACGCCTGAATCTATTAACTATTATTGTTTTACTTTAGGATTAGCACTAACTTAAGAGGGTTAACTTGAAAGTGCACTGCGCACAGTAGTGGCCAATTTCAATTTTAACAGATTTGGGAAGGAGGAGTATACCTAAGTCTTGCCATAAATACTGAAACAAAGAAAAAAAAATTCCATTGCAAATAACATTTATACTTTTACAGTGTGTTAGTTTAATACATAAATATAAAACAATTTAAAATATAAAAAGCTTATTCGAAGTGGTCGCCATTGGCTGCCATACAGTCCTTTAAACGTTGAGGCCAGTTATCAATAGAAGCACGCACTCTTTCCATGGGAAAATTCTTCACTGTCAATCGTACGGATTGTTTTAGGGACTCCAAATTATCATGGCGTTTAGAGCAAGTCGTACTCCGAAGCTTGTGTTTATGGGTACTAGACACTGATAAACATTCGTAAATACATTTTTTTTTGTAAATACATTACTTATTATACATAGAAAATATCTAGACATGTTCATGCACACAAATGTTTGTACTGTGTGGGAATCGAACCCACGAGCGTTGGTATCAAAGTAGCGTAACAGCGCGTTTCACCACTGCCCCACCGAGCTCGTCATATATACCTATATAATGGAGGATCATACTGATTCGGAAATGGTCGCCCCATTTCCAAATCAGTATGATGCCATCAAATTCTTAGGTTTAGGGATCGGTTCCTGCTAATTCCAATAGATTAGTGGAGATACCGCTAGAAAGAAAATATTTTAGGGTTTACATTATATTAACAACTAGTTTGATAGTTAGACTATGTTGATTATTTACTTCTCATTGATTCCGACTACAGGCAGCCTCATACTGTGTTTTTAATTTATAACTGAATCCATATCCTTAATATAACTAACAACCGACAGTATTCAAACTGCACAATACACAATAAACCACAACGGATCAGTATTCTTTTAATTTATTTGAGAATACTGATCCAACCCTTAAGGCGATGGAGCGATTGATGTCTGAAAAATTCAAGGCTTTCTTTATCCCAACGTACCAAATGAAATTACTTCGCTTTTTCTACCCACGTATCTCATACCTACTTAAATATCCAATAAGACATTAAATTTTACTTTGTATGTGCCAAGACGCACAGCTCTCAAAGGTGTGAACTGAATCTGAGTGTTTAATATTTTAGATTCTCAATTGGTATTTTTTCGATTCAGGTTTTTAGTACTTTTGTGAAACAAAGAAACGTATATAGGGTAGGTTTTATATGTAGGTTAGAATCTGCTAACGCTTAGTGAAACTGCAGTAATGTTTTAAAATGTCATAAGCGTCCATGCGGGTTCATAACTATTTACTGTAGCTCTGATTACTAATTAAATATTGAGTAACCATTCAGTTTTCGATGAAAATTACGTTATAATGGTTCCTTATTTCCATATTTATGCCGTAGATATAAGAAAAAAAACTATTATAACCTATATATACCTCATAAATTATGTGATGATACACTGGTTAGTTAAGTTAGATTATTAGTTACTTATTACAAAAATTTGATAGTCAGCTTTCTTTGTGTTTTAGTTTTCCTTCTTTCGGAGTCCCCTGTTATTTCAAAGGTAAAGGTAAAGTAACTAAGTAAAACTGCATCGACTTCAATGATGCCTCTATAACTTTTAGTGTATATAATACCCACATGCCTATTGATGTAAAGTACTTATCGCAACCTATGAACGCTTGCATACAATAAGTATCGCTCGTGCTTTGCCATTCCTGCTACTAACAAAGCAAATCATTCGAAGTTTACTAGTAACCTCACTCACTCGTAGAAACAAAATAACCCTGCAGGGAGTTGTTATTTGCCTACGATTTTCAGTGACGTGGAGATACTCCTATATAACATTCAATATTTGAATTGGTCATGTTTGTTAATCTCATTGGACGAATGTCCTGATTTTTTTATGGCAAAATATGTTCTTGATTTGCACTATACTAATATTAAAATACAATATAATTGAGTCTCATGATTTTAGAAACCAACTTTGCTTCTGAAGTTCATACTTAAATACTAAAGATTAATTGTTGGTATTATTAGTATATTCACACGTATTACCGTTAACATAGCCAGTTGGCAGAAATACCTAAAGCATCAGAGTTGTGGATTTTAAAGTTAATATTAAATGCGTAATACGGAAAATACTTAACAGCAGCAGACTTTTAAGCGCCATGGTTGATAATGACAGTACCCTCGCAGTATCAGAATTTAAGAATCAACGTTAGAAATTATCCCAATATATTGAATATAAATTCGAAGATTTAGTAGAAGTCATCTAAAAATCGGTTGAAATATTTGAACCAAATATACGATGTGAAGTTAAATATAAAGAGAATATAATGGAGTGCTGTGGGATGCGTAAGGAGGATTTCGGAATGGAAGGGGATGGATGGATCAATTTTTCTCACATTGAAGCATCTGGCTCTAGACTCTATGGATTTTGGGATAGTTTTGGACATAGTCTCGCGATAAGAACTGTGCGACATATCGGTGTTATACTGTATTGGCGGTACCATGTCCTCATACAAGGATTATACTGCACGTGTGCCGATAGACGGCAGGTTGTCGCCCTAGTTTTATGTCAAGACTGCGTGCGCTCGGCTCAGCTATTTATTCTGTATCCCGATAATTGTCTATCAAAAATAAGGTTTTTTTAAGAGATTTTTATAAGAGGCGCATCAAAGCAATCAGTCTGGGGAAGAAATTCCACCTCACAGAAAACCGCAGCCAAATTACAACATCCTAGAGGGTTGTTGTATTCCTGCGTGTGAGTGAGGTCGCGCACGTGATACTTACTATGACAAAATGTATTTGTTTTGTTGAATCTCGGAGAGAATAATAAACTTAATGTATTGCAAATCTTCCTGCGACCACGGATGCTGCAAAGCATTCGTAACGTCAGGTTCAACAAAATAAATAAAACACGCGATACTTCCGTTAAAAAATGTTTAATCCAGTGTATTGCAAGTGTTAGGCTATGGTAACCGCGTCACATCAGGGGCGCGTGAACTTGTCTGCCTTCCGACGTTGTAAAAAAAAGTTATTAAATGTTGTCGACAGGGTAACGTAGTGCTAAGTTATCTGCTTTGTCACAGAAATGCCATCAGAACTGGGAATACTAATCACGATGATTAAAGATGATTGTATGGAGAAAGGTTTACAACTATATATGAACAGAACAATGATAAAATGGTATTAGATATATGAAATAGGAAACAATCGAACACAATGATCGCTATGCTGGTGGTTAATGATGTTTTGTTGGAACATATTAATGGGATAGGATGGCAGGGTAAGAAGATACACCGCTAATGTGAAGACATGAGTGAGTGTTAGCAAAAGGTTTAGGCACTAAAAGTATACAACGCAATGTTGTTCACATTACTTATGAAAGCGAGAGCTGGGTATGGCAGTGACAGCATGGAACTAGAAGAAATGCGGTAGAAATGAAAGCGTTACGCAAAATATGTGCATAAGGATTGAAGACCACAATCGCAGTGACGATATAAGAAAAACAGTTGGTCTGAAAGAAAGTATAGGTATATATATATAAGAAACCTGGTTAATTGGTTCTTTCTTCTTGGTGTTAACGTAGCCATTGATAAACATTTGACGGGGCTCGTAAAAGTGGTCATATTTTATCAAAAGATGATGTCTAGAGCCTCAGAAACCGGTGAACGTGCTTTAAAAATAGCAACGAATGCACTATTCTTATCAATCCATCAGTTTGATTACCTCAAATATCAATTTTAATTTCTGAGTTCATAGGTATTATGTTAAAATCTGCCTTCACCCAATAATCTCATACCATGTCTATTTAGGTTCATTCTACAACTCACGGGGGATGCTTTATCAGTTTTAGTAGTCATATTATCGGTGACATATATCCTCTCACTTTCTATGTTTCTATAATTATATATCCTCATTATTTCAGTTGAGATAATATTTACAAATGAAACAAAAACATCGGGCATGTTTGTTGCACGCCTTGGAAATAATCTGGCACAAACCTAATAATATTTATGTCTGACAAGAACATTTCATTTCATACCAATGCAATACTAAAACCATTTCATAAATACATTCATAGCCGGTATCCACCAAAGCCAAGATAGGCGGAGGAGATTGTTTTCATACGTTTGACGCATCGAGTGAGGTCGTGCGGGGTCAAATGTATCGAAACACTCTACACAGCTCCGCTTTAGTGGATATCGGCTCAATAACGTAGAGTAAGCTAAAAAATAATTACGTCATATATGTACATCAATCTTTACTCGTCTCATTACTCAAATGGGTATGGAATTTGGATGTTTTTATATAACTATTATAAAAAACAAAAATACAGCCGGCCTGATGGTAAGTACTTACGGTAGTTTATGAACACTTGCAATACTAGGGTGTCACTCATTACATAACTTTACAATTGAAGAACGTCATGCTGCAGTTGCTAGGTAAAATCTTGAGAAAGAATTCATTCCACAACTTACAAGTTCTCCGTAGAAAATTTCTTTGTAACCGCGCTTTGCACGAACATAGCCTTTCCAGTGTGTAAGGATAAATTCCCAGATGTTGGCCAGCGGTGATAATGTAATCGAAGGTAATCAGAGCGTACACACGAAATTCACTGTCAGTGTTTTCAGGCTGCCTGTAAGGCAGACTTCGCTAAGTGACTATCATCTGACAACAGCCGATAACAAAACGGCTTAGCGTGCTGATACAAAGGTGTTTAAGATAAATAAACCTATCCATAGGCAGGCCCCATGTTATTTGACTAGCGTAGTAGTTTATTACTTGATAGATACTATTTATTACCTAATATTACACAAATTGTTAAAAATTTACAATCTTAGTGGTAATAAATACTGTAGAATATTATTTAATGTAAACTCAAAATGAAATATAATCGTAGTCCTCTCGAGTTTGCATATAGAAAATTTTTGGAATAGGAATGCACCTGATCCTCCTTTGATACAAAAGATAGAATAGTATTTATTTAGGGTTCCTTACCCAAAAGGCAAACGGAAAATGATTGCTGTTACTTTACTATCTGCACGTCTGTCCGTCAGTATGCGACAGGTCTGAGTTGACCCAAAATCCAATATTTACTATAATAAATTAAATAAATATTTAATTCGATCGCATTGATAAAATATATATATTTTTTTTTAATAAAAAGTATTCTATGTTACTTCTGATACCTCCAAGAATATGTGTACAAAGTTTCATGATGATCGGTTCAGTAGTTTTCGCGTGAAAGCGTAACAAACAAACGGACATTCACATTTATGATGTTAGTTACATAAAACGGAACCGATTTTTTTTTACCTTGCTTTTTATACAACGTCTGGAGACATACCTTATGTAAAGCGGTTACCGTAGCCCATGAACGCTTACATATACATTAAGTATCACTAGTGCGATGCCTCCTCTGCTGCTAACACAACAACTGCTTAGGAGCTTACTGACCTCACTCATACGCAGGAACACACCAACCTTCTAGGAAGTTGTTATTTGGCTACGGTTTTCTGTGAGGTGGAGGTACTTCCCCCGACGGGCTGCTTTGATGCACCCTACCTCTCTTGGAACGTCGAGACCAAGACAAACAGACGTGTTCATGCACACAAATGTTTGTCCTGTGTGGTAATCGAACTCACGGGCGTTGGTGTCAAAGTTGCATTCACGAGTGCGGCACTGAGCTCGTCAAAGTCACCTTGTTAAAGTTGTCACTTTTAGGACAAGTTTTTAAGAGTATCTCAAAAACTAAATTAGTTAGGACTTACAACTCGCAAGGGTTCTATATATCATGCTGCACTGTATTCAAACATCAAATACTGACAACGACGATTTAAAATGTAGTAAAATTAAAAAGCCGTTTTACTCTTAATTTTTTTCCGACGGCACGGAACCCTTCGTATGCCACTCCGGCTCACACTTGGCTTGTCTTATTAATTTTTGTTTGTTTATCTATCTAACACCCTCCGTGTATGTATTACGCAAAAATTATTGAATAGATTTTGTCAAAATTTTGCAATGGTTTATATAGTGGCCAATATCTAAAATATTAATCACCGGGGAAATGTTCAAGAATGCTAAGTAAGATCTTAAAAAATCGAACTTAGCAAGAGCTAGTAATATATATTGAGGAGTTATCGGCATGATGTCTTCAGTAACTCATTATAAAGACGTTACATCAACGCCTAGACGATACCGGGGAGCTAAAGCTAAGCTCCTTACAAATTTGTACACATTGCTTCTTAAGCTTTGGAAGGCGCAATATCGTCCCGTATTCGAAGGCGTAGGAATTTCTTTATGAAAATATACGATAACATTAGTTATTCATGTGTTTTGAACTTCAAATATATTTATTTAGGAGGAGTTCCCTATCACGTATTTGCGTCATATAGCGTTTAGTTATTTAGATACTCGCAAGTTAGAGCATTGATTACTATTGTCATCAAAGTTTTGATCTTTAAAATGGAATCCGACCTTGTGTTTTTTTTATACCACTTAGTTGGCAAAAAATCATACGGCCTGCCTGATGGTAAATATTCACTGTAGATTACGGACATTGGCAACACCAGGAGGGGTGTCATTCATGCATTGCCGACCCACTAAAAACCTCTACACGCCTTTCTTGTAGAACCACATGCTGTAGTAATTTTAACTTAGCATATTAACTTTCCCACTATAGGCGATAAGATTTTTATACTGCGTTGGTTGACAAATAAACATACAATCCACTTGATGTGAGGCAGTTACGGTAACCTAAATAATTTTACAATACAAGTAGTATCACTCCCGCATTTGTTATACCACTAAGCTAACAACAAGTCTAGGACCTGCCTGTAGGTACGTAGATACTCCAGTCTATAGAGATTTGCAAAAGCAGGAACATCACCTGCGTGTAATAATCAATTTATTGCCGATGGCGAGCGATTCGATTGTAGAAGTAAGCTTTGAGTGAGATCGAACAACTCTTCGGAAGATAACCCATTACACAGTCTGTATGGAGATACAAAGGGAGAAAATATATTCAAACTTAAGCTCAAATTTTTATGTACCACCAATGTGGCAAACAAGCACACGGCTGTCTGATGGTAAACAGGTACTCTAGCCCATGGACAGTTGTGACACCAGGGGTATTACTCATAGATGTAACTCAATACCGTTTTGTCACCCTCTCTGTTAATGCAGCAACTTCTAAGGAGCATTTTAATAACCTTACAAGAGTTGTTATTTAGGCCCGGTATTCTGTACGGTGCGGTAAGTGCGCTATTCTAGTAGGACTATTTATTAAATGCCTTAACCCTATTACACTTTTGTCAAGTTAGGAAAGGTGCGCCATATGCAGGACTTTACCACTAAAGACAATGGGGGCTTCTTGCACTACAGGTAATTCAACATCGTCGTTACAGTCAAAGCAACATTTGTTTGATAGCAGTATACCCTACCAATCAGCGAACGAAACTTTACCGGGAAAGATAAGTCACAGGGTATATTTGCTATTTGATCAGATTAGGGGCACATATAATGTGGTAGCACCTCTACAATAGAAATAGCAGGCATAGAACAATCCCATAGCATTTCGTTATATGCCTGTGAATGAGAAAGGTTACCAGAATATTGGCAATGTAAGAGTAAGCAGTTACCGTAGCTTATGAGTGCATACAACACCTGAGGTATCAATTGCCTACTTTGTAAAAGCCTACTAACATCTTCGTTATTCTACTTTTAAAATGAGGACTTTCTATTAAGAAACTTCGATTTTTTTGTGTGTACGTTATATCTTATTACAATGTTAAACGCTTTGGTAAAAAAAGTATTACGAATATAAATAAATACATTATCGTGACCCCCAAATTTATTTGTGACTTATTTGTGACCTGTTACATGTTCTTTGAAGGTCGGATTTTTTGAAAAGCTTACTTCTTTGACTCATCCACAAGTAACTTTAGTAATTCATCGTCAAAAAAGAAAGAAAAAAACTGAAATGTCGTATATATCATGTATTTCCTGAGGGTACTCTAAATTACCTCTAAAATTAAAAGCATTTTGAACGAGGATCGATACGAGAACGATTTTCCATATTTTTAACTTTCCAAACAATATTTCGAGGATTGAAAGTCATTAGTCGGTGGAACCAATATTTGCTGGACTGTGTCCACTTACTGAGAATGATTAGGTTCCATTAACAAAAGTGGATTCGAGTCATCAGCGTCATGGTCTCCATGTAAGCCTTTCTCATCACCAAGGCCCATCTGAAGTTCTCTTCTACTTGCGTAATAGTCGATGTCTTCTTCATTTGTCTCATCTTCCGAAATTTCGCCATTTTCCAATTGTTACAAAAGAGCTTCTAGAGGAAGGAGCTTTTAGAGGTAGTTACTAGTTACTAACTTAGTAGTTTCTTGGGAAAACATCGATCCAGAATTCATTTCATAATTCAAGCATTCACTACAGATTATATTGCTCCTTGCTGCATTTAAAATGGTTTTGTTTTTAGTATTACGTACTAAATGAAAGATTTTTCATCTCTCCTGTTCGATAAGTAAGCAATTCATTATATGTACTCGTATATATCGCGGGCGAAATGGATGTAACTCCCTAGAGAGGAAAGTATTTTTTTAGTTTATTTAGTAAGTATTTTTTAACTTTGAAGAACTGATGGATGCAGACTTCTGAGTGACCTTCAAACCATAAATCGCATGCCATTTTACGTTGGCGCTGTTTTTATTAAGTAATACGCCGATTTAAAGGAATGTACTGTTGTATTAACGTGGTTTTATATTTAATAACAGAATTAATTTCTGTTTGACACAAAATAGTTAAACATTATTTGTTAGTTTATTTCCTAAAAAAAATACAAAACATGTACTGTATGTTTTATAATGTACATACGGCGACATATCTATCTATACAAAACCATGCTAGTCTAACCTGCACTACTGTGACATAAGATGTATGTATGTATGTATATCTTCACGCCAGGTCCCTTGCGGGGTAGGCAGAGAGAACCGAGCGCCATAAGACGCGGTCCTTACACACTTCACTCGCTTCTTTCACATTCATAGCTCTTTTCATGCACGCTCGCCGGTTCCTAAGGGTCCTGACATCACCTTCTGATAAAACACGACCAATTTGGTCAAGGCAGGTTAGTCTTGGTCTTCCTCGGCTCCTACATCCTTCTACTTTCGCATTGTATATCTGTTTCGTCATTCTTTCATCTTGCATTCTTTCTACATGTCCGAACCAACGGAGCATGCCCTTTCTTATCTTAACACCGACACTCTCTTTCAGTCCAACTCTCTTTCGTACGTCATCATTTCGAACGCGGTCAGCAAGCGTTATGCCACAAATTTTTCGCAGTGCTCGCATCTCGACCGCATTTATTCTACTTTCATGCTCTCTCTGCCATACCCAGCTCTCACTTCCATAAGTTAGCGTTGGGATTAACACCGCGTTGTGTACAGCGAGCTGTGCCTTCTGGCTTAGATTTCGGCTGCCAAACAGTTTACCCAACGCTCCATTCACGCTATTCAATGCACTCACTCGTCTCATAAGATGACATAAGATGTACGGGGGGTATAGCTTGATTTGTCATTGTTTGTACAAAAGATATTACACACAACAAGCATGTAATTGTAAATTTTGTCATGTTCTAATGTGGTGGTGTCTACGGTAAGCTTTCCGAATGAAATACTAAAAACAAGCATATGATGAATATAGGAGGAGGATATTCATGATGCACTGTTTTTTAGTATTGTATGTATGTATGTGTGAATATCTTCAAGGCAAGTCCCTTGCATGGTACGTAGAGAAAACTGAGCGTCATAAGATGCGGTCCTTAAACACCTAGCTCGCTTCGTTAATCTCAGAAAGTTGATATACATATATATATATATGTTACGTTATTTATATATATATATATATATATATATATATATCAATCATTTGTGTGCATGAACATGTCTGTTTGTCTTGGTCTGGGTATTTTCTATGTGTAATAAGTATGTATTTACAAAAAAAAAATGTATTTACTTATATTTATCAGTTGTCTAGTACCCATACCACAAGCTTCGCTTACTTTGGGGCTACATGGCGCTAAACACGGCTTCTAGTTTTTTGTATCATCTATGAATCTCGGTTAACAATGACGATATAAATAAAAGATATTTTATGCCAAAAAACTCTTAATATTGCTTTAAAGAGACATTATAAAAATATAACAAAAGAAGGAAGAAACTGGGAGAAAATAGTATGTAGTAATTGGGTAATCGATTATCTGGTCATTGCTACATTCAAGTACTCGAAAGCAATGGTCGACTGGAAGAGATTCCTTGAAGGAATAAGTCCGCCTTTGCAATTCATGTAAGTTTTACACTTATTATTATGGATAATGCAATAAAGTTATACAAACAAACTGGCATATTATTTTCTCACAGTCAATATGAAAAGTACAGTGTTTAGTCGGGGATAAGTGAATAATCGAACATAAGTTTTTTTACCCTTGGTTAAAATTCTACTATATCTGTGCTAATTTCAGAAAACCTACATTCAGCAGACGTTTAAAACCGGAACAAGTTGAGTTATGGTGCAAATAAATAAATGTAACAGGAGAGTTTAGACTTTGGATGTAGGCAATTGGTAGATTGGTTCAATAGGGAGCGAACTGGGTCGCAAGCAATTTAAAGTTTTACCCAATAAATACACCAAGTCAAAAATGTTCGCATGCCTTCCATTGTACATGAATGTACAAATTGAAATAGACTGCGCCTAGTCAATTGTTTCTTGTAATGGAATTTTGGCAATAACGGCCTATATTCCAAACAGAACCTTTGTTCTCAATTCCGAACGAAATAAATAACATTACTACTGTGGAACAAAATCAATATGAAACTTATCCTCGAGATTTGAAGTACTAGGTGTAACACACAATTATATAAATTCGACTTAGTAGTTTCACCTTACAGAAAACGCAGTAAAACAATTTCTTGGATATTTATCTTGATTGGGTGGTTTACAGCGTTTACAGTGGATGTAGCCACTTTTCTAGTAGGCGAAACTCGGGCGTATCCGCGAATATCGTCTAACACTGCAAACTATTATTCAGTGAACTGCTTCTTATGTTTGTTATAAAAATATATTTCATTTAATTTCATAAATATCTGCCTATAACTTCACGCCAAGTCCTTTGCGGAGTAGGCACAGAGAACCAAGCATACATTCCTTGCGCGCATCGCCCACTATTAGTGCTCCTGACTAACCTTCTGGTTAACATAGATCAGCACAACAAAAACTACGTTTGTCTATAGTATGTCTATATTATTACTTTATCTTTGCTAAGCAACATAAAGCTGTGGTTCTCGCAAAGTAGTTCAAGTAAACAAATTGGATCTCCGCTGGGGTTTATCTGAATTTGATCGGCCTTAATATCATAGATTAAATAAGTTTTAACAAGAGCATACTGCGAATGAGACGTATAATTCTGAAAGTTTTCTCAATAAGCTAATTTCGTTAACAATGTACGAGTGCTCAAAAAGTTGTTAGAGAAAGCAAAATGAATACTAGTTTGTACCCGTGCCTTCACCCGCATATATCTTGTTGGCGCGATGAGAAGTATCCTTTGTTCACTCCAGATCTCAAGCTCATCATTTTTTATTTAGATAAAATTTGCTTTGCTTCTGTCGCCAATTCTCTGGAGTCCAGTTATCACATTAATAAGTAAGCTACTCTTATGTCACAGAGTTAAACCGACGCCAGTTTGAATTTTTCTCCGGGTGAGTTCGGAATTCAACATCACTGGAGGTCTCAAAACCAATAATCTCAATGACCCTAACGGAATTCAAAAATTAAGGATTATGTATGTATGTTCGCCGAGATCTTGGAATTAAAATGTCTGTAATGTATATATGTTTACGATACTGTATTATCAGCTTATATCTACATACTGCTGCACACATGCTTTCGCTAATGCTTTCCATCATATACTATTCTCCGCTGTCCGCATTCAGCCACTATCTGCCAGTCATTCGAAGTTATCGGTCCATCTAGAGGTGGTTCTGTCATACTATGCGCGGTGTGTTCTACCACGGTTCTGTTACCATCCCCTTTTCTACCGTAACTGAAATCCCCAACTTGGGAAGATTGGAAGAAAATAGTATGGAAGGAATATGGAAGGCAATATTCTGGAAGGCATATTCTGTTATATCTTTTCATTTAATAGCGTTTGCCTATAAGGCATCACGTTGAGTAGCCAGGTCTTGCAACCGCCCAAGAACTGGCCAACTAGAGCCACGTTCATTACATATCATGATACACAGGCAATGTTGATTTATTCAATTTTTATTTTATTGTAGATAACTACGAGCCAAATACACCCGCCGCTACCAGCCATTCACGATAATGTAGTCTTTACGAAAATGTACTCTTCGAACGAGGTGTTACAGTTTAAGTTATTTTAAATTTAGTTTACCTATATTTAACTTAGTTTAAGTTATTAACTGCCTACGATAAAATGACCACATACCATTTTAACTGTACTGTCAAAATGTTATGACAAATGGACAAACAGGTGGTGTGAAGATTGAAATGTTCCTTTTTTCCAATTTTCGACCGGTAGACTGAAACGGCTAGCCTAGTTCAAATATACTCGTACCTAGTAGCAGAATTCACTAAAACGGCAAAAAAATCACTGAGCTAGAGTAAGTAAGAAGAATGAAAATGTTTTAATTAATTTTCATCACTTGCTAAGTGGACACACTCAAAGCGCATCTACATACTCTAACGCAACAATTTAATTGTACATTATTTTATACTCGCAAATTCCGTGACAGTACAAATTATTTTTGTTTTAAATACTTTTTGAAGTCAACAAAGGGGGAGAGAGGGCGTTGTTAAAATGCCCTTTGAAGTCAGCAAATTTTCCAACGGGCACCTAACGAAATTGTTCTTTTATCCTTCATACTTTTGCTCCCAGTTTTTATAGCGTAAAAGTGAGTCAAAGCGTGACAAAGAGCACTGGCGGCCTTTCCACGGCAGTATGCGACGTAATTGAAAACGGGCCCGCTTACGAATTTATAAATTCGATTCTGGGGATCTCTTTTGACGAACTATTGCCACCTGGATTTTTTATAAACTTAAAGCTACACATTAACATAACTGTTGGCAAGGAATTGAAGTAAAATTAAATTAAATATTTAATGAATTTATCGTTGGGCTGGTACCTACGGTATATTTCTTACAAGCTATTAATTAGCTTGGTGTCCTGTCTATTTGTCGGAAGAACGCCGAATTTTCGAACTTACCTTTTCGAAAACAATACGTTTAATTTATTTATTTTAAATCAAATTGGGCGAATAAAACATTCGTAAATATTATTTTTATTATTATAATAATATTGTCAAGTTTTTGAATTGTATTAAAAATGACCAAATTCGTCGTGTTTTATCAGAAGGTGATATCAAGAGTCCTAGGAACCGGCGAACGTGCATTGAAAAGCTATGAATGTTAAAGAAGCGAGCGAGAACGCATCTTATGGTCGCTCGCTAAAGCTGCTGAGGGTATCTTTTGTCGGTCGTCCATGCCACCATTGCAAAAACCGGATGGCAGAGATGTACGGCGGGCGTTACTCTCCCTCGACATTCATAAGTCGAGTCAGATAGCATACCAGCAATGGTGCTAAAGGAGTGTGCTCCTGAGTTGTGTTCTGTGCTAACGCGCCTTTTGGTGCTTTCCTACTCCACTGGGCAAGTCCCGTCTTCGTGGAATACCGCTAATGTGTACCCGGTATCCAAAAAGGGCGATAGATCAGACCCATCGAATTACAGGCCTATTGCCATAATCTCCCTTCTCTCCAAGGTGATGGAGCGTGTGATAAACACACGACTCCTGGCATACCTAGAAGATCACGACCTAATCAGCGACCGTCAATACGGCTTTCGCCACGGTCGTTCGACTGGTGATCTTCTAGTGTATCTTACACACCGCTGGGCTTCGGCGATTGAGAGTCAAGGTGAGGCATTAGCCGTTAGCCTAGATATGGCAAAGGCGTTCGATCGGGTCTGGCATGAGAGTCTTCTATCGAAGTTACCATCGTACGGGCTGCCCGAGGGTTTGTGCAAATGGGTTGCCAGCTTCTTATCCAGCAGACGTATAAAAGCCGTGATAGACTGCAGTTACACCGATAGCTTGGATATTAATGCTGGCGTCCCGCAGGGCTCTGTGTTGTCGCCGACGCTGTTTCTGCTGCACATTAATGACATGTTGTCAATCGACAGCATTCATTGTTATGCGGACGACAGCATCGGGGACACTTATTATACAGGCCGTGCTAACATACCTCGTTCCTTCGTGGAGGAAAGCCGCGATAAACTTGTGTCTGAAATGGAGGGTGCTTTGTCCAAAGTATCTGACTGGGGGCGATTGAACCTAGTCCAATTCAAACCTACCAAGACACAAGTTTGGGCGTTTACCGCTAAGAAAATCCCATTTACTGTGGTTCCCAATTCCAGAACACGCCGCTCACAATTGCTAAGAGCATTGGGATTCTCGGTATAGAGATCTCCAGAGATGTCCAGTATCGAGGCCACCAAGAGGAGAAGGTCAAGCTGGCGTCCAAAAAACTCGGTGTGCTCAACAGAGCTAAACATTACTTCAGCGCGGGTCAAAGACTTATGCTATATAAGTCCCAAGTCAGACTGCATATAGAGTACTGTAGCCACCTTTGGGCGGGAGTACCTGGATACCAGCAGGACCTTGTGACTCGTTACAAAGACGAGCTATGAGGATTATTGATGATCCTAAACTCGGACACGGCATTGAGCCCTTGAGTTTGAGAAGAGATTTTGCCTTCCTTTGCGCGTTCTACCGGTTTTATAATGGGTTGTGTTCTGAGGAGTTGTTTGACATTATGCCAACAGCCTCGTTTTACAATCGCACAGCTCGCCGACGGCTGTTTCATGTTCTGCTGAGTTCATCCGCACACACTGGAATCGCAATGGTCACGCACTGTGTGGATCACGAGAAGTTTTCTACCAAGAACTATTAAGTTGTGGAATGAGCTCCCTGCCGCGGTTTTCCCAAGGGACCACAGTATGGGGTTCTTCAAGAAAGGCGTGAAGAGATTCTTACAGGGTCGGCAACGCAAGAGTGACACCTCTGGTGTTGCAAATGCCCGTAGGCTACGGCAACTGCTTACCATCAGGCAGGCCGTACACTTGTTTGCCACCTTAGTGGCATAAAAAATAAGTCCAACTCTCACTTGATTGGATCTTTTCTAAGTTTGTTAATGAGGATCTTGGGAAAGAGAGGTGGTGGGCATTTGAGCAGTCCGACTGGGAAAACACCTTCAACATACTAGAGATTACTGTTAATTGACAACTCCCTGGTAGTTTGATGCGTTTCCGCGAGTGAATGATATTTCCAGTAATCTCTTGAGGGTATTGCTAGAAGCAAAGTAGGGATATCAACGGATGAGCAATAATCTTTTTATTTGAAACGTTTTTATAATACGACAGTCGCTTAACACAGTGTGAGAAGCACGCTTGTTTACCTCCCGACGTCGTCTATTAAAAATAGTAACTTTTTTATCACATGATAATTTTTTTGCATCATAAATTCGTTTGACACCAGACTGAAAAGAAGCAGTTGTTTTCAATTACGAATTTTACTTCGTCAAACTTCCTTAACAAATGTTTTTCACCGACTTCAAAAAAGGAGGAGGTTATCAGTTAGGTTGTATATTTTTTATTTATGTTAGTTACCTCAGAACTCCGTCATTTATAAACCGATTTGAATTTATTTTTTTAAACAAAAGGATATACATTCAGTTTGGTCATGGGACTAAACTAAAGGGACCAACCAAACTACTGAAACGATTTGGATTAAATTTCTATGGAGAATTTTTATCAAAATCCATTCAGTGGTTTAGTTTTGAAATCAAAATAACTGGAAAAATATGTCATTCAGTGGTGTTTACGGTCACTTTTTTATACCACTAATATGGCAAACAAGCGTAAAGACTACCTGACGGTAAGCAGTTATCGTAACCTGGACATTTGCAACACCAGGGGTACCTTGTATAATCCTCTTCGCGCCCACTATGTATGTACTCCAAGCCTACTAATCACTTCTTATTGAAGAGCTCCATGCTGTGGTCCCTTGGGGAACCCTCGGCCGAGAATTTATTCCACAACTGAGAATTATCGGAAGAAAACTTTTCTGAAACCGCACAGTATGCAGCCATAGCAGTTCCAGTGTATGAAGGTGAACTCCTCGCCGTCGGCAAGCGGTACGGTTGTTAAAACAAGCTGTCGGCATCATATAAAGTGATTCTTCAAACACAACAATCGATAGAAAACATTAACGGAGGCAATATCTCTCCTTAAACTTGAGTGCTAAGTACCGCGTGTAACAATTCTCACAGGTCATCTCTGAACAGAAGCGCATGGTCTTAGCTGGTATTCAGGTGCTCCCGCTCAAAGGTGACTATAGTATTCTATGTGCGGTCTAACTTGAGACCTACAGAATATAAGTCTTAGGACTGCGTGGCTCTGTATAGTGCACGCAGTTTCTTGGACGCCAGTTTGACCTTCTACTCAGGTGAGTCCGGTATTGAACATCGCTGAAGATGTTGACACCGAAAATCCCAGTGTTATTGGTGATGGTAAGAAGTGTATTCTGGAATTGAGGAACTACAGCAAATGGCGTTTTCTTAGCGATGAACGCGCATACTTGTGTATTCATGGGGTTAAATTAGATTAAGTTTAACTAAGTTGTTAGATACTTTAGTTAAAGTACCCTCAATTTTAGACAAGTTAATCGTCCAACTTTCCTCCCGTAGAGAACTACTCTCTAGATTTCGTACTTTGAGGTAGCCGTTTCTCCCTTTCTTCGCTCATCTCTCATTCGTTTGAACATCTCATTGGAACAGCGCTGTCTCATATTTGCAGTACGTGTTCTACCCATGTTCACTTTCGATAAATCAGTTACGGAACGCGAGATTAACTAAAAATATTTCTTTTTATGTACGAAAAAAAGAACACCTACTCCAAAAATATCTGCTATAAAAACATGCACTTAATGGCACAAAATAATTGTTTTATTTCTTTAAATTACTATAAACAAACATTATAGTCTATTTGCACCTAAACAAAAATTAGAAACATATTTTTAGACTACTTAGAATAAAATTAATGTATTAAGACAATAGTATTCATTTATTATTTTTGGAGTTGGTGGCAGCGCATTTGTTGTGCATGTTTGTAAATAGGTTTGTTTAGGTACATTATCGCGTTCCCAAAAATCTTAAAAGCTTGGCAGGCGCCGACTTCGAAAACAACAATAAATTAATACGATTGTCTTAATACTTTGATTTTATTCTAACTAGTCTAAAAATATACTTCTAATTTTTCTTTAAGTGCAAATAGACACTATAATGTTTGTTTATAGACATTTAAAGAAATAAAACAATTATTTTGTACCTTTTAGTGCATTTTTTCATAGCAATATTTTTTTAAGCAGATATTTTTCTAAATTAACAGCCACAACATTAGATCATAACAGTAGGTACCTGGGCCAAATTTTAAGTCTCTAACATGCATACAGACGTCAGGGACATAGACTATAAACAGTATGTCAAATTTCAGTGTCTGACATGCCCATACAAACAGCTGCACATAGACACATTTTCTCTTTTATCAATTTTCAGGAACACCGTTCCTATGTGAATTATATATGTTTGTCTGTCGCTTTTTTTCGAATATTCGAATTTCGACTTCAGATTCGGATTCAGCATAAAAAAGTAGAATAGGAATGTTCAGGAACACCGTTCCTATCTCTTAAGGAACATGGTCAAAATGGCCGACAAATAAAAAATAAAAATTGAATTGTTTCATAATTGACGAGTCGAGCTTGCACATTCTCAACTGGTTGTAACTGAATACAGAATGTCATTCACCACAATACATTAGAATAGAGTATTATAGTGAATGATTATATAAATAAGCAACAGAATATTTTTTTATACATTAAAAGAAATGGTTACGTTGCTTGCATTATTACTTTAATTGGTTCAACTTTTATGACCTCAGCGTATACTTAAAACATGTGTATCTTTCTAGTAGCAACGTGATTGCAACTGCTATTTTAATGCATTGAAACTATTGCAAGTGTAACTTTACAGCCATAAAGGGTTGTTGCAAGCGCCGCCTGGAGAGTCGCTCAGAGGGGCGTATATTGTACAAGTAACCCGCTATATTTAAAAGCTGGTCTTTTCGACTTTGTAATCAGATTTTTGACAAATTGCTTTGTGTGCTCCCTTCTTGCTAACGCGACTATTTGTTATTATCAGACAATAACAGAAGTATGCTTTTGTTTATCTTGGACCTTATATCTTCTTCTTCTTAGCGTCAACCCGTTTCCTAATCCATTAGGATTGTTGCCCGCTACCTGTGCCCAAGGATTTGGTGAAAATACTGATTTCGACATGGAGCGACTGCTGCCACATCTCCGCAACCCAGAGGGAAAACCAGACCTAACCGAGGTTAGGCCACACGTCTTTTGAAATATTTAATTATTATTTGTGCACGTTTCCTTATGATGTTTTTCTTCACCGTCGAGCAAGTGATAAAAACAAAAAGTTAATTTACATAATAAAACATTATGACCATAATTTTAGCTAAGAGACATCTACTACTGAATAGGTACCTATATGTGTACACACGGTGCTTCAACAAAAGGTCAACCTGGTGCCGTTTGCATCCATCTGCTCCCTCCAATCTTTATCAGATCGGCGGTACTGTTATTAATGATGTCAATTTTATATCAAGTCGACACACGAGATAACAAACAAAAACTAAGCAAAAATTAAGATAAAAACTAAAACTCGACTACGACAAAAACTGCCTACTAAAATGTTGTCTATAAAAATAAGTTATTATTTATATGTATACAACTTACATGCCTAAGCATACAGTCCACCTGATGAGAAGCGGTTAACGTAGCATATGAATAGTTGCAGCACCCATATTAAGTATAGCTTACGAGTTATCAACTCTGCTGCTAACACAGCAAATCCTTAGAAGCTTATTGGTTATCTCACTCACTCACAGGAACACAACACCCTTTCAGAGAGTTCTAATTTGGCTGCGGTTTTCTGTGAGTTGGAGGTATTTCCCCACATTTTTAGAGGGTCGGCAACGCATGAGTGACGCCCCTGGTATTGCGAATGTCCATAGGCTACGGTGACTGCTTAACATCAGGCAGGCCGTATGCTTGATTGCCACCTTAACCTTATAAAAAAAACATTTAGTAGGGATTTGTTGTCGGAGTCTAGTTTCAGTTTTTCATTTTATTTTCATAGTACGTAACAGTAATATTCCCCGCGAAGCGTAGAAAACATGCCTTCAGATCTGTGGGTCCTCCTGTTTTAAAAAATGGTTCGATCGCATGAAAAAATGTTTAAAATGTAAAGGAGAGTATTTTGAAAAGCAATAAACATAATATTTTGGTTATAACATGTTGTTTTTTTAAGTTACGCGAAACTTATAGTGTGACCTACGTATAACCCAGTTATAATTTTAAGTTCAAATTAGTCTTCCTTTAAACATGTAGTAAGTATTTCAGGACTTTGTACGAGTACGTTAATTTCTGACTGTAGTTTGTGCGTGCCAATTACATACTTATGGAAATATTGGCATAAAAAGTTAATGATAATGAAATATACCCTCTTTCATAAAGTAACAACGGTGTATCCGAGTATCCCTCCACCAATTTTCCACGAAAGTAATCCTCAAAACATAAAGATTATGTATAAACCTAATTACCCTATCTCATAATTGCCTTGTTTTGACGTCTACCCTTTGAGAGCCCGTCGCTTATTTCTCGAGTCTTCTAAAGATATTAATAACCATCTAAGTCGCTGGCTGTCTTCCTTGCCCGCAAGTCGGTTAGGAACAGTCGTGGAGCGCCTCCCCGCTCGTGTTTTTCGCTAATACCCTTCGGAGATGATAAGATGATGGCTTTACAAGCAAGCAGTAATTACGGCCGTCCAATTACCGCTCCAAGGAAACGAGTCATTGCAGAAGGCTTTTGTTTTCAATGTTAGTATATTCTCATCTGGGGCTTCGTATTTCAATTTTAAGTTTATTATCGGGTTCTTTGTTAGAATTTTTAAATAATTACAGTAATTAGTTTTAGTGTTTACTGAGATAACTAAACTGTGATGTGAGTAAACAGATTTCAAACACGAATAAATACTATTTTTGAATAAATAAAATTAAGTGTTGCCAATAAATTCAACATATTATATATAATACGATCAAATTGAATACTTAAAAAGCTATGACGGCGGAGCGCACATATAAATTGTCCAAGTTATTTAAATACTTTTCTGGAATAATATAAAATATTATCATTAAAAATCTAAATTACCAATATAAAACGCTAAATGTGTAGGGTGTAAAAGGATATTTTATAGTAGGAAATTAACAATGTTTCTCTAATCTTTAGAGCACTGAAATCAAAGTGGGGTGCGTTAAAAGGAAACCATAATTAAAGTCGACAAGTTGCCAGTCGCAAACGGAAGTTGCAGCGTTTGCGGAGCGGTGGCGTGGGCGGTAGCGGGAGCGACAACATGCGCTCAATCGATGCGCCGTTCCCTATAATTTTACCGTAGGACTCCGCGCCCGGCGTTTGTCAACTAATTTGTCACTCGAATATCGAATTACGCATGAAATGGCGCGTAACGGGCTTGCTCGAATATCAGGTTTTAAAACAGAATTCAATTCTCCGGTCGGCTGTAAGTATGTAGGTGCTTGCAGGCATCGGCATCTGACAACTAATTGGCAAGTAAATCTAGCGGAATCAAATGAATTCATAGCTGGAGAACCGCGCTCTATTGCACTGAAACATTGCATTGCCCATCGCTTCTATATCAATTAAAACTTTCCGTTCAGTGAATATTAAATATGTCAGAGTGTATTTGCTGTTTTTAATAGTTTCATAACTATTGTTTATTGTTGTTCTGTTCAGTAGATTATATTGTTTGCATAACAAATGAAAAATGGGTCAGTATTATTTGTTTTGTATTATTACCAGCAGTGGTTATATACTTTTAAAACATTGTATATTAATAAGATTGCATTTATAGATGGCTTTTTCCTTACAAAATATAAAGTAGGTATGGCTTGGTATTTTTATTGTTATTGCGATTTATTATTCCTCCGAGTGAGTGAGGTTACCAGTGAACTCTTGAGGAGATGTTGTGTTAGCAGATGGGTTGAGAACGTGCGAATGATACTACCTGTATTGCAAGCAATAGGCTACGCTACGGTATCCATTTTACACTAGGAGGGTCATATACTCGTATGTCTCCTGATTCTGTATAATATTTATATTTCCGAGAGATGTCACATGTATCGTCTATCGTAGCTCACCACCCAGGCCGTGCCATACGTCGTTGGCGCCTCCAACGACAAAACCACAAGTAAGAGAATGAAATGCACATATAGTGTCATCTATGCCATTTTTATATGAATTATTTGAAAATACTTTAATTAGTACTTTTATTAGTGCTTCTCCAAAGTTGACTATTTCATTGGTTACTTGTGTTTTCACGGACATGTAAACGGATACCTTTATATTTTCGCTACTTCCCTCTATTATTGTACGCGCTGGTATTTTGAAAAGCTGCGAGGATCCATTACGTATCTTCCCGATACGTGGGGAGGGGTGTAGGGGTATATGAGAAGAGATTTTATGGCGCGCTAAGTGAACGTCATCCTGCACTACGCACGTGCCAATGCCCGTTGCTAGGAGGGAGGAAAGGTAAGGTGCCTATACGGCGAGATTTTTATCTCTCGTCTCCTGGGATACTATTCGAATTCATATTCCATATTTTGTGCAGTTTTTATTTTTGGGACTGAATAGAGTACTCTCCCTTGGATCAATAAATAAAACTATATATCACCGGTTTTATCGCTAAAGTTATATTTTTCAAACTAGTGAGCATATAGTTGCCAAGGATAGAAAAACATAGAAATAACTCACAGATTGCGCACGTTAAATAATAGTACATACATAGTTTTAAAACTAAATTAACATAAAATAACATGAAGCGAAATATGCCTTAGTATGTGGAAACGTAACAAAAGAAAACATAAATTAATATACCTATATAATCAGCTCAAAAGACAGAGTTTTAAAAATTTATGAGAATTTCTGCTTTAGTCCCTTGAAGTAAACACTATAATGTAGATGAGCTCGGCGCGGGAGTGGTTAGAAATGCTACTTTAATACCAATCCCGGCGATCAAACCTTCGAAATGTTGTATAAAAAATAGTAATTACAGTTTAGTGATAACGCAAAGTCATGATGTAACAGATATGTCCATACCAAAAATATTCTGCCGTTATTCCAATAAATCACATAAGTGTTATTGAAATAGTTGACTGATTTTATAATAATGTTTACTAATAGTCCATTATACAACGTACATTTGATTTTATTGAAGGATGACATTTCTCTATTTCTCATGGTAACGCATTGTTCAATTTGATTGCCGTACAAAATGTATTGTGATACTATGTATACGCGAGTACTATAACTTTATAGGTACGTACCTCGGAGCTAATCTGACGAAAGTTGTAGCAAATATGACGTATTATATCGTAATCGTAATTAATCGTATAATAATTAGAAATCGGAAAGCTATGCTGTATTGCTACTCGTACATTAAATATTAGGAATTAAAGTATGAAATTACCGATTTGTACTGAAAAAAATGTTTTTTTTTCTAAGATGTAACATATTTAATCAAAATATTTGTCGTCATTATCTATACATTGCTGCCATCTAATCGGAATATTTATGCCTTTGCGAGAGTATTTTGGGGATCTATAAGTATTCGACAAACTGTGTAAAAGCTTTTGGTACTGCCTCCTGGGAAGTACATTATTTACCACGTAGAAAATTGTCTAAATCACGAACAAAATAGATGCCAGTTGGAGCAAGATCTGGCGAGTACTGAGGATGACATATGGCTTCTAACTGCAGCTCCTGTAGAGTTACAACAGTTCCTCGTGCAGTGTGGTGAGGTCCTGCGTTATCATGGAGCAATAATGGTGAAGATTCATGAGTCGGGGCTGTTTCACTGCCTGTTTCGCCATCATTGTTCGAAGTTCAACACAGTAAACATCTGCCGTTATTGCTTGACCAGACCTGAGAAGGCTATAGTGAATAATGC
Organism: Pyralis farinalis; assembly: GCA_947507595.1. Lineage (NCBI taxonomy): Eukaryota > Metazoa > Arthropoda > Insecta > Lepidoptera > Pyralidae > Pyralis > Pyralis farinalis. Next base: position 23,036,915 of record OX382264.1, on the reverse strand, counting down.
CATGAACAGTTACCATTACCTTTTTATTGGGAAGTTTTGCTTTAGGGCACTGTTGCGGAGTTTGACTCATTTTTCGCTTACAGTTATCGTAACGAATCCACTTTTCGTCACATGTCGCAATTCGATCCAATATTCCTTAATTTCTGTACCGATTCAACAAGCCAAAATAAGTTTCAATACGCGTTTCTTACTGTAGATCAATCAAATCACGAGCCACCCATTTTTCATATTTTTTTATGTTATTGATTTGATGCGAATTAGTCAATATTGTAGGTAAGGTAACATTAAACCATGCCGCTGATTTCTGGGTAGTTTGACTCGGATTGGCTTCCACCATCTCCTTCAATTCAGCGTTATTCACCTGCGTCTTCCACGGGGCGGTCTTCGAGTGGTTCGTTCTTCAAGTCGAAGTTTCTATTACGAAAGCGTTTAAACTAAAAACGCACGGTGCGTTCATTAGCAGTCTCCTCTCAAATGCAGCATTTATTGCGAGCAGTTTCTGCCGAGTTAGTTCCACATTAGAACTCGTATTCAAAATTTACTCGGATTTTCGAAATACCCTTCTTTCCCGTCTAAGCAGAATAAAAAAAAAAAAAATTGAAATCCGAAAATCAAGTATTATACAATTTTTAAAAGAAAAAAGTCATAGGTACGAGTATCATGTGAAAAAAGATTCACTCGAAAATCTAACACCTTAAAGGTTTAATGTCAATTCAAAATATCTATTACTATAAAACGGCAATTTCATATTTTAACACCTATTAGTTTTCGACATAAACGTAGGTGGAATGCAACTTATTGAATAACAATTTTTTTTATCACTGTTTAAGCAGCAGTGATAGCTCAATGGATAAATAACCAGTCTATTAATTTATGGTGCCTCGTTCGAATCCCAGCCTTTATAATCCTATGACTCACCACCACCACCACCACTTAATTTGTCTATTCAGATTTATCTACATATTTGTAAATAACACTTGCTGGGTGGTGAAGTAAAACATCGTGAGGAAACCAGCACGTGCAAGAAATTATATTTCAAAAGATGTGTGACTTTACATAAGAGAGGTCTGATCTTCTCTGTGAGTTATAGAGGTCTGATGGCAGTCGCTCTAATACAAAATCAGTATCTTTGCTAAATCCTTAGGTTTAAGTAGCGAACCCTGCTTATCATAATGGATTAAGAAACGGCATAACGCTAGGAAGAAGAAAATCCTATTTTCAATGTTTGTAGCTTGCATCAAGGGAATTCCATTCATCCTCATGTACAGTCATGTACAGATATGAAATTATCAAACTGCCATTATTAGACAATAGAAACTAAATATTTTGATTTCTTTACTAGCGTACCACTATATTAGCTAGTGATTAATGTGACTCAGTCTTTTAAGACAACTTAAAACAGTTCGACTCACGCTAAACTCAGTCTTTTAACCCTAAACTAATGTGTCATAGTTATATGTTTAACTATAGGCAATTTGATTCGTATTTTAAGCAGTAAGTATTCGAGCCTCAAAACTAAACCATTGTCTAATAGGACTAAAATTGCTTAAAAGACTCGTACCATACCGTCTAATTAGTAACTAAGCTTGAATTTGATAGTGCTAATGTCATCGCACTTGCTGGTATCTTTTTGAATTTTTTTAACTTGAATGAATTAGTTGTGATAAATTATAATTATGCATAATAAGTAGCTATTATTTAGTGACACTTAACTACTTATACCATATCATATTAGGGAGATTGAACTATATTAAATTCATGCATGACTCCATTGTGAATCGCGACTCGAGTTATTTAATTTCTGTAGTCTTCTAAATATTTTAAGTTGTTTTTACTTAAGACTAAACTTTTTCATAAATACTTGGATGATTAAATCTATAAAATGTATTTGTAAAATGGATGTGAATAAGAAAAGATGTGAAAGTAAGAAAAGATGCTCATCTCTTTCATCCTTATATTAATAGGTTTAGAATTTCCGAATAGAAAATTCATACGTAAAGTATACGCATTATGTGCAACAAACAATAAATATAACCTATACTTTGTATAATCTATACCTACTGCCTATGGAATTCCGCATTTCGAGATGTTGTTAGGGGAGTCCGGACGGAACTATGCCTTTTTCCGCATTCGCACAATGAAACGGCATAAGACGTAACGACATCTAATTAATAACCTCTATCATATCTCTATTGCTCGGCTTATGCGAGGGGTGGCGCGGGCTTAGCGTAAGAGGATTGGCAATGGCCGCATGATTTGTTCCGGACGATGGTAACGAGTAATTTTTTGCTATTACCCTCCATGCCGTGGGATAGAAAAGTAATATAGTCAATCAAATGTGATTAAATTTAGATCAATGGGCAATGAAACCAATTTCCATAGAAACAGGGTTAGTCCACGCTTGATGTAGTTAGATAATTAGTCTTTTTTTAATGCAACGTCGTATGGTACGGCAGCGGCCCTCGTAATGTAAAGTGGTTACCGTAGTACCTATGAACGCTTGCAATACGTTTAGAATGGATTGCACGAAACCATTTTTGCTGCTAATTTTTACTGGTAACCTCACTCGCAGAAATATAACAACCCTCCAGAGAGTTCTTTGGCTGCGGTTTTCTGTGAGGTGGAGGTGCCTTCCCAGACAGGTTGCTTTAATGCGTCCTATCCCTCAAGTTTGGAGTTAAACAATTCTATCAGTCTTCGTCAAACGCCAGTATGTTTTTTGTGGTAATATGTGACTGATAGACCAGTAGGCCGTTTTAATGTGTCTGTGAGTTCATCAGATTTCTATCAGTCTTGACTGTAACGTTATAATTGTAATTACACCGTGTCAACAAGACATTGTCACATCCGGGGTAGTATACTATTCTGATTTGGTGGCAACAAGGGAGAACTACCAGGCATTTAGGCGGTTCTGCAATCTATATTATTGGAATCGATGTGTTAGGTAACAACTCACAGTTTAGGTCCCAATAGTGTTAGATATTTGATAATCTGTGGTGCACGGCAGTTGAGCTTCACTTGACTAGCCACCTCTTTGAGGTTTTAAATGCCTTATTTGTCATATTGCTGTCTCTTACTTTGCCAAGAGGGGAAGTCAATTCCAAAACTTCCTACTCCTACAAATTTCTTCTGATTAAATTCGTTGTGAGTTCCAAGGCAGCTGTAGTTTAATCCCCGGGACGGCAATGGACTTCACTGTTCATTGCCTTTTTTGTGGTCGCCGCTGTTAATTCTGGCTACACAGGAGACACAGTGGTGGGTATGAGTGGTGGGCCTGTCCCGATCAAAACATTGCCAGGTTGCCCCTCAGGATATGTTTAGGGGGTGCCTTACCATTCATTATTCAATCGTTTCATTTGTTTCATTGCCAGTATTTCTATTTCAATTAAGGAAATTATTTTTGCCAAATAAAGGTAGAGTCGTCAATATTTTTCATTTCTGGATATTGCGTAGGTAGATCCCATAATATACTCACAAATCCAATTTCACAATGGTTCTTTCATGTTCTCTCCAAAATTTACTGCTTCCAACGCTAACAACTATATCGCCTTTGTGGTTTCACACACGTACTACGGGCAAACCCTATAAAGAGGTTAATTAAAAAAAACCCGATGTATGTAAATTGTTACATGTGTACATTACTATTGACAATTGTAATTAATTACCTGCTTCATTTTAGCTATCAGGACAGCTTGTTCCGAATTACTAGTGAGTATAGACACTGAGAGTTCCGAGTGCTCCAATTAATCATGATAGCGAAGACTTCTTCTTAAAATTCTTTTTATAGAGACTAAGAGCTCTAGAAACTATCGGTTTTAATCACAAAAAAATTAAAACCTTCATTTATCGATTTGTTTTCGAAATCCCCTTTAATACTCATGTTTAATTTTTTTTCGTCGTTTGGTTTTATTGGGTCGGGAGGCGTACAAGCATATGGCCCACCGTAGCCTATTAACGCTTGCGATATGTTAAGTATCACTCGCATGATGCCTCCTCTGCTGCTTACACAGCAACTCCTGGGAGCTTACAGGTTACCTCACTCACACGCAGGAACACAATAACCCTCTAGTCTAGGGAGTTATTTGGCTGCGTTTTTCTTAGGTGGAGGTACTTCCCCAGACGGGCTGCTTTGATGCGCCCTACCTCTCTTAAAACAACCAGACTAAGACAAACAGACATGTTCATGCACACAAATGTTTGCCTTGTGTGGGAATCGAACCCACGAGCGTTGGTGTCAAAGTTGCGTCATTCACGACTGAGCCACCGAGCTCGTCAAAAATTCATTCAACGTTATTTGATCTGTTGCTCTAAGTACCTTATTTGTTCTCACTTGATCTGATTAACTTGTCGAATAAATTACACTTGGTGACAAGGGCTTGGTGATGCATACTGGAGGTGAATATTGGAATTCTTTAGTAATTGCTAGTATGTAATCTATAACATTTCGATTATCGGCTCATTAGTTTTGTTTCAACGGGACGAATACTTAAGCCAAGGTGAGAAACGTGCCCATATATTTTTTAGCGAACGATATATTTTTTTAAACTACTAACTATTTGTTTTATTGTATAAGTTTATGGGTCATAAATATTATGTATATGTGTTTGTTACGATTCAATGAGTCGGGATAAAAATGCATATACCTAAGCGTCTTTCAAAAATAAGTCGTGACGTATATATATAAACGTACATCTAAACTACAGAAAATAATCTTGATATTACAGAGGTTAAGAGACAAACTGTCCAGCATGTTTGTTAGCAAAGGGATGATGTTTTGCACGTATAAGCGGCTTAAGGTCGGTGACTACGAAAGCATAGGAAAGCTTCTTAGTTGTTCGTGTCGTTAAAGCCGTTGCCTTGTCCATCATGCTTGCTGGCCAACGTATTCCAACAGAATAAGTAATGCAAAATGGAATTGCCTTACTTAGATTGTAAGGTTCAGGACATTCTACTATTAGCTAACGAGGCTATGGCGAATGAGAGGTAGGAACCACAGAAGGTTAATGAAGAGTAGCTGTCCTGTTGAATAAACTCCACCTTATTGTAGCCCGATTCTACTAAAAAACTTCCAATGCACTGCAGCGCGGCGTGTGTCAAAATGCATTTATTTTGACGTTTCGTTGTAATCTGACGTTTAATGAAACATCAAAATGTACGCATTTTGACACACGCCGCGCTGCAGTGCAGTTGCAGTTTTTTAGTAGAATCGGCATACAGAAGACCATAATCAAAAGCTACTGCAGAAGATCGTTCGACGATTCATCTGAATGCTATAAACCTAAGTTGAAACATAAAATTCATAGTGTGCTTGTTATACTGAAAATACTTGCAGATAATAGTGCCGTGTTTGGCCTTTTGAATTGGCTGCTCCGTAGCACTTTATGACAGCGACAGTGTTTGTGTCAATAATATTTTACAATTGTCTAACAGATTTCCAATATAAGTAGGATTACTTTTAACTTCTATAATGATACAAATAATATTGTATCCTATTAAAGGATTTGTTCAAGTTATTTTATACCGGCTTATATTTTCTATAAATATTTCTATAAATTTTTGTATAAGCATACAAACGTAGACTAACCCCGATTATATATGTATCTATCGACGAATCACTTCACTATGAGCTATTATTAATATATTGTGTATAATTGAAGGACCATCTATCACCTACCAATCAGTATTTATGCTTAAATACATAGGCATTTATTTACAACGGGTGATTTTGATTTATGCACTGCTACCAAAAATAATAGAGTTTCAAAGCAGATTTACAGTTTTAGATTTGTTTACCATTCTAAATATTACGTTATAGTAACAACTTTTCTAGGTTTTGCCGACTGTCCTGTTAATATAATAATGCAGTCTGCAAGAGAAGTGAGTATCTCGATTAACTTCTTGATTTAAACGACTCTATTCAAATACTACTCAATGTATTATTGAAATTTGCAAAATTTAATATCTATACCAATTATTCATTCATAAGTAAATAAATAATATCATAATGACATACGTGAAAATTATGAAATGTGACAGACACTACCGTGACTAGGCCATATAATTTCATTGGAAATCATGTACATAAATTATTGGGCTATGCATTATTAACCATGCAATCTAGTCGCAGAATATCTGCCAATACCGATATCGTATGGCCAAATCGTGTACTCGTAATGTACACGAAAACTTTATGCGAAGACGATTTTGTAATTTTTAGACACCGAGTTAAGTTGAGTACCTCAAGAACAGCCATGCACGAGCACGGCGCCCTCCATGTAGTATATGGAAAAATTACTACCTGCTCCACGAAGCCTGCGGTTTGAGTAAATACTTGACAGTATTTACTCAAACCGCAGGCTTCGTGGAGCAGGACGAAGAAGGAACTCAGAAGGAGGGAAAGCCCGCGTTCAAAACTCTTTCTAGTGCTAGTCACAAAAAGCAAGAAAAAAAAAATGCAATTTAGCACGACGCTAATACCCTGACCTACTCTAGTTAGCGATGATGGTACAGTCGGGTTTATAACTCCTAACATGAAATGGGAAAATGGTGTTCCAACCTGTGGAAAACGATGTGGGCGGTGAGAAATTTCAACGTTGAAACGGATATCGTCACCACGACCAATGTAGCATCAAACGAGCTCAGGGAAAAGCTGGAACCTATAGTCGGGCCCAATGTACGATACAGAGTGTGCATCATGGCGTCATAGCTAGTCAGCGGCTTAAGGGGGATAAGGATTTTAAGAGACTGATATTCGATTAGGCCCTTATGAACCACTTTGGAGTCGTGGTGATAGCAACAAGGCTAACGGTTTGCAAATACTTTCTGCTGATAGGCGACTAGAACTAATTATTATACATAGACCGGGACAATGTTTTTAATATGGGGTACATCAGATCAAATGCCATTACAACCATTGACCAAGAGCTTCTCTGTGCTCACAAAAATCCCATGGACTTGCATATACCCTGACCTACTCTAGTTAGCGATGATGGTACAGTCGGGTTTATAACTCCTAACATGAAATGGGAAAATGGTGTTCCAACCTGTGGAAAACGATGTGGGCGGTGAGAAATTTCAACGTTGAAACGGATATCGTCACCACGACCAATGTAGCATCAAACGAGCTCAGGGAAAAGCTGGAACCTATAGTCGGGCCCAATGTACGATACAGAGTGTGCATCATGGCGTCATAGCTAGTCAGCGGCTTAAGGGGGATAAGGATTTTAAGAGACTGATATTCGATTAGGCCCTTATGAACCACTTTGGAGTCGTGGTGATAGCAACAAGGCTAACGGTTTGCAAATACTTTCTGCTGATAGGCGACTAGAACTAATTATTATACATAGACCGGGACAATGTTTTTAATATGGGGTACATCAGATCAAATGCTATTACAACCATTGACCAAGAGCTTCTCTGTGCTCACAAAAATCCCATGGACTTGCATATACCCTGAACTAAATCTACAGTGGTGTATATTCGTCCATAGCTGTCATTCGTTCCCTGATCGACATACGAGGAGACGCGATTCCCGAAAGATCAAAAACACACACTTTATTCGGTTCACGCCCAAGATGAAAGGGAATCAATGAGATAAGATTTCAATACAAAATTATGGTAAAGCAGTTGGGTCTCGTGTCCATACTATTCATGAATCAAAGACAACTACTAGTGAAAAAGTGTTTATTGTGAGATCAGAGAAGAAAATGTCGATATTTTTCGATATTGTACCTCACACGTCGTGGCGATTTCGCGTCACACCGGTACTCGTATGTATATGTATATATATATGTATACTATACACGGCACGATGATCCAACGGCTTCGCTCTTCCAACGGGTCTTATTTACCAGAAAGTCTAAATAAAGGAAAGGACCTTCGGATGGCGATCTGTGGTGATCAGAACTCAGCAGTATTTATTATTATTGTATGTATTATTAGAAGTAACTGTAAAGTATGTGTTCACGACATACTGAAAGGAAAGGAAAAAAAATAGGTAGAGTATGTATTAATATTAGTAATATAATGAGGATGGGGTCGAGAGAGGCGAGTAAGTTATGCTCACAAAAGTGTCCAAACGGGCAGCATCGGCGGGCGGGCGCGTGTTCCCTTCAAAATGGTTGAATATAGCGATGGCTGTCTCACGTGTCAACTCGTCAATGGGCGCTGCTCGGGGGGCTAGTCTACGCGCACCTCCAAAATTCCATCTCATTATATAATAAAAGTACTATGCTGGTTCTGTAGTATTAAGACGAAGCGCTTGTGCGGATTAATAAATCTACCGTACCATAGCCTATAGAGTTAAATTATTAATAATACCTTAAAAAGTATTAATGGTACTCTTACAAGATCATTTCCATGTGTATGTGTCTGTCAGACTGCCGAATGAAATAGGTCACGAGAGATATTAGGAAAGCTTTATGAACGTTTTTATATCATTATATTGTATTAGCTAGGCTTTGAGTTCTATACAAAATTGTTCAGACTTTGACTGTCACACAGCACCCAGCTTTATCAATACTAGGTTTATCGCTCTATCTAGGTAAAGAAGTACTTCATATTTCACTTCACACATCTCATTCTTCACGTAAAAATCAGTATCTTCGCCAATTGGCTTAGGCTTAACTCTCTTTATACATGTCATTCGCTTCATTGGCATTCTTTTTATGCCCAAACACTGGTTTCTTTGGCTTCTGACCACGACCAAGTTGGTCGTAGTAGGTGAGTATTGGTATTTCTCGACTTTTGCATCCTTTTACTTCCGCGTCGTATATCTATTTCATCATTCTTTCCTCTTTCTCAACTCGGTCTACAAGCGTTACGTCGCAGTTTTAGCTCAATGCTCGTATCTCGACTCGCTTATATTTTACTTTCATACTCTCTCTGCTCTCATTTCCATATGTTAGCGAGAGGTAGCAATCAAATTTATTGTAATGAATCTCGAGATAAATCAAACAAACTTTCTTTCTTTTCTACCTATCTTGCGAGTGATAAAATGTATACATTAAAGTAAGAAATTAAGGAATGAAAGAAAGAACATACATATTCCTCGGAAAACGACTTCAACTTATACTTTAACGATTTATCTTATTATTATGCTTTATGTTGCCATGTAAAACACCGGGTTTGAGATATTAATTACATTTGGAATGTTTTAATCTACTGTAAAAGTTACAGGCGGCATAGAACATTTTAATTTCAATATATGTCAATGTAATTGGTGAACCGATAGTTAGATATGGAACAGAGTTGGCATACTTGGTTTCTATGAGAATGTAAGATTTTATTACAAAATTTGAACCAGTATAAAATGTTAGATCAAATCCTATACTAGCTCTTAGGCTATAATTCAAGTTAAATGTCTATGAGAGTTAGGGCGTATCAAAACTTTACAGATTTTATGTGTTCCTGCGAGTGTGTGAGGCTACTAGTAAGCTCCTAAGAAGTTGCTCTATTTGCAGCGGGGTAGGCAAAGCGGCAGCAATTATGTTTTGCAAAGCTACGGTTACCACTACACATCAGTATGCTTGTATGTCTACCGATATTGTATAAAAAAAAACTTCTGAACTTCAACTGTAAACTTCATGACTTCATAAAATATTTATTTTTAATCCGTTTATGTAATTTCTTCTATTTAATGTAGTTGCCTGAATGATCGTATGTTTTAATATAAACTTCACTTACCAGAAATAGAAATTCCCTATTCATTTAATATAAAAGGAAATGGAAAATTAAAGTGCATGTTTTTATTAGCTATCCATTGCGTTGTGTTGCACAAATGGCTGATAATTAGTGACACAGCGAAACACCAGTGCATCAATATGCTTGACGTGGTTCATGTTAATTGGATAGCGCCGGACAATGGCCCGACGACTGATGCACGCGGCGCACGGCTCACGTGCATTATTACGACATATTGTTCTCGACTGAAACAATTCGCTCATATTATATATAATATTCATCTACTGTGTTTTTGATTGTGATCATTCGTGTAGTCTGTTTCAATTTATGTTGGACGTCTAGTCTATAAACCGTTGTTGTATTTAGTTTGTGTGTATGCAACACTCTTGTATACAGTATAACAACTACGAGCATATACAATATTGATTAGTGTATTGGCAAGTACCTATATATTTACGCTGCACCAGCGCTGCCATTGTAATAAATATAGCTACGATAGTGTTTTTAATGGTCCGTATTCAGCGTAAGTCTATTAGAGAAGCTAAATCGTCTGTCCATCTCAGGAATGAAACATCACAACTATAATAGTCATAGGCGACGAGTTAAATTTTACAAGGAATATAATACGCTCGATAAGCAGAGCCCTTTGGATAAAAAACCGACCTAGAGTCTTAGAACATACTCCACCACGCTGCTCAAATGAGGATTGGCGTAGGCCAGTGTTTTCAAGCCGCCCGGGAGCCATTGTCCTAGCTTAACGACTGTCATCTATGGAAAACAGTCGGCGCTAAAGGCTTAACGTGCCTTCAGAAGCACTGAGAAACTCGAGATAGATAAACCCATCCATAGACAGGCTGCGGTCAACGTTGCTTAACCTGCGTGTTTGGTTATAATGACACGCGCAACGACGCCATCGCCAATTTGTGTTTTTTAGTGTACACGAAATTTAATTATAAAACGGAATTACATTAATAAAACGGAATGAGCATTCCTTTTCCCAAATTTAAACAAAAAACAAAAGAAAACAAGATAGTTTAATGTGGATGTCATCAAATTTATATCACGATTTCAAAATATTGAATAAATGAGTAGCTCATCAGAAGAATTGTATTTTAACTGGCAAAAATTGACAATTGTCGCTGAATAACTGCAAAAAAGTAAATATTATAGGACTAAAACTTACATCTTTCTTAGAATAATCTGTTTGTTGTATCCTCGCAAATGAGAGAAAGTAATACATGTCTGTGTTGAAATAGTAATTAAGGGCTTTGTCTATTTAAAAAGGACGCAGGTGGGGTTGTGTCTTCTTAAATTCGCTTCGTGAGTACGCGGCTACGCTTCGTCCTTCTAGTATTATTCTAATATAATATTTGATTTATTTCTGCTTTAGTAATATATTGTTTCTCTTTTGTCTTAAAGTATTTTTTTTTAACTTACAATTATACTGAAACGTAGTATATACCTACCTGTATATCTAAATTCGATACAGAAAGTTTTACAGAGATGGAATGAGAGCGTTACCTTACCTGTCACGTCCGGCCTCAAGTTCGATGAAATGAGAGTTCCAAGTAAAAAGTTAACCACTGAAATTGATGCCCGCTGCTCAGCAATCGCCGATCATCCAATAACACCACGGGGATATTGTATATACACGTATACCTTCTAGATTCCATTTAAATTGTGTGTTATCGTAATTTCCTTACCAGTTATAATATTGAATTAGATAACAGTCACTGGCATTTTCAGGCACTAAAAGCAAAAGCTCGTGATAAAATTAAAACTCTAACAACATCAGCTCCCCTGCTCTTTTCGATTTAGTGACGTAACAAAGCCCACTTTCGCTATTCAGCTTTTACAGTACCAGATTTATAAAATCAAGTTACTACTAATACGTGTTGCGTTGCGATAGGCGACGAGTTTTTCCACGGGGAAGCGAACATTTTTTATAAAGCAATGCAAAACAATTCGTGTTGTTATTTACGAAGTTTTCCATTTCGGAACAAATTTGTTTTTAGCTTTTATGACAGATAATTTGTCAAGGGTAGCTGTGCTCAAGTCAAAGATAATTTATCTGTCTCAACCGCTTTATTTATTACAACGCGTTCGCATCTTCGTTGAGCCCTTAAAGTTAGTGGTTAATGGAGCTTCTTTGAGGCTGAGACGTCACTCACTTTTGCCGGGGGTTAGTGGCGGGGCGAGGGAGAAAGGCCCGATGGTGGGCAATGGACAGTGGCCAGCCGCCTGAGTAGTCTTATTTTTTGCTTCCCTTTAGTAAGTGACGGGTTGGTAGGAGACGAATGAACTGTTCGGCGATGTGGCGTGCAATCGCTAACACAAAGTTTTCCCGTTTAACTAAAAAAATTATAATATATAAAAAATAAATAATAGTATAAAATATAATAATATTTAGTTACGAACAGAAAATCATCGTCACACACATTCTTAAAATTAAAATTATTAAAATTAAAATTCGTAAAGACCAAGACTAACCTACTATGACTTAATTGGTCGTGTTTTATCAGAAGATGATATCAGCAGCAGCCTTAGGAACCGGCGAGCGTGCATGAACAGAGTTATGAATGTTAAGGAAGCGAGTGAAGTGTGTAAGGATCGCCTCTTATGGCGCTCGGTTCTCTCTGCCTACCCCGCAAGGGACCTGGCGTGAAGATATACATATATATACATACAAACATTCGTGTGTTTTGTTATGACTATAACAACATGCAAATTTTTCTTTCTTTACATGTTTCGTTAGTTTATTAATTTAACAGTTACCATTTTGTTTAAAAAAAACAGATATCTTTTACTATCAAATCGAAGATTACAGTCATAAGAATGGTCACGAGTTATTGACGAGTATCGAATGTTCCGGAGCGAGACAAGTTAAGAATATAATGGAAAGATCAACGATGATGTGTAGTTATATTACTAACAACAGAGTAACGGATAGAGATGCATTTGAAAATGGACCGATACACGAGACAGAAAATTAAAGATTAGCTGGTTCATATTATCGTCAAATAATTGAGAATATGAGAAGCATCATCATCATCATCGTCAAGTATGGTCGTATATTGTCAGAGAAAAGTGACAACAAATGCTACAGGGTTTAATTTTGCGATTTACTTTCTCCAGGTCATGTAGATGACATATAGATTACCACATATTCATGCTGAAACTAAAATGAAAGACAAAGTTTTCAAATATGACAACCAGATTAGAACAGGAATCGATATTTAGCACTTGCTTAGAACGACTCACAAGTAAGGTCCGGTATTTGACAGGACTGACTAAAACTTAGTAATACAAGCACTCTACTCTACGCCGGAAAGCTCACATTTGCGATTATTTTTTTTCGTATATCGTGTTATAGGATTAGTGAGTCAAAGGCATCTAAGTCGCTACTCTCAGGATTATAAAAATGCAGCGCGGTAAAAGTAGAACTAGGTTGGTGGGCCTTATGAAACTCATAAAGAATTCTTTTTAGGGTTTTAAATACATGTTTTTATTTTTTTAAGTACATACGACACTGGAAGTTGCTTGCATGTGATCATACAATACATTGTAATTAATTCTAACGTCTAATTAACTTAAGCAAGAAAGAAATTAAACCACTTAAGGCAAAGGATTTCTTTACTTTGGTTTACTTGCGTTAGTTACATATTTTCAGGAAAGGTCTTAATGTTTATAAACCTCAATGTACTCGTTCCCGTTTTAGGAATGCCGTATTAAAAAGGTTCTTTAGGGTTACATATTCAAAGGGTGCTAATAGGACCCTATAACTAAGAAGTCTTACAGGACAATCCTGTTTTTTCGTCTTGGATTTACCAATCAGCAATCTCTCATTTCAGAGGTTAAGCGGCACGAGGAACGATATTTACGCTCAGACTGGTATAATCAGTAGACCCGCTTCAGATCACCGCTCTAGGCATCTTTCGTTCATTACATCTATCAGCTTATTCATCAGATTCAGAATACGTATTGGTTATCATGTAATCCATTTCTCGTATTTCACGTATCTATCCTGCCCTCATCGACTCGCTGCGCGGAGAGTGGAGGCCCTCTTTACTGCATGTACAATGATGATATACAGTTACCGTAGCTTACGGAAGCTTGCAACACCAAAAGCATCACTCGTGAATTTTCGACCCTGGAAAAATCTCTTCATCTTTTTGAAGAACTTCATCCTGTATTCCATTCATTCATCGTAATCGATTCGTTTCGTCTCTCGATACTTTCCAGCATTTTTCCGAGCCCATTTGACTGAACTCATCATCATTTCCGAAATGTAAATATTAAAAGCAGAGGAATCTTTAGGAATCATAAAGTATATGGCGGTAAAAAATAAAAACTAAGATAATACGATATTAAAGTAAATATCTGGATAGATGTCGACTTCCATAGAGTTTTCTTTTAAGTCATAACTTTATAGTTTCTAATATTAGTTATATGTCAATTAAATATGCTACAAAATAAACCTACAGGCCTATAGGTAATTGTTAAAGAAATAATCAAAATTGGACCGGGGATTGTGGTATAAATTTTCCTCATACCTATACCATTATTGAGCATCACTAGAAGCATATTCTTCATTCCTAGAAAAGAAGGAGGAATATTTAGATGTAGTTACTAGTATTAACCAAATAAGAATAATCAAAATTACGCGTAAATTAACAATAGGACCACTTTAGTTGTAAGTACATATGAAGGAGGAGAACCTTAAGTAAACATTTATTTATAAACTGTATCTTCAAGTTAAGCCCTTTGCAGGATAAGCAGAGCAAACCGAGTGCCACATGAAAAGGTCCTTACATCTGTGTCTTTATTAACTTTCACAGCTCTACTCTACATTCATGCATGTTTGCCAGTTTCTAGGGCAAAAACCGGGGTGTGGTTGTGTCGTAGACACGGATGTGCGTTTTACGTGAATACGACTTCATAACAGGTAAACGTTAGTACGTTAAATTAAAATGAAATTATATGATGCAGCGAAATGATCTCAAAATGGCGGCACTTTCTCCAGGCCGCACGCGATGTGTTGCAGTTCTCACTCAACGTAAGATCTATTTAATTCTTTAGCTATCAAGTGGTGTAATTAAATTTTAAATGTAAACGATAGATATATAGTTACAATACCAAACTGTATCTCCAGATTTTATCTCCAGTCGTTTGCCTCCCACTATGGTATCAAATTTAAAAACTCTACAGGAACAATTAAATGATATTCAATTTTCAATGTAGTTAAAGTGCAAAAAACATAGTAAGTATAACTATGTCTATGAGTATATGTAATAAAGTAAACATATGAAAAGTTTAACATGTTAAATACATGCATAATTACGGAAAGTACCTATTAGAAAAAGTAGTGTTTTTAATTAGCTTTTTTTTAAGATTTTTGAGTGCATCCAATTTCTTTTATTCATAATCCTAAAGTAACAATTGTCTATGCATAAATAAGTAAACACTAATATTTCTTTAATAGCGTACTAAAGACATTAATCTTTCATTATTTATGTATAGACAACTGGCACAGTTTTCTTCTTCGTATGTATTAGTCATTTAACATCTGGGTTCTAACAGCGGTTACATATAAAATGGTGACATATTTGACGTTGATTGTGCATACATATAGACACAATTAAAGTTAAATATGTAACCATGTAGAAATGTTAAGTGGCAAGCTATTTGATTATTCAATTACTCTCTGAATAGTCTTCTAAAACGCTCTGTGTGATGTTAATTCACCCTGTATGTAAGTACATAATTATTTTATGACGTAGGTAGAGGGGGATCGAAAAACAAAGTAAATTAAATTAGCAGCAGTGGGATTCCATTTTGGAGGAGGCAACTGTGAAGAGGGAGGAATGATGATTGATGATAGGATATGATTCGTTTCCACTTAACACATCGTAAAAGGGGTTATTTTATTGCCTCCGGCTCTTGTTCCTGTTAGGTCAGTGACTAATGAACAGCGTGACTCGACAATTTTAAACTAGTTGTTTTATTATGAAAGTGGAATTATAATAACAACAATTAATTGATACGGAACATATTTTGTACGTTCGTAATGTTCTTTTTTTATATAACATCTGTAGGCATACAAGCATACGGCACACCTGATGTAAAGTAATGCAATACATCGAGTATCACTCGCGCACAAAAGCATATAAATATTTATCCTGTATGAGAATCGAATTCACGAACTTTGGTACCAAAGTAGCATTTCTAACCACTTTCATGAATATTATATATTTGAAACGTAATGGTCTTTGTAATTTGAATATTAATGCCAACATTGGAATGAAATAATGATATGGGAAAATAGCATTGATGTCACTATTTATTCTGCAAATACTAACCTTACTAACCAACTATATTGTAAAAGACAAAAATGACTGTTTTGATTACAGCTTACAAACGATATCATAAATAAGTGTTTTTGTAATTTAACACATTGTACGACATCTAAATTATATACAGAGAACCATCAATTTCAATTATAAAGAAAGCACTAACTCGCTTTTAGGCAACGTAGCGAAGTATGCCCTAAATCACTTTGTTTGAAAGAGACGCATATACGAACGCACTGGGTTAAGTATACTTGTATGTTGGTATGGATACAAATATTTAGAATTTCTGGTTAAAATATGTATTATTTAGTAGCCGATTACCTTCCTACTTATCAGACATATATAAATATATAAATATCATAAGGAAAACGAACTACGTACGAGTACGAGTGTAACTCACGCACAAAGGGTTTCGTACTATCGTATTATATTTAGCATTATATATTTTTGGAAAATAGTAACGAAAAATAGTGCTGAAGATAACACTTTTCTTGTATGAAAATAGAAAAAAGTAAAAAATTAAAGGCATCTCTTTAATTTATAACTTTATTCTATTTTTTATTACAGCGGCCATAGTAACATATAATCAGTGAAAATTTCAAATATGTACTTATTGCGGTTGAAAAGATAATCATGTGATAGATGGACAAGTATTAGAACCATTATTATAGGGTCCTATCATAATGGCACCCTTTGAATATGTAACCCTAAAAACCATCTCCACTGCCATCTAGGTGGAATAGTAGATCAATGGTCTTGACCGAGTGGTCTTTCAACAGAGCTACCAGAAAGGTGGAGTGTTGGCGAGTTGTTTTATTTCTATCTACTGCTGTAAAACCGCAGTGGCACCATTTACGTATTAGCAGATCAAAGTTATGCGACTAATTTTTACTGTTTTTTTATGCAATGCCGGGACACAATCAAGCACACAGCCCACCATATGTAAAGTGGTCATTACATCTAAGAACGCCTGCAACACAAGGAGTATCGCTTCAGCTTTACCGCCCTGACTGCAACTCCTTAAGAGCTAATAGTAATCTCACCCGCAGGAAAACAATAACTCTTCGGACTGGGAGTCAGGGAGTTTATTTGAAAAACCTCTAGACAGTATATTTTAAAAACCAGAAAGCTAAATTAATGTGGCATCACAAGGTTTCATTTTTCAACTTTTTAATATAGAATTTAAAAAGTGTATAATACTCGTATATCTAAATAGATTAACCCTAACAGACATTCATCGTTTATTAAATATCATATGACACACATGCGCAAAATAGATACAATAATAAATAGAGATTGTTCTCGTACAGAGATTAATTTGTGATTTCGAAACAAAATATTGATATTTTCAGGGGTCAGTATTTTCCTTAACAAGAAAATAATGAATAAAAATTACTACGCTACTTGCTTACACATTAGAAATTTCTTGGAAGTTACGAGGAACGTAGGATATAAGGAAACAAAAGTTTTACTTCGTCATCGGTCGAAGTAAAACTTTTGTTAGAATAGACGTTACTGAATAGTGATTAAATCACCAGCAATATCATCAACTACGTATTTTTAAAAAGAAACATGAAACCATCATCGGCCTGTAAATTTTTTTCACGACTACAAGTATTAGCCAAAACATCACTATGTTTGTGGGCTCCATTATGGTTGTGTAAATAAGAGAGATATGATGCATCAAAGTAGTCCAACTGCTGAAATACCTCTACCTCATAGAAATTCACAGTCAAGCATAAACTCCTCGGAGTTCGCAGTGAGGTTGTAAAGCGTCAGAGGCATTGCTGTGTTAGCAGCAGAGGTGGTAAAGCTATACTCATATGTATTGTATGTAATGGGCTATGGTACTATATCAGGTTGACCATATGCATGTATGCTTTTCGACAAAAAACCATCCAAACAAGAAATACAACACGTAACACATATGCATTAAAGAACATAAGAGATTTGCTATTCAGAGTATATACAGTGAATTATAAACAACAACGTATTTATTCGTGCAACAAGTGAAAACAGAAATACATTTACTATTTGGTTTTACACGCAAACAAAGCGACAGAAACGAGACACGAGAAGGAGCCAAAGAAAACGAAAAGTAAACTGACCACTAATACTCTCGACAAATCGAGTCTTTACATAGGTTATATATTATTTACGTTCAATTTAAAAGCTAACGTGTTCGGGAATAGCGGTCTTGTATCGTGAATAAGCAAAATTGTGCGCGGGCAGGGTTGTAGGGACGTTCCCCTATCATATATTAATGACCATGTCCTAGCGGTGAGCGTAAGACTCGATATATGAATTACTCGTTAATATTTTGGCTACATCATGCTACGCTGGAATGTAATAGTACATGTTCATTTCACGCCGACTTATGTCGTATGCATATATATATGACGTTCGTATTTTACGCGGCTAACACGTAATAGCAGTCTTGTTATTTTTTCCTGGGCGTAATTTTTGTGTATGAAAAGTAGGCGACGGTAATGGAATAACATGATTAATAATATTGTTCATATCTTTACGCCAAGCCTCTTCCGAGATCGGCAGAGGAACCGACTGGGTCATCGGGTAATACAAGATTGAACAAAATTAATTGTACATATTAGTAACTTAATATATATAATTCATTTTGTCCAATCTTGTATTGCCCGCCAAATTTCAAGCCAAATTGCTTGCCAAATTGTAAATACATTTTTTTTGTAAATACATACTTATTATACATAGAAAATACCCAGACCAAGACAAACAGACATGTTCATGCACACAAATGTTTGTACTGGGTGGGAATCGAATCGAACCCACGAGCGTTGGTGTCAAAGTAGCGTAACAGCGTGTTCCACCACTGCGCTACCGAGCTCGAGCTCTAAATTAATAGTGTTTTATCATGTTAGGAGAGCGAGCGTGCATAAGAAGAGCAATTAATGTTAAAGAAGCGAGTGAGGCGTGAAGTTATAAATTAAGTTACTTCTCTGGGGGTAAATTACATACTTATAATACTTTCATTGAAATTTATCGACAGGTAGCTAGCTACTTAATTTAGAATTGATAAATATACATTCTGTGTACTAAGTATCGGGAATTTGTCAATAAAACAAAAAATACAAATTATTCATCTAAATTTATTTTATCGCCTTCAAAGTAGGCCCCATCGCTTGCAATACAACATCTCCACCGCTTCACCCAGTCTTCCATACATTTTTCATAGGCTATTTGCGGTATGGCCTTTAGCTCATTCAGCGAATTTTCTTTTATGGCTTCTATCGACTCAAAACGTTTTCCTCGAAGTGGTAATTTTAACATGGGAAATAAAAAAAAGTCAGACGGAGCCATATCAGGTGAATACGGTGCTTGGTCGAGAACTTTTGTTGAATTTTTCGCTAAAAACTCTTTCACTATAATGGCTGTGTGTGATGGTGCATTATCATGGTGCAGCATCCATGAGTTGTGTTGCCACAAATCTGGACGTTTTCGGCGGATACTCTCACGCAAACGCTTCATGACGCCTAAATAATATTCTTTATTCACTGTTTCTCCCTCTGGAAGGAATTCGGAGTGAACCACACCACGGTAGTCAAAAAAAACTGTCAGCATCACCTTGATTTTGGAGCGACTTTGCCGCGGTTTTTTGGGTTTCGGCTCGTTTTCGAGACGCCATTCTGAAGACTGTTGGCTTGTTTGCATGTCGTACTCATAAACCCATGTCTCGTCGCCAGTTATTATACGTTTCATAAAGGTCGGATCCGTAGAAGCTCGGGAAACCATGTCTTCAGCGACATGCTTTCGCTGCGCTTTTTGAACAAAATTGAGCTTTTTTGGAACTAGTCGAGCGGCGACGCGTTTCATGCCTAAAATGTCAATGAGAATGTTGTGGACGGACTTAAAAGATATGTTCACCTCACTAGCCAACTCTCTCAGACTCATACGTCGATTTTCGAGCACTAGCTTCTTGATTCTGTCGATGTTTTCTCTGGTCGTAGCGGTTGAAGGTCTACCAGAACGAGGCAAGTCTACTACTACTTCTCGGCCTTCTTTAAAAGCCTTATACCATTCATAAGCCCTTGTTTTCGATATACACGATTCGCCGTAGGTATTTCGCAACATTTTTAGTGATTCACCACATGAAATATCATTTGAAACACAAAATTTAAGGCACACTCTTTGTTCAACAATATTTTCCATTGTAAAAATCGCCGAGGACTCAAAACTATGACCAACAAAAAGTGTAGTTTAAAACAAATTAAATGACAGATCCCGCTCAAATTTTGCGCGCTAAATCAGTACAGTGCTACCAACATGCAGTAAAAAAATTAGAACGACCTCTTTTACGCGGGTCTTTTTATTGACATATTCCCGATACTTTTTACACAGAGTAGTATATCTACAACTTCAAACCAAGTCACTTCACTGGCTTCTTTAACATGTATACATGTTTTCATGTACGGTTCCTAGGCAAAAAATACAATACTATATTTATTGATAAATAAGTATATTACTACGATTGTACTTTGTAAAGATGTGTAGGGCTTTCCAGCGGTAAATAGATTCAGTAAAGCATTTTCCATCCTAGGAGTGCTCACGGCAAGCTGTGTTGCACATGACTACCCTTACACTGCCCACTTTAAACAATATCTAATTTGACAAATAATTTAATGCTATTTATTACTCAAAACGCCAGAGCGTGTGTATCTGCATAAACTGAATGGAAAAAATTGTTTATAATACGACCTACGAATAAATTATTATTTATACGTAGAATACGACATAGATTTTTGTAAATCTGTTAAGAAATCGCATTTCAAAGTAATAATAAACAATAATGAATATTTATATCAAGTTCTTATAATTTATTTGAGTGCACATGTCTTCTTAAGAGGGTGCACAAAGCTAAGTGGCGCCCTCATTTTGTTTTTATTAATAACGCTGTATTTAAGACCAATTCCAAAAAAAACGCTCTATAGTGCACTAAAGAACCATATTTATGTTTTTTGAGACATATTCTGTTTTTATTATTTATGTAGAATTAGTCATACTTTTGATTATTGCTATAAGTGACCACAATAAGCAATAATTAAAATTTTGGTTACTTGTCATAGATAATCTCGTAAATACAAGATATGTTTCAAAAAACGTAAATATGGTTCTTCAGTGCACTATAGAGCGTTTTTTTGGAATTGGTCTTAAATACAGCGTTATTAATAAAAACAGAATGACGGCGCCACTTAGCTTAGTGCACCCTCTTAATAAACTCAACATCAGCATAAGTGTTTATGTAATAAGCAATTATATTACATTAATTCACTTTAGTTTTGCATGCCATTATAAATCTTATTTCGTTTCATATAAAAGTGGTTTTCGAGTAGTGATTTAACACAGTAAAAAATATTTTTGTTCAACAATTTACATAATTTGTTTTTAAATCGTGTGATTTTAATTTTTAATGATGTTCGTTAAATATTTCTCTGATCTTGGTATAATAGAGGTATCTCGCAATTTGCACAATGTAATCAGACTTTATATCTCATCTTCCTTCAGGCGTGCTTCAGACGAGTACGTTTGATGGAAGTCTTCTAATGTTTATAACGACTACCTGATAGTCGTATATGAGTCCTTATTAGAAGTGCAGTCTTCATTCATTCAGTATAGGTCAGTTGTTATCTTTGCATACAATATACACTTTTAGCGTTTCTATTGCAGAATACGCCAAATACGCCAGTGATATGTCAACCTGAGTAGTAGTGGTTCTCTATTTTAATTAACAATTCTACAAACAAAACATAAATGTAACTTGCAATTTGATTTAATCTGGTAGGTATGCTTCCGCCTTGTAGAAAGACTTGTAGCATGTTATTCTATTGATTAACATCTACAGCACCTGAGGGTGCCTCGTGGAGAGGCGAAATACGTGTCGCAGCGACGACCAGGCCAGTCGTGGCAGCGATAGTGTTAGGGGCATGCGGTTTCTGTTCCAGATGGCGACGACCGCAGCAGCCGAGAAAGAGACTACCGGAGCAGCCATGGCAGCGTCGGCATGTTGCATCTACTAACGGTAGTGGGTGAGTGCCGGCCGGCGCTAGGCCGCGTGAACTAATTGGTGGCGGAAGCACACAAAGCCGGTTAGATGAAATTGCATATAAATTTGACTTTCGCAAAATAACGCCTGAATCTACTATAAATGCAGCAATTGTAATAATTCTGAATATGATAATCACCACAGATAATATTAACAAACATCAATGGTAACGAATTGTAAACTTCCAGCTTTTTAATTATTTTTAGATGTTTGATGATCCTTTAAGGAAATCCAAGTTAAGAAAATGAAAGAGTTCCGATCCAGTTTCCTGTAGGATTTTTACTATAGAATTGGATGCGTTCCTAAATATGTCACATTTAAACTATTATAACTCCTAAACTGTTTAACTTATAGCTATAATTTTTATGTGTATTTTTAGTAAATAATCTGTATTTACTGTATATACATTAGCTACTTAACAGCTTACTGGTAAACCCACTCAGTCGCTGGAACCCAACAATCTGCTATGGAGTTGTAATTTGACTGTGCTTTTCTGTGAGTCGTAGGTACTTCATTCCTTAATCAGGACAGTTTTGAACCGTCTTACCTCTCTCAAAAACACTCAGACTAATACAAACAGACATGTTCACGCACATAAATGTTTGTCTTTTTGAATTGAACACGGTGGCAGAGCTAGGCACTAGACTTACAAAAAAAGTAAAGATAATTATTTTTTCAATTACTTTCGCCTCTTAATGAAAAAATTCGATGAAATGATTGACATTAATTTATTGCTTACTATTTTATTTATCAAATACAACCTCTTGTGTATGTCTAGTTCTCTACATAGATTGGTATTGCTGAATTACAACATAAAAGTTAAAATGGCTGCCGTTTCAGTATGATTGTAGGAAAATGACTAAATTCGTTGTATTATACGCTATTATTACACCAGTGCCATATACCAGTAGCCACCATAAGCCAGTATATAAGCATTACGATTTTTGTATGTATTCGGTATAAATATGAAAGACTTTGTAACCGGTAAAACGGATAGTAAGCTATTACCGTAAAATATCTAGTAGAATGAGACGAACATTGTATACATAGTGAAGGAAGGTCACCAGAGACGATATAGAAATATCGGAAGGGAGAATTTAGCATGTTCAAGTTGCAGTCACGTCACGACTCCTGGGAATGTTACCGTCGCACTGTCCAACACGATCACGTATAATGCACTTAATATATTCTTAGAGCATAGGCAGTGTACAGCAACGTAATACGTCGGGCTAACTACGGGCGGCGGCGTTCGTTAATTACGTAAAATTGTGACGTCACAGGGGAGGATCGCGCTCGGCTTGCACACGTGCAGTTAAGCATGCAGTTCCCGAATTAACCGTGTTTAGCAATAATTCGATTGTGGATTAACTACCTGGATCTCAATACATGTTTACTTATGCCTATATTTACTTGAATATTTACAATACGTTTAATAAATATTCGTGTGTGTATGGTAAATTCGTGAACCCAAAACAACAACATTTTGTCAGCTTTTAATTTTGTTACTATTAGTACAACCCTGTTATTTACAATATCATTTAAAGTTTCACACGATATCGTATAATTATTGGGCAAAATAACTAAAAAGCTCTTTTATTTTCAGGGAATTTGGAAGAGAATTTTTCTCTTTCAATAATTGTGTTGCTGGGCTGACTTTCTTACGTATAAGTTTCTTACTTAAGTATTGTAAAGTTTTTGATATATTATCTACATATAACGTTATTTACTAAAAAGAAACAGTATTTCTTCGTGAAGTTCTAAGAAAAATATTCTATCTGTTTGGCCAATAAACAATAGAATGAATGACAAGTAGTGTTTACAGCTTTCAAAGAAGTTAATAGAGTTACGGGGCAGCCCAGCAAACTTAGATTAAAGTAAGCGTAAATGGCAAAGAAATAAATTATTAACGTGTAAAAAGGCAACAAAGGTCTGTGTACTAAATCTAATTATTTTGAGCTAAAATGAACTCGGATTAAAAGTTACATTCTTAATTCTCAAGTTTAAATTAGCACTTCTCGTGAATAAGTTTAAATTAATGTGGACGTCACAAGCACTTTTAAAGGCCGAGAGGCAGCGAGGAGGGTCTATCAATTTTTTATTAGCTCTAAGAATCTCTTGACAATGGCGGGAAGGGCACAAGCTATTATATTTAATTAGATGCCACACTAGTAGGCTTTATTGAATTGTACACGTCAAAATTTGTCTCATGGCGTCCTGTTAGCCGCTCCATTCAATACGCGGTCGGAATGCAGAGTATTTTCGAGCCTTTTGATGAGAGCTAAGATTAATTTCGGAGGGTTTGGAGAGCTCAAAGGAAATTTTAGAATATAAGTGCATTAATAAAGGTTTTTCAGCCTCTCGATAGGGCACTCTTTTATCGCAAAAATGTCTTTATTAAATTTGCGGGCTTTTATGTGCATGTTCGGTGACTTTATTACGTTAAAGCCGCCGAGTACTACCGTATCGGGCAAAATTTGTAGCGTTTTTAATAATGTGAATGAAATTTAAAAGCCCTTTCAATGATAAAAAAAAATATTGCTATTGTCTTTCTACTGTCTACATCTTTATACAGCAGTTTGCACATGTCAGAGAATTTGCTTTGATATACAGTAAACAATAATTAGGTCACCAATTGAATGTCAAGTAACTAATATTTTTTACTTTTGATCCATATTTCGGTAAATAGGTAGAAAATAAAAGATACATAAAATCTATTTTTGGCTTTCGCGGGTACTTACATTATTATAGTTTAATGTCATTTACGTCTCTTTTTTAAACCTACCTATATTTCAAAATACTGTAAATCATTTCTCATAGCTTGATTTTTTTACGGTTCCGTAGCCATAGGATATGAACGGAACTCTGTCTGTCCATTCGTCATTTCTTATATACCACTATGGTGGCAAACAAGCATATGGCCTGCCTGATGGTAACTAGCTACTACTACTACTACTAGGTAGCCTATGGACATTTGCATTCACTCGTGTGTTTCTAAATAAGTCACACACATCTGTCACAGAGCTGTATCTTACTACCCGTACAATAATACCGTTGTAATGTAAGGTACATACTTGGTCGGATTTTTAATTTTTATCTACCAGTTATTCCCATTATTAACATTTGAATTGGCGAGAAGAAATACCGAAAAGCATTGTTTTTTATACAACCAGATCGGGAAACAAGCATGCGGCCCGCATTAGATGGTAAGTGGTCACCGCAGCCTATTGACGTGCGCAAAACCATGGGGATGTTACTCGCGCGCTGTCAATTTTGTGACCTAAGGCTGTTTCGTCACAGTACCCAGTAATTTCTCTACCATACCTCACCCTTCAAACCGGAACACAATATAGCTGCTTGGCGTTAGAAATAAGTGAGACAGAAGTATCCATGCAGACGACTTTTGTACAAAGTTTCCCTCTGGTGAAAACATCTTCGCAATGTATGGATTTTTTTAGTTGTCAAAAAAATTATCAATAAAATCATACACTAACAATGTCAACAATCCCATGATAGTCAGAATGTAAAAAGACATATCAGCGAATTGTTAGCCGTCAGAAAATTGTCACAAATAGTTGTAGTCGTAAAAAGATAGATAGTATATGGACAGATTAGCAAAATGGTAAAAACATACGTCGATTTATACCAACAAATAATGAATTAGGTAATAATCATTACGTTGATGATTAATGTTTAATTTTTTGAGTCAAGCCAGGGACGTCGAGGAAACGTGGTGGTGGTATACGTTCTAAACACTGTCTTTGAAGAGCATCCTAGCAGTATTAGTGTTTTAGTAGTAGTAAAAATATACAAAAAGGGGGTGCGTACCTATGGGATGCGTGATAATGATCTAGAAGTAGTTCAAAAACTGCAAATATCTTGTACCTGTGGTGGCTGGAACTTGAGTGACCCGTTGTGGAGCTGGACATTGGTGATCGTGCTGGGTAGACAGCTCCGGTGGCACCACCTTCAGACATCACGAAGTCTGCAACAACAAACACAATTTTGTAACATTTATATATATATATATATATATATATATATACATGCGGATTTTCGGATATTTTTAAAATTCTTTCTTAGCCTACGTTAACTAAGGAAACTGTGTAAAAAACGACGTGTCTGTGTCGTGGACACGGCCGTGGGTTTTACCTGAATGCGTTTTTGTAACGGATAAACAAATGTAAGTTATAGTAAAAAGTATATGATCCAGCAAAATGACCTCATAATTGTGGTGCTTTCCCACCCGCCGCGAGCGATGCGTCCCAGTCCTCACTTGACGTGACGAGTTCTTTCATTGGTTCGCTATCAAGTGGCGTAATTTCATTTTTGACGTAAAGGATAGTCATGTAGCTACAACGACAAACTGTTTCCCTCGATTATGTAATCATGAGTTTTCTGAATTGCAAAGACTTATTCACGTCAAAAATTTTAAGTTCTCAAACACTGAGATAACGATGTTTTGTAGATGCTAATTAGGTAGCTAACAAGGCAATGGTCGGCAGTTACTCTAAGTCTATACAGATTTGTAAAATGAGGATCATCGCTCGCGCGTTGGCAACTCTTGTTAGTATTGTGTGATCTTTCCGAGCTGTGTTAACATGTCAGTCTTCTTATAAAATTATACACATACAGATTACTTTCTTAGTACGCATTTAATTGTTATGTGGTACACATATTAGAACAATGATATAATTATAAACAGTAAAGAGAGCGGATCGTACACTAATTATATCATAAATTGTCATTACTTTATATCCCGGTAAGCCTTACCGACTCTATTATGTTATTTGCTCATATTATATGTACTGACCTGGTACAGATTAACATACATAAAAATTATGAATACTACTGTACTGTAATGTTACATTATCTCTAAAATCACAAGAAGAGTAGAAGCAGAACCGTGAAATTGTTTATTCATGTCTATGTAATGCTTATTTTATTCCTCTTCGTAAATAAGAAATCTTTCCAATACGGCATGTATCTGCTGTATATCTAAAAAACTCATTTTCGTTTTTTCCTTTTCCTTATTTCACGTACTTATATCAAAATAACGTTCCATACCCACCTATAGAGATGTAGAAGGCGTAACCCAGTGAATGGACGCGCTGTTTTTGTTACACTGCGGCGGACCGCTAACTATCAATCCTTCTGTCACGCTATCGACAGCGCATTTGTTTGCTCTCACCATTTTTGTCTCAGTGTTCGCTCCTTTGCCGCTATATTTGTGGTGGAGAGGCGAGCGGCGGCGCCGGCGATCAATCTGCCGGCAGCGGCCTTTGAGCATGACGGATAGCCTCCCGAAGACCTAGCGCCTCGCTCACCACAACACCGCGTCGAGAACACACCATACATTTTATTGACGGCCACTTTTACACGGGCCATGAGTGCTTCTATTTATTTCCGATGTCGTCATTGCCTCCTAATGAATTATTTATATTGTTATCCTAGTCCCCGGCTGATGTTTATGTAAGCGGGTTTTATACAGAAAAAAGGTACAATAGGAGATAATTGAATAAAGTTTATCTTCAAAAGCTATGGCATTTGGTACACATTTATCAAATTATCCGCTACCAGGGAGCGCTATCAGTAGGCTTACATCGTTTTAATTTTTGAAAAATGTTCTGGATTAGGGCAAGTGACGTGACACGATGAACCGGCCCCTCGCTGTGTGCACCGTCGACATTCTGTGAATTATAACTTCCCTATTCCGTTTTGTTTATCATCTTGCAAATGTTATTACACACGTTTTCCGCTTGTGTAATACGAGTGTCGCTGGAACAAAGCAAGAGCGACATGAATCGAAATTTTATTTTTTCCGGTAGGGCTAATCAAAGAGTCTGGTTTTAAATACAAAGTAAATTAAAAAATATTACGCATCGATGGACGTGTCCGTTGGTATTTTCTTTGATACATAATTTGTTGTTGCTATAACATCGTGAACATACAACTTTTGTGTTTTTTTTATTAACATCACATAATGTATCGTAAACAATACACTATATTATAAAAAAAATATATTAATATTAAACCAGTTGAGAATGCGCAAGCTTGCATTGCCAGAGGAACACCTGGCTCGACAATTATATAAAAAAACAATTTTTTTTTTTTAATTTGTCGGCCATTTTGACTGTGTTCCTTAAGAGATAGGAACGGTGTTCCTAAACATTCCTATTCTACTTTTTTATGTTGAATCCGAATCTGAATTCAAAATTCGAATATTCGAAAAAAAGCGACAGACAACAACACAGACAAACATATAGATTTCATATAGGAACGGTGTTCCGGAAAATATAATGTTGAAACATTTGAGTTGAAGTAAGTAGTTAAATGAATTGTTGTTATAGGGCAATCTACATAAGATTCACACTACATACTTTTCATATCTCTCTAGATTTTATAGTATTTGTTATCTATGAATTTAACGAAGAAGGAATATACTTTGGCTATCACGAATACACTTAAACGTTAAACACCATCGATTTGAACTGATGAACGTCATAATTGCTTCTATTTTTATAGTACTGTTGCTGAGTAATGTGACACCGTGACAGCCCAGTGGATAAAGAAGTGAGCTTGTGACCAACTCGTCCCCGGTTCGAATCCTGGTATATACCGTTAAATTCGTGTTTTCGGATTTATGTTACATACTTGTGAGTATAGTGATACTCACAAGTATGTAACATAAATCCGAAAACACGAATTTAACGGTTCGGCAATGAAGGAAAACATCGTGACCCGTGAACCCGTACGTCCAAGAAATTATATTTCGAAAAAAGTGTGACCTTACCTAAGATAGATCTGGTTTACCCTGGGTTTACCCTCTGAGTTGTGGAGCTCTTCGTAAGGTAGGCTCGTAAGGTTGCTGTGTTAGCAGTAGAGGAGGCATCGCGCGAGTGATACTCAACGTATTATAAGGGTTCATAAGGTTTTATTTTATTTAGGACAACAAATAATTGTACAGAGGCATACCTATTAATTTATAATATCTATTAATTTCAATATGTAGTTAGTTGTACAACCAGCACCATTATCCTCAACTTTACACAAATCAGTAGCTGTGTGTAACACAACCAATAATAAAAAAGAAAACCTTTGTATGTATAACAGTATTATTTGACGAGTTGGGTAGCGTAGTGGTGAAACGCGGTGTTACTTTGACACCAACGCTCGTGGGTTCGATTCCCACACAATACAAACATTTGTGTGAATGAACATGCCTGTTTGCCTTGGTCTGGGTATTTACTATGTGTAATAAGTATGTATTTACAAAAAAAAAAATGTGTTTACGTATATTTATCAGTTGTCTAGTATCCATAACACAAGCTTCGCTTACTTTGGGGCTAGGTGGCGCTGTGTAATTTGTCCAATAATATTTATTATTATTTATAAGTAAACAGTTTAAGAGTTTACTTAGTGCAAGTTTACAATTCGTATGACAATTATGTATGCAATAAATGATAACAAGTATTCAGTAACAGGTTCATGGGCCGTATGCTTGCATGCCTCCCTGCGTTGTAAAACAAAAATCTTAAACTATATTTCAACAAACGACTACGCTGTACCTGTACAATTATATATTTACTTTTATTGTATAATGACAAAAATATGGTAGCCATAATGCAGTCACTAATTTTATTTCTTTTTTTGAAGTGAAAACTTCTTTAGCAGTGTTGTGCACTTTTTGGGATGAGTAATAAATGTTAAATTCGCGTCAGGACACGTGACCCTGACCGTAAGATTTTGGTGAGAATTAGAACTTAAGTTCGCTGCAGCGCTAAAACATTAGTTACCTCTAATTAAACAATTAAAACATGAAGCGCTAGCTCGTTAGGCATATTTTCTCGCGACCAAAACGTGGTAAGCGCCATGAAATTCTTGGCGCTTACGCGATTCGTTCAACGTCGTTTATCAACATCGCTGTTTGGTTTAAGTGGCGCAGGACGCTTGCGCGAGTGTGCGTGTGCGTGTGTGTTTGAGTTTTAGAGATTGGCGATGATGATGCTGGTAATGATGATTGTGAAAGAGTCGTTGAAATTATGGATGAAAGTTGATTTTTCTGAGAGATAAACTTTTTTAATGTAAAATAATTGTAATAGTTCTGAAGTGTTACATTTTTAATGTAATATAAATTGTCATGTTTGTGTACGATAGCGCAATAAATGAATATTGTATTTTACCACATACATGATAGTATTTTATACTGATAAATAAAGCAATTGGTGCGAAATTATTCCCTAACGATTCCAAAATATTCATAAATGCACGACGTTTTTTTTTATACAACGTCGGGCATACTAGCATACGGCCTACTTGATGTAAAGCAGTTACCGTAGCACTTAGGCTACGGTAGTAGGCTACTAGTAATGCTTGTAATATATTAAGTATCACCCGCATGATGCTTCCTCTGCTGCTCACACTGCAACTCCTTAGGAGTTTACTGGTAGCCTCACTCACACACAGGAACATAACAACCCTCTAGGGAATTGTTATTTGGATGGGGTTTTCTGTGAGGTGGGGGTACTTCTCCAGACGGGCTGCCTTGATGCGCCCTACCTCACTTAAAGGTTCGATTGTTCTGTACGTCACAGGTAAAACAAACCCTTGTAGTATTACTTTTAGTATCACTCGATTTGTTCGTCAAGTTACCATAAATCAAAACATGCAACATTTTTGGATGAAATTACAAATCAAAAGTTTATAGGCTACTTACAGTTGACGTAGGATTATGAAATTTAGACATACAGACATCAGTCTGTACGAGACTCGTATGGCTCTCAGACAACTTTAAAATGGGAAATCACCGGGCGAGGGCGGAATTACGGCGGAGCTTCTGAAAGCGGGCGGAAAGCCGATACTCATAGACGACATAGGCTATTGTTTTCGGAGACATAACAAATGTGGCAGCTATTACCAACAAAAAAGTACCCCCTCCCCCGTCGATCTTCATAAAGAACGGTTGTACAACTAAAATGTATAACAATAATCAAAAATCCTACAAGTAATAAAGATAGTGATTAATTCAAATGTTTATGTTGCCACATGCGATGTTCAGCTGTAAAATATACATGTGAATCACAAAAAAATATACACAATGATATGGTGTGACACTGACTGTTGAAAACAGTCGTGAAATAATTTCAAACGGCGAAACTGTACACCTGTATGGACTTTCAATGTCATGATTCATGACAGAAACATTTGAATGGATCACTATCATGTTTCATACTTTTGTGTAGTAGGGCTTTACCATTGCTTTTCAGGAACACTGTTCCTATATGAAATCTATATGTTTGTCTATGCGTTTGTCTGTGTGTTTGTCTGTCGCTTTTTTTGACTTCAGATTCAGATTCAGCATAAAAAAGTAGAATAGGAATGTTCAGGAACACCGTTCCTATCTCATAAGAAACATCATCAAATGGCCGACAAATAAAATAAAAAAAAATGAATTGTTATATAATTGACGAACCAGGTCTTCCTTTGGCAATGCAAGCTTGCGCATTCTCAACTGGTTAATTAGTTAAATAAAAATTGGTCCAGAAGTCGTCAGGTGCCTACCTGATAAGTTCTGGATGTATTTTATAAAACTCACAAGATTTCTCCACGGTATATGTACTTCATTCCTAACTAACGAATACATCCTTTACTTTTATAATGTTTGATTATCGTTATTTCAATTTACGTTCCTTGTTATTTAATGCCGCGATATGTCATTACGAACCTGCAGCGTAATGAATAGAAATAAATGTGTATTTTTATATACAAGGACATGGTAACTTAAGAACTTATTTTCTTTTTGAATAAGTTTCCATTGTTATTTGAGGTTAATATTGCAAAAGTAATGTATTAATAACATTATTTTCGTTCTGCTCTTAAAGAAATTTCATAATCGAGTGAAAATGAAAATTGATCATCTCTAACTAAGATAAGTTTCCAAAGTTATGATGGAATGAAAGTGCTTCCAGACGACGACGAGAGCGAGGAAGCAAAAATGTTCCTTGGTGATTTAGTTCCGTAGTAACTAATTATTGTTCAAACAAGAAACCTAACGAGTGTCTCCATTAATCACTAACCATAAACGCCGTGTTATGGGAGCATTTATATTGAAAAATTACTACGTTACATATATTTGTTGTTTCTTTGTAGTATATTTATTATATGTGATAAGCAAAAAATGAATATCAAAGTCACGGCCAAAATGATTTAGATTTAGATGGAAATTTAAATTTATTATATATTTAATTCCTTTATTTATAAGATACTAGCTGACCCGGCGAACTTCGTACCGCCTCAGGATCAATAAATGGTGTGTTAACTTATTAGATGGTATAAATTCTTTTAATACTTATTATCCTATTCCCGACGAAGACAAATCCAAAAACACAAAAATCATAAAAATCGGTCCAGCCGTTCTTGAGTTATAAATGGTGTAACTAACACGACTTTGCTTTATATATATAGATTACGAACTGTTGTATAGAATTAGATTACAGGCAGACAATAATAAAAAAAAACTGATTTTATGCTTTTGTGAATTGTATGTATGCATGTCTAACTTCACGCCAAATCCCTTGCTCACATCTCACTCGCTTCTTTAATTTTGATTGCTCTTCTCATGTACCTTCACCCGTTTCTAAGAGATATACGCAAAAGTAAAAGGATGTAGGAGCCGAGGAAGGCCAAGACTTACCTACCATGACTGAACTGATCTGAACAGATCTCATTGTGTATCGTTTTTGTGATTTACATCTGAACTGATCGTGTTCTATCGGAACGTAATGTCAAGAGCCTTAGTTACTTCTTATTCTTACTATATTTATTCCATCTGATTTAATTATTATTATTCCGTATCGATATATTAAAATATCAGTATTTTATTTTATCTACACAGAATATCCTACTCTAAAATAATGATATTTACTTAATGACAAAGTTATTATATTTTACAAAGTTTAACTTTATTAACATAAAATACAGACGATTAAGATGATATTCAACTGAGGCTCTTGTTTACATTTGATAATAAAATACCCTACAAACATTAACCCAAATATTCGTAATAACTTGTTTAGCGTGTAAAATTCATAAAAATATTGACATGAAACCCATTTCAGACCTGGTTC
This sequence comes from Pyralis farinalis, assembly GCA_947507595.1. Lineage (NCBI taxonomy): Eukaryota > Metazoa > Arthropoda > Insecta > Lepidoptera > Pyralidae > Pyralis > Pyralis farinalis. Next base: position 23,003,685 of record OX382264.1, on the reverse strand, counting down.
TTAGTTACGAGTCCTTTCTGTAAATATATTTTACTGCCTCAACAATTTGAAACATCAAAACTGTTATTTTTTTTAGAAAATTTTAACTGTATCTCTAAATTTTGAAAACGAATGAAACTTCTGAAACATTCAAATCAGAATATCATTGGTAACTCGCGGATAACTTTTGGCATAAATTAAAATATATTACATAATTGTAACGCTACCTCTCATTATAAATACGAAGATGAAAATACATTATAAATATTTGATACTAGCTGTTAGCTACCCCGCGGATTCGCCAGCGTGGTTATTCCGCATCGAGTATATAACGGTTACGTATTCGATGTTATTCCGTTACATTAAGAAGTCTATGTTCTTCTCCAGCACAAACCAATAAAACACTAGACAGCGCATAAAGGTTATTTTCTTCAGGTTTTTCATGTTTGTAATACATGAAAAACCTGAAACATGAATTTCTGTTACGATTTCTTTAATGTGAATCATTTTATAATCATCATAGATATACAGATGTAGTTATTTTCGCTTTTTATAATATCATTTATTTTTTAAGTCTCCGCAAGGGACTTTGCGTGAAGATATACATTTATTTTTTATTATACACCGAAAACATCGAATATATTCATTTTTATAAGTTTTTATAAAGCCCAATTGTTGGGGCTAGAACAATTTCTAGATTTTTTTCAAATTAAATTTAGATCATTTGTAATTTAATAGAGCTGGAATTAGGCACGTCTTTGATAATGAGCAAAGGTAGACTGCGGCTACCGAAACTATCTACCAGAAAATAAATAGGCGAGTTAATACTTTAGATAGATAGAGAGATACTTTACATTCACAATTGGACCCGGTAGGTGGCACTATTGTCGAGTTCTTCTTCTTACTTTCGAGCAGGACAACGTCTGTTGAGTCAAGTAATTTAAAATGGTAAAGAAGTTTAAGAGATAAAAAAATATAGCTCTAATTGCATTCGGAAACGTTAAGATTGCTAAGTGTTTAATAAAATATACGTGTGTAGATATGACAACTAAACAAAATGTTCCCTGTAAAGTGCCTTGTATCAAAGCCCTTTATGAATACCATATGAGGCGGCCGCTATTTTTACATACAAAAATCGGCATGGAATCAAATTCCACATGTCTGTTGCGGCCTACCTACCTTAATTTTCCTCTACGGACCGCGCGCTGAATACCAAAGGAAGGTCCGACATCAGCTTTGCCCGAAAGCACGAGATTTTCATACAAATTATATAAAAGGCGACATTCTTATTTTATTGTATATATAAAGTGGTTATTTTAAACGTTGGCAATTTTAAACGGCATTTGATCTATGTTCCAAATTATATCGATATTAGTCTTCGCCGATCAAAAACTGTGGTTGTGTGAAATATAAAATATATTCACTTTTTTATACTTCCAGGAGTAATCGATAAACGGCAAATAAATAGAACTAAGTAAAAATTCTTCTCTTAGCTGTAGTATTAAAGCTAATGTAAATTTTATTGACTTATTAGAAAACATAAGCAAATTAGGCGAAGTATGAAAGTTGCCTATTGACAAGTCGCAAAGATTTACCACTGAAACTTGGGTGTAAAGTGTAAACTTCTGTTCACTGTCTTATATGCATACACACATATATCCTCCCCAAATGAATATATCATTTTTTTATTTGCATAATTCATATTCCCTATTATGTAGTTTATTTAAAGAAAATTATACAATATTTTTGAAATACCAGGTATTTAGGTATCATATTTTATTCAATGGAAACTACTGCTGATATTATGAAGCTTAAAGTAACACAGAAATTAGTAACCGACTAACTTGAACTGCATCTTCATACAAATGTAACTTAAAAAAAAATCGGTTAAGTCGGACTCGCGCACTAAGGGTTCCGTACCATTATCTATAAAAATGGCATAAAACACGTTTGTTGTATGGGAGCCCCCCTTAAATACTTGATTTATTTTAATTTAATTATTTATTCTTAAAGTGAATATGTAACTAAATATTCTGTCAATATTTCAAGCGTCTACCTGTTGCTGTTATCAATATCCAGCAAAAATGAGCAAAAAAATCACGTTTCTTGTATGGGAGCCCCCTTAAATATTTATTTTATTCTATTTTTCGGTATTTGTTGTTATAGCAGCAACAGAAATACATCATCTGTGAAAATTTCAACTGTCTAACTATCACGGTTCATGAGATACAGCCTGGTGACAGACGGACGGTCGGACGGACGGACAGCGGAGTGTCAGTAATAGGGTTCCGTTTTACCCTTTGGGTACGGAACCCTAAAAAACGTGTGCATCTAGGAACGCCCGATAGAAGTGACAACTTAAACTAATCTACATATAACTAAAGCTGTCGTATGCATGAGAGAAAAGGAAGCCAGACAGACTGACGTCGTAACGCGTTACGTAACGAAGCGGTTTCCCTCCCATAAGAAGTTATCACTTCAAAACTTCCAAAATTACTTTTAATGTTCAATTAATATAGATTTTTTCCCACAGGACTAACACGCGTGGCTCGCACATGCTTGCGCTTGGTCGCTTTTTTGTATAGAAAGATGTATATAGATCATTGAGTTAAGATATCAAATTAAATTTAAAGGAAATACTTGTGGAAATGGTTTTCCGTAACGTGGTTGAGAAGCCGACAATGCCGGAGTAATTTTGCTTACTTCAGCTTAAATTACTTGATCTCATTTACGGGCCTTTGAAGATTGTACCAAGTTTTCACGAAGTTTGTGTCTAATTTATTGTTTACCGTCACTTTTTGTTTATTTAACGTAAGTTAACCATGTTAAATATTTTTAAATTACCCATAATTAATACATTGGTCAAAATTATGATATCACTAACTTCTGTCAGGTGGATTTCGTTAACGTATAACAAGAAGGTAGTCTATGTACTTTTCTAGACAACCTTTTTATCAAATTTCATAATGATTCGTTCAAGATTTTTTTTATACTACGTCGGGAGGTATACAAGCATACGGCCCACCTGATGTAAAGCGGGTACCGTAGCCTTTTAACGCTTGCGATATATTAGTGATCACTCGCGCGATGCCTCCACTACTGCTTACACAGCAACTCCTTGGGAGCTTACTGGTGACCTCACTCACACTCAGGAACACAACAACCCTCTAGGGAGTTGTTATTTGACTGCGGTTTTCTGTGAGGTGGAGGTACTTCCCCAGACGGGCTGTTTGATGCGCCCTACCTATCTTAAAAATGAGATGATGTAAGAAACTTACAGATGGACAGACATTTGCATCGCAGGAAAAAATACGCGCGTTTTGCTACATCTGTTGTTATCGAAAAACCTTTTTCTGAACACCTTTTTTATACAACTTCGAGAGACAAATTAACATAGAACCCACCTGATATGAAATGGTTACCACAACTTATAAATGCTTGCAATACATGAAGTATTGGTCGCGCGTTGCAACCCCAACAAGCGACTCTTGAGCAGTCAGAATCCATTATATACGTTTTCCCATACATTTCGCGGTCGTATACGACCACCCGGGTTTGTTTCGAAGGGTTAAGGAGCTTACTGGTAACCTCACTCTCTCACAGTAACATAATAAACCTCCAGAGTATTGTGATTTGGCTGCGGTTCTCTGTATTTACCGTACTACCAGATGGTTCAGTCAAGTAGTCATTGTGAATCCGTTTAAATTTTCTTCCAAGCATTATCTATATTCTTATCCACAGGGCTGGCAGGATCCGCTAGATAAGCCTAAGGATTTGGCGAAAATACCGATATTCACAACGACTGACGTCAGATCTTCACAGTCCAGAGGGAGAACCAGACCTTTCTTAGGTAAGATCACACGTCTTTCGAAATATAACTTCTTGGACGTGCAGGTTTCCTCACGATGTTTCCCTTTACCGCCTAGCAAGTGGTAATACATGTATATAGATCCTAAAATACGAATTTAGTGGTGCATGCCTGGATTCGAACCGGGGACTAGTTGGTCAATAGGTCGATTCTTCACCCAGGGGGCTATCACTGCTCAGCTACCGTCAAAGTATCAAGCTATAATTATATACAGTTCTCGAATGCTGAGTGGAACTAATGTGAATAACTTCGTTAATAATATAGTACTTCTGCGTAACACAATCTAGGGTTACTCATTAATTTGGTTTTGATCTGACAAGCGCAGGTCATTGGTAGGTAATGCTAGAAACTTATACGAGCCTTTATCGTCACAAAAACTTTCTTTCTAACAAAATTAAAATGTGCAAAGTATACGGTGACGTGTGCTGTACCGATTTGCAGGATTTCTGAATAAACTTGAAAGGCTTCTCACAATTGTATCCGTGATACAACTATATATTTGTTTCTTGTATGGGCTTCGGAAATATACCTACGTGTCTTATTGTCGTTCTTAACTTCTATGGTCATCTATTAGTTAGTTCATTCTCACTAATCTTTTCTCCAGCTTAATGTAGGATCAAATTTCAATAGTTCTATTCGCCGTAAGAACGTCTACTACGCAGACAGCCTCATATTTCTTGTCTTCTGCACTACTGGTCTTGTAGGCCATGTCTTTTAAATTCAGTCTATTGGACTTTGGAATGGTTATTAATCTATGAACATATAAGAAAATCCTCAATTCGCCTCTCATTTAAATTTTTTATACGGACTCATATTTTAATCAAGATTCAAGAATGGCAGGGACAGGTAACGTACAGAAATGTTTGGCCTATGTAGGAGTCGAATCTACGCGCATTGATGTCAAAGTTGATTATTAAAAACTCTTCCAGTGAGCTCATCAAAATTGTAAATTAATTCGAGTTTGCAGCTTATGTACTTAATACAACATTTTGTATATTGCAATTTACAACTTAGTGCTTCTAAAAATAAAACTCATAATTAGTAATCTACGACATGTTAACTCGAACTGACAGTACACGATTTATTTAAATAAAAGTCGAAAACGGCACTGACGATGCTCAATTATTCCATCAGACTAAGAATTTAATCTCAACTTAAATGAAGGTGATTCCCTTATAACTTTCCAACACAGTCGCTAATAACGAAACTTGTGGTTAATAGCAACGAGGAGACAGGGAGGTTGGGCGGCATAGGGCGGAGGGCTCGGGGAAATTTCGAGACAATTCAATGGGAAAATCTGCCTTTGTGAAACTTCCATTGTATTATATTATAAACTTAACATTATACAGATAGATGTATATAATAAATACATTGAATCATTTCTATATTTCATATAAAAAATAACTTTTTTGAAAAACGACTTTCTGGAGGGTTCTTGTATGCCTGTGAGTGAGTGAGGTTACCTGTAAGCTCCTAATGAGTTGCTGTGTTATGTATTCTCCATGTTGTAAAGACATTAAAATAATTACTGTCATTTTGTTTGTAATTTGAATCGCTTTATTATATGTGAATGCGTTAACGTAGAGGTATGTATTATAGAGGTTTTAATTTTTTTTGCCCGAAATGTCTCATAAACAATTTAAGCGTCAATATCCAAAAATTCTTCAAGTGAGGATAATTTGATACCAGATCGATTTCGAAGACGCAAGAAGGAGGAGGGTGCTACAACTTGTAGATCTTTCCACTATATTATTATTTAATGCGTTATATTACTATAGTGGAGGTCTGACGGCAGTCGTTGAGTATAAAAATCAGTATTTTAGTCAAATACTTAGGCTTAGCAGACCCCGCCAATCCTAATGGATTAGAAAATGGGATAACGCGAAAAATAAGAAAAAGATATTACTTTTGTATGGGTGTAGATAAAATGGTGAATGATATTGAGCATATCTAAGTATGACATTAAAAATCTCGACTCACGCCGCGGTTCTTAAACGCACGTTAGTGATAATAATAACCTCGTATATGTGCACATTTGAAATGTTAAATTGTTTATATTAGTATGAATGTATAAAATATTAGTATGCTTCAATCATAATAATACTAAAGTATTTCGTGTATGGTACAAACGGTACAGAAATAGGAACACGATATTTTTCCTTTTCATTTTATACTACGGCTGAGAAAAAGCATCCGTCTGATTTGAATACTCGTTGTATTGCAAGGGTTTCACAGGATATCTATGCAACCTTTGCACCTATAAAGAAACCCTTGCTTGCATGCAATCGCGCGTCGCGACCTCTGCTACTGCAGCAGTTATACTTGTAGTCTACTTGTGTTGGTACATGTAGGTCTACCTATGTATGTTTATCTGCCCATATTGTAATATGTAGTTCCAACACTTATTAATAATGCAGTGATAATGTGAGGAGCGTAGGCACTGCTTTTCTACGTACTACGTATCATTAATATTACTGTATTGTAATCCTGTTGTACTGTATTGTTTCTTTGCATGTATGTCGGCAACGCATGAGTGACACCCCTGGTGTTGCAAATGTCCATAGGCAACGGTGACTGCTTACCATCAGGCAGGGCGTATGCTTGTTTCCCACCTTGGTGGTAAAAAAAATATTTTTATGAAATTATTAAAGTGTTAAAGTTATCAGTTACTTCGTACGACTTTTTATGTAGTTTCCTACATTAAGTTAACGGGTTCTATAAAAGAAAAAATAAAAGAGCTTAATTATTTGAACAAAAGTATGATTATTTTCACACGTCGTATGTTTTTTCGGTGACGTGTCCTGTCTGTTAAATATACAATTTGTTATAAAATTGTAAGCCACAGCACAAACGATGATTATAAAATGGAATAATAATATTTAACGTAGCACTGATTTTAGTATCGATAGAATTATGGTAATAAAAAGGGCGGTCCCAGTTTTATAGATACATATAACATACACTTTCAGTAAGAGAGGCTTTCAGCACACCACTGCGCTAACATATCGAATCTTTATGTGGTCATTAAACATATTTTTACGAGGACACCGCGGTGTTCTTTAATATTACTTTGAGGGGAAGTTGGGTTGGTGACAGACTGAGTACACGTTACTTGGCTACGGAACGATAATTATCTGGAATTCTTGATTAAAAAGCGCGTGGAAGTTAAAACTTTATTGATCACGTGGGTGACTACCCAAGTATACACGAATTCTTTCTTACTAACAAAAGAGCAGGTACTATGACTGATTTACTGATTGACTAACAACGCATACATTTTTTTCCATACAATGTCGGGAGGCGTACAAACATATGACCCACCCGATGTAAAGCGGTTACCGTAGCTGCTGTCTGCTGCTAACAAAGCAACTCCTTATGAGTTAACTGGTGACCTCACTCACAGGAGCTCTCACCTCTAGGGAGTTGTTGTTTTCTGTGAGGTGGAGGTACTTCCCCAGACGTGATGGACCCTACCTCTCTTAAAAACACCCAGACCAAGGCAAACAGTCATGTTAATGCTCACAAATGTTTGTCCTGTGTGGGAATCGAACCCACGAGCATCGGTGACAAAGTCGCGTTATTAACAGCCGCGCCACCGAGCTCGTCATAACAACATATAATTATGCTGCGAAGGTAACGTATAAATAAGATAGTATATAATTTAATTTAGTCGATAATCGATTGAGACGATCAAAACAACAAAGAGAAATATAACTACTAACTATAATTACATATCCTGTAAGTTCAAAGGAGAGAAAAGCTAAGATTATGTGTCTATCGAATGCACGCCAAGTCCCTTGTGGAGAGAACCGAACGCCACAAGACGCGGTCCCACACAACTCGCTTCTTCAACGTTCAAAGCTCTTTTCATCCACTCCCGTACGTTCCTTGGGCTCCTGACATTACCTTCTATAAATAAAATAAAAACTTACATAACTACTATCTTAACAAAGATTTTAACCATAACAAATATATCGACGTGTTTTTCAGTGGACCCAGCGAGAATGGAATATATCACGAACGTGGTGTGTATTTAGTGCGTTTGTAAACTTTGCTGATCCAATTCGCTTAGCGTCACGTACGCTCTGTTGCACGTCACCAGTGTATACCCAACTTTAATAAAACACTGGCATTTCATTGGTCAGTAATTCGCGGAAGTGAACCTTCGTCGAAATTGACAACGTTCGTAATAAAGCATTTACGGTGCGATATTGCACGCCCGCAGCGGTGCCAACTCCACGTTAATAATCGAAATTTTATATGCTATTATTTTTTTCTTTATCGACGAAATTCCGTATGGTGAACGGTAAGTTAACTTTATTAAAGTTATGTGCGGTATTTATGCTATACATTTATTGTTGCTTAGGGGGTGTAATTGTATGGATTGTAACTATAAAAGCTCTTTGCAAAAATTAGGGAGGTCAGTAGGATGGAAGTCAATTAGTCAATTATATCACTTTACCGTATTTAAGAGACGTATGGCGCAACAAAGCAGCCCATCAAGGGAAGTACCTTCTCCTCACAGAAAATCGCAGACAAATAACTATTCACCGGTGGGTTGTTGTGTTCCTGCGTATAAGTGAGGTCACCAGTACGCTTCTTAGGAGTTACTGTGTTAGCACTGGAGATTGCGTCGCGCGAGTATTACTTATTGCAAGCGTTCATAGGCTAAGGTAACCGCTTTTCAACAGGTGGGCCGTATGCTTGTATGGCTCCAGACGTTGCAAAAAAAAATATGTAGAATTAAGTTCTCACAAAAAGGGCTAGTTACGACATGCCTGAAATATACATCTATAATAGCAATTATGTCCTGTAAAACACAACACTTTGGCCTGTATAGATATTCTTCTTTCGCCATTAGTACATAATAGCAGTCACAAGTGGCTGTGAGCGGTGTGTGTATCAAATGTGTTTTTATACCACTAAGGTGGCAAACAAGCATACGGCCTACCGTATGGTAAGCAGTTACCGTCGCCTATGAACATTTGCAACACCAGGGGTGTCACTCTTGTGTTGCCGACCCTAAAATCAAGTTATGTTATTAGTTAATTACATTAGTGTAAAATAGAAAAGTAATAGAGAATACTTATACAAATCGACATGAGTCGTACATGTGCAACTAAATTAAAAAGGAATAAAATATTAATTTAGGAACATAGAGTAGCTTACGAATGAATACCAATTATGTAAGTAAATTTAAAAAGAAGCAAATTATTCCAAACAAAACACGCTAAGAAGCTGACAAAATGCCACGTCAATTCACCAAATCACAGAGTAATTGAACCGAATTTCAGAGTGAAGCTCATGTAATGAAAGCAGATAAAGGGAAGCGAGAGCGAGGGGCTTATTCAATTCGTTCGCGAGCTCGCCCTGACACTGACTTAAGTAGATAGTTAAGATTTAGCCAGGAAAGCATCCGACGGCGCCCACTAATGTGTACTCAGAAAGTAGTCTCGACTCAAGAATTGGCCGCTTAAGTACCTACCTACACGGGAAACTTCCTATCCATTAGTTACTTGTGCGAACACATTATAGTTCAACTCTTGTTTCTCTATACGAGAAACAAATAACCAGCAACGGGCGCTCGGTACAATAATATTAGGTGGACTTTGCGCAATGAAAACTGCGATTCTTATGAAATACGATGCGATGCAATTTGATAACACAGTAGGATTTTATCGTGAACGAAAGTACAAAGCTTGTCTTGACCAATACGTTCTTTTAACCTAGCGACCTATATACGATTAGCGGAAAGATACTGAACTTGGCACGGGGACAATTTATCTCGTTATTTCTTTAGATTTGTTTCAAAGAAATCTGCGAGTAGGTATTTCACTGGTATTTCTTGTGGTATAAGCTCAGAGCTTGCTCAATATTCTAGCGTCCGATAATCCAAGGAGTGTCAACAGCCGGAAGGTTTCAGCTAAATAACCCCACGGAGACGAGAGGACACGGCGCACTTTACTCAATTGAAATTGAGATGTACTCTCCTTCAGGCCTCACTGCGCTAGTGCACTGACGAATAAAACTAACAACGATTTCTCGTCAACTTACTCTTTGAATATACCTACATGAATAAAACTTTAACTTCTCATTCAAATTATCGAGTGAAATACGCATTTCATTAATGTGCATATGTCATCTGATAATATGGCAACGTGTGCATAACACATATGTATATATTACGATATGTATATCGAATCATATTAGTATCTACAACATAGAGTAGATTCAATTTGATTAAATGTAGTATGTAGTTCTAATGATATATTACGATGCTTTATAGAGGAGTTAAAAACGGTGTAAGTGTAACTAGATTTTTCAAATACGTTCAAAGATAAATCCGACGAGAAATTCCGATTTCCGTAAAAGGAAAAAATTTTGCTTCTCTCTAAAAGGAGAAAGGACATATCGAAGACTTAGTGTACCTACGCCTATAGTTATTTCTTCTTCGAAGTAACCTTTATAAAGTCTATTCTTAAAATATCGTTCTCATTCTCGAGCAAATTTCTATGTATACATTAGACGTAGAAATTACCAGATTTAGAGTATTTTGTCTATTTATAGAGTATTCATTTCCATATTTTCGCAAGGATAAGAAACTGATCCCATGCATATCTGATTCGATCTTCATTCGTATGTTTGCGTAAACTCTCCTCTGTATAGGGAATCTGCATAATCAGAGTCAGGGAGACGCTGTCGAAATACGAAACCAACTGTTGTGTACGAATTTAGCTGATATTATGATGACATATCTACATATTCATATTATTAATATTTTAGGGTTCCGTATCAAATAGATAAATACGAACTCTTGTAGCGTCGCTCTAGCGTTCGTTAATTTGTCTGTAACGGATACCCCTCTGCCCCTCTTAATTTTAGGAAGCTTAGAAGAAAAATAATCTGAAATATATATTAATTAGCAGTTCATAAAGGATAATGTGATGTTTATATAACCCTTTATCAATTGTAATGATAAAGGATTACGCAAATATCGCGGAAAAGGTAAAATAATGCTTTTAATTAGCATAGTTTTTTAGAAAGTATATATAAAAGTTTCAGAAAAATAACATTCATTCCCTCTGCTCATCAGATATTAATAAAAATCATTAAACTACGATACCAGTTTCTCCTCATTTGGAGGAAAACCCGGCGCAAACAATCTTCCTTAAGTTAAAAATACGCGGATGAAGGAAAATAGCATGTCTCTAACTAGCACTTTAATTTCGAAAACAAACTTAGTTTTGCGGTACATGTAACATGAGAAAACCAAAGTGCGCGTGTCCTATTCATATTTAGATATACTTTATATATATATCAATATATATATACATATATATATATATATATATATTGCGCCTCTAAAGCTTACCAATACCGATTGATAAAATGTCATGATAACAATTTCGAAGCACAGAAAATTTGATTAAAATCAAACCTTTCCATAGGAATACGATTCTCTTCAATATAAGTTTGAAATAATAATCGCTTTCCTTACATTACTACACCAAGAACCTTACAGGTAGGTAAGGAGTGTCCTTTTCACATGAAAAGTATGGCATGACCTACATAATGTTATTGATGCAAATGTGAAAATATTTTTCAAGAGCTCTGTTTCAAAACATTCGTTCTACATGGGGAATAAACGAAAAACCAGAAATACTGTAAACATCTCGCCGACTAACTTAATAATTGTGTTAAACAAATTTAATTTTGTTAAGTACATTACGCATAATTGGGTTATTTAATAGTCGGAAAAAAATACACTATTTATTAGTATTAGACTATGGATATTCATGGTATTAGAGATGCTATATGTAGATGAAATTTAGATGCGAATGATATAAAGATATTTTGTATTTATATTCTTACATAAAGCGTATAAGGTAAATCACAATTCTGCTAATTAATTTCGCTGGAAAATAAGACTTTTCTTCGGGGCCTTAAACAACATTATAATAACGAAATTGAAACATGTGTTGTCATGTGAGTAAGAGACGTATGGTGATGCCATCAAGGAAGACAATAAAGTTTTGCAATAAACATTTTCAGTTGCCCTTGTGATAGTTCACTTTTCGTCCTTCATATATATTTCGTCACTGACGTACCTACTCGAATTTAAGACATTGAAGTAGGTAATACAGGACAATATTTCAAGAAATAGATCAATATAAGTGGCGATTGCTTTCCAATATTCCTTACCACGTCCGCCCACAATTCGAACTGTAGACATTGTAAGTCCCATCCAGAAAATACTTTCAGTAGATTCACGCTAAGCGTTAAATACGCTTCACTGGAACCGTGAAGAATTCCTGTGAAAAGATATTAATTTTGGAATAGCTCGAACAGTATCGCCCGAGACCAATACGCAATAAAACGTATGAAACGGGTATTATTCGCATGATCACATCGCCTAATAAGTTGGATCCCACAACGTGCTCAATGTGGCGAGAACTAATACTACCGCCCGCCGTCAACCCGCCCGCCTGTCCGCTGCCGCCCGCTCGTCCGACCATTTAGAGCCTTCGCTCTATTGTACTTTGTTTAGTTCCCTATAAAATGTTATCTTTTATCCAAGTGAGCACTCGTGTGGATATAATATTTTATTCTCCTTTTTAAATATTTAACGAGTCGGGTTTCGTGTATTATATGCACAAAATTCAGTTTAATAGAGATGGGAACTCGATAGCGTCTTTACTCGTGTCAATCTAATCCAACATGTAAGTTAAGTAACTTTAACGCAGCCTGTCTATGGATATGGAGCTTCGCCGTGTTCGGAGGGCACTTTAAGCCGTCGTCGGGCCCAGTTGTTATTGGCAGTCGTTAAGCCGATTTAGTGACCTTTGACCGACTTGAAAACACTGAGCACCGCAATGATGTAGGGTAGTTGAGTATGCACTAAATATATTCTTTTGAAATGAGATCCGTATCCCAGAATTGGGATGGGTGTGGAGGTATAGCTGGTTTATTTATTGTCACCATTGTGTTCATGTACAAATAATTACTTTATCACATAGGTATGCAGTCTTCTATGCGATATTATAAAGGATAGTAGCTACCGAGCCATTTAAGTGTAGTCTTTTAATAACTAACCTCAGTAATTAATTCTGCTATTGCCATTTCTTTACCATTTCTAAAGTCTAAAAACGCAATAATGTAAGTAACATATATTATTCTAAGTATAGGGAAACATAGGAAATAAAGGACTGAATTTCTAATGCACAATAATAAACAAGGACATCCACCCCACTTTATTGAATTCCGAAGAGGAAAAAGCCTTCAGTTTAAATAAAGCGGTTTTTTCTGTCGTATTTACTTATTATAAAATTGTAAATTGTTTCCAATGGGCCATATCAATTCCGTTATTGCACAATATCATGGGTTCGTGAAATAAGGTAGTTTCTTTCTGGGAACCCGCAATAAATAACAATTACGCTTGCGAGCGACGCTATTCCAACGAGTAGCTTTGACGCAAACCCTAATGTTAAGCTCGCTACCGGGAAATCTGCTTTGATTACACTAATTGAAATTTATAAATAATTTTAATTGCCTGAAACTATATCACCATGTGTTTAAAGCACTAGTCATCACATGTCGAGAATCAATAAAAAAACCTACCGTGTCTGCGTAGTATTTTTTTTATATAACATGAGGAGGTATGGCATACGGTCCACATGATAGAAAGCGCTTACTATATTCGTAATACATTAAGTATCACTCGCGCGATGCCTACTCTGCTAATAATATAGCCACTCCTTAGGAGTGCAGTAACTCCTTACTGGTGACCACGCAGAAATATAACAATTCTCCAGAGTGTTTGCTGTGAGGCGGAGGTCTCTTAAAAACACCTAGACCAAGACCAACAGACATGTTCATGCACACAAATGTCTATACCGTGTAGGAATCGAGACCACGAGCGTTGGTGTCAATGTCGCGTTATTAACGGCTACTCCATCGAGTTCATCAAAGCTTCAAATGTCGACCTTAGATTTTAATAATATTACTCAATTTTATGTAAGTATATTTGGTGGAAACATCATCAGCTTGTAATACTGTTGGATTTAGGCATAATGCTTTCAATCTACACTTTGCATATGCGTTTCTCTGCTTTCCGCATTCGACCATTTCAGCTGCTCATTTGTGGTCATCGTTTCATCTAGGGGCACGCTCTGTGATTCTCAACCCACGCGAGGCCACCACTCTAGGACTTGTCTTCATTTCTGACACGGCAGATAAGACCACTCTACTGCTGAACTCTATAAATTATTATTTTTAATACAAAAATGAAACCGAGTACAATCAAAACGATACCAGTTTTACTTTACTAGCGTCAATTTCACTTTTTCTGTTAGTGACAGAAGAAAAAGCTAAAAAGCCATGATGCCTTTTTAGGGACGTAGCCACAGTAGAGTACGTGAAATGTTTTGTGCTAGATAATGTAATCTAACGCGTTTCGTGCCGATATAAACACGTTCCGCTCAGATCAAAATGGGAGAAACAACATCTCTGTTTTGCTGATGGAGCCCTTGTACGGCATTTTTGGAAGTTACTAATTCAACCAATGTACTGTTTAGCAATCACTATATGTACACAGTGCGCGATGGTACATTTAGTTTCCAAAAGTGTCGATCTGTGCGCGATTACATCGCTATTTATGTTACCTATGTTATGTAATAAAATAAAGCATGTAATTGCTGTAGTTCCAAAGATGTAGGCGTACTTGTCATAATATATTTTGTTACATTTGGTTTTCGCAAGCGACCCGCTACTTAGCGAAATGAAAGATATTCCACGTAAAAAGAAATTAGGTATTGATATTTTTTATATTGTTATTCCTATATTATTAGGGATTAGTATGAAATTGCCGATTTGTACCGATAATTACTCGGATTTTCGAAGTATCCCTCTTTCCTTCGTCTAAGCTGAATAAAAAAAATTGAAATTCAAAATCAAATATTGCACATTTTTTTATAAGATTTTTTTATAAGATAAACCTCATAGCTGTCATGTAAAAAAAGTTTCACTCGAAAATCTCATAGTATGAAGGTTTAATGTCAATTCAAAGTATTTATTTATTAAGTAGTAAAACGGCAACTTCAAACTTTGACTCCTATCATTAACATACTATTTATGTGAAACCTTTTCAAGATATTAATAAACATATTTAATAATAAACATACACAACGAAAACTTTACTTCTTCAGTTTATATATTTTTTTCTGATAAAGTAAATCATGTTTACACGGTATTGTCATTTGTCACCGATTTGAAGCCACGAAATGACGCACATCAGGTTGGGTGGCTGCGGTGAAGCACGGTAGTGACAGATGTGGTCGCTCGCTATTACTGTTGTGGTAATGACGTTTATTGTATTCGACATTCACTGGATTGACTATTTGAAACTAAATGATCGGACGAGCGACGGAAGTGGAAATCACTACGAACGCGTTGGAAAATAGTACAGTATATGGCAGTAAAAAGTGTATCTTGCTACAAAACAGGACTCAATTGTTTATTGTTAATTCATGTTAAAATTTTTCGAACATCATACTAGTATTCGCGAAAAATATGGACGATAATAGAGGTTTCGTAAAGGTGGTGGCAGCTCGTCATTTAAAGATACAATAACACCTTTTCACTTAGAATTTGATGGGTGAATGCAGTGGTTATGGGGTAATCAAGATGTAAGAGATAGAGTAATTTATGTTACGAATAAATAGAATTTTGACGTTATTCCATTACTGTGACACTTCACTTTCAATATACAAAGAAACTAAGTAACTGAAATGTATTCTTATCTATCACATATTTAGCGTTTCGCAAATATTTTTAAAAACATATGTTACTTAGTGTAACAATTCAATGTTGATAACCAATCGATAGGTAAAAACGTTGATCCAAACTACAAGCTAAGTGATTCGATTTCGGAAGTAAAGTCAAGTACAAGTAAGTCGTATCCGTCATAAAGCCCATATTAAAGACGAGGTCGTGAAAATAAACACACAAATTGTAAGTAAATAGGAAAATATGCGTAAGTACTGAACAGAGTACGAAACGTAATCGAAAGCAAAACGATCTGGTCAAAACAACAAATATTCTATGTGTAGCGCTAACCCACCACAATAATGTTAGTTTAATCAATTTTGTTTCAATAGATATCATTCTATTTTCACATTTCCATCGAGTTTCTTGTATGGAATAGATTAATTATTTTTAAATTTCAAAAACGAAAAATGTAACTGAATCTTCAACATTTCTCGTTTCTAAGAAGAATTACATAATGTTTTCAATTTTGTAATGAAAAATATGAGTATAACCCATTATTTTGTACGTGCTTCGATTAGTTAGAATTTATAGAATATTATATTTGCGAATACCCGTACCAATAGTATTCGCAAATATAATATATTGTTATGTACTTCGTATCCATAGATAATTATATAATATATAATTTTACTAGACTCTAAAAAACTTTATTAAAAATAAGATAATCTATAAAACCTTTGTCAGCCTGTATTTCATTAAATACACTTTTTCTAACTAGAAAAACTACCAAGGTTTAGTAGTTTTTGTGTCTTTTGACGCGGTGCTGTGCTCCAGTCAATATTCAGGTTATTTTTAATATTGAAAACGTTTCAAATTTCCGTAAAAAAATTAAAAACAAAGCCTTAGCGGCTAGAGCCGCGATTGGCAGCTTGAGTAAATATACTAGACTACATGTAATAAAATCATAGAGCGGCAAAGTTTTAACATATGGAATATTTTTTTTTCAAATAATCATGCAGGTGGATTATATTATAGATAGAGAACCTTAAAAAGTTTTGCCTGTCAGACTTAATGCATGGATTTTGATGAAATTTTACACAGTCATAGCCTATATTTATTTATCTATATATTTATTTAATTTTAGAGTTTCTACGGAAAACACGAAAATCAAATTTCACGCGGGTGAAATTGTAGGTAGCGACAAGTATGTGATATACTCGTAGTTGAAGCCACGAAATGAAGCGGTATCTGGTCGTTGCCTTGCGGTTATATATGGCACTGAATGTTGTGGTTAAATTGCTATGATTGTTAAGGTTATTAAGGTTTAAACAGAAATAGATTATTTTATGAAACAAACAAGTAAGTAATAATAATAAATAAATATTGTTGGACAAATTACACATGCAGTCCCAAAATATTTGTCCTGTGTAGGAATCGAATCTACGAGCGTTGGTGTCAATGTAGCGTTACTAACCTGTGCGCCACCGAACCCGATGTTAGCTTTCGCTTACTTTGGGACTACATGTGTAATTTGTCCAACAATATTTATCCTACGGACGCTTGCAATATTATATGATCCTTCACTTGATGAACCCTTGCTGCTGCTACAATTTCTTACCAACTTCAAGTTGCAATTGCCACACCAAACCAATAAGCCACTTGACTGTGCATAAAAGTAATCCGCGCTCACAAAAACGTAGCGTTTTTGAGAGCGCGGATTCGGAAACGATTCGAGCCTGCTGATCAATGGGAATTTTAACTAATAAGACCATAAGTGAAGCGATGTCGATCTGTGAAATAGCTAATAAGAACAGAGTCACTACGTAAAATCATATCATCAGTTCTCCATATGTTATTTATTTTATCCATCCATCCAGCCAGCTAGCCGGTTGCACTTAGTTTGGCTCGGGAGGCAGGATTGTACCTATGCTGATTGCGCAGAACGTGCCTGTTCCAGGATTCCTTTAACCTAACACCAGCTACTAGCACTAGCTTTCTCTTCCTTTGTCGAAGTCTTCGCATCACCTATTCCTACAGTCGTCTGAGGCCTAACTACGGGGCATATGGAGTACTCAGCGTACACTTCAGTCAGTTGGCCCCCTTCTCGCGGAGTATCTTTAGGAAAGCTTAGTCGTTTAAGCCCACGACTCTTATCTACGCCCTCGGAAGTATTCAATAAATTGCGTCGGCACTTTATATTTTCTTATTCTCTCTTTTGACACTGGTCCAGTGCCTTTAACCCCGTGAGACGTAATTTTAAATTTAGGTTAAAAATTTCAGAAAATTCCGAAAGTTTTCTAATAGAAGAGTGAGGTATAAGCAGAATAAGAGTTAATTAGAATATAGATGAGACTTAAATTATTAATATTGAAGTATGTTTTAGACAGACAGAATTTTCAGTTAAATTATTACACAATTCATTAAAAATATCAGACTGAGTTTTGTAAAGTAAAGAACCAGTTATGTAAAGTAAAATACTTTTAAACAATACCACCGAACCTTGAACCGAATTTTACTTCATACTCGAGATTCACTTTTCGTAGTGAGATGTCCTACACACATTTGAGCCAAAATGCTCATGTTTTGTGAGCTCGATAGCGTCGTTGCGCGTGTCATTCTAATCGAATACGCAGGTTAAGCAACGTCGACCACAACCTGTCTATGGATGGGTTTTCTATCTCGAGTTTCTCTGTGCTTCGGAGGGCACGTTAAGCCGTCGATCCCGGCTGTTGTCGATATATGACAGTCGTTAAGCTAAGTCAGTGGCCCTCGGGCGGCTTGAAAACACTGGCCTCCGCCAATCCGCATATGAGCAGCGTGGTCGAGTATGCTCTAAACTCCTTCGGTTAGTACAGATTACGACCGCTGCCCTGTCTAATTCATCAAGGTATCCGCAAGGGGGCCATTGACGGTCGAGCATGAGTACGCAGGTCCTCTCGGGGCATGGTTGGTTCTCCGCGTACTTGCACAGATTCAAGTGCGCGGATGACCCATCGTACTTCTGCGAGCCCGGCGTGGACCAGACAGTGCAGCACATATTGTTTCGGTGTCCCGCATTCTCCAAACAGAGGTTTGACTTGGAGCAGGAGTTGGGAATGCGGGTCACCGAAAACACAGTCTCCGAAGTGGTTAAGGCGAAAGACAGATCAAAATTTTTAAAATACTGCGTCAGTCTAGCCATGGCTGTCACAGATCGCAATAAGTAGAGCAGCTCCACCTAGGACCAATGTAGTACACCACGGCTATACTCTGTATAGCCGATGGGATCGCGGTGGCTAGGTGGAGCTGTGAAGTTCGCTGTCGCCCGTGGCTGGACTGACGCAGTATGGGGAGGGAAGTTTGGCAATACGTACAAACGTTTCACCAGCGTTCCAAAATGGGCAAATCAGAATTTTTGAAAATAAAACTGAAAGAAGATGAATGGAAGAATGATTTGTGGAATGAAAGAGAGTCTGATGTATGAATGTGTTTATTTATATTGTAATGTAACGATTAAAAAAATGTGTTTTTCAAAAATATATATTGTTGTAAAAGTGCCTTGCCCACGGCAGGGGTATAAGTATATAAAAAAAACCCCTTCGGTTGAAGGGAGACCGGTATCCCTGCAGTGGGATGAGTAAGGGTTGATGTGGTGGTGGGTCATGTTTTAATGAACATTGCAAGAGAGGTTTTGCTCTACCTACAAC
This sequence comes from Pyralis farinalis, assembly GCA_947507595.1. Taxonomy (NCBI): domain Eukaryota; kingdom Metazoa; phylum Arthropoda; class Insecta; order Lepidoptera; family Pyralidae; genus Pyralis; species Pyralis farinalis. The sequence goes on along the minus strand of OX382264.1, from coordinate 22,984,386 downwards.
ATTAAGATTAAGGATTTGCTGACATATTCCCTTAGAGGCCACAGTATAGATATATCAGAAACAGGAGTAATATGGTGCAAAGGACGGCGTATGTGGTGTCGCCTTAGTATGCATAAAACAAAAACATTACCGAAATATTCACTTTAGATTGATCGACTGAAATCTGAATTAGCAAAATGCCAAGCTGTGGTTATTATTTGTCATAAAACTTGTGAAATGATAAGGTACAAGTTAAAATCAAAGTAAATTTATTGTGAACTACAGGTACAATAACATGTAAAAAATTAACAGTGTCACGATTTCTTAAACACTATTGTCGAATACCGCGTTACCATGTACTAATTCAAATATCGGATTCGTGAATTATATATATAATTATACATATATTATATATATATATAGTGCATATATAATAATAAATAAATAAATAAAGAGAGCTTGATGGGGTAGTTGCGCGAGTCATTCTAACCCAACACGCAGGTTAAGCAACGTCGACCGCAGCCTGTCTATGGATGGGTTTTTTATTTCGAGTTTCTCCGTGCTTCGGAGGGCACATTAAGACGTCAATCCCGGCTCTTGTCCATAGATGATAGTCGTTAACCTAAGTCAGTGGCCCTCGGGCGGCTTGAAAACATTTGACCAGCGTGGTGGAGGATGCTCTGAACCCCTTCAGTTGAAGGGAGACCCGTATCCCTGCAGTGGGATGAGTAATGTGGTAAATAAATTAGGCCCCTTTCGACACCACACGTAGGAATAGGAGTCCAAGCGAAGCAAGGCTCCGTTAAGATTGTTGTTGATAACATTGTTGTTCGTAATTGAATAGCAGGATCTAATGAATGCTCGTTTTTTGCTGGGATGCTGTTAGGCAAACAAGTTATCAGACAGAGATTATGTGCAGTGTTAATATAAAAATAAATAAATAAATAAATATTGTCGGACAAATTACATAGCGCCATCTAGCCCCAAAGTAAGCGAAGCCTGTGTTATGGGTACTAAACAACTGATAAACATACGTAAATACATTTTTTTTTGTAAATACATACTTATTATACATAGAAAATACCCAGACCAATACAAACAAACGTGGTCATGCACACAAATGTTTGTACTGTATGGGAATCGAACCCACGAGCGTTGGTGTCAAAGTAGTGTAACAACGCGTTTCACCACTGCGCCACCGAGCTCGTCGAACTATATGTAGCTATACCAATAATAATTGAACATTGTATTCAAATTTTCGTTACTTTATTATTACGTACGGATTGCAATTGATTAAAAGAAATTATACAATAGACATATATTTATTCTACTTTCCTCTCTTTATTTATACTCTCTTTATTTATTTATTTATTATTATATATGCACTATACACTTAGTGTTATTAAAACCAACACGTGTATAGATTATTCGGTGTAACACTAGTCGAAAGTACTCATACAAATACACAATGAAATTATTAATATAAACAATGTGGGCGTAAATATACATAAATGAATCATTAAATCATTTACATATTTAATTAATTAAGTTTTCGTAGTATGAAATAGTTCAATACTTTGAATATAAGTAATCTGAACATTGAGCAGTGCTAGGGCATGAGACGCAGGTGCGTATTCAGCGGCGACAGTATGGGCTACGGGTACGGTAAATACTTAAACAGTGGCCGCATCACGACAATTCCGAGAGCACATCTAGCCGGACAGGTTGGATTATCTACTGTAAGTAATGCAAGAGTAATGCCAAGTTTCACCTCAGCTCTAAAGATTCAAGTCTAACCATACCCAAGACAAATGCTGATAGAAGAAGGTGGCGATAGGAGTCATATATTTTTTTGTATATAAACCGAGTAAATTGGGTTTAAATTATTTCAATAGTGAAACTAAATCAAAAATGAGCCTTCTGTGAGCTATTTTTATGAGAACTGTGTTCGTGGTTTCATTATTGCAGATGTGACTGCATTCAATTGCATAGTAGTGGGGGGATTATTTGAGTTTCGATTGTGTGTCTAATCACAGAGTAATAAGAAACATATGCGATGAAAATGTGTTCATAGAATGTCATTGTATTAATTCTATAAATTTATCGTATTGTGAGACATGTGACCCACAGCAAATGCGAGGGTATATTATATCTCTTTGCTTCTGGTATCTAAGCATAACGTTTTTAAAAAGATGTGAATAGGAGTTTTATAGGGTCAGCCACTTGAGAGTGATATCCTTGCTGTAGAGCACTATTAAGCTACGGCATCTGAATACCAAGAAGGCAATATGCTTGTTTTGTTACCTTAGTCGTATAAGAGAGGTAGGGCAAAGCAGTCCGTTCGGAAAAGTACCTCCACTTCACAGAAAAACAGCAGCCAAATAATAACTGCCTGGAGAGTTGTTGTGTTCCTGCTGAGTCAGGTTACCAGTGAGCTCATAAGGAATAACGGTGTCGGTAGCAGAGATCGCATCGCGCGAGTGATACTTAATATGTTGCGGCCTACCTGAAGTAAAGCGATTATCCTAGTCTATGGTAATCGCTTTACATTAGGTAGGCCGTATGCTTGTATGTATCCCGACGATGTTTAAAAAAAACTTAACAAAGTATTTCGTTTCATTTTTTAAAACACAAAGTTACTCTCTCCGTCATTATTTTGAGGGTCGAAACAAATTTAAATTTAAAAACAAAGTCTATATTAACGAAGTTTACCAACTACGAAGACTTTTAAAACTAATCTCACTAAACTTGGAAGATTATAAAATTCCACAATATATTTAAAACAAAGGGGAGAACAACATGGAATGCCAACAACCATAAAATACGGTTAAATTACAATCAGGTGACGCCAGTGCACAGTAAAATGTGTTGCACAGAGTAAATCTATTATTCTGCTTTCACCGGGGAACTTCTGCCATCTCGCAAGGATCTCCCATTAAATAGCGCTACGCAATAGCGCGCAATATACATATATATATACGATTTTTAATTATACCTTAAATTGTTCAACCGGTTATTGTGCGAATTGTAATCCTAACTATTCAAAACTGAATATTATATTTAAATTGAATACCAAGTATTTAATAATTATCATTCAATTAATTGTCCAACCATCAATATAGTATGTACTCATATTACGTTTTCTATCTTCTTTATCTTCTTCTTCTTAGCGTTATCCCGTTTCCTAACCCATGAAGATTGGCGGCCTACTTAAGCCTAAGGATTTGTGCGTAAATACAGATTTTTACACGTAGCGACAGCCGTCAGAGCTCCAGAGGGAAAACCAGACGTTTCTGACGTCAGGCCACACGACTTTCGAAATATAATTTCTTGTATGTACGGGTTTCCTCACGATGTCTTCCTTCACCGCTGAGCAAATGATAAGTACGTTTATACTACTACTATATACTAATACTATCTATAGATATACGTAAAAGTGAATTGCTGTGCGTTATACTCGCAAAACCTCAAAATAGCTCGGTCAATTTGAATATTTTTTTTGATATATTCAACACATTACCGGGAAGGTTTAGAAAGAATGCGGATGAAGTCGCGGGTATCATGTAATATACAACTTACCATCAGGCCGGCTGTATGCTTGTTTTCTCTTTTATGAAGTAAAAATAATGTAATAATGATATGCAAATGCGAATGTTTCTTGCATGACCTACTAAGGTGCAACGGATCGTTGCGTTATCATTCAAGTTAGAAATAGAATAGGAAACTCAAATTCGAATCCTACACGAGCGAGTCTGCCGGCAACAGCTACCAACCTACATTAAGGCGAATACATGTATCTTATGAAAAAATATAAATTTAACATATTCAAGGTATGGTAATGTGAATTTAAACTGTGATACACATAGTAAAACAATAGCTTTTGATTTTTTATAGAAAATGTACAATATTCCGAAACGTGAACAATTCTACTTTCCTTTCAATAATGTTAGGACACTTAAAATGTCTCCTTGTTTTTCCCCAATGTGAATACAAAATGTCCATTTCCGTCCACGCGAAGCTCGCATTAGGGCAGTCCGTCAAGTCGGACTCAACCTACTTATTGACGCGGACAGGAATAATTAAAGGATAGTAATATTTTATGTCACTCTGTAGATAAATTAGAATTTTTTTTTAACAATATATTATATTTCTTTTAGGTCGCGAGTATTAATTCCGGTCATTTGATAAGCGTGCGTAGGGATATGAATCCAACGTGTAGAGGCCCCTTTGAGAAAATTAATGTTATGTAGTAAACCCGCCGTGACCGGCTCCGGGGGATATTAGTTGAATAATATACCCATGAGCATGTATCTGGAGGGTCTATTGGTACTGGGCTATTACAGAAGAGGGACGGACGCCTGCCATAACTAACATATGTGATTGGTACTTCCGGCAGGCGGTGGCTTATCACTGACTTTTTTTTTTATATACACGCCGGGAGACATATATGCACACGACCCACCTGTGTAAAGCGAATACCGTAGCGTATGAACTTACAACATATTAAGTATCACTTGCGAGTTGCCACCTCTGCTGCTAACACAGCAACTCCTTAGGAGCTTTCTGGTGCCCTCACTCACATGCAAGACCACAACATCCCACCGGGAAGTTGTTATTTGGCTGCGGTTTTCTGTGAGGTGGAGGTACTTTCTCAGACGGGCTGCTTTGATGCGTCTTACCTCTCTTAAGTTTTAAATCATTAACCACAATAATTACGAAACTGTCAAAATGTCCCGACTCTTGTCTGGAGATGCAATTGTGTTTTGCGTGTAGTAGATACGAGCGCGTCATTATAAGAATCCTCTATGAAATTCTCAAATCGTTAGTAAAATTAAATTACATTTTAGAAAACATATTTCTAATTAAAGAGGCGATTGAATTGCGTAAGACCGAGTTAGGTATTGGTCAATTCTGTCTGCCTACTCTCCAAGTAACTTGGGTGAGTCTCTATTGAGACGACAAAAATACTTTTACGGTAAAAAATAGACGAATTATTACTGATAATTATTTATAACATTTAAACAATTCAAGATCTCATTTGAAAAAAATGTAGTTATAACGCGATAATTTTTCAACTGATTCATAAAATAAACAAAATTGGTTAAGAACAAAAAGATATGAAGATAAAATTTAGTTTTTGTTTTCCCTTTTCTATATACTCCTCCCTGTCTACGGGTTTCCTTCGCCGCGGCACTACGTTATCATTCTCTTGACTCTAGATGCAAAAAAATTAAATTACTAATACCTCACCAATATTAGCAATTTACATTTTAGCGTTTAATACTAACAGAATCCAGTATATATTGTCGTGAACATAGGCATCCCTCAATAGACTTCCACAGCGTTCGGTCCTACCATGTGGTTGACGGCATACTGCGCCAGCTTCTCCGGCAAAGGAAAATTACAACTTACCGTATGACGGACAGCAGCGACAACTCGTGCCCTGTCTTATATTGCGATCATGAACCTATAAAGACTGATACAACAACGGGTCATAATAAAATTGCTCCTGAAAAAAATTAATGTATACAAACACGTGAGATGTACAGGTACTTGAGATTTTCATGATGACCAGTGTCAGGGTTTGTCAATCTAAGGTTATAAAAGATTGAAAAAATAAAATAAATAGATTAAAAAAATGTTAGTATTAGTGTACTAACATTTTTTATATTTCCGATATACTGAACCTGGTCGCCGCAACACTGAACCACAACTCAAGCTAATAACAGTTTTTGTGACACTAAACACGAAAAAAGCTTTCCCCATTTAACGTAGCGTAAATGTGTACTCAGTGTTACTGGAGCCCTTAAGCAGACATTATTAGGGGGTGTCGCATAGCGGGCGTAAAATTTTGTAGCGATTTTTTCCTTAATATCGCCCAGATATACTGTAGGTCACGTTGACATCGTAACTTGTAACAAGGGTGAAGTATTTGCGGTGGGGGTCAAATTTTTATATGAACTTGGATTGAAAAGTACAAGTTTCTCTCCCTTTGGATGGAATTATCGCTTCTACTTTTTATCAACAACAGAAAAGGGAAAGAAAATTTGTTATCTTCAATAATACATTTTATTTATCTGTTTTTATGTTTCTTTTACGACTTTAAAAGAAGAATTCAAAAGGAGAATACTTTTTTTACACTTAATTTCGCCATTTGCGTAACATTTTTGAAAAATCTTTTTTTTGATCTACTTATGTACGTATGTTAATTAAGTTACGCTTTTGGATGCAATTCTTTGCAGTAAATAAATTATTCAAACCTTTCATTGAAGTCAGCTTTCAGCATTTTTATAATTTTATGACTGTTTGTTTAATTTTTCATAGAAATTTAGACAGAAGATGTATGAATAGAATGAAAATCCCCATAATTCTGTACAACATAAAAAGATAGTAAATCTTTGTTCTTTTATTTTTACACGAAGTAGGAAATGGTAATAGATATCTAATGATAAGAAATGATGTGCTTTCAGTGGTGATATCGGTAACATTTTGGTAGAGATGGTGAAGGTTCTTTAATCGTAATTAGCAATATTTTGTTGCGGCACAAAGGCGCGCCACCGCTCTGTTCGTTCGAGTCGGCTTCGGAACAAAGCGGCCGCCGAACGCACTACAAAGGGCTTAAGGTTGATGTCGCCGCCCTGAAAATTTGTTTCATTAAGCGGACCAGCCCAGAATTTCTTTTCCTTTTACTCCAAAGTAAAATTCCGGTGCCAAAATTTGTATCAAATATTTCGTGGCGATCCGTTTACACAATTTTTCCTATAGTAAACTGACAACAAATTATTTAATTTTAGACTATCGAGTAACCAAAGGGTTTCATTTAACGTATTCTATAATTATAGTAATTCCATGAAGTTTAAAGTTATAAGTAAGTAAACATAGTTAGCTCTTAAATCATCGTAATATTTAATGTATTATGAGCGTTAATTAACTACGGTAACCACTTTGTATTAGGTGAATCCTATGCTTGTATGTATAACTAAATGTATGAATGTAAATATACATAAGTCTGGCCATAAATACTGTTATATTGTTTTTTTTATTTTTTTCAACTCTTAATTATTTTGAATTTGGAAAGCGTTATTTTAAAAACTTCTTTCGATTTCCCGCCGTTTTACATATTTTTTCCTGTTTATTATAAAATTACAATTTGAAATGGGGTGTTAAAGAAAATAGGATTGATTGTCTTGCACAAAGTGGGTATGGAGCCGTCGGTCATATTCAAGACACTGCAAAAGCTTGGTATTAGCCGTATGTTCATATATCGTGCTATCGACAGATATACCAACACTTCCTCTGTTGAAGACCACAAAAGATAGGGGCGACCACGTGCTGTTAGAACTACTTTCGGCCAGTTCTGTTAAACCCTATTAAGAAACAAAAAATCTTATCGCGAGAAATGAAGATTTCTATCGCGTATAATAAAACAAGACCTGAAGCTCTACCCTTATCGTCAATATACAGGACATGCCCTAAATCAATCCCTACAGTTGAAGAGAGTGGATCGATCAAAACGCCTTCTCTCCCGATACGCAGGTGAAAGGCACAGAAATATCCTCTTCACAGATGAAAATTCACGATTGAAGAGCACTACAACAAGTAAAATGAGAAGTGTACGCACACAGTTCTAAACAAGTCGCCCAAGTGATCGGAATAGTACAACGTGGTCGTCATCCTGCGTCTGTAATGGTTTGGTGAGGGGTGTCTTATCTCACAAAGCTACATTTTTGTGAAAAAGGAGTGAAGACGTTAGCCAAAGAGACTGTTTGGGTTCGTGTAGAGAAAACACTTTTTAAAAATGTACCGTGGACTTTCCAGCAGGACTCTACATCCGGATATAAGTCATGAACTACCCAAGCCTGGCTCGAAACCAACGTTCCAAACTTTATAAGAGCTGAAGACTGGCCCTTATCTAGCCCAGATCTGAACCCTTAGACTACAAATTAAAATCAGTTTCAGAGAACATTACCTGCTGGAAACGATACGCCGTCATTGTGTCTCTTCAGAAATCTCTGGAGCAAGCAGTAGCTAAATTTCCCATGGAAACAGTGCGTAAATCCATAGATTCGCGGCCAGTCAAATTAAAGGTGTGTAAAGTCAAAGTTAGTCGTTTTGAATAGAATCTTTTTTTTTCCTGAGACTTCCTTATGTATATAAATATTACATATAAGTTTAATTAAAATTACATTACTTCATAAAAAAACTGTAACTTGTCAAATAGTGTGAATAGTTATTTTTATCTAACTGTAGGCCAATTCTGCTAAATAACTGCAACTGCACGTTTACGCCTGTTACTTGAGTCGTGCAGGAATAGTGCAGTGCCAATAGGTGTATTCTACTAAAATTTCCTGCACTGCAACTACGCTGGAACTGCGCGTATGCTGCACTGCAACGGCACTGCAATACGCTGCAACTGTGTGTATCCTGCAAGATAAACACACCTGAAATGTTACCATATTTCAATCTAATAAACTGGATTTTTATTTAATGTTGACTCCTATAGTTTCACACCCCATTGTCCTTCATTGCCGGCGTGGAGGTATTTCTAACTGAAAAGATGCTTTACTTAATCATATATATCCACAAACATCTCCCAAAACAAAACAAATATAAATCATCGCTTCAGAATATAAATTTTACTTCATAAAAGTTGCTCAAGAGTAACGTTAACAAAACTGCAAGTAAACTCCTTCAAAACTTCTGTCACCAGTATGCAAATGTCAAAACAATTTACTCGTATCAGAATACGATTATATTGCAGGAAACGTGCAGGTGTAGTGCAGGTTTTTTAACAGAATAGCGACTCATTTACTGCAGCATTCCTGCAACGTCGTTGCTGTCAGATCGCTTAACAGAATACCGAAACGTCAAAATGTACGCTTTTTGACACACGCCGTAATGCAGTGCAGTTGCAGTTTTTAGTAGAATCGGCCTACTGTTTATAAGAGTCGTCCATAAGAACCAGTAATTTTTTTTATGTATGATATACATGGACTATTTTAAGTAGGTTGATAGGTGTTTTCTATCAACCTACTTAAAATAGTCCATGTATATCATACATAAAAAAAATTACTGGTTCTTATGGAATGTGTGTTATTTAAGATTCAGCGTGTGCAAAATTAATATTTTTTTATTTATAATTATATCAAGAAGAGCTCTACTCCGAGCAGAAGAAGTAAAGATGACCTGAGGGGTTCAAGTGTAGCGTTTTCGTGTTTTAGAAACATCTTAAAATATTATTACATTTTTGGACTGGTAACAATGGGTATTTTTATACTATTAACATGGTAAACAAGTATACGACCTGCCTTATGATATGCAGTCACCGTAGTTTATAGTTACCGGAGCTTATAATTTCTTACAGCAGGGATATAAAAACAACAAAATATTTAACCCCATTGACTTGAAATGGAACTTGAAATGGATTGACTTGAATTTTTTATGTCATAAATGATGTTTGCCTTGATGAATGAACAGTGATAGCCCAGTGGATAAAGAACCAGCTATTAACCGAATGGTCCCCAGTTCGAAACCTGGCACAGGCATGCACCTCGAAATTTGTGTTATCGGATTTATGTACATATTTGTATTTATCACTTGCTTGGCGGAGAAGGAAAACATCGTGAGAAAACCAACACGTCCCATAAATTATCTTTAGACAGTCGTGTGACCTAACCTAAGAAAGGTTTAGTTTTCTCTCTGAGTTGTGGAGCTCTCACGGTAGTTGCTCCATGCCGAAATGAGTATCTTCGCCTATTCGTAAGGCTTAGGTAGCGGACCCCGTATTAGAAAACGGGATAAAGCTAAGACAGGTGTTGACCTTTTCAATAGATTTGCGATGATCATATACGTATAAATTGTTTCGCCAAATGCATCAAAATGCAAAGGTTTCAAGTTAAGTCCATAAGAACGAACCACTTATAATCCTGAAAGCAGTTTAGACTTCTAAAATTCTAATATTAGGGGTTGATTAGGACAATAAAAGCTGCTCACCTGGATAAAAGAACAGTGGATTACCACCATCAGAAACACTCCAAGTGTTGTTCTTGATATAACAGTGTTAAATAAAAACCTGTTCCCTGCGAACAAAGAGGTACGTGAGGCAAATTATTTATGTATTGCCGCGGTCGCTCTAATTACGTGAGGCTTTTGTTCTTGTAGCCCCCCGGCCGAGCCGCCCGCCACTCTTTACCTTCCATACACGCCGTTTTCCAGTAAAGGTTTCCTAGATAACAATAATGACCTTGCGGCCTGGTAAGAATCTAACCGCTTCGTTAACTTAAAGGGGACTTAGTATTAACTTTACTATAATAAATTATACTACTTTGAATGTAATTGCAGATATAAATTTTACTTTTAAAGTAAAAAGTGTTAAAATACGGCATGCTCCGTTGATTCAGATATGAGAAAAGAATGCACGCAGAAACTATTACTAAGCAGACAACGTGAAAGTAGAAGATTGTAAAAACCGAGGAAGGTCAATATTTACCAACCATGACCAAATTGATCGTGTTTTAGCAGAAGGTGATGTCAGGAGCCCTAGAAACCGGCGAGCGTGCATGAGAAGTGCTATGAATGTTCAAGAAGTGAGTGTGGTGTGTAAGGATCGAGTCATGTAGCGCACAATACACTGTACGTGACTGGTGAGAACCGACCGACTAACGTATGGATGCCGTCGTTGACATGACTGTTCCGGTTGTGTCTGCCTTTGCGATACATGCATCATTAACTGTGTACTAATCGATTTCGAAGGCACACAAAGCAGTTTAAATAAAATAAATTGCCTGTGAGTATGACTAAAGCAAAATAACACCAGTTATTAACTATTCCAGGAAATTAGTAATAACAGCGATGGCTATCCCACTAATTGTAATCAAGTGTTAAGTCCAATTCGGACGTGCTAAGTCCTCGATGGATCGTTCAATGGTTTACGTTCGGTTTCACGGAGAAACCGACCTAAGATACTGAGTAAACACCAGATTAATTGGTATTTAGTGCAAATGCGTTTTGGTTCCCTTCTGCATAGATATAGATTATGTACAGTTTTAGTGTGGAATTAGTCGTCTAATGCCTATGATCTCTATATTACACTTGAATCTATTAGCTATGTATATTCTATTATTAGCAAGGTCACTTGTCTGATTCCACGTCGATATTTTTATACAAATAATAGTAAATGTAGAACAATACAGATGTAAATATATAAGTAGGTAAGACTGATGTTTTATTGTTTCATTTGTTATTTTGTTATTAATCGGCTAGACTGTATCTAAAAGGTTTTTACATCCATGTATTGCTTGGTACAAACCCTACCGACGTTTGCACCACAAGAAATTTAGCCGGCGTTTGCTACCCCCGCTGTTAATACTCTGTAGGATCTTTTGTGCCTTCCCCATTCGCAGAGACACCGCTATGCCTCTTTTATCTAATAAATGTCTAAAAACCTTTACAAATTTTTTATCGACTATTTGAAGTTATCCTTGAATTGATAGCTGTTTTGTTCTATAATTTTTTTTTTTTTTTTACTGGAAGTGTTGTTAGTCATAAAAAATTAAGAATCTTTAATGAATGGTACAAATATTAGCAGCGTTCTCGAATTAAATTTGGATCGATCGGCTTGGAATTAAACTCCGAATATATAGTACCTCCAAGATTAAATCAATCATTTAATTATATACTCGTAGTTACAGAATTACATTCAAAAATAAAATTTCATCACATATTGAAAAACGACAGTCTAATTTAAGAAATATTGCTCAATAGTTTGTCATTGGATTTAGTCAGAAGAGCAAGCCCACTGCTTATCATTTCACTTGTGAAATGTATTTCGGCTCTACGTATTAAAATATAGTTATGTGCAAATTCTTCTAATGTTTCGATTTAAATAAATGTATATCTCAACTTGAGCTACATCTGCATATAAGTTTAAGTAAATGGTAGGTGATACGAAATTGGTTAATCGTAAATATTTAAAATGGTGCCTATATAAATTTACATGTATTAAGTTTACATGTACCTATGCACTTACGGCGGATCGGCTGCCATGTGGCGGCAGTAATCCATCATAGCAATATGGATAAAAAAGTGGCCAACTTGACGTACGTGCACCGGTATGAACCGTGACTGGAACGCGATTGCCATACTCCTATAAAAGGTGAATGTTCTTCTTCTTCTTAGCTTTATACCGTTTCCTAATTCATTAAGATCGGTGGGGTTCGTTAAGTAAGTCTAAGGATTTGGCGAAATTCCTGGTTTTTACACGGAGCGACTGCCGTCACTAGAGGGAAAACCAAGGTAGGGTGTGACCTACCTTGGTCTTCCGAAATTTCTTGGATGTGTAGGTTTCGTCACGATGTATTCCTTCACCATCGAGTAAGTGATAATTACAAATATGTAGATAAATATGATAACACGAATTTAGTGGCACATGCCAGGATTCGTACCGGGACCTGTTGGTCACTAGTCTGGTTCTTTACCCACTGGACTATCACGGTTCATACTGCTGCTACTGACTGCTATAAAAGCCGAATGTTGTTACCGTCTATATCAAAAAAATACTCATAAATTACTTCGAACAATTTACCTTACAGTTCTCATCCAATCTTATTTTTTTTATATGACGTAAGGAGGTATACAAGCATACGCCCCACCTGATATAAAGCGGTTACCATAGTCTATGAAGATTGTAATACGTTAAGTATCACTCGCGCGATGCCTCGTCTGTTGTTAACAAGGCAACTCCTTAGGAGCTCTCTGGTGACCTCATTCACTCACAGGAACATAATAATCCTTCAGTGAGTGAGTTATATGACTAAAGTTTTCTGTGAGGTGGAGATACTTCAGCAGACTGACCCCTTGAAGCTAGGATACTTCAAGCAGTCCGTCTGCTCTCTTAAAAACACACAGGCAAAGACAAAGAGACATGTTCATGCACACAAATATTTATAATGTGCGGGAATCGAACTCACGAGCGTTGGTGTCAAAGTAGCGTTACTAACCACGGAGTCACCGAGCTCGTCGAATATTTACTCTCAACGTTTAAGAAAAGGCCTATAAGCGTCACGATTGAAATTGTAATTGCAATGCGCATATACATACCTACGCATATTATACGTGAACCAGTAATTTCATACAACCACATAAATAAATAATAATAAATAATTAAATATTGTCGCACAAATTACACAGCGCCACCTAGCCCCAAAGTAAGCGAAGCTTGTGTTATGGGTACTAGACAACTGATAAACATACGTAAATATATTTTTTTTGTAAATACATACTTATTATACATAGAAAACACCCAGACCCAGACAAACAGACATGTTCATGCACACAAATGTTTGTACTGTGTGGGAATCGAATCCACGAGCGTTGGTGTCAAAGTAGCGTACCAACGCGTTTCACCGCTGCGCCACCGAGCTCGTCCATATATACGTATTTAATGTACGTAAATTTTTCTTACAGTTATCGATAGCAGTTGCTCCGATAGCATGAACATGAGCTTATCAATGATATAGTATCAATTGATGTAATCAAAATACATTATACACGATATAGGCCTCATCGTTCCCATGTAATTTAAAGTATCCAATCGAACCAAGACTCAAATATGTACTTTCTCTACTAATAAAGCTCAATTAACTATAGCTCTCCAATTCCAGAAGCTCAACAACTCAAATATGAGTCGAAGATATACTTAACGTACTCAGAAAAGGGAACCAAAAGGTATTTCAGATCGTTGAAAGGACTTCGCAACACTCAAGTTCATCTGCATTTAATTATTGACCTCATATTTGGGCGGCAGCAGCTAGATGTCAGCTTGCTTTCGGTCCCAAGCTCACACATGGTATTGAACTTTTATGTATAAGTAATAAATAAATAAATATTGTCGGACAAAAGTAAGTAAACACTTAACATCTATTTGTTCGTTCTGCCGACTCTAGAGTGGCTTGTGTTCAGAGGAGTTGTTTGATATGATGTCTACAGCCTACTTTTCACATTACTTGGTACTGGTCGTATGTAAGTTGTTCGTTTCAGTTCGTTTCAAAATCAGCAATCCAATTTTCGACCATTTATTGGTGTCATACTTATTTACGGTTCGGTGACAATATAATATTCTGGTACAGAAATTCCGGTAGTCCATCCAGGATTGTCTCCGCAGGAGGGAACGGACGGACGGTCTTAAGATAAATGAATTAGATTGCAATAAACTATTAGTGCAAACACCATGTAACACCGGCACATTGGCTGAAATTAATATAATGAGAAATATTACTGAACACGTGAACAACCAAAATTAATAATTTGATGAAAATATAAAACAAACAGGTAGTAATTAATATACGAGAGATGGAAAATGTGAGGGTGATATTGAAAGAAGAGTGAAAGCAGGTAACCGTACGTAAAGCGTTGTACGAATGAGAACTTCTTCCCGCGCTTTTGACGAGTGACATTGTTCTTATATTTGAAATTTTCACAATTCAGTGTAAAATTAGTTTTATGTGACAATTTTGATAGTGTTTTGTAACATAAGTACTAGTGCAATTATACAATAATGAAAAAACTCAAATATAACACGTTTATGCACTTTTTGGAAGACGTGAATAAGTTCATCAAGAAAACCTTGTAAAATTCCTATCGTTTTACGGGTGGTATTTAAAGGTTGATTGGGTCGAAGTACCCTTCCCAAGTATTTTTTGAGCACAGTTCCTGAAGCTGGAACATAGAGTTAAGATTTTCAAATGGTTCTAAACTGATGACGTGGCTGTATGGGCTAGATCCCTTTGCCTTTCCCCTCGGGGATAAAAAGAACCAAAAAAAAAAGTTGTACGAATGAATGACTAAAGAGTTACAAAAGAAGTGTATCACGAAGAGTGAATGGCCCCTCCCGAAATCTCCACATACACACATATAGATCAGATTGGTGCTGTGTTGAAAAAGGGTCAAATCAAAAGCACTCAAAGAGGTTGATGAATGTGGAAGAAGCGAGAGGGTTATATTTAGATCGGTGCACCTGGCGTTCCATAGACACTACCTACCCCTATGGGAGACAGGCGTGATGATAGTATGTATGTATGATATATATATCGACGAACTCGGTGGCGCAGTGGTGTAACGCGCTGTTACGCGACTTTGACACCAACGCTCGTGGGTTCGATTCCCACATAGTACAAACATATTTGTGCATGAACATGTCTGCTTGTCTTGGTCTGGGTATTTTCTATGTATAATAAGTATGTATTTACAAAAAAAAAATATATATTTACGTATGTTTATCAGTTGTCTAGTACCCATAACACAAGCTTCGCTTACTTTGGGGCTAGATGGCGCTGTGTAATTTGTCCGACAATATTTATTTTTATTTTATATCTATATGTATAACTAAATAAGATCAGTGGTATAAATAATGCAAATGGTGTAAATAATGTAAACAGTGTAATAAAGTTAATATTCTAAAAATTCTAAATGGTATACTTATGCTAGGTTTTGAAAATAAAAACATCTAAGACTAAAAGTAAAAAATAAATTTGTAACGGAGAAATGAGAACTAAATGAGAATTGGTAGAATAAATATAATAAAATTCAAACTAAATTTACAGACAAAAACACAGTAACACAAAAATACAACAATAAAATATTAAGTCAACTTGACAACTGAAAAGAACAAAACAATAAATTCTTTTATATAAAAAAGCTTATAATCTAAGGAGTTCACAACAAAATTAATAGTAAAAAAATATTTTTAAAAACCAGTTTCTATTAACAAAGACCTGAACTAAAAAGATAAATATAAATTTAAGTGAAATTTGACATATATATATATATAAATTCAGAATAACTGCTCTCTTGGTAATTCGTCATTATAATACGTGCATATATAGGTAAGTTCTAGGGACGTATATAAATTATAGGTAAATATTTTTTACAATTAATTTATTACAATCGCATACTTCGCTATTTGACGGGTAATTATGGCACACACATAGACTGACAACCCGAGGAGTTCCAGAGAGGTTTTCTTCGGCGAACACTTAAGTTGTGTAGTGAACTTCCCGCCGAGGTTTTTCCGAGAGATTAGCCATTTCAAAAAGATGATTTTTACGAGGTTGATGACATGATACGCCTGCTACTGGAAATATCCATATATATATCTACGGTAACTGCTTACTATCAGGCACGCAGAATGCTTGATTAGCGTTATTAATTTGCATTTTATTTAAAATGTAATTCATAAAGAAAACCAAAGGTATGGCGAAACACGTTAAACGATATGTTTAAAAGTACACTTATAATACCTATAAAACACCAAGGGTAATATTGTCTTCGGCGAAATACCCTCTTTAAGTTAAGAGGTGAGGGGAGGTTTGCAATCAGAGCGGAGGAAAGAAGTGGCATATGATATTCACGCGTAATAAATATTAGAGGAGATGCAGTGATTGCGTCGGCAGGTGTAGAGCTGACGATTTTATTTTTTATATCCACAAGCCATGGCCATATTTGATATTCTGCTGAGTCCGGTGAAATTCTCAAGTGAGAGATTTTACGATACGTAATGAAATGGATCGTATGCTATCGCCATAGAAGTAAGAAGCGACTAGAGCATGTAGGGGGATGGAAGAGGGTCCAAAAATATAGCGGGTTTAAAGTACCATTTTTTATGTAACGCTGAAAGGCATACAAGCATACGACTCATCTAATGTAAAGCGGTTACCGTAGCCTATCAATGCTCGTTTTCTTTAAGTATCACTCGCGCGCAACCACCTCTGCTGCTAACACAGCAACTCCTTAGGAGCTTACTGGTGACCTCACTCACACGCAGGAACAGAACAACCCTCTAGGGAGCTGTTACTCGGCCGTAAGATGTCGGTATTTCTCCAGACGGGCTGCTCTGATGCCCCCTACCTCTCTTGTAAACACCCAGACCAAGACAAAGAGACATGTTCATGCACACGTGTCATGTGTGGGAATCGAACCCACGAGCGTTGGTGTTAAAGTAATGTGACAGCGCGTTTCACTGTGCGACCAAGCTCGTCAAAACATCATGCGACCAAAATAGTTGGCGTATGCCTACATAGTGGAGGTTATTGTGGCAACATCCACTATTGTCTTGTTTGGTAGGGCGCATCAAAGCAGCCCTTCTGAAGAAGTACCTGCACCTCACAGAAAACCGTAGCGAAATAACAACTCCCTAATGGGTTGTTGCGTTCCTGCGTGTGAGTGAGGTCACCAGTAAACTCCTAAGGCGTTGCTGTGTAAGCGGCAGAGGAGGCATCGCGCGAGTGATACTTAATATATCGCAAGCGTTAATAGGCTACGGTACCCGCTTTACATCAGGTGGGCCGTATGCTTGTATGCCTCCCGACGTAGTATAAAAAAGAATCATCCCCGTGGGTAGTTACAAAAATCTACCTTTGCATACCTAGGTCCGTTCCATAAGGAATATTCTATGTAAAATTTCAGGTCTGTCTTTATTCTTTACAGAATCAGTACTTTAGTCAAAGCATTGTTTCTTAGTCAGTAAGTCAGCCACTATGCACTTGTATAGCTAAGTGAACGTTTAGCCATACATTTTGACCTTTGTACCGTTCTCATGTCGCATGGAATAAAAGTTTTTTTTTTTTTTATACAATGTCGAAAGGCAGAGAAGCATACGGCACATCTGATGTACCTGATATAAAGCTGTTACCGTAGCCTATGAACGCTTGTAATACATTAAGTATCACTCGCGCGATGCCTCCTCTGCCGCTAACACAGCGACTTCTTAGGAGCTTACTGGTGACCTCACTCACACGCAGGAACACAACAACCATATTTGGTTGCGGTTTTCTGTGAAGTGGAGGTACTTCCCCAGACGGGCTGCTTTCATGCGCCCTATCTCTCTTAAAACACCCAGACGATGACAAACAGACACGTTCATGGACACAAATATTTGTATGCATGAGAATCGAACCCACGAGCGTTGGTGTCAAAGACGCGTCATTCACGACTGGGCCACCGAGCTCTTCAAAAGTTACAATTAAACTACGAGTGTTGTTACTTATATTATATTAGCGTAATCTGCTTCTAGCTGTACTCGTAGATACGAGTAACTCATGTAATTAATTCTATAGCAGTTAAATATATGATTATATATATACATATATATATAAGTATATATTTAACTGCAGTTTGAAGGTAGAGATGCATTTACATCTATTGCTTCTATACTATGTACATAATGCACAAATAAGTACTTAATTCTATTGAAATTAGTTAAAATACACATTAGGTTTATTTATATTACATTCCAACGGGATTTGGAAATGGAAAATTTATCAAAACGTAGACGTGAGCAGCAGTTTGTTTCAGTCAGATCTCTTCATCGTTGGATCATTCTCTATTACGGTTTCCTAATGTTTTTTTCTGTCTTAAATCTTGTATTGCACCTGCCCGCCAATGAAAAATTGGACTTGTTTGTCATGATCATAACTAGCTAACTACATTATGAATCAGTTTACGAAATAACGAATTTTGAATTAATTCCAAATTTCGGAAAACTGTAACGGCCGATGACATTAACGGCCTTTTTTTAACAGTTTTCGAAGACATAAGAGAGGTAGGGCGCATCAAAGCAGCCCGTCTGGGGAAGTGCATCAACCTCACAGAAAACCACAGCCAAATAACAATTCCCTAGAGGGTTGTTGTGTTCCTGCGTGTGAGTGAGGTCACCAGTAAGCTCCTAAGGAGTTGCTGTGTAAGCAGCAGAGGAGACATCGCGCGAGGCTACGGTAACTACTTTACATCAGGTGGACCGTATGCTTGTCTGCCTCCTGACGTTGTATAAAAAAAATATATATAATGGAATAATTTATGTTTGTGCTGTATTAATGAGCTTTAACTAATGACATCCTAAGTTTCTGGGTATCTTAGAAGATATGGATGACAGACAGACAACAGAATAAACCAATAGGTATCCTGTTTTGCCTTTCGGGCATGGAATTCTAATGATTGCAGATTTCTTTATAGTATTCATTAATAAAATTCACACAATTTACAAAACATACATTTCGTTATACCACCTTATTAAATTATGTTTGTGTACAAACAAAATAGTGTGTGCACATAGTGCACGCGATGAGCGATGGACGAGCGAAGCGTGAGCGATTGTCACACGAGTGATGCCGGTGGAGATCTGAACGAAGCGCGGTGGGGTGGCGGGCGACTCTCCCCGCACCGCCGTTATCGATTGCCCCAGTTGAGAGCGGAGCGGAAGTAATGATAGAGCGGGATGCAACCACTGCCCGATCCGATGGCCAACTCCACCTAGTAACTGTAGTGCACTACACAAATATTGTTCAAGATAATGTTTAATCATCCCTCTCTTTCCTCTAAATGTGTTTTCTGATAACGGCTTTAAAGCCGCAGCCTTATTAAGATTTTTCTTTTATTTTTCATATCACGACATCGCGTTTTTAATTTCAGCGGCATAAAGATTTCGATTACAAAGTCCATTCTGAAGTTCGAGGCGTTAGTAATACAGTCTCTTCAGATAAATTAGCCGAAAGTTTGAACCATCAAAGTAAACAACTTCACAAAGTCGAGCGTGGAAGTGACATCCTGCTTATATCTATCTGAACGGATCCCGTAATAGCTTCCTCAATCTCGGCGTCAAAGTTCTCATAAGGCGCTTCTTAACTAAGGCGTTAAGGAACATAGTTAGTAAGAGGCCTTCGGTAGGGTCTTAAAACTTGGTCGAAACTTGCGTAACTCGATCTCCACGATCCGGCGTCGAGCGTCAATTCAGCGATAACTCACAATACGTTATTAGCATAATAATTATCACACCGCTTATAGCTGTACATATCTGTAATGCCAAGCTCAATTCCATTATGGAGGCTCTATCCTCGATGCGTAATATAATTTTTTGTGTTATAAGTAGGGCTTAGCATTATTGTTTTTTATTTTTTTTAACGGCAGATCCCTTGCGAGTTAGGCAGAGAAGAACCTAGACACTTCACTCGCTCCTTTAACATTCATAGCTTAGCATTATCTTTAGACATAAAGCCAATCTCCTCTTCACGTAGTGTACAATACCGGTTAGTAAACGAGGAAGTGGTGAAAGAGATGTGTGGCATAGCAAAACTATTTAGTACACCTCTGCCTTAAAGGATTTCACTGCCAAATAACAATTTCTTGTAAGATTCTAGAGTGTATGTTAGTCAGTATGAGATACGACACTTATAATATTGTAAGGGCCTATATGATACGGTACCCGCTTTATATCATGTTGGCCGTATAAGACTTACCTGATGTGACGACGTAAGGTAAAAAATACGGTAAAGGTAATTGCGCACTTTTAATGCCCATAAAAATCTGATCTCAATAAAGTGCCAATAAATTTATGCGCTGCCCTTAAAAAATAAAAGCTGTCGTTACGTTAGTTGAGTAAGAACATTGAAATGGCGATATGATGTTCGTCGTAAAGCGGAGTTCATAAGCCATGACGGTCGGACCTCCAGCCCATCATCAGTTATATCGATTTAGCGATAAAACGAGCCGGACAAGCGAGCGTCTTCGCCGCGGTAAATTGCGATGGAATCTGAGCCGATGTTCACATCCAATGATAATAAACTGTAAAAAGAGTCGTCGTTTTAATGTCCACTTTATGGGCACTTCCGGACGTCCGTATAAGGCTCAGGATGCACGTAGATACAGCCGGTGTTAAAACCGTTCCACCAATCGCCCTCTATGTCGTTTCATATGGACGGATCCGATGTTTACCGCATACTATAAAGATACTTGACGTCAGATCGAACATGGCGCAACTTTTTTACATTGTATGACCACGTTAGTGCTATTCTGTATATCTATTGATGAGCTCGGTGGCGCAGTGGTGAAACGCGTTGTTACGCTACTTTGACACCAACGCTCGTGGGTTCGATTCCCACACAGTACAAACATTTGTGTACATGAACATGTCTGTTTGTCTTGGTCTGGGTATATTCTATGTATAATAAGTATGTATTTACAAAAAAAAATGTATTTACGTATGTTTATCAGTTGTCTAGTACCCATAACACAAGCTTCGCTTACTTTGGGGCTAGATGGCGCTGTGTAATTTGTCCGACAATATTTATTATTTATTCTTTATACTGTTGCATGAGTTACTATAGGACAGGATATTATCTAATAGATAACATGATGTATGTATGTACGTATGCATATCTTCACGCCAGGTCCCTTGAGGGATGGGCGGGGATAACCAAGCGCATAAGACGCGATCCTTACACACCTCACTCGTTTCATGACTTGTTCTTTTCGTGCACGGTCGCCGGTTTCTGGAGCTCCTGACCTCATTTTCTGATAAAAAACGACCAACTTGGTCTTCTGCTCCTACAATATACTATAAAGATACTTGACGTCAGATCGTACATTTTTAATATAGGTAGGGAGCATCTAAGCAGTCCGTCTGGGGAAATACCTCCACCTCACAGGAAACCGCAGTCAAATAACAACTCTCTGGAGGGTTGTTGTCTCGCTCACACGCTTCTGCGTGTGAGCGGGGTCACCAGTAAGCTTCTTGTTGCTGTGTTAGCAGCAGAGTTGGCATCGCGCGAGTGATACTTCATATATTACAAGCGTTCATATGCTACGGTAACCGCTTTACATCTGGTGGGCCGTATGCTTCTATATAAAAAAAATTCTTCCACATTAGCATTTTTTATACCACTAAGGTGGCAAACAAGCATAAGCCCTGTCAGATGGTAGCCTACGGACATTTGCAACACCAGGGGCGTCACTCATGCGTTGCCGGCCCTTTCAAAATCTCTTTACGCTTTTCTTGAAGAACCTCGTGCTGTAGTCCCTGGTCGTCGCTGCGACACGTGTTTCGCCTCTCCACGAGTGATCCTCAGGCGCTGTAGACGTTACTCGTTAGAAGGACATGCTAAGTGCGAGCACTAGTAACGTCTACAGCGCCCGAGGATGACTCGTGGAGGACCTCGTCGACGACCAGGGCAGTCGTGGCAGCGACGGTGGTGGGGGCGGTTTCTGTTCCAGATGGCGGACGTCCGAAGCAGCCGAGGCAGAGACTACCGGAGCAGCCATGGCAGCGTTGGCATGTTACATCTACTAACGGTAGTGGGTGGATGCCGGCCGGCGCTAGGCCGCATGAACTAATTGGTGGCGGAAGCACACAAAGAAGGTTAGATCAAATTGCATGTAAATTTGACTTTCGCAAAATAACGCCTGAATCTATTAACTATTTAAAGTCTTATTGTATGTCATTCCATAGACATATTTATAACTTTTTTTTTTATCTATAAGTATTTCGGAAATTTCCATCTGCGAAAATGAAATGCCTAATAGAGGTCTTTTCAAAATGGTCATTTAATCTATATATTTATTTAAAACTGCACGCCAAATCGATTGCCGGGTAGACAGAGATAACCGAACCGCATTCATTTCTCTTTTCATGACCAATTGAAATCACAATATATTTCCAGTATAGTAATAAAATAATTATGATGTTCAGTGATAACGATACATTAATATTGTATGTATATCTTCACGCCGGTCCCTTGCGGGGTAGGCAGAGACAACAATATTAATATTAATGCATATTAATATCGTTACCGCTGGACATTATTATAATTGTATCGCTATACGGCTAAATAATTATTTATGTCCAGGCATCTTTGACAAATATATATCCATTAATTCTTAAATAAGCCTTCTTACAAAAAGTATTATTAATTCACCTTTTAAATATACGAAACCTGAACGTATTTGTCACTAACAATACCTACCTTTCATCATGTTACTATAAACTACATACAAATTGATTAGTGGATCAATCAGTTTCTATGAAGCTCCTTAAATGAAATATTAATAGCTCCATGCTAAAACTTATATACTGCAAGAGTCCATTCACTGTCGAAACCATAGCAGATGATTAAATCTTATATTAGCCGATAGTGAATCACCGTTCGCTTTAGGCTTCTTCCACACGTACCACAACCACACCACATCGTCGCGACAAAAAGTGGTCAAGCAGTGGGTACGTGTGAATTGTGTCGCTGCAGCTTTTTTACAGTTGCGTTGTGGTTCCTACAAAACGTGAATGTGGTTGAGTAATCGTAAGCAGTTGCGATATGGTTACGTAGTGTGCAGACAGACAGATCACTCCGGCTTTCGCAGAGGAAACGCAGTGTTGTTACGTCGACGTAACGGCAATGTTGTGTCTGCGATATGGTCGGCCGTTAGTTTGCGGTGTCACTGGTGACCGACCGACCACATCGTTGCAATTGACGTGGCTGCAATGTGGTCGGTTTGACCCACGCGGTCAATAATGACAGCAAAAGGCTTGTGAATTCGACTATTCATTTTCATACTCATTAGCGCACGCCCACGTGTCGTGGTCGTGGTGTGGTTGAGGGTGTGGTGTGATTCTGATACGTGTGAAACAAGCCTTAGTTAACTCTGAATTAATTTGCCTATACATATGGCCAGTGTTGAAACTGTTTCACCAATCGCTTTCTTTGTTATCTCTTATATAATGTTTCTTTCCCCTTATCCTCATCCTACAAAGATTTCCATTTCCATACGATCAAACATGGCACAATTTTTTTAAGCTATATTTGAAAACAGGGCTCGTGGGCGGTTTGTCTGTTTGCCTTACTCTAGGTGTTTTAATAGAGGTAGGGCACATCAAAGCAGCCCGTCTGGAGAAGTAAAAACCTCACAGAAGATCGCAATCAAGTAACTACTGCCTGGAGGGTGGTCGTGTTCTTGAATGTGAGTGAGGTTACCAATAAGTATGTTACCAGTAAGCTCCTAAGGAAAGGCTGTGCTTACAACAGAGGTGGCATTGCGCTAGTGATATTTAAAGTACACCGTTGTCAACATTTCTATCTACCTGAAGATATGACGTGCAACATTAGCCTTTAACTTTGAAGTTCATGTCGAAAACTCTTTTTTTTCGGCGATTATATTAAAACCCAATTCTATCCCGCGTCCTATCAGCCTGGTTTTGTTTATACAACGTCGGGACGAATACAAGCATATGGCCCAAACCGACGTAAAACGGTTACCGTAACACATAAACGCTTGAAATACATTAAGTATCACTCGCGCGATGCCACCTCTGTTGCTAACAGAAAGGACGTAAGCAACACTATAAGAGCTTACTGGTAACCTCACTCACATGCAGTAGCACAATAGCTCTCTATGGAGTTGTTATTTAGCTGCGGTTTTCTGTGAGGTAGAGGTACTTCCCTAGGCGGGTTGCGTTGATGCCCCCTACATCTCTTAAATTCGGAATATAACACGAGATTGATACTTGTTTCGTTTTTTGTGTACATCCTACTCTAACCCCCTTCAAATTGCTTGCTTTCGACGTAACGAAAGAAAATGTATCAAATATTACCTTAATTAAATGGAAAATCACGTATAGTACAACAAACTTATTTGACCTTGTCACCAACACTGGAACTAATGCCGCCATTTTGAAATGTCATTCGTCGGTCGAATTTGTTGTTGTGTACGAAGCTATTAAATATGAATTAAAGCATAATATTTCATAATACCAGTATTTTATTCCATGACATATCACAGTCAACAACGGTAGCCAAGCGACACGTATTTAGTCTATGACAGAAGCGTAGTGTTTTTATCATTGTTCCTCTGTTGTTGTGACTCTGACGATGACGTGACTTGATTTGATAGGACCACTACAGAAATTCCAGGCAATAATTTGCAGGATCATAATCATAATCGTTCTTTATTGTGGTACATAGGTATAAATAAAGGTGTGACAGACATACAATGGGATGGCTTATAATATTTCACAATTTTAGAATTAATTATAGAATTAAAATATAATTTATTGTAATGATGTGTTTTAGTATTTAATTATAATTTAATAAAACGACTTTCTCTCTCTATATATAAAAAAGAATAGAATTGGCTTATTATTAAAATCGAATCACCCTACTATTATTTATTCTTTTATTGGAACAAAATATACATATATGTATATATAAATATATATTTATGTTTACTCCAAAACAGGCGGCATTTTGATTAACGGCAACACTGTTGAATTCGATCAAACCGCCTCCCGTCCGCCTCGCCTCCGAGTCAGATAAGTTTGTAGCACTGTACCTATCGTTAAAATAAAAATATCGGTGATTTGCACGTATTAATTACATTATTCAACGACTTGGCAAATTGTTACAGTTTCAACGTTAAATGCATCCAATGTCGTAAAATTAAGATTCCTATTCAAAGAAGATCACTCTATAAATAAACTTGGGAATCCAATTAAGAAATGAGCGGGGAACGGATTTATTTCAGTCTTACTTTATTAACGTACATGGTAATAAAACAGGAGTAATTCAACATCTGTGCATACTTGTACTTGATCTAGACAACAACTCGCGTACAGTAAGTCCGGATAAGTCGGTCCGGATAATTAAAGACAGAGCCAAACTCAGGTTTCAATCTTTAGAAGTAATTAATAAAAATATTAAAGTAAGTAAATAATATTATATATAATACCAGGGTCATTTTGTGTACCAGCACGTTTTTTGAGGAAAGACACATACTTGGAAAAATACTACATAAAATTTAGTATAATGAAGAAAATTTATAGAAAAAAGAAATCTTGGACTTATAATCTATGTAAATCGTTTTTATCATTATATTGAAGTCACCCGTTGCATGTCCTCTATGGACTCAAAAACGGCTGGGCAGATTTTGATGAAATTTTTAGGGAATCTTCGGATTAATCCAGCGGGTGATCCTGTGAAGTTTGGTAGCGATCAGATCACCCGTGCGAAGCCGAGGTGGGTAGCTAGTAATATATAAAAATGAATGTTTGTCTGCATGTCCTATATGGACTCGAAAATGGCTGGACCGATTTTGATGAAATTTTCAGGCAATATTTATATTAGCTTAGCGGGGGTTCCTGTGCAGTTTGGTAGCGATCGGATCACTCGTGCGAAGCCGGCGCCGGTCGCGCTAAGTTATATTGTGAATAATACATACCAGTTTGTACTGTGTTTGAATTATCTACTTCTTGTATCGTAATCGACGAGGTCTAACGTTTTGTAGCATTTAGTAATTACTACAGAAAATTCATTAGTAATTTTGCAGAAATTGTCTTTCCTAATAAATTATGTAGAAAAAATGTGCCGTTCGATTAGAACTCTCATTATCAAAATCCAATTGAGATAAATGTCTCACGAAACCACCAGTCCTGGATTTTCCAGACTTATCTCCAAAGATGAGTTTTGCCATTGGTAGTATTCTCAGTAACTCTAATGGGAAACCAGTTGCATATGCCAGTCGTGGATTGAATAAAACAGAGAAAAATCACTCTACGATTGAAAAAGAATTATTGGCTATTGTTTTGTAGATAAAACATTTCAGTATATTCATTGTCATATTTATGTGGAAAAAAATTTGTTATTAAAACCGATCATTGCCCGTTAGTATATTTATTTAACGTGACAGATCCATCGAGTCGATTAACCAAATTTTGGTTAGCTTTAGAAGAGTAGGACTTTAAAATAATTTACATAAAGGGAAAACTAAATACGACCGCAGATTGTTTATCTAGGATTATCTTAACTTAACATCTGAAGAATTAAACGGGATGATAAATAATATAATGTGTGTATTAACTAGATCACAAAGTAGAAAAACCTTAGCGAGTAATACACCAACGATTGACGAATACTCTTCATCAAATTTAGAAGAGACGTCTATTAACGGGATGTTAGGCCAGCCTAAATTACACACACTACGCACACTGTAGTTTGTACACACTAAATTTCACTAAAATTCACAAAAAAAAAACACTGACAATCATGGTGCAACTTCTGGTACTTTTCAGAAGATTTATCTCGATATCAAGGGACCTTTGAACCGTGATAATCCGGGATTCTGTTACATTATTACATTACAATGCGAAGTCAGTAAATATGTAGATGTTTATCCATTAAGAACTAAGACGCAAAACGCAAAGACGTTTACGGAAAATTTTATTTTACGTTACGATATACCGATCAAAATCGCGATCATGATGTCAGAATTATGTAAACTTTTAGGAATAACGAAAACAATTGCGGCGGCATATCACCACCAAAGCATTGGGGTTTTAGAAAATACACATATCTTATGTTTATTTTCTAAAGATCCAACTAAGCTTTAGCCAGCTAGGAGCCTATTTACGAATCCAAACTAGTAAACACCCTTCATCTTGGAGTTCTTACAATTCTGGAGATTTTCGTTTAATACATCGATACATCCCGAAACTAAATACACTCCATACGAACTAGTATTCGGACAAGCATGTATAAGCATGACTATGATAGTATAGAACCATTCTATAACTATGTATTAGAATTTAAATATAGATTACAAAAGTCTCAACAGCTCGCTAAGAATAATTTAATAATAGGAATAGAAAGACGTAAAACGAATTATGATATATCATTTAATCCAGTAACTTAGAAGCTCGGCGATAAGTTATTATTAATATACCATACCATACGTGGTTTTAGTAGATGAAGAACCTAGTGTAGTAATACGTGTAAATAATAAGGAAATGATAGTACATAATAATAGGACTCAGTTATTTAATACGAGTACTTAAGTTTAACGTCTTGAGACGCATATCTACTTTTTTCAAATTTATTTTTTCTGAATGATTATTAAGCAAGATTAGACCAAATAACATTTTTAAAAATCTCCCCCTCCCCGGAAAATGTGGTTATTGAACAGCGGTCAATTGAATAAATTTGACGCTTTACCTACGAGGTGCATCGAGAATATTTGGGAATCGGTATAAGCCAAGTTCGGTGTAAGAACAGAAAACAGGAACATTTAAAATTAGCAATTACTCTTGAATTTCCAACGACTTGTAACTAAAGAACAGAAAACACTCGTTTTTAATTAGAACATTGATTTTAAAGTATGATCACGGACATATCAATATTATTTACGACGTTGTCACAGGAAACGTAACGTGGATTTATTGTTTTTAACCAGAGAAAAAACGACAGCCTTGGGAATAAATAGGTGTTCGAAAATGAGAACAGTCCAACAAAATTGAAGCAGGCATAAAAAATATTGTTTTTCCTTCAGCATGAGCTTTATTTGCACAAACCCGCATACAATACAAAAAAAGTATTACTACTGATTGGTACAATAATGTGGTTATCACGCTGTGCTTAAAAAGTACCATAGATCTTGTCTTATATCATCTAAATAAAGTTATTTTTACTCTCCTAAAACATAGTCAGGACCTCTCCTCTTATGATTTATTTATTTTATGGAAAAAGATTTAAGAAGAATTAAGTTTTGCGAAATCCGAAGATACCGTGATGGCTTCAATAAACGCGTGGAAAACATGCCGTCCGATCAGGGAACATTATTTTGAAAAATGTTTCAAGTGACTGAATAAGTGTACATGAGTCAAACAGAAATTACCCAATGTATTTCGGTGAAATTTTACACAGCGTAAATTTACACCCTGGGACAATATTTAGACGACTTTAGGGGAGCCATAGGCATGAGCTGCTTCAGATATATAATTATATAACACTAGCTGCGACGTCGCTCGCGTGGGTCCTGGTATCTTGTGGAAGCCGCTTGTCTTAGTATTTTTGGCTTCTAAGGATTGTATCGTGATGTCTAATAGTCTATAATCTTCCTCTACAACTGGGCTATAAAATGCAAATAGAATATTTCAAATCCTCTCAGTAGTTCCAAAGATTAGCACGTTCAAACAAATAAATTATGCTACTTTATATATTACTATAGATTATATATGTTGTCATATGAGTTTTTGTTAGTTTTACCTGATTTTGTAGAATATAGAACAAAAATATTTAAACAAATCAAGAACGTTTTTACATAGTAGAATATTCTATAGCAAATAGAAGTCTAATAATTTACATTTACTCCAAGCACTCCGTATCTATATAGGATACAAGTAGGATCTAATCAACGTTCGTAGTAATATGTATTCGATTAGTTACACACAACGACAATATCGAGCACCGCTAATACAACAAGAAATACAAACGATTTCTTATGGAGCCATAAAACATAGTAAACAGAAGTAAATGTAGTATTTACTGCCAGCAGCTATTGTTCGAGGTGATCCGTGGGTGTACACTTCCGTTTTCTTCCCAGAAGACCGACATTTCCCGCAGCCATTAAAATTTTACGAGTGAACTGGCGAAATGAATGCCAGAATTAGGTTAAGGAGTAGCGTGGGCTCGGTTCGCGTGATGTACATGTTCAATGCTGATTTAATTCTGGAAAACAATTATTACGAAATGGTTATTTTTCAACAACTACGACTTTTGTATCTCCGACTAATAATTGGGTAAACGCTCTTGATATAAAGTTCACTCGTACTCTTATGATTTGGTCAATAAAGTGTTAAATGAGTAATTATTTAATTTAATATTTTGAGTACACCTAACGACTATTTTTTCACAAACTAATGACTAGTATCATGTTAGTCTTGTTTTCTAAAATAGAGTTTATATTTAGGCTATCGCACATATAGGCGACTGGCTTAACTCTTCGCCTTTTATGTTTTTTGTTTAAAATTGTATTTTTTCAGGTAAGGCACATGCCATATAAACTTAAATGGTTTAATGGTGTCCACAGAATACCAGCGTCGAGGCACTTCGTGCCGAGACATTATGCTGAGTGGAGACCTATTTGGTACACACACTGTAATTTAGCCTTAAGTTTCAAATTTATGTAAAATTTTTGTGTTGCCAAATAAAGGTTTTTCTTTCTTTATTTCTTTCTTTCTTAAATAATAAAACTATGTCTAAATAAAACAATTGATCGATATTGTTAGAGACGTTTCTGAGATACACGGAATATATTTATGTAAATATTGGAGTTGCTCGCTGAAAGTAATACGAAAAAATGTGCCAAAAGATAGTGTAGTCACTGGTTTCCTAACCGGTACTGTTAATGATTCTATAAGTTAGATAAGGGATCGGTACCAGAAGCGTGCACGCCGCGACGTGGATTGCAACTCTGCGGTTCACATTTCAGATGGCGAATATTCGCAGAGACAACCGCAGCAGCCGAGGCAGAGACGACCGGAGCAGATATGGCAGCGGCGGCATGCATCTACTAACGGCAGTTGGTAGGGACCGGCCGGCAGTAGTTCGCATGACCGTAACTAACTGTGAGCGCAAGGATACAAAGTAGTTTAGATCATATTGCTTGTAAATTTGACTTTCGCAAAGTAACGCCTGCATGTATTAACTAATGAACGGATAATTATGTGTGTAGATCTAAATAGATGGGTTGGGACCAAGTGAAGCAGTTATGAGGCTGTGCTCGGTGCATACGTAGATAAGAGAGTGAACGATGCTAGTAAGTTAGGTAGTAGACGTACAAATGGAACGAAACATCCTTATGTCGAGCACGTTCTTCCATCACAAGGATATTCATACCGACGTTCTGAAAGAAGCTATGGTGGACAGTCCGAAAGAAGCATGTGTATGCGTAAAGAGACGTAGAATACTCAGGCAAGATGCCTGGTGGGATACGGAGGATGAATCCTTCGTGGAAAAAAGAGTAAAACGTGACTGGATTACGTATCAGCTTTGCACCAGAGTGATGATATGAAAGAGAAGAATAAAGAAATATACTGTCAATGTAAGAATGAATCTAAAGCTTTAGTGAAAGAGAAGTGTGAAAAACTACATATGAATAAGGAAGAAAGGCTGACAAAGAACTTACTGATGAAGACTGAGGAAGAGGCTAATACCAAACTCTTCTAGAGAGATTTGTGGCCGAACGCTTGCTGACCGTGTTCGTAATGATGACGTAATAAACAGAGTTGGGCTGAAAGATAGTGTCGGTGTTAAGATAAGAAAAGGCATGCTTCGCTGGTTCGGACATGTAGAAAGAATGCAGGATGAAAGAATGACGAAACAGATATACAATGTAAAAGAGGAAGGATGTAGAAGCCGAGGAAGACCAATACTAACCTACCATGATCAAATTGGTCGTGTTCGTACAGAAGATGATATCAGAAGCCTTAGAAACCGGCGAGAATGCAAGAGAAGGGCAATGAATTTTAAAGAAGCGACTTAGGTGTGTAGCATCGAGTCACGTGGCGCTCGGTTCTCTCTACCTACAGACCCCGCAAGGGATTTGGCGTGAAGTTATAGATAGATAGAATAACATAAAAAATACGGAGCGATGCTCGATCGCCTAGGTGCTGTATATTAACTTTTGTATATAACTACTATTTATATAACTATTGCTCGCTCGGATTAAGTTTGTAAGACTTATTTAAAATATCGTTTCATGTAAACCCTTCCATTATTTAGATCTAAGAAGGATTTGAGCAGGGCTTGTTTAACGGTTAATTTTCAAACCTAAATCAGCACAAGTACATTGGGACCATTTTGTTTAGGTTTGGCTCTACCTGAACCTTAAAGTAACCGGTATTCTTAAGGAGCAAAATCAATGAGGTTTTGAATCAATTAACCGGTTTTATAAGGTTTTCATTTCGCTCTTTTCGACATCATATTTGCCGAGACCTTGACGACCTTTAAAATTCACTTGAAAATTAAAATCTACACGTAACCACAAAAAAAAATAGAAGAAACTGAATATTCCGTCAGACACAATCTACGTGTTTTTTATGAGTTTACAGCGTAACGTAGGTACCAATTTGTTCCAATTCGAATTAAAGCAAGCAAGTCGTAACCTGCTCGCGCGACATTTGTGTTAAATCGGTTTTTTAAGGTTTTACGTAGCGCTCTCATTTAGGACGCACTCCGAACGAAACCTTTTCTAAAAACCGGTAAAAACCTTTATTTACCGGTATTTTCGAAACCGGTTCCAAGCCCTGGATCTGAGTTTGAATATTAATATAGCGGTGTATTTTAAAACGAATTAAACAAATTTAAAATGTACTTCCTTTTCCACTGTGCCTTACCTCTATCTCACTATAGTCCGTTTGATAGATGGCAGTGTGCATTATAATTACATAAGATTGGCTTTAACTCTTCAGATGACGAGTAGTCTCTGTTATTCTCAAAACATTTGGCCAGGAATTAGAATACATCGTATTATGTACGTTATTCCCTATATAATTGAAATGAACAATTAATTATTGTATGTATTTGGAATCGGCTGTATTAATTTGAATCAAAACTTGTAATTAATAAGGTTTCAAAAATGCGATTTTACGCAAAAAGATCAAACAACAGTTTACCCTCCAGGTTCTCTTGTCTCTTTACTAATTCAGTTTTTATGTAGATAATTATGATGATAAACAGAGTATATGTACTTTACTCCTTAACTATATAGCTAGACGTAAATATTAGGATACATTAAGTACTAAGTTCACACTTTTCAATAGTTCCTTATTGTATCAAAATAGACCCCGTAAAGCGATAATATTGGATTAGAGTTAAGATGAAGCAATGAGGTGACTGTTCAAGTTTCGGTAAATTATTGAGCGTATCACTTGGACAAGTACTGATTGCTTCTCTTGTAGCTACGAGACCATCAAACTTCAGATTAGTCCAATATTAAACTTGTAAATGAGAGTTTTCATTTGAAACTCTGTTGATCGTATGGCTTTGAGATTAATATTGTGCTACATGTTTTAAATTAATATTCCTTTTGCTTAAATTCGAAATCAAGCCGTTTTATTTTAATTTAATTGTTTTTTTTTTCGTTACGTTTAGTGAAATTTATTGTAAATGTATGAAAAGTCGCATTTCCCTTTTTCTGTGTTGTTTTATATATTTTTTAGAATATGCATATGACACAATTTTCACAATTCAATTTTCTTCCTACTGGAGGAATTGAGGTAATATTTAATAGTGGATGTTCTTAAGTCATGGTGACACTTTCTTATATACTCCTCTTATACATTCTACATTATATCAAATACATTCTATCAAATAGGATCTTTGCATTAGTTATCAGGAAATGCTACAGCGTCTAGTTTGGTGTATAACTAATAATCGGTTAATGTCCACGTAAATGAATACAAGGTAGAATTGACAGAGACTGACACCTGAACAAGATGTGACCCCTTCACTTGAGACACCAGTGTTCGCCCATGTGTCACACGGAAACCATATTATATGCAAAAATAATAAACAAAGTAATCAAAAATATATAAAAATATATCAGCTTAAATATTTAATCGAAATTGTTTTTCTTTTGATTCATACATTTTTATTCTTTAACATTGACAAACCGTAATATTGATGTATCTATAACTTTACGCCAAATCCCTTGCGGGGTAGGCAGAGAGTACCGAGCGCCATAAGACACGGTCCTTACACACTTCACTCGCTTCTTTAACGTTCGTAACTCTATTCATGCGTGCTCGCAGGTTTCTAGGACTCTTATTCTCAACACCTTCTGATAAAAGATGACCAATATGGTCATGGTAGGTTAATCTTGGTCTTCCTCGGCTTAAACATACATCATCTTTTGCATTGTATATCTGTTTCGTCATTCTTTCATCCTACATTATTTCTACATCTCCATATCCAACGGAGCATGCCATTTCTTATCTTAACACCGACACTCTCTTTCAGCCCAACTCTCTTTCTTACGTCATCATTACGAACGTGATCAGAAAGCGTTTGGCCACAAATTTTGCGCAATGCTCTCGTCTCGACCGCATTTATTTTACTTTCATGCTCTTTCTGCCATACCCAGCTTTTAATTCTATAAATTAACGTTGGGATGTACAGCGAGCTATGCCTTCTGAGTTAAATTTCGTCTGCCTAGAAGTTTATCCAACGCTCCGCGCTCTATCCAGATCCTATATCTGGACTCCTATATATGAAAAGTCAAGGTGACAGCACGCATCCTTGTCTGACACCAAAGTTGGTATCAAACCAGGACAACAAGCTGCCGTCCACCCACACACATGCTGTACGTTGATTGCACACCACGGAGCAGGTCACCGTCAACCCCATATCTGGGCAAAACTTTCTAGAGATTTTTTCGCACGACCCTATCAAATACTTTCTCAAGGTCCACAAAATCTCAGAAAATCCTGTGGTCCATAGCTAGATGCTTCTCCACTATGTTGAGGAGTGAAAATACTTGATCTGTACATCGTCTGCCGCTTAGAAGTCCACCCTGTACCCCCTAAAGCATTCTACGGATTTCACCCTAATTCTCCTTTCAATGATCTTCCCATATACTTTAGCTGCTAACCTAATCAAATTGAGGGCCCCATAACAGCGCATCTCCAATCGGTCGGGGCTCTTTCAGTTCTCCTTCTCCAGCATAATTTGCTCAAAAACCAGAAGGTGTCCCTAACGTAGGTGCCACCTAGTTTGATCATCTCAGCTGTAACCATATCGATTCCCGCTTACTTTCCAGTTTTCAAACTTCGTATCGACCAATCAATCTCATCCATGGTAATGTCTTCATGGTACGCTCGCATCGCCGAGTCAGTTACAGACTCATTCACATTGCCAGCGTTCTGGATATATCCATAATCATACATTTCTCTAAAATATTCACTCCACCGTTCTAATACTTCCTAAGTGTTAACAAGAATGCCTCCAGCTTTACATTTTATCTTGTCCATTCTGGATGCTAACGAACCACTTCGAGACTTCTTTACCTTTCTCTAGAAGAGTTTGGTATTAGTCTCGAAGTTCTTTGTCAGCCTCTCTTCCTCATTCATAAGTCTTTCACGCTTCTCTTATACTAAAGCTTTGGTTTCATTCTTGCATCGACGGTATATATCTTTTGTCTTCTCTTTCATCACTCTGGTGCAAAGATGTTACGTAATCCAGCCACGCTTTCCTCTTTTTTTTCACAGATGTTCAACCTCCGCATCCCACTAGGCATCTCCTCTCAGTGTTCTACGTCTCTTTGCGCATCCACTTGCTTCTTTTGCACTGTTCACCATACTTTCTTTCAAAATTTTCCAACATTCGTCTACATCTTAATCGAAAAAAACCCTCGCGTTCGCAAATCTTTCACTGACGTACATACGTATTTCTTACACTTTCACCTTCCAATTTTTCACTTCTTATTCTTTCATAATCTCCAAAAGTAATATCCCTCGCCATATCATCGTAATATTGGTAATTTATGAAATATTATTATATCACTAATGTGGTAAACAAGCATACTGCCTGCCTGATGGCAAATTATCGTGGCCTATAGAAATTTGCAACACCAGGGGTGTGTTCGTTGTCGATCCTATAAAATCTTTATCACACCTTTTTTTAAGTACCCCTATTCGCTTGGTAAAATCTCGACGGAGAGTTAAGTGAGAGTTACTTGAGAGTTTGTAGAATAAAACTTCTTTGGAACTGCACAGGATGGGCAGTGTGGCTGTAGACGAATGTTGCTAACACAATATTATCACAGACTTTGTATTAAATCTGGAAAAATATGAATAATTTGTGCAAAATGGCATTTTATTTTATTTTTACTTTTACATTTTTAGGATACGTCTAATTTATAAACACTATTACACAAGTCTAATATGAACATGGACAGTTACAAGTTTCCGCAGATAGAAACATTTAGATAACTTACGCTAAGTTTTCATAGAATATTTGTTATTCTTTTTTCATGATTATACTTCAGTACACTTCAGTATATTTAAATTGATATTTACACTCGAGGAATTACGAAGAGGTCATGGTCACCTTCAAAAGGATGATCAATAGTAACCAATTAATTTTATTTTCACATTATTATTTCTGTCGTAAATCACGTATCTATAGTCGCATTTTCTCATTTCATGTTTAAATTTTCAAACAAGAATGTAATTAATATTGGATGCTATGGAAAGGTTTTCCAGAACTGAAGCCTTATACAACTCGCCTTAAATTTCAGTGAATTTGTACAGAAATAAGCAGCCTATAAATAAATTAAAAGGTAAATAAGAGCACCTTTTACGTAGTGAAGAAGCGATAGGCATAAGATGTACCTTCAATAGATTTAAGGCGTTTCAAGGCAGCCTTGCGGGGATCGGCATTCGGGGCACGCGCGTTTCTTTGTTTCACCCGCCTGTAACGAGATATTGTGATTCGCCGCCATTACGACACCGCATACACAGATGATGCGAATATCAAACACCGTATTAGATACACGTTTTCTTATTAAGACGAGATAGACTCTGAATAATAATCTTGAAATTGACTTATTTTTATTCGTGTCTTTTTGAACGTTGCTTGCAGAGTAAAGTTGGTGATGATATATCTTAAGATGACTTAACATTTGTAAGGACTCAAAGCAATTAATGTACAACAGTACAATAGTCGTAATTTTGGAATACAAATACTAATATCAATTTATGTTAATAGATTCAGGCGTTCTTTGCCAAAGTCAAATTTACCAGCAATTCGATCTAGACTACTTTGTGTGCTTCCGCTACAGATTAGTTCATGCGAACTAACGGCAGTCGGCGCCCTCCCACTACCGTTAGTAGATGCATGCCGTCACTGCCATGGCTGCTCCGGTCATCTCTGCGAGTACCCGCCGTCTGCCAATATGAACCGCATGCACTTGCCACCTCACGATTTAAGTTTCATCTACTACTACTGTTTTCTACTGACAAAATTTGTCGTCAATCTAAAATAATAAACGGAACAATAGCTTATTGCATACTGAATCGATGCACAGACTTCCTATTGAACGAAATTGCCGATTTGTACTGAAAAATTAAAACTTTTTTTTTATAAGATGTAACATATTTATTAATCAAAATATTTACTCTCATTATCTATACATTGCTGCCATCAATTAGAAGTTTATTTATGCCTTTGCGATAGAACTCTGGGGATCTAGATTCGACAAAATGTGTGAAAGAATTTTGTACTGCCTCCTGGGAAGATTTCACGTAGATAATCGTCCAAAAAAATCGTAGTCAGTTGGAGCAAGGTCTGGCAAGTACTGAGGATCGTATGGTTTCTAACTGCAGCTGCTGTAGAGTGACAACGGTTTCTCGTGCAGTGTGAGGTCTAACGTTATCATGGAACAATAATGAAAAAGATCGATTCACGAGTCGGGGCTGTTGCACTGCCAGTTTCGCCATCATTATTCGAAGTTTGGCACAGTAAACATCTGCTGTTATTGCTTGACCAGACCTTAGAAAGTTATAGTGAATAAAGCCATAAAGAGACCACCAAACAGTTACCATTACCTTTTTATTGGTAAGCTTTGCTTTAGAGCACTGTTACGGCGTTTGACCTGAGGTCAACCACTGCATTTTCGCTTACGGTTAAAGAATCCACTTTTCGTCACATGTGACATTTCGATCCATTATTTCTTTATTTCTGTACAGATTCAACAAGGCAACACAAGTTGCAACACGCGTTTCTTTCTGCAGATCAGCCAAATCATGACGCACCCATTTTTCATAATTTTTATTTTATTCATTTTATGCAAATGAGTCAATAATGTAGGTAAGGTAACTTTAAACCATGTCGCTA
This sequence comes from Pyralis farinalis, assembly GCA_947507595.1. Classification (NCBI taxonomy): domain Eukaryota; kingdom Metazoa; phylum Arthropoda; class Insecta; order Lepidoptera; family Pyralidae; genus Pyralis; species Pyralis farinalis. The sequence goes on along the minus strand of OX382264.1, from coordinate 22,946,929 downwards.
ATTCCTGGGTAGTTTGACTTGGATGGGTTTCCACTATCTCCTTCAATTCAGCGTTATTCACCTGTGTGGGCGGTCTTCCACATGGTTCGTAGTTTCCATTACAAAAGTGTTTAAACCAAAAACGCACGATGCGTTCATTAGCAGTTTCGCAGCACGCAGCATTGATATTGCGAGTCGTTTCTGCCGGGTTAGTTCCGCGTCGGAACCCGTATTCAAACATAACTCGGATTTTCGAAGTATCAATCTTTCCTGTCTACGCTGAATAAAAGAATACAATTGAAATTCGAAAATCAAATGTTGCACATTTTTTTAAAGATTATTATAAACCATGTAGGTAATAACATTAATATAAACCATGTAGGAAAATCTCACACCATGAAGGTTTAATGTCAATTCAAAGTATCTATTACTATAAAACGGCAATTTCATACATTAACCCCTATTATTTTTAAGTTTGTAAAAATCTGTGGTGAAAATTTACTAAGGTTCAAGTTACGATAACTTACATGGTTTTTAGAAAACCAGCTCAATTTCACCAGCAACTGACGAAATAAAGGGGAGAAAAAAATTAATACCCACGATCACACAAATAGTCAAACATAGGGACAAACACCGAAGTAACACCATCCTCAAAAAGTAGTAATAAAACTACGGATTTGCATTTGAAATGTGAACATATCACTAAAACTTGAATTTCGAATTCGTAGCAATAAGAATAACTTCCCCTAAAACGAAAAGTCTGAAATCCACATAGTAATATAATACATTTACGATGAGTCATTCAATACGATCTAATTCGATCGATAGCCAATCGAATAACATTGGGATCGCCTTGCTACGTTAAGTCAACGCTATTCAATGCTCGACTCCTAGCGCTCCTGTATTTACACAGCGACTACAATTCAGGTACGGTTAGCAGATTAAATTAACAACAATCTACTCGATTTAATTTAACGTTTATGATGCACGGTTATATAACGTAGAAACATTATTAAGGCCATACTACCATACCATATAAAATGTTAGTTAATAAATAAACATCTATAATCTGTTTTACTTGTTTAAATAGCATATTTTTATTAACCAGGTAAATAATTTGATTATACGTAGATAGCATTAACAATTGATCTGCCAGCTAATAAAAAAAAGTTATATATGATTTTTGAAAGTGAATTTTGAAAATTATGACAGTGGAGACATATATTATTTCCAGTACATTAATATAAAGTTATAAATTGATACTTGCGTATGGCAGATGAAGCACGAAAGTAGGGTCAACGCTATTGAAATGAGAGCGCTAAGGAGTACATTGTGGAATTAGAATGGTTGATAGAGTAAGAAATATCACAATACGAGGACAATGTGGAATGAATGATGATTTAGTCTCAAAAACTGAAAAGGGTATGCTGACATGGTTTGAACATTTGGAAAACAATAGATGACACAAGAATTACTAAACAAGAATATCGAGCAAGATTGAGTTAACATATCGACAGAGGCCGCTCTAAGCGCCTAGACATAGTGCAAATAGCTAATGAGCTGAAAAGCGGCCAAATCAAAAGCACACGAAACCGAAGAGCATGCGTGAAGAGGTTGATGAGTGTGGGAGAGGCGAGAGAGGTTTGTTTCGTACGGTGCACCTGGCGTTCCATAGTCTCAGTCTACCCCAACAGGAGATAGGTATGATGTGGGGCTATCACTTACTTTTAAACACTTGCAACTCAATGTCGTTACTGGCAACGTAGTATTTCCTCGGGGGCTCATTGATAAAGTAAAGTATAAATTTTATTAGTTTCAAAAATAGAATAGCATACGAATGATGCTATTGCAGTATATATTTTTTGTATTTGGTCAGAAGACTAAGAAGGATAAATCCTGTCTTTAAGCGGTTATCGTAACCTCTTAAATACAATGTGGTTTGAACGCTGCTGTTCTTGCAGCAAATGCAGGATTTCCTCAGGAGCTCAGAGAAAAGTTCACTTATTCGTAGGAGCAAGATAATTATCTAGGGAGTTGTTTTAGGTCTTTTGTATAAGTAGAAATTCGTTTGCTATTACGAGGTACCACGTAATGTTAGTTTAAATTAAAATGATGATAGCGAACCATTAATTTCGAGACACTATGCCATTATATGAACATCAATCGTATTAAAGTGATCATCGATAAACACAAGGGCATACTTAATATTCGTAGCGTACTGATAAATCCGTTTCAAGCGAACACAACCCGCGTCGAGAGCTCACTCTGTGTACCTATGCAGCGACGGCTTAGGCACAGGTGTGAGAAATATTTTCTGTATCACGTAAGAATTGTCAGGGATTGTATAATGATCATATACAATTCCATTAAGTTCTCGTTTAACACCTCCCGGTACATAACCTTCTCCGTCAACTAAGTAAAGTAAGTAAATTTTTTGACCATACTTTTTTAGGGTTCGAAATACAAATACAAAATCGAGAACATTATTTCTGACACTCTACTGTCTGTCTGTTTGTATATCACGATGTTACACTGAAATGGATTGATTAATTAGCATTCTAGGTAAAGTATTTTTATAGTCTCACACATAATATAGAGCCGACATTTTTTATTACTCTGGTATTTTTTTAAGGGGCAAACCCACCGTACGTTTCTACCGCTATGTGTCCTGTGTATCCAAAATTACCGGAAGCAATAGCCATAATAACAAGAAAAAGTATAGTCTCGAAGGTAAAGCTATGGCACCTTGAACGCAAACAATGACTTCAATCTGAAGAAGTTTAGTACAAGAAAGAAGGTCGAGATTTGATTTGCATCTTTGGCAATGTGAAAGATAGCACGAGAATCACCAGTTTAAAAAAGAGTATCAGTTATGTGAAACTCCACTATCGCGCACGACGGATTATTATATCATTACATACTATAAATAAATAATAAATAAATAAATATTGTCGGACAAATTACATAGCGCCACCTAGCCCCAAAGTAAGCGAAGCTCGTGTTATGGGTACTAGACAACTGATAAACATACGTAAGTACATTTTTTTTGTTTTGTAAATACTTACTTATTATACATAGAACATACCAAGACCAATACAAATAGACATGTTCATGCACACAAATTTTTGTAATGTGTGGGAATCGAACCCACGAGCGTTGGTGTCAAAGTAGCGTAACAGCGCATTTCACCACTGCGCCACCGAGCTCGTCCTAATACTATACTGGGATATATCGTCCTTCTTCGACCACTCCATATTTGAAATTGAATTTATTTTTTATTTTCAGCAAGCGGGAACGTTCTATTTTTAAAATCAGTCAAAGTATTTCTGGTCAGTATTCCAAAATGAAAATATTAAGGTTTTGACAGAACTTATGACCCGACTAGGTATATATAAAGCATACATGACGTGTGCCGCTGTATTTCTAAGACATAAACAGTGATGCCTAGGTGCTTCATCTATAAATATATTAAAACAAAGCTTGTTTCAAAGCAATTTACGACGCGCGACAGTATACTCGTAGTATCTACAAGCAGATGAACGATGTATAATCAATTCGTGCTACATATGTGTAATAGTAGATAATTTTTAATGTTTTGAAAGTCTAACCTCACTTTAAGATTGAAAATCGTGTTAATGCATGTTGCATCCTGATTCATGTGTTCATATGTATATCTTCACGTCAGGTCCCTTGCGGGGTAGGTAGAGACAACCGAGCACCATAAGACACGGTCCTTACACAGCTCACTCGCTTCTTTAACATTATAGGTCTTTTCATGCACACTTGTCGGTTCCTAGGGCTCCTGACATCACATTCTGATTAAACACGCCCAATTTAGTCATGGCAGATTATTCTTGTCTTTCTTTCTCAGCTCCTACATCGTTCCACTTTCACATTGTACTTATATTTGTTTGGTCATTTTTTAATTCTGCACTCGGTCTACGGAGCATGCCTTTTCTTATATACAAACTACATTAATTTGTTTTATTTTTTTAGTTAAAAGCAGTTTTAATGAAACACAATTTCGATTTAAGACTGAGTTTTAAATCACACTAACTTTTCACTAAAACGAATTCGCAGCGAAACCTTCGAGATTCTGTTAAGAAAAAGAATGTGAATTAGTCTTGATGTGGCGCTCTACGAAACATACTAAATGTTCTGTGGGGTGCAACATCCTGATAGCTAACATACATTACTTACTTACAGCTGCAATAACCCTGGTATGTGGGGTATATCTCGTGGAGCAAAAACAAATCAATTTAATGCTCTTAGAATTGGCAGTCTTAGTCTAGTTTTGTTAGGAAACCTACCTGAAAGTTTAATAAATCAAAAATTTGGAGTGCTTACCGACAAGACTGAAGATAGTGAGCAGGATGTTACTTGTTTTGCATTCTTAGTGCTTACATTACATTTTTTTAAACAACTGAATACAAATAGACGATGTATGAATTTTGTACACTATAACTGAAACAAAAAAAACCATTTCTTTAACATTACGAGATTGTTGAATTGAGCAGTCAGAACCCGTTATATACGTTTTCCCATACATTTCGCGGTATACGACCACCCGGGTTTCGAAGGGTTAATGAGCATTACAAACCCTGATAATAAAGCCTTGACTGATTTTAACATGTATGTAATCATCATGTAGAAATACGTATATTTAGAAATAATTATCATGCAAAGGGACATAAAATAAAGAATAGAGTAAATTCATTAATTAATAAGGTGAAATATAGAACCATATTTGGCGTTCTTTTATTCGACGAAGTCTAACGTTACACAACATGTAGTTACGCAACGCTCGTTATGTAACCCAGATAAGCAAGGGTGAAATCCTATCTTATTTGCGACGAGACGGATTAAAATTAAATTTTATAATACCTCAGCAAATCGCACCACCGAGTATTCCCGTTTATTGTCTAAAATTTTAATTTAATTTCACGTGACTTCGTAAATGTTAACAGGGGGAATCTACATAGCTAAGCAATAATGAACACAACTCAGTTGTTTACATGAGGCAGCGCAATTAAAAACAAAATGCAGTATTTTAATGACTTTCTGTTACAGCTACGGATCATAGACTGATAGGGTATCCGTTCATTATGCCGCAGTTAAATTAATTAAAGGGAGTGAAATACAAGCGCGACTACGAATAAAATCTATAGGTGTTCTAATTGAAGGTAACTTTATTTAAAGTATTTTTTCTACCAATATTACGACAATTAAATTTTTCATGTATACGATTATAAATATATACAAAGTATAGTTTCTTAGATAAGCTTAAAATACTACACTACGTTGGATGTTAACAGCTACGTTCTCGCACTGGTAGTTACGCTTCGCTGTAGCAGTTCACCTACTTTCCAAACCATGCCCATCACAGCAATTTTTCGTTCTTAAGTGTCATAGCATATATGTTAAAAAGAAAAAGCACAGTTTATAAATATCTTTTTGTGCATTCACACGCTATTATTGCAATACGCGATCGAGATTACATTTGTAACTTGGGAAATTGACAGAGGAGATATCTATATAAATGTTATCGGATGGATCTACACACGTGCAGCAGCGAGCAAAAACTAGCTTCATATATTCACGGAGTCAGACATTATCTCTGGTTAGATACAATCACCAGTTCACCAGCCTCACTAGTCGGCAGTGCAAGTACCGGCATTAGCTTCGAAAATGATGATAAGCTATTGTCACGTTAAAAAGAAGCAATTACTTTTGTTTAAATGTCAAACTTGGTTAATCTGACCTAGATCATTAATTATCGGAGTTGATCGTATTAGGTAGCTCTATAAGCTATGTATTAAGTACTTTAATGGAAAGTAAAGTAGTATCTGATCTCACAAAAAAATCCAAACTTTGCGATGCGTAGTAGAGACACGAAATTAAGAGTAAAATAAACATATACAAAAACAGTTAAAGATATTATATTAGTAAGAGCATAAGTAACTTCGAGCACGACAAATCATTGCATAAGTTACCAGACCACTTGACTGACGTTTTGGTCCTCAGCATCGTTACGAGCGGCTTGAGTATTGCATCAATAAATTCTTTAATTTATTAGCAATAACGTGTAGTACCGCTTATATTTATGGTAATAGTGTTCGAGTAATAAATAACATGTTAGATTAATAAGCCCTGTAACCAGATCCAATTGTGGTCCAATTGTGAATCTAAATCATTCTGGAATTCACTTAAATACACACCAACCGTTTTGGAGGATTTCTGTCACATACATACGCACAGGAGAATTAAGTATATTTAAAGATTATAATAGGTAGGGGAAAAAGTTTTTCTTATTTTATAAGTAAAAAGTTGCAGTAAAATCTCTTTGGTTAAAATTATTATTTCTCTATCCCCCAAACTGAGTGAAACTAATGAAGAGATTCGATATATTTGAAGTTTTATTATAAACATGCAAAAAAGCGACCCAAGACGCAAAAAAAAAAATGTGACGTTTATGGACTTAACTCAGTGTAACGCAAAATTGGTGCAAACCTTTACAATCCTGGAATTTTGATGTCACAGATGAGTCTGTAGCTGGTAGACCTAAGCGAGTTTTGCTCTGGTCGACTTGTTACGGATAAAGTGGAAGACATTTTTAAATACGTTGAACAAGATCGGTAGTGACAACATAACTCAGGAGTTAGTTAGGGGTTGACGAACAAACAGTTTTGCCCATTTGAAAAAGTCTGGATATACATAAAGCTCGATATTTGGGGGCCACGTGAGCTCTCTGAAAGAAACTCAATGAACCGTGTACTCATTTGCGATTCTCTATTGAAAGCTAATGAAACCGAACCGTTTTTGAAAAGATTGATCACTGGTATTGAAAAGTGAAATACTTACCTACGACAAGAATATATGAAAAAGATCATGACATACAGCAACTCTTCAGAAGCTTACGGATAATCTTTCTTGTAGTCGCTTCAAAAGGCGGTTCCGAGTTCAAAGATAATATGAAATAACGTACGTACGAAATAAATTGTCTAAAAATAGCTAAAGTTAAATTTTTTAATCGTTCCTTTGTTTAGCATCCAGTAGTCCTATTCCATTTCCAAAGTAGTTACATTCAAGTCTCTAAACAATCAATTATGTACGTATGTACGAACAATAATTACAACATCATTGCTATGCAAAGAGCAGTCCGACACATGCTATCGAATACATAAAGAAAAGACTATCAGAAAATCCTTAGTAAATCGGATATTGCGGCGATAATATCGTGTAAAGACCAAAAGAGGAGAAACGTAGGCAATCATATTGTATCACATCCGATCCGGGATATGCGGCGGATAATTTTCCTGTGCAGATATTTCATAAATCATACATCGCTGTGAGAATATCTGAGATCATCATATTCAGACAGGCTATATGTGACGATGAAGCATAAATCCAAGCGTTCTTCGAGCTGCCAATTTATAACTAGGCAAGTTTTAATTTAAATATCTAAAAGTGTATGAAAGGTCTAAATTGGATGTCAATCAATGTAAGTCGAAGTAGAAGCATGAAACTTGAAATGTATTTTATGACACAGTAAAACAAAAAAATAATAATTTCATAGCAGTTTTAGTATATTTCCTTGAAATTTCGTACAATAAACAATAAATAAGTTATAAATTCAATATCAAAGAAACTAAGAATGATCTTTAGAATAATTTTAACTTTGTATCCTTTTATAGGTTTAATTTAAGAAAGTACTATGGAACTTGGCAGCCGTACAGATTTTAACTCTTTTATCTTCGACGTTTTACACTGCCAATCCTGAAGTCGTTTGTGCCAATTTTGCCCCCTTTTTCGCAATTAGCTCTCATTTGAATACCATGACGTGACATATTTTATGAAAAGTTTAAAATGTATTTAATATAATATATGTATCTAGAATAATATAATAATATTTTCATTACGTTCGTTTCGTTTTTATTACGTTCAGACTGCACACTCTTATTTCCCTATAAATGGTTTTCTTTATTTTTACTTACATTAAACATAATGAGTAAATAAATAAAAAGAGAGGGATGACAATTGACGTTTGAGTTTATTTATAAATAACAGTATTTAAATATATTTATTAGTAATCTACTCGTAGTACGCATTGTAAAATATTTGTTTAGAAGCAACGCGTGTGCCTATTTGTCACCTATTTGTTCTCCATGAATAAATATAACCTGTTTTTCTTGGAAGATTTGCTACGATACCATTACTCTAGTACCTATAACGGAAATTCTTCTATTGCAAACGTCCCACGTGCCTTCTAAAGTATTATAAAAAATTGGACAGATCATAAACACGCATACACACATATTGTATTGTACATATTGTAGCAAATTGTTGAGATTTCTATTGTAACAATTTATACTACTTGGCATATGTGGACTGCGAAAAAGTCATCCGGAAGTTTCAAGTGCCTGGATAAAAAATAGACCGAAAAGTATGTCAAGACTCTAGCTATAAAACTGCCGCGTCGAAAACGACAGTGGTCGGGAATACAGCAGACTACTCGAAGACACAATACATTATATTCTGTGTTCTCTAGTAGTTTGCTACGTTGCCGTTATGGAAAACTATTTTGTAAACCCAAAGCAATGAAGTCATAAACGCGTGGATTATATCCACTATTACATATTCACGCCAAGTTCCATGCGGGTAGAGAGAGAGAGAGAGAGAGAGAGAAAAGAGCGCCACGTGACGCGGTCCTGACACACGTCACCTATTTCTTTATTATTATATTCATAGTTTTTTCATGCACGCTCTCCTGTTCCTGGGCCTCAAACGCCAGCTTCTGATAACACATGGCCAATTTGGTCGTGATGGATGAAGCTTGGCATTCCTTGGTTCCTACATCCATTGGATTATACCCACGATACAATAGTCTTTATATGCGCTGTCTGGACAAACCTTGCCCCGGTTTTAGAGAAACCTTATAATTTTCAAAATGAACTGTTTTAATGTCTTCCAAATGTAACGAAACTCAATGACATGTTGTTAAATAGTCACAGATCGGTTAACCTATTCCGTTATATGTAGTCTGTGGGTAAATATTAAGGTAGAGTATTTGAAGATGTTTGCGCTCGAAGCGAGTCAAATGGAATTTTTCTTTGCATTTGTTCGCGAACACTAAAAGGTTGTTTCCGTCGGGGAACGGTACACGGAAATGTACTACAGACGGTGACAAAAACGCGAGCTCAAGCTACATAGTTTATTGAAGTAATGGCGAAATACTCGGAGGGAGGAACAGGATTTGGGGTGAAATGTTTACCTGCTACTTTGTTCTCGTTACAGAAACATGAAAGTATTTTAATTTTACAGTACTATTTTTGACACAAATCGTGTATTGGCCGATTGTCGAAGCTGTTTTAAATTATACTAGCGACCCGCCCCGACTTCGCACAGGTAGTAGAGCATATTACATATATACATACATTCAGTAATGAATATAATATCCGATGAAAGCTCTCAGGCGGCTTGATTTTTTCCGACATTTTCAACAACTATCGTCATATTTCAACCGTACATGCAATTTGATCCAACCTGCTTTGTGTGCTTCCGCCACCAATTAGTTCATGCGGCCTAGCGCCGGCCGGCACCCACCCACTACTGTTAGTGCGTGCATCATGCCGACGCTGCCATGGCTGCTCCGGTAGTCTCTGTCTCGGCTGCTGCGGTCGTCCGCCATCTGGAACAGAATCCGCATGCCCCCTCCACCACCGTCGCTGCCACGACTGGCCTGGTCGTCGCTGCGACACGTGTTTCGCCTTTCCACGAGGCATCATCAGGCGTTGTAGACGTTAATCGTAAGAATAACATGCTACAAGTGACAAATCCATCGCAGTGCCGTCCCTTATATTGAATTGAGGGTGGGGGTGGATGGTGTGAGCGAAAAGATATTTAATAGTGGGGAATGGTTTACGTCAGTCTGTTTGTTCATGAGAGTAATTTTAGAATTTTTATGTTTATTAATTTCTAATTGTTCCCTAATATTCAGTTTTAAACCTTTGTCTATGGTGTGTAAAATTTGATATGTATTAGTGGGGGATAAGTTATGTCCTTTGTCTATGAGATGCTCAGCGAAGTGTGACCTTTCTGGGCGATTGTTTTTATACGCCGATACGTGTTCGTGAAATCGTGTTATAAAGGTACGTCCCGTTTGACCGATATAAACGTGTTCACATTCATCGCAGAACAGCTTATAGACGCCGGATTTTTTATTGGGCGGGATTTTATCTTTAGTGTTACAAAGTGACTTGAGTGAATTATGGGATTTGAGAGCAACATGTATGTTATTTTTTCTAAATATGTGAACTATTTTGTCAGTGATTTTTCCCAGGTATGACAAACTCGCAGTGTATTTATTTGTCGAAATATATGGAACCGCGTACAATAGTCTGTTAACGATACTACTCGTCTTTTTACGCAACGCACGGTGGTGGAGGGGGCATGCGGATTCTGTTCCAGATGGCGGACGACCGCAGCAGCCGAGGCAGAGACTACCGGAGCAGCCATGGCAGCGTCGGCATGATGCACGCACTAACAGTAGTGAGTGGGTGCCGGCCGGCGCTAGGCCGCATGAACTAATTGGTGGCGGAAGCACACAAAGCAGGTTGGATCAAATTGCATGTAAGTTTGACTTTCGCAAAATAACGCCTGAATCTATTAAATATTTCAACCGATTTACACAATTTTTTTTTAAACCTTCCTCAATAATCATGTCTATCTATCTATTTATGAAAACCGCATGAAAATCCGTTCAGTAGTTTTTGAGTTTATCGCAACAGATAGATAGACGCGGCGTGGGACTTTGTTCTGTTATTATATTGTTCATAAGTTCTGTTACAAATGAATATGCATTTATTTTTTTATGAAGTAAAGTAATGTAATCTTAATAAAACTCTGACTACTCCATACCCACTTTGTGCAAGGCAATCACTGCAATCATATTTTCTTTAACACCCTATTCCATATTGTAATTTGATAATAAACATGAAAAAAAGTATGTAAAACGACGGGAAATCTAAAGAAGTTTGTAACATAACAAACGCATTTTAAATTCAAAGTATTTATGGCCAGACTTTTTTTATACCACTAAGGTGACAAACAAGTAAATGGTCAGCCTGATGGTAAACAGTCACCGTAGCCTATGGAGATTTACAACAACAGGGGTGTAACGCGTGCGTTGCCGACCCTAAAACTACGAGACTAGTTATATTATACATATATACCTTGATAACATGCTAGCAGCACGGACTCACTTTGCTGTTGGAATTAGCAAGCTTGGGATCAGTAGGGTTACTCTTGACGTTCATTTCAATAGCAATCCAAATCCAATGTCAAAGTGTTGAGTAATATTTCGAAATATTTACTATAATTTGGTCAACATGTGATTGAATATCATTAACAGTGCCTAACTAAACAATCTACCACCAAGATCAAACCAACCTGACTCTACTGTCTTGATTCAAGAGTTTAATTCCAATTCCGATATGTTGGTATTGCCTTCCAGCATGAAGAAAATAATGTACAGAGAACCGATGAGAGCGATATTAGATAATAACTCAATTCACTGCTGCGGGTCCGGGGGTAAAGTAAAACGTGCAGTACTTATTAGCTAGCCCATTGGTCAGTAGGCTCGAATTGCTGAGATATTTAGGCGCTAAAACACAACGTTATGTGAGTAGTTTATTGGTTCATTGCTTTTTGGTGTCCAAAGTAACCTTACTGACATTGAAAAAAATCAATGTGCTTATCAATTGATCATATACATATAAATAATAAACAGTTTGCTTTTTAATTTTTACAAAGAGTCCGGCCATAAGTTGTTTTACAAATGAATATGCATTTATTTTTTTATGAAGTTATTAAAACTTCCATGTATGTTTATGGAAGGCTCAGCAAAAAATAAACATATGATTCCATTCGAAATGGCCACCTTTGGCGTTGATTCAAGCCTTTAATCTATCTGGCCACGAATGTATGGATTTACGTACTGTTTACATGGGAAATTTAGCCACTGCTTGCTCCAGAGATTTCATAAGAGACACAATATCGGCGTGTCTTTTCGAGCAGGCCATGCCCTCTAAAACTGACCATAATTTGTAGTCTAAAGGGTTCAGATCTGGGTTAGACGCGGGCCAGTCTTCAGCTCTTATAAAATCCGGAACGTTGGTTTCGAACCAGGCTTGGGTAGTTTGTGCCTTGTGACTAGGTGCAGAGACCTATTGGAAAGTCCATGGTACGTGTTTAAAAAGTGTATTGCTGAGAGGTTTCACAACACGATCCAAGACAGTGTATCAAGAGACTGACTTGGAACTTGGTATTCACTCCATTTCGTACTCGATCGTCTTGTTTTATTATACGCGTGAGAGTCCTAGCGGGAATCTTCATTTTTCGCGAAAAGATTTTTTGTTTCCTAATGGAGTTTTGGCGAATTCTGGCATTAACAGCATTGACAGTCGTTGTATTTCTAACAGCACGTAGTGGCTCCAATCTTTTATCTTCAACAGAGGAAGTATTGGTATTGGTATATCTGTCGATAGCTCGACGATATACGAAATACGATATACGAACATACGGTTGCTACCAAGCTTCTGAAGTGTATTGAATATGACCGACAGGTCCATACCCACTTTGTGCAAGGGGCAGTCACTGCAATCCTATTTTATTTAACGCCCCATTCTATATGGTAATTTGATAATAAAGACGAAAAAAATGTGTAAAACGTCGGGAAATCGAAAGAAGTTTTTAACATAATAAACGCGTACCAAATTCAAAATAATTAAAAAGTTCAAAATAAGAAGTTTCTATGTAACAGTATTTAGCCAGACTAGTTATTCTTCTTTTAAATTAAAATTAAATTCTTCTTGTAAACCAATTTTATGTTTCTTCTTAGTAAATGAGGCCAAAGTCGAGACTTTGGGTTCGTTTCGTATTCTTTTAACGAGTCGAATGTACTGAGGAGAATTTTCGTCTGAAGCATCAGAGAGGTGGATAGCAGAACTATTTAATATTTATTGGTAAACCTCTTAAGCTCGACTTCATTTGGTGTTTTCGAATGGAAGGAATACATTACATTTGGTGTCGATTTGGTGATGCATTCAGGTGAATACTGAAACTCTTTAATGGTTACCAATATCCAAACCCCTCAAGATTTACCTTATTTGGTTTCTTTGAACAGGTGGATTAAGAAGAAGATAGTTTTAAAGAGTCGCGTACATCTCAATTCACTTGAGACTGTGTACCACCTACCCACTGGAGTTTTTGGAGAAAGTTTTTTATTACACAATAAACTATATAATTTTAGTGTGTAATAAAAAAACATGCTTTGGTGTTTTCAAATATATTTATAATTATTATATATTACTATGCCATCAATATTTTAAAGGAGTAGATATTGTAAAAAGTTTATTTTACAACTGGAGCTATTCCAGAGACAGTTACAGAAGTGTGTAAGTTTACGATATATAATAACTTAGCTTATTTCTCGTAACTGTTGTAAGTTTCCATACAACTACTAACGGTAGTGGGTTGGCACCGATCGGGATTAGTTCCCATAAACTAAACGGCGGCAAATCAAGTAAATAGGTGGCCACATCAGATTGCCTGTAAATTTGATTTTCGCTAAATAACACTTGATCAAAAAGTAACCAATTACATGCTATCGATACTAGATAACTTAAAAGAAAGTAAGATGCATACACGTCAAAAATCTTTTAAAAGATCCTTATTTGTTAGATAACATCGTAAATAACAAGATCATTAGTATTTTCATTTTAAATTAGCTCTCTAGTCTTACTACAGCAACAACATCACAGCGGTTTTAAAATAACAAAAGAATTTTATGGACTCTTTGTAAAAATTGCCTTGCGTAGTTAGCAAAGGGAATCCACAACAAAGCAGTTGGTTCATAGAATGTTTTCACTTCTATTATATTTCTAGACTGCAGTTATTACCAGTAGTTACGGGTGCTGGTACTATATGTGGATAGTTGAGATCACGCGATTCATTTCTCTAATTGCAGCCACGGACGATTCCCTGCACCCTCTCGTCACATGAGACAGGACACTAAGATAATAGAAGTATTTGCAGTGTTTTGTAATGTTCATATAGATTTAATTTCTGCTACAATATTTTTTTTTCAGAATTGAAAGCTGTATTAATAAAATTCAGTACAAAGGAGGCATAAAGGTATAAATTCAGTCTAATTCTCACAACTACCTTTTATCTCTGAAGATTACAAAACAAACATTCTATAAAAATGATAGTCGATAAAAGTTTATATAAATATTACAGAAAAAGGTTTTTATAGTTTTTATAAATCACTAAAAGACTTCCTTCGAGCTTTAAATTATATAGAAATAATATTTGAAATATGTAGAATGATTCAATTTAATATGATAATATGAATAATTTAGATATATCATTATCTTTATTTGCGTAAAATATGGTGTACAAACTGTCATAATTATCTTAGATTTTCATGCCTTATATACTTAGCATGCAATTTTTATTTTATTTTACAGTCATATTAGTTACATACATGATTACCGATTTTAAAAGGTTTTTCCCAAGTTTATAATGTGTTGTTTTTTCCAAGCAAAAAATAACACAATAAAAACTCTTCTCATTAGGCAAATTATACACTTTCTTTTTGAATTAAGCACAATTTAATTCCTTTATATCATCAGGTCTTTTAGTATATATAAAGACACACATAGCCTTTAGTACGAATTTGTGGGGGATCTCTTTGCATTGTTACTTCTATCACCTGGTTCCATAAATAAGTTTCTATGTTTAACTACGAAATTACAAGCTTCATAAATGTACAATGATAGTAGAGGTAATAAGCCAAGATTTTTAAGTAATGGTTTGCGAGACTGATCCGGCGTGATACCACATATAGCTCTGATACATTTTTTATGACGCAATGAATGCTCTATTAACTTCTATACTACCCTATATAACTAATCCGTAACATAGAATAGACTCAACATATGCACGATAGGTGGTAATAGCAGTTTCAATGTCAGTTGTGTTTATAACTTTAACAAGGGCATAAATAAATTAGTTTATTCTAATGCGTAGATTTTCTACATGTACTTTCCAGTTCATGTCATAGCCTAAAATAAGCCTAAAAGTTTTTATATTCGATTATATAGAGCCCATACCTAATTTTTTCTATTACTATAAATTTCCAACGTTTATTTTTTTCAACAACGACATCAAAGTACCCACACTTTCTTAGAATTCGCCTCGATATTTACGATCACTATTTCAGGAAGGAACAAAACAGGGACCAGAATTTTTTTCATTTTTAAAATGCCTTTAATAAGTCGATCTGATTTAATTATATTGGTTTGAGTATACTTCAAAACATAATTCAATACAACCGGTACTGTCGAGCTGGTCTAAAAATAGAAGTTAGAGGTTGATCTATGAAATATAACCTAAGGAATCGAATTTCAAACGTATCATTATTTTTATTTTTAAACGGTACCTACAATTACGTTCACTTATTTATTTTTTTGTTTATTATTATGCTATGCAATGTAAAGATTATCTTCTACTGCATAGTTGTGAAATCTCTACCTTTCTACATTTGCGAGATTCTGTCTGTCACTACTGAAGAATAGGTATATTAAATAGTAATAGTATAAAAGAGTAGGCACCTATATATTTGGGTATATATGTGTTTGTGTGTCAAACGCATAGTAGTATGTGTAATGTTCTTTTATTAATTTTCCAAGCATTATTATGAAAATTTTAGCTTCCTGCACTTCTTCTCCATGTAAATTTTAATTGTGGCAAATTTCATACTCCTCGGTTTGCGTAATTTTCGTAAAAAGGGATACAAAGTTTTTGTTTTACGTATTAATATAATAAATAATATTATGTTGCACTATTTATTACACTAATGTTATATAGGAAATATTAATAAGTGAAATATCACGAATATTTATTGTGTTGTTTGTTCTATTACTATCCTTGAGTTTTTCTATTCGTTACTTTCCCAAACGTTTCAAAGGACTGGTTGGCTGGAAGAAATCTCTTTGAAGGATAAGCTCGCCTTTTAAAACCACACGATAATTTATAATTTAGTTTAATATTTTATGTGCAATAAAGACTGTATAAATAAAAGTTCGCACTATTAGCATATTAATTTTAAAAGAACGTTTCCACGTCTATAACTTTGCGCCAAATCCCTGGTGGGGTAGTCCATACTTCACTCGCTTCTTTTAACATTCATAGCTGTTCATGCACGCTCGCCGGTTTCTAGGGCTCCTGACAAAACACGATGTTCTTCTGATAAAACACGATCAATTTGGTCATAGTAGGTAAGTCTTAGCCTTCCTTGACTTCTACATTCTTCTACTTTCACGTTGTATATCGATTTCGTAATTATTTATTCCTACATGTATAATTTCTACATGTCCGATCCAACGTAACATGCCTCTTCTTATTTCAACACCAATATTCTCCTTAAAACCATATTTCCACGTAATATGAGTAAAGTTGCAAGTTACCTTTAGTCGTGATCTGTACAAACATGATATTTATTAGGAAACATAATGGACGGTAATGAATGTTACTAACACAATAACAGATCCAATATCATTATTGTAGATAAACATACTCGGTGCCATTAATGGACTATACATTTTAGTGATGGTGCCTTTATTCTTTGAATCGAGTGTCAAAACACAGGATCTCTCAAAAAGCCTCACTTGTCCGTATAAGTGTCCATTAGCAGCCGAAGCTGTTGTGTAACCCTATATGTGACATTCGGCAAGGGTTTCCGAGAAAATGGGCTTGATAATAAATATGTTTCCAATATCATCATACCTATAACTCAGTGTTATTAGCTTTGAAACATATCGTTTTATTAGAAATAAGAAACAGCATTGTCTTAATATTAATCTATGTATAATAAAAGGAGAAGCTGCCTGACTGACATATCAACGCAGGGCCAACTATAAGCGTTAGAAACTATATATATATATATATCATTGAAAGGCATGAAACACGATTTGAATTATTAAGATTTTTTTTTTGACGGTTTGTATGGAGCAGAAAACTTTTTGAAGTTAGTGACTTGAAACTTTGTATAGATACTCTCTATTAGAATCCAAAAAAAAATTGGTTTCAACATTTTCAAAAATTCCACCCTTAACGAGGTGAGGTGAGGTGAAAAGGTGGTTGAAATTGTGTTTGAACGAGACGCTAATCAAGGGTTAATAGAAATGGAGTTCCTGTCTTATTCACTAACTCATCAAGAGGTTCCTTTTGTAATGCATATGAGAGATAAGAAAGATTTTTTTGAATTTCAACCCAGGCAGATATTTTTTTAAGTGGCTTGAAACTTTTATGTTTTTAAAATAGGCAATGTTGAGAATAAAAAGGTGCTTTGAGTGTATACAGCCAGTATCAAATAGTTAATGAAAACCGAACAGGCTGTGACATATCTTCATTACCACACAAATAAGGATATTTGATACTTTTACTAACTATTTAATGCCGACTGTACTAAAAAATAAGAAGTAAAATAAAAGTAAGTAAAACTGCTGAAATTCCAAAAACTACGCGTGCGAAGCCGCGGGCATAAGCTAGTAACAATATATTTAATTTTATATACCACACCATACCGTTTGAAAACCTATAAATTCTTTAACTTGCCCCCGAAACTGACATTCAAAATTTATTCATTTATGTTATAATTTATATCATTAATTAAATGAACATATATATGTGCCTACAACTAAACACGCAGCAAAAAGAAAGTTTATATCTGTATATGCGAACAGAAAACATTTAACTTAATGTAAAAAGCTAAGTGAACCCAAAAAGTTTCGCTACGGGCCTAGCGCACGAGCTGAATTAGATTAGCACTAGACTCAATTGAAAGTTATTTCTTTGATAATTTTGTTACATAAGACGACTTTCGTTTTCATCCATTAAACGTAATTGCTGTAATCTATCATACTCGCAATTTTCAGACAAATTTTGATCTAACAAAATTGTTTGAAAATTGATACACTCATATATCACGAGCCTGAAATACGGACCTTTGTTACGAGTATTTATTACTGGTTTGAACTAGCGGTGTTTAATACATATGAAATTTGCCTTCTGGCTTATATTTTTATTACTTAAACTAATTACACCAAAATTTTTTAATACGAGTATACCTAAATTAATTCACGCTGCTGCGACGTGAACTATAATAAAATGTTTTCTTCCGCCAGATTCTTTAAAGCGGTGCCAAATGGTCATTAGATAAAGATTCGTTATATCAGTTTATCACTTTTAAAGTAAAAATTATATATTGCATATTATGTGAACTTGAAAAGTTCTGCTTTCTTTTCATTCTAATATCGGTAATTTTTGTATTAAAGAGAGACAAACGAGCATGTGGATTACCTGATGGTGTAAGTGGTCACCGCCGCCCATAGACATCAGGAACACCAAAGAGTCACTGATCCGTTGCTAGCCTTTTTAGGGAAACATAGGCTATAGGCTATTTTCTTGAAGGCAAGGCATTATTGACATTCCTCTCAAATGCCTATATGTTATTTTGAAGTACATGTATAGCTAAGGTATCTGCTTACTATTAGGTACGTTTGTAATTATACAAATTCCAAAATTAGCTTATGGAACTATTTAATTTATGGAATTTTACATATCAAAATTGAAGAGTAGCTTATATTATAATATTTTCAATATTATGAATCATCATAATCTTATTGAAAGTGTAGATTTTATTATACATGAGAATATACACAAAATATACCTGATTAACGTAATCAATACCCAATTATTAAAGTATAAGAATCCACACATGTCAATAATTTATTGTTATAATCCCGTGAATCATGAATCATGATTCATGCCATT
This sequence comes from Pyralis farinalis, assembly GCA_947507595.1. NCBI lineage: Eukaryota > Metazoa > Arthropoda > Insecta > Lepidoptera > Pyralidae > Pyralis > Pyralis farinalis. Next base: position 22,928,053 of record OX382264.1, on the reverse strand, counting down.
TATATGAGCTGCAGGAGAATAGGCAATTAAAGATTATACGACTGGAACATCTTAATTAATTAATTAATAACGAATGAACTTCTTATTACATACCGTAATAAATAATATGAAATTATTATTCTAGATAATATATATGTTAAACTGTTGTTAAAGTAATAATGTTCCAACAAAAATACGAATGTGAAAAGAGGGCCAAGTTCGGTACAAACAACGTCAAGAGTTGACGGTGTTAAGAATGAAAGAGTTAAGTTCTGAATGAGAATCAAGTCCCTAAGCACTTTTTAGAATGATAACTGTATCTTGTAGTATAATGTACCCGTTTGGTACATTTTTTTTTCATATTTTTTATTTTTTCTGCTGTTTTTCTGATGGATGCGTACTGTGGGGTTCCAGAGAAGATTTTTTGCGAGAACTCTCAAGTTGTGGAATGAATTCCCAGCCGAGATTTTTCCAAGGGACTACAGCATGGGGTCCTTCAATAAAGGCTTGAAGAGGTTTTTAGAGGGTCGGTAACACACGAGTGATATCCCTGATGTTGGAAATGTCCATAGGTTACGGTGAGTATTTGCCATCAGACACGTCATTTGCTTATTTGCCACCTTATTGATATAAAAAATATCTAAATAGTAATATGGACTTACAGATGTGTCATCTCTTACAGGTGTCTGATATCTGTAAGACCTATACGCATGTAACTTGAAATGTACCTGTATTTTATGCTATAGAGGGCATAATTTTAATATGAGCCAATCTATTTTGCTAGATGTTGTAATTTTATGCCATAGATATTGAGCTTAACAAATATAATATTGTTTGAAATATGTTAAAGAACGTTGTTGCTTTTTATAGCTATCATTAAATGAAGTGGAATGAACCGTGGCAGTCGTATTGTTTCAACTCCTGTCTGCCATAGGGAAAAATGATAATATCTTCATTTTTGATAAGTTATTTATATGATTTAAAATTACTTATTTATGATATATAGATATGTAATAGGTGTATATATATATATATATATATATATATATATATTTATACATTATGTACAGTATTCTGACCGCCGCCGGTCATTTACACCCGGCGCGGCTCAAAAGTAATATTTTTTTCATTGGAGCCACGCCGGTCTAATCGCCGGTCATCCTTGTAAGCCGCCTTACGCCTCTTGTGTGGCCAATAAACAGCTTATTTGTAGGCAAACAAATAAATCGGTGCAAAGTTTTTTTCTGTGACTGATGGGAGTAGCGCTAATTATTCAACTAATATTTATGATTTTATTTTGATATAGCTATAAATGAACATGTTGTTTGACGAGTTTGATTTTACGTTAGAAGCATTCCCTTGTTAAAGCAGATGGGAAGGATGTAGACACAAGAAATTTATTTCATTCGAAAACGCATGAAAGAAAAATAGCTAAAAATAAAACTATAAATGTCACAACGTTTTGTTCAGTTTGCCCTAACAAGCCATATTTGTGCAGCCATTACTTTGTAAAAAAATATTATTTTTTTATGCTCTCTAATTATTATAAAATTATTGATCTCTACAGATATTAATGTGTCTGATTATAAGTAGCCTCTGATTTATAACCGTAATAAAAACATTTAAATAGTAAACTGTATCTTTTATTTTCATCATGGACATGAACATGCTACGAAATACGCCCATAAAATAAAAAAAAACAACGGTCAGAGGCCAAGTTATTTAAAATATTCTTTGGGGCCCGGCCGTGCCGGCCACGCAGTATGGTATTTTGCGTTGCGTTGCCGGCAGCGATCAAGCGGTAGTGAAATTCACCATAGTCGTGCCGGTCATTTAAGCCCCCCACGACCCCATGATTTCTATCATGTTCCAGTCATTTTGACCCCATAGCCGTGGACGTGTTAACACCGTTAATCTCTTACATCGTACGTAGACGATAACGATACGTTAAAAGAAAATAACAGACGCCTATACAGATAAGCTTCAGTCGTTTATTCAAATTTAACGTAAATTTGAATAAAGGAATCGTTGGTATTCAACATTTCGAAGAAATGTATACTATTTTATTTCATTAATTTTCCATGTCGTTAATAAAATTCTGGCTATAAAATTCGTATACAATAGAGCGCGCATTGGCCATAATTTAATAAAAGGTTAGTTATATTGAAAAGGCCATTAACAAGGTTAATTGGGCTGGAAGTTTTACGATAAATTCAATGATCGTTAAACTTCATTGCTTGTAAGAATGAAGAGGACATTAAATAAATAATTTAACATGGTTTATTAATCAGTTATTATTAACATTGTTATATCTCTTGACTCCTGAACATCAGGAAAACAACACATAACGAGACAGTTGCAAGAAAATTATCTGGATCTTAAAAACGATTTTATATTAAGTAGTATTGATTCCATTTAATTGAGAATAACCATGTCAATTGAGTTAGACAAGTTTAATTCAAGATGAGCCGTAGTAGAGTTACAATAGAATTAATTATAATAATTATATGTTCACTTGCTAAGAGATTAAGACTCACGTTATAATAAATATTTAAGCCGCAGTTTTGATCTACAAGAAGGCGATACAAAATGTAGGTGTTTGCACCCACAGACGTAAACAAATTTACTAATGTTATTCTTAGAGATTTCTGGCACTTGTAATGTACTAAATAGGTGACATTAAATCGACGGATGCAAAGAAAAAAGAGGTATCTGAGAAATAGTAAATTTCCGGGAGAGAGCATAGAAAGAATATTTGTGTTATATTTAAATAACTAGGCAATTTGCCTATAAATTGGAGCGCGTGCCAACTGACTGATAACGTTTTGTATCTCAACGAGGAGGTCTCGCGTCCTGAGTCAATGTGACCAACATCACTTGGCCGGATTAACTTCTTGCAGTGTGGAAAATTGTGCGTAGTTACTTTTTTTATATATTCTTGTATACTTTTATGCAATGCATTGGCGGGTATATATATATATTATGTACCTCAATAATGGCTGTAACGATTGATCAAATTTTGTATTTAGATAAGGTTTTGCTTTTTGCCTACGTGATGTATTAAAAAAAAACAACGCGGTTTTACACGAAAAATATAAAAAATCTGTGGACCGTGTTAAACACTAGCTATTACCAGCTGGTCTATATTAACATTAATGTATATTTGGTAACCATACAACAAATTATCTCGTTTACAGATCAACGTCGACAATTGTTACCAGAAAGGCAGAAATTTCCTATTAGATATGAGATAACTTTTATTCTGTCACTAGAGTCTGCTATCGCTTGTGTATCATTTTGATAGATTATTGCTCATAACTAAAATAAAGAATAGTTCTAGGATTTTATTCAAAATAAGAAAAGAGGCATCGCTTGTATAGTAGCGGATCAATATATTCTACAAACCTTTCGTATTTTCTTATCGTGTCTATAGACTTTATATAATTAAGTGATAATGTTCAATAATAAACAAAAAAATGTCGGCTGCACTAAGCAATGCAGCTACCATATCTTAGTTATATGTCCTTAGGTTATAATGTAAGCTTCATAGGTAGCCTAAATCTTTGTTTCAATTATTCTTACTTAACAATAATAACTGAAATAAAATATTAATAACTATACATCATTTCTCTCAACGCAGATAATAAACATGAAACATTTATTCGCATGTCGTATATACCCTGTGCTATAGGAATAGTACTCAGCTCGCTTTGTGCGCTCATGACATGCCGATTAAACTGTAAAACAATAGTTTTTGGTTGCGAGGATACAGGCTGCCTCCACTGTGGCAGTAGATAGCAGCTCCATTCAGAAAAGCCACTGATTTCGGCACTCGACAGAGCTTTAAACTCTCGGATATGACAGATTCATTCATAATGGAAATGTCGAGAATTCAACTTTGAAACTGCTGTTCATTGCATCATATTACGTACAATGCATTGGCGGGTAATAGCTACGTAAGTATACGTATACATATATAACATCTATAATAATTTGTTTGTTCGTAGAAATAAGAAAGAAATTAGAATTGCAACCAGATATTGAGTTTATTTCTATATTTATATGTATCACACGTCACCAAAAAATCACCACGCGTTTATATACGGTACCTGGTCCATGCATGTTGTTAATATTTGCAATTTAGATTTTTCTAACAGGAAACAACAACAGTATCAGATTTAAACTTTTTTAAATAAAAAAGGGGAACCGACTTCATTGAAATTGACGACAGCACATGTATAGCAACTATGTAAATAGACGTCGGCTTCAATGAACTTGGGTGTTTTTTTTAAAGTTGTTTTTCATAACTTTTAGTTTATCTTCCTTGTATCTACATCAAATCTTCACCAAAAACGAATCATGAACATCGGTTCACAATTGACGAAGACATGAGGTGAAAAGTAGGTTAATATACAAAGGTAAACTGATTTATTAAGAGTTTTTGAAAAACCGGACACGCTACATCACTGAAACTTATTTGGGACCACCTTCGAGATATGGTTTATACAGTAAAAATACATACAAATCTGTCGAACTGAGAACCTCCTCAATTTTTTGAAGTGGATTAAAAAATTGAATTTTGGATTCTAAGTAGAACGAATATGTCGATTATCACATTAGCCAGAATTGGAATTCGGAATAGGAGTCATTCGTCGGTTATATTTCCTGAAAAATTAAAAGTCATCATTCTCATAAGAACGGGAAACATTTGGCAATTGATGAAAGTCGATACTGAGCGTCTATTTTACATCGGCTACTTTTACGACATTATATACCCACTACGGTACAGTGTTAGGCGAACAGCCGCTGATATAAAATCAATTTTTATTTTACAAAAGAAAAATTTTGTAAATATACAGTAACATAAATATAACATAGACTATAACGACGACAAACAAGCCAAACATACATATATTTTGTACTTTAAGAGAATCATAACCGAGATGCTTGATGGTAACATAGCCGTAGCCATACCACCGAGCTCATCAGATTTTTACGAGAACGATGAAGGCTCGTAAATATGTAGTCGTTTTTAAAAGGATGCGAGAGCTATAAATTCGAAACAGCTTAATCCTTTATTGTAAATTGTACTCCATACAAGTTGTCTTAAACAGTCCTTGCCTTGTATGGAAACAAATATTATCCTGCCAAAAAATATTGTTCGTAGAATCGATGAGTATCTAGTTACGTTATTAGTCGATAAGGCTATCTGCTAATGATTATACTACTTGATATCATAATTCCCTGTATTGATATTACGTGCAAATTTCTGTTGGTATTTTTTTCTTCAATTGTGAAATCCGAAATGCTGGTAGACATAATGATGAGTAAAATTTAACAATATATAATTGTAGAATATCTAAGACATGTCTAAGTGCTTATTATCAACATCATTTTAGTCTGAGAATATCCACTGCCGAACATAGAACACCTCCTTAGAATTCCACAGCGATCAGTCCTGTGCCTATATACTTAGCGGCTCCCTGCAATCACACAATTGCGATTGCGATTCGCAACACCATCAGCATCATCATCATGGGATTCGTCCTACGCTGCGTATTCTGGTTCGTGGTTGCCATTCGAGAACTTTTCTGCCCCAACGATCACTGATTCTTCGAGCTAGGTGGCCTGTACACTGCCACATCAGCTTACTGATTCTTAGACGTTGGTAACTCCAGTTGTACTACGTATGTACTCATTTCTAAATCTATCTCATGTAAAAACTCTGAGCACGGTTCTCTCCATCGCTCACCCAAGCACTCAGAAGACTCCAATCACAAAACAAATTATTTAAATTTCAGTAAGTAATGAACGTCAAGCAGTCTTGCTACTGGTTTTCTCAGATGTTCTGGACAATCAATAAAAAATAATGGAATAATTTCCCACTTCAACAAGGATAACATGTATTTTTCTTTGAAAATTTCACCTTCCCTATTGGTCAGGTGGACAGCGAGCGCAAAAGGCGCCATCTGTATAGCGATCTCTTAACCGATTTGGCATTTTCTGGCTAAGATCTCTCATTTTAAAATTACGTTTTAAAATTGAATGATGAATGATTCATCATTCAATTTTAAAACGTAATTTTAAGCTAAACTTTTGAGCAATTTAATCGAGCCTGGAACCATTATTATTTATATATATTATCATATGGTGTATGTATGCCTATTAGTAAATTTAGGTATCTGTGTATATGAATTGAATATAATGTAAGTGTATTAACAAATATTTTGTTTAATTTTAAATTAAAAGGCATTAATCTGCCTTATGCCTTTAGATGTGATCAATATAGTGTTATATAAATAAATGAAAATAAACAAAGGCAGGCTGCATTTTAGGTTCAGTACAGCAAGTTGACAGATGACACTACTGTCTAACTAATTCAAATAGATATTATAACTAATCGAAATAATATCAGTCTGTTTCGCCATGTTTTATTGATCTCCTTCAAGAGATTTTGTCTAAATTATTAGAAAATTAATTTTACTTGTAAGTAAATTACAAGAATTTGGAACAAGAATAATCTCTCGGTCGGAAAAGGTTCTCGGTCACGCTTTCAAATAGAAGTCAAAAAATTCTTCGATTTTGTCAGCGTTTATTAAATTTTGGCATGCCACATGAGAGTATTTTGGGCCACAGGAGAGTCTTCTTGGACTTCATTATATACATTTTATTATTGGAGATGTAAAATGTTGAGTGTATTTATAATATTCTATCTGTCTATCTATAATTGTACGCCAAATCCCTTGCTGGGTAGGCAGACAGTATTTGTAACATTATTTAAGTATGAATCGTGAGAACGGGCCCATATAAACATGGACGAATAGGTGCGTTTCATAAGTGAAACTAGTAAACATTATTTTTCGGTTGTTAAGAAAATATTTCTTTAGAAAGTATTTTTATTAGAAATATTTTTTATAAACGCTTTACCCGTTTGGTCAAAGAGTGTTTACCTGTGAGAGTTAGATATTTTGTCGTTTGTTTGTAAAAAATAGCCTATGTCACTGTCGGACCCTCTATACAAAACAAATTTCCATACAATAAAAAAACCCGTTAATCCGTCGCTACGTTTTGATTTCAAAATAGGACTAACCGACAAATAAATACACTTGTACATACATAATTATTTATTAGTACTAACCCCTCTAAGACATTTGTACTTTATGACTCTATGAATTCTACGATTCTCTACGCTCTAGATCTATTTCATAAGAGCCGTGCATTGGCCTGGAATAAAAGTGACACATGTTTTAATTTATCAATTTATGCGTCACATATAAGCAATCTCTATACAAAAAAGCTATCCTACAGGAGTTATGAATGTTTCCGGAATAAAAATTCAATTAATACAATAACACGGTAGTTGATATTATAATCTTAAGCAACTTCACATTTCAATTACAATATGCTTCTGTAGACGATATTATAAGACCGATTACTTTCGGCGAGCACAAGCAAATTTCGGGCACTCGGGAGGAACCCACATAAAGTTGACTAATAGCGGGGAATCTCTGCGTCAAACAGAGTCATCGTGAAGGGGCCATTCCACAGAAACACATCGCCTAGATAAAAGTACCATTTTTATCCCGGTGATGTGTTCCTGTGGGATAGTATGAGATAGTAAACATGAAAAGCCGCTGATACGTGAAAGCGAAATAAAATATTCACATTTAGTAAGATTCAAACTTCTAAACCTCCAAACTGTCCCATGAAAACATATCACCGGGATAAAAAGTAGTCTATGAGCTAATCCAGTTAATGGTGTGTCAATGTGGTAGCCATGTAAATTCGTTCAGCCGTTGAGGTGTGAAAACGGAACAAACATCCATAACTTCACATTTATAATAACCTAAATAATAATTTATAATACCTAGTCCGACCATATGTTCCGTTACAAATGAATATGCATTTATTTTTTTGTAATCTTATAGTTAATAGATTCAGGCATTATTTTGCGAAAGTCAAATTGCATGTAATGTAATCTTAATAAAACTTTTATGTATATTTATGGAAGTCGCAACAAAAATTAAAAAAAAAATCGATGTTTCCATGGAAAATTTAGCCATTGCTTGCTCCAGAGATTTCATAAGAGACACAATGTGGACGTGTCGTTTCGAGCAGACCACGACCTCTAAAATCGACTATAATTTCTATCATCAGGGGTTCAGATCTGGGTTCGACGAGGTCCAATCTTCAGATCTTATAAAGTCCGGAATGTTGGTTTCGAGCCAGGCTTGGGTAGTTCGTGCCTTGTGACCAGGTGCAAAGTCCTGCTGGAAAGTCAACGGTACATTTTTAAAAAGTGTAGTGCCGAGAGGTTTCACAACACGATCCAAGACAGCCGCTTAATACATTTTGGTTGAACTCTTCACTCCCCTTTCACAAAAATGAATCTTTGTAACTCCTTGAAAAGAAACCCTTCAAACTAAACTATTATAGACGCAGAATGATGACCGCGTTGTACTTTTACGACCACTTGGGCGGTTTCTTTAGAACTGTGCGCGTACACTTTGTAATTTTGCGTGTTGTAGTGATCTTCAATCGTGAAATTTTTTTCATCAATAAGGAGGATTTTCTCTGGCTTTCACATGTGTATAGGGACAGAAGGCGTTATGGTGGATCCACTCTTTTCAACTGTAGGGATTGTTGATTTAGGGCGTGTCCTGTATGGACATGCCCTAAATCAATCAATAAATCGACGATAAGCGCCGAGCTTCAGGTCTCGTTTTATTATGATGGTGTCCTAGCGGGAATCTTCATTTTTCGCGATAAGATTTTTTGTTTTCTAACGGGGTTTCGGCGAATTCTGGCTTTAACGACATTAACATCCTTTGTAGTTCTATCAGCACGCGGTCGCCCCGATGTTTTATCCTTCAACAGCGAAAGTATTGGTATATATGACGATAGTAGGATATACGAATATACGGCTGATACCAAGCTTTTGAAGTGTCTTGAATATGATCGACGGTTCTATACCCACTTTGTGCAAGGCAATCACTGCAATACTGTTTTTTTAACACCCTATTCCTTATTATAATTTAATAATAAATACGAAACAAATATGTAAAACGGCGGGAAATCTAAAAAAGTTATCATAATTGATGCGTAAAAAATTCAAAATAATTAAAAATTTGAAAAAATCAAAAATTCTATGTAACAGTGTTTATGGCTAGACTGGCTATATATATAATATTATATATATATATATATCTGAGAGTGACGGTCACGCGACTTCAGTACTTTTTCTCCATACTAAAAGTGCTCAACATGCCTGAAGAAATTTGCACTAAACTAAAAATTAATACTGCAGCACACAATAAAATTATGTCGTCGTATGTGTAGTTTAAATTGGATAGACAGTGTAATGTTATCTAACATTATAATTCCTCGCCGTAACAAAGGATAATCATTTATCATTCGCATGTCATCATAATATTAACCTGGCACCTTGATCAGAGCAACTATTTTCATAATGAAATATTAGGGGTTAAAATAATTAAATTCAGGATAGATAAGAGTCGTTACAATGTCTAGACTATATGTCCTACTTTGGCTACTTTTAGATTTCTGTATAGTAAGGTGTTCCCGCCATGAATAAAGATAGGTAGGATAGTTACATATTAGAGTAACAGTGACATTTAGTGTTACCTAAAAATTCTTTACCTCTCATTCTTTCGTTCTTCGTAATACTTCATTCGATCCATCGCACATGTTAGTTTTTCAAATAGCTACGTTCCGTACCAGTTTCACACATTACTAATAAATATATGTCGTGATAGTAATCAATTGTTATTTCGCATTTCTCCATAATATATTTTGTATTCTCGCTATACATGACAGATTTTCTATCAAGGGAACCATTGACCCGTGAAACTCGTCGAATCGGAAAGTGTGCCAATTATTCGTAAACATTAGATCGAGGGACAAGTAAGTCTCCAGGGCCCTAGAAACTTTTTTCATAAACTCTTAATTAGAATCGCAAACCAAAGGCGCCTGTGCCAATCTCAGCGGATAGAAGGATGAGGTCTCGTAAATTAATAAACAATCTTCTATTATTTGTTGTAGTTGATCCGCGTGATATAGTAAGAAGAGTGTTATGAAACTATTTGAGACATATTTCGAATCGTGCGCGACTGTATTTCGTCTCAACTTCACTAGCATGCTATGATTGTCTAAGAAATAATTAATTGAATCAAATAAATAAAATATAATAATTCGTGAAACCAAAAGTGGGTGCGCACTCCAGCCAACCTACATGAAATTTTTTCTTAACAGTGGTAATATCTTGATTTCATTGTACCATATCGACTCTGAAGGAATCAATTTACTACGATACGTTTAGAATAACTTTTAAATAATATAGTTATAATAAAAAAATATTATAAAAAAATATTATAAAAATATTATAAATAATATTTGTAATTTTAAACTGTCTTCATGAATTAGTGTTTAAATATTTTTTGAATTAAAAACGATTTAAGATCTTCGACTTTTTGCCTATACATTTTTTGACACTACTAGATGGTACTTGTTTTAAGCAATGCTGTCCTATAACATCTGAGGTAAAAAATATTACTTTCCATTCGGCCTGTATGCATAGACAACGAGCTTTGCACGCATGACTATGATCCATGCATAGTATGTAGCAACTGTACTTCTGTGAATATTCATTTGACTTTGTATAGCATAATCTGCCACCGTATGTAGTCAGTGTCTAATTTACCTAACTAATTCACCATAACACTTTACTGCACTTATTTTATTTTAATTTCAGCTAATCTATATTTCAGAGCAGCCAATAACATAACTTTTCAGGTACATAAAACGGCAAAGTGCGAGTCCGATTTCGAAGGGATTCGATATCACCATTAAAACAAACCCTGTGAAAATGTCTAGTATCTACCTTTCTTATCATCTTGGTCTTTTTAGTGTTAGCCTGTTTCCTAATACATTAGGATAGGCAGGGCCTTTACCTAAGACTGACGATTTTGCGAAGATACTGATGTTTACATGGAGCGACTGCCGTCAGCCACCTGGTTTTCCCTCTTGGTTAAGCAAGAGGGAAAAACTTTTCTTAGGTCACCCGTCTTTTGAAATATAATTTCTTGAACGTGCGAGTTTCTTCACGACGAGACGTTGTCCTTTACCGCCGCGCTAGTGATAGTTATAATGTATGTATATATCGGTATAATGGTTCGGGTTCACAGAAGGATGTTCAGTTAAAATCATGTAACTCAGTCCCCAAAATATATTGAATATTATATGTCAAAAACCATAAGCACTATGTGCGAACCGATGGACGAACTGAATGGCGGAAGGCGACTGGCGAGTTAGGCACTTACGCGTCCACCATGTGTTTCGCTTATTAATATGTACTACATATCTTCACGCCAGATCCCTTGCGGGATAGGCATAAAGAACCGAGCGCCATAAGACGCGGTCCTTACACATTTTACTCTCTAACATCCATAGATCTTTTCATGCAGGCTTGCCGGTTCTAGGACTCCGGACATCATCTTCTGATAAAATACGACCAATTTGATCATGGTAGGTTATTATTGGACGTCCTCGGTTTCTACATCCTTCCACTTTCGCATTGTATATCTTTTTCGTCATCCTTTGATCCTGCATTGTTTCTACATGTCCGAACCAACGAGCATGCCTTTTCTTATCTTAACACCGACACAATCTTTCAACTCTGTTACGTCATTATTATGAACGCGGTCAGCATGTTTTATGCTACAAATTTTGCCCAGAGCTCGCATTCGACCGCATTTATTCTACTTTCATGCCCTTTTTGTCATACTCAGCTTTCATTTCCATATGTAAGGATTGGAATTAGTACCGCGCTGTGTACAGCGTGCTTCGGAGGGCATGTTAGGCCATCGGTCCCGGCTGTTGTCGATAGATGACAGTCGTTAAGCTAAGTCAGTGGCCCTCGGGCGGCTTGAAAACACTGGCCTTCGCCAATCCGTATTTGAGCAGCGTGGTGGAGTATGTTCTAAACCCCTTCGGTTGAAGGGAGACCCGTATCCTTGCAGTGGGATGAGTAAGGGTTGATGTGGTGGTGGCAGTGGTGTGTACAGCGAGCTGTACTTCTGGCTTATATTTTGGCTGCCTAGAAGTTTACCTAACGCTCCATTCACGCTATTTCCTGTACCCACTCGTCTTTTCATATCAGCGGTGTACATTCCATCGCTGCTTAAAGCACTTCCAAGATATACAAAGTCATCACTTGCTCCAATACTACATTATCAACCGTACTCCTAACATTCGTTCTGGTTGTCTCTCTTTCAAATACCATTATCTTGGTTTTCTTTGCATTCAAATGTACGTCTTTCTTGATGCCATCATCTTACATTGTTTTAACTAGTGATTGCCAGTTCGGATGGTGATTCAGCTATTAATACCGCGTCATCTACATAAACTACTGAGTTAGTTAACTACTGAGTCACCCATTCGCTTTCCCATATCATATTTCTTATTCTATGAAGACGACTCTTCAGATACAGGATGAACAGCCGAGATGACAGCATGCATCTTGTCTAAAACCAATATTGGTATAAAATCAGGGCGATAAGCTGCCGTCCACCCGCACACATGCTATACAATCCTCATAAGTGAATTGCACTCTCGTACTCGACCGGTTGTGTTCCGGATGCTTGGAGAGAGGCCAATGTGCAGCCGGTCCCCAAAAAGGGAGACTGTTCTGACCCATCAAATTACCGCCCCATTGCCATAACTTCAGTGTTGTGCAAAGTCATGGAACGGATCCTTAACAATCAATTGATCCGTTACCTAGAAGATCACTCCATAATCAATGATCGTCAGTATGGCTTTAGACCGAAACGATCAACGGGTGATCTTCTACCGTATATGACGCACCTCTGGGGGGAGGCAATCGATAAATATGGCGAATCCATGGCAGTCAGCCTAGATATCGCCAAGGCGTTTGATCGGGTCTGGCACAAAGCACTTCTCTCCAAACTTCCGGCATACGGTCTGCCCCTCCAGCTTTGTAATTGGATTGCTGGCTTCCTGCATGAGCGTAGAATCCGCGTCCTTGTAGATGGATGCGCTTCACGGTTCATGTCAGTGAATGCCAGTATCCCACAGGACTCCGTTCTATCGCCCACCCTCTTTCTTCTGTATATCAATGACATGCTGCCACTTGGTAATATTCATTGCTATGCAGATGACAGTACGGTCCATGGACGATATTTCGGTCGGCCTGGTGCTGGTCGGACAGAAATCGGTGAGAGGCGTGAGAGTCATGTCGTTGAACTGAATCGGGTTTTGGATCTCATTAGTAAATGGGGTTCCAATAACCTGGTTGAGTTTAATGGTGAGAAAACGCAGGTTTGCGCGTTTACAACAAAAATGTCCCCCTTCCTTCCCACTTCCAGTCTTCAGGCTGCTTCCCTCAGTATGCGAGATAGCCTGAATATGCTGGGTATGGGTATTCATTGCGACCTTAACCAGCGTTATTACATCAAGAGCCTCATCTCAACAGCTTCAAGAAAGCTCGGAGTCCTGAACAGGGTGCGCCGGTTCTTCACGCCGGACCAACTTTGTCTGCTGCCTGCGTGGAGTATTACTCGCATCTCTGGGACGGCTCCGCACAGTATCTTCTTGAGGCTCTCGATAGGTTGCATCGACGGGCTATCCGCATAATTGACGACGAAGAGGTCACCAAAAACCTAGAACCTCTTCAACTCCGTAGGGACATAGGCTCTCTAAACATATTTTACCGCCTTTACCATGGCGAGTGCTCTGAAGAACTGTTTTCCCTTATCCCACCCTCACCCTTCCGTCATAGAACCACACGTGCGGGCTTGCGATGTCATAGTTCCACGGTTGAGAATATCTCTTCGCGTACCAAAAAGTTCGGCAACTCCTATCTTTGTCGTACCATTAAAAAGTGGAACGCTTTGCCTGTACATGTGTTCCCTCCTATCTACAACATGGGATCCTTCAAACGAAGCGTGAAGAAGCATTGCGGGTCAGCATGGCAGCGTCAACTGACAGGATACGGTATGTAGTATGTTGTCAGTTGCAGATGCGACTTGGGCTCGTCTTTCGCTTACCATCAGGCAAAGAGGAGCCACTATGCTGAACGAATATAAAAAAAAAGACTAGTAGAGCTTACAGGAGCATATCCTCTACTAATCTCCAAAGTCCTGGGCCTACTAAATCGTAATGTTTGTTTGTAAAGCATGAAACCTACACCAGCCCTGGCGTGATTGTTCAACTTCACCCCGGACTACAGGGCCATCGTGCCACCGGGCAGATCTTCGGTGTCGTTTTCCTTTCGCTTGGTCACACAAAGCATCTAGGCATCTCTCTTTCATTAGTCAAAGTCAAAGTCAAAATCTTTTTATTCCGTAAAAATGGCTACATTTGTTTGGAATCGTCACAACCCTACCGTGCAGTTTATGACTAGGTGAGCACTGATAAAAATACTGCCAAAAAACTCAGGCATCCCTCTTTTGGTGTCCAAACAAATTTACATATTTTATTAATTACATTATAATTGGATCGACTCACTCCCAGGCATTTTTATCATTAATATAGTCAGATACTTTATAATATGCCCTGCTACACAATTTGGCTTTAATAGTAGTTTTAAATTTGTTTACTGACAATTCTCTTATATTGCTGGGAAGTTTGTTATAGAACCGTATACATTGTCCCATAAAAGAATTACTTATTTTGTGGAGACGGCTTGCATGTAACACAAGATTATACTTATATCTAGTATTTATGCTATGAGTATCACTCTTTTTACAAAATGAGTCTATGTTTTTATGGACATACAAAAGATTTTCATAGATATATTGCGATGCGACTGTTAAAATATTTATTTCTTTGAATTTTTCTCTAAGGCTCTCCCGGGGACCAAGTTTGTAGATAGCTCTTATGGCTCTCTTTTGCAATAAAAAGATGGTGTTAATGTCCGCGGAGTTACCCCAAAGAAGAATTCCATATGACATTGATTGATATTGATATGACAAATTATATCTATCAACTCATTCATTTTATCTTGTAATCCACCTCTCACATTCCATGTGCTTATACGACACTCAGCTCTCCTCGACCCGCCGGGATGGGCGTTGCGTGGTGGGTGGCGGCCCCATTGCCGCATGCACTAAAACCGCATCGACGAGAGCGGATCGGTGCGCATCGCATCCGCGGGACCGTGCGTTTAGGTCTAGAATTACAATCCACAGTGTTGTACTAGCAGGTTAGTGGTGTGCTCGCTTCTGGTACCGACCCTCAATATTACAAATTATAAATATGTACATACGAGTAGATCCGGAAACACGAATTTAGCGGTACATGCCAGAATTTGACCAGTGACTAGTTGATCAATAGAGTGGTTCTTTGTCCTCTGGGTTATCATTAACTACCTTTCTTACGATGGTTAAAAAGATGCAACCCAGTGACAGACGGATGGATAAACAGACAGACGAAATACGAACAGACAGAGGGGCAGACAGCAGACAGCAACGGTGGCGGATGCATGCGGTTCCTGTTTCTGTTGGCGGGCAATTGCGAGTACGACCGCAACAGCCAAGGCAGAGAAGTCTGGAACAACCATGGGAGCGGCGACGCGATGTATTTACTCGTACTAACGGTAGTATGTGGGTGATGACCGGTACTAGTTCGGATGAACAAATTGGTGGCAGAAGCACATAACTCAGATTAGCTCAAATTGCATATTAAAATACGCCCTACACTGGGGCAGATAAAGGGGCAGAATATAACTAAGTAATCGAAAACATGAATATATACAAGCTATTTCGTTTTACTTGCCGAAATTGTCTCTGTACACGCGTGACCGTCACCAGTGAACATGTCTCATCTACATTTTTTACAATATATCGGACGATGTGCGCAATAGCTTGTGTTAAAGCATTGAAGTAACAGTGTAAGGGTTGAAAAACCATTTCGATAAAATACGTTGGTTGTCTAGTCTTGCTGCCAAATGGGGTTCAGGCACCTACTTGACAATAGTGAAATCGAATTGATGCTTTTTTTAGAAAACGAAATATTAGCAAATTCTTAGAAAATATAGTACTTCTAATCCCTCCAGAAATTTCTACATGAATTAATTCTAATGAACTTCTAGTATGTTTATCAATAAAAGAACCTGTGGTTCACCAAGGTGAATAGAACAAGTGCGATCTCGGAGCGAGGACCTTTTTTGTTGAAAAGGTTCTATATAAAATTTCAGGAAAACGAATTTGCATGTTTCCAACTTAGTTACCGCAGTGTTTCTTTGTTTTTTTGTTGATAACAATAGAGCTCGATAATATCTATCAAACAAAAAAATTCGACTGTTCAACTGAGGAACAGAGGGTACTGAACTGCTTTATCTTTGTATATTTACACGTATATAATAAGTCTTTATAGCACAGTCTACGTCAGTCGTGTATATATATTTAGATAATAAATACAAAATTTTAAATATGCTTTCATAATTATCCATAGTATTAGACAACAGTTCTAATTTATTGCATTTTCTTTTAAACATTGATAATAAATGGTCGCAGCCATAATAAATAAAATGTTATTAGAATAAAATAACTAATAATATATCAGTGTCAAATAATGAAACAAATCGTATAAAAAACATTTTCCTTTGTAAAGAAACTATATATTTCCAGATTCAAAACGAGCATTGAGAATGATTCCAAAACAAAACAATCAGGCCATTCCCATGTTCACTGTCGAAACGGCGTTTCTACTGTAAATCGTATCAAACAGTCTCTATAACACCCTATGTTGGAACAAAGCAGTGAAAAATAAAATGGTTAGAGCGCGGCATGTCCTCGGCGTCCCATACACGGTGCTCACCATTAGTTTACATACAAATGGGCATCGTTTTACATAATCCATCGCACGTATACGATGGTGGTAATTTGTTGCAAACCGTCTGGATAAGCAAATTGATCGCACCCTTTATAATGCACATCCGATACCGCCGGCCGATAACGATGGAGTTGTTGTTCGTTTTCTTATCTGCTCTAGTTTTATGGATTATTTCGTATGCAACCTGCAATTTCGTTCTATTTGTATTAAGGTTTAAAGTTGCATGTGACTGGGTATTGCCGAAACGTGGAGAAATATTTTACTGTGCATTTATTGATTGATTAAAACTACAATTTTTCCTTGAATCTTGCTCAATATTAAACACTTGAATGCGCAAGGCAAGCAATATTGACTATAGTCTGTCATCGGTTTCACTTAGATATCTTATGCGTCTCCGTTTTTAGTAGACTCGTAAAGCTGTTGGTTTATACTGTTGACATTAGATGACAGCCATTAATACAAGTCAGTGATCTGGAAAGTACTGGCATCGTAATTGAGCAGAGCAGCTTTCTATAGCACGGTTTAAAACACTTTGAATGAAAGATAATCCATTTCACAGCAGTGAGATGTATATAAACTAATGAAGTACCATTTTAAATAATGCATATATTCTTAAATTTTTAATCCTAACTAATAATTTTTAATATCCAATACATACATCTCTTCACGCTTGTCTCCCATTGAGGTAGGCAGAGACTACCTCTATATCTCTTGCCTCTTCCACACTCATCAACCTCTTCTCGTATGCTCTTCGGTTTCGTGTGCTTTTGATGTGGCCGTTTTTCAGAACATCAGCTATTAAATCTATGTGTTTGCATCTAGAGCAGCCCCTGCTGATATCTCTTTCGTAACTCTTTTGTCACCCATTATTTCCAAATATCCAAACCAGCAGACCCTTTGCAATTATTGTCACTTTATCATCTTTCATTCCATATTGTACTCATATCATGCTATTTCTTACTCTATCAATAATTCTAACTCCACACATACTCACCAGCACTCTCATTTCAACAGCGTTGAAACTACTTTCTTGGTTCTTCTACCATACCCATGATTTACTACCGTCCGTCAATATTGGCGTTAACAGACCCTGAATAATAGCAAGGCGAGCTTTGCTCAATATATTTTCGCTCGTCAAAACCGAGTGTAACGCATTATTGATACCAGATTGATACGGTTTCCTGCTTTGACTCTTCTTTCAACATCTCACTCACATTTTCCATCTCTCGTGAACATGGAACCTTTCACAATTTCATTCACTCGTGCCACTTTTTCATCTTCGATCATTATCTGGCACTGTCTCATTTCTGTAACGGTTTCGTCTTCATACCACCTTCACTTTAATACCTTTCCTTTTAAAGGCCTCATTGATTATAGTAACCATTTGTTGCAGTTCTTCCGCCGAAGATTCAAGGAGGACCTGGTGATCAGGTAAGGTCAGGTAAGGTTAACCAGCAAGGTTTTAAATATTGACTAATTTATTCTTATTCCACAGTCATACACAACATAAACACAAGTCTGACAAACCTCGACCATGAATAAGTTGAACAGCCAAAGGGATGCTACACAGCCCTGTCTAGCACCACCTTCGATGCTAAACCAGTCTGCACAGACTCCATTTGCCCTGACATAGACACTAAATCCTTGTATATGGAATCAAGTCCTCGTACCTAAATACTGTCCACCAGATAAATCACGCGGATAAAGTAGACCAAAGTACGTCCCTCGCCAATCTGTCACAAGCCTTATCCAAGTCAATGAAGGCACAGAAAACCATTTTATGTTTTGCTAAGGCTTTCCCACCTTAAGAAAAAGACTTTATCCACATATCCTATCCCCTTTCGAAACCTCGCTAAAAATATACATATTAAATATGTATGTATTTTAAAAGTTGTGGCCGACATACGAGTAGAGAGGATGAAAATATACAAATATACCAAAAAAATAACTGCCAAAACCAACAAAATATTGTACTAAAAATCTAGTTCGATTCAACAAACGGTTGTTGTTTACTCGTGGTTCTCTATGTCACCATCCAACATTTTATGTTCGCATCGAATTTCCATTGATATGTCACCGTACTGCAGTGTTGAAATGTAAATTATACCTATGTACCGGGAACAAGCGGCTAACGAACGTGGAGAGCAGGAGGCGACGCGATTTGTCTGCCACTCTAGACTACCCGAAGCTACGAAATGTCATAGAGCCTGCATAATATTCAGTAATAAATGCAGTGACTGCACCGGCGGCATTGTTGAATTGTAAACATTTGCATTTTAGACAAATGCGGCTAACAACAAGAAACGTGTTTTTTCATACAACGTTTAGATGTATACAAACACATATACGGCTGATGTAAAGTGGTTAGAGTAGCCTATGAACACTTGCAATATTATAGCTCGCTCGTTGGCATATCCGCTGCCAGCACACAACTTCTCAGATCTTATTTAGCTACGGTTTCTGTGAGGTCTAAGTTCTTCCCTAGTAAGGCTGCTTTGATACAACTTACCTCTCTTAAGACATCTAGTAAAAGACAAGTAGACATATTAACGCACACAAATGGTTACCCTGTGTAGGAATCGTATCCACGAGTCTTCGTCTTAAAGTAGCGTTGCTAACTAGTCCGTCACTGGGCTCCTCATTTGTCTGGATGATTATGCTTTTTTTTTCCTTTGTCTGCCAGTCTTGATAACTCGCAATTCCGAAATGCCGTGGAGCTGCATCGACAGCAGAAGCAAAAACGCCTAAAGCCAGTAAATACTTAGTAATAAATGAAGTGTCTGCATCGACTACATCACTGGATGCACATCCAACGATGTACTAACATCTAACGATGTAACAGCCAGTTACTGCCGTATACATTATGCAATGGGATAACGACTGTCTATATTACTTGATAGATAAAAAACGTATTATAAAAGTCTGACTTTGATTATGTATAACAAATAAAACATAGCTTAGTTCAGGGATTACCCCTCTTTTCTAATCTTGTCTGGTCTAATCATCTCTTACTTTTTACTCTACTTGTTACTCTGGAAACCAATTCTGATACACTGCAATTGGAATCAAAATCAATCATGATGGTAGTGCCAGATTAGTTCAATCTTAGTGTCAATTGTTAAGTTAACTTAAGTACCCATACTTTAAAAGTTATGTGATAAGTAACTCACTTTCTATTTTAAAGATATTAAATAACATCATCGCGGCTGTGAAAGAGAGATAAGAATTATTGAAATTTGATTAGGAGAACCTTCTGGAGACAATGACCATCGAGAGACATTAAGAATTTATTAGTGAGAAGTTTTTGATGAGATCTGAACACCTGTGATAGTTGGAAACATCATTCAATTATTGGTGTAAAATTTACATACACTGTCATTAACTAAGCATTACATATTTTTTGCTACAAAATCTTGGAGAATTAGGATTAGAGATAGACGGAATCGCACACTATGTTTCCTCTTTTTATTTTTGCTACTAAACCCTAAAAGATAAGAAATGTTAAATAATTAAGAATTAACATTCAAAATAATACTCGATCATTTTCTCTAATTAAATAACTAAATTAAGCAAAGAAAACTCTGTTTTTCTGACTCATTTATAATTCAAACGATTCTTAAGTATTAAGATTAAAATTGGTAGATTTCTGAATTCCCAGAACACACAGTTCGTAAAAGTATTGTAAAGAACTATCTTCTATTTGCTTTAGTAATAATAAAAAATAATTATGCTAAAGGGCTTACTCATTATTAATTTCAATTTTGTTCAACTGCTAGTGAGCAGTTGTAACTTTAATCTTAGCTTGCGAAACTTGAGGTTAATGATTCATTATTAAGAAAGGCGTAAAAAATAATGTTGAAGTTTCATAACTTAACGTCATTAGAGACAACTGTCATTAAGTGAAAACTATTCAACTTTAATTTACTCATTATTGTGCAATTAGGAGCGGAGAGACCATTACGATCTTACTTACGCTAGTCGTTAGAGATAAATGTCTTTCTGTTATTGAAACGATATTAGAATAGAATATTAGACGTAAGGGTCCATCCCTTATTCTGTAAGAGAACATAATATGCTGATTGTACCACTTTATTATAGGGCGTTAGGGGTGTAATTGGTTCACCCTTTTCTTTAGAGCCATCGCCAGCGTCATATCCATTTTGCAAACGCGGTATGGGAGGAAGAGAGGTAAAGCACTGTTTGTTATATGTTTTACAAGTTATATACAAGATATAGTCCAGTGGTGTGGGGAAGGATAACGAATTCGTGTTTACGGTTTTAAGTACATACTTGTAATTATTACTAGCTCGACGATGAAGAAAAACATCGCGAGAAAACCCGCGCATCCTAGAAATTATATTTCAAAATTATTTTTAAATGAAAAAAAAACAGCCTTCCAAAAACACCCAGGAACTAAAAAGCGAAAAATAATTGGTCAAAATTACTGGATTTTTGGAGTCGGTGCCAGTATACTGATATTATCAATTGATATTATGCGGCTATTAAAAAATAATTTAGTTTTTGCTTTTTAGTGGCGTAAATAAAAACAAACAGAGATTGAAAGTCCTCATCAAAAACTTTTGCTGAAGGGAACCACAAACCCAAACGTTATCTGTGTATATATTTTTGTTTTCGTTGATTTTCTCAAAAAGCGTTTAATCAATTTCAATAAAATTTATATGGGACTACCTCTGAAGTGTGACTAACCAAACAAAAAAAGAATCATTAACATCAATTCATAATTGGCGGAATGATTGCGTAACAAACATACAAAAAGAACAGTCGAATTGAGAACTTCCTCCTTTTTTGAAGTCGGTTAAAAAGACGGGTGACCTGACCTAAGAAAGTCTGATTTGTTTGGTTGGCAATGGTCGACAGTCGATAAAAATCAATGTCTTTGCCAAATTCTTAGGCTTAGGTAGCGAACCCCATCAATCCTAGTGAATTGGAAAAAGGGACGATTAGAAGAAGAGCCCTGATGCTCCATCCACGATACACAACTTTGCAGTTAAATAACAACTCCCTGGAAGGTTACCGCTCGAGCGACACTGTGTTGCCAGGGAAAGGCTACGGTAATTGCTACACATCAGCCAGGCGGGCAGTGTATAAAAGTAGTAAAATAGCATAGGCAGTAGACGAATTCCCAACTCAACGTGCAGTGCCAGCATTCACGGCGCGCCTGCAAGTGGCGATATTTCAGTCGTCGTTGCTGAAAACTTTATTCACGTTCACGTCAACATTGCCCTGTCTGTCAACAACACCATCATATCAAATGTGTACTATACAAAACTTTGTAACGTTTCTACAACAAACAATCACCGAACATGACGTACAACTTTTTTTTTTAATATCCATTCGGACAGTCTTTTATCGCCTGTCAATCTGAATTGCGTACGCTTTTTGGGGAAGTTTCATCAAACTTGAATGACGTCTGCCAATAACAAATATCTATGGAAACAGCTCTATATATTTTTATTTTTTTTACAACGTCGGGAGTTATACATGCATACGGCCTATCTGATGCAAAGCGGTTACCGTGGCCTATGTACGCTTGTATATATTAAGTTTCACTCGCGCGATACCGCCACTGATGATAACACAGCAACTCTTTAGGAGCTTACTGGTGACCTCATTCACACGTAGGAACACAACAACCATCCAAAGAGATGTAATTAGGGTGCGGTTTTCTGTGAGGTGGAGGTACTTCAACAGATGAGCTGCTTTGATGCGCTCTACCTCTTTTAAACATCCATTTATATAATATATATATGTTTGTATGTGTATATATATATTTACGAGCTTGATGGCTCAGTCGTGAATGACGCGACATTGACACCAACGCTCGTGGGTTCGATTCCCACACAAGGCAAACATTTGTGTGCATGAACATTTCTGTTTGTCCTGGTCTGGATTTTTTAAAAGAGGTAGGGCGCATCAAAGCGGCCCATCTGGGAAAGTACCTCCACCTCACAGAAAACCGCAGCTAAATAACAATTCCTTTGAGGGGGTTTTTCTCCCCTCTCTTTCTAATTCTCGCGCGGGTGATAATTAATATATCGCAAGCGTTAATAGGCTACGGTATGTAATATCCTTTTTGAATAATATACTCGTACATTGTAAATCTTATTAGATAATTGTTATATCTATGACAATTGTCATTTTATTTTCATTTTATAAAATTCAAATTTGAAATCTCAGATGTTTAGGACGAAAAACGAAATACAAGTCAGTCTGCAACAAGTTTTGAAGAAGTAAAGATTGAGGGCACCGCGCCGGAGACCTCCAGCCTCCTGCTGTGGGCTACGTGGTGAACCGTCGGGAATTTACTCACTTTTCCAAACCCGTTAAACACCGGACGTCTAACTAATCCCAATTATAAAACCTACAGCCTCTGTTGCGGACCACGGCGGCTGACGGAGTTACCGCTGCGGTGTTGGTCCGTAAGGCGGTCCCACGAACAACTTCTACGTCTGGATCTGCGTGCTGGCTAGCACGCTAACCAGCTGTCTACAGTCGTCAGCCACTATAGCCGGCGGCCACTCAGTGCACACTCCAGTGAACCAAACAGTGATATTCCGGTTAGACGAAGATAACGCGAGTTCTTAAAGACACTTTTTAACCGAATTTTAAGTCACTTTTATTTTTTTTATATAGTTTACTGTATAAATAGCCCTAATAAATTTGTAACTCTTTTTGTACACTCTTTTCCTCAACAAGTAACATAACAGGTACCCGCTTTACAATATGTGGGCCGTATGCTTGTAAGCCTTCCGACGTAGTATAAAAAAAAAATATTTTATCCGACTACTGCGTGTTTTTACGAACGTGTATTTTAAATTTAAATAACAACTAAGTGATAATTATAGTACAATTATGGCAGGTAATGATCACCATTTAAAAGTGGTAGACAGCATTACAGCAGCTCGCCTGAAGTAGGTCATAGCCTTCATCATAGCCCAATGACAAATTCCTGGAAACAGTTCTGTTCATCTGAGTGACTGAGATCTAGTATGCTCCTGCAGCTTACTGATAGCGTCAGGGTGGCAATGCGCGAGTGATACTATAGTAACCACTTTACATTCGGAAGGCCGTATATTTTTTTACCATCTTAGTGGTACAAATAGTAAATATCTCTAATGAGGTGCACATGCCAATGTACTATCGGTAGAACAGATAAGGGAGGCAAAGTCTCTCCTCAGACTTAAGGGCTATATGACGCCCTATGCCGAGCTCGGTGTCTCAGTCGTGAACGACGCGACATTGACACCAACGCTCGTGGGTTCGATTCCCACACAAGGCAAACATTTGTGTGCATGAACATTTCTGTTTGTCCTGGTCTGGATTTTTTAAAAGAGGTAGGGCGTATCAAAGCAGCCCGTCTGGGGAAGTACCTTCACCTCATAGAAAACCACAGCCAAATAACAACTCCCTTGAGGGTTGTTGTGTTCCTGCGAGTGAGTGAGGTCACCAATAAGCTCCCAAGGTGTTGCTGTGTAAGCAGCAGAGGAGGCATCGCGCGAGTGATACTTAATATATCGCAAGCGTTAATAGGCTGCGGTACCCGCTTTACATCAGGTGGGCCGTATTAAATTATATGCATAATACGTACGTTTCGTCCACCTTGTTAACTAAATTTACGTAACCAGTTATAAGACAAGATTTTTCTTTCGCTGTTTGGTAACTAGTTGTGAGAGAAGAATTATTTTTCCACTTTCGTACATCAAATTATTTCCATTTTTGTAACCCGAGATATTAAATTTTATAAAAAGAAAATAACATTGAAACAATAAAGTATTTTTTGCATAAGTTTTAAATAGGTACTATTATCGGAAGTCCGAAAATATTTCTCACGTCATTTAATAATAGGTACGACGACGAGCGTAGCGAGGAGGAATGTTAGGTAGAACTGCGACCCTAAAGTGCGCGAGCCGAGCGAGCGAAGCGAGCGTGCCGCGACAGCGGCCGGCGAAGCGTCAGAACCGAATATTGTCTGTTCACGTTCTGACCATCCACAGTCATAACTATCAAAAAGTTACAAAAGTGGAAAAATAATTCTTCTCTCACAACTAGTTACCAAACAGCGAAAGAAAAATCTTCTCTTGTAACTGGTTACGCAAGTTTAGAAACCAAAGTGGACGAAGCCAATACGTAGCTAGCCTGATTTACGTTCGAATATAATTCAAACGTCAGCCTAATCCAAAAAATAGTTACTAGGAAAGGATTTTTTCCGAAGACACTGATTTTAGTTTTTTTTTTTTGAGCTGACTATGTAGTTAGCCCCGAGTGGGCTGTTACTACGTCACCGTTGTGTTTTTTTTTTTTGACCTGACTATGTAGTTAGCCCCGAGTGGGCTGTCACTACGTCACGTTTTTGTACTCCTGGAACCAACACAACCATGGCGCGATTTAATTCGCCATATGGCGCCATCCAGTGTCAGTTGTTAGACAAAACAATATCAAATGTTTCAGTCCATACACATGATGATAACAGCTTACTAAATAATTACTTTAACCTATAAATTTAGCTATTTTATCTATCTATATAAATATCTATTACATATTTGCCATTATATCGGAAATCGAGTAGTCGTTGATAGTGTGCTATCTTTTCTGCACCACTGTCTCACAATAGGACATGGGCATTCATGTTTATGACAAATCTGTCGTATTTATATAATCTTTATAGCAAATAATAATAACATAGGTCCTGTGTCATAGTTTTAATATATCAGACTATATTACTATTCTGATTTGGTGGCAACAAGGGAGAACTACCAGGCGTTTAGGCGGTTCTGCAATCTATATTATTGGAATCGATGTGTTAGGTAACAACTCACAGTTTAGGTCCCAATAGTGTTAGATATTTGATAATCCGTGGTGCACGGCAGTTGAGCTTCACTTGACTAGCCACCACTTTGAGGTTTTAAATGCCTTATTTGTCATATTGCTGTCTCTCACTTTGCCAAGAGGGGAAGTCAATTCCAAAACTTCCTACTCCTACAAATTTCTTCCGATTAAATTCGTTGTCCAAGGCAGCTGTAGTTTAACCCCCGGGACGGCAATGGACTTCACTGTTAATGTAAATAAGTATCGCTTGCGCAATACCTACAATTTTTCTTTCAATCTTTATTGCTAACACAGCAACGCTTTAAAAGTTTATTGGTAACCTTACGATGTTATGAGGGGTCGAGGTACTTCCCCGGATGGGCTGCTTTAGCGACCTACTTCTCTTAAAAACACCCACACCAAGACTAACAAACATGTTCTTGCACATAAATGTTTGCCGTATGTGGAAATCGAACACACAAGCCTTGACATCAAAGAGCGTTAACTAACCACACCACTGCCGAGCTCATGTAACTATCTATACGTGCCACCTAAGTTTATATAAATATCGATTTCTCTTTCGGAATCTCCATAGGTAACTCCATACATCATTATCACGAGATGCTGTCGTTTGTGAATACGATCTGCGCGTGTCACGCGTGCACACTCCACTGCCTCCTACCGTACCCGACTACGCGTCACTATTTTACATATAAATGGACGTCGCTCCATAATCCGTCTAACACAATGGCTTTAATTTGTTCCATGGCTGTGTGCGTACGCAAATGAAACCTGAAATTGGTGCAAAGGTACGCCTCGTCGACTGCATAGAATTTGGGGGTAGTCACGGCTGACAATGCGAGCCTTAGAATCACTTGCTGTGGGTGAATATTTGATAATAATTTTAGGCATCTGATTGTCGCGCAAATAACATATCGATCACAAATTTCAAGATTTCGCTGTAAGTCTATAGGTGAAAAGGTTATTTTTATATTTGTAATCCAGTGTTGGAAGATTGGTAATTAATTTATTCTTTGTGGAGTACTTTGCATTGTGTACATTTATTACACATGTGTTATACTCGTATAATAATATATTGAAGATATATTATAATTAAAATTAAAGTTGTGGCTATGTCCTGTCGGTTAGGGTTACCTATAAAACTTTCTAATATGCAGTAATAAGTTAAATATAAACAAATAGAAAAATATTTTCGTTTTATTAGTTAACCGTTCATTGAATCAAACTGAATGGGTTATCATTTATCACTAGACTGCAAAGGAAAGAAGGCATGCGTGTCGCAGTGAAACAAATAGGAGTAAAGAAAAATGTTTGCTCATTGAACATTTTACTAGCGCAATTTACAAAAGTTGTAACTCTTATATTAAATAAATTTAATACTAATCTAAAATATGGCATAACGCTTGCTGTAATGATGATGTAAGAGAGTTGATCTGAAAAAGAGTGTCGGTGTTAAGATAAGTAAGGTGTAAAAGTAGCTTTACTAATCACTAAGCGATGGAGCTGGTCAAAGGACTGTCGCGCTAGTACTGTATGACAATACTGCAACATCAACTGTAAAAAATCATATAGAATGAATTCAAAAAATCAATTGACGTCGAAAATTTACTTTGTTGAAACAATGCTCACTCTTGTAGATACTGCCTCTCCAGTAAGCTCTATACTATGTGATATGACTCAGGATTTTGAATTATAGACCACAAAATTCTGACACAAACTTAAAGCCTGCAGGGTGAGAAGAAATGTATTGTCTTACTTATTCTTTATCTTTGCGTTATCCCGTTACTTAATCCATTAGGATTAGACCGGCGGGGTCTTGGGCATGCGAGTTTCCTCATGATGTTTTCCTTCACCACCGAGCAAGTGATAATTACAAATATGTTACGTAAATTCGAAAGCACGAATTCAGAGTGGCCGATTCTATAACCACTGGGCTATCACTGCAGTGACATAGCGAAAGTCTCCGGAGTGGTCGAGACTTTTCTGTATAAGCCCATTTATCGACACGACTATCGGGATAATTATTGTTCAATCAACGTCGCCACATGACGGTAACCTCGTGGGTTTAGTCCAAGTATTTTGAAAACCTTGACATTCTCAGCCTTCACGGGGTTCTCATCACAAGGGACGGTGATATCAACAAGAAATGCCCTTTGTTCCAACCGGTCTACCAGCACGATATCAGGCTTATTCGCTATAATAGTCCTGTCCATGACCGGTCCCAGTAAAACTTGGCATGACTGTTTTCAAGAACTGGCTCAGGTTCATACTTGTAATAATGCACTTCATAGTCACAAGATCATATCTAATAGCAAGTTGCTGATGGATATCCTGGTTACCTGGTTATGTCTATACAGATACTCGCCATTGGTAAGATAAGAACAACTACAAATAACATGCCTTATAGATTGTCCAGGACGGTGACATGCCAGACAAATGTCCACCGTACCATCCTTCGTGATGTATGTCCGGTAATTATTAGTCTTGACAACCTCGTCAACAATTGCACAGACAGAACCTTCGGTTTCCCCAAAGAGGTCACCGAATCGTATCCAGGCCACGGATGGTAAAAAATCAACATCGGGTCCATGAAGTGACCGATAGAAATGTCCTGTAGCACTTTGCTTTTCCATAAATTCAAGCGATCTTCAGTGCTTAGTACAACAGCCCGGCGCCAGTTCACGTTCGCCAAGGAGAGTGGCGGCGTTAATCCTTTGAAGAATCAATTGAGAGTCACAGTCCTTTTTTTGTACCACTAATAACCGTACGACCTGCCTTAGCAGTTAAACAGTAAAAGTTAAACTTAAACAGTCACCGTAGCCATTAACATGAACAAGGGATTCAAAGCTAGACAAAACCAAAGGGGACTCAAACTATCGCTCTGAAATATACCTCGTTCAATCCTAATAGGTTCGGAGAAAATATGATTCGCTTCACATCATGGAAGACAAAGAACCGTGGACCATTGTCTCATACATGAGCTGAGAAAGGTGTATAGAGCTGTTTTGATAATGCCAGTAAGCTATTGTTAGCAGCAGAGTTGGCATCGCGCGAGTGGTACTTAAAGTATTACCAGCATTCATAGGCTACAGTTACCACTTTACATCACGGTATGCTTGAGTTCCTCCCGATGTCGTATAAAAAATATTTATGTTTAAATAAACCATACTAAATACCAATAGCATTACAATAACTCAAGTATACCTATTCTCGTAGGATTAAGCAGTCTAGTAAGGTATTCGTCTATCAAGAGCGATTTTAACCTTAATTTAAACACCACTAGAGTAATAGACGACATGAATTGGGAGCCAGTGACTCCTTACGAGATTCAAGCCATTGTAAGCAATATGAAACTTAAAAAGTCTTTTGGTTACGATGGTATTACCATTGCACTAAAGTACTATAGAGGAAGGCCGGGGAAAAATTGCCAAATCTAAAATTGAAATCATTAAAAGAGGTGTCCCATAGGGATCCATTTTGGGGCCCATATTATTCATAATATTTACAAATGATTTGATTAATTATATTAAAAAAAGTGCACCTGACATTGAATTAATAAATTTTGCTGACGACACTAATGCTATTATACATGATACTGACATTGAATCCTTAAATCTTAAGACGAATGAGGCATTAGAGGCTTTTCACTTATGGTTTACAAATAACAATTTAAAATTAAATGCAAGTAAAAAAAATATCATATTATTTAAATCGACAAGTAGGAAACAAGCAAACGTAGGCATTAACTTCAATGACAGACAAATTGACATCGTCGATAATGTTAAAATCTTGGGCACATAAATATTGATGAGTATTTAAACTGGAAAAAAGAACTATCGTCAATTGAAAGTACTATTACATCGGCTTCTTATGCATTACGTAGTCTTCGTGACAAAATTAGTTTGGAGAGGCTCAGAATGGTCTACTTTGCACTGGTAGAATCCAAGCTTCATTACAGCATAAAATACTGGGGACAAAACTATGACTATATAACTATTTATGTTGAGCTTTTATCTCCCAAAAGCGTGCTATACGTGCAATGCTACGAATATCTCCACAAGAATCATGTAAACCAAATTTTAAGAGGCTGGGAATCCTTATGGTACCAAGTCTTTATTTGTTAGTGCTTTTAACCAATTTTAAGAAGCAGCTTCCCTTTCTTGATACTGAAAATCAAAGGATTGAGCGTGAAAAAACCAGAAGGAAATGTTTTAAATCCAATCTGCTACACATCTTAAATGTCGACAGACAATATGCTAATTATTCCAACAATTAAGGATGTTATTAAAGCAATTCCTAGAACAAAACAGGTCGTAACTAATGAATATTAAAAATATAAAAACTCGCAGACAACGAAATTAACTTGGGTACATTCATATCTATCGGTACAGCTACACGGGTACAGGTGTAGTTACCGGTAGAATCACGTATTAATACACCATGTATGTGCAGACCAGCAACTACGGGCTGTTATTTAGTTTGACTTAGGTAAGAGGGAAGTTAAATTAGTACGAGTATTGCGAAACGCAAATCCTACACAAGCGGAGAGAGCGCGGCACCTGCTCTGACAGTTTGTGTAATAGCCTGGAACCACCGAATTAATTTACAAAACTCTGACCTGTCTCGACAAAATAGTTTTTGATGCCGGTAGTTCGCTCTCCCAGCTTCCGACCAACCTAAACGCGTTAGTGTCAGTATAAATATGTAAATTATTTGAATAATCATTTCATGTATATAAATGGAAATTAGTGTTACTGGGTCTCTCATTGCGCATAAAATTTTAATAATCGATTTATTCATCTTTTTGGCAAGCGTCGTATGTGATTTACTGTATAAGTAGCAGCTGCTTTCGGTTTTATTCTTATGTAGTTTATATATATTATAAGAGTCCTATGACACTCACTCATCCTCAAACTTAATTTAGCTTTTTCTTCAGTGGACAAACTCTCAATTTTTTCGAATTCTTATCATAATTAATACTAGTATAATGATAAGCATTCGAAGAATTTGTGAGTTCGAAATATTTACTTTATCAGGACTTTAATAGGTATATTTGTATTAATTCCCAAAGTAGCAAAATACTCCTATAACAATAATAATAGCTACAATAATATTCATATAAGAATCTAATAAACGTTTTCATTTTCCTACATACGTTTTTATACAAGCGCCGTACGTGTTTATGATGGTGTATGGAGATCTACAATTCTATATAAGCAAAAGTAAGAAGAGAGGGAGGACTAAAAATTCAGTAAAAGTCTCAAAACTTTTATTTAATATAATTTACTATATGCCTGTAGTATAATATATTATATTTAATAACGTTATTGACTCTTGTTTATTTATTTTTAATTCGTCTATAGGACGTGTACGTGTGTTACAAAGATCTTCGGTATAACTGTTATAGAGATACTATAAGATTAATTTATATGATCGTGACTTGATTAATTGATTGTTAGCACCAAACTAGCAACTTTTTATATAAGTAAAATTCAACTTATGTGGGCACTACATTTGTCATTACTACAATAACTGGCATTCTATACACATCTTGTTATCATTTCGTGTGTATTTAGTCCGGCCATAAGTTATGTTACAAATGTTCGAGTATATGCATTTATTTTTTATGAAGTAATTTAATCTTAATAAAACTTATATGTACTAATTTATGGAAGACTTAGCAAAAAATAAAAAAACAATGATTTAATTCGAAATGACCACCTTTGACTTTGATACAGTCCTTTGATCTGTCTGGCCACGAATTTATGGAATTACGCACTGTTTCCATGGAAAATTTAGCCACTGCTTGCTCCAGATATAAAAGACAGTCTCTTGATACACTTTGGTTGAAGCCTTCACTCCTTTTTTACAAAAATGAAGCTTTGTGACTTCTTGATAAGGCTCTCCCCCCTCTTCCCCTCCCAACCATTATAAACGCCGGATGATGAATACTTTGTACCTTTCCGACCATAACCAAACTATCTACTTAAAAATTAAGAAATTTAAATTTATTTATAGATTATTCTAGAAAAATATATTATGTATTTGCCTAGGGCCTAAAAAATAAACATGCTAACGTAATAAGTATGTCCAATAAAAATGTTAACTTTGGCAAAATAACATTACAATGACTGCGACGGCTTCTCTTTTATCTGACTCACTCTAGTGATTTAACCAATCTTAATTTAATTTCTTCTATGTATAAATATTAACTTATCAGACAGCTAGATTAGCCGCTATATCAGGATATAGCGCAATGTTTTTATCATTATAATTATAGATAATGATAAAAAAGATAACATGAAATTACCATAAAATCTAGTAAAGGCGCAACTGTCTACAGATGATCTGTTCCGGTCTGCTAAGTATATATTAATTACTATCCAATAAATAAATACTAACAATCTATTTATTTTAAATTTGTGGCACGGGCGCCGTTGTATTGTACAACCAAGTGATAAAAAAAGAAAAATATTTAAAAATGAACTGAACACTGTATATATGATATTAAACTGATCAGTTTTTGTATGATCAATTATTCTTATTCTGTGTATTTACAGGATATTAATTTTGCAAATACACCTAATCAGATACTTATAAAATTAGATTGTATTTTACCGGACTGTACCAAAACAACTACAAGGCATAATATACCTAGAAACTACGCCTAAATGAGATTCGATCAACATTTGTTTGAGAATTAAAAAAAAATACAATGATTCTAAAGATAAATAAATAATAATAATAATATATATTAACCCCGCAGGGTAGCTTGTGGCGAGCTGTTGATGCGTAACGACACCACGGGTACCCGAGTCCTCCAGAGAGTCGATCAGGGCCTTTGTCTCCGGCGTATCTTCATCGGTCGGAGTGAAAAGTCAAGAAGGCCCGTAAGACTCTCAGGTCTGGCTTGCCTTCATTGGCCGTCCAGAGAGGAGTCGATAGAGTATATTGCTCTAGCAGGTGATATGCTCCAGGGGTGGAAGTGTTAAAGGGCACAACGCCGCGAGTAGTTTCGGAGAAAGCGCACCACACCTCTCGACACCCCTGAGTCACTCGCATCGGTGTTGCCCCCGATATCCGGGCCGACTTTCTCTGGCATTTCGGGGGTCCATCTAGTGAGTGGTGAGCCACTGCATGCCGAAGTAACATCAGATATGATAGTTCTGGCAGGTGTCCATCTCTCTTCTGTAATAGCCCAGTACTAATAATCCTCCAGATCTCATTTCAATAGCTCAATTATTTCCGACACATTTGCAATAGTCTCAATACCTGCTGTGACCTGTTCATGGGTATATTATCCCATTAATACCCCCTGAAGCAGGTCGCGGCGGGTATAATACGAGTATATTACAACGTTCTTTTCGAATAGGCCTCTACGCGTTGGATTCATGTCCCCGCGCACGCCTATCAAATGGCCGGGATTAAAACCCGTGAAATATAAGAAAATAATATATATAATAATAATAATAAATAAATAATAGTAAATAATTCTAAAAATGTATTCTAATATTTATAAAAATATATTTTGCTATTTACCCGAACCTTAACTTAGTTGAATCTTAATGATATCCCTTTCTCCATCTGTGCGTCCGTCAAGTCGTCTGCCCTTCAGAAAGATTTTAAAAATATAAATTTGTAAAAAAATTTTTTTTTTTTTTTTTTTATTTATTACAATGTTTACATATTAATCTTTACAACTAATATTTTACAGTATAATATAAACTTAAATAAAGTTTTTCCTTATACTGGAGTTCATCGTCGATCATCCACATATTATATTAGCCGAGAGGTAACATCAGATGTACACGTAGCCATAAATGTGTAGTAATTGATTCATAAAAATAAAATAAAATATAAAAAAGTCAAGTCGGTAGGCAAATAAAAAAATATTGGTTAAGCCAGTATATCACCGGTGTGTGCTAGTGTGGGGCGTCAACTAGTTGCAAGTAGGTAAGGGACAAGCTGTGTGTACAGCGTGTTACTTTATTGTGTTAAGTTAGTAGTTAGGTTTTTTTTTTTTTATTACATTTTAATTAGTGTACTTAGATAATATTTTTTAAGTTTAGATTTAATGTTGTTTTCATTAATTATAATTTTTAGTTCATTGGGTATTTGGTTTATCAGATATGGTACTTTATATGACAACGTATTTTTGCCATATAAATTAGTATAACGCGGTAAACACAACTTGGGATTCATTGCGTTCCTAGTCGTTACATTGGGTGTAATACTTTGTTGTCGCGTTTTTTGAATACTTTTGTTATGGAATTGTTCTACCAATAGCGTATACTTAATTTTATCATAAATAGGCATTAATTTGCAATGATAGAACAGACCCTCATTATTATCTTTATATTTTTGTTTTATTTTTGATGGCACTATCGACTTCAAAATTCTCAGTTGCAATTCGTATATTCTATTCAAATGTGTTTTGAATGTGAGGCCGTAACTACTCAACCCATAAGAAATAATCGACTCACCCAGAGCTTTATATAGGGATAAGGCAGTGTAATAAGGGATTTTATGTTTTATAATAGAAAAATTGGCTAATATTGATCTCAGTTTGTCACACACTTGGTTTATATGATGAGTCCATTTCATTCTGTCATCAATAATTAGACCTAAATAGGTATGTTTGCTGACTAGTTCTATGGGTGAGCAATCACATATGCCTATGTTAGTACTATTATGAAAGCATTTATGATCATGAGCAATAAGGTTACATTGACTGATTTGCCTGTTATGGCTTGAGCTCACATGCATCAATTTGGTTTTATCGGCATTGATTTTTAAACCAGCGTCATGCGACCATTTAAGCAGATTGTTAAAGTCGTCTTGGAGAAGGCGTACTGCTGAATTTATATCTTTATGTGCTATTAACAAGCATGTGTCATCCGCATACTGATAGATTTCGCCACGACGTACTACATTCGGAAGAGTATTTACGTAAGTAAGGTAGTGTAAAGGACCGATGACCGAGCCCTGCGCTGTTCCTTCTGTGACATACATTTGGTCACTCAGGGTACCTTCCACCTTGACTCTATAGGATCTATGGTTTAAGTAATCCCGACACCAATTCCATACATTTCCCCGTATTCCACAATCATTCAAACCATCCAGCAATACGTCATGGTAAAGTGTATCAAATGCCTTGCTATAATCTATAAATACAATAAGTACCTGCATTTTGTTGTTTAGGTGTTGTAATATAGAATCAGTAAATTTAGACAATAACTTTGTTGTGTTTTTACCAGGTTGAAATCCAAATTGCGAATCGGTTAAAATATTATTCGTCTTATAGAAAATTTGAATCTGCCGCGTAATATACTTTTCTACTATTTTATTAATCGTCGATAATATAGTTATAGGCCTATAATTATCATAGTTACATTTACTGCCTTTTTTGTGCACCGGTCTAACTATTCCAGTTTTGAGGTCGTCTGGATATTTACCTGTACTTATACATAAATTTATAAATTTTGCTAATAATGGAGCAATACTATTAAATATAGATTTAATATCTATTGTCCTGATATTGTCCATACCGGGTGATTTTTTATTATTAAGTTCTTGAACAATTTTGCTTATATTATGGGGAGTTGCGTTTTGAAACCGCATAGTGACATTAGCAGAGGTGGCATAATTATTACAATCCAGCAGACGACTGTTACATTTTTTTGTACCATATTTTATACTGTTATTAAATGAATTTGCAAATGTATTCGCTATGTCAAAATTAGATATCCCAGGTTTACTAAATGAACTAGTAATTACATTATCAACACTCTGTTTTATTCTACCTGTAATAGAATTCAATATGAGCCACAGATGCTTAGGATCTTTTTTATTATTTATAATTTCATTTTTAATATACAGATTTTTAGTTTTCTCTATTATTTTATTAGCGTTATTTCTTGCCTTATTATATTTAGTTTTCAATATCAGATTACTAGTATCATGTAGCCATTCTTTAAATAACTTGTCTCTATAATTACAAGCATTTATCGTCTGTTTATTAATCCATTTATTTCGAATATTTTTAAAATTATGTTTTAAAATTTTTATAAGTTCTGATTTTTTATAACACTCATTTATATTATTGGATATATATTGATAGATGTCTAAAGGACATGTTTTATTGCACGCGCTCTGCCAGTCTACTCCGGCAAGTAGCGAGCGCAATTTTGTATTATCATAATACTTAAAAATATGCGCATCCTGTATCTTTTGTGCCGGTCCGATGCCAGCGATTACAACTGCACGGTGATCGGCCAGTACTGTTGTTAGCGCGGCCGTATACAGTTCTTGTGTGCGTGATCTCGCAAATATGTGATCTATACAAGTTTTACTTATTTTATTATTACAAGTTTCAATACGAGTGTAATGCGAGATCCCGCATAGAAGACCGAAGTTAGATAACATGTTGCAGTATTTATGTGTTACAGGGGAATCTTTTTTCAGATCTATGTTGATATCGCCCAGTACCGTTAAGTCGTGTTGCGGTTCTATTATGTTGTTAATTATACTGTTGAGTTCCTCGATAAACAAGTGC
The DNA here is from genome assembly GCA_947507595.1 of Pyralis farinalis. Classification (NCBI taxonomy): domain Eukaryota; kingdom Metazoa; phylum Arthropoda; class Insecta; order Lepidoptera; family Pyralidae; genus Pyralis; species Pyralis farinalis. Next base: position 22,891,800 of record OX382264.1, on the reverse strand, counting down.
TTACTAGTATTTGGAGGGCGATAAATACCACATACAGTCGCACAATACTTTTTATATGTGGTTATTTTTAACGTTAAACATTCAAAATGCTGTGTCGTTATATTTATTGGCTTGATTTTGTGTTTGTTATTTATGTACATTACTATACCTCCACCTTTTTGAGTTTTCCGCAACTTAGTATGCATATGGTAGCCATTTATATTATATAAACTGCTTATCCAATCGGTGATGTTAGCTTCAGTTATTACAACTACATCTATGCAAACATTGCTCGAATGAATGTAATGTTCAAGCGCGGAGAAGTTTTTTATGATAGATCTGACATTCACATGCATGCACAGAAGATTAATTGAGTTAGTAGGTATATATGATAAAAAATCGTTTATGTTTGTGCAGTCAGTAAATTCATTTATATTATTAGTATCTATTAACTTAGCCATTTATATTTATGTATAGATTGTTTGATAAGAATTATGAAATATATGTATATATGTGATTACCCTAATAGCCTATCAATATCACCTTCCGACCTGACTATTATACTACTTTCCTTCTCATCTTTACGCACTCTGATGACTCCTTTCTTGCACCATATAAATTTGAAGGAGTCCCGCAGTTTCTGCTTGGTATCCCATAGTAATGATTTGACGAATGGGGTTAATGCTTCACGTACATGTATAGGCGATTCTTCTTTACTCTTGGGTACACCCGGCAATATATCCGATGGATATAATTTGTTAGATTTTGCTTTTTCCAACCATTTTTCCTGGGTAGTTGTTTTAGCGAATTTAACATGTATCAACGATGGGCGGTTAGTTTTTCCTGCTGAGCGATTAACAAACTCAATATCCTCAATAGGCACCTCCAATTTTACAGCAAACTTTTTCACTACCTCAATTAGAATTTCATCTTTTTGTTGTGGTACATTCGCAATTTCAATATTTCTATTCAGCTCCTTTTAAATCTTTGTTAAAAACTTTTTTTTGACTAATCTGACGTTCAGAAAGATTTTTAAAATATAAATTTGAAATTTATGCGGAAGGACTAAAGTAGATTTCATAACCCTCAAAATTAAATTCATTCTTTTAATAATAATAATTTACGGACTGTCAAAAACAACATACGTGTGTATGTTGTTTTGTTTTTATGACAAGCGCTGCATGATCAAAATGTATAAGCACTACGTACTTCACTGTAACCTGTCGATTCCTAAGGGATACATAAGTATCAATTTAAATAGTTACTAACATCTTACGTGTTATTAGAATTATCGGATAAAGTCACTGTATCTTCTATTGGATTTACAGTAATTAGCTATTGAATTACCTATCGGTTTCTCCAAAAATTGTCGCCGAAAATAGAAGTTTACAAAAGTCGGCGAGGCGCACAAAAAGTATCACATGGGCGTTGTTGTATACGAAACTCATTTTAGTTTCCCCCGTGTCGCCCTTTGGCGCGCAAATTTTTGACAGGCACTGTTTATGACACCCAGCCTCGGGGTAAAGTGCATGCATTGCACATGTAGCTTTATGATGAACGAAAAACATAATAATATTTTTATAAATGTAGTTCCTTGTAAACAATCTAACAATGTTGATTTTTACAAACATAATGAATATTTATAAATTATAACATGGGCGTTAAATTAATTAGGTACAAACCATTACACGTACCATAGATTTTTATATCGGATAGCTTACAGAACGTTTGGTGCAAAGCAACCTTTGGACCGTTACCTTTGGACATTCAGAGCACAAGAATTAGCTCTTAATGTATTATGTCTTTAGGAGATCTTTAGGAGGCCTGATGATCACGAATACAATTGTTATGAGGCTATAATCTTCTGGGAATGTGGTATAGGTATTTTCCTTACTCTATATCTAATCCTTCCTTTCTTTCGCCAGAACCAATGATATTATATTTTTATAACATCATTGGTCAGAACCACTTTACATAATCATCAGGGCGAATCAAGTATCGGGAAATTTGGTCCTGTAACATGGTAGTGAGTCACTAACATACCGAATAGATTTTATTTCAAAAATAAAAATCGGTCAAGTGCAAGTCGGACTCGCGCACGAAGGGTTCCGTACCACTATCTATAAAAACGACAAAAAAATCACGTTTGTTGTATGGGACCCCCCTTAAATAAATGTTTGATTTTAATTTAATTATTTATTCTTAAAGTGAATATATAACTAAATATTCTGTGAATATTTCAAGTGTCTACCTGTTGCCGTTATCAATATCGAGCAAAAACGAGCAAAAAAAACCGGCCAAGTGCGAGTCGGATTCGAAAATCAAGGGTTCCGTACCAATATCTATAAAAACGGCAAAAAAAATCACGTTTGTTGTATGGGAGCAAGCTTAAATATTTGTTTTATTTTATTTTAATTTAATTATTTATTTTTAAAGTGGATATATAACTAAATATTCTGTGAATATTTCAAGCATCTACCTGTTGCCGTTATCAATATCGAGCAAAAACGAGCAAAAAAATCACGTGTTGTATGGGAGCCCCCATAAATATTTATGTTATTCTATTTTTTAGTATTTGTTGTTATAGCGGCAACAGAAATACATCATCTGTGAAAATTTCAACTGTCTAACTATCACGGTTCATGAGATATAGCCTGGTGACAGACGGACGGACGGACAGCGGAGCCTCAGTAATAGGGTTCCGTTTTACCCTTTGGGTACGGAACCCTAAAAATCACCTTTGTTGTATGGGAGCCCCCTTAAATATTAATGTTATTCTATATTTTAGTATTTGTTGTTATAGCGGCAACAGAAATACATCATCTGTGAAAATTTCAACTGTCTAACTATCACGGTTCGTGAGATACAGCCTGGTGACAGACGGACGGACGGACAGCGGAGCCTCAGTAATAGGGTTCCGTTTTACCCTTTGGGTACGGAACCCTAAAAATGAGCTGACAATTTTAATCATTTCTGGCTATACTAATGAACAGCGTTATCTATTACGAAATTCTGTAATGCTCGTGCTATAGTTACTAGACAACTGATAAACGTACGTAAATACATGGTTAGAACACATGGAAAATACCCATATCAAGACAAACAGCAACACAACTACCTCGGCTATACTCTGTATAGCCGATGGGATCGCGGTGGCTAGGTGGAGCTGTGAAGCTCTCTGTCGCCCGTGGCTGGACTGACGCAGTATGGGGAGGGAAGTTTGGAAACAGATAGGATAGTTTCACCGGCGTTGAAAAAATGGGCAAAATTAAAATTTTAGACAATAAAAGATGATGTATGAAAGAATAAACTGAGGAATAAAAGAGTATGATGTATGAATGTGTATTTATATTTTATTTGAATAATAATAATAACTTAGCCATAAAAAGAGCCTTGCCCATGGCAGGGGCGCAAGAAATATATATATATAAAAAAACAGCAACACAACTATTTGTCTTGTGTGGCAATTGAACCTACGAACCCTGGATCAATTTAATCAGTAAGATTTGATTCAGCTGGAATGCACTCTTAATAGTATGAATATCTTAATACCTACATACTGAAAATCTTAATACCTACTACATAATCAAAACTCTCATTTTGTGAATGAGTAACCTTGGCGTTTCTGCCAACAACCTGTATAAACCTTAGTACATAATATAATTTCATGATAGTGCATGCAACTCTTAAAAAAACATAAAATGATCTTACTTGTCATTAAAACCACTCATCTTAATTTTTTTACCCCTGCTATGTACCCTACTAGAAACTAGACCAAAAGAGATGTCCCTCCCTGAGGCTTTAAAAGAAAATGAACTAATTTAATATACCTATTGTTCTAAATAGTTTAATACTCGGAGAGAGAAATAATTAAGTTTCATTTGTATTAATAATATAGACTGATTTACGCTCGAATATGTTCAAACGTCAGTCTAATCAAAAAAAAAGTTTCTAAGAAAGGATTTTTGGACAAAAAAAAATTACGCAACTTTATTATACTCCAGGAACAAACACAACCATAGCGCGATTCAATTCGATGCGTGGCGCCATCTAGTGTAGTTAAAGAACATTAAATATAAAACACTAAATATAACATTATGTAAAATCTCTTGTAAAATGGCGGTTTTTTTATACCACTAAAGTGATAATCAAGCATACGGCCAGCCTGATGGTAAACAGTCACCGTAGCCTATGGACATTTGCGACACCAGGGGTGTCACTCATGGTTACCGACCCTCTAAAAACCTCTTCACGCATTTCTTGAAGAATTCCATGCTGTAGTCCCTTGGGAAAACGTCGGAGGTTTGTTTCTCTGTTCATTTGACATTTTAACAATCGTCTTTTCTCCGTCATATTCTGAAATTACTTTCTAATTTCGAAAACAAAAATACGTAATCCTCTCATTTTAAACTTCAAAGATGGCTATAATACCTGCGCCGTTTTTTTTTTTGCAAAGTATTTATCAGTTGACACTAAAATAAATTAATGGTTTTTAAACGTACTCAATATTCATTATAATGAAATTCTTTTAAAAAGTGTAGAAATAGGATTAAGATTCCACGGATTCATTTCATAATGTGATCACATTTTTAAGTTGCATGAAAATGAGTAGTTCGCCGGAAGAAGAATTTAATGTACGTATTTCTCACAATTAAATCGTATTTCCCATCAGCTTATTCGAGGACAGGTATCTGCAAACATCAGCATGTTTATTACAGGAGCGCGGTCTCCAACAGCGCTGACAACTTTGAAACTGGCCCGAGCAGATGGCGATGACATCTCTTTGAAGATAAAGACGAAAGATAATTTTGCAATTTTCGTGCCGGGAGGTTACGGATATGTACCTGCCTGCCATGTATTTCAAATTAACTTTTGATGGCAACCAACCAAAGCAACTTCCAAGCAAAGTGACTGAATTTTGTAGCTATTACTGCGAGTGGGGGTGTGTGGGGGGAATGTAATTTGAAAGTTCTGTATACATTTTATGAAATAAAAATACACTTTATGATTCTTCGATGTATTAACTGTCAATCAAGAGAATAAATACGCGTATTTGTCCCGTCTTGTACGTTACACCCATTTTATACCTAAAAATAGGAATGGAGTTGATATTTGGACACCAGTAAAATAAATGATATTAATCATGTATTTGCGCCATATATTTTTATTAATTCGTTGTCAACTATATTTATTTACCACAACCAACAAGTCAGGAAGGCAAGCTAAAATATATAATATAGGGGTTTTCAAAAGGCGTGAAATTATTTTACGGAAATATAATTTCTTGGACGTGTGGGTTTCCTCACGATGTTTTCCTTCACATCCGAGCATGTGATGATTGTTAATAGATTCAGGCGTTATTTTGCGAAAGTCAAATTTACATGCAATTTGATCTAACCTGCTTTGTGTGCTTCCGCCACCAATTAGTTTATGCGGCCTTGCGCCGGCCGGCACCCACCCTCTACTGTTAGTAAATGCAACATGCCGACGCTGCCATGGCTGCTCCGTTAGTCTCTGCCTCGGCTGCTGCGGTCGTTCGCCATCTGGAACAGAATCCGCATGCCCCCACCACCACCGTCGCTGCCACGACTGGTCTGGTCGTCGCTGCGACACGTGTTTCGCCTCTCCACGAGGCATCAGGCGTTGTAGACGTTAATCGTAAGAATAACATGTTTGTAGCATGTTATTCTTACGATTATCGTCTACATGCTACAAGCATGTTATTCTTACGATTAACGTCTGCAATTTGTATTACGGACCTCTAAAAATAATAGCGAATATTTTGTTTACATTGTATTTGTATAATACGCCACAGTGATGTTTGCTTTTCGCTACATACAACTTGATCGGCTGTCATGGCGATGAATGGTGAGTTAGCGACATAATCTCTCTCGACCCTGCGAAGGGACAGCCGAGTGAGCCGAACCCACTCAGTGAGCGTGCACCGCTCTGTACTTATCTCGCTTTTAATATTATTTTGTGTAGAAATGCTTACAATATAAATTGAACATCTGTTCTTTCCTTTTGAAAAATAAAATAAATAAAAAACGTGACACGCAATACAATAATACGGCAGTAGCTTTTATATGATTTTATATTTTTCAATCCAATTCTAGATATAGACGAGCTTTACCTTATGTATGTAGTGTTATCATTAAGAAAAATTGGGAATAGTAGAAATAAAGGGTACAAATGTAATTTCCTAGAAAAGTCTACTTAAGGTAATTTTTGGGTGTCTAATTACGGTTCCAGGAATTTTGATGAGCCCAGTGGCTGTGCATGTACATGTCTGCTTATCTTGGTCTGGGTGTTTCTAAGAAAGATAGGACGCATTAAAGTGATTACTTGGTGGTGGTGGTGAGGTCAGAGAGTACAGATCTTGCAATTCACGAAGGAGAGCGGGCGTTACCAGTAGTTGAACATTTTCATACACAGTGCGATAGTGTGCGTGTCTGATGGAGCCAATCAGTAGCGAGTAGCGGCCGTCTCTCTACAGATCACTTGTGTTTATACTTTCACCTAGACAGATACGTAGTTACTACAAGTAAAGCCCGCTCATCTTCGTGAATTGCCACATCTGTACCTACCTCCATATTACCGAAAACCGCAGCCAAATAATAATTCTATGGAGTAGTCGTTGCTGTGTTCTTGGGAGCCAGAAGGATTACTAATAAGCTCCTAAGGAGTTGTTGCGTTATCAGCAGGGGTGGGGTTTAATCATAATAGGCTTAAAAATTAAATTTTAAATTATTATGTAAATAATAAGAAAATGTATATTTCTTGTCCTGTCAAGTTGATAAAATCAGACTGAACAGAATGTGATGAATAAATTAAACGAGGAGAATACACTTAGTTGTTTGAGTCTATTTCTCCTCGAATGCCCATATGTGGATGAATGAGACGAACAAATGCATCAGAAGTGACAGCCCTATGAACAAATTTGTCACTATGATTATGTCAAACACAAAAATAATCCCGTCATCTATTTGGCGTGCGCCGCACCCCTGCTGTTAGCGACTTGCAAATGTGGGGAGACCGAGAGAGAACAAACGGTAGAAACAGATTATAAACTGTTGTATAGGTGATCAGACGTCCTCCAACGACCAGCGATGTTTGGAAAAAGTTGCAAAGGGCGAGGGACCAGGGTTGCCATGGTTAATAATACCCGCTCTTTGGCATATAATACATGCTACGCCAGTCGACGTACACGTGGGTAATTTTCTCGATGTCGTTGACTTAGCAACAGGTTACCTGTTTTATGGAAAAGCTATTTTTATGATTTCTTATGCTTATAACACCAGCAAACGATTCAAAAGCCGTCAAAAGCTTTACTTTATCAAAAGGTGAAAACGCTTTGAATTGATGTGACGCTTCTCAAACGTCAAGAACACAGTCGTATGAAAATTAACCGCCTAATACTCTCCTTGCATACAGAAATATATCGAATTTTGTTACGATGAATTAATAAATATTCATAGCTGTAATATATAAATGCTGAAAATCTCACATAAATTTTGACTAGCCGCAAAATACGCAATGTAAATGAAAGTATGTTGGAATTAATTTGCTCTTACATTATTCATAGTTAAGTGCTTTGTCTGCTGTTATTCTATCTCATCATTACGCATCTTGTAGTGTGTATCTTAGTCAGTGTACCTTTTCTAAGTAATATTCTTATCAGGTTATAATTCTTAGTAATAAGTGGTAAATAACAATCAGATCTCTACCGTCGAATTAATTGCTGAAATATTGTTCTATTTGCATTCTTTTACGAAGGTGTACATGCTCTATCCAATATTAAGTATCCAGTGTGATATTTCAAATAAATTCATGAGTGTAGTTCGAAACAAGCAAACCAGGTCAATGGCGGATATGAACTCTAGTTTATAAACAACTCCTCTGAAAATTGATAATAGTTTTCAATTAGAGAACATTACATTAAACCCTTCCGCGTGCACTCTAATATTAATAAATATCGGTGTTCTCCCAGGAACCGGAGAAAAGTTAAGCTCCATTCGAACTCATTACAAACTCACTCCGCCGAAACACAGGTTGATGTTTTAATCGGTGTGTAAACACCAATCAGTTATCTACACGAATTTGATATTGAATAAATTGTCTTGAATTTCTTGGAGTTTATAAACGCGTAACATGAGAATTAAATTACCTTTCAGTTCTCGTTGATATTAGATATGCAAATAGAATGAACGCTCGCAACGTAAATGAAAACAATATCGGCTGCCGGGTAATCTTTAATGAAAAGTTCGCGTCACACAGAGCACAATCTCTCATGAGCCGGCCGCGGCATCATTTAATAATGCCACACATGCATAACCGAGCAAAAGTAATTAAAGCGACGTCAACGTCTCTGCGAACAAACAGTGTAAAACCTATTCTGTGAAAGAGGGCGCTGGGCGCAATTGGAAGTTACGTTTTAATCAAAGAGCGACCACGCCCGAGCCTGTCATGTCGCCTATTTATGACTTGTAAAGGGGATCTTTCCGGCGCTCACTTTGTGCGCGTATGGTAATGGCGTGGATATGGTGTGACGTGCCCTGACATGTGTCCGCTACGAAAATGAAGTCCGAGCGTGTGCAAAGGGCCAATGTTTGCACTCGCCGATGGCGTGGACGTTGACGTTACTTGTGTAATCTAACCAAATATGTGTAAAAGGACACGACGGAAATTAATGAAAACGATGACATAGAGTCATTAATTCACATTTAAGCTACATTCAGTTAAGTCCTATGGTCAGATGCTAGTCTCTGTTGTAGAAACATTAATAAAAAGTAAGAATAATTTAAACAACTAAATATCAGTTAATAGATTCAGGCGTTATTTTGCGAAAGTCAAATTTACATGCAACTTGATCTAATCTGCTTTGTGTGCTTCCGCCACCAATTAGTTCATGCGGCCTAGCGCCGGCCGGCACCCACCCACTACTGTTAGTGCGTGCAACATGCCGACGCTGCCATGGCTGCTCCGGTAGTCTCTGCCTCGGCTGCTGCGGTCGTCCGCCATCTGGAACAGAATCCGCATGCCCCCTCCACTTGTAGTTCAGTGTACTTATACTTGTTATACTATATACTTGTAGCATGTTATTCTTACGATTAACGTCTACAACGCCTGATGATGCCTCGTGGAGAGGCGAAACACGTGTCGCAGCGACGACCAGGCCAGTCGTGGCAGCGACGGTGGTGGAGGGGGCATGCGGATTCTGTTCCAGATGGCGGACGACCGCAGCAGCCGAGGCAGAGACTACCGGAGCAGCCATGGCAGCGTCGGCATGTTGCACGCACTAACAGGAGTGGGTGGGTGCCGGCCGGCGCTAGGCCGCATGAACTAATTGGTGGCGGAAGCACACAAAGCAGGTTAGATCAAGTTGCAACTAAATATCAACCATAATTTCTGACGTATAAGAACATAGGAAATTAGAAGATTTGTTCATAGTAGTAACGGCATGTATTTATAGACCTAACCAGTGGCGGAAATTCACTATTCTAATTTAGATTAAATTGCCTGTAAAATTGATTTTCACAACATACACCTAAATCTATACATTTCTAAGTGTCATATTGGGCCACCTTAGGGAGCCCAGTTGCTGTCCGTCTACTTATCCAATTAGTTAGTGTTACACGGAAGTGAAATTCATATACAAATTATTGAAACTGAGTCACGGAACTCCTAATGTTACTTTATGCATTGTGTACATAGTTTCGATCCAAAATGTAGTACTGGGAGATACATTACAAAAACGGTTTTCAGTTTTAACATAAATCGTTTTTTTCTACAAAAATAAAGAAAAGAGGTTCAAAGTTACCTTCCATGTAACGGGGTCGATCTCAAAAATAAAACTAGTTACGATTTTAGAATTTCTGCATATCACTGTAAGTACCTATACCTAAACAATTTAATATTTATTCACATACTACGACTATATTGGTCGTATTTTATTAGTACCGGTGAGCATGCACGAAAAGAGCTATGAACGTTAAAGAAGCGAAGTATGTAAGGAACCGCGTCTAATGACGTTCAGAGAAGATTATACGCATACTATAAGTATTTAAACAACAAAATATCGACTGATAAAGTTGATTCAAAACGTAGTCATATCACTGACACACATGTTTGACGAGCTCGGTGGCGCAGTGGTGAAACGCGTTGTTACACTACTTTGACACCAACGCTCGTGGGTTCGATTCCCACACAGTACAAACATTAGTGTGCATGAACATGTCTGTTTGTCTTGGTCTGGGTATTTTCTATGTATGATAAGTATGCATTTACAAAAAAAAAAGTATTTACGTATGTTTATCAGTTGTCTAGTACCCATAACACAAGCTTCGCTTACTTTGGGGCTAGATGGCGCTGTGTAATTTGTCCGACAATATTTATTTATTATTTATTTATGTATATTTACAAAGAAAATCGAAGAACGAAAAAATGCATTACGGAATGCTACCTATTCTTTACGTATGTCTGTATGTATACATTCCAGCAGTTATTACTCGTATCATCCACTCCACATTTGGGGAAACTTGTACACTCGTAAGCCTTTAAACACAAGTTCGTAATTTTAAGGCTGACCTGAAAATATAGTTTTTTACAATAAGACAGGAGCCTTATCGCTGAAAGTAATACAATGTCTTGTATTTCAAGCTGTTAGGCATAAGTTTATAATCTATCACTGGGATAATTATATTTTTTACCTCGTCTCTTCTTCTTCTTAGGGTTATCCCGTTTCCTAATCCATTAGGATTGGTGGAGTCCACTACCTAGGCTTAACGAATTGGCGAAGATGATTTTGATATTTTTTTATACAACCTCGGGTATACCAGCCACAATGCTCACCTGATGAAAACCATATATTAAGTATCACTCGCGCTATGTCACCTCTGCTGCTAACACTGCTACTTCTTAGGAGCTTATTGGTAGCCTCACTCACTCGTAGGAATACAACAACCCTCCAAGATGTTGTTATGTGGCTGTGGTTTTCTGTGAGGTGGAGGTTCTTCCCTAGATAGGCTACTTTTATGTGCCCTACCTTTCTTAAAGACATCCAGACCAGGACAAATAAACATGTTTATGCACACAAATGTTTGTCCTGCGTGGGAATCTAATCCACGAGCGTTGGTGTCAAAGTAGCGTTATTAACCACTGCGCCAAAGAGCTCGTAAAAAAATATCTGGATATGAATCGACTGCCGTCAGACCGCCACAACTCAGAGGACAACCATACCTTTCTTAGGTTTGGTTTTTAACGAGCTCGGTGGCTCAGTCGTGAATAACGCGACTTTGACACCAACGCTTGTTGGTTCGATTCCCACACAAGGCAAACATTTGTGTGCATGAACATGTCTAATTGTCTGTTTCTGGATGTTTTAAGAGAGGTAGGGCGCAACAAAGTAGCCCGCTTGGGAAAGTACCTCCACCTCACAGAAAACCGCAGTCAAATAACAACTCCCTAGAGGATTATTGTGTTCCTACGTGTGAGTGAGGTCACCAGTAAACTCCTAAATAGTTGCTGTGTAAGCAGCAGAGGAGGCATCTCGCGAGTGAAAAATAATATGTCGCAAGCGTTAACAGGCTACGGCACCCGCTTTACATCAGGCGGGCCGTATGCTTGTATGCCTCCCGACGTAGTATAAAAAAAAAGGTTTACATGTTGTTCGTTATATAATTTCTTAGACGAGCTAGTTTCCACACAATGTTTTCCCGCATCGCTGAGTAACTGATAATTACGCATAAATACATAGATCCCAAAATACGAATTTATAGATACAACTTATGTTCCCACTACATTCGACTATTACTTCTAATTAATTTTTATTTTGTATTGTGAACATCCTACTAATATTATAAATGTAAATGTCCGTTTGTTTGTTACGCTTTCACGCGAAAACTACTCAACCGATCATCATGAAACTTTGTACACATATTGTTGGAGGTATCAGAAGTAACATAGGATACTTTTTATTAAAAATAAATATATCTTTTATCAATGCGAGCGAAGCCGCGGGTAAAAGCTAATAAAGCATAGTTTACGATTTTTAACTTTTTTTATACATCATCAGTCAGCCAAACAAGCTACTGTCGACTACAGAGCGCCATGATCAGTTCGATTAGTATTCCAATCGGAATCCAAAAGTTATCCGTCAAAATGTACGGAATCTTTTCAAATCCCTTTCGAATATGGATTTCCAAGGCAAAGTGAATACCCTCATTGATGAGTTTGGGGTTTCCTCTTAAAACGATGTTTATACAACGTCGGGAGGGAATACAAGCATACGGCTCATAGGATGTAAAGTGGTTACCGTAATCTATTAACACTTGCAATACAAGGAACATGGTTGCCACCCCGCTGCGAACACTACACTCCACTGGAGCTTACTAAGAACCTCACTCACTCATCTGATCACGACAACCCTCCTGGGCGTCGTTTTTTGCAGCGGCTTTCTGAAGTGGAGGTACTTCCAAGGACTGAATACTTTTTTTTAACCTAACCCCTCTATCGTCAGAGCCCCATTTAATTTAGTTAAGCAGCAGGGTGTACCACGTGTAGATGAGGTTGACTTTCATTATAAAGATGATAGTGATAGTAAGAGAGGTAGAGCGCATGAAAGCAGCATGTCTGGGGAAGTACCTACACCTCCCAGAAAACTACAGCCAAATAGCAACTCCCTAGAGGGTTGGTGTGTTCCTGCGTGTGAGTGAGGTCATCCGTAAGCTCCTAAGGGTTGCTGTTTTAGCAGCAGAGGAGGCATCGAGCGAGTGACACTAACCACTATACATTAAGGGGTCCATATGCTTTTATGCCTACCGTCGTTATAGAAAAAAGTAAACTAGTAAACTTCAAAGTATCTACCACTTACCATTTATCCCAATCGGTTTAGATCCGAGACTCGTCTTATAATATAATTTTCATAAATAAAATTATACGTAGGCAGAAGATGTGTTAACCCATTTTACTTGCGCGTAAATCTCTATGAATAGCTTTTGAATCTAATGTTATCTTTGATCTTAGAAACGAGCTTCTTAAACGCGGTTCTTAAAGACGGACAGAATTACCAGGAAATTGAACTCTGCTTGAGCTAAATAAAGAATTAAGGGGTCCAGATATTTGTATGGCAAGTAACATGAAAGCGGCGAAAATCTGTTTTGGGATTTATGCGTTAAGAGAGGTAATAGAGCGGCTCATTGCTTTTTCACTTGGTTACTCAAATGCAGATGGATGAGTTCGCTGCCGACGCCGCCGGAGACAATTGTCAGCCATCGCTCAGTGTCCATACTAATTGAAAATTCCCGTCAGCTTCATTTAAATCTCTATCGACAAGAAGAGACACGATTCCACTCAAAATTACGGCCGACTATAATTTGATTGTCTTTCACCTTCGTCACAAATCGGGAACTATAAAGTTTGGAGCTTACGTGACTAATTTCGGGAAGCCCAATGGCGTCGTTTCGCGTCTCAATCTCATCCAATAAGCCGGTTAAGTAATGACGTCCTCAGACTGCCTATGGATGGGTGTACCTTTCTTGAATTTCTCTATGATTTGGAGGATACGCCGTAAGCCGTCGATTACGTCGATAGATATATGTTAGTTATGATCATGATAGTCATTACCTAAGCTAAGTCAGTTCACATTACCGTCTGCAGTAGAATAACGTGGAGGAGTATGCTCGTAATATCCTTTAGTTAAAGAGTTTGTGCGACATGAACTCTCTGGACTCACAATTGAGCTGCGTGGCGGAGTGATCTTCATAAAACTCCTTAGGTAATGGACACTCGTATACCAACTGTGGGATAAGTATATTAAGGTGGAGACTAATTTAGGAAATACGTTACATTATACAGAAATCGAGAAGGATTTTCAAATTCACTTCCTATGAAAATTACTACCTACATCAACATAAATTTTATGAAGAAAATTCATAGTGGAATAAATTTGTAGTACCAATTAGGGATCCCTTGTACCTAAATACCCTTTAAAGTGGATCTACGGAAGGAAGAGGGCGCGAGCGGAAGAAATTCTCGATAACAGGGAGTAAAGAGTGGAAAATTATAAATCGTTAGAGAATCCAGACACCGACTTAAGTGGATATAAATTATAACCGTTCAATTCTGATATACTGCAATAACTCTGTACAGACGCGGTTTTGTAGTAACACATACATTACTTTTTGCATAAAAGTAACGAAATTTCATGTGAAGATTCACTCATGTCATTGAAAAATATTTTTTCTGAACATGTACAAACTTATTCGCGATAATTTCAAAAAGAAGTCAGTAAGATAGTAATTCGGTGGCTGGTAAGTAAATATGGAATTCGATTACTGGCGCGAAACAAAAAGTCATCTTCTAACATGCGTTAAGATTCTTCTTCTTCTTACCGTTATGCCGTTTCCTAATCCATTAGGATTAGCGGGATCAACTAGCTAAGCCTAAGGACTTGGCGAAGATATTGATTTTTATATAGAGCGACTGTCATTAGTTGTACATGCCAGGATTTGAACCGGGGATCGGTTAATAACATACAATAAGATTGTACTAATTTATTCATTTTATAGATATTATGTTAATTATTTTTTTATATATAAACTAGCTGAAACCCGCGGCTTCGCACGCATGATATTTGGGCTTTTAGTAGCCTTAATTTCTCTGTAGATCTGAAATTATTTCTGTTTAAAAAAATAAAGTTCAGGGTGGAGGATGTAACAATAGAGCGATTCAATTTTAATACAGCGCCATCTATTGACCTTTATGGGAGGCAACGTATATTTATTTTATTTTTATTACATAAAAAGTGCGTAGTTATTTTATATCATAAAAAAATACGTATTCTATGAAAATAATAAAAACAAAATTGTAAAGTTCCCCGAAGGGGTAGATATTTCCCCCTAAATTTAATAGGTTTTCATTTTTTTACGCAGGACCCCTAAATATTTACGGGATAAAAAGTACCCTATATTCTGCTCTGAATAGTCCTCCCGTCAAAATCGGTTTAGCCATTTCGAAGATTAGCCCGGACAAACAAACAGCGAGACAGACAAACAGACATAAAAGTTAAAAATTCGTAGTTAGGCTTTGGTAACGTGAAAATAATAATATGAACTTAAGATAAAGGCTCTATTTTGAAATCACAGACTGACACTTCAATTTTATTTATATGTATGTTTCTATGTATAGATTGATTAGTAACGCAACAATTAACACTTTGTGTTTATGACCCAGCGCAGTCAAGTGTTGACGATGTAAGAATTTATTCATTAATTCATTATAAATAATTAGACATTTTTTTTATTATACTGTCTAAGTCAAAAGAAAGAAATATGAAAATTCTATGAAACTTCTCTCATTTAGTCATTCATTTCTTAAATTTTTTGAGAAATGCTCTACGCATGCCTTGCCCGGATTACCGTACACGCTTTATATAGTAGTCTATGCCTGGCGGCTTATCCTGCAAACATATACCCATCGTTCAATCACTAACATCCCAACCTCTGCAGTAATGTACCATTGTGATGGCCTGAAGTAACCTCGCAGATTGCCTACGAGCACAAACGGCCGGTAATGTCTATTGCGTTATGAGAAAGAAGAGAAAGTGCTGAGAATTTTTATTCATTCCATAGCGAAATCAACATTAGTAGAAAGCATAGGTATGAGCGTGCGGACGACCCGTATTAAAATATTTTAAACAGGCTATGAATATGCAAAGACACGGCGCGCGGCGGAGGCGGTTAACGATTTGCACGTTTTTGGACCACTCGCTAATTGCAAATGTGAACGAACACTTATGGCAAATGTAATTGCTTTCACTGATACGAGATACGTCGTGTTTGCAGTTTGATTTTACTTCGTAATAGGTTTTATACGTTGTACACGAGCAGAGAATTAATTCAATTTGTTCTAGGTTAATTGTATTCTCTGATTGCACAAGTCATGAACACTTTGCTAGTGAGTACTATGATCAATGGTCCAATGGTGAAAAATGGTTGCCGCATGTGCAATAAGTCAGGAAAATTTATCAATTGACGGATGAGATTATTACGCGCTTAGTGTATTTAGTCAAATTTGTGGGATATTCTTTGACATTGCCAAAAGCTCTATCCTCTCTATTTGTAATTCAGCAAATAGTTCAAAGAAATAAAATAACGTCACTCACGTGAATATTTCTGAAAACATTATTTTCATCTTCCTAGCGTTATCCCGTTTCCTAATCCATTAGGATTCCACAACCCAAAGGAAAAACCAGACCTTTCTCAGGTTAGGTCCCATGTCTTCCGTAATATAATTTTTTGAACATGCGGATTTCCTCGCGATGTTTTCCTTCATCGCTAAGCAAGTAATAATTTCAAATATGTACATAAATTTGACAATATATGAATTCAGTGGTACATACACATACCAAGATTTGAACCACAGACCGTCGGATATTACATGGGGCACACTAAAAGTTTTGCACTTCTAGCTAATCGGAACTATTTGAATTTCGAATGTTATATTTTTTGAAACGTTGCAACCTACTTAGTAATAAAAAAAAACAATTGGCGGGAAATCATTTGTTAATTGTTTTTTATCACACATCAAAGTTCTACATACGCGACGAAAATGGAATTGAGTCGAAAAGATTTTAGAGCGATGATTTATGATTTTAAAAGTTCTCTCTCTCCGCAAGACTGTGCTGCTCGTCTTCAAAATGCTTTTGGGAGAGAAGCACCTTCTTTGAGCACCGTGGGGCGATGGTTTGCTGAATTCGAGAGAGGTCGAGTTTCTTTACATGACGAATTTCGTGAAGGGCGGCCTTCAACTGCCGTCAACGTAAATAATGTGGCTACTGTTAAGCGGCTAATTGAAGAAAACCCGCGGATTACCTATGAGACAATTCGAGAACTATTGGGGATTGGTATGAGCCAAATTCAGAAAATTTTACATGAAGAATTGAAAGTTCGGAAACTTTGTTGTCGTTGGATCCCTCATGAACTGACAGCGGAGCAGAAGCGGGCTCGCGTGGAATGGTGCTCACAGATGCTACTGAAGTACGACCACGGACATTCTAATGCTGTTTATGACATTGTCACAGGAGACGAAACGTGGATTTATTGTTTTGAACCCGAAAAAAAACAGCAATCTTGTGAATGGGTGTTTGAAAATGAGAACAGGCCAACAAAAGTGAGGCAGGCGAGAAACGTTGGTAAAAAAATGATCGCGTTTTTTTTCTCAGCTACGGGTCCCATCTGCACAATTCCACTTGAAGATCAAAAGAGTGTTAATGCCGAGTGGTATTCTACCATTTGTTTACCCAGGGTGTTAGAAAAAGTTGGCGAAAGACGACCAAAAAGCCGCGTTCTCCTACATCATGACAACGCTTCTTCACACACGGCCAACAAACAAAGTCATTTTTAACTTCCGAAAAAGTACAACTCGTTACCCATCCTGCGCATAGCCCCGACCTAGCACCCTGTGATTTCTGTATTTTCCCCAAAATCAAAGATTTGATGAGAGGTTTCACTTTTACCAACTCCGAAGAGGCAGTGATAGCGTTCAATCAGCACGTAGAAAACATGCCTTTAGATCTGTGGTCTAATCTATTTTAAAAAATGGTTCGATCGCATGAAAAAATGTTTAAAATGTAAAGGAGAGTATTTTGAAAAGCAATAAACATAATATTTTGGTTATAACATGTTGTTTTTTTAAGTGACGCAAAACTTATAGTGTGACCTACGTATAGGACCATTCTATATCCACGGGGCTATTGCTGCTCTGTTCTGAAGACATAATGTATGCTCATAAAAATATAAAGTCGTTGTCAAAATTCATTGAAGGAGTGATAAGTTGTGTAAGCTGGATTGGACTGGGAGGTCTTTTGCTGTAATTGCATTCGATCGTAAAGTAAATTGTCTGAATTGTCCGGCAATATCTACAAAATACACATAAAAACCTCTTTGAAGCTTAATATAGAGTTGACAAATATCAAACCGACAAAGATGTATGAAAATGATTCATCACAAGGAACCATCTCTTTATTCTCTACTTGACATCATTGATTTTGTATATGGTATCGGTATTTCTTTTTTTTCTTTTTCGTATAATAAAACATTAAGTTAAAGAAGAAATTATAATAAGAAAATGTCGAGACGAACGAAGACGAGTCTAAGTGCCCGCGAGTAAAATTCTTTCTTTGTCATTGGGCAATGGCAAAGAAAGAATATTATCTTTTAATTGTGTATATTTCAAACTTGTTTGTAATACGAATAACAGAGCAACTATAATTATCTATAATATTATAAGCATGTTTTATTTGTTTGGATTTACTGAAAATTCTTTCACTGTGGTGGCTACGTTATTCGTGAGTGCTGTTTCTTTTTACTCTATGTAAACTTAGAAAAACCGAACTACATGCCGCGAGAGCCGCGGATAGCAGCTACTATTGTGTAATATAAGGAAAACGAAAGTGTAACATCTGTTTATTTATTTTTCAAATGGAGTTTTTAATTAACTTCCCATTAAAAAACACGAATGAAGGCGATGTCAGGAGCGTTAGAAACCGGCGAGCGTGCATGAGAAGAGCAATTAATATTAATGAAGCGAGTGAGGTATGTAAGGATCCAGTCATGTGGCGCTCGATTCTCTCTGCCTACTCCGCAAGGGATTTGGCGTGAAAATATCCATACATACATAAAAAATATATATTGAATTAAGGAGAATGTCCACAAGATCCTGGTAGACGGGGTAGACCCAAGAACTGCTTGCCTGACGTCGTGAGGGATGACATGCGCGCCAATGGCTTCACTATGCCAACCACCACCACATGAAGAGGAGAAGTGAAAACAGGAAAGCGGACCCTGGGCTCCGAAGCCAAAGCTTAGGACGCGACCGGGATTAACATTCGGATGATGATGATTTTTTGGAGTGTAAGTTACTCACTATCATATTCAGACTCAAAGACATCCTCACCTGCGCATGGTGCACAAATATCAAACGAGGTTCTGGCCAAAGAGTGTTAGGGCACAACCATACTTAGTAAAATTACTTTATTCAAGTAGTTCATTTTAACAAGACCGTGGCTAAATAATAGGTCTCAGGATGGTTGTTGTATTCCTGTTATTGAGGTTTTCAGTGAACTCTTGCGAGTTGGTGCAGGAATGGGTATCACTCGAATGGCCCTCTTTTATCGCAAGCGATCTTAAATTACGGTAACTGCTTAATATCAAACGAACCGTATGCTTGTTTACCACACGGCATAGAATAAAAAATAACTTATTTTATGAACAGCAAATGTTTGCTGATTATACGAGTATATTTATCCGACAACACAATAGCATTAAATGTAATCAAACTAAACTGAGATATAGTGTAGCATATTAGCCACCTTAAGAAGCTGGATATCACCTTTTCAAGTGTGATTAAAGTTGGATTGAGGCGAGTTGCGGACGTATCTATTCAATTAATACTCGAACCTGCAGTCAGCTCGGTCGGGCTTTACAATTTATATTGCAACTCTGCAAATTGCCCCTATTTGTACGTACGAACCCACTCCGCGCCTCCATCGGCCACGGTTGCTCGTGACTGTAGTAAGATATCGAAGTATACTTGAGTACAATTGCAGGAATATGATTGGTTCGGATGGAAATTTATTGAGTAATAAGTAGTACGAAATTGAAACTTAAATGTTGGAAGCAGTTTTTGACTGACTCAATTATAACTTTTTTTGAGACTAACTTACTGACACGCAACACAACCTAAACTGCTAAACGTGGAGACTGGTGGAAATTTGGAGAGAATTGTCTTTGTTTACACGACGGATATAGAAGGTAGGTATTAAGTAGATAACCCATTACTACTATACTATTTAGTGAAACTTAAAGACCAGTGGATAAAGAATCGGCTTATAAACTGACTGGTCTTCGGTTCGAATCCTGTTTTGGCATGACCACTACTTCCATGTTACCACTAAATTCATGCTTTCGGATTTATACACGACGGTTATAAGTTCTGTTACAAATGAATATGCATTTACTTTTTATGAAGTAATGTAATCTTAATAATGCATACATGCACATATTTATAAGTCTCAGCAAAAATAAAAAAATATTTCTATTCGAAATGGCCACCTATGGTTTTGATACAGGCCACGAATTTTTGGATTTACGCACTGTTTCCATGGGAACAGAACATTAGAACACTTTGTCATTTTGCTTGTTATAGTACAATCGTGAAAATTTTTTCATCAGTTAAGTTTGTCTTAGTATGGATATTTTAAGAGTGGTAGGGTGCATCAAAGCAGTCCGTCTGGAGAAGTACCTCAACCTCACAGAAAACTGCAGCCAAATAACAACTCCCTAGAGGGTTGTTGTGTTTCAGCATGTGAGTGAGGTCACAAGTAAGCTCCTAAGGAGTTGCCGTGTAAGCACCAGAGGAGGCATCTCGAGAGTGATACTTAAATATATTACTAGCGTTAAAAGGCTATCGTAACTGCTTTACATCAGGTGGGCCGTATGCTTGTACGCCTTCCCACGATGCATAAAAAATGTATCATAACGAAATTTGATAATTGATGGTAGTATCGTTTACAGAATAATTTGCGTTCAAAATATCTCAACGCCTGAAGAGCAATGTCTTCGAACCGTGTGTGTTGCCAGTGATGACGACTGACTGACGACAACTGAGACGTGGCTATTCACTGCAGGCCGTATGGGGAAGCTTAAGGTCGCTCAGCGTGCTATGAAAAGAGCTATGCTCAGGGTTTATCTGCGTGATAAAAATAGTAATTGATATAACCCAAAGGATAAGCAAGGTGAAGTGGCAGTGGACCGGCACATAGTTCGTAGATCCGACAACCGATGGGGAAGAAAGGTTCTCGAATGGCGTCTCCGTACTGGTACACGCAGTGTGGAACGGTCACTCACTAGATGGAGTGACGACGTGAAGATGTGTGTAGCAAGTCCATGGATGCAGGTGGCAATCAGAAATTGAACCTATGTAGACATAAGTTAAATTTCTGTATTGAATGCCTGGACTACAATACCTTGCAAGTGGATGCACGTAAATACCTATTATTATCCGCAGCCTAATTAGTACCAAAGCTTAAGTGGAGCAATATATATTAATAAAAATCGGCCAAGTGCGAGTCGGACTCGCGCACGAAGGGTTCCGTACCATTATCTCTAAAAACGGCAAAAAAATCACGTTTGTTGTATGGGAGCCCCCTTAAATATTTATTTTATTCTATTTTTTTGTATTTGTTGTTATAGCGGCAACAGAAATACATCATCTGTGAAAATTTCAACTGTCTAACTATCACGGTTCATGAGATACAGCCTGGTGACAGACGGACGGACGGACGGACGGACGGACGGACGGACAGCGGAGCCTCAGTAATAGGGTTCCGTTTTACCCTTTGGGTACGGAACCCTAAAAATGGAGTTTCTGACTAATTCACCGACTCATCAACGCCAGGCTACACCCTTAAACCTAGAAAGCTGAAATTTTGCATAGAGGTTACTTGTGTAATGCTCACGAGAGATAAGGCAATATTTATTTTTAATTCAACCCCTAAGGAGGTTATAAGGGGATTGACAGTTTGCATGGAGCAGAAATATTATTTCAAGTCAGTGACTTGAAACTTTGTACAGATACTCTATATTAGAATCCAAAAAAAGTTAGTTCAGCGTTTTCAAAAATTCCACCCCTTAAAGAGTGTAATGAGGGTCAAAAGTATTTATTAAATTAAAAGTTGAACCGTTAAGAAATTGTTTTTTTTAAAGTTAGCTACTTTAGACTTTGTAAATATACTCTTAATCAAGACATACAAAAGGAATTTCAGCGTTTTTCAACATTCCATCCTTAGAAGGCTGGAAAGGGGATTGACAATTTGTACGGACTAGAAATATTTTTTGAAAATAGTTACTTCAAACTTTGTACAGATACTTTCTATTAGAATTAAAAAAAAAAATTGTTTCAACGTTTTCAAAAATTTCACCCTTAGGGGAGTGAAAAGGGGGAGGAAATGTGTTTGGACGAGACGCTAATCTATATTAATATAAAAGGAGTTCCTGACTAATTCACTGACTCATGAAGAGATTTCATTTTGTAATGCATGGGAGATAAGAAAGGATTTTTAGAATTTCAACCCAGATAGATATTTTTTCAAGTTACTGACTTGAAACTTTTATGTTTTTAGAATAGCCAATGTTGAGTATAAAGAGGTGCTTCGAATTAAGAAAGAGTTATACAGTCAGTGTCAAATAGTTAATGAAAACCGAACAGATTGTGACATATCTTCTTTACTACACAAATTAGGATATTTGGTACTTTTACTAAATATTTAATGCTGACTGTATTTAACAATAAGAAGTAAAATAAAAATAAGTAAAACTGCCGATATTCCAAAATATACGCGCGTGAAGCCGCAGGCAAGTTAGTATAATATATAATTGGACAATATACTACTCTGTGTAAAAAGTATCGGGAATATGTCAATAAAAAGACCCGCGTAAAAGAGGTCGTTATAATTTTTTTACTGCATGTTGGTAGCACTGTACTGATTTAGCGCGCAAAATTTGAGCGGGATCTGTCATTTAATTTGTTTTAAACTACACTTTTTGTTGGTCATAGTTTTGAGTCCTCGGCGATTTTTACAATGGAAAATATTGTTGAACAAAGAGTGTGCCTTAAATTTTGTGTTTCAAATGATATTTCATGTGGTGAATCACTAAAAATGTTGCGAAATACCTACGGCGAATCGTGTATATCGAAAACAAGGGCTTATGAATGGTATAAGGCTTTTAAAGAAGGCCGAGAAGTAGTAGTAGACTTGCCTCGTTCTGGTAGACCTTCAACCGCTACGACCAGAGAAAACATCGACAGAATCAAGAAGCTAGTGCTCGAAAATCGACGTATGAGTCTGAGAGAGTTGGCTAGTAAGGTGAACATATCTTTTAAGTCCGTCCACAACATTCTCATTGACATTTTAGGCATGAAACGCGTCGCCGCTCGACTAGTTCCAAAAGAGCTCAATTTTGTTCAAAAAGCGCAGCGAAAGCATGTCGCTGAAGACATGGTTTCCCGAGCTTCTACGGATCCGACCTTTATGAAACGTATAATAACTGGCGACGAGACATGGGTTTATGAGTACGACATGCAAACAAGCCAACAGTCTTCAGAATGGCGTCTCGAAAACGAGCCGAAACCCAAAAAACCGCGGCAAAGTCGCTCCAAAATCAAGGTGATGCTGACAGTTTTTTTTGACTACCGTGGTGTGGTTCACTCCGAATTCCTTCCAGAGGGAGAAACAGTGAATAAAGAATATTATTTAGGCGTCATGAAGCGTTTGCGTGAGAGTATCCGCCGAAAACGTCCAGATTTGTGGCAACACAACTCATGGATGCTGCACCATGATAATGCACCATCACACACAGCCATTATAGTGAAAGAGTTTTTAGCGAAAAATTCAACAAAAGTTCTCGACCAAGCACCGTATTCACCTGATATGGCTCCGTCTGACTTTTTTTTATTTCCCAAGTTAAAATTACCACTTCGAGGAAAACGTTTTGAGTCGATAGAAGCCATAAAAGAAAATTCGCTGAATGAGCTAAAGGCCATACCGCAAATAGCCTATGAAAAATGTATGGAAGACTGGGTGAAGCGGTGGAGATGTTGTATTGCAAGCGATGGGGCCTACTTTGAAGGCGATAAAATAAATTTAGATGAATAATTTGTATTTTTTGTTTTATTGACAAATTCCCGATACTTAGTACACAGAATGTATATTAGGTACTTAGTAGTACAAGACGTATGAAGGTTTTAGATTTTTATTTGGTCTATTAATTTAATTCTATTTTATGATTCCGTTTTATAATAAAAGAAATCTTATAGCATGACTGCGTCCTTTAGTCTGTTAGTTACAGATATCCATTGAACAACATATTACTGCAAGTTCGTACCACGTCACTGTCCTGCAGATGGCAAAGGGCGGAATGCAAACCAATCGCAGTTTTGCAGGTATTCAAGTCAAAACATAGTCCACCTGATGTAAATTGGTTACAATAGCCTGTCAATACTTACAATAAAGAAATATCGTGCGTTGCTGCTGCTAACACAGCAACTCCTCAGAGGTCACTAGTAACCTCACTCGTTTTTTTAGCTAATGAATGTTTGTAATACGAGAAGTACCGCTCGCGCGTTTGCACCCCTGCTGCTAACACAGCAAGCAAGGAGCTTTTGTTATTTGGCTGAGAAAGTCAGGACCCACCTATATTCAATTATAAGAAGCCATTGGACATATCGGTACATCTCAACTAACCTTAGCCAAATTGTAAATCCCGCGAAGATCATTGTATTCCTGTGAGTATGTCAGGTTACCAAGAAATCGGTGAAAAAGTTGCTGGTTAGCAGTTGGGGTGGCAAAGAGCGAGTGATACACTTTATGGTACATATACTACGGTCACCATTTCATACATAAGGTGGATGGTACACATTCACCACTGGACTCACCTTTAATTGACAGACTTTTTAGTGCCATAACTTAACTAAACGTTATATTAGAAGTATATATAGATAAAAGTTATCTTAGAAGATAGTTGTCTTGTGATCAACAGGTATCCGGTTCGAATCCTGACATGTACCATTAAATTCGTGTTTCCAAATTTATGTATATGTAATTATCACTTGTTCGACGATGAAGGAACACATTACCTAAGAATGATCTAGTTTTCGCTCTCGGTTGCGGAGGTCAGGTGGTAGTCGCTCCATGTAAAAATCAGTACCTTCACTAAATCCTTAGGCTTAGATAGTGGACCACACCAGTCCTAATGGATTGAGAAAACTGGATAACGATAAGAAAAAGACAGGTAACAAAGAAGCCGACTATACAAAAAAAAATAACGCTATCTGAGATAAAATCAGTAGATACAAACCAGAGGGTTCAACGGGTTCCGTTCTCTCGTTCTAAGCACGTATCCATAATAAATGAATCGAAAAAATGACAATTTGTCGAATAATTTTCAACAGGAAATGGCTTTTCAAAAATAGTATTAAATGTACTGACATAAAATTTGAACACGAGAAGCAATCTCAGCAAATGGGTACCGCTTAGCAGGCCATTTCGCTATTTCGATGCATTTCCGCGTGGAAATTACTATCATTTGTCGAAAGAGGGGCGAACACCGCTAAAACCGGTCATGGGATGTTCATTAATCAGGTACACTTAATTTTTGTACGGATAATACCACAATAGGGTTCACAGGTTTAATTCCCGTATTCCCGCATGACATATATCAATCATTCATCATGAGGCGTCACTTCAAACTAGCAGAATTTCTTCTTCTTCATAATGTTACCCCATTTACAAATACATTAGGATTGGCAGGGTCCGCAGGTTAAGCCTAAGCATTTGGCTGAGATACTGACTATTATACGGAGCGTTTACTGTCAGAAATCTACAACCCAGAGAGAAAACAAGATCTTTCATAGGTTGACCTAACCTGAGGAAGATCTGGTTTTCCCTCTGGGTTTTTCGAATTATAATTTCTTGGACTTAATGTTGACCATTACGATTGAGCCAGTGATAATTACAAATATGTACAAGTATATAAAACTGAAAACCCAAATTTTGTGGTACATGCCAGGATTCCAACCGAAACTAATTGGTAACTTGGCCGGTTATTTATCTACTGGGTTGTCACTGCTCAGGCTGGCAGAAGACTGAGGTCCAATAACATTTTCCAAATATTTTTTATGTTTACCGTTGGTAGGGAGATCATCATGGCTCAAAAGTGGCTCTAAATCAAATTAGTCTACACTTATTGCTGCATGCCGATCACCGAACGAAATTTTGACAAAAGATTGGTACAAGGGGAGGCATCCCTACTGCAGAAGTACCTGCCCTTATACGAATTGTATCTTAATTAAGATAAAAGAAACATTAATAGTAGTGCTGCGTTCGGCGTAGGTGTACTCATGATGAGCATAGATACGCCTTATATTGCTAGCATCTCTAAGATATAGTAGTCTATCTAAAGCTTCATGCCAGGTGATGTCAGAAGGCCTAGGAGGCGGCGAGTGTACACAAAAAGAGCTATGAATGTTAAAGAAGCGAGAGAGGTGTGCAAGGACCGTGTCACCGCAAGAGACCTGGCGTGAAGATATAGATATATACATCTTCATGCTAAGTCCTATGCGAGGTAGGCAGAAATTCTTTACATACCTTACTCATTTCCTTAAAATATTACTGGTTCCTTTAATGCACTCTGTAATATCCTTTTTGAATAATAAACATTGTAAAACTTATTAGATAATTTTATATCTATGACAATTGTCAAATTATTTTCATTTTATAAAATTCAAATTTGAAATCTCAGAGGTTTAGGACGATAAACGAAAAAGAAGTCAGTCTGCAACTAGTTTTGAAGAAGTAAACACCGGACGTCTAACTAATCCCAATTATAAAACCTACAGCCTCTGTTGTGGACCACGGCGGCTGACGGAGTTACCGCTGCGGTGTTGGTCCGTAAGGCGGTCCCACGAACAACTTCTATACGTCTGGATCTGTGTGCTGGCTAGCACGCTAACCTGTAAACCACACTCCAGTGAACCAAACTCGAGTGAAAAATTCCACACTCCAGTGAAAAATTCTCGTTCAGGACAACCTACTCAATTGTGAACTCCGACTATAAGCGTGCGTGACCTGGGCGACAAGCTACCGCTCACCTGCACTCATGCTACACAATCCTCATAAGTGAACTGCGCAGCACACAGTACAGCACCGACAATTCCATGTTCCACCAATATATTTTCGAGATCCTTTCGCACAACTCTGTCAAATACTTTCTCAAGGTTA
Organism: Pyralis farinalis; assembly: GCA_947507595.1. Taxonomy (NCBI): domain Eukaryota; kingdom Metazoa; phylum Arthropoda; class Insecta; order Lepidoptera; family Pyralidae; genus Pyralis; species Pyralis farinalis. Next base: position 22,864,985 of record OX382264.1, on the reverse strand, counting down.
CCAAAACCTCACTAAAAATCTTCTGCACTAGCGTCAGACGTTCTCCTTATATATGCTAACCGATTTCGATCAAAACGATTACATGTTTATTGTATAAAATAAAGTTACAGAATAATGTACACAATTCTTTTTAAACTTAGCGTTATACACGCCATATAGACTTTAATACAAGGAATCGACATAAAATGGAGATGGCTCATTCATACTCCCCGGTCGAAAATACCCAAATTTGGTAACCCCGAAATATGGAAGCCGTAACACAAACCTGTTTTATTCATATCGTTTAAAAAGACGTCCCCGTCTGTATAAAATTCCGCCGAGCAGCAAATCTCGCTGGAACTGTCTATAAATCTGACCATAAAAATAAATCCCCGCAATCAAATCGCGAACAGCGAAAAAAGTAAGGTTGTTTGTTGCTATCTTACGGAACATACATGAAAATAGCCGAGGAACTATTCTGTAGCCGGATAAAAAGGTTCTCAGACCATGAATATAAATATGTACGGGTGTGGCCCGATGTCGCTTAACTGCGGCGTAGGGTTACCAACTAGTAGCTTCAGAGTTTTATTATTGATATCAATACAGTTGTCGAACATACAACTGTTTTGAATAATTTTGCTAATATATTAGAACAAACAACATAAATAAATATTTATTTAGACTCCTCAGAGGTCATAATAATACATACATCTTGCATAATAATACTCACAATACCAAAAAACATTACTTGAATGTCACCAAAGCAGCACCTTTCTGAGGACCTCTAGCAAACTTACTCATTTGTACTCCTCGACTCTGCCACGTATCAAAACTTATCTAGATAGGTACTAATAACATTAACATGACAAGCCTATTTTTTTTTTAATATATTGGTAAAATAATATTCCGTTGCAAAGTAGCGCGCGAATCTGACTCATACTTGACCGAATTCATTAAATCTCGCTTCCTGTGATAAATGTATTTTCTTGTATTGTCATGTTCACACTAGCGTCCATATGAATTATATTCCTTAAATAATAATACTTAAGGTAGCCTAATATGTACAACCCTGTAAGTCTACAGGGCAAACAGCAACAGTATAAGGTCATAAAAATGCAAGGAACCGGAAATGAATACGCCCTGCTGTATAGGTCTCGTGCACGGTACTGGGACGGTAATATGGAATACTGGACACTAGTGGACGGTTCGGCCAGCCTGAACATTCAACAAGGGGAGTGCACTCATAATTTAGAACGAGACCAATTCTTTATTAGTCTCTCTAAAATGTTTTAGAAGTGGGCTCCATTTGCGAGATCCAAGGATATTTTGTTAGGTGCTCATTTTGTTAATTTTTTATAACTGTGTTATGCTCGGTTTGGATTTTAGAGCACGCCGGAGCGTATCACGTACGTAACAGCAGTGATAGCTTAGTGGAATGAAATAAAATTATTTATTTGCACATATACAGTATTTTTTTAAATATGAGGCCGAGGTTTGAAGATTGTTTGGCAACTATATATATAGTTGCCAAACAATTTTGAATATAAGGCCGAGGTTGAAGTGTATATATATATATATAATGTAGGCATGCAAAATATTTGGATACATTTAGTTACGAGAATTACGACAATGTCAGTTAATACAGTTATTCACAAAATGTCAACATAAATTTAAATAAAAATATCGAGTTTGTTAAGGTACAATTACATATTTTTGATGCCAGGATAAATTGCACCGTCAAGAGATATGTTATTAATACAGGCCAATTTAAAATTTATACTTTAAATAGTCATTTATACAATAAAAGGAATTTTGGAGAAGCCATTCCGTCAGCTATTTTTAAATTTGTTCACCGGCAACTGCACAAATGTATGATGGTAATTTATTAAAAAGTTTTGGCACCATGTAAAACATATTTTTTGGAAAAGTCGAATATCATTTTTTGGCATAATAATTGTATTTTTTCTATTTGCTTCTTTATTTGTGCACAGGAAACATATATTCGAACATTTTCGAACCCATCATGTTGTGTCCGAAAATGTAACCAAAGCTGTAGCTGGGCTACAAATGTGTTTACCGTGAAATATAACAAGATAGATTTTTTTCACACAAAATTGGGTATACGGCCTGCCTGATATTTAATGGTCCCGGTAGCCTACAAATGCTTACATTATAAGACGTATCGGTCATACGTTGTCATTTGCCTGTTATGACGAGCACAGTGGCTTAGTAGTTAGTAACACACACACAGGACAAACATTTGTGTGTATGAATATGTCTTTTTGTCTTGTCGATATACTCTCTCAAACACTCAGAAATCTTGAACCAAATAACAACTCTCAGTAAGAGTCTTGTGCTCCTGCGTGTGAGTAAGGTTACCAGTATTTTTCTAAGGAATTGCTATAAGAATCCATAGGCTCTGAATAGAACCTCAGTTTACGTTAAGCGGTTTTGTTTGCCACCTTTTTTACATTAAGTATTACTCTTGCGATGCCACGTCTGCTGCTGAGACAACAACTCCTTAGGAACTTACTAGTGACCATATTCGTTGTTCAACAACCCTCCAAGGAGTTGTTATATTTCTGCAGTTTTCTGTGAGGTGAAGGTACTTCCCCAAACGGGCTGCTTTGATGCGCCCTACCTGTCTTACATACACCCAGATCAAAATAAACGGACATGTTCATACAAATGTTATTAATCCGCGCGGGAATCGAACCCACGAGTGTTGGTGTCAAGGTAGCGTTACTAAACACTGCGCCACCGCGTCTGTTCACCTTAGGTAATAGGTATAAAAAAGTATTTCTCCGGTCAGCTTGATACTGATCGAATGTGTCTTTCTTTTGCCATAGCCTTTTTTCTAATCGACAAGTTGTATTACAAGAATTTGGGCCGCGTTTTCATGTGAAGTAGATGTACTTGCCCAATCTTGCAGCTTTGATGTGACCTATCTCTTAAATACATCTAGACCAAGACAAACAATGTTTATCTTATGTGGGAATCGAATCCACAAGCGTAGGTGTAAAAGTAGCATTACTAACTACTCTGTCATCGAGCTTGTTAAAAGTTCATATGCTACGGTGAACATTATATTTCAATTATGGTTACTTGCATTTTTTTATACAACGTCGGGAGGTTTACAAGCATACGACTTACCTAATGTAAAGCGATTACCGTGGCATAAGAACGCTTGCAATACATATGCAACGCCACCTCTGCTGCTAACGCAGCAACTCCTCAGGAGCTTACTGGTGACCTCACCCCCACACAGGAACACAACAATCCTCCAGGGAGTTGTTACTTGGCTGCGGTTTCTCTGAGGCGAAGGTACATCCCCCGACGGACTATTTTGATGCGTCTCTCCTCTCTTAATAATCCTATTAATTAAAAGTCCCCATTATGTTAGTAACCATGTCGCTTTACAGCACCCATTGTCAACGCCCAGCCCAATAAATTAGTTTTGATTAGTCAACCGTTACTTTTTGATAGGACAAGCCCAATGCTCAGTGACGCCGAAAGAGGTGTTTGCTAGATTTATTACCTTCCATTTCGATTTGTTTACTCAGTTGTTCAGATCCAATTACTTGGCACTGTTTCTGTACTTAATTAAAGGGACGCTTGATTACTCGCCCGCTGTGGGGCTTTGTATAATTGCTATTGTTTAGCAAATGAAGACAAATGAAACTTTAATTTAATGACACTGTCTCATTCAGACGCACGGGAGATGAAGCCCCGTGTTCGCAGCTGAACACATTCGTTTTTGGTTTAAAAATCTAGACAATAGTCCAAAACTATACGCGTGTGTAATATTGGGTGATAATGCCACCATCGTAATTTATACACGTTGAGAGCATATAGCCCACCTGATATAAAGCAGTTACCGTAGACAATGAACGCAATGTCTTAAGTATTGCCACATAAATGCCATCTCTGCTGCTAATACAGGAACTTTAGGAGCTTACCAGTGACCCCACGTGTGACAATAGCCCTTCAGTGCAGCAACATAATAACCCTTCAGCTCCAGCCAATTCTAAATTGGTTCACACGTAATAACCTTTTGTTAAACTCGACTTAAACTAAATATATAAAGCTTAGTCTACCAAATGTGGCTTCTGCCAATACAGTAGTTCTCATTGAAGATAATGTACTAGAATTTATTAATGATACTTGGAATTATAATATACCCCAAATTGCAGTAGGGCCCCTACATACGAAAATGTCCAGTAAGATCAGCTCCGCCGCAAATGCAGTTAGGAGAATTAGACAATTGACAGATACTGCGCGCTTAGTCTATTTCAGCTACTTTCAGAGTGTTATATCGTATGGTATACTGTTGTGGGGAAAAGCGGATGATATTGAAACTATTTTTATATTACAAAAGAGAGTTATCCGCTCTATTTATGACATGTTCTCCAGGAACTCTTAGAGAACTATTCAAAGAAATATCCTCACGGTTACTTCTCAGTATATTTATGAGAATATAATGCATGCTCGTAAATATATAGAATCAATTTCAATATTCAGTGAAAATATTAGATGCAGGAATAGACTGCGTACATCGGCTTGCTAAGACTAGTAGATCTTTTATTGTAAATTGTATTCGATTCTATAATAAATTACCTAAAACAGTTCTGTTCTGTCCTTGCCTAATAATATATTCAAAAGGTATATCAAAAATACTCTGTGTAAGAAGGGTTATTACAGAATTGATGAATATCTAACTGACAGAGATATTTCGAAATGATTCAGCACATGTATTAATATATCTTTAATTCTACACTCACATATATTTATTGTAATATATATTGATGATTTAAAAAACAGACCCATATTGGCAAGTTTCTTTTGGCATTTCTTCTTCGCCAATGGTCATTTTCGAAATGCTGGCAGATTAAAAAAACAGACATTAAAACTATGAAAAATTAATAATATACAATATGATTTCTATCTATCTATAATTTTACGCCAAATCCCCTACGGGGTAGGCAGAGCACCGAGTGCCACGTGACTCGATCCTTACATACCTCACTTGCTTCTTTAACATTCATTGCTCTTTTCATGCACGCTCGCCGGTTTCTAGGGCTCCTGACATTACCTTCTGATAGAACACGACCAATTTGATCATGGTAGGTAAGTCTTGGCCTACCTCGGCTCGTACATCCTCCCACTTTTGCATTGTATACAATATGATTTAATTTAGAAAAAAATAATGTAAGACGTGTCTAAGTGCCCGTTAGGTTCTAATGACAAATAAATTATTTTTATCTTAATCTTTATCTAGGGGGTTGTTATTTGGCTACTGTTTTCTATGTTCGACCGGATTTGTTCATGCACATCTTTGTCAATCACAATAGTACATATACTACCGTCGTATAAACATTCCATGGAGGGTTGTTGTGTTTTGTAGAATAGTCAGATCAGGAAGCTGTTGAAATATTATGTTAGTAGTGCGGGTGAATATTCGAAAGCAAAACATCCTTTATGTTGCTATAAACTACTATATTTGTCTGATTATGTTTTCTTCTTTTTTATTCAACGTTGGGAGGCATACACGCATACGGTATACCTGATGTAAAGCAGTTACCAAACCTTATGAACGATTGTTCGTAAGATGCCACCTCTGCTGCTAACACAGAAACTCCTTAGCAGCTTACTGGTGACTTCATTCAATACAACAACTGTCCAAAGATTTGGGATTTGGCTGCAGTTTTATGTGAAAGTACTTCCTCAGATGGGCTACTTTAACGAGCTCAACTTCTCTTAAAATCTTCCGATATAGTAAACTAACTAATACGTTTCATTTTAATTGACCGCACGTCATTGCTTTAGATTTTCCTTTAAGTCATAACGTAGGTATATCCTATGAACAAGACGGGGTTTGGTATACATCCGTATATTTCATTCAATTTTTATTCGCATGTTCTACGTAAATAAATATAGAAAATCATTATACACGTATCGAGTATTCCGCATAAACTAATTTCCGTTCTTCAAACGATCGGTCTAAATACATATATTTTCAATTCAGTCTTCAGGGTGAGTACCAGTACAAAATACAAATTATTCAGCTTACTGCGGGAGACTTTAAATTGGAGACGTGGCCCAGCGAGGTATAGTATGGGGCATATGTTATTCGTATAAAATATTTAGATCCCGTTATTTTATATTTATTTATTTATCAGAATGCATACAGGGATATATTAAGTTTGTTACAAAAAAATTTGTCGGGTGAAGTAAGGCCAATAACAGAATTCTTTGATAGTTATCATTTATTAATTCAAATATGTATGTCTTCATACCAGGTTCCTTGCGGGGTAGGTAGAGAGAAACGAGCGCCATAAGATGCGGTCGTTACACACATCTCTCGCTTCTTTAGCATTCATAGCTCTCGCCATGCACGTTCGCCAATTCCTAGGGCTCCTTACATTACCTTCTGATAAAACACGACCAATTTGGTTGTAGTAAGTGAATCTTGGTCTTCCTTGGCTCCTACATCCTACCACTTTCGCATTATATATCTGTTTCGTCATTCTTTCATCCTGTATTCTTTCTACAGTTATACACGAACCAATAGGGCATGCTTTGTACCTTTTCTTATCTTAACAACCACTTTCTCTTTCAGACCGCTACGCCATAAATTTTGCGCAATGCTCAAATCTCGACTGCAATTCTCCACGCGAAGTCCTTTGCGGAGTAGGCAGAGAAAACCGAGCGCCGTAAGACGCTACTTTATTATTTAAAAGTAAATGATAATTATACAAGGAAGTATGTAGTAGTCTACTACACTACTACATACTTACTTGTATAATTATCATTTACGTTTACATTTACATTAAGTAGTAGTATGGTAATACTTCAAGAATAAAAATATTATGTATGATAAAAACGTATCAGATTGTTTTTTTAAATGTTCATTATAAATTTTCGTTTATTCAAAACAATTAAGAAGATGCACACAAATTTGACTAACAACAATGGTATGTCGCATATGTACTACGTATATTACATATAAATTGATAATATTTACAGTCATCCATCAGGTAGTTAATGAAAAATAACTAAGTAGTAGAAGTAATCCCAACTGAAACCTATTAATTTTGAAACCAATCCAAATTTTATCTTCGGCATGTTTGACAAATGAAAATAGTTACGGGAAGCACTTTAATTACCCAGCATTCTTCCTAATTTGTTTGGGCATGTCTCAAGGTTTGCTCCCGCGGGGCGGTAATTCGATTCTCCGATGCCGGTGAGAGAGTGGCATACTTTTAATTGGCCGTAACTGCGTTTCCCTGCAAGCATTATTGAATCAACGTAGAGCAGTGCTCTCTGTTTTTAGAAACAAAACTGTTCACTGGTATCTACCGATCGGGCCTACTGTACAATTTATTTTATATTTAAGTGTTTGCTGTCATTACTGTTGTCATTGTTATATGTGATTTTTCTTTTTTCTTGTGTTTCTATGTGATAACAAATGAAACTAATTATCTATCTATTCTTGTAAATAATGATGGAAATAGTTTAAAAAAAATAAGCTTACAAAGAGAAATAATTTGTATTCAACAATTACTTAAATGAGATCAAATTAAACCATTTAAAGATACTTTAAACAATCATTCTACAATGTTAAATATTTATTACTGACTTGCAAAACAATAAATTTAATAAAAGTAAAGAAAGGTTTCACCGGCGCAGCGATGTTGTCTTCACGACCGACGAGCAGCAAATGGGCTGTTCGGCGGTTTTCTCGGCTATTTATAGGCGGCGAGTTCGTTTGGCCGGAACGGAGGAGGGAAGTTGCTTACACTATCATATCTGGATTTGAAAAGAGTCCTATATTGGCAAGTTTTTTTCGGCATTTCTTCTTATGGTAATTTTCGAAATGCTAGTAGAACAAAAAATAGTAACGTAAGAGAATTGAATAAAATACAGTAAGATTATTTAAAATATATATATAAGTCTTGTCTTACTGGTTTTATTTGGCAAATAAATATTTATTATCAATACTGCCATTTTTAACATGTCATTTCAATATAGGCACATTTTAGATTATCATGGGGAAAAACATGTTGCATAAAACTGAATTGAGAACTGGTTACATATATTATTTTTGATTGAAACAAGATCAAAAGCAAAGTGAGTTAGCCACTTCTTATAAGTTACTGCAGAGTCCCTTTACGCAGCGTAAGCAACAATATTTTTTGAGACGAGATAAACTGGTTAGTCTAACTAGATGCTGACACGAACCTTGTTTATAGCTCCTGGACTCGAGCGGAACAACTTACTTAGTGCAAGCGAGAGCGAGTGCAATACTCGACAATAAACCTGACTAGTACATCATACTAGAAATATATATTGGTATGACATAATGACATCCTGTCATGTGCCAGAAGCGTGCTCGTTCGCGACCCCTGCCAATCAATTATATTGCAATTCTGGGCTAAGAGCGCACCAATCTGTGGATTAGTACCGCCCCCGTCGGTGTAAAGCTGCAAGCGGCAGTGGGCACCGCCACCCCACCACGCAGCGCCAATTCCGGCGGGTCGAGAAGAGCCGAGTGCTGCATAGGTACGTGGAATGATAAAATTAACGAGTTGATGGACGTTATGAATGAGAGACGTTTAGATGCTTTGTGTGTGACAGAGACTAAGCCCAAGACTTCTCTGGGTTCGTATGAGTATTTCTGGTGCATACGTTCCCGTAAGCTCAACGTGTGCTCAAGAAGTAGAGAAGTATTGGGAGTCTGTGAGAGATGCTCTGGACTTAGCGGAAGGGAATGAAAGAGTGATTATGTGTGGAGATTTGAATGGATGAGTTTGGACGAAACGAGACATTTATGAATCTGGTGTTGGTCCCTATGGCGATAAGAGAGTGAACGAAGCAGGTAAGCCAATTTTAGATTTATATATGGACCAAAACCTCCTTGGGTCAATTACGACTTTATTTCATCACAAGATATTCACACGTAGACATGGAGACGGAATGACCAAACAAGTGTGATTGATTTGATTTTAATAGATATCTTCGAAATACTGTCATGGATACAAGAGCCTTTAGAGGTCCATCTCTTGAAATGGACGATGGTGGTAAGCCGGTTTATAGGACTTTTCAAGAAGTGGAGGCACTGGCGATTGCGAATCCCTTTCGGTGATCATGAAAGAATAAGTAGCAAAAAATTGCAAGATGAAAGTATAAGGAGAACGTATGTACATCTAGTAAGCGAAGGACTTGTGAATACAAGCCTTTCTGACTCAGATGTGGATGATTGCTGAAAAGTTTTTAAAGAAAGTATGGCGGATAGCGCAAAAGAAGCATGTGGATGCGCAAAGACGCATAAAACATTGAAAGGAGATACCTGGTGGGATGCGGAGGTTGAATCCTCCGTAGAAAGAAAGAGGAAAGCGTGGCTGTATTATGTATTTATCATCTTTGCCCCTAAATAAAAATATGTGAGAGAAGAAGAAAGAAATGTACCGTCTATGGAAGAATGAAACCAAGGCTTTATTGAAAGAGAAGCGTGAAAGACTGCTTATGAATGACGAAGAGAGGCTAACGAAAAATTTCCAGGCAAACACCAAACTATTTTGGAGAGAGTTAAATAAGTCTCGAAGTGGTTCGTCGGCATCCAGAATGGATAAGATAAAGTCTAAAGCTGGTGTCATTCTTGCTAATACTCAGGAAGTGTTAGAACGGTGGAGTGAATATTTTAAAGAAATGTATGAATATGCCTCGGATGCTGGCACTGAGAGTGACTCTGACGCTTACTCCATGGTGACGACGTCCGACGAAGGTATAACTATGGATGAGATCGAATGGTCGATACGAAGCCTGAAAAATGGAAGGTACACCGCGGATGTAGAAAGACGAGAAATGCTGGGAATAGTGTGAATGGAGCATTGGGAAAATTTCTTGGTAGTAAAAACTTGAGCCAGAAGTTACAACTCGCTGTACACAATGCAATGCTGGTCTCAAGTCTCAAGCGAGAGCTGGGTATGGCAGTGAGAGTATGAAAGTAGGATAAACGCTGTCGAAATGCGAGCGTTGCGCATAATTTGTGGCGTAACGCTTGGTGACCGTATTCGCAATGATGATGTTAGAAACAGAGTTGGTCTGAAAGAGAGCGTCGGTGTTAAAAATAAGAAGAGGCATGCTCCATTAGTTCGGACATGTAGAAAGAATGCAGGATGAAAGAATAACGAAGCAGATATACAACGCAAAAGTGGAAGACTTACCTACCATGACCAAATTGGTCGTGTTCTATCAGTGGTGATGGTCAGGAGCCCTAGAAACTGGCGAGTGTGATGAAAAGAGCAATGAATGTGAAAGAAGCGAGTGAGGTGTGCATGTGAATCATGTGGCACTCGGTTCTCTCTGCCTACCCCGCAAGGGATTTGGCGTGAAGTTATAGACAGATAAAGACAGGAATGTCATTTGTTGTTTATTTAATTTCATTTGTTTAAAAAGCATTTATATTAATAAGTTTTGTTCGTTTCATGGTAAAAAGTTGAGTGTATCAAGTATAATTATGATATGACAATTTTTAACGGAAGTATCGCGTGTTTTATTTATTTTGTTGAACCTGACGTTTCGAACGCTTTGCAACGTCCGTGGTCGCAGGAAGACTAAGGTGATATTTGTCTTACATTAGTTATTTTTTTTTTTGGTTCTTTTTATCCCCGAGGGGAAAGGCAAAGGGATCTAGCCCATACAGCCAAGTCATCAGTTTAGAACCATTTGAAAATCTTAATTCTATGTTCCAGCTTCAGGAACTGTGCTGAAAAAATACTTGGGAAGGGTACCCAGACCCAATCAACCCAATTTAAATACCACCCGTAAAACGATAGTGACTTTTACAAGGTCTTCTTGATGAACTTATTCACGTCTTCCAAAAAGTGCATAAACGTGTTATATTTGAGTTTTCTCATTACTGTATAATTTCACTAGCATTTATGTTACAAAATACTATCGAAATTGTCGCACAAAACTAATTTTATACTGAATTGTAAAAATTTCAAGTAAAACAACAATGTCACTCGTCAAAAGCGCGGGAAGAAGCCTTACATTAGTTATTAAATTATTACATCTACCGACATGGATGGATTAATTATATATGTTCCGATTCACACAAAAATCGCTAACAGTGTCCGAACATTTTTTAGTAGATCTTTGGGCTTGTGACTTGATTATTTTTAGGACTGTATCCCAAGCAGGCGGTTCTTGCCAACCATCTTCTCTATTGAAATTGGGGTGTTTTCTTATTTCAATAGCCTCGCGAAATCGCGTAAACCTAAGACAATACTATATGATATGAATGAATGATAGACTAGAAGAATGAGTATTGGAGTTTTATTTATTATTTTTATCGTCTGGATACAAGTCTTTTTAGCCAAAGGTAAAAAAAAAATGTTTGTTTTGATTAATTTGATCTGCTTTGTGCTTGTTTGGCTGTCCGTGGTGTCAGAAACAGGTCTTATCTGAAAATGAGCGCCGGGTCATGTGTTGACACGGCAGTATCCGGAGATGGGACCTATTTGGGCTGCCACACAGTACTTTTGTTGTATCTATTGTGTATTGTTTATATAAATAAATAAATATTCTCGGACAAATTACACAGCGCCATCTAGCCCCAAAGTAAGCGAAGCTTGTGTTATGGGTACTAGACAGCTGATAAACATACGTAAATACATTTTTTTTTTTGTAAATACATACTTATTATACATAGAAAATACCCAGACCCATACAAACAGACATGTTCATCCACACAAATGTTTGTACTGTGTGGGAATCGAACCCACGAGCTTTGGTGTCAAAGTAGCGTAACAGCGCGTTCCACCACTGAGCCACCGAGCTCGTCACATATGTGTATAGTGTTTGTGGTAGGTCCAAATAAACATTTTCTTTCTTTCTTTTCTTTCTTTCGAATTAGCATACTACTGAGGAATTTTCATTATCAAAGCAAGCTGATCTTGATTTGTCACCACTTTTCTTTTTATGACGAGGCAGGTTAATTGCCCAGTTCTATACGTTACAGGCGGCTCGAGCTGAGCGGAAACGCGTTTATCGAGCATCGGTCATTGTGTTAGTGGAACCGCTCGGGCGAGCTCGCTGTAATTACATCAGGGAATACGGCTCTACTCTACGACCACCTACCGACGCTGCCTGTTTTTACCCTTTCTGGATACACCTACCAACCGCTCCAGCGATATCTGTGAGAGGGTAATAAAAGCTAACACAGTTAAGAGATAACTTTGTTACAGTAGTTTTTGGGGAAAATAGTTCTGAATGAACGTAAAATGAATGAAGTTAAAAAAAATGTGGGATGCGGATAGGTAAGGTTTTCCGGATCCCCGGCATCAACACATAATTCAACACAAGATTAAATGCCTTTTGGACTGGCCGCCGGAAGGCCTGTCGCTATTAGACAAGAGGAGCTGTAAAGATGAACCTTTCTTTTCTAAAAGCCAGCGCACAAATAGCTAAGAATTTGCTATATTCTGTGCTTAATAAACTGAAACAAAGTACAGATAAAAATGTAGAAATATGATTCTTTGCATTATTATTATAGTTTACTTCAATTTCAATACTTTGTGACATTGTTGAACTTTATTTAGGGACTAGAACGTTTATTGCTATGTTATTGACGTCAGGTAAATCCTTTCAAATGTCATCCTTACGGTTCTTTCTGTGAATATATAAAGGGCAAAGCTCAATAGGTACGCAAATAATGCGTAGATAACGATGTTAAATCTAGGCATATTAGGCTGATTTTAGACTGGGGCGAGTGACCGCGTTGAAATTCAGAATTCAGTTTTATTGGCTAGCTACATATGCGTGCCGTCAATGTTTGCCAAGCATGCTGACAATGACGTCACGGCCTGATAGGAATCATCTCCAATCTAAGTAATTTTAGCGCGCGTGTTCATTGTATTGGTTGTCATCCAGTACCCTTTTCTCCACTGTTTATAAATCGATTTTATTTTATTTCTTTTGTTTAATACTTATTAGCGAGATTTAGTACTATCAATAAAAAATGAAGACTAAATGAAAAGGAATATTCGTGTATGTATTTTCCTCAAATTTTCAATAACGATTATGGTTGAAATTCGACCATTAAGAGGTCAATTCAACTACTTAGAATTCATCACTCATGTTGGAAACAATATGAGGTAGGAAATGCGTCGCAGTTGTCTCGAAAAATCTCTCAATGTCAATAGAAAAATATACGTTCGTATTGTATTATTTTTGAAACGTGTATGTTTTGAGCAAATGATTTAGAACAATATGTCCACCTATATCAAGAAGACGTATTATACATAAGAAAGCTTAACATTTAGTAACATCATGTATGTTAAGACTTTGTTTACTTGTAATAATCGTAACTGAGTTACGAAATTAACAACATTTTAATAAAATATTTTACACATATCGAGGATTAAACTCCGGTGTAGAATACAATTTTCTTCTAAAATATACTTACAGATCTGAACTAAAGGTAAAACAAGGTTTATTTTTCAGTATGATTTAATAAATGATGAAATTTGATTTATATACATTACGTACTACGAGTATTATTGGCTTACCAGAATGCTCGTTATATTCACAGAAGACGTTACATACAACTAAAAGCTTGGTCTACAATACCAGAGAAATGAGCAGCTAAAAAGAAGTATGTTATCTGCAGAGCCGAAATTATATTACACAAATCTCGTGCCTTAGATTGTCTATGATATAATTAGATAGATATAATTGTCTATGAGCCGTGCTTATTATTCATAGCGGGCCTTAAACGGAACTCTAAAAGAAACATTAATCAGACGCATCAATATGGTAGCAGATAACAGTTACTTACGTTGATAGGGCGGTTGTGCGTGCATTGTGTTGTCACTGTATACGATCCGTCTCACATAATCAATTCCTGATATTTGCTATACGAACCTCGGCACCTAGATTGTTCCCATGTTATACATGTAGTATAGAAGGCTGTTAGCTGATTATCAGAGAACCCTGGTGTACGTTCGTTTTAATTAAGCTTTGTACATGCGCTCGGTATTTGTATCAGGGCGACTGTAATGACGTTAATCTCTGAAACGTGAACTTAACAAGAGATCCATCAGTTTTTTTAGACAGTTGCCCATTATCGCGTAAATTGGCAATGTAACATTTTCAGAGATTATTTTTATAAATATTTTCATTGAAAGCTTTTATGATATTAATAGTTAATACAGGCAAAGGTCATTTCGTGAATAGAAACTTGCGTCATGAAAAAATACTTGAATATACCAAAGTCTAATTTCTAAATAATATTTATATCTAAAGTAATGTTGATTGGCACGATTGTGTGTTGTATGAGAGGTGTAGTCCAGATATATCTTTAAATTTGCTAGGATATTTCTATATGGCTAGACATCGGCTGCGTAGCAGTGACTTCCACATTTTTATTATAGGAGAATGACATCTTGAATTGAGTAGAGATGGTTATGAAAAGCTATGCGAAAATCCTGTACAACTTTTAACATTCTACAACAGAAAAATATCGGGTGGTTGAGAGAAATAAGATATTCTACTATAACTACTTGATTTGGCATACGATTATACGAGAATAAGGTTATTTTAATGTATTGACTTAATTAAAATTAATATTCTTAACTGTTATTTCTCAACATCAAAAAAATAATGGGTCATGTACCTACAGCTTCGAAATAAAACTACTGTATTTGAATTTCGTAATAATTATTTGTCTTCAAGAACTTCAAAAAATATATGAAATATTTGAATGAGAAGAAACCAGAACCAATGTACGTAAGGTTGATGTTGAACTGTTGGAACAGGTAGAAGAGATTATATATCTTGAATGCGCTTACAGCAGGGATGGAAAGTACATCGCTGATGTGGAAAGACGAGTGATTACTGGGAATAGTGTGAATGGAGCGTTCGAGAAACTTCTTTGCAGTAAAAACTTGAGCCAGAAGGCAAAGCTCGCTATACACAATGCAGTGCCGGTCCCAAAGTTTACTTATATAAGCGAGAGTTTGGTGTGGCAGACAGAGCATGAAAGTAGGATAAACGTGGTCGATAAGCGAGCGTTGGGTATAATTTGTGACGTAACGCTTGTAGATCATATTCGCAATGATGATGTTAGAAACAGAAGTGGACTGCAAGAGAGCGTCGTTGTTAAAATAAGAAGAAGCATGCTCCGTTGGTTCGGACATGTGGAAAGAATGCAGGAAAATAGAATTACGAAACAGATACACAACGCAAAAGTGGAAGGATGTAGGAGCCGAGGAATGCTAAGACTTACTTACCATGACCAAATTGATCGTGTTCTATCAGAAGGTGATGTCCAGGAGACTTAGAAACCGACGAGCGTGTATGAGAAGAGCAATGAACATTAAAGAAGCGAGTATGGTATGTAAGGATCGAGCCATGTGGCGCTAGGTACTTTCTGCCTACCCCGTAAGGAATTTAGCGTGAAGTTATACATACAACTTCAAAAAAATAAGAATTTTTATTTCGGAAAGATCTACGCAGTGAATCGGCATTTCCACTCAAATGATTATACTATACCTGTCAATATTTCTAAATCCGTATTGTGACGATATCATAAAGGTAGATAAAAAAAGATAAAATTTTTATTTAGCATTGGACCCTCGCGGGAACTTAGACACGTCTTCGCACGATGCCTCCTCTGCTGCTTACACAGCAACTCCTTGGGAGCTTACTGGTGACCTCACTCACATGCAGGAACACAACAACCCTCTAGGGAGTTGTTTGGCTGCGGTTTTCTATGTGGAGGAGGTACTTCCCTAGCCGGGCTGTTTTGATGCGCCCTAACCTCCATGGTAGCGTTAAACGTTCAACGCAACCTTTTTGCAAGTCGCAAGTATAACTTCAAAAAAAAAACAAAATACAACAAATGTAAGAAAAATACAAGAAAAAAAAGAAAATTACTAATAATAATAAACCAGTTGAGAATACGCAAGCTTGGACTGTTAGAGGAATACCTGGCTCGTCAATTATATAACAATTCAAAACTTTTTTTTTAATTTGTCGGCCATTTTGACCGTGTTCCTTAAGAGATAGGAACGGTGTTCCTGAACATTCCTATTCTACTTTTTTATGCTGAATCCGAATCTTAAGTCAAAATTCGAATATTCGAAAAAAACGCACACACAGACAAACGCACAGACAAACATATACATTTCATATAGGAACGCTGTTCCTGAAAACAATTGAATTGAACTATAAAATACACATCGTACTCGTACATACGATAGGGCCAAATACGCAATAACTGTAGTGTCAAATAACTGATATTAGTGTTTAACAGGTTTTTCTTTTAGAAAATATACTTATTACATATATAACTTTGTCGTTGATGAGCTCGGTGGCGCAGTGATAGATGACGCGACTTTAACAGCATTGCTCGTGGCTTCGATTCCCACACTGGACAAACATGGGCATGCATGAACATGACTGTTTGTCTTGGTCTGGGTGTATTTAAGAGAGGTAGGCCGCATCCAACTCAAACATAACCGATACTCGGTGGCACAGTGGTTAGTAGCGCTACAATAACACCACGATCGTTGTGTTCGCTTCCCACCGTTGTGTGTTTGTTTATCTTCGTCTAGGTGGCTTTGTGTATTTAAGAAAGGTAGATTGCATCAAAGTAGCCCGTCTGGGGAAGTACATCCACCGAGCAGAAAATCATAGCCAAATAACATCTACCTGGAGGGTATTTGTGTTCCTGTATCACGTTCACCAGTAAGCTCCTAAGGAGTTGCTGTGTTAGCAGCAGATGTGGTATCGCGCAAGTGATACTTAATGTATTGCAAGCGTTCATAGGCTACGGTGATCGCTTTATATCAGGTGGACCGAATGCTTGTAAGCCTCCCGGCGTTGTATAAAACAAATCGCTGGAGTCGTTTTCGAGATACTCGATATATATTTATAAATATATAAATATTGTCGGACAAATTACACAGCGCCACCTAGCCCCATAGTAAGCGAAGCTTGTGTTATGGGTACTAGACAACTGATAAACATACGTAAATACATTTTTTTTGTAAATACATACTTATTATACATAGAAAATACCCAGACCAATACAAATAGACATGTTTATGCACACAAATGTTTGTAATGTGTGGGAACCGAACCCACGAGCGTTGATGTCAAAGTAGCGTAACAGCACATCGCGTTTCACCACTGCGCCACCGAGCTCGTCGAATTTTACATATGTACAAGTATTGCTCAGCTAAATACGTTTTAATATAGAAGATTACATGGTTTATAATGGTGATATAAAATTATAACACGGCTTGATTTTAATCAGAAAATATCTATGAAGTTGAGTAACACTCATGTGGCCACCAGCTACTTCAGCCCATTACTGTGACACTAACGCCACGCAAGGTATTCTATGATCGGCGAAGTTTCCTCATCGAAGTTTCTCTCGACCGCCAACTAATAACACTTGAAAATGAACCAGAACATTATATGACACCTATATAAACCAGGCTATTATAATTAACTAAATAATATCTTTTTTGAAATACATATCTTTTTTTTTAACATATCTTTTTTATCATACATCGTTCGGAGGCATACGAGCGTACGACCCACCTAATGTAAAGTGATTTAACGCGTGTTATTAAGTATCACTCGTGTGATACCTCCTCTGCTGCTAACACAGCTGCTCCTTAGGAGCTTACTGGTGACCTTACTCACTAGCAGGAACACAAAAACCCTTCAGAGAGTTGTTATTTGACTGCAGTTTTCTGTGACGTGGATGCACCTTCCCAGATGGGCTGCTTTGATGCACCCTACCTCTCTTAAATACATTCAGACGAAGTCTCTCCGAGGTATTTTTTTTACCCACTGCCATTAAAGTTGTTTTTGCACAATCTCTGAATCAGTTAAGAATTTCGAACAACAATGTGGGAGAGAGCAGTGATAGGTCGGTATAAAGTACCGGTATTTTTTTTTATACCACTAAGGTGACAATCAAGTATACGGCCTGCCTGGTGGTAAACAGTCACCGTTCCCTATTAACGCCAGGGGTGTTACTCATGCATTGCTGACCCTCTAAAAACCTCTTCACGCATATTAACCAACAGGTCTCCGGTTCAAATCCTGGTTTAGGCATGTAATACTAAATCCGTCTCTTTGGATTTATGTACATACTCGCTCGGCGGTGAAAGAAAACATATTATCTAACCTACCTTAAGAAAGATCTGGTTTTCCCTCACGGTTGTGGAGATCTTACGACCGTCGCTCCATGTTAAAATCAGTCATTGTCTTAGCGTTATCCCGTTTCCTTATTCATTAGATCGGCAGGATCCGCTACCTAAACCTAACGATTCGGTGAATATACTACTTTTAACATGGACAGTACCTGGAAGACTGAGCTTCGCTCGGCTATTTTTATGTTCTTTATATATCTTCAAGAATTGCTCCATAATAGCAATAGGCAAATGTGTGCAAAAAGAGAGTCCTGTTCGTGGAGTTCGAACCCGGGACCTATGTGACCGTATAAGATAAACCGTACATGCGGCGAGACTAAATACGTAATAATGATAATTTCGAATAGCTGGTATTATTGTTTAACACGAGCCGTAGGTTTTGAAATATCGCGTTTTTATTACGAAATACTCCTATGTACGAGTAGATAACATTAAAAGCAAAATTCTTGGAAAGTGACTATAACAATTCATTAATTTTTTTTGCCACTAAGGTGGCAATCAAGCATACGGGCTGCTTGATAGTAAACAGTCACCGTAGCCTATGGACTTTTGCAACATCAGGGGTATCACTCATACGTTGACGACCCTCTAAAAACCTCTTCACGCATTTCTTGAAGAATTCCATGATGCAGTCCCTTGGAAAAAATATTATTTTGACCTTAATTATTATCATTTCGGATTTATATGCTATATATACATGTAGTATTTAGATTTTTTTTTTTAATATATCAACATCAGCAAGGAAAAACATCCTAACTCACTTTTTGGCGACTTTGAGTTACGATCATATTCTGAATAAACAAAAAATAAAGTTGATACACTTTGTTCTTGGCAAGTATTTTAGTTGTACGAGGGTCATTTGAAAAGTTCTTAGCCTAACATGGTTAAAGTCATTGGTTTTTTTTATAACTACCCTCATTTTGTAGTTACATTATTTAGCAACAAGTACGCACAGTTTAGTTTATTCACAGTAACTCATTGTTCGTTTACACGTGATACCGTAAGTCAAGTCAGAGCTATTTTTGAAAATGGATAAAATTGAACATCGTGCAGTGATAAAATACCTGAATTTGAAAGGTTTAACTCCAAAAGCTATACATGAAGACATGTCTGCTACTTTGGGTGAGTCCGCTCCTTCGTATATATATATATATTCGTAGGATTTAGCACCGTCCGACTTTTATCTGTTCCCAAAGCTGAAAAATTTTTTAGGTGGTAAACATTTTTTTTTAAATGAAGAGGTCATAGCCGCCGTGGACGCTTGTTTTGAGGAGTTAGACGAAGATTTTTTTAAAACGGGTATCGAAGCCTTACCGGATCGATGGAAAAAGTGTTTTGAGCTCGGAGGAGAGTATGTTGAAAAATAAAAATAAACTCAAAATCGTGTGGTTTCATTAAGTATGTTAGGCTAAGAACTTTTCAAATGACCCTCGTACATACTTGCCAATGTCTTTGAATCGAACGTAATATTGTTTTCGTTGAAATTAATTTGAAAAAGATATCTATGTAATTAAAATGATTTTTTTATTGGAATTCACGGTTGGACTGAATGTAACTCACCGACATCTTTTGGGTTAAAACCAACCCACCCTGCCTGTGGTGTGTTCCTATATATTCGCACGGGAGTGTTACGCTGGAAATGTAGCCAACTATACATATAACTTCAGCGCGTGTGGATTTCCTACAATACATGTTTATTACAATCGAACCCCTATATTACCCCATAAGTGTTACAATCATAATTTCGTAGCGGATATACGTCATAATATTTACCTGTGTGCCAAATTTCAGCCCAATCTATCGAATGGTTGAGCTCTATTAATAGATTAGTCAGTCAGTCACCATTTACGTTTATATATTTAGATAACCAATGCGACGAAAACTAAATTGGTATTCAAGGAATTTTATTTAAGGAAAAAACTAAGTTTATGAAAATATTATATTATATATAATAAACCTGAAACAGAAATCCACGAAGAGTAAGCTACAGGCCAAGAACAAAGTGATATTAGTCGCGAACCAAATACCTTTCAACCTTTCAACATGATTCTCTGAGTGCCAATAACCTGGTTATAAATCTTACTTAAAAAGAGACAGTTTCCATTTGGACAGTTACCTGCTCGTTGAACGGTCAGAGAACTTCAAAACAATTAACTAAACATTTCTAAAGCATATAATGTTACATTGCCAATATTTGCAGTATTTAATAATATTTTATAAATTTATCTCACCTGAAAGCAACTTTGCAAAACAATACTGATAAATATATATTTTATTTTAAAATTACTGTTTATTTTTAGTATAATGATAATTGATATACCTAAAATAAAGAGTAATTTCATAATAAAATTGTGTTTATCAGAATCAGTTTTATCTAATACAACAACTATACTGAAATATATACATATGTATATATTTCTACCTAAAAAAAAGATACTGTGTTTCAATTAAAATTAAAACTTACGTTTGGATTTTCCGTTGCTCAAATTTTAAATGTTTGTTTCTATAAGATATATTAGCTTTTTTATTCATACCCTTTGTTCTATTTTTCAAGATCGAATTTTTAGAACTGATAGACTGAAACGGTTAGATGGAGATGTATAGGTTTGCATTGGGTTTGTGTTCCTAAAAATAATTCTATTAGATTCTGTTGTCCATTTTATAATGTATTTTCCTTCAAAATTCCTCACTAGTGGCGATAATTTGAGTTATATGAGCCTGATTGCAGTGCTCAAATTGATTACTTAAATTTAAAGTTGATTGGATAGGTTTACTATAACAGATAACAAAAAAAAAACTACCTAAGTCGTATTATTCTCATTATAATTTAATAATAAAACATTCTTTTAGTAGATTTACCTCAATTTTGATGTCATTTGTAACTAAAATAATAAAGATCTTTCTGATTATTTCAGTATGTTTCATTCTATGGTACTCCCATACATGTAAATACATATGAATGCACAAAATTGCGTCGTGTCTCTGAATTACATGTTTTACAGTGTTTATGTCATTGTAACTCACAAAAAGTAATGAATTATTAATTTTAATAACATATTCATATAATGATAGTAAAGACTTTCCCAAAGTAATGTAAATTTTCATAGTTGGGTGGCAAAAGGCTTAACAGAACATAATAAGAATTTTTTGAATCTTTGACGCGCTCTCCTCTTAATGTTACAAAAATGAGTTACGATATTTTTCCTTGCAGGTGACGAAATTTTGTATAAATTTGTCAATCACCTGATTATCTTACTCGAACTATTTAGCTTAAAAAAACTGTAACATTTAGCAGGTTGTATCCATCAGTCGCTCTCAAATCTCACAACAACTTGTTTTATGTTGCTGTCCCTATTGATTTATTTGCCTAATTTATATTCGAGGCAGAACGTTTCATATTTTAGGGTTGAGATATAATTGGATGCACAGCGGCTGCATCTGAATGCTGCTTTGAGCCTTGGCACCACGCCACGACTTTGCATAATTTAATGTTCATCTAATAGATATATTGGAATTTCATTCATTTTAAATGTCTTATTTTGTTGATCTCAAAATTTGTTATGCGCAAAAAAATAAGTACGAACAAATTAAATTACTGTTCCAGGTTCACTTTACGCTTAGTATGCTTTGAGCTGCGTAGCGGATTTGAATACCCGTAACCTCTTGTAAATTAAACAGCATACGTCACTAGAATACTTTTATTTAGTGTAATAGCACGTTATTTACTTAAACAAACGGCCTAGCACTCCCGTCGTCCAAATCCTTGTTTTCGTGCTAATCGCTTCCTTGCTTAACACAGATTGCCGCCATCGCACTTCGTTCGGTCTTTAACAACCCGTTCGGTCTCCCCTCTTCTTACGTACCACTACACGTTTCCGTTTTAACAAGTCATTTCAATTCCCATTTTATAATTAAATTATTAATATTAGGACATATGTTATACAAAAAATGTACATAATAATATAAATACAGAAATGAATCATCATGTTCCCTAACATTCGTCCATCCTGACAACGTGTGTGCCCTCACACACATACTAACATTCGCCAGTCTGAGTACAGTTAGCAGACGCAAATCCAAACAAATATTACCACCATGAGAGAAAAAATCATTGCATAAATTTATTAACAATAATATTTTATATAAATACGCACTTGCGCTAATGACAAACTCAATTTGACAATAGTAAATAATTATTTTAATGCACAACTCATTATAGCTTTCTGCTCTGGAGATAATTTTAAAACCTTTACAACCCTAATCGTGATTGCAATAAATATATTATCCTGGTACATTTACCTTACGTTTAGGTAAATAGACTTTTAGCCTCTCACTTTGAGAGACTATATACCCATTTCAACCACATCTGTATTGTTGCCTATGGCCAACAACAAGCACTGCTATCTACCCTCACTTTGAAATATAAATAGCAGCGCCATTTATGTTCTTCACGTTGATGAACACTGTTCGCCATATGATACACAATATTTTCTGTTCATAGATACTGGCTTATGACAAACAATAAACAATGCCTTTTACCCTCACTTGAGTTGTAAAATATCAGCATTATCTACGTCCCCCACTTTGACGGACAATGTTTACCATAAATCAGTACTTACTTCCTCACTTTGAGGCTCTAATGTTTCACGTTGAAACATTACTGCTATTCCTTAATAAATCTTCTACCATTGAGTGTGCTTACATTATAACTAAAGTTAATAGTTATAGCTTAATGATGTCAACTTGTTCAACATTGTTAACAGAAATTAGTAACCAAATAATATACAATACTTCATTTTCTTATTTCTAAATTAATTGAGATGTACAATCGTCATTTTAATTATTTTAAAAAGATTATCATTAGATAAACACTTCAAAGCATAACTCTCAACCTCATTGTTCATAGTGTACACTTTGTTCCTTAAAAGTAAACAATTAGGATACATAATACATTCATTTTTCAAAGTTTTCAAGTTCACTATCATTATCATTATCTATTTGCAAAGCCGCAATGTGAATCCAAGGTAACATTCGATCTGCAGCAACCGTAGTTTTACGCTTGCTTTTCGCGTTACTGAAACCTGGGACCGATGCTATTCTATAACGATCGTTACCTAATATTTCTACGACGCGATAAGGGCCTACATATGATGGCTGGAGTTTCTTACTTTTGCCATCGTTTTTAAATGTAATTTTAGTTATTTTAACTAATTCACCTTCCCCATAGATTCGTGCTGGCTTTTTATTTTTATCATAGCGATTTTTCTGTTTTTCTTGCTCCCAATCTATCCTATCCTTCACTTCCTTCCTGATATCTGACACATCATTTATCTCGCCTAATTCTTGTGAAACTTCGTTCAATTTTGGATTAATTTCGCTGTTAATAAAAGAGCCAAACATAACCTCAGCCGGCGTCTTACCAGTAGTTTTATGCATAGTATGATTCAACCCCCATTGGATCTTGCCTACATGTTTATCCCAATCCTTTTCGTTTCCATTTAAGTTAGACGCAGAAAGAGAGTTTAAAATTGTACGATTGAATCGTTCAACCTGGCCGTTTGATTTTGGACTCGCCACGGCATTAAGAATATGTTTTATTCCCTTGACTTGACAAAAGGCTTTGAAGGCATGGGAAGTAAATGCTGTTCCTCTGTCACTAATGAGACGGTCAGGTACACGAAACGTGTAGAATAGATCATCTAAAATTTGAATTGCAACCTGTGATTTTGTATTTCGCACCGGTTTTATTAAAACAAATTTTGTAAAAGCATCTACTATAACCAAAAGGTAACTGTTTCCTCTATTAGATTTGACAAATGGGCCAACATGATCCACATGTACGGTATGAAATGGAATGTCAATTTTATTTATGGGATGTAAAAGACCTTCTCGATGGGTATTGGTTTTCTTTGTATAAGCGCATTCTATACAGGCACTAACATATTTCTTGACAAAATTTGCCATTTTCGGAAACCAATAGTTCTTTTTCATCCTTTCAAGAGTTTTCTCGACACCAAAATGGCCTATTTCGTCATGATTAAGTCGACAAAGCTGCCATCGTGCACCTTTAGGAACCACCCATCGAATATTTTGCCGATCACCGTCAATACATTTATAAATTTTGTCATCTTTAATAATGTAATTGTCCTTAACATACTGTAGTCCAGTTTCATCTAGACTACTGCTCAAGATATCATGTATTCTACGTAACTCTGAATCTCCTAACTGTAACGTTTGCAACCAGTCATCCTGACTAATCGACATTACTGTGTGATGCTGATCTAACGGGGATAAATCATCATCTACAATTGGATTACGGGACAGAGCATCTACATGCGCCATTTTGGAGCCACTTCTGTGTTCGATTGAGCAGTCAAATTCCTGAAGAAGGAGAAACCACCGAGCAACACGAGGAATTAAGTCCCGTTTAGTAAATGTTGAGCGAAGGGCGCTACAATCAGTAATAACCTTAAATTTCTGTCCTAACAGATAAACTCTGAATTTTCTCAATGAATCAACCACAGCTAACGTTTCCAATTCATAAGCATGAAAATGCTTTTCTTCCGGCGAAGTCTGCCGACTATAAAATGCTACGGGACGAAACGTATCATCTTCCCCTGTTCGTTGCAACAAAATTCCGCTAATACCAACTTGACTTGCATCGGTATGTAGCTCTAGTTCAGCATTCGGATCATATATCGTCAAAACTGGTCTGCTTGCTAATTTGTCTTTGAGAATATTGAACGCATTTTCTTGGGCCTCAGACCATTCCCACACAATATGTTTTTTTAATAATTTATTGAGAGGGTGAGCAATTGTAGCAAAATTTTTAATAAATTTTCTAAAATAACTGACAAGTCCGAGAAATTGCCGTACTCTGTGCTGGTCGTTGGGTCGTGGAAAATCTAAGACACTTTTTATTGTTTTTATACCGGGTTTAACACCATCGGAACTAATTTCGTATCCCAGATAATCTATTTTATTTTTGAGAAATTCACATTTCATCAAATTTAATGTCAGTTTAGCCTTCCTCAACAACTGTAAAACACGCTCTAACTTTTCGAGACATTCCCGATTACTTTGTGCAAAAATTAATATATCATCTATATATGCCGTTGCTAAACTAAAACGGCTAGGACCCAACACCTTATTTATCATGCGCTGAAAAATAGCCGGCGCATTTGCCAAACCAAACGGCATTCTATTAAATTCGTACTGGCCGTCCGGTGTAACAAATGATGTTAGATGCTTACTGTGCTCATCGATAGGTACTTGATAATAACCTGATACTAAATCAAGCGTAATGAAAACAGCTTGCCCGGATAACCTGGCGATTTCGTCTTCAATAACCGGCATAGGATAATGCTCCTTAATCGTAACAGAATTTAATTTCCTAAAATCAACGCACATCCTGTGCGTTCCATCTTTCTTTTTTACTAAGATGATTGGACTAGCATAATCCGAGGAAGATTCCCTAATGATTCCAGATTGCAACATTTCCTCAACCATACCACGCACTTTCTCTCTTTCGCTATGAGATAACCGATATGGGCGATGGACAATAGGACGTGTATTGCTTAATTCGATACTCATTTCGGTCGCATTCGTACAACCCAGTTCCTCTAATGAAGAAGCAAAACAATCATCATAATTTTTAAGTAACTCGAAGAGCTTGCCTTTGTCTACATCACTAACATTGTCTCCTATATTTATTTGGGCCTTTTCAATTTTATTTACTTGGGGGGTAGGTAATCTCTGATCTTGGCATAAAATTCTATTTACAACGTCTACCGTATTAGCTCTAGAGATGGTGAAACCCTCATAAAATAGGCACGGAGAAGAAACTGGTAAGACACATATATTG
The DNA here is from genome assembly GCA_947507595.1 of Pyralis farinalis. Classification (NCBI taxonomy): domain Eukaryota; kingdom Metazoa; phylum Arthropoda; class Insecta; order Lepidoptera; family Pyralidae; genus Pyralis; species Pyralis farinalis. The sequence goes on along the minus strand of OX382264.1, from coordinate 22,838,906 downwards.
ACTACGCCATCCTTAGAATCGTAAATACCTTCATAAACTATGTATTGCTGATTAGGAGGTCCAGCCAATTTACTGGATATTAGAATGAGTCCGTTATATGTAGGTTCGGTGTATGCTTTTATGGTAGCGACCCCATGAATTTGAACAGTATTAGGGATATATAATTGAATAAGGCGAACGTTAGTGATTTCGCTGTTTGAAAAAGGCATCTCAACGTACGTATTCATAAACTTCAAATTGTTGACATCCTTGAATACTAGAATATGTGGTTGTTCTGTAAAGGATTGCCCTATCAGCATTGGATGATCAAGAAGTTCGTCGTTAACTACTGGACATGAAATTGTAGCACTGACGTCATCAATCCTTAATTCAACAGTTACTTTACCAAGGGACTTTATGAGACCATTTCCAAAACCCTTTAATATTGATGGAACCTCATCGTGTTTAAGGCCTAAATTAGCGGCGACGGATTCTTTTATCAAGGTAACTTCACTCCCAAAGTCTACAAATACCCTATATGTCGTTCCATTAACATCAGCAACTTTTATGAATTTAGAGTTCGCAGTAGAGACATTAATGCACATAGTTTTATGAATATTATGAAGTTTCCTATCCTTATTAAGCTCACGTGGACAAGATTCCCCGTTATGGCCTACCCAGTTACATTGGCTACACTTAATTAACGGCTTAGGACAGTCCGAGAAAATATGGCCCTTTTCCTTGCAATTGTAGCAGATTGGATTCATACTGTTAGGTTTAGGTTTTTTTGAAGAGATACTGGCAAAATTGGTAATAAGCTTATTTTTAAAACTGTTTACGTTAGGGCGATCATTTTGAGTGGCAAAGTCTCTATTACTAATCAAGAAATGTAACAGCTGCTCTGGGTTGTTACACCTAAGCGCTAAAGCACTAGATTTCATGACTCTGTCAGTAATGCCATGAATAATACAATCTACTGCACGTTTTCCTGTAATGTCACATTGATTCACTAGAGCTAGCTTTTCATAAAAATAAATATCAATTGGCTCATTAAACTTACTTTTTCGTTTCAGCATATCCTCCAAGCATTGGCCATAATTTTGGTCGCTAGGAAATGCAGCAAGAAGTTTAGCTTGCCATTCTGACCAATTAAATAATATAGAGCTTAGTCCTTCATACCAAACTTTGGCCAACCCTCGGAGTTTTTGCATTGCGAAATGAACAATGGTCTTCTCATCCCAGCCATAAACGGTAGCGCATTCGTTAACCTTTTTTAGCCAGACATCAATACGCTGATTCTTAACAGAAGGATCAAAATCCGGCAAAATATTCTTATGGTCAAAAGATTTCTTGCCATGCTGAAATTCGCTAGACGTTGATGGCTTAGGTTGAATAGAATTTATAATTTGAATAACGTCATCAGAAGAAAACTTGGGAGTACATGACCTTTTTGACCGATGCGATGGGACGTCAGCCTGGCTGCTACTCGAACGTCGTTTGCTTTCAGCTCTGCGACTCTGGCTACGATGACGTCGTTCGTCAGTATTTAACTTATCTTCTAGAAGTCGCAATCGTTTTCTTTCTTGCTCCAGCTCCACGCGACGTCGTCTCAAATAGTCACTACGGTGGCTGTTGTGACTAGGGCTTCGGGTCTCTCTACCTCGGCTGCGCGATCGAGAGGGTCTACGTCTTTCATGGCTGCTTCGACTACGGTCGCGACTGCGACCACTGACCTGGTCGTCATGACGTGGTGAGAATACTGGTGTCTCAACACGTCGGCTCTTTTTCTTATTTGTCTCGGAGTCCATCACCTGGAACTTTCCCAAAGAAACCCATGTACAGTTCCATACAATAAGCTTTACTGATGTCGAGATTAGTGTTACACAAGAGCATTCAAGACTTATTATGCCTGGTAAACAAAGCAAAATAAAGGAAATGTAAACGATGGGAACGAAATACACGCCTTTCTCCCATTGGAGTAGGTAGAGACTACAGAACGCCAAGTGCACCAGTTCACACATACCTCTATCGCTTCTTCCACACTCATTAAACTCTTTATGCATGCTCCTTGATAGGAGCAGATCATGAAACTAATGTCTCGAGATCTATTAGTAGACATTCTTTCATATACGACAAACCAATTTTATAATCAATTTGATTGAGTTTTTATTTTTATTTTTTTATGGGTGCATGTACTAAAGCGAAAAACGAAGCATAATCCAAAGACAGTCCACTTACCCCAGGAAACCTAACCTCTAAAACGGTTGAAATGTTTTTCATAGGATCTCACCCATTCAACCAGTAGCGATCATATGCTACTGTCCAATAAATTCAGCAAACCTCGTGGTTTTAACTTATAATCTTGTATACCAAAGGATGACTTGAAATAACAGTAAAATTGAATTTTTGAATGTGAACTGACTCTGATTTAACCGTTAGGCCTATGCAAGCAGCATGCTGGTTCATAAACTACATGCAACTGTACTTGTAGTAAATGTTTAACGGTATTTAAAACTCTAATAAGTACATGTAAAAATGTTACTTTACCTTGTTGAATGTGTAATCCGTAGGCGTGGAATTTTCCATCACTTTAGCACTTCTGAAGATGTAAATTAAACAGCATACGTCACTAGAATACTTTTATTTAGTGTAATAGCACGTTATTTACTTAAACAAACGGCCTAGCACTCCCGTCGTCCAAATCCTTGTTTTCGTGCTAATCGCTTCCTTGCTTAACACAGATTGCCGCCATCGCACTTCGTTCGGTCTTTAACAACCCGTTCGGTCTCCCCTCTTCTTACGTACCACTACACGTTTCCGTTTTAACAAGTCATTTCAATTCCCATTTTATAATTAAATTATTAATATTAGGACATATGTTATACAAAAAATGTACATAATAATATAAATACAGAAATGAATCATCATGTTCCCTAACACTCTCATACTTTGTGTGGATAAATTTGAGTTTTGTATCTATTTACATGAAATCGCCCGAATTTCTAGAGACGAAATTATTTACCTGCAACAAAGAAAAATATTGGTTAATATAAATACTATTATTAGTTATATCAATATAACATATTACATCTAATCTTATGTTATATATATTCATTTATTCATGAAATTGTCAAACCGTTTATCCATTGAAAAATTACATAATATGTTATATATATTCAAATAATGTCTTTTGTCCAAACTCCAATCTTGATACAAAATTGTTAGAGCTGTTATCGAGATACACGAAATATATTTATACGTGCACGTATTTATGCATCATACCGGGGTATGGTTGTTCGTTTGGGAAGATATTTGTTGACGCCATGATTTTGGAGTCATTGTGGAGATACAGACACATCTCATTTATTCGAGCACCTGCAAATGGCGACTGACAAAGTTATTGAGCATTAAGCTCCCTTAAGCTCAGTTAGTGATATCGGGAGATTTTATTTACCGCCGAGTTGTCAACTAGTTCATTCTCCCACGAGAATACCTGATATAGAGGATACAAGCTCTCTACTGGATAACATCTCAGTGGATGCGCTGTTTGGCTCATCGAACCTCTATCTAATTTGGACACAAGTGCCCTTCACCAGATGTGAGTCACGTATGATACTATAAGTCAGCAGACTGCGATAGATTCCATGAATCCTATGCATCGTATCCATGGAAGCAGCTTTATGTCAAATCTGAGGACATTGAATACTGTGCGACCGCAATAGCTGCGGTGATATCGGATGGCATGGTATACCACCTTCCCAATCGCTTAGTGGCTGCAGTTGGAGCTAAAAAGCGAACGTGGTAATAATCAGTCTTGTAGAGAAGCCACTTCTTTTAAGCAAGCTGTTTACTAGGCTTCAACTGCGCGTGATGTATTGCATATAGACACAAGTCTGCGTTTTCACCGCTAAGAAAAACACATTTGCTATGGTTCCCTAATTTCATAATATGCTACGGATTCTCGATGTCAAGCGATTTCATCTGGAGGAGAAGGTCAAGCTGGCGTTATAAGTTATACAAGTCTCAATTCAGACCGCATATGGAGTACAGCAGTTATTTCTGGGCGGGAGCACCTTGATGTACCAGTTGAGATTCGATGCAAAAACGAGATCTGAGAATTGTTGACGATCCTAAGCTAACACATGGTATTGAACCTTTGAGTTTAAAGAGAGAGGAAACGCGAGAGTGATATATTAGTGGTGTAAAAAAACAACATACTTTAGTTACATTTATGTATGTATGTATATCTTCATGCCAGGTCCCTTCCGCAGAGATGTTTATCTTTAATAATAAAATATAATAGAAAAGTTTAATATCATTGGTCAGCTACTATGCGCACATAGTAAAATTAACAGTTGTATGAAAGATATTCCCATCATGGTAACGTGGCACCAAACCCTCAAGCTGTCTAAAGGCCAGTAACTTAACGACTGTCATTTATCGACAGCAACCGGGCCCGATGATGATCGAACTCAAAGAATCTGCGGTTTATTTATTTGACTTGTGTATTCAACTAGGCTAGCACGTGCAATAACGTCTTCGAGCTCCATAGACCTCATACCAGTTTTAGATGTTTGTTAAACATGTAGGTACCTAGTCAGGTCATAAGTTCTGTCAAAAACTTTTGATGTAATTAAGGAAACACTTTTTGATAATTATGTAAAAGTTATAGATGAAACGAAAGGTAATTAAATGTACAATAAAATTTTATTTACATTATTCGAAATGGCCTCCTCCATTTTGAATGCATGCCCTTAATCGACGAGGCCAGAGACTGTTGGAATATCCAGTGTCTGTTTTTGAACATTGTTTGAGAAAGAGGTTCTATACTATGTTTGTTAGGACAGTATTTTGGTAAACCACGGCACTGGTTTTCATACCTTTTTCACAGAAAAATACCTCAGTTAAGATTGATTATGAGACCCCCCCATTCCCCCATAAATAAAAATTGAGAAAATAATTGATAAATACTGCTGAATAGGCCTGGAAATGTGGACAAAAATAATTTGGGGTCCTTTTGTCTACATATTTTTCCCCATGGAATGCATCCCGTTTCAGCCTGATCGGTTGTTATTCAAAAACAATTTAAAGTAAATAATACCATATCCACTAAACCCTCCAGACAGTAATCAACCGATTGTAGTTTTCCGTAAGTTGGAGGTATTTCTGCTGAAACAGAATGCATTCGGCATTCTGTTTCAGCCTGATCGGTTGTTATTCAAAAAAAAATTATAATCGACCTATTTTTATACCATATTCACTGCACAAGTTGATACATTCGTGCGAGAGAGTGAAGTTATGGCAGTTATGTAAGCTTTTATAGGCTAAGAGAGTCACTTTTAGGACGCAGACATTTGAAAATGAAGACATATTAAAAATGGTTTTATAAGATAAGGACAATATTGAATGAGGTCATTATAAGATGAGTACACCACCAGGTGTAGTATTTTAAAATCTTATAATATGTGTTGATTTACTAAGTTAATAGTGCACATATAATACTTAATACATGGCTCTACACTGCAGCTTCATACTGGTAAATAAAAACGAAAAAAAAAATGTCACCGCCACAAACTTTCGTCACTCCGTTCGAAGAGCAGTAATCGAAGGACCATGAATAAGAAGTAAGCTAAGGGTAGGCAGGTACATGACTTTTTTTTTAATATTCATTATATTTAAATTACAATTTAAGTATTTTCGAATTACTTTTTGAATTTTTAGAAATAGCTAATTTTGAATAAAAATTACCTTTTTCGAGATACTACAATAAAGATTGCCTCCCTCTATGTGCGAAAAGAAATGACCTGTGTGTGTCCTGGCCTGGGTGTTTTTAAGAAAGGTAGGACGCATCAAATCACATCTGGGGAAGCGTCTCCAACTTACAGAAAACCGGTACCAAGTAACAACTCCCTGGGGGGTTTTTGTGTTCCTGTAAATGAACGACATCTCCAGTAGGCTCCTAATGAATGCAAAAAAAATGCAATAACGCAGAATTGAAACTCCTGAAGCTAATTATTAAAGAAAATAAAATTGCGTGTGAAATGAAAAAGTATTGATGAGTAAAACAGAGAGATTAGAGAAGAATACAATCTGAAAGCATATAAATATGCCATTATGATAAATAGTGTATGAGGGAAAGAAGTGTGAAAGATGCTAAAACCACTTACTAATTCTTAGAGTATGGACCAGATGACAAAGGAGAAATTTCGTAGATCTTTAAAAGAGATTATGTTTAATGGAGATGAGATATCGCCTCGTCACTCCTCCTTACTTTGTTAAATAAAAAGGACTAAGAGCTAGAGATATAACAATCAGCAGACAAAATAGCAGAATTTGAAGCATAAAACTCTAGAAAAACCTAAGAAAAGGGAAGGAGGAACCGCAGGAAGTGAAGAAAAAATGTAGGCTACAACTATAGTTTATAAAGCAGGTTCACAAGGCTATATTTTGTATATAGAACAATATTTTGTGCACGACTTCATCAAGTTTTACAAACATTAATTTAGAGCGTACCTCTGGGGCAAAAGGGAAAGGACGTTCCATTTTTAAGTAAGTCGCCTTACTAATTTGTCTAGAATGTCTATAAACTGAGGATGCTCCAGAACTTACCTCGATATTAAATATATATACAAAGGTCTAAATTGGACAACTATAAAGATAGTATTGTCTTAGGATTTCGCGATTGTTACACATTGAATTAAACAATTTTTAACGGAAGTATCGCGTGTTTTATTTATTTTGTTGAACCTGACGTTTCGAACGCTTTGCAGTGTCCGTGGTCGCAGGATGACTAAGGTGATATTTGTCTTGCATTAGTTATTCAATTATTACATCTACCGACATGGATGGATTAATTATATATGTTCCGATTCACACAAAAATCGCTCACTGTGTCCATTTTTTAGTAGATCTTTGGGTTTGTGACTTGATTATTTTTAGGACTGGATCCCAAGCAGGTGGTACTTGCCAACCATCTTCTCTATTGAAATTGGGGTGTTTTCTTATTTCAATAGCCTCGCGCAATATTCTCGGCATGTAGCGATTCTCCTTGGCGAGGAATTGTAGTTTATCGAACCGGATGTAATGGTTTGGCTGGCTGGTGTATACACATACTGCAGAGTTTTTATCGCGCCTATAACGCCTATAACGCTTCTCTTTGTTTGCCCTATGTATGATAAACCATATTCGCAGTCTAATTTGTATACTCCTGCATCTTGTAAGGGGAAATTAGACTTGATAGGTCTTAGAATCTATAAATTCTATAAACTATAAAGATATCAACGTCATTTATTACAACTGAATGTAAATCGATATACCTATTGGAATAATTATGTATAAAAATAAATTTGTTTTAATTGACAAATAATTACTATTTGATGACGAAGAAAATCTGAATAATTTAAAAGTGATACTTTTGACAAAATTTGAAGTAAAATACATGTATAGGAGTTTCGAATTCATATTTCACCGTTCCATAAACTAAGTCAACAGTACAACGTACGAGTATTACTATCAATAAATGTCGATGAATAATATAATAATACATATTAAATGCGAACTCAGTACAGCCGCTGACGGCACATACTTTTGCAAACAAATAGTTGTTATAGATGTCGCTGTGATTTCTCCCACACCTGTATACTTATGTCTTCCTTCCATTGTACATTGTCTTGTTTACTTAGCCTCCGTTATTTTTCTCGCAGTATGCCTTGTGATTAATCCAAATGACAACACTCAAAAAAAAAAATGTTATTGCATCTATTACCTTCTTTCCAAGAATTGCTTTGTCCCTCATTATCTGGAAGCAGTTAATTATATTTTTTTGTTATTTTAAATCCATTTTATAGAAAGAGTAAATAAGGATTTTTTGAGTTAAGTAAGAATTAACAATATACCTACATGTTGTAAAAGCACGTGAGTCAGAAGAACTAGTATAACGAGACTAGTCCAAAGTATAGGGATCACATGACCCATATGAGATATCTAGTGTAGATGGGAGGTGTAGTGATTCGTAATGTAGAATATATTCGACTGATTATATTATATCTCTTTTTAAATCAAATATTATTTTTAATATTCTACGTAGAAAAGAATAAAATTGAATAGCGAAATCATCCAGGTGAAGCTTTAAAAATTTCGTCCTTTAGGTTGTTATATATTTTTAAGTTATTAACCACATGTATTTTTATTTAATAGGCGTATATAGTAGTTTATTGTTCAAAAATATGTTAAGTAAAACAAATACATCGGATCAAACTCAGCGAGCAAACGGCCATTTTGTATATTGAATAATTAATGAGAAGTATTTTGATATACCAACAAAATACTGGAATGAAACTGAAAGTAAAGCACGCTGTCTTAAAATCCGTTTAAATAAACTTCTGGGCAAGATAATATATGCTAGAATATTCAATATGAATGAAAATTTAATTAGTATTGAATGTGGCCAGAATTTTCCACGTCCATAGAGCTTAAATTGAAATTTGTTAGTTGACCAAAAGGATTACTGAGCAATGGATGTTTTAATTATATATGCAAATAAGTGAACCTATATTTTATAAATCCGTTTCTATGACGATCTGTTACATTAAAATCCAAATAACATAAAAGCGTATTTCTTCTATTGCTATTTTATTTTCTGAAGATGACTTCTTATACCGGAACAGCAACAGGCAAACTGAATTGATTTCAATATTCCCAGTACACTTCGCCTTAGATATTTTTCGTCCCTGTTCTACATTTTACATAAACTAATTTCCTTGGCAATATTGGTCTTGCGACAGTTCTGTAGGCACGGCCGCCTTGCTCAAAAAGAAACTCTCGAGTCGGGCCTGCGACGACCAAATCAAATCACTCGACCTTATCGATCTCTTCGACAAAACTTACAAATAAGTTTGCTTATTTGCTTTTAAGTATACATTCAGCTTATGTTGATAGGTTGCTTCATATTATGACACTGCATTTATGTGTATAGTGTGCAGGTATTAGTTAAGAACTTTAGACATGAGATTTAAAAATATCTGTGTATCTTATATATACATAATAAGATACACAGTTGAGAGCAGATGAGCAGATCATTCGTTTGAGGGATGTTTATACAATAGTTGTTTGTTTATTTTACAACTTTATTTAATTATTTTCAATGATAACTAAAAGTATAAGAAGTTAATTGACTCTATTAACCTTTGCTTACATCATTCTTGACATATACATATATTATTGGGGGCAGAAATTATCTTAATATATATATATATAATTCTTCTGTACGTGTGTTTGTCACCTAACTCTTCCTAAACGGCTGGACCGATTTGGATAAAAATTTGTGTGCATATTTGAATGCGTTTCTTGATGTTTGATAACATAGGTAGATAGACATAGATTTTTAGGGTCGGCAATGCATGAGTGACACCCCTGGAGTTACAAATGTCCATAGGCTACGGTGACTGTTTGCCATCAGGCAGGCAATATGCTTGATTGCCACCTCAGTGGTATAAAAAAATCGGTAAAGTGCGAGTCGGACTCGCGCACGAAAGGTTCCGTACCATTATCTATAGAAACGGCAAAAAAATCACGTTTGTTGTATGGGAGCCCCCCTTAAATATTTATTTTATTCTATATTTTAGTATTTGTTGTTATAGCGGCAACAGAAATACATCATCTGTAAAAATTTCAATTGTCTAACTATAACGGTTCATGAGATACAGCCTGGTGACAGACGGACGGACGGACAGCAGAGTCTCAGTAATAGGGTTCCGTTTTACCCTTTGGGTACGGAACTTTGGACACGGTAGGTGGCGTTGAAGTCAGTATGTCACCAAATCTTGACACAGAATATAATGTGACGCTGCTTTTCCGCGCAGAACGACGTCTGCCGGATCCGCTACTATATATATATATGTACATATCATATATATATATATATATATATACTAGCTGACAATACATGAGTAAATTACAGATACCATGTATAGGTATATATGGTATCTGTAATTTACTCTTTTGTTGTAATAAGTAATTCACTTTTATTATTATTACATTATATCTTATTATTATTTATATGCTATTTGTTTTAATGAAAGTTAAGTTGTTTTATTTGAAACTGTTCAATATTAATACATTTTAAGAGTAAATATAATCTGCTATGAGTACCAAAAATGAAATACAAATTGAAAAAAGTCCCCAGCCGTAATATATTCATAACAGTTTTACAGTGCAAACTATGTATTGATAAGATACGGATTTAATCCAATAGTGCTGGTGATTTAACGCAATTGCTGAGCTTGCAACCCCTGCGCAGGGCCGCGGGCTTGAGGGCCGCTCGCCCTATGCTAAAGGGGAAATGTTAATATGAGGATATGAGAATTTACTGTTTAATCCAGCTGCAGGTCAATTTGTTAATATTTTCATTCAATCCACTTAAAAGCCTGCTCGTATATTTTCATATAGCCACATAATAGTGTATTGTTGCGTTTGGACAAGCTTAAGTTGTTCGCTTAAAATAAATTGAAATGCAGGCTTTTAGTGACGGTTTAAAATAATTAATTTCCATGCACCTATACCATAGTATTAGTCATAATCTATTAGCCGTATATGTCACTGTAACAACATGTTTTATACTATTTTGAACAAGTGTTAGGGAAAACGGACAAAGAGATTATACCCATATTTCGTTAGGCAATAGCTCTAGTTGCTAGTCATGTATAAAAATAAGGGCAGACCTTGTTAGCTTAGCTGTGTTTATCTTCAATTTTCTTTCAAATGGCATTTAAAGGAAAGCCACTTACAGGTTAAGACAAAGATATACAATAAATAATTTACAAATTAATAGATGGATGTGCCGAATTTTCCCCAGTGCTGCCATGCCAGTACGGAATCCGAGATTAATATTACATATTTAGAAGTATACGCAATAATTACATAGACACTGTGATAAATACCCAAAGATTGTATACAATTCCTGTTCAACTACCGACAATGTATGCAATAGGGTGACATGCAATATTTTATTTTATAAAACGCCGGGCGGCATTCAAGCATACAGTCAATCTGATCTAAAGCGGTTACCGTAGCCGATGAACGCTTGCTATATTAAGAATCACTCGCGCGATGCCACCTCTGCTGCTAACACAGCAATTCCTTAAGAGTTTACTGGTGACCTCACTCACACGCAGGAACACAACAATCCTTTAGAGAGTTTATATTTGCCTGCGGTTTTCTATGAGGTGGAGGTACTTCCCCAGACGGGCTGCTTTGATGCGCCCTACCTCATTTTAAAACACCCAGGACCAAGACAAATAGACATGTTCATGCACACAAATGTTTGTCTTGTGTGGGAATCGAAATCGAGCGCCGGTGACAAAGTCGCGATATGAAACGCTGCGTCGCCGAGCTCGTTAAAATCTCAGACCGCCTTTACTTCTTACTTAAATTAAAAATGCTACTTATATAATAAAGATAGTCATAATATTGAATCCATTATGAATTACCTCGGTATTGCATCATATATATTTTTTGTTGGACAAATTACACAGCGCCATCTAGCCCCAAAGTAAACGAAGCTTGTGTTACTAGACAACTAATAAACATGTGCAAATACATTTTTTTTATGTATACATTCTTATGATATATAGAAAACCCCCGGAAGAAGACAAACATACATACTTTGCCTAGATATTGTATAGAAGTACCTGGATTATACATATTGCCTGTAAGAAATATACGTATATAAATCTCTTTGTTAAATTTAGCCAAGTTAAGTTAAAAAAGTACTTAGTATCCTTGACTTCTATGCGGACTATATTTTCTCCTATTTGCGGACTGTCATGACAATATAATAGTCGAACCTGATCCCACAAATGGGCCTGTAGATAGGTTACTTGAGCTCCTAAATGCCCGGAGACCGAGTTAAGCAGTTAGTTATGGCTGTTGTCTACAGGTGACAGTTGTGTACATCTGAGGGACCTTCATAAGACGTTGTACGACGAGTTCGGTGGCGCAATGATTAGTAACGCTACATTAACACCAACGCTCGTACGTTCGATTCCCACACAGGACAAATATTTGTGTGCACTAGTATGTTGGTCTTGGTCAGGGTGTTGTTAAGACAGGTAGGGCGCATGCAAACAGCGCGTTTGGGGGAGTATCTCCACTTCACAGAAAACTACTGCTAAATAACAACCTCTTGGAGGACTGTCATGTGCCAACGAGTGAATGAGTTCTTCAGTAATCTCTTAAAGAGTAGTTGTATTAGCAGCAGAGGAGACATCGCGCGACTGATACTTCTTAATGTGTTGCGAGCGTTCTTTGGCTACGGTAACAACTTTAGGTCGTATGCTTGTATGACTTCCAACATTATATAAAAAAATATGGCTTGAAAATACGGACTTCGCCAATACGCAAAAGGTGGCATAGTCACTTAGAATACTCTAAATTAGTAACGGATATGTGTGTAACACGTGCGTGTTTGTGTGTGAGTGTGTGTACATACTATATATTTTCACGAACACCATTTCTATATGAAATCTATATGTTTGTCTGTGTGTGTCTGTCGCTTTTTTTCGAATATTCGAATTTTGACTTCAGATTTGGATTCGGCATAAAAAAGTAGAATAGGAATGTCTGCAAAACCAACCTCCTATCTCTTAAGGAACATAGCCAAAATAGCCGACAAAGTTATAAAAGAAATAATAAAAATTTTATATAATTGACGAGCCAGGTGTTCCTCTGGCAATGCAAGCTTGCGCATTCTCAACTGGTTTTATATACTACGTCGGGATGTATACAAGCATACGACCTACCTGATGTAAAGCAGTCACCATAGCCTATAAACGCTTGTTAATTAAGTATCACTCGCGCGATGCCTCCTCTGCTGCTTACACAGCAACTCCTTAGGAGCTTACTGGTGACCTAACTCATACACAGGAACACAACAACCTTCTAGGGAGTTGTTATTTGGCTGCGGTTTTCTGTGAGGTGGAGGTACCTACCCTACCTGTCTTAAAACATCCAGACCAAGACAATGAGACATGTTCACCCACACAAATGTTTGTCTTGTGTGGGAATCGAACCCACGAGTGCTGGTGTCTAAGTCGCATCGTTCACGACTGAGACACCGAGCTCGTCAAAATCTATTATGTGTAGATGTATACCTATATACTCGTATATACTTTCATTTTCCTGGTTTCAATTTCATAATTTGTACAATTTATTATTACTGCTAGTATATTACGGGGCTAGTTGTTATGTGATGACACGCTTTAATTAATTAAATGGGATTAACGAAATATCTAGGCAATATTTCTACCAATTATACCAGTATGGTAATAACATGATTTAGCTAATTATTATATGTTACTCGTGAAATAATTACGTAACAACAGAACAGGCAGTATTAAACCGATACATTGTGCAATTGAAATAAGATACAAAATAAGCACGGCCTATATATTAAGTGGTTATTATGGAATATCCACACGGCTTCGTGCTGAGTTTGACACTTTGGAAAGTTTTTATGGAAAATCCTCTTTGTTTACGTCTAACGAAAGGAATTAGCATGGTAGTAAACATCGTTGATGTTTCTCTCGTGATCGAAGCAAATTCTAGTGCGGAGATTGAAAGCTGCACCAATAGTGTTGAATAGAACAGAATAGATGTTTTACCTTCACCGCCGCGCAAGTGAAAATTACAAATATGTACATAAATCTGAAAACACAAATTTTGTGGCACATGCCTGGACTCGAACCGGGAACTAGGCCTGTTCTTTATCCACTACGCTATCATTGCTCTATAAAGTCGTTAAGTATTACTGCGAAAAAAGATCCAATGGTCCACAGTCATCAAATTTCGGCAAGCATCGACCAGGAACATGGTGTCGACGGACACGGTCTGGTATTGGATCCGACCTAATGTTCGTAGGATATACGTAAAGTATAGGGAACGCCATTTGGCGTGACGTAGTCTGCCTGCGTCCTAAACATAATTGGTGGACATTCTCTCCTTTTTACCTAAACCAACATTATCGGCCAACAGGGTAGATTATTGTCGATTCGCCACCGATATGTCGTGTTCCAAGATACATAATATGTATCTTGGAGCAAGACACGATGTACATCAAGAGAGCTATGATTGGAAGTACTCCTACATGACAAAAAACAGCAACCAAATAGTAACTTCAAGGGTTGTACTATTTCTGCGAGTTGTCATGTTTGCAGTGAGAGTAGCAACGTGCAAACGATACGTTGCACGTTGTAATCATATGTTAAATAAACCACTTTACAACACGTGGGCCGTACGCTTGCATGGCCCCTGACATACTAATATTTTTTAATTGTATTATTTACTTTCGCAGCATTAGGACTATAAAACATGTGGTATCTGTCCCAAACTCAACGACCTATGTACGCATTCGACGTGGACCGCACAGGTTTGCGCAGGCCCTTTATCAATTACGACTAAACAAGAAAAATGACCGGCCGTAAGCCGACACAAGCCTAATTAAAGCAAGTAGGTAAATTTCGGGAAGAGCGGTGTCCTCTCCCCTGCACACCCCCGCACCATGTTCATCCCTCTCGGAACAGGTGGTTAAACTTTACCGTAATTTCATTAAGAGAGGCGTATATTTTGATCAACCTGAATTTCTACTTTTTATGAGCTCCAGAGCCTTCACTGGCTGTTATTTATTTGATTAATTTCAATTTTATTCTTATTCTCTGAGTGCTAATACCATGTAACATAATTGTAGTATTTCTTAAAGGAAATATATTAAGTATTATACATTTCCTTAGTAGGGAATTCTGAGAGTTGGTCTGAAAGAGAGTGTCGGTATTAAGATAAGAAAAGGCATGCTTCGTTGATTCGGACATGTAGAAAGACTATAGGATAACATAATGACGAAGCAGATATACAATGAGTAAGTAAAATGATGTAGGTGCCGCGGAAAATCAAAGCTCACCTACTATGCCTAAATTAGTCGTGTTTTCTTAGGTGAAGTCGGGAGCCCTAGGAATCGGCAAGCGTGCATGAAAATAGCTATGACTCTTAAAGAAACGAGTGAGGGATATGAGAACATCTTATGGCGTTCAGTTCTCTGCCTACCCGGCAAGGCAAGGCCTATACGCCTTATATACTTATATAGACACATACAAATTTCGGTTTTTTGAGTGTCTAATACTTAAATTTAACTTTGTTGTCTATCCCGTAAGAGACTTGGTGCAAATATGTAGCAGTAATAGTAATATTAAAAATCAAGATAATACGAAACGATAGACGAAATATCAAAAATGACTTCAATTACTATAAAGATCTTTATCCTTATTTAGAATTCATTTTTATTAATCAAAGTCGGGAGGCATGCAAACATTCGTCCACTTGATGTAAAGTGATTAGCGTAGACTGTGAACGCTTGCTAAACCGGAAGTATCGCTCGCGCGTTGCCACCAATGCCACCAAACACATCAACCCTAAGGAGTTTACTGATATCTCACTCGTTCGCAGAAGTACATCAACCGTCCAAGACATTGTTATTTAGCTGCAGTATTCTGTGAAGTGGAGGTACCTACTTCTCCAATCAGCCTTTAATATATCTTGAAATACCTAGACCAAGACAAACAGATATTTTCGTGCACTCAAATGGTTCGCCTATGTAGGAATCGAACCCACGAGTGTAAATATTAAAGTAGCGTCACCGCTGCGGAACCGAGCTCGTCAAAAATAAATAAATGATAATTAAAATTATTGCAACCAATATTTAAGTTTGTAACAGTCATTCAACTTACAACACCAAATAAAAATTCGAAACCATGGTTACTTGAATTGTTTTATTAATCAGTGGTAAAGTATGAAATGAAATGCAATCACCTTCGAACCTGGGGTGAATAGATAAATAAACTCGACGACTCGTTCCTCTTTCAGTTTCATTTTGACATAACTCAGTGTGCGTAATTTCAAAACATCAATAAATCATTCACGCTAGATTAAATAGTAGTTGACCTCTCCCCCAAGGAGTAAACACCATTAGGAATAGTTGGGGTGTGAGGAGGTTCACACTCGCACCAACCTTGATAAATTTTACAAATAAAACATTTTAAGTGTCGAGATTATTTATGTTTCAGTGATTTCGCCTTCGTATACGAAATTAATGTACAAAAGAGGTAAGAGAATTGGCTTCGGGATTCAAATGTACCATTAGTTATTTCACTTTGCTGTATTTTGAATCTTATATTACTTTAGACGAGTTATTCTTGTTTGTATATAAATATATTTCGTATATTTTGGAAAGTGTTCTAACAAATTGTATCTAATTTTATATTTAGAGAAGGTTTTTTTTTAATTATTTCGTAACTGCTGCATAACACTTGTTGGTCGAGTTTGCAACAAAAACGAAACAAAGAGAGTTGATATGAAAGAGAGTGTTGGTGTTAAGATAAGAATGGGTGTGCTCCGTTGGTTTAAATATACAGAAACAATGCAGTTCGTGGTCGCTTAGCGTGCTATGGAAATGGCTATCGTGGTTACGTTGCATGATAGAGTCAGAAATCAGGATATCCGCAGTGGAACTATAGTAACTGATATCGCACAAAAGATACGCAAGATAAAGTGGGGGTGGCCGGCTACGCTGCTCCTAGAATCAACAACTGATGAGATAAGTTAAGAGCTTACTCATTCACAAGAACCCTGCAGATACAAAGGTACTTATTATTTGGTTGCGCTTTTCTGAAAACTGGCGGCACTTCTTAAGTTGCGTCGCAAAATTTAATGAGGTAAGTGCACCTTCCAAGGCCCACTCTATTAAAAAATATTATAATTCTTTTAAATATGTCATAACAAAAAGAGAGTGTGTGAATGTATACTGTTTATGTTATGGTGAGCATTTATACTCACCATAACATAAACAGTATACATTGATTGAACATACAAAGATTTAATTCGTTTTCATGTCTAATTATCACAACAATCGAACTGTATCGAAATCGAATCGAATAATCGACTTTTAATAATCATGTCATAGGGCCTTCCTAAATACCTACATATATTGGAAAGCTCGAGAATAAGCCCATTTATCAACAATATTACATACAAATGAAACAATTAACGATAAAATATGCTTTTATTATTTTTTATACTTTTAAAGTACATTCTGTAACCAATTAAAAGCGTATTTAAACGCTTTTAATTGGTTACATAATTTACTTTAAAATATCAAAATTTCAAAATTGGGCCTTACAATGTATTGAAAATAGAAATGGACAAAGTTTTAATTGTCAGGAAAATATCAAATATTAATTAATATTAACTGTTGCTTAACGTTACTTCTTATTGATTTTATAAAACAAATTAAAATCTAAATCAAAAAACTTGACATCCAAATTTAGGCGGGCCTTACTTACGTATGAAATAATTACGGTAAATTAGTTAAATACCGAATAAATTCTAGTGGGATAATAAACTACGTCAAGATAAGGAAAGGAATAAAATTAAACAGTCTTCTATCATCCTAGGGAATCCTAAGTTATTTTGCTATTTACGTAGAAATTAAAGTAGATTAATCAAGAATAGAACTTTAAATTAAAACTGAACAGGCTATTATAGCGAGTGAGTTATGTAAGGATCGAGTCACGTGGCGCTCGGTTCTCTCTGCCTACCCCGCAAGGGATTTGGCGTGAAGTTATAGATAGAGTCTATTATAATAGGAATCTACAGGTTATTTTTTTCTTGTAACAATTATATAACTAAAGAGGTACCAATAATTTTTTACCAACCAACTTTTATAAAATGAACAGCATTTTCTTTGCACTTACCGGCTTTTTCATTCATAATTGTTTAATTAGTCACAATCTGGACGCAAGAAGTACTTGCCTTCTTTTGTTAAACCAATAATTATAATCTTTATGGTACCATTTTTTACTCGCATGTCCGCAATTTTTTCTGAATTGCAGCCATAATAATACCACCCATCATTATTTTTTCATGCCAATATAGATTTCTTTGTTCCTTTTCGCTCTTCTTCTTCATAGTCGTTTTTCTAGTTTTCTTCTAATCATTTGTTTTACCTTTTTTTTTCTTTCACTTTCCTTTATCTTTTTTTTATTTCTTTGTTTCTTTTTCTTTTGATCAGTGCTATTGTCCCTAAATAAATCGTTGGTAACTTCTAAGCCTTTGTAATTTATAAACTTGCGTATTGTTTTTTTTTTACATTTGCGGTATTTGATATATTGTAATACCTACCGGTAGTAGATTATGAAATGGTGACTTTTGTGTGCCAAGCTTCTTAAGTTTTTTTTACTATGCCAAATAGTAACATTTCATATCGGACTCGTCTGAGGTATATATTGTCAAAAGCTTCCTGCTTCTAGTACTAAGTGTATATGGCATGTTTATTTGTTTAGATGGAGTTGAAATTTCTTCAGACAGTGGATTTATATTTTTCGGTTCGTTTTTGGAAGACAACGAACCATACAAGTTATTATAGTACCCTATAGTACGGTCCATGATTAAGTTGCGAAATTAAATAACTTGTGCTCCGATATCAGAGTTATCCGATGAAGACTTATTTATAACCGACAATCTAGAAGTAGCTTTTGATGTGGAAGGTTGCGGTGAAAAAGACTGCCCATCAGCAGTTTTTAATTGTGGCTTCTGCAGTGTTGTAATATCTGTTAGCGAAGCTTCAGATGGTAAAGTATAATCTACTAGGTGAATTGTAATTGGTGTCTCCCCAATATATTGTGCTACTTGTGTTAGTGATACTACGTCCAGTACAGAATATAACTGACGACCACTGTCATCGTCAATGGCTTGTGTTACTTCATCCAGAACAGAAGGTGACTGAGAATCATGATCATCGTCAAAGATGGTTATTTCTGAATCAGAATTGTTATAGTTACGAGCTGCTGAAGGAGATAAATCACTAAATTTAGGTTGGTCGGTTTCTGGTCAAAAACGAATTGATTCCTGCCTACTATTCACATTATTTCCTGGTTCTGGAAGTTCTGTTAATGCTGACGGTGCAAAAGCTACTTCGGGAATAGCATTAGGATCCCATGGATATAACCCAGTAGCTTTAAAGCCATTTGTAATATTATTTTGTGTCATGCATTTGGGCAATACTTTGTTTAAAATAACATTAAAGCGCTACCTTATACTTAATATAAGCCTTTTGTCTGAATACTGATACGAATATGTTAACACTTTTTCATCCCACTAATGTTCAAAAGATCGACTTATCAAAAGGCTGAAGTTGTGTGTGAAGTGTGTAATATTAGAGGGCAAGCAGTATAAAACCATATTTTGGTTTTCTGCTGCTTCTACAAACCTATAGTTCAAAAGGCATTTATCTCCATCAAAAATTAAAATGCATTTGTTATTTGATTTATACTTGGTAAAGTGATTTATAAAATCAATAAATAGTTCAGTGGTCATACTTCATTTTGCAGCCATTTTGACTAAAGTTCCAATTGGCAAATTATCAGTGAACTCAGGACTTAAACGTTTGCCTTTAAAAAAGACCACAGGGGGGATCGCATTGCCCATTGCGTTTACACAAAAGCTGGTATTGAAACATTTTCCGTGTTCGTGGGACACAAGATACACTCTGTAGGATCATTTTGCAGCTAATAACTGTGGCTGGTGATGTAGCGTCAATCGACGCCCTTTATCGTCTATATTATAAAGCCGTTCGGGGTGATTGACAATATCTAAATCATCATATAGTTCCTTCACCTATAGAAAATGTTGATTTACTATATATTTATTTAATTATTGGGCCTTTTCAGCATTCATGAACTGGGCTTTGCGTCTTGCAATTTCCGTATTTCGGCTAAGAAATTTCTTCAGATAGACCTTCACTGTAGTGCCTTTTTGATCATTAAATTTATTTGAAATGCCATTAATTTCACAGAAAGCATATGCTTTTGGTGTCATTGGTAGTCCCACTTCAGCAAATCTGATAATTCTTGCAACCAAATCTTTTTCTTGTTCTACACTCAAAGTAGCTATTTTCCCAATAACGTGCTCCCAGTTTTAATGTGGTACACCGAGGAACGTTGGGCCTTGCTAGAACCCGTGCCTTTGAAGGTATAAAACAAAAGTGAAATGATCTCATACTTCAACAGCAATGTCGGCTACTTTGCATTATAATCGAATTTCTAAAGTGAAACAAAATGTCGTGGCTACATTAATATTCAGCACTAGGACCCGACGCATCGTCAACGGCTTGACGTTCAACATGCAAATTGCAATCCGAAAATCTAGCAAAATTGTGTGCCACTAAATATTTTCGAAATTATTAATTCAGAACACCGTTGTTTGAATTGGTGGCTAGAATATAATTTAAATGTTAAACGAATTTGCGCCTCTAACGCTGAATTAGACTGGGGGCAATGGCGGGTTGGTTGGAATTTAATCGGGCAGGTAATCTACGGGGCGCATGCATATATTCATTCCATCATTTCTAGTTTGTGACTAGTGTGCGATCGACGCTATTGTGGATAGTTTAATGCCAAATCATTCATAGACCTATAATCACTCCGTTTAGCAATGATGCACCCTACCTCTCCTTGAAGTATTTACTTCGAAATTAAAGGAGGTGGGGAGGGAAGAGGAAATGTTATCTGTATCAGATAGAAACGACGGACGGGCAAAGTTGTGGCATATTTTTTCAATACTTTGTATCAGTCGCGCGATGTCACCTCTGCTGCTAATACAGCAACTCGTTAGGAGCTTACTGGTGACCTTACTCGCACGTAGGTACTCAAAACGACAAGCGCGATGGCTCCGCGGTTAATAACGCGACTTGGATACCAACGCTCATGGGTTCGATTCCGACACAGGATAAAGTTTTGTGTGTGCATGAACATGTCAGTTTTTCTTGGTTCGGTATTTTTAAGAGAGGTAGGGCGTAAGCACCCCGTCTGGCAAAGTACCTCCGTCTCACAGAAAACCGCAGTCTGATAACATACCTGGAGGGTTGTTCGGCTGCGTGGGAGTGAGGTCATCAGTAAGCTCCTAGGGAGTTGCAGTGTTAGCAACAGATTTAGAAAAAGGATGAGGAGGAAAAAACACAACAAACCTCCAGAGAGGTGTTATTTGGCAGCGGTTTTCCGTGAGGCGGATGTAAATCGCTAGACGGGATTCTTTGAGGCGCTCTACTTCTCTCAAAATTATTCAGGTGTAACATTTATAATGTTTAGTATGTTAACATTTTTTTTTATGTTAATATAAACTACTATCTATTCGTTAATAAACTCCACACAGCTCCTTTAGCTTTTTGAGTAAAATCTAAAAGAGTTTTAGTGATATCTCAGAATGGTTAATTGCTCTGAAAGTGCAAAACGATGAGAGGGATAGGAGGGACAGGGCATCTCAGCTGAGCGCTGGGGAGTGATGGATACTGAAAATAAATCAGGGCCCAGCAGTCGTTCAGCGATGACCAGATGCGCCCCTCCCCCAACCTAATGTATTACTGAGGTCATTTGGTTCTTTCAACTTATTGCCGCGCGTTACCAGCTGCCCTCAAATTCACATCAGTTTGAAACTAAAATTGCTAAAAAATATTGGTACAGTTTTGATACAAGTAGTATAATTTTTGGTTATGCGGCGTTAATTGAGTCAGAAACTTTACTTTAGAAATTAACCGACTGTGAAAAAGGTGGAGATTGTATATTCGATGCGTAGTATATTTATTTTCGTCTGTGTGATACTATAATGAATTGTGTAAAAAAATATGTTTTACTTTTTGTACGATGATAAAATGTTATATAACTCGTTTGCTTATAATTACAAAATTGTTGTTTTCATTACGAATGATTGATACAACTATAAAAGGCGTAACACCAGTAAACTATATACACCTTCTGATAAAACATTTAGTCATGGTAGGCGAGTCTTTGCCTTCTTTGGTCCTTACGTAATTTCGCATTGTATATATGTTTCGTCATTCTTTCTTCATGCATTCAGGTTTGAGCGTGCCTGTAAAAAGATATAAATATTACAAAAGCGTGCGAGGAGAATCTCGTGTTATGGCACTCGGTTCTCGCTGCCTGCCCCTCGAGGGTCCTAGTGTAAAAATATAGTAAATATACACGTTAAATTTCTAATGTTACTCAAATATATGTCAAACTTTTTATTTCGCTGTTTTAGTGAAAGGGACTCATATTTCCGGCGCGCCTGCTTTATTGCGGTAATAGAATACAGACTATCTATAATAACCGCTCGCAATTAACGAATGTGTTTTATTAATACCATTAATCTGCATGTCGCCTGTAACTGGGGTAAGGAAATACCCCTTAGGGCGTACCCTACAGTTAATTTAGTAAACCAAAACAGAGACGTTCCCACTTGGTGAATAATAAGACATCTCCCCAGCGAGGAAATCACGCGCCATGGGATAACACGGGCTTCGTTCACAATATAATATCAATATGACAGATATTACACAAATCGCGTCGTCTGGCCTGGAAGATCTTGATAACAGAACAAAGACGTCATTGTATCAGAGGGGATTTAGACAAGAGAACTATCAATATCCATTAGTTTATGAATTGTGCCTACTTTCCTTTACCTAATGTCTAACATTAGGTAATTTACCTAATTCTCCGTTTACATGAAAATGTGTTAGTCGCCTTTGCCCCAAAAACTATGTCTGATCTTAATAATCTAGTGTTGTGGAGAGATACATAGGTAGTATTTACTTATATACTACTAACGCGACAATCAAGCCTACGGCATGCATGATGGTAAGTCTTTACCGTAGGTTATTGACGCTTGTAGCATCACAACACAAACAAAATCGACACAAGAAATTGTAAGTACGTACATTTTCATCGTCCGTAATAATGTACCTACTGGGAAAAATCTTAGAGTGCAAATGCGGATCATAGATAATATTCAAGCCGCTCGAATACCATTGGCATGGCTGTTGACAGTTGTTATCTGACAACAACCACGACAAACATGGTCTGTGTACGGAGGAAGTTCATGTACTAACGCGACAATCAAGCCTACGGCATGCATGATGGTAAGTCTTTACCGTAGGTTATTGACGCTTGTAGCATCACAACACAAACAAAATCGACACAAGAAATTGTAAGTACGTACATTTTCATCGTCCGTAATAATGTACCTACTGGGAAAAATCTTAGAGTGCAAATGCGGATCATAGATAATATTCAAGCCGCTCGAATACCATTGGCATGGCTATTGACAGTTGTTATCTGACAACAACCACGACAAACATGGTCTGTGTACGGAGGAGAGAAGAAACATAAATTCAATGACTACGATAGCTATTGCTTGAGTCACGTCAATGTTCGATACTGCATTTATGCCCTTGAACTTCTCTACATTATTTTGAGTTTCATTAAATTTAATTCCAAAACCTGCGTTTGGTAGTTCCAGTACGCAAGATTCATCAGTAACATACAAATATAAATGGGAAATGATTCATTCCAAATTCCGATATACCTATGCCCGAATTGAAAGGTCGACTGCGACTGACGTATTTTTAATTACCTTCGACCACGTCGTCGGGCCGGCTCGATATTGAATTTCTATAGTGGACATAAATAAGTCGAAAGCCACCTCGGTCTCAACGCTCACGTCCTGTTAACTACCACATTCGTATGATACTGAGCGCGTAATTAAAAAGTCATGTCTAGCCTATCTCCTTTCTTTATTGCACCGCCACACAATTACTTTCAACATTATAAATATAAGTTACGTGAAATATTGTAGCGAAACCGAGTTTAAAACTGTAATTGCCTCTGGGAGTACATTTTGAATATCTCTGCGTTCGTCCGGCAAAATACCAAATGTTTGGGGTATGTTTAGGTAAAAAGTTAGGTATTTTAATTACCCCAATCTTGATTGAATCTCCGTGCGAGCTTGATTGAATTTCCGGACGAAGCTATCTCTCGTATTTGCGGAGTGTTGCGGGCGCCACCGTCGCCTCTCGGGCTCAGTCTGCTGTGACGTCACACTGCCGATTACATTTTTTTTATTATCCGCCACGGTAAACAGCCGCTCATAAACGCTGCCCCACTCTTTATATTTTGTTGCGATGTCCGTGATAAAACCATGATAGAGCTTCCACCGCTATAAAACGTTATTTGAATTTCATTCTGTTTCTTTATTTCGGGGTGTGTTCATTGATCGCTCATGTTAGCATATTCCTGGAGAAATTGACTCCTATCAAAATGTCATAAGTCAGTGCTGTTTACGAGGATAAATCACGCTGAAGAATATCGCAATAAGTGTACCTTACACTACCTACGGTTGAGGTGCTTCAAGCAGTGGGTAATCGTACACTTTGGGGTTCTATGATTGATGTGACGGGTAATAAGGCCCACAAGTATTGCAATTTGTTTACCCTCATCGCTTTAATATACCTACGCGCGTTACAAAGACAGGTTTTCGTTTCGTATTTTATACCGATCAACAATACCGGCCCCGACGTTCACCGATAATTGGAGAAAAAGTCCCCGAGGAACCAATTTCGCTGACGTTGCTTGTAAAGCGGGCGGGCTCAGTAACGTATACGTATAATATATACAAAAAATAAATTATTAGCGATCCATCATTTCCATTTTGACAAATACTGATATAACATAGGTACTTTGGCATGTAGGTGGTACACCGCAACATACTTAGTAAAATAATGAAATTATGTGTGCACTTGGTCCAAGAAGAAATAAACAGGAGTATTTTTTATTTCTATATGTATAATCTATTAATTAATAAATGACATGGTATATGAAACATGTTTTATCGTTCATGTCGTATAATATATTTTATACTAGGCGTTGTCTTTTGCCCCGCCTGGTGAAAGTTTTTCAGGAATCCTAAGCTTACTTCTCAAATAACTCTAACTTATTATACCGCCGCAATATGATTTGTTACTGTGAAAAATATATATCGAAATCTGCGCTTTAGAGACCTTCACCAGAACTATGTCACTTGGTGGCTTTTGTATCTATGTCATCACCAGATCGTATGTATTGGCCATTTAATGACCAGGCTGATCGCTTAATATCGATAATATGTTGGTACTCCATGGGTGTTATTCAATTACTATCAAATCAAGCTAACGATTGAGTTCCATTTCTACGTACGCAGTCTAAAATGACCTAACAAATCCACTGTCAGCAATGAGTGTAAATAAAAAAATATACTTAACAATCAACACGAAAATTTTAGAGAGGTAGGCGTATCAAACCAGCCCATCTAGAAGGAGGTACTTCTTCACAGAAAACCACAGCCAAATAACAACTCCCTGGAGGGTTGTTGTATTTATGCGCGTCAGTGAGGTCACTAGTAAGCTTCTAATGAGCTATGTTAGCAGCAAAGGTGGCATCCCACAAGTGATACAATGTTTTGCAAGTGTTCATAGGCTACAGTAATCGTTTTACATCAGGTGGACCGTATGCTTGTATGCCTCCCGAAGTTGTATACAAAAAGCTTATGCGGTATTTCTCAATCCATACTATAAAAGCAAAACCTTGTACATAGAAGAAAAGTAATGCTTATTTTAACTAAAGCTAATAATTATTTTACTTTAAAACCTCAAGAGGGATTTAGGTGGGCAAGGGAGTAAAGTCTCTAGTCTATACTCTACGTGTTGCAAGCATCCACACGTTGTATTATACATTATTGTATATTTAGATCAGGCGAGATAAACGCTCGTTTATCATCCGACTTATTATAAAAAACATACTAAAAATCCCCATAAAATAATTTAAGTTAAGTGTAACTTAAGACACAGTAACAAATAGTTCACGACAATATTTCACTGTGAAATTAACATAACGGAACACGAAACATGTAGGTATGACATGTAACCCAAATAAATGTTTAAGTAAGTTTATTCCATCCATTTCAAGTTCTTGAATGTTTTAAAATGTCACGTATTAACTCGCAACACACAGTAACAACCTATTTTTAATGTAGTACTTCTTATTAGCTAACTCAGTACTGAGGCAAAGTAAGTAAAGTTAGTTACTAGAACTATTTATTTATTAAATAATTATTTATTTAAGTCGAACTCAGTACTAAGGCAAAGTACTAATAACTAGAACGCGTTTGCTGCCTTAGTAAGTAAAATAAATAAATAAATATTGTCGGACAAATTACACAGCGCCATCTAGCCCCAAAGTAAGCGAAGCTTGTGTTATGGGTACTAAACAACTGATAAACATACGTAAATACAATTTTTTTTTGTAAATACATACTTATTATACTTAGAAAACACCCAGACCAATACAAACAGACATGTTCATGCACACAAATGTTTGTACTGTGTGGGAATCGAACCCACGAGCGTTGGTGTCAAAGTAGTGAAACAACGCTTTTCACCACTGCGCCACCGAGCTCGTCGTATCCCTTTTATATATATCTTTCCCTTTTATATTTTAATTCATAATTCACAACATAATGCCATAAGCACGTGAACAAATGTATTAAGAGAGGTAGGGCGCATCAAAGCAGCCCGTCTGGGGTAATACATCTACCGCACAGAAAACCGCAGCCAAATAATAACTCCCTAGAGGTTGTGTTCCTGCCTGTGAGTGAGGTCACCAGTAAGTTCCCCAGGAGTTGCTGTGTAAACAGCAGAGGAGGCATTTCTCAAATAGTATTATAAATGTTTATTTAATGTAATGTATGTATTTATTTACTCGTAGATGTATGTATCTGTGTATGTGTATATGTATGTATTTATTTATTGATAAAGATTTGTTATATTGTATGATAATGAGTCAAATTTGTAAATATTAAGTTTAATATTGTTAACATTGTTGATACTTAACACTGTTTTCTCACCTATAAGTGTTACTTTGTCACCCGACCATTGACGATTTCTTTAACAATCTATGAGGTTGGCTGGAAGAGATCTCTGGTAGAGATAAGCTCACCTTTGTACACTGTTTATGTAACAATAATCTGTATATCAATGTGCAATAAAGAATCTTATATATCGCAAGCATTAATGGGCTGCGGTACCCGCTATGCATCGGGTAGGCCGTATGTTTGTATGCCTCCCGACGTAGTATAAAAAAAAACAAAATAACATATTCTTAAGATCACTTATTTCTCTTATTCCTTTCAAACTTTAGTGACCAAATCATTGACATACTTTAACTCCTGGATTGTCGAGATTTTAGTATTTGTGCACAAGCTCGGTGACGCAGTGGTTAGCAACGCTACTTTAACACCAGTGCTCGTGGGTTCGACTATCACACATGACAAACATTTTTGTGCATGAAAATGTCCGTTTGTATCGGTCTGAGTGTTTTAAGAGAAGTAGAGCGCATTAAAGCCATCTAGGGAAATATATCGACCTCACAGAAAACCGTAGCCAAATAACAACTCCCTGGAGAGTTTATGTATTCTTGCGAGTAAGGTCACCAGTAAGCTCCTAAGAAGTTGCTGTGTTAGGGTGCCATTCCTGAAAAAATGCAATTTTGCCAAAAAAAATAAGAAACGCTGATCGAAGCCCGGTCGTCCAGATACGTATCAATTAATCCTCCTAACTACTCATTTTAAACACTAATACCAGCTATGCGACATTATAATTATTACATATTTGGATGCACCGTGTACACTGTCCACTTTATACATTCACAAAAGGCCCCGGTTCGAAACCCACTAACAGCACTGTCTTTTTACGCATATTTCTACTTTAAGTACTTTAAAATAGCAATAAAAACATATAAATATGTTTTATGTATATCTAAAACGGCACTAACGAATTGGATCAAATGTTGTAATTAGATAAGGTTTTGTTTTTTTTTATTTATCTATATGGAAAAATGCGATTTAATACAAAAAAATAATTAAAATTCTGAGTGAAGCTGGGTCACGCAGGTACTTACTCTAAACGAAAAATTCTTGTATACTCGTGAATATATGTGTATCTATGAAACATCTCTGAAGATTTGAATTTAATTTTATATTTAGATAAGTTTTTGCTTTTTAAGTTTATCTATATAGGTGTCACCCCCGAAAAAAATCGTGGTTTAAAAAAATCTATAAAAATCAACGAACGAAGCTTGGTTGCATCGGTACTATTGTAGAAATTGCCAAATTTACACTATTAACAAGTACTTCAAATAACGTTTCCAATATAGAAAACAAACGATTTAGTCCAAAATAGTTAGTAGACATACGATTTGTCCAGAATTAAAACATATAATCATGTAATTATGTATGGTCAATATCGACGACTTTTGATTAAATAAATTTTATATACGTGATAATAAAAGAATAATAAACCTCAACAATATAGAGTGTATCCGCCCCCACAATGGCCGGCGCACTTAATGAAGTGTGCAGAAGTGTCAATTAGGTTCTCGTCTGCTATAAAAATACACGAAGAGGCAATAGAATCCCCCCCAACAACGAACAGATATAGACGAGGTGGCACGACCAAGAATGGGGATGGGGACAACGAAGAAAATAGTTTTAAGAATCTACATTATACGAGTGTGTTACATAATTACATTTTTTCTATGAAAATATAATTATGATCACTGCTAACGATACTTGTCTATATGCAAAATGATCAATTTAGCTCATTCTACCTACAGTGCTTGCGAGCTGTCATTCGGTTTGAAATACGATAAAGTTGACAAAATAGCAGCTAACTATTTTTGCATTATGACATAACAACAACTTGATAGCCCGCCCACCCCGACCTCGTCCCGGCAGAATATAATTATTTTTAAAAGTAGTAGTAAAAATATTAGATGTGAAAACTGTAAAATATTAGATTAGGATTCTTTCTCTTTTACTATCACTTTCCCTCCTTTCAGGCTATTTGCCAAATTATGTGTTTCTGGGTACCTAATTTTCTTATTTGGTTAAATGTAGTAAGGAATTTCCTTTATTCATTTTCATTTCTTGCTCTTCCCTGTCCCTACTCTCTATCACTCGTGTTCCCGAATTATGCTTTTGTTTTATTACTTTGTTTTATCATCTTCTTTGGTCTATCATTTAGTAGTTCCAGTTTTTTCCCACATCCATGCTACCTTTTCCTCTCTTAGGTACCATATATGTTAAGTTTCTAATCAGATCGCTCTGCTGAAATTTTATGACTTCAATACATTTTCAAAAAATAACATATAAGCGGTAGCTGATTTAATATCATACGTACTCATTATTGACTACGGTAAATCTCTAAACTAAATCAGAGTGGCTAAATACACATCTTGGAGTCAGGAATACACACGCTTTCAGTGTTGCTATAAAATTGAAAGCTAGCTAAATAAGCCATTTGGTCATGTGGATTAAATACCATTTTCTTTTTATAATTGAATCATAGTTAATCGGCTTGAAGTATTTCGTGTCTGGACAGTGTGTATTTAGGTTACCAAGGGTCTATTATTTCAAAATACAAAAAAGTAACATAAAAAAATATTTTTTAATTTTACGTTTAAATGTAATATTCTCAATTTTAATTGAAACTAAATACGCACAATATTAGTCGTAATTTTGATTATTTATTTCATATCAACAACGTTTATATTTACAGCGATTGTTATCCTGGAACATGGTTTCACTTTTTATTTCTTTTATACAACACCGCTTGCAATGTATTAAGTATAACTCGCATGATGCCACCTCTTCTGCTAACATACCAACTCCTTAGGAGTTCATTGGTGATATCACTTCACACGGATATACGACAACCGTCCAGGAAGTTGTTATTTAACTACGGTTTTCTGTGAGTTGGAGGTGCTTCTCCAGACGGGCTGCTTTTATGCGCCTTATCTCTCGGAAAAATACCCAGACCAAGGCAAATAGACTTGTTTATGCACACAAATGTTTGGCCTGAGTGGGAACAGAACCCACTAGCATTGGTGTCAAAGTAGCGTTATTAACTACTGCGCCACCGAGCTAGCTATACCGACATCGTCTGATGTCGGAATTATATTGACTACTACGAGATTAAGTTTTTGATTATCACAATTTGCTAATTTACCATTTCTTTATTAATTTTGGTTTACTGGGTCCCATACTACTCTTAATCGCAGTCGAGGCGTATGTTGCTTTACCTACTGGATATAACAAATAACAAATTTTAGAGGCTTTACGTTAGCCACCGTGTCTCTGAAAAAAATGCAAATGCTTTGAAAGCGTGTACTTATTAATATTTATTCTTATGCACACTACTTAAATGTTTGCAATTTTAATACATATATTGTTATAAGTTTTTATATAAATAAAAAAAAATATGTCATTGCCCGGATGGACGCCAAGGTAAAGGTCGTATTTTCAGATTTATTGACAATTAAGACATCTGTCATTAATTCTGAAAGCTCGAAGACTAAGTTCTTTGAGAGTTCAGTTTTTCAGAAGCACCGATTGCGACCGGCGTTTTTCGGGTCGGCACGTGTCTGTCGTAAACCTGGTTTTACAGGGATGGCAACCCCGCCCTGTGAGGAGTCCGCAGGGGGAATAGTCGCAGTAAAAAGTGGCCGGCAGTTAAGGCGATTCCACATTGCCTCCCTTTTATCAACTTAATACAGGTGACGAAATGTAAACAATGTGTTATTGCCGAATTGGGAGAATGCGGGGTGGAAAATATCTCTCCATTTTTATCGTCACGAAAACATCTTTTTATCACCGGAAAATTAATATACATTTTTATTGACTTTTTCTGTTATGTTTATTATATTCCAGTTGTGGCCGTGACCGCGTGAAGATTGGAAAAAAATCTTAAATATTATTTTAGATCTATCGTTATATTAAAATTCACGTAGAAGTTTATGCATTTTTATTTACTCCGTCAGATAGTAAAGAGTTGTCATTATAACACGTAATTCAACAGACGCTTGAGGACAGGAAGAAATAACGTATTTGGCCACCCGACTAGCATAATAGAAGACAGAAGATAGGCTACATGTCAGTCGCTGTTCTATTATTCTAGCCGCGAAATTGAAAGTGCATATGCTCGTTTAACTTCACGAGTATTATCGTACCTATTCAAATATTAATAATTCTGAATGTGCTAGTCATGCACATTAAGTTTATACTTAGTCATTATTTAATCATACGGAAAACTAAATATTTTATGTAGGAAGTTGCTTACGCTGACTAATTGCAGGCCTTAAATAGTATATATTTTGTTTTTATAAACCTCGTGACATACAAATACATGGCCCACTTGATGTAAACTGGTTACAATAGCCTATGAACGCTTGCAATACATTGAGCATTGCTGCTAATATAGCAACTACTTAGGAGATTATTGGTAAACTCAGTCACTCGCAGAAACAAAACTCTCCAGGAAAAGAAACCCTCAAGGAAGATGTTACTTGGCTTCGATTTGTGTGAGGTAAAGGTACTACTTCAGTCGGATAGCTTTGACTTTGACCTCTGACAATGCAGTGTCGAATGCATCAATAGATGCATTAATAGTTACTTTGAGGTTTAGAATAGCATGTTCCTTATTTAGCCAAAATAAGTCAGACTATAAATAACATATCCTAACTAAGCCTAATAGAATTTGTACTTCATAAACTACACGTATTACATTAGCAAGAATATAATTTTATTACAGACTTGTGATAACATAATATTAAACGTAAACCGCCTCATAAGATAACATTGAGGTACCAAGAATTTTCATCGCCATCGTCTTGCAGCCGCCTCTGCAATATACCGTGACATTCATTCGACAGAGACAACAATACGGGTACTCTTATGGCTTCTGACCTCGGTTAGAAAGAAACAACTAGACGTTTAACCGCACGCCCTTAATTTCTAAAGGTTTTATTGCATTCCCCGCAAGCACAGACGCTTAAACTTTATTGCTCTGGGATTAAAGTAATATTTGCAGCGTCTAAATGATGTCGAGGCAATTTCGTGATATTAAACGCTGTCTATGTGGAATTGGAGGCTCAGGTCAATAGTGTGGTGTTGCCAGCAGTTTGCGTGGTATAATCGAGCGAACTTTCCATCGTTCACATTCTTAGTCGACAACGTGGGATAATATCACGTTCCTTTAAAGTATTTGCGATGACGGCATAGTTCAGCGTTTCAAACCTTACCTTGGAAATAGAAAAACGAAACAAAAACAGCTTTAACAATGTACGCAAGTTAACGTTTTTATACGTGATATACATTTATTAAAACTTATTGTATGAAGTACAGTGACTACATTTTATAACATTCCTGAAAAATAAGTTTGGAAAAAATTTAAATCTATGATTGTCGCCTACATAGCTACATATTTTCTTAATAATTACAAATATTTCATAGCCTATTCTATTACACTGTAATGTTTATTTAATATGAACAATATATGCATTTTAATTTAGGTTTCTTCTCTTCTTAGGTCCCAGATCTTATTCTGCCTTATACTCTAACGTAACTTATATCAATGACTACATATATATATGCGTATGTAAAAGCCAGTACCATGTACCCATGGGTGAGCCCATTGGTATGTTAGTAGAACTTAGTGGCTGATATTAATTCGAACAGTTCTTCCGAACACTCTTTTGGTATAGCTACTAAAACATATATAGAGAGAGGCGATGTCTCTACGTGTAGACAACAACTGCTGTCAATTGATAATCGTTGGTCCGGCGATTTGGAATGCTCAGCGTCGTATGCAGTGAAATGTAGTCCATAAATACTGATCAATGTTGCCATTTTAGTTACTCAACAATGAAGATCAGGGAGACTATTTTAAATATTTAAACAATCATAATATTCATAAATCGTATTTACGACGTAGTTAGCACCAACAAAAACATCATATATATTAAAAACTAAATTATGCTACGAGTATATTAAATCATTGCTCTTCAGGAAAATTGTATTTTTACCTCTGTTAATCACCTTTAAATTATTTAATCTCAATGTTTATACTTTTTAATAATGAGCGACGTATCTGCGTATCATTTGAATCATAAACTCCATTTAGGAGCTATGCAATTTCACCGTTAGTGTTGATGTACTGCATAAACAAACATAAATTCTATATTAACCGTGCAGTCACATACGCTTATCAAAGCATAACAGAGTATCGAAGCTCCCTGGAATTCACAGTTGAATGACTTGGCAAAATTTCTCAGCTAGACTCGACAGATAGTAAAAGATGTGCCCCGCGAACGAGGCGATAGAATGGGATCTGAAAAGTGCACGCGCGTTGAAATGCATACGCTATTGCCGACGCTTCCGAATCCACTCACAGTTTTGTTGCACTCCGTGAGGAACCAGCCGCTGGCTCTTTTCTATTTATTAGTATCACCCGTTTACGTTAAGGCGTATTTTATTTAAATTTGCAATATAAATCTGAAACAACGTTCATCTTACAAAGGTTTTATTTTGCCGTGTAATTTCTGATGTAAGAGAGTTGGTTGCAAAGGGAGTGTCGCCGTTAAGATAAGAAAAGACATACTTCATTAGTTCGGACATGTAAAGATAGAATGACGAAACAGATATACAATGCGAAAGTGGAAGGATGTAGGAGCCGACAAAGGCTTAGACCTACCTGCCATGACCAAATTAGTCGGGTTTTATCAGACGGGGATGTCCGAAGCCCTAGGAATCGTCGAGCGTGCATGAAAAGAGCTATGAATGTGAAAGCGAGCGAGATGTGTAAGTACCGTGGCTACGGTGCTCGGTATTTTCTGCGTACTCCTCAAGAGACCTGGCGTGAAGATATACATACATAAATATTACCTATCACTGAGCGTAAATGGATTATTATCATCCTTGTAGCCATACCTAACTCAGCTACTAAATAAAAAGACATTATAGCAATTATTAAATCTACCTGCACGTGGAGTACACAACAAATGTGATACTGGCAAAAGAAGGTAAAACTCAGCGATATTTTGCAAGATGTAATCTGACTCGGGCAATTTCGCTCAAATTTACAAAAGCCTGCAATCTGAAATAAATTCTTCGAAGGTTTATTACGTCCCTACGAGTTATTAAGGATATTAGACAACTTCAGAAGTGTAACTGCATTAGTAGCAGGAGCGGCATATACACAACGATATCCCATGCATTCTTTTGTTAAATGCTTCACATCAAGTAAATTGTAAGCTTGGTACTACCGGACGCAATATATAAAAGAATAATAGTAATTTGGAAACAAATAACGGCGAAATTGGTTCGATCCGTCATCCCTCCATCACGGGTCCGATTGGCAGCATCAGTGGAGATGCACGAGGGCTCCTCGATCGATCCACTCACACCCTCCAGATATGATTAGCGGCTAATTGAATCCCGGGGTGAGATCCGCACAGTTTAGTTTTCTAATTTACGACTTTCCTTTGCTCGGGAGTGTAAAGGGTTGAATTTAATTATCTTCACGTTGGGGCTCTCAACTATAATTCACAAAAAAACGAATGAAATTGCATTTGAAATCTGTAAAGCTTCGTCAACTTTCAGATATACACTTATTATTCCGGTTTGGTATGAGTAGCATTTCGTAGCACCACTACGCAAGTTCGTAGAGCAGTATAGGCCTTTCTATCTTTATTGCAAAATGTTTTAAGTGACGTTAATAGTTATTTTAAATATTATAATATGTTCATGTTTTATGACTATCCTAGCTTGTGCACGCGGTTTTGCCCGCTTGGAAAAGATATCTTACAGAGATATCTGGGAAAGATTTAAAGAAGAAGGGGAAGATTTTAGGAATGAAAACTATTAAAATACATTTAAGTACAATAAAATTTCATTTAAAGAATGTAAGACATGTCTAAAGCAAATAAAATAAATAATATTTATCTTTAATTTAAGTATAGAAAGATATACTCAATAATACGCGTTACATATTGTAACCTTAAGTGAACTTCGATTCATATTAACGTTTAATGAATATTAAAACAGAGTGTGAGAGACAGTGTGTGAGACACTGGATTTGGTCACGGTATATATTTAAAGTTACATACATATAATAATAAATAACCCCGCAGGGCAGCTTGTAGCGAGCTGTTGGTGCGTAACGACACCACGGGTACCCGAGTGCTCCAGAGAGTCGATCAGGGCCTTCGTCGCCGGCGAATCTTCGTCGGTCGGAGTGGAAAGTCAAGAAGGCCCGCAGGACTCTCAGCTCTGGCTTGCCTTCATTGGCCGTCCAGAGAGGAGTCAATAGAGCATATTGTTTTATCAGGTGATACGCTCCAGGGGGAAAGTGTTAAAGGGCATAACGCCGCGAGTAACTTAGGAGAAAGCGCAACACACCTATCGGCACCCCTGAGTCACTCACACCGGTGTTGCCCCCGGCCGACTTTCTCTGGCATTTCGGGGGTCCATCCAGTGAGTGGCGAGCCACCGCCTGTCAGGATTAACATCAAATATGATAGTTATGGCAGGCGTCCGTCCCTCTTCTGCAATAGCCCAGTACAAATAATCCCTCCAGATCTCATTTTAATAACCCACTTTTTTCCGACATATTTCCAATAATCACAATACCTGCCGTGACGTGTTCATTGGTATATTATATTCTCCCATTGATATACCCTGGAGCGGGTCACAGCGGGTGTACAACATTACATACAGTCTTTCCTAAGGGGCCTCTACGCGTTGGATCCCTATCCCCGCGCACGCCTATCAAATGACCGGGATTAATACCCGTGACTGCAAAGAAAATAATAGATAAATAAATAGACTGCAATAATAAGCAATATCATAGAGGTAAGATTTTTGATTATCGTATAAAAATGCACAATAAGATTATGTAAGTGAAGCTACGAGTAATAAACTCTAAATAATTTTGCTATTTTTAGAAAATAATGTTATCAATGTTTAACTTTGAGCATCTCTATAGTTTTATCTAACCATAGTTTTATTGCTCCGTTAATCGGGTGATATTTTTTGCATAGAATTTGCTGATAATCACTTCCAACTTCAACTTTGTATTCCGAGGGCACGCTCACTCCTCCCCTGTGTTACGAATTTGATAATGAAAGGGCCCCACTTGTGTGCTGCAGAGATAATGTAAATAAGTATGCAAATTATACACCAAGTTCCATTCAAATGAACCTTTGCGGCTCTTTAAAGTTTTACTCAAAGCCAACTCTGATATACGCGAGCAAAGATTTCCACCCCTCCATGTGTGATATGAAACGAACAAATTTGAATATTTTGAAATAAGTAAATGATGCACAAACAGCCGCGGATTCGTGTCGGAAAAGTTTTACGTCGAACCCTATTTATAGTATTACGAGTTTGGTAAGAGGAATAGCGGCTAACAACCTCACATTACATGTGTATATTGAGGCGAGAGCATACCCCAGCGTACGTATTAACCCGCTTTCAGAAAAATGATGCGAAGAATGGCGATGACTGTTGTCATATTCGGGCGCTGGGCGTATCGGGGGCGCTCTCCCATTTCACTGCGCGTTTGGCACGGAATGTGTAAAATATTTTCGTTGTAAGTGAAAGTCGCGCGTGATAGCACACTGTGACGCCTCACCATCAATCATTTATCCGCGAGTCGCTTCCACGATACCGAGAAAGGCTTCTAAAGCAACGCCACTTTGATATCACGTTTAAACCAACTTTAAAAGGCTCCCCTTCATCGCTTGTATTGTTAGGTGAAAAGAAATGTGCAAACAAAATAGATTGATACCGGCTCTTGATAAGCCCATATTGAGTTTTATTTTACAAATTTTATCTCAACTGAGATGTGTTGCTTTTTATGAAATAAATTCTTCACGAAGTTTACCGCTTTCAGTTTGTGCATCGACGTAAAAATTCTGTTCAAATGAGCAATCCTATCTAGCTTCGAGTTCGTTTTAGGTTTCAGTGTATAAAAGAAAACCATGCCAAGCGTCTTTCTATCAAAGATGTAGACGTGTAATGGCGTCTTGTTACCGACGCCCTGCACTCAACTGTAAGGTATTATTTTCCAGTAAGTGCAATCCAATTTGCGCTTCTTTCTTGAAATAGCATCTAAAAAAGCAATGGCAACACTAGCTATTGGTGTAAGTAACTTACTTACGAGATTCTTTTTCAGTATTTAGAGGCGTAAATGGCTTGTTACGCCTTTAGAGACAGAGTCCAGCTAAATTACACATAGTGTAAGTATGAGCTAGCGTTACTTAATCCAGACCCAGATAGAGCAAATAGTTTTATGTTATAGAGGACCGCAAGGAGCGTTAAATTGTTATTTTGGTATTCTGCATGGGTAAGGTACTTCTGAGAAAGAAAGTCGTGGAGAGGTTTTTAGTGGGTTGGCAACCGCAAGAGTCACACCCCTAGTATTCCAAATGTCTATAATCTACTGTAACTACTTACTATCAGGCAGGCTTGTTTGTCACCTTAGCGGTTTAAACATAATATCTACAATAAGCGTTTTACTTATGTCGAGCCGGGGAAAGCTTGGTTGCTACCTGACCTGGTATTAAAAAATGGATATGCGTTAAATTGAGCCATCAATCAACATTATTTTCTTATTTCTGTGGGAATTTATTATTTACCAAGCAACAGCGCTTTTCATTCGTAGTATTGATGAATACATAGGTCGGCTCCTATCTATAAGTTTAACGATCCTCCCTTATTGCTACCGGGATTGTTAACAAACCGACAAGATTGTCTGTAAAGGTATATCGCCCTCGTTACTTGGCATTTTCTTACAATCTCGGCAAGTAGCAAGCTGGGACAGCGTTCCTAATGGACCAATATATCAAATAGGATTAAGTATAAATGAGAGAAGCGCAACCGCCTGATACTTTGTTGTGCGACATGACCAGAATAGATAGTGCGGAATTGATATTTTATCACTTTTTATCACTTATTAAAGTTTATATAAGTAAGTTGTTGACATTTACTTCGCCATTGATCATCATCATTTTAGCATATATTAGTCCACTGCTGGACATAGGCCTTTCCTCTAGAGAGCCACTCACCACGATCCTCAGCTACCTGTAACCATCGCTCCCAGATCTTTTGAGGTCGCCAATAAATCTAGGGGGGCATCGTCCCACACTGCGTGTACCAGTTCGTGGACGCCATTCGATACCCTTTCTCCCCAACGGTAGTCGGTTCTACGAGCAATATGGCCGCCCCACTGTT
This sequence comes from Pyralis farinalis, assembly GCA_947507595.1. Lineage (NCBI taxonomy): Eukaryota > Metazoa > Arthropoda > Insecta > Lepidoptera > Pyralidae > Pyralis > Pyralis farinalis. The sequence goes on along the minus strand of OX382264.1, from coordinate 22,800,896 downwards.
ACTTCAGCTTGCTCATCCTTTTACTTTATTATTTTTATTTACTTATTCTTAGATTTTAGCGTCTTCTAATTGTTGTACCGCCATCAAACTCGGCAAATGAGTACAATTTTAAAGCCGTTATAATATATAATATAATAAATTTATTTATTTCTTCTCACAACAACAATAAACAGTGACAATGAACAGTAAAATTTTTGTTTGTGGGTACATTGTGTCGTGTGAGAAGCTGGTGCCTGAGGTAGGCTTTGGAAAGCTTGGAGTACAGGTCACTAGGTTCCCACCTTTCGGCTTTGTTACACTATATATAACGCAATAACTAGTTTCTAGTATATTTTTTCTTTAATGTACAGTTTTGTTAGTAAGATATATATTATGAGAATTGTTTGGTAATACAATTTTAGAAGCCATTTGTGTCTATAATTTTATGAACAAAAATTTAAATTCAGCTTTATAGTCAGTATGCAAATTAAGAGTAATTAGTGTGCGTTTCAGATATATTAAATGTGTCTAGACCAATTTTGAACTTACAATCATGTGTGCTGGAAATCGATAGAAAGTTTATTATTAGTTTTGTTGTATAAAAATCCACCCAAATAGCAAAAATATTTTCTAGTGAACGTATTATTGGAATAAAATTTTGAACAAATTTATTTTTACGCTTAGCCACATTCTGTATTTTAGCATCGAGTGAATTAGCGGCGTGTTGCTTTAATATCACATAGAGAATGAAGATTTGGCGGACTGTTAGTACTTTCCAATGCTGGTATAGTAGTTCAGTTGAGCAGCGATAGTGGAAAAATGCGCTCACTTTTAAGATTGCTCTTTGTGCGACCTCGATTTGATTCATGGTAGATGGCCCCACGAGGTAATGCAATAAGAAAGAAGACTCTGTGTAATGACACCTAGAAACTTTATTGAGGATACGGTCTCAATAGAGTTGCATGAGCACGGAGTTATATTTGTATTAATAGAGCAACGATGCGCTATTATAGGATTGAAAGCTATTTTTGAAGTTATACTTCTTTAGGCGCGTTATGAAAAAATTATGAGAGTGAAATTTTAAGATGCGCGCGCATCACTGTAACACAAAAGTAACAGGTCGAAGCTGCTAAATGTTTCACGGCATTACCGGTAGATGGCGCTATAGTTAAAAATCTATTACATTTGTACTTGACATTTGACTTGTATGTAATACATTCCATAAACATCGCCGCTACTAATTGAAAGACTTTTAATTTTACTCCAATAACCCTTCTTATAAATTAAAATATTATTATTTAATATAATTAATACTAAATGTTATTAATTTATTAATGTTAAATATTTATTTAATGATGCCAAATAAGTATAACTTCTCACGCGCGTACATAAGTACACGCACCCATTTTTTTATGAATAGAATTACGCCTAGAAAATGTAATGTACTTAGTCTTTTCTGAATTTAGTGTCAATAGATTGGTTTGTAGCCACCTGTTAACCACATCAAAGCCTAGTTGGGTAGTATTTTTTGCAGCTTCCCAGGTTTTGTGAGTAAATAGAAGACAGGTATCATCGGCATAACTGATAATACGTCCATTGGAGAGCCTCAATATCATATGGTTTTTCCACCAAACCAATTCACATATGGTTTTAGAGAGGAACCCAGAACTAATTAGGATTACGTTTGACAATGATGTGTTGGAACAGATGGGTAGGATTGTTTATCTTGAATGCGATTTAGCGAACAGTAGAGACGGAAGGTACTCCTCCGATGTGGACAGACAAGTGAGTGCTGGGAAAGCATCTTAGCAGTAAAAACTTGAACTAGGACGTACAGATCGCTATACACAACGCATTTCAACGCTACTCGTAATTTATGTAAGCAAGAGTTGGGTATGTTAGAGAAAGCATGAAAGTAAGATAAGCATGGTGTAAATGCGAGAGTTGAGCTAAATTGTGACGTAACGCTTGTAGATTACGATTGCTGTTGCGAAATATTGTATGTAAGAAACAGAATTGGTTTGAAAGAGAGTATCGGTGTTGAAATAAGAAGAGGCATGCTCCGTAGATTCGGACATATAGAAATAACGCAAGAAGATAGAATTACGAACCAGATATAAAACGCAAAAGTAGAAGGCTGTAGGAAAGAAAGAAGGCCAAGACTTACCTATCCTGACCAAATTTATCGTGTTTTAATCAGAAGGTGATGACAGGACAGGACAGGAGCCGGCAGGAGAAGGAGAGGAGTCTTGTGGCGCTCGGTTGTCTGTGCCTACCCCGTTAGGGATTTGGCGTGAAGTTATAGATATAAAAGTTTTATCCCGGTGGTGGAGCGGCTACCAATGTTATTTTAACATTTAGGCACATGCGATTGATTCCCACACAAGAAAATCTCTTGCATGAACATGTCAGTTTATATTAGTGTGGTTGTTATTACGAGAGGTAGGATAGGTAGCATAATAGCAGCCCGCCTGGGGAAGTACTTCCACCTTATAGAAAATCGCAGCTAAACATCTCCCTGAAGCGTTGTTGTGTTCATGCGAGTAAGTAAGGTAAGTAGGGAGTTATTGTGGTGTGGTTGGCCACGCGCGAACGGTACTTACTGTATTGCAAGCATTCATAGACTACTACAACTACTTTACATCATATGCTTGTATGCCTCCTGACGTTGCATAAAAAAGGACCATATAATGATATGGTACCGTCAAGCTAGCATAATATCTAGCGAATTTGTGGATATGCAGAAACTGTTACCAATGCCGGGAAGCAGCGCAGGCGGCGGAACGAGGGACCGAGGCCGAAGTATTCCGAAGGGTCTCGTTTACGCATGATATGAACAATGTCGCCATGAAGCGAGTGCGCGCTATTCCGAACTCCAGGTACGCGGAGGTTGTCCCCTTGAACATTTTGAGGATACTGGAAAATCAGCGATCGATTTATCGCAAGGAACTCACATAGGACGTCCATTCGGTGGACTGAAAATCCTTTGGCGTAAAGGGGCTTTCGAATCGGTTTCAGTGATTAGTTGTGTCAGTACAAGGCTCGCAGAGATTAAAGTGACGACAGACGACAAACATATCTTAGTGTTCAGTGTATATATGCCAACCTAGAGAAATGACGAATTCAGAGTGTTTCTAGCGAAATGAGTGCAATAATTGATATATGTGATGTGGAGACTGTTTATATGTTGGGAATTTTTTTTTCGAATATTTAAGCTTTTGTACCGAGCAGCAGTGGACATGTGCAGATGTGGAAAGACTGAGTCTGAACTCTGATACTTATACATATGTAAGTGAGGCACACGGATGCAGACGTTGGCTAGACCAATGTGTTGTGACTCAAGCTGCATAGCGGACGATTACTGACATAGTTGTAGTTTATGATGTGTTCTAATAACGCAGCCTCGATTACTAATATGTTTGTCCAGCAAAAAATGAGTAGAGGCAAATCTCCTGGTTATGACAGTCTCAGCATCGAACACTTGCAGCATGTGGGATTCCATTTATCGCGAGCGTTGGCAATGCTCTTTTCGTTATGCTTATGTCACTCATACCTACCTCGTGTCATTATAAAAAATATTATACATAGTACCTATTATTAAAAACAAAACAGGAGACGTAGCAGAAAAAAGTAATTATCGCCCAGTCTCGGTAGCTACAATTATTTCTAAGGTACTCGATAGTTTAATGGAATGGATGGATGAAGGTGTGAGTGTTACGCTCGACAGCAAGGCTTGATCTATAATGTCAAAAAGTGTCAATTTGATGGCCATCGGTGGTAAATGTCCGGAATCTGTGCCTGCTATTACTATTGTAACAACATTAATTACGCGGACGACATGATTCTTATGAGTCCAACGACCAGGGCACTTACAGAGCTCCTGAAAATGTTTGAGAGTTACGCTCGACAGCATTGGCTTGATCTATAATGTAAAAAAGTTTGAATTGATGATCTTTAAGGCCATGTCCTGAATCCGTTAATAATAATAAATCCTGCTATTAAAATCAGTGGTAATGAGAACGTGTTTATGAATTAAAATATCATATTGTTACCAATGATCTTAGAGATCAAGCAGATAATGAAAGAGAACGTTGAGCGCTGGCGGTTCGATGTAATATGTTGTCACGTAGGTTTGCAAGATGAAGTAGGTAACTAAAAATAACTTTATTTAAAGCATATTGCCAAGTATTCTATACGTGGAGCTCAGGGTAAATTACACGCAGAGGGCTATCAGCAGCTTCAGAATGATGTCATAATGCGAGAAAGAACTGCGTCGATGCTCCACATATTGCGGGCCAAAGGCAATTCCATTCTGAAGACAATAGCGTGGAGGTATGACTAGCATATTTTGTTTAATTGTGTTCGTCGATGCAGTTGCTCTATATTTCAATTTGGTCTTTACAGGAAATATAAAACAGTCTGTTACTCCGAGGAAATGTAATTCGGTCAAATTGGTTGAGTAGTTTTTGAGTTAAATCGTAACAAACAAAACATCAAATAGCTTCTACATTATTATTTATAAAGTATGAAAATTCAGCTGTATAAATTTCATAAGGTATAAAATGACTTTATACTTTAATATTTTTAATATGGTTCATATACGTGACTGACGTACCCTCTCTTCACTCCAGCTGATGGTTATTTTTTAGTTAAAACTAACCTCAGGAATCACCTTACAAATTTTGGTATGGTATAAAATTACTCGTATCATAATCTTTTTTAACAACTTTTACATGCTGTCACCTTTGGCTCCACCGCGGGTGCCGCGGCTGACGCATATTTTACTGATTATTAAATCTCAAGCAACTACTAAAATAAAATTCATTCGGTATAAAATTCCTCGGAAAAATTAACGCTACCTCCCCAGCTATAAGTGCGGTAGGGCGCATCAAAGCAGCCCGTCTGGGGAAGTGCCTCCACCTCACAGAAAACCGCAGCCAAATAACAACTCTTTAGAGGGTTATTGTGTTCCTGCGTGTGTCATCAGTAAGCTCCCAAGGAGTTGATGTGTAAGCAGCAGAGGCATCGCGAGAGTGATAAATAATATATAGCAAGGGTCTAGTACCCGCTTTACATCAGGTGGCCCGTATGCTTGTATGACTCACGACGTAGTGTAAAAAAAACCTAATTCTTGAGGTAGATGAGGCTATTCAACACCACGATACGATTCTCAGAAGCCGAGAAATAATAAGAAAGTAAATAAATGCGGATCCTGAAAGATACGCACGAACAAAGTCGCCGGGTCGACTACTATTATATATACAAACTAATTGTGTATAATCATGTTACGTAAGCATGCGCACTAATTATACGAGATATGGCTATATACGATACTCGTATATAGCCATCGGACGAGGGCTGATGTATTTGGTTTCATTCAGACTCGTTGATTATTTATTTTGTTATTTTGTACAAAATGTTGGAAGTAGAACGTGTAACTGCTTTTTTGTATACACCCCTCCATCTGTTCGAGTTCCAAGGATAAAAAATCAAGAGTTTAACTAAATAAATATAAACATATTTTTTCCCATATTTAGGCGTGACTTAGGATAATCAAAAATCGCTTTTTATTTTATACACGGTACCTATAACAAAAAATTTTTTTTTTTAATTTCTTTGTCTGTCTGGATGCTTGGTACTAGATAACTGGTTTATTTTATAAAAAGGATTAGGGTTCGACGAGAAAGAAATAAAACACAAGCTGAAGTCCGTTCGTAACTATTTATTATTATTATAAACTAGCTGACCCGGCAAACGTTGTTTTGCCATACTTTTAGGCAACTTTTAAAATTTTTCTCTTCGTAAGAACCATCCGGTACTTCAAGGAACATTCTAAAAAAAGAATTAGCGAAATCGGTTCAGCTGCTCTCGAGATTTGAGCTTAGCAACACATTTAGCGATTCATTTTTATATTATAGATAAATATATAGTTATATTAATGAAAAGCGCTTAATATTGACTTTGTTAACATAATAACAACATGCTTTACAACATAGACCAAGATTCTGTGAAGTGGACGTAATTCACCAGCCGGGCTGCTTCGAAGGGCGCTATTGCAATTTAGCCAGAGCCTCGTTTAGTAAGTAATAAGCAGGGTACACCATGTGCAGGTGAGGTTAATTTTGACTCTAAAGATCATCTTCAGCGAGTCACTTACATACAGTCCAATATACTAAAATTAGGACAATAAACAAATACTATATAAGATGATAAAGCTTGTCTAAAGTTAAGGGAGAGTTATGGCACTCGCTTAGCAAGTATCTATGTATATATCTAGTGACTGCTTATTAAATACATCTGCTCTTTATTTTAAGCAACGTCAACTGTAACCTATCTGTGGATTGGCGTAAATAATAAGAGTTCAACTGTACTTTCGAGGGCATGTTGTGTATCGGTCTTAGTTATCGCCCATCTATAACACTCGATAAGCTAAGCCAGTAACCGTCTGAAGTTTTGAAAAAAACTGGCCTCTGATATCCTTCTCTTCCGCTGGAACTGTAACGGTTACGTACTATGCTGTTCAAGTGAAGATGTAATTCTCGGAATATACGAGTAACTTTGTTGTAAATATAAAGTTGTGGAATCAATTCAAGATTTTCCCAAGGGACTTACAGCATGGGTTACTTCACGAAAGGCTTAGGCTACAAGGTAGGTAATGTAAGAATCACGCCCCTTTGTTGCAAATGTTCACAGGCCACGATATCTGCTTACTATTAGGTAGGTAGTACGTTTGTTTACCACTTTAGTGGTATAAAAAATTCACGTTGAGCAATATGCTCTACAAAGTGGGATTAGATTGGTATGGTGGTGTACGAAAATAGATACTAAAACCATGTGTAAAAATAATCACATTACGCTTACAACTGTTATGAATGTTTCACATTACACAGAAGCATGTAGTTTGAAATAAATAGTCATAGTTATAATCAGCTATTGTCTTCATGTGGAATAAATTGGTATTAAAATTAAAGTAGGAGCCGTAATGTGAGAACTGTTATAGCAATGCAATAATATAATCATAATATTAGGGGTTAAATTATGAAATTGCCGATTTGTACAAGTAGTTGTATTTGTAAAAGTATAAACGTTAAGTTATTATATTCATAACAAGTGTAATAAAAATACTTCACGCAATAGTATATTATATTATTAAGGGTTAAACGATGAAATTGACGATTTTTACTAAAAATTAAAACTGATTCTTTACTAAGATATAAATTTATTTAATAAAAATATTTACCCTCATTATCTATACATTACTGCCATCTAATCAGAAATTTATTTATGCCTTTGCAATAGAACTCTAGTGACCTAGATTCGACAAACTGTGTGAAAGCATTTTTTACAGCCTCCTGGGAAGAAAATTTTTTACCATGTAGAAAATTGTCCAACTCACGAAAAAAAAGATAATCAGTTGGAGCCATGTCTGACGAGTACGGAGGATGATGTATGGTTTCTAACTGTACCTCCTGTAGAATTACAATGGTTTCTCGTGCAGTGTGAGGTCTTGCTTTATTATGAGCAATAATGGTAATGATCGATTCACGAGTCGGGGCTGTTTCACTGCCAGTTTCGCCATCATTGTTCGAAGTTCGGCATAGATATCTGCTGTTATTGCTTGACTAGACCTGAGAAAGCTATAGTGAATAACGCCATGAAGACACCTCCAAACAGTCACCATTACCTTTTTATTGGTAAGCTTTGCTTTAGGGTACTGTCGCGGCGTTTGACCTGGGGTCAGTCACCTTTGCATTTTTTACCTACGGTTATCGTAAAGAATCCACTTTTCGTCACATGTCACAATTCATCCAATTCGATCCAATATTCCTTCATTTCTGTACTGATTCAGCAAGGCAACACAAGTTTCAACACGCGTTTCTTTCTGCAGATCATTCAAATCATTAGGCACCCATTTTTCATATTTTTTTACCTTATTGATTTGATGCAAATGAGTCAATATTATAGGTAAGGTAACGTTAAACCATGCCGCTAATTCCTGGGTAGTTTAAATCGGATCGGCTTCCACCATCTCCTTCAATTCAGCGTTATTCACCTGTGTCTTCCACGTGGTTTGTTCTTAAGTTTCCATTACGAATACATTTAAACCAAACACGCACGGTGCGTTCATTAGCAGTTTCCGCTTCAAATGCAGCATTAATATTGCGAACCGTTCCTGCCGCCTCTAACCCTATTGTTTTCTGTGAGGTGGAGGTACTTCCACAGACGGACTGTTTTGATGCGCCCTACCTCTCTTAAAATCGTCCAGACCAAGACAAACAGTTCATGTACACAAATATTTGACCTGTGGGAATGAAACCCACGAGCGTAGGTGTCAAAGTCGCGTCATCCACAACTGCGCCACCGAGCTCGTTAAAATTGTGTTCATCGGCTACTATAACTGCTTCACATACGATGAGTCGCAAGCTTGTACGCCTTCTTCTTCTTCTTAGTATTAGCCTAATTCATTAGGAATAGGAGGATCGGCTACATAACCGAAAGGATTTGACAAAATACTGATTTATCATGGAGTGACAGTTATCAGTCCTCCACAATCCACAGGGAATACCGGACCTTCCTTAGATTAGTTTATTTTGAAATAATTGGACGTGCGTGTTTCCCGATGTTTTCCTTTTGTTGTGGCTTATTTTCCTTCTGTCATTGTATAAAAATATACCAACCACCCAATGAGAAAATATTAATATGTGACCATTTAACGTTAAATTGAAACATGAATTCGAGCGTGAGAAATAAAAGTCTTTGACGGATAGAGAGGAGTTGGCGAATAGAATCATATTTGATGGCAAAAAGAAGGCGGGAGTGACGCGGCGACAAGCTGAGTGCGCAAACGTCCCAATTATTCCGTCTGAATAACCGCGGCGCGCACGCTCTATCTTTGCAAACGATTTGTACACATCCTTACCTATATTTAGGTCAAAGCAAAATCTTTTATATACACGAGTATAAACGAAAGGCATATCCCAAACTGTGTGACCATACAACATGAAATCTTGTATGGTCGCTAGTAGCACCTGGTATCTCTATCAAGATAGAATTTACGTAATCATTAGCAGGTTTTGAGAAACATTTTAAGAGAGGCAGGGTGCATCAAAAGTGCCTGGCGAAGTACATCCACTACCCAGAAAACCCTAAATAAAAAAGTAAAAATAACTCTCAGAATGGTTGTTGTTTTCCTGTGAGTGATCAGATTTACCTGTAAGCTCTTACGGAGATGCTAAGCTCGCAGCAGGGGTGGTGTTACAGCGATACTTCCTGTATAGTATTAAAAAATCAAAAGAAAAAGTGCTTTAAAGGTTGAACGGCGTAGGCTTAGTTTTAGCAACTTTTCGATACGCAACCCTAAAAAAAGAATTGTGAAACAGAGAACCTTCCTTTCTGAAGACGGTAAAAAAGAAATACCTCTTTAGACGGTATTCATTTACTCGTTATAGTCAACAAAAAGCAACGAAAGTAAGTAATGTCCCCTTAGTATTTGTTCAGTGAGTGCGCCGCGACGACAGCCACAACTCGAGCGTTCACAGAGTCTAGTACAGCGTGAGAGAAATGAGCTAGCTCGTAATGAGCTTTTTGCTGGATATTTTACACACGATTAATGTAACGGGACGGATCACAGCGGCGACAGGACGTTTTCCAGACGTCCAGGACACACGACTTCTTTCTTGATTAAAACTCGGAATAATAAACTGCGAAACAATTTTGCTTCGTCGCGTTTTCCTTGCCCCCAAACCTTAGCAAACTAATATTGAAGAGTGCTAGTGATGATAATGATAAAAAATCTTTATTTACACATTTTAAAGTAATCAAATCTTATTGTATTTTATTAATTTGACATACTTTTGGATTTTTTTTATTACCATTAGTTCGAAAATGACCATTGGCGAACATTCAGAAAGACATTTCCCAATATAGGTTTTTTTTAAATGTATGTTACTAAATGTGTGTCCGTATAACATACATACATATATATCATCACGCCTGTCTTCCATTGGGGTAGGCAGAGACTATAGAACGCCAGGTGCACCGATACAAACATACCGCTCTCGCTTCTTCTACACTCATCAACCTCTTCATGCATGCTCTTCGGTTTTGGGTACTTTTGATTTGGCCCTTTTTCAACACTTCACTAGGGCGGCCCCTCCCGACATCAACATTCACTCTTGTTTGATACACTTTTTTCGTAACTCTTTTGTCATTCATTCTTTCTAAATGACCAAACCAGTATAATAATACAATAATAATGATGATGTTAGGTGATATACAACAATAAAATCATACATGTTCTGTGTAGCGACATGACAATATGGCTGGATTATGCTAGTGCAGCGTTTTCGACTAACGGGACTTATCCAGCTAGTCGCTTCGTGTGGCCCGTCCCGTTCAGGTCGTTCAGGTGTTTATTAATTGTGGTTTATTTAATTTTGAAAAAATGAGTAATTCAGTGCACAGTGACTTTATTTAATGTTTAAAGACTTAGATAATCCCCCAAATGTTGAATCATTTCGTGACATCTTTGTCAGTCCGGATATTCATTGATTCTTCGAATATAAGAAGCCTTTGCAAATAGTGTTTTTGATGCATTTTTCTTAAACTCAGTTTATGACATACTTATACTACTATGTCTCGTCGAAAACAACCATTCGCCTCACCTGATCTATAGTGCTGTATCTATTCTACTAACTACTAACTATGCCCTGCGACTTCTTTCGCAGTCCTTTTTTATACATCATCTTTTTTTATACAACTTCGGGGGGCATACAAACCTACGATCCACTTGATGGAAAGCGGTTACCGTACCTTCTGATCGCTCGCAACAAATGAAGTATCACTCGCCCGATGTCACCCCTGCTGCTAGCACAGCAACTTCCTAGGAGCTTACTGGTGACCTCACTCGCACGCAGGAACACAACAACCCTCCAGGGAGCTGTTTTTTGGCTGCTGTTTTCTGTGAGGTGGAGGTACTTCCACAGATGGGCTTCGATGTGCCTTCCTCTCTTAAGGCATACAATCTCATCGGAAGGCATACAAGCAAACTGCCCACCCGATGTAAAGTGTTTACTGTTACTTATGAACGCTTGCAATACTGAAAGTGTCGACAGCGTGTTGCCTCCCTGCTTTTAACACAGTAAATCCTTAGGAACTTACTGTTAACACCTCCAGTGTTTGTTAACCGGCTGCGATATTCAGGGTGACTTTGATGCATTCTACCTCTCTTAAAACGCCCATACCAAGACAACCAGATAGCTTTATGTACACAAATGATTGCCCTGTGCAGGAATCGAACCAACGAGTTAACCAACTTAGTGTTTTAAATTTGTGTTACTGATCACTCCGTTACAGGGCTCGTACGTTAGTTGCTGTACTTATGTTCTAACGGATGTTAAATAGACTATAACCTTGCTAAACTATTAGGGTCAATGATTTGAGTGTCTAAGCAGTCCGTCTGGAGAAGTACCTCAGTCTCATAGAAAATCTCTCTGGAGGGTCACTGTGTTCTTGTGAGTGACCAAGTTCCGAAGGAGTTGCTATATTATTAGCTAAGGTGGCATTACACGAATGATACTTAATGTGTGATACTCAATTTGCAAGCATTTATGGGCTACGGTAACCGCTTTACATTAGGTTGGCTGTATGTCTCCGGACGTTGTATAAAAAAAAGGCTATCACAAACATATAGACTTCAATACCGGTCGCAAATTCCAGAGATTAGCTTGTTCAAATATACTAACTCTTTAGATAGCTACTGTAGATACTAGCTTATTTTTTTTATACCACTAAGGTGGCAATCAAGCATACGAGAGTAATGCCCGCCGGACATCTCGCTGGGTAATGGAGATTTCCGGTATTGACCTACCGCACCACTGCCCCATCCAGTTGTAGAGGCAGCAACACTGCCTCTACAACTAACACAGCAACTTACAAGAGCTTTTTCAGTTCTAGATTACTTTTTATATGACGTCATTATTTTACATAAGAATATTTATCATAAGAAAGATGTAGGAGCTGAGGAAGACCGAGACTATGACCAAATGACTAAGCCCCAGGAACCGGCTAAAGTGCATAAAAGAGCTATCAATGTTAGAGAAGCGATTGAAGTATGTAAGGACCGCGTTTTATGGTGCTCGGTTCTCTCTGCCTACCCCACAAGGGACCTGGCGTGAATACATAAAGAATACATACTTACATACGTTTATCATAAATTGGAAGGAAAACAATCTCCATTACAATTTATTATAATTTGAGAATATATCACATTAATGTCATTAACTAAGGATAAATTATGAACGATTTGTCTATTTTACGCTTGTATCTGGGCGGCTGCCTCGGCATTTTTTTTACTATATTTTTTGTAAAACTCGTTTTTTTTTCAGAAAAGATACATAGGTATGTGGATGAACTTATAAAAGCAAAACATGCAATATTTCATCCACATCGTTACAGCTGTTCGAGATACACGAATTATATTTATAAATTGTAATATTAAACCTTTTTTGAATAGTATGTCATATATAATCTTTTCTTTGATTGTCTCTGTTAACTCTATGATAGGTCAATTTGTCAAAATTAATTTATTTGTAAATTCATATTAAAAAAAATAAGATTTTAGACGATCACCGAGAAAACGAGGCAGTCTGGAGGAAGATTCGATGAGAAGATATACTGTGAACCGCGTCTGATACCACCAGCCCCTGCTGTATTGGCTACGCGGTGAACCATCGGCATATTTCTCTCTTTTCCGATTCCGTGATCCTCCGGATACTTATTTAGCCAAATATATTTGAATACTCCAGCCCCTGCTGTGGACTACGGCGGCTGGTAACTGATACCGTTGCGGTGTTGGACCGCAAGACGGTCAACACCGATTCCTCCAATTTCTACATCGGGATCTGCGTGCTGGCTGATACGTTGACGTGCCGTCTTCAGTCGTCGGCCCACTATAGTCGGCGGCCATTTACTGCATTCACCGGTGATACATATAGTGAACTTCGGGTTAGACATTCTAAAATCGCGAGTTCTTAAAGACATTCATTAGCCGAACTTTTAGTTAACCTTTTTTTTGATATAGTCTGGCCATAAATACTGTTACAATTAAAAATAAACAAAATATTACATTTGGATTTGGAATCTGTCATTTTTATATGATTGTTCATTGAGTTTTCTCATTTTGGCGCCAATACATTGTACAATATTTTGCGAAATTAAAATGGAGCAGGGTGATAAAGAGAACCGAATCGCTGTGATTGCATTTCACAAAGTAGGTATGGAGCCAAATGCAATTTTTAAAACTCTCTATACGCTTGGTATTAATAAAATGTTTGTGTACCGGGCTATTAATAGGTACAATGAGACCTCCTATGTTTGTGACAGAAAAAGATCTGGCCGTCCACGTAGTGTTCGTACGAAAAAGGCGATCAAAGCAGTAAGGGAAAGAATTCGAAGAAATCCTGTCCGAAAGCAAAAGATTTTATATCGGGAGATGAAGGTAGCACCTAGAACCATGTCGCGTATTTTAAAGATGACTTAGAACTTGCAGCCTATAAGAGACGTACTGGTCATTTCTTAACTGATAATTTAAAAAAGAATAGGGTGGTAAAATCTAAACAACTACTGAAGCGGAACGCAAAGGGAGGTCACAGAAAAATTTTGTTTAGAAGAGAGAATTTTTTACCATCGAAGAAAGTTACAACAAACAAAATTATAAGGTGTATGCCCACAGTTGTGAAGACGCGAGCGCGCGTATTCCGAGGGTCCAGCGAGGGCATTATCCTTCATCAATCATGATTTGGCTTGGAGTCTCATATTCAGGCTTAACTGAGGTGTTTTTCTGTGAAAAAGGTGTGAAAACCAGTGCCGTAGTTTACCAAAATACCGTCCTAACAAACATAGTAGAACCTCTTTCTCAAACAATGTTCAAAAACAGATACTGGATATTCCAACAGGACTCTGCACCAGCTCATAAGGCACGAAGCACTCAAAACTGGTTGACCGCCCGTGGAATTGACTTCATCGGGCATGAAAACTGGCCCTCTTCTAGTCCAGATTTAAACACACTGGACTACAAGATATGGCAACATTTGGAAGAGAAAGTCTGCGCTAAACCTCATCAGAATTTGGAGTCTCTCCGAGCATCTCTGGTTAAAGCAGCGGCAGAAATAGATATAAATGTGGCCGCGTCGATTAATGGCATATATTCAAAATGGAGGAGGGCATTTCGAATAATGTAAATAAAATTTTATTGTACATTTAATTACCTTTCATTTCATATATAACTTTTACATAATTATCAAAAAGTGTATTATTAATTACATCAAAAGTTTTTCACAGAACTTATGACTTGACTAGGTAGGACCATTTGACAAAATTTCAGTCTTGCCAGGACCATCAACTGTTAGAGGATAAAAAAAGTAAATTTAGGCGAATGAAGGGTTGTATAATTTATCAAAACCTAGTTTATATGTATGAGCCTACATAGTTTTAAGAGAGGTAGGGCACATAAAGCAGCCCGTCTGGTGAAGTACCTCCACCTCTCTGACGTTGCATAAAAAAAGCGTAAGCTTTATATTTATACAAAGTTTTTATATGTAATTTTGTTCTCCTATTATCTTTATTTTTTTCATGTACATAAGCGCTACAGGAAGTTGTTATTTGGCTGCGGTTTTAACGCTTGTAACTCATTGAGTATCACTTTTACGACGCCACCTCTGCTGCTATTACAGCGACTCCTTAGAAGTTTACTTGGGACTTACTCACTCGCGGGAACACAACAATGCCCCAGGCACTAGTTATTTGGCTGCGGTTTTTCTGTGAGATGGAGGTACTACGCCAGATGGATTACTTTGATGCGCGCTACCTCTCTAAAAATAAATATAAATGGAGTAATATAAAAAAGCCGTCACCCGATCGTTGATAATTATGGCCTGTACATACCGCACCGGTTTTACCACGTGCCGGGTTGCGTGGAAATAGCTCCAAACACGACTAACAACCGAGCGGCGCCCGCTTTGAAACAAAATACAAACGAACCCTTAGTCATACTCGTGCCAATCCATGGATTGTTCCGTTTCGTACCGTGTACAGCTGCATTTATACATTGTAAATGTACGAGCAGTCTTGCCAGTTGTGAAAGTGTGTTGTGTTGTCTGTTTGTGAAATTTTCAAGACTAATCGCTTGAATCGGTCGTAATAAGTCTTGGAAAGAATCTTCGAAAGGGATCTGATAACATTATAGTCTACTCATCATTATGGTTACGGTAGCTATGCGGTTAATCTGCAGACGGAAATTTGTTTCAGTTTATATTAAACCTTGTATGAAGATACAATTCATATTTGATAGAAATATTTTTGTGCCGAAACGTCACTATATTGAAGTGATAACTTCTTATGGGAGGGTAAACCGCTTCGTTACGTAACGCGTTACGGCGCCAGTCTGTCAAGCTTCCCTTTCTCTCGCGCATACGGCAGCGGATTAGTTTAAGATATTACTTCTGTCGAGCGTCCCGAGACGTACATGTTTTTTAGGGTTCCGTACCCAAAGGGTAAAACGGAACCCTATTACTGAGGCTCCGCTCTCCGTCCGTCCGTCCGTCCGTCTGTCACCAGGCTGTATCTCTTGAACCGTGATAGTTAGACAGTTGAAATTTTCACGGATAATGTATTTCTGTTGCCGCTGTAACAACAAATACTAAAAAATAGAATAAAATAAGTATTTAAGGGGGCTCCCATACAACAAACGTGATTTTGTTGCTCATTTTTAGGGTTCCGTACCCAAAGGGTAAAACGGAACCCTATTGCTGAGGCTCCGCTGTCCGTCCGTCCGTCCGTCTGTCACCAGGCTGTATCTCTTGAACCGTGATAGTTAGACAGTTGGAATTTTCACAGATGATGTATTTCTGTTGCCGCTATAACAACAAATACTAAAAAATAGAATAAAATAAATATTTAAGGGGGCTCCCATACAACAAACGTGATTTTTTTGCTGTTTTTATAGATAATGGTACGGAACCCTTCGTGCGCGAGTCCGACTCGCACTTGGCCGATTTTTGCTTGATATTGATAACGGCAACCGGTAGACGCTTGAAATATTCACAGAATATTTAGTTATATATTCACTTTAAGAATAAATAATTAAATTAAAATAAAACAAATATTTTAGGGGGGTTCCCATACAACAAACGTGATTTTTTTGCTGTTTTTATAGATAATGGTACGGAACCCTTCGTGCGCGAGTCCGACTCGCACTTGGCCGATTTTTTTTATTACATCGAGCTATAAATAGTATATGACAATTCTGACCCTTTTTTAAAACTTGTAGTTTAGTTCAGAGGATCCTGGCATCCCATTGTTGAAGTTACGATTGCACTGGAATCAGTTTTAAGTGACTTAAATACGTGTAATTGCTAGTTTTTGAGATAGGTAGTGCACATCAAAGCAACTCGTTTGGGTAAGTGCCTCTTCCTCATAAAAAAGCTAAATAACAACTCTCTAGAGGGTTGTTGTGTTCCTGCGTGTGAGTGAGGTCACCAGTAGGCTCCTAAGGAGTTGCTGTGCAGGCAGCAGAAGAGGCATCGCGCGAGTGATAATTAATATATTGCAAGCGTTAGTAGGTTACGGTAACTGCTTTACATCAGGTGGGCCGTATGCTTGTTTGTCTACCGATGTTGTATATAAAAAAACGGGTTGCACTCCGGGAGTGCCGGCAGAAGTGAAAACTTGAACATTAACGTTGTGCATTTTTGAATATTTTGGAATGGTTAGGGAATAATTTCGCACGAATTGCTTTATTTATCAGTATAAAATTACTATCATGTATGTGATAAAATACAATATTCATTTACTACGCTATCTTACACAAACATGACAATTTATATTACATTAAAAATTTAACACTTCAAAACTATTACAATTATTTTACATTAAAAAGTTGATCTCTCAGAAAAATCAACTTTCATCCATAATTTCAACGACTCTTTCACCATCATCATTACCAGCATCATCATCGCCAATCTCTAAAACTCAAACACACACGCATACTTGTGCAAGCGCCCTGCGCCGCTTAAACCAAACAGTGATGTTGATAAACTACGTTAAACGAAACGCGTAAACGCCAACACTTTCATGGCGCTTACAACGTTTTGGTCGCGACAAAATAATGCCCTATGAACGACCTAGCGCTTCATGTTTTAATTGTTTAATTAGAGGTAACTAATGTTTTAGTGCTGCAGCGAACTTAAGTTCTAATTCTCACCAAAATCTTACGGTTAGGATCACGTGACCCTGACGCGAGTTTAGCATTTTTTACTCGTTCCCAAAAAGTGCACAACGCCGCTAAAGAAGTTTTCACTTTAAAAATGTTTTATTGTGAGCTACTAGCGTATGATTTGTCCAGCATAAGTTACGTAATTTTATTATTTTAATATCTTTTACTTTAGATAATACAAATATCTTTTAATTAACCTTCTTTTCCTATATACTAATAAAAATTTTATGTCGTAAACACTAAATTTACATTGATACTCCATGCAATAGAAACACATAGTTTAAACTGAAAGTTATTCCACTCAATATAAATACTATTGCGTGACGTATTTTTATTGCACTTGTTATGTTCATAATAACTTAACGTTTATACATAACAATCATCACATGTAAATTTATAAAAGGGTTTGTTATGTGCCCGAAAGTTCAAATCTGGTATGATTTGGCTCTGTGAGCTAAGTATACAGAAGACCCAAGATGAGGCAGTATTTTTTTTTTAATTTGAACTTAAAAGGCATAAAACTTATAGACATAAACATCGGCAGATAACATGTTAAAAGTATTGAAATAACAAAACAAGATTGCCAGTGTCTGCCTACCTACTGTAGCACCTCCACCGAGATGCTGGCAAATTGGAAAATTTAATAATTCAGTAGAGTTAAGGAAAGTCTTCAGACTTTCATTCGTT
Source organism: Pyralis farinalis (assembly GCA_947507595.1). Lineage (NCBI taxonomy): Eukaryota > Metazoa > Arthropoda > Insecta > Lepidoptera > Pyralidae > Pyralis > Pyralis farinalis. Next base: position 22,782,958 of record OX382264.1, on the reverse strand, counting down.
CTACAACCCATCATTAACGGTTATTTTGTTCAAATATGATCTCAATTCTGATGTGATTCAAGACGTACGTATCCCCTGCACGGCTGCGAGTCCCTTAGATAATTTTATGAGAAAAAGTTTTATTTTCGGTCTACATTTGCGAAAAATTGTGTAAGGTTTCCGTAGACTATGACTATGACATTATCATGATCATGATTATTTTGACCTTTAGTAAGACTCTATTAATCTCTTCTCTATTTGACCACAGACTTCAACGATAAACAAAAGCAATAGTGGTTAAAGTATGAAATTGCCGATTTGTATTAAGAAATGAAAACTCGTTTTTTTCTACTATGTAACATATTTATTTAATCAAAATATTTACCCTCATTATTTATACATTGCTGCCTATATTCTAATCGCAAGGTTACTGTAGAGTTATAACGGTTTCTCGTGAAGTGTGAGGTCTTGCGTTATCATGGAGCAATAATGGGGAAGATCGATTTACGAGACGGAGCTATTTCACTACCAGTTTTGCCATCATTGTTCGAAGTTTGGCACAGTAAACATTTGCTGTTATTGCTTGACCACCCCTGAGAAAGCTATAGTGAATAATGCTAAGAAGAGATTACCAAACAGTTACCATTACCTTTTTATTGGTAAGCTTTGCTTTAAGGCACTGTTGCGGCGCTTGACCTGAGGTTAACCATTGCATTTTTTGCTTACCCCATTTATCATATTTTTTTATCTTATTAATTTAATGCAAATGAGTCAACATTGTAGGTAATGTAATGTTAACAGACATAATTACAGATGATACTACCAAAATTTAAACAAAACAAATTATTATTCATACCGGTCTATCAGAAATTATCATAATTTGCGTCTACATTAGTAAACCATACAAACCCCATAAAAATCTCTAGGGCGGTTATTATTCATAAAAACCCTCCGTCATTGATATTCAACTCAAATATGATTGTCATGAGTCGATTTTTTTACCCGGGGAAAGTTTCAAATAATCCTGATCCATCGTTACATAAAACTTGTAAGTTGTTCGCGTCTCGACGGATAATCGAGTTTATACTTGGAGGGTGGCCATCAATCATTTATCCCGCTCGCTCGCGGCGTACTGTACGCGGAAAAACTTTAAAGTGTTCCAAGTTTATGTGACGTATCACACGCTAGGTCAATACACATGCTAAAATGATTTGTATGTGGATTTTATGAATTGTTACTACTATGCCTAGATAACAATGAAACCACTGCGACTCGGACAGGAATTACTTTATTACACGTAAAGTATTTATTTTTTAAATAGAGTAACAAATGAACTAACATTACAAAACAAATATAATATTTGTTGTTTAAATACAATATGTAGAGTATTTTTAAATAGAAATCGCAAATTCCTGACTAGTTTAGGTTTATAAAATATGTTACTGGAATATCTGTTAAGCTGCGAAAGATAGGAACATGGAACGTCCGTGGTTTACTCTACACCGGGAAACTCAACATTCTAGACAAGGAAATCATCAGATATGGCTTGAACATATGTGGACTTAGTGAAACCCATTTGAAAAACAGCGGCCATACACTCATCGACACTCACATCATCTTCTTTTCTGGAAATTACGTATAGTATGTAGCTGAAACAGGGTTGCATTTCTCGTGCCATTACAACTTCGAAACTGTGTGAAAAGTTATGACAGGATACTAAGTATCAAACTAAGGGACTCAACTGTGAATTTAAATCTTAAACAAGTCTACGCCCCCACCAGTAGTATAAACGACTATATCATCGAGACCTTTTACTCTGACCTTGAGAAGACCATCCAAGATTCTAAATAGAGAACTACTCCTTATTTTGGGAGACTTCAGCAAACAACGCAAATTTTCACACTATCTGCAATAAGATCTGAAAAACCGGGACATGGCCGAGGGAATGGACTCATACAGTATTCACTCCATATATTTTTTTATACCACTTAGGTGGCAAAAAAGCGTACGGCCAGCCTGATGTTAAGCAGTTACCGTAGCCTATGGGCATTTGCAACACCAGGGGTGTCACTCTTGCGTTGCCGACCCTGTAAGAACTTCTTCACGCCCTTCTTGAAGAACCCCATACTGTAGTCCCTTAGGAAAACCACGGCAGGAATCCCATTCCACAACATAATAGTTCTCGGTAGAAAACTTCTCGTGAATCGCACAGTGCGCGACCATTGCGGTTCCAGTGTGCGGGGATGAACTCCCAACCGTCGGCGAGCAGTGCAATTGTAAAACGAGGCTGTTGGTATAATGTGGAACAACTCCTCAGAACACAACCCATTATACAACCGGTAGAACACGCAAAGGGAAGCAAAATCTCTTCTCAAACTCAAGGGCTCAATGCCGTGTGTGAGTTCAGGATGATCGATAATCCTCACAGCTCGTCTCTGTATCGAGTCACAAGGTCCTAGCTGGTATCCAGGTGCTCCCGCCCAAAGGTGGCTAAACTACTACATATGCGGTCAGACATGGAACTTATATAACATAAGTCTTTTCCCGCGCTGAAGTACTGTTTAACTCTGTTGAGCGCACCGAGTTTCTTGGACGCCAGCTTAACCTTCTCCTTCAGGTGACCTCGATACTGAACACCGCTGGAGATCTCGATACCGAGAATCCCAATGCTCTTAGCAATTGTGAGCGGCGTATTCCACCACCATTGGGGAACCGCAGCAAATGGTTCTTAGAGGTGAACGCGCAAACTTGTGTCTTGGTAGGGTTGAATTGGACTAGGTTCAAGGTCAGATCCTTTAGACAAACTACCCTCCATTTCCGACGCAAGTTTATCACGGCTTTCCTCCACAAGGGAACGAAGGATGTTAGCACCACCTGCATAATAAGTGTTCCCGGTGCTGTCGTTCGCATAACAATGAATGCGGTCGATTGACAACATGCCATTAATGTGCAGCAGAAACAGTGTCACCAGTCGAACGACCATGGCGAAAGCCGTATGGACGGCCGCTGATTAGGTCGTGACCTTCTAGGTATGCAAGGAGTCGTATGTTTATCACACGCTCTATCACCTTGGAGAGAAGGGAAGTTATGGTAATAGGCCTGTAATTGATGAAGACGGGACTTGCCCAGTGGAGTAGGAAAGCACGAAAAAGCGCGTTAGCACAGAACACAACTCAGGAGGGCACTGCTTTAGCACCACTGCTGGTATGCCATCTGGCCCACTCGACTTATAAATGTCGAGAAAGAGCAACGCCTGCCGGACATCTCACTGAGTAATTGAGATTTCCGGCATTGAGCTACTACACCTCGGAGTGGTAGGTGGCACAGCTCCCCCGTCATTGAAAGTTGAATTAGAGGCAAAGAGATTACCTAGTAAATCGGCTTTCTCTTTAGCACTATAGGCCAGACTGCCGTCCGGTTTTTGCAATGGCAGCATGGACGACCGACAAAAGTTACCTTCAGCAGCTTTAGCGAGGGACCAGAAAGCACGGCTCCCAAACGGAAAGCCTGCAAGCGGCTCGCCAACTCTACCGACGAAATCAAACTTTGCTCTGGCGATTACCTTCTTATTGAACCTCGAGGCAGCGTTCAGTTTGCGTTTCACAACAGAGACATCAGTATTTCCATTAGCACGCGCCGTGGTCCAAGCCTAGAAAGCAGCCTGTTTGACACGTTTCGCTTCTCTACAAGGCGGATTAAACCATAGTCGTTTTTTAGTAGTAGCAATGGGGACACCTAAACACCTAGTACACCTTAGACGCTTGTATGAAGGAGGAACAGCCTCTGTAGAGACAGGTAACATCCTGCCGACTAAATTCCTTCCCAGTGCCGGTGTCCGCCAAGAATGCATAATATCACCGCTTTTGTTCTATGTATACACAGAGGATGGGATAGACAGTTGATGGATCCCGGATTGCTAACCTGCGGTATGCTGACGACACCACCATCACTATGAACGTCATATGGAAGAACTTCTTCTCAGAATGGATCGCGTAAGCCTAGAGTTCGAACTAAAGATTAATGGTTAGCGTGGTCTACGATCATCATTTTGGTCTTACCAAAATGATGATCGTAGACCACGCTAACAGTAACCTGCCAGATGTAACCGAGATCGCAAACTGTGAAGTGGTCCAGTCCTATATATACCTTGGCACTCTAATATTAAACAACGGTGGCTGCGTGAATGAAGTAAAAGAGACGTATGGCGATAGCTAAAAGCGCAATGAATAAGCTGAAAAAAATATGGAGGAATAGGAACTTGACTAAAGCCGCTAAGTCCTGGCTCGTAACGACACTAGTCTTCCCCATATTTCTGTACGCTGCAGAGACGTGGACATTGCGGAAAATGGAAAAGAAGAAGATAGATGCTATGGAAATGTGGTGCTGGTGACGAATGCTTGGAGTATCATGGACTGAATTTCTCACAAATGTTTCCATACTTCAGGAACTCGGTATCAAGGAGCATCTATTTACTATAGTACAATCTCGTATTCTTAAGTTTGTCGGTCAAAGACTTTCCTTAGCAATTTTTAAATATTTTTTAGTAGTTTAAGTTAACTAAGTTAGATAATTTTAGTTTGTAGTTGAATTTTTAATTACGATACTATTACGTTATTTAACATATTAACAAACTTGACTTACATTTTGTAAAACTTTTAAGTAAACAATAACAGAAATAATCCAATTTATTATCTGATTGCATACACAAACATTTTTGTGTTTTGCCACATTTTCAAATAGAAAACTCTACATATTGAATTTTGCTTCCCAATTTTTATTTTAAATTGCTATGTTAACAACAGCTTGGCATATAAAAGACATGTTTAAAAAAATATAGCGCATTTTCGTTCATGCGTCCATGTTTTTGCTTCATAATCTTTACCATTTCTAACATATATTGCAATGATTTTATATCAATAATTTATCTGTTAACTGTCTTATTTTCGTGTAGATGACAGTGTCATGGATATTTATTAAAGATGACTCTACAGTGAGGTCAAGGTAACAGCAGTCGGGATTCGGTATCAAGAATAAGAATGAGTAGACAATGTAATTGTAGAAGCGCAATTTAGGTATCCATCGGAAGAAAATTCCGCAATCTTCTTAAAGAGGAATTGACGGCGAAAAAAACCAACCTTTTACCAAGATCAGCAATATGTGTAGACCAGGATAAGGTCCTATCCAAATATAGGGATTTTTAATTCTGTCGCTATGTTGGATTACGGTTCCATTGAAAACTAGGACTCAAGCTACTCCAGTTAATTTTAGATATAAGTCGAATACCAATTGTAATATATTGCGTTTTGGGTGGATTAACGATAACGCCGTGGGACGTACTCCGATGAGGAATGTGTGTGAGATCATCGTTAATTTGTGTTGTGTTCTAACTGAGCATGTGTATAAATTTGGAGATCACCTGCATAAAAATGGTAGGAGGAGCGAAGGTCAGAAGAGATAGAATTAATAAATAAGCAAAATAGAAGAGCAGACAATACACCACCTTTAGGTTGGGTAATTAAAATTGTTGGAGATATGTTGAGAGAACGCAACTGTTGCAGTTGAACATCGAAAACTATGGTGTTAAACGTGTTGATGAAGTCCAGTTGCGTTAAAACCGAACGGTGTGATTTATCCATATAAAAACGGATGTCATCAGTAATTTTTACAAGAGCGGTAGTTGTACTATTACTTACGTACCGGGACGGAAACCAGATTGGAAGGGATTGAGGATTTGATTTCTGTTTAGGAAAAGAATTAGTTATTGCTGAACTAGGCGTTGCAGGAATTTAGATAGGAATAGAAGAATAGAAATGAGACGGTAGTCGGAAAAAGAAGACGGATTGGATTTCTTAGGCAATGGGATAATCTAGGCAACTTGCCAGGTGTTTGGCAAAACTCCAGAACTAATGGACTTGTTGGGGATAATTGTGATGGTAGAAAGAATCATATCTAGGACAGGTAAAATCATAAGATGTCTAACGCTGTCATTCCCTATGGCATTTGACACCACTGTATACATATATTATTATGGTTTATAATGTTAGTTACCTACTAAGACATAAAAAAACCGCCTCGGAACAATGTCAATTCGCGGGGTCGCAAATAAAAAAGAAGAAACGGATCTGAACGGATACTCATATGAGTGTTTTATGAGCACTTAAGTGGCTTCCGAGCGGGGATGTTTAAAACTGGGAGCCGAGTATCGTGGATCGAGTGCGTCCCACTCAACACATGACAATGTCGGATTTGAACACGAACAAAGACACTTTTATGAGTGGCTAAAGTTTATGAATGAGTCTACATTGTTCGAGAAAATACTGCTTTCGAAAAGTAGGCTTTAGACCAATCTTTTACTAATTACTATTGCAAATAGGAATTATCAAAAAGTAATTGACGAGCTCGGTGGCGCAGTGGCTAGTAACGCTCCTTTGACGCCACACTCGAGGGTTTGATTTCCTCATAGGACAAACATTTGTATGCATAAGTGTGTCTGTTTGTATTAATCTGAGTGTTTTAAAGACAAGCAGGGTGCGTCAAAGTAGCCAGTCTGGGGAAGTATATAACTCCATATAGGGTCGTTGTATTCTTGTGTGTGAGTGAGTTCACCAGTAAACTCTTAAAAAGTTGCTGTGTTAGCAGCAGAGGTGACATCGCGCGAGTGATACTTAATGGTTACCATTGCAACCATTCACAGACTACGATAACCACTTTACGTCACGTGGGCCGTATGCATGTGTGTCTCCCGACGTTATGGAATAAAAATACAAACGAGAGAAAAAAAGGGCAGATGAAATTATTTTTGAGACACATTATTTTTCTTTTTCAGGTATCTGTATATAAACAGTAAAACGGGAACCCCTTTGACGTCACTGTACCTACTGCTTATCCAGCGGTATGTCACGAGCCTTTAGCTCGTCGACGAAATAAGTTGCGCATTTGAAATTTGGATATTTTGTGTAGAATGTTGACCTAAAACAGAATGTTTAATTACAAATTCAATTTAGTTATTCATGAGGGGATTCATACCTAAAAAGTAGCTGAAAACATTTGTTTATTTTGCTCTTGCATGTGGAGTGTTTTTATTTGAAGATCACTGAGTAGAGTGCGCGTATGTTTTAATTATTTGTTTGTGAAAAACACACTGTTAGACGTCAACTTTAGATATTTTTGGGATTTATTTCGGGTTCTATAGTAATAATAATTCATATCAACATATAAAAATACAAGCTCATGTGAAGTCGCTGCTGTTTCAGATAGAGTTAAGAAAATTCTGTGATTCAGAAATGTATGTAGTGGGAATGGGTCAATGAGTGTGGTAAAAATTATTACAACTTCATATTTATATTCAATCATAAGCTGACCATCATATATGTATAACTGTTGCCCCTTAATATTAATGAAATTTCATAATATATTGAAATAAATATTTGTTTTAATGTTAAATAGACAAAATACATCATTACAATAAAACGGTAAAGTACGTACGTATACGTCGTACACGCTCTAGAATGGCGATACGAAAGTAAGGTAATTGCCCAACTCGCATGCAGTTGGGGGTGCTCTCGCGTTGTAGCTATACGTACTTCGCCACAAACCGTAAATCTTATAAGATGTATATTCATATCTTTCTAACGACAGGTATGCCCTATCATTTGTCCCTTTATTAGAGCAAAGTGTCATAATAAATAACTGTACGTAGATATAGTATTACTTGTGTCATTTTAAAATACAATAATGTTGATGTATAAGGTGTCTACCTTTTGATACGTCGCTGGAGTTTATACATTAACACATTTAATTATTGACTAAGTTTATAATCAATCAGTTTCTAGAGTGACAACTTAAGTTTTTCCTACTATATTGAGTGTTACATACTGCAGCGGTTAACGATAAACTCGAAGACACATGAGCATTCACACTCTAAAACAAGATTAAATGAAACGTCACAGTAATAAGGAGCACAACATTGTAGCTATAAATTAGCACAGTACTATTTTTAGGAATTTGGCCCGGTGCACCCTGCGAGCATACCTTATTCCAAAAATTATACAGGAGTATTAAACCTGAAATAGCCTTTGAATGAAACAGAAAAGCACCGACAAAGAATACTCCGAGTTATATCAATTTTACCGCGATGTTAAACGAAGTAATAACGTTTTTATTTCGCCATAAGACGGGGAAATAAAAATAAGTATGTATAAACCTACAGTCAGTATATAATAATAAAGAGTAAGGACTCATTTCAATAAACTTTTATGACGATAAACATCTTTTAAACAGTATTATTTTACTGTGAAAAATCTGCAATTTGACCTATTTCTAGTGTGTGGTTACACGCGTTGTTTTCGGCATCGAAAGCCCCTTTGAAAGGAATTCTGCATTGTTTTAGACTAATTTTTTCAATGTTTAGAGGAATATACTCCATACACAGAGAATCCGTGGACAATTTTCTATGCTCTCATAGGTGATGTTAATATACCAGTACTGGATTTATAACTACAAGCTGTTATTTTAAAGAAATCTTGCTTGTATGTAGCTGAAGGTTTGGATGTAGTCAAGTAATTATAAAGTGCAGCTGCTCTATTCAGCTAGAATAGCCATCCCAACCTTTTTGCCCCTGGGTTGCTACATCGCAATAAATAAATGAACAACATTATTTTTAGACTATTTTTGTATCGTTATCAATAAAATACTACTGTTAGTCTAAAAATGGTGTACTAGTCTTCGGAGCGCTAAGAAAAGGTTAATGAGTTGAATATGGAGGAGCTAGAACCAAGAAAATTGGGCACGCCAAGTTACCTACTTCTTTTTACACTACAACACACGACACATGCTGCCTGATGTGAAGAGCTTGCTGTATCCATATTGATGTTTACACCACAAAAGTAGGGTACGAGCTCTTTCACCGCTGTTTAGGCGGCAACTCTGCAATAGCTTTTTTTATATGACTAAGGTGGCAAGTACACTTGCCTGATTACTTACATCCTTCACTTGCAAGACTACTACAACCCTCTAGAGATTTGGTACTTGCTTGGCATTTTAATTTTTTTGGCATAGCGGTTTTCATTTTCTACTTGACGCACCTTTCATTTTCTAACCTCATCTGCTAAATGGTGGAGTGCACAAGTACTTAAATCGTCGGACTATACATGATGTTCATCTTCTGTATGCATTACAGAATTCTATACATACGCTTCTTAATAATAATGATTCGGAGTTTCCGTTATAACTTTCTCAACAATCCCTTGTTACGCATAACTTTTTACTTAAATTCATACATTAAAAGATGTGCCTTTATTTAGGTAATTTTATAGCATTTTGACATTCACGCGGGCGTAATGGTTAGTAACGTTACTTTGAAGCCCACGGTCATGGGTTCGATTCCCATACAGAAAAAATATTTGTGTGCATGAACATGTGTGTTTGTTTTGGCCTAGGTGATTTTTAAGAGAAATAGGGCGCATCAAAGCGGGCCGAAGTACTTTCTCCTCACAGAAAACCACAGCCAAATAACAACTTCCTCGGAGTGCGTGAAGTTGCCAATAAGTAAGTGGCATCGTTCGAGAATACTTAATGTATTGCAAGCATTGATAGGTACGGCAACCGTACATCATAAAGATTGTATGCCTCCGACGTTGTTTAAAAAAACTACTACTAAAGCGACTTTGTTAGAGATTTTTACTCAAGGTATATAAAATTAAATAAACGTTTTTGTTTCTTCAAACCACAAATTTGCTGTTTCGTCAAAAGTATTTAGTACGTAACAGGGCATTATAATAATATCAAGCGAGTCGCAGTGCTTTCAGTTTTAACTGAAAACAGCGCTTCTCGGAAGCTCTAACAATACGGCATCGTAAAAATTAAATTACGTCGAATCTCTGGGGAGGTTTCAATTTTCAAGCAAGAGGCTGAGACTTGAGACGGAGTTCTGTGGAGAAATAATATTGCATTCGCAAGTGTGCGGCGCGCTACCAGTGCAGTGCGTTCAGTGATTTTATTAATTAAAGTACTTGTAACACCGAAACCAGAGACGTCATTGAAAATAAACGTTGTATAAATATATATATATATATATATATATATATATATATATATATATATATATATATATATATATATATATATATATATATATATATATATATAATTTGTGTTTTTTTTTATATACAAGCATTCTGCCCACCTGATGAAAAGCGGCTATCGAAGCCTATGAATGCTTGCAATATATTAAATATCACATTTGCTGCACAGCAACTCCAACACCACTCCAGGGAGTTGTTTGACTGCGGTTTTCTGTACGGTGGAGGTACTTCCCCAGACGGGCTGCTTTGATGCGCCCTACCTCTCTTAAAATTAGCCCAGACCAAGACAAATAGACATGTTCATGCACAGAAATATTTGTCCTGTGTGGGAATGGAACCCTACACCACCGAGTTCGTCGACAATTTTTATAGTACCTATGCCTAGGAATCTAGGAAACTAAAATATTACAAATTATTAAAGCAGATGATCGGAACCATCTAAAAATAAGATTAACATAATCCTGCATTTTTTTGATGCCGATGAAATCACGGTTCTGATGACTGCTCTAAAGAACAACGTATTATGTAAATAATTCCACTTTTTTGTTTATTTGAAATGTAAATATTTTTCTTATATCTTAATATTACATGTTTAATTGACATTAAATGTTAAAATGTCCAGAACATCCGTTCGATTATTTTAGAAAAAAAAAGTCAATTATTTTAAATTTATTTTAAATTAGATTATGTTTGTATTAAAACCCCCTCAAATAAAGTTAGTAAGAAAAGGAAAAAGGCTATGACGATTATGGTCTTCATTTAAAGTCCCATTTTTATATGGGAAGCACTCTAGTTTTTACAACAGGACACCCTTACGAGTTTTATTATTGTGGCGACTATTCTCTTTCAGCCATGCAATTCTCTAAGCGACTCGTAATGGCTGTGTGCGTCGCTGTGATCACAGATGTCACAGCTTTGACATCGTCTACTGCGATCACGGCTTTTTATTTGGTATTCTATAAGGCTGTAAGCGTACGCGAGGCTGTTTGCCTTGTAGAATTCCAATTCCAAACGCAGCCTTGCGGCGCTAGTGTCGCACAACCATGAAAAGCGACACTAAAGAATTGCAATTTTGTGTTCATGGCTATAACAGCCGATGTTTCCGAGGATGTAAGGATATTTGCTCTTACAGAATTGCAAGGCAGGTGGGTTGTCATTACTATAGAAAATAATCAAAGTTACGTAAAAGAAAAAAAAATGATTTCTTAAAGCAGGTAAGTACTCACCTCAATTTTACAAATGTACATTAGTAGCTGGTCGCTACTATTCCGCGAGGGGGTCATTTTTGGGCCATCTCCTTTTATTTAACTCCAATATTGTCCGTAATAATTAAATTATTCATATACTTATTAATTATCTATACTTATACATAGTTAAAATTGGTTCGCCCCAAATCTTTCTATACATGTCGTAAGAGGTCACTATAGGAAATTGTCCAGAACATGTAATGGTAATAGCGGTTGAAATGGCAGTTTGGAAAAATTTCAAACATATCGATTTTATTATTAATCATCATTCACGAATAAACTCATATACCGACATACTTGACTGCGCATGATCCTATCAAAAAAATGTTAACAACACGATTAAACATATGTAAAGTTGAATATCTAGTTGACTTTGATGAGCTCTGTAATGCTACTTTGACACCAAGGCTGGTGAGTTCGATTCCCATAGAGGAACATATTTGTGTGAATGAGTAAATCTGTCTGTCTTAGTCTGGATATTAAAACAAGTAGAGCGATCGAAGCATTGTTTTTTATACGATGTCGGGATGCAAACAAGCATACGGCCCTGCATGTAAAGTAGTAACTCGAGCGATGTCACATCTGCTGCTGATACAGCAATCCTTAGCAGTTTACTGGTGACTTCACTCACTTGTAGGAACGCAACAACTGTCCAACCAATTTTTTAGGGTTCCGTACCCAAAGGTTAAAACGGAACCCTATTACTGAGGCTCCGCTGTCCGTCCGTCCGTCCGTCCGTCTGTCACCAGGCTGTATCTCATAATCAGTGATATTTAGACAGTTGAAATTTTCACAGATGATGTATTTCTGTTGCCGCTATAACAACAAATACTAAAAAATAGAATAAAATAAATATTTAAGGGGGCTCCCATACAACAAACGTGATTTTTAGGGTTCCGTACCCAAAGGGTAAAACGGAACCCTATTACTGAGGCTCCGCTGTCCGTCCGTCCGTCTGTCACCAGGCTGTATCTCTTGAACCGTGATAGTTAGACAGTTGAAATTTTCACAGATGGTGTATTTCTGTTGCCGCTATAATAACAAATACTAAAAAATATAATAAAACAAATTTTTAAGGTGGCTCCCATACAACAAACGTGAATTTTTTGCTGTTTTTATAGATAATGGTAATGATTTTTTGAAAAGTGGAGCTCCACGTGGGCGACTACGCAGGTTTCAGTTAGTTATAAATAGAAGTATATGGTTCTCAAGTTTGAAATATATTTAAAAGTGAAAAGTTGTCAGAACTAAAGCTAAAATTAATCTTATATGACTGCAGAGTGTGAGAATCAAAAGCAGCACTTGCGCAATTAGTAATTACTAGAGTACACAGATGTTAATTTGAAACTGCAAAAACTGTCGGCCGAGTGTAGTAGGACGACAAATTAGAGGGAATGGAATATAGTTTACTTTAAGTTAAACTTATTACGGTCCTTGAGAAACAAGCACTCGGAGGCTCGCCCGGCGCGCGGGTCAAGTGCCCAATTTGTCACCCGCGCAAACTTCCGACTACTTCGGTCGGGCCCTGTTCGATTCCATTAAACTTTCAAGACCTTTTGAAGCTATTTTCTTGTTTGAATCAAGATTTGCCTAATTCATTTCCACGCCTACCTAATACTTCAGCCAGGCATCGGAAGAATATTTTATTGACGGTTAAAAGCGTTTATACTGCTACTAGGATATAGTATAGGTACGAGTACTATATAAATTACAATTTATTTAAATTAAAATTGAAGTAGTTTTATATAAATACTAGCTAATACCCGTGACTTTGATCGCATCTTTTTTCTTCATCAACCCCTTAACTAAGTTTGCTTGTCAATGAAAATTATTTACAAATTATTTAATATTTTCAAATTTTTTTTCTTATCCAATTCTTTTTTATTCAACTATTTTAAAATTAAAAAAGATTTCTAAAAAAACCGTGTCAAACACATTATTCCTTTTTTCTATAATAAATAAACTTTGATATGCCGATGGGAAATGGTATGTTATTAATGAATTGATATTTCCTTAAAATTTATACTGATTAGATTGAATATTTATTTATAATACTCATTTTAGATTTTTAGCTTAACATACTTCTAAATAACCGGAGGCGGAGAGGAAAGGGGAATGTTATCTGTATCAAATGGAAAAGACGGACGGACAAAGTGCTGTAATATATTTTTTTTTTATATACAACCGGTTACCGAGCTTATTAATGCTGCTAAACTGCTATATATTAAGCATCGTTCGAGCGATGCCGCTTCAGATGGTAATACAGCAACTCCTTAGGAGTTTACTGGTAACCTTACTTACTCGTACGAACACAACTACCATTCAGAGAGTTGTTATTAGGCTGTTGTTTTCTGCGAGGTGGAGGTACTTTCCCAGACCGGCTGTTTTGATGCACCCTACCTCTCTATATCTCAAAACACACAGCCCAAGGCCAAGAAACATATCTACAAATATTTGTCTTGTGCGGGAATTGAACCCAGTCCTGGTGTTAAAGTAGTGTTATTAACCACTGCACCGTGAAGCTCGTCAAAATAAATAAATGGTCCTTTTTGCTTTTACATTTTATTATCATATTTTATTCTTCAGCAGTGCAAACGTGAAGCATAGGAGTACATACTCTTAACTTTGTAGCTGATATTCTCATAGGAGATCATTTCCAAAGTATGTTTCATCTATAAATACTTCGCCAGACACCTACATACTATTATGGATGTTGAAGTCATCGTCCGCCCTTAAGCGGAAAAATAAATCCGAATTGAAGTCACTCCGGGACACTTACAATGCGCTATCATAAAAATTAAATTACGGTAAGAGTTTCTCTGTAAGTGCGCGCCATTTTCAGCGGGTGCGGTCTGCGGTAGGGGGTGAGGGGCGCACCACATCAAAGCGCCTCATCCTATGTCGGGCTTTCGTCGAAATCAAATTTAGCAACCTTCTTCTTTCGTTACAGCCGAAACGCGGCCGAATATTTGACCTGCGGTTTATTACGCACCTGTCGAAAAAGGACACGGAAGAGTGACTTCCGAGTTCCGCGATGAAAATGTTCTCTCGTCAACGTTGAGGTAGTGGAAATACGGAGTGTAAATAGGAAAAAAAACTCATCCTCAAAAGGAATTAAGTCTGTGTTCTTTACGTACACGGGCCTCGGGCACATCGAGATCAAGTGGCTAATTTGTCAGCGAGCGCAAACTTCGCGGACTCTTGCGGACGGTGCAATTCGATTAAACTTCTACCAAAGTACATACACAAGAACAGAGCCTACTTAACGCAACTCGGGTGTACAGTTAGTGGCGGAAATTTAATTAGCTTACTCATCAGGAGAGCAGCCCACGGTGGCCACGGAGGCATGAGATGAACTTACTATTACAATTTTCATGTGTGTTGTACCTAGCTATATATATATATATATATATATGTCAGAACGTGAATGTAATTGTCGTCAGGTGGCTCGTTGTTCATGGTGAATAACGCGAAATACCAGCGTAGTTAATCTTCTCAATATTTAATCAGCCAGTTACAAAAATAATTGTAACAAAAGTTATGTTCAGATCGCAGATTACATCGGATTCAAAATGCGGTGGACGCGACACGTGCGGTTGGCTCCATTGCTCGATTCGTAATGCCACTTCCAATGACGGTCTCTCATTTTGACGTTTTTGACAACTGACAACAATCGACATTTCGAGCAAACCATAACAAACACAACCGGTGTTGCCAATCCAACGATGTCGATCCCACCCAAGCGCCGACTTGACATTTTGATCCGTTATTATTAAAACTAGCATCAAGGGGATTGATTTCTTCCGGGCTTCTCAATATGGTGTTGCCACCTCTGCGACATATATATATATATATATATATATATATATATATATATATGTGTACGTATATATGTATCTATCTATTGTAATGTTACAACCTTATTTAATTTTTTATATAGAATCTTTTCTTTGCATGCTCTGTTTAGTTTATGACAATTTGTCAAAAGTATTTATTTGTAATTCAAAATTTTAGTGTCGGAAAACAGAAAACAAGTCAGTCTGGAGGAAGCTTTCGAGAAGTAGAGATTCAGTGCACCACGTCTGAGACCACCAGCCTCCTGCTGAGGGCTACGTGGTGAAACCTCGGGATATTACTACCCTTTTCCAAACTCGATAATTTCCGGACATCTAACTAATCTAAAAATTATAATACCTGCAGCCCCTGTTGTGGACTACGGCGGCTGACAAAGATACCGCTGCGGTGTTGGTCCGTAAGGCGGTCCCCACCATTACCAACAACTTCTACGTCTGGATCTGCGTGCTGGCTAGCACGCTAACCTGCCGTCTACAGTCGTCGACCACTATAGCCGGCGGCCACTAAGTACACCCACCAGTGATTATATCAGTGATATACCGGTTAGACAAATTAAAGCGCGAGTTCTTAAAGACCTTATTTAGCCGAACTTAAAGTGAACCCTTTTTTTATATTTATTATATTTTGTAAAATAGACCTATTAAATTTGTATCGCTTTTAATACTCCCTTTTCTTCATCTAGTAACATAACACTATTTCTAGCAAAAATTTAACATTTTCAGGACTCCGTAGCCAAAGGAACTCTATTATTAATTCTCCATTGCCTCGTCGTTTGGCTATTTATACGTCCATTTGATACAAGGCTGTACTTTATGAATATCATTGGAGTATATCATATGTGTTTTTATATTGCTGTCACAATAACTAAAAATAAAGTTAAAATTTGAAGAAACGTGTTTTTTGGTTTTTTACATTGTGGTGTGAAACTCTTGATGTGTAAGTCCGATACTTGGTCCGTTTTGTAATTAGTGGTAAACAAGTGTACAGCTTACCTGATGCGAAGCGGTAACCGTAATGAATGGACACTTGCAAGCTATTCATCTATAAAACATTTTTATATCGTTAAACATGACTAAATATTTCGTGTATAATGTATATATTTACTGTACATTGTGAAAGAGTATAAGTTCGTTTATCTCTATTTTATCAAGTGTCACTTACCTATGTTTGTTGAAATTTCTTCGTTATGTAAGGATTGCCTGAAAGATCTTATTGCTAATGCAATATTAGCAATAAGATCACTTAATATATTTCTTAGGCACACTTTGTAAATTAAGAATTGTTTTGTTACTTAGCCACTCAGACTGTTAATAAACATCGATGTGGCTTTCCTTTCAGCGTTGTCACTCAAAAAAAATATATAACCTATTTTCTCCTGAGAAATTGCGGTAGCGAGGATGGTCAACTCGTATTTGATACTTCTCACACTGCAAGAATTTATAAGGTACACAGTAACCGCATCATATCGGGCGCATGTTTAAAAAAAGAAGATAAAGATGATGTGAAAAATAATCTGCCTATGATTCTAAACCTACTATAATTACATCATTTCGGGGTAGAAGTGGCTTACCATAATCAGAGCCAATACCAACGCACATGGTACTCCGAAATAGCACAACTATACTTAATCAAAGTAACTCGATTAAAGAAGAAGGCACCTTCATGTCATAGGCAAGCGTACAACAATTCAGTGAAAGTTTCTTTAGTTCCTACAAAAGAGTAAGCGGAATAGAACGCAAGGAGAAGTTATTATGTTAGCAGTGATGGTTCAGCAATGCATTACATCGTATATTGAAAACATTCATGGGCTGGTCATGGACTTCACATAAGATATTCGTATAATTATTCTTCGCCCGACGTAGTATAAAACAGATTTAACTGTTTATAAGAAAAACAAAAAAATATTTTTAATCTCTATTGTTAGGCGAACTTGTTCGTATTAAGCGTCGGCAGAGAATACTCTGTTTTAATATTAAAAACCAGCCAACAGTGGTTGAAAACCAACACGATGGTAGTAGTATATATACATATATATTACAGAGAAACGTGTAATTTTTCTTTTACTTCATTTTTTAACAAGATTATATTTTAATACAAAGGACATGTTCTTACTTAGCAATTTGTAACAGATTTCGAACACAAGGTAACTTTTGTAAGCACACTTTCCTTCTTGTCTATGATCGGATTGAGATTATTCTGTATGAATATACTACGGTGATAGACTCATGTAATTTTGCATAGGATTAAATGATAAACAGTTATGAAGAGTAAACTTTCAAATAAAAGCTCATGCGCCAGGAAAATAGATCCTCCTTGAGGTAAAAAATCCAAAACCGAATTCATTGTAGTCGATGCCAGTAAAAATTATAGCAACAATCTGAAATGTTAATTCGGTGCATTCAGTTTTCATTTTTAATAGAAAAAAATAAAATGTATGAAACTTGGTAATGAGTATTTGAGTATATCTTCTAATATGTATGTACACAGTGCATCCTTGTGTATTTACATAACCAAAACACATAAAAAAAAATTCTAAGTATTGTCAAGGCTGCGAAGTAGTTTACGAACGTCTATACACTACGACGAGTACACCGAAAATTGAACTTATATCCTTAGCTGGAAATGTACACAATTATTCCTTGCAGTAATAAATGAGCTGTAAAGAGAAATCTTTGTCCTCTCATTTCGAGGCCTCCGATGATCGCTCTTCTTTTTTTTTATGTTTAACAATCGACTTTAAAAGTTAGTGTGTCGTAATGACGGCAGTGTATATAGTAGATGCTTCAGCACGGAGCGAGCGTGGACATGAAGTCGGCTACATCGAGGTTATTGCTCGAAAACCTTACAATACAACCATCAAAAACACAGTCACTCGTCGTTATAAACTACTAAGCAAATTTTGCAGTGAAACAGTCGCGTCTGGCGCCTCATTATGAGCGATCACGGTTTACAGTCTGTATTCGCCATCGTTGACGAGAGACTCATGAGAGCCAAAAATGCCCAAGTGATTCAATAAGACTACGGCGATTAGCGAGCAATCGCCTAGCGAGCGTACATACCATAGTTATAGCATCAGCAACATTGCAGTCACTTGTTTGACTTACACAATTTAGTTATCAACAGATACACAATTTGATACTTACCTTCAGACAAGTAGAGACGGTCGGGTTCTGCAGGCTGTTCACACGGCACAGCTCGATGCCTTAGAGTCACGTGAAGTGAGGGACCACGTGGAGGCACCTCGGGTGGCGCAGGCTCAGGTGGAGATTCACATTCGCGTTCACTTGCCGTCCCATTTGATGGGCCTGTACAATGATAGATGTTTTTTAGGGTTCCGTACCCAAAGGGTAAAACGGAACCCTATTACTGAGGCTCCGCTGTCCGTCCGTCCGTCCGTCCGTCCGTCTGTCACCAGGCTGTATCTCATGAACTGTGATAGTTTGAGAGTTGAAATTTTCACAGATGATGTATTTCTGTTGCCGCTATAACAACAAATACAAAAAAATAGAATAAATTAAATATTTAAGGGGGCTCCCATACAACAAACGTGATTTTTTGACATTTTATAGATAATAGTACGGAACCCTTCGTGCCCGAGTCCGACTCGCACTTGGCCAATTTTTAGCTCATTTTTGCTCGATATTGATAACGGCAACAGGTAGATGCTTGAAATATTCACAGAATATTTATTTATATATTCACTTTAAGAATAAATAATTAAATTAAAATAAAACAAATATTTAAGGGGGGCTCCTATACAACAAACATGATTTTTTTGCCGTTTTTTATCGATAATGGTACGGAACCCTCCGTGTGCGAGTCCGACACGCACTTGGCCGATTTTTTTATATCGTCGAGACAAATACGTATACTGCCCTCCTGATACAAAGTGGTTGTCATGGTCTCTGAACCTTTACTATGCAGAAAGTATATCTCACACGCTGCCATCCTATCTGTTAACACAGCTACTCTGTGCAGTACAGGTAACGTTGTTCAATACTTCTATCCTTATAGGTAACTTCATTCACAGACTAAAACATAACAACTCTCTAGCGAGTTTATTCTTATTATTTGGCTGTGATTTTCTGCTAAGTACTTCCTTTACTTCTCCTAAAATTTTTACTATTATCACACGTTACTTGTTACAACTTACGTTACGCTCACCACGATACACATAACTCTATGGTTAAATCTGTAACATTATAAATTTATAACACTATTGTGTTTCTATCTTTCTAGTATCTTGTAACTTTCGACAAATCACATAAAGAAAGGTGAATATGAAAATATCATAAACAAAATTTTTTTTTTCATGGAAACTAAATGCTTGCTTGATTTATATTGCATGTAAATAGATAGTGAATACAACCCCAAAGTGATTTGTTGTAACAACTACATGTGGCTTTTGTATCTTTCAAACATAAATCAATATCAATACGATTTTTATAAAGTAAGTTTTAGGAAAATAGGAAGGAGGTATGTTTGTTAAAATTTATTGCACTGGATCTATAAATAAAATGATAAATAAGGCTTTAAAAAATGTTTTTTTAAAACTTACTTAATTTTACACTCATTTCTTTTCCAATTATATTTTTAACCATTGTCGTGCATTGGTTCTTTTAGATAGCGCCACTGATACTCTAAATACTATTGTGTACCATGTCACTATGGGTAGTTGTACGTGTGGTATAGTCATATACAGGGTGATTAGCTCATGTACATATAACAATTGGCTTATAGGTACTAAACGCGCAATGGAGTCGAAATTACTATATTCTCGTCAAGTTAACATCACTTTTTCGATGAGAATATCATAATGATTCGCGTTGAAGGTATTCTCTTAAATATGTCACAAGATTTTTTTTATTTAATCATTTATTTGTAACAATAAACCTCCCTCAGTTTGTATTAAACACAATTCCTGACGTTATCTCTAATACACACCAGAGACACGTGCGCCAGCACAAACTATGCGAAGCATCCTTATCAAAGGCATGCACCCACCTCCGTATTATGCTTATAATAGATATACTACGCAGCATGCCTAAGTACAATAACTAAACTGGAATCCAGCGCAACTGAATGTGTGTAATGCCTCATTCATTCCTCACATTTCCCAATAGCATAGAATTAAGCCTCCGCGAATTGGTTAGATGTTTAAATATAATATCTATTATTGGTATTGATATTTGCGGACATTCCTAGTATTAGGTATTTGGAGACAAATATGTGATTAATTAAATTGAGATTATCTACATATTATACATATGAGAATCTGGTGAGCGACGGACTTGTCTTCTTTGCGGAATTTTACAGGAGTGATCAGAGAAGTAATTGAATCAATATATTTTAGATACGAGTATATATCACTAACGCTCGTGCGTTAGTGTCAAAGTAGCATTACTAACCATTGCGCCACTGAGCTCGTTTTTCTCTCTAATATAATAAAAGAATAAATCTCAGAAACAGCTCTAATGATTTGGATCAAACTTAATACTTAAATAAGATTTTTAATTTTCTCTATGTCCGTAACTTTCTTGAAAAATCGCGTTTTCATCATTTTTCATAAAAACGTCGATAGAAGCTCGGTTGCCCAGCAACCCTAGTTTCAAGAGTCGATTATTTAGCTAAAATGGAATTATTGACAATATATATATGCGTAGGTAGACATTTGCTGAAATTGATATTTTTGGATTCTATTAACGTTTCTAGATACGTTTTCAATAAGACCTCGAAGTCGATACAAAAACACTCCACCACAATTCCTTCTTACTCGCTTCGTCTGCTCGAAAGTAAAAGAAGTAGATGCACTTTTTTTAATAATCTACCGAAGTATGCTCAAAATATTCTCGGTAATAGGTTATAATGTGTGACGCAACAATGATGGAAAAAAAAGCAATTATTATATATAATATCACAGCGCGTATTTACAGATGGTGTAATATATAATGCTTTGAAAGAAATCTGCCATCCGTCTTAAAACCCGGACCAGGCTCCTAATTATTCTATTCCCAAATAATAAAAAAACCTTCGTTGGAAACATTTTTCGGACGATAAAGAACTCAAGGCGACAATCTTTCACATTTTTTCAATTAAGGGCAATTATTTTTACACGGTATTGAAAATTTAATTTCTATCTATAACGTCCCGTTAAATCCTTTGCCGGATAGGCAGAGAGAGCTGAGCGCCACATGACTCGGTCCTTACACACCGTACTCGCCTCTTTAACATTAACTTGGCTCTTTTCATGAACGCTTGCCGATTTCTAGAGCTCCTGATATTAACCTTAATTTTAATTAGTTAATATAGAGATGCAATAAACGTGTTGATGTTATTGGATTATATTGACAAATAAAAAATATTAGAAATCAATTTGCTATTTTCCACACTGTACCGAAGAATGCATTGAACGCCTTTAATTTTTTTTAATTCGTTGGGAGGCATACAGCCCACCTGATGCTTGCAACACATTAAGTATCACTCGCGTGATGCTACTTCTGCTGCTGATACGGCTACTCCTTAGGAAAATATAATAGTTACCATTGTTCAGACAATGCCTCGCATTGCGAGCGTTGTTGTCCAGCACGAAATCATCACCACGTCTCCTCCGCGCCAGGGTGCCGCCTCCGGCTTCACCGTTGAACAACTCCTCACCTTAACATACAGTAACAAAGCTGTGACTTGTCTTATCAAGTACTAGACCATGACGGTCAGTTTATTCAACGATGTCAAAAAAAATTTTCACTGGTAACCTCACTCACTCTCACTCGTTCCGTTGCAAAGTGAAGGTACTTTCCTTTTACGAGATGACTTTTAATTAATGTGTGAAAAAATGCCACCCTATGTGATTCTCATATTTTTAAAATTGTTCGATCGGATAAACAAAATTTTTGAAATGAAAATATTTTTAAAATCGATAAATACTAGTGTTGTGACGAATAGTATATTTGGCCGAATACGGAATGTTGGCCGATCCTGCCGAATAGTCGACTTGAGAAAACACGAATGTGATAAAAAAACACATGCCGATTGTCGCGCCAAATACATAATCTTTCATCCTGCTTCCTAATTGGCTAGATCCGATCTTCTGATTCTTTTCAGTTTATTCTTTCATTGTTTGTTGTTACGTACGAGACATAAGTATTTTGATAGTTTTTTAATTACGTGCGTTTTGATTACGCTCGCTGTTATAAATCCGAATGAATACATAGTATACGATTGTTCACCCACTATTTGATTCGGCCGAATATCGAATAGTGGCCGAATATCCGTCGCAACACTAATGAATACATTATTTTGCTCTTAACTTGTTTCATTTATGAGTTACGTTTGTAACTTTCAATGTGCCCCACGTTTCAGAAAGAAGATGAGGTCAGGACAGCTCAAAACCCAAGAGCGTACACGAAAAGAGCTATGAATGTTGAAAAAGTAAATGAGTACCACGTCTGGTGACGTACGGTTGTTATTGCTTACCCTGGAGAGACTTGGTATGAAAATATCTAGAAATCTCAATGAGTTTTCTTACAATTACAGTATGGAGGATTATAAAGCTCGGTCAAGCATATAAAGTATATGTCATGCATATAAAATTTCAAGTAACTTTCTACTACAATCATTAGTAAATTAAAATATATACAATAATTATTGAGTAAATACATACTCTATACACAAAAGTATATAATTATGTAGGTTTGTACCAACCTTTGGAATTTCTGTTTCTTCGGTAGTATCTCCGGTTTGTGCTCTCCAAAGGAAAAGGTGAAGCTTGGCGCTGAGGACTGCTGACATAGCGGGGTGGTTCTTCGCCGCCTTCAGAACCATATATTCTTCGCTGTTCATCTGCGCAAATACGGATATTTAAAGAATACTAGGTGAAAAAATACCAAATGCGAATCAAGTCTCACAGAGACTGTTTTGCAAATGTTAATTAATCTGCAACGTCAACATTTACTCGTCTTGCACAGATACAGATCTTTCTTCAATCGTAGGAGTTTTAAGCACACTCCCGCCATGCTGCTCAACTGCAGATTGGCGGAGGTCAGCGTTTTCTAGCCGCCCAAAAACCACTGACTAAGTGTAACGATTGTCATCTAGCGACATCAGATGGAGATGACGGCTTAACGTGCCCTCCGAAGCTCAGGTGAGCTCGAGATTTATAAACCCATCCATTTACAGGCTGCGATTATAGTTGCTTAACCTGCTTGTTCCATTAGATGCCCAACGACGCTCTCGAGCTCTTCTACTTGTTGTTTAATATTTTAGACTTTCCATTTACTTAATATTATATTAAGGTAAACTACGAGTACTATATGTGTATTACACCTTAAGAAAGGTACCATATGAAGTTCCTTTGCGAACAAAAGGGTTTCTTTGGAAGCTGCACTTACAAAGCAATACAATTGTAGTCTAAGAAGAGACCTTGTATTTGTTTGTCTTTAAAATTGCGTCTTCTACTTAAAACTGAATACTAAAAACTTAATTCAACATTTTAAACCTAAATGAAATCGTAATTTACTTTCTTTATCTCGCAAGCTTCCACAAACTCCCTGTTTTCCCTGTTTGAGGTTTTCCCAAGAGACTACAGCGTGGGATTCGTTCTCCGGCCCAGGTGAAAAAAGTGAATTGGGAAATTACAGACCTATGTCTGTTCTAAGATTCATCATCATTTTAATTAAAATATTCAGAATAAGGCTTGCTCAATTGCAACTTTAAGACCAATGAAATTTTTCATGTTGCGCAATATGATATTACAGCAGATAAATCAAATATGAATATAAAGGTGACATAGCATGTCCTTACTACTTGGGAGAGGTCACAGAATGCTATTGGGGTCATCTGTGATCTAATTCTAATAATTATGTTGACCATCGGACGTTATTCCTCAAGAGTGAGAGTGTGTTAGAGGTAAAGCCAAGAACTTGATTGCATCTTATTTAACTAAATGGTGCAGAAAATCGCAGATATAGAACTATGTATTGATGATATCTATGAAAATTTTAATATTGTTCGGCGGTGTGATAATTTTGATAAGGTAAGTGTTCTGTTTATCAATCTATACTGGCTCACATGCTATAATCTTTTATTAAACTTAACTACAATCAAATTTATTAAATTTAGTCTACTAAATATGACTCTGGCAATATAGTTGAGAGTGATAAATTTAAATTTGTTAAAGATACGGTATTTCTTAGAATTTTTTAAAAACGACGTGGGAGGTATACCTGCAATCATTCCGCCAACTTGACATAAGACGGCTACCATAGCTTATGAAAACTTGCAACAAATTAAGTATCACTTAGCGCGATGCCACCTCTGCTGCTAACACAGCAACTTACTGGTGTCTCGCCCGCAGAAATACAGCAACCCTCCATGGAGTTGTTATTTGGCTATGGTTTTGGTGAGGTAGAGATACTTCGCCTGATGCACCCTACCTCCAACCATCAACATACAGAAAAATATACTATATGGAACGCACGAGCTTTGGTGATAAAATAGTCATTGTTAACCACTCGATCACCGCGCTCTTCAAACTGACATTATCATTTTTAAAAGCCTTCTTCCTCCCCTGTACCATTCTTAAAACGGCGACATCAATTATCAGCACTTTATTCAAATATGCCCGAGTAAAAGTTGCGGCTAATAAGTTTGGAATTTATGAAGCGGTCTGTTTGGATAGGTAATTCTAAACAATAACAAACAAAATGTATACGAAACTCGGAGGTTTGTGAATGCGGCGCCCAAGAACAAGTTGCGAGCCCGCAGGCGTCGCGCCGCTCACTACTTCGCCAAACAAGCTGAACAAACGAAAACGCCGGCCACGCACCTAAAACAATCCCTTACGTAACATTCCTATTATAATATTTTTCGGGTAAGGTAAGGATTGTTATATGAGGTCATGTGACTATGTAGGTAAACCATTGGACAAATATATAGTTAATCGTATGGAAAACTGTTCTCGATTTTTAAATATATAAGTATTTCATTTCAGTGCTGGTCCCAACGCTTACTTATGGAAGCGAGAGCTGGGTATGGCAGAGAGAGCATGAAAGTAGGATAAACGCGGTTGAAATGCGAGCGTTGCGCAAAATCTGTGGTGTAACGCTTGCAGACCGTATCCGCAATGATGAGGTTAGAAGCAGAGTTGGTCTGAAAGAGAGCGTCGGTGTTAAAATAAGAAGAGGCATGCTCCGTTGGTTCGGACATGTAGAAAGAATGCAGGATGAAAGAATGACGAAGCAGATATACAATGCAAAAGTGGAAGGATGTAGGAGCCGAGGAAGGCCAAGACTTACCTATCATGATCAGATTCGTCGTGTTCTATCAGAAGGTGACGTCAGGAGCCCTAGAAACCGGCGAGCGTGCATGAAAAGAGCAATGAATGTGAAAGAAGCGAGTGAGGTATGTAAGGATCGAGTCGCGTGGCGCTCGGTTCTCTCTGCCTACCCCGTAAGGGATTTGGCGTGAAGTTATAGATAGATAGTATTTCATAATAATTTATAAATCTGGCTATCATACGTAGTTTGTCAATATGCAAGTATTATTAACCTACTTATTTTTAACCAATTTCAAAAAGAAGAAATTATTCTCAATCGGGTATTTTACGAGATATCTTCACCAATTGTGGACCAATTTTGATGATTTTTTATTGTATAGAAAGGGTTGCTCAAGGGTTGTCCTGCATAAGTTTCAGTGATGTACAGATTTTCAGAAACAAAACTATGTGTTAAGTTCACCTATGTTCGTTTTGAACCAATTTTCATAATTCTTTATAGTGAAGATTTGATGTAGATACAACGACGAAGTAATGATAAACTAAAAATTAATGAGTAAGACTTTTTAG
Source organism: Pyralis farinalis (assembly GCA_947507595.1). NCBI lineage: Eukaryota > Metazoa > Arthropoda > Insecta > Lepidoptera > Pyralidae > Pyralis > Pyralis farinalis. The sequence continues at coordinate 22,756,955 of OX382264.1, read as the reverse complement.
GATATAGGAGCCGAGGTAGACCAAGACCTACCTTGACCAAATTGGTCGTGTTTTATCAGAAGGTGATATCAGGGGCCCTAGGAACCGTTGAGCGTACATGAAAAGTGCAATTAATGTTAAGGAATTGAGTGAGGCGTAAAAGAACTGTATCTTATGGCGCTCGGTTCTCTCCGCCTACCCTGCAAGGGACCTGGCATGAAGATGTGCATACATGAAAACTTTTTAATCGAAACAGTGGAACTCAGTTTCGTTGAAGTCGACGCCTACTTACATAGTTACTATATATGTGCCGGATTTCGGATACAATGAAGCCGCTTCTTGTATTTATTTAAAAAGTTTTATTGTATGTTTTGTCTCACGGGTATTCATCCAGGTCATTTGATAAGCATGCGCGGGGATATGAATCCAAGGCGTAGAGGCCAATTCGAGAATGTGCACCCGCTGTTCTGTTCCAGGGGATATCAGTAGATCAATACCCATGAGCAGGTCTCGGAAGGAATTAGGACTATTGTGAATGTGTGGGAAAATATTGGGATATTTTGATGAGATCTGGAGGGATTATTAGTCCTGGGCTATTATAGAAGAGGGATAAACGCCTTCCATAAAAATCATATTTAATTGTTGCCATTCACTGGATGGACCCCGAGTCCCTGAAATGACGGAGAAAGTCAGCCGTGGACAGCATTAGCGTGGTGTCGAGTGGTGAGTTGCGCTATCTACGAAGTTTCCACCCCTGGAGCATATTGCTCTATAGACTCTTCTCTGGACGGTTAACGAACACAAACTAGAGCTGAGAGTCCTGCGGGTCATCCCATTAGCTCCCATTTATTATAATGTTATTTGTATATGTAATTTGTATAAAAATTGCAGGATTGTTTGCTTGCATATACGTATATCATTTTGCATAACTGTAAACAATTTGTATGAGAACTGAAGATTTGTTTAATCTTTGTCGTATAAAAAAACAGAAGACCATTTGTCATATGTTACTGAATGATAATGAATACATGTCCTAATCATTCAGGCAGCTGATGGAGAATTATACCATAGAGATTTCGTCGAATCTACGATCGACGAAAGCACGAGAATTATTTGAGAAGGAAAACAACGTCAAGTATAGCTTAGTATGCTAATATTATTCAAATTTTCGAAAATAAATCTATGAAAATTAATAAGATACAATATTGAAATTGTAAGACGTGTCTAAGTGACCATGGGGGTCTAAAGGCAAATAAATAATTTTTAACTTTATATTTAAGAATTTTCGAAAGAATTACGAAACAGATATACAAAGCAAAAGTAGAAGGATCTAGGAGCCAAGGACGGCCAAGACTTACCTATTATGACTAAATTGATTATGTTTTATGAAAAAGCCTTAGAAACCGGCAAGCGTGCATAAGAAGAGCAATTAATGCTAAAGAAGCAAGTGAGATTCGTAAGGATCGAGTTATATGGCGGTCAGTTCTCTCTGCCTAACCCGCAAGGAATTTGGCGTGAAGTTATAGATAGATAGATCTTTATCTTTTTTATCTAACATATTTCAGAAGGGATATTGATTAAAAAGTTTTTGTAGTACAGTAAAATACACAAACAATTTCGAGAGTAGTGAATTAACAACTGAAATAATATTAAAGGGTTTGGATGTAGAATTAATGAAAGTTAAGTCGGCACGGTCTAGCGTGTGGCCCGCAGCTATATGAAACTAAACACCTTGTTTTAGTTTACCCAACGATTCTGCAAACTCAATTTGTATTACAGCCTCAGAAAGGTACCTTCTGTGAAATAGCATAAAGTAAATACAAAATATGGGCAGTGCTGAAAGCCTCTTCGCCGCGTATAATTTTATTATTTCTCTAATAACATTTCGATCCCTTACTACGTCATGGCTAAATTAATTGTCTACGGATTCTGAAAACAAGATCTTATTATAAAATGCAGACAATTACTTTAATTGTTTCATGTTCATAAAAACATAACTTTATCTAAATGATAAAAAAGTAGCTACAATTAAAAGTAAAAAATAAACTTCATAGTGACCTTTATTCGCTTTTATACCGTATGCAATAAGGCGTAAATTCGGCTTACAGTGTTACATCTCACGCTCATGTACAGTTAGCTACTGCTTTATCTGATCCGGTCTATTTCTGCTCTAGATGATTTCGCTAGGCTTATTGCACTAATATATATTCTACATATAATCCTAAAGTAAAATAACATAAATAATAGACCAAATCGGATAAAAGAGATTCTGACTATTTATTGTTTAAGGATCTATCAACACAAGTGTGTCACTTTATAATTACCACTAAATATTAAAATAAATTTAAAAAATCTTGTAAAATAATATTACCATCAAGTGGGATTATAAAATGTAATAATTCATGAATATCACTAATATAGGTTATCGTGATTTTTTGTCCGTTAACATCGCGTGTGCAATGACGCTGAATATTGGGAAAATAGAAAAAAAAACGGGTTTCACTCCGGGAGTGCCGGCAGAGGTGAAAACTTGAACAGTAACGTTGTGCATTTTTGAATATTTTGGTATGGTTTGGGAATAATTTCGCACGAATTACTTTATTTATCAGTATAAAAGTACTATCATGTATGTGGTAAAATACAATATTCATTTATTGCGCTATCGTTTTTTTTTTTTTTTTTTTTTATAGTAGTTCAGCATAGTGGCCCCTCTTTGCCTGATGGTAAGCGAAAGAGGAGCCCAAATCGCAACTGCAACTGACAATATACTACATCCCGTATCCTGTCAGTTGACGCTGCCATGCTGACCCGCAAAATGCTTCTTCACGCTTCGTTTGAAGGATCCCATATTGTAGGAAGGAGGGAACACATGTGCAGGCAAGGCGTTCCACTTTTTAATGGTACGACAAAGATAGGAGTTGCCGAACTTTTTGGTACGCGAAGAGATCTCCTCAACCGTGGAACTATGAACATCGCAAGCCCGCACGTGTGGTTCTATGACGGAAGGGTGAGGGTGGGATAAGGGAAAACAGTTCTTCAGAGCACTCGCCATGGTAAAGGCGGTAAAATACGCTTAGAGAGCCTATGTCCCTACGGAGTTGAAGAGGTTCTAGGTTTTTGGTGACCTCTTCGTCGTCAATTATGCGGATAGCCCGTCGCTGCAACCTATCGAGAGCCTCAAGAAGATACTGTGCGGAGCCGTCCCAGAGATGCGAGCAATACTCCACGCAGGCCCGAACTTGTGTCTTATAAAGCAGACAAAGTTGGTCCGGCGCGAAGAACCGGCGCACCCTGTTCAGGACTCCGAGCTTTCTTGAGGCTGTTGAGATGAGGCTCTCGATGTAATAACGCTGGTTAAGGTCGCAACGAATACCCATACCCAGCATATTCAGGCTATCACGCATACTGAGGGAAGCACCCTGAAGACTGGGAGTGGGAAGGAAGGGGGACATTTTTGTTGTAAACGCGCAAACCTGAGTTTTCTCGGCATTAAACTCAACCAGGTTATTGGAACCCCATTTACTAATGAGATCCAAAACCCGATTCAGTTCAACGACAAGACTCTCACGCCTCTCACCGATTTCTGTCCGACCAGCACCAGGCCGACCGAAATATCGCCCATGGACCGTACTGTCATCTGCATAGCAATGAATATTACCAAGTGGCAGCATGTCATTGATATGCAGAAGAAAGAGGGTTGGCGATAGAACGGAGCCCTGTGGGACACCGGCATTCACTGACATGAACCGCGAAGCGCATCCATCTGCAAGGACGCGGATTCTACGCTCATGCAGGAAGCCAGCAATCCAATTACATAGCTGGAGGGGCAGACCGTATGCCGGAAGTTTGGAGAGAAGTGCTTTGTGCCAGACCCGATCGAACGCCTTGGCGATATCTAGGCTGACTGCCATGGATTCGCCATATTTATCGATTGCCTCCCCCCAGAGGTGCGTCACATGACAATTTATACTTATTACATTAAAAATTTAACACTTCCGAATTATTACAATTATTTTACATTAAAAAGTTTATCTTTCAGAAAAATCAACTTTCATCCATAATTTGAACGACTCTTGCACCATCATCATTACCAGCATCATCATCGCCAATCTCTAAAACTCAAACACACACGCACACTCGCGCAAGCGCCCTGGGCCCTTAAACCAAATAGCGATGTTGATAAACTACGTTGAACGAAACGCGTAAGCGCTTACAAGCGCTTACAACGTTTTGGTCGCGAGAAAATAATGCCCTATGAACGATCTAGCGTTTCATGTTTTAATTGTTTAATTAGAGGTAACTAATGTTTCAGCGCTGCAGCGAACTTAAATTCCAATTCTCACCAAAATCTTACGGTCAGGGTCACGTGTCCTGACGCGAGTTTAACATTTTTAGGGTTCCGTACCCAAAGGGTAAAACGGAACCCTATTACTGAGGCTCCGCTGTCCGTCCGTCCGTCCGTCCGTCTGTCACCAGGCTGTATCTCATGAACCGTGATAGTTAGACAGTTGAAATTTTCACAGATGATGTATTTCTGTTGCCGCTATAACAACAAATACTAAAAAATAGAATAAAATAAATATTTAAGGGGGCTCCCATACAACAAACGTAATTTTTTTGCCGTTTTTAGGGTTCCGTACCCAAAGGGTAAAACGGAACCCTATTACTGAGGCTCCGCTGTCCGTCCGTCCGTCCGTCCGTCCGTCCGTCTGTCCGTCCGTCCGTCCGTCCGTCCGTCCGTCCGTCCGTCTGTCACCAGGCTGTATCTCATGAACCGTGATAGTTAGACAGTTGAAATTTTCACAGATGATGTATTTCTATTGCCGCTATAACAACAAATACTAAAAAATAGAATAAAATAAATATTTAAGGGGGCTCCCATACAACAAACGTGATTTTTTTGCCGTTTTTATAGATAATGGTACGGAACCCTTCGTGCGCGAGTCCAACTCGCACTTGGCCGATTTTTATAGATAATGGTACGGAACCCTTCATGCGCGAGTCCGACTCGCACTTGGCCGATTTTTTACTCATCCCAAAAAGTGCACAACGCAGTTTAAGAAGTTTTCACTTCAAATAATCGCGGTAAACAATAGTAATATAAACAACTGTGAAAGTTTAAAATTATACATGTCAAGAATATTTACATAAGATCACAGGCAAATGTCAATTCTTATTAACAAAAATTTAAATTTAGTTTTGGAGACAAATACAATAATACCCCTAAAATTAGAACACAACATATTAAGAAAATAAACAAATAATCAACTATACACAACTGTACACTGCAAAAATAACAACGGACGTAATAAAAAGACGAATGGAAAAGTTAACGAAATTAAATCATAGAACTCTATAATACAAAGTAATAATATATATTGATCACAACTTGTTTCATGATGATGTACCTAACAATACGATATGGTTAAAATTTAGTTCATTACATTCCATAACCTGATAAACAAGTGTTAATATTTCCTTTATGTGTATACATATATTATTTATTATGTATAATTTTACGAAACACGTTCCTCAATGTAAATTATTTACAGGCAAAGCTACTTTGGCCGTGTTATTTATGTAAGCGAGTTTGAATTCGACAAACAAAGGGATTCCAAATGGATGAAAATTGAATTTTAGGAGTAGGTAATTTAATAACGTGTATCACGGAGCCAAATGTTACTAAGCAGTTTACTGGCAAACACAGACAACAAATTGAAACTCTATCACCCTAAACCATCGAGTACGTAAATGCCTTAAACAAACTATAATATGACGAAGGTGAATACACAGCCATTATTACTCAGCTTTTCCGTGCTACAAATAGTGAAAACCACTATTTGGTAAAAATTTCGGACAACAGTTGCAGTAAAATAAACATTTTGACCTTTGGAATGTATTTTCCACACTGCCTATTACAATTTTTAATATGCAGTGTTGATAACATATTCTTTCAAATACAAATAATAGGGATTCATGTTAAATAGGTTTGTTGTAAACGTTGAAATTCAGCCCGTAAATGCATAATATGCTGTAGAATACTTAGTGTTCAAAATCCGATACACTTATCTCCTTTTGGATTCACGGTATTCCGATTATAATACAATCCGAATTTGGTGTCATATTTCATCCTATTTTGGTGCACATGCTTTGTGTTTTTTGGTATACTATTTTTTAGTAATTACCGTAGAATTTTAAATGAAAATCATTTCCTACTTATAAATGATGTGTTAACGTTATATGTTTGTATTTGAATTTAATATTATAATACCCAATACAGTAAATATTTGGCTAGACAAGACTGTGAAAAACCAAACATCTAACTAAAAGCAGATACCTGACAATGTGATCCAATTTTATTAAAAAAGGATAGACTATTTCTAAGCCATTTCTATCCTTGTATTAAATAGTCGTATAAAAATGTATCGTATCAAATACATGTAGTATTTTTTTAAAATCTAATCATTCAAAAATTGCTAAATTAATGTATGTACAATGGAGTTTATACTTATCACACTGTAGTCTCTCATCATATCACCCAATGTAGTACAACGACGCCCTTAGTGTAAGTTTTAGTATTACTAATAAATAGGTACACGAAGAACGCGACAACAGAAGAAAGACCAATTCATAAATTCATTACATTTCAACAGTAACGACATCCAATCATTTTCCCTTTACAATAAAAGCAACGTATACAACAGCACTTCAAGTTGCAATTGAACAAAGCGAAGCGATCTTTTCTACGATTCTTATTCATTAGTCAGACCGTTTCGCAGATATTACACAAACAATGAAACTTCATCCTGGAACGGTATTAGAGGAAATTATTTCAAGATCCTTAGTCAATTTATTACGGTTGCCGTAACATTAGAGTTTATGAAATATAATTTGCAAGGGGTATTTATTTATCCAGGTGCGGTGCAGTGTGGCGCGGGGGTTGTCAGGCAATAAATATGACTAAATGAAAGGCAACTGTTGGGTTTTCGTACATCATTTGATATTCTGGTACTTTATTGACCGCCGCGCCGTCGAGTTATTCGAACTTAGTCCAATTTTAATGAGACTCTCCTTAAAATCATATGTCCGAATGCATCGGTGCTTTGCTTATTATCATATTGCATGCTATTTCAATAAATAAGATACTCTTCAGAAAAAGGTCAGTTAAGGCATTGTATGTCCTATAAAATACTATAAATATCTCAAGGAGTACGTATATCAGAATAAAGTGAGAATATGATTTGACATACGCCTATCGCCAGTATATTTTGAGAAGCTTCGTGTATCTCGATAATAATAGGGGTTAAAATACGAATTGCCGTTTTATAAGTATCTATTATACTTTGAATTGACAGTAAACCTTCGTGATGTGAGATTTTCGAAAGAAATTTTTCTCACATGATTCCTATAAGGTTTGTCTTTTAAAAAATGTGCAACATTTGATTTTTAAATTATGAAATTGCCGATTTGTACTTAAAAATTAAAACTCGTTTTTACCCTCATTACATTACATTGCTGCCATCTAATCTTTTATTTATGCTTTTGAAGTTTATTTATGCCTTTGCGATATAACTCTGGGGATCAAGATTCGACAAACTGTGTGAAAGCATTTTGTACTGCCTCCCGGGAAGAAAATTTTTACCACGTAGAAAATTGCCCAATCACGAAAAAAATGGTAGTCAGTTGGAGCAAGGTCTGGCAAGTACGGAGGATAACGTATTATTTCTAACTGCAGCTCCTGTAGAGTTACTACGGTTTCTCGTGCAGTGTGAGGTCTTGCATTATCATGGAGCAATAATGGTGAAGATCGATTCACGAGTCGGGGCTGTTTTACTGCCAGTTTCGTCATCATTGTTCGAAGTTCGGCACAGTAAACATCTGCTGTTATTGCTTGACCATACTTGAGAAAGCTGTAATGAATAACGCCATGAAGAGACCGCCAAACAGTTACCATAACCTTTCTTACTGGTAAGCTTTGCACCACTGGCCACTGCTGCGGCGTTTAACCTGGGGCCAGCCATTGTATTTTTCGCTTACGGTTATCGTTAAGAATCAATTTTTTGTCATATGTCACATTTCGATCCAATATTTCTTCATTTCTGTACCGATTCAACAAGGCAACACAAGTTTCAATGCTCAACTCAACACGCTTTTCTTTTTGCAAATCATTATAATCATGAGGCACCCGTTTTTCATATTTTTTTTATCTTATGATGGATAAGGTAACGTTAAACCATGCCGCTAATTCCTGAGTAGTTTGACTCGGATCGGCTTCCCCTATCTTCTTCAATTCAGCGTTATTCACCTATGTGGGCGATCTTCCACGTGGTTCGTTTTTCAAGTCGAAAATTCCACACGGTGTGTTCGTTAGTCTCCTCTCCTAACATTAATTGTTCAACTGATGAAACAGATGACTATGGCTTGCTCAGTCAATGCGTGACCTCTTACCCCTGAACACTGTACAAGCGTATGGTAGCTGCACGTCTCCAGTCCACCGGGGCCTTTCCGGTTGTCCAACATACTAAACAGTAGTGAGTGGGTGCCGGCCTTTAGATCAAATTGCTTGTAAATTTGACTTTTGTAAAACAACTCCTGAATCTATTATAGAGGTTTATTTTGTTTTCTATTACAATACAAAACATTATTGAACTGGTTTAATTAAATTTTCAGTATCGTGAAAATTGAGTGTTTTAGGTACCGACTAACTAAAGTTTTACATCAGTAATTATGCAAAGGGTAGATATTGATTTTATGTTGATAAAATTTTACTTATAGTAAAGATAGGGTTCCAGAAAGCAGAAAAAATATTGAAAGAGGGAGAGTCGAAAACCCGTTTAAGACTATATAAGGTATAGGTATAGCTTAATTTTTACGCTTATTCTTAATTAAGTTTGAATCATGTTCATTTTGGGAGTGTTGCTTTAGTACAGTTTATAAAATGAAGGACAGTCTGACCGTCAGCACATTAAAGCTCCATCATAGGAAAGCAAATATTTATAGTATAAGTATAACGAGTATATTAAAAAAAATGGGCCACTAAGTGTACAATCTAGTGATCTAAAGCTTCTTTGCTAAAATACCTAGATCTACAAAATTGCTAATATATTGGTCTAAACATTTTAGAGTCATTGGGTTTGAAATAGCCCGAAATGTTCCGTGTAATACACATACTGGGTGGTGGGTAGGTGTGTCGTTCTTTTTTTCCGATCTTGGCACACTAGATTGAGGTATAAGTACCTGAGCGATCGAGCTTTGCTCGGCGTTTTTTTTTTGTATAATATCGCTCTTCCTCAGGAAATATACCTTATCTAAATACTAACTTTGATGCAGAATACCTACTATGTGACACAAAGCTGTATAACTTAGTCGGTACATATGGTACGACCAACAAGTAATTATCATAATGTCGAAAAGTATTAGTATTTAACACGATCTGCACTTTGTTTTGCTCTTCGCGTGAAATCGCGTTTTATAAGAAATATACACGTATATGGCCTTAAAATGCAAAACCTTATTTAAATACAAAATTTGATAAAAATCCTTGCAGCCGTTTCCGAGATAAACAAAATCAGGACATTTTGTGTGAAGTGATAACCACTCACACAAAATGTCCTGATTTACGTGGTTATTTGCAGCAAAAATCTTGTTCACAACGCAACTTGATGAGACCGTTAAAACGATTTAAGAATTTCAATTTATTTCTATTAAAAGCCAGTTGAGAATGCGCAAGCTTGCATTGCCAAAGGAACACCTGGCTCGTCAATTATATAACAATTCAAAATAAAAATAAAAAAACAAATTGTCGGCTATTTTGAACATGTTCCTTAAGAGATAGGAACGGTGTTCCTGAACATTCCTATTCTACTTTTTTATGCTGAATCTGAATCTGAAGGTAAATATCGAATATTCGAAATAAAACGACAGACAAACGCACAGACAAACATATAGAATTCACATAGGAACGGTGTTCCTGAATATACATAATATTTGTGTTCATGGAACCCGTATAGTTATCACAGTGCTTACGGTTTCAAATTGCATTTCGTCGTGAACTTGTTTTTGCACCATACATAAGAGAAGTCGTTTTGAGTATAAATATGCACTAAAGTGTACACATATTTATATTATAAGTGGACAATTAATATATCATATAAAAATAATAACCATTCTTACTTAAATTCAGTCCCCTTTGGGTTTCAATAAATATACAAAGATGAATCTCAAAGTGAAATTAAATCCAATATTTTTGCAGCCGCAATATTTGGCAAGTTGGTCTGTTTTTTTCTTATCATAGATGATGAATATTTTACCGCTCACTCTTACTAGTCTCATCTATTTCAGTCCTTGCGGCGAAGGAGATAAGAACGAAAAGGCAACAAGAGGCAAGCTCGTCCACCCGCGCGATGCCTCCCTTTTAGTAAACAACTCAAGATTGAATATGAAAATTTAATCGACTAATTTAATCGAAGAGAGATACCATGTTCCCGTCGTCGACGGTTGAGTTATTTGAGTCGTCATTCTGTATTATGCTGGTAAATATGAATATTAAATTCTAGAAGCGACTTCGTCCGTGCGTAATTTGGTTTCCAATTAAGATAAAAAAAATATTTAGCACATGACAATATCTCTCTGACCTACAAATAATTTTAATTCCTTTGATATATTTGGCTGTGCTATGATATCTCAGATAGCCAATTCACCTCTTCGCAATTCGTTTCTTTCGGTATACAAACAAGTTCTTACACATATTTAGTTGTGTATCTGTATGTGTGTCTGTCGCTTTTTTCGAATATTCGAATTTTGACTTGAAAGTATTGTCTTAGGTTTTCGCGATTGTTGCACTTTGAAGTAAACAATTTTTAATTCATACGACCACGGATGCTGCTAAGCATTCGAAACGTCAGGTTCAACAAAATAAATAAAACACGCGATACTTCCGTTAAAAATTGTTTAATTCAATTTTGACTTCAAATTCGGATTCAGCATAAAAAAGTAGAATGTGAATGTCTGAAAAACCAACCTCCTATCTCTTAAGGTCAAAGTGGCAGGCAAATTAAAAAAAAATGTATTTTTATTTCAGATTCGAAAAGTAAATTAAAAAGTAGAATAGGAATGTCTTAAAAACCAATATCATATTTCTTAAAGAACATGGTTAAAATGGCCGTCAAAGTTTAAAAAATAATAATTAAATTGTTTTATAATTGACGAGCCAGGTGTTCCTCTGGCAATGCAAGCTTGCGCATTCTCATCTGGTTTTTCATGTTTTACACAGGATTTTATTTTTCAACGTTGGGAGGCATACATGCCTACGGCCCATCTGATATAAAGCGATTACAGGCATATAATACAATAACTATGACTCGTGCGATGCCACATCTACTGCTAACACAGCAACTCCATACGTCTTACATTCCTTGGTATCTAAATAGCATTAACCACTTCACCACCGTGACCGTGGAATAAAAAATAGCCAATAGTACTCAGAGATGATGTAGTCTCCTATTGTGAAAAGTTAAGGTATCATATCAGTAGCTTCAGAGATTTCTCCTCCCACTTGTTTGTACGGATACAAACAAACAAATTTTACTTTAATATAAATAGACTGTTATTCACTTTAATAAAGTTTCATAATATAAATTTATTTATTACTAGCTGTAGCCCGCGGCATGACATTTGGGCTTTTAGTAGCCTTTATTTCTCTGTAGAACTGAAATTCTTTATGTTTAAAGAAAACAATGTTCAAGGTCGTAGATGCAACCATAGAGCGATTCAATTTTCATACAGCGTCATCTATTGACCTTTACGGGAGGCAACGTATATTTATTTTATTTTTATTATATAAAAAATGCGTAGTTATTTTATGTCACAAAAAATACGTATTCTATGAAAATAATGATAAGAACAAAATTGCAGTCCCCCGAAGGGGAAGATATTTCCCCCTAATTCTAACAGTTTTTAATTTTTTACGCAGGAACCCTAAATATTTACGGGATAAAAAGTACCCTATATTCTGCTCTGAACAGTCCTCTACCTACCAGTGAAAGTCCTGTCAAAATCGGTTCAGCCATTTCGAAGATTAGCCCGGACAAACGAACGGACAGATAGACAGACAAAAAAATTTTTGCGTTTATTGCGTATTTAGGCTTTGGTAACGTGATAATAATAATATGAGCTTAAAATAATGGCTTTATTTTAAAATCACAGACAGACACTTCAGTTTTATTTATATGTATAGATTCGTTTTGATTTTTAATAAGCCTCTTGAAGCTATTTCATACATACTTTATATACATTAAGTTATGCATAAAGTGTGTAATGAGTAGATTCTTGAAAAAAAGGAAAGGAAGGCAGTATTTTATACAAATCCTGGAATAAATTGAGCTGAGACCTAGCATTCATTTGCAAAGCGCCAAACTTTGACAAGTTAGGTTGCATTTAAATGCCGGGCGCGGCCGCAGGGGTTGCGGGGACCGACCGTCACCGCCCTCGGCAAAATTTGCATTTTTCAAAGTCTTTTGTGCCTCGGGGTAGAACCTGGCTGCATTTCTGCCATGGTTATGTTCGAGTACGTACGACTATTCATTCGCTTTGTTCTTAAACTGCATATTTTTACAGCACAATAACGGCAAAAAACGCTATTCACAAACGCTAGCAAAGTTATAACATGATGCACTTTATTAACATGAACTTTTCTTTTACACTGCATAATGGAAGTAGAATTGGCGCGTACTTGATTTTATGTTATATATGTATGTATATCTTCACGCCAGGTCCCTTGCGTAGGCAGAGAGAACCGAGCGCCACGCGGGCCCATGACATCACCTTCTGATAAAACACGACCAATTTTTTTTCAAAGTCAAAGTCAAAATCTTTTTATTCCGTAAAAATGGCTACATTTGTTTGGAATCGTCACAATTTTTTTCCCTACCGTGCAGTTCATGACTAGGTGAGCACTGATAAAAATACTGCCAAAAAACTCAGGCATCCCTCTTTTGGTATCCAAACAAATTTACATAATTTATTAATTACATTACAATTGGATCGACTCACTTCCAGGCATTTTTATCAATAGTCAGATACTTTATAATATGCCCTGCTACACAATTTGGCTTTAATAGTAGTTTTAAATTTGTTTATTGACAATTCTCTTATATTGCTGGGAAGTTTGTTATAGAACCGTATACATTGCCCCATAAAAGAATTACTTATTTTGTGGAGACGGCTTGCATGTAAGACAAGATTATGCTTATATCTAGTATTTATGCTATGAGTATCACTCTTTTTACAAAATGAGTCTATTTGATTTGATCGTGGTAGTTTAGTTTCGGTCTTCCTCGGCTCCTACATCCTTCCACTTTTTCATTGTATATCTGTTACGTCATTAAATAGTTAATAGATTCAGGCGTTATTTTGCGAAAGTCAAACTTACATGCAATTTGATCCAACCTGCTTTGTGTGCTTCCGCCACCAATTAGTTCATGCGGCCTAGAATTTTTATGTTTATTAATTTCTAATTGTTCCCTAATATTTAGTTTTAAACCTTTGTCTATGGTGTGTAAAATTTGATATGTATTAGTGGGGGATAAGTTATGTCCTTTGTCTATGAGATGCTCGGCGAAGTGTGACCTTTCTGGGCGATTGTTTTTATACGCCGATACGTGTTCGTGAAATCGTGTTACAAAGTTACGTCCCGTTTGACCGATATAAACGTGTTCACATTCATCGCAGAACAGCTTATAGACGCCGGATTTTTTATTGGGCGGGATTTTATCTTTAGTGTTACAAAGTGACTTGAGTGAATTATGGGATTTGAGAGCAACATGTATGTTATTTTTTCTAAATATTGTGAGCTATTTTGTCAGTGATTTTTCCCAGGTATGACAAACTCGCAGTGTATTTATTTGTCGAAATCGAAATTTGACAATGACAAACTCGCAGTGTATTTATTTGTCGAAATCGAAATTTCGACAAATGAATACACTGCGAGTTTGTCATACCTGGGAAAAATCACTGACAAAATAGTTCACATATTTAGAAAAAATAACATACATGTTGCTCTCAAATCCCATAATTCACTCAAGTCACTTTGTAACACTAAAGATAAAATCCCGCCCAATAAAAAAGCTATAAGCTGTTCTGCGATGAATGTGAACACGTTTATATCGGTCAAACGGGACGTAACTTTGTAACACGATTTCACGAACACGTATCGGCGTATAAAAACAATCGCCCAGAAAGGTCACACTTCGCCGAGCATTTCACAGACGAAGGACATAACTTATCCCCCACTAATACATATCAAATTTTACACACCATAGACAAAGGTTTAAAACTAAATATTAGGGAACAATTAGAAATTAATAAACATAAAAATTCTAAAATTACTCTCATGAACAAACAGACTGACGTAAACCATTCCCCACTATTAAATATCTTTTCGCTCACACCATCCACCCCCACCCTCAATTCAATATAAGGGACGGCACTGCGATGGATTTGTCACTTGTAGCATGTTATTCTTACGATTAACGTCTACAACGCCTGATGATTCCTCGTGGAGAGGCGAAACACGTGTCGCAGCGACGACCAGGCCAGTCGTGGCAGCGACGGTGGTGGTGGGGGCATGCGGATTCTGTTCCAGATGGCGGACGACCGCAGCAGCCGAGGCAGAGACTACCGGAGCAGCCATGGCAGCGTCGGCATGTAGCACGCACTAACAGTAGTGGGTGGGTGCCGGCCGGCGCTAGGCCGCATGAACTAATTGGTGGCGGAAGCACACAAAGCAGGTTGGATCAAATTGCATGTTTCGTCATTCTTACGTCCTGCATTCTTTCTACATGTCCGAATCAACGGAGCATGCCTTTTCTTATCTTAACACCGACACTCTCTTTCAGACCAACTCTTTCTCTCACGTCGTCATTACGAACGCGGTCAGCAAGCGTTATATCACAAATTTTGCGTAATGGTCTCATCTCGAGAGCATTTATTCTACTTTCATGCTCACTCTCCCATACCCAGCTCTCACTTCCATAGGTTAGCGTTGAGATTAGCACCGCGTTGTGTACAGTGAGCTGTGCCTTCTGGCTTAGATTTGGGCTGCCTAGATGATTACCCAAAGCTACATTCACGCTATTCACTGCACTCCCTCGTCTCTCCACATCAGCGGTGTACCTTTCATCGCTGCTATAAGTACTTCCAAGATATACAATCTCAGCCACTTGCTTCAACACTACATCATCATAGCCGAGCCGAGAGCACGCATCTCTATTTGACACCAAAGTTGACATCTAACCAGGGCGACAAGCTGCCGTCCACCCACACACATGTTATATATCCTATCCTTATAAGTGAATCGCACAGCAAAATCTTCAAGAGATTCTTTCACACGACCCTATCAAATATTTGCTCAAGGTCCACAAAACCGCAGAAAACCTTCTGGTCCAAAGCCACATGATTCTCTACGATGTTACGTAGTAAAAAAACTCCGTATTCGGATCCGTACATCCGCTGCCGCTACGAAATCTACTCTGTGGTTTTCAAAACATTCCTTATGTACCCTAGTTTATTTATTTTGGGCATGGGGCGGATGAATGAGCTGCGTGTGCGTAGGGAATTATGTCTTGCGTCTTATATATTTAAATTAATAAAGGGTAAAATAACGAACAGTCGGTTGTTACGCATTACGGAGCTTTTGCGTCCCAAATAAATACGTATGGCGTCGTCACCGGCCGCAAATATTGGCTGTGCCACGCGGGCGCACAGACCTGCTAGGCAAGGCGCTGTGGACACGCGCGCTGCGCACTCTGAACCAAATAGGGGAGAAAATTGATTTGTTTTCCTGTTCTCTGAACGAGTTCAATAAGATAGCATTGTTCATAATATGTTATGAACACAGGTAATTTGCATTATTGTGTTAGGTTGAAACCTGTTAAAATAGCTGTAAAAGTGGTAAAAATAAATAAATAAATAAAATTTATCTAAAATATTCACTCTACCGTACTAACACTTCCTGACTGTTAGCAAGCATGCCGAATGCTGACGAACCACTTCGAGACTTCTTTACCTCTCTCCATAAGAGTTTGGTATTTGCCTCGAAGTTCCTCGTCAGGCTCTCTTCCTCATTCATAATCAGGTTTCATTCTTGCTTCGACGGTATATTCTTTCTCCGTTTCTTTCATACCATCACTCTGATGCAAAGATCCAGCCATGCTTTCCTCCTTTTTTCCAAGGAGGATTCAACCTCCGTATCCTACCAGGCATCTCCTCTCATTGTTCTACGTCTCTTTGCGCATCCTCATGCTTCTTTCGTACCACCATACTATCTTTCAGAACTTTCCAACATTCACTTTCATCTTCCAATTTTTCGCTTGTTATTTTTTTATGATCTCCGAAAGGAAGATTCAGATTTCGGAGATGTCCATCTATCAAAATGTAATCAATTACACTTTTCTGTTAATTCCGACTGTATGCGTAAGTTTGAATATCCTTGTGATGGAAGAACGTGTTCAACACAAGGATGTTTCGTTCCATACATACGACTAAAAGTAACTTACCAGCATCGTTTATTTCCGTTTGAGTTTGATTGAGAAAGCCTTTGATAGGGTTGTGCGAAAGGAACTGTGGGACATATTGCCGAGATATGGGATTGACGGTTCACTGCTCCGTACTGTGTAGTTCACTTACAAGGATTGCACAGCATGTGTGCGGATAGACGGTGGCATGTCACCCTGGTTTGATGTCAAAATTGGTGTCAAACAGGGTTGCATGCTATCTGCTAGGCTGTTTATCCTGTATCTCGATAGTTGTCTGCAGAGAATAAGGTCAACGAATGTGGGATTGCGCATGGGTGACCTAGTGGTGAACTGTCTGCTGTATGCAGACGATGCCGTGCTATTAGCAGATACACCATCTAAACTGCAAACACTGGTCACAACGATGAAAGACGAATGTATGGAGAAAGGCTTGAATGCGAAGAAAACAAAGATAATGGTATTTGAAAGAGAAGAATCCAGAACTAATGTAAGGATTACGATTGATGATGAAGTGTTGGAACAAGTGGATGAGTTTGTATATCTTGGATGCGCTTTCAGCAGGGATGGAAGGTACACCGCAGATGTGGAAAGACGAGTGAGTGCTGGGAATAGTGTGAATGGAGCGTTGGGAAAACTTCTTGGCAGTAAAAACCTGAGCCAGAAGACACAACTCGCTATACACAATGTAGTGTTGGTCCCAACGTTAACTTATGGAAGCGAGAGCTGGGTATGGCAGAAAGAGCATGAAAGTAGAATAAACGCGGTTGAAATGCGAGCGCTGCGCAAAATTTGTGGCGTAAGGCTTGTAGACCGTATTCGCAATGATGATGTTAGAAATAGAGTTGGTCTGACAGAGAGCGTCGGTGTTAAAATAAGAAGAGGCATGCTCCGATGGTTCGGGCATGTAGAAAGAATGCAAGATGAAAGAATGACGAAGCAGATATACAATGCAAAAGTGGAAGGATGTAGGAGCCGGGAAAGGCCAAGACTTACCTACCATGACCAAATTGGTCGTGTTCTATCAGAAGGTGATGTCATGAGCCCTAGAAACCGGCGAGCCTGCATGAGAAGAGCAATAAATGTTAAAGAAGCCAGTGAGATATGTAAGGATCGAGTCACGTGGCGCTCGGTTCTCTCTGCCTACCCCGCAAGGGATTTGGCGTGAAGTTATAGATAGATAAGTTTATTTCCGTACGGATCAAGCACAGCCTTATAACTGCTTCGCTTCATCCCAACCTATCTATTTAGATCACCACACGTAATTATCCGTTCATTCGCTTCAGCCAAATCCAGAACTCCCCTCACAGTCTTCCAAAACATCGTGTGACGACAAATTGTGACGATTCCAAACAAATGTAGCCATTTTTACGGAATAAAAAGATTTTGACTTGACTTGACTTGACATCTCGTGCTCCTGGGGATGAGAAGAACTCTCACAGGAGCATATGCTGCAACTAAAACACTCGTCTAATCCCCAGTTTTATCTTAACCCAGAGAAGTCTTGGACCTACTAAATCGTAAACTTTTACACCAGCGGCCAAACGAGATGAAAGCACGACACCTACGCCAGCGCTGGCATGAACGTCCTGGTTCACCCCGGACCACAGGGCCATCATGCCACCAGGAAGGACTTCGGTGTTGCTTCCTTTTCGCTTGGTCTGTGATACACAAAAAACATTTAGGCATCTCACGTTCATTATATCATTCATCTTATCTTTTAGTCCACCTTTCAAATTCCATGTGCCTATACGATACTCGGCTCTCCTCTATTCGCCGGGATGGGCGTTACGTGATGGGTGGCGGTCCCCATCGCCGCATACATTTACGCGCGCACCGACGAGGGCGGATCGGTCCGAGTCGCTTCCGGGGGACGCCCTAATCCACGCGTATGTGCGGTTTGAGTCCAGAATTGTAGTCAACTGTGTTGAACTGACAGGATCGCGGCATGCACGCTCCAGGTACCGACCCCTAATTTTATGTTAAACATAAACCATATTGATTATGAAATTATTTGATCTTCGATGTGCGTAATTGTTTCCTATCAAAATATTTCCGATATCTGTCGCAATAAATTACACATAAATTTAACATAATAAATACACATATGTGCGAATTTTATGAATGGACAAGTAAAAAACTTTGTCTTAATCTCCAGCATGCAAAAAAAACGTGTGATATAATGAATTAGTGATATTTTTCGACTTTAAGATTTTGATGCAAATCTTTGCTTTGCGTACATACACAGGCAATTTATAAACAAACAATTTTTTCGTTCAGTTTCAAGCAGAAACGTTTTGTTGATTTTTTTGTACTCTTTTCGCTTTTCAGAATATATAGACGTTGTATGTCATACGTATGTCTCTTAGTTGTCATACATTTTTGATAAAATAATGATAGAGTAGATACTATTTTTTTTCTGTTTGTGATTTTCTTCGATAAAAGTATTAAGGGGCGATTTTTTAATATGTTTTGCCATATTGAATTAAACAATTTTTAACGGAAGTATCGCGTGTTTTATTTATTTTGTTGAACGTTACGTTTCGAATGCTTTGCAGCATCCGTGGTCGCAGGAACACTAACCACGGACTAACCAAGAAGACCACGGATGCTGCAAAGTATTTGAACCGTCAGGTTCAACAAAATAAATAAACAACAATAGTGAAAACACAGTAACAATCGCGAAAACCTAAGACAATGACTATGTTTTGTCATAGTTTTCTCCTAAAACAAAAACCCATTGAAAATCCAAGTGTATATACCCGCATACGCGCATCGTAATATCTCTATCGTATATCGTAAGCGTTATAATTTTTACACAATAGACAGACAGACAAGCAACGATTTAAAATATTTTTGGTCTTGGCTTCGGTATCAGTATTAAAAAAAAATTATTTTTATTATGCATCTATTTATCTATAGCTTCACGCAATGTCAGCGAACTTACGCAGTGTCAATTGTGGGATAGACAGAGAAACTGAGATAATATTTTATTAGTATATAATGTTGTGTCTCTAATTAGCATTAATTGTAAGAAGGTAGGGAAGAAATGGCTGAAAGCTTATGGATACGAAACATATTTTGTCTAATTGTATGTCCTTAAATTACCAAATATATCGAATAAAAATTTACTATGGAGAAAAATAATATATTTCGCTACTCCAGCTACGAAAATGACCAGAATTAAATTTTCACATTCAATCGTCGGGTGTTTACCCCTGAGAACGATCGGTGCCGCTGTACATCACCTCAGTCGCGCGGCGGCGCCAGGTTTACCCATAACATCGACTTCTGTTATTTTTGTCAAATAATTGCACCAAAATATACTGAGTGTATTTTCATGATAAATTATTAACCCCTGTCGCTTTGAAGGTTTACAAATAGATTTTGAAAATCTCATCACAAACTTCGAGTAACAATACTAAAGTAAAAATAGAAATAACATAGTGCCTTTATAGAGATGCAGAACTCTTGAGACGTTAGACTTCGCTATTACTTCTAGTGTGGTCTATCTTGGTCCATTACCGATCACAGTAACAGTGAGACGTAGAGCGCATCAAAGCAAATAAATACTGGGGAAATACCTACACCTTACAGAAACCCCCACTAAAATAACAACTCCCTGATGAGCTACCACGTTGTATAAAAAAACAAAATGTATGGTCAGCACTTTTCGCATTATATCACTATTTGTTAGCTTAAAATGTTTGTGTATTGATATTTTCATTGACAAATGCATTCATATTCTTTTTCTTCACCCCTTAACTTTTTTCTTTCCCTTCATATACTGAAGTGAAATAAAAATACAAGTTATTCCACTTGAAATTTTGCAAGTCAAGTTTAGAATACTTGTACTGCTTAATTACATTCAAGCATGCTCAAATTTACCATATCTATGTTAGTTTCGTAAGTTGATAACTAATTATAACAATGAGTCGAAAAAATTACATTTTATCGCATTTATTTATCGATGGAATAAAACCGAACTTCGAGTTTGAGCTCAGTTGACTCCTAATTTTTAATACCTTAACAATAAAAAGCTGGTTAATAAATACTACTATTTAGACTACGTCGGGAGGCGTATAAGTATACGGCCCACCTGATGTAAAGCGGGTACCGTGGCCTATTAACGCTTGCGATATATTAAGTATCACTCGCGCGATACCTCCTCTGTTGCTTACACAGCAACTCCTTGGGAGCTTACTGGTGACCTCACTCATACGGAGGAACACAACAACCCTCTAGGGAATAGGAGTTATACGCAAATATAAAACATAGTACAGTATATTCGTCTATGTTTGTCAATTGTTTTTTGTTTATTTACTAACTATTTACAAGTTTATTTTTGTACCATTAAGGTTAAGAAATTCGGCCGTAATTATTACTCACCAGGGAAGAACATATACGACTGTGCATGTTTCCACCTTATTTTTCTACTGTTTCATTTTTTTTTAAATCATCGCATGTCTTTACATGGCTAGCAATGCATGAGTGACACCCCTGTTGTTGAAAATGTCCATAGGCTACGGCAACTATATAGCATTAGGCAGACCGTATGATATTTAGCACCTTAGTGTTATAAAATAAAAAACAGTTTCAATGCACGAGGCGCTGCCGATCCCGTATGACGCAAAGATTATTAAAAAATTGGAAACAGAAGAAAAAGAAGTTGGAAATATACGAATTCGTATATGGTTTTCCCTTTTCCCTTACTGGCAAGCGAAAAATATTTACGGTGAAAAATGATTGATTGAATTTCGACACACTAGCGTAATTAATATGGTGATGTGTGTGTGATGTTAGCAAGTAAAATAATATCTATATAGTTAATAGATTCAGGCGTTATTTTGTGAAAGTCAAATTTACATGCAATTTGATCTAACCTACTTTGTGTGCTTCCGCCACCAATTTTTTGGCACACAAAGCAGGTTAGATCAAATTGCATCTATATAGTTGTAGCAATCTGTGCGATATATTATTTTTGTTGACAATTAATATAAAGATGTGGATTGGACATTTTTCAAATTGATTAACAGTAATTTTTTTTATCAGAAGGTGATGTCAGGAGCTTTAGAAACAGGCGAGCGCGTATAAGAAGAGCAATTAATGTTAAAGAAGCGAGTAAGGTTTGTAAGGATCGACAAAAGTTGGGCTTTGGTACCCTTTGCCTACCCCGAAAGGGATTTGGCGTCAAGTTATTGATAGATGACTGTTGTTGATACTGGTAAATGCCGCTTAAGTTGTAGAATGAGCTCCCTACTGAGGCAAAAAGAGTGAAGAGGTATTTATAGGTTCGGTAATGCATGTGTGACATTCCTGGGATTGTAACTGTCTATAGGCTACGGTAACTGCTTACCATTATACAGGCCGTATGATTTTTTGCCATCTTAGTTGTGTTTAAAAAAAAGGTTATGGGAAGTATATATTAAAGGCGTTTATTTATATTAAAATCCTTATTAGTATTATACAGTCCTTATTATATCCTTATTGTACAGTATTGAGTTGCTGAATTCCTGCGAGTGAGTGAGGTTACCAGTAAGCTCCTATGGAATTTCTGCGTTACCTGCAGGGGTAGAAAAGCGCGATCAATATTTCATGTACTGCAAACTTTCATGGCCTGAGGTAACCACTTTACATCAGGTGAACCGTATGCTTCTCGATGTTGTATAAAAAACCGGCCAAGCGCGAGTCGGTCACGTGCACCGAGTGGTCCGTATAATCTTGTAGGTGTGTTAATAGTTTGTCCATCACGGATATAGAGTTTCAAAGATTTTCTCAAAACGTATAACATATAACGAAACGTATATTACAATATTAATGTCTTTAAAGACGAAATTGAAAATTGGACTTTCAATCTATCAGATATTAGCTTTTATAAAAAAAAAATTCAGTTGAAGCTTAAGAAAAGAATGGTTGGATGTTCCGATTATTGGGTAACACTAAAATGTTCTCAAGTTGGCAGCATTTGTTTATAAAGCAACTATGGCGGATTGCATACAGACAATTGAAAGTGTTATACTGCAGTTTTGTGAAAAATTGTGCCTGTAAATCGAAAACTACCGAAGGAAAGCAAGTATATTTTAAATACATGATGGAAAAACTGATTCAGGTTGTTTTACGAATGAAACGAGTTGCTTTATTAATGTATTTTCTGAAATATCGACTTGTTTAACGAAAGCAGTGGTTAGGTCAATTTGTCAACTTACTCCGTATGCCATCTTTACCTATCGCTAGGGTTATCACATTTTCAAAATTTACTTGCCTATTTTATCTGACTACGCTGAAGTCAAAAAGAAGGCTACGCATGTATGTATTATGTGTTCATTGAATTACTTCTGTAATATAGTTATTTTTACTACAAAACTTGGAAAATATACATTGTGTTTAATCATTTCATTTTTATTTGGGTACATATAACTTGTAATAATGTATTTGTGACATATTTCTCTTTGTTTTGTTATAATTTTCATGCTGGTATCTTGTGTAGTTTCATAGAAATATTATAACATAAACCTAAAAATAATATAAAATAACAAAATAAAAACTTAAAACACGGTTTTCACGAAAAACGTCATAACATAGTCATAGCGTTTATTGTAAGCATGGCAATATTGCATACTATAGCGCTAGTGGTACCTTTATTGCTAATGTGGTTAAACTTTACATAGTGTTAACGTAAACTATCTTGGCGAGTTTCTACATCCTTGTCCAACCGTACCGCAAAGTGTCTGCTTCATGTGCCTCCTAATTAAATAATGAATATGCTATCTATGCAGTAAGACGGCGGAGCGCTCGGCCTAACAGTGTAGTCATGTGTAGACAATAGAGGTCATATATTACGAAACACTTGGTAACTATAAGGTTACCCACCTACCTAGATTTACTACATATTTAATACAAGCTTCTGCTCGCGGCTTCACACGCCTTCAAGAGGGGTCTGTTATCGCGATAATTTAGTATGTAGCCTCTGTTGTGTACCAGTTCTGTTACAAATGAATTTAGATTTATTTTTTTATGAATTAATGTGATTACATTACTTCATAATAAAACTTATATGTACATACTTACCTCAGCAAAAAATAAAAAATATATTTTATTCGAAATGGCGATCTTTGGCTTTTATGTTGGTTTTTATACAACAGTATTTATGGCTTGACTAGTTATAGTTATATACATATATAATACATACAGCAATTGAGTATGTCGTTCTGTTATTGTGGTTTTCCGTTTATTGCGTCAATGTCGCAGAAAGATAAATAGTTTATCATTCAAAAACATTGTATCCACGTGCCCCTTTAAAGTTTCACTATAAACTGTTTTACCGCCACTAAGTTTAAGAACGTTTACACTCACGAATGTATAATTTCAACAAGCTATAACACCTAATGATGCCGTTCAGAATGCCAGATAAAATAACAGATCCCACAAAAACCACTTACTGCTATTTCCCCGGATTGCGTGATAGCAACACTTAATTTACAAACTCCATTTAATTTGAACTATTTGGAGGCTCAGGCGAGAATTTAAATATCCGAAGATAAGGAGCTCACGCGAATAGTACCTACGCTGCCGCAGCTAGGCACCGGCTAAATTACGCTCTTAACGAAGAAATGCTAAGGGAGATATTTCCATTGGATTTCCCGCTTGTTGCTGGAATTCGGTAACTTTCCGTATACATAAATATCAGTCGTCGGATAGCTATGGAAGGAAATTATTCCCCCAGTTTCACTTGAGGGAGAATATATTTGTTACATAGCATATGGCAATGGACGCACACGACCTGCCAGATGTGATGCGGTTGCCGTAGCAAATAGACATGACTGGTACGCAAAGAGATCACTTGCGCTTGCAATACAAGGACCACTCGAATATGTGACAGCTCTTTGCCAACTTCATGATGTACGCATTCGGAAGGGCACGGCAACGCTCCAAGCGATTGATGTTTTGTATCCGTCTACTATAAGCTTCCTCCGCAACTTGCGGAATTGTGCCGGTCCGTAATTGCATGACTTTGAAATATCAAACACAAATTCACTGTTTTATAAATAGAAAATTTAGTATTTATTAGTACTCGACCATAAATTATTAATGCAGTGAAATTCATTTCACAACCCGTATTGTCGAACTTCGACAGCTTTTAAGAACTTCGTCCTCGCTGAATTTTTGAGTATTAGGTTTTGTTGTTGTTGTTTCATTTTACAATAGTCTAGTATTGTTCCTTTGATTAAAGCGTATATAGTTTCTTTCTTTATAACTTACCTAGATAGAACCACATTAAAAACAACAGAAAAACATTTGACGGGCTCAGTGGCTCAGTCGTGAATGACGCGACTTTGACAATTATTTGTGCGCATAAACATGTCTGTTTATCTTGGTCTGGATGTTTAAAGAGAGGTAGGGCGCATCAAATCAGCCCGTCTGGGGAAGTACCTCCACCTCACAGAAAACCGCAGCCAAATAACAACTCCCTAGAGAGTTGTTGTGTTCCTGTGTGAGAGTGAGGTCACCAGTAATATCCTAAGGAGTTGCTGTGTAAGCAGCAGAGGAGGCATCGCACCAGTGATACTTAATATATTACAAGTGTTAGGCTACGGTAACTGCTTTACATTTGAATGCATCCCGACGTTGCATAAATAAAATATATTTAGCCTAACGGCAATTAGATAGATGACGATATCTTGAGTAAGAGGAAAGAGTCCAGTATAATACAGATTACATTTTTATATGCAATGTCGGGAGACAAACAAACATACGGCTCACCTGATGTAAAGCGATTACTATAGTTTATGAACACTTGTAAGACATATATCACTCGCGCGGTACCACGTCTGCTGCAAATACAGCAATTCCTTAGGTTCTTACAATGGCCTCACTCACACGCGGGAACCCCCCAGGGAGTTGTTAATTGGCTGCGGTATTCTGTGAGGTGGAGGTCCTTCCCTAGAATGGCTGCTTTGAGACGCGCTACCAAAAAATATAATCAAATTTTAGGCGAACTTAGCTTCCCATGTAACAACTTGAATCGAACATTTGGCTACTTTTTACATTAGACTGCTTGAAAAAGAACATTTATTTTATTGCAATTTCACTAGATTAGTGTTAGTTGAGTTACCTATATCTACGCGTTCATGTCATTGAGAACCGATCCTTCCTTCCTACCTAACCTTCCATCCTATGCATGACAGCACTATGAAATGTAAATCTATTTGTACTTTCCACTAATGTAACTACAAATATGCTTCATCACGCCCGATTAAAAGAACACTTGAACGAAAAATGCCTCTCGCAATAGTATCTAACCAAATGTTTATTCCCGTAGGTACTAAAATTTTTCATATAGTCTGCGAGCGCACACCCACAGAGCAAAGTGCAGAGATTAGACACGGCCCCCATCAATTACGGGTAATCCGAGGCACGTGCGTGCCGCTCTTCGCAAACCTATGGGGATTATTGAAATTTTCTCTTCTGCATATACATATATCTGTCGAGCCCACGGCTATAATCACTAGTATTAATACCGAGATTTCTTATTAATGTTAACGCTTTTAATATATTATTTCAGAGGTTTAAAAGTAAACTTTAATGAGATCGTGAAGTTGTAATTTCGTACATACCTAAAGTAGTACCATACACCAACGCTCGTGGGTTCGATACCCACACAAGACAAACATTTGTGTTCATAAATGTCTGTTTGTCTTGGTCTGGTTGCTTTAAGAGAGGTAGGGTGCATCAAAGCCCGTCTGGGGAAGTACCTCCACCTCACAGAAAACCGCACCCAAATAACAACTCCCTAGAGGGTTGTTATGTACTGGCCTGCGAGTGAGATCACCAGGAAACTTCTAAGGAGTTACTATGTAAGCAGCTGAGGAAGCATCGCGCGAGTGATGCTTAATATTATAATATTATAAGCGTTAATAGGCTACGGTAACCGCTTTAAAACAGGTGGGCCGTATGCTTGCATTTCTTTCGACGTTGTATAAAAAAAGTTATTTTTTTATGCAGCGTCGGAAGGCTTGCAGTTACTCCTTAGAAGCATTCACTGATAACTTCACTTACGCGCACGAATACAATAATCCTCCAAAAAGTTGTTATATGGCTGCGATCTTCTAGAAGTTGGAGATACTTCCCAAGTATTGATACTTTGATGACGCCACCTTTTATGAATCCACCCAGGTCAATGCCTGACAAGCAGGCTTGTTCATGCACACAAATTATTGCCCTATGTGGGTATTAAACCCACAAGCGTTGGTGTGAAAGTAGAATTTCTAACCACTCCACCACTGAGCCCGTCGAAAGCTTCATAATAAAACCAGAATTTGAATAATTGCTGTGGTTTAAATCAAAACCGATGTTATTGTAGTCGTAAATTCACTAAATTTATATTGGACGTCAAACCTCTCTGAAAAAAAGTTTTTAAAATGCCTCATCATTTTTGAAGTTATCGTGTAACATAAACTTACAGAAACTCGCTCCCTTTTGAAGTCGGTTAAAAAGACACCAAGCACTTTAATATACCAATACTAATTGCATGCACCCTACTTTGGTTACATTGTTTTTTTTTCGCTTTTTCGCGCATCATTGCACATAAAAAGACAGGGATGAGTTCGAGGGAGAATGTAACTACTGTCTCCATAACATTTTATTAACCGGAAATGCCGGAACAACCACCAGTCTAACGTACCTTGCAGCCCCACACGTTTGAGCATTTCAGTCTCATCGGAATATTCGTTTTTATTATTTTTCTTCCCTCCTCATCATATCCATAGAAAGGGCTGCTTCAATAATTCGTGAGTGATAATCAAATATGTATAGCCTACCAAATCCCGGCGCCTGTCCGCCAGGCAATCTTGTGAAATATTCAATCAAGCGTGTTGGGTAACTAAACAGAATAACCAATTAGGCGGTCCGTGCATAATATTCATTAACCTGCTAAAGGATACATGTAAATTATTGTCATACTGGGGTGTTAAACACATATTTCGAACCCATCTGACAGTGTGTAATAACTCAGTGTGAATTATTAAACGATGAAGGACGGGGTCAATGATTTTTGCTTTAATTTTTAAACAGTTTATTCAAATGTTGAATTTTATTAATTATTACCGTCGCATATTTGCGTGAAACACTTTGACATCAAACATTATACAGATGAAAGATATTTTCTAATTTACACGTTTTCTTTTTTATTGTACATCATTTATATAATAGATAGCTTGCCAGAGGCGTTTTGGTTTTCAGGCAATTTAAATTACTCAGCTACAAACAACTACCTATGCGTTAATTTTGTTCAACAGCTTAAAGTGCTTTAAACCTTCTCTGACATAAATACCATTGGTAATATTTACTTTCCGAGTTTTGATAAAGACACCACAGAGTACGAAGTTTTGTCAAGACTGTGATATTTTCTCTGGAGATAAAATATCTTGTTGTACTTTCCTACCCATAGGCTATTTCTGTTCAAAAAATATGGATCAATTGATGCGTTATGACGTGAAAAAAGAAAAACAAATGCACTTTACGTTAAGTACCTATACTTAGAAAAAAAGAAAGGAAGAAAGAAAGACTGAAGGAAAGATATAAACGCATATGAATAAATGCACATTACAATACACAAACTGCTTCTTCTTTCAAACGTTATCTCTTTTGTTAATTCATTAGGACTGACGGGGTCCGCTATGTAAGCCCAAGGACCGACGAAGATATTGATTTTGAAATAGAGCGACTGCCTTAAGACCTCCAAAACTCAAACAGAAATCCAAACATTTCTTAGGCCAGGACACACGTCTTTCGAAATATAATTTCTTCGACGTGCGAGTTTCATCACGAAAACATCGTGATTTTTTTTCTTAATCGCTGAGCAAGTCATAATTACAAATATGTACATAAAACCGAAAGCATAAATTTAGTTGTACATGACAACGCTAGGAATCGAATTAGGGATCGCCGATTAATGGGGTGGTACTAATAAATAAATAAATAAATGTACTTAAATCTTTTCTTAAGTACTTAATCAATTGCTTTACACTGCTCAATAATATACAAACAACATAACATAAAATTGTAATTACTTAATTGACAGTAGTTTGTATTGGTAGAAATAAGACTAAAACAACTAAAAAATGTGGCTAAAATGCCTCTGCTCAATATGTGCCAAAAATATTATGGTGCGCAGATTTTCAGCCACAACCTGTTGCAGTGTCACTCTAATGACTAATAGCTAAAAAAATCCGATCATCTTAAAAGAATATCATTACATACATGAGGCTACATAGGAATATATACATACACACACACATATATATATATATAAGTATACACTTATATGTACACATACAGTATATTGACTGCCATTAAGGTTCGGATTACTGAAAGTTAAGTAAATACTGTTTAAATCTACATTTACCTAAAGACCTCAACTGTTCTACAGTCCGTTAATGGAGGTGGCAGATTATTCCAACCGTGGTTAGTACAGTCGATATTTTATTCTTCTTTGCTACAGAGAGCGCATTTTATGGATTATACTCGTTAGGTGACTTTATAACCAGCATCCAAAAATAAGCCTGTCAGCCTTTGTCCATTAGTAACTTCATGTTTATTTTGCCAATGCACGATAAGGGTATCGTATATACCGTATCATGCAATTACATTTTTGACTAATCAAAAGTGTGGGTTAAGCAGACTTGGCAATTATACTATGTCTAAGACAAATAAGTTTATGACCCACCTAATTTGAAGCGGTTATCGTAATCTATTCAAAGAGAATAGACTCACTCGCACGTTGACACTACTGCAATTTCTCACTAGCTTACATTGGTAGCTTAACTCACTGGCACTTACATCAATGCTCCAGGGAGTTGTTATTTGCCTCTGGTTTTCTGTCGGGACAATTCTGATTTTAGTAGTAAATAATAAACCAGCCCTAAACTATTTAGACTGAGAATTATATAGACGTATTGTGATACATATTTTTACTACTCTTAGTGGGCAAGTACCTCCACGTCACAGAAGACTGCGGCCATACAATAATTATTTGGAATTCTCATGATGTCCAACCCTGTCACCTATTGTATTCCTAAAATCATGACGATAATTCCCTTATTATTTTGGAAAAGATTAGGATAACTTTACTAGTTCATTGAGGTTTAAAAGTGGTGTTTTTTTGGGAAGTTTTTTATACGACGTCGGCAGGCATACAAACATACGACCTAATGTTTTAAGAAAAGTTGGGCGCATCGAAACAGCCCATCTGGTGAAGTACGTCTACGTAGTTTTTTCTTTATACTACGTCGGGAGGTATATAAACATACGCCCCACCTGATGTAAAGCGGGTACCGTAGCCTATTAACGCTTGCGATATATTAAGTATCACTCGTGATGCCTCCTCTGCTGCTTACACAGCAGCTCCTTGCGAGCTTACTGGTGACCTCACTCAGACGCAGGAACATAACAAATTCAAATTCAAATTTTCTTTATTTGTTTACAAGTACAGGTTACAAGGGTTGGGGGTCTCCTGGTTAGTTAAAAAAAACCTGTGTTAGGAGACGCCCGCTCTTACGTTCGATAATATATAACAATATTTACTTGCATTTTCAACTACAGAATAGTTATGTATATAGTGTGGGTTGAATATATAGTATATATGTGTGTGTCTGCGGTTGTGTTTGTGTGAGTAAGTGTGTTGTGTACCTTTATGAGTGTATATTACGTGGTGTTTGTGTACGTGAATATGGAAGATAGATAGATGCCCAAATACCTGCGGAAATCAAAAATATCCCAGGATGAATTAACAGATAGCATTTCATCGTGCAAGCAGGTGTTCCGTTTGTTCATAATTTACTTGTTTTAACCAGAGTGTGATAGTTTTTTTACACTTATAAAATAACATTACGTATATATGCTTTAGTCTATTTATTTTGTTATATAGTACAATTGACTGTGTCGGGAATTGTTGACGTGCAAATAGAGTTCTAACAACAACAACCCTCTAAGGAGTTGTTATTTCTGTGAGGTGGAGGTACTTCTCCAGACAGGCTGCTTTGATGCGCCCTACCTCGCTTAATTAAGTTGTTGTATAAGTGTAAGTTTAAGTTGTTGTATATCTGCGTGTGAGTGAGATCACCAATGAGCTCTTCAGCAGTTGTTGCGTTAGTAGCAGAACAGTGGCATAGCGCAAATTATACTTAATGAATTGCAAGGCACATAAGCTACGGTAACCGTTTTGCATCAGGTGGGCCGCAAGCTTGTACGCCTCCCGACGTTGTATGAAAAAAGTTATACAATTTTAATTTTATGAACAAGAAGATGCCATATGAGGGGTCGATTCAATGCCCCCCAAATAAATCTTAATTTATTTATTTGTGAAAATCGACTCTAACCATTGAAACAACTATAGTATGTCTGGTTCTCATAGGCTTGATTTCAATATTATTCGAAAACTGAAGACGTAAACTACCTACTAATTAACATATGTGCAATGAAAGTGTATTTGTATCAATATGAAAGGGTGAATGATAAAAAAAAAATGTATTTGTTTGCTTTTTATACGGTTCGTTACTTCCCGGGACATATTGTATAGTGCCTCATTTCAAAAACTAAACTAGTGGCTTTAATAGTTTACTATATAGTAATAATCGATCAACTTAGAGCATAGTTGATTAGTACAGGATTTCAAATAAATATACAATTTATATGGAATCGAAATTCGCAAACACTTCGAAACGACTTTATGAGATATATATATGAAAGGGAAAATATATATATTATCATCCACTGTTTGTCTATATCAAAAAAGAATTAAAGTAGAAGGATGGACGACTTTGCTAGACTTATGAGAATGACGTAGTTTTCTTTAAACATGGTTCATACGACATGCATGCGAGAAGAGAGAGAAACCGAAAAAAAATTGTATCATTAAGATAGTAAACAAAAGTACAGCCTGTCTGATGGCAAGGCTGTGGACTTTTGCAACGAAGGCGCGGCAGTCGTGAGGAACCAAACATGTTGAAACTTATTTACGCCTAATAAAAAAAAATAAGAACATTTAAAAATACTTAACCCCCCCTTGGGTTAAGTATTTTTAAGAGAAATAATTAAAGATTTTATAAAGAAATAGTGTATTGAGAAAGAATTTTGACGAGCTCGGTGGCAGTCGTCAATGACGCGACTTTGACACCAACGCTCGTGGGTTCGATTCCCACACAAGGCAAACATTTGTGTGCATGAACATGTCTGTTTGTCTTGGTCTGGATTTTAAGAGAAATAGGGCGCATCAAAGCAGCCCGTCTGGGGAAGTAGGTACCTCCACCTCACAGAAAACCACAGCCAAATAACAACTCCCTAGAGGGTTGTGGTGTTCCTGCGAGTGAGTCAGGTCACCAGTAAGCTTCCAAGGAGTTGCTGTGTAAGCAGTGCGAGTGATATTTAATATATCGTTAGCGTTAATAGGCTACGGTCCCCGCTTCACATCAGGTGGGCCGTATGCTTGTATGCCTCCCGACGTTGTATAAAAAAAAATTAAATACATGAAAATAAATTTCATTTTTGACTTGGGAACACCTCAGCCGGTACTCAAGCTATCCGTGATAACAGTGATTTTTATATGCATGTTACGAGTACATTACCCTGTCCTGCGTTATGTAATTACAAATTTAAAAGTCAAAGTCGTATTTCGCCGAAGCTAATTGAAATACTGTAAATATATTTAACTTTTGAAGAACTTGGTGGTGCAGTGGTGAAACGCGCTGTTTCGCTACTTTGGCACCAACGCTCGTGGTCCGATTCCTACACGGGACAAACATTTGTGTGCATGAACATGTCTATTTGTCTTGGTCTGAGTATTTTCAATGTATAATAATAATTAATTAACAAAATATATTTACGTACATTTATCAGTTATTTAATACCCATAACACAAGCTTCGCTTACTTTGGGCACTGTGTAATTTGTCCGACAGTATAAATATATTTACACAATTTCAAGACTATCCTGGTTCATTAGAACATTTTAGGAGATTATTCCTTGGCTGCAGTTTTCTGTATGATGGAACCTAGTCGGACATATAAGGAACTTAGTTATTGCCATTTTTCCTTTCACCATACCCTTGATTACTAATCGGCAGAGTACGCCAGATGCAGGTGAAATTGGTTTCAACTTTAAACATTACAGTGAGTCAAATAAACCGGAAATAAACCGGCTCAGAAAATATAATTCACGATTATTCGGAATTCCCGAAATTCGTTACAATTAAATAAATTTGCAAGTTTCTGAGCGCCCCGAAACAAGTTTTGCGTAGAATTTTCTGCAAAACATTTGGACATAACCCTGACTGATGAAGGTATTTAATCAACATCCCGATTAACTTTGTTACTCGTGTAGGTACTCGTAATTACTTTTCTTAATTAAAATACTTAGAAATTGTCATTAATTTAATTAGCTATATTTTCGAGTACCCCATAATGTAATGTTAATGACCCGTTAAAGTTACCTGGGTTGCGGTTTCACAGAGTCAACTGCGAGCGCTGAGTTAAAGAGGGTAAATGAGGTTGTCTATGGCGCCCTCCTCTGACCTCTCGCTGAACGAAACTACAAAGAGAAGTACGACAACATTTGCAGAGAAAATGCCCGAAGGGCAGCAAACCCGCGCACCCTTTGTTTTCTCACCACGGCACCGCTGCGCAACCGTCGGCGAACAATTCAACCGACCTTCCAAACAAATGAATGTGAACCCGATTTAAACTAAGGTTTTGTACCAATTTCAATGTGTGAACATATTTCAATTTTATTCATTCAGTACTTAGTATGTAATGCTATTGTTATATTTACAAACATTCCATTTAATGTGCATTATATAGACATACTCGTAAGTATTAGTTCGAATCATATTCAGAAATTCAGAGTGAAATTTCATTTCAAGAATGCAATATGTATATGCCTCGAGCATTCATTGTAATAGGCGCACGGATTGTGTAGGGTTATCAACCACATGTAAGCAACAGATTTAATTTATTTCTGAATACGAAACGTTGAATAAAAGAATAATTGGTATGGTTTCCTAAGCGTTTCCTGGAATTAAAAATGTTATAGCTTGAAGCACTTCATAATACCAAAGTCACTTGAGCTTTATACCGAGCTCTTAAATCTCTTTGTCTACGATATTATTTCACAGGCGGCAGCCCTAGGTGGGTGCCACGAGACGCACACCGCAGGAATTTCTAAATCTTCATAAGATAATGGATCGCTCCGCGAAAGAAAAGGACCTCTCCGGCTTGGAACTTTGTTGAATTCCTGACTCGTAATTAATAAAATTACTTTTTGGGAGCTTTCCTCGACTTCAAAGAATTTTAGCATAAAAGAAAAAAGTTAAGTAGATGAATTATTTTTGAATGATAAAGGGAATATTTTTGGATATTTATACACTAAGAAGGAGAGTTATTACGAAGAATTCCTGGGTATTTTATAGGGCTATTAAGGGCCAGATTTTGGGTCGCTACAGCTTCCATGTCACCAGCCATATAGTGATAATGTCTCGTGGCTATAGGTCGATGACATCACATCTGGCCTTGAACGAGAAGGCGTCTTATCTGAACCGCGTCTTTATACCACCTGAAATAATAATTTGAGTAAAATATTAAATGCCGTGGCCTCTAAAAATCTCGGAATCCTGAACAGTGTGAGATGGTTCTTCACGCCAAGAGCAGCTTGCCTTTTATATAAGGCGCAAGTTCGCCCATGCGTGGAGCTCTCACATCTGGGACGGGTCCGCTAAATATCTCCTTGACGATGACTATCTTAGATAGCGCTGAGATCACTAACTCCCTTGAACCTCTTCAGCTGCGTAGAGATATTGATAGCTTGAGTGTTCTCTACCGTATTTACCATAAGGAATGTTCTGAGGAGCTTTTTGGCCTCGTCCTTCCTTCTCCCATCCTCCTCCGGAAAGGGTTCCAGAGGAGGATGAAACGCGTTGGACTGAAAGAGTTGGGTTGCTGACCTTCCGTACTATAAGAAGTTCAGCGGCTCATTTCTCTGTCGAACGGTCAAAATGTGGAATTCGCTTACGGCGCATGTGTTCTTCGCCTCCTGTAATTTGGTGGTTGGACAGCCAGCACAGCGGTAAAATCACTGTAATGGATGTTCTCGTATGCGGTTTTCATTGACACTTTCCATCAAGTGTAATGAAGATATTTTGGCAGGCCACATTAATAAAAACAATAAAAAAATGCTATATTTCGTGTTAAGGCGTATTGTATGCAATATAAAACTCCAATAAGAGTTTTATATTTTACCAAACGTAAATAAGATTTACAAAGCGTGAAGTGCATAATATTCTAATGGTAGTATCGTCATAGTAAAGTTTTGTTTCGACTTTGTAGTAAAAATGTTCCACTTCAACCCAAGCCTAAACTCATACCATACGTTGCTGGAACGGCTTCGGGTTTCGGGCATACTTGCTACGCTGCAATGTTGCGAATTGGCGAAGGCCAGTTCTTACAAGCCGATTGTAAGCCGAACTGGAGGTAAACAAGCCCAAAACCCGACTAAAATCTATCTATCTATCTATAACTTCACGCCAAATCCCTTACGGGGTAGGCAGAGAGAACCGAGCGCCACGCGACTCGATCCTTACATACCTCACTCGCTTCTTTCACATTCATTGCTCTTTTCATGCACGCTCGCCGGTTTCTAGGGCTCCTGACATCACCTTCTGATAGAACACGACCAATCTGATCATGATAGGTAAGTCTTGGCCTTCCTCGGCTCCTACATCCTTCCACTTTTGCATTGTATATCTGCTTCGTCATTCTTTCATCCTGCATTCTTTCTACATGTCCGAACCAACGGAGCATGCCTCTTCTTATTTTAACACCGACGCTCTCTTTCAGACCAACTCTGCTTCTAACCTCATCATTGCGGATACGGTCTGCAAGCGTTACACCACAGATTTTGCGCAACGCTCGCATTTCAACCGCGTTTATCCTACTTTCATGCTCTCTCTGCCATACCCAGCTCTCGCTTCCATAAGTAAGCGTTGGGACCAGCACTGCATTGTGTATAGCCAGCTGCGCCTTCTGGCTCAGGTTTTTACTGCCAAGAAGTTTTCCCAACGCTCCATTCACACTATTCCCAGCACTCACTCGCCTTTCCACATCTGCGGTGTACCTTCCATCCCTGCTGAAAGCGCATCCAAGATATACAAACTCATTCACTTGTTCCAACACTTCATCATCTACCGTAATTCTTACATTGGTTCTGGTTTCTTCTCTTTCAAATACCATAATCTTTGTTTTCTTCGCATTCAATAGTAAGCCTTCCTTCATACATTCGTCTTTCATCATTGTGACTAGTGTTTGCAGCTCAGATGGTGTTTCTGCTAACAGGACAGCATCATCTGCATACAGCAGACAGTTCACCACTAGGTCACCCATGCGTAATCCTACATTCGTCGATCTTATTCTCTGTAGACAACTATCGATATACAGAATAAACAGCCTAGCAGACAACATGCAACCCTGTTTGACACCAATTTTGACATCAAACCAGGGTGACATGTTGCCATCTATTCGCACACATGCTGAGCAATCCTTGTAGGTGGACTGCACAGCACGCAGCAGTGAGCCGTCAATCCCATATCTCGGCAATATGCACCACAGTTCCTTTCGCACAACCCTATCAAATGCCTTCTCAAGATCCACAAAACCGCAGAAAACCTTCTGGTCTGTGGCCAGATGCTTCTCTACGATATTGCGGAGCGAGAAAACTTGATCCGTACATCCCCTTCCATTTCGGAATCCTCCTTGTGCCTCCCACAGCATTTCGTCAGATTTCACCCTCATTCTCCTTTCAATTATCTTTCCATATACTTTTGCTGCTAAGCTGATCAAACTGATGGCCCTATAGTTGGCGCAGTCCATGCGTGATCCCTTGCCTTTATACAAGGGTACGATGACCGCGCGTCCCCAGTCCATTGGGACCCTTCCAGTTCTCCAGCAAAGGTTGCATAAGTACCAGAAGGCGTCCCGGACGTAAGTGCCACCTAGTTTGATCATC
Source organism: Pyralis farinalis (assembly GCA_947507595.1). Classification (NCBI taxonomy): domain Eukaryota; kingdom Metazoa; phylum Arthropoda; class Insecta; order Lepidoptera; family Pyralidae; genus Pyralis; species Pyralis farinalis. The sequence continues at coordinate 22,720,401 of OX382264.1, read as the reverse complement.
TCAGCTGTAATCATATCAATTCCCGCAGACTTTCCATTTTTCAAACTTCGTATCGACCATTCTATCTCATCCATAGTTATACCTTCATCGGACGCCGTCAACGCGGAGTGAGCATCAGACTCACTCTCATTGTCAGCGTCCGAGGCATATTCGTACATTTCTTCAAAATATTCACTCCACCGTTCTAACACTTCCTGAGTGTTTGCAAGAATGATACCAGCTTTAGACTTAATCTTGTTCATACTGGATGCCGACGAACCACCCCGAGACTTCTTTACCTCTCTCCAAAAGAGTTTGGTATTTGCCTCGAAGTTTCTCGTCAGCCTCTCTTCCTCATTCATAATTTGTCTTTCACGCTTCTCTTTCACTAAAGCCTTGGTTTCATTCTTGCATTGACGACCGACTAAAATCAACATTGCTTAACATATGTACTTTTTCGATTAAACTGACATGCAACGATATCATCATAAGTAAAGATATAAAACAAATAATGTAATTTAGAAAAGATAAATTAGCATTAATTTATTTTTAGCCTGCTAAAGTTTATCTCTAATAACATATCACATCAGGTTGTTTTGAAAACATTACGCCAAACGTAATAAAAATAAAATTATTATATGACTTAACTCAGTTCTTTCGGACGATAACAGGTATTGCACAGAGAGCTGGAGATGCTCGGTGCTACAGTAAATTGCATTTATCGTGGCTATCAAGACACTGTTTGCCGTGCAATTGAACTCTTCAAGATTTATAGGATTCCGCTCGACGCATATTCTCGAGTGTACTTTCCTTTAATTCCTATTCTTTCAATGTTTACTTCACTATGCTTTTAAGATTATGTTTCAATTGTTTGTATGTGAAATAATGTAATGTAATGTTAGATCATTATTACATTGGTAATAAAATTATAGTATCTATTCTATTATTTTAAACCAACAATAATTATATTAAATATATTGTTTATTTCTCGAAAACGTCAGGTGCTTCTTTATTAATTAGCAGAGTATACACCATGTGCAGGTGCAGAAGCAGTAATATCCCAGTAGATAAGGAACCGACCTATTGACCAACCCGTTCCCGTTTCACACATGCCAGGATATAAATCGGAGACTAGTAAATTCTGTTTTTGAATTTATGTACATATTTGTAAATATTACTTGCTATGCAGTGAAGGAAAACATCGTGACGATGCCACCATAGAAACGCGAGATGCTAGAACGGCCGTTATAATGAGTGACATAATTGCTGTAGTTCGCATCAAAGTGTATGGATTGATAATGTTAGGACAGTTAACCCTAAACTTCTCTATGCCTACCCCGCAAGGGACTAGGCGTGAAGATATACATACATACAGTAAACCCTTACCGGACGCCAACATTGATGTCCATGCTGTAGCAGCAGATGGTACCGACAAACGCTTTAATGCACATACTCGCCAAGGAGTTAGTAACTCATATACACAAACGTTCGGGGAGTCTCTCCTTGGTAAGGAAACCCACTGGTGTGGAAGATACTAGACATCACTAGTTGGATGATCATGGCTATAGTCGTATTAAAGCCGAAAGCGATATAAAGCATATCTACCACAGTGACAACTCGAAGATCACCAATTCTACTGACGAATTCAAAATTTGCTCTGGCTATCAGTCTCCGACTTAACCCTGAGGCAGTCTTAAATTTGTGTTTCAGATCAGGGATGTTAGGATTCGCGTACAGTATTAGCGTAACTCCTCAGCCACTACAGTAGTCAGTGTCTCTTGATCTGAAGCCATCTGTTGCCAAGGGTACGACTGGTACAATTCACACAATCCTTCCCAGTCAGCCAATTTATAAGCCTGTTGGCTTGCCGGGGTGTCTGAATCTTACACAGAGCACTTGGGCGTAGATGAGACAGTGGTCCCTTAGAGGTCAGAATTCTCGTTGAAGATTGAACCAACTATTCTTTTCATTAAACTGAAACTTGTAGGTTATTTTCGATATATTAGAAACGATAAGAAAAGAAAATGGGAAAATAATGCCTCTGCGAAGTGGGACACGGTTCATCAAAAAGGCAATAATACGCATTAGCTGAATCTGTCGTTCAAGTGAAGCACTTAAGTGCTTTATTTTATACTTTACGCTGCTGCTAGTTTACCGGTAATTAAGGTTATTGAGAAATTATATTAAAGTTTTTAAAAATTGTAATTTATATTACGTTTTATACATGGCGCTATTGACAAACCAGAGAGGAGTCGATAGAGAATATTGCTGTATCGGGTAATATGCGTCAGGGGTAGAAGTGTTAAAGGGCATAACGCCGCGAGTAACTTCGGAGAAAGCGTAGCATACCTCTCGATACCCCTGAGTCACTCACACCGGTGTTGCCCCAGGCCGACTTTCCCTGGCATTTCGGGGGTCCACCCAGTGAGTGGCGAGCCACCGCCTGCCAATAGTCAGATATGATAGTTATGTCAGGTGTCCGCCCTCTTCTCCAATAACCCAGTACCAATAATCGCTCCAGACCTCATTACAATAGACTAATAATTTCCTACACATTCGCAATAGTCCCAATACCTGCCGTGACCTGCTAATGGATATATGGTTGTATCGATATTTTTAGGAACGGGGCTCGGTTGGTCTACAACATACCATTAATCTTCTCAAAAGGGCCTCTACGCGTTGGATCCATATCCGCGCGCACGCCTATCAAATGACCGGGATAATACCCGCGAATAAAAAAATCAAATAATAATAATAAATATACTTTATTGCACCAATATAAAATTTACAATGTATATTAAACTTATAAACTAAAGCACAACAGGCGGTCTTATCGCTAAGCGATCTCTTCCAGTCCAGACAACCTATAGCTGAGAGAGAACAATAAAAATTTGATAAAAACGGGTAGGTGGCGCTGAGTAAGTTTTCTAATATAAATATAATTAATGAGAATTATAATATTTATAATTAATAATTATATTTTACAACAGTTTGGTTAACATAATGGGAAATATTAGTCTACTACATGTGTCATTACTGTTATATGTTGCATACGTTGCTAGATTTTTGATTGAGTTTTATAAACCTTCAGAAGGCCACTTCAAAGCAACTAATCTTAATTTACCATAAACTCGGGGTCTGAGGCTTATCTATTTGGCAGTGATAACAGCCCGCATGATAGGGACGAGGGCACCGCGACGACGTCACAGTAGAGTGCAATGACTTTACACTACACCATTGCTAGTTAATTTGGGAAGCCACATAAATCCCGCTTTGATGAGGGTAGACGTACAATTAGATATGATTGTACGTCTTTGTGACTGCACTTTGAAAACTATTCAGCTTTAATCCCAATTTTGTATATTCAACGAATTGTAAAAAGTTGTATTAGACGTGATGTCTGCAGCTTATGTGCCTTCTACAACCAAACCAAACGCAATGAGCAGGGAATTTCATAACCTAAAACATTGAAAACAAAATGATTAATTACGAGTATTAACCATTTCGGTGGAGTGGTTAGCAATAGGTAACACCAAGGCTCGTGGGTTCGGTTCTCACACAGGACATACATTTGTTGACATGAGCATGTATGTTTATCTGGGTATTTTTACGAGAGGTAGGGCGCCTCAAAGTAGTGTGCTTGGGGAAGTACCTCCACAGAAAACCGTCGCCAAATAACAACTCCCTGGAGGATTGTTGTGTTCCCGCGAGTGATATTACCAGTAAGCTCCTAAAGAATTGTTGTGTTAGCAGTTGAGCTGGCAATGTGCGAGCAATATTTCCCGTATTTCAAGCGTTCATAGGCTATGGTTACTTTGTATCGGGTGGGTCACATACTAGCATGCCTCCTAACGTTGTATAAAAAAAACGTTATTATGTGTTATTAACTATTATGTTCACTTCTAATAACATAATTGAAAAGATGTTCTAAATGAAAATGCCGATTCATGGTTTCAAGTTATGCACAGTCAAGATTAACATTCAAAATCAAATCATATTTTTCCACTACGTCTCCTAAAAAGCCTTAATTTCTCCGGAGAATAAATTACATAAAATTAACAATACTTAACATAACGTAACACACAAGTTTTGGTTTGCCATTTAAATTAAATTATTGCCAGTACTCAAAGGTAAATGAAGTACTCGACTGAATAAAGACAGTCAATTGAAAATAAATATAACATAATCTAACATTTATTGCACAAAATTTATATATATTACGCATATTTCGATGACAATTTGATAACACTTCGTGTATATTTTCGCTACTTACGTGTAAACAGGAGAAGTTTAAAAATTGAGAATCTCGTTCGAATTAATACACGGCAACATTGATGGGAGTTTGAATTGATAAATGTAAAATATGTTTGATCTTTCCGCTTTTATTCTGCTCTATGCGAAAGTATACCTAAAGTTCGTTTCGCCCATGTTTGAATACATAATATATATTAATTTCATATTTCTTCTTGTAATACGTCGAGTTGAGCTTCTCGAAATGTAACAATAATATCAAATAACTATATATACGATCTGGCTGAATTGTCACAATGATTGTTGAAGATTTCGAAAAAATCGACCCGTGCGATGTCGAAGAATATATTATTTATGTCTCAAATATTTAGTCTGACCATAAATACTGTTACAATTAAAAATAAACAAAATATTACATTTGAATTTGGAATCTGTCATTTTTATATGATTGTTCATTGAATTTTCTCATTTTGGCGCCAATACATTGTACAATAATTTGCGATATTAAAATGGAGTGGGATGATAAAGAGAACCGAATCGCTGTGATTGCATTACACAAAGTAGGTATGTAGCCAAATGCAATTTTTAAAACTCTCCATACGCTTGGTATTAGTAAAATGTTTGTGTACCGGGCTATTAATAGGTACAATGAGACCTCCTCTGTTTGTGAGAGAAAAAGATCTAGCCGTTCACGTAGTGTTCGTACGAAAAAGGTGGTCAAAGCAGTAAGTGAAAGAATTCGAAGAAATCCTGTCCGAAAGCAAAAGATTTTATCTCGGGAGATATAGATAGCACCTAGAACCATGTCGCGTATTTAGGACTTGCAGCCTATAAGAGACGTACTGGTAATTTCTTAACTGATAATTTAAAAAAGAACAGGGCGGTAAAATCGAAACAACTACTGAAGCGGTACGCAAAGGGAGGTCACAGAAAAATTTTGTCTACGGATGAGAAAGTTTTTATAATTGAGCAACATTTTAACAAACAAAATGACCGTATTTTTGCTCAAAGCTCTAAGGTAGCTTCCCAATTAGTCGACAGAGTGCAACGTGGGCACTATCCGACTTCAGTCATGGTTTGGTGGGGTATTAGCTATGAAGGAGTGACTGAGCCATACTTTTGTGAAAAAGGTATCAAAACATCGGCACAAGTGTATCAAGATACCATTCTTGAGAAGGTAGTGAAGCCCCTTAACAACACCATGTTCAATGACCAAGAATGGTCCTTCCAGCAAGATTCGGCGCCGGGTCATAAAGCTCTGTCTTCGCAGTCTTGGTTGGAAACGAACGTTTCGGACTTTATCAGAGCTGAAGACTGGCCGTCGTCTAGCCCCGATCTTAATCCGCTGGATAATGATTTATGGTCAGTTTTAGAGAGTATGGCTTGCTCTAAACGCCATGATAATTTGGAGTCCCTAAAACAATCCGTACGATTGGCAGTGAAGAATTTTCCCATGGAAAGAGTGCGTGCTTCTATTGATAACTGGCCTCAACGTTTAAAGGACTGTATGGCAGACAATGGAGACCACTTCGAATAAGCTTTTTATATTTTAAATTGTTTTATATTTATGTATTAAACTAACACACTGTAAAAGTAATAAGTGATATTACCAGGTCAAAAATAACCTAAAATGAAGAATTTTAATATCGGTTTCCTTGTTATTCCGGAGCTATTTATAAACAATGTACCTTTAATCGAATATATAGTTGAAGCCCTACAGATTGCAGTTAAGTGGTTTGTTGGTTTGTGCTCTTTAAGCTGCGCCCTTTATACTTCGGCAGAGTTTCGTTTGATAAGCGGCAAGGTGCATCACGCGCAGTTTAGCTAAGCGTTGGTTCTAAAGATAATAATAATATGCTAGTAAGCGACATACAATACGTAGGTACTTTGTACTTAATGGTGATATATTAATGTCACATTTTTACAATTTCCTTGCCATTAAATTGACAGTGATTTCGACATCAATGCCACTAAATGCCGTGATGATTATAAATGAGCCTACTAGGCACTATATGTTTATCAAATTCACATTACTATATAATGATTTTGGTAAATTTCCGACGTTCTGACACCACTTAATGATGTATCAATAAAGTTTGTAAAGCGCAACTTTACCTGCCAACCCGCATAAAACAACCTGTCACCCAGCAGACATTTATCATAATATTGCATCCAATTTACCCGCGCCGATATCATAAAAGCGCTGCCGTCAATACTAAAAAATAAAGCTGTTAAGTGTGAATAGAGGCTCGTGCTAGAACTCCCTTACCAATGATGTATAAAATACATTTATACACTACATAACAACATACATTTTACATGTTTAATCAAGATACAAAAACAAACTCATAGGTACGACGTATTTTCACTTAATGTACCTAGTTGCCGGGCATTTTAATCACGAAGCAGTCATAAAAACTCGAAGAGAACTTGATCTATCAACTAATACCGTTTACGATTATTAACTAATGGTATACGACAATCTGCAAAACTTTCCTATTCCCAGCACTTATTCGTCTTTCCACATCTGCGATGTACCTTGCATCCCTGCTGAAAGCGCATCCAAGATATAATCCCATCCAACAATTCGTCATTAACCGTAAACTTACATTGTATCTGGTTTCTTCTCTTTCAAATACCATTATATTTGTCTTCTTCGCATTCAATAGTAAGCCTTTCTCCATACAATCGTCTTTCATTATTGTGGCCAGTGTTTGCTGTTGAGATGGTGTTTCTGCTGGCATATGGCAATAAGGCATAGTCTGCATAAAGCAGACAATTCGCCACTAGGTCAACAATGCGTAATCCTACATTCGTCGATCTTATTCTCTATAGACAACTATCGACATACAGAATAAACAGCCTAGCAGACAACATGCGATCCCATATAATACCAATTTTGACATCAAACCAGTGTGACATGTTGCCATCTATCCGCACACATGCTGAGCGGAATGCACAGCACGGAGCAATGCACTGTCAATCTCATATCTTGTCAATATACCCCACAGTTTCTTTCTCTGTAAAAGGGCTTGTTATATAATTGATGAATATGTAACTGACAAAAATGTCTGGAAATAATTCAGCATAGACAACATTTTCTTGATAGTCTTTAATTCTACCAATATGCTGACATGAATTTACTGTAGTATCTAATTGACAATTTGAAAAGAGCCCTATATTGACAAGTTTCTTTCGGTATTTCTTCTTCGCCAAGTGGTCATTTTCGAAATGCTAGTAGAAGTTAAAAAAATAAAAATAGTAACATAAGTGAATTGAATTATATAATAATGACAAATAAAGAATTTTCATCTTTTTATAATTCTAACAATAAAAACCAGCCTATTACACAATAAAATTAATATTCTACAAGATATTTTATAAGGTGAAAAAAGACATCCCACATTTCATAGTCGCTTTCTGTAGAATTATCAGAATGAATCAAAGCACCTTGCGGGCCAGAATGGTAGCGTCAACTGACAGGACACTGTAGTCCTTCGGCAGTTGCCGCTGCAATTTGGGCTCCTCTTTTCGCTTACCAACAAGTACATAGTACATTCTGAATGTATTTTTTCTTCTGGTCTCTCTTTTTGTCATATGGTCTCTCTCTCTACCTAGCCCACTACAAGTACCAATTAATTGGTGTTTTTGGATTTACGTACATTTTTGGAATATTTACTTACTCGGTCGTATAAAATTATATTTTGAAAGACATGTGACTTAACCTAAGAATGTTCTAGTTTTTTCTCTGATTGTAGAGGGTAGACGCAGATTGTCCATAGAAGTACAGAAGTAGGGCTCGTCCAAGCAGCCCGTCTGGGGAAGTACCTCCACCTCACAGAAAACCGCAGCTAGATGGTTGTTCGCTATGGAGGGTTGTTGCGTTCCTGCGTGTAAGTGAGGTCACCAGTAATGCAACACGTTATGGGGTTTCCGAATAGACTACAGCATCAGGTTCTTCAAAAAGTGCAAAAAGAAAGAAGTTTTTATGGTGTCGCTTATGCGCGAGTGATGTCTGATATTGCAATTGGCTATTGCTACTATAGCCGTGCTTATCATCAGACTGGCTACGGTACCTTTGTTTGCACCTTAGTGGTATAACAAGATATTAGTGTTTTATCCAACGCATACTAAACTAGATCTAGAGAACCCGAGGCTAGATAAATTGAAACTATTGGTTCTTTTCTTCTTCTTCATAGCATTATTCCGTTTCCTAATCTATTAGGATTGGCGGGGTCCACTACGTAAGCCTAATCATTTGGCGATGATACTGATTTTGACATAGAGCGACTGCCATCAGATCTCCACAACCCAGAGGGAAAAGAAAATCAGACCTTTATTAGGCTAATTACACGTCTAAAGAAATGTAATTATTGGACGTGCTGGTTTCCTCACCCAGCGTGAAACTATCCTCTTTACGCGAAGATGCAAGTGTAGAATCTCGTGAAGGCTTCTCGATCTAATTTAACTTTACTTCGCAATACTTTCTGAGTGGCCTGGTACATCGCAATTACAATTGCGTTGAGTACTCTTTTCTAGTTAAGTTAATATTGTAACCTTATTGTGCAAAAGGTACCTCAGGGCCTACCTCACCCATACAGCGCTCACTTAGTATACCTTACTAAGCAAAGAGACTGCTGGTACAATCCGGCAATAGCAATCAGCCTCCTTTAGGCAGATTACAGGCGCCCCGCGCTTTGTAAAGGGCGCCACTGTACACAGGGATTTGCGGAGAATACAGACGCATTTGGACATCGGCTCACCATAGACTTCTTCGAGCATGCAGACTCGTCGGAGTTACTGTATATTCACAATATTCTTCTACATGGTGCGAAGTTCATGTATTATCAACATTTAATGTGTACTAGAGTAAATCCCGGTATTTATCATCAACCAACTCAAGCTCGATACTGTACTATACATACTGCTATGGAGACCTTCGTAGTGGTCTCTTAGTCTCTTCCGGTGTATTAATTTAAAAAAGATTAACAAAGAAATTATTTCTGCAAAAAATTAATAAGGTACAATAAATATCATCATCCAAGCGCTTTCGCTTCGGAGCCCAGGGTCCTTAATAAGGTATAGTATGAACTGATTAAAAGAATTGTAAGCCGTGTCCCCCGTGAGGGCCTAATGGCAAATATTTTATATCTTTTAAGATGGTGGCGATAACATTTGATCTTTTCAATATATCAGATAGTCACAAAAGAACGGTACTAAAATTTGCTGAACTATATTTAAATTACAATTGTACTTTATTTATTGAGCAGTGATAACCCAGTGCATAAGGAGCTGGCCTGACTAACTGGTCCCTAGTTCGTATCCTGGCATGCACCACTAAATTTATGTTTTCAGATTTATGTATATGTTGGTACCTATAACCTTTTTAAATTAAAAGTTGATATCAGGAGGCTTAGAAAGCGATGAGCGTGTATGAGAAGAGCAATGAATGTTAAAGAAACGAGTGAGTGTAAGGATTGAGTCATGTGGCACTCGGTTCTCTCTGCCGACCCCGCAAGGAATTTGGCGTGAAGTTATACATAGATAGATCACTTTTTTTATGGTGAAGGAACACATCGTGAGGAAACCCGCACGTCCAAGAAATTATATTCTAAAGGTGTGTGATCTTAACTCAGAAAGGTTCTGTTTTCACCCTGTGTTGTGTAGGTCTGACGGCAGTCGCATAATCGCTTTGTTACCCTAATCCTTATCGATTAGGAAACGGAGTAATGCTAATAAGAAGAAGAAAGATAGATCGCATCAAAGCAGCCCGTCGGGGGAAGTCTTTCCACCTCACAGAAAACCGCAGCCAAATGATAACTCCGTAGAGGGTTGTAGTGTTCCTGCGTGTGAGTGAAGTCACCAGTAAGTGAATGCGCGAGTGATATTTGATGTATTACAAGCGTTCATAGGTTACGGTAACCGCTTTAAATCAGGTGGGCCGTATGCATGTATGCCTTCCGACTTTGTATAAAAAAAAGAATGAGCGTTGCGCCACAAATTTAGCGCAACGCTCGCATTTCGACCACGTTTATTCTACTTTCATGCTCTCTCTGCCATACCCAGCTCTCGCTTCCATAAGTAAGCGTTGAGACCAGCACTGCATTGTGTATAGCGAGCTGTGCCTTCTGGCTCAAGTTATTATTGCCAAAAAGTTTTCCCAATGCTCCATTCACACTATTCCCAGCACTCACTCGTCTTTCCACATGTGCCATGTAAAGTATGTTTGATGTTTCCGCTTTTGTTCTGTTCTATGAGAAAGTATACTTATAGTTCGTCTCGCCCGTGTTTGTATGCTTTATTATTGTTTCATATTTCATGTCGTAATACGTCGAATTGAGATTCTCGAAATATAACATTAATATCTAATAACAATATAATAACTACTTATCTAGATTCTTACTGGTGACCTCATTCACACGCAAGAACACAACAACCGTCTAGGGAGTTGTTATTTGGCTGCGGTTTTCTGTGCGGTGGAGGTACTTCCCCAGATGGGTTGCTTTGATGCGCCCTACCTCTCTTAAAACATCCAGACCAAGACAAACAGACATGTTCATGCACACAAATGTTTGCCTTGTGTGGGAATCGAACCCACGAGCGTTGGTGTCAAAGTCGCGTCATTCACGACTGAGCCACCGAGCTCGTCAAAATGTCAATTTAAAGTATCTATTACTATAAAACAGCAATTTCATACATAACCCCTATTACGTTATATGTAGCAGCTACCTATGATCTAACCGAAAAATGTAGGTGATATTACCGGTCAAATTTTATTCGAATAGATAGTTGAAACTCCACAGATTCTAGTAGGTTTCATTCGTGCACAACAAAAAATAATATTGAAACCAAACTCCATACAATAATGGGCATTCTCCTTTGGACAAACTTTTACGCTCGCTTACAGTAGCAGAGGTCTGCGGACAACTTAATTGAATAAACCTTACTGCTTGTGATTCAGGGAAGGTAATATCAGGTGCCTGCCCCGCTTTTGAAAAACAATAACCGGGGAACATTGCGCGGAAACCTTATACAAAAGAGACTCGCTCAATGAAGTTGCACACTGAAGAATTTCCATGCAATAACGGGGCATAGCCTCACCGAGGAATCTTGCGGAGCGGGGCCGGAGATATTGCGTACTTACTGGGCTTGCCTCTAATAACACCACCAATACCGTTTGTGTAAGGAGAAAAATACGAAATGAAATGGAAACTACCCGGCCTTATGGTTTCCAATCTCAGCTAACATTACGAGCTTATTTCTTACTTTAATATTCGTCTCTTTAGCTCTATCCGAGAATTCCTTAGATAAAAGCATTGAATGCTTTGAGCTATGTATTCTTTGACTTTAGGTAATAGAAGTCAGCGTTGCACAAAGAAAACGTAGCTAAATACACACATCAAAAGTGTCTAGGGATCAACATATATTTTTGCAATAACTTTTCTCCTGATTGATATTAATTAAAATTTTCTTTAAGGATTCATCAAATAAAGTGTTTTCGTTTGTCTACAGTAACGATAAACCAAGTCACCTTTGCATTAATAAAGAAATTTGCCATTTTCATAATAAAGGGATTTTTGACATTTGAACCACTAACATTAAAGTTCGAAAAAAAGACTGAAATAACAGTTTTCTTTAAAATTTTATTGGGTAAGTTAAACAATTAACAATCCGTGTTTCTACCGCGAACACTAACAACACAAGAACATCGGTTTGGCATACTCAAAATGAGTTCATCCAAATCACGCTGTGGAATGGCCGCCCTTGTTCGTTGCAACAACAAAAAAAGGTCTTCTTGCGAATGGATACCCTCCATATTCGGCAGAGCTCTTCTCTGTAGCATATCCCATGCATGCTCAATCGGGTTCAAGTCTGGCGACTGAGCAGGCCAGGGCATGACATTGATGTTAGCTGCGGCGAGAGTCTGTCTTACAACTCTTGCGGTGTGCGGTCGTGCATTATCATGCATTAACTGAATTTGCACTTGTAGAGGAACGATGACGTCTGATACAGTCGTCTCAGCATAAATTTGAGCGTTGAGGTTGCCTCTGATCCAAATCAACTCAGTTCTTCCGCCGATCCAAATACCCGCCCATACCATGATGGTTCCACCACTATAAGGATGGACTTCCTGGCAGGATTTTAATCGCTGTTGGCGTCCAGGGGTTCTCCAGTGTCGTATACGTCTTGTATCCGGTCTCATACCAAAACGAGACTCATCAGAAAAGCACACGAAACGCCATTGTTCTTCTGCCCAATTTCTGTGTTCAAGAGCCCATTGATATCGAATCCTATGATTGTGCATTGCTATAGGTGGTACCCTTAGCGGTCTTCGGGAATGAAGGTTCACTTCATGCAAGCGGTTTCTGACTGTTGGGTCGCTAATTAAGTTCCCTGAAGAGTGATGAAGCGTCACGGCTAACATCATGGCGGTTATTGTTGGAGCTCTTCGAGTTGTGATTTGAATGTATCGGTCTTGTCTCCGTGTGGTGCAGCGATACCGTCCTCCATGGCGCTCAGCCACGGTACCAGTGCTTCGGTAACGTGTCCAAAGTCGACTGATAACACTCTGACTTGTATTCAGAGCTAAAGCCACAGTACGTTGCCGGGAACCAGCTTCTATCATTCCCACGTGTTGTTAGTGTTCGCGGTAGAAACACGGATTATTAATTGTTTAAGTTATCCAATAAAATTTTAAAGAAAACTGTTATTTCAGTCTTTTTTTCGAACTTTAATGTTAGTGGTTCAAATGTCAAAAATCCCTTTATTATGAAAATGGCAAATTTCTTTATTAATGCAAAGGTGACTTGGTTTATCGTTACTGTAGACAAACGAAAACACTTTATTTGATGAATCTTTAAAGAAAATTTTAATTAATATCAATCAGGAGAAAAGTTATTGCAAAAATATATGTTGATCCCTAGACACTTTTGATGTGTGTATATCAGACTCAGTAGATTGAAGTTTGATTGTGATTTTTCTTCAGATTTTCTTTTTTAGAAGAAGCTATACTTGCTACAAAAAAATAGAGAATTTATGACTTCGTACGAACATTATAAAAGCATCAATAACTGAGGTATTGAAGTCAAAGTTCTTTTGTCATCAGTAATCATAGATTTGGGATGTAAATGTCAGCAATACTGCTAGTATCTCTCAATATCATGGTTACCAAGAGAACAATGTGCTATAAAAGATTATATTAAATTGTGGTCTCCGTTCGGCTGGACCCGCTTTGATATACAAAAAAAAAAAATACAAATTATTTATTTTCAGTTAACATGATTTCCTTATTATTACAATGTTCGGAGTTACCAGGTAAGTATAAGCTACTTGTGTTTGGCAAACTCCGCTCTTCCGTATTATCTAAATAGGTATGCATGTTAAAGAATATTAGGAAAAATATACAAAGAGACGTTGCCTCACTTTGTGTACTGTACAAATTGTAACATAGGGAGTGTTCGGAGGAGCTGTTCAACTTAATACCAGCTGCTGAGTTCCACTATCGTATCACTCGCCACAAACTAAAATTTCACCCTCACCATCTTGACGAGTCTATTCTCTCTGCCTACCCCGCAAGGGATTTGGCGTGAAGTTATAGATAGATAGATAGATAGACCATCTTGATGAGTGGCAATCTACTACGCTATTTTGAGGCATTTTGCTACCACGTACGGAGAAATTTTGGACTCAACTTCCCTCAGCGGTGTTACAGAACAAATACTGCCTTCAAGAAAAGAGCCTACGTTTCCCTAAAAAGGCTGGCAACGGATTAGTAACCTTTTGGTGTTGCTGATGTCTAAGGGCGGTGGTGAACACTTACCATTTTTGTGACCCAATTACTCGTTTACCCCCCTCGAATATAAAAAATAATAATAATAAATAGTGTACTATACCAATATTATAATCGAGTCGACCTGCACATCAAGGGTTCCATACGTTCCTTGCAATCACATGTTTACGTAACTTTGTTTTTAAAATTATTTTAAATACATCTAAATAACAGTCCTAATTAGAAACTCACTTTATTTTTCATGTAACATTTGATGACAATTATATGTGCATACTATTGTATATCAACGCTTACAACACCGGCCATGTTATAATTACCAAAGAGATTTAATAGAGTATTCCTGTAATCAGACCACCGGGTATTTCACCGAATCCCCCCAATCAAATTTGCCGCAAATTTGCATCTATGCACCATTGTAAGCTGACGTTTATTATAATCAGGTTAATAATATCAATTGCGCGCAATGCACACGAACGTTAAATAAATTGGAATACCTTTTAATGATTGTTTGGTTCAAACAGAAATGACCACAAATTCTTTGCTTTTTTGGTGTTCCTTACCAAAATTGAATCATGTGCAATAATACTTAGCCTATTGAGAAGTAGCTAAATATTATTATTTTAATGATTATAAAATTGCATATCTATCTATAACTTCACGCCAAATCCCTTGCGGGGTAGGCAGAGAGAACCGAGCGCCACGTGACTCGATCCTTACATATCTCACTCGCTTCTTTAACATTCATTGCTCTTCTCATGCACGCACGCCGGTTTCTAGGGCTCCTGACATCACCTTCTGATAGAACATGACCAATTTGGTCATGATAGGTAAGTCTTGGCCTTCCCCGGCTCCTACATCCTTCCACTTTTGCATTGTATATCTGCTTCGTCATTCTTTCATCTTGCATTCTTTCTACATGCCCGAACCATCGGAGCATGCCTCTTCTTATTTTAACACCGACGCTCTCTTTCAGACCAACTCTATTTCTAACATCATCATTGCGAATACGGTCTACAAGCCTTACGCCACAAAATTGCATGTTTTTTTTAAAATTAGTAAAAGCAATTGACTGTCTAAAA
This sequence comes from Pyralis farinalis, assembly GCA_947507595.1. Lineage (NCBI taxonomy): Eukaryota > Metazoa > Arthropoda > Insecta > Lepidoptera > Pyralidae > Pyralis > Pyralis farinalis. Next base: position 22,705,302 of record OX382264.1, on the reverse strand, counting down.
TCAAATGCTAATCCGATCAATCTAGAGTCACTTTACGTCAAGATACACAAGCCGCAAAAAATTTGCTTAATCGCTATAGTGTTACGACAGAAATTTGAAAGGAAAGTTTTGTTTTCATACTTCTGGTCATATATATGGCCACACCCATGAAGAGTGCTATACTCTGAAATATATAAACCTATTCAGGTGTCCTAAAAATATGTACGTAGAAACAACATTTGGATGTTGATTTTTGACCCTGTTCGGAAATGTGTATATGCGCGCAAAATTATGTGTGTTGTATAATTTTACAAGACAAAATAACGTCTTAGGCGTAATCGCACAGCGGACAGAATGTCCGCTGATATCTGTCATCTGCACAATTCTTAAACAAGACAGAAAACAGGCCAGTCTTCATTCTTCTTTAAGATTTTCTTACGAGAATCTGCACTGTGAGATAAATGAGAGCCACCATAACAAGGAATTGCCAAGAAATGAAAGAATAGTACTTCGTTGATATTGTATCGTCGGAAGCCAACATTTCGACCGCACAATCCGCACATAGGTTTGTTTGGCATGAAAACCACAGCTCCTTTACACTGCAGCGAAAGTGGTGAAGTGTTTGTTCACGTGTACATGTGAGACAAAGGATAAAGATTTAAATAATTTGTTGGGATTGAAGAATTAACACTCACATAGCATTTGATCAAAGTATCGCACACATATCCCTATATAAATGTCTACCAGATAGGGTTATGAAATAATGAAAGATTTGTCCGTCGACTTGGCAGACCTAAATGAAACCATAGCCATGGTTTAAAATGATTTGAGATAACTTAAGTATACGACATATTTTTTTACGATAATTTTAATTGTTTACAAACATATGGACGTCTAAATCCAACTGCAATTCAAATGTAATTATTAAAGTGGCCAGAAATAATTGAAATCTGTAATCGCTGATTATACTCATCAGTAAGTTAAGCGAAAGTTTTCGAAACTCTGTCGACGTCGTGTCGTCTGTCTATACACGGGCTCCTTTATAATTGCTGGAGATGTGTAGTGCAGCCTCTAGCAACTAATTTAATTAGCATAGGCGGGTTGCTCTCGAAGTGAACATTTTAAGATTCCTTCATTGTTATTCAACTGGTAGCTCAGATAGAACTCGATCTTAAATGGTCAGTCTAATGAAGATATATTTTAGTTATTTAATTGTAGAGGAGAGTAGCCTTTTAGGGACCTATTGCTATACCAGTACCAATGCATGTCATTAATTATTTATTTTAATAAATAAGCTATATAGCCCTAGAAACCGGCGAACGTACATGAATGTTAAAGAAGCAAGTGAGATGTGTAAGGGCCGAGTCATGTGGCGCTCGGTTCTCTCTGCCTACCCTGAAAGGAATTTGTCGTGAAGTTATAGATATAGATATATACATTATTTATAATTATATATATTCTATATAAGAAGTTGGAGCAGAATGGTATACAGGGTCCTCTCCTAGAATGGTTCAAAAGTTATCATACGAATAGATACACCGCAGTTAGACTCGGTAACTCATACAGTGAAAGGATATCGACGACAAAGGGTACGGCAAAAGGATCGATCGCAGGACCGACGGAATACCTGTTATACGTCAACGATATGTGCAACACCATTGAGGACTCAGTGTACCAGTTTGCTGATGACACTTGTATAGTTGTGGCTGACAGAGATCTGTTTTACGCCGAGCGTAAGCTGCAACGCAACTTTGACATGCTCTGTAAGTGGTTGCATGACGTCGGATTGGTATTGAACGCGGATAAAACAAAGGCTATGCATATACATTCCCCGCATAATAAATTGCGATGTGCACCTGTTATAAAAGCCCATAATCATAATTGCCTTCACTACGGAATCGACGCGTGTAGCTGCGAAAAAATTGAATTTGTAAAGAAGCATATGTATATAGGATTACTAATAGATGACAAATTCAGTTGGAGACAGCATGTGGAGTATGTGTGCAACAAGCTGAGATCAATCTTAAGTCGACTAGTGATTTTAAAATACAAATTACTTAGCACTCGCAGAGTCGATAATACAAGATATGGTCTCAGTAGTTATGGGAGGTCGACTAAAACTAATTTAACGATATATACAACCTACAAAATAGGATACTCAAAAACATCGTACCTAAAAACATTAAAGAAAAATATCGTGACGAATATTCCAAACTATTTAGGTTTTGTGGTGTACTTCCCGTGCAAAGCATGATCAAGTTATCAGTACTGAAAGAAGAATTTGCGAATAAGCCATCTACAGAAGAAACATCGTAGCAATAAGCTAAGACCACTGCCCGACATGGACACTTTTGTCGTGCCTTCACGTAACAATAAATATGGTATGAGAACATATCAATACATGTTACCAAACATTATTAACAGCCTCCCAAAAGACATACAAGAATTGTACCTTACCAGCCCTAAGACAATTAAAAGAATAAAAAAATATTTCATTTGCAGTGAGAATTTTGATTACGCGTTATGATACGTAAATTAACTACAATGTAGCATTTTGCATGCATGCATCTTAAATGAATTAATTAAGTCGAACTATTGGCTGCGTATAAGCCATTATGTGGCTTTGTAGTCACAAACATTTTAAACTCTGCGATACAATATTTGGAACTAAATAAAAAAAAAAAAATTTAAAACAATTTACTGCCAAAAATTTTCCCAACGCTCCATTCACACTATTTCCAGAACTCACTCGTATTTCCACATCTGCGGTGTACCTTCAATCCCTGCTGCGCATCCAAGATATAGGATCTCATCCACTTGTTTCAATACTTCATCATCAACCGTGATTGGTTTCTTTTCTTTCAACTTTAATAATGAATTAGCTAATATAAATATTTTTTGTGTTTTTTTATTGTAAAAAGCCTCATAATACACACACAAGGTGTAACGCCTTCGTAATGCTCATGTTTGCATTTGTTCCCTTTAATTTGATTACACCCTGTACGTTGAATTCCATATAATGGTTTTAATCAAAGGAAACCAAAACGTATTCTTTGTTTAATTCTCGGCTTATTGTGAAATCAAATGTTTATCGCCTCTCGGTTTTCTTGAGTTATACCGTTTCCAAATCCATCCGGATCGGGTCCGCTGCCTAAACCTACATAGAGCGACTGCCGTCAGACCTTCATAGCCCTGAGCGAAAACCAGATCTTTCTTAGGTTAGGTCACATGTCTTTTGAAATATAATCTCTTGGACGTGTGGGTTTCCTCCTGAATATTTATCGTCTACACTTTACTAAATTAATTATGCTTGAAATAGTGCTTACTTTATCTCACACAGTTTCCTCATTAGACGAGCAGTGAGGAGCTGACTGTTCGTCGACTGACTCTAACTAGCGAATACGTAGTGGCTCAATTTCATATGAAAGGCGAACTGTAAGCATATTAGCCGCGTAGCATTGGCAAACACCTGACAAAGAAGGAAAACTGAGTTGCTATCACATTTTTTTTTGCGTAACGCCGTCGTAGCGAGCGTTTATCTTCGCTTCGTCGCCGATGGCTCTAATTGCGCGCGTAATTTCGTTGCAAATCGACCGTACACTGAATGAGATAGCAAGCAAACTACCGCAAACTGCATACAATATGCTGTGTGTGGACACCATATTTGAAATATACAGGGGAATACATATACCTATCGTTCGCTTAATGAGGACATAGTCTTACAATAGTAAAATAGATTAATCGTGAACTATATCGGCCTCACTTTTGCCTTCCCTAACAAGGATATGAAATAAAACATTTACATTATCTATGTAAAAATAACATAAGTTTATCGACAGGCTGCCTTCATAATTATAATATGAGCACAATTATAATAATAATATAATAAAAAATATAAAAAGCGTTTATTTTCTCATCACAAATAGGATAACAGTCATTGAAGGAACATATACCGAGTTACTATTTTTACTACTATGAGAGAGACTGGTGCCTGAAGTAGGCTTTCGAAAAAGCCTGAGACACAGGTCACCAGGACCCTCCCCCAATAGTCAAATAGCACATCAGAACATTTTCAAGACAAGGAACCATATTATTATAAGAGAAAGTTAAATACGTCATAACATTAAGAGTAAACTTGATATATAATAAAGTCGCAGTCGTTGACTATTGTTAAAGTTAGTAGGTACGAGTACAATGATTGAACAGAAATGTATGTATGTGTATAGTTATGTAGTGTAAGTGCGAATAAACATGTAAGAGAATGTGAGAATATGTGAATGAGTGGAAAGATGTGAGACAGGATGAGGAAGTCAGCAGATCAATCAACAAAAACAAAAAAATCAAAAAGACGAGAAAAATATAAGGACAGATTCATTCAAACTGGGTGAGAGAGTAGATTCTCTACTGATAGATAGTCCAATGTCTTAAGAAATTTTGAGACACTTCCCTTACAATCTCTTCTAGGAAGATGATAGATGTTAAGAGCTCTGTGTATTTTATTGTAATGGTAACTGCCGAGAAAGCAGAAAAAAAATGTGTGATGAAGCGATTCTAAAAAGTTGGATGGGGCAAACCCTGTCCCCCCTACGTGTGTTCTTCCGTAATTCTGGATCGAATTGCAGTGTCAAGTGTTTTTTGAGGACAGTATGAAGGATGAAGACTGTCGAACTGTCAAAACATCCTAATCCCGATATAGATCAACAGTATGGTAGCGGAGTGAACGACCTGCAGCAACCTTCAGGATAAAGCGCTGAGCTCTTTCGACCTCAGCGCGGAGGAGCGCGCTCTTTCGAGGAGACATGATTTGGCTGCTTCACCCCACGAACAGATGCAATAATTTATGAGAGACTGACATACGGCAAGGTATACCAACTTAATCACCCGAACGCTGGCCGCATGTCTAAGTGTTTTGAAGATGTAGATTAGATTGCGTAGTCTTGGGATCAGGGTATCGATATGCGGTTTGAAAGTAAGTGATTGGTCGATAGTCACGCCAAGATATTTGATGCTGCTGGTTCTCTGCCGACTGGGACAGAAGCAAAAGACGTTAAGGGCACAAATGTGGGACGCTAGACAAAAAGTGTTCGGTGGCAATTGATCTATGCGAAATGCGAATGTCATGTATTTTGTTTTGTCAACTTTCAGGGTAAGCCCATTGTGTTGAAGCCAATCACTCACTATGTTGATCCCCTGCTGTGCCGAGAGAAATACCTCTTCCCAAGAACTTCCATCAAAAAATAGACCCATACCACCAAAATTATCGTTCTAATCTATTATTAACACCGTAAGCAAACAATTTGAATCAAAATATCTGATACAAGTGCTTTCGTGATAAACACTTACGCCATAAATAAACACTGTAGATATTTTCTAATGATCGTTTTTAACGCTTACTTGTGCTATAAATAATTTATCTTGAGTAATTTTAAATCTTGAATATACGAGGTATTGTTTTTTTTCATACAACGTCTAGAGGCATACTAGCATGATATTAGTCGGTTACCGTGGCCCATGATACATAATACGCTTGGAATACATTATGTATTACTCACAGCAATTCCTTAGAGCTTACTAGTGACTTCGCTCGCACGCAGGAATGCAACAACCCTAAAGAGAGTTGTTATTTGACTGCGGTTTTCTGTGTGGAGGAGGTATTTCCCCAGACGGGTTGCTTTGATGCGCCCTACCTCTTAAAAACACCTATACCAAGCAAACAAACAGACATGTTCATGCACACAATGTTTGTCCTGTGTAGGAATCGAACCCTCGAGCATTGGTATCAAAGTAGCGTTAATAATCACCGAGCTCGACAATTGCGGGGATTTATTATGCATTGTACATACCGTTGTGAGAAATGCACATTTTGAATTAACCAGTTCCCTTACAAAACTAAAATCCAATGTATACCTAACATGTAGGTACACATAATAGAGTGTTTTATCCAATATCCATCAAAGTCGACTTCAGAGTCATCGATCGCTTGAACATGGAAACACGTTTAGTTTACTCGGTGGTGCATTAAAAGCACTGAAGCACCATAACACAGCGAGACTAATCACATTAGTGGCCATCGCAAAGGTAACGACCCCAAAAAGCCGCCATTAGCATGTCAGCCCGCACGTAGCCCACGTGCATTGCAATGTACCAAATTATTCAATCTCGTATGAATCTCATAGGAGTCTCGGTCATTTTGTAATTTAACAGTGATGGCGCTCATGAATCAACTAATGTGAGCTACCGCTTTTTACCGTATTTATGGAACAAATTTATGCATTGAATTCCCGGACTACCGATATTTCAATACTTTCATTTCAAGGTACGTGGCATTACACTGCGTTTCAAAAGCCAAATATCTATACAATAGATCGATTTAATGACATACAAACAACTAGAGAAAAAGAGAAGAGAAGAAACTAAAGAAAGAACCATTTTTCGTATTATACTTTTCTTATCATCTCAAATCAAACAAAACCTGTTTAGTTTTCTCGGAAAAGAGTCTTTATGCTCCTGACTATTAGTAGAGAGTTATTATATACACGCATACGCACTATGTGCGTAATGTTTCAGCAAGTTCGATATTATTAAAATAATTACGTAGAAAGGAGAAAGACGAATCAAAGTGTTTTATTATTCCTTTCCCATATCCGATACATAAATATTTACAATTATCAAGTCTTATAAAGAATTACCAAAAAGATTTACAACACGAAAGTAGAAGGCTGTGGGAGCCGAGGAAGACTAAGACTTGTGTATCATGATCAAATTGATCGTGTTTTATCAGAAGGTGACGTCAGAAGTCCTAGAAACCGGCGAGCGTGCATGAGGTGTGTATGGTCCGATTCATGTGACGCTCGGTTCTCTCTGCCTACCCCGTAAGGGATTTGGCGTGAAGTTATAGGTAGATAGGTCAAGTCTTCGAGTTAAGTTAGTGAAAACTTTTTAGCGACGTTGTGCACTTTTTAGGATGAGTAAAAAATGTTAAACTCGCGTCAGGACACGTGAATTATGAATTATTCACCCGTAAGATTTTGGTGAGAATTAGAACTTAAGTTCGCTGTAGCGCTAAAACATTAGTTACCTCCAATTAAACAATTAAAACATGAAGCGCTAGATCGTTCATAGGGCATTATTTTCTCGCGACGTTCAATGCAAACGTTGTAAGCGCCATGAAATTGTTGGCGTTTACGCGTTTCGTTCGACGTAGTTTATCAACATCGCTGTTTGGTTTAAGCGGCGCAGGGCGCTTGCGCAAGAATGCGCGTGTGTCTGAGTTTTAGAGATTGGCGATAATAATGCTGCTAATGATGATGGTGAAAGAGTCGTTGAAATTATGGATGAAAGTTGATTTTTCTGAGAGATAAACTTTTTAATGTAAAATAATTATAATAGTTTTGAAGTGTTAAATTTTTAATGTAATATAAATTGTCATGTTTGTGTACGATAGCGCAATAAATGAATATTGTATCCACATACATGATAGTTTTTTTATACTGATAAATAAAGCAATTCGTGCGAAATTTTTCCCTAACCATTCCAAAATATTCAAAAATGCACAACGTTAATGTTCAAGTTTTCACTTCTGCTGGCACTCCCGGAGTGCAACCCGTTTTTTTTTTTATATTTCATATTTGTTGAGAAATATACTAATCTTCCCTTAACGCAAATGCATTTTCTTACACTTTCATTGAAATTATTTTTTTGGCTTTTTTATATTTTCTAGTCATTACTGCATGAAATACACGGGCAAGTTAAACAATTTTCTAAGATCACTCTCCATCAGATGACTGTGCCATCGCACCTAGACGATTTGACTAATTTACTGCTCTTCAACAGTAAACTAGTTCCAGCATTCAAAAGAAAATATAAGGCTTAATAATCTTGACGAATTCAGGCGAAACAACGAACAACACATGAGTAGGGATTTAATAACCCTTAGTGCTAAATTCGTGTAAAAACCAATACCAATGCAGCCAATACATACACATATTGCAATAATAATAAAGATTGAATAGATACATTGACGCGAGTAAAATCTGCGCTGTGATTGATTGCTCTCATATGGATAGAAAACTTAGTGCGTTTTGGTAACAGTATGGGCGCGGTCAATTCAGCTGCATCGCTATTCTGAAACAGCCTGAATATTATCAATGTGAACGGTTACTTTATTTATAAAATCGGTGCTCGGACATCATGCTGCGAATCTGCTGGATTTTTTTTATATACAAATCGGGCATATGCCTCGCATGATGTAAGGTTAGCATTTTGACGAACTCTATAGCGCAGTGGTTAGTATGGCTACTTTGACACCAGCGCTTGTATGTACGATTTTAACACAGGACAAACAGTTGTGTGCATGAACATGTCTGTTTGTATTTGATTGGGCGTTTTTAAGAAAGCAAACATCTTCCACCTCACAGAAAACCACCCACAAATAACAACTCTCTGGAAAGTTGTTCTGTCGCTTTATATCAGGTTGACCATATGCTTGCATACCTCAAGACGTTATATAAAATACAGATATGGTTACCGCAGCCTATAAATGCTTCCAATGCAGGGATACAAGGGATAACACTCACGCATTACCACCAGCTATTGCTGCAAATGCAGTAACTCCTTGGGAGGTACTGTTAACCTCACACACTCAAGAAGCATAACAATGCTTTAGGGAGTTTCCTCTTCTGTGAGGTGTAGATACTTTCCCAGTCGGGCAGCTTTGATGAACACTACATAGAGAATCATTTGTAAATTAGGCCGCACCACGTGCACGCGAGGTAGGTTTTCGCTCTAAAGATTATTGTGCACCTTAAAAACTATTTATTGTTCATAAATTATCCATTTCTTATCCTTAACGTGAATTTTGGGACTAAAAACTTTGGAAACTCATTCATAGTAACTACTACTATTGATGGAATTCAAATACACTTTCAACAGCGAGCATACAAGTACTTCATACACATATTTAGCGAAACACTGAAATGAACCAGCATAAACAATAGCTACGGCCGAGTGAACAAGCTCTCCGCAAACACTACTACAAAAAATCACGAAATTCTCGCTCGGCGTCTCTCAACTTTTACATTCGGATTACGTTGAATAAATAATCACAAACTTTTAATTATAAATTTGGGTAAAATTATTATTTTTTAACTAGAAGTCAAATACGTGCTGCTGATTGTCATGACATGACTAACGTCTTTTTAACACGCATTTTAACCGACTTTCAAAACAAAAACAAACCTGTTGAGAATGCGCAAGCTTGCATTGCCAGAGGAACACCTGGCTCGTCAATTATATAACAATTCATTTTTTTTTAATTTGTCGGCCATTTTGACCTTGTTCCTTAAGAGATAGGAACGGTGTTCCTGAACATTCCTATTCTACTTTTTTATGCTGAATCCGAATCTGAAGTCAAAATTCGAATATTTAAAAAAAAAGCGACAGACAAACACAGACAAACATATAGATTTCATATAGGAACGGTGTTCCTGAAAATATCTAAGTCGCGTATGTCTTTTAATGCAACCGATGTCTAAAGAATAGCTAAATATATTCAGATAGTTTAAATTGTATTTTCCTGAGTTCTGGCCTTTCTCCGCATCCATATATTTACACTTATGCGTCATACCTATATCTGTTTCGTTACCTGAGTTCCATATACTCGTACATTTGATGATGATTAAGATCATAAGTTAAAAAGTTATAAAAAAAACTTTCAATAACCGATATTCATGTCTTGTTCTGTATATGATGCTATTTATATTTTTCATGAGTGCAGTCCTGAAATATTTCCAAGAAATTGTTTTGGGTTCACTTTTATTGATCTGTTTGTATATTCATGCTAAGTCCTTGGGTAGGCAAGGAGGGATAGCCGATCGCCACATCACTCAGTCTTTATGTACCTCAGACGCTTCTTTCACATTTAAAGTTTCTGTCATTTACACTCGCTAGTTACTGGGGTTCTTGACACCACCTTCTGATAAAACACCACCAATATGGTCGTGGTTGGTGAGCCTTGGCCTTTCTCGGCTCCTACATCTTTCCACTTTCGCATTTTTCTGTTTCGTCATTATTTTATATTGCATGTTCTAACCATGTGCGAACCGTGAAGCTTGGCTCTTCTTAACTTAACATCGATACTCTTTTTAAGAACAACGTTATTTTTAAAATCATTATAACGAATCCGGCGTTATGCTGCAGATTTTACGCAACCTTCGCACATCTGCCGAGTTTATTCTCAATTTATGCATTATTGTTCAAGATAGCGTCAATGAAACATTTGGGAAAACATCTTGGCAATAAATACTCATGAAATATATGGAAGTGAAAGCTGGTTTATTATCCTTTCATAATGCGGTTGAGATGTGGGTATTGTGCAAAATCTGTGCATAACGCTTATTGAACGCCTTAGGGTTTAGGGTGTCTAGAAAGAAAGCGGAATAAAAGAACGGCGAAACAGATAATAACGGATAAGTGTAAATATATGAAAACCGAGAAAGGCTAGAACTCACCTTCAACGACCAAATTTGTTGCGTTTTATCAAAAGTATCTAGTACGTGCTATAAATCAGAAATCAAATCGAGAATGATTCGAGTAATAATCGACGACAAAACAAATGGTAGTCTCTATAGTTTTGAAACAAACAGCCTCTCAACGTAACAGTAACTGTCGAAACTAACACATGCAATGGGTGCACTCAAATGCCATTTTATGGTATCAACCAATTAACCGCGTATTTACGTCCGCTACATTATCGAATACCTGCATAACGTGAGTGCACTTTGGGCATTATTCGTGTGTTACGCAACTTGCACAGGAATGGGGTAGGGTACTTCGATCACGATATTTTTTTTTTAAATTTTGTACAGTAGTTGTAGTTTATGATTTATAACCAAACTGACACTTCGCTGGAGCATAGTTTACGAAATTTACAGGTCATTATTATAGAAATTCTCTATATATTTCTTAACAAATCAAATCAAATAATTACTTGTGTAAGTAAGTTTTATTTCGAACAATCGGTTAATATATATATATATATTAACCGATTGTTCGAAATAAAACTTACTTACACAAGTGGCGGCTACGCACTACTGACACCTCTGATGTTGCGAGTGTCCATAGGTTACGGTAACTGGATACTGTCGGACAGCCATAAGATAATGGTGTAAGAAAACATAAATATGTACAGGCCAAATCACTTATATTTATTCTTGTCCGAAAAGTTTGCTGATTGAAAATTGCCAGGAATGCCATTTTATTCCAATCAATCTGTTTCATAGTGTGCCTGCAGTTAAAATGCATGCATCCAATGTTCGAGCAAAAAATATTTCAGCTGATTCCAGTCTAAACATTGTATGTTCAAAAATACATGTTTCTTCTTAGTGTTATCCCGGTTCCTAATCAATTAGAGTTGGCGAGTATCGCTACCTAAGCCCGAAGATTTGGCGAAGATGCCGTTGGAGGAAATCAGTTCTTAGGTTCGATTTCAAAATATTTTCAGAAATACATTATACTAAAATATGCTTATGCAGGTTGGTACATGACAATGGTGTATATAGAATACTACATCAAAACTTAGAACAGATGATGAAATTTAGAGCGTGCATGAAGAGGTAGATGAATGTGGAAGAAGCGAGAGCGGTGTGTTTGGATAGGTGCACCTGGCGTTTCATAGTCTCTGCCTACCCCAATGGGAGTCAGGCGTGATGATATGTATGTATGTATGATTTTTAATAGGATTTATTTTTCACGCCGAATAGCATCTACAGTTCTAGTCATCGAAGCATCTGCATTTAAAAGAAACACGGTTCAGGTCGTTCTGTACTCCACGAGCAAGCAAAAACGTAGCATTCAAGTATACGCCACACCTTTTATTATTTTATTTGTTATGTTTAAATTGGTTACAGTAGCCAATGAATACTTGAAATACAGAAAATAGAGTCCTCGTTTTGCCATTCCAAGCTGCTAATAAGACGCTTCTCAGGAGCTTACTGGTAATATCACTCACACGAATACAACAACCCTCCTGGGAGTTATTATTTGGCTGCGGTTTTCTATGGGGTAACGGTACTTCGAAAGGCGTTTGCATTTAATAGTTAATAGATTCAGGCGTTATTTTGCGAAAGTCAAATTTATACACAAAGCAGGGTAGATTAAATGGCATGTACTTTGCATTTATCCTACCTCTCTGAAAAATGTCCAGACCAAGAACACCCACATGTTCGCGAATCGAACACAGCCTTGGTGTTAAAGTAACTTGATCACCGGACTTGTCAAACCAGAAACGTCTCCTGTTTGAGCTTTTGTATAGAAAAATATGTTTCTCTACGTTTGAATGTAACACGATTTCATTCCCATTGAAACCTACATCTGTTAGCGTCCTAAAATATAACCCGTGTAAAACAATCATTTCCTATGAAAATATTGGGAAAGCAAATAATATCCTTCAGTTCATCTTGACTGGGATTTGTAATAATGTACCTCACTCAATAACCGATTTACCAACGTACCCGGAATTTAATAAAATCTTTTATTCAATAATGGGTGATGGTATCTTGAATCTTCGAGGATCATTTATTGATTACTATTCTGGCTTCATCGCGACGATGTTTGAGAATATTCCAATTCATGTGATTATTGACTCAGAAGTATTGTTTATCCAATATCATCAGTCTTGGATAGGGATAAAAATACTACTGACAATTGTGTATATTGAATAAAGTGTTGGCACTTTAAATTACATTCATTCAATAGTTTCTTATTCAAATATATGTAATTCACTTTAGTAATTTACTTTGAATTATTTTTAATACATTGCAGGATGTTTTTTTTGAAGTGAAAACTTCTTTAGCGGCGTTGTGCACTTCTTGGGATGAGTAAAAAATGTTAAACTCGCGTCAGGACACGTGACCCTGACCGTAAGATTTTGGTGAGAATTAGAACTTAAGTTAGCTGCAGCGCTAAAATATTAGTTACCACTAATTAAACAATTAAAACATGAAGCGCAAGATCATTCATAGGGCATTATTTTCTCAAGACCAAAACGGTGTAAGCGCCATGAAATTGTTAGCGCTTACGCGTTTCGTTCAACGTAGTTTATCAACATCGCTGTTTGGTTTAAGCGGCGCAGGGCGCTTGCGCGAGTGTGCGTATGTGTTTGAGTTTTAAAGTTTGGCGATGATGATGCTGGTAATGATGATGGTGAAAGAGTCGTTGAAATTATGGATGAAAGTTGATTTTTCTGAGAGATAAATTTTTTAATGTAAATTAATTGTAATAGTTCTGAAGTGTTCAATTTTTTATGTAATATAAATTGTCATGTTTGTGTACGATAGCGCAATAAATGAATATTGTATTTTACCACATACATGATAGTACTTTTATACTAATAAATAAAGCAATTCGTGCGAAATTATTCCCTAACTATCCACTCCCGGAATGCAATTTTTTTTGTTTGTTACGCGATAACGGGCTGTCCGACGGGTTGTGCATATGGGTTGGCAGCCACCGTCAACCATGGTTTTTATGTATCTGTTGGATAAGAACCAACAGGTGCATAAACACCGTGGTTAACGGTGGCTGCTCCGATACTATGAATATCAATGCTGGCGTCCCACAGGGTTCTGTACTGTTTCCGACGCTGTTTCTGCTGCATCAACGATATGTTATCAATTGATGCCATTCATTCATTGTCAGCGCTGGTGTCACTCATTAAACATCCCTCGTTCCGTTGTGGAGGAAAGCCGCGATAAAGTTGTGTCTGATATTAAGAATACTTTGACAAAAGTATCTCATTGGGATCGACTGTACTTAGTCCAATTCAACACCATGAAGACACAAGATTACGAGTTCACCGTTAAGAAATCCCCATTTGCTGTGATTCTTTAATCCATAATACTCGGTGACAAGATCTTCTGCTAGCGTCCAAGGAACTTGGTGTGTCCAACAGAGCAAAGCAGTACTTCAGCGCGGAACAATATATTATACAAGTCGCAAGTCAGACCGACCGACCTTTGGGCAAACACCTGGATACCGACTAGGATCTTATGATTCGGTTCAGAGACGAGCTATGAGAATAGTCGGCGATCTTAAGCTTACAGACGGTATTGAGCCCTTAAGTTTAAGGCGAGATTTTGCCTCCTTTTGTGTGTTCTACCGATTGTACAACGGATCGTGCGTGCTCTAAAGAATTGTTCGATATGATGCCGACAGCTTCTTTTTACAACCGCACCGCTCGCCAACGGGGAGTTCATCCTCACACACTGGAACCGCAATGATTGCATACTTTGCTGTCCCAGACAGGTTTTATTTCAAGAACTCTCAAGTTGTAGAATGAACTCCCAACCATAGTTTTCCCAAGGGACTACAGCTTGGGTTCTTCGAAAAAGGCGTGAAGAGGTTTTCACAGGGTCGGCAACGCATAAGCGACACCCCTAGTGTTGCAATTGTCCATAGGCTACGGTAGTTGCTTACCATCAGTCAGGCCGTACGAACCTTTGTGCTATAAAAAAAATTGTCGCCAAATTGTGAACGGATTTTAAGAATGAATTCTTTTTGTGAAGTTTCTAGTGTACGATAGGTCCTACTCGTATGTTAAATTGGTTGAGTTATGTAAGATTCAGTCAAGTAAAATTTTGTGGGATAGAATATCCGATTGTCGGTTTTTAAATTTTTGAAATATATAATAGAATATTACAATAGATTACTTATGTCAGCAATGATAAAATGGGGATATGAGCAAGTCAAAATAGTCTCAAGACATATTACTATAGCCGTATATAAAATACATGAAACCTGATAAAATGCATATCGGTATTGTGCACCATGTGTTATGCGCTCAAAGAAAGTTACATCCAGACATAGAGACCTGCAAAGTGTTTTTATGAAGATTTTAAAAAAACATGTACTAATTAAAACATCGTTCTATTGCTGCTGTAATATTTAAATTCTATGAATTATAAATATTTCTGATGTTTTTAATACAAAATCTAAAAAGAAACTTGCTTACGAGGTAACGTAACATATCATATAACCCCTTTTTCGGTTGCAACCAACTAAATCGATTAACTAAAACTGATCACACGTGGAATATTATGACGATACAAAGATACGTCATTTGTCAAAATATAATGAGTTGTTTTTGAGATAAAACACTCTAAATTACCTACAAATATATAGACTGGATATTTTTATGGCCATTCAATAATACGTTACTAACGAGCTCATCTGTCTGAATTCGGAGGTGGTCATAGGATGATAGTTCTTCAAGGACTTATACAGATACATATTAAGTTCCTTTGAGTTGTCTTTTTTTTATTATTTATTGAAAATTTGGCATACGGAAAACCATTTTGCCACTAGATAGTGGGAAAACGATTTTCCGAATGCCAAATTTACAAGCAGTATCTACTATAAGTGTACATAAGATTATATTTTTATTTTTGAGTATAAAGGCGACACTCGTAGGAGTCAGAAGGTCCGAAGATTACACAAAGATAGAACACCATATTGCCAACGGCCTCACAGACAAATATTATGTTTTCTATTTTTGTATGTAACCAAAATCCGCTGGCTATGAGGAATTTTTAATTTTAGTAAACTGCTTAGTCATTTAATTTAACGTAGCATTAGTCACGAAAGGTCAATGACCTTTATCTAACTTTACTTTACTTACCTACTTTAAATTTATGTTAACTAATTCAGCTCAGAATCGTAAACATTAGGAGACATGCTAGTATACGGCCCACTTGGTATAAAGTGTATACTTAGCTTAACGCAATACCTAAAGTATTGATGCTACCTCTGCTGCTAACACAGCAACTCCTAATGAGCACGAGCGTCAGCTGATAACCTGACTTACTGGCAGGGACACTCCTTACAAGAAGTTGTTATTTGGCTGCGGTTTTCTGTGAGATGAGATCAGACGGGCAAAACTAATGAGTACGGATAATAAAAAATATACATGTTTTTATAATAAGTACAAGTTTAACGTTAGGTACAACGACAAAGTTTGCCGGATTCATTCTGATATATCGTAAGTACATTATTTTACAAGTAATACTCGTATATTGAAGGAGCAATAAGATTCTTCAGATATTTCTTCTCCTCGAATTTCTAATATCGCTCTCTCGACGCGATATCTAATTCTTTATTCCAAGTACTAATATACAAACTCATACTTTGGGAATCATATATCAGCCTAATCGAATTACAATATAAATGAGAGAATATTACACGTTGTGGGTTCATAAACGTGTGTGCGATTTTGCAATATTATGCTCGACACATTTGCATAATTGGTTTTGTATCCATATAATTCTGTAACCTTAAAGGAATAATGGTACCCTTCTAAAATCTTTCTCAAGTCGTAATGTCTGTCAGTCAATGAAGAAAGAAGTAATTTAGAAACTTGTAATTTATTTTTGAGCGTGGGTAATGTCTATGGGCAGCAAACAGGAGCATATATGTATGCAATCCACCTGATTTAAAAAGGTTATACTAGTATTGTCTTAGGCTTTCGCGATTGTTACACATTGAATTAAACCATTTTTTACGGAAGTATCGCGTGTTTTACTTATTTTGTTGAACCTGACGTTTCGAACGCTTTGCAGCGTCCGTGGCTGTCTTCCTGCGACCACGGACACTGCAAAGCGTCTTATATTCAGCGACAAGCCATATAAATAACCATGTAAAGATAACTTGGCAACTATAATACTCGATTAAAAAAATATTTCTAGGGTTCTTAATTGAAGAGTCAATGGAAGACTATTACTGGTCCGTCCATCTGTCAGTAGGTCACAGGTTTACAACTCGTAAACGAAACGAGTTATAGACCTATTTTTTTATATATTGTTCTGAATATTGAACGAGCACCGAATATTTACAAAAAAAAAGAATCTTATTTTATTATATCCCACACATAAAACGAAACCATATTTTTCTCGCCCCGGCAACGTGAATTGCCAATGTTTAGAGTTCTAATTTACATTTACATTATTATACATTACAAATATTAGGTACTTTCCTTTACAAATTAGACTAAATTATTCAACTAAAGTTTAGACTACAAAACCTTAAGCTTAGATAGCGGTTCCCAAAGTTCCTAAAGGATTGGAAAACCGAATAATGCTAGGAACAATATTAAATTACAAAAAAATGGGGGTAGACAAAGTTGACACTTTTAGACCATTTGTTCTTGGCTTAAAAACTAAATTGGTTAAGTACTTGCAATTGTCTTTATCATGCACTGATTCATAGTTCTTTTTAGTAAACTGTTAAATAAAATAATAAAATTAAAAACATGTCTAGTCTTAAATATTTTAGAGTGGTATAGAAACGTAGGGTTCCATACCACTCCGACTCGCATTTGGTCGGTTTTTTATTAACTAAATATTTAACAAATGGACTGTAAAAGCCGAATTCCTTTCGTTTCACGGATAAAACAGGCAGTACTACTGCACCATCAGAACTTAAAGATCAAATTTAGTTATGCACTACAATTATCATCGGAATGAGTTAATTAGAAGTTATAGAAAATCTGATTATTTAACATGAATCTACTACTATCTACTAATGAATAAATAAAAGAAAAAGTAATAAAACTACGTCAAAATATCGCTACATTTATATTGCTTCCATACATTCATTACGGAATACATTAGGATAGTGCAAGTATGATTACAACAATATAAAGAAATCTTAAATCTGTTGACGCATGGCAACAAGTACAGGAAAGTAAGTTATACTAAGAGGAAAATATATAATACAGAGAAATGACCTCGATGCGAAATTAACGCGAAGCACCGCAGTCCTCACTCAACCTAACGAATTCTTTGATACTTTAGCTATCAAGTGATGTAATTAAATTTTAAATGTAAACAATAGAAATGAGCTACAATACCAACCTGTATCCCTCTATGCTGTTATGATCACTTATTTCTGTATTGGCTCCTACTATGGAAGGAAATATAAAGACATATTTACGTCAAAATCCTCGGCGTCAGCGCCGTGCACGCTGACCGTTCGACATACTTACGGACATACAATGATATATATACTCGTATATATAAATGTTTAACATATAAATGTAAAGATAAGCTGCAGTATAATAGGAATAGCAATATTCTATCCACAGCAACGATAGTATGAATTACATATATGAATCTACTACGGGCATTGGTGGTATAATGGCTAAATGGCGAATCAACTTAATGTTATTATCACGCCGGGACGTCTGTGGCAGCAGCTTGACTGTCAAAATTTTATGTAAATTTTATTGTTTTCTATTTTGTGATATCTCTTGAATGATTGATCAAGGTTTTACTTTTTAAGTTCATCAATGAAGATATCTTTCCTAAAATACGTGATTTTACATAAAAATAAACATAAGAAGCTCGGCCATAATTAGATGGCTCAACACAGGACAAACATTTGTGTGTATGAGCATGTCTGTTTTTCTTCCTCTGTGTCTTTTCTAAGTACAAATTTACAAAAATATACATTTACTTATGTTTATCCGTTGTTTAGTTACCCACAACATAGCTTCGCTTACTTTGGGGCCAGTGTTGGACCCACCCATAGATAACAGAAACAACGGGAGATGTGACGAGGGGGCGTGGTTGGTGTCGCCGCAATATGCTCAAAACGAGAACATTGCCAAGAACAGTTAGTTAGTTGCAATCAAGTTCGATTGAGATACGTTGCTCCTTGTTTTAGCAAAATGCCAAGTTGTGCTGTTGCAATTTGCAAAAATAGAAGTGCAGTGGTTAACATTAAACCAAATGGAATCACTTATCACCTGTAAGTACAAATAATATTACGTTTTATAAGCATAAATACAAAATTAATTTCAAAAATTCTCCGACGCCATTTCTACCCGAACCTTACCACGACGCAAATTTGAAATAATCAACATCTCATTCTTAAATCATACATTGCTTTTCTACCATTACGCAGTCGCCACCGCTCGTTTCCCAACACGCAATGTAAAGCGAGCGATATTATTCGTTCACTGTGTGTGCAGTTTCGAGATACGGCCGCTTGTTTCTGCCGTCGGTTAGGGGTGCGCTTTGACTTCACTTATCGATACGAAGTGTCAATAGACTGCTAGTATTAGATAAACATTATAAGTCTTTACTGTACTTATTATTTCATCAATATTTTCATCATCACCCCCGCTGCCAATCCAGCAACTCAACTTCTTGTGACCTCACTAACTCGCATGAAATCAATCATCCTCCAGGGAATTGTTATATAGTATAGTGGATTTGGCTTTGGCTCTAAGTTGACATTGATCCACTTACACCCCATAAATATTTTATTACACACATTACACTTCTTAATAGATCGATATAACGTTGTCAGTATCGACAAAGTCATATCGACCCGCGTGTCCCAGCAAAGTCGCTTTATCAGTGTTTGTAGTAGTGCGTGCTTACTTGGGTGTTGTATGAGTAAACGTCCAATGACAGCGTCTTAACAAAAGTGTGTCGTTGTACTTGTGTGCGTAGAATGATATCTTTTATTTATTTAAGTGTGTGAGTGTTTTATGGTAGTGTGAAACTAGGCGACAACCGTCCCGGTGTAAACTCACGTAGTATGTCACATCTCCCGTTGTTTCTGTTATCTATGGACCCACCTAATCTAACGTGGTTACCGTTGCCTATGAACACTGTTGCAATACAAAGCATGCAATGCATCGCTCGCATGTTGCAACCCCCCACTGCCAACCCAGCAACACCGGAGCTTACTCATAACTTCATTCACTAACAACAACCATCCAGGGCATTGTTATTCCGCGACAATTTGCTTAAAATAAACGAGTCTTACTGCCATTTTAAATAATACCGAGAGTCAGCACTCTTTCGTCAGAACTCTATCATCCACAGCGTGTACCACCTACAGGAAATGTTGGCTTCATAAGCCAATTAACTCCTACTATTCCATACGTATCCCATAATACTATCCTGAATATCGTTAACAAGGCTAATCTTGAGCCTTTGTTATGGAAATATCATTATATCAAAGGGGTGGATTCGATTCTTTGTAAAAACCTTTTTTATCTCCGTTTATTTAGAACTGAAGTATATAGACGCAGGATGGGGAAACTTCAGCCATTGTCGTCATTATTATATCAGGCTACATAAGAAAGTTTAACTGGCAATATCTGAACCGCAATAACATGAACCTTTATGATAATGTTATGTATACATTCTCGTGGCGCACAGGTAAATATTTCTAACCAAGTCAAGAATATCGCACAAATATGAAACTAGGTACGTAGAATGGGTCTTATGTGAGTAGGGTATTATATTGTACTTAAGTCGTAGTTGGACGATGAAGTATATGATCAGAGATATTAGCAAGATATACGCTAATAAATTACGGCAAGTGTGAATCGGATTCACTCATCGAGAACTATCATGACTTACGATGAAGTATATGATCAGAGATATTAGCAAGATATACGCTAATAAATTACGGCAAGTGTGAATCGGATTCACTCATCGAGAACTATCATGACTTAGTTAAGTTATACATTAAAAATTGGTTAAGTGAGTTAAGGTTAATTAATTTAAACAAACAGAGTATCTGTACAACAACAGATACTTTGTTTGTTTAAATTAATTGAGATATAATTGACATATAATTTCCGTAAGCAACAAGGTCATGCATCAGAGTTAAACATTTTGTACTGGTTAGATCATTCCATAAAGCTTATATTTTAATTAAAGTTTTCTTTGCCCCCAAATGTTGGAACAATATACCTCCGACATAGCAGTGATACATTAGTACAGAAAGCTTCAAACGTAAATTTAATCTGTTTCATTAAAAAAACTACTTATCTATTTATCCTTATGTATGCCACAAGGATGAATAGATGCAGTTAGTTCAAATAGTTCAAGATTTGTACCGAAGTTTTTCCAAGGGACAACAGCAAAGGATTCTTCTTCAAGAAATGCGTGAAGAGGTTTTTAGAGGGCCCGCAACGCATGAATGACACCCCTGGTGCTGCAATTCAAACATCAGGCAGCCCATATGCTTGATTGCCACCTTAGAATAAAAAAAAACATAATATGTAGAATGTATGATTGATACTGATATTGAACCCATACATCTGAGGTTTATGTAGAGAGTGATTTCTCTATTTTCTCCGTATTTAGTATTCAAATGATAATTTCTTTGTCACTGTTTTTTGCATTAGTTTATTGATGCAAAGAGCAGTGATAGCTAAGTGGATAACGAACCAGCCTATTGTACGATTGGTCCCAGATTCGAAATCTGGTGTGGGCATACTCCACTAAATTCCTGTTCTCGGTCTTAAGTACAATTTGTAATTATCACTTGCTCGGCTTTTGTGGATAAACACAAAAGTAGCGGTAAATCAGTCAAATAAGTTGTAGTAATATTTTTCGCGTTAACTGTTTAGAGGAGGTAATAAACAAAAAAAAAGGGGGGATATTGAATCAATATTTGAACTACAGTATCCACAAAAGGCAATGACTTTCTAAATTAATGTTTTTTTGGTAATATTATTTGAGTTTTGAAAAGTTAGTAGGGGAAGTACCTCCACGTCGCGAAAAACCGTGACTATAACAAATCCTTGGAGAGTTATTGTGTTCCTGCAAATAAGTAAGGCTACTAGTAAGCTCCTGAGGAGTTATCGTGTTAGCAGCAATCCTTTATTGCATGCCTATACGGCACTCGGCTCTTCTCGTCCCACTTTAATTGGCACTACGTGGTAGTATTCGCATCGACGGGGGCGGATCAATACGCGTCGCGTTGATTTGCTACGGACCACTTTACATCAGGCGAGCCGTATGCTTATTTGTCTCTTGACGTAATAAAAGATATGAATGTGTCATTAATAGAGACATAATTTAGAAAGACAATTTACAAAATTTTTAATATTACGAAGATTTACATATTGCATAAATCCATCTATATGAATATAAACACAGATTCTCCCTATAATGTGAAACGTACCTACTTATAGACTAGTATGACTCAAATTGATCTGAACTAAGACCAGTAGGCCTTTAAAGTACACGTTTGTTCTCATTGCTGCGACAGACGAATTTTCATCATAAGCCTTACCCAGCACTTTCCTGAAATTCTACAACGAAAACACGTCCCTATTACGATTTAAGTAAGAGTTGAATTACTCTGCATATCGATCAGTTTCAGGAGGCGGTTATCGCGGATGAGGCTTTGTTAATCTACGCCATTGTGTCGCAATGGAATAAAGTAAAGGTTCATCTCATTTGGATTGATAAGAGAATATACTCCTTTTGATTCTACTGATTTTAGTAAACATTACAGATAGGTTGAAAACTTATAGATTTAAATTTTTTGTGCGGACTGTTTCCATATTGAAATTAGTGCCAAAACAAAAAGGTCGTCTCACACCTACTAAATGTGTTCTAAAAATTTGGTTAAATCTAAAAAAAACCAAAAGCCTACCTATACTAGAATGCAGCGAGCTGAGTAATTGTTTTTTATACGACTTGCTTAATTAATAATATATTGTCCGGTGTACGGCGGCGGCGGCGACCGGCCGTCGGTGAACTGCCATGCAATTCTCTAAGCGACTCGTAATGGCTGGGTGCGTCGCTGTGATCACAGATGTCACAGCTTTGACATCGTCTACTGCGATCATGGCTTTTTATTTGGTATTCTATAAGTCTGTAAGCGTACGCGAGGCTATTTGCCCTGTAGAATTCCAATTCCAAACGCAGCCTTGCGGCGCTAGTGTCGCAAAACTATGAAAAGCGACACTAAGGAATTGCAATTTTGTGTTCAAGGCTATAACAGCCGATGTTTCCGAGGATGTAAGGATGTTTGCTCTTACAGAATTGCATGGCTGGTCCGCTGGTGAGGCCGCCGCCGGCCTCCCGCCGCGCTCCTATTAGTTCCAATGCGACAATAAAACCGAATTGAAGTCGTTAGGCTCCGACAGCCCGTAGCCGCCGTGGGCCGTGACGTGAGACCGACGACCTACACTTGGACTCATGCGACACGATCATTCTGCATCAGGAAATCGATCATATAATACAGCACTCCTTACGCGTGCATGTCGGCCTCAACACGTACATCGGGCTCCATGTTTGTCGGCGAATTTCTATCATTATGTTCACTATATTGTATAAAGATGTATAAGGAAACATAGGCATACAATTAAAAACTAAAAGCCTACAATAACGAAAAAATCTCACCGAGAAGTTGTAATAAATAAGCAGTATATTAAACAATACTTTAATGTAATTATTTATTATAATTGACAAACAATTAAATATACGACATTGGGCATTGGATTACTTATTATAATTAACTGGGGTCGGACTAGAAGCGTGCACGCCGCGACCCTGCCAATCCAACACTGTGGGTTGCAATTCTGGACGGAAACGTAAACCACACGGACGCACGGATTAGGGCGCCCCCGAAGGCGATGCGCACCGATCCGACCTCGTCAATGCGGGTGTTAGTGCATACGGCGGTGGGGGGCGCCACCCACCACGCAACACCCAAACCGGCGGGTCAAGGAGAGCTGAGTGTCGCATAGGTACGTGGAATGTGATAGGTGAATTACAAGATAAGATGAATGAGTTGCTAGATATATTGAACGAGAGTTGCTGGATGCTTTGTGTGTGTCAGAGACCAAGCGAAAGGGAACCGACTCCGACGATTTGCCCGGTGGCATAATGGCTCTGTGATCCGGGGTGAACCGGAACGACCATGCCAGCGCTGGAGTAGGTGACGTACTTTCATCTCGCTTGGCCGCTGATGTGAAAGATTATGATTTGCTAGGTAATAGGTAGATAGTAGCACCAAGATTTCTCTGGGTTAAAATAAAACTAAGGATTACGTGAGTCTTTTTGGTAGCAGCATATGCTCCTGTAAGCTCTACCAGTCTCCAGGAGCTAGAGAAGTTTTGGGAGACCGTAAGGGGTGGAGATCTAAATGGATGGGTTGGTACCAAGTGAAGCAGTTATGAGGCCGTGCTTAGTCCATACTGAGATAAGAGACTGAATGATGCTGGTAAGTTACTCTTAGACGTACGTATGGAACGATACCTCCTTGTGTCGAACACGTTCTTCCATTACAAGGATATTCATACTTACACATGGAGACGAAATGAACAGAAATGTGTGATTGATTTGATTTTGATAGATAGACGTCTCTGAAAATTGTTAATGAATACAAGAGCCTTCATAGGTCCCCCTGTTGAAACGAACCAATCAAACAAACAAACCTCCACTTTTAGAAAAGTGGGCCTTTCCTGGAGGCATTGGCGAATTCGTATTCCTTTCGGAGATCATGAAAGAATAAGAAATGAAAAATTGGAAGATGAAAGTGTAAGGAAGGAAAGTAAGTATATACGTCGAATCAGTTCGAAACGGACTTGCGAACCCGAGTCTTTCCGACTCAGATGTAGACGAATGTTGGAAAGTTCTAAAAGAAAGTATGGTGCACAGTGCGAAAGAAGCATCTGAATGCGCAAATGGACGTAGAATACTGAGAGGAGATGGGATGCGGAGGTTGAAGCCTCTGTGGAAAAAAAAAGCGTGGCTGGATTACGTATCTCTTTGCACCAGAGTGATGGTATGAAAAAAAAGAAGAAAGAAATATACTATTTGATCACCCACTTTTTACCACTAGGGGGTGCCACTAAACTTACTGACCATAGTATAAATAATACAAGAGTTCAGTATAATATCGCTGGGTTTTTATTTAACTATGCTTAGTAAAAACAGGCTATATGTTTTCGCCGTAAATCTTAACAGCGTGATTCAACAAAATAGAAAAACAGTGCAACGCCATCTATTGGCTTCCAACAGAATTAGTGATGACAGAATACAAATTTCAAACATTAAATGTTTATGCAAATAATAAATCTAAACAAATATTAACAAGCATAAAAACGTGTATGTTTGTTTACCTGCTTTTAAAACCTTAACTAAAATGAACATACCGCCCACCAAGGACATACTGCCTAATGTCCTTTTTAACCGCCCACCTTGCCAATATATTAATACAAAGGGATTGAAAAAAACCACTAAACAGTCATACATAAAGACTAAATAACAGATAACTTTATTATACATAGTTAAAATTATTGAGCGATTGGAAGAATACATAGTTTATTCGTCGCTCTTTTAATAACCGCATTTTTTGTGCGTAATGCCACAACTCGGGTAATCTTGCCCAAGCCGGCATGTTTTTTAAATATTTTAGCCAAAAGCCACCTACCTCGGTCGAATGTTGTTAACATTTTTGATACTCGATTGACAATAAAGGTTTTCCATCGCGACGGATGACTGTAGATCCAGGCAAGTACCACTTCTGAATCTGTCCATGCAAATAAATTTTGTTTTTCTACTTTCAGTACTTTGGCTACTTCTGTCATTAATCTGGTTAAAAGCACTGCTCCACAAAGCTCTAATCTGGGTATTGTTACTTGTTTAATCGGCGCGACCTTTGTTTTAGCTGTAACCAAAATAACGTGAATCCTTTCGTCTGCATCTATCACCCGAACATAAATTACTGCCGAATACGCTAGCTTCGAGGCATCTGGAAATCCATGTAACTCCAGTTTCCTGTCATTAGACTTCGTGTTCATCCATCGAGGTAACATAATATTTTTCAACATCTTCAGCTCTCCGCGGTAAGTTGACCATTCCTTTAATATTTCTGTTGGGACTTCATCATCCCAGTCAATGCCTGTTAACCATAGTTTTTGGATAAGAATTTTGGCTGTGATGATGCATGGACCCGCCCACCCTAGCGGATCATATAATTTTGCTATATCTGATAAAATTGCCCGTTTCGTTACAGGTTCTTTCATCGCTGGAAGTGTCACTACATACTGGAAAGTATCGTCGCATCGGTTCCAGATAAGTCCTAAAATTTTAATTACCGTATCTAACTTGAAGTTTAGCGTGTCTTTTTTTCCATTGTTCTTGTTCTCCACATCTTTATTAATTTTATTTAGAAGTTCCATGCTATTACTAGACCATTTTTGTAGTTTAAAGCCCGCTTTGTTTAATAACTCATTCATTTCTTCGTAAACTTGAACAGCTTCTTCTATATTTTCTGCTCCTGTCATCAAATCATCCATATAGAAATCATTGATAACTTTCCTTGCAGCTAATGCATAAGCTTGGCCTTCATCATAAGCTACTTGCTGTAACGCGCGCACTGCTAAATATGGTGCTGAAGCGGTGCCAAATGTAACCGTTAATAATTCAAATTCCGTAATTTCCTTTTCAGGATCATCCCTCCAAAGAATTCGCTGATGGACTGTATCTCTTCTATCGACTTTAATTTGGCGGTACATTTTTATAATGTCCGCTACCAAACTAATTGGGTGCACTCTCCAACGCATTATAATATGGCGCAGATCATCCTGGAGAGTAGGGCCAATCATCAACATATCATTTAGTGAAGTACCGTTTCTTCCCTTGCAGGATGCATCGAAGACCACGCGAACTTTAGTAGTATCTTTTTCTTCTTTTATTACGGCGTGATGGGGTAAGTACACGGCTTTTATATTATTTTTCTCTCTTTCCAGAACCTTCTCCATGTGATTTAGTTGCAGATATTCATTTATTACTTCTACATAATCTTTCTTTAAATTTTCGTTCTTCTTTAATCTTGATTCTAAGGCCTTAAATCTTTTTTCTGCTATATATCTCGATCCTTCGTTTCTAAGGCCTGGATTTGTATTACGAAATGGAAGTCTGACGATATATCGCCCTTCTTCATCTCGCCTAGTAGTTCGCTTAAATAACTCTTCACACAGTTTTTCTTCTTCGGTTAATATTGTTTTGTTATTTTCAGGTTCTGCTTCTAGTTCCCAAAACTTCTTTAATAGATCATTTTCACTAACTTGAGTATGCTTTACTACAATATTCGATGACAGAGTGCTCTCTTCATCGACTATTCCAGACAAGATCCACCCTAGACTAGTTGCTTGAGCGATAAGTAAGCCTCGAGGGTCCTTCATTATACCTTCTTTTAGTATATGAGGGTAAACCTCTGCACCTAACAAAACATTGATTTTGTTGGGCGTGTGATATTCAGGATCAGCTAGAGCCTCTACATTTATATCTACCCATTTCCCAGCGTTTACTTTTACTACAGGGAGAAGGGTTGTGATAGATTTTAAGACATAAGCTCGAACTTTAATTTCAAAACTCGGATCAATTCTAGACTTTACATTTAGCAACACTACAGATTTGGAAACTAAACCTTTGTCCTCTCCTATTCCTTTTATAGTTTGCTTTGATGGAATTTTCTTTAACCCAAGGTACTGCACAGTAGCTTCTGTAACAAAAGAAGCCTGCGAGCCCTGATCCAACAAAGCTCTGATAACTCGGTACGCCCCGTCTCTGGACTCAGCCTTAATAAGCGCTGTTGCTAATAAGACTGTGTTATTTACTTCCCCTGTCGAAAAGCAGGACGTTACTGGTTTGGTCAAGGTATCGGCTGGAGGGAGTGTAGTAGTTAATTGACTCCTTTCTTCAGTGACTGAAGGAGTTACAGATTTCAATGTGCTATGCTCCGAAATACCTTCAGGATGTAGCAGAGAATGATGACGACGTTTACAGATTTGACATTTAATCGGATTTTTGCAAAATTTAGCCGTGTGATTATTACCTAAACAGTTGAAACAAATACCGTTATCTTGCACAAAATTACGCCGAGCTTCCTTATTCACACAAGCAAATTTCTTACAAAATGATAATTTATGGTTTCCGTTACAAAATTGACACTCTATATTAATGACATGGAATGCTTGATGTCCTTTAGTATTACTTCTAATGTATTTAGAGTCCAGAAATTCAAGTGCCCTGTAACGATTTGTTAAAAACGCCTTAAAATCTTCTAAGGAAGGTAATTCCTCAGACACTGGTAAACTAAGTTCCCACTGCTTTCTGGTCTCCAAATCCAACTTTAAACATATAATGTGTATAATAATAATGTCCCATGTATTAATATCAATGCCCAAACCTTTCAATGCATTGAGACATTCACTTGTAGTATCTAAAAGTTCCTTAATCAAACTAGATGACTCGATAGTTACATTTTTCTGACTTAGTAACCTTTTAAGTACAGAACTTGCAAGAAAACGCTTGTTATTATATCTTTCTTCCAATTTAGACCACGATTCTTTATAATTATCGGAAGTTATAGGTATATGACGCAAAAGTTGTTCAGCTTCACCAGTGAGATGAGCCTTTAGGTAATGCAATTTTTGCACATCATCCAAAGAGATATTATTGTGGATCAGGGATACAAAAAGGTCTCTGAATGCTGGCCACTCGCTATACTTGCCTGAGAATGGAGATATAGATATCTTCGGCAATTTGACATTACATGAATTTGACTTAGCAGGACGTTCCACTAAACTAGACGAAGCAACCGACAACTCGAATTTGGATAATTTATCTTTCAATTCTGATTTATAATCAATATACAATTCTTCTGTTTCATCGTAAATATTTTTTACATCATAATCCGATTTTAAAATATCTGCTTTACTATGTTGCTCTACAATTTTCCTATGCGTTTCATTAAATAACGACCACTGGTTTTCTAAATTTTCCAACCGCGTTTCTATATAAGATTTAGTTAAACGTTCTTTGGGTGACTTCTTGAAATTGACTCTACCTTTACCTATTTTAATTTGGATATCTTGCTGTAGTTCCGATAAAATATCCATGTTTACTAACAAATCCTATACAATAAAAGTTAATGTTAATACTATCAATTGACACCACTAATGAAATCCGCAAAATTTTACAAGTCCCAGATTCCAATCTAAGATGGAAATTGTGAAAATATTCTAAGTCGAAAATATCGGAAAAAAATTACAAGTGTTTGGAATGTAATTCGATAGGAAATCGGGCATAGATTCGGGGTCTCAACCAAATTCTTAAAATTATTCTAAGTCTATAACTTCTACTACACAAATTTTCACAAGATAAACCGTCTAAGGAAATAAAGCTCAGTTTTGCTTGTAACACTAATACTGCACAAATTTCTATCAAGTTAAAATGTTCAAGAATATAAAGTTCAATTTTCCTTGTATCACTTGCATTTTTCCTAGACTGCTCATAAGAATCAAATTGGCTTGATAAACCAAAACATAAAATGTACTCACGTTTTATCACTTCACTCACTCACTTCCTGACGGTGGCTACATGCGAGTGACACCGTCTGCGGCTTACCAGGACTCCAACGGCTCACCCGGCTCCACTGCTCCTCATATTTCCTCCCTCTCACCTGCCGTCTCGACCTGCAGCTCTCTCGTACCGCAGTGACGTCACTGGTGCGACGTGCCGCTGAAAGGGCTGCTCTGAATAGCGATCCACTATTCAGTGATTACGACGACTTGGTTGCGGGGGTGGTAGTTCTTCCACTAACTACCTGTATACACCCGGCACGAAGAACCAAAATGATCACCCACTTTTTACCACTAGGGGGTGCCACTAAACTTACTGACCATAGTATAAATAATACAAGAGTTCAGTATAATATCGCTGGGTTTTTATTTAACTATGCTTAGTAAAAACAGGCTATATGTTTTCGCCGTAAATCTTAACAGCGTGATTCAACAAAATAGAAAAACAGTGCAACGCCATCTATTGGCTTCCAACAGAATTAGTGATGACAGAATACAAATTTCAAACATTAAATGTTTATGCAAATAATAAGTCTAAACAAATATTAACAAGCATAAAAACGTGTATGTTTGTTTACCTGCTTTTAAAACCTTAACTAAAATGAACACTATTTATGCAAGAATTAAACCAACGCTTTTGGCGTATGTGGACTAAGAAAAGGCATTTGATTCCGTTGAAACATGGGCGATGCTACAGACTTTCCAACGATGCCGAATTGACTATCCGTACATCGAAGCGTTGAAGTGCTTATACAGTAAGGTAACGATGTGTATCCGAGTACAGGACCAGAGTACGAAACCGATCCAAGTGCAAAAAGGTGTAAGACAGAGCGATATTATATCCCTGAAACCTTCACCATTAGAAGTATATCCCCGAAACCTTCACCATTGGAAGATGTCTTTAAGCTCTTGGACTGGAAAGGATACGGTATAAAGATTAATGCCGAATACGTCATTCGTCTTCGATTTGCCGACTATATAGTTCTTATGGCGACATCTCTGGAGGAACTTAGCGCTATGCTCAATGACCTCAATAGTGTTTCCAACCAGGTAGGTCCCAAGATGAACATGGACAAGACTAAGATCATGTCGAATGTCCATTTTACACCTATGCCGATCACAGTTGGAAGCACTAAGCTCAAAGTTAATGACGAATATGTTTACCAAGGGCAGGTTATTCAGTTAGGTAAGTTCAACGACGACCGAGAGGTCAACAGTCGGATCTAACTCGGTTTGGCAGCGTTCGTGAAACATCGACTCATCTTCTCGTCCAAAATACCTCAATGCCTGAAGAGCAAGGTCTTTGAAAAGTGTGTGTTGCTAGTGATGATATATGGAACTGAGACGTGGCCCTTCACTGCCGGCCATATGGGGAAGCTCAAGTGCTCACTCAGCGTGCTGTGGAAAGAGCTATGCTCGGGGTTTCTCTTTGATAGAATCAGAAATGAGGATACCCGCAGTAGAACTAAGGTAACCGACATAGCTCACAGGATAAGCAAGCTTAAGTGGCAGTGGCCCGGTCATGTAGTTCGTAGAACCGCTGGGAAAGAAAGGTTCTCTAATCGCGTCCCCGTACTAGTATACGTAGTGTGGGACGACTCCCACTCTAGAGGGGAAGCCTATATTCAGCAGTGAATGAATACAGGCTAAGATGATAATGATGATGAGGTACTGCTCTATTTCCCGCTTGGTTCCTTTAATTAAACAGAACGCGTCGTCAACATATCTCTTCCAAATTCGGATATTAAAAGGCCCTGTGGTCAAGGCTTTTCTTCAAAATGTTCCATCCAGATGTTGGCTAATGCTGGTGCTACAGGGCTACCCATAGCTACTCCATCGATCGGAAGGTAGTGTTGATTTTGGTATAGAATAAAGTTTCTATCTAAGCAATGTTTTGACGAGCTCGGTGGCGCTGTTGTAAATGACGCGACTTTGACATCAACGCCCGTGGGTTCGATTCCCACACAAGACAAACATTTGTGTGCATGAACATGTTTGTTTGTCTTGACCTGGATGTTTTAAGAGAGGGAGGGACCAGAGACAGCAGCCCATCTGGATAAGTACCTCCACCTCACAGAAAACCGCAACCAAATAAGAACTCCCTAGAGGGTTGTTGTATTCCTGCGTGTGAGCGAGGTCACCAGTAAGCTCCTAAGGAGTTCCTGTATTAGCAGCAGAGGAGGCGTCGCGCGAGTGATACCTAATGTATTGCAAGCATTCATAGGCTACGGTAACCGCTTTACATTAGGTGGGCCGTATACTTATATGACATCCGACGTTGTATAAAAAAAAACTATAATAATAAAATTAAAATCTCTCGATTTATCGTCGAATGCGCCAGTGGACATTATTAGTGTCGTGTGTAAGGACTATGACAAATACAAATACAAAGAGAGGGAGAGAGGGTAGTTTAAGGAAACACCCTCCAAACGCAGCCGGCAACGCCGCGCACCGCCATCATCAGTCCGCCCGTGACCACGGCCGAAACGTCGCGAAAAAGGTAATATTTTTACCTAAATTACGTGTTAAGATCCGCATTATATAAATTTATGTAATTATGCAACGCGAAAATTTAAAAACTAAGATTGCAAACCGGTACGGGCCGGAGTTAGCAATAGAAATTCGTCAGCTTGAATGTTTACATCGGAAAAAAGTACGACTCGAAACATCTTCAGAAAAGTGTCGCGATTGGGACTTGTTACCTATGTGTGTTCGTGTCAAACCACGTAACGGGATGGCGCATTCCGAAGGCATACTACACAACTCGAGTGTTCGCCTTTTGCAGTAACTAACACGTAATATTTACAAGGATAGAACGATATATAAACAAACATGAACCGTGCTTTTCTGATTAGAAAAAATGCATAAGAGCAATATGTGGGGCAGATTCTTTGGAACCATGTCGACCACTTTTCCAAAGATTAAAAATACTGACGCTACCCGCTATGTATATTTTTGATATTTGCAATTTTGTCAAAAACAATCTACATTTATACACCAAAAGAAGATGAAGTAGTAAACTTTTCTGCAAGATATCCTAATTGTCTGGCTGGACCCTCTCATAGTACCACCTGTTTCGCCAAAAATAGTTTTAATATGTCTATAGTATTTTACAAATTATTACTTGACGCTATTAAAGACTTATCTATGAAAGCTTTTTGGTCTCGCTTGTTCAGTTTACTTTATAACAACTGTGTATATAACATTGAGGAATTTAAAAGAATAAAATATAAGATTAAGTAAATCTCAAGGCCGCATTGGTGGCTCTTTATACTTTTAATGATTTTATTATTATGAAAGTTATTACATATAAATAATTAATTTTTTTATCTAATTATTATATCTTGGATATAAATTGAAGTTATCAATTATTATTAAATATTAATTTGAAAGATATGACATTGAATGTAAATTAGAATTAAATTATAGCTTTTTACTATTACTTTGTATGCCAATTATTGGTGCAACACGTTTGTACCTATTGTTATATTTTGTTAGGTACACAAATTTCCGTGTTTGCTTGAAATAAATAAATTGTATTTGAATAGTGCAAATTATATGTGCTACACTTGGCTTGCAGTGCGGTATTATCGAGGAGTGATTTCGAATTGTGTGATCGTGTGACCTATGTACAAGCAGCTGTCAAATAAAACCCACAACATAAAATTTGATAAGTTGATCTCACGTAAGTTACCTTCACATCAAATTGTCCAGAACACGAATATATGGGTTATAAATGTTTCGAACATTGCTGTCGAGAAGCCTGCGTTATCAGTTCTTGCAAAAGGTATGAATTTCGCGCCACGCCTGCATGGGTTCCATATGAAAATATCATTAGTAGTGTCGAAGAGGCTATAATACGGAATAAAGTGCCGGCTTGTGACGCGGAAATGCTGAGACAAGATATTGCCGTTATTTTGCGTCATGCGAGGTTACCTAAAAGCAACATCACTCCTAAGGAGCGAGAGGCACGTAATGTTCTTCGAGAAAATAAAGACATTTTGGTTCGAAAAGCCGATATAGGAAATTCCACAGTCGTGATGAACATCGGAGACTATGATATGAGACTATGACAGAAAAATCGGAACTTGCTCGCAGATAAGAATACTTACAAACCTGTTGCTTACAATCCCTCCATCAGAGTAAAACGTCATATATGCTCACTCTTACAAAAACACGAAGAGTTATTTACGGATGACGAGTACAAATGGTTGTACAATTCCAAGATATCGCAACCGTTGTAACTTTACGGTCTGCCAAAAATACACAAAACAGATGTTTTGTTCAAGCCTTTACGACGTTTAGTAAAACAAATGAATTCGCCCACTTACGACTTATCAAACCATCTGAGTAATGTTTTGCATCCGCTAACCGCCTGGAACTACCTACCGGTCGTATTTAAAAATGAGTTTTTGCATTTGGTAACTCAATTCTTGAGGAAGACTATTCAACATCAAGATTCCATCCTTAGAAGCCGAAGATATGAGCAAATGAACGGTAATAGGTAACACACTGTCTTTGGTAAAAGATTCGACTGTTCATTAGCATTTTGAATAAAGTCAAAATGGAACCTGTTGAAATTATTGGTGAGTTATGACGTTGAATCGTTATTCACTTATGTTCCATTGAAAGAGTGCCTTGAGGTGATCAAAAATAAATCGATTTTGAATGGAATCTCGGATAAAAATGTAGTTTTGCTTGAACACTGCTTAGATGGAAACTTTATTCTATACCATAATCAATGTACCATATACCATATAATACTTCTTTCCGATCGATGGAGTAGCTTTGGGTAGCCCCGTAGCACCAGCATTAGCCAACATCTGAATGGAACATTTTGAACAAAAAGCCTTGACGTCAAGGCCTTTTAATATCAGATTTTGGAAGAAATATGTTGACGAAGCGTTCTGTTGAATTAAAGAAACCAAGCGGGAAGTAGAACAGTACCTCGATCGCCTTAACTCCATTCACAGCAAAATACGTTTCACATATGAAATGGAGAATGAGCGTTCACTGGCATTTTAAATGTAAAGTTGAATGTGTGAGAAGACGGTTCATTGAGATACACTGTATATCTGAAAACTTTGTAGGTTTCCGGATTCCGATTGAACAGATACCTGAATGCCTACTCGCATCACCACCCGCGTCATTTATAATCTGTGGTGACGTCTCTTACAAATCGAGCCTGTGCACTTTGTGAACCTGATCATTTAAATACGGAGCTCGCACACGTTCAGGAGACACTTAAGAGAAACGGGTACAAGGTGAGTCGAAGAAGGTCTGATCGCCTGGGCTCACGTACGAAGCGTCCAGAGGTAAAGCCTGCCAGCCTGCTTCTATGCCATAAATAAAAGGAGTATAATATAAAGTTGGATCAGTTCTAAGAAAATTCTCTATCAAGACTGTACATGTTCCGTTCTTCAAACTAACAAAACACCTGCGTACACCAAAGGATGTAATGTCGTACAAGATACCGGGTGTCTACAAGGTTGATTGCAGCTGCGGTAGTTCTCATATCGGCCAGATTAAGCGTACCATCTCAGAGAGAGTCAAAGAACACATTGCAGCTGTAAAGAATCGTCAGACAACAAAAACAGCGGTAGCCGAACCTCTGCTCGACTCCGACACCAACCACTGGATTGAGCTCCACCAGCCAAAGGTTTTATCCACCGATCGCCAATATTTCCGACGAATGGTTGGCGAACCGATATAAGCAGTTGCGGGCCTGGGAGTCAATGATAGGAAAATAAAAATCTCGCGAATTATTGTCGAATACGCCCGTGGATATTATTAATGTCGTGTGTAGTTACTATGACAAATACAAAGACCAAGAGAGGGTAGTTGAAGAAAACACTTCCGAGCGCAGCCGGCGACGACGCCGCGCACCGCCGCGCCAGTCCGCCTGTGATCACGGCTGATGAAACTCAGCCGTAACGTTGAGAAATAAAAAGGTAATATTTTTACCTAAATTACGCGTTAAGTCCCGCATTATATAAATTTATGTAATTATGTTACGCGAAAATTGCAAAACTTAAAAGATAATATTATGTTTTTGATTTATAACATGGCCTCGCAGATCTATATGCATTTAAAAGCATTAATTGTAATGAAGATAATAATAGTAAAATGTTCTTATAGTGTGGCTGTTAGGTATTTTACATGCTCATTCATAATTAAAGAAGAGCAGAATCTCCTGGCAGAACATTTTACCTTAAAAGCTCCAGTAATCAGTATTATACGCCTACGTGTAAAAAAATAAATATATTTTTAATTGTTTCTTTGTATTCCTGATATGTAAATAATTCATATATATTTATTAATTCATAAATATTGACTTGTATCAAAGAAACAAAATATTTATTAGGCCTTAATAATTTTCCTTTTACGAGTTACATAAATCGTTTTATTTCAAGAGTTTGTTGACGTTAGGACATCGAGCGAAACATATTGGAACGAGTCGTGCCGCATTACTGATTCGATGTTCTTCGATTTATTCCTCCAAATACTAACTTCTTTCTACACGTAGGGACATTTCTTATTGGTTGTATATTTTTTGTGTTTCCATGACATTAAATGAAAGTGAATATATTTTATGTAACTGTATAACAGATATACCAATTTATCAGAAAATATATTAAATGTACATGAAAGTAATATGCACTACTATTTATTACTAAAAAGCAATATTGAAAGCTTTTTATTTATTATATAAAAATTCATTCGATAATATGAAATTTCAATGTGCAATAGGTATCTTTTATATATGAAAATGTATTGGTTTAAATCCGAACTTAGGTATTTTTAGTTCACCTTGTAAGTACATTGTACATTGACGAGTTCGAGTGTGTCGACGCGCGTGTCAGTCTGATAGAATACGCAAGCAATAACTAGTAAATACGTTCATATTGTATTTTTTTTCACACTTGTGTTATAATAACTTTCGAAACCTGAGCGCTGAGCCATGCTGAGCGCCCCAAATTTTTTCTTGTAGTAGTTACATACTAATAGCTTAAAAAATATTCTCTACTTTTTCACGTTTACTGTTTCATGTTCAATAAAAGCTTATTTAAAAAAAAAATTTTTTATTCACTTTTATATTTATTACAGAGAGTGGATCCCTCCTACCACTTGTTTTGGTTAATATTAGAGAAAATAGGGGAAAACCAGAACTTTCATAGCTTTACAAACATAATTTTATATATTATTTAGAAATATAATTTCTTGGTTGTGCGAGTTTCCTCACTATGTTTTTCTACAAAATTACGAATTTAGTGGTACATACTCACACGAGGATATGAACCAGGATCTGTTAATATGCTGGTTCTTTATACGCTATCGCTGTAACATCTCAATGTGTATCACCGAATTGAACTGGACCACCGGAACTGGATACTCTTGTTTTTGTTCTTCCCATTATTTTAGCCTAGGATCAGCGTCCCTGCCCCGATTCGCAATATCCCATCAAGGGGCGGGGTCGAGAAGATCCCCGGTGAGTGTTTTTTTATTCATATCATTTATGTGCCTTTTGTTAGAACGTTTCATTACAACACTTGCTTAAATTAATAGTACAGCTATATTTAGATAAATAACAGTAGACTGGTCGGAAAAATAGCTTAATCTTACAGAAGATCATAGCCAAATGATAATTCGTTAGAGGATTGTGGCATTTCCGTGTTAAGGTCTTAAAAGATCGCATGTTAGTATGGAAACGATTATAAGCTACGGAAAACGCTATAGGTCGCATTCTTGGTTGATACCTTGACTTTCCCCATTTATTTGTTCCCAACAACAAGTTCTTTGCTTGTCGAAAAATATCTAGTAAACACTATTTTAGTGCAACTATAAGCATTGTCGTTCATTGTGTAAATAATTATATTACAAAGATCTTTGTGACTTCATCATGTCTTTAGTTGGCATGACAGAAGGCCGGGAAGCGAAGGCTTCACTCGGTTTACGTGTAAAGTTTTCCTCATAAGCTCACCGCAGGGCGCTCCCCTATCAATTGCCGTCGCCCTCCTTCCCCCTGTCCCCTCATTTCCCTTGCTCCACTAATGATCCCACTTGTTAGGGCTCAGCGTGGACCTTCGGCCGTGTCACTGGGTGAATAACAAATTCTAAGCTGATCCCTGCCACCGTTGTGCTACAAAGAACACGTCGGTCAATATAAAGTATATTTCATGAAACAATTTTACATATATATCTCTTTTCAAATAGTAGTAGTACTACATACAGAAGTACATACATAATAAAAATAAATCACTTTCGATTGCGGAGTGGAACGAGAGCAAATTATATCGACTGTATAGACATATCTGAGTAGACATAACTCCAAAAAATTCTAAATCAATGGAGATTATTATCTATCTTTAGCTACCTCTCTCCTATATAATTATACTAACTCAATTTAATCACATTGTTAGGTATATTATTGGAAGAAATACAATTTTCAAGTTTCATAAACACAACAATTAACAACAACAATGCAGTGCTGGTCACAATGTTTACTTATGGAAGTGAGAGCTGGGTATCGCAGAGAGAGCATGAAAGTAGGATAAACGCAGTCAAACTGCGATGTTAAAATTTGCGGCGTAACGCTCGTAAACCTATTCGAATTGATGATGTTAGAAACAAAGTTGGTGCGAAAGAGAGTACCGGTGTTAAACTAAGAAGAGGCATGCTCCGTTGCAACGGACATGAATGCAGAAAGAAAGAATTACGAAACAGACATACAACGCGAAAATAGAAGGATGTACGAGCCGCGGAAGGCTAAGACTTACCTACCATGACCAAATTGATCGAGTTTTATCAGAAGGTGATGTCAGGAGTCTTAGAAACCGACGAGCGTATATAAGAAGAGCAACGAATGTTAAAGAAACCAGTCAGGTTTATAAGGATCGAATCATGTAGCGCTCGGCTCTCTGCCTACCCCGCAAGAGATTTTGCGTGAAGTTATAGATAGATAAACAACAATTAAAATTAGTTATAATTTGGATGCTAATTAATTATAGTAATAATATACAGATTTTGTTGTTAGGATAATATATTTCGCCATAGAATAAGAAATTATGAAGAGGAAATAAAGGTTTTTTTTTGTCACCACATAAACCTATAATATTTCGCTGTTGGGACACGGGATTCACTTTGACATGAATAGAACATACTCCACAGCTGATTGGAGGAGATCAGTGTTTCAAAACCGGGTGAAGATAACTTGGGTTAATGACTCTCATCTATCGATTACAACCGGAACTCTGATGCACGATGTAGCTTGAAAAAGATTAACCCTTCCATAGGACTACTACGACTCCATGGGCTATACCATGCTATACTCCATAGACTACTCCATAGACCACAGACGATGTTGCTTAACTTACTTAACTGTAAGCTAAGACTCGAGCGCCATCGAGCTCTAAATGGAAAAGGATTTAAGGTTGTTTAATCTGCCTGTCTGACTAAGCAAAGTTTTAGTTGAAATGAACAAGCTTGCTTATAGATAAAATGTGTCGATGGATGTTAATAAGTTTAGTTTAATGAAATTACATGTTTATTTAATACTAAGCTTATTTAGTAAGTATTAATTGTAAAAAGATGTTCTGATTGTACTGTTAATTATAAAATATGTAATTACCTGAACTTATTAAAATTATACGCATATTTTGTAAGATTTCCTAAACAAGAGAACAACGATAATCTCATTACTAAGATTACACTGTCTGTCCGTCTGTCTGTCCATCTATCTGCCTATCTTCTGAGTGCTATTATGGCCGTTATAATAACTAATTAAAAAAGGTATAAATTCCAAGAGGCCCCCCATACAAGAAAGGTAATTATTTCGGTATTTCTCTCTATACTGAGCTACGGAACCCTTAATGTGCGTGCTTGACTAGTGTCTACCAAGACT
This sequence comes from Pyralis farinalis, assembly GCA_947507595.1. NCBI lineage: Eukaryota > Metazoa > Arthropoda > Insecta > Lepidoptera > Pyralidae > Pyralis > Pyralis farinalis. The sequence goes on along the minus strand of OX382264.1, from coordinate 22,666,237 downwards.
AGTAATCTACCAAGTGATTTTTTCACGGGTATGTATAGGCTATGTCACCTACTTAACCAAGAACAGTGGCAACTAACAAAACAGCATGGAGCGATTCATTGTAGCTTAGTACACGCAACGTATTTTGGCGGAAGAAATTGGTAGTAGTGGGAGTTTAAGAATTTGATTTACCTCATTAGCTATGTGAAAGATAGCAATATGATACATAGACAATAAAGGCCTCAACAAACAAAACTAGGCTGTCGCATGCGACTCATATTATTTTATAACTAAACACACTGATTGCATTGATGCCGCGAATACCCTGTATATCGCAGAATCGTTTGAATCAATGATTCTCCTAGTTACAACTACATCTGAGTAGTATGTCACACCGAATGTAACATACATAAAACATGATATCATCACGCTCTCATCTCATCAAATTCTGAGAGAGCTTGAAGTTCTGTTTGTTCGATTTTACGGTTTGCCGTAAAAAACTCGCACAAATGCGACGGAAAAGTTTAAATGAGAAGAGTTTAATCATAAAGCCTCCATGCCCAGTTAAAAATACTGCAACGGAATGACCCATTTTAAACATTTATTTCATTTAATTATTCATTTACCTATGTATTATGCTCACACTCTATTATATACACACTTGTAATACTTACCATCGAACTGTTGAGTAGCCTGGGCAAGAAGCGAGGCAAAGACGCGGTCGGCAAGAGGAGGAGCTTGGGACGGGCGGTCGTCGTCGCTGCTGCTGTACCGATCGCCGCCCCACTCGAGGGAGCGTTGCCGGCGAACGCTCGGGGTACCACTCGCCGGCCCTGCCAACCCGCTAAGCGAGCCAGCCTTTGAACGTCTACCCGCCCGCTCCATCCTCGATGATTTCATCTCATTTTCGCATCTGTAAACAATTAAAAGGCAATTTAATATCATATTAGCCACAATAATATTTTGAAAGTATTATTGTTTGTATTTTTCATGAATAACTAGGAATTTATAAACGTTCAGTTTTATAATATCATATATCTCTTAAGGTATTCATTTATGAACCTGTTGAACGAGTCCTAATGAAATTTGATACAAACGTAGTCCGACCGTACCAAAATGGCAATACACTGCATTGACATTTTGGTATGGTCGGTCATAGACTACTTATTACTGTGATATAGTGAGTGTAGTCACCCACGAGAACGAAGTCGCGGGAGATGCTAGTGCAGAATAATAAGTGAGGTAAAAGGATATTTAAGTAGCGATGTATGACAGAAGATTATCCAGTTATCCAGTTTCTGTAAGTAAGTGAGATTATCATTAAATTCATGAGATGTTGCTGAGATAGCAGCTATGATTCAGATGTTCTAGTGATACTTCTTGTTCATGCTTTACATCAACCGTATTTCACATTTTGCTAAGGCCGGCGGTAGAGTGATTAGCAATGCTACTTAACACCAACGCTCGTGGTTCGATTCCGATACAGCGCTAACACTTATGTTTATGAACATGTGTTTTTCTATTGCTTTGTGAGATTTTAAAAGAGGTAAGCGCATAAGTATTTTTTTCATCATTTGGGTCGGCAACGCATGAGTAACACCCTTGGTGTTGCAAATGTTCATAGGTTACAGTAACTGCTTACCATCAGGCAGACCGTGCGGTGGATTGCCACCTTAGTGATATAAAAAAGTAACCTGACTGGGGAAGTACTTTCAGCTCACAGAAACCAACACCCTGGGTGGTTGTTGCATTCCTGCGAGTCACTGATTATGCTAGTAAGCTCCTAAAGAGCAGCTACTTTATATCAGGTGGGCCGTATGCCTCCTAACGTTATATAAATAATCAAGCTGGCGGTTTGCTTGTTTGCCAAATGCAACAGAAACTTTTTAGTACTATATCTGCTGAGACTAAAAGCCCTTCGTACGTACGTAAACGTAGTTTCTCATTAAATAGAACCTTGCATACATATGATCTTAACGTACTCACAATAGAGTAATACTGAACATATTCCGTAATTAACTATTCAAGGGTAGCAGTTATATGTTTTTTAAAACATAAATATCATAGAATTGACAAACATGGTAATTTCAGTTCAGCAATTTCAATTTCATAGACTCACCTACCATAACCAAATTGGTCGTGTTCTATCAGAAGGTGATGTCAGGAGCCCTAGAAACCGGCGAGCGTGCATGAGAAGAGAGAATGTTAAAGAAGCGAGTGAGATATGTAAGGATCGAGTCACGTGGCGTTCGGTTCTCTCTGCCTACCCCGCAAGGGATTTGGCGTGAAGTTATAGATAGATAGATATTAATTTCATAGGTGTAGAAAAAACACATTGTGTATTGTGAAATAAGATTTTCTTACGAAACATATGACATCAAACTCTAGTATACTAAAACAACACTAAAATATTAAGTCGTGTTTTGTTAGATTGCATACTACCTTTCCTGTTAACATAACATAAATATTAATACGTTTCGACGGGGGTTTTCCACCAAAACAAAGCGAAGAGGGGACTTCAAACAAAGTAATCAAACTTTATTTTCAAACTAGCGAAATTTGATTTTTCGTTTCGTTTTACTTTAAAAAAATATAATTCGCGCTCTAAAAATACTCTTACATAGTAAACAGCGCCATCTAGTTTCAAATAAACAAACTTTGTATTTTGAGTCATCGGTATGAAATTTGCCGACTTTAAATGCAGCCTACATTGTACAACTTGTATCAACATCTTTCATTCTACGAGTACTTAAAATTCCACAATGATATTTATTTGTGTAATTTTAAACTTTCACGGTTATTTACACTATTATTGTAGGTACGGGACTTACCGCGATTTGTGTTTATATTTTTTCCCGGTACATTTTACCGTGGCCATGCCGTCTGCAACGTCGCCGAAATGTCGGGAAAATATAAAAACAATACGTGGTAAGTCCCGTACCTACAATAATAGTGTAATTACCGTGAAAGTTTAACCTATGCACAATAATAATTATTCTATAACTTCACGCCAAATCCCTTACGGGGTAGGCAGAGAGAACCGAGCGCCACGCGACTCGATCCTTACATACCTCACTCGCTTCTTTCACATTCATTGCTCTTTTCATGCACGCACGCCGGTTTCTAGGGCTCCTGACATCACCTTCTGATAGAACACGATCAATCTGATCATGATAGGTAAGTCTTGGCCTTCCTCGGCTCCTACATCCTTCCACTTTTGCATTGTATATCTGCTTCGTCATTCTTTCATCCTGCATTCTTTATACATGTCCGAACCAACGGAGCATGCCTCTTCTTATTTTAACACCGACGCTCTCTTTCAGACCAACTCTGCTTCTAACCTCATCATTGCGGATACGGTCTGCAAGCGTTACACCACAGATTTTGCGCAACGCTCGCATTTCAACCGCGTTTATCCTACTTTCATGCTCTCTCTGCCATACCCAGCTCTCGCTTCCATAAGTAAGCGTTGGGACCAGCACTGCATTGTGTATAGCCAGCTGCGCCTTCTGGCTCAGATTTTTACTGCCAAGAAGTTTTCCCAACGCTCCATTCACACTATTCCCAGCACTCACTCGCCTTTCCACATCTGCGGTGTACCTTCCATCCCTGCTGAAAGCGCATCCAAGATATACAAACTCATTCACTTGTTCCAACACTTCATCATCTACCGTAATTCTTACATTGGTTCTGGTTTCTTCTCTTTCAAATACCATAATCTTTGTTTTCTTCGCATTCAATAGTAAGCCTTCCTTCATACATTCGTCTTTCATCATTGTGACTAGTGTTTGCAGCTCAGATGGTGTTTCTGCTAACAGGACAGCATCATCTGCATACAGCAGACAGTTCACCACTAGGTCACCCATGCGTAATCCTACATTCGTCGATCTTATTCTCTGTAGACAACTATCGAGATACAGAATAAACAGCCTAGCAGACAACATGCAACCCTGTTTGACACCAATTTTACATCAAACCAGGGTGACATGTTGCCATCTATTCGCACACATGCTGAGCAATCCTTGTAGGTGGACTGCACAGCACGCAGCAGTGAGCCGTCAATCCCATATCTCGGCAATATGCACCACAGTTCCTTTCGCACAACCCTATCAAATGCCTTCTCAAGATCCACAAAACCGCAGAAAACCTTCTGGTCTGTGGCCAGATGCTTCTCTACGATATTGCGGAGCGAGAAAACTTGATCCGTACATCCCCTTCCATTTCGGAATCCTCCCTGTGCCTCCCACAGCATTTCGTCAGATTTCACCCTCATTCTCCTTTCAATTATCTTTCCATATACTTTTGCTGCTAAGCTGATCAAACTGATGGCCCTATAGTTGGCGCAGTCCATGCGTGATCCCTTGCCTTTATACAAGGGTACGATGACTGCGCGTCCCCAGTCCATTGGGACCCTTCCAGTTCTCCAGCAAAGGTTGCATAAGTACCAGAAGGCGTCCCGGACGTAAGTGCCACCTAGTTTGATCATCTCAGCTGTAATCATATCAATTCCCGCAGACTTTCCATTTTTCAAACTTCGTATCGACCATTCTATCTCATCCATAGTTATACCTTCATCGGACGCCGTCAACGCGGAGTGAGCATCAGACTCACTCTCATTGTCAGCGTCCGAGGCATATTCGTACATTTCTTCAAAATATTCACTCCACCGTTCTAACACTTCCTGAGTGTTTGCAAGAATGATACCAGCTTTAGACTTAATTTTGTTCATACTGGATGTCGACGAACCACCCCGAGACTTCTTTACCTCTCTCCAAAAGAGTTTGGTATTTGCCTCGAAGTTTCTCGTCAGCCTCTCTTCCTCATTCATAATTTGTCTTTCACGCTTCTCTTTCACTAAAGCCTTGGTTTCATTCTTGCATTGACGGTACATTTCTTTCTTCTTCTCTCTCATACTTTCATTTAAGGGCAAAGATGATACATAATCCAGCCACGCTTTCCTCTTTCTTGCTACGGAGGATTCAACCTCCGCATCCCACCAGGCATCCCCTTTCAATGTTTTATGCCTCTTTGCGCATCTATATGCTTCTTTTGCACTATCCACCATACTTTCTTTCAGAACTTTCCAGCAATCATCCACATCTGTGCCGGAAAGACTTGCATTTGCAAGTCTTTCGCTTACCAGATGTACATACATTCTCCTTACACTTTCATCTTGCAATTTTTCACTCCTTATCCTTTCATGATCTCCGAAAGGGATACGCACTCGCCAATGCCTCCACTTTTTGAAAAGTCCCACAAACCGGCTTACCACCAGGTAGTGGTCCGTTTCAAGAGTGGGACCTCTAAAGGCTCTTGTATCCATTATAGTATTTCGGAGACGTCTATCAATTATAATCAAATCAATCACACTTTTTTGGTCATTCCGTCTCCATGTATACGTGTGAATATCCTTGTGACGAAATAAAGTATTCGACACGAGGAGGTTTCGTTCCATACATAAATCTAGAATCGACTTACCTGCTTCGTTCACTCTCTTATCTCCATAGGGACCAAGAGCAGCTTCATAGCCGTCTCGTTTGGTCCCAACCCATCCATTCAAATCTCCACACATAATCACTCTTTCATTCCCTTCAGCTAAATCCAGAACATCCCTCACAGACTCTCAAAACTTCTCTAGTTCTTGGGCACACGCTGAGCTTACGGGAGCGTATGCTGCAACCAGAAATACTCGCGTGATGCCCAGTTTTATACGAACCCAGAGAAGTCTAGGCCCTACCAAACAGTAATCTTTCACACCAGGGGCTAAGCGAGAGGAGAGTATGACACCTACACCAGCACTGGCATGATCGTCCCGGTCTACACCAGACCATAGGGCCATCATCCCATCGGGCAGATCATCGGTGTCGCTCCCCTTGCGCTTAGTCTCTGTCACACACAAAGCATCTAAGCGTCTCTCATTCATTACGTCCATCAGCTCATTCATCTTATCACTCAGTCCACCTCTCACATTCCACGTGCCTATGCAGCACTCGGCTCTCTTCGACCCGCCGGAATTGGCGCTGCGTGGTGGGTGGCGGCCCCCACCGCCGCATGCACCTATGTTCGCACCGACGGGGGCGGATCGGTGCGCGTCGCCTCCGGGGGACGCCCTAATCCGCACATCGGTGCGTTTTCGGTCCAGAATTGCAATCTACTCGATTGGCAGGGGTCGCGAACGAGCACGCTTCTGGCACATGACCCCCATACATAATAATTATTTATAATAATAATTTATTTATTTAATATATTTAAGATAATTGTTTAAAAAAATCAGCTGGTTATTTGAATTTGCGCCGTTGACCATGACCGTAGCAAAATCGAAGTTACTCATTATTTTGAAAACGTGTTCCGTCCCAGAACAGACAGCGCAATATCACCGTTATGTGTGTACCAGATTATTCTCAAAAACATTGAAATTTATAGTAGCCATTTATAAGACAAAAGAATAGTATAAAAGTACTTCAAATTGGAAATATAGAAATCTCTGAAAATAGGAATCCGGACTCGTGCTTCACCTAAGTTCTCCACCTGGATGAAGCACGGGGACTATATAGCGTCCCGTGCTCCAACTGATGATTAGTACAGTCAAGTAATTAAGAAAAATACGTATTTTAATATGTAATGGGCACCGTATAAACTTATGAAACAACAGCAAGGAAATCGCATCGAAGCTTGCATTTATATTGCTCAAGAATAAATGAGTTCGAATATCATTTGTGATTAAACGATGACCCTGCAAGACAATCGAAAGTACCCGTTGCACTGGTTAGTTACATATAGGAAACCATGACACAAATGCCAATTTAGTCAAAAAGCTGGCATTGTTCTTCTTAGGCCCAGGTATAACCACTACTGCAGAGGTGTACCGTGTAGAATTATTAATGATGATGGATTAGCTCACCGTCAAATAACCGAGACTTATCAATTGATCTATCCCTCATGACGTCCATACAACGAACCCTAACAAACTGTACTATGAATCTACGACCGGAAATTCAACAGCACCTACGAGTATCAAAACTTGCTGTAACTAATTTCTATAGAATCATACAGGAGGAAGAAAATTATTAATTAGGAAGTCTTCCTGCGACCACGGATGCTGCAAAGCATTCGAAACTTCATGTTCAACAAAATAAATAAAACACGCGATACTTCCGTTAAAAATTGTTTAATTCAATGTGTAACAATCGCGAAACCCTAAGACAATATTAAAATGTTTTATTTTTTTCTACTAAAAACGTTTTCTAGAAAAACGAAGGCGTTTAATCATACTAAAGAAGGTAAACATTTAAACATACCGTAGTCTATGGAAACTTTGAACATCCTCCACTTCTGGTGTTTCAAGTGCCCATATGCATGCACAAATGGGAGTATTATTGTGCAAAGAAATTTTAGGGGTCTTTTATTTGGGGTCGGTACCAGAAGCGTGCACGCCGCGACCCTACCAGTCCAACACTGTAACAAACCGCACAGACGCGCGGATTAGGGCGTCCCCCGGAGGCGACGCGCACCGATCTGCCCCCGTCGGTGCGAAATCTAGGGCATGCGGCAGTGGGGGCCGCCACCCACCACGCAACGCCCATCCCGGCGGGCCGAGGAGAGCTGAGTGTCGTATAGGCACATGAAATGTGAGAGGTGGCCTAAAAGATAAGATGAATGAGTTGATAGATATAATGAACGTGAGATGCGTAGATGCTTTGTGTGTGTCAGAGACCAAGCGAACGGGAAGCGACACCGAAGATCTGCCCGGTGGCATGATGGCCCTGTGGTCCGGGGTGGACCAAGACGTTCATGCCAGCGCTGGCGTAGGTGTCGTGCTTTCATCTCGCTTTGCCGCTGGGGTGAAAGATTACGATTTAGTAGGTCCAAGACTTCTCTGGGTTAAGATAAAACTGGGGATTAAGCGAGTGTTTTTAGTTGCAGCATATGCTCCTGTGAGCTCTGCTGATCCCCAGGAGCTCGAGAAGTTTTGGGAGACTGTAAGGGGTATTCTGGATTTGGCCGAAGCGAATGAACGGATAATTATGTGTGGTGATCTGAATGGATGGGTTGGGACCAAGCGAAGCAGTTATGAGGCTGTGCTTGGTCCATACGGAGATAAGAGAGTGAACGATGCTGGTAAGTTACTTTTAGACGTATGTATGGAACGAAACCTCCTTGTGTCGAACACGCTCTTCCATCACAAGGATATTCACACTTACACATGGAGACGGAATGAACAGAAAAGTGTGATTGATTTGATTTTGATAAATGGACGTCTCCGAAAGTCGTTAATGGATACAAGAGCCTTAAGAGGTCCTACTCTTGAAACGGACCGCTATCTGATGATAAGCCGATTTGTGGGCCTTTTCAAGAAGTGGAGGCACTGGCGAGTGCGTATTCCTTTCGGAGACCATGAAAGAATAAGAAGTGAAAAATTGGAAGATGAAAGTGTGAGGAGTACGTATATACGCCTAGTCAGTGAAAGACTTGCGAACGCGAGTCTTTCCGACTTAGATGTAGACGAATGTTGGAAAGTTCTGAAAGAAAGTATGGTGAACAGTGCGAAAGAAGCATGTGGATGCGCAAAGAGACGTAGAACACTAAGAGGAGAAGTCTGGTGGGATGCGGAGGTTCAATCCTCCGTGGAAAAAAAGAGGAAAGCGTGGCTCAATTACGTATCATCTTTGCACCAGAGTGATGGTATGAAAGGAATGAAGAAAGAAATATACCGCTTATGCAAGAATGACTCCAAAGCTTTAGTGAAAGAGAAGCGTGAAAGACTACATATGAGTGAGGAAGAGAAGCTGACGAAGAACTTCGAGGCAAATACCAAACTCTTCTGGAGAGAGGTAAAGAAGTCTCGAAGTGGTTCGTCAGCATCCAGAATGGACAAGATAAGATGTAAAGCTGGTGGCATACTTGCTAACACTCAGGAAGTGTTAGAACGGTGGAGTGAATATTTTAGAGAAATGTATGATTATGTCCATGACGCTGGCATTGTGAATGAGTCTGTGATTGACTCGGCAGTTCCAGCGTACCATGAAGATTGAATCCACTTATGAGGATTGTACAGCATGTGTGCGGGTGGACGGCAGCTTGTCGCCCTGGTTTGATGTCAACATTGGTGCCAGACAGGGATACGTGCTGTCGGCTCGGCTGTTCATCCTGTATCTTCAGAGAATAAGAAATATGAATGTGGGAATGCGAATGGGTGACTCAGTGGTCAACTGCCTGCTTTATGCAGACGATGCGGCATTAATAGCAGAATCACCATCCGAACTGCAAACACTAGTTACAACAATGAAAGATGATTGTATGAAGAAAGGCTTACAATTGAATGCGAAGAAAACTAAGATAATGGTATTTGAAAGAGAGACAACCAGAACGAACACTAGGATTATAGTTGATGGTGTAGTGTTGGAGCAAGTGAATGAGATTGTATATCTTGGAAGTGCTTTTAGCAGCAATGGAAGGTACACCGCTGATGTGGAGAGACGAGTGAGTGCCGGTAACAGGGTGAATGGAGCGTTGGGTAAACTTCTAGGCAGCCGAAATCTAAGCCAGAGGGCACAGCTCGCTGTACACAACGCGGTGCTAATTACAACGCTAACTTATGGAAGTGAGAGCTGGGTATGGCAGAGAGAGCATGAAAGTAGAATAAATGCGGTCGAGATGAGAGCATTGCGCAAAATTTGTGGCATAACGCTTGCTGACCACGTTCGTAATGAAGACGTGAGCGAAAGAGTTGGTCTAAAAGAGAGTGTGGAAGGATGTAGGAGCCGAGGAAGGCGGAGACTAACCTACCATGACCAAATTGGTCGTGTTTTATCAGAAGGTGATGTCAGAAGCCCCAGGAACCGGCTAGCGTTCATGAAAAGAGCTATGAATGTCACAGAAGCGAGTAAAGTATGCAAGAACCGCGTCTTATGGCGCTCGGTTCTCTCTGCCTACCGCGCAAGGGGCTTGGCATGAAGATATACATAAATACAATTGAATTAAACAATTTTTTAACGGAAGTATCGCGTATTTTATTTATTTTGTTGAACCTGACGTTTCGAACGCTTTGCAGCGTCCGTGGTCACAGGAAGACAGGAAGTTAAAAAATTGTTTAAGTCAATGTGTAACAATCGCGAAAACCTAAGACAATACCATACATACAATATTTGAAGAACTCATCATCCGTCTCTCGGGACCTCTCGGCTAGGAATTCATTCCACAACGTAGGTATTCGTAGAAGAAAATCACTGTAGAACCGCACTATATGGAATGCTGGTTAGTATTAATATTTTTAAATCGTGTAGATACAGTACACGTCTAAACATAACGCAGACTACCTTAAATTTATGGATTCAATGCACAGTATTAATCGTCATCAATTCTCACAACACGTCAGTGAGCCAGCTTATACTTGTAGAGCCCAAATTGGTATTCAGGAGCTTCCGCTCATAGGTTACAACAATACTCTATTTACACTCGAATTTAAAACTAGTATAGCTAACGTCATTCTCCCTAGTTCAAGTACCAAGTGTCCTGTCCCATACGTCTTAACGATTGTAAAAAGCGTATTTTGAAAAACTACCCGGGGTATTCAAAAAGTAAATGCTCAAACTTATGTCTCAATGGGTTGAATTGGTTCAAGTTCCTAGGCGGTGAAAAGAAACATTGTGAGGAAACTCACACGTTCAAGAAAATATATTTCGTAAGACGTATGACCCAACCTAAGAATCATCTTATTTTCCCTCTGGGATGTAGAGGTCTATTTGTAGTCACGCCGTGTCATAATTAGTATCTTCACCAAGTCCTTAGGCTTAGGTAGCGAACCCTACCAATCCTAATAGATTAGGAAAAGGAGAACTCTAGGAAGAAGTAAGGTTGAATTGTTCAAGTTCAACAGCCTTTGGTCCGATATTCTCACATACTTAGTAAGAACTCTTCTGACCTTAGGTCAGCCGTTCGTCGTTTTACACGTAAACCCTGACCGCGTCGCAACCATGCCGCACCCATACCACCAATGGGGTTCTAAATTCACCAGTCCCTCAGCTATCAATACAACAGGTACTCTTTGGGCTCTGGGGACTTACTTGCTCGCAGGAACACCACCAGTTGTAAGTTGTCAGTTGACGGTGGTCTTTTACAAGGTAGGTAATTCCTCAGTCGGATATTTTCTCGAGCACATGGTAATGCTATATCAATCTAGATAAATAATCGCATGCTATCCTACTATTTTCCTCCTATATACATGCGCGTCTATTACTATTAGAACCTATTTATTGAATTCTCCTCTATATCACTATTTTTTTTCTATACAATGTCAGGAGACATACAAGCATATTGCCACATGATGTAAAACGGTTACCGTAGCCTATCAACGCTTGCGATACATTTAGTATCACTCACGAGATAGATAGATAGATAGATAGATATCATTTTATTTGCATCTTCATTCACATACATAAAATGCTTACATTAAAATTATTTTTATTACAATGTGTGTGTGTACAAGCACATCATGTATGTGCCAAAGTATGACAAAAAGGCTGCAGCTCAGTGTCAGTATTGCTCAAGAGCAAAACACTGGTTTTCAGCTGTAACCTAGGGTCAGCTACAAGATATGCACGCAACAGTTTTACTATTGTTAATGCTACATTTCCACACACTAAATTTGCACCGGAATTTCTAGTTTTTTTTTTCCATGACAAGACAAAGCAATAAATCACTCTACCACCATACCACCACTTCTGCTGCTAACACAGCGATTCCTTAGAAGCTTACTGCCGACCTCACCCATAAGCAGGAACACAACAACCCTCCAGGCAGTAGTTATTTGGCTGCGGTTTTCTGTGGTGTGTGGTGAAAGGAGGTTGTAAAGGAGGTATTTTTCCAGACGGCTGCTTTGATGTGCCCTACCTCTTTTAAGAACTACATTGTACTTCATTCTCTGTTAGAGAAGGAAGTGCAATATAGTCCTCATCCATAAAAATAAGGGTCATACCAGAATTATATTTCCCATTCTAACACTATTTAAATAATATTCAACCACTTCAAGTTCACGGCGGTTCAGTTATCGGCGAAACGGAAACGTTCACAATTGTTAATTCCAAATAAACCACGACTGAAACGTAAGCCCCTTGCTCAAAACAAAGAATGGACACGATATTTTATTGGAGCGGTAACGACGTCGTGAGCGGAAAAGAACAACTGTAATAAAGAGCCTACAAGTTGTTTGGTTAGCGACCCAACATAAATAGGAAGTTGGCTCGAGCGTGCGTGTCGGAGCCCTAATCCGGTGGATTGCGACGCCGCCTGCCTTGCTTGCGCGGTCTGCCCAACCCGACCTACGTTATTTCCACTATTGACTCAATAAGACCGGCCTGAACCGCCTCTGTGAGTCGGACTCTTTATTCAACCATTCCTCTTCATAATTCCCCTGCTTTATTTCATACCAAGTTACACAACCGTTAATGCTCGGAAATTACAGAAATAATATAACGGTTTCCAGTTATTGGAAAACTTAGCACGACTATTTTTCTGTCGCAGGTTTTTCTTATCTTCTAAACAGAGCAAAAGAAAATTACATGTTTTATTATTATTATGTTATTTAACAGTTAGATGTTATAATAATTTGTGTAGTTTAGCTACCGATTGGTTCTTTGTACAAGTATTTCTGCAGCCTCCGGTGCGGTCATGGCGGCTGTGTTTCGACAAAAGGCGACCCTTGGTCGAAACTATTGCAATCTGTGCATTTATTTAGATTCTATATTATAGACGAAGTAACAAGGTATTATAATGTAAGATCCAATGTGTGAGTCTACAGAAACTCATTCTTTACAATGATCATGTCTATTAGTAAAATAACATGGACAATATTTTTTCTCTATTAATCTGTTCCATTTCTGACTTTAAAACACTTATTTTTTCTCAATCTGTTAGTGTAGTTATTCATATTTTAAGTGCCCGTGTGTATATCACTTGCAATTTATTCACAGACTGCGAAGCTAAAATTCGACGTTTAAGCCTAAAGTTGTTTTTGTAGTTCAAGTAAATATGTACTTATAACTTCACGCCAAATCCCTTGCGAAGTAGGCAGAGAGAACCGAGCGCCACATGACGCGACCCGTACAAACCTCACTCATTTCCATAACATTCATACGAGTAGCTCTTCTTATGCTCGCCGGTTTCTAAGGCTCCTGACTACGTACCGTTTACCTCATTATTGCTTGAAAGTATAAAACTAAACCGCTCGATTTTGATATCTGTGTTATTAATTTAATATTAGTAATTATAACGAATAGTAAGAAAATTATCATGGAGAAGTAAACTTACTAGCAATTCAATACTAGCAAACTAACAATGAATTTATTAGTATTGGATTGCTCGCACGTTTTGAGTAAATAATCGGAACAAAAAATGCTCAATTAATTGGAACTTCATTTTAAAGGTTTTTAGGGTTCCGTACCCAAAGGGTAAAACGGAACCCTATTACTGAGGCTCCGCTGTCCGTCCGTCCGTCCGTCCGTCCGTCCGTCCGTCCGTCTGTCACCAGGCTGTATCTCATGAACCGTGATAGCTAGACAGTTGAAATTTTCACAGATGATGTATTTCTGTTGCCGCTATAACAACAAATACTAAAAAATAGAATAAAATAAATATTTAAGGGGGCTTCCATACAACAAACGTCATTTTTTTGCCTTTTTTATAGATAATGGTACGGAACCCTTCGTGCGCGAGTACGACTCGCACTTGGCCGATTTTTTTTATACTACATCGGGAGGCATACAAGCATACAGGCCACCTGATGTAAAGCGGATACCGTAGCCTATTAAGGCTTGCGATATATTAACACTCGCGCGCACATGCCTCCTCTGCTGCTTATACAGCAACTCCTTGGGAGCTTATTAGTGACCTCACTCGAACGCAGGGATACAACAACACTCTAGGGAGTTGTTATTTGGCTGTGGTTTCCTGTGAGGTGGAGGTACTTCCCCAGAAAGGCTGCTTTGATACGCTCTACCTCTAAGTTGACATTGCTTATTATTTTTTATGCAACATCACGAGGCATTCCAATATTCGCCAATCCAGCAAGAAATGATTACCATAGCATATAGATACTTGCAATACAGGATGTTACTATGTTGGAACCTGAAACAACTCGCAAGTTGGTTCAGGTTCCAACATAGTAACTCGTTAGGTTCTTCCTGGTAACCTCCTTCACGCATAGGAACACTACAACCAAAGTTAGCTGTAGTATCAGAAACTTTCCCTGTCTGGCGGCTTTGATTCGCCCTACCCCTCTTAAAATCAATTGTACGCACTATATAAAACAGATCACTAGCTGTATATAATTACCTAATATCGCAGTTAAATATTAAGCTGGTGCGGATTACAATTGTTAAGGTTTGCTGCACTCATTTCTCATTTCGTATCGGCAGAATAAACAGAAGCGGTTTCATTAGAGATTCGCCGACAAACCATAGACCTACAAATAGTTAGATCTAATGTATAACAATATTACAATTTATCATAGTTATGGTTTTCATTAAAATGATTTTATTAATATATGTAAGTAAAACTTTTCTATGAGACCGCATACAATCGAACATTAATCAATTTATTTAAAGACCTATTAAAATAATTACTATATTTAAACTTCCTGAAGATATCCTAAAGAAAAGTAGGACAAAGTATAACTATGTCAACGAAATAATTATGCTCATAAATTATTAGAAGACATAAGTAAGTAAAAACTAATAAGAATCAAATCCAGTCACTCCTATTTAGGGTGCAACCCGTCGTGGGTAACCCAATCGAGGAAGTACTACATATTAGATTTGATGAAGAAGTGGTTATGAGGAAGAGGAAGCGGATGAGGAAGTGTCAAGCACAAAGGTGCAGAATGCGAAGAAAGATGAGGATATATTTGTGAAGAAGAGGATGCGGATGAGGAAACGTATGCGTATGAGGAAAAGGAAGCGAATGATAGAGGAGATTGATAGTGATATAATTTCAGTTGGAAATTCAAATAAACAAGTGCAGTATTAATTTGTATATCTCTAACGCAAACTCTTGAATCTTAAAAAATTGAGATGTTTACTTTTTAATGATATTTATTTTTGATGCTGTCTCCCCTGACAATCGAATTCTTAAAACTAACGCTCGCTGGGGTCACTTGAAGGAGGAGAGATAGGAATTGTCATAGTAGGTACTACGTTTGATGCGTACGTACCTGTGTCCTCTATGACCTATAGGGTCAAGTAACAAAGAGCGCAAGTGCGTGAGGGGGCAGGTTGCTCTACGCGTTTATGGGTTACGTGTACGTAAGTGAATATGCGCATGCGCGATGAAAGCTCTCTTGTTTTCCTCTTAATCTAAGGGGAAGTGATAGCAGAAGAGGATTTTCTAACTTTCATTTATAGAGAAGCGGTAACGGTTAAGGAACTCCAAAAAATACATTAACTTCTGCATTATGAGGAAGCGGAAGCGGAATCCTCATCAACCCTACTACATGTACAGACAATATCCAGCAAACGAGGAATGTACAATAAACGTTGCTGTGAGTGAGTGGATTTGCAGGATCCTTCAGCTTCGTTAGAAGAGGTTCACTTCGAAGACGTTCGCAACGGAAATGTTTGCAAATGTTTTATTTATCCTCCTCGGACTATAAGCTTCATTAGGCCATAGAATTTCTAGACTAAGCGACTATACGATATAATACGACTACGAATAATACAACAACCGGGTTGTTGATTGATTAACGAAAATACATTATAAGTAGGTATATAAATAAGTCCCCGGTGCACTTCGGGGTCCACAATGCAATGTTATTCTACTATGAAATAAATAGTTATGTAAGTCTGGGAAGTCAGCTAAAATCAAAAATAACAACACAGATGGTCAACAACGCGTAAGTGATACCTAAATATTACAGCGTACATAGAGTACGGTATATCACCATGCAGATTTGTGTGCCATCATAGAAATATGAAAAAATCAAGTGACAAATGTACAAAGATATTTTAAATAAAAGCGTTTAGTGGAAGTATTTTTAACAAACTGTCGTGTCTACGAGACATTTGTTTGTAAGGCACGGGTGTCGGAGCAGGCTAATAGCGCGTCTGATGGACCGCTCGGTTTAATATAAAGTAGATTCCCTGTTTACCCGGCTGTGTCGCAGCGTTAATAAATACGCCGCTTCCTTTACAGCCTCCGTCTGTTTCCGTTTTTATTCAATATTTACTCTCATTATACACGATCCAAATGCTATATTAAAGTTTTAATTTACGCACGTTGTATTTGTTTGCACTTCATATAGAAATTGTTATTAATGCTTTGTTCATGCTTCCTAGATATAGATATAAATAATAAAGAAGAGAAGAAAGAGAAGAAAGAGAAGAAATATTTCTGAACAAATGATACAGCGCCAACTAAACTAAGCATAGTTTGTGCGCTGTGTATTAGGCAATTTTATAAACGTAATGACATAATTATTAGGGCCCGTGTTTGGCAAATGGGGTCGTCACTTTTCAAACGCATGAACAGGAAGTCGTCTACTGCCCAGACTTGACCGGTGAGCTCGAAGTGCTAGCATAAATATTTCGTAATAACGATAACGTAGACCTGTCGTAATTGTATATCCTATCCTAACTCGACTTCACTACTTAAATCTTTACAGAATTTTAAACTTTTAGGGTCAAAGAAAAAGATATCGCTTATTAAATGATTTACGTGCCCATTTGCCTGTCAATTTATCACATGCATTTAGGAATCTCAGAAAGATTAAACATATAAAATTAAAATTGTTATATAACACGCTAACCCCCACTGAAACGTTCCTGTAAAAACATTTTCTTTGATCATATTACTTTTTCCTTATGTTTCATGAAATTATATATTTTAAAGAAAGTAAGGAAACCTAAAGCACATACGAACCGAAAGGAGAGCGAATTTGTTTCGTACTAAACCGTTTTAATACAAAAAAAAATCAAACGTTAGTACTCTATTGTTTAGTTGCTTAATACGGTGCGAAAATAAAAGGCATTAAGTTGAGACCCATAGCAATGTTTATGGTCCCCGTCACGTATGAAATAAGCGTCAGGCCAGTAGCGAACAAGACAAGCATATGAATTATGAGTGGTACGCCGCCGCTTGGGCTGTATTAAAACTGCATCATACTCTAGTAGCTGATCTTCTTACATACAATTTCAAAACATACCAAACAGTTGAAGTTACTATGATGAATATGCCAAGTCAAGTAATTGCTATCAAATTAACACCGGAAATGGGTCTGCCATTGCCAAGACGGGACAAAAGAGATTTACGTAGTATTATATATTTTCCTGCCAGCGTTTCTTAATCCTATATCTTCTTCTTGTGCTAAATTGTACATGCAATCGTTGGTTTAAGTATAAAAAAAATTGATCATTGATTGAGCATCTTATTTAAATAACAGAATGCAGACTGTTGACATAAATAGAGTTAAATCTAATAAGTAGCAGTTATTGTTAACATCAAGATGGTCTGGGGTTCTAGTTTGATTTACCTATTATTTTTAGTATATGTGAAATACCTACCCCATGTAGTGCAGACAATGGTGGATATAGTATTATTTGTTGATCATACGTCTTTATTTTTAAAGTTGCTAGCCGGTGCGAAGATATTGACAAGGTAAAAATGATCTGTCTAAACTTTCATAAACTACTTTGTCACTAAATTTTACTAAAAGAAATGTATAAAGTCTTCCAAACATGACTTCGGTCAATGCAGACGTAGTCATTGATTACTAGAATTGATTATTAGAATTTGTCCATACCGTATTTCTTAAAATTACAGTAAATTGCAAATAGTGGTGCGGCACGCACATAAATAAACTTGCCAGTAAGCGGATCTAACCATTTGCAGTTAAAAAGATATTGCAATATCAGGTCATATCCCCCTCAGCAGTATACCATACGACATAATACTCTGACAGTAGCTGAAATAGACCAAGTAATTGTTTGATTCTCCAAATGTAATTGTTTAATTCTCCAAACAATTACTTGGTCTATTTCAGCGACTGTCAGAGTATTATGTCGTATGGTATACTGCTGAGGGGGATATGACCTGATATTGCAATATCTTTTAATTAACAAAAGACTACCTACACTATTTACAAAATGGGTTATAGGGACTGACGTTATTCCAAAAATAAATATCACGTATACTCATTAAAATCGTCGTCGTAGTCGTTTCTGTGATCTTAGAAGCCGAAATATGTTGCGTATGCCAGTATATCGGCTTCTTAATACTGGTAGATTTTTATTGTAAATTGTATATTATTCGGTAATATATTATTTGAAGCAGTTCTATCCTTATCCTTATATTTTGACAAAAAAAAGGAACCATTTTGAAGATATTCTTCAAATTTTGTTTTTCTTAAAAACCTTAAATTGATGAGTGTATGAGTGATAAAGATGTCTGAAAACTATTCAGCACATGCATTAATATTTCTTTAATTTTATTACTTGTCATTATTGTTATTGTACTGATTTACTTGTATTTACACAAAATTATTGTAATGTTAATTGGCGATTTTAAAAGACCTATTTTGGCAAGTTTTTCAGCGTTTCCTCTTCATCAACGGTCATTTCATAATAATAATAATAAAAAAAATGCTGACTGGTACTGGTAATATACCACCATTTGTTTACTCGACGTGCTTAAAAAAGTTCAAGAAAAATGACAGTCGTTCTTTGCACACGACGAATAAAAGGAAGTTGTTAGCCTCCGAGAATATTTTTTTTTACATCACTTGTGTTAATGTAAGATGGATATGGTATATGCACCGAGACCCACTCCAGGGTATAGACAAGAATCTAACTAAATTACATATTGAACTATTTACAAGAGAGGGATAGACGTATGCCATAGCAAGCTTTCCTGATAAATATATTCGGCAAGCTGTCGCCACTCACTACCCGGAATGGTCAACGGGCGGCAACGTCGGTTGAAGTGTAATATACTTACTTTAAGGTATTTGCGGCGTTTAACATATTTAACACGTTTACCCTTGAAAACTTCCTTGTGAGTGGCTAAAAAGTCAAAAGTAAGAATGTGGAGGACTTTCCAACATACTCAGATGTTTTAGAGTATTTGATAATCATAGTGTTGTGTCATTATTGATATTTTATCGTTACATGTTAATATGTTAATATTTTTCTCCCTGCCATCCACGGACTATGCACCTTTTCTATTTTCATATTTTATTTTCTCTACGCTATTATTGTCTAGAAACTGTTTCTCTATGATAATGTCCTCATTTAAACTTTACTTTTTTGCCTCTAGTAATATGTTTTGCTGATATAGTTTAGGAAAAGATTGTAATCACACCAGATTAAATTATTATTATTGTTTCAATCCTCAAGAATATTGACGACATTAAAACGATATCCAGAAATTTACAATCACTTAGATACCGTTTGTGGAGACGCAATTTATCTCTAACGTGATCAAAAAGCCGCTCAGAGAGCACTATGTAATCGGGGAGTCCGATCACGTATAGAATAGGTCAGACAGGCATCAGGCGGCCACGTGTGCTGAATCGCTGCAAGCATTGCACTCGTTGATTTTTACACGAAATCCTTCTGATCTAACCTGAGCAATCACACTTTGTGGGGTAACAGATACACAGAGAGTAGTAGTTCACCTGACATATTGATTTTATTTTGTTTAATGTCATTCCATTCTCATCCAATTGCAGAAATAACGGGTATCGGTTCTGGTTCAATCGAATGGATTTAATGTATTCAGCCTCGCTGCGCCAATGTGGATTACCTGAGGTCCATGTTTTCAAGCCCAAAAGTCAGTCTTGCATGTCTAATCAGCTGTCACGCAAAATGACGTCACGGAAGCCTCTCTACTTTTATCTTTAAATACGACTATTTAATTATTCGTAATAAGTGTACTTTGTAATTTTTTTAAAGTCTGAGCTGCCAAATACGGGTATAGCATGTCGGAAAGTGTGAGCACAGTCCGTAGCCTATAGATACTTCTAACAACAGGGGTGTCACTCTTGAATTATCGACCTTGTAAAAACAGCTTCATGCCTGCCTTTTTGAAGAACTTCAAGCAAGGAGTTTATTCAGTTCGGTATTACCTACAATATCAGTATCGTTTTGCCTAAATTTACAATCTTATGCTTTGTAACTTTGAGATTATGTGTTTTTCGTTTGACTTAAAGATAAAAAAAAAATCTTTATCTGAAATTGAGCCCTCGCAGGCATTTAGAGACGTCTTACATTTTTTGAAATATATCTTGCCAATATTAGTCTCTTCACAAATTGTCTATTTATATATTCTCTGTTTTTATACAACGTCGCTTTTGATGAGCTGGGTTGTTATCCATACTAAGTCGTACATTTCCTTTTAACAACTCAGCAGCACCATCTGGAGATAATTATGGGAGTTAGTGGTAAGGGATATTGATGAAGTAGTCTTCAAAAAGATCTGCTACTTGTTTAACGTTTGTGATACTTTGATTATCATATTTTATAGAATACTCATTATCCCGTGGTTTATATTTACCTGTTGCTTTACTAACAATATCCCATTCAGCCTTAATTTAATTTTATGATTGCTTAATTTTGTTTTTAATATAGACTTTGCTTCTCTGTAAATATTTTTAAATATTTTGGAATAGTTTTTGACATGATTGATAACTTGACTTGTTCAAAATTGTAATTTTTTTCTACATACAAATCAAACATTTAGTTTCTATTTAGCAAAATACTTGTAGTTGGCCGATCATTGAACTTAAATTTATTTGTAATATCAATTTCTTTACGTTTAAATATTTTTTCATACGCACTAGATATAGCATGAAACAGTTTAGTATAAAGAAAATCAGGATCGTCTACAGTGTAATCCAACACTTCCAACCTGTCGTCGAATAGGTACATTATTGTATCAAATAAGTTTGTTTGGTCATTGGTCTATATAAGAGCTGACTTCTTAAATCTGTATAATATGAACCTTGGTAAACTACATACTGACTGCAATGATCTGAGGGCAAGTAGCTAATTATTGATTTATTTATATGGTCTCAATTACAAAAAAAACCTTATCTCGACAAGTGGCATATGTGACTGTTATACACGTAGGCTCCAGAAATAAATTTTCTAGGTCTATCTATCTATCTACAACTTCACGCCAAATTCCTTGCTGGGTAAGCAGAGAGAACCGAGCGCCACGTGACTCGATCCTGACATACCTAACTCACTCACTTCTTTAACATTCATTGCTCTTTTCATGCACGCTCGCTGGTTTCTAGGGCTCCTGACATCTCCTTCTTATAGAACACGGCCAATTTGATCATGGTAGGTAAGTCTTGGCCTTCCTCGGCTCCTACAAACTTTCACTTTTGCATTGTATATCTGCTTCGTCATTCCTTCATCCTGCATTCTTTCTACATGTCCAAACTAACGGAGCATGCCTCTTCTTATTTTAACACCGACGCTCTCTTTCAGTCCAACTCTGCTTTTGCTATGCTACTGCCAATAAGTTTTCCCAACGCTCCATTCACACTATTCCCAGCACTCACTCACCTTTCCACATCTGTGGTGTACCTTCCATCCCTGCTGAAAGCGCATCCAAGATATACAATCTCATCCACTTGTTCCAAGACTTCATCATCAACCGTAATCCTTACATTGATTCTGGTTTCTTCTCTTTCAAATACGTTATCATTTGTTATCTTCGCATTCAATAGTAAACCTGATGCTTCTCCACGATTTTGCGGAGCGAAAAAACTTGATCCGTACATCCCTTTCCATTTCGGAATCCTCCCCGTGCCTCCCACAGCATTTCATCAGATTTTCTAGGTCAAAGGATTTAAGTAAATTTAATAATCTAATACTAAGATGTTTGTGTTTCTACTAATACCTAGTCTAGCCAAGTTCTGTTACGAATGAATATGCATTTATTTTTTTATGAAGTAATGTACCTATATCCTAATGAAACTTATATGTACATATTTATGGAAGTCTCAGAAAAAAAATAATGATTCTATACAAAATGGCCACCTTTGGCTTTGATACCGGCCTTTAATCTATCAGTCCACGAATTTATGGATTTACGCTCTGTTTCCATGGGAAATTTAACCACTGTTTGCTCCAGAGATTTCTTAAGAGACACAATGACGGCGTGTCGTTTCGAGCAGGCCATGCCCTCTAAAACTGACAATAATTAGTAGTCTAAGGGTACAGGTCTGGGCTAGACGAGGACCGGTCTTCAGCTCTTATAAAGTCCGGAATATTGATTTCGAGGCAGGTTTGGGCAGTTCGTGCCTTGAGCTTGTATTGCTGAAAGGTTTTACAACACGATCCAAAACAGTCTCTTGATACCCTTTGGCTGAAGTATTCACTCCTTTTTCACAAAAATGATGCTTTGTGACTCCTTGATAAGACACCCCCCACCAAACTATTACAGACGGAGGATGATAACCGTTGTACATTTTTGACTTGAGGATATTTCTGTGCCTTTCACCTGCATATTGGGATAGAAGGTGTTTTGATCAATCTACTCTCTTCGATTGTAGGGATTGATTTAGGGCATGACCTGTATATCGACAATAAACGCCGAGCTTTAGGACTTGTTTTCTTATACACGACAAAGTCCTACCGGAAATCTTCATTTCTCGCGAAAAGATTTTTTGTTTCCTAATGGGGTTTCGGTGAATTCGGGCTTTAACGGCATTAACAGCCTTTGTAGTTCTAACAACACGCGGTCGCCCCGATCTTTTATGGTCTTCAACAGAGAAAGTGTTAGTATATCTGTCGACAGTACGATATACGTACAAATGGCTGATACCAAGCTTTTGAAGTGTCCGACGTCTCCATACCCACTTTGTGCAAGGCAATTACTGCAAATCTATTTTCTTTACCACCCCATTCTATATTGTAACTAGATAATAAACACGAAAAAAATATGTAAAACGGCGCGAAATCCAAAGAAGTTTTTAAGATAGTAAACGCGTTCCAAATTCAAAATAATAAAAAAGTGGAAATAAAAGTTTCTATGTAACAGTCTTTATAGCCAGACTAGTTACATCAAAATTAAATCAGAGCGGACGATTATGTCTTTATCGCTTTTGAAAACTTTTCTTAAAATATCCTCCATTACTTGCTCAAATTGCAAATAATCGCTACTAGGAGGTTTAATGTACGAACAATTATATAATTCTCTAATTCAGCACATGATACTTCGATTGTGCACTTTATAGAGAGTCTAACAATATCCAAACATTCTTTCTTTCTCTCTCTTATTAAAGACACTCTATTAAACAACTGACTATTTTATAATTACTAATTCTAAATAACATTTTATTGTTTTTTAATCAATGCTCAGTCAGACATAAAATATCAATGATGTATTTTTCTAAAAAACAATTGTAGGTACTCTATTTTCACAGCCAGGAAAGTCTGAATACATTGGTGTATAAGTTAAATTTTGCTGTCCTTTTGTCTCACTGAGCAGTTTAAAACTGCAGTCAAGTCAACAAAATTAGTTTTAGATTGTCGTTTACAATGAAAGAAAAGAAAGAAAAATATTTTATTTTCCACACTACAATTAAAGTAGGTAAAATTTACAGGGTTAATGAGGTGGACTGGAGCCTAAGCTAGGTTAGACCTGTATTTTAGGCCTCCAGGTCACCCGCCCGCAAAATATATGTAAACCATATAAACTGTTAAGGCTACTGACATTATCAGCCATTTATTTATTTATTCATTACATTATCAGTGGATATCTTAATTCTAGATTTATTTGAAAGATATAATACATCTGTCGTCAAATGAAAATCACTAATACAATTATGAATGTCAAAAAATACAAATTGTCATTTTGACAAATGTTAATATTGCACGTGTCAGTGTTTAATTTTGGTGACTGCAATATAAGTAACGTAGAACGCATAACAATATCCTACGTACTTTTAATGGTACTATTACAGTTTTTCCAATCCACTGGTTACAACCTTTTTAGGGTTCCGTACCCAAAGGGTAAAACGGACCCTATTACTGAGACTCCGCTGTCCATCAGTCCGTCCGTCCGTCTGTCACCAGACTGTATCTCATGAACCGTGATAGTTAGACAGTTGAAATTTTCACAGATGATGTGTTTATGTTGCCGCTATAACAACAAATACTAAAAAACAGAATAAATTAATATTTAAGTGGGGCTCCCAACCAATACAACAGACATAATTTTTATGCCGTTTTTATAGATAATGTCACGGAATCCTTCGTGCGCGAGTTCGACTCGCACTTGGCCGGTTTTTTTTAATTCCTATTAAAACAACAATAGTGGTTTCATCATCACTTGTATATTCATAATTTTGTCCATTTTTTGCCCATATGTTGCATTTTACGTTATTGCTTAACAAAGGGCCTAGATTAGAACCTATTCTGTCTGAGAATACAATGATTTTACTGCTAGAACCTGAAGTGCTGCCACAAATACCGAATTTTACATTTTTTTGTTGGGATATCCATTGAAACGGCCCGGGTGTCGCTAACCATAGATATGTTTGCATTGCTACAAGTGCAGCGATTACTCACGGATTCAAAGCGATCTGATTTGTATTTACGCATGTCCATTACTTCATCCAGTGACAAAATTTGTTCTTGTATTTGGCTTTGGGATAAACTGTATTTAGCTGCTAGGTCCTTAAGCGACCTAGCCATCATCTTTGGATTGCAGATATTTTGTGTCAGCATCATATATCAACATATCACGATCAGATCGACTACGGTTCATTGCTCTTTATTTTTCTTCTAAATAAATAGAATCACATGAACACAATAAGTGATAAGTCAAAACCTGTCATGTTTTCATTTGCTATTTTATTTATACTAAGTATCCCAATATTCTGTGGTAATTATAGTAAATCGTTTACCAGTAGATACACTACCCACGTTGGTACACGTTTTGTCCCTACTAAGTAATCTTTTTTAATATTCATTTTTAATATTTAGCCTTGCTTAGTCATATAGGTCGTAGCAAACGTTAGTCTCATAAAGATGAGTAAATATTTGACATTTCTTCTCTATTCTATTTTATCCCGCTTCTCCTAATTACCTGAAAGATCGATTTATATTTTACAGCGATGACAGGGTCGTGAATTACGTCAAACCTTTTCTTCGACTTAACACTCCATTTCAATCCTATCAATTCTATTCCAAATCGTTTTCAGTTCAAGCAGTACGTCTTTGGAATGCTCTACTACTTAATATTCGTTGTGCTCAAATACTTTCCTCTTTTAAATCTCTTGTCAAAGAAGACTTTGTCTTCTTTGACAAGAGATTTGTTTGACTTGTCTTTCTCTTCCTTGATCATCATTGAGTCTCTGACATTATTGTAACTACAATAACTTTTAATACTTTTTCATGTATATACCTAATAATTTTGTTTTAATTCGTATGGTTTGCTCTGCACCACCTACCTGTATTATTACAAGATAATAGTTTTCTCTTATCTTAAGGTTGTCTGGAAGAGATTGCTTAGCGATAAGACCGCCTATTGTACTATAGTTTCTAAGAATCTTTTGTTTACAATTTTAATTTGGTGCAATAAATAATATTTGTATTTCTCCTTTTTCTCCCTATGTCAGTTTCTCAATAACTATCCTCTCCCTCACGCTATCCCCTTCTTCGGTTTGTTCTTTTTCCTTTTTTTTATCTACATACTACATTTTTTTCAATACTAATAATCCAATAGATTGTAATCAAAGAAGTATTTAATAGCGTCGTCAGCATTTTTCAGTGGATTTAGTCTTCGAAAATTAAAAAAACGGTGACTCACATTTGCAACATAACGCTCTACTGCTTGCAAATACCTCTCTAATCCCATAGCAGGAATAAGTCGAAACCGTAGATTAGAATATCCCTTAATTTGCTTGGTATCGAAATCCATATATCAGTGGTCACTCTCCATTCGTGTTCACGTTACATTACGTTCAGTCATTAGTTGATTACATATAAGGAAATTCCTCTACGTAAGTATTTATTTCTCGAACATATGTCTAAATACGGAACTCGCACCTTAGTAATTCGTAAATAATATTACACATCGGGTAATTAACCAATCAATTATTGGTAACTTCAGATGAAGTAACACGGTAACAGGCACTAAATACTTAGCTTAAATTAACACTTCCTGGTATGATGTTATTTGTACATACATTATTACAACAATATTATGGCACTTTCTTTAATTACATCATAGCGCTTATTGATAGGTGCATGTTCAATGAATGATATTCAATCGCATGTACAAACGTTATTTGATGCGAGATCAATGAAAGCAAGTTAAAACGTTTTTATCGACTTAACACTGTTAGCAAATCTAAAAAATGATTGTTAACAAAATACCAAATTGTATTGAATGGGAATCACGGCCATTGCTACGCTATTTAGGTTCTATTTAGGAATTCGGTAACATATAAAACATACGAAGAAACCAATAAACATAACCACGTGACAGATGTAATAGATCTAATTAAGTTTTTGTAATAATTTTGTGAATAGTTTCATTACGTAAAACACGCAATTCTAATTGAACGTAATTGAAGCTGAACTTTATACGTAAGTTAAGTGAAAATTAATAAACGGCTAGTTATGTGAAATGACATGTCTGAAGATTAACACCACGCATTTGAATGTCCTTTATGAATCCTTTATGCTTAATAAATGCATGTGAACCCTTAGGACTATATCTAGGATATATGTATACCTAAATAGACAAAACAGAGATTAAGAGAGGTACCTTAACACCAGTAAGCTCCCAAGGAGTTGCTGTGTAAGCAGCAGAGGAGGCATCGCGCGAGTGATACTTAGTATATTACAAGCGTTAATAGGCTACGGTACCCGCTTTACATCAGGTGGGCCGTAGGCTTGTATGCCTCCCGACGTAGTATAAAAAAAACAGATCGTTCATTTTTAGGGTTCCGTACCCAAAGGGTAAAACGGAACCCTATTACTGAGGCTCCGCTGTCCGTCCGTCCGTCCGTCTGTCACCAGGCTGTATCTCGTGAACCGTGATAGTTAGACAGTTGAAATTTTCGCAGATGATGTATTTCTGTTGCCGCTATAACAATAAATACTAAAAAATAGAATAAAATAAATATTTAAGGGGGCTCCCATACAACAAACGTGATTTTTTTGCTGTTTTTATAGGTAATAGTACAGAACCCTTCGTGCGCGAGTCCGACTCGCACTTGGCCGATTTTTTATACTAACTCTTTGTCAAGAAATTGACAGAGTATTTATTCGCAACTAAACATTCAAACGAAATTAGAGCGTAACCTATAAATTTATTGATTACAATATTAAGAGTTGTAAACAATCTTTGTTTATATTGAAAATTTTCACCAGAGGGAGACTTTGTACAATAGTATGGGTACCTCTGTCAAACCTATTTCTACCGCCAAGCAGCGATATATAGCTGTGTTCTGGTTTGGAGATGTGGCAGAGAAATTACTGGGTACTGTGACGAAACATCCTTAGGTCACAAGATTGGCAGCGCGCGAGTAACATCCCCGTGATTTTGCGAGCGTCAATAGGCTGCGGTGACCGCTTGCCACCTGATGCGGTCCGCATGCTTGTTTGCCAATCAATTTGTATAAAATAAAGTGTAAATTGTACTATTGAATAAACGTTAGAACGTATTTGAAATAGCACGTTATAATTCATTACTTTTATTTTATTGTTTCATTTTTATTATTTCATTAATACATATTTGAAAAGGAATACATTTTCTAAAATAGGTGTATGATTTGTGATGAATGTGTATGTGTGGAGGCATACAAACATACGGACCACCTGATCTGAAGTGGTTACTGTAGCCTATTAACGCTTGCAATACATAAGTAGGTCTTGCGCTGTCGCCCCTGCTGCTGCTATTTGGCTACAATTTTATGTGAAGTGAAGGCACTTCCCCAGACGGACTGCTTTGATGCACCTTACCTCTTCTAAAAATAATTGTCAATGGCTCAGTTCGACCTAGTCGTTTACATACTAGTTTTTTTTTAATGATTTACATTTGACAAAGAAATGTCTAACGATTAAGAAATTGACCTATCATTAGATTTACGTAGACTATTTAACCAACTATTTACGAACTAATGAAATTAATAACACAACTTCGGAATATAATATTATACTAGCTGAAGCCCGCGGCTTCGCACGCATGAGATTTGGGCTTTTAGTAGCCTATATTTCTCTAAAGACCTTTTTCATACAGCGCCATCTATTGACCTTTGCAGGAGGCAACTTATATTTATTTTATTTTTATTACATATAAAATGCGTAGTTATTTAAAAAATAGGTATTCTATGAAAATAATAAAAATAAACTTGCAAAGTCCCCCGAAGAAGAAGATTTCCCCCTAATTTTAATAGGTTTTCATTTTTTACGCAGGAACCCTAAATATTTACGGGATAAAAAGTACCCTATATGGTGCTCTGAACAGTCGTCTACCTACCAGTGAAAGTCCCGTCAAAATCGGTCCAGCCGTTTCAGAGATTAGCCGGAACAAACAGACAGACAGACAGACAAAAATTGTAAAAATATTCATTTTGGTATATGTACCGTGTATATATCCATATGCATTTAGTAAAAAGCGGTTATTTTAATATTACAAACAGACACTCCATTTTATTTATATGTATAGAAGATTTCGAAGTTGTGTTATTAGTAGTAAAAAATAATTAAATACTTTATTATTATAGTTAAAATAAGAAGAGGCATGCTCCGTTGGTTCATGTAGAAAGAAGGACAAAGTACTCGTAGATATACAACGCAAAAGTGTAGGAGCCGAGGGAGGCCATACTTACCCACCATGACCAAATTGATCGTGTTCTATCAGAAGGTGACGTCAAGAGCCTTAGAAACCGGCGAGCGTGTATGAGAAGAGCAATGAATGTTAAAGAAGCGAGTGAGGTGTGTAAGGATCGTGTCACGTGGCGCTCAGTCCTCTCTGCCTACCCCGCAAGGGAATTGGCGTGAAGTTATAGATAGATAGAAATACATTATTTTATTTTGATTGTAAATTCAATTTTTAGTGTAGTAGTAAGTACGAGTAATAGGTAGTTTACTTGAGTTTATTTTATCAAAAATTGTCGCATGATTCCTTAGAACATATTTCTTAGATGTTCAGAGTTCCCTATACTGACCGTTGTCAATGTATCACCATGTAATGCATGACAAGGCATGTAACACAACGTTCGTAGTTGATCTTTCCATAACAATCAGCTTGAACAAAGACCAGCTCGTCAAGATAGTGGAACGACACGTTCTAAGATGTACACAAAGCAATGATTGTCGCTCACTGTATTGTAGGCACAAAGGGATCATAGCCTTTATTAGATTACCAACCAAATATTGTAACTAGCTGTGGATTTACATCAATATACTATATATTCGTGCTGCTGGGACAATGTAATCCTAAATCTATATTCACGACATTTAATTAAAACTATACGATCATATCGCAATTTACTCATTACAATTTCTATCGCAACTATTATAGTTCATTATTTAACATTTATTGCCAAAAAATTTGGGATTTATTGTCACTTCCGTAATAGACTTACACATACTTCAATGTAATGTACATATTCTAAAATCTATAACATATAATCCTATGTATGTTCTCATATATTTTAATAGCAACATTAACCTTAATATTGTTAGTATTATTCTTAATATTGTAATTAATTAATTTAAAGGTCACGCCGCGTGCACTCCCTTCAATTTTTTGTTGCGAATAAACACGTGGGCTTTTTCTTAAGAATGTTTTAGTATAAAAATATATTGAGCAGTGATATCCCAGTGGATAAAGAGCCAGCCTAATTAACCGACAGCCCTTGGTTCAAATGCCGCTAAATACTTGCTTTCGGATTTATTATACATACACATTTGTATTATCACTTGCTCGGCGGTGAAAGAAAACATGATGAAGAAGTCCAAGAAATTATATTTAAAAAAGACGTGTGACTAAGAATGGTCTGGTTTGCCTTCTGGATTGTGGACGTCTGTTGGCAGTCGCTTCATGTCAAAATAAGATTCATAAATAAATATTGATTCATTAACAATATATCCTCGCCTAATCCTAAATCCCGCCAATCCTAATGGATTAGGAAATGAGATAACGCTAAGAAGAAGAAGCTTTTGTATATACGTAATGGCATGAAGTTACTATAAAGCGACTATGACTTATTCGTTGTAACACAGATTTCAAACTCTACGTGCCTTAACTTTTAAAGCATTGTACGGTATTTATTTACACCACCACGTATATGGGACTACGAATAAATAATGTATAACATAAATATGACTGACAGTTGATGAGTCAGATTGGGTAGACAAATTTCTGGCCTTGATGTTTTTATTTAAGCCATATATGACTTAGAGCTACAATAACGCGCTTCAATACACTAAATACAAAAAAATAGTCCCAAAATAAATAAAAAAACATATAACACAACAAAGTATTAAATTATTCAAGCAGAGCCAATGAAGTACTTGACTTTACTTGACACAATTAAATTAATGGTAGAATTCGCAAACCAATAACTATCGAAGACAATATCCGATAAAGTAGAACGATAGAATTGGGATGTCTACTGCCTAATATTATAAATAATTGTTTTATTGTAGCTTCCGAGTTGTACCTTCTCAGAAGCACTATGCTTCTGAGAAAGTTTTTTGAAGTGAAAACTTCTTTAGCGGCGTTGTGCACTTTTTGGGATGAGAATAAAATGCTAAACTCGCATCAGGGTCACGTGACTCTGACCGTAAGATTTTGGTGAGAATTAGAACTTAAGTTCGCTGCAGCGCTAAGACATTAGATACCTCTAATTAAACAATTAAAACATGAAGCGCTAGATTGTTCATAGGGCTTTATTTTCTCGCGACCAAAACGTTGTAAATGCCATGAAATTGTAGGCGTTTACGCGTTTCGTTCAACGTAGTTTATCAACATCGCTGTTTGGTTTAAGCGGCGTAGGGTGCTTGCCCGAGTGTGCGTGTGTGTTTGAGTTTTAGAGATTGGCGATGATGCTGGTAATGATGATGGTGAAAAAGTCGTTGAAATTATGGACGAAAGTTGATTTTTCTGACAGATGAACTTTTTAATGTAAAATAATTGTAATAGTTTTGAAGTGTAAAATTTTTAATGTAATATAAATTGTCATGTTTGTGTACGATAGCGTAATAAATGAATATCGTATTTTACCACATACATGATAGTACTTTTATACTGATAAATAAAGCAATTTTCACTTCTGCCGGCACTCCCGGAGTGCAACCTGTTTTTTTTTATACTACGTCGAGAGGCATACAAGCATACGATCCACCTGATGTAAAGCGGGTACCGTAGCCTATTAACGCTTGCGAAATATTAAGTATCTATCTCTCGCGCGATGCCTCCTCTGCTGCTTTCACACCAACTCCTTGGGAGCTTATTGGTGACCTCGCTCACGCGCAGGAACACAACGACCCTCTAGGGAATTGTTATTTGGCTGCGGTTTTCTGTGAGGTGGAGGTACTTCCTCAGATTGGCTGCGTCCTACCTCTCTTAAAATATCCAGACCAAGACAAACAGACATGTTCATGCACACAAATGTTTGTCTTGTGTGGGAATCGAACTCACAAGCGTTGGTGTAAAAGTCGCGTCATTCACGACTGAGCCACCGAGCTTGTCAAATCGTCGAGCTAGTCTGTACATCCTATTAATGTAATCCCCACCTCACCGGGACCAAAGGATGCACAAGCAATTACATTCACTGCGTCGTATTAATCTTCGTTCATGTCATTTGACGTAACTAGCCGATCATTAATAATAGTTTCACTTAGTTTACCAATAAGAGACCACCACAATTGCGTTAAATTAGGATTGCGTGCTTTATGTAGCTTTGTCTTCTTCTTATTGGGGTTATTACGTTTCCTAATCTATTCGTATTGACGGGTTCCGCAACCTAAGCTTAAGGCTAAGACAAACAAACTGATTTCGACATGGAACGACTATCATCTAATCTTCACGACACAGAGGGAAAACTAGGATCTTTCATACGTTAGATCACACGACTTTCGAAATATAATTTATTGGACTATGAGCAAGTGATAATTACAAATACGGAAATAAGTCTAAAAACACGAACATAGTAATACAAGCCGACGCTAGGATTTGAACTAGAGACCAGCCGTTTAATAGATTCATTCATTATGTATATACTGATAAATTACAGTTACGAATGTTTGTTAGTAATAATTACTTAATAAACAGGCGAAAGTATTTTTCCATTCTCAATGAAATAACATAAATAAACAACTGAATTCTTCAAAAAATATCATAGCTGTATTACATATTTTACAATAACAAAATGAGCCAGTAATAAATATCAGCAATTCTATGGTAAAATTTCAAAGTAAAAAAAAAATATGCCTCGTCCTACGTGCTCGGAAGGTAGGTATAAAAATGTGTAACTTAGATTGTAAGTTCGTCTTATCTCAACGATTCTCATACTTTATAAAAACTTTTAATGATACGCAACTTTCACGCATATTTAAATCCAAATATATTAGGCAAAATGTTATTAATGGAATAACCTCTAGTTACGACAGCTGGCGTGGGCGACGTTTAACAGAGTACAGTAAATGTCATGCAGTTCCCCGAAGGACGACGCTAGGAACGACATTAGATTAACGAGCTAAATATTCTAGCTAGCCCATATATAACCAACTGGCTTGAGCCCACGGTTTCGTCTGCGAAAAACGAAATTGTTCTCAAATAATATCCTTTATTATGCTAATCCATCATAGTAGACGTTTTATTAAGTTTAAGGGCAATGCACCCAGACAACGGAAAACAAAATTTTACTTAATGTATAAACTCATAGATATTCTGGTCATTACACGAAGATATAATATGAGAACATCTGAAAATTAATATTGTGTAAAATAAAAATATGTGTCATACTAAATACATTCATAACATTAGTTATAACAATCTCTCGCACGACACAAAGTGGTAATCCGCACCTTATTGTTGGCATTGACGGTGCCTTGAAACATCAGTCGTATGGCCCTATCTTATATTCTATTACCCTATCTTCTATGTAGTATTCAGTTGTATGGAATATAGCACATTCTCTTTTCTTGACGCTCTCATACGTTTCTATTCATGAATACCGTTGAAAAAAAATGATTTCACTATTGCACCGTATGTCGAAATAAATGTCATAAAAGCATGGTAGAAGGCAAATCATACAGGTAAATTACATTTATGATGACAGTGGCTCTCAGCAACTGCTATTAAAATAAACAGATCTTTCCAACACCTCTTTCACTATAATTTGTTAAAACAGATATACATAAAAAGTTTTTCCCTCTCTCTCTGAGAGGCTCTGAGAGTTTTTCCCTCTCTCTCTGAGAGGAAAAAACTTTATATGTAGACAACGAGTCCATCCGATTGGAAATCACTAATTTGTCAACGCATACACTTGTGTCACGGAGAGATTAAGTTGAACTAAATTCAGGCTAACCCAATCGAGACCTGTTCAAGGGACTTCTGAATCTCAGACACAAGTTGTGTTCGGCGGAATCCCAAGGCATACTGACTGGTGTATCATGCATCCACAATAATGTTATCCGCGTAGCACTGAATGTGAGCACATAAAAGAAAAGTAAAAAATTCTTTATTTATCATTCGGCCCTCGTGACCACATAGACATGTCTTATACATATAATAAAAATGGACTGATTATGAAAAACTATTATTGGGGGACTTTATCAATGTAATAAACCCCAAAACAATGATTGTTAGAATTTTTGTTTGTGCGCGCTAATCTCTGACGCGTTTAACCGATTAGGGTGCGGTTTTCACTGATGTATTGTGGTAAGCTTCACTTAACATTAATAAAAGTTATATCAATTTAAAGAATCACGTTGAACAATCGTTCGATAAAAATGCTACAAAATAACTGTTCAGTTACATTGGCTGAAAGTGGGTTAACTATATACATATTATGTATATAGTTAACCCACTATATATATACATATATATATATATATATATATATATATATATATATATATATATATATATATATATATATATATATTATGGTGTGTAAAATTAAGATGGCTGAAAGTTCATATTTAGTCAAAAACTGGTCAGTTTCAGAGATTTTGTATCTGCGATTGCCCGCTATCCAGAACAGGAATCGCATGCACACACCACCGTTGCTACCATGGCTGCTGTGATCGTCACTGCGACACGTGTTTCACCTCTCCATGAAGCATCTTCAGGCGCTGTAGATGCTAGTTGATAGAATAACGTGCTATGTGTGTAATTTCGTAACATGTCATTCTAACCATTACCACCGCCACCGCCACTGCTTAGTCCGCAACAATTAATTGGTGGCGAAAGCACAAAAAGTAGTTGAGATGAATTTATCTATAAATTTAATTTCGCAAAATAACGCTCTAGTCAATTAATTGTATGTGAGCAAGCTCCTAAGGAGTTACTGTATTAGGAGTAATGATTCAAAGCGTTCATAGGCCACGGTAACCGCTTTACATCAGGTGGATTGTATGCTTGTATGCCTCCCGACGTAATGTCTGATATCTTGCTATGACATTTAACTGACGACATTTCGTAATATGATATCATGATAATTATTCAGACGAAACTAATCTGCATGGGTATTGAATAACAGGTTGCCATAATTGGATAGATGCAGGTTATGGATAGGTGTGTAGTACGGGTATAATAGATGCAGAATGACGTCACTAATGCAATCCGGCGAGGAGCTAATCTGATATCGAAGCGAGGCAGCCGCGGACTTCGGTCTCCACGTCGCCCGTTAATTGTGTTGCATTGCGTTTAATCCCCTCACCGAGCACTGCAACTTCAGACTCATATTCACTGTCTAATAAACTAACTACCACTGCACGTTGCTTAAAATTTAGGTCACATAACACAGGAAAAAATAATTTAGCATATATGCTAAATTATTTTTTCTATCATAACGATAGTAAAAAGAAAATCAAATTATAAGTAATAATGAATAATATATAAGGAGGTTGCTCGGCGGTAATGGAAAGCATGGCAAGGAAACCCACACGTACAAGAAATTATATTTTGAAAGACGTGTGAACTAATCTAAGAAATAATATAAAACAAAAAATAATAGAAGATAGCAATCGCTCCATGTCAAAATCAGTATCTTCGCCAAATCCTAGGCTGAGGTAGAAGACTCCGCCAATCCTAATGGCTTAGGAAACGGAATAACGCTAAGAAGAAGAGGAATATAATAAGGTAAAAGTAGGGTCTCGTGCATTGAGTATTCAGCAACGTAGAATGACTTTCTTTATTACTTATCCAATATAAATTCAGTACAATGTAGAGTTGCTTTCACTGCCTAAAAATTATAAACGAACTACTTGCTTTTAAATTTTGCCCATTTAACTCAGAAATTCCCAAATAATAATCTAGCACAGCGCTTAAAAATACTTTAATAATTACGAAAGTGAAGTTTAAAGTGCGAATTGGGTCTCGCCAACTAAGTGTTCGGTACCGGTGAATAATTTTGTTAATATTTTGTTATATTAGTTATTAAGGTCATAGCTTTCCATTATAATATAAAGTAAATTAGATTAAATTGCCTGTAAATAGATTCAGGAGAGAAAACAGATATGTGAGTGTAGACTCGCGTACCGATAATATACGACAGTTTAAATAAGTTATTGAGGTTATATACACAAATAGACACAAATATTAAGATCTGGCATATACAACTAACAAAATTTCTAATCTGACGTTCGCGATTCGTTGAATGGAATCCTTCGCAACGCACAAAAACATATTTGTACAAGAAATGCCCTATGCCTATATGAATTACTGGCCTACAATATTAATGCAAATCGTAGAATTTTTATATATACATGATAAGGATCTAACAGCGGATTTTTGTTCTAAAACTTATCATTTTATTTATGTATAAGTATTATCTAACTCTGGTTATAAACAATTTATCTAAAATAATGATCAGTTGAGGAATGAGAGAGGAAGACTAAGACTTACCTACCATTACCAATTGATAGTATTTTATCGAAAGGTGATGTTGGAGTCCTTGAAACCGTCGAGCGTGCATGAGATGATGCTAAGATATTCAGGCGTTAAACCACAACGCTTTTGTGAGCGAGCGTAAAGACATACGGCCCACCTGGTGTAAAGTTATTACTACCTATACCTAACTGGTAAACGCTTCCAATACAAAGTGTATCGGTCGCGCGTTAGTACTACTATTGATATTATATATTGCCGCCATGTCCTTTGCAGGGTAGGCAGAGAGAATCGAAAGCCACGTGACTCATTCCTTACACATGTCACTCGTTTTTTTAATATTCATAGATCTTCTCATGCTCGCCAGTTTCTAATGGCTCCTGTCACCTTCCCCTGATAGAATACGAAGAATTTGGTCGTGGTAGTTTTGTGTTAGTGAGTCTTGACCTTCTTCAGCTCGTAATTCTTTTTCCTGTAATATTTCTACATTTGCGAATAAAACATTTAATGATATCGATGACCCTAGTGTCAAAATGGCTAACCCTTTCTTTAGCTGCTTTAGCACTAAGGCTCGTGGGTCCGAATCTCATACTGGACAAATATTTGTGTGCACATACATGTCTGTTTGACTTGGTCTCGGTGTTTTTAAGAGAGGTACCTGAAAACAACGGTTTTCTGTGAGATGATGGAGGTTTGTTGTATTCTTGCGAGTGAATTACCAGTAAGCTCCTAAGGAGTTGCTGTACTAGCAGCAGAGATGGTATCGCGCGAGCGATACTTAATGTATTGCAAGCATTCATAGGCTACAGTAACCAGTTGACATCACGTAGGCCGTATGCTTGTATACCTCCTGACATTGTGTTAAAAAAAGTACTAACAGAGCATGCCTCTCTTTATTTTAACATCATTAGGTACTCTCTTTCAACCCAACAATGTTTCTTACATCATTATTGCAAACGTGGTCTACAAGCGTTACACTACAAATTTTGTGTAACACTCGTAAGTTGGAAGTGTGCATAGGATACAGTAACTCCTTACCATCAGGTAGACAGTGCGCATTTTGCACGTTACTAATAAGAAAACAATTTTTATTAACCCCTCGAGCGTGTTTGGCCCGTATTCGATCATGAGGTAAAAGTGGCTGTAGTGTACTGGTCCCGTATTCGTGCGTAACGGTTAGGCCCACTTTTATTTCATTGATTCTTCCGTATTATTCGTTTGGCTAGCTTGTAAATGTTTGTACCATGTCTATGGTTATTTCAGTTTATAATAAGGTCGGTTTTGCCCAACCTGTTGCTCCGAAGACCAGTATAAAAATGAAATCAGAGTGAGTCGGTACATTTTTCCGTTTCGCGCCATTTTGATATTGCTGTGTGTGTAATGGATTCCGATAAAAATGTTTGTTATAAATAAACAGTCAGTGCTTTTTACATGTAATAAGCTTCAATCTTTTGGAAATTTTGTGTTCTTTCAAGTTATTCTATTACTTTTAGTGAATAACGGGATATTATTCGTGAAAAAACATTCAAAAATAGTGAAGCCGGCATTTTCGACATGTCCGTCGTACGAAATTTATTTGTAAAATGTGTTTATGTTTAATTATTATTAGGAGTGTAATAAATATTATCTTGTGGCAAATTTATCCAGGAATCTATTTCTAAAATTACTTTTTAGCGATTGTTCATTAATTTCGTGTAATAAATATCTGTTCATATCAATGGACTGAAGTGGACTGAAGTCACCTAAACTCCCCCACTAGAATGTGCTTGTTTTCATTTTTATAATAAATACATTAGACATTTGAATAGTTTCACGTGGTTATAAAAGAGTGTTCAATTGAATATATCTCCCGAAAAGTACAAAGTGAATTGGAATGCAGTGTATGAAGTAAAAATGTTCGCGGCGTCGTGACTTATAAGCTAAATGTCTCGATATATCGTACATCTAAGGAATGATAAAGGTATTTTATCTACGAGTTCTTTTTATATTAGTAGTATTGGAATATCAGCTTTCCAACGATGTATATTTCATAAAATATAATTATCAATTACTCGAGAAATTTCACTTTTTCTAACCGCGGTCGCGCATTAGTTAACGCGAGAGAATGCTTGGCCACACTATAGGCACTTTAAGTCGCCCGGGCCGCCACGCTCGAGGGGTTAACAACAATTCTTCTTAACCTACAGCAAATACAGAAGTAAAAATATCAATCATTCAAAATTAGAACAAAATAAAATAAATTAAAACCCGTGTAGCAACAACGTAAGCGCATTGGACTAAGCATAAAATTTACATAAAACGCATACTAAACAGACAAATAAAAATAGACGAATGTTTTTCGTTTTCAGTATTTAGCAATTTCACGGTGAGTAAATGCAATAATCTACGCCACAGTAGATAATTCAATTCCAGCGTAAATACATGGCCCGTTACCGAATTTCCTTTGAGAGACGGAGCGTGCACCCTGCGAACTGCGAGCCGGCACGTCGCTCCCAACTTCGGAATTCCAATTTTGAAAAGTTTCCCAACAAGGGCCGATATTGACAGCCAGTGTCAGAGACCCACTCAGCACTGGGTCATCGGAGCCTCTTGACAACAACTTCGCAACACTTATGAAATACTATTGCGTCGCGAAGCAATTGCGAACTTTTTAATGCCTACTTCTCATTTCAGCAATACTTTATTCCCATTTTTGAAGTGAAAACTTCTTTAGCGGCGTTGTGCACTTTTTGGGATGAGAATAAAATGCTAAACTCGCGTCAGGCCGTTAGGCCGTCAGGACACGTGACCCTGACCCTAAGATTTTGGTGAAAATTAGAACTTAAGTTCGCTGCAGCGCTAAGACATTAGTTCCCTCTAATTAAACAATTAAAACATGAAGCGCTAGATCGTTCATAAGGCATTATTTTCTCGTGACCAAAACGTTGTAAGCGCCATGAAATTGTTGGCGTTTACGCGTTTCGTTCAACGTAGTTTATCAACATCGCTGTTTGGTTTAAGCGGCGCAGGTCGCTTGCGCGAGTGTGCGTGTGTCTTTGAGTTTTATATTAATGATGCTGGTAATGATGAAAATCAACTTTCATCCATAATTTCCACGACTCACGTGGAAATTATAGATGAAAGTTGATTTTTCTGAGAAATAAACTTTTTAATGTAAAATAATTGTAATAGTTCTGAAGTGTTAAATTTTTATTGTAATATAAATTGTCATGTTTGTGTACGATAGCGTAATTAATGAATGTTGTATTTTACCACATAAATGATAGTACTTTTATACTGATAAATAAAGCAATTCGTGCGAAATTATTCCCTGACCATTCCAA
Source organism: Pyralis farinalis (assembly GCA_947507595.1). Classification (NCBI taxonomy): domain Eukaryota; kingdom Metazoa; phylum Arthropoda; class Insecta; order Lepidoptera; family Pyralidae; genus Pyralis; species Pyralis farinalis. Next base: position 22,626,857 of record OX382264.1, on the reverse strand, counting down.
AATATTCAAAAATGCACAACATTAATGTTCAAGTTTTCACTTCTGCCGGCACTCCCGGAGTGCAACCCGTTTTTTTTTTATAGAACGTCGAGAGGCAGACAATCATACGGCCCACCTGTAAAGCGATTACCTGCCTATAAACGCTTGCAATACTTTAAGTATTCCTCGCGCGATGCCACCTATGCTGTTTTTTAAGATTTAGACAAACAATTAATACAGTGGCATCATCAGCAAATATATTTATTTATTTATTTATTTATTTTTACACTTTATTGCACCAAAACAAATACATTCAATAGACATAACATAAGAAAAGTACAATAGGCGGTCTTATCGCTAAAGCGATCTCTTCCAGACAACCAAACAAGGAAGAGAAATAATCGTTAATAACGAGTAGGTAGGTGGCGCATTTATGATAAGTATTTATACACATGTATATATGAACATGAATACATACAACCCACATTCTAAACAATTACATTTACTCTCGAATAAATTATGTAAAAATAACTTTGATGTGGAAGACCATTGACATAATGGTCAGCAACAGGTAGCAATACCAACGTAAGTTATTATAAATATACACATATATAGTATCATAGATATACATAAACATAATATAAGCTAGATAGAGAGAAAGTGTGACTTCACAAGATTTTTAAAGGAGTCTAAAGATTGTGCACAGCGAATAGAAATAGGCAAAGCATTCCATAATTGCACAGCTCGTACCGAGAACGACTTAGCGTAATATTGCGAATAGTGAGATGGTGTTAATAGACGAAGGGAAAGAGTACTACGTGTACCGCAATCGCGACGATCCCGTACCTCACTGAGATAGATAAAACGTTCCTTCAAGTAGCCAGGAGAAGTAGGATTGAAAAGAATAGAATAAAGAAGAGAGAGAATGTGCAAGTTGCGACGTAACCTTATAGGGAGCCACTTGAGCTGAGAGCGAAATTCGGAAACATGATCATATTTACGAAGTCCAAATATATATCGAATACAGAGATTTTGAAGGCGCTCAAGTTTGTTTAATTGGTCTTCAGTGAGGCTAAGGTAACAAGAGTCAGCATAGTCAAGGATAGGAAGGAGCAAGGACTGTACGAGCGAAATTTTGGTGCCAATGGGGAGAAAATTACGCAAACGACGAAGAGAGCCAACTGCAGCAAACAACTTTCTGCTGATGTTGGCTATCTGCACCGTCCAGGAAAAGGTTCTGTCGAAATAAATACCTAGGTTTTTAACACTCTCACTATATTCGATACGAACATTATTAAAAGATATTGGTGGAACAGTTTCCCAGTCGATTAAAGAGATTAGGCGGGAACTGCCTATAATGATAGCTTGTGACTTTATAGGATTGACCGTAAGGCCGTTAGACTTACTCCATTCAGATATGCGTACAAGATCTGAATTTACTTTAGTGATCGTATTGGGCAGGTTAGTCATAGAGTCATGTGAATAAATTTGCAAGTCATCAGCATAGAGATGGCAGAGGGATTGAAGATTAGACGTAATAGAATTAATGAATATACAAAATAGAATAGGAGATAATACGCCACCCTGAGGTACGCCAGCAGTCGTAGAACACCAAGAGGATAGCTTATCGTCGAGGCGTACATGCTGCCGGCGATCATACAGGTAAGAATGAAACCAGTCAATTGCTGTAGGAGATATGTTAAAAGAACGTAGTCGCTCTAAAAGTATGTCAAAATCGACTGTATTGAATGCATTACTAAAATCTAATAGACATAAAACAGTAAGTTGCGACGAGTCCATTGCAGAGCGGATATCGTCCGTGATTTTAACTAAAGCACCAGTCGTACTATGACCTGGACGGAAACCAGACTGTAAAGGATTGAGTATATTGTTTTTGGAGAGGAAGAAGGTAAGTTGTTTTTCAACAAGGCGTTCTAGAACTTTGGAAAGAAAAGGAAGAATTGAGATTGGACGATAATCCGAATGAGAAGAAGGATTCGACTTTTTAAGTAAAGGGATAACGTAAGCAATCTTCCAAGCGGACGGGAAAATACCAGAAGTAATGGAATTGTTAAGGATCAAGGTTATTACAGGAAGGATAATGTCAAGGATAGGTAATATCATATGACGACTGATGCTATCGTCCCCCACTGCATTCGAAGCTACAGATAGTACATTCGTCTTAACATCACATTCAGTAAATTGACTAAAGAAAATATAATAACTTTGTAAGGTACAGTACCGACGTAAGTTCATTTATATATACTAAGAATAGTAAACATCCTAACACACTCCCTAGGGGAATCGATCCACGTACCTCCTCACTGGAGGAACTGACTCGAGTCAGTACGCGTGTAATCTCGCTAAGATGTGTTTCATGAACTAACTGTCTCCTGTTGGTTAGGTAAGAAGTTACCAATTTTTTCGGCAATCCACGTATTCCTAGCAGATCCAACTTATTTATGACAATGTCATGCGAAACCCGGTCATATGCTTTTGACATATCCATGAACAATGCAATAGCTATTTTATTTTGATTGAGAGTGTTAGATATATTGGCTATCTTATGTTATGTTGTCAATGTTCAAAGTTATATTTAGTTTTATCTTTTCATATATCATCTCCCACATGGTTTTGCATTTATTTTTAGAGTTTATTAATCTACGTATACTCAATTTCATATAGATAGACAACTGTTCGCCGCAGCCACGTTATTTTCGCATGTCACCCATGCTACTATACAAATTTGATCAAAGATTTATGTGTATGCCTCTAGACGAACTAATCTATACTAAGAAATTGAACAGCGAGTTACGGTACCGGGGCTCGCAACTCCTTTAGTTCAATTTACTTCGTTTCCATTGCTATTTTAGTGACAAAAAAATGAAGATCATTTCGTAAAGACGTGACAGTTGTAAAAAAAACGAAAAATCTCCCACATTTAGTATGGCTTGATGAGTAAAATACTTTCAATATTTAAGTTGAACATGCACAGACCACTGCTCAGTGTGTATACTTTTAGTGATGATATTTCAAATTAATCCACCATAGATTTCTACAACAATAGTAGCCACATTGCAGACAATTTCTTAATAATAATATATAATTAGAGACTAAAGAAACCAGCCAAACCTGTATCAGATTAGCACATGAAAGGTTTCCTCACCGCCGTGTAAAAATTACGTCTTATGTATAGACCTCTTAAATTTACAAATTTATTTTATTTATTATTATTATTGTGGCCATATTAATACGTAATCTGTGAAAGTTTCGTAACTCGAATTATCATCATCATCTCTGCCTACAACGGTTCTATATATGCTGTGATATATTGTGGCAGACAGACGGCTTAACAGACGGACGTATGTAGATAGACGTATGGACAAACCTTATCTCATTAGGTGAAGAATATCTAATGAGAATGAGCATACTCCGCTACCTTGTTAAGCACATGCTATGCAAAGAACCGTTGATGCAAATGATATAAGTTATTTCATTACGAGTGGATAATAAACCCAAATAGAATGATTGTACAGATAAAACGTAAGTACGGACTAAATGTTGATGAAAAGATGAAGGGTAAAGAAGTTCTGCAAATAAAAATAGTAAATTATAAAAAAACATATCTTTTATTTTTGATTGCAGTATTCAGCATGAAAAAATGAAAGAGAGAAGCACGCGAACCGGTGCGTGACACGTTATTACATTGAGTAAAGGCATTTTGATCAATCCTCTAATATCCGCACAGCACACTGCGTCCGATCTGAAACATTTTGCACATAAGAAAATTCAATAAGTATACATTTATTTGTTGAATTTTCTTATATTAAGATCGGACGATGTTAACAAATTTCACCCCTAATGCTGCTCTAGCACTACTCAGTACCAACCTGAAGTCGTATGACGTGTGGATGATCTGATTAATATGCCTGATTGCGTCCTACCCCAAATATGCGTACACGTCCGTCCCTCCAAAAAGTAAACTTTCTCAATTAAACAGCGAGCTCAGATGTTTCTTGGACTATACGGAACGACAATCAATACAAGTTCGCGTACTTGTAGCGAATTGATATTCGAAAACCAGTTCTTTATTGGCAACATCAAAGGCAACATCAGCTGGCTTTCACACAAATCCAGGACTTATTTGCGAGAAGCTGTAATATCCGCCACAGTGCCTAATCATCTATTCATCTAATCCTCCTTTATGTGCTTCTGCCACCAGGTTCAGATGTAATTGATTGTAAATTTTACTTCTACAAAATAACACCTGAATCTATTAACCAACAAATACTCCATTAGTGGCAGCGTCGTTGTGTTCCTGCGTGTGAGTGAGGTCACCAGTAAGCTCCCAAGGAGTTGCCGTGTAAGCAGCAGGGGAGGTATCGCGCGAATGATACTGAATATATCGCAAGCATTAATAGGCTACGGTACCCGCTATACATCAAGTGGGCCGTATGCTTGTATGCCTCCCGATGTAGTATAAAAAAAACTTTTGGTGAAGTTCTATGAGGAAATGATTGGAAGTTGGCAATTTGGTGCCATTTTGTTCCTCTGTGATGTGCACTAAAGGCCGGCTTTTAATCATATTACTCAACCTCAGAACTACCCAAATGATTACCTTCATCTAAAACTGCGTATATTATGCAACACTTCGACTGAAGTAATAAATGCCATAAGTGCATTTTAAACAATTGATCTGGTGTTGCATATTTTTTTCATGCAACGTCAGAGACATAGTCAGAAGTTATACAAGTATACTGCCCACTTGATGTAAAGTGCTTGCCGTACACTATTAAACTTGTAACACATAAATTGTCGCGTCCCGTTGTTGTTGCCCCTGCTGCTAAGCCAACAATTCCTTAGTTCAGTTCCTCAGTTGTGTAAAGTGTATGGAAAAATCATTGAAAGGAGAATGAGGGTGAAATCCGATGGAATGCTTGGGGAAGCACAGGGGGGATTTCGAAGCGGCAGAGAATGTACGGATCAAGTTTTTTCACTCCGCAACATCATAGAAAAACATCTGGCTATGGACCAGAAGGTTATCTGCGGTTTTGTGGACCTTGAGAAAGCATTTAATAGGGTCGTGCGAAAGAATCTCTGGAACATCTTGCCCAGATATGGGGTTGACGGTGACCTACTCCGTGCTGTACAATCCACCTTTGAGGATTGTACAGTATGTGTGCGAGTGGACGGCAGCTTATCGCCATGGTTTGATACCAACATTGGTGTCAGACAGAAATGCATGCTGTCTGCTCGGCTATTCAACGTGTATCTGGACAGCTGTCTTCAGAGTATGAGAAATATGAATATGGGAATGCGAATGGGTGACTCAGTAGTTAACTGTCAGCTTTATGCAGATTACGCGGTATTAATAGCAGAATCACCATCCGAACTGCAAACACTAGTCACAACAATGAAAGACGATTGTATGAAGAAAGGCTTCCAATTAAATAAAGTACGGACGTCTAATTAGTTGGTTTAATTAATCGTCAATTTCACCCTCTCTGTGTGCTACGAACATATTAAAACTCCTTGCATTATTTTTCACCCAATACAGAACGTTTATGTTGTAGTTTTATTTTGTTTTCGCGCTCTACGCCATCTAATACACGCACGACTATCGGCCACGGTAACTTCAAGCATCGTAGCCTTCGCCGATGCTACGTCTATACCGTCTGATACAAGGTCTACGCCGTCTGATACACATACGGCTATCACAGCCACCGTAACTTCAAGCATGGCACTGTCGTAGTCTGCACCTACGCTACGCGGCATTTTCTAATTACGAAAGCTAGGAACACAAAATCTTTTTCATAGAAGGCAGAAGTGGTCCACCGTCTGCCACCTAGCGTCATCATATTAGAATTAACGAGTCCTTTATCTATGCTTAAGAATTTTGCAAAGATACTGATTTTGTAATCAAACGACTGCCCCACAGGGAAAATTATATGCTTTCTCAAGTTAGGCTACACGTACTCGTATATATAATTTCTTGGGCATGTGGGTTTGACTATAAGATTTTTTGACCGCTGAATTATCACTTAATTACAAATATGAAGTTCAATAACACGTATTTAGTGGTATATGTCCATGCCTGTATTCAAACCAGGGACCATTCGATAAATAGGCTGGTTCTTTATCCATTGGTTCATCACAGCTCAATAGTCTACCGTTAGTAAAACGTGTTTTTATTATTCTTTAGTTGAACTGTTGCAAAGTATATGCAGTGGTAACATGCAGATAAACATGAGGCAGGGGCGGCGCGAACCCCCCCTCACTATCTCAGGGTCGCAGATCTCCATCTCGACCTTGAACTCCCTTCCATCATTAGTTTCATGAAGAAAGCATCTAGACGCTACTTCGAAACTGCCTCCCAACACCCCAACCCATTGATAGCCCGCGCTGTCAATTACACCCCGCGGATCGACGCCCGGGGGTTCCGGCGCAGACCGCGAAATTCACTCTTTGATCCCGATGATCGCATTACTGTTGCGAACGCCCCCTACCTCTCCCCCTCCAACCCCAACACTCCAGACACACACCACGCTCGGCGGCTCCGGGCGCGAAGAGTAAGGACTTCTGCGCGATACACCATGTACCTGGGCGCCTCTCTCCGACAGGCCCTTCAGGCACGAACCCGCGAGTTCGATTTGATTCTCCAACGACGTCCTGAGCCGAGGTCCGACCCCTCTCGGGGGCCCTTAGGCTGTCGTTTAACTTTGTTTTCTAGGCTGTGGCGCCTCACACCCGCATCTCTAGTCCGGTGACGTAGTGACAGCCCACTCGGGGATAACTACATAGTCAGGTCAAAAAAAAAAAAAAAAAAAAACGCGAACTCATTACGTTGTAAGTTAGTCGTTCTGCTTCTCAGCGAGGGAAGCCATATGGCTATAGTATCTTAGTATGCTGGATATGTGTTACACGATATAGTGTCTTAGTATGCTGGATATGTGTTATGAAATACGTCGCTCCAACTAATATTTGTTTGTCAAAATTCCTGCTAAATTAAATACTTTTCCGGCTACAGTGGTGGAAGCGAAAATATCATAGACATTGTTTATAGATGTGATCATTTTTAAATCTGTTCATTTGTAGGTTTTTCTTTTTTACCAAACGTTGAGAGATAAATAGTGAACTATTAACTCCACTTATTAAGGCTGACATCGTAAACATTTTATAAATTACTAGCTGACCCGCCAAACGTTATTCTGCCATGTAAATTATGTCTTATTTTTATTTTACGAAATATACTTTACAACCTATTATTATACATATCAAATATACACAAAAAAATCATAAAAGTAAAGCCGTTTCGGAGGAGTACGACCACAACCACCGTGACACTAGATTGTTATATAAGATAAACATGTTATTTAATATGTTGGCTAATTTTTGAGCTATATTCAAAATTTCTTCTCCCCTCTCCCGTCTCCCCTCTTACGACGATATATGGCTCTTCAATTTCTACGAGCTCGGTGGCACAGTGGTAGCTTACGTTATGAATTAAAGAAGCAAATAAGGTGGGTAAGAACCGAGTCATGTCGCTCGGTTCCCTCTGTCTACTCCCTAAAGGACTTGTCGTAAAGGCACAGATAGATTGTCATATCTTCTTGTTAACATAATGTCCAATGATGTCCATTATTTATAACTTAAAGTGCAAATAAAGCATATTCTATCTATCTAGTTCCGGGTAGAATCACATTAGAATCGCTTACGCATATGTATCTAGGAAAAATCATGTTTATATCGAAGACTTTAATTGTAATAAGTATATGTAATAAATAAAACATTTCATATTTAACAGAATATTTTAAATGTGACGAATATTTTGCTCCAGTAACGCTCCTCGGAGACCATAGTGGCAGCGGAAATGAGAATTGAGGGAAAAGTTGTTGACAACTACTTAAAATTTTCCTATTTCCTTTTAGTTTTCTACTTTAATGATCATTTATTTAAGTTGTATATATGTATGTATATCTTTACGCCAGGTCCCTTGCGGGGTAAACAGAGAGAACCGAGCGCAATAAGACGCGGTTCTTACATACTTCACTCGCTTCAGTGACATTCATAGCTCTTTTCATGCACGCTCGCCGGTTCCTGGGGCTCCTGACATCTTCTTATAAAACACGGCCAATTTGGTCATGGTAGGTTAGTCTCGGTCTTCCTCGGCTCCTACATCCTTCCACTTTTGCATTGTATATCTGTTTCGTCATTCTTTCGTCCCGCATTCTTTCTACATGTCCGAACCAACGGAGCATGCCTTTTCTTAACACCGACACTCTCTTTCAGACCAACTCTTTATTATTTAAGTTACATAATTGATATTATGCCAGCACCCAAAATTAATGGATATTTACTTGTAATGAATTTAAGCTCGCAATATATTTTGATAGATAAATTTAAAGATATATTAAGAGTCCACATATTTATTTTTTGTGTCCCAAGTGTTATTTTTTTATGGTAGATAATAATATCATAAAATGACAACTCAGTAATATCAAAAGCTACTCCTAGTAATATGGGACACTGTCAAATAAAACAGATACTGTTCTGATAATAAAACAGATAATGAAATTGACTGTAGCTCTGAAAATGATTGAACTAACTTAGTTTTCGCTCCTCTAAGCTATTTATTATTATTTGTATATATTAAGACATACAAAAGGATTTTTTCTTCATTACACAAAGGATAAACATGGTAATCGATATCCCTCCGTCACGAGAAACGATTTGCGTCACGGGATACGTTCATACAAATAAACAACTGCCTATCGAGCCGGCCCACTCTTTCTTCGAACTTTTGACTCAATGGAAATTTTGTAGCCAAAAATATATTTCCTACGCTGTATTCCCACGGGTGACCATAAAAAGTGTAGGCAAAGTCTAGAATGTGTCTAAAAGAGATTATGAGTTAGAAACGGTACTCAAATGGCGTGGAAAAAAAATTGGACGCATGATTTCTTTGACTTTAAATCATTGTCATATATAAATTGCCGATAAGTTTATTTTAAAGTTATCTGCAATTTATGGCAATGCTACTAAGGTTCTATTAAGAGTCGTTTCCGAGGTATTATTGTCGTCACTTATTATTATCTACAACAATTAATTCAGGTGTATTGCACGTGTTAGTTAATTATAGAACATGGCGGGCTTGACCATTTCAGAATACTTAGTTAAACCAAAAATAGATACAGAAAAGTATAGGAAATAAGGTAACTTTAATTTTATTTTATTTACCTATAGATTATATGTACGTATAATGTATAAGAACCGAGTCATGTTCTCGGCGGCTTCATGGTGCTCGGTTCTCTCAGCCTACCCCGCAAAGGACTTGGCGTGGAAACATAGACAGATAGTTAAATTTACAGACAATTTGAACTACACCACTTTTTGTACAGGTGAATTCTAATTGACTATATACCACATAGCCCGTCGTGGCTGCCCTGATTACAAAACATCGGCAATTTGAATTTATATTCTGTCTAAATGCGTACATTTCCAGATGATGCATATAACTGACTTCGCTGTTGTGATTGTTTCTGTGCGTAGGCGGTATCTGTAACGAAATATGCTACCACAACTCTAGTAGTTGCGTTTAATTGGCCAATTCTTAAGGCAGGCTACAGACTATTTATTCAACATCACGGTACGTCGCTCATTCGAAAAAAAGAAAGAAAGTAAGGAAAGGCGATTCCCATGGGATAACGGGTACCCGTGAATGAAGTCGCGGGCTGCAACTAGCACGCTATAAAATTCTGCCAATTCTATCGGTGAATAAAACATCCCTGACGCAATTCTATGCCGTTGGGGCAGGAAGGTTCTCGAATGGAAACCACGAACCGGAAAACCTGCAGTCTCTACGATAGACAACCGAACCGACCTTGTGAAGGTTGCAGGAAACCTATGGATGCAGGCGGTAGAGGTCTATGTTATGTGTCAGTGGTCGTCCGTTGGCTGAAGTGCTGATGATGATTTTGAATTTGAATATAAAAATTTTCACCATTTTCATCGGTCATCATATGTATCTATCCATATACCAAGTCCCAGGTCATAGTTATCAATATTTACAATGCATTCCGTATTTACATTCTAAAGCAAGTGCTAAAGAACTATAGCTAAAAGTAAAACACTTTACAATGTTGCTAAATGGCGTCTAGCTCCATAACAAATACATTATAGAAACGTTTCCATACGTTTAACCTCGCTCGTCGAATAAAACCTCAGTTTTACAGTTAAAGTGGATAAACGACTTTCCGGCAAAAAATAAAAGGAGGAAACGTAGAACAAAAAAGTGTCTTGTAATAAAGAAGGAGACTTCGTGATTGTGTGCCAAGTGCGGGGATAACTACGACCATGATTCATTACACGGCGGCAGCGGGCGAAGGGAAAACCGACAGTTTAGATTACCTTTTTAAAAATAAAAATCCCAGGCCAAGGCTAAAGCATGTAATATTCCTTCAAACACGCTGTAACATAATTTCACTTCATAAACAAGTTCAAAATATGAAAGCAATCATTTTTTTTCATTAATTTTTTCATTAATTTGAAAAAAAAAGATAATAAAGTGTGTGTGTGTGTCAGCTCAGACGCACGACTGGAGTTTTCTCGTTGGGAATGATAATTATGATATATATCGAATAGAAACAGAGGGTAAATGAATGCATCTTCTGAAATAATAAGAATAAAATGTATATTATTCATAAATATGAATATAGTTCATATATGTTATAGGCTTACGAATTAACCGCATTTACGCGTTTTTCGGATTCCTCTTCGTTAGGTACGACTCGAACCAATTTCTTACATGTTTTTCAATGTTTTTTTTTAATTTTAATCACTTGATGATTTGTTTAATCCTACTAATATTATAAACGCGAATGTTTGTATGGATGTATGTGTTAATGTTTGTTCCATTTTCACGCCTCAACGCGTGAACGCATTTGGATGAAATTTGGTAGGTAGATAGATGAGGTACTGGATAAACATATAGGCTTCTTTTTATCCCGGTGATATATTACCGTGGGATAATTTAGATGTTTATATGTTTGAATCGTTCTAAATATGGTTGTTTTATTTCGCTTTAACGTATCAGCGGCTTTTCATCTACTACTATTCCACACTATCCCACAGGAACACATCACCGGGATAAAAAGGCAACGTTTTATCCCAGTGATGTGTTCCTTTGGGATGACTTCTTCGCGTCCGCCTTCTTTGCGCCCGCCTTCGCGTTTGCCTTCGCCTTCATCTTTATTTTTCTTTGGAGTGATACTTAATGTATTACAAGCGTTCATAGGCTACGGTAACCGCTTTAGATGGGCTGTGTGCCTTCCGACGACGTTGTATATTAAAACTCAGTTAAAACATCTAGTTTTTTGTTAATGCGTTCCCTTGATTTTACTTCTCACAAAATTTCCGTACCGGGTCTTATAACTCTAAATCATTTCTTAAGGAGTAAACTCCAAAAATTAATTTAAATTCCTCAATGTCATTACACGTCATAATGAGGCGTCGTCGGATCATATATATTTAAAGGAAATGGTTGAAATTAACAAACTGCCGGACAAAACAACGCCTTTAATTATTTATCTGTCTAGATATCGTCGTCGCATTAGAAAAAGGGCTAAAAATACAGACTAATAGATTTAAATGGTCTATTTCGTTTTCCCTTTGCTCAGTATGATCTGTGCCGATTATTCGTACGTTTATGCGTTATATTATCAATCCAGTGAATTATTAGTAAAAAAACTTTCACTAAACGTATGTAGAAATTACAATTCAAAGAATAGTAAAACAAATAAAATCACACTTCATTTATAATCATTTTTTAGGATTTTTTAAAAGAGCATGCAGAGTAAATATTGTAACAACTGTTACTCTTGGTTGAAAATGTCATATCGGTGATTGTTGTCAACACAACAGTTATTTTACAAAGTAGATTAATTGTCAAAAATCGTCAGTAATTGGTAAAACGGAAAATAAAAAATCAGTAAATCTACTGTGAAGTAGATATTTTAACAAGCGGTACTTCCGTTAAAAAATTGTTTATTCAATAGATGTTTTAAGATTTAATATATATAAAACTGCCCTAAAAAAATTTTTTTATTGATGTGTAACATCTTTTCTCTCGCTTTCCTGTTATCTGTGAGAGTGATTTGTGAAAAGGGACGGAAGCGTGTACCAGAAAGCCGGGGTAGCACGCGCTATTTCCAATGAGTGCGCGCGATGATAGAGTTGACCATCAATTGGTACCAACGTATTTTCCGAGAGGTTGGTACTATTGCTGATATAATTTATAGTATAAGTAATGAAAGTGGCTTTTTATTACTTATACTGCAGAATAAGTTATTATAATGCCAACAAACTAATATCAATGGTTAGGAACTAATACTTTGTTGTATTTGTGAAAGTGATGATCATAAAAGATTCCGGCGAATTGAGAACCTCCTCCTTTTCTGAAGTCGGTTAATAAATACGAATATCATACTACGTCAGAAGGCATATAAGCATACGACCCACCTGATGTAAAGCGGGTACCGCAGCCTATTAACGCTTGCGATACATTTATTAATTATCACTCGCACGATGCCTTCTCTGCTGCTTACACAGCAACTCCTTGGGAGCTTACTGGTGAGCTCACTCACACGCAGGAACACTACAACCTTCTAGGGAGTTGTTATTTGGCTGCGGTTTTCTGTGAGGTGGAGGTACTTCCCCAGACGGGCTGCTTTGATGCTTAAATGCTCTCTTAAATATTATCTTTGTATATACAAATATTATCTTTAATTTAAAATATTTACTTAGCATGATAGCAATTACCTATTTGAAAATAAATGCGATCCTAAACTGTTCAATCATTTAGGTTGCAAAGCAGAATGCTTAAAATCGTTCTACTATCTTTTTTCCAATTACTCGTGGTTTATAAGATAAATAATAAATTTGCTTTAATTAAATCAACATTACATTACAGACGGGGTGCTTTGATGCGCCCTACCTCTAATAACTTAGAATTTAATCAGAAGAAATTTGTAGGAGTAGGAAGTTTTGGAATTGACTTCTAACAAAAAATTTACATATATGTATTTTTGTACATATTTGGAACAACATGTACCTACATATTTGTAATTTGTAATTATCACTAGCTCGGAGCAGAAGGAAAACATCGTGAGGAAACCCGCTCGTCCATGAAATTATATTTTGACCTTATCTAAGAATGATCTGATTTTCCCTCAGGGTTGTAGAGATCAGACGGTACGGCTTCATGTAAAAATCAGTATCTCCACCAAATCTCTAGGCTTAGGTAGTGGACCTTGTCTAACCTAATGGATTAGGAAACGGGATAGCGCTAGGAAGAAGATTTGATTCGTAATTTGCAAAGCGCTTTGGCTTTCTTATCAATATTACTAATTCTATTTACATACTTCATATAAAATTTTAAGGCGCCATCTACCAGTATTTGAAGTAACTAGCTTGTCGCCACGATGACTAGTAGCGCCATCTATTGATAATCGCGTGGACAACGTAGGCTCATAAAGCAAGAAGCTGCATCTACTTGTTTAGAAACGCCCTCATCGCTTCTTGCCTGCTTTAAAACGTGTAAAGGATTTAACTGCCTTTCAAAAGCAATAGGTATGTAACTATTGTACTCATAGTATTTCTTACATGGTGAGTTACATAAAAGTTTATCTGTATTATTTGTTTGCAGTCGCTCACCTATGTCCCCAAAACATACTACCTAATAAGAATTTGATACGAATGCATGTAAAAATATCAGAAAATCGTACCTTCTATAGCATCTAAACATACCTACCTAAAATCACTTCTAGAAAATGCACCCATGAGTTTATACTTAAATATCAAGTCAATGTTATTATTTCGTTTAAATTTCAAAGATTTTAATATTATTATATGTATATTTATTAATGTGTCTTTAGTTAAGTAGGTACCTATTTATAGGTAGATATCATGTCAGCTGATATCTTCAGAGTTTTCTTTTAAATTACAAATCTGGGATTGAAGATATAGCTGATCCCCGCCATCTACTTAATTTTTTTCTTTTTTGTGTTGGTTGAAGACCATTCTCTGTCCTGTTGACATACACGTGGTACATCCGAAAAGCCAAAATCTACAGGGGCGGAAAAAGCAGGAAAGCGGTAGCGATCTGTCATACACCGCGCCGGATCGCGCCCTCTTTTTGTGTGACAGGTTGCATACAAACACGAATGTTACAAAAAATCTCGTCCCGGATTGCTGCCGCTTACCCGCTTTTTCCGCTCTTGTGGATTTTAACATCAACAGTATGATTTTGCAAACAAATCTAAACGAACACTGATATAACTCCAAATATAGAAAGATAAAGCATAGCGAAGTTTAATTAAGAGTAATCCGACTGGTTTAATGCATTCGCCTTAAAGAAGATCGCACCAAAGTAAATTCTCTGAAGAATGGTGGTGTTTCTACGAGCAAGTCCGGACAGCAAAAAGTTCCCGAAAAGGTGTAGCATTAGTAGTGGGGGTAACAAGTACACAAGTGATAAAGTCGCCTATATTTTATAATATCTAGAGCTGTAAAAGAGGAAAAATCGGAGATAAACTCAAAAGTTCACAAATATACTATTATGCTATTGCGCCTTATTTTACAAAGTCGTATGAAAGTCGAAAACATATTTGTACAGTTTAAGAAGATTTATGAAACGTAGAACCACTTTCTGTAAATAAATTTTGCTTCCAGAAAATTCATGTCATTTTTTAGGGTTCCATACAAACCGTATAAAGAAAAACTGAAACCTTATAGGATCACATTGTTGTCCATCCGTCAATATTCTTTTTCTCAGTAACCCAGGGAGGTGTTAAGATGAAATTAATACCACATAGGTACTCAAATTTGCAATCCCATGAAGCAGTGAAAAAAAATTTTTTTTTTAGTGAACACAATCAAAAGATACGGCTGTTTATGCCCCGTTTATGCCGCATATTTTGACACTCATAAGGGAATCAACTGTAAGGTACTTCGCGTTGAACTAGAATCATGAAATTTGGCAAGAAGCAATGTCATGCAGCACATGCAAAAGGAAAAATTCCGAAAACCGTAAACTTGCAGTTAGAAGACATACTTTTTTTTGTACTGTAACTACAAGTTTACGATTTTAACTAGAAGTTTTTATTATAAACTTATTTGAAGTTAGTAAACTAACCTCGACCTATGTAGATGGATAGGGACAACATTTTTCCAACGGCAAAGTTAAGTTCCTTCCTCAACCCAGTTTACATTTTAGTTGGAGCAATGTTCGGAGCTTTCATAGTTTATTTTCCAATTTTCAATTTTACGTATAGACTTTAATATTGTAATAAATAAATGCTGTGGGGGCTGATTTTGGGGGAAAACTTACAGTATTATCATGAAAACGGGAAAAATTATCGAGACTCGATTTCGTAATAGTCAAACTATTTACGTACCTACAAGTTTATACAGAACCCTCAGTGTGCGAGTATCGACACGCACTTAGCCCGGTTTTTTATGATATGATGATTTCCATGCCTTATAATACGTTATATGATTATACATGTGATAAGATTACCAAAAATCATTTAAAAATTACATTTTTTAGAAATACCATGCATATTTAGGAAAACGTACAAAGATATTTATTGTAAAAAATATATAATGATACCTCGTGAAGTGAGATTCTTGCTACTTCCGCTTCTTCTTCTTAGCGTTATCCCGTTTCCTAATCCATTAGGATTGACGGGGTCCGCTTTCTAAACCCAAAGTTTGGCGAAGATACTGATTTTTACATGGAGCAACTGCCGTCAGCCTCCACAACCCAGGGGAAATACCAGACCTTCAGGTCCCACGTCTTTCGAAATATAATGTCTCGTACGTGCGGGTTTCCCCCAATGCCCAATGTTTTCTTATTATGTTGATACTGTTGATTGTAGGCGCTTGGTGGAATTTTGAAGACATCTCGTTAATGATAATACTTGCACTTGTACAGATTCCACAATTTTATCGACCGGTTTCACCTTTACAGCATTATCAAGGTCTTTGATTGATAATTTTATTTTATTTTCTTTTCTTTATTAGGGATATCAACAGCATAACATATAAATCAAATATAGTACATGATTCTATTTATAATGCCGTAAAGGCGAAAACGGTCGGTAAAAATTATTATTAAATAAAATTGTGAAGTGGAATCTGTACAAGTGCAAGTATTATCATTAACGAGTGGCCCAATGTTTTCCTTCACCGCCAAGCAAGTGACACATATAACAATGAACATAAATCCGAAAACATGAATTTGTGGGGCATGCCAGGATTCAAACCGGTAACCAGTTGGCCAATATGCCAGTACTTTATCCACTGTGCTATCACTGCTCTAATTCTTGCTAGTTCCGCGTAACAGTGTAAAAAAAGGAACTAATAGACAATCATCCGTTCCAAATTGATTGATTTCCGAAGCTGCTAAATCAGCCGTGAAGGCTGTAATAAAGAGCGCAACTCGCGATTAATTAAGATAGAGGCCTCGTAAAGTCGGCATTCTGGACACGCCCTCTGCTTCGTTTGCTCAACACGTCTTACGTGTATTGTATGCCAGACCGCGGTCAAATAAATTATACGCCATTTGCCGGGATTTTTTTCTGTAACGTAGGTAAGAGAACGCGCGATTCTATTACGGTGAAACGATGTTATGGATCAAAAATTTATCATTTTAATACGGATTTCAGACACTGAGCCTTCAGAGGTACTCGTTATATTATGGGAATGCCAAGTAGATGTTGGCCTTTATTATGGTAACAAATAATTCCTCTCACTTCTTAGCAGATCTTTCGAATTTTCTTTTTCTTTGAATCATTGACGAGCTCGGTGGCACGGTGATTAATGACGCGACTTTGACACCAGCGCTCCTGGGTTCGATTCCCACACAGGACAAACATTTGTGTGCATGGGCATGCCTGTTTGTCTTGGTCTGGGTCTTGGGTGGTTTGAGAGGACTGGGCAAGGACCACCTCACAGAAAACCGTAGCCAAATAACAACTCAGTAGAGGGTTGTTGTATTCGTGCGAATGAGTGAAGTCACCAGTAAGCTCTAAGGAGTAGCTGTGTTAGCAGCAGAGGTGGCATCGCACGATAGTTAATATGTTCATAGATGGAAACCGCTTTACATCAGGTGGGTGGGTCACTCCCGACGTTGTATAAACAAAATACTGTTTGTCGGTTGGTAAATGAGCATGCGACGAAGCCCTGGTGTTATGCGGTAGATTTATAAACCCTATAACGTAGTATAGAATTCCATCCACATCAACTCTTACTCATCCCACTTCAGGGATACGACCTCTTCAACCGAAGGGGTTTAGAGCATACTCCACCACGCTGCTCAAATGCGGATTGGTGGAGGCCAGTGTTTTCAAGCCGCCCGAGGGCCACTGACTTAGCTTAACGACTGTCATTTATCGACAACAGCCGGGACCGACGGCCTATCGTGCCCTCCGAAGAACGGAGGAACTCGAGATAGATAAACCCATCCATAGACAGGCTGCGGTCGGCGTTGCTTAACATGTGTGTTCGGTTAGAATGGCATGCGCAATGACGTCATCGATCTCTCACATAGTGTAGTGTGCAGTATAGAATTAGTAGACGAAATTCAACGAATAGCTAAACTTAGTGACCTCGCTCTCAAAGTGAGCACGCTGAAGTGATTTACGTGAAGCTTATTTTCTTGTGAGTTATTCTTTATGTAATACGTTCATCAATGAACAAAATAGATCAATTTCACGAACTCAATCAATGAACAAAATAGATCAATTTCACGAACTCAATCAATGACCAAAATAGATCAGTTTCACTAACTCAATCAATGAACAAAATAGATGATTTTCACGAACTCAATACAATGTTGTTTGTTTTCGGTTTGATTAATAAGAATTAGCAGTACACAGTAGTAACAGCAGTGATAGTCCAGTGCATAAAGAGCCAGCCCCGACTGAGCCCCCGTTCGAATCCTGGTGAGTGTATTTAGGTACTACATTGTCCCAGATATAACATTTCAAAAGACGTTTAACCCGACCTAGGAGCGATATGATTTTCCTTCTGGGTTGTGGAGATCTAACGGCAGCCGCTCTATGTAAAAATCAGTGTCTTCGCCAAAATTAAAAATCGCCGAATAAGCTTTTAATTAGGATTGACAGGGCCCGCTACCTAGCGGGCCCTGTCAATCCTAATGGATTCAGAAACAGAATTACCCTAGGAAGAAGAAGGTCAGTGCACAACAGTGAATTGTAAATAACTACTATTTAACTCCCAAGATACCATCAATCTTGTATCCCAACAATTAGATTTTCTAGCAATTATATTTTTTTTAACCTTACACAGCAACTCATTGGAAGCTTACTGCTGACCTCACTCACACGCAGGAACACAACAACCCTCTAGGGAGTGTTATTTGGCTGCGGTTTTCTGTGAGGTGGAGGTACTTCCCCAGACGGGCTGCTTTGATGCGCCCTATCTCTTAAAACATCCAGACCAAGACAAACAGACATGTTCATGAACACAAATGTTTGTCTTATGTGGGAATCGAACTCACGAGCGTTGGTGTCAAAGTCGCGTCATTCGCGACTAAGCCACCGAGCTCATCATATCCTCTGCATTTCGACTCATATAGAACATACGGGGTGTGCACTTTTGATTACTGGCATTAAATTTGGTTACTTATCTACGTAACTTTTATAACATTTCATTTTGTAAAAAGAGTGATACTCATAACATAAATACTAGATATAAGCATAATCTTGTGTTACATCCAAGCCGTCTCCACAAAATAAGTAATTCTTTTATGGGGCAATGTATACGGTTCTATAACAAACTTCCCAGCAATATAAGAATCAGTGCTCACCTAGTCATGAACTGCACAGTAGGGAAAAAATTGTGACGATTCCAAACAAATGTAGCCATTTTTACGGAATAAAAAGATTTTGACTTTGACTTTGACTTAACGCTACCAAACACATTAAACGCTTTTCGTGTTTCTCTTGAGAAACATATTTTTATATTGCGTAAGATAGCAAACAAATATATGGCCTACCTGATGGGAATCGGTGACCGTAATCAGAGACTACCTAGTGACCTGATTCACTCTCAGGATTAAAACAACTTTTCGCGGATTTTTTTATCTACTACAGTTTTGCTGTGTGGTATTTTCCCCCATTCTGGTGCTGTTTCTTATAATTTAATGTGCCAATGTCTTGTTTCTCTTTCACCAGAGCTTTGTATGCCAATCAAACAACGTAGTTGGTTTTGAATCTAAAAATTCGGCCACTTACGCCCAAAAATATTATTATTATTTATACAACTTCGGAAACCATGCAAGCATACGGCCCACCTGATGAAAAGCAGTTACCGTAGCAGTACCCTAACCTCTACTCCTTAGAAGCTTATTAGTGTAGCCTCACTCACTCGCAAGAACACAACTTCCCCAGATGGGCTGTTTTGATGCGCCCAACTTCTCTTAAAGAAACAGAAAAACAGACACGTTCGTACACACAAATGTTTGCCTTGTTTGGGTTCGATACCCCCGAACGTTAGTGTTAAAGAACCTAACCACTAACCACTCGGCCACCAAGCTTGTCATATTTGTACTTATAGTACAAAGTAGATTTTGACGAGCTCTGTGGCTCTGTCGTGAATGATGCGACTTTGACACCAACGCTCGTGGGTTCGATTCCCACACAAGGCAAATATTTGTGTGCAAGATCTGAATGTTTTAAGAGAGGTAGGGCGCATCAAAGTAGCCCGTCTGGGGAAGTACCTCCACCTCACAGAAAACCGCAGCCAAATAACAATTCCCTGGAGGTGTGTTGTGTTCCTGCGTGTGAGTGAGGTCACCAGTAAGCTTCCAAGGAGTTGCTGTGTAAGAAGCAGAGGAGGCATCGCGCGAGTGATACTTAATATATCGCAAGAGTTAATAGGCTACGGTACCCGCTTTAAATCAGGTGGGCCGTATGCTTGTATGCCTCCCGACGTAGTATATAAAAAAAAACAAACAGGACTGCGAACTTACACAGACGTGATAAAAAACCTCTTCAATATGTTTAGTACCGACGACGCGGAAAATTAAATAATCAATCTGGAGTTGCGTTATTAACCACCGCGCCACCAAGTTCGTCAAAACGTATTAACAACAATATATGTCAAATATAACACGCTCGAATATCATTGACCTACATTATTTCACTCCATTTCTCACGAGGAGGAAGTCTATCACTCTGTCTTGACGCTTCATCCATATTCGTCAATGGTCGCGCGCTGATAAGAAAAACTTCTCACGTTACGTCTCCGGAAGACACGACCGATTTCATAATATCCCCGATTTTATTCATCTCGTAAAAAACATATCTTAAGGATGAATATGTACTTGCATGTAAATCTTGCAGTAAGATAATAGATGTGTGACTCCTTATATGTTCGCAGGTAGGTCCATGTTATTACGTGGGCTTACATACTAATGAAAACAATGTGTATTACTATACAATTATTATGTATTCGCAATGATCATGTTAGAAACAGAGTTGGTCTGAAGGAGAGCGTCGGTGTAAAAATAACAAGAGGCATGCTCCGTCGGTTCGGGCATGTGAAAAGAATACAGGTAGAAAGAATTACGAAAGAGATATACAACGCAAAAGTGGAAGGAAGTCCGAGCCGAGGAAGGCCAAGACTTACCTACCATGACCAAATTGATCATGTTCTATCAGGATCTTTAGAAACCGGCGAGCATGCTCGAGAAGAGCAATATGTCAAAGAAGCGAGTGTAGTATGTAAGGATCGAGCCATTGGCGCTCGGTTCTCTCTACCTACCCCACCTGAGTGAAATTTATTTATTTTCTATTTGATATGAAATAGAAACTCGCAAATCTTCCGATTATTCCTCCTCATCTATTACACTCCTCGCCCCTAAACTTTTTTAATAGCTGTAAAAGGGTGAAAACAGCCGAAGTTAGTACATGTTGCGTGTTAACAATGTGCTAAAGAGCTTCATCTTAGGATCGCGGGAAAAGATTTAGGTGAAAGAAGCTTATTTTTGGTCGAGCTGACAGGGCGATAGTGTAAGGCCCATTACAGGCAAATTATGGCCGCCATTATTGTCCGCGTGTCCCACGTTCACGACCGTGAGTTACGCCCGCGGCGGGTCAATGGGTTTTGTGTAACAAAATCTTTTCCAATGGTAGCAACACAACTTATTCAATGCATAAATTGCTGAGGGTTTAATATAAATATATACAGGTATTTCTTAGTTTGTACTTGCGTATAATTTAGCTACGTTTATCTATCTATAACTTCACGCCAAATCACTTGCGGCGTAGGCGGAGAGAATCTTGCGCCATATAACTCTAGCCTTACTCGCTTCTTTACCATTCATTGCTCTTCTCATGCACTCTCGCCGGATTCTAAGTCTCAAATATCACCTTCTGATAACGGTCAGTTACGTTTTTATCGGTAGAGTTAGCGAGCGGCTAGCAAGCCTCCCTTCGGGGAGCCGTGCTTTCTGATCGATGGCTAAAGCTTCCGAGGGAAGCTTTTGTCAGTCGTCCATACCACCATTGCAGAAATCGGATGGCACTCTTGCCTATAGTATTAAAGAGAAAGCCGATTTACTGGGCAATCTCTTTGCCTCTAACTGTGCCACCTACCATCCCGAGGTGCAGTAGCTCATTGCCGGAAATCTCAATTACCCAGCGAGATGTCCGACGGGCGTTGCTCTCCCTCATCAATTGCACTGAACAAGTCCGGTCTTCAGCAAGTACTGTAGTTACCTGTGGACGGGGACACCTGGTTACCAGCTAGGACCTTGTATTTTGATGCAAAGACGAGCTGTGAGAATCGTCGATGATCCTAAACTCACACACGGTATTGAGCCCTTGAGGTTAAGGAGAGATTTCATCACCCTTTACGTGTTCTACTGATTGTACAATAGGTTGTGTTCTGAGGAGTTGTTGCATATGATGCCAACACCCTCGTTATACAATCGCACAGCTCGCCGATGACGGGAAGTGCACCCTCACACGCTGGAACCGCAATGGTCGCGTACTGTACGGTTCCAGAGAACTCTCAAGTTGTGGAATGAACTCCCAGCCGAGGTTTTCCCTTTAAGAAAGGCGTGAAGAGGTTTTTATAGTTACTCCCCCAGTGTTGCAAATGTACTACTAATGTAGGTATAATATATATGTATATATATATACCACCAAGCTGAAAACAAGCGTACCGCCTACCTGATGGTAATGAGTTACCGTAGCCTATGGATGGATTTTCTTCAGAATATAGAATACGAGAATAAAAATATGAGGAGATCACGTGAATTTAACTGAATATCAAGTTAAAAATGGCATATACGTTTTGTCTATAACATTAAATCTATAAATTTCTAATATATAGAATTCGTATATTCGAAGCTTAACTTTGCATGATCAAAATTTCCACTATTGGACAAACTCACGCAATTTGAATTTGTGTACAGGCTAGGTCGTAGACCTCGTCTAATGTGGCTCAAGTTACTTGGTACCTACACATTCACAAACATCGTTAGTAGACTTAATTTACCATTGACATTTAGCTCTGTATTTTCCTTTAGGAGAGGAAAATCAAGGAAAGAGGATGATTTAGAACATAATCCTCTTAGTTGCTGGATTTCAGGCGAGTAAAAGAATGTTTTCAAGCAGATATCATCAGTCACCATCGTCCACAACCCACAGCAGTCACCTAATATGATATACGCCGACACAAATAGGACTGAAATAAAATTTCTGTGTTTGTCCATAAATTACACAGCGCCATCTAGTCCCAAACTAATATAAGTGTTATGTAACTGGCGAAAACTAGGTAATGTTTTTTTTGTAAATACATATACATTTGATATGAAAGTCACCCAGGCAAACAGAAACCGATATGTTCTTTCATACAATGTTTGTTTGTCTTGTGCAAAAATGGGATCCACAACCCGCGATGTCAAACTAATGACGGAGCCACTTAACATTCAGACTCAAAAGCTTATATAAGTTGTAAGTCTGGTACGCTTAACGACGCCATTGAAATTGATTTGAATATTATGAGTGTAAACAAAAGGATCTAGTGTTTCGACATATTCGGATGTAATTCTAACAAAATAACGAATAACACAACATATATTTAAAACAATAATAATACGAAAAACAAATAGATAATATATTCGAATGACGTTATTTCAATTAAATTAACCAACATTAGGTATATTAATAAAATTTGCTGAGAAAGCAACTAAATTATAGACTAACGAGCAAACCAAAATCATGTAACAGTTATAAATAGTGAAGTGATGTACGCGGACAGTGCGGCGACTTATTAACAGGGTCTGAGGACGAGCCGGGTAAAGTTTGACGAAGTTAACCCATTAACAAGGTCACTAAATCATACGCGTCACTATAAGTTGGCTGGTTGTCCCGCAGAATTATTTTAATTACCATCATAAGTTTATAACCAAGCTTAGCACAAACTTTAATCCATCTAACTATCTTTCGATCACATAAATAAGCCAACTTTGTATTCGATTAAACAATATCTTCTTCAGCGACTTCTATATTTTCCTGATGTTTATTAATTTTTTTTGATATGTAAATGTTGAATTATTCTCTATCAAAATAAAAAATGAGAAGGTATACCCGCTGGTTTTAGCCGATTGTCCAATGACCTAGAGCCAGAAACATTTACAAGAGTGTGCTCACCCTACAGTGTTCTCGGGAAATGCCACTAATGCCAACTGTACGGTCATGCAATCCCGGTCCACGCTTTTCCCCCGCCTTAGTGTGGCAAAAAACCGGTATATCTGTTTCCGTGTTTGCGGGCAAACTGAGGGCTACATGCAGCTCGCAGATGTACATCTTAACGAACTGTTTGTGGAGGCGGGAATCGATGGCTCTCACGCCATAATGCGCAAACGAAGCGCCTCCATGCTCAATCGATTACGTGACAGCCCCAACAGCATCCTGAGGTCTATCGCCGACAGCTGGGGCAGCTCGCTGCTGGCGCACTGGCACAATATGCATTGCTAATGCAGTTACGGTGCGCCTGCGGCGGATAACGGTTGTTTTACATTACATTTTTCAAGTTGTGTATTGACTTTTTACTAACATACTTTATAAAAAAATTGTTACTAACGCTATGGACGTATAGTCTGGTAATAAACGTATTATTATTATATTATTTAACAAAAGCCCCGGAATTGGGTCGACTTACGGCCAGTAACGCGATTAGTGCATCCAATCCCGTAAGTCCTCTATATCCTTTACTTAGCTTACATGAGTGTTACTTAACACTCTAAAGCTACACCCACCTCTCAGTCCTTCATTGACAGTAACTTCTTCCTTCCATCTACTGTGGTCAAGGAACCCTAATTAATTCGCACACTCGCCTGTTCTTTAAAAATCGCCGCCACCTTTGTAACTCTTGCTCTTTTAACCTTTGCTCTGCTCAGAATGACGCTTGTGTCTTTCCGTAAATCCTGAGGCAATCGCTTCCGATGAAGTCTTGATGGCAGTTGCGCGCACTTCATAAAGGCAAAAAGACATTGCCTACCCTATCAATTTGATGAATACCATCCGATGTTTCTTAATTCTTAAACATAGTTTTTAAC
The DNA here is from genome assembly GCA_947507595.1 of Pyralis farinalis. NCBI lineage: Eukaryota > Metazoa > Arthropoda > Insecta > Lepidoptera > Pyralidae > Pyralis > Pyralis farinalis. Next base: position 22,602,226 of record OX382264.1, on the reverse strand, counting down.
TAATATTTCGTAGCAAAAACAAAAAATTAAAAACAGCTCCATCTATCGGTATCGATGCAAGTTATTAAAATAGATTCATTAATACCCGCTACATTGATGTGCTACACTAGCGCCGCAATGGGAGCTTAACGACAGAGACACAAACTATTTTTGTCTAAATTTACATTATGTGTGCCGGGTTGGTAATACGAATAGTGTAGTGTGCATTCCTGTAAATACATTGCCCACAATAACACAAATAACGCACACAATCGCATAGTTTAGACAGTGTCTTTTCAACCGAACCATGACATAAATGACCGAAGTGTCGCGAACATTGCTACGTAAATAAAATACTATTACTACGTATTAAAAGAGTAGTTTGCTCCATATAATTACAGTGAAAGAAACTGCCATTTCTTTTTTTCGTATAAAATTGATATTATTTTGTTTTTTCGTTTTTAAACTGGGCCGCCATTGTTTGTTTATTCGAGTTGTTCAGGTGGCGTGTGTGTAGGGAAAATAAAAAATGATGCGTTTTCAAAACTATCTTTCGGTGAAAAAAAAAACAAGTGATTGAGAAAAGCCGCTGTACACTGAATTTGAAATTAATACAAACTAAAGGCAAAGTTAATCGTAAGTAGTACTGCAATAGTTCCCTGATGCAATCATTTTAAAATTTTATATAAAAGTGTTTTCATTTCTACTCATGTTATTTTCTACAACGGTTTCTAAACGCCCTTAAATGCTTCCCAGATTTTTAAGTATGAGTGCTATTTAGAAAAAAATAAACAAATTGTGTCCCAATAGTAATACCCAAACAGATGTCCGCTAAGTTACTCTTCTTAAAAGTTATAGATAAAAACATGGATGGCTCTAACAGTCTCGATTGTGACAATTAGTGCCTGAGGATGATGCAATGACATTCCGCCATTTTGTGTGTGTGATAGTGGAACTATTGTTTTTACATAGTTAAATATTTTTAATTGATGGAGGGACATGTTTTTTGCAAAGAATAGTTGATCCACCCTACAATGCATGAGTAACACCGCTGGTGTTGCAAATATCCATAGGCTACGCTAACTGCTTACCATCAGGTTGGCCCTACGCTCGTTTGTCACCTTAGTGGCATAAAAATCAGTGACCGTAAACACCACTAATTGACATATCTTATCCAGTTATTTTGATTTAAAAATCATAAATGTTTAAAGAAGCATTAGGTTAGATTTTTTTAATTATAAATGACGGAGTTCTGTGGTAACAAAGAAAAAAATGTACAACCGAATTGAGAACCTCTTCCTTTTGAAATCGGTTATAAAGTGATTTTATTTGGGAACATAAAATAATATTACTACATCTTTTACAATATTTATATGTTAAAAAAAAGAAATTTAAATATTAATGCAGTACAAGAAAATCAAAATTGCATATTTCAACGCTAGAATTTACAACAACTTTCTCAAAAATTTCTTGTAATCACATAATTTATAACGCCTAAATTACAGTGTACTAATAAACTTTATGAAAACAATTATGTATGTATTAGGTATTGATTTTCAATGGGTAAAATTATACTAATAAAAAGTATAGTACAAGTTGTACGATATATATATAGTATGCAGTTATAATATTATAATATAATATATAGTTATACTATATTTTTAATTAGTATATTTTTTTAACATTCCAAGCTATCGGTCTGATAAAATAGCCTTCTTTTTTTTCTTTTTTTTATACAACGTCGAGAGACATGAAGCCTATCTTATGTAAAGCAGTTACTGTAGCCTATTAATGCTTGTAATATATTAAATATCACTTGCACGATGCCTCCTCTGCTGCAACTCCTTAGGTGCTTACTAGTGACCTCACTCACACACAGGAACACAACAACCCTCTAGGGAGTTGTTATTAGGCTGCAGATTTCTGTGAGGTGGAGGTACTTCCCCAGACGGGCTGCTTTGATGCGCTCTACCTCTCTTAAAATATCCAGACCAAGATAAACAGACATGTTCATGCACACAAATGTTTATCTTGTGTGGGAATCGAACCCACGAGCGTTGGTGTCAAAGTCGCATTACGACTGAGCCACCGAGCTCGTCAAAAGTATATTAAACTTTTCGAATTAATAATTCACTGAATTGTTTTTAAGCCCAGAAATTTAGTGCCTGCCGTTTCAACCTCAAGTTAAAAACAATTCAGTGAATTTTTAATTCGGAAAGTTTAATATACTTTTGACGAGCTCGGTGGCTCAGTCGTGAATGACGCGACTTTGACACCAACACTTGTGGATTTGATTTCCACACAAGGCAAACATTTGTGTGCATGAACATGGCTGTTTGTCTTGGTCTGGATGTTTTAAGACAGGTAGGGCGCATCAAAGCAGCCCGTCTGGGGAAGTACCCCCACCTCACAGAAAACCGCAGCCAAATAACAACTCCCTAGAGGGTTATTGTGTTCCTGCGTATGAGTGAGGTCCAGGAACCCCCAAGGAGTTGCTGTGTGAGCAGCAGAGGAGGCATCACGCGAGCGATGCTTAATATATTGCAAACTTTAATAGGCTACGTTACCCGCTTTACATCAGGTGGGCCGTATACTTGTATGCCTCCCGACGTAGTATAAAAAAATCGGCCAAGTGTGAGTGGGACTCGCGTACGAAGGGTTCCGTACCATTATCTATAAAAAAGGCAATAAAATCTTTCGTTTGTTGTATGGGAGCCCCCCTTAAATATTTATTTTATTCTATTTTTTAGTATTTGTTGTTATAGCGGCCACAGAAATACATCATCTGTGAAAATTCCAACTGTCTAACTATCACGGTTCATGAGATACAGCCTGGTGACAGACGGACGGACGGACAGCGGAGCCTCAGTAATAGGGTTCCGTTTTACCCTTTGGGTACGGAACCCTAAAAAATAGATCTAACAATCTTCGCATTAACCGATGATGAATTTTAAGAATGAATAAAATCAAATCTGCATTGTTTTCAGCTTGGCCGATAGGGTCACAGGTCCTAACCATTGTTAAATTGGAAGACTAATACGTCAATTAGTATTCGCTATACAAAGCAACCTTAATTGCTCAATTTGCTTTCGCACCGTATTCCAAAGTCGTTACAACAGCTCCATAAGCCTGGAATTTTCGACCCTGATAAAATCATCTCAGATATATAAACTTTATCACCGGCTTTCCCGGTTTGGGTCACGACGTACTGTGGTAATTACCCACGTTGATTTAGATAGTTGTCCACTGATGCGCAAAATAGAGCGCTTAAAATCGGTCTTGGTTCCCAAGGCGACTACAAAGCGGCATGCACCCGATTACGGTCAAATTATAGCTATCATTATAGCCCGGACTTCGGCTCGATGCGAGGTAATCACGGACGGTCGTTGTCGCCGCGCGGACCGGCAACTTATTTGCTTTGGTAAGCTTGCTCTTGCTCGATATTATACGACTTTAATGATTGCTCTTTGATACTACACGGCTTTGTACGGGTATATTTACATAATAACCTATAACGGAATATTTAAAATGTTTGTACTCATTTACTTACATTTATTTACAGGATACCTTACAGTGTAATATATTTTCTGTATATATCACTAACTGATAGATATATGCACAATCAACACTGGTGTATTTAGGATACAAACACGATACTTTATTTCAAAAAACAATCTAATGCAGGTTGTAAATAAGCTCTATTAGTAGTTATATGTCGTAAAATACTATATTATAATATGTAAGATTGGTTTCTTCGAAATAAAAATATTGGTTATGTAGCTGAGTACTACATCACTACGTATCTATACACAATCAACACTGATGGATCTACCTAGTCTGACCATTAATACTGTTACATAGAAACTTTTTTTTTTCAACTCTTCAAATTATTTTGAATTTGGAACGCGTATATTATGTTAAAAACTTCTTTCGATTTCCCACCGTTTTACATAATTTTTTCGTCTTTATTTATCAAATTACAATATGGAATGGGGTTTTAAAGAAAATAGGATAGCAGTGATTGCCTTGCACTAAGTAGGTATAGAGTCGTCGGTCATATTCAAGGCACTTTAAAAGCTTGGTATCTGCTGTATGTTCGTATATCGTACTGTATGTATATCTTCACGCCAGGTCCCATGCTGTTGGTATATCGTACTATCGACAGATATACCAACGCTTCCATTTTTGAAGATCATAAAAGATCGGGACGATCACGTTCTGTTAGGCTGTTAACTACAAAGGCTTTTAATGTTGTTAAAGGCCTATATCAAAGCCATTTCGAATAGAATCATTTTTTACTTTTTGCTGAGACTTTCATAAATATGTACATATAAGTTTTATTAAGATTACATTACTTCATGAAATAATAAATATACATTCATTTGTAACAGAATTTATGGCCGGTCTAGGTAGGAACATAACATGACATTATATTATATTATTATATTTGAAAAAAAAATTAATATGGCTTGGAAATAAACACTATTAGTAATTATACTACGAACAAAGGCAATATTCTAATATGTAAGAAATTACTTCATCAAAATCAAAACCTGGTTATGCAGCGGAAAAAAAATATTGCCTTCTAATTGATACTTTTCAAATCCAAATCTTTTTAGTTTAGGCACACTAGGATAGACAAGTAAACTTAATGAATGGTGAAAGAGGCTGCTGGCAGCCGTTACTAATTACACATAGACACTGAAATATAAAATGAGAACATAAAATGGTAATCAATAAAGAGGAGCAAATAACTCCGTTTGAAATCGTGTTCGGTCAGCGAAAGAAAATTACTGGTCGTTTCAGTAACGAGGTGCCCTGATTGACGCCCTCCGTGCACGTCTTGATTAAACTGATCAGTTTTTGCCTCTTATGAAAAGAACTCCATCAACGAAAGTAGGTGCCGAACATGATTTACTTACTACTATAAAAGATATCTACATGTTTCAGGAATAAGTTACGAAAAACGGGAACTAAAATAGACTAGCAATTCAATAGGATGTTAGAGTACTTAATAAGTACAATGATAAACTATAAACAATGCATTGTAGTAACAAAGTAGCGTCTAATGGAATGGGGTTCGATCCCTTTAATGTAATTGGATCTGTCAGCAGCAAACAGCCAAGCAGGTAATTACTAGCTGCTACTAACGAAAATAACAGTGTGCACAGTTAAGACATTCGATACCTTTTGCTTAGCCATGGCTACAATAACAAGACCGTCTATCTGATATATATTAGGTACTGTTATGTAGAAATACTTGGAAATTTGGGTTAAGACCAACTTGTATTAAATTCAGCTACTCTGCTTTCTAAGAAAACTAATGCATAGCATAATTTAGCATAACAAATGTGAAATATTTTTGTGAAATACTTATCATGATATAACATTATCAATACAGAAGTAAAAACAGACATATATTTTTTAAGTTAATGTACCTATGCGTATAACTGTCAATTGTGCTCCCTTCAAGCAAAACTATAGAATGGATTTTGATTTGGGACTACTTTTAATCACGTAAATGTTTCGAATTATGGGAGAAAAAATAGTCTTACAGTATTTAAGACTTCAAAATAATAGGCCCCATGCGACAAAATAAAGAATTTTGTTATTAAGATTGAACTATTTGAAATATAATAGGCATGTCTTAGCATTTGTAAATGATGGAATGCAATGGAAGTATCGACTATCATAGTCAATAAAACACACAGTTCCTTCATCACATCATTACATCAACCCTTATTCATCCCACTGCAGAGATACGGTTCCCCCTTTAACTGAAGGGGTTTAGAGTATACTTCATCACGCTGCTCAAATGCGGAATGGCGGAGGCCAGTGTTTTCAAGCCGCCCGAGGGCCACTGAAGGTATTTCTATCATATAGCTTAACGACTGTCATCTATGGACAACACCCGCGACCGACGCCTTAACGTGCCTTCCGAAGCACGCAGAAACTCGAGATAGATAAGCCCATCTATGGATAGGCTGCGGTCGACGTTGCTTAACCTGTGTGTTTGGTAAGAATGACACGCACAACGACGCTATTGAGCTCTTACAGTTCCTTAGTTTTATTTTGTAATAATACTCGTGAGAGATGATAATGCAAAAGGAAAACGCAATAAATATCATCATCGTAAAACTGTCCAGTGCATTCACCGCGTAAAACAAAAGGCTTCCTAATTTCGTAGAAGCTACGTAGCGTGATAAAATTAAAATTTATCGTTACACCGAAGCGTTTTCATTGCGGATAAAGATTTTGATTGCTTTTCTACACCTTTTAGATGAGTGAAAAATCTGTTGCTGCAGTTATATTTTCTAGAAACAATGTAATCCCGTAAATTTAGATAAAGAGATTAACTACAAAAATTTACCTTGTTAATATTTATCCAGTGATCTTTGGAGTACCTACATACTCGTAGGTATCAATTATTAAGTGGAGTTCGGTTTTTCGAGTTTTATGCACATTTCCAGCACGCATGCAAGCTATAGAATTTTTTGCATTACAAAAGTTTTGTTTGTAATCCTACTAATATTATAACTGCGGCAGCGCCAACTGACAGGATACGGTATGTAGTATGTTGTCAATTGCAGTTGCGATTTGGGCTCCTCTTTCGCTTACCATCAGGCAAAGAGGGGCCACTATGCTGAACTAATATATAAAAAATAAAAAAATAAACTGCGAAAGTTTGTATGTATGGATGGATGTTTGTTGCTCTTTCACGCTTAAATTGGCTGAACGGATTTGAATGAAATTTGGCACGTAGATAGATTATGATCAGGATTAACACATAGGCTACGTTATTTGACTCCACGCGGGCGGAGCCGCGGGCAGCAGCTAGGCTTCTTATAATTCTTACCTTATAAAATAGACTAAGTGGAGGTTTCTTTGAAAACAGGAATTCATTGCATAAACTTGTGAAACGTAAATACATTAACGCCGTCGGATTAAAGCTGCCACAACTAGTAATACCCTCTGTGCCAGCTTAACGCCTGTTCCACAAATTAAGGAATAATGACATTTAAAGATTCAACTTCACTTGCTAGGGCGCTGTATCCACTGCATACGCTACATCACAAGTCTACCCTACGTATTTACATATCTAATAAAAACATACATTATAGTGTAGTATGTATATATTCAATAATTTTAATTTTTCTATCTCTTGGTTTTATTTGTAGCTGCTAAACTATAAAACGGATTATTGATTGATTTGGAATTACAATTAGGAAATTATGATACGTACTTACAGATTTTATTTAATTGAACTCGAAAGGTATTTCTATCATTTATTAATAACCTATTCAAGTAAAAATGTCCTAACGTGCCATCATAGGATTTAAGTGTATTCGCGGGATTGTTTGCCACAATGTGCATTAATAGGTTCGAGGCCATAATGTACAAGAGAGCTAATCATAAGTCTTAATATCAATGATACTACTATGAACCACGAACCTATCAATGCACACTGTGGCAAATCCTGGCCGACTTTCTCTGACATTTCGGGGGACCATCCAGTGAGTGACAAGCCACCACAAGGTTGAAATGCGAGCACTGCGCAAAATTTAAATTTAAGCGTAAGGCTTGTAGACCGTATTCGCAATGATGATGTTAGAAATAGAGTTGGTCTGAAAGAGAGCGTCGGTGTTAAAATAAGAAGAGGTATGCTCCGATGGTTCGGGCATGTAGAAAGAATGCAAGATGAAAGAATGACGAAGCAGATATACAATGCAAAAGTGGAAGGATGTAGGAGCCGGGGAAGGCCAAGACTTACCTACCATGACCAAATTGGTCATGTTCTATCAGAAGGTGATGTCAGGAGCCCTAGAAACCGGCGTGCGTGCATGAGAAGAGCAATGAATGTTAAAGAAGCGAGTGAGATATGTAAGGATCGAGTCACGTGGCGCTCGGTTCTCTCTGCCTACCCCGCAAGGGATTTGGCGTGAAGTTATAGATAGATAGACAAGCCACCACCTGCCGGGAGTAACATCAGATACGATAGATATGGAAGGTGTCCGACCCGTGGCGGAACCGTATTGACTGTCGCTGATGAATTTGTGACCTTCTAGGTATCCCAAGAGTCGTGTGTTTATCACAGGCTCCATCACCTTGGAGAGAAGGGAGGTTATAGCAATAGGCCTGTAATTTGATGGGTCTGATCTATCGCCATTTTTGGGCATCGGGTTCACATTGGGGGTCTTCTATGAAGTCGGGAATTGCCCAGTGGAGCAAGAAAGTACGGAAAGGCGCGTTAGTACAGTACACAACTCAGGAGCGCTTCAGCACCACTGCCGGTATGCCATCCAGCCCACTCGATTTATGAATGTCGAGAAAGAGTAATGCCCGCTGGATCTCACTGGGTAATATATGGGATTTCCGGCATTGAGCTACCACACCACGGATGAACGGATGATAGGTGGTACAGCTCCCCCGTTATTCATATTCGATTTAGATGCAAAGAGATTACCGAGTAAATCGGTTTTCTCCTTGGCGCTATGGGCGAAAGTGCCATCCGGTTTTAGCGTGATGGTATGTACGGTTGACAGAAATTGCCCTCCATGTGATTCGATTCAAAGACGAGCTGTGAGAATTGTCGACAATCCTAAGCTTACACACGGTATAAAACCCTTAAGTTTAAGGAGAAATTTTGCCTCCCTTTGTGTGTTCTACCGATTGTACAACGGGTTGTGTTCTTAAGAATTGTTCGAAATGATACCGACAGCTACTTTTTATAATCGCACCGCTCCCCGACGGCGGGAAGTTCACCCTCACACGCCGGAACCGCAATGGTCGCATACTGTGCGGTTCCGGAGAAGTTTTCTTCCGAGAATTCTCAAGCCGTGGAATGAGATCCCAGGTGCGGACAAGGGACTACTGCATGGAATTCTTTAAGAAATGCATGAAAAGGTTTTAGGGGGTCGGCAACACATGAGTGACGTCCCTGGTGTTACAAATGTCCATACGCTACGATAACTGTTTACCATCAGGCAGGCCATATTTTTGATTGGCCCCTTTAGTGGTATAAAATAACCCACCGTCACCGGTTGCGAGATGGGACGCGACGCGCTGGTGGTCGACGTCGCACTGGTGACGTTTTTATTAATATTATTATTTTTCTTCGCTAAACCAAATAAGTAACTAATAAGTAGCGACCCTTCGAAAATATGGAATGAACCATTATAACGCTATGCGAATATTAAGAACGGGTTTAAATACTTATTTGAAAACTTCAATGCATTATGGATATGAAATCTGGACTGATTAAATATTAACCAATCACAGCAGAGGGAGGGATGTCTGTTATAAGTACTTCCGGCCATTTCTAATTATTATCTTAATGAGGCGGTTGCTCGCCACATACTGGATGGGCCTCTGAATTGCTGACTAAAGTTGACCGGGCTAATCCGATCACGAGTTGTTCTGTGCCTACTTCGATATTAAGCGCAGCTCATTTATGCCACTTAACACTTCCACTCCTGGAGCATGTAGCTATGACAACTGGTCTGGATGACAGAAGTAGTACGCCAGAGCAGAAAGTCCTATAAGTCTTTTTGGGATTTGACTCCAATCGACGAAGATACGCCGTAAACGAAAATCCCGATCTATACTCTCACTGGAGCAATCGGTGGCTGTGGTTTCGCTACTCGCCCCATTTCACCACCAACTGATAAGTGGAGCTATTATTACTGTACCTCTTATAAAACCCATATTGATAGCCGGTCATTTGATATAGATTAAATGTGTAGAGCCCGTTACTCCTTCAGGGAATATCAATGGAACAATTAAGAGGTTTCGGTTGACATTCAAATAAATGATGAAAGTTGAATCAGCTATTCACAGATCTTAATATATTAGATATCGGGCTAATAAAGAATAAGAACGTCCGCTGTCATAACTACGATTACTATGTCCGGCAGGTGGTGCCTTATCTGCACTCATTACTTGGACTACTCTCGTAAGCATAATCATTCACACACATGGTCAATAAACACACGGCACAATGAACATAACATATAACATATCGTTGTGGTTGTTGGTAAGTTCAGACTTGCAGTATATACTGTCAGCAAAGAGAACCTTCACAGATCTTTAAAAAAATGTTTGGACAATACCATTTGCACAGACTGATGTATAAATGTTGTCCACTAAGCGTACAACAAGCAACCTTCTTTAATAATTTGTCGTTTGCATTTTCAAAAAGGACGCGTGTGAAAAATGTCATTAATTAATATGATAACGATACACTTTATACATAATCAATACGCTTTTTACACCAAACTGCACAAAAAATAACATTGCACAAGTATATATATTTTATACAAGGAGGCATACTGCGTACCGGATATAAATTAGTTATGGTAGCTATGAACGCTGGCAATTCAGGAACTATCCCTCGCAGGTTGTTAATGCTGCTGCTGCCACAGCAACAGCATACCGGCAACATCACTAACTCGCAGGAACACAACAACCTTCCGGGTGTTGTTATTTGTTTATGGTTTTCTGTGAGGTGGAGGTACGTTCCTAGTCACGTAACTTATCGTCTCGAATTATTCAAAGATCAAATATTTTTTACGTGTCATTTTTTTTTTTGTATAAGTAGACTGGTGTAAAATCATCCGAACAAGTGTGTCTCAACCCTACGTCTTAATCTCGTTCCGTTTACTTATGACAAACTTTGTTGGAAGTTGTAGACTGTCTTAATTTCAATTATATGATTTATTTTATCAGTAACTATTAAGTCTATACCTTTGCAATTGACATTTTGTATGAATTAAATATAAATGTTTCTTTATGAAAATTATATATTTAATAAAGTATAGACCATTATTATTGATACACCTCTAGCCAACCGTCAATTAAAGTGTAATGGACATTTGCGATTGTATGACAATCCATATGAAGATCTATTATTCATTACAAGTGGCGACCAGATTTAGAATCCCCTCATTTTGTTAATGTTGTTTGGTATGTAACTTTACATAAATTAATCATTATTATTTCATTACTTATTTTGAAGGTAACTGCTGGTATACTACTAATATTTTCTTATATGTATTCTATAATGTTAAATATCTATTGCCTGTGGTGCAAATTTTCTAATGTTTTGAATATCACAATGGGGCTATAAACACGGGCAAGATAAGTGAATTTTTCAAATGATGAACGTTCAGCGCTACGCCCGTAAACATTAAAAAGTCCTGCTTGCCCCATGAGGGAAGCTGTGTAGGTAGGAATTTCATACATAAAATAAGATGGATACACCTTCAGTCTCATTAAAAAGCTAAATGCTACAAAATACAAGGGAATTTAATAAAAGTTACATCCGAATTCCTATCTCATCGGCATAAACAGTTAGGTCTTCATAAAAGCGATATTTTTTTTCACTTGTTCATACTTCGCATTTTTCCACAAAATATCTAGTATATGGACGCACAATCTGTGCGGCAATGATGGCTTGATTCTAAAGTTTCAATCAAAAAATAGGGTTCTTATAATCCCACTAGTTCTAAGCAGCAGTTTATAGTAAACTCGAACTTTGATAAGAAAAATTACTCATACCTACCTAATATGAAAAAATATTTCAATGTGTCTTAGTTATTGAAAGTAGTTTTGTGTGATCTGAGTGGGAAATCTAAATAGGATATTATCTAATTACGAAGGTTTAGAAATGGTGAAAATCGACTTCAATTAAGACGTAACATTCACCATGACTCGTTGAAGGCTAAGATATCACAATAGAACAGTCTTAAAACAATTAAAGTTGGATTCAGTGAAGTCATAACTTCAACAAATTTTATTTGTAAAAAATAATATTAATCCGTATATAAATATTAATTATATAAATATTACTTTCTTATTTAGATAAAAATAATAAAATATGGAAATTTAAAATATAGGCGGAGACGCGAACAGTAACTAGCAGAAAAAAAGACTTCCTTAAAAATTATTCAAAATAATAATGTGGATAAACTTAATTAATAAAGATAAAATTTGTTGTATTTAGGTTTTAAAATAAACGTGTTATACAATGTCATTCAGTTGCTACAAGTAAAACTTGTATCACGGGTAATGAACATATGTAAAATACTAAAATATATTTTTGTAAATTCATAGTTATTGTACATATACAACAAAATACAACAACTATCATCGAATCTTAAACATGAATTATAAGGGGTTCTTCTTCTTCTTAGAGTTATCCCGTTTTCTAATCCATTCGGATCGGCGGGGTGCGGCGCCTAAGTAAGGATTTGGTGACGATACTAATTTCTACTGCCGTCAGACCTCCATAACCTGAGGGAAAACCAGGTATTTCTTAGGTAAGGTCACACGTCTTTTGAAATATAATTTCATGGACGTGCGAGTTCCCTCACGATGTTTTCCTTCGCGCCGAGCTAATAATGATAATTACAAATACGTGCATAAATCCGAAAACATAACTTTAGTGGTACATGCAAGGATTCGAACCGGGGATCAGCAGGTTAATAGAGCGGTTTATCCACTTTATCCACTCTTGAATTATAAGTTATAAGACATTATATTATAAAAACGTGTATCAAAGGACTATAAATAAAATAATTTTAGAATATACAGGTAAATAAATTTTTAAACACCATCGAATAGTGTATTGTATTTCATTACATGTATTTGTAAATAATATGCGGCAATAATAGTAAGATAATTAATAAAGAATTTTGAAGTAGATAAAAACTTTTAATTACTTTGGTGTTAATTCCTGCTACAGACACGCTTATTTATGGCGAATTTCTGTGTAGCTCCAAACTTTTGAAGAATAATTAGGCGGGCTATTAGTGCTTTGTCCAATTAACATCCCGTCATTTTGCGGGATATGGCGTGATGAAATGTTTAAGGCTCATCACGCAGGAAACTTATACAAGTATACCTACAACTGGAAATTAATTTGTAATAAAATTGTAACAAATTCAAGGCGGGTGCAAATGATCAATAAAACCCACTCTCTCACTATCTCACAATGTTTATTATTCGAAGGTTTAAATTGTATTTAATTGTATATTGACCACCACGTAAGGTATTTATGAAATATTTATATTTGACGCGCTCGGTGGCGCAGTGGTGTAACAAGCTGTTACGCAATTTGACACCAACGCTCGTGGGTTCGATTCCCACACAGTACAAACATTTGTGTGCATGAACATGTCTCTTTGTCTTGGTCTGCGTATTTTCTATGTATAATAAGTATGCATTTACAAAAAAAATGTATTTACGAATGTTTATCAGTTGTCTAGTACCCATAACACAAGCTTCGCTTACTTTGGGGCTAGGTGCGCTGTGTAAGTTGTCCGGCAATATTTATTTATTTATAATAAAACGGCAGAATATACCTTTTTGAACCGTGAACTCCTATAAATTGCTTCCATAAACTCTTATTTATTTGTTATGTCACTTGAATGTTTGCCGTGGCGCCTTCAAGAGTTTGTCTGTGTTAGACGAAATAAAACACATTTTAGTTACTCAGCCCACTGAGCATTGACAACATCTCGTTTCGACCCCGCTCTACGTGGCATAAATCACGCGGGCACAAAGAGCAAAGTGTTTACCATAAAATCGCATACGCGCCCTAAATCATAACACAATAAAATTTATAGCGAGCGGAAGGTCCGGCCTCAAGTGCTTCTAAATCAAACACATTTTCTTCGTGTGACTCGGACGGGAAATCGTTCCGGCAAATATAACGGCCACTGTCGTTTACCGTCACGACATTTGTTCTCGCTTTATTTGCCGAGAAAATGTAATAGGTACTACGTGACAAAAAGTAATGAAAATTATCTAATATATTATATTATAGAAAATAGGATAGTGAGTTCACACTAGTACATAAAAGCTAAAAAATACTTGGAATTTTTTGGTATTTAAAATATGCGAATACAATGAAATATAAGGATATCTGCAGAGGTATTCACATTGGCTCAGAAAGCCATATTTGAAAGTCATTCAAAAAGTTTTCACTCAAATTCCATTCATTTTGACAAATAACTTTTCAATTTCGATTCGAACATGGCTTTCCGAGACAACCTTCACTGATAAGAAAATGTTTCATTGATGTCTGCTAATTATAAAATTCATCTTTAGGAAAGAAAAATAATGGTTGTAATTATAAAATGTAAAAGTCTATATATAATTATTATCTTTAATTTAAAATATTTACTTAGCATGATAGCAATTATTTGAAAATAAAAGCGCTCCTAAACTGTTCAAGCATTTAGGTTGCAAAGCAGAATGCTTAAAATCGTTTTACTGTCTTTTTTCCAACTACTCATGGTTTACAAGATAAATAATAAATTTGCTTTAATTAAATCTACATTTTCGGTTCCTGTATCTATAATTCCTTGTACCAACATAAAGCCAGGAATGTGCCCTTGTTAATATTATTTTGAGGATAGCGAGCAACAGGGATAAAATGGGCCGGAATTTCTATCTCGTTTTAATGAGCTCTTAGAGAACGAGACGCAATACCACTATACAAACTTCCCTTGTCAGCCTATTTAAGAGTCAATACAGTTTCGTATATTTTTTTATATTCCATATGGTATAAAAGCATACGGTTTGCCTTACAGACCCTTGTGATAGCAGGAGCATCAAGCTTGCTTTGCTGACCTTGTGAAAACCTCTTCAATCCTTTTTTGATAACTATACTTCCATGTATTTGAACGTGTTCTATCAGAAGAATGTCAGGAGTCTTAGAAACCGCCGAGTGTGCATGAAAATAGCAATTAATGTTAAAGAAGCGAGTGAGGTATGTAAGGATCGAGTCATATGGCGCTCGGTTTTCTGTGCCTACCCCGCAAGGGATTTGGCGTGAAGTTATAAATACATACTTCCATGTCTTAGGTTATTTAAAATTATAATTATTATTATCTTTATTATTATTACTATAACACACACAATACACATTACAAGCAATGGAATAAATTAGTAATAGTTATTTTAGTGGTTATAGATAGACTTAATTTTACAGATAAGTAATATCTTTTGGTTGCCTCACTAGGCAAGCCTGTACCGAGGCAACCTTTATCCCAAGTTAACACGCAAACGGTTGCCTCAGATAGAAAAAGTAAACCAAAAATTAAAAAACTTTTTTTACAAATCGGTTGAGTAATTAATTTTACATAAAATTAATTATGTGATAATAAATACAATAAAGTGAGTGAACGTGCCATATAAACATACGTATAATTATAGATATAGGCATGACAATGAGTCTACACTCAAATGGGAAGGCTCAAAACTAAGTCTAAATACTACTCTGTGTAAAAAGTATCGGGAATATGTCAATAAAAAGACCCGCGTAAAAGAGGTCGTTCTAATTTTTTTACTGCATGTTGGTAGCACTGTACTGATTTAGCGCGCAAAATTTGAGCGGGATCTGTCATTTAATTTGTTTTAAACTACACTTTTTGTTGGTCATAGTTTTGAGTCCTCGGCGATTTTTACAATGGAAAATATTGTTGAACAAAGAGTGTGCCTTAAATTTTGTGTTTCAAATGATATTTCATGTGGTGAATCACTAAAAATGTTGCGAAATACCTACGGCGAATCGTGTATATCGAAAACAAGGGCTTATGAATGGTATAAGGCTTTTAAAGAAGGCCGAGAAGTAGTAGTAGACTTGCCTCGTTCTGGTAGACCTTCAACCGCTACGACCAGAGAAAACATCGACAGAATCAAGAAGCTAGTGCTCGAAAATCGACGTATGAGTCTGAGAGAGTTGGCTAGTGAGGTGAACATATCTTTTAAGTCCGTCCACAACATTCTCATTGACATTTTAGGCATGAAACGCGTCGCCGCTCGACTAGTTCCAAAAGAGCTCAATTTTGTTCAAAAAGCGCAGCGAAAGCATGTCGCTGAAGACATGGTTTCCCGAGCTTCTACGGATCCGACCTTTATGAAACGTATAATAACTGGCGACGAGACATGGGTTTATGAGTACGACATGCAAACAAGCCAACAGTCTTCAGAATGGCGTCTCGAAAACGAGCCGAAACCCAAAAAACCGCGGCAAAGTCGCTCCAAAATCAAGGTGATGCTGACAGTTTTTTTTGACTACCGTGGTGTGGTTCACTCCGAATTCCTTCCAGAGGGAGAAACAGTGAATAAAGAATATTATTTAGGCGTCATGAAGCGTTTGCGTGAGAGTATCCGCCGAAAACGTCCAGATTTGTGGCAACACAACTCATGGATGCTGCACCATGATAATGCACCATCACACACAGCCATTATAGTGAAAGAGTTTTTAGCGAAAAATTCAACAAAAGTTCTCGACCAAGCACCGTATTCACCTGATATGGCTCCGTCTGACTTTTTTTTATTTCCCAAGTTAAAATTACCACTTCGAGGAAAACGTTTTGAGTCGATAGAAGCCATAAAAGAAAATTCGCTGAATGAGCTAAAGGCCATACCGCAAATAGCCTATGAAAAATGTATGGAAGACTGGGTGAAGCGGTGGAGATGTTGTATTGCAAGCGATGGGGCCTACTTTGAAGGCGATAAAATAAATTTAGATGAATAATTTGTATTTTTTGTTTTATTGACAAATTCCCGATACTTAGTACACAGAATGTATATAGCTTTATTAATTGTAGGCTCCCTCTCCTACCCTCCCATCCGAACACAAACTCACTGTTCAGTCTTTAAAATGTCCTCTGTATTATCATAACTTAACGTTTTTAACCATTTCTGTATAATATATTTTGCTTCAGTTACTGTCTTGTTTTTAATGTTACATTTTTTTATTACTTTGCCATAAATGTTCTTAATAACAAAATCTCCGAAGCGTTGTGCGAAACTAGTTTTTATGGCAGGCCTCGGGACTCGGTACACTCGACGACTAGCGATCGCTTGATAGTCAGGGGAAGATAGCACTTGTTTGTGTGCTTTCAGCGCAGTTTGCAAAATGAAAAGTTGGCGCACATTTAGTACTTCAGCCTCTTCATATACGCTTTCGGTAGGATGCAAAAAGGGTCTTCGAAGCATTACCTTCAGAACAGATCTCTGAGCTATTTCGGCCTGCAGCATGTGAGTTTTAGCAGCAGCTCCCCAACACGTAATACAATATACTATTAATGACTGGCATAATGCATAATAAACCTCGGTTAAAGTATCTTTGCACGCTGCATTTCGCAATTTACGCATAATGTATACGACTTTTCTTACTCGTGCCGACAGATTGTTAATTTGTATCTTGAACCTAAGATTTTCATCAATATCTATACCTAGATACTTCAAAACCGGAGTACGAGTCAACGAGTCACAAGAACATGCCGAAGCCATTTTACATTTGTGAATTTTAACGCTTGTAGGGTCTTTAGGGGCTGACGCAGCTGTCTTGTGAAAACGTATGTACTTGGTTTTTTTAGTGTTAAGCGTGAGGATATTTTGCTGTAGCCAGCCAGAAATCTGTGTCATACCCACTTCTGCAGCAGAGCAAACTCTTGACCACGTTGCTTCACGAAAGATAATTGCTGTGTCATCAGCATAACACAAAATTTCTGCATTTTCAATTTGGGCTTTATGAATGTCATTAATGTATAACAAGAATAGAGTGGGACCGAGTGTGCTACCCTGCGGTACCCCAAAATAAATGGGTTTGAAGCTGCTACAAACCTCGCCAATCCTCACACACTGTCTCCTTTCTGTTAAGTAATTATGGAACCATTCTAGTGCAACACCACGTATACCCACGCCCTCCAGTTTCTTTAAAAGTATAGGAATGGAAACAGTATCGAAGGCCTTAGCCAGATCCAAAAAGACACCGATACAACATTCGTTTTTATCTAGATAAGATGATATTGTTGATGTAAGCAGCGTAATAGCGTCTTCTGTGCCCTTCCCCTTGCGAAACCCAAATTGTCTCGGTGAAATAAGATGATTTTGTTCAAGATACTTAACCAGCCGTTTATTCACTAACTTCTCCAGCAATTTTGAAAATACTCCTAAGAGAGATATGGGTCTATAATTGTCAAGTGAATATTTGGATCCATTTTTGAACACTGGATAAACCGAAGCTATTTTCCAATCGTGTGGGAATATACCGCTTGAAAGGCTTAAATTAAATATATGCGTGAGCGGCACAATTATTTCATTTTTGATATTTTTAATAAGGGCATTGCTAAAACCATCAATGCCTGGCGTTTTATTCGTTTGGAGAGATAGGATTAAGGTTTCAATTTCTTTATAGTCCGTGGGATGCATGAAAAATGATTTCAAAGGAGGGTTGGAAATATGAACAGCTGTTGCTAGGTCCGTTTCATTTTTACCAATGCAGGCGAGAATTTTATCAGCTAATTTATTTCCAACAGAGGAGAAGTAGTCATTTGCTGATTCGATTGACTGTTTCTTATCTGTAGAACCATCTAGTGCGAGTAATTCGGTCGGTTCATTTTTAGTATTTGTAAGGTTACAGATATTTTTGATCGAACGCCAAAGTCGTTTTGGATTGTTTTTGTTTTCTTTTAGTTCGCTCTCCTCATATTTTGTTTTTACTTTTCGTAATAGATCTACAAAAAAATTTTGATAACGTTTGTACGATATCTGAAGTATTAGATTAGCTGGATCAGTTTTTGCATGTTGATGTAGTCGGTCACGATGACGCATACATCTCATTAATCCGGGGGTAATCCAAGGCTTTAAATTGTACTTAGATCTACTAATTTTGATTTCTCGACTATGTCTGGATACCACTTCCGAGAAGAGATTTGTAAAAGTATTTACAGCTGAATTAACATTATTTAAGTTACAAACAATGGACCAATCTGTTTGAGAGAAGTCTTTTTTGATGGCCTCAAAGTCCCTTTCTAATCTAAAGCGTTTAGGTTTAATAGGTTTTGCGCTAGTACTCATAGCAAAGATAACTGGGTAATGGTCTGTGATGACGGTTTGACATACTATGCCTAGAGATAATTCATTGCTTTCCACGTTTTTTACGTATACATGATCAAGACAAGAGGACTGCCTTGTACAATGTGTAATAGCAGGGAAAAGGCCATGTTCTGACATAAAACATTGGTATTTCAAGACTTCATCATCTCCCGTGGTATCCATTATGTTTACGTTTAGATCACCAGCTAGCACGAAAGGTAACCTACCTGTTTGTGTCATTAAAACTTCCAGTGAAGATAAAAATGGATCTAATTTTTTAAAAGAAGGAGATCGATAGACTCCGAGAATATTAATCTTATTGGAAAGATTAATGGCCAGACAATTGGCTTCATCAATAGCAGGCTCCGAGACCATGGCAGACCAGATATCTCTAACATACACTACTACTCCACCATTTTTATTTATGTACTTATCTGTTTTATATGAGTTATACCCAGATATTTGTGGAATATTTGTGAAAGTGGAAAGCCAACATTCAGTTAAAATCACATGTTAAAAGTACATCGATCGGAATATCCAAGGATTTTATAGCTATCAGTAGTTTATCAAAGTTTTCGCTCGAGATGCTTCTAATATTTAATGCAAGTAGTTTGAAATTATGCTCTGACGTGAAGTTATATTTACAACTATCTAAACTGTTAATAACTTGGCATTTAATACCTATCGAATCCAAGTCTAATCCAAATTCGTCGTCGAATATCATTTTTGTACATAAAATTTATCTAGACTCAAGCAATATATAATGACTTGTTTGCAGAAAAATCTTGAAAAACAAAATTTGTTTAGATAAAAGTTTGTGACATATATTATGTGAAACACTGTTGTATTTCTGGAAATTTTGCAGTTTTTAGGCAACTGCAATTGGGACAGAAACACAACACAGAAGCAACAAATTAGATATCGCAGACGCATTTGGAATGTATTTAACACAGGACAGGTAACAATAATGGCTTGGAGCTTGTAACAATACAGAGGGCACAGTATTCGCAAGATATAACACGAGTAGCAATATATATCGATATAAAAGGAAATCCTATCTAGACGATTTAGAAGATTAATTGACACCAGTAGTTTCAGCAGGTGAAGACAGACGATCCAGATCCTTATGCGACCGTACGAGCAGTGCAGCTTTTCCCTCTCGCTGCCTGACGTAGATATATCCCTGAGTGCACCAACAGAAAGCATATCCAAGCTGTTTGGCTTTGACCCTCGCATCCCGAAATAATATTCTGTTCTCCTTTGATAGTCTTTCATTAAAAAAGACTTTACGGGGAGCTCCAGGTATTTCCAGATAAGAGCTGTCCATGATTCTTCTAGACTTTGTCGCTTTAAGCAGCTGATCACGCTTATTTCGACGCAGTAGTCTGACTACTACTGGACGTGGCATCCTGGCACCATTCTCGGGCAAGGCCGTAGTTTCCGACGCACGTCGAGGGCCAACACGGGACACCCAATCAATATCAGAGTTTTCTAACTCCACGCCTACCTTCTTAGCAGCCACTAGTACGGTATGATACAAGTTTTCTGAAGTATTCTCTGGAATACCCACTATTTCCATCTCATTTCTAAGGTTATATTGTGCCTGGGTTTTTAGTTCATTTTGTAGCTGCATCACAGAAGCACGAAGTGTCTCAACTTCTATGTCCCTTTTCTCTAGATACCGGAGCCGCTCATCAACTGCGTTCCACTTTACCATCATTTCATCCAATCTCTCGTTATTATAATTGAGAGACAGGGTGATATCTTCAAGCTTTGTCATTACAGTAGATAGTTGGGAAGTCATGACTAACAACTGCTCCGCGAGTTGATTCACATCGCTTCCTGATAAGTCCATCTTCATGTTGACGTGAGTTCCCGAGGAGTCTGTCTTCTTACGGGTGGTGACATTATCTGAAACACCCCGTACAGGTGTATGGCTGTTATTCCCACCTTTTTTCTGAGCAGCACAGCAATCCGGGCACATCCACTGCTTTTTACGATCTGTAGTAAGGCCAGACGCATTTATGCACAATGTACAAAATGACTTACCACATGCGGGCAAGGTGCATTTAAGAGAGTTTGCTTCCTTAATGTTACTCATGCACCCAGCACACTTCATCGTGACGCCGGCAGTAAAAAATTCAACACCAAAAATAATTGTCTCTCAGAGACAATTATAGCCTGTATGGCGTGGTTGACTGTTCTGCGGTGTTAATCTTTGAAATGAACGTCACAGTGACGCGACGAAACCGGTCCGCTGCCGTCGTATGCGAATATCGATGTTAAATAACAGAGCGCAACCGCGAAGATGCTATGCGCGACAACAATGAATTATGATACGCTTACCCACAGTTCACTGGCGAATAATTACCACAATAAATGTTTTTAATGATTTCTCTAAGTATTTTCACTGTTTTGGCTGACAACAATTATATTACTTGTAGGACGGTTTTAGCACTTTAAGCTATGTAACTTTTACGTCTTATAAAGCACTATTTGATTTTGATTTTAAAAATTATATTGTAGGAGCTTTCATGTACAGTATAGACAGTCTTAACGAGGCGTCAAAGATGACAGATAATAATAATAACAGATAACACAGACATCTCTGATGATGATTACTTTCATGAACAAACAGACTGACGTAAACAATTCCCCACTATTAAATATCTTTTCGCTTACACCATCCACCCATACCCTCAATTCAATATAAGGGACGGCACTGCGATGGATTTGTCACTTGTAGCATGTTATTCTTACGATTAACCTCGTGGTTTATCGTGGTTATTAACCGGGCCAGTCGTGGCAGTGACGGTGGTGGGAGCATGCAGTTTCTGTCCCATATGGCAGACGACCGCAGCAGCCGAGGCAGAGACTACCGGAGCAGCCATGGCAGCGTCGGCATGTTGCATCTACTAACGGTAGTAGGTAGGTGCCGGCCAGTGCTAGTCCTTATGAACTAAATGGTGGCGGAAGCACATAAAACAGGTTAGATCAAATTGCATCTCTGATAGTATTTGAAAAGTACTCATTTTTAAGCGTGTAAGCGTAGACACAACGTATCAATGACTCACGAGTAGTCGAGTAAAGTAGGTACTTTTGAAGCTTTTAAATTAAAACCTTATTCAGTGTAACTAATATGAATTGATGAAGTAATGCTCAGACTACTAATCAAAATATGCATCCAGCAGCCAAGGGCCATGTTCAAACTGTTAACAAATACTGCCAACCACACAAGGGACTTGACGTAAATACGAGTATATAGACCGTATACTATATATATATATATATATATATATATATATATATATATATATATATATATATATATATATATTAATTAATTACACTTGAAGAGAAAAAGATTTAGGGTGAGGTTTTTAGATGGTCGGCAGTACGTGAATGTTAAAAGGCTAATGTACTACGGAAAAGTAGGAAACGAGATAGTATTCAATTCAAATGTTTCTGTGGCGAAATTGTAAGGCTGTAGGAGGCGTTCAGTTGCAAAAAATTAAAATATTAATACATACCAAGAATCTGATGAGCATCTTCTTACCCCACCGGTTAGTGAGCTCGATACACTACTGCAGTAGGCGTTAAAAATGCGATTAAAAATTATTAAATTAAAAGTATTTATTTCGGACAACAAAAATCCATTTTGGTTAGTGAACACTTAAAAAACTATGTTAGTAGCTTATTTCTAGAAGAGATTTTGTCTTAGCCAACATCTTGCCGATTAGTGGACAATCCCCACTCTCGGCTATCGCCTTCAGCACGCTGTTGCCGCTGTCGCGCACTCTGCGTACCAGTGAGCCGGTTTTTTTCCGTAGGATAGCCTCATAACTATCCACGTCCGCCAACGCAAACATTGCAGACGCGCTACAGCAGCGCGGCAGCCGCATCAGCGCCCTAAACGCGTTATTATATTGAACACGTAGGACACTGTAGGACTTTTTGGTGTGATTGACCCATAAACTACTGGAGTAGAAGGACGTGCAGTAAGCTTTAAACAATGTAATTTTAACTGCGTCTGAACAGCGACCAAATCTATGGGCCAGCATGTTCGCCCTGACCGACAGTGCCCTACGTTCCCTTTCCATATCGTCATCATCTTTCAGACTATCAGTAATTACGTGCCCAAGATATTTAAATTGGAACACTCTATCCAGTGGTTCGTTATATAACATTACGGGGGGTATAACTTTGGGACATTTAGTACCAGCCTTAAAAACCATATATTGTGACTTCCTGACATTGTAGCACAAACCATGTGAGACGGCATAGTTTTCACAAGCACTTAGTAAGAGTCTAAGTGCACTGATCGAGGGAGCCAGCAGCACCATGTCATCCGCGTAGCTGATGCTATTGACACATACGTTACCAATATGGCAACCGACCTTCATGCTGCTGAGCTCCCTGACCAGCGCGTCAACGTATAAATTGAAGAGTTTAGGCGAGGTCAGGCCCCCCTGCCTCACCCCGCACTCCATCCTGTATGGCTCGGAGTACTCGTCCGCCCATCTCACATAGTTCACTTGGTTACCATACCAAAATTTAAGCACATCGATGTAGCCATCTGGCAGACCGAGACCATCCAGCTTACGCCACAAGATGTCATACGAGACCAGGTCGAACGCTTTAGAAAGGTCTAGGAAACAGGCGTACACCGGTGTACGCCTGTCCGTGTAATACTTGACAGTATGCTTTAAACTTAGTATCGCAGTTTCTGTCGATAGACCACGCGTGAAACCATGCTGGCCATCGTGTAGCGTAAGATGATTTTCTAACATCGAATTAAGCACACTATCAAGTATTTTTGCTATTGTGGTAGCTAGTGAGATTGGTCTATAGTTCGACCTATCCGACACATCACCCGTACGGTTTTTCACAATTGGAACCACCGTGGTCCTCATCAGGTCTGCCGGCAGGTAAGAGTGAGCAATACATACATTAAATAAGAGCGCCAGAACTCTAGGGAGATGTCCACCCGCATGCCTTAGGTGTTCGATACTGAGACCATCGTGTCCCGGCGACTTTCCACTGACCATAGAGTGGATGACATGTTTAACTGTTGCAGCAGTAACAACTATGGTTAATTCACGCTTGGCCTCAGTACCGCACACAAAATTTGACGGCCCCAATGGTGACGTCACTTGGAACTGATCTCTAAACAGGTTAGCTATCTGGCTCGCACAGCTCATTCCGCCTACGGATTCAGGAAGGCTAGGCCCAACGTTGATTTGATTAGTGGACTTCCAGAATTTTTTGAAATTGTGATTTGTATGCAGAGCAGCTAAAATGTCCATCTTTATTTGATTTTGATGGTTTTGACACCATTTCAATCTACTTTTGAACACCTTTCGGCTAGCAACCATCTCATCATAAACAAAACCATGCTTCGGTCGCCCAGACCATACCCACATCTTGAACTTGGACCTAGCCTCCCTGTGTGCTTCATTTACATGTCTGTTCCAACCCGCCAGGGGTCGTTTTTTCTTATTAAAATTATTTTTATCATAGCTTTCAATTGCGGCAGATGATAAGATACACACTATGTTATTATATAAGTTGTCTATCACATTCCTATGACTGACCATGTCACAAAAACCATGTCCGCACTGTATAAACTCAGCCGGAAAATCTATTTGTTTTAATTTAAGATTGCACAGTTCCCGTGCCCGTGGGGCCTGCCGACCAGCATGCCGGCCGCTGTGTCCACCGCCGATGTCCCTGTGCTCCCAAAATCGGTATCAATACTCGCGAGATACGGCAGGTCATGCGGCAGGAGCCATGTCTCTTGGAGAGCTATTACATCTGCTTTTTTACATAGCTCACGGATTCCTTCCACGGACCTCTTTACTGATTTACAGTTAAAAGTAACAAAGTTGTTACACAATTGTGTATTATTTGTGGTGTCCTTGCCCATCAGGTTCTTGATCATTAGCCGCGGCAGAGTGTTCTCTCTGGGACGTATAGTTTACAAAACGTCGGAATAATATTCCTTCCGGCCACAGTTTTTCATTAAGAAACATATGTAACTTGTACCGGGGAACAAACATTTTAAATGCATTGTATCCCCTATCCTTGCGCTGAGATATTTTAATTAATGATATCTTAACATCAGTCTGTTTATATATATACTCGCTAATTTCCTCTTCCTTTGTATCTTTATGTACATTCGTGATGAAAATAGGTACTTTCACGTCTGCCGATTTGAAATTCAACATTTGACTTGCTGACCCTATTTTGTTATTATATTTGTATCTATTATGCATAGAAATTGAAGTTTTCCTCTTTTTATTTTTGACCTTAATCCATTCACCGTCCTTGTCAACATGTTCGTTTGAGTTGGGAGGACCCTTTAAAATCTCCGCAATGGTCGCGCTAGGTGCGCGCAGCATTACGTCACGATACGCAGTGGGCGAGCGCTCGGCCGAGAGCAGAGACGGCTGTACCGTTGACTCATCACAAGCGCTCGCCGCGGCGGCGGCGGTAGCGCCGGTTGGCGGTGACCGCCTCCCCGTGCAGTTATTCGATTCCACCTCCAGTTTCGAATTATTAGGGTTTTGTTTATCCAAATTCACATATTCCTCTGTAATAGGAAACTGAATTCCCATGGGTCCACTATCAATATCCGAGTTGTTTAACAAATATGCGCCTCGTCGTCGGTTTACATTGGAATGTGTACTGAAATTATTTACTAGTGACGCCGTCTTGAGATTATCCATTTCGATTTTAAGTTGGACAAGCTGATCTACCGTTGCATACGTATCCCGTACAGTCTTCACTTCATTTCGTAACACCAAAATATCCTTGAGAAGTTTTGAAGCGTCCACATAATCAAAACTTATGGGAGGTAATTTATTTAAATTTCTTGCCACAAATATAGGGGTGACGTCAGGGTCAGTTTCCTTAAAAAGGCATACGATATCTTCTATATCTCTCTGCGATTTGCCCTCGCCTTTTCTAGTGATCCTTCTCACTGAAGTCGGGATAGACTCAAACAGCAATATTTTCGCCTCAGCCAGTTCTTCAAACGAAAAAGATGTGGTACAAATTCGTTGTATACTTTCTTCATCCATAACTTGAATTTTGTTCTGAATAAATGCCAGAACTTCGGATATAACAACATTGCAACTCGCGCACTTAATAATTTTTGTCGACATCGTGAAATACGTAATACATCAATATGGACAAAGCGTCGCGTGCGCGTGCGGCGGCGCATAGTCCGAGACTGACGAGACTATTTAAATAGAAATAATTAAATCTTTTGGGCTGTCATAGCCCGACAATATTATTGGAACGGACAATATTCTAAATTGATTCAAATCAATCACTATAGATATTCATTAACATAAAAAATAGTAACTTTTTCTTAATGAGTAAACATTTATGACCCAAAACTGTGTTATAAAATTACATAAATTTATATAATGTGGGACTTACCGCGTAATTTAGGTAAAAATATTACCTTTGTATTTCCCGACGTTTCGGCTGAGTTGCAACAGCCGTAGTTACAGGCGGGCTTTTGGTGCGCGGCTTTCGCCGGCTGCGCTCAGAGGTATTTTCTTCAACTACCCTTTCTTGGTTTTTGTATTTGTCATAGTCACTACACATGACACTAATAATGTCCACGGACACATTCGATGATAAATTTTAAGGCTAATTTTAAGAGATTTTAATTTTCCTATCACTGGCTGCCAGCAGCATATATCCATGCTCACGATTAATTTTTTTATGTTTTTTTAATTTCAATCGCTTCGCGAACCATTTGGCGGTAATATTGGCGATCGGTGGATGAAACCTTTGGCCGGTGCAGCTCAATCCATTAGTTGGTATTGAAACCGAGCAGATGTTCGGCTATCGCTGATTTTGTCGTCTGACGATTCTTTACTGCTGCAATGATCTTTGACAATGGTACGCTTAGTCAGCCAATATAAGAACTAGGATTTGGCGAAGATCCTGACTTCTACATGGAGTGACTGCCATCAGAAAACCAGATCAAGATTTCAAATAGCATTAATATCAGACAAAAAAAACATTTTTTCGGTTTGTAGTTGGATTGCATACAAATGACGTCATGTGTTTTTTACGCGGCTTTCTAAACTATATCTAAACATTCTTTAGACGTAGTTTTGGTTCATTTAAATATATATTTAAAATTATATTTTTTTACGGAGATAAATATTCATTATGATTAATTTGAATCACCATTTGAAATGTTGTCGGATACCTTATTGTTCCTCAGCAATCGAAATTAAAATAACGTAGGAACCTGCAATCTGTAATAATATGCTTCAGGATCAGACAAACCGGTGTACATCGTTTTCTTTCAGTCATCTGCTTCTTTTAATATGTATAATAGTCGTCACTATTAGCATCATCTTGAAATGGAGTAGAAGGTTTACACGTTACGGCAAACTGTTCTAAACTTACTTATCGTATGTTTTTATTAAAAATTCAGGATAGGTAGCAGCAAACCAAAACATGATGTATCCTTCTAATAGTTTGTAAGTATATTTTTCAACTGAGCACTTCCTACGGACTTACAATCCGTGACAGAAACATGCGAATTAACTGCTTGTTTTCTACTTTTCTGTAATCGGTGTTCAGTTCTTAGACTTATATTTATTCCTTTCGGTGTGCAACCGTTATTTATGGACATCGTAAAGGAGGGAGTTCAGTAGTTAACAGAAAAATGATATGATGAAAATATCTATACAATTGTAATGATCTCAAAAGTTACAGTGATGGCATGCATGCAATCGTGTTTTTCTTTATATTTTATATGTATACTGATACATATATGTATACATCTTGAAAATATATACATAACTATGTAGTTATGTATATATTTTCAAAATGTATACATATACCTATGTAGGTATTTGCCCATTATATTGAGCAAAGTCAAGACTTCTCGACCACTCTAACTCCGTCAAAAGGCACTGAATCATGTTACGCAAGGGTTTCATGAAAGTTTCTGTGGGTCCAAGTTGCTGATAAATAAACCCTCGAATGCTCTCACTACGTTTAATAGGTAGGTATGAGGTAAACTTGACCTTTTGCGAAACTACGTTTGGCAATATCAAACATTAACCAAAATGCACCCTTGCAATATTGCCATTACGGACACTACCATCAGCGACGTCTGCTCTGACGTGTCCGCCCGATCGGGTACCTATCTCAGTGATATTTGATTTACTTTACTTTACTTGTCGATACATATCGCTAAGTTCGAGTGTGTCTATAGGTATATTGATAGAATACGAATAAATAAAACTGACGTATAAGTTTGTAGTGTTCAAATACCAGCTTTTTACTAAATGCAAATAAATGTATACACTGTACTTATACCAAAAAATCAATAATTTAAATTGTTGCCACTTTGTTTGTTGCATCACGTCACAATCGGTTAAAATTTTGACGAAACTTTCACTAGTAGCTGATGTTATAAGGAGTAACTTAGGCTACATTTATTAGAGAAAAAGAATTAGAGTTCTGCGGGAAAAAAATCTCTATAAAGTCTATAAAACTATGAACAAATTCTTATTGTTACTTCATATTGTTGTAATATTGACTTTAAAACCCTTTCCCATATCCCACTCGAATTTGTCGAATATTATTTTTAATTTATTTACAGACGAACTGAAAAATATTCAAAGCCCTTTAAAATGACACATTTAATTGTCCAGGTCATTATGCTGCGGTGTGCGGCAATGGAATCAAAATATCATTGTAAGAACATCAGTCACAAGTTGAGGTGCGTACTACGAAGGGTTTTCCCTGCGAAGGAGCCATCATGCCCACAAGGACATCTTGATAACGTGCTAGTCATGTTTTATGGCAGCAAGTGAACATTATGGACGTTGTTAAGACTTATTTTTGTACTGTTACCTATCTTTTTTTGCGTATTTCTGTTAATCATTTATTTCAGCTAACAGATCACTCTTTACACGGGAAGTTCTACTGTAACTCTTATTACGTACGGCATAAGAATGATACAAAGGTCAAAGTGTAAAGCTCGATGTGGCCTTAGTTGTAGAATAAAATAAAATTATTGCAAAATATTCGCATTAATTGTAGATTGATAAATCTACATTTTCGCACCAAATCTCTTGCGGGATAAACAGAGAGTCGCATTAACATTCACAGATTTTTTCATGTACGCTCGATGGATTTCAGGACTCTCGATATTACGAGTACTAGCTTTGGTTTTCCTCAGTTCCTTCGTCTCAAATTACTTATTATTTGCCTTGTCATTTTATTGTACCGCATTCTTTCTAGATATCTGAAACAACTTTCTTTCAGATCAAATCTCTTTCTTAAATCATCGTTGTGAAAACAATCTGCATGGGTTACGCCACATTTGTGTGCATGAATATTTCTGTCTCTCTTGGTCTGGTTATTTTTTTAAGAGGTATGGCGCATAAAAGCATTCCTTCTGGTGCAGCACCGCACAGTAAACCGCAGCGATGTAACAATTCCCTGGAGGGTTGTTTTTGACTAAAGGTACCAGTAAGTTTCTAAGGAGTAGCTGTGTTAGTAGTTGGGTGGCAACGCGCGAGTGATACTTACTGTACTTCATTTAGGTACATCAGGTGGTTCGTATGCTGCACGTTGTATAAAAAAATTAGGCTACGTCAGATCGGCAGTATACTCCCTATTTAGTATTTACAATACTAATAATGCAGCAAAAGTATTTCTGGCGATTTGCCATTGCCACCTTCGTCACAGTGTGACTAATACTTTTTGACAACGCAGGAACGTCCTAGAGCTCCAGCAATATAAATCTACCATTACGTTAACCAATGATAGGCTTTCTTGGAAGAGAAACCCCTATATCGCGAGCGAATTTGTAATGTTACTAAACAAGATACGCCTCTGTGTTATTGTCGTTGGGTACATGATCGGCCTAGATTTACACGAGGCACTGTAAATACGAGAGGCTCCACAATAGGTCTGAAAAGGTCGCAGAGACATTGAGATTGGAACCAATTTATAAAGACGAAAACTAAAATATACTTATATTCAAACTTGTTTAATTTTTCTGTTTAGTTACTGCGAGATATGAACGCATCATGTTTTTATACAACATCGGGAGGTACAAAAGTATACGGTCCGCCTGATGTAAAGTGGTTACCGTAGCAAATAAACGTTTGCAATACATTAAATATTGTTCGAGCAATTCCACATCTGCTGCTAACACAACAATTCACTATATCATCGGCAACGGTGAGTTACATAACACCAACGATGCCGCCGGACATATCGCTGTGTAATGATACAAGCGCCATAATAAAATAATATATTTGCAGCTACGCCACTGCTCAAAAAACAAGTTGTCAAATTAACTCTTGAATATTTTAGTTACTTTGCTACTTGCATTTTCTTTCACTTGAACATTTGCTCGACTGTTGTTTCTCTCAATTTTCCTTTTTCACTTTGTTGTCTATCTTTTTAGTACATTCAAGATAAGCAAAACTGTGTATTTCCCGGATAATCAAGCTTCTTAACTATGAGTAGGCTGCAGGGTCACAAGAACTCGTTGGCCATGCGCGTAAAAAGACTTTGGTAAGGATTAATAGATTTCGATCAAGTGATTCAATAAAGAAGATTCAATAAAGTGAAGTAAGTAGTACAGTTCCGAGGACAGTATAGATATTTTTTTTTATGCAAATTCGTGAAGCGTTAAAGCACCTGATGTAAAGTGGTTAGCGTAGCTTATGATCGCTTGCAATACATTAAGTATCGCTTGTACGATGCCATCACTGCTACTGACACAGCAACTCCAAGGAGCTGACTTCTAATCTTACACACATTGGTTGCAGTTTTCTGCAAGGTGGTGCTAATTCCCCAGACGGGTTGCTTTGATGCGCCCTCTCTCTATTCAAAATACCTAGATCAAGACAAACAGACAAGTTCATGCACTCCGAACTCATGAGCCTTTGCGTCAAATCATCATTGTTAACCACTGCGCCACCGAGTTCATGAAATGCTATACAATCACCGAGCCCTAGAAATACAGTGGGTGTAATAGATTGTTGTTATATCCAAAGTAAATGAGTACATCCAAATATATTCATCTACTTAATTTTGTATAACACCAGTTAATATTTGATGCGATGTTGCGATGGATCTGTCTCTTATTTAATTTGGGAGTCCCGCTGCGATCATTATGCTACCAGTTTGTAGGCCCAACGAGCCACGATGATGCAATCTCCCTTTCATGAATACAATAATGAAACAAGGAAATTATATTTTTAATTACGTAATTAATTCGGTCGCCCTTTGTTTCAACACAAACTTTATTTTAAAATAACTACACCGTGCTCTCTTAAAAGAACATGGTGTGCTTCATTACGTAATATTGAAATATTTGTAATACTTTCTAGGTACTAACTTAATTACTACCAGCTTCAACCCGCGGTTTCTTTCACCTGCGTCAATTCTGTTAACACGATGTGTTCACTTTTAGTTTGTATGCTACCTCTTCTAAAATCTTGTAACTTTTATATTTATATAAGAGCTTATGTTTCCGTTTAAACCGGTTATGTTACGTTGATGATCAGGTGACCCACATGCTGTTTTGTAATATAAACATATATGTATGTACGTATATTACAACAATTGTTCTCAGCTTAATTACCTCTTTATGGTGCCGTAGTAAAAACAACCGCTTATTTTGTCATGTCTATCTGAGTTTTGTTCATGAAATTGTTGACGATTGCGAGAAACAGTGTAGCTAAGTATATCGAGGAAAGGACCTCTGATCGGATACAATTTCGGAAATATGGGAAGGCAGGGATAGAGTTTGAGAAATAGCATCTAAATCTTCACGTCCAAAGTACCTCAATGACTCACCAACATATAACTCTGCCTTTTTCTGAAGTAATTCTATCTTCCAGAGCTCATACATATATAATAAAATAAACTCCAAATTAAATATATATTATAAATGTACATATGCTTGTAAATTCATTATACAAAAATATCTACTTAATCTCAACTATACTGAAACGGAATCTTTTGTTACCTTCCTAACTTGACTAATAAAACTAAAAACCAACCGATACTTACTGCTATGTCGGAATATTCACTCACAGGTCCACACACCACACTCAATAAAACAAGCATAATATCATCTCCTTTCCATTCCCCCTCCCCCCTTTCCTTCTTGTCCTTCCCAATGTTAAGAACTACCAGTGCTCTACGGGCGGGTGACCTGGGGGCCTGAAATACAGGTCTAACCTAGCTTAGGCTCCAGTCCACCTCATTAACCCTGTAAATTGTACCTACTTTAATTGTAGTGTGGAAAATAAAATATTTTTCTTCCTTTCTTTCTTACTGTTATATCTGTAATTGCTAGTTATTACCTTAATTACCAAACGTAAAGGCAAATGACAATTTCTATACTCAAATGGAATAAAATCGTACATGAAAACCCAGTGGCGAAGTTATTAGTAATACAACTTTGAAATCAAGGCACGTAAGTTCGAGTCCCACAAAGCATAAATATTTGTATACATGAATATTTCTGTTTGTGTAGGTCTGGGTGTTTTAAGAGAGTTTGGGTGCACCGAAGCCCTTTTGGGAAAGTGCCTCACCTCACAGAAACCGCAGCCAAATAAGAACTCCCTGGAGGGTGGTTGTATTCCTGCGAGGGAGTGACGTTATTAGTAAACCCCTAAGGAATTGCCGTGTTAGCAGCAGAGGTGGTATCACATGAGAGATATTTAATGTATTACAAGATTGTATGCCTCTCGACGTTGCGTAAAAAGAATAATGCGTTCATATCTCGCAGTAGCTAAGCAGAAAAATACGAAGATAATTTTTGCAATGGGATGAAAAGTAAGTTAAGTAAGTCTTAATCCTACTCATTAATATTATTATAAATATGAAAGTATGGATGTTTGAATGTTTGTTCCGTTTTCACTCTCAACGCCTGAACGGATTTGGATGAAATTTGGTAGGTAGCTAGACGAGGTACTGAATTACCACATTGGCTACTGTTTATCCCGGTGATATGTTTCCGTGGGATAGTTAGGATGTTCAGATGTTTGAATCGTACTAAATATGGTTGTTCTATTTCGCTTTCACGTATCAGCGGCTTTTCATCCACTACTATCCCACACTATCCTACAGGAACATATTACCGGAATAAAAGGGCTACTTTTTATCCCGGTGGTGTGATCCTGTGGGATGACCCCTTCGCGAAAAGTCTGCTTTACTCAGATATTCCCCGCTATTAGTCAACTTTATGTGGAATGTTCCCGAGTGCCCAAAATTTGCATGTGCTCGCCGAAAGTAATCGGTCTTATAATATCGTCTACAGAAGCGTTTGTAATTGAAATGTGAAGTTGCTTAAGATTATGATATCAACTACGATTATCGTATTAACGACTGAATTGATTTGATTTTATATTCCGGAAACATTTATAACTCCTGTAAGATAGCTATTTTTGTATAGAGATTATTATGTGATGATATATAAATTGATAAATTAAAACATGTGTCACTTTTATTCCGGGCAAATGCATGGCTCCTGACGGATAGATCTAGAACGTAGAGAATCATAGTATTCATAGAGTCATAAAGTCCAAATGTCTTAGAAGGATTCGTATTATTATGAATGTAAAAGTGTATTTATTTGTCTGTTAGTCCTTTTTTTTTCAAATCAAAACGGAGCGACTGATGATTTGTTTTTTTTTTATTGGTATGGGGGTCCAACAGTGATATGGAAACAGGAAAACACCTTAGACTACGCGGGCGAAACCGCAGGTAACCGCTAGTATATATATTTGTCTATTTTTAGTTTAAGTCTTTTTACATGGATTCCAATCTCAATGTCACTACCGTTTCAGACCTATTGTGGCGTCCCTCATGTCAACAATGCTTCCTGTAAATCTAAGCCGATCATGTATCCAATCGTCAATAACACAGAGGCGTATCTTGTTTGATATCATTACAAATTGGTTCGTAATATAGGGTTTTCTCTTCCATGATCATACCATTTCGACTAGTACCTCCACGACAGACTGTCTATCACTAAATTAACGCAATGGTAGGTTTATATTGTCAGAGCCACAGGACATTTCTTTGTTTTCGAAAAAGTAGGTTCTATTAATCACTCTGTGGCGAAGGTGGCAATGGCAAATTGCCAGAAATACTGTTGGTGTATTGATGGTAAAGTTACGATAGGCACGTTTGCTGCATTTACAGTATACATTTTCTATAGTAGTATTGTAAATATTGTGTTATAAGTATACCGCCTACATGATGAGATGCAGTTTTTTATATGTCGGTATATATAATATAGCATACGGCCCGCCTGACGAAAAATGGTTACATGTAATACAGGAAGTATCGCTCGCGCGTTGCCACCCTTGCTGCTAACACTCCAAAGGAGGTTACTGATAACCTCACTCACTCGCACGAATTACTCGGGAAATTGTTACTTGGCTATTGTTCCCTGTGAAGTGAAGGTTGGTCTTAAAAAATACCCAAAGACAAACAAACATATCATGCACGCAAGTGTAGTGTAACGCTTGCAAATCGTCTTTGCACCGATGACGTTCATTGAGATATAATGTATTGCAAGTAAATCATAGCCTAGACACAGGCAGGATAATATTTACATTTATGTAAGAGCCTATCTTTCTGTTTAAAGCGGCAATGGTACGCTGATGTCCATAGGCAAAGAAATTACTCACTATCAGGTAGTCTGCTATATTACAACCATGTGTATGATAATTTTGTAAAATCTTTACTTACTACCGATATTGATAACACCGTATATCTCACAATAATCAATATTGCCGGCAGATCTACCGTATTATCAATAAAAGTCAATTTAAATTTCAAAATCGCACTTAAAACGCTGTTTTATGCATTGGCGCTGGTCATATCACACTTGTGACGTCACACGCAAGTAAACAAGTTAATAACCTTGTTAAAATATTAAAGTGACTACATAATATACTAAAAAATAGATTTTCATAAAGCGAAGTAACATCTTTGACATCTAACTCCTTAATATAATCTTGGTACATAAATTGAAAGGATTCTTTTCAACCCTACATTGCAGCACAACACACCGCTATGTAGAATTTAAAATATTTTCGCTTATGTTGTTCGCGTAAGAATACCCCTAAGTATTCTTATAGTTTTCTGGGATGCCCTGTAATGTTTATCGTGTTATAAAACATAATATTATATACTTGGGATAGTTTTTTTATATTAATATGTTTTTTATATAGCGTTTAACGAGCTTCCTTCTTTTGGGCTACCCGAAAAATTTTGTGCATGGTTTGCCAGCTTTCTCATTGGGCGGAGCATCAAGGTCATAGTTGACGGTGCGTGCTCGGATCCACTGCCCCTGAACGCTGGCGTCCCACAAGGCTATGTGTTGTCTCCCACTCTGTTCCCTCTGCATATCAAAGACTTGTTGCACGTGCGTACATTTATTGCTGTGTCAAGCCATGTATGTCCTTCTCATTTTGGGATCGCTCCAGATGCCCTACAACATTTCATCCAATTTACCTTCATTTTCTTCTCTAATGTTTTTTTATACACATTTCAACTAAGCTAATCTAACTCTTGGCACTATAGATGACGCAGTTCATCTATGATTCTTGCCTTGCGACGGCTCTACCTCTCCAATCCGTTGTGACCTTTCAAGTTCTGAGGCATAAATTTCTCGAGAACCAGAAAGCATCCCGAATGCAAGTGCAACCCTAGTTTGATCATCTGAACTGCAATTACATCGATTCCTGCTGCTCACTTTCCATTATACAAATTTCGCGTTGACCATTCAATCTCATGTACATCTTATTGTCAGATGCTCACACAATAAAGTTAGTCATAAGATCACTTACAACCTTAGTATATTATACAATTTCCTAAAATATTCACTCCACTGTTTTAACACTTCCTGAGTATTAGCAAGAATGACACTATCTTTATACCATATTTTATCAATTATTGGTGCTGAGGAAATCCAGAAAACTTTATTATTGTATAAATATTTTTAGATTCATTTTGTTGTTACATGTATAAATTTCAGTTTAACAATTTAATTTGTTATATAAATAGAACGCGATTATCTTCAGGACTTTACCCTTGACAAACGGTTGTTTGCTCGATATAAATATTTACATCGATTCTGAGTTACGTCAATAACGCCCAGAATCAATAGATTGAGACTCACGAAATATCAACTATGAATATTTTGTTCAATGTTCGTATTACAATAAATATTATAGCAAGGATTTCAATTTTAAATCACAGATTATTCTAGTCTGTTTTGGGGGTAACCCTGGGTAGTGTATTATGAATACATTGATATATATTCAGTCACGAGACGCATATTTTCGCATATTCCTAATTACGAGTAGTAACCTACACACAGCTTGAACTTTCTAATCTTATATATATATATATATATATTTATCCGTATATTATATCTATAATAATCTATAACTTCACGCCAAATCCCTTGCGGGGCATAGGCAGAGAAAACCGAGCGCCGCGTGACTCGATCCTTACATATCTCACTCACTCCTTTAACATTAATTGCTCTTCTCATGCACGCTCGCCGGTTTCTAGGGCTCCTGACATCACCTTCTGATAGAAATCTACCAATTTGGTCATGGTAGGTAAGTCTTGGCCTTCCCCGGCTCCTACATCCTTCCACTTTTGCATTGTATATCTGCTTCGTCTATCTTTCATCTTGCATTCTTTCTACATGTCCGAACCATCGGAGCATGCCTCTTCTTATTTTAACACCGACGCTCTCCTTCAGACCAAATCTGTTTCTAACATCATCATTGCGAATACGGTCTACAGGCCTTACGCCACAAATTTTGCGCAGCGCTCGCATTTCGACCGCGTTTATTCTACTTTTTTGCTCTTTCTGCCATACCCAGCTCTCGCTTCCATAAGTTAGCGTTGGGACCAACATTGCATTGTGTATAGCGAGTTAAGCCTTCTGGCTCAGGATTTTACTGCCAAGAAGTTTTCCCAACGCTCCATTCACACTATTCCCAGCACGCACTCGTCTTTCAACATCTGCGGTGTACCTTCCATGCCTGCTGAAAGCGCATACAAGATATACAAACTCATCCACTTGTTCCAACACTTCATCATCAACTGTAATCCTTCCTAATGTAAGAACTAATGTTCTGGATCCTTTTCTTTCAAATACCATTATCTTTGTTTTCTTCGCATTCAGTAGTAAGCCTTTCTCCATACATTCGTCTTTCATCGTTGTGACCAGTGTTTGCAGTTTAGATGGTGTATCTGCTAATAGCACGGCATCGTCTGCATACAGCAGACAGTTCACCGCTAGGTCACCCATGCGCAATCCCACATTCGTTGACCTTATTATCTGCAGACAACTATCGAGATACAGGATAAACAGTCTAGCAGATAGCATGCAACCCTGTTTGACACCAATTCTGACATGAAACCAGGGTGACATTCCACCATCTATCCGCACACATGCTGAGCAATCCTTGTAAGTGGACTGCACAGTATGGAGCAGTGAATCGTCAATCCCATATCTCCGCAATATGTCCCAGAGTTCCTTTCGCACAACCCTATCAAAGGCTTTCTCAAGATCCACAAAACCGCAGAAAATCTTCTGGTCTATGGCCAGATGCTTCTCTACGATATTGCGGAGCGAGAAAACTTGATCCGTACATCCCCTTCCATTTCGGAAACCTCCTTGTGCGTCCCACAGCATTTCACCGGATTTCACCCTCATTCTCCTTTCAATCACCTTTCCATATACTTTTGCTGTAAGCATCCGACTCACTCTCATTGTCAGCGTCCGAGGCATACTCATACATTTCTTCAAAATATTCACTCCACCGTTCTAACACTTCCTGAGTGTTCGCAAGAATGTCACCAGCTTTAGACTTTATCTTATCCATTTTGGATGCCGACGAACCACTCCGAGACTTCTTTACCTCTCTCCAAAAGAGTTTGGTATTTGCCTCGAAGATTTTTGTTAGCCTCTCTTCCTCATTCATAATTTGTCTTTCACGTTTTTCTTTCACTAAAGCCTTGGTTTCATTCTTGCATAGACGGTACATTTCTTTCTTCTTTTCTCTCATATTTTCATTTAAGGGCAAAGATGATACGTAATCCAGCCACGCTTGCCTCTTTCTTGCTACGGAGGATTCATCCTCCGCATCCCACCAGGCATCTCCTTTCGCTGTTATACGTCTCTTTGCGCATCCACAAGCTTCTTTTGCACTTTCCACTATACTTTCTTTCAAGACTTTCCAACCATCATCCACATCTGAGTCGGAGAGGCTTTGCAAGTCTCTCACTTACTAGATGCACATACATTCTCTTTACACTTTCATCTTGCAATTTTTCGCTCATTATCCTTTCATGATCTCCGAAAGGGATACACACTCGCCAGTGCCTCCACTTCCTAAAAAGGCCCACAAACCGGCTTACCACCAGGTAGTGGTCCGTCTCAGAGTGTATATTATATTTACACATGTACTGTTACATAGAGACTTTTCTTTTTTTCAACTCTTTCATTATTTTGAATCTAGAACGCGTTTATTACGTTAAAAACTTTTTCGATTTCCCGCTGTTTTACATATTTTTTTTGTGTTTACTATCAAACTACAATTTGCAGTGGCTTGTTAATGAAAATTATATTATATATTGTCGGACAAATTACACAGCGCCATCTAGCCCCAAAGTAAGCGAAGCTTGTGTTATGGGTACTAGACAACTGATAAACATACGTAAATACATTTTTTTTTTGTAAATACATACTTATTATACATAGAAAATACCCAGACCAATACAAACAGACATGTCCATGCACACAAATGTTTGTACTGTGTGGGAATCGAACCCACGAGCGTTGGTGTCAAAGTAGCGTAACAGCGCGTTTCACCACTGCGCCACCGAGCTCGTCAAAAATGAAAATGAAAATAGGATTGCAGTGTGTATAGAGTGGAGTGTGTGTGTGTACGCAAAGTGGGTATGGAGCCGTGTGTTTGTATATTGTACTATCAACAGATATACCAACATTTCCTCTGTTGAAGACCATCTAAGATCTGGGCTACTGAGTGCTGTTAGAACTACAAAGGCTGTTAATGCTATTAAAGCCAGAATTCGTCGAAGCAACAAATCTTTTGGAAACAAAAAATCTTATCGCGAGAAATGAAGATTCCCGCTAGGACTCTGTCGCGTATAATAAAACAAGACCTAAAGCTCAGCGCTTATCGTCGATATACAGGACATGCCTTAAATCAATCCCTACAGTTGAAGAGAGTGAATCGATCAAACTGCCTACTGTCCCAATACGCCGGTGAAAGGCACAGAAAAATCCTCTTTACTGAGGAAATTATTTTCACGATTTAAAAGCACTACAACAAGCAACATGACAAAGTGTACACACACACAGTTCTAAAGAAGCTGCCTTAGTGGTTCGTGGGGGTGTCTTATCAAGGAGTCACAAAGCTTCATTTTTTGTGAAAAAGGAGTGTAGACTTCAGCCAAAGTGTATCAAGAGACTATCTTGGCTCGTGTTGTAAAACCTCTCAGCAATACACTTTTTAAAAATGTACCGTGGACTTTCCCGGAGGACTCTGCACCTGGTCACAAGGCACTAACTAGCGAAGCTTGACTCGAAACCAATATTCCGGACTTTATAAGAGCTGAAGACTGGCCCTCGTCTAGCCAAGATCTGAACCCCTTAGACCTTTTTTATTTTTTGCTGAGACTTTCATAAATAATATTTACATATGGACATAAGTTTTATTAAGATTACATTACTTCATAAAAAAATAAATGCATATTAATTTGTAACAGAATTTATTGCCAGCGGATCCGACAGACGTCGTTCTACCGGTGACCTGATCGCGATACCACCTACCGGATCTAATTGGGAATCTAAACTGTCCACTGAAATACACATTAAAAAATCATCAAAATCGGTCTAGTCGCTTAGGAGGATTTCAATGACCTACGTAATGTACAGAACAATTATTATATATCTTTGTACTTTACAGTACAGTACAGAGCTCAGTGGACTAGTGGCCAGCAATGGCATCTTTAAGGCCAATGGTCATTTCTGTGGGATGGCTTTCTGCACAATTCAAATGTATTTGTTTGCCTTGGTTTAGGTTTTCGCTATGTAGAATAAGTATGTATTTACGAATGTTTATTAATTTCCTAGCACCCATTTTTTGTACAAATTATGAGACCTTTTTGTTTGCGGCTGAAACCTTTTAACGTGATGTTTTAAATTGACATTTGGGAACTAAGAGAAATTAAGTAATAAGCAAAGGTGGAAAATATCCTCTTATATTCAATTAATTAATAACAAATTCAACATGATATCAAAGTAACAAATAAGAGCCAAATAAGGTTTCCAGTTATTGTTTGTTTATGCTAAATTACGTGGTATAATTAGTTTCTAAGGGTGCGTCCAGCTCGCAGGTAGCTAAACGACCAAACATAAATTATTGTCAAAATCTTCCGAAACATTCACCGAGTAAAGGTAGTTAAAATACTCTGGAGCTATAATAAATGTCCGTCATAAAGTGGCCACGTCGTAAAAGCTTATTTGAAAATAATAAATAAAATTAGCCAAAATGTACACAGCACCACAGCGTCGCCGTCGCGAGCTAGAAATAAATAATTTATTAAGGAGAAGTTAACAAGGGTCTCATAAAGAAGGCAAAAGGTCGGCAATTTGTTTTCAGCGAGGATGGAACCTCACTTTGTTATTTAGAGTTGGTGCGAGTTGCACGCGTAACAACCGAAACACAAGCAAATAATAACTTGCAGTCGCAAATGTATTTACACACAACAAACATAAATATAGTATTCACTCTTCCTTGCCTCTGTTGTTTTGCTGTACTCTCTTGTTTGTCTTTTGAATGACGTATTTTACGTTTCATGCCCCTTATTGTTTATTCCAAGTGACTAAGTTTATTAACTTCAAGAATAATAAAATGTTTTCTAAGCCCTCTTCATGACTCTCTCTTAAAAGTGTAGAATAATATTTTACTAAGAAAAGTAACGTGAGTGAATTAAACAAGCTTCTGTAAAAAGACACGTTTCATGAAATACTCGCTTAAAACTTATAGCAGCTGAATATAAATTTCTCTTAAAAACAGTCCTTTTAGATTTGAATAGGTTGGTGAACTCAGCGTCAGTGGAAAATAAAAGAAAAAATAATGTTTGTAAAAAAAACTATGTGCTGCCCGTGGCTCCACCTTTTTTTTTTTTTTTTTTGTGACGCGGGGAAAAATGCGTTACGCACACCACCGGTGCCTGGGTGGCCTCCGGTGGTAGTGTGGGACTCCCCGTCGGCTGTCCGACGGTATACCCACTAAACAACCCCGCGAAATGCCATCGGCCGCGTTGGTGTGGTGCCCCGGATCTGTCAGCAACAGGGCACCACTGCGACTGGCCAGCCCCTCAGAAGGGGCCGGACTTCTTCTATCTAGGGGCCGTCCCGACCCCTAGTCCCACAGGTTAGGGAGGCGGCAGTAGGTGCGCGTAGCGCCTACGCCGCACTCCCGTCCGCCGTCTCCGGAGCGGGACAGCCTGAGGATCGTCTTCCCTGTCCCGCTCCGCGGCCTCCTTCTGGGACATGACGGTCTCACAGAAGGAGGCCATCGCCTGCCAGGCACTGTCGCTCCCGAGCATGTAGCGGACCACGCTCGGGAGCGAGAGGTCCGCGCTTCCTAGCGCGGACACCAGATCGCGGCGCTGCCGAGACCACCTGGGTGTGCCCGTGGCTCCACCTGCGTGGAATCAATAAAATTTTTGTGCCAGATTGTAATATAATATAAAATTCCATAACTCTCTACCACTCAACTCAACTGTTCTTTAGTTCCAGAAGTATGAATCTATTCGTTAGTTCCAGAAATTATCTATAGGCAAAAGTTTTTATTGTTCTAAGATGGAAACCATTAATCGGCCTGCCTTATGGTAAGGCATAACCTGCGTGAACCTTTATAACCTTCACCTTTTTGAAGAACCCTGTTCTGTATGATTTTATGGGATAGGATAGCTCTTCCTAAAACCTCGGCAGGGTTTTCATTCCACAACTTAAGCATTTAATAACAATTCGCCGACGAATTTTTTTTAAACTGAAACGTACTCGATCTTTTAGGCTCAAATGTTGAAGGAACTATATATTTTATGTGTGCATAAATCGCTGCTATATATTTTATGTATGCATAAATATCACCGTGATACGGCAGCGTCGTGTTATGCTCGCCACGTAAATACATAGACGTAGGTAGGTAGCATAGCACCAGGATAGAGCGGTACGACCGTCATTGTTGCCGCAA
Source organism: Pyralis farinalis (assembly GCA_947507595.1). Classification (NCBI taxonomy): domain Eukaryota; kingdom Metazoa; phylum Arthropoda; class Insecta; order Lepidoptera; family Pyralidae; genus Pyralis; species Pyralis farinalis. Next base: position 22,560,011 of record OX382264.1, on the reverse strand, counting down.
TGGTTGAATTATGGCGGAAACACTAGCACTTCCGTTGAAACTCCGTACACATACCTTTGTAAAATTCAATATTTTCGTGCGGAGAAAACTTTGTATTATAGTTTGCTATGACTACATATGTTATACCTACGTAAGACAGTATTATCAAAAGAGTTGGGTATGTGAAGATCTAGGGTACTTAGTATTTATTTCAGGAAACTGCTACTTTGGGTGTTTGTACACGGACTATTGTCTCTTTTTAGATCAGAAGGAAAATCTATCGACATTCTTTAAAAGTAAAACTATAAGTTAATAATATCTTACAAATACATACTAGATAAGTTTCTTTTGTTTGCTGGTATGATAAGTTTTTTTAATTATCAAATCAAAAAATCTATAAAGAATTATGAACATTATAGAACTAATGTGTGATCTGCCTACACCTGATTTAGGGTCGGCAACGCATAAGTGACCTGGTGTTGCAAATATCCATAGGCTATGGTGACTGTTTATCATCAGGCAGGTCGTATGCTTGATTACGACCTTAGTGGTATATAAAAAAACCTGTGGCCTATACCAAGTTTCATCAAATATCTGCAGCTAATACGTAGAATTTCACAATCCACACTGAATTTTATTTATAATGACAAAAGAATATCCTGTATAAGGCCATCAATAGAACCAATGGCATGTGGTATATAAAATTTAAGGAAATTTTAATAATTAGTATTTTAAATTCTAAAAATAGGATGTACAAAAATACAAATCTTGCAACGCAGTGCTTGCGCGGCAAAAAGTTGTCAAATGTTGTGTCAAACCAAGTAGTATTTACGGTAACCCCTATTCAATAAATTGTTTCCTAATATTTATAGTGACTTTATCAATAATATTATTTTTATATAATTATTACAATAATAAGAAGCAAGTGGGATAAGTAAGAACCGAGTCATGTGATACTCCGCAAGGCCCTTCGCTTGAAGACATAGAAAGATAAAATTATAATAAAGACTGTTTGTGTGAGAAATCTAGACTAATAAATAATAAAATATGTAGATTGTAAGACCTAACTGAAAGAAATCATCACAGATATTTGATTTCGTACACAAGCCGTTTATAATATTTCTACACATTTACTAGAGGCGGCGGAGCAGACATCACCGCAGTGCTTGGTCATTCTGGCTTTATGAGAATTCGAACAAACCAATAATTGCCATATTAGTCATAAAACTGATAGTTTCATTACCTACTTATAAAAATGCAACCCCTCTCATTTGTTACATCCAGACAAGCTGCGTCTGTATGCCCAAGCAATACAATATTTGCTTATAGTATTATCTTCATCGGTGTGAATTGGTCCTACAATATCTATAGATTATATAGAATTATAAATTAATTAGACTGTCTATAGATATAGATATGAACAAATATTACCAAGCCTGGCGTGGTGGTGGTAGATGTTAACGTGTGTTCAAAAAGGTTATTTAAACAAAGAATATACCGAGATCAGTCTTTAGTCTTTGTAAATAAGTAAATACATATTCTTAAGTAAATCTAGCTCAAGAACTGATGTCCGTAAATCAGAGTTAATTCTGAGGTTACTACCAAAAATCCTATACATTCTTTAACAGATTTAGTTAAAAAAGTAATTGTTTAACTATTGTGTTAAGTTTTGTTCAAAATTCTAATCCCTTAGTTTATTGTACTGAATAATAATTAGTTATTATACAATAGAGTTGTTTACATGATACGTACCATACACAGAAACTAATTGAATAGATACAAGAAAACTCTTGTACTATTACCAATTTATGTTGGTTGGTAAACTTAATATGCTACCATACATCTGTTGAGAAAGATGAGGAGATCATAGTCTATGATTAATTGTATGCCCATCCAGTTTCGGTTTGTTTAATTTATTCATTTGACAATACAATATTTTTAATATTCCGTACTATATCAACGCTCAGTAGCAATAAATAAACATTATTATTTGGTGATATAGGAAGCAATAGTACCAGTAGTGGTTCCAATTAATTAGGCCGCCAGTCAAATGCTGTTGCTGTTCGATGCAAATTGCTCAAATTGTAATTCACGAAATTGATGTTAAGTTTCGCAAAATAACCACAATTAGCGTCCGTGTAATTTCAAACTAACAAATGGGCAAGCCTACTGCAATACCAGCTCCATATTGTGAATTTAACTGAACAAATTATTCTGATATTTTATTCCGGGGACCCTATTTGTTCGCCATAGTAGCAAATAACATTACTATACTCGGCACGAAAACATATGAAACTTTTACCACAAACCATTATAACGTTTATGACAATAAAATAACTATAACTTCTAATGTAAATTACCCTTTATAGCAGTTAATGTCGTGAGATAAAATTAAATTTCAAATGCATTACATGTATCAGGAATTTGTCAACAAAATTTTAAACACCTCGAAATTTTATGTTCAACTACTTTGCTTTATTAAAAGTTCTTGTGAACAAATTCAACTTCATAACAGATTCCATAGTATTTGAAATTTCATTTCATCACATGATAACTACCCAGAAGGATAATTGCAAGATATATTCAAAATTTAAATGTATCTTAATAATTATGTTATGTAAGTTTTGAGAGGCATGTATCACTAAATTCGTATTTTCAGATTTATGTACATATTTGTAATTAACACTTGCTCGGCGGTGACGTTTCCACTGTGAGTAGACCCTCATTTTTTTTTTCGAAAGACGCGTGACCTAAACTAAGAAAGGTCTGGTTTTCCCTCTGGATTGTGAAGGTCTGACAGTTGCTTCATCTAATAAAATGATTTAAAAAACAGCTTTTTTAACAAACTTTTATTCTAAAATAAAACGAAACTAAAATTCCGTTATACTAAAATTAAAATAACAATTTTAAGCGGAATATTACTTATATAAATGAACAAAACAAAATAGATCGATCGAATTTCTGCTTAAAACTATCTACTTTTGTAGGCACAAATAATTTGAAATGCTTGTATCGCAAAAGATAATAATAATAATAACCCCGCAGGGCAGCTTGTGGCGAGCTGTTGGTGCGTAACGACACCACGGGTACCCGAGTGCTCCAGAGAGTCGATCAGGGCCTTCGTCTCCGGCGTGTCTTCGTCGGTCGGAGTGGAAAGTCAAGAAGGCCCGCAGGACTCTCGGCTCTGGCTTGCCTTCATTGACCGTCCAGAGAGGAGTCGATGGAGTATATACATATGTTTTGCATTTTTAGTAATGCATCATTAATACAATGTATTTTACCAGTTAATTTCGAACTAAATAATTCTTCGACGAGGAGATCTTTGTTTAGTTAAGAAACTCCTATGTTTACCTTCCGTTTATCTTCAGAACCTATATATCATATAGGACCAGAGTATTTGGCAAGACAAAGCAAATGACCCGAAACTCAACGGGAATGCGTGGTTTCATAACAGAATTCATTTGGTCACCTTCTGGCTCCATCTTTAGGCCTTTAGGAAGTCAGGTAGCGCCAGAATGCCTACCAAGACAAATCAAACGAGCCCAAACACGGGTCGGTTCTATGTTGTTTAGTTCAGAAGTACCTATGATCACTTACTGTATTCATCTATAGACCCTGGATATCATGTAGCACCTTAATTTATACTGTTTAGTTTATGAGTTCCTATGGCCACCTTCCGACTCCATCACCAGGCAAATTCCATATTACAATATTGTTGCATTGCCATCGAACATACGCAAGTGTAGAAAATTGAAGTCCAATATAATGTCAAAAAGTAATTCTAAGTTAACTACCAAGATTTGACCCACACATGCTAAAAGAACAAGTTAAATAGAAGATAGTAAAAATCTGTATCTTTGTCAGATTCTTAGGCTCAGTAGGAAGCGGAGCCCGCCAGTCCTAAAAGATTAGGACACGAAATAACGCTATGAAATAGAAGAAGTAAAATTAGCAGTCACAGCCCAGTGGATAAGAAACCTATTGCCTATTGCGCAACAGGTCCTGGCATGTAGCACTAAATACGTGTTTTCGGATTTCCGTGCATATTTGTAGTCATCACTTGCTCGGCGGTGATGGAAAACATCGTGAGGAAACCCGCACGTTCCAGAAATTATATTTCGAGAAATGTGGGACCTAACCTAAAAACAGTCTGGTTTTCCTGTGGATTATAGAGGTCTGACGGTAGTCGTTCCATGTTAACCTTAACCTTAGAGCAGATAGTCGCCCTCTCAGTAAGGTAAATTGCCGGATTTAAGGATCACCGTGTCCTCCTTCTGTATTCGAACTTCGGACAGTATTATTATACCTCAATGCTACTTGCTTAGTTGCTCTGTCAGCTCCACTATCTACTCGTCGGTCCATATTGTACGTGTGTTGTATATTGGCAGAGTCAGTCCGTTATGTTGGTAGACGCGGCCGGCGTCGGACCCATGGATTCATCAATTGCCACGCCGATAATCTACCCGGACTAGCGGAACCAGGATCAGCGGAGCTGCAGGCAACTGAGGCCGTCTTTTTGTCGTACTCATGTTTTAAGGGGCTATAGTTGCCACACTTGGCAGCCGGATTTGCAACCGCAGTAAGTTATTAAAGTATATATACTATTTATAAATATTATTTACTAATAAAATGTTTATAATATACATTTAGACTGAGGCGTGCGCTTTAATTTTAGCCTACTATCGCTATAATGATAGGGATAGCAGGGTAAAATTAAAGCTCATGCAAAGTGTATGGTAATATTGAATATTACGTTTTTAAAAATGTTCTGTAATATAAATATAAAAATCAGATCAGATACAATATTACTGACGTATCGTAAGAAAAAAAGGTTTATAACCTTTGGTCACTACTGCCTATGTAAAAGGGTCCCGTTATAAAGGTAGTAAGTACCTGAAAGCTACATAATATATTACGCATACTGAAAATAGTAGCTTTGCTAAAATAATGTAGATCAAGCGAGTTTCAGCCCTCGACCTGTTAAGGGTACATAGTCTCCGTGGATATCTTACTAGGACTAGTAATAAGAAGTTTACGTAAAATCTACGCAATCTAAATCGAAGAATGAACTATTATAGATTATCAACATCATTTTTGTATGCAATAGTCTCCTGGTCAATAAATGAAAAAGGAATGCAAACAAAACATAAATGTGTAAAAATGGACCAAGCTTGATACAGACAGTACGTTATTGAACTTATTACATTAAAATATACTACTTTCATAATAGTATTATGTTAATAACTTGCCAAGTAAATATATAAATCTAAGTATAAAAAAGCTTACAAATTGGAAATATTGTTACTGGAAAAAAACAGTAGCCTACTTGACAAGTATCCACGGCAATTGAGTAAACAATATTTGCGGTTAAGTATCCTGTCTTGTCCTGTTTACTTACTATCTATGATCGACCATGGAAATTTATATTATAACAAATATTCCGTTAAAACAATATTGTCTGTATGGTTACGAATTGTCCATACTGTTCAGAAAATATTTTTATCAATTCGAACATAATATTTCATGCTACGGCTTTTAATATTTAAATAATAGATTCAGGATAGAGATAATAATCGGTTGTTTTTCTGATTTAGATTGCCATAAGCATAATCAAGAAAAAAAATCAGGCAGACAATCATTGGTACCTAATTCTAATTGAAATAACATTTGTTACCATGTTATGAGTTAGTTGTGTCTGTTTCTTATGTATTTTTATAGCCCCATGAAAAAGCTAATGAAATTATAAATCGAATTTATTACTTAACTACTTTTTACCCCAACATAAGAAAAGAAAAAAAATCCAAATACTTTTTCCCCTTGCTTATTCTAGGAAGTAAGAAGAGAGAAGTCTCTTCAGAAGAGAGAAGTTAGCAAATCTGATAATATTCTACATTTATTTAACATCCCGGGGCCAGAACACGCACTCGCAATTACGAGGTAATAAAATATATTATCACGCTAGTACAAAGGTATAAATTACAAAAGTTTCTCTTTTAAAAATTTAACAAGGGATTTGAAAACCTATTACAACGAGGACGTAGTTGTGTGTACAGTCTACATGGCGCCATCTTCGTAAGCCTAAGAAGGCCGATTTGTTAAACTATGTAAGTATGTACTCAGATTTAACATACATAACATACAACATAATGCATTATTGACCAGCGACTTAAACATAGATCTAAGAACTATCTCACCCTGCTCAGATTCGTAGAAACACACAACAATTGTGGGCTAATTGTGGATAAAGTACACTAGCATTGAAATAAAACAGGCAGGGTAATAAATCTTGTATTGATAATACGAGTATTTCTCTTCAAGTTTCTACACTAAGTAGATCGGTACTCGTCAGCGCTAGAAACCGACCGCCAAGCCATAGTGTATGAATGTTTGAATTTTTTATAGAAAGACCATATATTGTAATTTGATATATGACGAATTAAATAAACATGCAATTTGATCTAACCTGCTTTGTGTGCTTCCGTAATTCCATAATTTTATTAGTAAATCCTTTAACAACACCAGCAATATCTCTAGTAAAGAGCAAATATATAAAAATAGTCACAAGCCGTACCGTACTCCCTGGCTGAATTTGTAATATAATAATAATAATATACAGAAGTTCTCATTAAGAAAAACAAAATTATATTTGTTACTAATAGTGTATTTCTTAGAATTACAGTGGGGGGCCTACTACGTACGTAAATTACTACGTAAATTAACTTACCGGTAAACTTAGCTCCGCCGCATATGCAGTTAGGAGAATCAGATTATTAACGGACGTGACTACTGCACGCTTAGTATATTTAAGTTACTTTGAATTAAACAATTTTTAAAGGAAGTATCGCGTGTTTTACTTATTTAATTGAACCTGACGTTTCGAACGCTTTGCAGCGTCCGTAGTCGCAGGAAGACTAAGGTGATATTTGTCTTACATTAGTTATTCATTCAATTATTACATCTACCGACATGGATGGATTAATTATATATGTTCCGATTCACATAAAAATCGCTCAAACGACAGGTTCAACTAAATAAATAAAACACGCGATACTTCCGTTAAAAATTGTTTAATTCAATGTGTAACAATCGCGAAAACCTAAGACAATACTATTTAAGTTACTTTCAAAGCAATTTACGTTTCGTATGGTATACTGTCATAGTAAAAACAAACAAGTAGGCCAACTCGAACCCCGAGCGAACGATAATAGCTAAACACGTAGGGATGTCGCTTATACGAGTAGTTTATACAATCGTCAAAAATGCATAGTCTATCTACTCGTATATACCAAACAATTTTCTCCTGTACGAGAATCATCAGGGATCTATAATACAAAGTTTTTTTTAATTATTTTTTGTACGTAGACCAGCCATGCAATTCTGTAAGAGCAAACATCCTTACATCCTCGGAAAAATCGGCCTTGAACACAAAATTGCAATTCCTTAGTGTCGCTTTTCATGGTTGTGCGAACTAGCGCCGCAAGGCTGCGTTTGGAATTAGAATTCTACAAGGCAAACAGCCACGCGTACGCTTACAGCCTTATAGAATACCAAATAAAAAGCCGTGATCGCAGTAGACAATGTCAAAGCTGTGACATCTGTGAACACAGCGACGCACACAGCCATTACGAGTCGCTTAGAGAATTGCATGGCAGGAGCTGACTACAATTTTTTCATTACCTACGTCATGTTACCTGTTTAGGGATTTGAAAAATTACCGTCGAAATAGGATTAATTCAAACGTGGCTTTACTGAATCATGTATTTTATCAAATAACATTAAATGATTATGAAATTGTATTGAAGTTATACTTCTATAGGCGCGTTATGAAAAAATGATGAGTGAAATTTTAATATATTGTAACACAAAAGTAACAGGTTGAAGCTGCCCGATAAACCGCTCATTAAGTCACGAAAAATATGCTTAAAATTGCAGCCAAATAACAATTCCCTGGAGGGTTGTTGTGTTCATACGAGTGAGTGACGTTACTACCTCACAGAAAACTGCAGCCACCACTCACTCGCATGAACACAACGACCCTCTAGGGATTTGTTATTTAATGATGCCAGATAAGTATAACTTGTCACGCGCGTACGGTACACGCACCCATTTTTTTTACACTAAACTATTCTTTAATTTTTCATTTACTACACATCAAAAATATAATCTTTATATTCGGAAGTTTAATATTTTTATAGAAGCCTTAAATGATAGGCATTAAAAGTACTTTTTTTTGTAGGAAATTTGTGATTTTTTAACAAAACTACACATTTGATACAGAAAAAACAATTATTTTTACTTTTTAGCCATCTTTACGAATTTGTAGTTAAAGTAGGTAGGTACACGTACAAATTATTACGAGCGGGAGCGCAACGGCGCGCGGTGCGTGCGTGGGCGCGGGCAGTTTACGCACGGCGGCGTAGCCACGACTGGCGCACCTTTAGCAGCGATAAATTTTGTCAGTGTGTGCGTGCGACGACGCATACGTACGGGCGCGCACACATACAAAACGCGTACGGTGCGTATGTATGAAGATATCGTACTTTACTATGATACTGTTGTAGGGAACGGCGGCTTATCTTGAATAAAATAGGGTTTCGCTCTATTCATTCATGGGCTCCAGAGAATCACTCACGAACACTATTCAAAGAAATAAATATTCTCACTAGTACTTCTCAGTACATTTATAATAACATAATGCACGCTCGCAAAATATAAATTCGTTTGCAAACTTCAGTGAAAATCTTAAAAATAAGCTGGCGTACATCTGCTTGCTAGGACTGGAAGGGCATTTCTCGTAAATTGTATTTGACTCTAAAATAAATTGCCTGTAACAGTTCTATGCTTTCCTGACAATGTGTTCAAAAGGCACATCAAAATTACACTCTGTAAAAAGGCTTATCGTGAATTTGATGAATATGTAACTAACAAAGATTCTGGAAATAATTCAGCACAGATTACCTTTAATTCTACCAATTAACATCATTATTATTGTGCTATTTATTATAATATTTAATTGTCAATAATTGAAAATAACCGTATATTCCTAAGTTTTTATCAGTATTTCGTTTTTGCCAATGGCCATTTCAAAAATGCTGGTAGATTAATAAGAAAAATAATAACTAAGACAATACAATAAGCGACAATAGTATATATTTTAAAAGTGTAAGATGTTTCGGTAATCGGTGTGTGTTATCTTATTGCACCTGCTGTATTATTACATTAAATTTAAAATAATTAATATTTGCCGACTAAGGACTAACATCTACAGGTTTATAGTAGGTGTAGCGCTGTAGGTGTTATTTGTTTGAATAACATGCTACTACTACCATTGACATCTACAACCCTTAAGAATGCCACAAGGAGAGAGGAAACATTTATTGCAACGACAACCAGACCAATAAAGGCAGCGGGTGCGTGCAGTTGCTGTTACAAATGGCGGGAAATCAGAGATTGTGACAATAGTCAAAGTAAAAACGACATGCATCTATAAACGTAAGAAAGTGCTGACAATGGTTGGCTTTTATAAATTATTATCTAAAACTGAATGAATGATGTCGGCAATGTATAAATAATTTAAGATGGTCATTTCAAATATGGAATTTGAACTTAAGCCTCTCTTTGACGTATTTGACAGCCAACACGTTAGTGTACCAGATATATAAATACATTGGAATTAGTTGCCCATTGCCTTAATGTAAATATTGCTCATACGACAAGTAACTTTGTTCCAAACATATTTTACGGTTTTGCATAAAAGTTCATAGTACCTCGCTTTACTTAAAATGCAAAATTGCGCGTTGGCTGCCAAAATTTTAAGCAATATATTTTTTATTCAAAATGTTTGGGATGAGAAGGCGTTCTGATGTAAATTCCTTAGCCCTCCTCTACGAAGGTAAAGCCTAGCCATTGTAACAGCTCATCTTTGAAGATAAAAGTAACATTGCTACCTCAACCGTGTTCTCTTTGCGGTCTAGTGAGCCCGGCGATAAGATCCGCAGGAAAAAAAACCATACACTGAATATCAAAAAAATCACGGCTTTGAAAATTCTATTCGCCTGTTCTCTAGAACAGGAGTGTATATAGATTGTACTAATAAGCATCGTTAGAAAAATAATTCGTTACGATTGTAGACCTTATTTGTAATGATCATGTTAGAAACAGAACTGGTCTGAAAGAGAGAGAGTGTCAGTGTTAAAATAAGAAGAGGCATGCTCCGTTGGTTTGGATATGTAAAAAGAATGCAGGAAGAAAGATTACGAAACAGATATACAACGCGAAAGTAGAAGGATGTAGGAGCCGAGGAAGACCAAAGCTTACCTATCATGACCAAATTGATCGTATTAACAGAAGGTGATGTCAGGAGCCTTAGAAACCAGCAAGCATGCATAAGAAGAGCAATGAATGCTAAAACAGCGAGTGAAATGTGAGATGTGACGCTCGGTTCTTTCTGCGCAAGAAATTTGGCGTGAAGTTATAAATAGAAAAATAATTTAATGACTCTTGGCAGGATCACTATATTATTCGCCTACCTGTCTGTCTGTCAACATGACACGAAATCGCAAAAAACGTGTAGGACTATCAGTGAGGTAGGATCACAAAAATTAGCAAAAAATAAGGCCTCATAGCAGAAATACAGGAAAAAGTTAGTTATCTATATGTGGTACAACAAAACTAAGGTAACAAGCAAGCGTACAGCCTGTCTAACCCTGGCAATTACCGTGACCTATTGACACTTGATACGACACTCGTGCTGTGTCAACCTCGATGAAACCTCTTCCCGCCTTTTTTGAAGATCCTCATGCTGTAGCCTCTTGAAAAGTCTTTGGTAGAGCCCTTCGGCAGAGTCTTCACAATGTCGGTTCACAGATGAAGAAAATCAATGAACCGCACAGTATCCGGCTATATCACACACTATAAGACAGAAATATGTGTGGATAGACAGCATATAAAATTAAACATTAGCACGAATCAAGTGTTCTCGGGGGAGAATACAGGAACCATACAGTGCGCCACAATTATGATTCCAGCGTGTGAGGAATAATTTTTGTGTGAATCGAAACGTATATAATTAATCCATCCATGTCGGTAGATGTAATAATTGAATAACCAATATAAGACAAATTTCACCTTAGTCTTCCTGCGACCACGGACGCTGCAAAGTATTCCAAAACGTCAGGTTCAACAAAATAAATAAAACAGGCGATACTTCCGTTAAAAATTGTTTAATTCAATTAAAAATGTACTTGGATAGGTACTTAAATATAATATTTCATCCTTCGTTCACCAGAGCTTTGTTTGCTAATTAAAAAAGTGCACCATATCGAGGTGCTTTTGACTGTTAACGCGATGGTGAATTATACATAATAATATAAAAACACTACACCCACAATTATATCCCGAAATTTCAGACATTTAGTGTCCGTCTGTAACAGTTATAAAATTCTGACATTTCCATAATGTAACTGAGTGGTTATATTACAGCGAGCATTGTTGTGACAGATAAGCAGATAAACCACTCTCGTTTTAAGAATTTATACTCAAGGTCAAGATACAATGGAGTAGGAGAAAGCTGACTTAAAAATGTAAATCTTGAGTTGTTCTATTCCCACACATAAATGTTGAATATCATGTACTGTTCAGCATATCACAAGTTTCGATTAAAAATAAATAACAACTAAAATAGGCAAGCATAACGCCCCGTTTCAACTTTTAGACAAGTTTTAGCACAAAAAGGCGTCAACTATGTAGTTAGGTCGGAACGTTTCACCGCAGCATCCAACCAAGTTGTATTTGTGTTACGAAGTTCGCAGTCGGCGTATTCTGTAAACGTAATTCGTTTGTCAAACAAGAGCAAACATTCCAAATTAGTCAAGGAATATGTTACCGACGTGAGTCTCGTTCGGATGGATTGCGTGCTGCTACTGTGTAGTATGCAGTCCTGAAATGCCTACGTTCATAGAGAATATACATTTGTAATTTAATAGAACATACATTTCATGTCCCAGTTGTACGTGCCAGTCAGTTGTACACCCAATGCTATGCAATGTTGATCGCAAACTGCGTTTAAGATGTACTTAATGTATTTTCGTTTCTTTTTCGTACTTCGGAGTATTTATTTATCTATTTAATTCACTTTATTGACTATTTATTAACCTTATACACAAAACAGAAAATAAAAATGCGGACGTCTGTAGGAATTGTGTTTTCGTAAAGCGTAAGCTTTTACACGCAAGATAGGTTGCTCGAGCCGCTTGAAAGCATATCAAAATCTCTAGAATAAAATTAGCGTCTTACAACAGTAACTGTAGTCGTACAACGTAGTGAGTCTATCAATGGTGGTCAAATGGATAGCAATAGTTACTTTAACAACATACGTCGTAGGCTAGATTCGAATAATACTAACATTTGTGTATCAACATTTCTGTTTGTCTTGGCTTGGGTTTTTATACATATTGTTGTGTGTAAAAAAGTATTTGCGTATGTTTTCTAGTTATAGAGATAATGAGATATACGCTTTTATACGTTTTGCTTAATATCCTAACATCTATGGCAATGTAATGAAATATGAAAATTCATACTGAAACAATGTGGTGCATGTAAAGTATGCTTTCACACACACGTGATACTACGGTATTCTAACCGCGCTAAATGAAGAATGATGATGTAAAAAAAAGGTAATAGAAAAACACGATAAAACACTTATTACCTGCTTAGTTACTTATTACCTGCTCAGTTAACTGTTACTTGCTCAATAACTGACCTACTCCTGCACCACAATACAGATTGCAGGCCTCGACTCGGTATTTCACTTATAACACTATTCCTTGTACATGCTGACTCTACAAGTGAAAATTAAACTAGACAATAGGTGGTCAAGAAGCGAACCTGAATATACACATTCCGTATGATACTCTATAATTTGTTATGCGATTCGCCATAATACCACAATTTTTGTTTAAATTTCAACTCTTCATTCAGATCAGCTCAAAAGATACTTACAGGTATTGGTACCTACTTTGTTTGAGACTCTAAAATTCAGTTATCTAAAAGTAACATATTATTTGGAATAAACTTATTCGACTTTGGTGAATGGAACTTTTCACGAAAGTCGAATAAGTTATACTTTATATAATATAACTTTACTAAAATAAAATACACATAATGTATGCTCGTACCACACAAACACATTGCACACGACATACATATATCTATCTATCTATCTGTAACTTCACGCCAAATCTCTTACCGGGTAGACAGGAAGAACCAAGTGCCACATGACCCGGACCTTACAGACCTCACTCGATTTTTTAACATTCATATGTCTTCTCACACACGATCGGCTTCTGACATCACCTTCTAATAAAATTCTTTCTACAAGTCCGAACTAACGGAGCATGCCTCTTCTTATTTTAGCACCGACTCTCTGTTGCAAGTGCATTGGCATTTATATAATTAATAAATGTATTTCTATGTATAAGCTATCAAATTCTGAATGTCCTTGGCATAGTAATCTCGCGTCGTGAAAATAAATAATTCAAAAGAGTGTTAGCATTGAGTCCTTAGTATTGATCCCACCAGTGTTGTTAATTGACATTATGCCAGTGGCCTTCAGGTGAGGTTAGCTTTAAAATACTGGCTTCCTCTATACTGTGGAACCGGGCCAGGTAACACTCGCCATTTCAAGTAAAAACAATGCTATGACAATTCGCTAATTATGGTAATGAAAATGAAATATGAAGTCCTAATGTGACACGTAAAATACATAATTTACTAGCATATCACTATCTTAATATAAGGTGACAATTTTAATGATTGCAACCCGATATTTTCAGTTCCGAGACACGAAGTACATATATTAAAAACAATATTCTTTATTGCAGTAAATAAAACACTGAAATACACAAAATTAACTTACAATTAAAGTACAAAAGGCGGTCTTATCACATAGCAATTCCAGATAACCTTAGGGTAGAGGAAAATAGAAAAATCAAGCAGATAACTGGCGCAGTATAAACTAGAAAACATAAAATAAGATTAGAAATAATCAAAACAACAACAACGATAGATACTTATATTCATATATATGTACGCACATATACATATGCATTCATACACATAATTATTAATTAAGTTAAACAAAGTTATTTAGCAGTACTTATACGGTACTTTTTTATATTTTTATATGACATGTATGTATGTATATCTTCACGCCAGGTCCTTTGCGGGGTAGGCAGAGAGAACCGAGCGCCATAAAACGCGATCCTTACATACTTCACTCGCATCTGTAACATTCATGGCTCTTTTTATGTACGCTCGCCGTTCCTTCTTCCTGGGCTCCTGACATCACCTTCTGATAAAACACGACTAATTTGGTCATGGTAGGTTAGTCTCGGTCTTCCTCGGCTCCTACATCCTTCCACTTTTGCATTGTATATATACTGTATACTGTTTCGTCATTCTTTCGTCCCGCATTCTTTCTACATTTCCGAACCAACGGAGCATGGCTTTTCTTATCTTAACACCGACACTCTCTTCAAGACTAACTCTTTCTCTCACGTCTTCATTACGAACGTAGTCAGCAATGCTCTCATCTCCACCGCATTTATTCTACTTACATGCTCTCTCTGTCACAAAAAACAAGAAGTATAAAATCGCGCGTTACCACTTCTGTCTCCAATGCAGCAACTTACTTCAGACGCTTTTTACATGAGCAAGTCTTTAAATTTCCTTTCATAGTGGAAGGAAATACAGAAAACTAACGATAACATTGGGCGATACAGTTTGGTGTTATATCTATCGTTTACATTCAATTAATTATGAAGTGACTATCAAGTAAGGTAATTATATTTTTTACGTTATTTTTCGTTTTTTTTTTATTGTTACGTTGAGTCAGAACCGGGAGGGCGAGGTAGAAAGCACCACTAATTTGAGATCATTTCGCTGCTTCATATAATTTCCTTTTTGCCGTTACAGAGGTGTATTCACGTAAAACTCACGATACAACCCGTTTTTCAGAATCACCGTTCCTATATGAATTCTATATGTTTGTCTGTGTGTTTGTCTGTCGCCTTTTTTTCGAATATTCGAATAATGACTTCAGATTCGGACCACTAAATTATCACAACACGCACGTCTAAGAAATTATGTATTGATAAAGTGTGACCTAACTTAAGAGAGGGCTGGTGTTTCCTCTGGGTTGTGGAGGTCTTACGGTAATCGTTTCATGTCAAAATCAATATATTTGCTCATCTTCAGGCTTTAGGTAGCGGACACCGCCAATCCTGTAATCCAATAATGGGTTAGGAGACGGGAGAACGCTGCGAAGAAGAAGAACCGTAATACTTACAATATAGGAAGTATCGCTCAGGCGTTGCCACTTCCGATGCTAACACAGTAACTCCTCGAGAGCTTACTGGTAATTTCAGTCACTCGCAGGAACATAACAACCCTCCAAGGAGAAGTTATTTGACTGTGGGATTTGGTCATGTGAAGGTGTATTCCTTCTTGGCTTCCCAAAAGTGGGCTACTTTGATACTGTCTATCTCCCTTAACTCGTACCCTACCTAGTAACCAGTAGCCAAAGTAATTTCTAGGAATATAAATTCTAATTAGTTACCTTTTGCAAGATATAAGGACTTCATCACGTATCGCTATGCTCTACCACTCTAACAATGTAAATACAATAATAATTATATCTATGTATAAAAGAAAATAGTAATCGCAAGTATCTAAATCTGCTGACAATCATCACATCACATATCGTGGTTGACGGCGCATACATACTAAATAATTCAACCTTCCGCCAACAAGCGCCCTCTTCTTTGAAAAGGGTTCGAGCGCTACCCATCGCTTCATGACTAAGACGTCATTCAGTTCACCTTTACAAAATACAATTGAATTTATTCTATAGAAAGACTTGCAACTGCTGGGTTTTACACAAGATCCTTATATCTTTTTTTTTATACGATGTCAGGAGGTATAGAGGCTACTCTACATAATGTGAACCATTATGTAGAGTAGCTACTATAGTCTCGCACGTTGCCACCCCTGCTGCCAATATAAATACTTCTTCCTCCTGGTAACTTGACTCACTCGCAGGAGCACAACAGAGAGTAGTTATTTGGCTGCGGCGGTTTTCTGTGAAATGGAAGTACTTGCCCAGTCGGGCCGCTTTCATGTACCTTACCTCTTTTTAAAAGCTAAGACAAACACACATGTTCATGCACACAAATGTTTGTCCTGTGTGGAATTTCAATCCCCAACCCTGTAAACCTAAACCCACAGGAGCGGGAAAAGTAAGGTTGCGATCCAGAACGAGATTTATTGTTACAGTCGTGTTTGTATGCAACCTATCACACAAAAAGCGGACGCGATCCTGCGCGGTGCGATCGCTTTTTGTGTGATGTTTTCTCGCTTTTGCCACGCCTGTAAATTTTGGTTTTTATGCTAAAGCAGCATTGCTAACCACTTCGCCAGGCTTGTCAAAATGAGTGTCTGTAATTTTTCAAAATCTCATGTGGTGCATGGTATATGTACCACATGAGATGCACTACATGAATCATCTTACATGTAATATGAAAATTTGTTTAATAGCTGATTCAAATGATCTTCTTTATTTTTTAGATTTAGTCATTGAGCTCCATGGCATCAATGCGCATGTCGCGTAACGAAACGCGTAAACAGCATCTACTGCAGTCTGTCTATGTATGGCTTTATTCATCTCGATTTCCGTGGTGTGGATGAACTTCCCCAGTCAGGCTGCTTATTTGTGACCTACCTGGTCATGACATAATGAATATTATTCATAATATATTCTTAAGTAAACACATGCACTAAAAAGAATGCAGGATGAAAGAAAGAAGGAATGTAGGAGCCGAAGGAGACGACGACTCACCGACCATGACCAAATTGGTCGTGATTTATAAGAAGGTGACGTCAGGAGCACTAGGAAGTGGCGAGCGTGCCCAAAAAGGCTCTAATAGTAAATATGTGATCCTTATAATAAATAATAATAAATATTGTCGGACAAATTACACAGCGCCATTCAGCCCCAATGTAAGCGAAGCTTGTGTTATGGGTACTAGACAACTGATAAACATACGTAAATACATTTTTTTTTGTAAATACATACTTATTATACATAGAAAATACCCAGACCAAGACAAACAGACATGTTCATGCACACAAATGTTTGTACTGTGTGAGAATCGAACCCACGAGCATTGGTGTCCAAGTAGCGTAACAGCGTGTTCCACCACTGCGCCACCGAGCTTGTCGAATATACACCTCAATCGCTCCTTGAAGCGATTGAGGTGTATAAGGATCGCGTATTATGGCGCACGATTCTATCTGCTTACCCCGCAAGGAATCTGGCGTGAAGATATACATACATAAATAAAATATTGTAACGACTTATTATTTATTCGTAGATTATAACTATAATATTGTATACTATCATACGAAATACGTTGCTAGCGCGGCGTGCCACTTTTACGAAGATATCGTGTAGTTATGATGAATTAACTTCAACTCAACCTCGATACAACACGCGACGCCACAGTGCTGAGAAAGTTTACCTATATAGATAATGTTTACCATAGTTTATTTCATCCTGTACGCAGCACCTGCATATTACGTTTATAGAAGTTCTGAAAGAAAGCATGGTGGTAGTACAAAAGAGGCATGTGGATGCGCGAACAGGCGTACAATATTGAAAGGAAATGCCTGATGGGATGCGGTGGTTGAATCCTACGTAACAAGTAAACGTAAAGCGTGGCTGGATTATGTATCATCTTTGCCCCTAAATGAAAATATGAGAGAGAAGAAGAAAGAAATGAACCGTCTATGCAAGAATAAAATCAAGACTTTAGTAAAACAGAAGCGTGTCTTTCAAAATTATGAATGAGGAAGAGAGGCTGACGAAAAACTTCGAGTTAAATACGAAACCATTTTGGAAAGAGGTAAAGAAGTCCCGGAGTGATTCCTAGTCATCCAGAATGGATAAGATAAAGTCTAAAGCTGGTGTCGTTGTTGCTAACAATCAGAAAGTGTTAATGGAGTGAATATTTAAAAAATCGGCCAAGTGCGAGTCGGACTCGCGCACGAAGGGTTCCGTACCACTATTTATAAAAAAGGCAAAAAAATCACGATTGTTGTATGGGAGCCCCCCTTAAATATTTATTTTTTTTAATTTAAATATTTATTCTTAAAGTGAATATATAACTAAATATTCTGTGAATATATCAAGCGTCTACCTGGTGCCGTTATCAATATCGAGCAAAAACTAGCAAAAAAATCGGCCAAGTGCGAGTGGGACTCGCGCACGAAGGGTTCCGTACCATTATCTATAAAACATGCAAAAAAAATCACGTTTGTTGTATGGGAGCCCCCTTAAATATTTATTTTATTATATTTTTTAGTATTTGTTGTTATAGCGGCAATAGAAATACATCATCTGTGAAAATTTCAACTGTCTAACTATCACGGTTCATGAGATACAGCCTGGTGACAGACGGACGGACGGACAGCGGAGCCTCAGTAATAGGGTTCCGTT
Source organism: Pyralis farinalis (assembly GCA_947507595.1). Taxonomy (NCBI): domain Eukaryota; kingdom Metazoa; phylum Arthropoda; class Insecta; order Lepidoptera; family Pyralidae; genus Pyralis; species Pyralis farinalis. The sequence continues at coordinate 22,541,479 of OX382264.1, read as the reverse complement.
TTACCCTTTGGGTACGGAACCCTAAAAAAATGTATGAATATGCCTCTGACGCAAGCACTAAGTGAGTGAGTCTGATGCTTTCTCCACGGTGACGGCGTCTGACGACGGTATAACTATGGATGAGATCGAATGGTCGATATGATTAAACTAGGTGGCACTTACGGTCGGGTCGCCTTCTGGTACTTAAGCAATCTGTGCAGGAGAACTGGAAGGGTCCCAATGAACTGGAAACGCGCAGTCGTCGTGCCCTTGTACAAAGGCTAGGAGTCACGCTTGGATTACGTCAGCTATAGGGTCATCAGTTTGATCAGCTTAGTAGCAAAAGTATATGGAAAGGTAATTAAAAGGAGAATGAGCGTGAAATCCGATGGAATGCTGTGGGAGGCACAAGGAGGATTCCGTAATGGAAGGGATGTACGAATCAAATCTTCTCGCTCCGCAATATCGTGGAGAAGCATCTGGCCATAGACCAGAATTTTCTGCGGTTTTGTGGATCTTGAGAAAGCGTTTGATAGGATTATGCGAAAGAAACTGTGGGATATATTGCCAGATACGGGATTGACGGTTCACTGCTCCGTGCTATGCAGTCCACATACAAGGATTGCTCAGCATGTGTGCGGATAGATGGTAGCTTGTCACCCTGATTTGATGTCAAAATTGGTGTCAAACTGGGTTGCATCTATCTTCTAGGCTGTTTATCCTGTATCTCGATAGTCGTCTGCAGAGAATAAGTTCAAATGTAGGATTGCACATGGGTGATCTAGTGGTGAACTGTATGTAGATGATACCATGATATTAGCAGAAACACCATCTGAACTACAAACACTGGTCTCAAATGAAAGACGACTGTATGGAGAAGGGATTACGATTGATGAAGAAGTGTATTCACTTGTTCCCACACTGAGATTGTATGTCTTCAAGAAGAAAGAATGCAGGATGAAAGAAAGACGAAGCAGATATACAACACAAAAGTGGAAAAATGTAGGAACCAGTAGGAGGAAGGTCAAGACTCACCTACCATGACCAAATTGGTCCTGTTCATCAGAAGATAATGACAGGAGCCCTAGAAACGGGCGAGCGTGCATGAGAAGGGCAATTAATGTTAGATCTGTGAGTGTGGTGTGTAAGGATCGAGTCACGTGGCACTCGGTTCTTTTTTGCCTACCCTGCAAGGGATTTGACATGAAGTTATAGATAGATAATAACAACAGTTGATGTGAGCATGTAATACTTAATTCGTGTTACTGTACCTATTTGTAATTACGATAATTACAAATAGGTACAGAACAGTACATTTGCTCTGCGGTGAAGGAAAACAACGTGAAAAACCCCGCACGTCTAAAAATTGAAATTTTCGAAAGACGTGCGTAAGTTTTGATTTTCGCTCTATGTTGGGGAGGTCGAACGGTAGTCTCTCCATATCAAAATCAAACTTCGCTAAACACTTAGGCTTAGGTAGCTGACCTCACCAATCCTAATGATTTAGGAAACGGGGTAACGCTAGAAAGAAGTAGTAGTTGTTAAAATCCGATATTTATATGGGGTTTTCATATTTAGGGTTGTACAGCTATATTCATAGGTATATTACGCATTAAATTACGTTATATCGTCTATAAGTCACTCTTATCATTATTTATTACTACGTCAATAATGGACGACCCTAAGATATATTTATTGGTCCCAGCATTGCTTTTGAACGACATTGACAAATGTATATGAATATTGACGGCCATTGTTATATCCCACAGTAATGGAATTCATAATCTGTACTTATTTAACTAAATGGGATTTGAAAATAAGCAAATATCCCAGGCGAAGTTACCGTATTCTTTAGACGCTTGCGACACATTAGGCTAACTTCTTACGCAGTACGGTTCTGTTAAAAATGATTTCAGTGTTTTCAACCGAACTCCTAGTGACCTCAGTCACGCATATAACAATAACCCTCTAGAGATTGTCTACCACTAGAGGCAAAGAGAACCGAGAGCTATAAGATCCGGTCGGTTCTAAGGGTTCCTGATATCTCATTCTGATAAAACAAACCAATTTGGTCGTGAAGCTTAGAATCATATTTTTAGTTAAAATGCCGACTTTCGTCTTTAAAACTTACAAGAGTCACACTAGAAAGTAAACGAGTAAGTATGAATGGTTTATCAGAAGAAATAAGTAAAATATTTAAATTCATACATCCATAGTTTTGAGCTGAACAGCATTGAATATTCACAAGTCGACCAGCACTCTCCTGTAGATAATAAATACGCAAGTGTAAGTTATGAGAGTACACGCAAGAGTTTCCGAGCGCTGCAAAAAGATGCCAATATCTCTAGTACCTAATTTCTCGACAATCAAAGGTTGTGTAACGCTTGTTGCATATACTACTTTAAAACATTTGATCAATGTGATCTCATTTGACATTCAAAACCTCATTTGACCATCGATCAATTTTTCTGTGATCGAAGCTTCCCGTATAGTCCTCCCAATAAAAAAACGTAATGCGTTTTTTTCTTAAATGAATGTTAACACAGTTTACATTTGAAATATAATAAATAAATAAGATCGGGAGCTGTCGCAATAAAAATATCAGTTCGCATTCATACGTACCCGCGCGCCCATAAATTCCTCTGCATTGTCAAGTGTTTCACTCTCCTTCAAGGAAATATATTACGCGGAAGCATTTAAGTACACGTTGCACGATGTATTTATTGCTTACTCAGCCTACAGCCCATCTCACAATATTCTCGAACTCGGTTATAATATGTACACAATTAAATTAGTGTCACCCGATCTTCTTGACGTTAAATAAATTAGGATAGAGCCATTAAGCCGCAAGGGATTTATTTCCTAATCTATTAGTTTCGTGCCTTTCATGAGGTGTAGGTACTTGTAAACCCTGCACGTTGTATTTGAGTCGAACAAACCTTAACAGACGAGGTCACATCATTAATTTACCTTAAATACTAACCAGTATCCCATACCTACTTTCACCAGTTGATGCGTATACCTAAGGATAATTATTTATTTACAACCATAATGTAAGCATTTGCTTATACATTCTTTTAATGTAACCCTAAAGTTGCAAATAAACGTGAATGTGATTTGAAAACATGAGTGAATTCAGGAAATAGAGGGAACGAAGCATTGGGAAAACTTCTAGGCAGTCGACAACTAAGCCAAAAAATATAGCTCGCTGTACAGACAATGGTACTATTCTAATCAATATGTCAAGCCCAAAGACCTTTCAAGTTGTATATTGTCTTTTACGTAAAATCATTACAATAGAATTATGTCTAGACGAATCGATCAGTACAAATGGTTTCAACTATTTTGTTGTCTAATACTTTTATCCAATGAGATGAGACTTTAACATTAAGCAAGTAATAACGTATTAAATAAATGAAAGTAATGTATAAATATTATATTAAAGAAGATATCGTATTGTTTCTAAAAGTCATATTGATAAAGTTTTTAAAAGAAAGTTGTACATATAGTATTATAGGATTTTTCTATTAGATACGTATTCTTCATTATCTCTTAAATACAAAAAAAATATTAACATTAGATAAGTTTTCTTTCACAATATGGTTTGTTAGTTCTCATTAAAATCATTATACTCGTATAATATAAGACAAATTTGACCACAGTGCGGCGACGGAGGAGATCATTCTAGGTAATAATGTCAGTTATACTGTATAAGTTCTCAAACAAAGTCAAAAAAAGAATTACAGAGGGCAATATGATTTCTTACTTACTTATTCAATTAACAGCGTTAAGAAATTAACCTTTTCACGTACAATGTGGAGTGAAATCTGAAGTGAAAGCATTCGACGGTCTGATTGAAGAACTTACTATGTGTTTATTTAAAACCACATACGGCTGAACACCCCAGAAACTTATTTGTACATTTAAATTTCTGCACTAAACCGTTCAAAGGCTAATTTAAATTAATTAATTTTTAAAAAAAGGTTAATTCTATAAAATATTCTGTGCCAATCAACCTAGTAACAACCTCAAACCACTCAAATTCCTTACGCAGTAACAGAATCACCGCCAAGAAAACAAGCTTTGACTATCGCATGTTGTAAGACGGAGGAAGTATATCCCCAACTGGACTGATCATAATTGAATGTTCTTGTGTCTTACTTGGCCTTCACCAGGCTTTATATTACCAACGTGCATTGGCTCTAAAGTGATGGTAGATTAATTATTAAATAAACACCTCCAATATTTACTGAAATCTCAGGAGCACTAGACACATTCTAATAAAACTCTGGGACAGATAAATTATATTAAATTGTAAGTGAACGAATAACAAGTAGTTACCGTTAATTTGACACGATCAGGACAGGACAGACGACACAGAATGTTTTGTATATCATGTATGCTTGTAATTAAAAATATATCGGAAATTTATTTAATATTAATATGTTTTATGTACTATATATCAGACATTTATTATTTTACTATATAGTAAGTAAGAAATACTGTATATCAGACTGATGAATTATCACTGTGCTCATATTAATGCGATAAGATTAGTTTTAATTTATTAATACATCACGATAAAAATGAGTGATAATATTTATGAAATATGTTACTTTAAAACATGTAATTTCCAATTATTATTGTAGAAATACAGTAACAGGCTGACTATATTCTCGGTTTCTTATTATTAACTAAAATACTAAGAAATATATTAGTCTTTAAAAATATAATACGTGTATTTTAAACATGTACACATAAAAGTGCAAGTAGGATTTCTCTAAAATATAGTGAAATTTTAAAATCAATGAATGAATGCTATGATTTTACATAATGGATTTAGACGTCTAGAAAATCTTATTTAAACTTTCATAACCAATGTTATTAAACCTTAATGACACACGACTATAAAATAATTATTCATCGTCAAAAGTCGTATATAAATATAGCGTTCACGTTAATATTGACTTGTAAGGAAGTTGATATCGTTCCTTTGGTTAACCAAGGAATTGCACTGACCCGGGACTAAACCCAACAATTCCCGGCACGTATCCGAAAACAGAATTATCCGCAGCAGGAGTTCGGGAAGCCTGCCAACTCTCATCATATTAAAACGAGATAATAATGAACGTTGTTTCCGTTGCCATTCTTTGCGTCATATGTCGGTAGAGTGATATAGTGAGAGTACAAAATAATCCAACTGTAATAAAAAAGATGCGTCAACTTGAGTTGATTGACTTGAAAGCTATTCGTTTTCGATCATACATTGTGTATTGAATATACATTTCTTCCATAGATAAAAATTCCATTATACTTTGTAACCAGCATCGTCAATAAAAGATATATTATTTACGTGCTCATAAATATAGAACAAGAATGGAACAATTAATCATATTGGAGTTCTTACTAATTGCTTTAAAAGTCGAAGGAATCTATTATTTAAAATGTTCTGAATCGAACTATTGTCACTCGTTTTAAAAGTTAAATTACTCCGGTCAGTCGTTTTTCTCGATAGGAGTCTGAATAAAACATAAGACTTTATAGCTGTCCTAATGAGCTGGGGCTCTTTGTTTTTCTTAGTGACTGCATAAGTTGTGAATGAATGTGGGATCAGCGGTGACCGCCGGCTTCGGATCAAATCGCACTTCATTTGTCCGCGTCAGAGGCCGCCCCTGCGTGATGGATGAGAGCCGGCTGCCTTCTCGCAGCTTGATTTTAATTGATATGGACATTTTTGTACCAGTTTAGGCGGTTACGACTCCACGCCACCACCACGCCGGCCGTTACCGTGCTCGCCACGCCTCCACGTCATAACTCGTTTCATTATTTAATGGCACGAAATGTTTCCGATAATTTATCTTTCGTTTCAATTAGAAATAATATACCTTTTAAGAAACTCACCACAGTCAGAATCGCGCGTGCCTATTATCATTGATGGAAGTAATTTATTTCAAATGCCAAGTAAGATTAGATAAAAACGACGAGAATCATGAAGAAAATTAATTATTTTTTTTATAAACTAATAAAAAAATAAAAAGCCTGATGGCGTCGATATGCATGTCAGCCATATCGAACACGAGTTAAGCAGCGTCGACCACAGCCTGTCAGTAGATGAATTTAATTCTTAAGTTCCTTCCGAAGCACATCGACATCAGAAAATCGCAGGCAAATAATAGCTTCCAGGGGTTGTTACGTTCCTGCGGATACCAGTAAGATCCTGAAGAGTTTCTATATTAGCTACGGAGGTAGCAACGTGTGAGTGACACTTCCTGAATTGCAAGCATTCGTAGGGTACGGTAACCACATAACATCAAATACGCTTGTATGTCTCCCGATGTAGTATAGAAAAAACTACATAATAAGTAATACATATTTGGAATTTTGACTCCAACGGTATAATAAATAAAACAAATAAAAAGTGAAGAGTAGGTATGCAACTGTTCATACATTAACATACGAACACTTGGAACGAATGCGCGGCCACTCGACCTATATATCCAGTAAGATAAAAAAGCAAAGTGAACAATTATTCGCTATGGAAGGCACTCGAAGCTATGCAGGCTACTACGGGCTACGGACTACGTCGTAGCAGCCGTAGCACGTAGCAGGAAATGGAGTTACTCCCCGGCGAGCGTAGGACTTTTGCCAAACCCGCTAAATGGTAATGAGTGCAATTTATTTCAGCTTTCAGTTACGTTCACCTTTTCGAAATTATGTATGAAACTGTAATTTCGAGGTCACGTCTAAAATGACCTTCATCCTTTACTTGAGTAGTAATTTGTGATTTAGGATGTATTTTCGCCTTCTTGTATATGCTTCTCTTATCTCTCTGTTATATTTAAGTACAGCTTACACGGGCCAATAGTATTGGTTGTAAATAACAAAAAGCAAGTACGAGACCCCCAGATTCGTGAGACAGCGGTATTAGAATTCCGCTTTGTCCACACAAAGGCAAGCTCTTGATCTTACCACTTGACGGTCCGCACTTCAACGCACACGTCCATTTCGCTTGCTTAGCACTTCCAATCTTATAGAGTTAAACCTCATTTCCACCGGCGGGGTTGGATAAATAAACCATTCGAAATTAAAAGTATTTCATGAGAGTGCCGATGAAATCAAATTTGAGACAGATATACAATCTTAGCATGGTCACTTCAACAGATTATGTCATTATACCGGCAACTTAATTCATCAATATTTCGGTATCCCACTGGAAATTATCGTTAATCTTCTTAGCGGATACCTATGATTCTTAACCCTTCGAAACCCGTGTGGTCATATATGACCGCGAAATGTATGGGAAAAGGTATATAACGGGTTCTGAAGGCTAGAAGCTCCAAGCGAACTTTCATATGTCAACGAACTAGACAGACAGTTTGTTCCTTCATACAGATTAGTTTCTACCCGCCACTTCGACTGCAGGGATTTCTTAACGTACAAGGTCAAATATTTCCTACCTAAAGTTCAGGTATTAAACCGTAAAATAGATAGATACTTTAATTTTACTTTTATATGTTGATTACAATACAGGCATATTTAAAAAAAAAATATTGGCAGCAAATTTAAACTTTAGTCGACCGCCTCTCCGAACTATATTAATTACCTCATAACTTTCAAAATATATTTTTGAAGCTCTGGATTTTATAACAAAAATGGTTAACGTATAAATACTAACTACACTTTCATATATTTGCGAATAGATTACAAAATTTTTACACGTTATATATTGTAATATCATTTTTTTTTTTACATTTAATACAAAATATACTAGACTACCTATGCTTTCCTCCTTAATATTGTAATAATCATCTATCCAGTAGAAGCACACTTTAAATATTTCTGCTCGAATATAATTTATCTTCGCCCTATACCATTTTCAATGTAAGCATAACGGGAATAAGTAATATTTACTTCCGTTATACTTTGAGAATCTCAGTTGAATGTTTGCTTGGCCAGTGGGCCAAAAAGTTTTTTTGCAAGATGCATTGTTTATGATGATAAATTAATTTTGTAAACAAATACAACAGTCATTTTTGTAAACCATGAATGAAACCGAACGTTACCACATCAATTCTAACTTATCCTAATGCAGGTATACGGGACTCCCTTCAACTTTTAAAGGCTTAAGGGCATACTTCACCACGGTGCTCAACTGTGGATTGGCAGATGCTAGTATTTTCAAGCCGCTCGACCGCTACGGATTTAGCTTAAAGACTGTCATCTATCGACAACAGCCGGGACCGACCGCTTAACGTGCCCTCCAGCACGGAGAAGCTCGAAATAGATAAACTTATTCATAGACAGGCTGCAGTCAACGTTGCTTAACCTTTGTTAGAATGACACACGCAACAATGCCATCAAGATGTCCTATTGCACTCTTATAACATCTATACGAGTATTGGATTAATAAAGTTAATCTACAAAGAGTAATAACATGAAAATAACTGTACGAAGGCTGGCTTACAGTGTAACGGATACAGTGGAACGCTACCAGTCATTTTGCCACTTAAAAATTCTTAACTACATATCAAAGGATCAAATCCTTTAGTTATGATAGTTATGTTTTTTAAGTATGACAACGAAGGTGTAGAGGAAATGTATGCCACCAAACACATACATAATCAGATGATAACTAAAGTTAACTACATTTCTAGTTCTGCAGTGGCTGGCTGCGTTAATGCAAACCTTTATTACGTCTTACTACGAAGCAGCGTTAATGCAAAACCATTACCAAAATAAAGATACTAAGGTGCCGAACCGTAACTTTAATATTGCGAAAATCCGGAGGCACTAGGGGAAATAGTTTTAAGTTATATTAACACTTCCTGCGTAAAATATTGGTATTTAATAAATTACTGTTATTGTATGTATATCTTCACGCCAGGTCCCTTGCGGGATAGGCAGAGAGAACCGAGCGCCATATCACGCGGTCCTTACACACTTCACTCGCTTTTTTCACATTCATAGCTCTTTTCATGCACGCTCACCGGTTCCTAAGGCTCCTGACATCACCTTCTGATAAAACACGACCAATTTGGTCATGGTAGGTTAGTCTTGGTCTTCCTCTACTTTCTACTTTCATGTTTCTCAGTTCTTCACTTCAGTTATTCTACTTTCATGCTCTCTCTGCCATACCCAGCTCTCACTTCCATAAGTTAGCGTTGGGATTAACACCGCGTTGTGTATAGCGAGCTGTGCCTTCTGGCTTAGATTTCGGCTGCAAAACAGTTTACCCAACGCTCCATGCACGCTATTCCCTCTTCACGCTTCATTTGAAGGATCCCATGTTGTAGGAATGAGGAAACACATGTACAGGCAAGGCGTTCCACTTTTTAATAGTTCGACAGAGATAGGAGTTGCCGAACTTTTTAGTACGAGAACTAATGTCCTCAACAGTGGAATGATGACATCGCAAGCCTGCACGTGTGGTTCTATGACGGAACTGGAGAGGGTTTGATAAGGGAAAATAGTTCTTCAGAGCACTCACCATGGTACAGGCGGTAAAATGTACTTAGGGATCCTATGTCCCTACGAAGTTGCAAAAGTTCTAGGTGTACCTTCCATCGCTTCTTAAAGCGCTTCCAAGATATACAAACTCATCCACTTGCTCCAACACTACATCATCAACCTTGTCCTAGTATTTTGGTTTTTATCGCATTCAATTGTAAGCCTTTCTTCATACAATCGTCTTTCATTGTTGTGACTAGTGTTTGCAGTTCGGATTATGATTCTGCTATTAATACCGCGTCATCTGCATAAAGCAGGCAGTTAACCACTGAGCCACCCATTCGCATTCCCACATTCATATTTCTCATTCTCTGAAGACAACTGTCCAGATACAGGATGAATAGCCGAGCCGACAGCACGCATCCCTGTCTGACACCAATATTGGTATCAAACCAGGATGATAAGCTGCCGTCCACTCTCACACATGCTGTGCAATCCTCATAGATGGATTGCACAGCACGTAGAAGGTTACCGTCAATCCCATATCTGGGCAAGATGTTCCAGAAATTCTTTCGCACGACCCTATCAAATACTTTTTCAAGGTCCACAAAACCGCAGAAAACCTTCTGGTCCATAGCCAGATGCTTCTCCACGATATTGCGGAGCGAAAAAACTTGATCCGTACATCCTCTGCCGCTGCGAAATCCTCCCTGTGCTTCCCAAAGCATTCCATCTGATTTCACCCTCATTCTCCTTTCAATGATTTTTCCACACACTTTAGCTGCTAGGCTGATCAAACTGATGGCCCTATAGTTGGCGCAGTCCATACGTGAGCCCTTGCCTTACTGTTATTAACGTATAGATATAATAGAGATAACTTTAAACCAACTGCAGTTGAATAAATCTTACGAAGAGTATTATCGATCAACTGACCGATAAACTAGGATATTTAAATATAGTCAGCAATCAAGTATTAATTTTTATTTCCTTCCTGTGTGAAATTATATTTCGAAAGACGTGTAACCTAACCTAAGAAAGGTCCGGTTTTCCCGGATGTTGCTGGTCTGGTGGCAGTCGATCCATGTAGAAATCAATATCTTAGCGAAATCCTTAGGCTTAGCTAAAATAGGCTAGGAAACGGAATAACTCTATAAGAAAAATACTTACTAAATACTAAGTGAATTCTCTTATCGACTAATCTTGATGAAACTTATTGTAGCTCATTATTTTAGTACTATAGATTTTTTTTTTTAATCTTTTTCAGTTAGTAAAATTAATATAATATAACGTTTCGCGGTTTAATTAAATTAAAGGTAAATTGATGGCTACAGATAAATATAAAAACTTGATTGCTATTAGCCCTCGCGGACGCCGAGTCAAGTTGTAAATTTAGTAAATAAATAAATTTTGCAATTAGTTATTAACTCCTCGTATTTTTCTTTAATATTTATTAATCTAACAACATTTCATTAAATTCAATGAAAACCAGTTGAGAATGCGCAAGCTTGCATTGCCAGGGGAACACCTGGCTCGTCAATTATATAACAATTCAATTATTTTCCTGAATATTCATATTCTACTTTTTTATGCTGATTCTGAAGTCAAAATTCGAATATCCGAAAAAAAGCTACAGATAAACGCACAGACAAACATATAGAATTCATATAGGAACGGTGTTCCTGAAAAGAATGCTAAAAGACACTTTCTAAAACAGGTTTTTGACGTGATAACGTCTTATAAATCGATGAACGCCGGGTGCACGCACGAAAAAGCATGACTCATTGTCACGTTCCGCGTGAGCCGAGCGTGCAAGCGAGAGCGCGGCACAAGCGATAGAGAGGCGCTAAGCCTAAGCGTTCGGCTTGTGACGCATCTATCTCTCTTCCACTCCATCGGCCGATGCGTCCGAGTAGAAGAGAGACAGCGGCAGCACACAACCTACACGTGAACCGTTTTGTCAACTGTTGAATGTTTTCTTATGACGTTATCACGTAAAATTATCTCCGTAAACCGACTTTACAGACAACGAATTTGATTTTTAATCGTCAGTCAGATATTACTATAATTTTATATTGTCATTGTAAATAGTACTACAACTGCTATTTTGTGCACTACGTAAATAGAATAACTAAAATTCACAAAGTCAAATCATAAAGCATATCAATAAGTACATTTGTCCTTACATTTAACCTCATTTATGTCAACAGTTTCCATTTTATCCTGCATGTATCACAGAAATTCCCAATAGAATCACGTGATCTCTCTCGTGCATTAAGGATATGCTTAACTAATGCCTTCTATGTATCTGTAGTTGATCTGCAATTAAGCGGTTCATTTCATTGCTCATTTCATTGCTCATTTCATTCATTAAATATTTTATTGCTATTGAAATAGAATTGCAAATGGTCAAGTATATTTTACTCCAAACTAGTGAAACAGAGATCAGCCTATAATTCCGTACATGTATACTAATAGTTAATACTACGTTGTTAATATTAATGCCAGTATTAAGAATAGTAAAATAAAATAGCGAGGTGCGTGAATATAAACATTAACCATTTAAATTAAGCCTTTTAAATTTAACACAGTAGCCGAATACCACATCAACCCTTACTTATCTTACTGCAGGGATACGGGTCTCCCTTCAACCGAAGGGGTTTAGAGCATACTCCACCACGCTTCTTAAATGCGGATTGGCGGAGGCTAGTGTTGTCATCTATCGACAACAGCCGGGACCGACGGCTTAACGTGCCCTCCGAAACACGGAGAAACTCGAGATAGACAATCACATAAAAACCCATCTATTGACAGACTGCGGTCGACATTGCTTAACGTGCGTGTTTGGTTAGAATAACACGCGCAACAACGCCATCGAGCTTTCGAACATTCGGTCATTAAGAAATAAATGAAGTCAGTCAGGTATTAAATTTCGCTTACATATATACAAATTTCATGCTGAAAGTACATAAGTCACCCATCAGGCTTTATAACTTCAATGCTCTAGGACTGAATTTCAATTAAGCCAGACGAAAGGGTCAGGCACGATGATTGACACTATCGAACAATACCACGAAAAACAGGATAGCGTTATTCTCAATATGGATGGTTTAAAAATATTGGTATCGGTATATTACTATATTTATTTCCGATAGCCAGAATATGTGTTTCTTCCCATTTTTATAACATTTATTTTAACGATATCTATTATTACTAGTAGAATATATATATACATATATATATATATATATATATATATATATATATATACATATATATATATATATATATATAATAAGTTATATATTACTAGTAGAATGTGCGTTCTAGCGTTAGAACTAACATAGTGGCTCATTCAAATACGTTAAAAAATAAAATCGCACATGCACTGGCGTTTTTAATGATCACATCTACATATTTAAATTCAATACGTACCATAATAAACTTGCAAGTGATTTTGTGTATTACGGGTATTATAAGTAATAATAAAAATAAAATGTTTTATTTCATTTTTATTTATTGATTATGACACGAAAGTTGTGTACATTTGCCAGGTTTAATCACGATAAAAATCATAATATTTTTATTATTAATATAATTTTAAGGTACTTTTTATCCGACAACGGAGAAGCAACGAAAGCCAAAGACTGCTAACTAGCAGTCTATACATATGAATACAAGTGACTGCGTATGGATGTCGGTAAAAAAAAATACTAATATTTTTAACGATTAACTACACTTTTAAGTATTAATATAAAATATATTGTTTGAAATTATTGTATCTATATGTCTTTATTTATTAAATACTAGCTTTTGCCCGTGACTTCGTCCGCGTGGAGTTAGTAATTTAGGTAGCTTATTTCTACGCCCCATTTTACACCCTTAGGGGATGATTTCGGAGATAGAAACTATTCTATATCCTTCCCTGCAACTCGAACTATCTCGATACTAAATTTCATCTAAATCAGTTCAGCGGTTATTGATTCCCCATACAAACTTCCACCCCGCTTTCCACCCACAGGATAATTCCTGGGATAAAAACTATCCTATTTTAGTTTTTGAGTTTATTCTTTCTCTTTATTACAAATATACAAAAATACAAATATTTCTAAATATAATAGGGGTCGGTACCAGAAGCGTGCACGTCGCGACCCTGCCAGTCCAACACTGGACTGCAATTCTGGACCTAAAAACAAACCGCACAGACGCGCGGATTAGGGCGTCCCCCGTAGACGACGCGCACCGATCCGCCCTCGTCGGTGCGGGTTTAAGTGCATGCGGCGGTGGGGGCCGCCACCCACCACGCAACGCCCAACCTGGCGGGTCGAGGAGAGCTGAGTGTCGTATAGGCACATGGAATGTGAAAGGTGGATTACAAGATAAGATGAATGAGTTGATAGATATAATGAATGAGAGATGCCTAGATGTTTTGTGTGTGTCAGAGACCAAGCGAAAGGGAAGCGACGCCAAAGATCTGCCCGGTGGCATGATGGCCCTATGGTCCGGGGTGAACCAGGACGATCATGCCAGCGCTGGCGTATGCGTTGTGCTTTCATCTCGCTTGGCCGCTGGTGTAAAAGATTACGATTTAGTAGGGCCAAGACTTCTCTGGGTTAAAATAAAACTGGGGATTACGCGAGTCTTTTTGGTTGCAGCATATGCTCCTGTAAGCTCTACTAATCCCCAGGAGCTCGAGAAGTTTTGGGAGACCGCAAGGGGTGTTCTGGATTTGGCTGATGCGAATGAACGGATAATTATGTGCGGAGATCTGAATGGATGGGTTGGGACCAAGCGAAGCAGTTATGAGGCTGTGCTTGGTCCATACGGAGATAAGAGAGTGAACGATGCCGGTAAGTTACTTTTAGACGTATGTATGGAACGAAACCTCCTTGTGACGAACACGTTCTTCCATCACAAGGATATTCACACGTACACATGGAGACAGAATGAACAGAAAAGTGTGATTGATCTGATTTTGATAGATGGACGTCTCCGAAAGTCGTTAATGGATACAAGAGCCTTCAGAGGCCCCACTCTTGAAACGGACCACTATCTGGTGATAAGCCGATTTGTGGGCCTTTTCAAGAAGTGGAGGCATTGGCGAGTGCGTATTCCTTTCGGAGACCATGAAAGAATAAGAAGTGAAAAATTGGAACATGAAAGTGTGAGGAGTACGTATGTACGTCTAGTCAGTGAAAGACTTGTGAACGCGAGTCTTTCCGACTCAGATGTAGACGAATGTTGGAAAGTTCTGAAAGAAAGTATGGTGGACAGTGCGAAAGAAGCATGTGGATGCGCAAAGAGACGTAGAACACTGAAAGGAGATGCCTGGTGGGATGCGGAGGTCCAATCCTCCGTGGATAAAAAGAGGAGATCGTGGCTGGATTACGTATCATCTTTGCACCAGAGTGATAGTATGAAAGAGAAGAAGAAAGAAATATACCGTCGATGCAAGAATGAAACCAAAGCTTTAGTGAAAGAGAGGCGTGAAAGACTACTTATGAATCAGGAAGAGAGGCTGACGAAGAACTTCGAGGCTAATACCAAACTCTTCTGGAGAGAGGTAAAGAAGTCTCGGAGTGGTTCGTCGGCATCCGGAATGGACAAGATAAAAGGTAAAGCTGGTGGCATTCTTGCTAACACTCAGGAGGTGTTAGAACGGTGGAGCGAATATTTTAGAGAAATGTATGATTATGTCCAGGGCGCTGGCACTGTGAATGAGTCTGTGACTGATTCGGCAGTGCCAACGTAACATGAAGACATTAGCATGGATGAGATTGAATGGTCGATACGAAGTTTGAAAAATGGAAAGTCAGCGGAAATCGATATGGTAACAGCTGAGATGATCAAACTGGGTGGCACCTACGTTAGGGACGCTTTCTGGTTTTTGAGCAAATTATGCTGGAGAACCGGAAGAGTCCCGAGCGATTGGAGACGCGCAGTCATCGTGCCCTTGTATAAAGGCAAGGGCTCACGTATGGACTGCGCCAACTATAGGGCCATCAGTTTGATCAGCCTAGCAGCTAAAGTGTATGGAAAAATCATTGAAAGGAGAATGAGGGTGAAATCCGATGGAATGCTTTGGGACGCACAGGGGGGATTTCGAAGCGGCAGAGGATGTACGGATCAAGTTTTTTCGCTTCGCAATATCGTGGAAAAGCATCTGGCTACGGACCAGAAGGTTTTCTGCGGTTTTGTGGACTTTGAGAAAGCATTTGATAGGGTCGTGCGAAAGAATCTCTGGAACATCTTGCCCAGATATGGGATTGACGTTGACCTTCTACGTGCTGTGCAATCCACCTATGAGGATTGCACAGCATGTGTGAGCGTGGACGGCAGCTTATCACCCTGGTTTGATACCAATATTGGTGTCAGACAGGGATGCGTGCTGTCGGCTCGGCTATTCATCCTGTATCTGGACAGTTGTCTTCAGAGAATGAGAAATATGAATGTGGGAATGCGAATGGGTGGCTCAGTGGTTAACTGCCTGCTTTATGCAGATGACGCAGTATTAATAGCAGAATCATCATCCGAACTGCAAACACTAGTCACAACAATGAAAGACGATTGTATGAAGAAAGGCTTACAATTGAATGCGAAAAAACCAAAATAATGGTATTTGAAAGAGAGACAACCAGAACGAACACTAGGATTACGGTTGATGATGTAGTGTTGGAGCAAGTGGATGAGTTTGTATATCTTGGAAGCGCTTTTAGAAGCGATGGAAGGTACACCGCTGATGTGGAGAGACGAGTGAGTGCAGGGAATAGCGTAAATGGAGCGTTGGGTAAACTGTTTGGCAGCCGAAATCTAAGCCAGAAGGCACAGCTCGCTGTATACAGCGCGGTGTTAATCCCAACGCTAACTTATGGAAGTGAGAGCTGGGTATGGCAGAGAGAGCATGAAAGTAGAATAAATACGGTCGAGATGCGAGCACTGCGAAAAATTTGTGGCATAACGCTTGCTGACCGTGTTCGAAATGATGACGTACGAAAGAGAGTTGGACTGAAAGAGAGTGTCGGTGTTAATATAAGAAAGGGCATGCTCCGTTGGTTCGGACATGTAGAAAGAATGCAAGATGAAAGAATGGCGAAACAGATATACAATGCGAAAGTGGAAGGATGTAGGAGCCGAGGAAGACCAAGACTAACCTACCATGACCAAATTGGTCGTGTTTTATCAGAAGGTGATGTCAGGAGCCTTAGGAACCGGCGAGCGTGCATGAAAAGAGCTATGAATGTGAAAGAAGCGAGTGAAGTGTGTAAGGACCGCGTCTTATGGCGCTCGGTTCTCTCTGCCTACCCCGCAAGGGACCTGGCGTGAAGATATACATACATACATACAAATATTTCCTTTATAATATTAGTGTAGATAGGCCAAGGCAGGGCTCACTACTACCACTTTAGTCCTGGTATAGTCAAAGTCAAAGTCAAAATCTTTTTATTCCGTAAAAATGGCTACATTTGCTTGGAATCGTCACAATTTTTTTCCCCACCGTGCAGTTCATGACTAGGTGAGCACTGATAAAAACACCGCCAAAAAACTCAGGCATCCCTCCTTTGGCATCCAAACAAATTTACATAATTTATCAATTACATTACAATTGGATCGACTCAATCCCAGGCATTTTTATCATTAATATAGTCAGATACTTTATAATATGCCCTGCTACACAATTTGGCTTTAATAGTAGTTTTAAATTTGTTTATTGACAATTCTCTCATATTGCTGGGAAGTTTGTTATAGAACCGTATACATTGCCCCATAAAAGAATTACTTATTTTGTGGAGACGGCTTGCATGTAACACAAGATTATGCTTATATCTAGTATTTATATTATGAGTATCACTCTTTTTACAAAATGAGTCTATGTTTTTATGGACATACAAAAGATTTTCATATATATATTGCGATGCGACTGTTAAAATATTTATTTCTTTGAATTTTTCTTTAAGGCTCTCCCGGGGACCAAGTTTGTAGATAGCTCTTATGGCTCTCTTTTGCAATAAAAAGATGGTGTTAATGTCCGCGGAGTTACCCCAAAGAAGAATTCCATATGACATAATACTATGAAAGTAGCTGAAATAAACTATTCTAGCCGTATCAACATCAGTGAGCCGTCTAATAGTTTTCACTGCATAGGCTGCAGAACTTAGTTTTCCTGATAATTTTTCAATTTGTGGGCCCCATTGTAGTTTGGAGTCAATTGTTATACCCAAGAACACAGTTGTCTCCACAGGGGCTAAATTAGTTCCATTAACATTGACATTGGTAGTCACCTGTCTTACATTAGGTGTTGAGAACTTAATTACTTTTGTCTTTTTATCATTTAAAAGCAGATTATTAACATTAAACCAATGCATAACTTTAGAGAGAGCATCGTTAACTTCGTCATAATTATCTAACTGTCTATTAATTTTGAATGTCAAAGAGGTGTCATCCGCAAACAATACAATCTCATGTTTATCCTTTACATAATAAGGTAAGTCATTTATATATACTAAAAATAAGAATGGACCTAGAATTGACCCCTGTGGGACTCCCATAACTACAGGGGACCCCGAAGATCTTTTACCATTAACATCGACCTTCTGTATCCTATTGCCCAGATAAGAAGACAGAAGTTCGAGAGCCTTGTTCCTGATACCGTAGTGGTGTAATTTTCTGACAAGAGTGTCATGGTGCACGCAGTCAAACGCTTTAGACAGATCACAGAAAATTCCCAAGGCATCTTGCGAACCTCCCCATGCCGCGAATATACTTTTAAGCAAATGAATCCCTGCGTCTATAGTTGAACAACCTCTCGTAAATCCGAACTGTTTCCTATGAAGCAAATTATGTGTATTGAAATGTCTGAGCAACTGGCTAAGCATTAGTTTTTCAAAAATTTTACTGAGAATGGGCAGTATGGAAACAGGTCGAAAATTCGAAGGATCCGAACTATCACCAGATTTAAATAATGGAATGATTTTACTATGTTTCATCAAGTCAGGAAATACACCAGATGCCACACAACAATTGAAAATTGTAGCTAAATGTGGAGCGATTGAAATAATAATAGAAGATATGGTTTTGACAGATAGACCCCACAGATCTTTAGTGTTTTTCATATTTATTGATTTAAAAGCGTTCAAAACATCTTTTGGGCTTACAGCTGAAAATTCAAATATTGTGTCGCATTCTACCACGCTCTGTTTGAGAACCAGTTCAGCAGCTATAGAAGAAGACCTAAGATTTCTCGTAGTAATAAGAGGAATGTTAGAAAAATATTTTTCAAATTCAGTTGCAATTTCTACATCATTTTTGATATCTATATCATTTATCGTTAACTGAAAGTCGCGACTACGTACTTTCGCTCTACCCGTCTCATTATTTATCATATTCCAAACAGATTTAATAATATTTGTTGAACCAGTGATTTTATTTCTTAAATATATAGATTTAGCATTGGAACAGGCTCGTTTAAATATTTTAGCATAATTTTTTACAAGTTCTTGAAAAGTCGGATTGTGATTACAGGTCCTTTCTTCATAAAGTTCATACAATTTATTCCGACTTTTATAAATACCAGGAGTTGCCCAATCACTGAATGTCATACGGTCACTTACAGACAGTTGTTTTGGAGTAAAGATTGCATTAAATTCACTAGTGATTAAGCTAAATAATGAACAGTACAAGTGGTCCGGAGTACCGTGATAGGGCAACAATACAATTTTTTCTGCTATATTAGACTTAAATCTTTCTAAGCGGCTTTTACTAAATGGTATATAATTTATTTGCTTTCTTTGTATTTTTGAAGAATTTGGAAATGAAACCAACTGACCTGAATGGTCTGACTGAACTTTATTAATTATAGATTGATACGAAGGTTTTACATTACTAAATATATTATCAATACATGTAGCACTTGTAGCAGTTACTCTTGTTGGCTCTGTAAAAATATGATGCAAATTGTTTGATTTAAATAAATTTAAAAAGTTGTAGGTAACAGTATTTTTCTCCAAGATATTTATATTAAAGTCTCCACAAATTATAACAGTTTTATGGCTATTAGATAATTTATTTAAGGCATCCTCCATGATATTTGAAAATGTTTCAAAGGGCGTGCTAGGAGGTTTATACAGGTTCATAACAATGAATCGTTCCAATTCAATGCATGAAATCTTTACAACTCGCTCAACAGAGAGGCTCACAATGTCACACCTTTCTTTAAATTTAAGCAACTTATTTAATAATATTAAAGAGCCACCATGTATATATTTCTCTCTGATGAATGAGCTTGCAACCTGGTGGTTATTGAAGCTGAAAATGAATTGATGGTGTTTTAGCCAGTGCTCAGTTAGACATAAAATATCAATATTGCTACAATTCATAAACAACTCCAATTCTAACTCCTTTCCTATCATCCCCTGAATGTTTTGGTGCACCAGGTTGATACAATTATTATTATTTCTATATTCTTGACAATTTACAATTGATGGGGATATTGTATTATTATTACTTTTAGTTTCATTTTGAATACTGCTATTATTACTATTTACATTGCCAGAGTAAAACTCTATTGTCTTGTATACATAGATGTACATATATAAAGTGTTTTATTCGATGGTGATGTCAAGAACCCTAGAAACCTTGAAGTACTCGTACATGCAAGAGAACAGTTATGAATGTTAGAGACGAGTGAAAGCCGAGTCATGTGGTGCTCAGCTCTGCTTGCTTATCCGCAAATTGGCTCACGACAAATCTTCTAATTACCTTAATAAGATGTCAATTTATTTGTTTTATCATTTTCTTCTTTGCTTACCATTTTTAGGGTTCCGTACCTACATTGTACGGAATTGTGTAATTGTAAGGAAAAACGGAACCCTTATAGGATCACTTTGTTATCCATCTGTCTGTCAAGACATTTTTTCTCTCTTTTTTTTGTAGATAGAGGCTGTCAAGCTGAAATTAATATCAAATACTCAGATCTGTAATCCCTTTAAGCAGTGAAAAATTCAAAATTCAAAGTCAATGCAATCAAACGATACGGCTGTGTATGGGATTCTAGTGAACTCATACATGGTAGTGTTGTTGTTTCAAAGTGAAAGATTACAAATACAATACAATACAAATATTCTTTATTGCACCAAATTAAAATTGTAAACATAAGATATTTAGAAACTATAGTACAATTAGGCGGTCTTATCGCTAAGCAATCTCTTCCAGACAATCTTAAGATGAGAGAAAACTATTATCTTGTAATAATACAGGTAGGTGGTGCAGAGCAAACCTTACGAATTAAAACAAAATTATTATATACATGAAAAAGTATTAAAAGTTATTGTAGTTACAGTAATGTCAGAGACTCAGTGATGACCAAGAAAGAGAAAGAGAATGATCAAATAGAGTTACAGGAAAGGTAGTGTTCTTTGACAAGTGATTTAAAAGAGGAAAGTGTTTGAGCACAACGAATATTAAGTGGTAGAGGTAGGTAGAGAACTGAAAACGATTTGGAATAGAATTGAGAGGAGTGAAATGGAGTTTTAAGTCGAAGAAGAAGGTTTTGACGTAATTCACGACCCAGTACATCGCTATAAAATATAAATCGATCTTTCAGGTAATTAGGAGAAGCGGGATTGAAGAAAATAGAATAGAGAAGACATAGCAAATGCAAGGTGCGGTGAAGTGAGATAGGGAGCCACTTGAGCTGAGTACGAAATTCGGAGACATGGTCATATTTGCGGAGTCCAAATATGAATCGAATACAAAGGTTTTGAAGACGCTCAAGTTTATTTAATTGCTGTACAGTGAGGTCAAGGTAGCAGGAATCGGCATAATCAAGAAGGGAAGGAGAATGGATTGTGCAAGCGCAATTTTGGTGTCCATCGGTAAGAAGTTACGCAGTCTTCTAAGAGAGCAATTGGCAGCAAACAATCTTCTGCTAATATCTGTAATGTGTGCAGACCAAGATAAAGTTCGATCCAAGTACACACCGAGACTCTTTACTTTCTCACTATATTGTATTACCATCCCATCGAATACTACATTGTTTAAACAACTCCAGTTAATGTTAGATATTAAACGAGGGCTACCTATTGTAATGCATTGTGTTTTGGCTGGATTAACAGTGAGGCCGTGAGACTTACTCCACCGGGCTAAAAGCGTAAGATCGTCATTTATTGTGGAAATAGCATTAGGAATTTGATCTAACGGTGCATGTGCATAAATTTGAGCGAAGTTCAGAAGTAATTGAATTGATAAATACGGAAAATAGAAGAGGAGACAGAACGCCACCCTGAGGCACACCAGCAGATATTGCACAATACGAAGAAAATGTATTCTCAATACGCACCCGCTGGCGACGTCCATACAGGTAAGAATGAAACCAATCAATTACCGTTAGAGATATGTTGAGAGAATGCAGCTGTTGCTGTAGAACATCAAAATCCACTGTGTTGAATGCATTACTGAAGTCCAGAAGCGTCAACACGGTGAGGTGAGATTTATCCATATTGCAACGGATATCATCAGTCATTTTGATAAGAGCACTAGTTGTACTATGACCGGGACGGAAACCGGATTGGTAGGGATTGAGGAGGTGATTTATGTTTAAGAAATCGAGTAATTGTTGCTGTACTAGACGTTTTAAGATTTTGATAGGAATGGAAGAATAGAGATGGG
The DNA here is from genome assembly GCA_947507595.1 of Pyralis farinalis. Classification (NCBI taxonomy): domain Eukaryota; kingdom Metazoa; phylum Arthropoda; class Insecta; order Lepidoptera; family Pyralidae; genus Pyralis; species Pyralis farinalis. The sequence continues at coordinate 22,519,393 of OX382264.1, read as the reverse complement.
ACGATAGTCAGAAAAAGATGATGGATTGGATTTTTTAGGCAGTGGGACAACCTGGCCAGTTTTCCAGATAGTTGGAAAGACAGCAGCGGTAATTGAGTTGTTGAGGATCATGGTGATAGTTGGAAGGATGATGTCTAGGATAGGTAAGATCATTAAACGACTAACATTGTCATCCCCCACGGCGTTCGAAGTTACAGAACGTATATTCTTCTCAACATCACAATCGGTAAACTGATTAAAGAAGAAAGTTGGATAATCTGGAGTTGGAAGTGATGAAAGATATGCAATGGTAGTTACCTTGGTACCGGTCATAAATGTGGTAGAAGATGAAAAATGTGTGTTGAGTCTATCTATGTCGACGTTTACAGGATTATTGTTATGTTTTTTTCCAACTCCTAAAGATTTTAAAAATTTCCAGATTACGTGAATTTAATCTTGTTTATTGCTCACGGCGTCCTTGATAGCCGCTAGCGAACTGACTATATAAAATTATAACTAAATTACATATACGAAATCAAATATGGACAGCCGTGCGGCAAAACACCGATACAGTGATATAATGTACCCGTACCGGCTGTTTATGCCTCGTTTATGCGCATATTTTGACACTCGCAAGGGAATCAAATCCTATAGGGTACTTCCCGTTGACCTAGAATCATGAAATTTGGTAAGAAGCAATGTAATGTAGCACAAGTGAAGGGAAACATCCGAAAACCGTAAATTAGTACCATCACAAAAAAAAAGTACTTTTTTTTCAATAATAATTTAAGAAAATATTTTTGACGGAACCTCGGAGCGCGAGTTGAACTCGCACTTGACGACTTTTTTTTATATGGATTCTTTGCGTTAAGGAAATCTAGTTGCCTTGAAAATATTTTTTGAACAATGAGACCGACTTGTTTCATAACATGTATATTTTCAATTTGTAATATTTCTATCTATCTATCCATAACTTCACGCCAAATCCCTTTAGGGGTAGACAGAGAGAACCGAGCGCCACATGAGTCGATCCTTACAAACCAAAAGCCACTTTCGATTTGCCGACGATATAATCCCATGGCGAAGTCACAGGATAAACTTAGCGCTATGTTCAATCAATGTTTCCAACCTGATATCTCTCAAGATGAACATGGACAAGACTAAGATCATGTCCATGTTATACCTATGCCGGTCACGGTTGGAAGCTTAGTGCTAGAAGTTGTCGACGAATATGTCAACCTAAGGCAGGTTATTCAGTTAGGTAAGTTTAACTTCGACCGAGAGGTCAACAGATGGATGCAACACGGCTGGGCAGCGTTCGGGAAACTTCGACAAATCTTCTCGTCCAAAATACCTCAATGCCAGTGATGACATACGGAACTGAGACGTAGCCCTTCACCGTATAAGGAAGCGCAGATTCTCAGCGTGCTATGAAAAAAGCTATGCTCGGGGTTTCTCCGCGTCAGAGAATCAGAAATGAGGATATCCGCAGTAGAACTAAGGTAACCGACGTAGCTCACAGGATAATCAATTTGAAGTGGCAATGGGCCGGCCACTGTAGTTTGTAGAACCGACAACCGCTGGGGAAGAAAGGTTCTCGAATGGCGCCCCGTACCGGTGCACGCATTAGATAGATCGACGACCTTAAGAGGTTTGTAGGAAGTCGATGGATACAGGTGGCACAGGATCGAGATGAGTGGCACTTTAGAGGGGAGGCCTATGTTCAGCAGCGGACGAATACATGATGATGAAAGTATTAAAGAATATGTTTATTCAGCTCTTTAATATGCATATATTAATCTTTTGTACCCCACACGATCTATACACTTCGCTTTTCTTTTACCCTCTGTAAATTTGAGAAATTAATATTGATATTTAATTAGAGTAACAATTTTAAGAGAGGTAGGGCGTATTAAACCAGCCCGTTTGATGAACCGTTTTACATCAGGCGGGTCGTATGCTTGTATTCCTCCCGAGGTTGTACAAAAAATATATGCGGATCAGTATATTTAGCAACCATCTCTAATTTCACATTTGTATACAGACAGGTGGATAGACATGGGTACATAACTTTAACAATGACAAATACACTAATTGATAAGAGCACGATAAACCTACGTTTACGTTTGTATCGTATTAATTTAGGGTCTACATGGATACACATTTAACGTCTTCAGCATGTTGGGACATATTGGGCCATAAATTTTACGACTTTCATAACATTAAGTCTTCGAAGTTGTGAAATAAAGTCGGGGCTAGATAATCGTGCAAAGTTAACCGAGTGCTATATACATACTCGTAACTTACTAGCTTTTCGTGCCTCGCTTAATATGGAGAGCTACATACTCTATTATGTTTTAAGATTCCATCTAAATTATATCTGTCTTACTGAAGGATTTATGCTATGTTAAATTTCAGACGATAGTACCATTTTGTATGCATACTACCAATATTTTGTAGGGTCTCTCAATAAGTACCTTCATTTTTACATCCAAAGACAATCTAGCAAGTAGTGCACGGAAGAAGGATATGGAACTACTTGTTTTTTTCTATTCCGTGTGGAACTATTTAATAAAAAGCACCTCGATTAGAGAATCACTCCCACCTAGCAGACGACAGTAGCCAAATACGAATTAATTGAATAATTATTTTGTATCTGAGTGATCAGAAAAGTTACAGCAGAAAGTGTAACGCAAGCGATATTTCATGTGTTGAAAGCGTCCATAATGTAAAATAACCGCTTCACAAAAGAACGGATATAGTCTTGTTTGCCATCCCGCGTAGCATAAAAATAAGTGGTGTAATACAATCTACAGAAACTTCTCGCGTATACCACGATAATGTTTTTCATTACCCGCGACGGTCACGGAGGCGGTATATGCGTTTCGGGTAAGAGGTGTTTGTTTGTGTGTCTGTTACCATGCAACCTGTTAACAGTTTACAACATAGGTTATGCACGACGACTGTTAATAATATTCTATATAATAGTTATTGTGATATTGTAATTATTAATATTTTTTCATTCATTGACTTTATTAATGAGAATTATATCTAACTGTTTTATAGGTCATATTACGCTTTAATGTCGTGGGTTTTTGAAATGTTTTATTTGAAGTTTTTTTCGTCGTGGGTTTTTTATACCTATGAATTTAACAGAAAAATAATATCGTAACAAAATCTTGTAAAAAAGGATTCGGGTTTGATACAAACGCCATCAGGTCTAGAAGTCGAGATTTCAACCTGAGCCAAATTACTGAAATGATAGTTTAAGACAGTTATAACGTTCTTACATTTGTTTTAAAGAAAATTTTGCATAAGGACATTCAGCCTACCTGCTTAACGCTCGCAATACATTAAGTATCACCCGCACGATGCCACCTCTGCCGCTATCACAGCAACTCCTTAGGAGTTTACTAATGACCTCACTCACACGCAACACGACAACCCTCCTGGGAGATGTTATTCGGCTGCGGTTTTCTGATAAGAAAATAGATTAAAACTTACAAAATTGTAAAATCAATTAATTACTTTTGGAAAGGTTTAATGTGTTGTATCTAGAATAAAATTTCCTCCGTTTTCTGCGTTTAGGCTGCACTTTCTTCGTTTGTACTAGCTCATGGCCATAACTTCACTGACGTGGTAGCAATATTTAATATAGCCTTTATTCTACTCAAATTCACGATCTATGTCCATTATAAGTTTTAATCCTATCAGTTCAGCCTCAGTGGCTCCTAATTTTAACCTTGAAATAACTGACACACAATCTTAAACAGTTAGTGCTTAAGAGTACTTTAATAATTGTACTAAGCAATGATATTTTCTAGTTGTTTTTTTTAATTGTCGGCTTTATTTAAGCCTAATCGTACACTTTAGTACCAAATTTCAAGTTTCTAACTTATTTAGAAGTTGTTTAGAATTTTGGTGAGTTAGTGAGGAAGTGTTAACACATACATAAGCTGCGGCAAGTTATACAGCAGACCGAAGAGTATAGCCAACCACTATACTTAGCGTTAGGAGTATGCGACCATGTCAATCTGACTATAGGACCAGAGTATGAGATCTATACAATTGCAGAGAAGAGGGAGATAGGGAGACGTTGTTTCTCCGAAACTGTTCACGGCTGCATTGGAGGATGTTTTGAAGCTACTGGACTGGAAAGGATACGGCATTAATATCAACGGCGAGTATATTACCGCCAAGATCCGAACCTTCGATTTGCTATAGTAATTACTCGATGATATAGTAATCATGGCGAATTCGCTGGAGGACTAGAACACAATGCTTGAAGATCGCATCAGTGCAACTCAACGAATTGGTTCCTAAAATAAATATGGACAAAACGAAGATCATGTCGAATGTAAATGTTGTATCCACTCCAGTCTCAGTTGGGAGCTCGGTTCTTGAAGTTGTCGATGAATATGTACCTAGGACAGACAGTCCAGGTAGGCAGATCCAACTTCGAGAAAGGGGTCTCTCGACGAATCCAACTCGGATGAGTAGCGAATGGGAAATTACGAAAGATTTTCTCGTCCAAAATACTCCATGTCTCAAGAGGAAAGTCTTGGACCAGTGTGTATTGGCAGTGATGACTTATGGCACAGAAACTATGGGCTTCACACGGAAGCTCAAAGTAGCACAGCGTGCGAGATAAATTCAGAAATGAGCACATCCATAACAGAACTAGAGTTACGGACGTGGCTCTAAGGATCAGCAAGCCGAAGTGGGTAGGCCACATAGCTCGGAGAACCGATGGCCGTTGGGGAAGAAAAGTTCTCGAATGGCGACCACAAACCGGAAAACGCAGCATACGACGCCCCCCTGCACGATGAACCGACGATCTCGTGAGGATCGCAGGAAGATGATGGATGCAAGCAGCACAAACCTATGTTCAGCAGTGGACGTCGCTCAGATAATATGATTATGATGATGACATGTTTTGAATTCCAGGCTACATACCATTGTTCCAGTTACCTTTTAACTATGTATTTAACTTGTTCTTCTTCGTATTACCCAGTGTTTCTTAATACATTAGGATTGGTGGGGGCCGCTACCTAAGCCCTAAGACTTGGTGAAGACACTGATTGAATGATGACAATTTGATTCGAACCGGGGACCAGGTTGTCAATAGGCCGGTTGCTTATCCACTGGGCTATCACTGCTCTACGTAACTATGTAATTCACTTCGTTTATTTAGATGTCCATTGATTTCAATCCTATTGAAAATCAATTTTATATGACTGTTCTGGTTCGAGAATGTTCAAGTAATGTGTCTAATTGTGGTAATCAATATTTCAAATATGAGTTCAGATTAGTTCTAATGTTAAAATTTGAGTATAGTCTATTTAAATATATTTGACGTGCAATTTCCTGAATTTTTTTAGTTAGAGAAACATGTTTTTTTTAGTTAGAGAAAAGTTAAGAAAATAACATGTAACTAGACTTTAAAGTCTAATAAAATAAATAAAGAAAATATACCTTTTACAAATTTCATCAACCATCTATGCTGTATCGAATGTAACCTATTAAATTCCACAAAATTGTGATTAAACGTTGTAACGGGAAATAATGTCCTGCAATTACTGCTAAAATCGGGACGATTTATTATAGTGTGAATCAAATTCCTTTGCTGTATTAAATTTACAAACACCAAAATCCTTTTAAATTAAATATGCAAATATGACTTGACTTTGGGAAAAAAAAATCTTTTGTATAAAATTAGATTCGTATTATTTCTGTGATTATTTGAAATTTTCTCATTATATCCAAGTTTTTGAATCTATACTATAAATACTAGATATATATTATCTAGTATTTATAGTACAGTGTATGTAATTTGAAGAAAAAATAAAACAATTAGTGTATTTTCTAAAGTTAAAAAAACACTGATTTATAATATAGCTCTCGGAATTATTCTGTTCTCCTCATAAATATGATTATATGAATATATGTATGGATTTACAGTGTCGCTGATAAATGAATTGCAATTTGAGCTATTACCGAGAATCATATCGCTTTCTTAAACTAACCAAATGTGCGTAGTATAAAATTAGTCAAAGACTTTAGTGAAAGATTTCTTAATGAACAGAACAGGTTAAAGAATTTAGTTAATAGTTACAAGCATTATGTTGCGAGAGTTACATTTACAAGCAATTTCATCTAAACTACTATGTGTGCTTTCGCTGCCGATTAGTATACTTTCTATACATGCATCTACTAACGGTAGTGACTGGGTGCCGGTCGGCACAAGTTCACATGAACTAACCAGTAGCAGAAGCTCACAAATTAGTTGATATCAAATTGCCTGTTAAAGATTTTATTTACTCATAAGACATAATACACGTAGTATCAGTATTCAGTGACATGAGAATAAAATTGTTCAACAACAATTCATTAATTGCTACATAGAGTGCATCAAAATTAATTACAAAGTTTAAGTATTGAATTCCTCGTTCGCACATCTCATAGAAATGTGCAAACCAGAGCACCTATCTATTGTGTTACTGGATGTACGCAACACTCCGTCATAAATCAATTTTGCGGGATTATTATATTTCTATATATTCGCGCATATGTATATATGGAGATTACATAGGAAGTATTATGCTACAAGGTGCATCGTGTTACTGGATATATATACATTTAGACGTAAATGTTTCGTAGTGTTAATTTCGTATTTTCTAATATTTTATATATCGCTTAGGTTTAGTTTTAGTGATTCAGAGAATTTTTTGCATAAATGCAAGCAGGTACATAATTATTAAGACTCTTTTATATGTTGAATACTAAATGCGCACACTTGCAAATACACATATCTCATCCAATAGTTATCCAATAATTATATTGTCAGATATATCGACTACTGGATTTTTTTCCTGTACTTGTGCTTTAATATTTTGCTTCTTGCCAAATTTCATAATCCTAGATCAACTGCAAGTACCATTCAGGTTTTGATTTATAATTTCTTGACAGACAGACGGACAGACGAATCTAACAAAGTAATCCTATAAGGGTTCTTTATTCGTTTTTGAGGTACAAGTCCTTAAAACTCTCCAAATATATTTATTTAGTTACGAAACACATTCAACATTTATATACATATTCAACTTAACGACTCGATTATCCCCTTCAGCACCAGCGTTTAGTATCTTGGTCTCCATATCGACTGTACGTTTAGTTGGACTAATCAACTGGTTGAAATTAGTCATAAAGTCATATCAGCATTACGATTTTTAAATCGATACAGAATTTTTCTCCCTATTGCTACTAAAGTTAGCAATGTGCAATCCCTCATCCTGCCCGTAATCGATTATGGTGATGTGTATGATAATACACAGGATACTGATCTCAATGCAGATCTGCTTGATAAGCTGGACCAGTTAATTAATAACGCCATCTGATTTATCTTTTGTCTTTGGAAATTTGACCACATTTCTTCCTACCGGTCTAGGTTTGGATGGCTACCTAATCGTCAGCACAGAAAGCTAAGATTACATTGTACTCTCTATTCTATTATTTCCAACCCTCATACTCCAGAATACTTGAAAGACAAGTTTCAGTATCTCTGTGACTCTCATAATTTTCCACTACGTGCCTACAATTCTCTCTTACTCACTATCCCTCTTTTCCGCTCAGGCTTCATGTCCATCTCCTTTTCTCGGCAATCTACTCAACTCTGGAATACGTTATCAGTATCTATTAAGAAATCGTGCAGCAAATTTGTCTTGGAAAAGAAGGTACACAATATCTTTTTGAAAGCTCGAAGGTAGTAAAACCGTCATCATTATTTATATATTTCTATTTATTTTAATATAATTTGTAACAGTTATGTACGTCTAATATGTGTGCATGTATCGTATAATTCACATGTATGTATATATATATATATATATATATATATATATATATATATATATATATATGTATTGTAAGTATATATGTATTTAATGTTTATATATATGTATAGCCGTAAACGTGATTCTCTGCATTCCCAAAGGGCGACTGATAGAGAATGCAACTAGCACAAAGTCCGCCTTTTGTACCGTAAAAATGTTAAGTGGGCAATAAAGTTTAAAATAAATAAAACATTTCAACAAGCTTTGAAGAATATAATATTATTTCCATCTGTGTTACATAGCTATTACATTTAACGCTTACTACATCATTTCGAGTAAAGGTTAAGTTAGTATCATTAGCCAAAAATATAACTGTGATATTTTACTTCATACGCGCAAATTAAATTTGTGCTTACAGTTATATAAGAAAACAATAAAGAAATGTATGTTATTGTTTACTCTATCTCTGAACACTGTAACACTACAAAGATTTAGTTGTCGACAAATGTAGGAGACATTTGTTGGGATCATGACCCTATCTCGAACCAACCGTGAATTCTCGAGCTCTCATTTGCGTAATGTGATTACAAAAGCACATCTTTTGAGATAAAAGCGTAGGCTTCCTGCGTAAGTAATGAATTTCACAGTCTCATCTGCGAAGCCTGAAAGCCTCATAATTGTGAGGATATTCCGTCAAACCCGTAACCACGTATGTGAGTATTGTCAAAATCAATTCAGCCGGTGATATTAAACAATACGTAAATAATTTCCGTATTGCAAAATGTATAGCTTCTTACCGACAACTAGCACAACAGGCCAAGTATTACTAATTAGTGTTACCATCAGAGACGAGAGTCCTGATAAGTCCTTGACTACCATGAAAGTGCATTTATTGAATAAAATATGGAAACATATCATCCAGACTAATATTATAAATGCATAAGTAACTCATTCTGCATCAGTATCTTTTTATACTAGTAAAGAGGCAAGGACGCGTGCCGCCTATCTCTTGATAAGCAGTCACATCAGTCACTCGAAGCACTATATGTATCCACGCCCTATGTATACGTACACTTGTAACACAACAACATACAATCGCTAGAACACACAAAGATACTCTAAATATCTTCTTAAACTTAAGCCTCAATACTGTGTGTAATTCTAGTAGCTCGCCTCTGAACCAAATCCTGGAATCCAGATATCCAGGTGTCCCTACTCAGAAGTAGTAATAATGTTAATACTCTATGTACAGGTAGTGTACCATAAGTATTTTTCATAAGCTGAAATACTGTTTCGCTCTTAGTCTTTAGCTTTACCTCCTCCTCCAGGCAACTTTGGAACTGAACTTTTCTGGAAATCTTGATACCAAGAAAACTCATTGCCTTTGATATGAGACATGTCCTGAAAGAACTAATATTAATAGTGCAAAATTGTACCCAGATAGATAACTTCAACTGTTCTCAGTGGGATATATTAGTCAAAGTGGTCAATTTTAGAAACAAGTTGATTGCGATTTTGCGGCACAAGGGAATAAGGTGTGTTTATTATTTTTCTTGACTAAATCGCTCAATAGAACGTAACGAAACTTGGTACAGAGATAACCTGGGCTTTGGATAAGAACACAGTCCACTTGTTGTCCGGATTTCCACCGGAGCGAAGCTGCGTGCACAATCGATTAGGGAATCTCATTTGGAATTGAAAAATAAAATACGTTGATGCACGATATCAATAAGGTTATCTTTATATCACAGTCCTAAATATTCAAAACTCGTACGTGAAGCAATTGCTGTAACTCTTAAAAAAAGGCATAATGTCTAAAGTAATTTCAGTTTGGTGAGATGAAACAAATCGAATCAGATCAGATAAAATTCTTGCGGACTCTCAAACACGGCGATACTTTACATAAATTTATTCACACTCCATTAATAAAAGTCTTCGGACAGCCGATCGTGATAGATTAGTGCACATCCAAGTACACGTCTGCTCGAAATGAAAGTGAGAAAATTAGTGATGGAAGGTTTCATTGTCGTTATTTATAGATATTAAGAATAAAAACGTGACGTATGCTCATTACTAAGTTTGTTTGTGACGGATTCTAGATAATTTATAAAAACACGTTTATTTATAAAAACTCATTCTAATTTTCCTATAAAATTTACCTAATCTTTTATTAACCGTCTTTTACCCAAATTTGTCGCTTTACTTAATTCATCGATAAGGAGAAGTGGAATTATATTTAAGAATTTTTTATGATTTCTAAAACCTCTGTTTTTTGTAATTTTATTGTTAACTTCTATAATTGCGTAAACTGTTCAACTATCATAGTACAAATTTTTACGCGAACAAAATGCCCGTCGTTGACCGTTTTCTGCCACGTACATAATTCCACAGACATATAATATAAATGCTTTCAACTTTCGAACGATCGTAGATCATATAAGGGTATTGTAATCACAACGTTTCTCGACTTCGAGATTTTTTTTTTATACTACTAAGGTGGCAATCAAGCATACGGCCTGCCCTGATGTTAAACAGTCACCGTAGCCTATGGACATTTGCAGCACCAGGGGCGTCACTCATGCGTTGCCGACCCTCTAAAAACCTCTTCACGCATTTCTTGAAGAACTCCATGCTGTAGTTCCTTAGAAAAACCTCGGCTGTGAGCTCATTCCACAGCTTGAGTGTTCTCGGAAGAAAACTTTTCTGGAACCGCACCGTACGCGACCATAGCGGTTCAAGCATGTGAGGGTGAACTCCCCGCCGTCGGCGAGCGGTGCGGTTATAAAAAGTAGCCGTCGGCATCATTTCGAACAACTCTTCAGAACACAACCCGTTGTACAATCGGTAGAACACACAAAGGGAGGCAAAGTCTCTCCTTAAACTTAAGGGTTCAATACCGTGTGTAAGCTTAGGATTGTCGACAATTCTCACAGCTCGTCTCTGAATCGAATCACACGGTCCAAGCTGGTATTCAGGTGCTCCCGCCCAAAGGTGACTGCAGTACTCCAAGTGCGGTCTGACTTGAGACTTATATAACATAAGTCTTTGCCCCGCACTGAAGTACTGCTTAGCCCTGTTGAGCACACCAAGTTTTTTCGACGCCAGCTTGACCTTCTCCTCCAGGTGATTTTGATATTGCACATCACTTGAGATCTCGACGCCAAGCATCCTAATACTTTTGGTGATGGTAAGAGGTGTGTTCTGGAATTTAGGAACCACAGCAAATGGAGTTTTCTTAGCGGTGAACGCGCAAGCTTGTGTCTTCTTGGGGTTGAATTCGACCAAGTTAAGCCGCCCCCAGTCGGATATTTTAGACAGAGTATCATCCATTTCAAACACAAGTTTGTCGCGGCTTTCCTCCACAAGGGAACAAGGGATGTTTGCACGGCCTGTATAATAAGTATCCCCGGTGCTGTCGTCCGCATAACAATGAATGCCATCAATTGACAACATATCATTGATATGCAGCAGAAACAGCGTCGGACACAGTACAGAACCATGAGGGACGCCAGCATTGATATCCATATTATCAGAGCATCCACCGTCAACCATGGCTTTTATGCATCTGTTGGATAAAAAGCTGGCGACCCATTTGCACAAACCCTCGGGCAGCCCGTATGATGATAACTTCGATAGAAAACTCCGGTGCTTTTTGATGGTAATGAAGCTTTTCAGAATAAATTTCTCCAAATTGTTGTTAAAAAGAAGTCTTTTCGGTCGGTATGTCCGTTGTCAAAAATTCAATTATATTATATCATGTACATTATGAGCTTCGTGTGCATTTGGAGATGTGCCTGTTCAGCTGCCTGGACTAGCATATAAGATCAAGACTGCTACTACATTGCGCCCGACCTACACGAGATTCTGCGTATGACACGAGAGCTTTTAGGATCTTTTTGTGCAAAGCTTTAGAAATTTAGCTCCCACCGCATAGACAGTTTTCACTTGCTTGCAGAGTTCGTCTCGTCATTATCGTCCGGTTTTGTACATTCATTAGGCACTGAAAACGATTATGTAGTTGAAACTGAGAGACAAAAAACTAAGAAATATTTCAAATTAAATAAATACTGAAGATACTAAATATATAAAATATAATAAAAACATGAGTATCGACCTAAGAAAATTCTCCTATTTTGACGTTATTTCAAAAATACATAATGCTTTATCTAACGAAAGTTCCTTCCTATCTTAACTCAAATTTTACCATGACCCGACTCTGATCATAAACAGAAGTGTAAGCCAGAAACCAAGACATTTGTCAAAAATAGGTAAACGTCAACCGTTGTCATAGCGCACGGTTAACACTCGTAAACTTTGCCGTATTTTTTATTGCGACCTCCAACAAATTACGGAGGGAAACAGCTGCGAGCTGTAAAAAGTTAGCACAGTAAAATATCTCTCCGGTGTCTCTTCTATAGAATACAATTAGACTGTCTGTACCGGTCTTTAAATTCTACAATACAACGTACGTAGTTGGGTGTCTAATAATCCGCTCACAAAGTTAGGAGCTGTCAAGTTAGTCATGAAAATTCCAGCTTAAAGTTGAATAAATGAAAGCGGTTATCACAAATTATTTAACTGCAACATTCGGCACGGGGCCAGAGCGGACTGTTCGGGGAATTCCACTAAACTATTCAGGTCGAGAAAACCGCAGTAGCTCAGTTGTTCTCAGCTCTAAGCTACTTTTATGGAGAGAAAAAGTTTCATTAAAACAGTTATCTTGTGACCCATTAAAGTTGTGTTTATAATTAAAGTTTTATATGAGACCATACTCATTATGGACTTAAATGGATAGATGATGGTAATATTCTACTAACTAACCGATCTCAAAGCTACGAGTAATTTGAAAACACAAGATTAATATTCGCTGTTTTTGTTGAATATGCCATTTGTTTTTTGTACCTTTGATCTGTCTCACTGCATAAACGTATAAATTGAGCGATTAGTTTCTTTGGAAAGTTAAAATTGTAACCTTGAGTTGACTGGTAGAGCTTTACTAAGTTAATTTGCATAGTTAGAAAACCCTAATAACGATACTTCATAATATATTCCCTTTATGAAACAATAGTAGAATGAGCCGCAATCAATTCTCGGTAATACGATCGACAAATAATACGACGTCACTTGGGGGAAGTACATGAAATATACGCGTACATACTTGGGAGATATTGAACTATTTATAAAATCATAAACGTAATGATATAAAAATCTGTTAAAGTTTTTATTGTTTTTCGTAGTATTTTTCCTTCCTCTCTAAGCACCGTTGTATATGATGGAACTAATGACTGAAACAGTAAGCTCTTCTTTAGGGTTCTCTGCCACACCTTTTTCGAACGCCTCTGAATTTATCTTTTATTTTGGAACTTCTATAGATAAATATACGATTGTTAGTACGACGGAGTGAGCTGGAGCGTTGTCGTGATGGGGAAGAATCCTGCTTCTTGGGCGCTGCTGTCGAACATTTTCCAAAACAATAGACTAACATCTGTAGAAATAGACCTTTTATCTTTTCGCACAATTGTTGCTAATTGACTTATTTGTACAAAAAATGAGGCAATCATCTTATTTCCTAGACTCTTGCCCTTCTTTACTATTATTAGCAAATCTTCGAATGGAAATATCCACTCGGCTGCTTGTCCTTTGGTTTCAGCTTCGTAACAATATATACAGCTTTTCTCGTCTGTCATCATGATGATGTTATGTCATCTTTGTTATATTTTTGAAGCATTTCGCGACATCTATCGAAACGACGGCGTTTTAAATCTTCCTTCAAATTGTGAGGTATGCATCTATCTATGGAAAGCTTTCTGACACCTAAATCTTCGTGTACGGCTTTTTGTACTTAACTCGTGCTCATGCTTAAACTTGCCTGAAACTGTCGATATGCATCTCTTTGATCAACTTTTATCATAATCAGCTGCACAGTACTCACTTAATCTTCAGCGATAGCCGTAGAAGGAGATCTTTTACGCAAATCATCAGTGAGCTTTACATTACAATCCTTAGACTTTGTCAATTTTACGACACATCTGTAACTTTTTAGGGTTCCGTACCCAAAGGGTAAAACGGACCCTATTACTGAGACTCCGCTGTCCGTCCGTCCGTCCGTCCGTCCGTCCGTCTGTCACCAGTGATAGTTAGACAGTTGGAATTTTCACAAATGATGTATTTCTATTGCCGCTATAACAACAAATACTAAAAAACAGAATACAATAAATATTTAAGAGGGCTCCCATACAACTAACGTGTTTTTTTTAGATAATGGTACGGAACCCTTCGTGCGCGAATCCGACTCGCACGTGGCCGGTTTTTTATTCAACTTAGACGGGAAAGATGGATACTTTGAAAATCCGAGTAATTTTTGAATATGAGTTCCGACGCGGAACTAACGCGGCAGAAGCACAGCAGACAGCTAATGTCTTGTTGAATCGGTACAGAAATGAAGGAATATTAGATCGAATTGTGACTTGTGACGAAAAGTGGATTCTTCATGATAACCGTAAACGTAAAACCCAGGTCAAACGTCGCAACAGTGCCCTATAGCAAAGCTTACCAATAAAAAAGTAATGGTAACCGTATGGTAGTCTCTTCATAGCGTTATTCACTATAGCTTTCTCAGGTCTGGTCAAGCAATAACAGTAGATGTTTACTGTGCCGAACTTCGAACAATGATGGCGAAACTGGCAGTGAAACAGCTTCGACTCGTGAATCGATCTTCACCATTATTCCATGATAACGCAAGACCGCACACTGAACGAGAAACCGTTGTAACTCTTCAGGAGCTGCAGTTAGAAACCATACGTCATCCCCCGTTCTCGCGACACCTTGCTCTAACTGACTACCATTTTTTTCGTGATTTGAACAATTTTCTACGAGGTAAAAACATTTTCCCAGGAGGCAGTACAAAATGCTTTCACACAGTTTGTCGAATCTAGTGTATCTATCCCAAAGGTATAAATAAACTTCCGATTAAATGGCAGCAATGTACACTAAATGAGGGTAAATATAATAATATGTTACATCTTGGAAAAAAAACGAGTTTTAATTTTTCAGCTCAAATCGACAATTACATAGTTTAACCCCTAACATTAATGTTTTATGCTTTACTTAATTTATAATTTTTACGCCGTTGCTGAATAAAAATCAAGATACTAAATTGTTTTACTATCTGTTAAAAACAATATTCGTAATAAACTATTCGTTTATTGAACTTTGCTACCCTATATGCACTCCATAAACGTACATCAAATCGTATGTCAAATATTGTTAGAATATAAAGATTATGTAGACAATACAAGTATGTCGGAGACAAACCGTACGTGCTTAGTAGCAAAAAATTAAGTTGCCTCGACCGGAACGGCATGACGACGCCAGTTCCATTCCTAAATTCGGCACAGAGCCCAACGGCCATACTGTGCCCGGTTTAATCGCCTTTTGCTCACTTTCCCGACGATTTGTTGTGATTTAGTAATCTTGTTTAGCCCTCACTCCAGATTCCTGTTATCCAACATAGCTTATATAAACCATACGAACTAAAAAATAATAAAAAAGGAACATTTTTAGACACAGCGCCATCTCGTTACAAAATGAAATAAGGATTACTGGTTTACTGACAATTATAGCGTAAATACACGTAAATATAAAAATATTTACGATTAATCATGTGGTTATCTGTACTAGTAATACGTACAATAAATAGAAACCACCCAAACTAAGACCAACAGACATAATTATGCACACACATATATGTCTTGTGCTTGAATGGAATTAGATATTCAGGGACTTTTGTAATTTAAATAGCTGCTGTAAGCTACCTGTGCAAAGCTTGTCACTGAAAGACAATATAATTTATTTTCACTTAAAATCTGTAAAGTCGTCTGTAAATCTAATGCCGATTAGGAAAATGTGGCAATTAACTGTGCGACTTGTTTAAAAAAAATACCTTATAAACTTTATACTAATTCTAAGAAGTCGTTAAATTTAATGTTTCTTTAGTCTAGTCTGAATAAACTTTATTAGAATATTGAGTTTCTCGTTTGTGCCGTATTTGAAACGAGATCAGCAAAGTTAGTCAGCTAGACATAAAATAACTGAATAAACTCGATTTTTTAAGTGCTGAAAGTGACGTTTTTACTAAATTGGCCGGCTGGTTTGGCTTTGCTGAAACATCACTATGTGTCAGCAAAATGAAAAGAAGCGGACGCTACACGCAAAATGGTATATTTGTATATTTTACATTACACGAGCATATTTTCATAATTAGTAAAAGCTTGAGCCAGAAGGCACAAATCGCTATACATACACAATGCAATGCTGGTCCCAACGCTTACTTATGAAAGCGAGAGCTGGGTATGGCAGAGAGAGAATAAAAATAGAATAAACGCGGTCGAAATGCGAGCGTTGCGGCAAATTTATGGCGTAACGCTTGTAGACCGTATTCGCAATGATGATGTTAGAAACAGAGCTGGTCTGAAAGAAAGTGTCGGTGTTAAAATAAGAGGAGGCATGCTCCGTTGGTTCGGAGATGTAGAAAAAATGCAGAAAAAAAGAATTACGAAGCAGATATACAAGTTTTCAATTAATTTCAAAGTACTTCTGCGTGATTTATAAACTTGGAATTTGACATTAAGATGGATTATTAAGCGCTCATTCAAAGAAAAAAGTCGCCTTATTTTAGAAAGAATTAAATATTGTTCGTTTAAAAATTATGACGTCTCAAAAAAAATCCATAAATGTAAAAGGTAAGCTTAAGTTCAGTAGAAACGCGTCAGCAGTTGATGGTGTTGGATAAGATTTGTACTGGTGCCAAGTTATATGGCACTTTCTTAATTGATATCTATACTGTACGGTATGATTATGATAGAATATTCGTGCATTTAATAGTATTACTTTCATTGATATTAAATTTATTAATACGTGAAGAAAAAACTTTATATCCCTTTTTAAATGAACGGTGCAATTACATTGGTAAAGCACAGTGCCAAATTACAAAAGTGGTAACTTTTAACAGTGAATTAATTATACACAAATAAACCACAAGCTTGCCATTTTGTAAAAAGAAACCTTAACAAGTTCCCAATTTATTCTTGGCCTCGAAATCTAAGGCCAAATATCAAACTGGCCTTAATTCCTTCCAAACAGCACATGTTTCAGTCTAGACCCCACTCAATGTGCGTATAAATTTATAATAATTTCCCCAAAATTATAAAAACCGAACAAAGGCCTATCCAATTTAAAAAAATATTCTAAATCTATTAATTTCAAAATGTTATTACTTCTCTTGACGAATTCGTGAATTTGACTTTGACACCAGCGCTCGTGTGTTCGATTCCCACACAAGACAAACATTTGTGTGCATGAACATGTCTGTTTATCTTGGTCTGATGTCTAAAAAGAGGTAGGGCACATCAAAGCAGCCCGTCTGGGGAAGTACCTCCACCTTGCAAAAAACTACAGCCAAATAACAAGTCCCTAGAGGGTTGTTATGTTCCTGTATGTGAGTAAGGTCACCAGTAAGCTTCTAAGGAGTTGCTGTGTAAGTAGCAGATGAGGCATCGCGCGAGTGATACTTAATATTTTACAAGTTTTAATAGGCTACGGTAACTGCTTTACATCAGGTGGGCCGTATGCTTAAATGCCTCCCGACGTTGTATAAAAAAAAATTTGATGATGTAAATGGCATTTGTGCGCTCTACAAATTGAATTTAAAAATGTTTAATTTTTTTTTTATTGTAATTAACATTGTAATTTAATTTTAAAATTTATTATTATAAGTTCTGTATGCTGTGCCCTATACAAGGTTCATGTTTGAAACTATTTTCTATAATCACTATCTTGTTACAACATGAATCAGCAAATAAACGAATATGAACATGACAACAACTCCTTAGTTTCCTGGTAACCTCACTCACTCGCAGGAAAACAACAACCTTCCAGCGAGTTATTATTTGGCTGCGGTTTGCTTAGATGCCCGAACTCTTTTACAATCACTCACACCACGACAAACCGACATTTTCATGTTCACAAATATATGAATTAATGAATATGAATGTGAAATGCAATGTGAATTTACTTAATTCCGCCTATTTATAAAAAGTAAGAACTAAAATGTTCTTACTTTTTATAAATAGGCGGAATTATATTATTATAAGAATATATTAAGATAAGAAAAATACCTTGGCGTAACCAGTATAGTAAAAATAACGTCTAATAAAATGTTACGCATCGCATTATTGTTTGTTTTTTTTTTTTAATATGGCTTAGCCAAGCTATCTCATTCTTTCTAGGACGTATTTGTACATGATCGTAGATTACATATAAGAATAAATGTATATGTATATCTTCACGCCAGGTCCCTTGCGGGGTGGGCAGAGAGGACTGAGCGCCATAAGACGCGGTCCTTACACACTTCACTCGCTTCTTTCACATTCATAGCTCTTTTCTTGCATTCTTTTTTCTTTTATAAGAATAAAATAAACAAAATATACCTTACGTTTATAGAGGTATACTTATTAAAAAAATAACTTTATTAATGTTCAAACTTGAAAATTAAATTAACATTATGGTCGAATTTTGGTCACTGGGCGGTCACTAGTTAAATTTATTATACATTTTGCAGGAAAAATATTTACATGTATCCTAATTATATGAAATGAAATGAAATGAAATATATTTATTTGCGGGCATACACGGTACAAATTCATGTTAGGACAAAGAATATGTCTAAATTTATGTGAACAAGCGTGTTGCGCCAACAATTGGCATGCAAATGTTCAAAGTCAATGCTTTACAATTTGTAGTCAATGACAACGTTAGTCTTAAACTAAATATGGCTACGTCGTACACTTAAGCAACATAAAATAATGTCAATGGTTATTAAGTATTAATTGAGAAATTATTAAAGAATTTATTTAAAATTATTTTACGTTATTTGAGGGCGCTACATGTCAAAACTTATAATAAAGAAATTCATTTATAGTGTAGAAACAATTTGTGACCAGCAATGTATGAAGTTGTTTTTTAAACTTCGAAAATGGTATTGACTTCAAACTCTCTGGCAAATGGTTATAAAGCTTTATCGCCATGTTATAACTGTTTGCTTGGAACGACGTCGTAGAGTGTGATTGAATCGCCAGACGATTTGGGTATCTTAATCCAGAGGGATATGTCAATTTTCTAAACAAATGTGTGTTTTTCTTTACAAATATACAGATGTCCAATATGTACATAGAAGGTAATGTCAAAATTTTTAACTTTTTAAATAATTGTCTACAGCTATCTAATGGTCTGGCGCCACATACGGCTCTTACACATTTTTTTTGAATAATAAAGACATCACCTAAATTTACCGAATTTCCCCAAATGACGAGTCCATACCGTAAAGCCGAGCAAACATAACCATGGTAGGCCAGCAGTGCCGTTTCTTGACCACAAGTATTTTTTAAACGATACAGAGCATAAACAAATCGGTTTATTCTTTGGCATACATTTTGAATGTGCTCTTTCCACGACAAATGTTTGTCAATCATGATACCCAGGAACTTTGTCGAAACACACTCTGCAATTTGATTGCTATTGTACGCTATGGATAGGTCCTGAGGTCTACCATTTCTATTGATATATTGCAAATAAGTCGTTTTTGACAAGTTAACACATAGGTTATTACATTCCAACCAGTTTACTGTTTTACATATAGTGTCATTAATTTCCCTTTCATAATTATAATTTGGTGTTTTGTTAATTACAATAGATAAATCGTCAGCAAACAGTGTACACGGATAAGGTGTGATTGTCGGCAATTCATTTATGTAGATAATAAACAGAAGAGGCCCGAGCACACTACCTTGAGGCACACCTACTCTATTATCCACAGTTGATGATCGGAATGCGGTAAACTCCAATTCGCTATTGAAGTTACATATTTCTACACACTGGGATCTTCCATCTAGGTAATCGGCAATCAAATCATGAGCTTTACCTCTAATACCGTATATTTCTAGTTTAGCTAATAGAGTTTTATGACAAACGAAATCAAAGGCGCGAGTCATGTCGAATAAAACGGAGGTTACTGGAACCCTTCTATCCATATTACTAGCAATTTCTTTTATAAACGAAAAACAAGCCGATGTCGTAGACTTTCCTCTCTGGAAGCCATGCTGTTCAGGTCTTATAATTTGGAATTTATCAAGAAATGATATTAATCTTGCGTGTATGACATTTTCCCAGACTTTTGATAAAATGGGTATTAAGGTTATAGGTCGATAATTATTCACGTCATCTCTGTCGCCTTTTTTGTATAAGGGCTTTACGATCGAATGCTTAAAGCTTGGTGGGAATATACCATATATAAGTCGATTAGTAAATACAAGTTGCCTCTAACTCGAACTTGAATGCGGTAGCTCAATGTCGGAAATTTCAATTACCCAGTGAGAAATCCGACAGGCGTTGCTCTCTCTCTACATTCATATGTCAAGGAGGCCAGATGGTATACCGGCAGTGGTGCTGAAGCTGAGTGAGCACTCAGTTAAGTTGTGTTTTGTACTCCACTGCGCAAGTCCCGTCTTCATGGGAAACCGCAAATGTGCACACGGTGCCCAAAAAGAGCAATAGATCAGATCGAATTACATCCCTATTAGCGTAACCTTCCTTCTCTCCAATATGATGGAGTGTGTGATAAACACTCTTGACGTACCTAGGGAGAGGATCATAACTTGATCGACGACCGTCAATATCGCTTTCGCTAGCTGCTGTGCTTCAGCGATTAAGAGTCAAGTTGAGGTATCGATAGTCAGCCTAGATATGGCAAAGGCGTCATATTGGGTCTGACATCGGGGTTTTATGTCGATTTTTCCATTGTACGGGCTACCCGAGGGTTTGTGCAAATGGGTTGCCAGCTTGTTATCCAGCAAATGCATGAAAGCCGTGGTAGACGGTAATCCGATAGCGTGGATATAAATGCTAGCGTTCCACAGGAATCTAATTTGTCCGCGACGGTGTTTTTACTACATACGAGTATGTTATCAATTGACACCATTCATTGTTATGTGGACGACAGTACCAGATACACTTATTATACAGGCCCTGCT
The DNA here is from genome assembly GCA_947507595.1 of Pyralis farinalis. Lineage (NCBI taxonomy): Eukaryota > Metazoa > Arthropoda > Insecta > Lepidoptera > Pyralidae > Pyralis > Pyralis farinalis. The sequence continues at coordinate 22,498,497 of OX382264.1, read as the reverse complement.
AGCATTCCTCGTTCCCATTGTAGAGTAAAGTTTGCGTCTTGTGCTATATTAGGAGTGCTTTGAGTAAAGTATCTGACTGGTGGCGATTGAACTTCAACCTTACAAAGACACATGTCCGCTCAGAAAACCCTGTTTGCAGTTGTGCTTACCATCGGGCAGACCGTTCGCATGCTTTGACCTAAGTGATATAAAAAAGTTACAAGTACTACTAGAAATAAATTTTAAGATATTCCCTATGTGAACTTAAATGTAATTAATTAACATTCCAAATTTCATGCTTCCTGTAATCAACACATTATTCGGCTAATCTATATCAGAAACGTATAAAACTCATATTATTATCTAGTTTTTTTTATAACACCAAGGTAACAAACAAGCTTATGGCCTCCGCGATGGTAAGCGGTTACCGTAGCCTATGGACATTTGCAACTTTAGAGGTGTCGCTCACGCGTTGCCTACCCTGTACATTTTATATGATAAGTAACACTGAATAATGGTTAAGTTAACCAGAAATAAACTACATTTATTGTGATTGTGTAATTTTGTCAATTTGATTTTAATGTACCTAAATGTGAACTTTGATTTTTTTTATACCGCTAAGTTGGCAAACAAGCCTAGGGCCGACGTAATGGTAAAAGGTCACCGTAGTCTACGAACATTTGCAACACCCGGGGCGTCACTCGTACGTTGCCGACTCTCATTTTATTTCAACAGATCGACTCGTTTTTTTTTTTTACTAATATTGTAAGAAATAAAACTGGATAAATACGCATCAAATTAGTGCACCGAAGGTCCAACATTTACAAGGCCACTAATATATATTAATTTTTGATATATATTTCTATATTAAGTTAAGGAATACAATTTATGAAGTACCTATACTTGCGAAACTTCCTGTTAAGTTCGCGCAAATGGTACGTTCGACACCGCCGTTAGCTTTTTGTATAAAAACGTATGGACAAAAGTGGCATTTTTTGTTGTTTACGAAAGCATCAAAGTCGGCCAGCTCGCACCCTCGCCTTCTTTTTCTCTCTGACTTTATGACCACCCTTACACGAAACATAATTTATTTTTAATCTCATTGCTCACGTTTCAGCTCACGTAAGGCTGCCGACATAAAAGTTCACCACGTCCAAATTGGAAACTGCTCCCGTCGCGTTGCTCTAATCTTTTTCTTCACCTTTATACTAAAATCAAGCCGAAATACATTTTACTAATTTAAGGTAAAAAATTATACTCTAATCTTTTTCTTTACTTTTATACTAAAATCAAACCTTTTAACTAGCTTAAGGTGTATAAGTTAATCATATTATAACTACGGAGTGGTAGCATTGGTGTAAAAATGGCATATGTTTAAACTGTATGTATGTATACGTATGTATGTATTTATCTTCACGCCAAGTCCCTTGCGGGGTAGGCAGAGAGAACCGAGCGCCATAAGACGCGGTCCTTGCATACTTCACTCGCTTCTGTGACATTCATAGCTCTTTTCATGCACGCTCGCCGGTTCCTGGGGCTTCTGACATCACCTTCTGATAAAACACGACCAATTTGGTCATGGTAGGTTAGTCTTGGCCTTCCTCGGCTCCTACATCCTTCCACTTTTGCATTGTATATCTGTTTCGTCATTATTTCGTCCCGCATTCTTTCTACATGTCCGAACCAACGGGGCATGCCCTTTCTTATCTTAACACCGACACTCTCTTTTAGACCAACTCTTTCTCTCACGTCTTTATTACGAACGTAGTCAGCAAGCGTTATGCCACAAATTTTGCGCAATGCTTGCATCTCGACCGCATTTATTCTACTTTCATGCTCTCTCTGCCATACCCAGCTCTCACTTCCATAAGTTAGCGCTGGAATTAGCACCGCGTTGTGTACAATGTAAGTAGCATAAAAGTGGCTGCCTGTAGTTTTCTTTCTTTTTTACAACGTCGCGAGGCATACGAGCATACGGCCCACCTGATAAAGCGATTACTGCAGTCTATGAGCGCTTGTAATACATTAAGTATCACTCGCACACATCTCTGGTGCTAACACAGCAACTTCTAAGGAGCTTACTAGTGACCTCACTCGCAGGAACACAACAACCCACCAGAGAGTTGTTGTTTGGCTTTCTGTAAGGTGGAGGGACTTCAGGCTGCTTGATGCACCCTATCTGTCTTAAAAATGTTATGGTAAACGCTTTATAACGGTCAATCCTTGATTTTTCCAGACCGCAGTAGTATAAAAATCGTGTTCCACAATTCTCGTTTACCACCCAAGTAGCATAATAAGCGTCACAGCTGTCTATAACCAATGTTACTTTTTAAAGTATTTGACTGTAATATCATTTGTTACTTCAGATGTAATTTATTTATAAATGTTTTTGTTTACAGGTAAGTTTAAAACAACGAAATGGAGGTTTCTCTCCGCCCCGATGCCGTGGGCAAAGTACTTCTCTACGAGTTGCCTAACTTCGGAAAACTTGGCATTGAGTTATAGATTCCCAACTGCCTTCCAAATACTTATTTGTTTTGTTCACTTCCACTGTAAACAAAGATATTCTTTTTGATTTTTCCGAAGATATTTTCTATTTTGAGTTTGAATGGATATTTTACGTAATATGCACCTACAGTCAAGTTTGGAAGAACCTATTTTTGTATACAACAAAACTTTTAGAATCGCAATGATTTTATATATATATATATATATATATATATATATATATATAGACGAGCTCGGTGGCACAATGGTGTAACGCTCTGTTACGCTACTTTAACACCAACGTCCGTGGGTTCGATTCCCACACTAGGCAAACATTTGTGTGCATGAACATGTTTGTTTGTCTTGTTCTGGGTATTTTCTATGTATAATAAATACGTATTTACAAAAAAAATTATAATATGTATATAAATAAATCAATAAATATATATTACGTTGTGTTTTTGTTTGTGACTAAACTAAGTATTATAGTAGTAATTTCCGTACCATCTTATGTATAAAAAGCAATATTTGATTGTTAATTTATTCGTATTTTATACGCTGCGATATATCTCATTGTAGTAAATTATCCCACCTGATGTAAAGCGGTTACCGTAGCCTATCAACGCTTGTAATACATTAAGTATCATCCGCGCGATGCCTCCTCTGCTGCTAACACTACAACCCCTTAGGAGCTTACTAGTGACCTCACTCACACGCAGGAACATAACAACCCTCTAGGGAGTTGTTATTTGGCTGCGATTTTCTGTGAGGTGGATGTACTTCCCCAGACGGGCTGCTTTCATGCGCCCTACCTCTCTTAAAACATCCAGACCAAGACAACAGACATGTTCATGCACACAAATGTTCGTCTTGTGGGGGAATCGAGCCTACGAGCGTCGGTGTTAAAGTCGCGTCATTCATGACTGAGCCACCGAGCTCGTCAGCGTTATATTGGAATAGTACAAAAATACTCGATACATTTATTGTTAATTCAATAGTAGTTTACTCTTTAATCGATATTAATTCCATCAATGTAATTGCTAATTACTAGTCCCCATATGGTTCACATCACTTGAATACAGTTCGCTGTCAAATACAGATGTATTCTAATTCATTACCCACTGCCCTGTAGCAATAGCTTGCACGTGCGCAAAGCTTATAGAACAATAAAAATGTAAAATAATATTAATGTAAAAAATATTGTTCACCATAAAGTTACCCAAATAAAATACCTATCATTCATATTTTTCTTTTACAATTATGTATTTCCAATAAATGTATGCATTATTAGCAAGAAAATAAATAAGTATCAATCTTTCTATCAATCATAATTGAACGAGATAACTCTTTCAGGCTTTTCAAAAGTTTAATTTCAAACGATAGTACCGCAATTATTTCTTCTGTGGTAGCAATACGCTAGGTACCAGGTAGTATTTCAAAAAAAGCCTATTTATATATTGGATGACTGTCAAGCATACCCGCCTGACGTGAAGCAGTTACAAAGAATAAATCTCACGTGTTGACATTATGCTGCTAACATGATACTTCCTCAGGAGATTTCTGGTAACCACACTTACTCACAGGACAGCAACAACCCAGGGAATTGTCGTTTGGCTGTGGTTTTCTAACAGGCATTACAGCAATGTGAATGTGTTCCGTAGCATGTAAGTATATACATCGCAAGTCGCGCATTTAATTCTCTATTTATAATTTTATTCATGCTTAGAGATCACCACGTGCAGAGGTTTCCTTTGACTCTAAAGATTATGTTCGTAATTTGTATCAACTCCTAATAATTCAAGATTCAACTTCGAGTATATTAACCAAAAATCTTTGCGATATCTCATCAGCCCCCTTTAAAAATGCATATTGTAGTATCTTAAAAATACATCGGAAGAAAGTCTAACGGTTGTCGTAAGAAAACGTGTCTGGAAATCCACAGTATACCTACGACAATTGTAGTGTGAGGATACACTTCCTATCAATGGCAAGCAGTGCGGTTGTGAAAAAACTGTGTGTGCTGTGGGCTTCATATCGGAGAACTTTTCGAAACAACTCATTGTACAATCGATAGAACACGCAAAGGGAGTTAAAGTATTCATAGTTGTATATTTTCGCTCTGCACACGCACAATTTACACGTGGTCTGCCAGGGTCAAACCTAATATAGTTATTTTATTTGTTTAGGGTAAACAAATAGTCATTATAATGGTGTAGTATAGTTTGTATAATTGTTAATAAACGTACGGTCAGCACCACAGTACACGTATTTAGACATGATAGTCCTTATTTTAGTAAGCTACATAACTTGAAATAAATGTCATGTAAAGAAGATGTTTGGTTGGCAAACTGCATAACCATTGGTACAAAATTTTAAAATTATAGAAGATTCACGTAGTTTTCAAAATGTCAATCGTTTCTTTTCATTAGCTCCACAGAGACAAAGCAAAAATGTGAACAGAGTGCTCGGTATATGAACTCAGAGACGCGCGCATACTTACTTTAGATTTTCAATTTTATGACAGGACTGAGATATGCATTTCGAATCGAACACTTGAGAATTGCTAGGTTAGTTGACCAATGTTATACGAGCAGTCAACCAACGGGTCAAAAATGCACGACTGATCATCAAACTTTCAATCAACATCAAACCATTGACAATAGCTCTGAGAGTAAATGAATTTGAGGATTCCGGCGTTGTCTTTAGATTTTTTATGAAGGTACTTGACGTAGTATGTCTAGGTCGGATGCCAGAATTTTCCCCATAAATAAAGAACTTTCAAATTAAGCGCACATTGGAAAAGGTATCGAGATAAGTTTTAAGTATTCTTCTATATATGAATTACTAGTGGCATATACAGAAAGAGCATACAACTTCCCGTTTTTGTATTCCGTTAAAATTCTTGAAGTGACAAAATTTTAATTTTTTTAAGTAATGATACACTGGAACTTAAAAATATTTGTCTATATATCTATCCATTGACCAGTATGATGCATATATAACACGCTTAAATTCAGTATCAAAATTTAGGCAAAATTTTATCCCAAAAATATGTAGTCGTAAAAAAATATATAAATAAACTATAAGGGGGGCGTTCAGCTGCTACACTATTCAAATATTTTATGTAAACACTATTCCTTCAAGTTTTTGAGTACCTAAGTACCAGTCTGCTCCTTGAAGGAGCTAGGTAGTCACTCAAAACTTTCTCGATCCTGGATATTAACAAGTGATTCACATAATTACAGTATCTTAAACTAAACTTTTTAAATAAAAAAGTGAAATCAGCTTTATTAAAGTCTTCGCCAGTAAATAAAAGACAACTACGTAAATGAAGTTGGTTTCAGTTTTTTATTTAAATGGGTTTATTAACAACTTTCTAATTCATCATTAAATCTTGATATCTATCTTCAACATGAACACATGATATCAATAACCACGATAACAATAGTTAATTCGCTAAAATGTAATAATTTGTATCCGAACATTCATAAAATAAAAATAATGACATTTGTACAAAAACGAAACCTAATAATACTTCACATAAAGCACCATGATGACGAAATTGGAAAAGTAGTGGTAACTAAATTTTTAGGACAACACTTTTATTAAATAAAATTGGAGGTTACATGTTGATTATATTTGTAAACGATTAAACCAATTATCATAATTGTTCGGGTTACAAAAAAAATTGTTAACCAAGAAACTGTTCTGATATCTTACCATTTCAATTACATCAAACTTTAAAATATGGCATTATTTTTTGGGGCACTTCAACAAACACAGAATTTGTATTTATGGCTCCAAAATGGTGCATAAGAGCCATTTGTCAACTTAAAAACACGGAGTCATGCATACCATATTTAAAAAAAACTGATATTAACTTGCATATACATTTATTAAACTATAAAAACACATTAACAAATTTAAAAAATATACTTGGGCGCGCCATATTGTGATAATTGTGCTCAATATACTGCCAAACGAATTTATTCAGATAAAGCATATTTAGAAAAGCCCCTCAAATCTATAATAAGTTGCCACAAAGACTCCCAGATATATCGGAAAGCTATTTTAAAAGTAGCATGAATAAAGTGTCGGTGGAAAACTGCTATTAAAAGATTATCGACCTTTTGAACGATACTTCCTGTGACCGAATACAAAATTAAATATAATAAATATGCATTTAATATTGATTTAATGAACATTATTGTAAGAACTAGTGGTAGGACAATTTTGCGCTAATGAACGACAACAAATAATATTTGATTTGATTCGACGTTTTAAGAAATTGACAACTTCTTCTGTATGTAAATACCGTTTTGCTCGATACTTACATAAAGATCAGCCTGTCATCGCCAAACTTGCTCTTACCTGAAAACAAAGCAAAATTGTAAGTGTAATTAAAAAGTTAAGGAAATAGTCACACATTTCATACTTTAATATCAAAGAGTTCTTTACATACGAGAGATACAAATTTTGACATAGAACAGCAATCGCCAGACTATCCAAACCACAGAAAAACCAAACCTTTTTTAGGTTAAGTAGATAACACGTCTTTGGAAACATATTTTTTATTTTGCGTGCGATTTTCCTTCACCGCCGTGCAAATGATAATTACAAATGCGTGCTAAATTTGAAACTACGAATTTATTGATAGACGCTCACACCAGGACTCGAATGAGGGACCAGTTGGTTATTAGGTTGGTAAATGGTATTTATCTACTAGGCTGTCACTGCTCTACCCTAGCGTAGAGCAGTGACAGCCTAGTATCAAACCCACAGCAAAACCAAACCTTTTTTAGGTTAAGTAGATAACACGTCTTTGGAAACATATTTTTTATTTTGCATGCGATTTTCCTTCACCGCCGTGCAAATGATAATTACAAATGCGTGCTAAATTTGAAACTACGAATTTATTGATAGACGCTCACACCAGGACTCGAATGAGGGACCAGTTGGTTAATAGGTTGGTAAATGATCTTTACCTACTAGGCTGTCACTGCTCTACCCTAGCGTAAAGCAGTGACAGCCTAGTATCAAACCCACAGAAAAACCAAACCTTTTTTAGGTTAAGTAGATAACACGTCTTTGGAAACATATTTTTTATTTTGCGTGCGATTTTCCATCACCGCCGTGCAAGTGATAATTACAAATGCGTGCTAAATTTGAAACTACGAATTTATTGATAGACGCTCACACCAGGACTCGAATGAGGGACCAGTTGGTTAATAGGTTGGTAAATGGTCTTTATCTACTAGGCTGTCACTGCTCTATGCTAGGGTCAAAGAGTTCTTTGGTTATCTAGAAGGACAACTTATACGGGGGTCATGTGCCAGAAGCGTGCTCGTTCGCGACCCCTGCCAATCAGTCGATTGCAATTCTGGACCAAAAGCGCACAGATGTGCGGATTAGGGCGTCCCCCGTAGGCGACGCGCACCGATCCGCCCCCGTCGGTGCGAATATAGCTGCATGCGGCGGTGGGGGGCGCCACCCACCACGCAGCGCCAATTCCGGCGGGACGAGGGGAGCCGAGTGCCGTATAGGCACGTGGAATGTGAGAGGTGGATTGAATGATAAGACGAATGAATTGATAGACGTAATGAATGATAGACGTTTGGATGCTTTATGTGTGACAGAGACTAAGCGCAAGGGGAGTGACACCGATGATCTGCCCGGTGGGATGATGGCCCTATGGTCTGGGGTAGACCGGGACGATCATGCCAGTGCTGGTGTAGGTGTCGTACTCTCCTCTCGCTTAGCAACTGGTGTAAGAGATTACTGTCTGGTAGGGCCTAGACTTCTCTGGGTTCGTATTAAACTGGGCATCACGCGAGTATTTCTGGTTGCAGCATACGCTCCCGTAAGCTCAGCGTGTGCTCAAGAACTGGAGAAGTTTTGGGAGTCTGTGAGGGATGTTCTGGACTTAGCTGAAGGGAATGAAAGAGTAATTATGTGTGGAGATTTGAATGGATGGGTTGGGACCAAGCGATACAGCTATGAAGCTGTTCTTGGTCCGTATGGAGATAAGAGAGTGAACGAAGCAGGTAAGTCAATACTAGATTTATGTATGGAACGAAACCTCCTCGTGTCGAATACTTTATTTCATCATAAGGATATTCACACGTATACATGGAGAAGGAATGACCAAAAAAGTGTGATTGATTTGATATTAATAGACAGATGTCTCCGAAATGTTATAATGGATACAAGAGCCTTTAGAGGCCCCACTCTTGAGACGGACCACTACCTGGTGGTAAGCCGGTTTGTGGGCCTTTTTAGGAAGTGGAGGCACTGGCGAGTGCGTATCCCTTTCGGAGATCATGAAAGGATAATGAGCGAAAAATTGCAAGATGAAAGTGTAAGGAGAATGTATGTGCATCTAGTAAGTGAGAGACTTGCAAATGCAAGCCTCTCCGACTCAGATGTGGATGATTGCTGGAAAGTTTTGAAAGAAAGTATGGTGGATAGTGCAAAAGAAGCTTGTGGATGCGCAAAGAGACGTAAAACAGCGAAAGGAGACGCCTGGTGGGATGCAGAGGTTGAAGCCTCCGTAGCAAGAAAGAGGAAAGCGTGGCTGGATTACGTATCATCTTTGCCCTTAAATGAAAATATGAGAGAAAAGAAGAAAGAAATGTACCGTCTATGCAAGAATGAAACCAAGGCTTTAGTGAAAGAGAAGCGTGAAAGACAAATTATGAATGAGGAAGAGAGGCTGACGAAAAACTTCGAGGCAAATACCAAACTCTTTTGGAGAGAGGTAAAGAAGTCTCGAAGTGGTTCGTCGGCATCCAGAATGGATAAGATAAAGTCTAAAGCTGGTGTCATTCTTGCGAACACTCAGGAAGTGTTAGAACGGTGGAGTGAATATTTTGAAGAAATGTATGAGTATACCTCGGACGCTGACAATGAGAGTGAGTCGGATGCTTACTCCACATTGACGGCGTCCGACGAAGGCATAACTATGGATGAGATCGAATGGTCGATACGAAGCTTGAAAAATGGAAAATCAGCGGGAATTGATCTGATCACAGCTGAGATAATCAAATTAAGTGGCACTTACGTCCGGGACGCCTTCTGGTACCTATGCAACCTATGCTGGAGAACTGGAAGGGTCCCAATGGACTGGAGACGCGCAGTCATCGTGCCCTTGTACAAAGGGAAGGGGTCACGCATGGACTGCGCCAGCTATAGGGCCATCAGTTTGATCAGCTTAGCAGCAAAAGTATATGGAAAGGTGATTGAAAGGAGAATGAGGGTGAAATCCGATGAAATGCTGTGGGACGCACAAGGAGGTTTCCGAAATGGAAGGGGATGTACGGATCAAGTTTTCTCGCTCCGCAATATCGTAGAGAAGCATCTGCCCATAGACCAGAAGGTTTTCTGCGGTTTTGTGGATCTTGAGAAAGCCTTTGATAGGGTTGTGCGAAAGGAACTGTGGGACATATTGCCGAGATATGGGATTGACGGTTCACTGCTCCGTGCTGTGCAGTCCACTTACAAGGATTGCTCAGCATGTGTGCGGATAGATGGTGGCATGTCACCCTGGTTTGATGTCAGAATTGGTGTCAAACAGGGTTGCATGCTATCTGCTAGGCTGTTTATCCTGTATCTCGATAGTTGTCTACAGAGAATAAGGTCAACGAATGTGGGATTGCGCATGGGTGACCTAGTGGTGAACTGTCTGCTGTATGCAGACGATGCCGTGCTATTAGCAGATACACCATCTGAACTGCAAACACTGGTCACAACGATGAAAGACGAATGTATGGAGAAAGGCTTACTACTGAATGCGAAGAAAACAAAGATAATGGTATTTGAAAGAGAAGAATCCAGAACTAATGTAAGGATTACGATTGATGATGAAGTGTTGGAACAAGTGGATGAGTTTGTATATCTTGGATGCGCTTTCAGCAGGGATGGAAGATACACCGCAGATGTGGAAAGACGAGTGAGTGCTGGGAATAGTGTGAATGGAGCGTTGGGAAAACTTCTTGGCAGTAAAATCCTGAGCCAGAAGGCACAACTCGCTATACACAATGCAGTGTTGGTCCCAACGCTAACTTATGGAAGCGAGAGCTGGGTATGGCAGAAAGAGCATGAAAGTAGAATAAACGCGGTCGAAATGCGAGCACTGCGCAAAATTTGTGGCGTAAGGCTTGTAGACCGTATTCGCAATGATGATGTTAGAAACAGAGTTGGTCTGAAAGAGAGCGTCGGTGTTAAAATAAGAAGAGGCATGCTCCGATGGTTCGGACATGTAGAAAGAATGCAAGATGAAAGAATGACGAAGCAGATATACAATGCAAAAGTGGAAGGATGTAGGAGCCGGGGAAGGCCAAGACTTACCTACCATGACCAAATTGGTCGTGTTCTATCAGAAGGTGATGTCAGGAGCCCTAGAAACCGGCGAGCGTGCATGAGAAGAGCAATGAATGTTAAAGAAGCGAGTGAGATATGTAAGGATCGAGTCACGTGGCGCTCGGTTCTCTCTGTCTACCCCGCAAGGGATTTGGCGTGAAGTTATAGACAACTTATACAAAATGTGAACTTAAAAAAATACTCATATTAAATGTAATTGTTTGTACATGTGTCAACATAAATGTGAATTAACATAACGTATTAATCTATCTATATCTTCATGCCTATTCCTGCGCGAGGTAGGCAGAGAAGCGTCCTAGCGATGTGACACTTACACACCTCACCTGCTCCTTTAACAAACATAACTCTTCTCACGTACTCTTGTCATTTTCTAAGGCTCCTGACACCACGTTCTGATAAAACACGATCATATTGGACATGATTTTTTTCATACAATGTCGGGACGCATGCAAGCATACAGCCCACCTGATGTAAAGCAGTTACCGTAGCCTGTGAAAGCTTGCAGCACATTAAGTATCATTCGCGCGATTCCACCTCTGCTGCTAAGACAACAACTCCTTAGGAGCTTTCTGGAAACTTCACTCACTTGCAGAAACACAACAATCCTCCAGCGAGTTGTTATTTGAGTGCGGTTATCTGTGAAGTAGTGGTACGTCCCCAGATAGGGTGCTTTGATGCGCCCTACCTCTCTTAAAAATACCCAAACCAAACAGGTGGGCCATATGCTTGTATGCCTCCTGACGTCGTATAAAAAACATGTCTAGGTCTTTTTACGCAATTGTTTTAAATGTTGTTGTTTAATTTATTTATTTAGATATTATTTTGATGGCTTAAAATGTATGAATCATCTTGACTTTACACTCAAGTTTTGTGATTTACATCGAGTAAAATAGCAATAAATAATACTTGCAGATCATGTTACAAATGTTCAAAATTCAAAATGTCGTTATAATAAAAGTACCAAGCTCATTAAAAGTATATCTTGCCACTTTTGTGCCTTTTAGATATATAGGTGCAATAACTGTATTTAGACATCTCTCATTCAGCATGTAGACATTTTATACTTTCAGTCGTAATTGTAGTTGTAAAGAGTGTTGCATAACAAAATACTTATGTACAAAAAAAATAGATACATATTGCTCATGTTCCTGCGCCTGCGCACTAACGTCAATGAGATTTTTATTAACGTTACAACTCACTGGGCTAACGAGAACAGCAGCACTCCATCCGCTATCCTAGCTATCCGAAATCACGTAGCTATTTTTATATAAAAGAATAAAAGTTAAACGGAGTTATCGCTGTAAAATTGCCGAAAATACTACCAACTCCAATTAACGTTAGTACGAGTAACAATGTCCACATCTTTATGTGTGTTGAAAATAGGACTCAATAATTTTTGTAACCCGTAATAAATGTAACATTAATTAATTATTGGTATATGAGCTAAGCTGATTCTGCGGTTCAAATATCAGCCTCATGACAATCAACTGAATTATGTACCATGTATTTTACATAATATTATCTTTGAATCGGAGGTAATAAAATAAATTTATTAGTACACGTAGGCAATTACAGACCACATGAGGATAGGTAGGTAAATTATTAGTAGTAGTAATATCACGATGTGCTATATTATAACTGAATGTCAATTTGTTGTTTTTGATTTAAGTTGATGCTTATGCTTATTGATACTGTAATATAGGGTAGATAAATATATGTATTAAAATATTACATGATATAAATAGATTATATTACATATCGATGTGTATGGAAGTGGTCAAATTACGCCTATAAACGAATATTATATTTGTTGTATAAGTACTGGGCTGAGATGAGAAATTGGAATTTATTACCAAAAAATGTTTTGAAGGACATAGTGGGGCAAAGAGTGTCTCTTTTTACAAAGTTCAGCAAGTTCTTTCTTATGTTGGCAACTGTTATGTATGGCAACTTTTTATGTTGACTTAGTATTGCATTTCTTATGACTGTTTTATAGGCAGTCAGACTGCTGGGGTAGTCTTATAGTAGCCACACAGTCTAATTGCCATCACTTTGAAAAGTACATACTTTTTCAACGATTGTAATGTAATTGTAATTACAATTACTAAGTAATCAACATATTTTAATATGGTATCCTAATTGGAATGAAGCTTGGTCCTGCTTTTCAATGTTATGTTAAGAGAAATAGTAAAATAGCATAACATATCGCCTTAAAAGTTTCGGATCCGATTAAATATTTATAGATATAAACTACTTTTCGTGTCCTCGTCAACAATAAATTGACATATTGATGAAGTGTCTCATCCAACACAGTACTAAGTAATTTGACTTAATGATACTGATTGAATAAACTTTCACAAAAGCGTTTTGACTCTCCACATGTCGTCACATCTGTTCAGATTCACTATTGAAAAAAAATTCACGAATAGAACTCAAATATAAAACTAGGCACATAAAAATATAACCTAGAACAATATAACAGTTACAACAAACCCATAACACGTTCTCGACATCCCGCAGTTCAACAATAGAGCCTTTAAGCTCTTTGTCTCCGACCATGCACTCAAGCCGAAAATTTACCAGCAACATTGCTCATTCGTGCACTTTCTGTGACCAAAGTAGGTCAAGTTTTTGTGTGCCTCATACGTGCGTGATTCACTATCTAAGGTCTCGCGTTAGATGAGAGGGCCGATATCGTCCTGCCATAAAAAAGACCGGATCTAGGACGCGCTCCAAAGTCACCGCTCACGTCCCGTCACCTTCCGCTCTAGTTTATAGACGTTTGGCCCCCAAACCACAATTTATATCCTCCGAGGTTACGTGGCCCCTTGATTTAATTCCTTAATGTAAATTTTATTGCAAGCATAATTATTTTTGTTCGGGATTGAAACCGAATAAGGAGTGATTGTTTTACGTTTTGTGTCGATGTTTGGAAGAAAAGTTTAATAAAAAAAAAATATTGCCCTATTATTCAACGTAGCGATGTCAATTGAAGATGTGAATATGATGTGAAGATCAGCGATTAGTATAAATATATGTATATAAAGGAGTTAGCTAATATCTTTCAATAGTTCTTGTTTATCATCAGCGCTTGGTACATTGAATAATTTGACAATTATTTGTTTCACATACATACATATATATATGACGTAGCAGCAAAGGATTAATTTGTTAATAATGGAATAAGTGCCAGATGACGCTAGTATACGCATGAACTCTTAACAATTGTTATTATCAATCCTATACTACTCGTAGTAAATTGTATTCTATACTTTATATGTCATTTGTTTGCATAGCATTTTTTATAAATATTTTTTTACGCTCAATTTATTGCATCATTTCGTTCGAACTTTACCAGGTAAATCAAAGAAAGAACGGTTTGAAACTCTGTCACAATACGAATTTTAGTTTTTCTTGTTTCTCCATTTACGTACCTTAAAGTTACTCGCGTTTCTATTGGACGCTGTTTGGCTTTTCTACAAATACCTTGATGAATTATTTTTTTATTACCAATTAAGTAAAAACACTCATCACCGTCCTACGTCCAATGGACGGATCTGTAGCCGTTACCTACACATGAACTTTATTCAAATATTAACTCGATTCACCCTGATATTCTTTTTAGGGAGAAACAAAATATCCTACTCGGTCAAAACATCTTAGCTAACCCAGGTACAAACTTGTAGTGAGGCGAGCAGGATACATACATATTAAGTAGAGAAAGTATCGTGTAAGTAGTTTCGCCGTCGTCTTCATAACCTGGAAAGTGGAAAGTGGCGATGGAAGATGCGCGTGGATCATAGCGGCCACACCCAGATCTACACGTGAATCTACAGGTCCAATAGTGGAGATAACTACATGCACTGCTCGTTAATTCGAGCACCTACATATGACGACTGACAAAGTAATCGGGCAGTATCCTTCAACGGAGTTAGTGATTTTGAGACAATATAATGCCCAATATAATGTCCAGAAACTATGAGGGGAGTACTATTCGTGAATTGGCTCAGCCTATGGTTCCTTTCATACACGTGAATTCTACGCATGCACATGACGTAGTAGCTGGGGTGTTTGTGGAAGATGTGGAATGCTACATTTTCAATCGCCTAATTACTGCGGAATCTAAAAAGCGACCGGGTATTCAATCGTCTCATAGAGACGTTAATCTTCTTAAGAAAGCTTGGTTACGAGTATTGGACCGTGGCCTGTGCTAATAGGATTGTAATAATATAAATACTTCGTTTGAAACACAAACTGAACGCTACCTTAAGATTTAATTAATACATATTCGATTTCCTGAGTAGAGTTGGTAAGCTTGTGACCCTTCCTTCTAGAAACAGTGCTTTCTGGTCGCTCACTAATGCTGCTGTCGAATTTTTTTTGCCAATCATCCATGCCACCTCTATGAAAACTAGATGGTAGTTTGGCTTTTAGTGTAAAAGAGAAAGCCTATTTACTAGGTAATCTCTTTGCCTCTAACTGAAATTTGAATGTAAAACAAGCAGTTTACTATCCTGTAACGGTAATTCCATGGCAGAAATCATAATCACCCAGCGAGAGATCAGGCATTATTGACGTGAAACGTCTTTCATATCGCTCAATAGGGGGTCGCCTGCCTAAACCAAACTACCGAAATATGTTATGACAAGATCGCTTACAACTTTGGAACTACAGTATCTATCTATCTATTCACTATATTTTATTTACTTAGAGGAAAGAACATTTACTCGGTAGGGCGTATGCATGCATGACAGATTAACGTTATTGGATCGGAGGTCGCCACAGAAAAATACCTGTTAAAAGAAAAGCTATGTGGCGACCTGAGGAACTAACATAACATTTTCAATCGATCGGTATTGTTTTGACTAATCCATGTATTTATTATTAATTACTACTTGTATATAAATATATTATTTATGTACTTCTTCTTCTTTTAAAGGTAAATATATCTATAAATCAAAATTAATAGTTTTGTGTAAAGAAATAGAAGATATCAAATATATACTTTGTAATTAAAAGTGTTAGTTAATAACCCCAGTAATTCTAGTACAACAAAATTACCGCAATCCTGTTATCTACTATTCTGGACCCGATGTCATTTCAGAACTCTTCTTCAGCTGAAGAAGCATGCCAGTTACTATACTGAACGATCTGTGTTCCTCGCATTGCTAAATTGCTTGCAACTTCGTTCTTGTGAAAACCTTACCCTGTCCTTTCCCTCTCATTCCTCTAAATTCTTCGATCAATCCTTCACCGTCGAAGCCATTAGGCAGTGGAAGTTCGAAAAACTTGCAAAAAATCACCTTCTTTCTCTCTGATTTCAACTAGTTAAAACTGACATTTGAAACATAAATATTTTTTATTTATTTTTTTTTTTTTTTTATTTATTTATTTATTTGGTTTTTCTCTCTTAATCTAGACAATTATTATATAATATAGTTAATATTCACATGCACAGAATAAGATCGAGAGAGACTGGTGACAAAGATAGGCCGAAGCCGGTCGCTCAGTACACCAGTCCTCTTCCCGCAACATCTTAACATTGCGATACACTGATTGCCTATTATCATGATTCGATTTTAAAAATATGTAAGAATACAAAAAAAAAATATATATATATATTATTACAAGCTAATTAAGGTGAAGGATTATTTTAAAGTTTTGGCCAGATTAGGTAATTTATTTAAGAATATAGAACTATCGAGTTTACAGATAGGTAGGTGTTGTGCATGAATGAGTGAGTGTGGTGTGTGTTGTAAGTGTAGAGTGTGAATGGTATGTATATTACAGTGGGTAGTGGTGGTGTGGGGTAAAGTGAGCATGATGAAGGTAAGAGGAGACTCAGTAGACACATGTATTCTCAAATGTAAGTAGGTTGTGGATAAGTAATCCAAATAAATATTCATTATTAACTGTAACAGTATTAGGTTACGAGATGAATGAGGTATTCGGTATCGTCATAATTTAAGCTTTGAAGATGGTTGATGACTTTTTTCTTGCACACGTATTTTGTAAATGGGAATAAATCCAGTTCTTTATGCAGCTTTTTATAAAGAAACGGGCCTAGAAAACGAAAGAAACGTTGGGAAAAAGCTGTCCTAGATGAACACGTATTTGGTAAATGAGTGCGACGAGATGAAGAAGAAGCGCAACTGAAACCAGCGACAGCGTGCTGCTTCAGAACCGTTGCGAGAATAAAGAGCTGCCGTACTGAGAGGACTTGACAGTACCGATATAATTCGAAAGTTGAGAATAAAATTGGTTTGAAAGTGCACACCTATGTATGTTTGTGTATTTTATGTACAGTGTATGTATATTGTGTATGTAATGATATGTATATGCGTATATATGTAATAGATATATATATATATATATATTTGTGTGTATATGTGTTATGATTGTATTTGTATACCTGTAACTATAATATCAATAAGTTTAAATTAGTATCAGTTATATTTAATTCTTCATTTCCTTCCGGACTAGCCCTACCTTTTTTCTGTAATCTGTTTCGTTACCTTAAGGTGGCTTTGAAAAGATTGCTTTTAGCAATAAGGCCGCCTTGTTGCACAGTTCATTTCTAAAATTGTAAAAATCCTTTTGAATGTATTTCCAAATATCTGTATTACGCAAATAAAGCGTATTCTATCTATATATTATATAGAATATTGTAATTATTAATATTTTTCATTTATTGACGTTATTAATGAAAATTATATCTAACTGTTTTATGAATCATATAACGCTTTAATGTCGTGGGTTTTTGAAATGTTTTATTTGAAGTTTTTTTCGTCGTGGGTTTTTTAAATATTAAATTTATGTTTTATTTGTGTTTTTTTTTTAATTTTAATAGTAAATGCAATTTATACAAACTAAAAGTAATATAATATAACTATAATATATAAATAAAATCCGTTTTATATATAATGCACGTACAAATAAAAAAAAACCCCAACCTAAAAAACGGCTGAACAGATTTGCTTAAATCGTAGCTAAGAACACTCCCGATTATGTCACCTTTTAAACAAAGAAAAAAAAATCAAAATCGGTTCAGTAGTTTTCGAGAACATTTTTCTCGAAAACAGACACACAAACAAACACCTCTTACCCCAAACGCATATACCGCCTCCGTGACCGTCGCGGGTAAAAAATCTAAAACAAGATTTCGCCCTATAGATAACTTTCAAGATACGTAATTCGTAAACATAAAAGAAAGCTCTACTTAATATGCTGTCCTCACAGATTTTTACATTAAACTTACACTACTTTACCTGATTAGATCAACATAACTAAGCATAATGACTAATTGGTTTGGTTCGGACATGTAGAAAGAATGCGGGACGAAAGAATGACGAAGCAGATATACAATGCAAAAGTGGAAGGATATAGGAGCCGAGGAACACCGAGACTAACCTACCATGACCAAATTAGTCGTGTTTTATCAGAAGGTGATGTCTGGAGCCCCAGGAACCGGCGAGCGTGCATGAAAAGAGCTATGAATGTTACAGAAGCGAGTGAAGTATGTAAGACCGCGTCTTAAAACGCTCGGTTCTCTCTGCCTACCCCGCAAGGAACCTGACGTGAAGATATACATACATACATACGACTAATTCAGAAATTCTATTTAAAATATTATTCTAAAAATTAGTATGATAATCATTCATTAACGTATAAACTACAACATACATACATAATACAACGATTATTTACAAATCTTTTGCTTACTAATTCTTGTTTCTTGTTATTTCAAGGTTTAGAAGGCACTCCAGGTCAACTGGCTCCGACAGCGTCGGACGCAGCACGTAGCCTGTACGAAATTATCTGCCCCGAGAGAGGGCGCCCCGGGCAACTCGAGGAAAATATAAAACGAAAATAACTTACGCCTCCCTAAGCCGTATGCCGGGGTTTTTTTTCTACATTAACACGGAAAGGCTGCAAATAAAATGTTTATTTTAAACAAACATTCGCTCAGGTATTCTTTTCCTGTGGTTTTTCTGCAGATGCGGCTCAGATTTAATTTCACTTTTTCGTAAACACGTTTAATTATTGCAGCGCACGGAGCGGCCTGGTATTTCTCCGATATTGAAACCGCAGCGGTCTTTATTACAAAACATTCACGAACCGTATTCGATGTGATATCACGCTATCCTGTTCCAATACGAGGCCGAATGTGGTGTAACGTGAACACTAATCGAAACATGGGGTCGTGTGCTTGGAATGGGGGGAGTAGGAGTAAGCGGTTATTAACTGGTACAACTTCCGTTCGTTGTGCACACATTTTCCGGTGTAGTTATATTAAGGACACGCATTTGTAACAAAATCGTGTTCCAGCCGTAACTCGAGCGACCTCAGACCGCACGATATTAAAACTATAAAGTGTCGCGCGCGGCCGATTCGCCCCCGTCCGTCCCTTGCGACTACTGAGACCCACGGGCGCGCTCGCCCCTATTCGCTTCTCGTTACAACTTAACTTTCTAATTTTACCTTTACCTTAGAATTTTAATTGTATTTTATTACTCCAATAAACATTATTCACTAATGTTTATAAGAGTAATAGATTAGAATCCCAGTTCATTGTCATGTAATGGAGAATGGTAGCTTTTCCTACATTATAGGCCCGGGCGTAGATTTGGTGATTTTTATACAACTAAGATGGAAACAGTAGCAGTGGTCATTAAATAATAAAAAAATCGTATTATTTTAAATTATAATAGGTACTAAAAACCAATAGTTCTAATATAAGCGAATCTGTGAGAACTTACATCTAAATACATACGTAAAATTCATTCAGCAGGTTCAGAATCTCAAATAAAAATTGAAGACGATATTCGCCAAACGGCACAACCATCCTATGAAAAATGGTTATAGGATGATTCCAATGGCCTTGAAATGTAAGTAAACAAAATAACATATGAAACTCTACTTTTGGAGCAATTACAATAACTTTCCCAATAGTGGAAAGTTAAACAAAGCTAAGTTAGGGGCAACGTCTAAAACTTATTTCAAGCCCCATAAGAAGATCAGTCAATTTCCAAGACCTATCAAGTGTAATATCCCCTTACAAGATGTAGGAGTATACAAATTAGACTGCGAATGTGGTTTATCATACATAGGGCAAACGAAGAGAAGCATAGGTACTTGAGTGAAAGAACATTGCTGACATGAAGAAGAATGCTGACATGAAGAAGAAATAATAACTCTGCAGTATGTGAGCATACACTGGACCGGCCAAACCATTACATGCGGTTCGATAAACCACAAATCCTCGCCAAGGAGAACCGCTACATGCCAAGAATGCTACGCGAGGCTATTGAAATAAGAAAACACCCCAATTTCAATAGAGAAGATGGTTGGCAAGTACCACCTGCTTGGGATCCAGTTTTCAAGTTACAAACCCAGAGATCTACTCAAAAACATTCGGACACCGTGAGCGATATTTATGAGAATCGGAACATATATAAATAATTAATCCATCCATGTCGGTAGATGTAATAATTGAATAACCAATGTAAGACAAATGTCACCTTAGTCTTCCTGCGACCACTGATGCTGCAAAGCATTCGAAACGTCAGGTTAAACAAAATAAATAAAACACGCGTTATTTCTGTTAAAAATTGTTTAATTAAATGTGTAATAATCGCGAAAACCTAAGACAATACGATTTTAATAGTATTTCCTATTAGGTAGGCCTCAAGATGAAGATGTCCATGACAAGTCTAAGATCGTATCAAATGTGTATGTCGTGACACCTATAGCGGTCATGTTTGGAAACATTAAACCTAAAGCACGAGTTCGGTGGCGCAGGGGCGAAATGCGCTGTTACGTTACTTAGATACCAACGCTCGTAGGTTCGATCCCCACTCATGGCAAACATGAACGTGTCTGTTTGTCTTATTCTGGGTGTTTTAAGAGAGGTAGGGCGCATCAAAGCAGCTCGACTGGGGAAGTACCTCCACTTCGCAGAAAACTGCAGCCAAATGACAACGGATGGAGAGTTGTTGTATTTCTGTGTGTGAGTGAAGTCACCAGTAAGCTCCGAAGGGGTTGCTGTGTTAGCAGCAGAGGCGGCATCACGCGAGTGATACTTAATGTAGTGCAAACGTTCATAGACTGTGATAACCGCTTTACATCAGGTGTGCCATATACTTGTATGTCTCCCGATGTAATAGGTATATGTCAAAAAAACTAAATATCTCTCACCTAGTGAAGAGGCGTTACTATAGCATCAATGTGCAAGTGATATTCATCATAACACATTATCAGCATCGTTTCTGCCCTTATTCGTCTGCAGCTGCACATGGGCCTTCCGTCTACAGAATAGCATTCGTCTTGATCCTGTGCCACCTGCAAATGACAAACCTCTCGTGGTCGTCGCTCCATCTAGTGGGGGGTCTTCCCGCACTACGTGTACCAGTACGGGGACGCCATTCGAGAAACATTCTCTCCCAGCGGTTCTGCGTACTATGTGGCGTAATGTCTGGTGTGTAGCATACTAGCACAGCTATGCCTCAGAAGCTTCCTGGTAACCTAGTATACAAGCAGAAAGGGCGTTCTTCAAAGGATTCGTTATTTAGCTGGCATATTATGTAAGGTAGAGTTGCTTCCAAATTAGAGCTACTTTAAATATAGCTATGCTTTTTACCTCCTTTGAAACATATCTTCTTGGTCTTTAAAGTAGCACAAAGTTTATGATTATATGCGGATAATGTTCTATGTGTTTCTATCATCTATAAGCGCATAAGTATATTACGTCCGAAAAATAGACGCTTTATTTAGCATAGGTACTATGCACATCAACGCAACGCGGAGACATATTATGAAATCAGATACGATACGAAGTATTAACAATACTTGTGCTCGGCGATTAAGTGCAATTTAGCTCGCACTCACACTCATATACTCTTATGATAATTTTGGTTACTAAAATAGCGATTTCCTTTCCTTTTTACGTAGAATGGCAAACATTCACATTAACATTTGTTGTTGCCAAAGAACATTTGTCTTACAAAGAGGACTGGTTGCCTTTGTCACCTCACGTGCTAGTGCAGCAACTAGTCATGATAATGATACAGTTTCTTAAAGACGAAATCAGTGCTGATTCTGCTCTACTAAGATATCTGAGGCATAATAAGACCGATATAATATTTTTCATGTAGCCCTTATTCTCTTCTGATACATAATTGTCCCAGGTAGATTCCAATTTACAGGTATTCTGAGATATTGCTCATTATCTATTTCTCTGCAACCTAATATGAGTTCGTATTTAACCGCCTTCGAAGTTGTTATCCGAGATTTCATTTCCTTACTACAATTTCCTTAAATTATACATTCCTATTTCACATTCCATTTAAATAGATTGTACTGAGATACCGCTGGCGCTATTTAGTTTCATGCTTATCCCTCAGTAATAATATATCTCACTAGACAACATAGCTTTCACACTGCTTCTATTTGCTGTTACTTGCTGAGTTTCTGTATTTGCTCTATGTATGTAATATAACAAATAAGAATACAATACGATATTATTGTCAAGAAGGATAAACAGTAAGAGAAACATTTAAACTTTCCTCGACCATAATGGACGGTCTTCTGTGAGGTGAAAGTGTTTCCCCAATCCGGCTACGAATTATATGTTTTTGCGCCCAACCTTTATCCCATAAACAGCTTCCTTTCCTCTATTATCGTAATATTTTACGTATCAATAAGTACAAAACAAATTGATAAAATATTACACTTGGCTACAAAGAATGTACACCACATTCAAACAGATTTACATAGAAACCAAAAGAAGAAAAATTAATATTGTGTACGTAAATTGTAATACGGCCTTCAAAAAACTTTGACAATAAATTCGTGAACGTAAATTAGAAACATATTTCCTCTTTCGCCGGCTAATGAGAGAATTTAATATAAAAAATATAGCCATGAGAAAGTATTCAAATGGAAGATGGAAAAGGATATGCGTGTTTATGACCCTCCTCAGGGACTGGCACGGTGAACTTCCCGGAGTAAGTACACCGAAGCAAGAAGGGGTGAACATAAAATGACTAAGTTATCGCTCTCAGAAGACATATACAGTCGTAAAAGTCTGAAACGGAGCTCCTCATATGAAAATAATCAAGTAGGAATCGATGTTCGTTCAGTTTTCTTTTCGACTTTCTATCAATATGTAGGCGACAATACTGACGCTTTCAAATTAGGGGAATTGGTGAAAAGCTCCTGGCAGGACTTTCAGTGCTATCATACATGTATGATATATAATATAATAAAGTTTTTACTAGCAATCTTCTGCCTGGAAGTTATAATCCATAAGTTCGGACACACAACATAATTATTAGCTTTTACGACCCGCGCAAACATACTCGTACCTACCTATAAAAGCAGGACGTGCAGTGCTTTTGCGAAGTTTTTCATCTATCTCGATATCACGGCATTATATGTCGGTTAACAGTGCCTACTACATATGTGTTAAGTAATGCTTTGGAACAAGCTTCACTTCACTTGGAACAAACTACACTAAAATGATCAATTTGTACGAGTATGTATTTGCTAGTTATTTACAATTATTTCAAGAGGTTTTGTTATTTTTACTTCTCAAGGTTTTTGATGAATGAATGAGTCTTTAGTAGAGTTTACAATTGTGTATTTCTCCATTGTCATTGATTCCACCTAAAGTAAGATAAGATAAAGATATTTTTAAAATATATTTCATAATTAGATAATCCAACTTATTCTGTCCTCGCAGGAGCGTGCAAATATTTAGATAGTTATTAATAACACAGTTCTGAACAATGTAAAAAGTATTTATATTAAATTACAATTCAACAAGTTTGTCACTGAAATATTCTATAACTGTATAGTAACGTTTTGTCAAGAGCCATTCATGCAATTTCTTTTTGAGTAATGTCATCCTTAAACTTTTAAAATTGTCAGGCAAATGATTAAAAAAATATATTGAGACGAGCTCGGTGGCGCAGTGATGAAACGCGCTGTTACGTTACTTTGACACCAACGCTCGTGGGTTCGATTCCCACACAGTGCAAACATTTGTGTGCATGAACATGTCTGTTTGTATTGGTCTGGGTATTTTCTATGTATAATAAATATGTATTTACAAAAAAAAAATGTATTGGCGTATTTTTATCAGTTGTCTAGTACCCATAACACAAGCTTCGCTTACTTTGGGGCTGGGTGGCGCTGTGTAATTTGTCCTACAATATTTATTTTATTTATTATTATTGCCATGCAATGCAGATTCCGCGAATATAATTCAAGTCTTTGTTTAGTACAACCGTTCTGTCTAATTCGCCATGTCTAGTAAATAGACACATATGTCATAAATATAGATATACCCACATAATCTTCGATGTTTTGAACAAGGGCTTACAGCTATTCATTGCATCAACATTATAAATGGCTCCAACGCATTTTTTTTTTACAAACGAAAGCTCTTGAAATGTCCACAAAGTTTCCCCAAAGAAATAACTCCATACCTTAGTAACAATGACACATTTCCATGGTAAGCCATTACAGCAGCTTCCATTGATGCTATAAGTCTAACTCTTCCCAATACGTAAACAAATCCAGTTGCATAGGCTATCGACAGTTATTCCAAGAAACACAGTTGATTCTATTTCTTCAATATTTATATTTTGAAATGTAATATTAATCTTCATAACGAAAAATCGTTTTATACTAAATATTTTTTCAAACTAAATAATGAATCATAGTTATTTATTTTATACTAGCCTGGCCTAAAGTGATTTATTTTATACTAGGTTTCGAAAACGCATTTTTTATTTTCTTCGACATCTCGAGCACGGCCACCTACATAAAATATCAAGCTGACAATATCCATTATATATTCTAAACTTGTATTTTAAGTTTATAGAAAAGAATACGTGATGGTTTTTAATTCATAATGGTACACGGGGCGATACAGAAAGTGTGTGGCTAGTACATTTTTATTGACAACACTGAAATAGAAAGCAGTACATTTAAACCTAGAGTACCTACTAACAATTGATGCATGCTTATAATTCATATTCAATGTGCAGAGTCGAGCCCGTGCCAATTAAATGTGCATTCTTTAAAATTAAAACATAAAATCAAAATAAATCTATATGTGAATAGTAAAGAATAGAATAAAAAGAAAGTAAATTTTGTTAAGATTCTTGCTTACCGTATCAGAGACTGTTTTTTTAATAAAAATTCGACGAAAGCTTCAATCCTTAATAATACTGTAAAATAATAATACTGTAAAAGGTACGAAAACGCTTCAATAGCAGACTTTTAAATTATCATTAACTGTCAAATTTTAAATTATTTCACCATAAACTTTCAACCTACTTCTACTATTACTTGATACAATTTTGACACAATGAATAAACAATCTCAGTTGCACATCTAAATGAAACTTCATAACTAAGCCCCTAGTACGCATTCAAAAATGTGATAATTTATCCTATCTTCATTCTATTGTTCCAAACCAAGCGAACTTTGTGGCAAGTTATTTGAATTTCTAAAAACAATAAAGTTACTCATTATTAAGCCCGACGTCAATGCAAAAATAAGCCTCTTCGTTCGGACAAAGAACAGTTTCAGATTAAAACTTCACCAACTTTAAAGAATATCAGCTCTTTGAGGGGGAACTTTTGTTTATTATTTATGAAAGTAACAGCCACGATCATTTCATTTATGTCGGAATGCTCGATCATTTATATACCCATCGGTACACCACTCGAGATCTTCGATCTAAGAAGCTATTGTGCATCACGGATGCCATCGCTAGACTCTTGATAACTATACGATTTCAAAATGCATCGCTTGTTTTGTAGCACCTTTTTAAATATAACGGCTTATTAACGCAGCAATGTAACTCATGGCCCCTTCGCAATCGTTCTCCACGGAAATACTCAATAACTCTGCTGAGATGAAAACGTTTACCAACTTGTAACTTTTAATTGCTTGTGCCTATAGAACTGTCTATTTACAATACTTCGAAATATCTAATTTGCGATATCTTTAAACATTATTTGTTACTAACGTATCGATAATCTATCTATCTATGACGTCACGGCAAATCCCTTACGGGGTAGGCAGAGAGAACCGAGCGCCACGTGACTCGATCCTTAGTACACACTTCTCTCGCTTCTTCAACATTAATTGCTCTTCTCATACACGCTCGCTGGTTTCTAAGGCTCCTGACATCACCTTCTGATAGAACACGACCCATTTGGTCATGGTAAATAAGTCTTATCTTCCTTGGCTCCTACATCCCTCCGCTTGTGCGTTGTATATCTGCTTCGTCATGCTTTCATCTACATTTTTTATCATGTCCGAACCAACGGATCATGCCTTTTCTTATTTTAACACCGACGCTCTCTTTCAGATCAACTCTGTTTCTAACACATCATCAAATACGATCTACAAGCGTTACACCACAAATTTTGCGCGACGCTCTCATTTCGACCGCGTTTATCCTACTTTCATGCTCTCTCTGCCATACCCAGCTCTCACTTCCATAACTAAGTGTTGAGACCGGCACTGCACTGTATAACGAGCTGTGCCTTCTGGCTCAAGTTGCCAACTGCCAAGAAGTTTTCCCAACGCTCCATTCACACTATTTCCTGCATTCACTCGTCTTTCCACATCAACCTTTTGACGAGCTCGGTGGCGCAGTCGTGAATGACGCGACTTTGACACCAACGCTCGTGGGTTCGATGTTTTAAGTGTGGTAGGGCGCATCAAAGCAGCCTGTCTGGGAAAGTAGCTCCACCTCTCAGAAAACCGCAGACAAATAACAACTCCCTAGAGGGTTGTTGTGTGCCTGCGTGTGAGTGAGGCTTCATAGGCTACGGTAACCGCTTCGCATCAGGTGGGCCGTATGCGTATATGACTCCCGACGTAAAAGTTGGTCCATAAATCCGAATTCAAACAAGTGCAATATCGAAATCACCTGGAGGAGAAGGTCCAGGTGGCGTCCAAAAAAATTGGTATGCTCAACAGAGCAAAACAGTACTTCAGTGCGGGCCAAAGTATCAAGTCATACCGCACTTGGAGTACTGCAGTCACCTTTGGGCGGGGGCACCTGGATACCAGCTTGGACCATGTGATTCGATTCAGAGACGAGCTGTGAGAATAGTCGACAATCCTAAGCTTATACACGGTATTGAACCCTTAAGTTTAAGGAGGGATTTTGCCTCCCTTTGTGTGTTCTACCGATTGTACAACGGGTTGTGTTCTGAAGAGTTGTTCAAAATGATGCCGACAGTTACTTTTTATAACCGCACCGCTCGCCGATGGCGGGGAGTTCTCTCTCACCCGCTGGAACCACTATAGTCGCGTACTGTACGGTTCCAGAGAAGTTTTCTTCCGAAAACTCTCAAGCTGTGAAATGAGCTCCCAACCAAGATTTTTCCAAGGAACTACAGCATGGAATTCTTCACTCCTGGTGTTGCAAATGTCCATAGACTACGGTTAATGTTTACCATCAGGTAGGCCGTATGCTAGATTACCACCTTAGTGGTATAAAACAAATCCAGTACCGCGTCGTGTGTTAAATTTCGCAGCACTTTCTTAAATGATTACCGTAAAAGGCACATACAAGGCTCGTAAATTTATTTGAAAGAAAATTTATTTTATCATGATTTTTATCCAACCAAATGTTTGCAGAATAAATTTCAGCTTCTAGCAAAATAAATTTTAAGCTAGTATTAAAATATTATTTTATCTCTGTATATACATATATATCTTTCTTATATATTCTATTATTTCTCATAAGTAGATAAAAGTTCAAAAAATATGACAGTTATTCAATCGGAGAATTACAAACTAGTTGAAGTTTAGTTTTACAAATAGATTATTGAGGTATTTATTATATATACTACGTCGTTTTTCCTTCCATGCTGTAGAGGTCTGATGGCACTCGCTTCATTTAAAAATCAGTATCTTCCCTAAATCCTTAGGATTAAGTAGCGGAGTAAGCTGGCGGTGCCGGTCGGTAGACAACGGTCGTTAAGCTAAGGCGGCTTGAAAACACTGGTCTCTGCCAATTCGCAATTGAGTGGTGGAGTATGCTCTAAACCTAACTGCAGTGGGATGAGTTAATTTTGGAGTAGTAGTAGTAATGGGTGCCTAATTGCATCAAACTTTAAACACATTATTTATTTTTATGCAATTTGATGTGATTTGATTTGATGTGCTTCCGCCACCAAAGCAGGTTAGATCAAACTGCACATAAATTTGACTTTCGCAAAATAATGCCTCAATTTAATAACTATTATTTATTTTCGTTTTGTTTTATAATTTGTCATCAATCGTAAAATTATAATCAAATGAGTAGGAATTACATTATTTTTTCGAAGAATAAAGGTGGTGGCCTAATAGTCTAATACGGAGAATTATACGAAAGTTAAAACCGTAATAGCGGACTTCAATGAAAAATTTGAACTTCGCTAAATATTTCTACGAAATAAATCAGGTCACAGTTCGCAAATATATCGCGCTAAATTTACATAAAAAATACGTACGGGTCGAATTAAGAGAGTCCTTCTAATTCCGTTGATATTTTGAGGTAAACACGTACGTACGCATTCAGTATTTTATTTTTAAGCAGTAGCAGTACTTTTATAAGGACAGCAGTACTTTTGTAAGGACATTTAGATGAAAACTAGGTACCGTGTATTTTTTTAATTCTATTAAAAAGAAGCCTACATCTATTAGTCTGTCTGTTCTTCAAAGAAACATCAAACATCAAATCCGTAGCATTCTTGCAGCTGACCTAAGACTACCTGCATAGGGGAAATCTGAAAACAAATGTAGTTTATGTGTGTGATTGTCAGTTTTTCAACAAATCACGAATAAAATCTTGTATGGTAATCGTAGTTAAACAAAGACTATGAAATTTTGTTGCCAGGTCTCATGGTGTCAGTACAATGAAAAATCTCAAAGTTGCCAATTTATATTTATGTAATATAGTTGCAATTGATAAAAAAAAAAAAAAATTGATAAATTGATATCTGCCTGTATATTTATTTTTACACGAAATCAGAATTTAAAAGGAATTAAGTACCAGCAGTTAACATATGATCGTGAAATTTGGTTCAAGACAAACTTAGCTATATCTTATCTGTATAAACTTATATATATCTAACACTGGACCAATAAATTTAATGATTTAAGACATCGGATAGTAAACCCATAGTATGGTTGTTCTAGAACCACGAAATTTGACAAAAGCTATGGTCTCATAGCACAAGTACCGGAAAACCAAATCAAAACATGGTTGCAGTTGAACTTGGATCAGGAAATATATCAAAGAGCAAGCACAAGCAAAATTCGGCCAATCATTTATCTATAGTTATTTTTACCGAGTGCGAAAAAAATGATTGTATATATGTACGCATTTTTATCAGCGTTATCTGTCAATCCAATGCGAATTTCGAAGTTTGGTGAAAACCTACCGTTCCTATCAAGGAACGGTATTCATTATTCATCTTCATATTTGACAAATAAAGTGTAGAACTATTCACATGTCAACTAAGTTTAATTACCATTAAACCAAAACTACAGTAAAGACATGTAAGCAAGAAATCAACGTAGGCCTTTTTTGTTGTAATTACCAAATATTTATTTTAATTAATTAAGCGGGTTTATGCCCCTAGTGCATGTTTTTAAGACCATTAATAGTGAACAGCGCGACATGAAGAACTTGACCCGTGAATTGTCGCTGTTAAATGTCGTTACTCGCTATAGAAATTTAATGCAAACTTTGCTTAGAATCGTGTAGAAGCGCGTAAGCGTATGAGAGGTTTGAAAATTTCACTGAAGTTGACCTTACTGCTTACATATCTATTCTGTGCCCGTACCGCTTAGGATAATATACAGTTACGACTGGCATGTTGTGCCAAACCAAGGGGGATTTGTAACACACCGACAATGGCCAAGATGATAACTATTTGGAAATGGATAGCTTCTGAACTAATTCGAAATCAGAGGGCAGCATCGTAGTTGCATAATCTATACTAATATATAAAGCGGATGAGTTTATTTGTTTGAACGCGCTAATCTCCAGGCACATTTCAAAAACCCTATTTTTCTTTGGTTTCCAATTTTTTCCTTTGAGTCCAATGTTTGAGGAATGTTATAAAAGAAAGAAAGCAAGAAATAGTGATTACCACGGGATACAAGGATATGATTAACGATTAAATGTAACTAGCGGCTTCGCGATTCAGAATGACATTGAACTCTAAGCAAATGGCTG
This sequence comes from Pyralis farinalis, assembly GCA_947507595.1. NCBI lineage: Eukaryota > Metazoa > Arthropoda > Insecta > Lepidoptera > Pyralidae > Pyralis > Pyralis farinalis. Next base: position 22,468,391 of record OX382264.1, on the reverse strand, counting down.
AATCGATTTTAATGTTTTTTTGTACGAGTATGTTTAAACAAATTTAAGCTATACAGGGGTACACTTAAGTGTATCAATTAAACTTTTTTTATATCGATAAAGTAACGAAAATTTTTAAAAGTAATTGAATAGTAATCAAAATTAAATAGTTGAGTAATTTTAAAGATTTGCTTTAAGTTACGCTCTCTCCCACATGCTCTACCGCATACCGCATGTATTCTATATTATAATAATAATAATAATAATCCTTTATTATCATCACACAATCTTACATTCCAATAAATTTGTTTCTTAAATTATACATTTACAGAAAAGTAGGTTTCGCGTAACTTAAGATTGTGTGAGATTGGTGTCCAAACTAGGTTTAGGGCCTGTATCTTGGATCACCAGTTCTCACCTCTCCAAATTGGTCCTTGGGTACATAAAAATAATGTGGTGGGGTATATGTATAATAAGTGGTGTGCAATTATGTGAGAGTAAGGTATGCAGGGTAGGTATGTTGTGTGGTATTGTTTGTTTGGGCGCCTCATTTGATGGTAGGTAGATATTTTGATTACTGTTCGATAAGTACTAAATTACAGCTTTGCAGACAAAACAAGTTATTACATATAAAATATAAAGAATATTTATTTTAACGTATAGTTACAATGTTTTAACACTGTTATTAGTTCTCTTTCCTTTTCATTGCTCAGCGCACCCGCGTGCATCTACTTTGGCTCATGTGTGTTCACACGTTAGTAATTTTTTTATGTTTGTAGTTCGCTTAATGCATTGGCAAAACAACGACAGACTATTTATCTATTCTGGAGTCACAAGATTTTTAATATAATTATTTATACTTATCTCGGCGGTATAAACAGTACTGAGTACTAAATTAAATATATAAACATATGTATGAATATATGTGTTTGAACTATATTTCAAAAGACATGTGACCTAACCTATGAATAATCTGGAATTGCATGTAGGTTGTGGAGGTCTGTCAGCAGTAGCTCCATGTCAAATCAGTGTCTTCGCCTAAATCCTCCGGGTAGCGGGTCCTGCCAAACCTAATAGATACTAGTAGATATCATTTTTATTTCTATCGTCATTCACATACGTAAAATGCTTACATTAAAATTATTTTTATTACAATGTGTGTGTGTACAAGCACATCATGTACGAGTATGTGCCAAAGTATGACAAAAAGGCTGCAGCTCAGTATCAGTATTGCTCAAGAGCAAAACACTGGTTTTCAGCTGCAACCTAGGGTCAGCTACAAGATATGCACGCAACAGTTTTACTATGTATTGTTAATGCTACATTTCCACATACTAAATTTGCACTGGAATTTCTAGTTTTTTTTTTTTCATGACAAGACAGAGCAACAAATCACACAAATAAAGGCAGCTACCAGAATTACATGTCCTGAATATACCATGATGGTAAATCGAGGGGTTGTTCATCTAATATAAACAATCTATATTTATGTTTGAAGCTTTTTTTACTAGGTTAGGAAACGGAACAGCTCTAGGAAGAACAATGCCATAGCAGTAGAAACAAGTCCCGTTACATGCTAACCAGTTACCGCAGCGTTTGGATTCCGCAACACGAGACTTATACCCATGGAGCAACCATAGGATAGCATGAGGTAAAGACTGAAGAGGTTTTTACAGGATCAGCAACGCACGAATGATACCCTTGATGTTGCATCACTCTATAGGCTACAATAACTGCTTAATATCAGGCAGACCGTATGCTGGTTATCCACCTTAGTGATAAAAAAACCGCACTCCTTAACGTACCTCTTCGAGCTTCTTTAATGACCCCTACAGTGTAGCCTCTTGGGACAATATCAGCAGGGAATTAATTGCACGACCTAAATAGTTTTCTGAAGGAAATCGCCTGTACGCAACCTGTCGATAGCGAGCGATGCGATTGTAGAAGCAGACTGTGAAGATCATATCAAATAGCCCCTCTAAACAGTCTTTTATGCAATATGCATAAGCCTCCAAAACCGGTCCAAAAGTTTTTTTTGTACAATGTCGGGAGGCATAGGTGGGCCTTTTGCTTAATATGGCCCACCTGAAGTGGTTAACCGTAGCCTATGAACATTTGCAACACATTAAGTATCACTCTCACTATAAGACCTCTGCTGCTAACACAGCAACTCCTTAGGAGCTTACTGGTGGCCTCACACACTCGCAAGAGCACAACAACCCTCAAGGGAGTTGTTATTTTATCTGCGATTTGCTGTGAAGGGGACGTACGTACCAGACGGGCTGCTTTGATGCACCCTACAACTCTTAAAAATACCCAGACTAAGACAAATATTAATAGACATTGGGCGCATCAAAGCAGGTCCATCTGAGCAAGTGCTCCTACCTCGCAGAAAACCACAGCCAAATAACAACTCTCTGGAAGGATGTTGTGTTCCTGCAAGTAAGTAAGTGAAAAAAAACAGACATGTTCATGCACACAATTTTTTAAACTCCCACTCATACCAGTCTACACTCCCTGTATTTGTATGAAGTTTGTAAAATACACAGAAAGAGATTAATTTTCCTCTTACCTAAAAGCATTCTAAGTGTTAAGAATTAATTTGCATACATCACACCATTTATTGACCACCTGATCCCCGGTTCGAATCCTAGCAAGTACCACTAAGTTCATCTTTGCCGATTTATATTTATCACTTGCTCGGCGGTGAAAGAAAACATCGTGAGAAAACCCACACGGCCAAGAAATACATTCGAAAAACGTGGGACCAAACCTAAGAAACATCTGGTTTTCTCTCTAGGTTGTGGAGGTCCGACTGATTGGCAGTCGCTCTATGTAAAAATCAGAGTCTTCGCCAAATCCTTAGGTTTTCGTAGCGGACCCCACCAGACCTAATGGATTAGGAAATGGAATAACGCGAAGATGATGAAGAACAGCACAACAAACTACTTTTTCACATCGACTTATTCCATAATGACATATTTGTCATTAAAAAATATACATATTGATAGAGTCGAAAGTAGTAACAATTTCTACAAACTAAGGAGAATCAAAATAATAAAGATGAAATAAGACTCGACGCCGGAATGGCTACACCGGTCGGTTTCTTTTCATGACAAATAGTAGGTAATGTTTGATGTCGTTGACCCGGAGACAACACAAACAGAGTGAAACGACAATGTGACCCACGCAGCTACACTGAAGTAATTCTTACTACTCGTATGTATATGATAGCTCCCTCCCTACCTGAACCGAGAAACTTGGTAATAAGCCATGACTTCTGAATGCTAACTCGACTTGCTCCGTTAAACTAAACTTCTGATAAAAGTTTAACAAACGCCACGTTAAAAAATATTGCACAGTTGCACAACTAACAGTTATATTTACCTACTTCACACTACACTGTACTGTGGGTACTTTTATTTAATAGTAGCTTTTGCCCTCGGCTTCGCACGCGCCGATTTTGGATTTCGGCCAGTTTACTTATTTTTATTTTACTTCTTATTTTTAAGCACAGTCAGCATTAAATACTTAGTAAAAGTACCAAATATCCTTATTTATGTAGTAATGAAGATATGTCACGATTTGTTCCGTTTTCATTAACTATTTAGTACTAACAGTATACACTGAAAGTACTTCTTTATACACAACATTGCCCATTTTAAAAACAAATTATATCTGTCTGGGTTAAAATTAAAAAAAAACTTTCTTATCTCTGATATACATAACAAAAGGAAGCTTTTGATGAGTCAGGGAATTAGTCAGGAACTCCATTTCTATTAATATAGATTAGCGTCTCGTCAAAACACACTTCGAACCCCCTTTTCACCCCCCTAAGAGTGGATTTTTTAAAACGCTGAAATTATTTTTTTGTTTTCTAATAGAGAGTATATGTACAAATTTTTAAGTTACTAACTTCAAAAAATATTTCTACTCCATACAAAGAGTCAACCTCCTTTTCAGCCCCCTAAGGGTAGAATTTTGAAAAAAAACGGTGAAATTACTTTTTTGACGTCTTAGAGTATATTTACAAAGTCGTTAAAGTACCTCACTTTAAAAAAAACCATTTCTCAACACTTCAACTTTTAATTCAAGAAATACTTTTGACCTCCATTACACCCAGGGTGGAATGAAAACGCTGAAATCACTTAATTTGGATTCTAATAGAGAGTATCGGTACAAAGTTTCAAGTCACTGACTTGAAATAATAATTCTGCTCCATACGAACTGTCAATCCCCTTTTCATCGCCTTAGGGGTTGAATTAAAAAAAAAAACTTATTTCTCGTGAGCATTACAAAAGTAACCTCTATGCAAAATTTAAGCTTTCTAGGTTTAAGGGTTTGGTCTGGTATTGATGAGTCAGTGAGTTAGTCAGGATCTCCATTTTTATTAATATAGATAGATATTCTAAACCATTACTGTAGGAGTCAAATTTCAATGAGTAATTTATGTAAAACTGCTTTCGTTCTAATTATTCCCTTCGAATTATTTCTTAGTTTGTTACATTAATGTTCACGTGGTATCTGGATGTTTAATAAACATTCATGAATTACACGACATAACAGTGAAAGCCTGCAACCATTTTCCTTACATTTAGAGTACTTAAGATTAGCACGGCAAACGTGCACCGAGGATCTAATTGTATAAAGCCGCAAATATTTTTATTAAATAGACTTTACAAGCTACTTTTCCACCAGAGATGTGCGAGATAGTTAAGCCACGAACAAAGTAAAAATTGAACTACTAAACTATGTGACTATTTCCACTAATACTAAGCGGTGTAGTGGAGCTGGTAAGATATGCTATGAAGATGTGTGACTCGAGTTTGTAAAATATTCTAATGATGTAACATAATTTTAATTTAATTTCGCATCCAGGCTATTTTTTGGAGTAAAAAGGTGAACATACATACATGCTCCTTCATAAGTTCTTCATCATACATTGCGAGTTATAAATTATTTCTTTGCTTCAACGACGGCATGTCTACTCTCGTTGACAAATGCCCGCTAACTATGTAGTACGTCATGTAATTTGCTCTGCACATAGCAACACCACTCGCGCATCCCTAGCTCACATCCTCAGCTCCCATCCTCAATACGCCCCCCTCCGTATAAAAACATAGATTCATTAAATACATTTACACTAATGGAGCTATGCTATGAATATAAAGGACTCTTATTGGTGAATGTCATTCATATCTATAAACGCAGCCCAACCCTATTTTTTCCGCCTGTATCACTAAAATCTTACTACAGCAGTTATGCACGAACGATATTTGTTGTTGTGAAGTGTTTCGAAGGATTCTTACGCTATAGTAATCATTTGACATGACGTGGGCCATATACTTGTTTGCCTCTCGATATTGTATATTAAAAACTTGCGCTATAAAATCTTCCTTCGCGTCCAAATTTAAGACTCGGGGCAACACGAAGTAGCGCATAGAATTTGCCTTTACTATGTAAATGTACCAAATATGCCTTTAATATTTTGGGATATGGGTATATAACTAGATTTTTTATTAGATATTTATACGCGCTTGTTCTATCAAGACCTTGTAAAACTTCATGTTACTAGGACAACTATATATTATAGATGCAGGTTTTGGTTTATGATTGGTCGACATATGGTCAGATTATATAATAATTCAATAAGTGCTATTTTATGAAACCCAAAGAGATATAGATAGATAGACCTATATGCGACTAATCGCATCACTAGCGCATAGCGGCCGCCGACATATATCGGAGCAAGCAGATGTAAATAACATTTTCGGATTGGAACGAGAGTACGGATTACTTATGTATTCAACACGTTGTCTGTTTATATACGCGATATCGGATAGTCGCCTTCAATTCGACGAATAGAAGGTTCCGAAAATATGTAAATAAATCATACTTACATTGTAACGATACGTACCTATAAAAGATTATAGCATATACAAATATTGTCTTTTCTCTCTCCTTTTGTGTGCTATTTATAGCTTTAAATTAATCAATAACTTGGAGCGGAATGTTTATAAACGTCACGTAACCTCCTGAAATCCCTCCATTAGACGTTGTTTACTTACTCGGTGCGCAAATCTTGAGAGGTCGACTCACGAAAATGCCCCATGAATATGCGATGACACAAACCGTACACAGTTTTTCCATTTAGAAACCATAATGAAAACTCATGCACGCGCTTTATTTGTTTTTCAATCAAACGAGAAAGATAGGTTTAAAATTCTTTATAAACAAATTGGACGTTTACCCGAATATTATCGATAAATTAGCGGAAACAAATAAACATATTTTCTTGTTAGAATTTTTATATAACGCAATATATAAGGTATCTTAAAGATGCTATGCTTATGTGCTTATGCTTATATGCTTGAGTACTAAGAATTAAGGTACAATGCATATACACGAATATAGTAGTAATCGTCATCTTTGTCTGCTCTTTTAGAATGTTTACAAATATTAATTAATACAAATAAGTATGCATAAACATATTTGTATGCCTTGGTCTGGGTGTTTTTAAGAGAGGTAGCCTATGAACGCTTGCAATACGTTAAGTATCACTCGAGCGATGCCACTTCTGCCGCTAATACAGCAACTCCTTAGGAGCTTACTGGAGATCTCATTCATATGCAGGAACACAACAACCCTCTATGAAATTGTTATTGGCTGCGGTCTTTCTGTGAGGCCAGATGAGCTGCTTTGATGCGCCCTACCTCTCTAAATTGCCAAGTTTGATCGAGAGATCAATATACGAATCCAATTCGACTGAGCAGCGCTCGAGAAACTTCAACATATCTTCTCGTCTAAAATATCTCAACGCCTGCAGAACTGTGTATGTTGCATCATCGTCGATGATTTATGGATCTGAGACGTGGTTCTTCATTGTAGCCCATATGAATGAGCTCAAGGTCGCTCAGCGTGCTATGGAAAGAGCTATGCTTGGCGTTTCTCTGCGCGACAGAAACAAAAATGAGTTTACCCGCAGCAGAATTAAACTAACTAACAAAGGATAAGCAAACTAAAATGGTGGTGGCCGGTGACATAGCTCGTAGAACCAACAACTGCTGCGGTAAATGGCGTCTCCGTGCTTGTGCAGTGTAGGAGACCACAGCTCAAGATGTCGTGACTGCCTCAAGAGATTTACAAGGAGTCGATGAATGTAGGTGACTCAGGATCGAAGCAATTCGGTCTCTAGAGAGGAAGCCTATGTTCAGCAGTGGGCGAATAGAAGCAGACATGTTGATGATGATGGAATTGAACAGCCTTCACTAAGTGCTCCCGATATATTGGCGTTTGGTAATGGACTGTAATTAGTACTAACAGGCGCATACACACTCTCTCTCACAAGTAAAGATATGAATGGTATACTGTACGTGAAAAAGAACACTGCTACGTGCTGTGCAGTCCCCTTAAAAGGATTGCTCTGCACGTGTGCGAATAGAGGTTCGCATGCCACCCTGGTTTGATGTCAAAGTTGGTGTCAAACAGGGTTGCATGCTATCTGCTGTCCGTCGGGGGACTGCCTACCTTCACGTTTATTGTAGAAAGACGAGTGAGTGCTGGGAATAGGGTGAATGGAACGTTGTTAAAACGTTCCATTCACACTATTCCCAGCACTCATTACATTACTTAATAAAAAATTTAAGCATATTCATTTGTAACAGAACTTATGGACGGACTAGGAATATATGTCGTCACACCTATAGCAGTCACTCTCTATTCTAAACATGTTTGGCAATAGCCTGAGACATCTGCGTAAAATGCCTTTACGTATTATCATTAGAGTTAGCCGTCGGTCACGCCGCTGTAAGATGATATCCATAGTAAAACTTCGTACCGATCGTAACTTTGATAGCTGCGTTCATGAACATGTCTCATGAAATTGTGCCATCAATTTACTCATGCTCGTACCTATTGCTCGCTTTTGCTGTATCGTAGTTATATGTATAGTTATATTAAAAGTTGCAATTAGTAGCAGCGTTTATATATTATAGATGCCCAACTAGCACAAGCCCTATAACAAGCCTAGTAGTGGTCGGTTAGAAGTTCTTAATAACGGCTTGGACTCCATAAACAAGTTCTACAGTACTCACAAGCGGCTACAGGCTACTTATATAGGGTCTATAAAGTTATTTGTAAATGCGTGTTATTACGATAACACAAAGGTGCTATGCGAGTGGTAGTGAATGCCTAGATATCACGATAAGTTCTTGTAGTGCGATTGTACTCTCGCATCTTATTTAGACATCTGTATCACAGAATTAAAGTTGACGGTTCTTTACTACACATACAGTAACGATATTTTGGAAAAATGAACAAAATATTTTTTTTTATCAAAAAAAAAATAATTGGAGGGTGTTTGATAGAAGAGAAGACAATTGAAAAAAAAACTCAGGTAAGTGCTGCTAATTTTTCTTTTCATACATGTAAAATACCAGTGTGAGTACCGGTTTATTGTTAATATACATATATTTTATCTAAAATTTTCTAACGCCTTCTATTTGTACAGTTTTTCATATAAAAATGCATTTAATTGGAGGGTATACATTTTTAATTTAGTTTGAAAAGACTTATCGGTAGTTTCTTTAGTCATGGGTGAGAAGGAGCGAGTTCGTTTTTTAACATATTTATGATATTAAAAAATTACGAATAATCATTAAAATAGCTTTTATCACAATGTCTCAGTTACAACAGCCTTCAGAGTTTACAAGATCCGTTCTACAGATTTAAGCCGGTATTTCTACCGTTCTAAACCCTTATTTAGCACAATTTGTAGTATTACCGCGCTATTAAACTATTAGATGCGCTAGTAGTTTACACCAGTTATTAATATCTTTTTTCAAGGACCATAGATTGTACTACGAGCTATTGATATTTAGTTAAAAAGTAGTTCAATTTAGAGTTTCATGGTCAGAATTTAAAAATCCTTGTTAATTGCTTCTTACGTTTTTTCATTGTTTGTTTGTGTCTTCGTATAACACACAATTTATTTTATTTATTTATTGTATTCTACGAGACAAGATATTTTCATATTATACATGCATCAATTTTAATATGTTAGGGGAATAAAAATAAACAAGTGTTCAAGTTAACAGTAAATTTAAATATTTACAAAAATATGTAGTCTAATTATTTACAATCTATTTATAAAAGACAACTTAGAGCTTCGAACGTAATTTTGTCAATGTTATGAAGTTATTAACTAATAGATTAACCGTGCATTCATCTCATGTCAAGTTTCAGTTCGTACAAGAAGACTGTGCAAATACTTCAATAGCTGTTATTGACTGCAGGAGTGCTTCTAAACATCAACCTGGCGAAACGTACTTTACATTCTGATAATTTAGAAACTGAAGTGTTTACAATACATGAACCAAACTAAATATATTTCAGAATCTTATCTTGCCTTACTTGATATTAATAATCTGATAGTAGAAACACAAATAAAAATACAAATTAGCAAATCTTTCATTTCAGGTGGAGGAGTCCTTCTCAAAGATTGAATACTGTATCATTAAACGAAGACGCTTCAAGTGCTGATCCTAATTCATTTATGTTGAAGCAAATCAATATGTCAAGAACTTAGAGGCAATATAACATCTTTGATTTGATGTTCAGGTGATCAAGAAAACAGTTAAAAAAAAGAGACTGTTTCAGTAAAAAAAATATTTTGGATGTTTCTGGTATGGAAGTTTCCGTAACGATTACGTTATAATAAAGCTCAAATATTTTAAGAATACTCTAAATATATTTTTGAGAAATCAATCATGGGGATAATTCTTTTGCGGCTGAAACCAATGAAAGCTTCGTCAAAAACATTTTTAAGAATGCAAAGAAAAGGAAATCCGTCATGTATGAAAGAATGCTAATAAAGAGATATAGACTCAAAGGAGAGAAATCTGTTAAATAGCATAATAAAGCATCAAAAGTAATTGAACATATGGGAACTGAAGCAATAAATATACCTGTTATTGATGACAAATAGGCTGATGGTATCAACGAAGGTGCTGGAAATACAGAAATAGTGCGCGATAATGAGGAGAAAGCGGTGGAAACTTAATTTTTTTTTTTTAATAATTACCCTGTTTTATCAACCGAGACTACGAATATGCGATAACATAGATGACAAGGAGACAAGGAGTCCATTAGGTGATTAAAATATTTGATTTTTTTATGTAATAGTAATGTTTTTCCAAATGAAAATGCGAAATTGAAATTTTTGTTCTTTAATATTGAAATATTTACACTTTTATTTTTTTATGTTACCTGTTGTTATTTCTTTGCGATGATTATTATAATAATTTACTGACATAAGCCCACAGCCAATTACTGGTTATTAACATAATAACCCTGTATTCAAAGTTTTAATTATAACAACTTTATATAAGAATATTTTCTTCTACTTTAAAGTTCCTAAAATAGTAACATAAATGTTTTCTGTCTACTTGAACTAATCTAGTCTTAAGTATTTCTTTTAGCATGGTGCCCAAGGACAAAGTAATATTACGAATTGAATAAGCCGTTTCGGAAAACAAATTACAAATTAAATTAATTTGTATAATTAATTGTAGATGTAGAACAACATTTTTTGACACATACGAGATAATGACCAGTTTACAAATACGATTTTACGTCAACGAGAAGTATAGATAAGTGAAGCTAATAGACGTAAAAAAATCTGTAGCATCAACTTGATACTTTCCATGTACGCCTGACTTTAAGTAAACTAGTTGATTTTGTAACTAAGTTAAACTAAATATTAAGATTCACATTATTTTATTTTATAAAGAGCTTGTAACAAAGTAAAACATGAATTTCTCTTTTATGCTCCACCACACCACCACCATCAACCCTTACTCATCCCACTGCAGGAATACGGGTCTCCCATCAACCGAAGGCGTTTTAGAGCATACTCCACCACGCGGCTCAAATGCGGTTTTTAAACTGCTGACTTAACTTAACTGTCATCTATCGACAACATCCGAGACCGACATCTTAATGTGGCCTCCGAGCACGGAGAAACTTGAAATTGATAAACCCATCCATAGACAGGCTGCGGCCGACGTTGGTTAACCTGCGTGTTCGGTTAGAGTGACACGCGCAACGACGCCATCGAACTCTCTTTTATGTTCAGTGCACACTAATTTACACGTAATATTCTGGTGAGGTAAAATGACATTAGTTATTTGTGACGAAATGTCGAAACTTTATATAGCGATACACGTTCCAGGTTACGTTAGACGCAGAACTTAAAACTACGGAAACTTTTTTATTTTCATCACACTACTGCTAGTATTATCTACACAGGAGACATTATGAAGTAATTGAATTAGTAAAACAACACTCATCTTGCTTCAGACGTTATAGTGACAATAGAAACTGATTTTTTACGCTTTTAGGTATGTAAGGAGTATCTTGCCTTATCCTGCTAGTTACCATAAAATCGCGGTAAAATTCTAAAAGGTTACTAAAATTAAAAAAAAAGTGTTTTCTTAAATAAAAATAACAGAATTATTAAAATCTAATATTTAAAAATAAAGTCATAAAAAAATATGGGTACTAAAGTTCGGGCCTGGCTCTGGCTTTAAAGACACGTGGATAGGTCTAACTAAAGTTCAGAAGGATTCACTGAGAGGCCCCGGACGGAGGTCGCCGTAAGCTCCCGGTCACGTCGGAAGGTCCGGACGGAGATGTAGGCCGCAGTCGTGCAGTTCGTCCAGCGAACCTCAGTCAGCAAACAGAACCGTGAGGCGCTCATGGTCGTAGGAGGTCGCAGGTGCTGTTGAAGTTGAAGTCGGTGGAGATCGCCTTTTGATCCACCACCGCAGCCGCACTGCAGCTGGAAGTGCCGCGGACAAGGCGAGGCCCAAAACTACATGGGGCAGGGAAGCACACCGCACACATAAGAGAACAGCCGTAATGTACATCATGCGTTGCTCCCTCAATCTCAGAGAAGACTGACCCTTGTTTCCTTCTCCTCGTCTGTCGTACAGAATTACATTTTCAAATTTAAGATATCATTTTTTTGTGACTAATTTTGATAGGACATTAAAATGAAGGTTCGCTATGTACAAAGATAATAAAAAAGGTTGTATATATATTAACATATAATTCTCAATTATAACGCATTCTGCGCTATTATAGAATTACATTTCACTGCTGTAGATATAGCGTTTCAATGGTTGTAATAAATTATGTTTAACAGCTTAAGGCTTTACAAATATACAACCTACGGTGTTTTAAAAGATGCTAACAACTCTATTTAAGCACTTTTAACTACAAAAGCCCTCTATTATGTTATAAAAGGTAGATATTTATAACTCTGATTTATAGACGGATTATTTTTAACATTGTACGACTATTGTACCACACGTCTGTTAATTTTGGGGAAATACCTTCACCTCAAAGAAAACCGAAATTCCCTAGAAAATTGTTGTGTTCCTATGTGTGAGTGAGATACCACCAGTAAGCTCCCTAGGGTTGCTGTATTAGCACCAGATGTGGCAAAATGCAAGTGATATGTATTACAGGCAGTTACCGTACTTTCCGACATTGTAAAAAAAATCATTTTTAGATACATAGATGATTACATGTTCTAAAACGGGAATTGGAGTAATACAAGAAGGTTAGTAAACTGAAGTTGATAGATTATAGAGTTAAAAAGATCATCATTCTGGTGTTGAGCTTCAGATCTACAAAGAACACGTGAGGGTAACAAAGAGTTTTCAAGATTACAGCTAATCTACCTGCAGTTGAGATTTAATAAGGGTTTTTTGTGAATGCTCAGATTGTTACTTGAGAAATTTTTCGTGGATTTTCTAACATCCATGTCATTGCAGTATGCTATATTCGAAAATTTTGCGAATAGGTGTGAAACAGGCCTAATACGGATGTTGCAAGCATCGAAAATGCTTACAACTAGGTGTATGTTTAGTTGGCGTCTAACATATTACCATGACTTGCGTATTGGAAAGTTTATTTTTAGGGTCATGTGCCTGAAAAGGAAAAACAAGGAGTGCAACGAATACCAATACCGATATATCAATGAATTTTTTTACGATATATTTTTTTGTGATATACCCAGACCAATACAAACAGACATGTTCATGCACACAAATGTTTGTACTGTGTGGGAATCGAACCCATGAGCGTTGGAATCAAAGTAGCTTAACAGCGCGTTCCACCACTGCGCCACCGAGCTCGTCGAGTCTTTGGAAAATGAAAAAAAAAAATCATGAGACTCTAAACAGTTGTTAAGTTCAAATAAGACAGGATTTATTAATTGTGATCGAAGAATTGATTGGCGCTGAAAGAATTTTTTAGAATCGGAGTAGCAATTCCACAGATATACACTCGCGAGCAAAAGTATGGAACTTGTGTTTTGTTCCGAGCGATGTTAAGAACTAAATGACAAATGAAAAGTAATAAAAATGGTACCATTTTAATCTTTAAATTGATACCATAATCATTTTGAATCACGCCCATATTTCAGGAGCTGTTCTGGTTTAAGTGAAAAAGTACAAAAAAGATATAATACAATTTCTCGATTCCCGGCGGGTTGCGCGTCATTGACCCTCTATAAAAGCACATGGCGTAAAAAAAATATCATTCAGCTGTTACATGTTGACCGGTACACATCTCACTTAAATTCGACCCTTGACCTTGGACGATAATGGGCATCACAATTATAAAAGCAGCACAAATTGACACCTTACTGTAAACAGGGCTTAGCCATCGGGATGACGCTTGCTAGCTCTAAATAAGCCAGTCCTCTGTCTCGAAAGTTTATAAACGCATTTGGGAGACTGGAGGTTTTGTCTCGAGACCAAGATCTGGACATCGCCGGTGCACTTCGGAGAGAGATGACCATTATATCGTGTCAAGTTCTCTTTGAAATCGTCATTTGACTGGCGTCGACGTCCAGCAAGGACTCAGTCAAGTTTGTGGGGTGGCTCACCGACAAGCACACCTTTAACTTGCTTGCGATCATCTTAATTGGGAAGTCGAGCAGTGGAGGTGAGTTCTGTTTTCAGACGAGTGCAGAATGTGCTTGCACGTTAGAAACCGAAGGGACCGGGTCTATAGGCGGCCAGTAGAGTGATTTGCTCAGTGTTGTTTTGCTGAAACAGTAGCCTATGATTCTTGCATGATTTGAAAAACGGAGCTCGTTCATATGCCTAGTCGGGGACGAGAGGGCGGGCTAACTTCAGACCGCTATATATTCGATATTCTGCTGGAACATGTCGTTCCTTATGCGGGATATGTCGGCGATAACTTCCTCCTGATGCACGATAACACCCGTTGTCACACTTCCTGTGCTACAGCGGAATTCCTGTGTAATGTTGGTATCGCCACATTGGACTGTCCTCCGCTCAGTCCCGACTTGAATCCCATCGAGCACTTATGGCATGAGCTGGAAAGGCGGGTTCGATCAAGAAATCCTGCTTCTTCAAGAATCATCTTCGAGCTGTAGTAAGCGCCAGGGGAGCCAATACAAAATATTTTGATAACTGTTGTTGTTTTTTTATTGAATTCTATTTCCTTATTTCCTCACTTTTTCCTTCAGTTAAACCAGGACAGCTCCTGAAATATGGGTATGATTAAAATGATCTTGGTATCAATTTAAAGATTACAATTCAAATATATAATGTTCTGTAAAGGTTGCATTAGGTAGAAATGTTTATGTTAGTGTAAACGTTTTATTTAAAACACGAATTAAATTACGTATCCAACTGTTGACGTAGATTTTTAAAATCTTCTTTCAACTATAGCTCAAAGTAAATTAGCGAAGGCTTTAGTCACTGTCCCGATATGCAGAACTTTTCACTGCAAAATATAAATTGCACCCGTTTGAAATTACCTCTACGCTTAACGTTGTGATACAAAAAAAAACGTATGTGCCATCCGCTGCCCCTATTTCGTAGTGTAGATTTTAATGTGTAAAAACAAGCTATATTTTAGCACTTATAATAGCTCAAGGGGTCCCTAAGTTTGAACCCTAGCATTAACTAAATTCGTGTTTTCGGATTTACATACGTATTTGTAATTATCACTTGCTCGGCAGTGTAGGAAATCATTTGGAGGAAGCCTACAAACCCAAGAAATCATATATTTAGAAAGACGTGTGATCTTGCCTAAGAAAAGTTTCAAGATACTCCTAAAATTTTGACTTCATTTGACTTCTTGTCTGCTCGAATGACGTCCATAAGATTCTGGCTATTGCTCGCGAATTTCTGCAGCTCGAATCCACCTCTTTCTAGTAGTTTTACCAACTGATGGTATATCAGAACAGCTTCCTCCTCCGATTTAATAAATATTCGAGACAATGTCAAAGCCGGACCTTAACGAGTCATGAACGACAGAACCTGTTATAAAAAGCTCAATAATGTAAACCTAGCCTTAAATTATCCCAAAATCTACGAAAAATCTGAACAAATATAAATCTATATCATTGACGACACAATTGTTATTTGTATAATATACTTAGCAATATAAAATAACAGTACTAATAATGCGAGGAAATTAATTCATTCTCGCATATTCGAACCAAAATGGGTGTTAAAACGGCATTAGGATTTTTTTAATAGATTTAAAAATAATTTTACAGCAACGGCAACGTGCCAGTGTTGTTACAAACGTCCGTAGGATACGGTCGCTGCTTACCATCAAGCCGGAGATATGCTACCGTAGTGGTATAAATACTCTCAGTTTTCGAAGTAGGTACGACGCTCTTAATACGTTCTTTAATCCTAATCAAAGGTACAAGCAGATTGGGATTGGTACAATGATATATGATTCCGACGTATACGTTTTCGTTTATCTCCGAATAGTGCCATTTTGAAAGTAGGTACAGGATACAGGAAAGTGAGATTTTCTCATCATCATCATCCGAGTGTTAATCCTGGTCGCATCCTACGCTTTCGCTTCGGAGCCGAAGGTCCGCTATGAGTGAGATTTTCTATTACTTATTTTGATTTTGTTCTACGTTTTACCGGTCACATATGTATTTATATATATACATAAATAATGCATAATGTTGTTAAGAATCTGGCGTTATTTTGCGATAGACAAATTTACATGCAATTTGATATAAACTGCTGTGTGCTTCCGCCACCAATTAGTTCATGCGGACTAGCGCAGGCCAGCACCCACCTACTACCGTTAGTAGACCGTTGGTACCGGTAGTGTCTGCCTCGGCTGCTGTGGTCGTCCACCATCTGGAACGGAAACCGCATGCCCCCCCCCCCCCCCCGTCGCTTACACGACTGTCCTGGACGTCGCTGCGACGTATGTAATGCATATTTACACACTTATACTTAATTGTATTTTAAATATGAATAAAATTGAATAACATAATATAGTCCGATTACAGTTAATTTTTCATAGGTACAATACATATGTAATGCCTGTCGTATACATACGAGTAAGTACATTCTGGGACGGGGAAGTCAAGGTGTGGAGCCCGATTCTTGCGCCAACTTTCTATTTTAGGCTGCTTTTCATCAGGCAGGCATCATGTGTGTGGTAACTAAGCAGTGAGCGAGGCCAAAACTGAGCGGTGAAACTATGTGACCGTATACATCGTGTGCTCTACTCTGTACCTAGCCACACCATACGCGCATCCCTAGCTAACATCCTTAGCTCCCATCCCTAGCACGTATCTCTCCATATAAAACCATAGCTTCGTTGAACCCGTATCCATCAGTGCAAGAAAATAACAACCCTTATTAACCCTTCGAAACCCGGGTGGTCGTATACGACCGCGAAATGTATAGGACAACGTATATAACGGGTTCTGACTGCTCAATGGATATCATATACTTCCTTAGTCATAAAGGCACATCTATGGTGGAAAAGCAGACTTAATCGAAAGTTAAAAAGAGTGAAGTAGAAGTACCTTAACATGTAAATATCATAAGTACCCTGAATTTACATTGAAATTAATATAACATAACCATTTTTGTCAAGGTTGAAAAATAATATATACCGTTTCTAATATTATTCTTTATTTTGCCATTTTCTTACATTGAAGATACGCATATTCGTTACGTCTAAAGTGGATGTACGATAATTTTGTGGTCAATGAACGTCTCAATAACTGTCAGCGATGTAGAAGCATACATGAAGTACATTACTAGAAAATAAAATATCACTGCAGCGACAGCGAGCAATGTAGGTATTTAGAAAAAAACACTGTCATTACCCCGCTACCATCTGCCACGCCAGTATAATGTGCCGAGATGCATGAGCATATACAGAGTATACTTGTAAATCTTGTAATATATGTATGTCCTATTGTAGCATGTGCGTTATATAAAATATTAGATTCTGCCCGCGGGCTGACCTGCGTTATTACGATAGATAAAAGTTTATTCTTCTCATTGTGACTAACTGTTGGTGCGATCAGTTCAGATTTAGATAAAGAGACGTAGGAGGCATCAAAGCAGCGTGTCTGGGGAAGTACCTCCACCTCACAGAAAACAGATAATAACAACTCCCTGAAAGTTGTTATGTTCCTGTTAGTGAGTGAGTCCTAAATCCCAAGGAGTTGCGGTGTTTGGCCGCAGAGGCGGCATCGTACGAATGCCGGTGGACCGTATGCTTGTAAGCCTCCCGATGTAGTATAAAAAAAGATTTTTAGTTTTAATAACATAACTAACAGTTTATATGCAATATGGAAACTATAATTGTCTATACAATCGATAAGTAAGTCAAATGCAAATATGGATTCGAAGTAAAGAAAGAATCTTAAGGTAAAACATATATATTTCACATCCAAAATAACCTCATTGTGCATTCAGTGCTTTGCCCCTGAAAAGAACACGATTTGTTCGCGTAAATAAATAATAGCCCTGTGTAGTGTAGCGGTAAATGAGATTTGAAAACGTAAGGAAACAACTTGTATAGAGTACTTAAAAATTAATAACGTAGGTTGTAGATTTGATTAAAGTTAGAGTGGAATTTCGGAGCAAACGACGGAAAGATGCGATTAATTCTTTACGATCGATGGAACCTAAACATACGTATACGACGAGCTGTCTTACTTAGAAAAGATATACTTGAACATTTTGTTGAGAATCGACTGAGATTTGTTGTTATTTACATGACATTTGAGAATTTTATAATCAAATCAAATTCTACCATTTAGCAATAGATTCCTTTTTATTCCACCGTCACCTACGTCCTAGATCATATGTATAACGCGCGTAAGACGTATATCTCCTTGGCCTTTCCCCCTTTCAGATTCCTATGTCGCTTAATAAAGAACCACATAATAATAGTGCCATAGCACTGTCGAAAATATATGTACATACTTGTTTTGCAATTCCAATGAAGTGTAATGTGAAGTAGGGGCCTTACGACTATAGCGGATGCCATTGGCGCTGTATTAGAGGAAGCGTGATTTATATTTGCTGTTGCCAGTTTTTCCGCCGGACGGATGCACCGCCGCTCAACACTCCTATGGACCTAACGAACCATTCGCAGACGACCCATCCAATCGAAATATTTATCTCAATCATTTGTTTTATTTATGTTCCTAACTCAAATTATGTGATTGTAAATAATTCTCAACTTTAAATTAGTGTAAGCTTTTATTACTAAATCATTCTCACAATTTTTATTATGACTACTACTGCTATTTTCACGCCAATTCCCTTGCGGGATAGACAGAGAATATTTAATTACATACCTCACTTGCTTCTTTATCATTCATAGCTAGTTTCATGCACGCACGCCAGTTTCTAGTGTTCCTGACTCCACCTTTGATCACTCGACCAATTTGGTCGTGGTAAGTGAGTTTTGGCCTTCCTCAGCTCCTATATCCTTGTACTTGCACGTTGTATATCTAAATAAATAAATAAATATAAATAAATATTTTCGGACAAATTACACAGCGCCATCTAGATCAAAGTAAGCGAAGCTTGTGTTATGGCTACTAGACAACTGATAAACATACGTAAATACATTTTTTTTTTGTAAGTACATACTCATTATACATAGAAAATACCCAGACCAAGACAAACAGACATGTTCATGCACACAAATGTTTGCCTTGTGTGGGAATCGAACCCACGAGCGTTGGTGTCAAAGTCGCGTCATTCACGACTGAGCCACCGAGCTCGTCTGTTTCACCATAGTTTCTTTTTACATTCTTTGTAACCAGCGGAGCATGCGATAAGCTACCACCCACACACACATGCTGTACAATCCTCATAAGTGGAATGTAAACCACGTAGTAGGGTAACACCACAAACTCATACAAACGGCATTAAACCGTCTGGTCTAGCGCCAGATGCTTCTCCACGTAAACGTTTCACATGTTTCACGTTTAGACCGTACATCCTCTTATTTCCCCATTCCCCATGTACCTTCCACAGCATTCCATCAGATTGCACTCACATTCTTCTCTCAATTTTTTTCCCATGCACTTTTGCCGTTATGCTCATCAAACTGATGGCTCTGTAGCATCACAGTCCATACGTGATCCCTAGCCTTTGGATAAGAATATAATGACCGGGCCTCTCCAGTCCACCTTTCTGGTTCCAGACGTAAGTACCACCTAATTTGATCAGCACAGCTGCAACCTACTCGTATATTCCTGCTGACTTTCCATTTTTGAGGCTTCGTATCGACCATTCAATCTCACCCACAGTAATGTCGTGGTCAATAGTAGCTACTGCAGGATCAGTCATGAGCTCACTGGCGATGCCAACGTCCTTGACATTATCATACATTTCCCCAAAATATTCACTGCACCGTTCTAACACTTTCTAGGTATTTGCAAGAATGTCAGTAGCTTTAGACTTTATCTTGTCAATAATGACTCATCTACTGTTAGCTACATTCCATGGTACGAAGAAGTCTACAAAAATGCAGGTATTTAAACTAATCACGCTCAATAACTTACTGACATTCGTTATATTGGTAAACAATATTATTGCGGAATAGGCAGAGAGAACTAAGCGCCACATGACTCGATTCCTACACATTTCACTCACTTCCTTCAAAAATTAAGAATATAATTATTTTCATTCATTCCGGGCCGGTTCTTCACATCATCATCTTCTCATAAAACGCGACCTATTTGGTCAAGGATTCACCTTTCCTCGGTCTCTACACCTTCGTATTGTATTTAATAGATGTTGTGTTATATAATTTAATGGTATTATATAATTTAATGAAAGTAGAGTGTAGTAGAACCCTGAGTTCACGAATTATAACTGGATAATTTTATTTACTAAAAAGTTAACTCAGCTTTACCTTATTAAATATAAACCAGACAATATTTATTCTCCTAAGCTTTCATTAATTAAATTCCCTAAAAAGATTATGAAGTTACGTTTGTGAAGAGAAACAAATAAGTCTTCATGAAACCATAAATTTTAATACCATTTGTAATTTGGCGATGCAATAAATTATTTGTTAGACGTATATGATGGATATTTTTCTGCATGAGATTATTGAAAAAAATACAGGTAAGTAAAATCTACGTTTCAGTTACGTATTCATTTAAATTAACATATTTTACAATTTATGTTATGGCGCTCAGTTCTCTCTGCCTACCGCACAAAGGACTTGACGTAAAGATATGGATGGCACAATCAAATTAGACAAAGAGCCTTTATACATTCACATTTATTCACGAATAGTTTATGTATACCTATCTACCTATATGTTCACGATTATTATTACACGACGAATTAAGTTCATTGCAGTCCTGGAGATAAAACTATGGCTGCATCTACTCACAAACGAATATAACCAGAAGAAATTATTGGGAGTAGAAAGTTTTATATTTGATTTCCCACCTTGTCAATGTGAGAGACAACAAGCGGACAAAGGTATCAAATGCCTAAAGAGAGGAGTATACTGTGTTCACAAAGAGATATAATAAGGGATTGCAGATATAATATACGTTGTTTATGTTTCTTAATTTTATTTATTAAATATATAAATCTTGAATAAATAAATGATAAGTATTCACTGTAGCTATAGGGTTGCCTTACCAAATATAATTTATGTCCAATAAAAAGAAAAACCGAAAAGCAGATGACAACATGAAATTTGTCTGAAACCATTTTCAATGGAATTTTTAGTTTTATCCGCATCACAATCGTATGCGACATATATTTCTGTCTTGTTTGAGCTCGGACGTGGTAACTTCGAAATTGTCCGGTGAAAAAAAGCTGGTATTTTAAACTGCATCGTATTCACACGATGCATTGAAGGTGGCTGAATGCCAAATGAGTTTTGTGATGGAGCCCCGTTGTGTGAGGGGCAGATAGTGAACTACGCCTCCTTCGCGAAACAACACACAACTTCTCACTAACGTTTATTGTTTCACATTGCCAGCACTATAACTAATATTATTACGTGAACGTGTGCCTGTTTGTCCTTCTTTGATGTAGAACTGGAGCAACGATTCGACGTAATTTTTGTACATAGTACGAGATACGGAAGAGAGAGAAATAGGTATCGTGTTAAAATCTAAAGTTGGCACGATCACAAACAAATAACGAATAAATGTTTTCAGGAACACCGTTCCTATATGAAATCTATATGTTTGTCTGTGTGTGTGTCGCTTTTTTTTTCGAATATTCGAATTTTGACTTCAAATTCGGATTCAGCATAAAAATGTAGAATAGGAATGTCTGAAAAACCAACCTCCTATCTCTTAAGGAACATAATCAAAATGGCTTTGTCGGCCATTAAAAAAAATTTTGGAATTTTTATTTCAAATTTGAAAATTAAATTAAAAAGTAGAATAGGAATGTCTTAAAACCAATATCATATTTCTTAAGGAACATGGTCAAAATGGCCAACAAAGTTTTAAAAAAAAAATGTTATATAATTGACGAGCCAGGTGTTCCTCTGGCAATTCAAGCTTGCGCATTCTCAACTGGTTATATTTGAAGTCCATAGAATTGGATTGGATGTGGACAGCCTGTAAGTTACGATTCCGTAGTATTGGTATACATATAACCTTTGCCTATACTGCGTCGGGCGGCAAACAAAAAACATTCGACTCGCCTTGATCTGCCTCAGAGGTTACCACAGCTTATGAAAACTTGCAATATTAAAAACATTGCTTGCGCGTCACTGCTTGCGCAACAACTCCTTACGTACATACTGGAATCCTCAAGAACATTACAACTCTTTAGGTACTTAGTTGATACCTGACAGTGATATTTTATGTAGTGGAGGGACTTCCCCGGGCGAATTTTTGTTGAATACAGTTACGCCGTACGTCTCTTTTGCTAGAGTCTCGATTGTTAGGTGGCAGAGTCCACCTCGCGCAAATGAGATCAGCCTTTGCTGTTATGGAGATGTCATCATCCACTTACACCTCAATGTTTTGCAAGTAGCAATTATGCTTTGGTTAAATACACACAACGGGCCGCGCAGGCCAGCGGTGTCGCCGTCAACATTTTAATAGGGACAGAACATGCCGCTCGAAGCTAAATAGTACCAAGGTACGAAAACCAATGTTATTCATCCAATGGAGCACCTGCGTGCATTTGCCGTAAACTATACTTCGACTAATAGCCTGCATCATTTGAGAGGCTAAGCATGTGAACAATCGTGGGATCTGTAGATTCAACACACAGGCATTGCTGTAAAATACTCGTAGTAGGACATACTGAGTGCGCAAACTCAGACAGTTTTTGTTACCGTCACGAGAGCCCACAAAAGGAGTCAGGACGCGACGGACCAATGGTCAGTGTCCGACTCCGATAATGATAATAATGACATATTCACTTGTATTCAACACAAAACACTATTATTGGTAGCCATATACATATTTATATAAACTATAGTTATTTATATAAATATTTCTGTTACCAATAGTTAAATAGCTCAAAATAGTTTAGTTAGAACAACTTAACTGTTAAATTAATAATAACAAATATTTAAGTACATAGAAACCAATAGTTAACATCAAAATTCGTTAAATATTGGCATAAATAGTTACGCTGTGAGCACTTCAACACAAATAGCAAAAAATTAAGGTCACCAGTAAGCTCCTAAGGAGTTGCTGTGTAAGCAGCAGAGGAGGCATCGCGCGAGTGATACTGAAAATATACAAGTGTTAATAGGCTACGGTAACTACTTTACATCAGGTGGTCCGTATGCATAGTTTTATACATAGTATAAAAAGAAAACAGAAAAATACCTTATTTAAGAGAGGTAGAGCGTATCAAAATAGTCCGTCTGGCGAAGTACCTCCACCTCACAGATAACCGCAGCCAAATGACAACAGGGTTGTTGTGTTCCTGCGTGTCACTGAGGTCACCAATAAACTCCTAAAAAGTTGCTGTGTTAGCAGCAGAGGAGGCATCGCGCGAGTGATACATAAGCGTTCATAGGCTACGGTATGCGCTTTACATTAGGTGGGCCGTATGCTTGTATGTCTTCCGAAATTGCATGCAATAGCATAGATTATGTTCTCATAAATATACTGAGAGGTAACCGTGAGGATATTTATTTCTTTTAATAGTTCTCTAAGTGATTCCCCGGAGCGCGTGTTATAAATAGAACGGAGGATTCTTTTTAATAATATAAAAATAGTTTTCAATATCAGCCGCTTTTCCGGACAATGTGAAAAAGTGTGGTATACACACGACATAATGCTGTGAAAGTAACTGTAATAGACCATGCGCGCAGTAGCCATATCCGCCAATTGTCTAACTCTGCCAACTGCATATGCGGATGAACTGAGCTTACTGGCCGGTTTATTTATGTGGGGGGCCCACTGCTATGTTGAGTCTATTGTAATTCTAAGAAATACAGTATCATTAATAGTTTCTAATACATTAAGGTCAATGAGAACTTCTGTATTGGCAATATCTGAGTTTAGAAAGAAAAAAAAATTGAATAGAATGGAAGATAAAACACTATTTACTTTGTCAATAGTTTCGATAATATACAGTATATTGATCAGTAGACAGTAATTGTAATTCCTCCTACAGAGAGTCATTGTAATTGAACTGAGTGTTTATATTAAAACAATAGTGAGTAAAAATTGTATTATATACACATGCAAATAAATTATTTCATTTTTGGACACGAAATATAAAATAAACGTCGCCAACACATTCACTTAAGAATAGAAAAAGTGTATGAGTTAATTCTATCGTCACCTTTCAGACTTTGTTCACCGATAAGTTATGCCAGCCTTATTTTTTGTTATTATTGTTTGAACACCAGTTTAAGATATCAAATTTCAAACTTGCGTATTATATTTAACTAAATACTCGAATTTCTGGTATAAAGTACCAGCATACTAAAAACATTCGAATAGTATTACTTCCAAAGAGATTTTGCAGTTGCCAAGCATCTCTCTAGATAAAAGGCTATCTGTTTACCAAATTCGAAATCTTTAGCCCGTATTACTCGTATTTCCAAAATATTTTTATGGAGACATCAAACAATACCCCGATATGAACTCGTTCGATAATGATGCCAGCCTTATTTTTTGTTACATAATATATATTCAACTATTCGTTTATTCATCGATACTATGTTGAGAAAAAATGAAAGCTTATTAAGACAAAGTTTGCGTTAGTATAAATTCCGTCTGCATTGTATCAATATGGTTTCATACATGTGCATGTGTGCATTATCTGCTCAATGTATATTTTTGTGCTTACATAAGTTGGAAAGCACAAACATATTTATTTTGTGCTTATATATTATGTTTAGATTATAAAATTGTTATTTATACGTTGACATCTTTATTTTATAGTTTACCTAAGTCAATCACTATTATTTATTACGATCAAATTAAGAACAAGCGCAAATATTAATGTACATACTGCAGCCGCATTAAAATACATACAGTAAACATTTTGAGAAATGTATTTCGAATACGAGATTAAGAAATTCATAATCTACCTGGGTGGATCCTGGGTACCTATACCATAAGTCTTAATGCAAGTAAGTCTCAGTAAACTTCTAAAAAGCGGTTGGGTTAGCCGCGCGGATTGCAACACGCTTCAAGAATGTACTCAAAAATGTCATGTACCTCTTGTAAACTTGTGAATATATGTATTTTTATACAATGTCGATTGCAAGTACTCGTAATATCGTTTGTAATTTTTTTTTGCAGATTGCTAACTCCGCTGGTAATTAAATTTATTATGTAAGGTAGTAAAAAGCCCTGTTTTGGAATCAGTAGTCATTATGTTATAGAATATTGGATCTACATATAACTAAACTTTTATGAAACTTTTATTTTTTCAACTCTTTACATATTTTGAATTTGGAACGCGTTTATTATGTTAAAAAATTCTTTCAATTTCCCGCCGTTTTATATATTTTTTCGTGTTTATTATCAAATTACAATATGGAATGGGGTGTTAAAGAAAATATGATTGCAGTGATTGCCTTGCACAAAATGGGTATGGAGTCGTCGGTCATGTTCAAGACAGTTCAAAAGCTTGTTATCAGCCGTATGTACGTATATTATTCTATCGACAGATATACTAACAATTCCTCTGTTAAAGAACATAAAAGATCAGGGCGACCGCGTGCTGTTAGAACTTCAAAGGCTCTTAATCTCTCAGGTACCGAGTACCTTTATCGAACCACGTACTTTAAGTATATGGAATAACTGTAAACCCGGGTCTTGACCGGTTGCTATTAAAGCCAGAATTCGTCGTAACCCCATTAAGAAACAAAAAATCTTATCGCGAGAAATGAAAATACCCGCTTGGACTCTGTCGCGTGTAATAAAAAAAGACAGAAGCTCGACCAAAACGCATTCTGTTCCGATACTCAAGTGAAAGGTATAGAAATATCCACCATACTGATGAAAACATTTTCACGATTGAAGAGTACTCAACAAGCAAAATGGCAAATTGTATTCACACAGTTTTAAAGAAGCCCCCAAAGTCGTTAGATAGGTACAACGTGGTCATCATCCTGCGTCTATAATGGTTTGGTAGGGGGTGTCTTATTAAGGAGTCATTCACAAAACTTCATTTTTGTAAAAAAGGAGTGAAGACTTCAGCCAAAGTGTTCAACAGACTGTCTTGGATTGTGTTGTGAAACCTCTCAGCAATACACTTTTTAAAAATGTACCGTGTTCTTTCCAGCAGGACTCTGCACATGGTCACAAGGCATGAACTACCCAAGCCTGGTTCGAAACCAACGTTCCGGACTTTATAAGAGCTGAAGACTGACCCTTGTCTAGCCCAGATCTGAACTCCTTAGACTACAAATTATGATCAGTTTTAGAGGACATGGCCTACTCGAAATGACACGGCGACATTGTGTCTCTTAAGAGATCTCTGGAGCAAGCAGTGCCTAAATTTCCCATGAAAACAGTACGCCAGGCTTGTATCAAAGACAAAGGTGTTCAATAGAATCATTATTTTTTGCTGAGGCTTCCATAAATATGTACATATAAGGTTTAAGATTACATTATTTCATAAAAAAATAAATGCATATTTTTTATGAAATCATTTGTCAGTTCGGCCATAAATTCTGTGACAAATGATTTCATAAAAAATATTAGATAAACGCTTGTATTTATTCAGTTCAATTTAGGAAATATTGTTTGGTATGAGAGGTAGATAAAAATTAACGAACAGAAAATTTTTTCATTTATTAGTATGTCACTCTTTTATTAACTGGTTCTCTGAAGCTGTAGGAGGGAAAATCTCATTTTAATTTTAATTGCAATAATCAATTTTTTCTAATATCTTATTAAAAAAATAAATGATAATACTTATATAACTTTATAAAGATGAGAGCATTAGATTAGCTGATATCATTGACAAGGGACTGACACAAACAGTTATTTTAATTGAGTTATTTGGAATCTATTTACGATTCGGAATATGTTTCACGATGTCAGAGTCGAATAAAATCACGACTACTAACCAACCTTCCTCTTTTCGCTTCATTCAATCAAACACAAAGTAAATACTTACATATGTTCATTCAGCATTGCTATGTACGTCAGGGTATATTTTAAATTAATGCATACGCTTAGTTAATCCTTATAGAACGGCAAGAGCTAATGAGAACATTATTAAATCAACCGTAGTCAGTCTCTTCATTATTAAAATTCAGCAAATCCAACCCTACAGACTTGCAAAGTAGATGAATGTAACAATATTTTAAATCAACGGATTTCGAAAATGTTAGAGCGCTGCTAATTTTTGATATAACTTTGTAAGTATTTATCCTAAGTCAACATAATAGGATCTCAAACTAAATATAGCGGCCATGGTCTGCGTCAAAGCAGCACGATGAAACTTAATTATCACGAAGTTAACTTACTTATCTACATCGAAATATAAATTTCCATATACACTAAACTCGCAAATACATCATACATTATCCACTGATTCTGCAAATCCATAGATTGATTCTGAATGATTCTGCAAGGATCACTATATCGAAAAGTAATCTTCCCACACAATAAATATTTTTAAAAAAACTATCTAACGTCACCCCACACCATGGATAAAAAATTCATCCCCACTTTACATGTAGGCGAGTTACCACCAAAAATTTTTTTTTTATGCTTTAATTCTACCATTTTGTCAGCATAGTTAATTTGTATATACATGCGAAACTACAGTTTTCTAGTATCAAGCATCTCTGAGCTAGGCCGCGGACAGACGGACAAGGCGAAACTATAAGGGTTCCTTGTTTACTGCGGAACCCTAACAATTACCGTCGATACGCGAATGAACCCAACGGTTTAGTTAAGTAACTGCGTGAAAGAATAACTATAAATAGCATGAATAGGACTTATGAAAATATCAGGTTCGAATACTAAAACCTTATTGAACGAAATAAAGAAGTCTCCAACCAAGTAGTTTGTAGACACTCAGAGTCGATAAGAAAAAGTCTAGTATATTTTTGCATATAGGAGATGTAAGAACTTCAGAATACTGTGAAGGGGTTTGTGACTAACTGCGCAGTGCAAGTGTCCCAGGAATTTATGGTATGACGACTTATTATTTATTCGTAGGGTATGACGCTTGAAAAATAAAACGGTAGCGTAAATTGATGTGATAAAGATATGTTTTGGTTATTTAATCGGCACATAAATTTACAGCAACAATTCCAAAACATTTATGCGGTAGTTGACATGATAATGAACAACTGATACATTACATGCGATTACATTAGGATTAATTTACTTATCTAAATGAGGCTAACTTCAGAAACACAGTGACACTGTCAATAGACACATAGGCATCCAGACAATGTTCATAGATGTTATCTATTACAATTATTGCCCTTACAGTGGGTGCCCTGCTGCACACGGCCACTGCACTCAGATGTAACAGCGAACGACGATGTAACGACATATCATTAATAAGGCACTCTTAATGAGATACTTTCTAAAGCACGTGGATTATCTACATTGTTATTAAACACCAGCCGTGTACTAGCAACTGAATTCTAGGGATTCCATTCCAATCATGCCCAGTACAGAACAGAATGGTATAGGTACCGCTTCTTGGAAAAAATTGAGCAATTTCTTTTGTGTTTTTTCAATAAACTGAATGTAATTCTTTTCGGAAGAGTCCCAAACAATTCCACCATGTTCTAATATACTGCGCACATATGCATTGTAAAAGAAAACTGTAGGTCTGACACAGTTGAATTGAGAAATTATGAAATAGTAATTAATTAGTTCGTCTTACACAGGGTCTTACTCAAATGGTTGAAAAATATTTTTAAGTTAATATCGAGCATTGGGGTCTTTGTTTGCTCTAGGTCATATTGCTCGTCAAGTCTTTCGAGCGCTACGCCAAGTAAGCTGGATTTATACTATGATGGAGATCGAAGTCGAGTGAATGTCATTATATTACATTTAAAGAAGTTGTAATTCAAATTGTTTCCTCGACTACACTCTCCTACCACATGATATTGTATCAGGCTATAGTGTCTGACTATCATCAATTCCATCACTACCCAAGAATATTTTTATGTCATCGGCAATCATAAGACGTTTTGGTGTTAGAAATGACGTCTGGCAGGTCATTTGCTGTAATTAAAAACCTACCTACATTTCACTACGACGCAGTATTAGTGAAATGCTGAGTTGATTATGGCAAGCATCCGGCAAAGCCAAAGCATCGATATCATTTGAAATACTCTGTACTTTGTACGAAGCCTGTGCAAAACTATACTAAAATGAGATCATTGCAAACATTATAACATAATGTTATATTGTATTATAATTCGCTAAATTGTGCAAATTGAGATTTGACATTCTGGCTACACGCATTGAAATTAAAACATTCTAATGTTCATCAAGTGAAGGAAATTTACAAATATTATTTATTATCAACTCAATTTTAAACATCAAGATACTGTATATAACTTGGTGGCAAATATATAACACAATATAAAAGTTTTACATTTTACCAGCAATAATCGCACATAGTACTCGTACTTCCTTATCTCGGGTGTGATGTCATCTATATCAGTAGTTAATTCGAACATGATATGCGAATGTTGGAGGGAAAACAAGAATAATTGAATTAAGTAAGTATCTAGTCAAGGCTAAGTTACGGCAAGATATACCAAAGTACCTCCGTCTCACAGAAAACCGCAGCCAAATAATTATGCTCTGGAGGACTTTTGTGTTCCTGCGTGTGAGTGAGGTTACCAATAAGCTCCAAGGGAGTTGCTGTGTCAGCAGCTAAGGTGGCATCGCGCAAGTGATATTTAATGTGATACAAGCGCTCATAGGCTACGTAACCGCTTTACATCACGTGAGCCGTGTGCTTGTATGCCTCCAGACATTTAATGAAAAGAAAACTAACTACTTACAAAAGAGAGAATTTAAGACTTCGCAGAGGACGGATTTTAACAACTTCCTGGCGGGTTGTTATGTCCCTGTGAACGTGTGAATGTCTGTTAGCAACAGATATCCTCTCAAAATTGGTGTAGAACAACTCCGATGATTTTAAAACATAAATCTATCAACAAATTAATATTTCAACATTCAAGAGATTAGAATAAAAAACAAATTACAATAGCTCGACCTCGAATGGAGAGTAAATTAGAAACCCCAGTTTCGACGACCATGCTAGGTATAAAAAATTATAGGCATACAAATTAGTAAGTTCGATATCCAACAATTATCGAGTCGTCTTTATTTATAAGTCTCTTATGAAATGGTGGCGTGTTACAATCCAAATAACTCCCTCGTTAACTATACGTACACATACTTGCGATTTAACCACGGAATTATTTCAGGAAAACTGGTCTAAATTAGAACTTTTGTTCTTCGTAAAAGATTGTAATGTTACAACCTTATTTAATGATTTATATAGACTCTTTTCTTTGCATGCTCTGTTTAGTTTATGACAATTTGTCAAAAATATTATTTGTAATTCAAAATTTTAAAATATTACATTTTAGTGTCGGAAAACAGAAAACAAGTCAGTCTGGAGGAAGCTTTCGAGAAGGAGAGATTCGGTGTACAACGTCTGAGACCACCAGCCTCCTGCTGAGGGCTACGTGGTGAAACCTCGGGATATTACTACCCTTTTCCAAACTCGATAATTTCCGGACATCTAACTAATCTAAAAATTATAATACCTGCAGCCCCTGTTGTGGACTACGGCGGCTGACAAAGATACCGCTGCGGTGTTGGTCCGTAAGGCGGTCCCCACCATTACCAACAACTTCTACGTCTGGATCTGCGTGCTGGCTAGCACGCTAACCTGCCGTCTACAGTCGTCGACCACTATAGCCGGCGGCCACTAAGTACACCCACCAGTGATTCTATCAGTGATATACCGGTTAGACAAATTAAAGCGCGAGTTCTTAAAGACCTTATTTAGCCGAACTTTAAGTGAACCCTTTTTTATATTTATTATATTTTGTAAAATAGACCTATTAAATTAGTATCGCTTTTAATACTCCCTTTTCTTCATCTAGTAACATAACAATTTGGCGCCTAACAGACCTGACCTCGACCCTGACATTAGTCTTCTCTAAATTCTAATTATATTTTGTAAAATAGACCTATTAAATTAGTATCGCTTTTAATACTCCCTTTTCTTCATCTAGTAACAACAAGATATTGTAGAATATTACCTCTAAGACTTGGAATTTTCTTGAAATTTCTACAATTTGTATGTGAGAACCGCACACCTTCTTTGACATTCGTAGATCTTTTCACACACGCTTGTCGCTTTCCAGGTCTCCTGGCATCTTTTTCTGATGAAATATCACCAATTATATCATGGTAGGAAAACCTTGGCCTTCCTCGGCTCATACATTCTTCCACTTTTGCATTGTATATATCTTTCTTCTTTATTTTATCCTGCATTCTTTCTACATTTCCGACCCAATGGAGCATGTCTTTTCTAATCTTAGCGCATCAGTATCAACTCTATTTTAGATCAACTTTGTTTCTTATATCATCATTGACAATGCGGTCAGCAAACGTAACGTCACAAATTTTGTGCAATGCTCGCATCTCGACCGCGTTACTTCTACTTTCATGCTCTCTCTCTCTCTGCTATACCCAGCTATTACTACCATAAGTTAGCGTTAGGATTAGCATCTTGATCTAGAGAAGCACAACGACGCCATATTTACAAATCCGTTGAAAATGGAATTCCATCTAACGACACTTCATCCTTCCTACCATCACATTGATCCTCAATAATTCCATTAGCTCTGGAGTTTTCTCAACACGTGGAAAGTTGCACAAGTTATCCCATTGTCTAAGAAATCCAATCCTTCGTTTTTTTCCTACTACCGCCCCAATTCTATTCATCCATTCCTATCTAAAGTCATGGAGCGCCTAGTTCAGCAAGAACTGATTCTTTTTCTAAATAGAAATCACATCCTCAATCCCTTCCAACCTGGTTTCCGTCCCGGTCATAGTACGGCAACCGCTCATGTAAAAATTACTGCCGACATCCGTTTCTATATGTACAAATCACACCTTACGATTTTAACGCTACTGGACTTCAGCATCATGTTAACACTGTAGATTTCGACGTTCTACTGAAACAGTTGCGTTATCTCAACATATCTCCAACGGTAATTTTTCAAAAATTTCTTCATATTTGGTTTCAAAACAAATATAGGTATTTGAAAGAGAAGAAACCAGAACCAATGTAAGGATTACGGTTGATGATGAAGTATTGGAACAAGTGGATGAGATTGTATATTTTGCATGCGCTTTCAGCAGGGATGAAAGTTACACCGCAGATGTTGAAAGACGAGTGAGTGCTGGGAATAGTGTGAATGGAGCGTAGGGAAAACTTCTTGGCAGTAAAAACATGAGTCAGAAAGCATAGCGCGCTATACACAATGCAGTGCTGATCCCAACGATTACTTATGGAAGAGAGAGCTAGGTATGGCAGAGAGAGCATGAAAGTAGGATAAACGCCATCGAAATGCGAGCGTTGCGCAAAATTACCGTAACCCATGTACACCGTATTCGCAATGATGATGTTAGCAACAGAGTTGGTTTGAAAGAGAGCATCGATGTTAAAATAAGAAGGGGCATGCTCCGTTGATTCAGACATGTAGAAAGAACACCTACAGGATGCAAGAATGACGAAGCAGATATATAATGCAAAAGAGGAAAGATGTAGGAGCCGAGGAAGAAAAAGACTTACCTACCATGATCAAATTGGCTGTGTTCTGCCAGAAGCCCTAGAAACCGGCGAACGTGTATGAGAAGAGCAATGAATGTTGAAGAAGCTATTGAGGTATGTAAGAATCGAGTCACGTGGTGCACGGTTCTCTCTGCCTAACCCGCAAGGGATTTGGCGCGAAGTTATAGAAAGATTAGAGATAGATAATTCACTTCAAGCGTTTATTTGTTGAAGTAAAATATGGGTAATGTACAGATATTCACAACGTTTAAGGTGCATATTTTATTCTATAATTTCACGCCAAATCCCTTGAGAAGGTAGGCAGAGAGAACCGAACACCATATAACTTGATCCTTACACGCCTCACTCGCTTCTTTAACATTCGTAAATTAATAATCCTTATTTTACGGTTTCAATTGGCGTGCAAAATTACCTGTATGTATAAAAGAAACAAAAACTTTTCAAACAATCTAGTAATTTATAATAAACATATTTATCACAATTATTAATTTATATGTAAATGTAAAATAATAAATATTATGAAATAAATTAACTAATTGTCAATTTATTTAATAATTAAGTAACACAATTGCCAAAATAATCAATTTTATATTTATTTGGATGTCAATTGTTTGTACTTTTATCATGAACGTAATTATAACAATGTTAGCAGCATTTATCCAAAAGCTATGCGACCATTATTTTTTTTTAATGATGTATAGAATGATAATAATATATATATATATATATATATATATATATATATATATATATATTGATTTATTTGCATAGGTTCGGTAGTAATTTGGAAAGCATTAGGCATACAATAACAATTTTTTTAAATGAATTATTTATTAAATATCTAATCAGACGCATAACAAAAGCTAATGTTTTCTTCGAAAATAATGTCTCTAAAATTAGGTACCTATCGATTTTTAGAAACAATCAATATATTATAGCAACGAATACTAAACTGGGTCTTTTCTCAACATCGGAAAATAAAGTTTTTACTCATCAGAGTCACAAACAGCTATCGGAAAAACTCTTTTGAAAAAAGTAGCAAACTGGGTCGTACAGACTTGTTATTTTATCAACACTGGAACTACCTAGTCTTCCTATTAAACTTTGTAATTATACATTATCTCCTATAGCTTTTTCACTGCCAAATGATCGATCTAACAGACCAGCTTTGGTTTGTGTCAACAAGATTTCGGGATATAGCTGGAGGCCCTAGTAAAATGAAGATGGGATGAGTTAAGCAGGTGTCCCCTGGTGACCCACTACAGTGCTAGCGCAGCTTGAACAGGTAAAGAAACGGTGGTAATATGCAGCGAGGTAGATACCAGGTGGAGGTAGAGATACAGATCAAATAAAGGGGGCTTAGGAGTATAGTTGACCCCAAAATCAAGATTATATATATTTTAAGTAAGGAATAAAACGTTAGTACAGTTTCTACGAGTAGTTTTCATAACTATAACACTCATAAACATGACTATTCAATGGATGATTCTGATGACAGTGATGATAATGAGTGAAAATTTAGTTAATAAGTTTTTAGTTAAGCATCTATTATAAGATTTTATAGTTAGATTTAAGGTTACATTAATTTATAAAGTTGTTTTAAAAATATATTGTGTAAATAATCACCGAATATTTACACAATTTTTTTTCATACCATCCCCACTCACTAACACACGGCATACCTACTCAAAGTTACATATCTATGCATATTAACTTCATTCTGAACTAAAAATCAACATAAATAATTTTGTCCAGCTAGCTTGTTCTACGCGAACCGCTACGGTTGAATATAATGAACAGTGGTAAACTAATCGTATCGACAGTATGTTTTAAGATAAAAGGAAGTAGGGCATTAAAAGGAAGTAGGGCATCTGGACCTGCACCGTTATTTATATTCAAGGATTTAAGTTCTCTAATTATCATGTATCTGCTTATGTGTTTGTCAGATACGATTGTGTCGCTGTTTGGATATAATGGTAAGCAATGAGTATCGAATTTCAAAGGGATACTATTTTCATAAACAGAACTGAAAAAGTCTAAAAAAAGGTTGCAGATCTCGATCGGATTATCACATTTTGTTTCGTTGTAAGTTATTTCGCTTGGAACTCCGGTTTTTTTTTTGACTGTTTACAAAAGACCAGAAAGAATTAACATCATTTCTCAAACCTTCCTCTATAGAATCAATGTATTTTCCAAAACACTCTGCACAAACAGACTTGAATTTATCACGAAGGATTGAGAATGTTTCAAAATCAGCTCTTTTAATATATTTTTTCCATTTAACCCAGGCTTTCTGCTTATTTTGAAAGATATGATTAAACAATATTAATACACATTATGTGTACCTTGTCATTATACTCGTACCTACTATTCTTACAAGTTATCGCATGCACAGTGTACTTAAAGTTACCAAGCTACAAAGCAGTACAGTGAAAGTTGCAAAATATACCAGTCGTAAAAGTCAACAAATTGTCTTTAAACGCTAAAAAAATACACACTACAAAATGGGGGCACGGATAGCGCATAAGTTTTTTCTCGTTTGTGTCATAAAGCGTAGAGGTAATTTCGAGCGGGTGCAATTTATATTTTGCAGTGAACAGTTCCGCGTGTCGGCACAGTGAATAAAGACTTCGCCACTTGCACCCACTCAACTATTCTATACAAACGTGCACCAATTTACTTTGAGCTACAGTTGAAAGGAAACTTTTTAAAAATCTACGTCAACACTTGGACATAGAACTTAATTCGTGATTTAAACGATACATTACGCTTACATAAATATTTCTACCTAGTTCATCCGTTACGGCACAACAATATATATTTAAATGCACAATACAAATCTGTATACATTATCACTTTATAATTTTATGTTATATAATGTATATAACATATAATTATAAAGTGTGATTAAGTTGTTTCTTTTTCTGTACAAATAATCTCTGGACTGAGACTGACTACTCGATTGAATATTAAAATGACATTCTGATTAACAAATTTGAAAATGGAGCGTAAAAAGGATACTACCTACTACTACTAAAGAAAGATATTTCTCTATTTACGGTTATGGTGCGTAGCGTGATACTGACGTATACCATGACTGCTAGTCTAAAATTTACAAAATATTACTTGTCTGGATAAATAAAAATAATTATAATAAATAAAACAAATGTTTTTACAGTAAATTGTATTTACGTGTGTTTATCAGATATCTAGTACCATGGACCACTAGTCCATGATACAAAGTTTGCATAGTATAGGAGTCGATGGCGCTGTTTAATTTGTCCGAAAATTTTTTAAGGTGATACTTGTACATATACTCTTGATTACACCTTTGTGAGAATGTATATGTTACGTCCCGTTCCGCAATTCACCTTGTAAGGAATACGGATGCACATATCGTGCTCGGTAGTACGGGCGATTTTCACAGCATTCCTGATATGATGTGCGATATGACGTGCCTCACTTCTCTTGTCGGTTATTTTTTCTGATATTCAAATAAATATTCCATGACCTATCGTTGCAATTTAAAATCAAAGAGAGGAAGGATCCAGCGGGAGGTCGTGCTATGCTCCACCTCCTCTGATCTTATATCTGTCGCGGAAGGACATAGCAAGACTTCTTGCTCTAAATATCCGTCTGGGGAAGCACCTCCACCTTACAGAAGACCGCAGCTAAATAACAACTCCGGAAGGATTGTTGTGTTCCTGTGCGTGAGTAAGGTCGCCAGTTAACTGAGAGGTCGTTGTGCGGACAGCAGAAGGACCGGTGGATGTCGAATCGCCACTAGCCGTGTGGGCGCGGCAGGCTGGCGCGGTGGTCAGGGAAACTCGGTGAAACGGTTGACCGCTGGCCGCCCGCAGGTTAGTAGGGTTTCCGATGCCGGGAATCACTTAATCTCCGCCCCGGGAGGCTGAACCGCCAGCCTGTGAAAAGTCCCTGTTGCAGTGGGCGTGCAGAAGGGGAGTACCGGGGGTCCTTCCGCCCGCCGCGCCAGCAAACCGCATAACCCGCACGGTACTGTGGCGAAAGACACCGCTCTTTTTGTCCTTCACTTTGTCCGTTTGACTTCTCATTTTCAAAAATGGTTCTACAGCGGCCACCCCCACCACAACAATATGTAGACGTTTGCAACATTCGAACGTCAACGCGGTCCATCATCACCTGGAAACCGCGCGGCCGATGATTCTTTTGCTCACGAAGACACAAATACCCTCACCGGCCGACACTTCTTACTTGCACTGCCCCGGGTACAAACTGGAGCACTTGTTTGTGCGTCATGCCGGGGTATGCTTGTTCGTTCAGGAGGATATTTGTTGTCGCCGATTGCATAATCTTGAAGACAGACCTGTCAATATTATGGGTACATATGAATCATGGCGGCCACACCCGGATCTACGCGTGCCTTTACAGGTCTCATAGCTATGATACAAGCACAGCTCGGTTATCTGAGCACCTGCAAACGGTGACATACAGAGTTAGTAATTTTGGGAGACTTCAATGCCCACCATGCCGAGTGGCTTGGCTCTCGGTGCACTGACTACGCGAGGAGATCTGCTCATGAATTTGCTCTGGCTTATGGTTTCTCTCAGCTGGTTCATTCTCCCACGAGAATACCAGATGTAGAGGACCATGAAAGCTCTCTACTGGACCTTCTGCTGACCACACATCCGGATGAGTATAACATCTAAGTGGATGTGCCGCTTGGCTCGTCGAATCATTCGGACCCAAGTGCCTTGAGACCTCATCCGGACCCAAGTACCTTGCACCAGACGCGACCCACCTCGGCCTGCCCTGATGTCGACGCGTAT
This sequence comes from Pyralis farinalis, assembly GCA_947507595.1. NCBI lineage: Eukaryota > Metazoa > Arthropoda > Insecta > Lepidoptera > Pyralidae > Pyralis > Pyralis farinalis. The sequence continues at coordinate 22,430,980 of OX382264.1, read as the reverse complement.
GGCACTATAAATCGGCAGACTGGGATGGATTGCGAATTCTACGCATCGTAGCCATGGAGGCAGCTGTAAATATTGATTCCTGCGCAACTGCGGTGGCTGCGGCGATATTAGATGGCATGGAATGCTTCATTCCGAATCGCCTGATAGCTACTGCGGAAGCTAAAAAGAAGCCGTGGTTTAATCGGCATTGTAAGGAATCCAATCTTCTTAAGCAGGCTGCTTACAATGCTTGGACTGGCGCGGCGGGCGGCGCGTGCTAATGGGGATCCTAGTATCTCTGTTTTGAAGCGCAAATTGAATGCTGCCTCGAGGTCCAGTAAAAGGGTGGTTGCTAGAGCAAAATTCGATTTCGTTGGCAGAGTTGGCGAGCGGCTTGCGAGCTTTCCCTCTGGGAGCCGTGCTTTCTGATCGCTCGCTAAAGCTGCCAAAGCTGCTGGCAGTTTGGCCCATAGCGCGAAGGAGAAAGCCGATTTACTCGGTAATCTCTTTGCGTCTAACTCGAATATGAATGACGGGGGAGCAGTGCCACCTACCATCCCGTGGTGCAGTAGCTCAGAGCCGGAAATCTCCATTACCCATTGAGATGTCCGGTGGGCCTTACTCTCTCTCTCGACATTCATAAATCGAGTGGACCGGATGGTATACTGGCAGTGGTGCTGAAGCTGTGTACTCCTGAGTTGTGTTGCTTTTCGTGCTCTCCTACTTCACTGGTACAAGTTCCGACTTCATGGAAGACCGCCAATGTGCACCCGATGCCCAAAAAGGGTGATAGATCAGACCCATCGAATTACAGGCCTATCGCCATAACCTCCCTTCTCTCCAAGCTGATGGAGCGTGTGATAAACACACGACTCCTAGGATACCTAGAGGATCACGACTTGATTAGCGACCGTCAATACGGTTTCCGCCATGGTCGCTCAACTGGTGATCTTCTAGTGTATCTTACACACCGCTGGGCTTTGGCGACAGAGAGTCAAGGTGAGGCATTGGCTGTTACCCTAGATATGGCGAAGTACGGCGAAGGCGTTCGACCGGGTCTGGCATCGGAGTATTCTATCGAAGTAACCATCATACGGGCTGCCCGAGGGTTGGTGCAAATGGGTCACCAGCTTTTTATCCAAAAGATGCATAAAAGCCGGGGTTGACGGTGGATGCTCCGATAGTAGTGATATCAATGCTGGCGTCCCTCAGGGTTCTGTACTGTCTCTGTTTACAATCAGGCAGGCCGTATGCTTGATTGACTTCAAAAGAATATAAACTCTAGAATATTATGCCGATAGGATAGTATAGTAAGAGTATATTAGTAAGAATATTCTATTTCATCCTTGCGTTCCTAAATTAAGCACTACGTTTAGAGTTTCTCATCAAAATAAAGCAGGCAAAAATCTGCTATATATTGATGAAAAGAATAAGAGAAGAGAGACTTGACTATGTATGTAATACAAAGATTGAATAGGCGTAAGCTTAATTTATTTATGCTAATACAAAATTAATGTATAGAAGTAAAATTTACTAGTCTCAAATTACTTCTATTCAATCAATGATTCTTTTAACTATAAATTCTAGGTCAATTTAGCTGACATTTTATTTTAATGTTTGATATTCTTTTTGTAACGTATAATTTATACAAAAAAGGTAGACTCATATATATATATAGTGAAGTATGCAAGGACCGCGTCTTATGGCGCTCGGTTCTCTCTGCCTACCCCGCAAGGCATATATGAATATAAATGCAATAATTTGGTAAAAATATGTTGAAAACAAAATTATAACTTCTAATAACTTATAGTTTAACCATATCCTGTGCAAATAAAATATCATTTCAATTCATAACACAAGTGCAAGAAAAAAATCTCGAAATATACATGTTGTAGTTAAGTTATAAAAAAAAAAAAACATATTTTCATAATAATTAGCTCATGTTAAAACCTATGTAGTATCGCTTGTCCCAGATTCTTGAAATCTGACTTTGCGGCTATCCACTAAACATACACCAAATTCAGCACTTATAATATTATATACATTTCGTATTAAATTAAAACCGTTTTGATTCATTAGGGAGCACACATATTAGCATCATCACGTACTATATATTTAGTATGTACCATTAATTAATGTGTCATTTTATCAGTTTTAGCGACAGGTAAATTTTCTTAATTTTGTAGATTTTAATAATAAACCATTCAGCTTAATCATCTACAATTTAACATACATTCTCTCAGTCAACTAACATCAATAACCTCAGTGCGTACCAATAAACTATATACTAACTGTCTAACCACTAATCACAACCCACTACAGGGATGAACATACTAGGTAGAATTTAAGAGCAAAAAAGAAGGAAACACTTTCGCGAGTTCAACTCGCATCTATCTGGTCTTCTAAAATAAATGTATCTATAACTTAAGTAACGTACTAGAATATCTAATGTATATACATACGAAATAATAGTTAATTGACTATCTTAACTTTATAACTCAGAACAAAATGAGCGTTTTTGATTTTTTTATGCAAACTACATGAGTTTACTAAAAAAACGAAAAAATATGTACTAAGAATTTTCAAAACATTGTAATTATGAAATTAAAGTTTACCGAAAACTATATAAAGAAAGTTTCCAACGTTTGATTGGTCCTACGTAAGTTTGGGCAAGTTGTTCATTAAAGTCTGTTTTTATGGTTTCTAAACCCTTCTTAATTTCAATAAATCTTATCTTTTCTCAGCGTATATACGAGTATACTAGTAGCTATGTAAATTTGAATACACAGTACTTGTTACGCATGATTTCAATGTCATCAAAGTGCTGAAGCCTACATTTTTTAACTGTGACGTTTTTAATCTCGTATCAGTCAAATGGAGATTCAGCCAGCCATCCCTTTGAAAATTCTTTTTTAATGCTGACAGATGGTAATTTGATACGGCAATTAATAAATGTCCATGGCGTAAAAGGAAGGAGGATATGACAATAGAGATGGTGGAATGATGGCTTTTCGAATATGCGACAGATTTTTTCATGCCTTTAATCTAACTACTTTACAGGGCAGTGATAGCTCAGAGGATAACTTATGGACTTATTATTCGATGGTCCCGCGATCGAATCCTGGTGTGGGCATGTACCACTAAATTCGTGTTTTCAGATTTATGTACATATTCGTAATTATCACTTGCACGGCGGTGAAGAAAAACATCATGAGGAAACCCGCATGTCTAAGAAATTATATTTCGGAAGACGTGTGACCTAACCTAAGAAAAGTCTGATTTTCCCTCTGGATTGTGGAGGTCTAACAGTCGTTCCATGTAAAAAAATCTGTATCTTCGCCATATCGTTAGGCCTAGGTAGCGAACTCCGCCAATACTAATGGATTAGGAAACAGGATAACGCTAAGAAGAAGAAGAATCAAACAACATGTCACTTCCGTGTGACCTCTGTAACATTCGCATCAACAGTTTTTTATACCATTTCAGGAGTCATATAAGCATTAATAGCGTAGTGGATATCGAACCAGCCAATTCACCAACTGAACCGTAGGTTTCAAATCATAGTGTGGGCATGTACTACTAAATTTCTATTTTCGTATTTGTAATTATCACTTTCTCAGCGGTGACGGAAAACATCGACACCTGCACGAGAATGTCATGTTTTACTCTCTGACCGAGTTACAGAGATATGACGGCAGTCGCTCTACGTCATAATCAGTATACTCGCAAAATCGTTAGGCTTTGATATACATCCAACATCTGCTATTGTTAAGTTACGTCTTGGCCATGCCTGTCCCCCGGTGTTCTTAGCGAAGATAAAAATTCTTAATAGCTCTTTGTGCGAGTGTGATTTGGAAGAAGGATCGTGAATATCTTTTCTTTAATAGCCCAATACTCCAGGTATATTTGTATGATATGCTCCCTCATAATTACCCCCGTCCTATCTATATTAACTACTAATATAACTATATAGGTATATTTGTCTAGGAATGTTACTTAATTATATGTTAACTGTATGTTTGTGGTGTGTTGTTTTAGATCACTGAGCAGCCACTCGCTATTTGCCACCGATCGATAGTCATATCAACCGGAACGTGGCTTTCTCAACCTCGACATTGGCAAAATAATTATTATATAATCAACAATGGAGCCACATTATCAAAAATAGAATCGAATAGAAATCGCTAGTCTTAGGTAGCGAACCCCGCCAATCATAATGAATTAAGAAATTAATTGTCTACCTGCTATGATTCAGAAGATGCAACCCTGTGACAGACAGATCCTTTTATCGAGGTGCTGCTTTTAATATCCCTTGTTTCCCAACTTTTTTTTCAACTTTCCCCAGACGCCGGGTGCTTCAAATACTAAATAAATAGGCTATGACTCTAATAATCGTGAATACCTAGGCATTCTAGGCTAGGCGTCCAAGCGAAACTTTACCTGCACGTGGTGCATCCTGCCTATTAACAAATAAGACTCTAACTAATGAACGCAGCAGGATGCATCGAAGCAGCCAAAGACAGGGCTGTGACAGTACCTACCACTTCACAGATTACTGCAGCGAAATGTCAACCATTTAAAGAGCCGTTGTATTCCTGCAAGTGAGTGAGGTTCATAGAGAATTATATAGCATTCATACATAGAGAAATTACAACTGAAAATAAGGTGTACCAACACTTTGGCATACACATAAAAATAATAATAAACTGCTATACATATACCGCAATTACAACAACTACAAAATATATATATTTTTTATAAGTACTTAATATACTGTTGCATATTTTAAAGAAACTGTCAGCATTAAACCCCTCAATTATAAAAAAAAAAATATTTATAGACTGAACAAATAAACGGATTCAACAAGTAATCGCGTTAAATTCCGAATATATACTTTAAGCATATATTTTAGCTTTAAACTTATTACTTCAACATTTCTGATTTCCCCACTATCTTCAGGTGGAGATGAAGCCGTATTTTATTTGCTCAATCGATTTTAACGCTTACCTCTTCAAAAGACGTCGGTGCGACCCAGTTTGGTTTGAAACACAATTAATTACACTGTCACTCAATACGTACAACTTAATAAAGACTAATTAAATGACTTTAAGTACATAAGTTAGATATATTTAATCAGAGAAATGTAACTGCTTACTAAAAACACCTTAAATTATAGGTACTTTTTCAGGTAATTGACTGTCATCAGTTGTTTCAATGATCGTTGTGGGTAAATCGGTCACGCAAATGTCACGCGTGTTGTACAAGTTGCGTGATCACTCCACGCAATGCCCGGCGATTGCCTGAAACAAGGTAAGTACCATGTTATTTCATTATGACAAAGTATCGATAACTTTTGTACTAAATAACGGTTTGGCGAGTCCGTAGAAATAAATAAACGGATAGTTAAACATGCGTTCTAAGTTCAGGTAGGTATTATTGAAATGATGCTTCTAGTTTATTTTTCAGTTTAGGGTGAATAACTTGCACGTAAACGACTGGGAGACGACTGAGTGCAGAGAACATTTTGAATGGAGCGTTAGGTAAACTTCTAGTCAGCCAAAATCTTAGTCGCAAGGCACAGCTCGCTGTACACAACGCGGTGCTAACACCAAAGCTTACTTAAGGAAGTGAAAGTTGGGTATGGCAGAACGAGCATGAAAGTAAAATAAATGCGATTAGAATGCGAGCATTACGCAAAAATTGTGACGTAACGCTTGCTGACTGCGTTCGCAATAATGATGTAAGAAAGAGCGTTAGCGTAACAGTGTTTAGATAATAAAAAGCATGTTCCGACGAGGAAAACCAAGGCTATGCGTCTTGTAGTACTCGGTTCTCTGCCTCGGTCCTTACAAACCTCAATCGCTTCTTTAACATACCTACTTATGTGCGTACGCTCACCAGTTTCTTAAGTTCCTGAAATCGCTTTTGAATGAAACACGATCAATTTGGTCATGGTAGGTAAGTTTAGGCCTTCCGTGGCTCCTATATCCTTCTACGAGTACTTTTGTGTTGTATATCCGATTCGTATTTTTTATTTCTAATATAAAATATTTATTTCTAATGATGGGCATTTGACGAAGATCCAATTTAAAATGAGAATACACGGCAATAAAAGAAAACAAAGAACTGGTCATGAATAAAAAAAGAAATGTGCCTTCAAAGTACTATGCAAATTCGATTTTTGTCCTCTAGTTTAAAATTCAAACATCAAACACTCCAGCAAAGTACTATGAAAATCCTATCACGTCGTGTATTTTAAATTTTGAACACTTTTATACCTATCCTGTAAATGTACGAGTATATGTGCACATGTTTCACAAATATTTTTCTTAAAACGCAAAAATTGACAACAAAATACCCAATTGAAAACAAAATACGCAAGTGTCCAAAGTATAAGTTGAAGTGTATAATCTGTGGCAAAGTATGTAGATATGTCATACGGAATTCTTCTTTGGTGTAACTCCGCGGACATTAACACCATCTTTTTATTGCAAAAGAGAGCCATAAAACTTCTCTTATTCTAGCAATATAAGAGAATTGTCAATAAACTTTAAAACTTCTATTAAAGCCAAATTGTGTAGCAGGGCATATTATAAAGTATCTGACTATATTAATGATAAAAATACCTGGGAGTGAGTCGATTCAATTATAATGTAATTAATAAATTATGTAAGTTTGTTTGGATACCATAAGAGGGATGCCTGAGTTTTTTGGCAGCATTTTTATCAGTGCTCACCTAGTCAAAAACTGCACGGTAGGGAAAAAAATTGTGACGATTCCAAACAAATGTAGCCATTTTTACGGAATAAAAAGATTTTGACTTTGACTTGACTTTGTCATGGTTATAGTTATCTGTTATCATTGAAATAAATATACATCTATTTCAATGATAAGTATATATCATTGAAAGGAGAATGAGGGTGAAATCCGATAAAATGCTTTGAGAAGCACAGGGTGGATTTCGAAGCGGCAGAGGATGTACAGATCAAGTTTTTTCACTCCGCAACATCGTAGAGAGCATCTGGCTATAGACTAGAAGGTTTTCTGCGGTTTAATGGACCTTCAGAAACCATTTGCTACGTGCGAAAGAATCTCTGGAACATTTTGCCCAGATATGGAGTTGACGGTGACCTGCGGTGAATGTGGACATGCAAATGGGTGACCCTAAAGGGTTGTTGTGTTCCTACATGTGAGTGAGGTAACCAGTAAGTAAGTAGTACCAGTAAGTTAATAGCAAAGGAGGCATCGCGCAAGTGATACTACTAGCGTTGGTAGGCTTCGGTATCCGCTTTACATCAGGCGGGCCGTATGCTTGTATGTTTTCCGATATTGTATAAAAAAAAACAATGAAAGAAGATTGTATGAAGAAAGGCTTACAATTTAATGCGAAGAAAACCAAGATAATAGTATTTGAAAGAGACACAATCAGAACGAATACAAGATTGTGGTTGATTATGTAGTGTTGGAGCAAGTGTATGAGATTGTATATCTTGAAAGCGCTCTATGGAAGGTACACAGCTAATGTGGAGAGACGAGTGAGTGCAGGGAATAGCGGGAATGGAGCGTTGGACACAATCGAAATCTAAGCCAGAAGGTATAGCTCGCTGTATACAACGCGGTGCTAATCCCAACGCTAAATTATGGAAGTGAAAGCGGGGTAAAAGCTGCATATAGCAAAGAGAGTATGAAAGTAGAATAAATGCGGTCTAGATGAGAGCATTACGCAAGATTTGTGGCATTTTTTTAGTTTCTATTATAAACTTGAAATTGTCCATTAGATTAGATCGTATCTGTGATCTACTAGGTACTCTATAAATTACTCAAGCTACGAAAAAGTTTCCAGTAGAACTTCAAAACCTATTCAACTTGCCGGAAATTCTAATTGCGGCAGATTGCGCTTAAAACTACATAATGCATCCTGCCGTTCTGCATAGCTTTCATGGGTTAATAAAACCCCTATCCAGAAACAATAGTCTAACTTCGCAACAATTGATATAATTTTATTAAATAAGTTATGTATGCAGTTGTGTACAGCTTCCATTTTGGGGATCAGGAGACAAACCGGTGTTCGACTATCTCAGTACCCGACGGCGTGTTACTGGGGGATTTCAATGCCCACCACAAGGAGCGACTATTCCCATACCAGTGCACTGATCACCCTGGTCGTGAGGCACGTAAATTTGCGCTATCCGTAGATCTAACTCAGCTTGTCGACCAACCAACCTGGGTACCGCGATGTCAACGGCCACATTGCCAATTGTCTGGACGTACTACTGACATCACATCCAGACAGATATTCGGTTACTGTATCAGCCTTGTTCTAACGTATACGTTTATGATCTGGGAGAAACAGACTATAAATTCAGACTGATTGTAAATTTTAAGTTATTACCTACAAATATTAAATTAACTACATTATTACCATATCTTATACTAAATCTTCTTCTAAATAATCTCAATAATTTATTGATACTGTTTATCCTTATTTATTGACACTGACTAGCTCTTTTCCAAATTATAGTAGTTATGGACAGAGAACAAAAAGACACACAAACGCTTATCTTTGCTAATGTTAATTTAAGGTGGATTTTAAAGTAGGTACATACTGCATTAAAACCACTTTTGTTTGTAAGCACTTTCCTTGTGAGAGACCCTGCATTTCTTGTAAATCGCTATACTACTGCTTTCGTTCGGAAATGCCTGCGAAAGTCCTTAAGACTTGTGCACCCGAGTTGCTCCTGTCCTCGCATGCCTGTACTGTCTTTCTCTTAAGAACTTCCAGGCTTCCAGGACCTGGGAACCAAACCAGTCGGTTCTCAGGTTCTGTAAGCTTGTTAATGTTCAACCCAAGAAAGGAAGTCGCGCAGACTATACGAACTATCGACCGATCGCAATCACTTCCATACTTTGTAAAGTTATGGCACGTGTATTGAACGCCCAACTTCTCGGCTACCAGAACATAATAACCTCATCAGCGATAGTCAGTACGGCATCCGCCACGACCGATCGACTGACGATCTTCTAGTGTATGCCACTCATCTCTGAGGTAATTCATGGTGAGGCCCTTGCTGTCTTACTAGACATCTCCAAGGCTTCCGATAGGGTCTAGCACGCAGGCCTACTCGGCAAGCTTCCAGCATATAGGATACTCACCAGCCTGGGCGATTGGATTTCAGACCGATAGAGCCATTCAAGTTGTCGTAGATGGCTGCACTTCGGATCTTTTGGCCATTAATGCCGGTGTGCTTCAGGGCTCTGATCTGTCTGCAACTTTATTGTTGCTGCATATCATATCACATTTTGTTCATAGAACACAACAACGCATCCCTCGAATGAGTTGTAATTTAGCCTCAGTTTTCTGCAAGGTTCCACACTTCGATGTGCCCTAACTCTCTCGTTCTCTCTTTCTAGCTTAAACAATGACCACCTAGCAAGCAGTCGGAAGTGGCTAGACGTGTAAAACAGAGAATCTATGGTGAAAAGCATTATCGAATACCTATAATACATCCAACAGTGGGTAGATGGTGGTAGAGGCACGCTGTTGATCATGTAAAAAATATTTATACTTTAAATGCATCGTTCACATCTAATTTACGAAAATATCTGTATCAGTATGATCGGCATATCGCCGCAGGCTCCAAACCGCTGGGTTTTGGAAATTTATTTTAGAGTGGTTGATCCTGTGTGAGCGTAAGAACCGTAAAGAGAGGATTTCTGAAACTTCCTATAGTATACGTGGTTACAATATGCACAGATGACGTAGTGTACACATATTTTTTTTATTATACAACGTCGTGAGACTTACAGTCCCATAGCACATCTGATGTACCGCGAGCGTTTTTCTACGAGGTGAAGGCACTTCTCCAGTCAGGGTAATATTTGCGGTATCATCTCCGAGATTTTTTTCAAGTTTACACAAAAACTTCTCATATTTCTGGAAGGCTATTTATGTCTATATTATTCTGAGATGCATGTTCACAGTGTAACATTCCATCAAAATCCGTTTAGTACCTTCTACATGAATATGTGCACAATGAATTGACTGGCAGACGGAAAAATCGAAATTATTGTTTTGCTCTCTGAATCGAAAAAGTCTATACTTCTTCCTGTAAAAACTCGACTCTTCTATAGGTAGAATATTATATATATATATATACTATATACTAAATTATATATATGTATATACATGTCTATAGGTACAATATTGTATATATACCTGTACCACAAAATCATATCCAAATCCGTTCTGCCGTTTACACATCAATGAGTCACAAATATCTAAATCGCGTCACAAACTTTGACAGACATTATATTAGTGGAATAGTTGAAATACAGCAATCATAAAGCCGTACCTTTAATTGATTCTACACCTAAATCTTCTTTCTAGTTTTATCCCGTTTCCTAATCCATTAGAATTAGTGAAGTTCAGTACGTAAACCTAGAATTTGACAAAGATTTTGATCTCGAACGACTGCCGTCAGGCCAACTACCCAACTAAATCTGACCTGACGAATTGACGAGCTCGGTGGCTCAGTCGTGAATGACGCGACTTTGACACCAACGCTCGTGGGTTCGATTCCCACACAAGGCAAACATTTGTGTGTATGAACATATCTGTTTGTTTTGGTCTGGGTATTTTCTATATATAATAAGTATGTATTTACAAAAAAAAAAATTACGTATGTTTATCAGTTGTGTAGTACCCATAACACAAGCTTCACTTACTTTGGAGCTAGGTGGCGCTGTGTAATTACAAAAATCGAAACTTTCTAATTTAATGGTATATGCCCAAGATTCGAACCAGGGGACATCATTTAAGAGGTAATCACTGCACCATACTCGTAAATATCTATATATATCAGACAATAAGTTATTTATGTATATAATCTGAAAAAGTATAATGGTGAATCGTTAAAAATGGTTTGTAAGCCAACTTTCTGGCAAACCCACAGGGAACTCGCCGGTTTCATTCTATCTGTGAGCAGCAATCAAAAAATCTTACACCGTAATAAAAATGGATTTAGTGTTTGTTTGCCGTGAGGTTATACGTTGTAAGATTCATTTACCGATTTCGGGTACAAAGTTCAGAAAGAAAGTATGGTGGATAGCGTGAAAGAAGCACGTTATTTTTAATAGTGGATACACTATCAAAAATAATTCTATTCTATATTAATAGAATATTATTCGTTGTAACAAATAATATTGTATGAACATAAAATACATTATCCACATATCCAGTATTAAAAAAAATAATTAAAAATAAATTTGAAATTTGACACACAATGAAATCGAAAGTAAAAAAAATAATAAATAATCTGCAATTACCCAGAGTATTTGATTTGCGGAATAAAAGATGTTTTAAACCACAAGTTAATGATATTTTGTATATTTTTCATATTCAAAGACCCATTTCAATAGGAGTAAGTTTTCATATTTTTTACATTCAAAAAATACTTGTTTAGTTCAGCTGAAAATTAAATTAACGTTAAGGTACTTCAAGATACACTGGCTGTAAAAAAAACATCAGTTCAATTGCTAAGTTCGGGAGAAAAGTAAGCGAAAAAAATATTTACGTGCACACATTCACCCACAGATACATAACGTAAAATTAATTAAAAAAAATTCTAAATGTAATTACCATAAATTACCATAAATAGAAAGTTTGACATGTAAATAATATTGGAAAATATAATATCGTAATACCTACACCTTTTATTTACTAAAATGATACCAAAAATTTCAAAAAATAATACACACATTATTTAGGTTTGGCGAATTATCTATTTATTTAGTAGTATATTTTAGAATAATAAACAGTTAGAATACCATTATGAAAAACGTAATTTGCCAAAAAGAATTGTATAAAAATTCAAATGCTTTATGCAATATAATTTTACAATGTAAATTAAAACCTTCCACTTTACTATATCAGCACAGTATACAACGAAGTTTGCGATACGTATTCTGTTAGAAATAACGAGGACAGAGACAAACTTAGTGCACAATAATCTGGTGTTGGAAACACAACACTAGCTGTTGGACGCGCCAGAATTTCCTTTATTTGCCGCGGCGGTTTACTCCCGTCGGACAAATGAATTCGACGATAAACCCGCAAGCATTCGTCAACTTTTCCCTAATGAAACTTTTTGATAATAAACCAGAATGAGGCCACTCAAAAGGTTTCATCCATTGTTCTTTCTTTGATCAGTTGCGCTTCTTTTAGTAGAGTTTTATGTCAACAATCATCTTGGTAATAATTTCTGTAATTCATAGTATGATTAACTAGAATGTATATAAATTCCGATTTATTTAATAATAATGTCTTAAGTAACATAGTACAAGATATGTAATATCGATAGTCTTAGAGTATTGACGTGAAAGTCTGCTTGTGTTAATATCAGTAACGGATTAATAATATTTAATATCGTATTGGCAAAATATACCTGAGCTCGAGTAGAACACTATAATCATAAAATCATCTATTAACTAAATAAATTTCTTCAATCTTAGTAACTACTCTAAACAACTTATTTTTATTACCTATTAGTTTTGAATATGGATAAAAACTAACTAATTATGCATATTTAGTTTTGTTGTATCAAGAATAAGTTATGCAAGCAATTATACCAATCCTTAATTAATCTCTCGACATCCATAGAAATCTAGTGATAATTCACAGCATATTACAAATAACATAGACAAATATTAGAATTATTATGGGTTTCATAAGGCGCTAATAGAGCATCAAACATATGTATGTAAACCACCTACCTAATTTTGAGTTATACCTATTAATGCTTGCCATTACTGGCATGTTGACAGTAAAGTATATACTTTTAAAATATTCAATTTTGTTTCGTCTAACTTGTCATTTATGTAAAACGCTGAATAAGTATAAAAAATGTTAATATTGTAAAATAGACGACATTAATTCAATCTTTTCAATAAGATAAAATATTTTGAAAATAAGAAAATTCTTTAAGTAAGTGCAAGATCCAACTGCCCAAAAATGAAATATAATGAAACCCCAAATATAAAGTTAGGCAAATAGCTCGCAAATCGAAAAACGCGGGCTGCATTTGTAGCTACCAGTTACGATTTGAACGCAAACTAGTCACGCGTTTTGTATTTTGCGTTTCCAACTTGCCAACAAGCTCAAGGTAATTTTAAACTGTGAAAAAAAAATACTTTCTTAAATTATTTAAAATCTTCTGGTCCAACTAAGCTGAAAATCTAATCAGGGCTAAGTTACAAGATATTTGTAAATCACGAAGATGGTAAACAAGGTTGACCTTTTGGCCTGTAAAAACACGACCCACACTAACTATAAAAAAATCTGCTCAGCTACTTCTACGATTAGCGAGAAAATTGAGCGCAAAATTTGTACAAAGACACTGACATGTACAGGCTGGCAAGGAACACGCAACAGCGAAAAAAGAGAGATTGTGAATATGTAATACAACATTTTTCCCAAAGTAACTATATTTTTATTATTAGCCGTTTTCGAGTTACAGCTTATCAAACTTTTTCTTATGCAAAAGCGATATGCCCGCCTCTAAAGTCCGCTGTTTACGCGTCCGAAATGTATCAGTACTTCTTTGAATGGTTCCTTGAACTTGAAAGTTTGCTCGATTTCCGGTACTTAAATAACGTAATACCTACACTTAAAACAGATAATTCTTTTCGTAGTATCAAAACCTCACTAATAACTCAGCAGCTTCCCGCACATATTTTTATATTAGTTCTGTAATAACTGTAGCTAATCGTAAACTTTAAAACTGTGTAAAATCATAATAGTGTAAAGTGAAAGTTCATGTAATTGTGGAAGAAAATACTCTCCGAGTCCGAAGCTCATTTTCACACCAAAATCGGGGATAGTTTGAACATCGGATTTAAAATTAGGTAGGTACCTTACTTTTATTTGGGTTAAACTTTATATCCATGAGATATGTAGGTACAGTGAGTACACGTTAAGTTTAACACTTTGACCCTTGTACCGTTCGTAAGTCGTATGTATGAGATACAATAAACGTCGAATGTTAAGCATGAACTGCTCTTAGCTGTACTCCTACATTATTTTATTTACAATTGTGTAATGTGTAGTATTTCGGTTATCAAAGGGTATAGTTATACCTACATCTTTCAGTTAGTTTTATGTCAACATAAATATTGTATATGTATGTACATAGGTGTGTCGGCTCGCGTAGAGATGGCGCGTGCGCAGGTCTGGTTTACGATATGTCTTAGAGTCCTAAAAGGAGAGAAAATGATTTATTTTGAAGATGAAAATTTGTAACAAAATATATGTTTCTTACTATTACAAATCGATTAAGAAATTTTAATATAACACATTGGTGAAAATTGTTTCAGGAATGTCAATGATAACTATCCTCCCGATATATTCATACATGCACGCATGCACAAACAATGACAGATACACAGAGAACAACAATCATCTCAAAAATGGTATATGCGTCTTAGCATTTCTTAAAATGTATATATAAGAACAAAATTTCTAGTATTAGAGTATATTTTCCTAAGAATGGATGTTGATTAAAATTGCATATCAATTTTAATGACAGAAAGACACTGTTATCAAATCTAATTTTTAGGACTCGTAGTCACAAACAGTTTTCATATATTATATTTATAATGTTTTACATAGTTTGTCCTTACCCGAGTATTTTTATACCTTTAAAATCTATACTTATCACGGTGTACGTAGTTAAACCTTGCCAGTTACACGTATACAATCCCTGTTTAATGATTTGAATCTAATGAGTCGATATGTGGCCACGGAAACTCAATATTGAAACAATACAACCCTATTGGGTTATGTAGTTTAATCTGCAGTGGTATCCTGATTCTGGTGATGAAGTTGGAATATCTGGAGTCCCTTCCAGATAGACGATGTAATTATTATTCACTTAATATTAAAAAGCCTGATTCTAAATATTAGTAGTTAAAGTATGAAAGTGCAGATTTGTGCTGAAAAATTAAAATCCTTTTTTTTTTAGATGTAACATTTTTATTTAATCAAAATATTTACCCTCATTATCTATACATAGCTGCCATCTAATCCGAAGTTTATTTAAGCCTTTGCGATAGAACTCTGGGGATCTAGATTTGAAAAACTATGTGAAAGCATTATGTAGTGCCTCCTGAGAATATTATTTTTTACCACGTAAAAAAATTGTCTAAATCACGAAAAAAATGGTAATTAGTTCGTGCAAGGTCTGGCGAGTACGAAGGATGACGTATGGTTTCTAACTTCAGCTCGTGTAGAGTAACAACGGTTTCTCGTGCAGTGTGAGGTCTTACGTTATCATAGAGTAATAATGGTGCAGATCGATTCACGAGTCGGGGCTGTTTTACTACCAATTTCGCCATCATTGTTCGAAGTTCGGCACAGTAAACGTCTGCTGTTATTGCTTGACCAGACGTGAGCAAGATATAGTGAATAACGCCAGGAAGAGACCACCAAACAGTTGCCATTACCTTTTTATTGGTAAGCTTTGCTTTAGGGCACTGTTACCACGTTTGATCTGGGGTCAGCCAATGCATTTTTCACTTACGGTTATCCTAAAGAATCCACTTTTCGTCACATGTCACAATTTGATCCAATATTCAGTCATTTCTGTATCGATTCAACGAGGCAACACAAGTTGCAACACGCGTTTCTTTCGAAGTTTTCATTACGAGAGCGTTTAAACCAAAAACGCACATTAGCAGTCTACTCTCCAAACGCAGCATTGATATTGCGAGCCGTTTTTGCCGCGTTAGATCCGCGTCGGAACTCGTATTCAAAAATTACTCGGATTTTCGAAGTATTCATCTTTTTCGTCTAAGTTGAATAAATAAAACAATTCAAATTTGAAAATCAAACGTTGCACATTTTTTAAAAGAAAACCCTTATAAATCATCATCATGTAAAAAAAGTTTCACTCGAAAATATCACACCATGAAGGTTTAATGTTAATTCAAAGTACCTATTACCATAAAACGGCAATTTCATATTTTAACCTCTATTATTTTAAGTTTATATTCCCGAAGAATGTTAGAAGCATTATTGAGCTACAACTCAATGAAACATAATATCATTTATTTATTGTTAGATTTTTTGGATTCACTTAATTAATCTATCTATCTATAACTTCACGCCAAATCCCTTGCGGGGTAGGCAGAGAGAACCGAGCGCCACGTGACTCGATCCTTACATATCTCACTCGCTTCTTTAACATTCATTGCTCTTCTCATGCATGCTCGCTTCTATACCATAACCAAATTGGTCGGGTTCTATCGCACCTTCTGATAGATCACGACCAATTTGGTCATGGTAGGTAAGTCTTGACCTTCCCGCCTTCCCTTAAGTGATCTACTAGGCACTTAATTAATCTACTGTGCGTTTCAACAACTTTGGAGAATAAAAAACTCATACACCGACACTGTCATACTAATCGATGACTTTCTAGTGAACAATCTGACAATATACTTATTTATTTCGGAACCATATATTTGCCATTCAATTAATATGCCATGCAATAAATGCAATAAATTTTGTAAAACGTATTATCTACTATACAAGTGTAATTTAGAACTTACAATATATTATTCGGATAGGTACTACATAAAGTTTTGTTGTGATGTGAGATACAAGTAGGAACACAGATGTTAAGATACGACCAATCGCGATTCAAATAGATGTATTTGGGGAATCACGCGCCTCAAGCGCGCGCACGTGACCGCACGCGGGTCTTACCGCGGACAACACCCTTATCAATCAAATTCAGCTGGATGGAAACTATGGAACTATGCGAAATTTCTATTGCTTAGGACGTGATCACCCAAACAAGCCCTTATAAAATTACACCATTTACAAATATTGTTATTCAATAACTATGAGAACTTAATACTCAAATATTCTTGTATAGTTTACATTATTTATGTATTAATGATATTATAAACTAAATCACGTTTATACAAAGCACTTGAAAGTTTTTAGTTAAATTGTACACAAGGTGCTTGAGACGGTTCCTCAAAAAGGAATACTATGTATTCGGCAAACCAATCTGAGATGTATGTAACACGACGTTTGATCAGGAACCCTAAGGTAACATCAAAAAACAGTTTTTTGTTATTTCCACAACGCAATGTATTACTAACAATGCAATATTAACACTTACCGGGCGACCGGCCGGTTGTGGGTGAATCTCTCTCTGTAGTAAACAACGGATTCCGTGCGTCGGGTGTTTCAGTGATTTAGGGTCCATTGTTAATATTGCGTTTCTTGCTATTTATTAAAGAAAAACTACTATTATTCTGTATCTGAAAACTTGACTTTGCAATGAATTATAGTAACATATCGAGACATAAGAAATGATAAAGATTGAAAAATTTCCTGGAAGAAAGTTCCGAATCAGAATGATGAGCAAAATACATTATATCAGTAAACGGAGAACTGTGTCTTACACCCAGCATGTAACATACTAAAAAAACATTGTACTTTTCGCTAGTTACCATTCGCCAATAATTTTGCTCGAACTCGCTCATATTCAAAGAAAACTTTACAGTTAAGAGTCTCTATAGAATTGTAAACTTCTGTGCTTTTAAGTATTTGGTTTGGGAAGTCGGGTAGTAATAATTTAGATGGAGTTAAAATACTTATAGAAATTTAAGTTAATGTGTGATAAATCCGCAAAACAAATGAACTAACTCCACTGTTACAAAAGTTTCGGTATTTTTGGTGTCAATAGAAACTCGTTACGATGAAAACACGAAGTAGGTAAGTTCGTGGTCGTTATCGCATGAATCTTGACAAACTGCCCAACAGGATAGGTGCCTCAGTATTTTGATGTTATTCACTGCGATTGATTATGAGTACTCGGGCAGGTGTTCGCCTCCGCAGACAAAGAAATAAAGAACCTGTCAACAGCAGGATCGAATGATAAAGAGATATAGAATTGCCTT
Source organism: Pyralis farinalis (assembly GCA_947507595.1). Taxonomy (NCBI): domain Eukaryota; kingdom Metazoa; phylum Arthropoda; class Insecta; order Lepidoptera; family Pyralidae; genus Pyralis; species Pyralis farinalis. The sequence continues at coordinate 22,413,034 of OX382264.1, read as the reverse complement.
ACAGATCTGATAAAAAAGAAAAATGCTCCTTGAATTTATAATACCCCCTAATGTGGCAAGATCGGATTATGAAGCAAATAATAAAATGAAATGAACAAGCACACAATTATTTGCCGAGTTGGAGGGCGACATAGACACCCTTCCAATTTATATGGATTTATAAATTATAAATCATAATCAAATTACTTGTTTTGTTGTTTTATTTCAGTCAATTAGAGCTCGGTATTTCAAAACGTAATATAAAATAAATTTCCAAATAAATTAGTGAATAGATTTTTATTTAATATTTTATTAACCCCGCTTTTTGATTAATTTTCATACACTGCTAGAGATGAAAAGAGTTCCAAATCGAGGCAATACAGATTGAATATGTTAAGTGTATTAAATATAATTAATATTTTGGTAATACCAAATTATACTGCAAAGCTACAAAATGTAGATTCCATAATGATGAGGTCTAATTATAATCTAATTTTAAAAAAATTACATAGATGTAATTCGAATTTTTATCATTTCCATTTCCATATTTATTATGGAATTTGCTTTAGATATATAGATAGAATAAACTTTATTTGTGTAATAATGGTTAAAGAAAATTCCTTACAAATGGTAAAACATGAGTACTTATTATGCAACAACGCGATCTTATTCCTGAAAGCATTTTCAAGACAACCTTAAAATAACGAATCGGCGTTCAGATAAAGGTAGAGTTAGCAAGGTAATAATTATTAATATATAATTATTTTTATAAACGTATAGGTAGTATATACACTTATAAAAATAATTATTTATAACTAAATTTTGAGCTCGACGGCTCAGTCGTGAACGACGCGTCTTTGACACCAACGCACGTGGGTTCGATTCCCACACAAGACAAATTGTCTTGGTTTTTATGTTTTAAGAGAGGTAGGGCGCAGCCTATCTGGAGAAGTACCTCCACCTCATAGAAAACCGCAGCTAAAATAACAACTCCCTAGAGAGTTGTTGTATTCCTGCGTATGAGTGAGGTCACCAATAAGCTCCTAAGGAGTTGCTATGTAAACAGCAGAGGAAGCATCGCGCGAGTGATACTTAATATATTACAAGCGTTAATAGGCTACGGTAACTGCTTTACATCAGTTGAGCCGTATGCTTGTATAAAAAAATACATTTACATGTATACATACGTGCACATATACTAAATAAAAATACATATAATTGAACTCAATTGAATTTGAACCAAACTTTGAGGTAAGGAGGAGCTTTGGGATTACAGAGTCTGCAGTGACAGACAGAAAGCCAATTCAGTTTATATCTATTGTATCTTCGCGCCAAGTCCATTGGGGTAGGTATAGAGAAAATGGAATTTAATGCTATAAGTATTATAAACTCAAGATAAGCAATGTAGTATTTTAAATATTCATAAATTAACCATATTTGTCAGTGTGTTATATAACATTACCTGTATTACATTACCGTATCAGTATTTGTGTGTGTATGTGTAGGTATAATGTAAGCCACAAAATGTTACCGGAGGCCTGTTTTCAAGACGCGCACGAAGGCCATTCTACGTAGCCTTTGGGAAGAGCTCGAGATAAACCCATCCATAGGCAGCTACGGCCGATATTACATAACTTGCATTTTCTATTAGATTGACATGAGATATTAACCATTTCATTCTTATATTTCATTTAATTAAATTTTAATTTAATTTATTTGTAATCGGATAACAAGAACCATATTTGTTAGTTACATATACTAGTAATATACTTACCTTCATACTAATGTTAGTAAAAGTTTTTCTACGTTTACATTATTCTACTTTGTGCAATTACATAAAAGCGCGCATATGACATCCCACGATCGGGGCGGTAACGTTTCCCGCTATTACTTTTAAAATGCTGTTGGAGCTGCCGCGCACTCTCCTGACCAATGATGCGGCACATTTACATAATTTTACATTAAATAATAGTCGTCAGTGTGCGCTAGTGCGAACATTGACGACGCACTACAGGAGCGGGGCAGCCCCATCAGCATCCTGAATCCATTATTATATTGGAACCGCAGGACACTGGCGGATCTTTGCGTGCAGTTGGTCTACAGGCTGCTTGTTTAGAAATTCTGACAGTAGGCCTTAAATAGCATGACTTTCACCAGAACATTACACCGCGCAAACCTACGAGCCAACATGTTACACCTCACCGCCAGCGACCTACGTTCCCGCTCCATATCTACTTCATCTTTAAAGTCATCGGTGGCATATTGCACTAAATACTTAAACTGATACCCGTTTAAGGACACCATCATTGAGTGATATGGGTGGTAGTCTCCGGGCACTTACCGCTGGCCTTAAAGACCAAGTACTGACTCTTATTTACGTTGTAAATAAGACCGTTATTTGTTGCATATTTTTCACACACACTTAACATTTTTCTGATGGATGCTACTGTCGGTCCCAATAACACCTTGTCATCCGCATAATTAATATTATTTATGCTTATATTTTCAACGTGACATCCAACACACATACTACTGAGACGAACGATTTACTCATCGATATACAGGTTGAAGAGCAGAGGAGACGTCAACCCTCCCTGTCTCACTCCACACTCAAACCCGTACTCATCTGAACATGAATCGCCCCATCTCACCCGATTTTTCTGGTTTGAATACCAGTACTCAAATAGACGAACAACATCCTCCGGAACATTACGCTTCCGCATCTTTCCCCAAAGTATATTATAGTTTACCTGATCAAAGGCTTTGGAAAGATCTAAGAAGCACGCGTAAACCGGTGTACGCCTCCCAGTGTAGTGCTGCACAGTATGCTTAAGGGCCAGTATTGCAGTCTCTGTAGACAGTCCGGAACGAAAGCCAAACTGGCCAAATTTAATTCGATTAAATGCAAATTATGCAATTTGTACGTACTCATGAATATCATTAATATATTCTTACGATAATAATAGGTTTTCGATCAAATGTTATTATGGTTCCCTTCATAAATTGGTTAGTACCTAATCATTTAATGAATTAAATAAAGTAGTGATCTTCCCAATTGTCGATTTTCGACCATCATCACTATTGAAAATATAAGGAACACATACATAATTATACATGCTTCCAGTTTTTTATTCTACTGTTTCCTTAAGTTTATTTTTGAAGACACTAAATCTCATCAATAAATAAAAAAATGCTGCACTAATAGAAGAGAAAAATGTACAAATCTGTATTTTATTGAATATGTTACTGGTCTTAATGTACGACCTATCAATTGAATAGATAATTTTTCTTGATAATTATGAATTGAGAATCTGTTAATTTGTGGAATAAAAGTGAACTCAGTACAATGGACTTGACATAAACAAATTTCAAGCATCGTCATATTAAGTTTGGTTTAAGGCAATGCTAATAGACGGAGAGCCTTTACACAACAAAAAGATTTATAATGCATAACTTTTCTATGGAACTCTTATAATGTTTGTTTTGAGCGTAATATAATTCTGCAAAAAACTCCAGCGTAATAAACATGTCATGTTAAATTACGTGACGCGACATCACATCGGCTTTGTGACACACTACTAACACATGATATCAGCTGACGGTTTTCGACTGAATATTGCTCTCATGACATCCCCAATTTCCACGAAGCATTGAATCGTACCACCGAAAAATATTACTGTAATATATTTTTTATATAAATTGTAGTTCTTGAAGGTAATTTGCCACTGTCTCCTATTAATCTCTACCTGATTTTCTTATATTTTTCTCTTTCTTTATATAAGGCCAATTTTTAACATTCACAGAAAATAACCTTCAAAGATCCTTATTAATATTTTGAAGTGAAAACTTTTTTAGGCACGTTAGGCTTATGGGATAGGAAAAAGGCACGGAACTCAAGTAACCGTCACGCTTGAATACATATATATATATATATATATATATATATGTAAATTAAATTAAATAATATATATTAAATTTTATTTTATTTAATTTACATATATATATATATATATATATATATGTATGTATGTATTCAAGCGTGACGGTTACTCGAGTTCCGTGCCTTTTTCCTATTATTTACAAGGCAACTTTACACACACATCTACATATATATATGTAGATATATGTGTAAAATTGCCTTGTTATTATTAAATTTTATAACTTACTTTCTGTCCAGTTTATTTATGTGGGGGCACTGCATATATTAATAAAAAATACTTCGCCAAACCACAAATAAAATGTTTACAAGTTTATGAAGCTAAGAAGTTTGCACTTCTGACGTGCATTTCTTCTGACGCTGTATTTTTTTTACATTTCAAGCTTACCACACTTTTGCAGCACGGCGCTGTGCCTCCTGTGTAGTAAATTTTCACAACAGCAACGGTCATAATGAACCGTGAACAGTAAAGTCCTTTGCAGTTTCGGAGATAAAATAATAGCTGCCTTTGAATTTATTCAGAAGAAGATACTACAAAAATGTGTTGTTCTGTTCAGAACTACAGGCAATTGAAGCCTCGCACTATTGATTATTTTATGAATTTCAAGTTTCATGGTTGCTTACACTTAATGTAGGTACCGGACTTGTTTTTATATTTTCCCGATATTTCGGAGACATTGCAGACGCCGGGGTCACGGGTTGACTGAAGACCGGTGAGGAGATAAAACCGTTAAGGGCAGACATATCTGTCTACCCTCTTTCTGCGTAGCTATTACTCGGCGCCTTACACACTCGCGGTGTCCTGTTGGAATTTGCTATTCGATGCCCGCACATAATGTTTGCATAACTCAACAACTGGGTACCACGTTCCCAACAACTTGAAGCCGTCTTCACGTTTGAAATTACGATGTTTCTTTATTTCAATCGCTTCCCTGACTAGTCGCGATGAAGCGTCGTTCAGTTGAGAGTATCTTGGGATTATATAGTTCAATCCATTGATTGACATCTGTTTACAGCAGGTGTTCTTATATTATCACATGTGATATATTGTAAATCATGGTCTTTGTATTTGAATATATTCAATTTCATGATCTCAAGGTTGCCTACACGCAGGACTACACTTATGATTCGAGTAAAAACTACGTTCGTTGTGGACAAAGACGGATTTTTTATTTTGAATTTCACACTTGTCTAAATATCTTAATGTACACACCGGCATAGTTATGACGGTTTCATATATGTGTAGACGTAAATCTTGTAGTTTTTACGATTCCGTACTCTGTTGTTCGTCCGAGTGTCGCTAGTATCTAGGTCATAACTGTAATGTGTTTTAATTTGAATATAAAAAGATAAAGATATAAGTCTTTATTTGTTATTGGGTCCTCGAGGGCAGTTAGACACATCTAGCTATTTCATTTTTACATTTTTTCTATTATGGAACTCTTTTCTTTTTTAATTTGCTAACATTTCGGAATTGACCATTGATGAAGAAAAAATGTCGAAAGAAACTTGCTAATATTTTCAAATTGTCAATTAAATATACAATAAATTCATGTCAGCATATTGGTTGGTATTGATTATTAAGAAAAGGTTATCTGTGTTGAATTATTTCCAAACATCTTTGTCAGTTACATATTCATCAGTTCTATTATATATAATATTTGACCAAACTGGTGGTGTTTTATCAGAAGGTGATGTCAGGAGCCTTAGGAATCGGCGAGCATGCATGAAAAAAACTATGAATGTTTAAGAAGCGAGTGAAGTATGTAAGGACCGCGTTTTATGGCGCTCAGTTTTCTCTGCCTACCCCGCAAGGGACCTGGCGTGAAGATATACATACATATTTTACATTGAGTATTTTTATATATGGTATAGAATATTGACTACACTTTATGGGTCTATCTGATCGTAGAGAAGGGTTATTCATTCGAATATTATTCGTGTAGGTGACTACGTTCCTCCTAGTTTGAACTTGTTTGTTTGAACTCGTGTGACTACAGTTATTATTATTATACATCCTACAACTGCTGCTGCTGTACCATTTAAAAGTTCTTCCACGTACCAACCTTCTTTACCTAAGTTCCCTTTCCTTTTACTCGTAAAAGTTGCGAAATAATACCATATCCCGAGAGGAATCTCGGGATATGGTACTATTTCGCAACTTTTCCTTTCTAATTTGACATTAGAACTTTAGAATTTGAGAATTCTTCCCAAATGCCACAGTAGGAGTGTTATTAGAAAAAAAATATGTCAATATAAATCTATTTTGACATTTGATTAGCACTGCCTTATGGCAAATTAGGAATTTCGAAAGTAGGTGTGGTTATGTGGACATGGAATGAGGATATAGATAATTGATAGAAGGTAATCATTCACTCATAGGAACACACCACCCCTCCTGGGATTTCTTATTTCATAGATTCTTATTTCGCTGCGCATTAGAGGCACTTCCCCAGACAGGCTTTGTGCTCAAGTGCAGCTTTGATGCACCCTTGAAACATCTTTTTTACAAAATCTGTAATAATTATCTGTAATGTGTTAGCTAAAAAAACAGTGTGTCACAGAAATCAAATCAAAAACTGATGATGACTTTACTACATAATATTAACAACTATTACTTCGGTTGTGAAAATAATTTTACTATGAAGGATAAATGGAATGAAGATAATAAAAAATTAAAACTGCAGAATATGATAGGATATCTGCGAAAATTCTGATATAAGGCGTTATAGTTAGACATTAATTTAAATAGATAGCTAGCATTGCTAATGATGCAGGTCGAAATTTTTCAGCATCGAACATGGTGATAGACAGTGTTGCACAACATTTCCTTAGCTATTCAATTTGTTCATGTAAACTTAATTTACAGACAGATGATTGAAATTATATGACTATGGACCGAATGAGCCAATATTTGAATGTTGTACACCGATTAACTGGCTCCTATTGCATCTACGGTGAAAGAACACTAACTACCAAATGGTCACTGTAATAAAATCAACTTTTAGAAGGAAAGGTATGAAAACGAAAGCGAAGGTCGTTGAAAAGTTCTAGATATCAAATATAGATAGGATATGAAAAAGTGAACAAGTGAATGAATTTGTGTATTTGGTTACGAGCTATTAGGTATTAACAAAAGCAAAACTCGCTTGATACCAAGGTGAAATTCACAGCGTATTAATTCCAACACTGACTTTGGTAGTAAAACATAGGTCTGGCAGAAAATGCATGAAAGTAGGATGAATGTTGCAGTCATGATTATTAAAAAATAGCACAATAATGAACGTGACTAAAATTCACTTTATTTGGTACCTTAGTGGTATAAAGAAACGTCCTTCTACGGCGACCACTAAAGATGACGTGAGTGTTATGTTGCTAATGATAGAAGCTAATAAAAGAGTGATAGAGCAGATTCGAGTAAGTTTATGACATTAGTATGAGCCGAGTACAAAAAGTCTTACACAAATATTTAAGAGCCAGAATTCTTTCTTAAACGCCGTAGTTATAACGAAAGTGGCTTGAATACTATACCTGTAAGACTTTATCACATGTTATAAAAGCTGGATATACTATTAAGAATCCGAAACCAAAAGACAATCTGCCCAATGAAGTCATGAATGCCATTCGAAGATTTGCCAACAAATGCTAAGAAGACGGCAGTCAAGGAAATAGATGGTTACCTCATTCGGACGGGTCATTTCGCCACAATAAAAGATAAAAAGGCAATTACTTCAGATTGATATATTAGTCCTAGTTTACCAGTTGTCTTAAAGAAATATCGACAGTTGCGCACAAGAAATAGAATCCTCCTTCGTCTCTGCAATGCTCCTGCTCACTGCGCCAGATCGGTAATCGAAAATTTATCTGAAACTATGAAAGATGTGAAATTAGTGAGGCGTCCTTCTTTCAGTCCCAACTTGGCACCCAGCGACTTTTATTTATTTCCCGAAATACGACTATACGAGATAAACTTAGAAGAATTCGCTTTGTGAACCATGAAGATGCGTGGCTGAATTCGAAATAGATCTGAAAGAAATCCCCAAAGAATAGTGGTCTCACTGTTTCAGTCAAGTTCCATCAGATGCGATGGTGCTTAAAGGTGAACGTAGTCTAGTTAAAAAAGCAATAACATTAGCAAATTTCTAAAACATTCCATTTTTATTTTCATAAAACTTTCAATGTTATCCATACTAAGACGTGGATACGTCTTAGTATGAATATATGAACAATACATTATCCGCTACCAATTATGACCACTGCCCAATAGGCAAATTGGGCATTAGCATCGCAAGGGACTTGACATAAAGGTATAGATAGAAATTCGTCTATTGTAAAGGCAATTCATATGACTACGTGAAAATAAATTTCAAAAAATAGTTTATCCATTACGAATCTCGTAACTCTCCGAAGTTACGAGATTCGTAATGGATAAACTATTTTCAGGAACACCGTTCCTATATGAATTCTATATGTTTGTCTGTGCGTTTGTCTGTCGCAAATACAAATAAAAAAAAAATGTATTGTTATATAACTGACGAGCAAGGTGTTCGTCTGACAATGCAAGCTGGCGCATTCTCAGCTGGTTTTAATTTTATATTTATTGTGAATGTTAAATTAATTAAACAAATACGATATGAGTGCCTTCAAGAAAAGAGCCTATGTTTCCCTAAAAAGGCTGGCAACGGACCAATGACCCTTTGATGTTGCTGATGTCTATGGGCGGTAGTGACCACTTACTATCAGGTGACCCAGTAGTTCGTTTGCCCGCTTCTAATATAAAAAGTCTTTTATTACAAAGTTCATGCTCTTGCTCATGTTCATTTAGAAGGTAAAAGCTTGAAGTACCTATGTCCAGCTAGTTATTTTATTATATTTTACGACCCACATATACACTAGCGTAGAATCTGTTGTGCTTGATTTAAAAATGTTTACTCTTACATAAAAACATTTAAAAATAACGTTACGTGTTGACAATTTGCACTTTTGAGGCCATCACATATACGTAATCGTTTCCATCAATCAGTGTACACCATTACCGGAGTAAAATAACCTCTTGATTTATTACAATCACATACATACTAATGAACATTCGACACATGATAGCAAATTAATGACGCGAGTCAACGAAAATGGAATTTCGTTATCAAATTTCAGTTACCCGAAACTGGTTCTACTATGAAAATTTAACGAATTGAATACCAAATGCCAATGTACAGTAACCGCTCGCTCCACATTAGACGATAGTGGTTAGTTATTGGATAGTCGACAGGTTCAAATGCTTTGGATAGACGAGATCTAAGATGGGTTCTTTTTAGGACCCGAAAAAGGAGGCTCCTCCTTTTTCGCGACTGTTCCTTTTCACCAACATAATGAAAATTGTTGAACTGACATAACCAGTTCAAATGGTATTCTATTTAGGTAAAGGTAAAAAATAGGCAAATTTTATGATGATGATTAGTTACAAATTACTGACGAAAATGGAAGAGTTATCCATATTTATTTACGGCATTGTTTTGTTTACGATTTCGTTTCAATTCCGATTACCCTGACGAGAGTCACTTTGAGATTTAATGTAGCTTTTATATAATAAAACCTATAACCTATAAAAGGCGTCAAGTCTAAGTTCGACTCGTGCACCGAGGGTTCCGTAAAAAAATATTTTTGCAAATTTTTTTAGTAACTACACGGTTTTCGGATTTTTTACTTTACTTGTCCTAGCTACGTGACATTGCTTCTTACCAAATTTCATGATTCTAAGTCAACGGGAAGTACTCTATAGGTTTTGATTTCCTAATGAAAGTTAAAAAAGTGTACATAAACGAGACATAAACAACCGTAACTTTTGATTGCGTTGACTTAGAGTTTGATTTTCACTGCTCGAAGGAATTGCAGACCTGAGTATTTGATATTAATTTCAGCTTGATAGCTTCACCCGTCACTGAGAAAAAGACAGACGGACAACAAAGTGATCCTATAAGCATAGGTTTCTAATGGAGTCGGTACCGCCCCTTAGTTGACAGGAGTTTTCGTAGGGCCGGTAACAGGTCTAAAGGCAAAGAGTACGTTATGACAGTTAAGAGGGCGTACCTACCTAATTAGAAGTTTAATATAATAAAATACTTTCAAAATACCTCTATTTTAATGAAAAAACATTTTACCTAGCCGTCTAAAATGTTTATCTTATTATTATGGCGTACATAAACATTAAAACATTATTTAAGTGTAAACTAATTGATTATGTTTAGGACTGTTGGTAACAAATCTATGCAAGATGTTAAGCAAAGACGTGATTTACGCAATCAAGCATATTTCGACAAAATGGGAACTTGTAACAACCTGTTTGCATAGCAAGTGCACCGGGATATCGCAAACAAACAAAGGCATACAAGTTTTTGCGTGCTCAAAATCAAATGATCAGCTGGAAGAGATTCCTTGATTTGCAAATCAGGTAACTTTTATACTTTGTAATTAATTATGGATAATGCAATAAAGTTATACAAACAAATATTTAAAAGGCAGGGATAGCTCTTCTAATGACGAGCTCGGTGGCTCAGTGGTGGAACGCGCTGTTACACTACTTTAACACCAACGTTCGTGGGTTCGATTCCCACACAGTACAAACATTTGTGTGCATGCACATGTCTGTTTGTATTGGTCTGGTTATTTTCTATGTATAATAAGTATGTATTTACAAAAAAAAAATGTATTTACGTATGTTTATCAGTTGTCTAGTACCCATAACACAAGCTTCGCTTACTTTGGGGCTAGGTGGCGCTGTGTAATTTGTCCGACAATATTTATATTTAATGTCTTCTGGTTTTGTGTGCCTCGTCAGTGATCCATATTCGTGCGAGACTGATAAAGTAAAGAAGTGATTATAGCCATTCGTTTTATAACTTTCTATAAATCGGTTGAAAAGTTAAAGTATTGAAATCGTAACAAATTGTGAATTCCAAAATGCCTGAAACTACGAGTAAGATGTATTTGAAACATGGATTTATGCGTTGAATATGGATTGAGTATTTGAAATATGGATTTATGCAATTTCCAACAAACCAATTATATTACGTACCTATGTGTTCAATTTGCCAAAACTGAAGAAAACACCTCCGAGCGCAGCCGGCGACGACGCCGCGCACTGCCAGTCCATCCGTGACCACGGCTAATGCAAGTCAGCCGAAACCTCGGGAAATACAAATGTTATATTTTTACCGCATTATATAAATTAATGTAGTTATGCAACGCGAAAATTTTAAAACTTGCAAGAAGATGATGGGCTACGAGCTTCGTACTCGTATAATATTTCATTATTAATCGCAAAAGCGGGAAAACCACATGCAATTGGTGAGGAATTAATTATGCCGGCAGTCATTGAGGCAATCAAAACTATTCTTCATCATAAAAGCGATCAGATATCATAAAAAATCTTTGGACCATTAATACAGTACAAAGAAGAACAGATGAAATGGCTAAAGATGTTGAATTGAATTATGTGATAACCAAATAACGAAGCACTACTCTTGGTGTACATCCGATTCATAAAAGAAGAAAAAAAATTGTCAAGAGTTATTATTTACAAAAAAATTGGAAACCGATACAAAGGGAGAATCCATATTTAATACCATGCACGTTTTTTTTTCAAAAGAAAAAAGTCCTATTCTATATATTTTATCAGTTGCTACGGATGGTGCTCCAGCAATGAAGGGACGTTAGAAGGGTTTCCTGGCGCATTTAAAACAAGCAGTATCAAATGTACTCGCTATACATTGTATTATTCATCGTCAGCACTTGGTTGCAAAAAATCTAAATCACCGCCTGTATACCTCGCTCCATTACGTTAGAGCCGTCAACAATATAAGATGCAAATCATTAAATGACTGATTATTTGGGCAATTTTGTAGTGAAAATTATGAAGACTATAATCACTTGCTGTTGCACACGAAAGTGCGATGGCTCTTGAAAGGTGTTTGTCTGAATCGCTTTTCCAATCTATTTGATTCAGTACTTCCTTAACAGAGACGATAAACTGCGCAGAAACTTGATTGCGTCCAAAAATGACATTGCTCATTATGATATAAGGAACCTATACTATAAGGGTTCCATTTTTCCTGTTAAGGTACGGAACGCTAAAAATAAGATATATAATGTAATGAAAAAACGTAAGTCAAGCTGGCGTCCAAAAAACTAGGTGTGCTCAACAGAGCAAAACAGTACTTCAGTGCGGGGCAAAGACGTATGTTATATAAGTCTCAAGTCATACCGCACTTAGAGTACTGCAGTCACCTTTGGGCGGGAGCACCTGGATACCAGCTTGGACCGTGTGTTTCGATTCAGAGACGAGCTGTGAGAATTGTCGACAATCCTAAGCTTACACACGGTATTGAACCCTTAAGTTTAAGGCGAGATTTTGCCTCCCTTTGTGTATTCTACCGATTGTACAACGGGGTGTGTTCTGAAGAGTTGTTCGAAATGATACCGACAGTTACTTTTTATAATCGCACCGCTCGCCGACGGCGGGGAGTTCACCCTCACACACTGGAACCGCAATGGTCGCGTACTGTGCGGTTCCAGAGAAGTTTTCTTCTGAGAACGCTTCCAACCGCGGTTTTTCCAAGGGACTGCATGGAGTTCCTAAAGAAATGCGTGAAAAGGTTTTTAGAGAGTCGGCAACGCATGAGTGACACCCCTGGTTTTGCAAATGTCCATAGGCTACGGTGACTGTTTACCATCAGGCAGGCTGTATGCGTGATTGCCACCTTAGTGGTATAAAAAAACTTAAAGTCACAGCCATACATGCACAGAACATTGCAGTTTAATTCAATGAAATCGGTTTAATTCTTTTTTATACGTGTTCAAATACGATATAACGATATTGGCTTGAATTCAACTGTATAAAGAAACCCTGAAGTTAAGATGTAAAAAAGTAACCATTTTTTTTTTTTATACAACTTTAGGGGGGTGGGCATACAAGCATACGAACCACCTGATGTAAAGTGGTAACCACTTTACATCAGGTGGTTCGTATCATGAACAATGAACGCTTGCAATATAGTATCGCTCACGCTCTGCTGGTAACATAGCAATGCTTAGTAGCTTACTAGTAACAACACAGCTGTTGTTGTTTTTTGGCTCAGGGAGCTATTATTTGGCTGCAATATTCTGTTTCCTTTCTCTCTTAAAAACGCCCAGTCAAGAAAAAACAAGAAATAAGACAAATAAAAATAAAATAGATTTTATAGGTTTAAAAATGTCAATGTAGGTCAAAGCCGATTCCCGTGTCCATTTCATTGCAGATCCACAATTCGTGACAATCGCGACCTTTACGTAAAATACGAGTACGATTCACGTGTGTGGGGACTAATGTATTTTCAAGTAAAGTATTGGTAAAACACAGCGAAGCGCTCTCTAGGTTAATTTGAGAGCGGATACCGTATTTATTTTCTTTTTCCCCGTTCTCGCTTATTTCGAAGGAATCTAAATCGTGTGCGTAATAAATGCTCGTCTCAAATTAAATGTTAAATTGTATTTGAGATGAAAATAATCGGGCTAAAAAATTTACCAGCATCAACGCCAATGCCAACCATATCTGTACGTGATACACACTCTGCCTATTAACAAACGAGGTTCTGACAAAAGAGAGGAAGGGCACATTGTCATTTCAATTACAATGAGCAACTCGACTGAAGAAGTATCTCCACCTCGCAGAAAGCCACATCTTATTTATGCATGTGTAAGTGAGGTCAAAGGTAAAGCTCATGCGAAGGCTATGCCTATGTGTAAGCAATATGATGGTAACAATGTATTCTATTGCTCCCATCATATTGCTTGGGTTAATCATATTCTTACTTGCCGCTCGACGCTGTATAAAAGTAAAATCATTTGATACAATTTTTTAGCTAATTGACGAATACAAGTTGTATCAATATATTAATACAAAGTTTTTGCTTTACGCATCCCTTCATGTACCCCTTTATACGAAAATTACGCAGACGGAGGAGTATTTGGCCAATTGAAAGTTTATATGGAGAAGAAGTGCAGAAAGCTAAAATAAATTATAATAATGCTTGGAAAATCGCGTTCGCTGTGGAAAATGCAATAAATTATTTAAAAAGTCATAAAACACACTACCATGTGTACCACCACTTTGACACACTCACATGTGTACCCAAATATATGCCGTCTTACTGAATGTCAAAAATAATTTTGCTTGTGGTTGAAGTCTGTAGTCAAACTGCAAAGAGATTAATATTATTGGTATTACTTGTCTATAGTCTTAATGTCAAAAATAATCATAATTGTGATAATGTCATAGTCATAGTTTGTCTAATAGATATTAGTGCTTTATATATATGTAAACTCAACATATTGGCTCCGCTTCGCCTGATGGTAAGCGGAAGAGGAGCCTAAATCGCAACGGCAACTGACAAAAACCTACAAAGTGTCCTGTCAGTTAACGCTGCCATGTTGGCTCGCAAGATGCTTCTGCACGCTTCGTTTGAAGGATCCCATATTGTGGGAAGGAGGAAACACATGTGCAGGTAAAGCGTTCCAATTTTTGATGGTACGACAGAGAGAGGAGTTGCCGAACTTTTTAGTACACGTAGAAATGTTCTCAACAGTGGAACAATAATAGCGCAAGCCTGCACGTGTGGTTCTACGACGGAAGGGAGAGGGTGGGATGAGGGAAAACAGTTCTTCAGAGCACTCACCACGGTAAAGGCGGTAAAATACGCTTAGCTAGCCACTGCCCCTACGAACTTGAAGAGGTTCCATGGTTTGGTAACCTCTTCGTCTTCGATTATGCGGATAGCCCGTCGCTGCAATCAATCGAGAGTCTTGAGAAGATATTTTGCGGAGCTGTCCCAAAGATGCGAGCAATACTCCACGCAGGCCCGAACTTGAGTGAAAAGCAGAAAAAGCTGGTTCGGCGTGAAGAACCGGCGCACCGCGTGTTCAGGACTCCGCGTTTTCTTGAAGCTGTTGATATGAGATTCTCGATGTAGTTCGTTCGTTGGTTAAGGTTACAGCGAATATCCATGCCTAGCATATTCAGGCTATCTGGCATACAGAGAGAAGCGCCTTGAAGACTGGGAGTGGGAAGGAATGGGGATGTTTTATTGTAAACGGGCACACCAGAGTATTCACACCATTTTATACTGCCTTCTGGAAAGAAAATTTTTTTACCACGTAGAAAAATGTCCAAATCACGAAAAAAATGGTAGTCAGTTGGAGTAAGGTCTAGCAAGTACGGAGGATTACGTATGGTTTCTAATTGCAGCTCCTGTAGAGTTATAACGGTTTCTCGTACAGTGGGAGGTCTTGCGTTTACATGGAGCAATAATGGTGAAGATGGATTCGGTCAGTCGGGGCTGTTTCAATGCTAGTTTCGCCATCATTGTTCGAAGTTCGGCACAGTAAACATCTACTGTTATTATTGCATGACCAGACCTGAGAAACCTATAGTCAATAACGCCATGACGAGACCACCAAACAGTTACCATTATTTTTTTGTTGGTAAGCTTTGCTTTAGGGTACTGTTGCAGCGTTTGACCTAGGGTCAGCCACTGCAGTTTTCGCTTACGGTTAACGCAAAGAATCCACTTTTCATCACATCACATGTTACAATTCTATCCAATATTCCTTTAATTTTGTACCGATTCAACAAGGCAAGTTTCAACACGCGTTTCTTTCTGCAGATTAATCAAATCATGAGGCACCCATTTTTCATATTTTTTCATCTTATTGATTCGATGCAAATTCAGCATTATTCACCTGGGTCTTCCACATGGTCCGTAGTTGAAGTTTCCATTAACCAAAAACACACGGTGCGTTTATTAGCAGTCTCCTCTCCAAAGGCAGCATTGATATTGCGAGCCGTTTCTGCCGCATTAGTTCCGTGTCGGAACTCGTGTTAAAAAATCACTCGGATTTTCAAAGTATCCATTTTTCCCATCTTAGCTGAATACAAAAAATCGGCCAAGTGCGAGTCGAACTCGCGCACGAAGGGTTCCGTACCATTATTCTATTTCATTCTATTTTTTAGTATTTGTTGTTATAGCGGCAACAGAAATACATCATCTGTGAAAATTTCAACTGTCTAGCTGTCACGGTTCATGAGATACAGCCTGGTGACAGACGGACGGACGGACAGCGGAGCCTCAGTAATAGGGTTCCGTTGTACCCTTTGGGTACGGAACCCTAAAAACAATTGAAATTCGAAAATCAAATGTTACACATTTTTCCAAAGAAAAACCTCATAGGTATCATGTGAAAAAAGTTTCACTCGAAAATCTCACACCATGAAGGTTTAATGTCAATTCAACGTATCTATTACTATAAAACAGCAATTCTATACTTTAAACCCTATTATTAATTCATAATATATTTATGTACTTTAAAGTTATACTGGGAACTTTATACAGTGTTACCAAAAATTCCGTATTAACGAAAATGTAATATTACATTATCAAATAATGCTCAGCAATGAATTGAACGAGATCCATATTTATCGATAGAAAATGATTGATACATGCCGTAAGATACGTATTGTAATGATTCAAATGGCATCGATATATAAGTACGTGTCGGTGATTTATTACATAATCCATGTAGTTTAACAAGAAATATTTTGATAGACAGATCGCTATCTGCAATGAATTTTGATACAAGGTCTGTCCCGGAGATTTAGTGTATGAATATGTATTTCCTACTGTTATTGTAATACGTAAATATATTGTAAAACTATGTAATTTACTCAAACTACGCTAACTACTCTACGCTAATAGTAATGTACAGTTCATCATTTTTACTCAAAAAATGATGTAAATTTACTCTACACTACTATTAGTGTAGAGTAAATTATATAATAGGACAACATGCGAGTGATAACATAGCTGCTGGACATGCTGACATTTTCCTTTTTTTACATGTACCTAGTCTGGCCATAAATACTGTTACAATTAAAAATAAACAAAATATTACATTTGAATTTGGAATCTGTCATTTTTATATGATTGTTCATTGAGTTTTCTCATTTTAGCGCCAATACATTGTACAATATTTTGCGATATTAAAATGGAGTGGGGTGATAAAGAGAACCGAATCGCTGTGATTGCATACACAATGTAGGTGTGGAGCCAAATGCAATTTTTAAAACTCTCCATACGCTTGGTATTAGTAAAATGTTTGTGTACCGGGCTATTAATAGGTACAATGAGACCTTCTCTGTTTGTGAAAGAAAAAGATCTGGCCGTCCACGTAATGTTCGTACGAAAAAGGTGGTCAAAGCAGTTAGGGAAAGAATTCGAAGAAATCCTGTCCGAAAGCAAAAGTTTTATCTCGGGAGATGAAGATAGCACCTAGAACCATTTCGCGTATTTTAAAAGATGACTTAGGACTTGCAGCCTATAAGAGATGCACTGGGCATTTCTTAACTGATAATTTCGGCCAAGTGCGAGTCGGACTCGCGCACGAAGGGTTCCGTACTATTATCTATAAAAACGGCAAAAAAATCACGTTTGTTGTAT
This sequence comes from Pyralis farinalis, assembly GCA_947507595.1. Classification (NCBI taxonomy): domain Eukaryota; kingdom Metazoa; phylum Arthropoda; class Insecta; order Lepidoptera; family Pyralidae; genus Pyralis; species Pyralis farinalis. The sequence goes on along the minus strand of OX382264.1, from coordinate 22,395,592 downwards.
GGGAGCCCCCTTAAATATTTATTTTATTCTACTTTTTAGTATTTGTTGTTATAGCGGCAACAGAAATACATCATTTGTGAAAATTTCAACTGTCTAACTATCACCGTTCATGAGATACAGCCTGGTGACAGACGGACGGACGGACGGACAGCGGAGCCTCAGTAATAGGGTCCGTTTTACCATTTGGGTACGGAACCCTAAAAAGAATAGGGTTATGAAATCGAAACAACTACTGAAGCGGTACGCAAAGGGAGGTCACAGAAAAATTTTGTTTACGGATGAGATTTTTTTTACAATTGAGCAACATTTTAACAAACGCTCTAAGGAAGCTTCGTAATTAGACGACAGAGTGCAACGTGGGCACTATCCGACTTCAGTGATGATTTGGTGGGATATTAGCTATGAAGGAGTGACTGAGCCATACTTTTGTGAAAAAGGTATCAAAACATCGGCACAAGTGTATCAAGATACCTTTCTTGAGAAGGTAGTGAAGCCCCTTAACAACACCATGTTCAATAACCAAGAATGGTCCTTCCAGAAAGACTCGGCACCGGGTCATAAAGCTCGGTCTACGCAGTCTTGGTTGGAAACGTACGTTTCGGACTTCATCAGAGCTGAAGACTGGCCGTCGTCTAGTACCGATCTTAAACCCCTGGATTATGATTTACTAGCTGCTGCCCGCGGCTCCGCCCGCGTGGAGTCAAATAACGTAGCCTATGTGTTAATCCAGATCATAATCTATCTACGTGCCAAATTTCATTCAAATCCGTTCAGCCGTTTAAGCGTGAAAGAGCAACAAACATCCATACATACAAACTTTCGCATTTATAATATTAGTAGGATGGTCAGTTTTAGAGAGTATATCTTGCTCTAAACGCCATGATAATTTGGAGTCCCTAAAACAATCCGTACGATTGGCAGTGAAGAATTTGCCCATGGAATGAGTGCGTGCTTCTATTGATAACTGGCCTCAACGTTTAAAGGACTGTATGGCAGCCAATGGAGACCACTTCGAATAAGCTTTTTATATTTTAAATTGTTTTATATTTATGTATTAGACTAACACACTGTAAAAGTAATAAGTTGTTTCAGTATTTATGGCAAGACTAGGTAATGTCGGGACATTCGGGACGTAAACAAACATACGAAACATACGGTTCATCATACATGCCGTGTAAATTAGTATGTAGACTCTTACTACGAGTATATAAGAAGTATCACTAAACTAATAAGTCGCTTGACTACGCATAAAGGTACCCACAAAGAACCCAGAAGGCTCTCACAAAAAAAATGTATTTTGTCGCCTAAATATCTTAGCGTAGCGTAGCTAAGCTGATAAGTGCCGCGATGTTAATCCGTAAACTACTCAATAATAACTGCGCGTTCTATTTTAATTGTAAGTGCTATAATACTCGTAGCTGTAGGCTCATTCTGTGTATTTATGTGAAAGGAATAAAGTACTACCTACCTATGTAAATTCAATGGAATTCTTTGTGACACCTTTGGATTTCGAAATGAAAAGAAATGTACGGATCATGTTTTCTCAATCTGCAATATCGTGAAGAATATATGGCTATAGATCAGAACCATTTCTCTGCGGTTTTGTAGATTTTGAGAAAACAATTAATTGGGTTGTGCAAAAGGACGTCTGGGACATACTATGACATAAGGATTGAATGATGAAATACACCATGCAGTCCACATATGAGAATTACTCAGCACATTTGCAGTTAAATGCCAACATGTTACCCTGGTTTGACGATAAAGTTGATGTCAAACAGGGTTACATGGTGTCTACGTTGCTATTCATTCAAAGCCCCGATAGTTCGACGAGCTCGGTGGCGCAGTGGTGAAACGCGCTATTACGCTACTTTGACACCAACGCTCGTGGGTTCGATTCCCACACAAGGCAAACATTTGTGTGCATGAACATGTCTGTTTGTATTGGTCTGGGTATTTTCTATGTATAATAAGTATGTTTTTTACAAAAAAAAATATATTTATGTATGTTTATCAGTTGTCTAGTAACCATAACACAAGCTTCGCTTACTTTGGGGCTAGGTGGCGCTGTGTAATTTATCCGGCAATATTTATTTATATATTAGTTATCTACAGAGTATAAGGTCTACGGATGTGGGATTGCACATGGGTGACCTAGTGATGAATTGTCTGCATTATACCGTGTTATTAGCAAAAACACCAGCTGAAATGCAAACACTGACCACAAAGATAAAGGACTTATTACATGGAGAAGACCTTACAACTGTATGCGAAGAACACTAAGATAATGGTATTTGAAAGAGAGGAAATCAGAACAAACGGAAGGATTGCAGTTTCTGATGTAGTTTTGGATCAAGCGGATGAGATTGCATATCTTAGGTGTACTTTCAGCACGAATGGAATGTACACCGCTGATGGGAAAAGACTGAACGCTGTGAATAATACAGCGCTGGAATTTTTTTGGAAGTAAAAACTTGAGCGAAAAGCTAGCGAGAATAATCACGGTCGAAATGCGAGTGTTATGCAAAAAATTGTGCCTTAAATTAAATGTAAACCGCGTTTGTAATGTGATGGTGAAGAATAGAGTTTGAAAGAGAATATCGATGTTAAAATAAGAAAGCCGGCTAAGTGCATGTTGAATAATGTTAAATAATGTAACTAAATATCCAAGGGTATATACAAAATGGAATAAAATCTACAACTATACAGATCTAGAAAGCATTAAACGCACTGGCATATCTATACATCTATACAGATAAATAAAATTGGAGTGTCTGTTTGTAATATTAAAATAACCGCTTTTTACTAAATGCATATGGATATATACACAGTACATATACCAAAATGAATATTTTTACAATTTTTGTCTGTCTGTCTGTCTGTCTGTTTGTTCCGGCTAATCTCTGAAACGGCTGGACCGATTTTGACGGGACTTTCACTGGCAGATAGCTGATGTAATAAGGAGTAACTTAGGCTACCTTTATTTTAGAAATTTTATTTATTTTTATTAATATAAATAGATAATAAAAAAAACTATTCCGCGTGGACGAAGTCGCGGGCACAGCTAGTGAATATTAAGTCCACACCCTGTTGACTTCTATATGGCGATGTAATTTGTGAACAGCGCCATCTAGCGTAAAATATCTAGAAACTAAAATTACGTATGAAATTCAGATGAACTATAAAATACTGTGAAATTACCTATGTATCGCAGGGGGAAACTTCTACTACTTGTCCGTTCAAATTAGAAACTAGGAAACAAAACGCTAAGTGATGATAGGTGCAATCAGCGAATGTCAATATTATATGACATTTGTACGTTTTCATAAAAGAAAATACATTTTATGAGTTCGTCGACTATTACTCGTTAATCTGTATAGCCAGCTTACCCGTGATAGTTTTCCTTTTAAATTCACTATATGGACTACTACCATGTTTTTGTTTTTTCCATTTCCAAATACAACAGTTTCGCTGGCGTATCACTTGAGTCTAACTAAAATTTACATATTATTTTTTTAATAAAAATATTTCGCAAACGGATCACTAAATGTTTTTAAAAAACCTATCTAACGACACCCCACACAATGGGGTGGGCGCGAATAAAAAAAATCATCCCACTTTTCGTGTAGGGGAGGTACCACCAAAAAAATTACTACTACCACTTTGTCAGCATAGTTAATATGTATACCTATACATGCCAAACTACAGCTTTTTAGTATCAAGCGTCTCTGAGCTAGCCCGCGGACGGACGGACGGAATAACGGACGGACATGGCGAAATTATAAGGATTCCTTTTTACTACGGAACCCTAAAAATTTTGTATTAGATGTGTTACGTTTGCAAAACAAAGAATATTGCTAGCAAAGTCAAGGCTTTCATATATTTCCGAGCATAAAACATATACCTATATTTACAAGTAATAAGTTAGAACTAACAAACAAATACTGCGCTCTCATGAAACATGTGATGTAATGTAATATGTAATTAACAGAATAGATCCATCTATTACAGATAGGGTGGGATATAAACCTCTTCACGTAGATACCGCCTTATGTTCAATGGGCCAAGTATAAGCCGGCTCAACTAGAATTCAGCGCACAAACCGACGACGGTGGCGGTAAGTCTAGAGCCAGCGTGGGTACACATATCAATTTCCACTCTGTAAGTTTCTGAATTCCTCTTAGTCGACGATTAAACAACTCAACGCTAATTTCCCAAACAATATCCAGTTTCATTGTTGTATAAAATTGATAACCCTTAGGGGTCGTGTAATGAATATGTTACCAGTTTGGTACAACATAATAGGTTTTACATATTAAAATGAAATATTAGCTTAGCAATACTTTTTTTGATATGTAACATTATAGAGAATTTTTATTTAGCTGCACTTTTCTAAAAGATGGTGGCACTTACGCAGTCGGTCTTATCATTAATGCCAGTTGCTACCCACGACTTAAACCGCTTTAAATTTGCTGTTACATTTTGTACCTACATATTTCAGAGCGAAAAAAATAGTCTGAATTGGATATAGCCTACATGGCAAAATTTACATGGCAAATTTTCATCTTCGTTTTTACGTGAATATATTGTTCCACATATTGGCAAACATTTACAAAAACTGTTTCCGTTTCTGTTCAATAGCAGAGTCTAGCAATATCAAAAAAAAATGCGTATACAAATTCAACTTTGTTACGATTTTAATATAATGTATAGACAACTAAGAATAACGGTTGGTAATAAAGTGTTGCTACAAGTGGATGAGATTGTTTGTTTTTTTTTCGCCCATGTAAATGTAGACCCACAAAAGAAGGACTAACCCACATCCGGGTGTGCGTTACTCATTCTTCCGTGAGGGGCACTCTCCGGGACCCGATGGGAGGGAGGTGGTGAACTCTCATGAGTACCCTTTCAGCCGGCCGAACGAGTTATGTTAGTCTCCTACTGACTAAACACCGCCTAGGGACTGCGTTTAGGCGGGAAGGCTTTAAAGGCTTCATCGGACGCGATCGCCCCAGTTGAAGCGGGGCGACGCAAGGATGAGATTGTAACTAGTCTGGCTATAAATATGGTCGTATATCGTACTATCGACAGATATACCAACACTTCCTCTGTTGAAGACCACAAAAGACCAGGGCGATCGCGTGCTGTTAGAACTTCAAAGGCTGCTAATGTTGTTAAAGCCAGAATTCGCCGAAACCTAATTAGGAAACAAAAAACGTATCGTGAGAAATAAAGATTCCCACTAGGACTCTGTCGCGTATAATTAAACAAGACCTGACGCTCAGCGCATAAAGGCACAGAAATATTATATACTAACATCCGTCCGCAACTTCGTTTGCGTAGAATTCGAATCATATGTCATAATATACCTACCGGGTCCAATTGTATTTTTAAAATAATTCAGTAACCATCGAAATACCCATATAAAATTTCAACCCAATCGGGTCACCCGTTTAGAAGTTATAGGAAAAAGATAAGTACGGAAGGATAATTCATACTACCCGTTGTCCTATTATTACCCATTTTCCCGTAGGAATGAAGCATTCCCGCGGTAAAAAGTAGCCTATGTTCATCAGGGATAATATCGGCTTTTCAAATCGACAATTTTCAAGGCAACAATTTTTCAAATCGGTCTAGTAGTTTTGGACCCTATTCTATACAAACAAACAATCAAATCTTTTCTCTTTATAATATTAGTGTAGATAATACACTATTGAAAAGCACTACAACCAGTAAAATGACAAAATTCAATTTGTACATACACACAGTTCTAAAGAGCCGTCTAAGTGGTCGGAAAGGTACAACATCATTCATTATTCATTATCCTTTATTGCACAAAAACATTATATAGATACAAGATACAATCCTGCTTCTGTACTGGTTTGGTGGGGAGTGTCTTATCAAGGAGTCACAAAGCTGCATTTTTGTGAAAAAGGAGCGAAGACTTTACCCCAAATGTATCAAGAGACTGTCTTGGATCGTGTTGTGAAACCTCTCAGCAATACACTTTTTAAAAATGTACCGTAGACTTTCCAGCAGGACTCTGCACCTGGTTACAAGGCACGAACTACCCAAGCCTGACTCGAAACCAACGTTCCGGACTTTATAAGAACTGAAGATTGTGCCTCCTCTAGCCCAGTTTTGAACCTGTTAGACAACAAATTATGGTCAGTTTTAGAGGAGACAATCTGCGGGAAACGACACGCCGAATTTTTGTCTCTTAAGAAATCTCGGGAGCAAGCAGTGGCTAAATTTCCCAGGGAAACAGTGCGTAAATCCATAGATTCGTGGCCAGACACATTAAAAGCCTATATCAAAGCCAAAGGTGGGCATTTCGATCAGAATCATTTTTTTCAATTTTAATTTACAATTCGCCGAAACCCCGTTAGGAAGGAGGAAACAAAAATCTTATCGCGAGAAATGAAAATTCCCGCTAGGACTCTGTCGTGTATAATAAAACAAGTCCTGAAGTTCGGCGCTTATCACCGATATACAGGACATATTCTAAATTATTCTCTACATTAAAAGAGAGTTAATCGATCAAAATGCTTTCTGTTCCGATAAAAGAGCTATGAATGTTAGAGAAGCGATAGTAGAGCGAGAAGTTATAAGGATCGCGTCTTATGGCACTCGGTTCTCTCTGCCTACCCCGCACGGGACCTAGCGTGAAAATGTATATGCATATATGTAAGGAAGTCTCAGCAAAAAATAAAAAATGATGTATGTAACATATTTTTTTTTATCTTTCAAATATTTTAATACTTCTAAATCCGTGCGGTGACGGAGAAAGAATTCTAAAAATCACCGCCCCCTCTCTTCCCCTGGGTGACGTAAGAGGCGACTAAGGGATTTCTTGACGTTCCAGCATCTCAGGCGGTGGTAGGATAAATACCCGCCTGGTTGGCTATCACCGTACACACGGCGAAACACCCGTGAAGTGGCGTACCTATGAGTACGTCGCGTTTCGGGATCAGCTGGTGTATAACCAGTGCTCGGGGGATTGTTGACGCGATATTGCGGGAACAGTGGTGGATTCTGTCTATCCATTGTCAGAAGGACTGAGCTGACCCGTCGGCCAGGGAGACCCGTTGAAACGGTTGTTCCGCTGGCCGCCCGCGGTATAGTACAGGGGCCCAATCAAGACTAACCACCTTGAGAGGCTGCCCTTTCATACCGCGCATAATATCGGGGTAGATCGTCGTGCCGATTGGTGACCGAATAGTGGGGACCCGGTGACTACCTCCGGGGGGGTTCGGGGGCCCTTCCGTCCGACGGATCAGTACAGCTCCTTTGTCAACAAATTAATGGAGAAACAGTCCACCGCGTTTCTTCCCCAATGTCGTGGCAATTCTCTCCCGCTTCACGCTTACTTTCTTTACACTTCTCATGACAGCGCATTTGCGCTGGAATGGATGGCTGGAAGAAATAAATGGTCTAACAGCGGTGCACTCCCCCACAACCCTGTTCAAGGTTGAGTTCGCTAACATAAGCGGACTCCACTCTAACCTTAATGCCGTCCATCAACACCTAGAGACGGCACGGCCCGCCATGGTCTTCCTGACGGAGACACAGATTCAGCGTCCAGCGGACACGTCCTACCTTCAGTACCCCGGTTATGTGCTTGAGGAAGAATTTCCCCGCGAAAGCCGCGGTCTGTTTGTTTGTCCGCTCGGATGTATGTTGTCGCCGTCTGCGCTGCCTAGAGGATTCCTCCTTTCCTGTCCTCTGGGTGCATGTAAACCTGGGCCTTCAGAGCCGTATTTACATGTGCTTATACCGATACTAGGGACACGGAGACAACTCGGCTCTTTGAGTACATGAATCGGGCGGCAGATGAAGCGCAGGAGCGGTACCCTACTGCAGAGATGGTATGTTTGGGGGACTTTAACTCTCACCACGACTCCTGGTTGGGATCCCCCACAACTAACAATGCAGGAAGAACTGCCCACGCGTTCGCTCTTTCGCACAGCCTGACGCAAGTGGTAAACCAACCCACCAGAATACCAGATGTTGCTGGTCAGGAGCCCTCTCTGCTAGATCTACTGCTGACCACTCACCCTGCTGGCTACCGGGTTGAGGTCAGGGCGCCCCTGGGCACATCTGACCACTGCCTAGTATCCACCACAGTGCCAAGCGCGATTCCGCCACAACCCACAGAGGTTAGGCGTCGTGTCTGGCACTACTCGTCAGCAGATTGGGACGGCATGCGCGACTACTTTGCTTCCGTCCCATGGGGGTAGCGCTGTTTCAGTGAGAAGAATCTAACGGCGAGTGCTGCGGCTTGTTGATAAGGTCGGCGTTGGCATGGAATACTACATTCCTCACTCCGATATCGTCATCAAAAACCGTAGCGGTTCTGGCAACAGATTGGTGCAATGGTGTCATGGAGCACCTGGTTTTGTACCCTTGTGTACCCTTCAACGGCTAAGTCACACAACATTAACTATAATAATAAAGAAATCGCAGTAAGAAACCTTGGACTTGGCACGACTTTGTCTAGATTTCATTACTTTTTAGAGATAAACAAGCAGCTCCGTCGAGACTTGGCTAGTTTTTTACAGAATGTTTTTGGTGGGATTTCACTTCTTTTTGTAGAAACGTGGACATATTGATTTATTTTATTAGATTTTCTTATTTGACACAGTTTTTTTCTCATAGTAGAAGGGGGCATTACCATATCTCTAATACAGCTGAGACCAGCTGAGGGTTCTTCATCAGATACTTCAGACCTTCGATTTTTGACATCAAATGAAGCGGCCCACCAAGTTGAAAATTTTTTGTAAAGGCGGTATGTCGATCTCTAATAGTTTGGTTGGGCTCTTGTGTTTTCTAATCAGGGTCACCAGGTACTCCAGATCTTCGATTATCCTAGTTTATATAGTTTTCCCTTTATGTAGCCATTAAACCCTAACTCTGTACCAAATTTCAGCTCTCGGAGTTTATGGGAAGTACTAGTTCTATTTTGATGATCATGAGTGAGTGAGTGAGTGTCATAAATGCGAAACTTTGCTTTCGCTTAACTTCGGAACTAAATTACCTACAGACTTGAAATTTTGGATTTTAAGTATGTCATTATAGCTTACTGGATGACGAAAATTTCTGCGTTCTGGTCTTATCCAGAGGTTCTCAAATAGGGGCCTGAAAATGCGGCGAAATGGTTCCAGTAAAGGATGGTACGGCAGTGTTTGCTTCGCGCTCGACTTGGCGGGGGCACTACCGTGCCCCCTGATGCAGGAGGAAAGAATTACGAAACAGATATACAACGCGAAAGTAGAAGGATGAGGGAGCCGAGAAAGGTTGGACTTACCTACCATGACCAAATTGATCGTGCTTTATCAGAAGGTTATATCAGGAGACTTAGGAAACGGCAAACGTTCATGAGAAGAGCAATGAATGCTATAAAAGAGAGTGAGGTATGTAAGGATCGAGTCATGTGGCGCTCGGTTCCATCTGCCTACCCCGCAAGGGATTTGGCATGAATTTATAGGTAGGTTAGGTAGATTGGTTGTATAGACAACTGACACCCTTTTTGTCATACAACAGCATCCTTTACCAATCGGCATGACTTAATACACCCTTAGAGTATACATAAGCACAGCTTATTAAATAAGCTGTGCTTATGTATCAGAGTACTTATAAATTTTATGTGTACTCTGAGGGTGCCTACACAACATTTATGTGAAGTTAGCCAAAGCTTAGAGTCAAAACTCTAAAGACAATACTGCTCCGCAGACACTCCAACACATGATTGACATTTTATTTATTCCTCATACCTATTTCAGGGAGTCTTTTCTATTTTCGGGTAACGTGGAACGTGGTGAGAGAAAGGTAATTTTTTTTCTTAGTTGGCACTTTGACACTACGACTTAGACTCGCACACTATTTTACAAATTTTGTGTTACGTATAGTGGTTATATTAGTTACGAGTATGTTACAGTGTTGACAATTGGCCACGGAGTAATGTCGAAAGAAACTGTCATTTCATTTATTTTTCAATAAAACCTATTTTCAAAAATTACTTTTGATGTGCTTTTTGAACATTTTGATTACAAAAACACATTTTTTTAAGTTGTTTTAATACATTTTAATTTACAATAAAAGGCCCTAGGTCCTAGGTCAAGGCTATACGCAACTTATTCCTGCTTCTAAGATGTTCACTGAATTTTGCAAACAATTATGTATTTTCACGAGCATACATAGTAGAACCTTCTGTATTAAATCACTGATACTTCGATGGCTGACTCGAAGATCGATCTAGTGATTTACTTAGGATTGCAACGTAATTAATTTTTGATTACTTTCGTTCTCGAAATTTTGATCTGATAAAAACCATGATTGGAACACATTCATCTCAAATGATATCGGAATCGTCAACACCCTTCCACATATACCTATATAATAAAACGAAACTGATTCATTTAGACTAAATTTGTAATATTGCATAGCTAAAAAAACAAAACTTGGATTATCTCGTTGCGAAGACAATTAAAAGGATTCTGAATTGGATTGTCAATTGTGATGAAAAGCGATTCTCGAATGACAATCGAAAACGTCTGTCGCACTGGTTGGACAGAGGGAACCATTTCCCAAACGCAAATAGTCTCAATAGAGGCTCTTTGTAAGTGTATAGTTTTTTTATACAACTTCGGCTGGCATTCACCTTTATAGCCCACTGTACCAAATCAAGGTAATTAACGTAGCCTATGAACACCTCTAATGCAAGAAGAGCTAGCATGTCACCACTCCTGCTGCTCACGCAGCAACTCCATAGCAGTTCACTGATACATAAGCGGCGCAAATTACATCACGTGGACAGGTCAGACAGAAAGACAATACTATCTAATAAGTGTGTTTCAATGTTTTGTATATATTATAATACATCTCAATTACAATTATTTTCGTTAAATAACAGTCGTTAAGCAAAGTCAGCTCGATGGCCGTCGTGCTGCTTGAAAACACTTGGGAATCCGGATACAGCAGCGTGGAGAAGTCCGCTGGGCATTAAAGGTTTGAAACAATAAAAATAGAAAACGTGTTATGATTTATAATTATTTGTACTACTATAGCTCTTCGCCAGCAGCAAACAAAGTGTCATCAATTATTTTTTAACTTATTTTTTTAACACTTTTTCTATTCTTCTTACCCAACACCTCTTCTAATGTCGTAGGGTTGTCTTATAAGTGTCCCATACTCAATATTCAAATATCTCAAATATGTGCACGCAAGGTTTATATACATTGGCCCATACATCTATAAAGAACCTCCAACCATATGCTTATATTCAACATCTTCACATACAATACTTTCAATCGAAAGTACACACAGTGCACATACAAAAACCCACATACATACACATACGCAGGGTTACTGACACGATACTTGTGTTTTAATTATTTCAATTAATTTAATCGGTAACATATTTATTATAGAAGAGCGGTGGCCCCACCACAACCTAATTAGCTTACAAGGGACCATCAAAATAAATGATAAACAAAAAATTTGTGTTGCCAAATGAAGTTCATTAAAATAAAAATTAATTGTTGTTATATAGGCCATAGTAATACACAATATGTGAAAATTTCAGGTCTCTGCCTATTACAGTTGTAAAGAAAAGACAGCGGAGCTTTAGTACCCGTTGGTGGTTGGTTGATTTGGTTACAGAACAGAAAATCTATGAATCTATAATAATAAGGAAGGAAACAAAACAAACAAACACCCCAGGAACCGGCGAGCGTGCATGAAAAGAGCTATGAATGTCACAGAAGCGAGTGAAGTATGCAAGGACCGCGTCTTATGGCGCTCGGTTCTCTCTGCCTACCCCGCAAGGGACTTGGCGTGAAGATATACATACATATACATACATACTATAATAATACTTACCATTTTACAATTTACTAAACTTTAACTTTAATTGGGTAGGTACCTAATATTTTAACAACTTCTAGAAGTAGAATATGTCAATGCGGCAAACCTTTATACAAGCTATGATTAACACACAAACAGTTTAGTTGTTATAGGTGACGACCAATTTGGTCATGGTAGGTGAATCTTCATCTTCCTGGAGTCCCACTTGTGTCCACTTTCGCGTTGTATATCTGTTTCGTCATTCTTTCCTCTTGCATACTTCATATCTCAACACAAATATTCTATTTCAGTCCAACTCTTTTTCTTACATCATCATTGCGAATTCGGTCTATAAACGTTACACCGCATATTTTGTACAACGCTCGCATATAAACCACATAGCGTGCGAACCAGCACCGCGTTGTGTAGGTATACCGAGCTGTACCATCGAATTCAAACTTTTACTGTCTAGAAGTTTTTCCAGTGCTCCATTCACAGTGTTCCCAGCACTCTCTCGTCCTATCATATCAGCAGTGTACTTTCCGTCTTCTTCGCTAGTGCTGGAGTAAACTAAAGCATCGGAAGGACAGGACTAAATTAGTTCAGTAAAGCTTTCTTGTGGCTTGAAAACACTGACCTCAGTCAATCCAAAATTGATGATGCGAAGTCTCTAACTCACTTCAACCGAACGGGCCGTACCGTTGTTGAAGCGAGAGCCGTTCTCCAGCATCACGATGGGTATGGGATGATGGGATATTTTTAACAATTTTATTTGTGTGTAGACATTTTTTTCGGGACAGGCCCACCACTCATTCCCGCCACTGTGTCTCCTGTGTAGCCAGAATTAACAGCGGCGACCACAAAAAAGGCAATGAACAGTGAAGTTCATTGCTGCCTTGGAACTCACAACGAATTTAATCGGAAGAAATTTTTGAGAGTAGGAAGTTTTGGAATTGACTTCCTGTCTTGGCAAAGGGAGTCTCTCCCTTTGCCAAGAGAGGAAGTCAATTCCAAAACTTCAATAGCAATATGACAAATAAGGTATTAAAAACCTCGAAGAGATGGCAAGGCAAATGAAGCTCAAGTGCCGTGCACCACCGTTTACCGCAGAAATTAGTTAAAATACTGACCGTGACACGTGCAACGTTCTTAGACGAAGGAGGTTGCGTTTGTAAATGAAATTAAATTGAGCGAGACGATAACGGTCGTTGATCTACACAATTCTGATCTCTATCACCAGTGAAAAGAGACATCTTTTGTGGCAAAGTATCTGTCCACTACTTCCCGTTTATCTGAAATGAGTCATATATTATTTATGATAAATCCTCACCCTAAACTCCTACGTTTTGATCCAGCTTTGCCTTCCAAGAAGAGCTCCAGAATATCCTCATAATATAACTATAATATCATTGGCTTTTGGCATATGTTTTTATTGTTAAGGCGTACATGTTATATAGCTCATACAATTTTAGCTTTCTGTTTTGATAGCGAAACGCTGGTAGAATTTTCAGGGCATAAGTGACTTACTATTATCTTTAAAGTCAACCACATCTGTATTTGGCGCACCCCGCTACTCAACAAATGAATCTCTACAAATAGAGAAGTAGGGCACATCACAGCGCCCCGACTGAAAAAGTAACTCCAGATCACGGAATACCGCAGCCAAACAACACCTACCTATTATTGTTCCTACGTGTTAGTGTAGTTACCAATAAGTTCCTACGGAGCTCCTATTATTAGTAGCAGTGGGTAGTAACGCACGAGCAATACTTTAAGAGAGGTAGGGCGCATCAAAGCAGCCCGTCTGGGGAAGTACCTCCACCTCACAGAAAACCGCAGCTAAATAACAATTCCCTAGAGAGTTGTTATGTTCCTGCGTGTGAGTGAGGTCACCAGTAAGCTCCCAAGGAGTTGCTGTGTAAGCAGCAGAGGAGGCATCGCACGAGTGATACTTAATATATCGCAAGCGTTAATAGGCTGCGGTACCCGCTTTACATCAGGTGGGCCGTATGCTTGTATACCTCCCGACGTAGTGTAAAAAAAACTCTTTGTATTACAAGTATTCATAAGCTACGGTAATCACTTCATAACAGGTGGGTTTGCTCCCCGATGTTATATAAATAAATTGACGAACAAATATAATATTCTCATTTAAGAATCACGATAAAACGATTATGTCGTTCAACTTATTCATATACTCGTAGAAGGGATATTTAATGACTTTCTTATGTAGAAACTTATGTTTGCTACACTTAGATAATATTTGTTGTCAATGTAAAACTTTTTAGGTCATCACAGTAATGAGAAACGACATTAGGACGAAAGTAAAACACAGACTGAACTTAATAGCTGTTTGGTTAAACACCAAATCCATTAAAAATATAACTGCCCTAATTTAGCGCGAATAACATGAAGCGAAGCGTGACTCAGAAGGACAAGGTTATTATAAATATTAATACATTTTCAAACGAAAACATAAGCGAGACTACGCAGATTGCGTATTTACTTAGAACAAATAAATACTTCAAAACAAAATTTGTGCGAGAGCAAGGGGCTGTTATGATAACCTAATAACCTCAAAAGGTTCTAGTAAGCCCTTTCATGACAAGTCGCAATATCCACGTGGAAAGTCAAATGGAAAAGCGTAACCAATCTTAATGTCTTTGGCGCATGCACGAACAAGAGTTCATTGCAAATATTTTCACACGTGATTATAAATTGAGGGTAGGTATTACTTCGGAATATTTACTCACGTTTATTGCACCCTGTTATGAACAGCATATTTATTCACTAAAAATATGTAAATTAAATAATGCTTAGAGTAGCTTGTGAATAGTCTACACAAGCTAAGCATACTACAATAAATTTATATATCTATCTATAACTTCACGCCAAATCCCTTGCGGAATAGGCAGAGGTAACCAAGCGCCATAAGACGCGGTTCTTACACACTTCACTCGCTTCTTTAACATTCATAGCTCTTTTCATGCACGCTCGCCGGTGTTAGGACTCTTGACATCACCATCATCATCATCATCATCTTGATAAAACAGACCAATTTGGTCATGGTAGTAGTCTTGGCCTTCCTCAGCTCGTACATCCTTCCACTTTGGCATTGTATATATGCAATTCGATCCAACCCGCTTTGTGTGCTTCCGCCACCAATTATATATATGTTTCGTCATTCTTTCATCCTGCATTCTTTCTACGTGTCCAAACCAACGGAGCATGCCTTTTCTTATCTCAACACCGACACTATCTTTCAGACCAGCTATAGAAATATCAAATCATATAATAGTTTACATCAATTAAACCAAGCGACAAATCATTCTGTAAAATTATAGGATCCTATTGAGATTGATTTCTAATCGATTAAAAAAGAATTATTAATATAGCTTATGAATAGCGACCTGTAATGGTACACACATACGTACTTCCACACATTATTGCCCATCGACGGGGGCGCATTTTGTTTTTTTTTTTTTAGGTAACTTAATATAAATTAAAATAATAAATATTTATCGTTAAAAAGTCGCCTACAAACAAACAAAATTGGCTACGTTGTCATTGAAATCTAAGACGGTCGGATGAAATGATACTAAATGATGATACAAACACCACGCCGCGGTATGTGCAATGAAATAAAACAGTTACTATACAAACCTTCGCATTTACATTGACAATTATATACGGATCATATCTATTTAAAACCTTTCCATGCTTAAACTCTATAAAACGTTGAATAATTGCATATGTTACATTTGATTCCGAGAAATTAAACCACTCCGCGAAATCAATCAGGCACGTACGATCAGGCATGATCCAGTTTTTTTTATAAGTAAATATTATTGAAACTACTATTTAGGTCAGTATAGCGCACAACGATTGTTTACAATACAGATACTAGCTATAAGAAGATATTTATGATTCAATACTTTGTTATCAGTACAGACAAAATGAGACCAATGAACTAAATTATACGTCGAAGATCATTTAAACAGTCGACAAAAGCAATTAGCGTTGTGATAGCTATGTAGTTGTTAATTTATTAAAATGGAAATAGATTACAATATCACCGGAAAGGTAACTTCTGTCGACTGCATTTGTGTTCAGCACAAGTTGAACAAACGACTAAAACTTTTGATTCTTACATCAAAACAAATCATACCAGTTTAGTGACGCTCAATAGAATCGTCTAGTGGCATTCCTTTCACGAAACTTAACCAGCAATTCCACATGAGCTGGTTATTTATACGACACTTGATTAAATAAAGAAGCCACGAGTTGGTACGCTCGCGAGCGCTGCGAGGGTGCGGGCACGGCGTTCAACCCCGTCGGCGGGACGGCCAGCACTGACTGAGCCCGCCCGCCCCGCCACTGCCACCCAACATCCCTCGAAGGCGTCCTTCACGCCCGCACCGATAAGGTGCAGCTCCTGCAAACTGCTGACTACTCAGTTAAGCACAGCCTTATTAGCATAAAGTAAATGCACCGTATCGCTGGCATTAAGCCCCTTGGATAATGTTTCCGAGAAAAAAGTTAACGACCGTACGTTTTAGTTAATCTCGAGTTTATAAGGAGGATATTGTTGTAAGAATAAACTTAAATCTATCCTTTGCATAAGTATACAGTTATCATATACGTCAACAATAAATATGCCTCCAACGACTAACGTCAGACAGTCCACCGCCTACTGCGTGCTACTACATCGCCGCCCGCCCAAATAATGGCTTTGAAACGTAATCCTTTACAATGCACTATTTATAAACAATCAACTTCATTTCTTTAGGTATATCATTAGTTTCTAAATTCTAAAGTTTAATTTTGTTTAACATGACCTAGTAGGTACAATCGTTGTTTTGAAAATATTTTGAAATCGAACCACGATACATGCAATATGAATAAAATAATAATGATAACGATTTCAACTCCCAGCCATTCTTCTACGAAGATGTCTTCCCCAATTCATAAATTATTTAGCATCGTAAAATTATGTATTGCAACATATTGTTGCCATACGGAAGTACTATTTGCATACCTAAGAAAATATATTGTTAGTATTGATCTATAATATACATAAAAACACTGTAGTAGATACCTAAAAATATTTTTTATCTGGCATAAAATCCGTGTAACACAAAATATATTTGTGTATGGAGGAGTCTACATAATTCAGCGCTAGTTCTGCCTGGGGCTTGGCTTGCGTGATCATTCTTTTAAACCATAGCGCACTCTAAGATTCATACGGCGCCAATATATCTAGTGTCGATTTAGAGCTTTCTTTAAAATTTCAAACGTATTCCCGGTTTGTACTTATTTTAATACGAGTATAAAAAATATTTTATTTAATAGAAAAAAATTTAATTTATCACACTGGTATTAGTATAAAGTACAGATACGATTAACTTTTATCGGCTAAACACATGAACTAACTAATGATAATGAGATTTATTACCGAGAAATCTAGGTCCCATAGAAGGGCATCATAAGCTACTTATTACTGCTACACACGGTACGCGTAAGTGAAGCTGCGCGCCAAATTTATTATTAATTGTTATTAACAGCCCTTTGTGTCTCACTGCAGGGCTATTTGGGCATGTGAAAAGCGTGGAGCACATGCCTCCATTGTCTTCTAAATCTTCCGCGACTTTTGGTTTGGAGCAGCCAGTCTGACACGACGAAAGACAATCTTTGCATGTGCTCAACCCAACTACATTTTAGCCTGATAACCTTATGTAGAGTGTCAGTTACTTTTTGCTAGAGCGTAGAGTGGTATATCGGATTTTATCAGTTATTTTTATTCTTAGAATAAGCGCAGTCCAGCGCTCGCTAACAAACACAAAGCTTCAGGTAATTGCGCAAAATTTTGTTTATAATATTAGTAACATAAAGTATTACAATGAAGTCATAAGTGAAACTCTAGGAACTGCATAAATGAACTGAATTTTCGCTAATATATATTATTGTAATCATTAAAATTAGCTTTGGTGAAGTGATACCAACCCTTACCAACTATATATACATTCCACCTGGAGGACGCTACCACAGTATAATACAATAATACGTCTCGAGTTTGTCTTTGAAATAACTAAACCACTCCGAGCCAGTAAGGTCATCACAGACTTGTAACCTTAACACAATCAGAGTATTGCGCTTTGTAACGAAAATAGAGGCGTTTTACCTGAAATAAAACGCATATTAAATACTTACCTTATTTGAAACTTTAAACATATTGAGATAGGCCCTGTGTTTTCTGCTTTCTCTTTCTACCTTATGTTTGCCCTCTCGCTCGCACACCCACCACCATCTCACCAGGCAGGTGGGGACGTCAGGTGATCGCTGCGTCCGCCATTTCAAACCATTAAGTCGAAATATCACCAGGCAGAATTGAAAGATAAAGTTTCAAATAAGGTAAGTATTTAATATGCGTTTTATTTCAGGTAAAACGCCTCTATTAAAGACTTGACCGTTATTTGAAACTTTAAACATATTGAGACGTGTTTGTTATCGCCTGGTGGAGATGGACGCCAATGTGAGATGGGTAAAATAAAGTATAAATACTACTACTACTAATGTGTGCGAGGTACCTGTTGGATGTTACATATTCAAATTAATGGCACAAATAAACTAGTAACACTTCTGTTAGAAGGAGCTGGTATAACCTCCCGTCTATAAAATTGCCTAAAAGTATTACCGGACCGCCAGTTACCACGCGATAAGATGTCGTCTATTGGGATATTGTCAGACCCATTTTTCGACGCCACTGCGGAGCGGATACTTCCCGGAGATGCAATTATGCCAGCTTCTTTCAATAATGAATTAATCCATCCTGCAATCAATGCACGAGAGGCGGCTTTAGGCTGACCTCTAAAGTTAATGAATAGGTTTGAACAACCTGCCGAGATGCGTTTTTCATTAAGGAGAACGAGGCAACGCTTAACCCAATATACAGGATCGAGTTTGTCGAGTTGACTAGTAGCTTCCATCCCGATTGCCTGTAATCAGAATTATCAGTTTTAGACCCAAGGTAGGGCATAAAATGATGTAGTTGTTATATGTTTTATAGTGCTCGTCATCGACTGCTAGTAAGGTCAAGTCGTGAATACGGCGACCAGAACACAGTAACATAAAATAGCTGTATGTCTATTTGTAGAAAAAATGTTTCTTTCGTCAATTTTATATTTAGAAAGAAACAGTAGGAGCTCGTTAATATTCACAGACTTCTTGTGAGATACTGGTTTTTTTAAAACAATAGACTTCAATAAGCTAACTTCAATTAAGGTCTCCATGAAGTCCTAAGAAGCTCTAGTTGCGAATTATTCCAATCAGTTAGGTTCTCCGACCACCCCCACATGTCCAAACTCCTAGGGTCATTTCTTGGATTTTGGGAGGTGAAAGGCCCGTTGAAATGTCTATCAGGTAGCGATGTAGGTTGCGGACAGAAAACGGGGCTGCTAAAGCGCGTGATTTGAGATCCGCTCTCCAAAAGACTCTCCCATCGTGGGGCGACATTAGAAATGTTCCTTGAGACAGATTGAGATGGGCCAGAACTCGGGGCATTAGGTAGGGTGGAGGAAAAATCCACGCAAGATGGTAGTTCCATGTTTGGGAAAAGGCATCGTGAAATACCGCTTGAGTGCCTTTTTGGTCCAAAGACACATAATTGGATACCACATGCGCACTCCTCGAGGCAAAAAAGGTCTATGACAGGTATCCCAAATTTTCGGAAAACGACTTCTGTGCAAGATGCTGCCATCTTGCTCGGTGGTCGGTAGCGAGACAGACCGTCTGCATGACCGTTGTATTTGCCTGCTATGTGCTGAGCAGATATCTGAATCTAATAACGATCTAACAATCTGGAAATCTTGAAGGCAATATCTGTTAGGTGCAATGACCTTGTCCCGCCTTCGTTCCGTATGTAAGCAACTGCGGTTTGTTGTCGGACTGCCACAACTGTGAATCGACCGAGGAACTGACCTTCTAAAACTTTTAGGACTGCAAGAAGTTCCTTTTGATTGCAAAAAACTTTTCTGGTCGATCCACCGTCCTGCCATGCAATTCTGTAAGAGCAAACATCCTTACATCCTCGGAAACATCAGCTGTTATAGCCTTGAACACAAAATTGCAATTCCTTAGTGTCGCTTTTCATGGTTGTGCGACACTAGCGCCGCAAGGCTGCGTTTGGAATTGGAATTCTACAAGGCAAACAGCCTCGCGTACGCTTACAGTCTTATAGAATACCAAATAATTTAGCCGTGATCGCAGTAGACGATGTCAAAGCTGTGACATCTGTGATCACAGCGACGCATACAGCCATTACGAGTCGCTTAGAGAATTGCATGGCTGAAAAGGATCGATTGTCCAGTTGGGCGCCCCAGGCTTGATCAGACGCATCTGTCGCCATGAAGTGAGATGGGGGTGGTAAATGTATTGCCGATGGATGATGATGGTTCAGAAGCCACCAAGATAGATCTTGCAAAGCTTGTTTCGGAATTGGGTGGCGTTTAGTATCGGGTGCTTTGATGAGTGCGTTGAGGAAGGTCAACAGTGCTCGAGAGCGAAGTTTTCCTCTCGGGACTACAAAACTCGCAAAGTTCAAAAGGCCCACGAGACTTTGCAAACTTTTCAGGTCCACCAAACCCTCGCCTAGAATATTCGTTATTTTGGTTGCCACACACTTTTCTCTGGGTAAAGATTTGTCGTTGTCCCGTGTATTCCAAGAAATCCCTAGATATACTAGACTTTGTTGTGGCACCGTGATCGATATGTCCATATTTATCTGCCACCCAAGAATCTCTGTCTCTCTAGTAGTATGTGAACATGTGTCAGTAGGACCTGTCGATCCTGATGGGCCAGGAGAAAGTCGTCCAAATATACGATAATACGTAATCCCAGTTTTTTGAGGCTCTGAGCAATCCAATTGGTTAGGGAAGCGAACACTTTTAGAGCTGTGTTGAGTCCAAAAGCCAGACATGTCATTTGTAGCAGTTGCCCTTTGTATGAGAGACGAAGGAACCTCCTGTGAGACGGACACCCAGATGAAAATAGGCTTGTGACAGGTCTATTTTGCATAGGGAATCTCTCGGCTGAAGAAAGTCAGGAATACGTTGCACATTTATAAGCCGAAATTTGTCCGTCATTACATATTCGTTTAACAACGACAGTTTGAAGACTGGCCGATCACGCATCGCCTTTTGGGACAAGAAACATTGTCGAAATAAAGCTTGGTGATTGTTTGACTACCTCTATGATCCCTTTGCATTTGGGATAACACAGTGGTCATTGCATTCGAGACCGGAGTATTGAACAGATTTTTTGCTAGATGAGGCATTATTAGCGGCGGTTTTTGACGAAAGGGTATGCGGTACCCTTTTATAATCTTTAACAGGTATGGTGATGCACTCAGCTGTTCCCAACGTGTGTAAAATAGAAGTAGTCGCCCTGCTTTAAATTGATTGTCAATCCTTACCACGTTTTCTCCCAAGAGTGTTGTATTCCGAGTATGCTCCAGAAATCTTGAAACCGTCAGAAGCATAGATAATGCTTCTGAGGGTGTCCTCTGGATCAAAAGGAACCCCTGGCGTTATTAGAGAATGCTGAACGAGGGTTTCCAAAAGCAGTGCCTTGTCCTTGTGAGGAATGAGGCTGATAACAACCCTGCGGGGGTTGGTTTGCATGGGAAATGTGCGTTACGGCACAACGTCCATGTGAGGAGCCCTGCGAGGGTTCTTTGGAAATCGCCTGCCCCTGCGGGGGGTGGCGTGTCTGTTTGCTTGGACCAGTTGCACCTGGTGCAATGGATCCCGGCTTATTCAACGGCAAGAAAGTTTTCCATACACCTCCTGTTTTTTCAAGTACAGTAGACAGAGAGTCAGCACTGAACAAATGTTGACACGAAGGTGGAATTTTTCGCAAAACAACTTTGTTGAGAGGATCACACACAAAGTTGATTATGCCATCTCTCCTCATTTGAATGACCTCTGCTGGGCGGCCACAGATCAGTTGAAGTAGTTCCGAAGAAACTTTGAATACATCACCCTTTAAAAACAATTCATCAACTTTTTCTCGTAAGCCATCGTACAAAATTTGTGATTCGTGGGCCCATTGTAAAAGATTGCGAAGAGACGATAGCATCGCTTCGCGCTGTCGCGATACGCAACATGTCAAAGCAGCGTACGCTCTTTCAGAGTGAGCTAAATGGCGTAAGCAATCGTATGCTTTAAGTTCGTCATTTACATCTAGTTCTACGAAGCCCGGTGAGGTATTATAATTCTTTTACGTATCCGCATAGCGATTTTCGCACCATCCTATATTATCGAAATGTTGAATGTCTTTTTAAAATAGTCAAATACTCAACGGATGTTTTGGGAACTGAGGGTTCTTTCAACTTTGTTTCGATTCCGAAAACGAGATTCGGTTCAGCTCTAGATGCGGGTGGATCACTAATAGGTTCGAGTGTATTTGGATTATCGTACAAATCGCCGCTGACATTGCCCTCGAGAATGTATTCGGGTGTATTGTGAAACATATAAGAATATTGTTTACTGCCTTCACAGGAATTTATTTTATTCCGGAGATCGCTTAATTTGCGGTATAATTTATCTAGGCAGCGATTATCGCGCCGGCGACGTTTGCCCCCCCCCCCCTTTCGCTTATGAAATGATTTTCTATCATCAAACGCACCAGAACTAGATGATGACGAACTAGAAGCACTACTACTTGACGAACTACTAGAGAACTAAGAGCACGTTGCCGTTTTGTTCGTTTTCGCGCTTTATCACTACATTTTTTCTCAACCTCCAATGGGCCCGATCGCCGATGTTTAACATCGTCTACACTGTTCATAATGTCACTGTATGCTTGTATTTATCACCTGAAACCACTTTTCGGTACTAGGGCTAAAGGAAAAAATAAGCATTAGCATAAAAAACAATTTAAAATGAAGGTAGAAAAATGTTCAATTCAAAAGGTAACACGAACGGTAACACCGTTATAAATTACTTAAGTAATCTACTAATGAACAAAAATGAAAGGTATTCATCAAATTAGCAAAAGTAATTTCTCAGTTTTAGCAATACTCAAAAGTAATAACATTAAGTTATGCAATAAGTAAGAAAATGAATATTAGTATAATGTTACCAGAATACTAAAGAGTCCTTGGCACGACCGTGCGCAGCAGAAAACAGGACGCCAATGGTTTGAAATGGCGGACGCAGCGATCACCTGACGTCCCCACCTGCCTGGTGAGATGGTGGTGGGTGTGCGAGCGAGAGGGCAAACATAAGGTAGAAAGAGAAAGCAGAAAACACAGGGCCTATCTCAATATGTTTAAAGTTTCAAATAACGGTCAAGTCTTTAATACTTTCTTACAATCTTAAAACTTATTTTGTAGTTATAGTACGTATTTTGGCATGAAGACCAAGATATCTATCTATAAGTCCCTATAACTTCACACCAAATCCCATGCGGGGTAGACAGGGACTCACTCACTCGCTCATTGCTCTTCTCATGACGTTCAACGGTTTCTTAGGCTCCTGACATCACCTTCTGATAAAACACAACCGAATTTGATCATGGTAGGTAAGTCTTGGTCTTCCTCTTACATCCTTCTGCTTTTGCGTTGTATATCTGTTTCGTAATTCTTTGTTCCTGCATTCTTTCCACATGGTTAAATCAACGGAGTATGCCTCTTCCTATTTTAGGTGTTAAACTCTCACATCACTCTCTTTCAAACCAACTCTGTTTCTAACATCATCATTGCGTATCCGGTCTACAAGCTTTACGTCACAAATTTTGCAATTTGCGATAGTTAGATAGTATAGATAGTCGTCTTGCTAATAGCGAGTCCTTGCACAGACATAAACAAGTAGCTAGGATTATCCACCAGCAGTTTGCACTTAAATATGGTCTTGTGAGCTCTGAGGTACCGTATTACAAGTATGCGCCGGCGCCAGTTCTCGAGAATAGTAATGTTACGCTTTACTGGGGCCGGTCTATTATTACAGACAGGTCTATTGTCACCAATAAGCCTGATATTGTGGTAATAAATCAGGAAACACGCCGTGTAAAGTTGATGTCACAATTCCCCATGATGAGAACCTCATGAAGGCCGAGAAAGAGAAACTTGCTAAGTACTTGGACTTGGCCCATGTGGTTACCGCTATGTGACATATAGACTCAATGATAATTGTGATATTCGTAACAGTGATAAAATTATAGTGAAGAGCCTCGACCATTATCTTGAGAGGCTCACGCTCGGCAGTTGGGTCAAGAACCAGATACTAAAGGCACTTCTTGTTTTGTACACGGCCCGTATTGTGAGAAGGATTCTCACTCTGGAGTTCTGACCACCGGTAGCTTGGGCCTCCATTCCGCTACCGGCGGGTGCACATTTTTTATACTTTTAAATGTATTTTTTTTATTAAACTTATATATTTAAAAATGTAAAAATTGTTCAAAAAATAATAAAAGGAATAATAAGAATATGAAGGATAGCACACTAGACATTTGTCGAGCGTGTCATCTCCCTGGAGAATCTATCAGGCATGTTATTTCCAGTTGTTCTCATCTTGCTAACGGCGAGTACTTGTACAGGCATAACGAAGTAACTAGGATTATCCATCAGCAACTTGCTTTGATTTGAAATATAGTCTTGTGGTTAATGAAGTACCATATTACAGGTAAACCCCAAGCAGTTCTCTACAATGACCATGCCACATTATACTGGGATAGATGTATTATTACTGACAGGACTATTGTAGCCAATAAACCTGATATTGTATTAATAGATCGATCAACGTGGCAAGCAGTGATTGTTGACATCGCTGTTCCATATGACGGTAATCTTGTGAAAGCTGAAAAGATAAACAACCAAAATATTGTGGGATGTCGATTCAACAATTGTTATTCCGATCATTATGGAAGCCAACGGTTTAATTGCCAAGAGGATCGACCTACATCTAAAATGGCTCGCGTTGAGAAGCTGGAGCTGGAAGCTGGAGGGCCAGACACCGAAGGCAGTTCTCTTTGCGACGGCACGTATTGTGACGAAGTTCTGCCTCTGTGATCTTGACCACCGATAGTTTGGACCTTGTTCCCGCTATCGGGGGAATTCTGTTTTTTTTTTTATATTTTTAAATGTAAATAATATGAAAATCAATTAATTAAATAATAGGGGTTAAAGTATGAAATTGCCGTTTTATAGCAATAGATACTTATATACATATATAAACGCTTTCGTAATGGAAACTTCGACTTGACGAACGAACCACATGGAACACAGGTGAATAACGCTGAATTGAAGGAGATGGTGGAAGCCGATTTGAGGCAAACTACCCAGGAACTAGCGGCATGGTTTACATTGGATATTTTACCTTACTTACAATATTGACTCATTTGCATCAAAACAATATGATAAAAAATATGAAAAATGGGCGCCTCATGATTTGACTGATCTGCAGAAAGAAACGCGTGTGACGAAAAGTGAATTCTTTACGATAATCTTAAACGAAAAATGCAATGGCTGACCCCAAGTCAAACGCCGCGTTGTCTGCGGTTTTCTGTGAGATGGAGGTACTCCCCCAGACGGGTTGCTTTGATGCGCCCTACCTCTCTTAAGGTATTCTAATTTCTAGTGTGACCAGTGATTGCATTTCAGATAGTGTTGCTGCTAGTATCACAGTATCGTCTGCATACAGCAGATAGTTTACCACCAGGTCACCCAAGCGCAATCCGACCTACCATTCGATGACCTTATTCTCTGAATACAACTATCGAGACACAGACTAAACAGACTAGCAGATAACATGCAACCCTGTTTGACACCAATTTTGATATCAACCTAGGCTGACATGCTACCATCTATCCGCACATATGCTGAGTAATTCTTGTAAGTGGACTTCACAGCACGGATCAATGAACCATCAATTCCATATCTCGGCAATGTGTCCCACATTTCCTTTCGCACGACCCTATCAAATACTTTCACAAGATCCACAAAAACGCAGAAAACCTTCTGGTCTGTGGCCAGATGCTTCTGCACGATATTACGGAGCGTGAAAACTTGATCCGTACATCCCCATCCATTTCAAATCCTCCCTGTGCCTCCCACAGCATTCCATCGGATTTTGCCCTCATTCTCCTTTCAATTACCTTTCCATATACTTTTTACCAAGACCAGTTTACAAAATTTTGCTTTAACAGAATATATTATTTATGAGTTTGTTTTGACTTTGTATACCACAATATTTCAAACTTTAGTTGTATTTTGGTTGTATTTATTAGCCACCACAAACACAGTGTTTGTTGACTAATAAATGCACTCATTTTTATAATTGATTATTAATCATATCATTGAACAAAAATCTATGCTACGTTACACATATTATTTTTAAATACAACTACTTTTGATTCTTGATTTTATGTACAAATGATTCACAATCTCACAGCTCAGAGAAACAATTTGATAAGTTTTACAAATTAATTCAAATCTAATACCGAATAAGGAGTTAATAATCTACACATAATTTGCAAACGCGTAAGTAGATATATATATATATCTCAGTATGATTGGTACAATTTCACAACTGAGCCCTTGAACTATGTTGATTGTTGACAGTATCAAAAACAAATAATAAGACATGCTTCATTCAAGACGATAATCACAAAACGACGCAGAAAATATAACTCTTTTTTTCAGCCTTTCACAAACACTACAAATTTTACACCAATAAAACATTAAAAGATATTTCGCTGGAGTATGCTATTTTTTTTTTAGACAACGTCGGGAGGCATAACAGCATACGGCCCTCCTGGTGTAAAGCGGATACCGTAGCCTACGAACGCATTGAACATATTAAGTATCACTTCCGCGATGCCACCTCCGCTGCTAACACAACTACTACTTAGGAGCTTACTGGTGACTTACTCGCACACATACACAGTAGTTATATGACTGAGGTTTCTTGTGAGGTCGAGGTACTTTGATGCGCCCTACCTCTCTCAGAATTAGAATAGTTACGTGGTATGACAGTAACCTTAACAAATGTTAAAAAGTAGCTAATTTTAATTAAAATGGTACATCATCTTTAGATCGAAAGTTCGGTAACCGGTGTTTTGACGGACCCTGTGACGATCAGCAATACTGCTTTACGCCAATGATTGTGGGTTCGATTTCCACACAGGATAATGATTTGTGTGCATGAACATGTCTGTTTATCCTGATCTATTTTAAGAGAAGTAGGGCGCATCTAAGCAGCCTGAAAGGGGAAGTTTAGTACACATCCTCCTACTTCCCCAGTCGGACGGCTTAGATACATACTTACACAGAATATGGTAGCCAAATGACAACTCACTAGAGGACTGTATGTATATATGGAGATACAATAGAGGCTCTATAGATAGAAAGAGAGATACTCATAAAAATGCTCATGTGCTACTGTAAAGACGTCACATTATGTGGGAGTCATGTTTGCCACCTAACGAAATCCACGTAACAATAATAACATATACGTAAATACCAGTATAAGTTACAAACTTTCTCCAATGTACTCATTAAGTATAATCCCTTTAAATACAGTTAAAAGTCTTTTTAACGACGAACAAACGGCTGTGATGATACTCAAGTCGTATAGGTATGTTCAACCGACTTCAAAAGGACGTCGTTCTCAAGTCGACACATATACGTTGTTGTGTATACGTATGTTAATTTGAGAATTTTTGTTTCTTAAGAAGGCTCAAGCGTCTGATTACTTCTATATAAATTCGACGACGTTGCGAGTTCACAGAGGTCAGTTTTGAGGGTTTCTAAAAATTTATTGAAAATTCTGTTTTTCATAAGAAGCTTCTATTATTCGCAAATAAGTTTGGTGTAATTAAGGATTTAAAAAAAAACTCGTTTTTGACAGTTATAAAACGTTGTAATTTATATGAGATCACACACAGCTTTTTAAAGTGCAGTCTGATTATGATTATTCTATTTATAGGATATAAAGTATTTAAATTGAAAAATCCAACTTTAAGAGTATGATTCAATGTATGTTGACCGTATTAAGCAACCAGCACCTCGGCGTCTTTTATATTTTTTATGTCAAATAGCATTTTTTCAGTAATGACACCTACATGGATAAACATAAAAAGCAGAATCTTATCTACATATCGTCGGATCTTTGATCCAAATAGTCATTTTTCAGATATATGAAATACCCTTACCTGAGACATTAGGATTAGGCGAGGTCCGCTAAGGCTAAGGATTTTGGCAATGATACTAATTTTTACATGGAGCCAATGCTGTCAGACCTCCACAGCTCAGGGGTAAAATTATCGACTTTTCACTAGTGAATCTTCAGATTTGACTCACTTATATATATAATTATGATGATACTACACCATAGCAGTCTAAGGAATTGCTTAACAACACAAGCTCAAGGAACAGCTACTTCGTATTTTATTTACCCAGTGAGAACTTTGCACCTAGCTGTATTATGACAGGCACTGAAGATCTGATAATGAATACGTAATTGCTCTCGGGTTGTGTTTCTTTAGAATTCAACTGAGCAAATTCCGTCTTCGCATAAGAATAGATTAAGCACTAGGTGCTAGCATGAGCATCAATCCTGGCATAAAACAAGGCTCTCTGCGGTCCCCGACACTATTTGTTGTTGATTATGAAGACGACAGCACAAGGAACCTTATTAAATGTAACTCGTACCAATGTGGAGGATAAATGTGATCGATTTGTATATAAAATTGAGAGTACTCTAACTTTAGTATCCATCTCGACAAGGTCAAACTAGAGTAAAAAAACGTGGAATGCTCAATATGGCGACGCAGCATTCGAGGTGCTAAAACTTGCCTTATGACATGACCTGTGAGAAATATCCCAAGCTTACACGTGGTATTGAGCCTTAACTCGTAAGAGACACTATACTTGCCTTCCTATGGTTGTGTTGTTTTATTCAGAGGATTCCATATAATAGAGACAGTTTTCTATAATAGTATCACCACACTGTGATTACTTTATGATGAATTGCTTGGTTATCGGCAAAAAATCATTCATCCTAACACATTGTGTGGCTTGGACCTAAATAAATATAAAAAAGCTTGGTAGTCATCTCCTGTGAACTTCATAAAACTTTTTATTCTTCAAAGAAGGTGCGAAGAGGTTTTCATAGGTTGGCAACTCAATTCCCCTGGTATTGCAAGTGTCTACGTTAACTGTTAATCAATCAGATCGTACACGTGTTTGCTACCTTAGTGATATAAGAAAACTAATCAAATTTCTACTGCCTGTCTTTTTAGGAGAATACAGCATTGGTCCATCGCCAACGCGCTAATGATACTCCGGGTTTTGCTGTAGTCCACGGGCTGCTGCTTATTATCAGGCGGAGCGTGTGCTCCATGTGATACGAGGTATAACACCTACCACGGATATGTGTCGTCTATTCTGAGGTACGCAATAATACTATGGGGATATTCTGTAGAGAGTATTAATGTATTTAAAGCACAAAAGAAATGCATCCGGGCACTTTGCGGTGCTGGATTTTTGGAAAGTTGCAAACCGTTATTTATATCCAATAAGATATTACCCGTACCGTGCATATATATATACGAGTTGTGCATTTTTGTTAAAACTCACCCGGACTTATTTGCAAAATATGCCAACATAGTAGAGCGTTGCACAAGACTAAAAAATAAATTATGTGTGCCAATGCAACGTCTGACAGTGTTCAGTAGGAGTACATACTCAATGGCAATAAGAGTGTATAATCATCTACCAGACAGTGTTAAGGAAAATAATGTTAGTCGGCTAAAAAAGCACCTTTTTATTCTATTACTGGGAAAATGTTACTATTCAGTTGATGAATTCTTAAATGACAAAAATATTGTTATATAACATTGGTATATAATTAACTAGTTATTGTCATTCACAAATAGAATAATTTGCACGCCATTTTAATGGCAGAGTAAAATGGAACTAACTATCTTAAACATACAACTGTGTAATACTTACCTTACTCTGGCAAATAAACGTATTCATTCATTCATTCATTCATTCAACAAATATCTATCTATCTATCTATAACTTCACGCTAAGTTCCTTGCGGGGTAGGCAGAGAGAACCGAGCGCCACATAACTACAAATATTATTTAATTTACTTAAAATTACCAATATTTTTGCATTCACGATATAGATAAACAATATATAAAACAACAAACCGAACTGTTTCTAGTAAAATACATTATAATTTATATCATGAACCAGTTTTAAAATTTACTAAAGTAATGTAATAATATGCTTTATATAACTAAGTATTTCCATTTAATTATCCTAAAGAGTACGTTTGATTGGCAGCATTTGACGGCCATTGTCCATTGACCTAGATCCAGACGAATGAACTAAAAGTAGATCGACGATCGGTAGGAACAAGTGCGCGACCGCACTGGCGCGTAGACGGTATGACACCGGAAGAGTGCTAACTAGGTCCTTGTCTCATGCACTGCCGCACTGCACACAGACTGATAAAATATTCCGTGTAATCCTAAATTCAAATACGGCACTACAACAAAACTTTGCATTTGATACTTGAATTCAAAATACTATCCTACGAAATTTACTTCTTAACGTTGTATTATGAAGATAATAATATCATTGTCGGTATCTTTTTTCTTCACTGTAACTTTATATCGAGAATGAGAGAATGACTATGGAAACCTTCAAAAAAAATTTTTTTTGTATGTGTAATTCATGACCGATGACTTAAAAATTAAGGTAAATTATTTCTAACATTACATAATAATTGAATTAATCTTAAACAGCTTAGGGGAGGCAGGATCCAGCTGGAAGTCATGTCTCGCTACAGTTTTTTTTTTATTTTTATTTGTGCTGCATAACCATATCTATTGCTTTAAAATCCATCTGAGGATGTACCCAGTCTTGCCATAAATACTGAAACAAAGAAAAAAAAATCTATTACATAAACATTTATTACTTTTACAGTATGTTAGTTTAATACATAAATATAAAACAATTTAAAATATAAAAAGCTTATTCGAAGTGGTCTCTATTGGCTGCCATACAGTCCTTTAAACGTTGAGGCCAGTTATCAATAGAAACACGCACTCTTTCCATGGGAAAATTCTTCACTGCCAATCGTACGGATTGTTTTAGGGACTCTAAATTATCATGGCGTTTAGAGCAAACCGTACTCTCTAAAACTGACCATAAATCGTAATCCAGCGGATTAAGATCGGGACTAGACGACGGCCAGTCTTCAGCTCTGATGAAGTTCGAAACGTTCGTTTCCAACCAAGACTGCATAGACCGACCGAGCTTTATGACCCGGTGCCGAGTCTTTCTGGAAAGACCATTCTTGGTTATTGAACATGGTGTTGTTAAGGGGCTTCACTACCTTCTCAAGACTGGTATCTTGATACACTTGTGCAGATGTTTTGATACCTTTTTCACAAAAGTATGGCTCAGTCACTCCTTCATAGCTAATACCCCACCAAACCATCACTGAAGTCGGATAGTGCCCACGTTGCACTCTGTCGACTAATTGGGAAGCTTCCTTAGAGCTTTGAGCATAAATACGGTTATTTTGTTTGTTAAAATGTTGCTCAATTGTAAACATTTTCTCACCCGTAAACAAATTTTTTCTGTGACCTCCCATTGCGTACCGCTTCAGTAGTTGTTTCGATTTTACCACCCTATTATTTCTTAAATTATCAGTTAAGAAATGACTAGTACGTCTCTTCTAGGCTGCAAGTCCTAAGTCATCTTTTAAAATTCGCGACATGGTTCTAGGTGCTATGTTCATCTCCCGAGATAAAATATTTTGCTTTCGGACAGGATTTATTCGAATTCTTTCCCTTACAGCTTTGACCACCTTTTTCGTACGAACACTACGTGGACGGCCAGATCTTTTTCTGTCACAAACAGAGGAGGTCTGATGGTACCTATTAATAGCCCGGTACACAAACATTTTACTAATACCAAGCGTATGGAGAATTTTAAAAATTGCATTTGGCTCCATACCTACTTTGTGTAATGCAATCAATCACAGCGATTCGGTTCTCTTTATCATCCCACTCCATTTTAATATCACAAAATATTGTACAATGTATTGGCGCCAAAATGAGAAAACCCAATAAACAATCATATAAAAATGACAGATTCCAAATTCAAATGTAATATTTTATTTATTTTTAATTGTAACAGTATTTATGGCCAGACTAAGTATACTGAACTGTGATCCAAGGAATGATTCGATATGATACCCATTGCATCCTTCTAATTTCGTAGTGCTTGTTATTGTTAGATAATTCATCCCTTCTCACTCAAACCACAATGATCACGTACTATGAGCTTCCAAAGAGGCGATTGTGAAATGAACTCAATGTTTTTAAAATAATTTTCAGCATGAGGTTGTAAAAAAAAAAGTCGTGAAGAAGTGTTTTATAAGGTTGCCAACGCATGAGTTGCAGACACAAAAATATCTTTAGTAACACCATTCCATTTTATGTAACAATGATAAAAAACTAATTATTAAAATCACAGAAATAGTATACAAATTAAAATTTGCTCCATAACAATCAAGTGTACAAATGAAGAAACGGTCTAAACATCTACCATGACTAGACTGTCGCAATGTCGAGATATTGACTAATGATCACCGATGAAACACTTTTCGCAGAATAATATTTCGAACTCAAATCGAGAAATACTCAACAATTTTACTTAATTTATTATTACACAAACAATTTATGTCAACTGCAAGTATCTTATAAGTTTTGATTTATTATTTATTGTAATGAAATACAGTAAGATGTAGCTGGAAACCCTAAAAACAGTTTAAGTGACCATTGCTGTAGATTGGAGGATGCGAGTTGATTCTTTAGTGAAGATTGAATTTAATTTGAGTTTACCTACGTCGTCAGTGTGTTCATTCGATGAAATATGTTCGATTAAATCTTACTCATTAAATTTAAAAATAAATAGGCTATGGATAGAAATTGCAAAAAACTATCCAAGAAATGTAAATGACGTGGTATAAAATATTTTTCATGCTTAAGCTAGTTGATTCCGCAAGCCCTCCCCCTAGAGTACGGTTTTTCAAGTTTTCGCAGGCCTCCTAAAAATTTTCGAGATGAGAAGTAAGCAAAATATTGACTCGGAGTATAAGCTATCGCCTTGTAATATTTTATGAAATTTCGTTTACTACATGTTGTAGGGTGTGTGCATAATAGACAACAAACAAAAATTTATAAATTACATAAAAACGGGTTTTTTATAAGCATTGTGATTGAATGGTTAGCAATAGTTACTTTAATACAAAGGCTTCGACGATTCGATTAACACACAAGACTAGGAAGATTGCCTTAGTATAGATTGTGTTCTCCACTTGAGTAATATACACACATATTAAAGAGAGGTAGGACCCAGCAAGGGGTCGTGCTCTGTTCCACCTCATTAGACATTCAGTAATGGCGGGGCATGGCAAGACCTCTTGCTCTAGGTATCCGTCTGGGGAAGCACCTTCACTTTTCTGAAGACCGCAGCTAAATAGCAATTCCGAGGGGATTATTGTGTTCCTGTGTGTGAGTAAAGTCGCCAGTTATTTGGGAAGTCGTTGTGCAGGCAGCGGGAGGACCAGCGAATATCGAACCGCCACGAACATTGTGGACGCGGAAGGCTGGCGCGGCGGTCAGGCTGCTGGCCGCCCGAGGGTCAGTAGAGTTTCCGAACCCGGGGATTACATAATCTCGGCCACGGGAGGCTGAACCGCTAACCCGCGAAAAATTCTTGCTGTTGTGGTCGTGCCAGAGAAGGAAACCGGAGTGAACTCGTCTGCTGCAGCAGGGAGGACCGGGGGCCCCTTTCACCCGCCGTGCCAGCAAGTCGCATAACCTGCACTGTCTAGTGGCGGATGGTACCTCACTTTTGTCCTCTACTCTGTCGGCTCAGCAATTTCTCATTTTTTTTAAAGAACCTCGATATCATATAGGTTAGGTAAAAAAACGGATAATCAAAAATTATAGCGGCTACCCCGTCCACAACAAATGTGGATTTTTGCAACTTCAGGGGACGTCACTCCAACATTAATGCTGATCACTACCACCTCGAGACCGCTCAGCCGACCCTTCTTTTCCTCACGGAGACACAAATATCCTCACCAGCCGACACATCTTACTTACATTGCCCCGGGTACAAACTTGAACACTTATTTGTACGTTGTGCCGGGGTATGTATGTTCGTTCGGGAGGATATTTGTTGTCGCCGTCTTCATAGCCTGGAAGACAGGGACCTGTCATTATTATGGGCGAGCGTGGATCATGGCGGCCGCACCCGAATCTACGCGTGCCTTTACACATCCTGTAGCGTGATGATGACCACATTGTGCTTTTCCGAACACTTGGGTGGCTTCTTTAGAAGTGCATGCGTACACTTTGTCATTTTGCTTGTTGTAGTGCTCTTCAATCGTGAAAATTTTTTCATCAGTAAAGAGGATATTTTGATGCCTTTCACCTGCGTATCGGGACAGAACGCGTTTTGATCAAGCCACTCTCTTCAACTGTAGGGATTAATTCAGAGCATATCCTGTATATCTACGATAAGCGCCGAGCTTCAGGTCTAGTTTTTTATAAGCGACAGAGTCCTAGTGGGAATCTTCATTTCTCGGGATAAGATGTTTTGTTTCCTATTGGGATTATGGCGAATTCTGGCTTTAACAGCATTAACAACCTTTATAGTTCTAACAGCATGCGGTTGCCCCGATATTTTATGGTCTTCAACAGAGAAAGTGTTGGTATATCTGTTGATAGTACGATATAGAAACATACGGCTGAAGCTTTTGAATGTCTTGAATATGACCGACGGGTGATCCATACTCACATTGTGCAAGGCAATCATCACTGCAATTCTATTTTCTTTATCAGCCCATTCCATATTGCAACTTGATAATAAATACGAAAAAAATATGTAAAACAGCGGGAAATCGAAAGAAGTTTTTAAAAATAAACGCGTTCCTAATTCAAAATAATTAAAGAGTTGAAAAAAGAAAATTTCTATGTAACAGTAATTATGGCCAGACTAGATATACATATTTCCATACGCTTCATTTATCTAGTACCCATAGTACAAGTTTTGCTTAGTTTGGGATTAGATGATGCTGCCTAGCATGATTCTGGTTTTTTTTAATAGATAATTGGTAATTTAAACTGTCTTTTGTGCATGCTATACGCAAAAGCAACAATAGGAATTTTGATAAAAACTTACACGGGACAATGTCTAAGTTATTTTCATCTTAAGGTTTTCTTTTTACTGTAAGATAGCTGCATAAAACTAAAACTCAAATTTCAGGCAAATTAAACCATATTCTATTATAAAAAGCAAACCCATAGTACACCATGGAAGATATAAATAGCGATAAATAAGAATTTTCATTCATTCATTTTACAAATTTTATTACTAATTTTGTATCGCAGAAACTGCTTTAATTATTCTGCCCGAAAAAAAAAGCTTTCTGCAAATCTAATCTAATCTATCTAATTTGCAAACGCGTAAGTAGATATATATATATATCTCAGTATGATTGGTACAATTTCACAACTGAGCCCTTGAACTATGTTGATTGTTGACAGTATCAAAAACAAATAATAAGACATGCTTCATTCAAGACGATAATCACAAAACGACGCAGAAAATATAACTCTTTTTTTCAGCCTTTCACAAACACTACAAATTTTACACCAATAAAACATTAAAAGATATTTCGCTGGAGTATGCTATTTTTTTTTTAGACAACGTCGGGAGGCATAACAGCATACGGCCCTCCTGGTGTAAAGCGGATACCGTAGCCTACGAACGCATTGAACATATTAAGTATCACTTCCGCGATGCCACCTCCGCTGCTAACACAACTACTACTTAGGAGCTTACTGGTGACTTACTCGCACACATACACAGTAGTTATATGACTGAGGTTTCTTGTGAGGTCGAGGTACTTTGATGCGCCCTACCTCTCTCAGAATTAGAATAGTTACGTGGTATGACAGTAACCTTAACAAATGTTAAAAAGTAGCTAATTTTAATTAAAATGGTACATCATCTTTAGATCGAAAGTTCGGTAACCGGTGTTTTGACGGACCCTGTGACGATCAGCAATACTGCTTTACGCCAATGATTGTGGGTTCGATTTCCACACAGGATAATGATTTGTGTGCATGAACATGTCTGTTTATCCTGATCTATTTTAAGAGAAGTAGGGCGCATCTAAGCAGCCTGAAAGGGGAAGTTTAGTACACATCCTCCTACTTCCCCAGTCGGACGGCTTAGATACATACTTACACAGAATATGGTAGCCAAATGACAACTCACTAGAGGACTGTATGTATATATGGAGATACAATAGAGGCTCTATAGATAGAAAGAGAGATACTCATAAAAATGCTCATGTGCTACTGTAAAGACGTCACATTATGTGGGAGTCATGTTTGCCACCTAACGAAATCCACGTAACAATAATAACATATACGTAAATACCAGTATAAGTTACAAACTTTCTCCAATGTACTCATTAAGTATAATCCCTTTAAATACAGTTAAAAGTCTTTTTAACGACGAACAAACGGCTGTGATGATACTCAAGTCGTATAGGTATGTTCAACCGACTTCAAAAGGACGTCGTTCTCAAGTCGACACATATACGTTGTTGTGTATACGTATGTTAATTTGAGAATTTTTGTTTCTTAAGAAGGCTCAAGCGTCTGATTACTTCTATATAAATTCGACGACGTTGCGAGTTCACAGAGGTCAGTTTTGAGGGTTTCTAAAAATTTATTGAAAATTCTGTTTTTCATAAGAAGCTTCTATTATTCGCAAATAAGTTTGGTGTAATTAAGGATTTAAAAAAAAACTCGTTTTTGACAGTTATAAAACGTTGTAATTTATATGAGATCACACACAGCTTTTTAAAGTGCAGTCTGATTATGATTATTCTATTTATAGGATATAAAGTATTTAAATTGAAAAATCCAACTTTAAGAGTATGATTCAATGTATGTTGACCGTATTAAGCAACCAGCACCTCGGCGTCTTTTATATTTTTTATGTCAAATAGCATTTTTTCAGTAATGACACCTACATGGATAAACATAAAAAGCAGAATCTTATCTACATATCGTCGGATCTTTGATCCAAATAGTCATTTTTCAGATATATGAAATACCCTTACCTGAGACATTAGGATTAGGCGAGGTCCGCTAAGGCTAAGGATTTTGGCAATGATACTAATTTTTACATGGAGCCAATGCTGTCAGACCTCCACAGCTCAGGGGTAAAATTATCGACTTTTCACTAGTGAATCTTCAGATTTGACTCACTTATATATATAATTATGATGATACTACACCATAGCAGTCTAAGGAATTGCTTAACAACACAAGCTCAAGGAACAGCTACTTCGTATTTTATTTACCCAGTGAGAACTTTGCACCTAGCTGTATTATGACAGGCACTGAAGATCTGATAATGAATACGTAATTGCTCTCGGGTTGTGTTTCTTTAGAATTCAACTGAGCAAATTCCGTCTTCGCATAAGAATAGATTAAGCACTAGGTGCTAGCATGAGCATCAATCCTGGCATAAAACAAGGCTCTCTGCGGTCCCCGACACTATTTGTTGTTGATTATGAAGACGACAGCACAAGGAACCTTATTAAATGTAACTCGTACCAATGTGGAGGATAAATGTGATCGATTTGTATATAAAATTGAGAGTACTCTAACTTTAGTATCCATCTCGACAAGGTCAAACTAGAGTAAAAAAACGTGGAATGCTCAATATGGCGACGCAGCATTCGAGGTGCTAAAACTTGCCTTATGACATGACCTGTGAGAAATATCCCAAGCTTACACGTGGTATTGAGCCTTAACTCGTAAGAGACACTATACTTGCCTTCCTATGGTTGTGTTGTTTTATTCAGAGGATTCCATATAATAGAGACAGTTTTCTATAATAGTATCACCACACTGTGATTACTTTATGATGAATTGCTTGGTTATCGGCAAAAAATCATTCATCCTAACACATTGTGTGGCTTGGACCTAAATAAATATAAAAAAGCTTGGTAGTCATCTCCTGTGAACTTCATAAAACTTTTTATTCTTCAAAGAAGGTGCGAAGAGGTTTTCATAGGTTGGCAACTCAATTCCCCTGGTATTGCAAGTGTCTACGTTAACTGTTAATCAATCAGATCGTACACGTGTTTGCTACCTTAGTGATATAAGAAAACTAATCAAATTTCTACTGCCTGTCTTTTTAGGAGAATACAGCATTGGTCCATCGCCAACGCGCTAATGATACTCCGGGTTTTGCTGTAGTCCACGGGCTGCTGCTTATTATCAGGCGGAGCGTGTGCTCCATGTGATACGAGGTATAACACCTACCACGGATATGTGTCGTCTATTCTGAGGTACGCAATAATACTATGGGGATATTCTGTAGAGAGTATTAATGTATTTAAAGCACAAAAGAAATGCATCCGGGCACTTTGCGGTGCTGGATTTTTGGAAAGTTGCAAACCGTTATTTATATCCAATAAGATATTACCCGTACCGTGCATATATATATACGAGTTGTGCATTTTTGTTAAAACTCACCCGGACTTATTTGCAAAATATGCCAACATAGTAGAGCGTTGCACAAGACTAAAAAATAAATTATGTGTGCCAATGCAACGTCTGACAGTGTTCAGTAGGAGTACATACTCAATGGCAATAAGAGTGTATAATCATCTACCAGACAGTGTTAAGGAAAATAATGTTAGTCGGCTAAAAAAGCACCTTTTTATTCTATTACTGGGAAAATGTTACTATTCAGTTGATGAATTCTTAAATGACAAAAATATTGTTATATAACATTGGTATATAATTAACTAGTTATTGTCATTCACAAATAGAATAATTTGCACGCCATTTTAATGGCAGAGTAAAATGGAACTAACTATCTTAAACATACAACTGTGTAATACTTACCTTACTCTGGCAAATAAACGTATTCATTCATTCATTCATTCATTCAACAAATATCTATCTATCTATCTATAACTTCACGCTAAGTTCCTTGCGGGGTAGGCAGAGAGAACCGAGCGCCACATAACTACAAATATTATTTAATTTACTTAAAATTACCAATATTTTTGCATTCACGATATAGATAAACAATATATAAAACAACAAACCGAACTGTTTCTAGTAAAATACATTATAATTTATATCATGAACCAGTTTTAAAATTTACTAAAGTAATGTAATAATATGCTTTATATAACTAAGTATTTCCATTTAATTATCCTAAAGAGTACGTTTGATTGGCAGCATTTGACGGCCATTGTCCATTGACCTAGATCCAGACGAATGAACTAAAAGTAGATCGACGATCGGTAGGAACAAGTGCGCGACCGCACTGGCGCGTAGACGGTATGACACCGGAAGAGTGCTAACTAGGTCCTTGTCTCATGCACTGCCGCACTGCACACAGACTGATAAAATATTCCGTGTAATCCTAAATTCAAATACGGCACTACA
Source organism: Pyralis farinalis (assembly GCA_947507595.1). Lineage (NCBI taxonomy): Eukaryota > Metazoa > Arthropoda > Insecta > Lepidoptera > Pyralidae > Pyralis > Pyralis farinalis. Next base: position 22,356,163 of record OX382264.1, on the reverse strand, counting down.
ACAAAACTTTGCATTTGATACTTGAATTCAAAATACTATCCTACGAAATTTACTTCTTAACGTTGTATTATGAAGATAATAATATCATTGTCGGTATCTTTTTTCTTCACTGTAACTTTATATCGAGAATGAGAGAATGACTATGGAAACCTTCAAAAAAAATTTTTTTTGTATGTGTAATTCATGACCGATGACTTAAAAATTAAGGTAAATTATTTCTAACATTACATAATAATTGAATTAATCTTAAACAGCTTAGGGGAGGCAGGATCCAGCTGGAAGTCATGTCTCGCTACAGTTTTTTTTTTATTTTTATTTGTGCTGCATAACCATATCTATTGCTTTAAAATCCATCTGAGGATGTACCCAGTCTTGCCATAAATACTGAAACAAAGAAAAAAAAATCTATTACATAAACATTTATTACTTTTACAGTATGTTAGTTTAATACATAAATATAAAACAATTTAAAATATAAAAAGCTTATTCGAAGTGGTCTCTATTGGCTGCCATACAGTCCTTTAAACGTTGAGGCCAGTTATCAATAGAAACACGCACTCTTTCCATGGGAAAATTCTTCACTGCCAATCGTACGGATTGTTTTAGGGACTCTAAATTATCATGGCGTTTAGAGCAAACCGTACTCTCTAAAACTGACCATAAATCGTAATCCAGCGGATTAAGATCGGGACTAGACGACGGCCAGTCTTCAGCTCTGATGAAGTTCGAAACGTTCGTTTCCAACCAAGACTGCATAGACCGACCGAGCTTTATGACCCGGTGCCGAGTCTTTCTGGAAAGACCATTCTTGGTTATTGAACATGGTGTTGTTAAGGGGCTTCACTACCTTCTCAAGACTGGTATCTTGATACACTTGTGCAGATGTTTTGATACCTTTTTCACAAAAGTATGGCTCAGTCACTCCTTCATAGCTAATACCCCACCAAACCATCACTGAAGTCGGATAGTGCCCACGTTGCACTCTGTCGACTAATTGGGAAGCTTCCTTAGAGCTTTGAGCATAAATACGGTTATTTTGTTTGTTAAAATGTTGCTCAATTGTAAACATTTTCTCACCCGTAAACAAATTTTTTCTGTGACCTCCCATTGCGTACCGCTTCAGTAGTTGTTTCGATTTTACCACCCTATTATTTCTTAAATTATCAGTTAAGAAATGACTAGTACGTCTCTTCTAGGCTGCAAGTCCTAAGTCATCTTTTAAAATTCGCGACATGGTTCTAGGTGCTATGTTCATCTCCCGAGATAAAATATTTTGCTTTCGGACAGGATTTATTCGAATTCTTTCCCTTACAGCTTTGACCACCTTTTTCGTACGAACACTACGTGGACGGCCAGATCTTTTTCTGTCACAAACAGAGGAGGTCTGATGGTACCTATTAATAGCCCGGTACACAAACATTTTACTAATACCAAGCGTATGGAGAATTTTAAAAATTGCATTTGGCTCCATACCTACTTTGTGTAATGCAATCAATCACAGCGATTCGGTTCTCTTTATCATCCCACTCCATTTTAATATCACAAAATATTGTACAATGTATTGGCGCCAAAATGAGAAAACCCAATAAACAATCATATAAAAATGACAGATTCCAAATTCAAATGTAATATTTTATTTATTTTTAATTGTAACAGTATTTATGGCCAGACTAAGTATACTGAACTGTGATCCAAGGAATGATTCGATATGATACCCATTGCATCCTTCTAATTTCGTAGTGCTTGTTATTGTTAGATAATTCATCCCTTCTCACTCAAACCACAATGATCACGTACTATGAGCTTCCAAAGAGGCGATTGTGAAATGAACTCAATGTTTTTAAAATAATTTTCAGCATGAGGTTGTAAAAAAAAAAGTCGTGAAGAAGTGTTTTATAAGGTTGCCAACGCATGAGTTGCAGACACAAAAATATCTTTAGTAACACCATTCCATTTTATGTAACAATGATAAAAAACTAATTATTAAAATCACAGAAATAGTATACAAATTAAAATTTGCTCCATAACAATCAAGTGTACAAATGAAGAAACGGTCTAAACATCTACCATGACTAGACTGTCGCAATGTCGAGATATTGACTAATGATCACCGATGAAACACTTTTCGCAGAATAATATTTCGAACTCAAATCGAGAAATACTCAACAATTTTACTTAATTTATTATTACACAAACAATTTATGTCAACTGCAAGTATCTTATAAGTTTTGATTTATTATTTATTGTAATGAAATACAGTAAGATGTAGCTGGAAACCCTAAAAACAGTTTAAGTGACCATTGCTGTAGATTGGAGGATGCGAGTTGATTCTTTAGTGAAGATTGAATTTAATTTGAGTTTACCTACGTCGTCAGTGTGTTCATTCGATGAAATATGTTCGATTAAATCTTACTCATTAAATTTAAAAATAAATAGGCTATGGATAGAAATTGCAAAAAACTATCCAAGAAATGTAAATGACGTGGTATAAAATATTTTTCATGCTTAAGCTAGTTGATTCCGCAAGCCCTCCCCCTAGAGTACGGTTTTTCAAGTTTTCGCAGGCCTCCTAAAAATTTTCGAGATGAGAAGTAAGCAAAATATTGACTCGGAGTATAAGCTATCGCCTTGTAATATTTTATGAAATTTCGTTTACTACATGTTGTAGGGTGTGTGCATAATAGACAACAAACAAAAATTTATAAATTACATAAAAACGGGTTTTTTATAAGCATTGTGATTGAATGGTTAGCAATAGTTACTTTAATACAAAGGCTTCGACGATTCGATTAACACACAAGACTAGGAAGATTGCCTTAGTATAGATTGTGTTCTCCACTTGAGTAATATACACACATATTAAAGAGAGGTAGGACCCAGCAAGGGGTCGTGCTCTGTTCCACCTCATTAGACATTCAGTAATGGCGGGGCATGGCAAGACCTCTTGCTCTAGGTATCCGTCTGGGGAAGCACCTTCACTTTTCTGAAGACCGCAGCTAAATAGCAATTCCGAGGGGATTATTGTGTTCCTGTGTGTGAGTAAAGTCGCCAGTTATTTGGGAAGTCGTTGTGCAGGCAGCGGGAGGACCAGCGAATATCGAACCGCCACGAACATTGTGGACGCGGAAGGCTGGCGCGGCGGTCAGGCTGCTGGCCGCCCGAGGGTCAGTAGAGTTTCCGAACCCGGGGATTACATAATCTCGGCCACGGGAGGCTGAACCGCTAACCCGCGAAAAATTCTTGCTGTTGTGGTCGTGCCAGAGAAGGAAACCGGAGTGGACTCGTCTGCTGCAGCAGGGAGGACCGGGGGCCCCTTTCACCCGCCGTGCCAGCAAGTCGCATAACCTGCACTGTCTAGTGGCGGATGGTACCTCACTTTTGTCCTCTACTCTGTCGGCTCAGCAATTTCTCATTTTTTTTAAAGAACCTCGATATCATATAGGTTAGGTAAAAAAACGGATAATCAAAAATTATAGCGGCTACCCCGTCCACAACAAATGTGGATTTTTGCAACTTCAGGGGACGTCACTCCAACATTAATGCTGATCACTACCACCTCGAGACCGCTCAGCCGACCCTTCTTTTCCTCACGGAGACACAAATATCCTCACCAGCCGACACATCTTACTTACATTGCCCCGGGTACAAACTTGAACACTTATTTGTACGTTGTGCCGGGGTATGTATGTTCGTTCGGGAGGATATTTGTTGTCGCCGTCTTCATAGCCTGGAAGACAGGGACCTGTCATTATTATGGGCGAGCGTGGATCATGGCGGCCGCACCCGAATCTACGCGTGCCTTTACACATCCTGTAGCGTGATGATGACCACATTGTGCTTTTCCGAACACTTGGGTGGCTTCTTTAGAAGTGCATGCGTACACTTTGTCATTTTGCTTGTTGTAGTGCTCTTCAATCGTGAAAATTTTTTCATCAGTAAAGAGGATATTTTGATGCCTTTCACCTGCGTATCGGGACAGAACGCGTTTTGATCAAGCCACTCTCTTCAACTGTAGGGATTAATTCAGAGCATATCCTGTATATCTACGATAAGCGCCGAGCTTCAGGTCTAGTTTTTTATAAGCGACAGAGTCCTAGTGGGAATCTTCATTTCTCGGGATAAGATGTTTTGTTTCCTATTGGGATTATGGCGAATTCTGGCTTTAACAGCATTAACAACCTTTATAGTTCTAACAGCATGCGGTTGCCCCGATATTTTATGGTCTTCAACAGAGAAAGTGTTGGTATATCTGTTGATAGTACGATATAGAAACATACGGCTGAAGCTTTTGAATGTCTTGAATATGACCGACGGGTGATCCATACTCACATTGTGCAAGGCAATCATCACTGCAATTCTATTTTCTTTATCAGCCCATTCCATATTGCAACTTGATAATAAATACGAAAAAAATATGTAAAACAGCGGGAAATCGAAAGAAGTTTTTAAAAATAAACGCGTTCCTAATTCAAAATAATTAAAGAGTTGAAAAAAGAAAATTTCTATGTAACAGTAATTATGGCCAGACTAGATATACATATTTCCATACGCTTCATTTATCTAGTACCCATAGTACAAGTTTTGCTTAGTTTGGGATTAGATGATGCTGCCTAGCATGATTCTGGTTTTTTTTAATAGATAATTGGTAATTTAAACTGTCTTTTGTGCATGCTATACGCAAAAGCAACAATAGGAATTTTGATAAAAACTTACACGGGACAATGTCTAAGTTATTTTCATCTTAAGGTTTTCTTTTTACTGTAAGATAGCTGCATAAAACTAAAACTCAAATTTCAGGCAAATAAAACCATATTCTATTATAAAAAGCAAACCCATAGTACACCATGGAAGATATAAATAGCGATAAATAAGAATTTTCATTCATTCATTTTACAAATTTTATTACTAATTTTGTATCGCAGAAACTGCTTTAATTATTCTGCCCGAAAAAAAAAGCTTTCTGCGTTACGATTGCGGGTTTAAAATTTAATACAGTTTAAATCCCTACAGTAATCTTATTACCAACCGGTAAGCCTCATTAAACCAATGCGTCTGCTGTATCACGCTCCATAAACCTGAAACCGCTATTTAAAAATTTCAAACTATGGCCACAGTTGGCCTATAAATAAACCTAATAAAAAGTGTATTTATTTTAAGAGGAAATTTCTATGACTAACCTGAAGAAATATTAAAGCTCACAATACTCGTGTAGGTACGTTTTATTGAGCAGCGTTATAAATTTTTACGGCCATTTTCATAGCGTTTCTCACAATGGAACAGTGCTGAGAGCCGTTGTAACTGTTTTATGTGTGTCCCGGTGTTTGTTTGTTTGTTGCAGTTGTGTTGATATAAGTGAGCGCTGAGGCAGAAGGGATGTGTCGTGAGTTCCACTCGCTCTGACTACCGTCGTCAGCACTACAAAGAAAAGATTATCACCTAGCAGTGGCACAAGTCAGTAGGTTGTACCGCATTACGGGCAAAATGTTACCAAAACAAAGTTGAAATATGTTAACCATGGCCAGACTTGGTATTACATTAGATATTGTAAAGCTTCAAATTAGCATAGAATATGTACCGCTCAAAATATAAAATGGTATAGAAAGCTTTAAAAGTTATGATGTACGTACGATATTGTATTTGTCTGGCCATAAATACTGTTACAAAGAAACTTTTCTTTTTTTGCAACTCTTTAATTATTTTGAATTTGGAACGCGTTTAGTATGTTAAAACCTTATTTCATTTCCCGCCGTTATACATACTTTTTCGTGTTTATGATCAAATTAAAATATGAAATGGGGTGTTAAAGAAAATAGGATTGCAGTGATTGCCTTGCATAAAGTGGGTATGGCGCCGTCGGTTATATTCAAGACACTTCAAAAGTTTGATATCGGCCGTATGGTCGTATATCGTACTATCGACAGATATACCAGCACACGCAGATTCCCGCTAGGACTCTGTCAGGTGTAAGAAAACAAGACCTGAAGCTCGGCGCTTATTTTCGATATACAGGACATGCCCTAAATCAATCTCTATAGTTGAAGAGATGACGTGTTATAATGTTATGATGATGTTACTGACGAGCTCGGTGGCTCAGTCGTGAATTACGCGACTGACACTTGTGTACATGAACATGTCTGTTTGTCTTGGTCTGGATGTTTTACGAGAGGTAGGGCGCATCAAAACAGCCCGTCTGGGGAAGTGCCTCCACCTCACAGAGGACCGCAGCCAAACAACAACTCCCTAGAGGGGAGTTGTGTTCCTGCGAGTGAGTGAGGTCGCCAGTACGCTCCCAAGGAGTTACTGTGTAAGCGGCAGAGGAGCTACATTTTACTACATAGCCAATAGTTTAAGGTGATATTAAACGGAAGTCAAATTTAATGGCAATTTGAACTACTTTCTGTGCTTCCGCCACCGATTAGTTCACACGTACTAGTGCCGACCGTCACCCACGGACTACCATTAGTAGATAGACCTTCCGATTTCAGATCAAATTGACTGATAAGACTGAAAAGCTCGTCAATAGCTATTAACCAAAAATATATCGGTTTACAAACAGGGGAGGAAATGTTGAAACGCTGAACTATTTTGTCTTTGCCTATTGTTATGTAGGTCTATAGATTTTTATCATTCTTTCATCTATCGATGGTCATGATCAATTATTTATATGCAGTATATTACCTAAGGATTTGGCAAATATACTGACTTTTACACAGAGTAACTGCTATCATACATCTACAACCCAGAGGTAAAATCAAGTCTTTGTTATGTTAGGTCACACGTCTTTCGAAATATATTTTCTTACACATGTAGGTTTCCTCACGGTGATTTCCTTCACCGCCGAGCAAGTGATCATTTCAAATATGGCACCAGGTTCCTCATCCACTATTACTATTTAATTATTTATAATGATATGATAATTGTACGGAGGCCACAAACCCTGAAAATGTAAATAGATAGCGTCAAAATTTTAAAACTCCATTTATTCATTAACCAACGAAAATTCTATACTGGTCTGAAGTTATCGAATATCTTATAAATTGATGAAATTATGGGCAGAAAGCCTTACGCCATAGCCATTGTGTATCAATTGTCTGTATAATTTCATAGCACGATTGAGTTTGTAGATGGAATACAAGTATTCCTCGGACAGATCGGCAATGAAGCTAAAGTTGATATTTATTTTATTTTTACAGTCTGCTTGTCCATTATACAACGCATCACAATCAAGAACAAAACGGTTTTTGACGAAAGTTTACTCGGTGATATCTCACATATCCTCGTAACATTTTCTTTTTATATCATGGTTACTAAGGTTGCAAAGAAGCATACCGCCTGCTTGATGGTCAGTTACCGTAGCCTACGGACATTAGCAACACCAGAGGTGTCAGTCATGCGTTGTCGACCCTCTAAAAATTTCTTCACGCCTTTATTGAAGAACCCCATGCTGTAGTCTCTTGGAAAAACCTTAACCGGGAGCGCATTCCACAACGTAATAGTTCTTGCGACAAACCTTCTCTGAAATCGCACAGTACGCGACCATTTTGGTTCCAGCGTGTGAGGGTGAACTAAAACTAAATACTAGGATTACTGAATAAAACATAAACAACTAAACTCCAAGCAGACGAAGACACAACAAGCATCTAGTGTTTAATAAGAAGCAACTCGAATGAAGAAGTACTCTATGGTATTATAATCTGATTCCTAGTGACTTTATTAACTGACGGGAAATAAATAATCATTTCATTATCATTTCATCTAGAGCAAGTAGTGTCTAAATTTCCCATGGAAACAGTGCATAAATCCGTCGATTCGTGCCCAGATAGATTAAAAAGCCATTTCGAATAGAATAATTTTTTCTTTGTTTTTTTTTCTGCGGATTATTCCATAAATATGTACATATAAGTTTTATTAAGATTACATTACTTCATAAAAAAATAAATGCATATTAATTTGTAATAGAACTTATGGCGGACTAGGTATATCAACGTGAATTTGAGGTTACTTTGAACACTTCTTAAAATTATTTTTAATACTCACTCCCCACAATACATGAAATGCAAGTTTCAGTATCTCTGCGATTCTCAGAACCTTCAACTTCGATCAAACAACTCCGAGTAACTCTTAATCCTACTTTCCATTCAAGCTTTATTATGTCCAAATTCTTTACAAGTTTTATGACTCAGGAACGCGCTATTAAAGTTATTAGCAAATTTGCTTTCAAATAGAAGCAGTAATCTAGTCTACTCAAAAATCAATCAATCTCAGCTTTCCCAATGTTTTTCCAAATACTTTAAGGTTTAAACCGTACGTCTCTGGAACACACTCCCAACCAGTGTGAAGTTATCCCAATCGTATAACTCCTTTAAATCACAAGTGAAGAAGCATTATAACTGTATTTCTGATACTTGAACTGGCATTTACTTTTTAACGCGTATATGTACTGTGTGTTTAAATATTTTGTGTTGAGCGTGAAGTGTGTATTGTGCGTAAATTGCAACAAACCGATTTGATGAATTCCTTTTCAAGCATTTTATTGTCGACTGGAAGAGATCCCTATTGGGATAAGTCCGCCGTTGAACAATTTAGATTTTGTTTTTTTTTTGTATTATTTATTATGTATTTTGAATGTTAAATTATGCAATAAAGTTTTATAAACAAATAAACAATTTCGTATATTTTTTTCATATATGTTATATTTGTTACATTATTGTTAATATGTTTGCGAATTATTTATAGAATGATATTTCAAACAAGCACACACAAATAGGGTCAGCAACGCAGGACAGTGACGTCTGTGATTTTTCAAGTGTCCATAGACAACAGTAACCTACTTACCATTAGGCAGGCTGTACGCTTTGTTTGCTGCCTTAGTGGTATATAAAACATTTCTTTAAAAATCATCAAAAATCTGATGACATAAAAAAATCCTTTTTCTGATATATTTCCTTCATAAAGAATGTTAGTTATACCCAAGGAAATCTAGTGATGACCTATACAAGGCCCAGTTCGGTTAGGTTAGGTCAGGTTTAAATAAAAATTGAGCTCTTTTCAGCGTTACCCAGATCTGACGTATCTCTAGTCAGACTGGTAATAATTGAGAAATAGCATGATGTTACTAACTAGCCTTTTAAGATCTAAAATTGTTTTCAAACAGCCTCTCTCGAGCTCCGGAACGGACTTACACTTGATGGATTTTGCTGATTCTGTGTAATTTATATAGATAATCCCAAAAGTACGTCGTACCTGAAGTCACTGGAGTACGTTGGTAAGAATATACATACAACAAAAAAGTGACGAATACAACTAAGTTACATAAATAAAGTAAGACCAATATAAATTTGCGATTATGTAACAGTCAGTATTAATGAGAGCTTTGTTTTCGATTGGAAGTATCGTTGTTCATAAAACATTCTATTTTCGCTTCCGATTCACTAGACTGCTCTGAAGAGAATATTGGTTTAACAAGCGCAGTAGCACTTTTATAAACCGAACAATTAAAGTAGTAAAAGTTTAGGTAACAAAAACATATATAACTCTGCCCCAAAAATTAAGTGTAAAATTTTCAGGATTCGTGATGTATATTGGCCCATTTTGTATTCAACCACAACTTTTAAACGCTTGAACTGATTTCAAAGTATAAACATTAACAAACCCTTAAGTCATCTCATATAACGTAGATTACCAATAGTGTTAATATTCTAAAATATGACGTACGAATGCGAGAATTTTGCCGCAATACATTAATAGAAAATTGATTTGTTCTACCGCAACTTCCAAAGAACAGATCACATTGAGAACAAAGCGAAGTTGGGTTCGTTTAGCCTCTCGCAAGTCACCAACTTTGAGAGTTAAGCAAAGTGGGTTCCCATTAAAAATTCTATATGGATCTGTCTTCTCCCCTGCGCTAGGAGCGGTACTACACATCGCTGGAATCGATGTCGCCAGCTCGCTAGTTGGCATCACTGGTGTAGTTTACCTCTGTAGTTATGAATTGTCAAAAGACGTGCTAGTGACATGAGCGAATCTAAAGCAACCTTCCTGTGCGGCGTAAGTGTGCTCGCAAGTGCTCAAATCTGTCCGAAAGTGACTATGTGATCAATTGTCGCTTGATATGACACCTACACTCGCAGAGCTGTCATTGATAGGAAATTGAACCTCAGAAATTAGAATCAAGCTGGCTGTGTGTACTCTTTTAAGAAGAAGAAGAAGCATGTAGTTTTTAATGAGTACCTAGGCGGTAGCGTTTTTATGGGTTTTTTTTCAGGATGGACACCAAAATTCAATTTGATCATATTCGCTAATCATTTCCATGGTACATGGTATGAGGTATGGTATACCATGAGGTACATGAAATTTATTTATATAAGGTGTTTTTTTTTATATGACCGAACTTCAATGGGAGAAAGAATATCGCATTTAGACCGTTGAATACAAAAAAGAAATACCTATGACGGCTGTGACTATGCCAGCTGATACAATCACCTAACAATGTTTTTTACATAGGTAGGTAAGGCGCATCAAAGCAGTCCGACAGGGGAAGTACCTCCATCTCACAGAAAACCGCAGCAAAATAACAACTTACTGGAAGTTTGTTGATTTTATGTGAGTGAGTGATGTTACCAGAAGGCAATGAGAGGAGTTGTTGTGTGAGCAACGGGGGTGGCAACCCGCGTGCGATAAACCTTAGTGCGAGCGTTCATAGGCTACGGTAACCACTTTACATCAAGTGGGCCGTATGTTTATTTGTCTCCCGACGTAGTAAAAGACAAAGATGTGCCTGATCCAAAGTATGAAACAGATGAAACAGCTGATTTGCTTCATATGACAAACATCCATCACTAAGTCTAATTAGTTTACACTTAGATACATTTTCAACGAATTAGGTAGTTATTCCATGAGTGGTTTGTTTACTTAGAATATTATTCTAAGTTTGTTTATGGGAACGATAAAAAAGTTAATATGTCTATTGTTGGTAATTGTGTACGAGGTTCGATATAGGAAAAGGTACACTTACACCACTAAGGTGGCAAACAAGCTTAGGTGCTTCCTGATTGTAAGCAGTTATCGTAGCATTTAGACATTTTTAACACCAGAGACGTCGCTTATGTGCGTTCACATTCGCTACCTATCTAGTTAAATAAAATGGAAATTTAGAACACTTACCGGATATAACAGCTGATCCACTTTTCTTAAAAAAGGTCACAAACTTTCCATCACATTTTCACACAACCCCATAAAAAAATCCATCGGCGTTATATCAGGGGAACGGGGAGCCCATTGGACTGGCGCTCCCCTTCCTATCCACCTCATGGCGTACGTAACGTCCAGATACTCGCGAACACGCAAGGCGTAATGGGCTGGTGCTCCATCGTGCTGGAAGTATAAACCCCTTAGATGTTTAAGTGGAATATTTTCCAGCATACTGTCCACTTGTGTTTGCAGTAGGTGAAGATAAGTATCTGCATTCAGTCTCTCTAAAAAAACTGGTCCTAACACTGTCACCAAGTATTGTATTGTAAATCTGCGTTGGAAATGATCGGGCCGCACTGCGTGTGAAGGTTGACTCGTCTGTCCACAAAATGTTGTGGCGTTCCGCATGAAGCCAACGACAGAAGTCAACACGAGGCGCATGATCTTGTGGCATGAGTTCTTGTACCCTAGTGAAGTGGTATGGATGTAGGCCTTCATCGTTGAGTAACTGCCATGTTCACGAAACCTGTACACTGTGCCGAGGATGGTGTGATGGCTCACTCGTATTCCGAACCTTTGCAGTGATGTTATTGTACTCGCGATAACAAAGTACCATTTGGAGATACTCCTGATTAGAGTAACAACGTCCAGACATGATTACGGTCACGCGTAGTAGTGTAGTGTGCGACGCTCGGAACAGACTGACCGCGCGTGCGCCATCTACGCAGCGCGGTGGCTACGTGGATGGCACATGCGCGGTCGGCGTTTTTACGAAGGCCCGCTAAGCGCTCCTGCGTACCTGCGTACCGTATCGCATGACATAATTGTAAGTATTTTCCTAGCTGGTTGGTTTCATACAACAGAAAGCTATTTTTTATGATGGATTTTTTTTTGTATGAAAGAATTTGTAACACGTGGGGCATAAAATATATTTATTATTATAATCAGTATACATAATACTATTTCCCATTTCAATTTGGGCATATTATTTAAGAACACCATATATATATATATTTATATATTCATACATATATAATTTCTCTTTTAAACTAATAGGATAATATAAATATATAATATAAATAAAATAATATATACAAAAAAAATTGGAAAATGTTTTTGCAGAGTTAAATGCGCGAGAGATATATTCCCCGGTGTTCTAAGAGTTAGCGCTCACTGCTTACTACAATATGTGTATGTTTGTGTCTATATGTGTATACGTACAGTTTTATATGTAGTGATACGTGCATATAAATATTAGGTATATCCGTGGGTACGTTTAAAAAATATTCCCCTGCCTTTTCTTCTGAACTACTGAAGCAATCGAGGTGTTTGTTTTTACATTGAATGTGACATAACTTGACGCAGAATGGATTTTCAGCATAATCAGATTAGTGTTTACGAATGTGAAATCATTTAACACGTTTAAATTAAAAGTCTTGGCAAATTGTCCACGGGCCTGTCCTGTCCCAATTTGCAAAGACTTTCAGATTGTGCATAGTGAAGCTGCATCGCCTCTTATTTTAATTTTGACTTGATTTTTTCGATATATAGGATATATATCGAAAAAATCAATTTAAATATCAAGTATTGATTATGTCTTTAGCAGCTATAATCGATAATTTATTATACCTACAATATGTTACAAAATGATATAATGTGATAAGCGCGCTGACCGGGAAATTTCTTCAACCTTACAGACAGTTGGGACTGCGAGTGAATAAAGTTAGTAGTGACCTTCTCGAGAGTTGCTGCGTTAACAGATGGGGCGGCAACGCGCTAAATTTACTTGTTTTATAGGTTTTCATTGTTCACAGGACCGCTAGGAACACTGAAATAAAAAGTGGATTATTCGTTAAACATACAAATCATTAAAAAAAATACTTACACAATTGTTTGAAGCCCTTGAAATTTATTTATAAGTTTAAGCGTAATAAAATATGAAAAGTGCTGAAACAAGCCGTTCCTGGCACTTTTCTTTTCAAAAACATCATGGCATTATATTTCGTAATGTCGTTTATTAGTTCCAAAAAACCTACCTAAGTTCCTTAAGTACTGCACATCAGACATTAAGCTTGTTTGTAGCCGGACGTAGTATAAAAACATGCTACATACTCAACGCGGGAATACTCAATGCGGGGGAAACCCTATTTAGAGGTGGCATTTTTATTATGTTATTCTAAAATAAGGCGGTTGGTACCATAATGTAAGGAGACGTTTTGGCAGGTACTTGTAGCCCTTCGCGGCCCGAAAGGTCGGAAGCCACGATTAGCCTGCGTTTGAAGTCTTTATAGCCAGTCATTTTCAGAGTAATGTGCCGCTTAAATTCAAATTTCCAAGATGGCCTCGAAATGTCTTAGCTTCGGGTAACACTTATAAATACAGAAAAGGTTTCAATGATTTTCTTTACATCACTTGAATCGCTTTCGGATGGACCTGTAGATTCATAAATTACTATTATCAAGCTATAACTGGGAGAAGATGACTTTAGTTCTGTTATATATATTATTTAAAGCTCTTCTTTCATCGTGAGTTTTACATAACTTTTTTCCCTCACCATGTACAGATAAATATGAGTGATGCGGTGCGGCAGTGGTATCATGCGGTGGCATGATAAGGTCCGCATCTCCTACATTTTCGGTACTTATTGGCGTCTGCATGCTATGATAAAACCTAATGAGACACTATATGCTTGTAAAGTGTATAAAATTTTGGTTATTAAATAAACTATCCTAAGTAGATAGAAATACGAGTATGTTGTTGCGGCCTTTTTTTATAGATTAATATAAGGAACCATAGAACAATACGTTTTTTAGTGTAGGTTTAACTAATAACAGTCATTTAGAAGTTCTGAAAAACCGCAACTTTTTCCGACTTAGGCGACAAACATCATATCTTTGTGAGTTTTGTATATATTAATATAATATACCTATATAGCACATGTCACTCTGGAATAATGTCCCTTTCAAACTGTGAAAGAATTTCTCAAATCGGTGCAGTGGTTTCAGTGTTAAGTTTCTTGATAACAAAATTCAGTCTCTTTCTCTTTACAATACTCGTATTAGTATAGACGTAGCAGGCAGTTCGGAGTAGCCGCACTGTAAAATTCCCTCAGCTCTTCTTTCTTTCTTATCATCATTAGTTTAGTAATTTCTTTGTCCCTTGACACTATTTCCATTCAACTCTCATTGCGGCCCCTCATTAATTCTAGTTCTGTAGGGTTACTTTTGAAACCAATATGTTGGTATTGGAACTGAACTCTTAAGTCACGATAATAGCGCCGGATTTAATCTTGTTGGCCGAAGGTCGAGTTCGACAATATTAATGAGATTCAATCCCACATTTCCACTATTATTGTAGTGTGGAATACGAGATTTTACTAAAAACTTGCAAGGATTATCATTCAAATTAGCGTTAAAAGTAATAACGCATTTTTGTGAATATTTCATTTATTATCCCTGCATATCTCACTCGCTTCTTTAATATTCATTGCTCTTCTTAGTCTAGGGCTCCTGAGATCACCTTCTGACAGAATACGACCAATTTCTTCATGGTAGATAGGTCTTGGTCTTCCTCGGCTCCTACATCCTTCCACTTTTACATTGTATATCTGCTTCGTCATTCTTTCATCCTGCCATCATCCTATTCCTATTTTAACACCGACACTCTCTCAAAGCAACTCTGGGTAAGAAGAGTAATTTTACAGGTTAGGCTTTTTTATATTAACCAACTATTGAGTATCTAGGTAAATCAGCGTTAATTTTAGGAGCGGGTGAATCATCACCTTATTTGTAGAGATAGATAGACAGAAAGATTCAGAGCATTTATTGTTCCGTTGTCCTCTAAGTTACCCTAGGACTATGTAGTAACTCTTCAGTAAACGTCCTTGTCTCGCAAGTGTATGTCATGTCCGGAAAACATATTAGTTGTTACTTTTGTTTTGAGATTTTGCGGTATTTGCGATAAGAAGTCGCGTTCAAACTTGCTGAAAAGTCAGAATAACCAAGTTTAAGATTTTTTATTGTACGTTTTTGCTTGTAACAAACGCCAACTGTAAATAGAAATTCCATTTAAAAATATTATTACAATACAATACAATATTCTTTATTGCACCACACGAAACAGTAAAATACATGAAATTAACTTATAATTAATGTACAAAAGGCAGTCTTATCGCATAGCAATCTCTTCCAGACAACCTTAGGGTAGAGGAAAACAAAAGAAAATTCAGGCACATAGGTGGCGCAGTATAAAGTAGAAAACATAAAAGAGGATTACTTGTTAATAATCAAAAAAAATAATGACGACTTGATGATACTTATATATTAATTCACTTAACAATACAGCAGTGACAACCAGATTAACAAAAGAACGAAATTAAAACACAATGAAGAAAAGATAGTGTGCACTAACTCGATCTTTAAAACTGAATATACTCGTACTTTCTGCATTTCGAATTGTTAATGGCAGAGCATTCCAGAGCTGCATAGCACGCGCCGAAAAAGATTTCGTGTAATACTGGGTTGAGTGTGATGGCGTTTTAAGACGGAAGGCAAGAGCGTTGCGAATAGTACGTCCCTGTGTTCCACTGTGGAATGAGAAACCTTCCTTCATATATACAGGAGAAGAGGGACTAAAAAGAATAGAGTTAAGGAGAGACAGGATATGTAGATTACGGCGAAGTCGAATGGGAAGCCACTTGAGACGAGAGCGAAATTCAGAGACATAGTCATATTTGCGGAGTCCAAATATGAACCGAATACAAAGATTTTGAAGACGCTCAAGCTTATCTAATTGCTGTTCGTTAATATTAATATAACAGGAGTCAACGTAATCGAGAATGGGAAGGAGCAAGGATTGTGCGAGCGTAATTTTAGTATCAATTGGAAGAAAAATTTGCAGTCTTCTGAGGGAACTAACAGAAGCAAACAGCTTCCTACTAACACTTGCCATTTGAGGTGACCAAGATAAAGTTTTATATAGTAAATAGTGGAAAAACCACAATAGAGCAGTCATCTGTAATCACTGTAGTAATAATACAAGTGAATTCTAAGTACAAATTAAAACGACACAGGTATTTAACCTAACTTTATTTTATTCATAGAAGGAAGGTCGTGTATGGATAAATTTTAATAGATGAAAATGAGACTTCACCCGCATGAGTATAATTATAGCGGTCGTCCGACAGAGGGAATACGGAACTGCCAGTGAAAGCCAAATATTTTTACCCCAGTTTACGTATTTCGTTTTATAAATACTTAATCAGCTGAGGTGTATTGTGGTAGGTAATTATATTTTTACTTTTGAAAATATACATAATATTGTAACATATATATAATATTGTTTATTATATCATGTAGTGACTAATCCACATCAACCCTTACTCATCCCAATGCATGGATAAGGGTCTCCCTTCAACAGAAGGGGTTTAGAGCATACTCCACCACGTTGCTCAAATATGGATTGGCGGAGGCCAGTGTTTCAAACCCGAGGGCCACTGACTTAGCATAACGACTGTCATCTATCAACAACAGCCGGGACCAACGGGTTAACGTGCCCTCCGAAGCACGGAGAAACTCAAGATAGATAAACCCATCCATAGACAGGATGCAGCCGAAGTTGCTTAAACTTCGTGTTCGGTTAGAATGACACGCGCAACGACGCCATCGAGCTCTTTCGAGTGTCTAATCATGTTTTATGTTAGCGGATCCAAAAGTGCACGTTCGGTATGAGTCCAAACATCAACTATAGACATTTTCCAATAAGTTTATTACAGTTAATGACATTTGTATTGCCAAAGAGCTTACAAATAAGTCAGATGGGCTCAATGGACTACTACTACATCATTAAAAAAAAAAAAAAAAATTACCCATTTCTATTAACCATATTTATAGCCGCCTTCGAATCTAAATACCAACTTGATGATATCATTTTATTGTACTCTCATGTAGTTACCATTAGAAGTGGTTGAAAACCACTATACATCATGGACTTTGTTCTGACCTCAACACGGTCAGCTCTAAAACTACCAGTAGGTGTGAGGTTACGCGTGGATCACAGTGGCCACACTTAGATGTACGTGTGGCTTTATAGGGTCCTGGACGGAGTACAAACATGGTTGATTTATTCGAGAAGCTGCAAGTAGTGACCGACAAGCTCAGTGGAGCACAGTAAATACAGTAGGCAACCTAATTATCTTAAGTAAACTCCTGCCATATTCCTGATGAGAACTTATTCAGTTTACGTTTCGCATCAGGGACTTGGTAAGAGCTTACTTAGGCTAGGGTAAAATTTGAATTCGTCGACAAAATTAGTGAGCGTCTTGTGAACTATCCTTGTGAGAACTAAGGCTAGCACTCGCTAAGGGCATTTTTGTCAGCCATCCTTGCCACTGCGAAAATAGAATGCCAATCCGGCATGTAGAGCAGGAACATATAATATACCTACTATTTTCTTTATAACTGATTCCTATAATGAAAAATCGTATAACTGATTCCTATAATAAAAAAATTAACGCAGTGGATATATTTAGGTATAACATCAGACATTACAGAAGGAAAAATATTAATGTATTATTTGAACAAATGAACCTTGCTTAATGAAAAAATATTAACTCGTGCTTTTCTGCATCTGGTAGTTTGTATAAATACCACTTCTCAGGGATGTCTGCGTGTGATCGTGTCAGCTAGTAGCCAAAAACATATCCCCGCTTTACATGCACACTAACAAGTATCTCTACTTCAATTTCTATCTATCTATACCTTCACGCTACGTCCCTTGCGGGGTAGGCGGAGAGAATTGGGCGCTCCATGGCTCGGTCCTTGCTCGCCTCACTCGCTTCTTTGGCATTCACAGCTCTTTTCATGCACGTTCGTCGGTTTCTAAGGCTCCTGACCCCAACCTAAAACTCATTGTACACATGTTGACACTTATACACATATATACATACAATCAACACGACCTCGCTAAACACACAAATTCATAATCACAAATAGAAACACAGAATAAATAATATTTGTAAACGTTTTATATAAATTGTGCATGTTAACGTATTATTTGTAATCATTATGTTGGGTTTACAATAAAAATAATAATTTTAGGTTATGTCATAAGATGTAAGCTATTTTGTAAACCTGTTTGTGGTATATCATCTTCATACCAGGTTCTTTGCCGGGTGTTCATTATACTATTCATGCACATTATATTTTTGTAGGCAATTTGATCTAAACTACTTTGTGTGGAAGCACAGTACAGCTCCCGATTAGTTCATGCAAACTACTTCCAGCCGGCACCCACCCACTACCATTAGTAGATGCATGCCGCCGCTGCCATGGCTGCTCCGGTCGTCTCTGCCTCGAGTGCTGCGGTCGTCTCTGCGAATGTTCGCCATCTGAAATATGAACCGCATACACCCGCCACCGTTGCTACCCTGGCTGCTCCGGTCGTCTCTGCGACACGTGTTTCGCCTCTCAGTGAGGCATTCTCAGGCGCTGTAGATGTTAGTCGTTAGAATAACATTCGTAGCATGTTATTCTAACGACTAACATCTACTCGTACATGGTATGGTATTCTAAGAAAAGGTCCAATAAAAACTGAACATCTTAAACGCTTCAGTACATTAAAAATTATATATGACACCGTCCATATTTTTAGAAAACCTTTTAACGAATACCCTAAACGTTGGAGTAGGTACACTGACAAAAGAAGACTGCCCCCACCTTAGGTCAGGAAATGTATTTTAATATCGCTAAGTATATATTTTTTTATTTCGTTGTTTTATTGGCGTTATGATCATGACAAATTTCAGCATTCTAACTCAGATAATATGTGAGTAAAATGGCTGTGACATAGGTCAAGTAGGCCCTACACTTAAGTGCCACCTTATCTGTATAAAAAGCATTGATGACAAGCATTCACTCATTTTATATAAATACTTAATAACATGGTTAACAGCGTCCAGTAAATACCCCCTGTATTAAAAGTAAAATAATCAATAAATCTTGCAACCCTTATTAGAACAAATGATAGACTCAATATTTTCTCCCCAACACCCCCAAAGAACAATTTGTAATTAAAGTTTGCGAGCTTGCGAACAACATTTAAAAAAAGCCTATTTTACGGGCGAGGTTTATAGCGTCGGTATTAAATATTTAATTTACCCATTTCTTCAAAAATTTCATCCCAAAATAAAGTTAAACCATTCCACCAAATTATACGTAGGTTTGAATTGTAACTAACCATGCGTACATAATTAGTTATAATTCATATTTATGTACGTATTATGACTAAACATGAAACCCCTTGAGAGAAAACTACTTCAGCTATGAAGCTGAAATTTGGCAGGTAGATAGCAGTTTATTTGTAGAAGACATGAACTAATGAAAGATTTTAAGTGGGAAGGACTTAAACTTACAATGAATATTTTTATGAATATTCAGTTTCATGAAAATATTCAATCTAAGTTTAAGTCCTTCCTATATGCACTGAAAATGAGTACAATTATTTTTATTGGAAACAATTTCTGAGTTTCTGCTATGCGGCGGGGCGGGGATGAATATTGTAAGTACATTTGACTACTTAGCTCTAAGTCAACACAAGTCCAAGAAACTTGTAGTGATGTACTTAACGGAGTGAAACAGTACTTCAGTCATTGCATAATTCTCAAGTTAGACCACAAATGAAATACGCACCTTTCGGTGGGAGCACCTACATATCTAGGACGTTGTGATACGGTTTAAATATGTGCTGTATATTAAGCCTTTAATATTAAAAAGAGGCTGCTCGCTTGTTTGCAAACTTAGAAATAAAAATATATTTTATAGAACGGAATACAGATATTGCTTATTGAAAACATATATTTAATTTTGAAATCGTTATAAAGTGGAAAGGAATGTAGAAGAATGTAGGAAACGAGGGAGTGTTTTATCAGAAGGTGATGTCAGGAGCCTTATAAGTCTGCGAGCGTGCATGAGAAGAACTGTGTATGTTAAAGCGGGTGAGGTGAGTAAGGGTCGAGTCATGTGGCGCTTGGTTTTCTTTGTCAACACCGCAAAAGATTTGGCGTAAAGTTATAGATAGATAGATTATAAAGTGTTTACATTTTTGGAAAATGTCGCCTATTAAACTATGAAAAAACGAGAAACTAGAAATGTGTAATCAAGGGGAAGACAAGGGAGAAATAAAATTTAGAGGCAGAAAAAGAAGATATTCTGTCGAAATTATAAGAATATAGTAAAGAGATGTTCAATTCCCAATAAAAGAGCGAAATGGTCATAAGTAGTTAGCGACCGCAAGCAACATCGCAGCTAAAAACATGAAATTTGAAACTATTTAGTTTAAACACAAGACAAGTAAAGGGCGGTTTTTTATATTATAATACAGGGAGTAGATTCTATCTGGTTAGTGCGTAAGTATTAAAATTACAAGTTTAATAATTCTAGTCTATGTGTAATAAAATTTATTGCACATAAGCTAGAAATGGCATCTTCTTTTGAAATTCGAAGTTCGGTAAGACACTCCAATTATGAATTAAACAAAGCGCGCAGCAGTTACATATATCTTTATACAGTTTTATCAAATAGCAAAACAGAGTACCTACATATAACGCGCGTTGAAGTAACAATAAGTACACATCACATTAAAACGTCCACCTGGACCAGGGCGGGGCCACTCTTTTGACACGATATTTTAATATTCGTCGTTGACAGCGCTCACTGTAGGCGAACGGCGCGGGCGTAGGGACCGCCCGCACCAGCCTGTATTTGATATTTTTATAGCCCCTCCATATTATCATGAGTTATTGCGGAACAATTTAAATATGAATGGAGGTTTGACAGTTTCATGTCTCCTGAAAATAAAAATATAATATATATACGTCTCCAGAATTGGGAATTGGGTTATCATGAACCACTAGGTTATTACTCTTTTCGCATTTATCCAATTCATACGCGTGCATTGTGTAACACAGGGAAAGTGTGCTAATTGATATATTCTACAACGGTGTTGTATCTTCATTCAAGGTGCAACTTGGGTGGATATTAATAATGGGCGTCAGAAGCATAAACTAAATCCTCCACTATTAGAGGCAGCTATTACCCTCGGGAGTTATTAAAGTATGTGAAATTCTCATTTTCGTATGTGGCGTTAATTTCCAACATCAAACGAGCGTACAACTTACGTCATTTAGGCGGGAAACTTCGGCGAAGCCAGCCGAAAATTCCACCGGTTTTACTCCGTGAAATATTTGTCACCGCTCATCATGATTATAAATTCTGAACAGCGTACATCCGATAGCAGATTACGGCGCTTCAATAAATCATGTATCAATCCATATTCAATTATTGGGGAAAAGGCAATGTTATTTTGGGTCGACAGTAATTTTTAAATTATTACAAATTGAATTGAAAATTCCAACTCCTCGGCAACAGTTAAATGCAGTTAGCCATCTAGGTTAGCCGTCTTCCTTCAAAAGACTAAGTTAGAGTTCTAATTTCTAATCAAGAAGATCTAGATTACTTTTACATAACAAGTTTACAAGTTATGACTATCTCAATCATCGCAAATCACGTTTGTACACGTAATGTCAGATAGAATATTCAATATCGATATTCACATAAAATGTATTTATTTTAAACGCTCGGACAATATGTGTATAGATCTAAACAGGCCACATTAGCTTTTAAATAATACATTATCGTGTTGACATTTCCCAAGCACACCACTCGGTAACGATGAAACGGTCCCAAGTTGTTAAGCCGAAAGGGTTCGTACATTATGATTGTTATAGGCAAAAGGTCCACTTTATTGTCCTAATGTTGTGCCTTTTACGTGATCATCATTTAACGCTCGAGTGTGTGCTATTCTGGCTTCACGGAGATATTATAGTTTTAAACAAACAATTAGCAAGTGTTTATTCTAACGTGTTGATATCATGATTTGTGTTAAAGATATCCCATTTACATGTTCGCACCTAAAGATCGAAAGTAAAAACCCTAATATAGACGATTTCCTGCCTATTCATCCGTATATCACAAGCTCTCTATCTCGTAAATGCGTGCCTTTAAATGTATATATTTTATACAGAATCTTGACTCATCATCGCACTTTCAGTTAAGAATTTATCATGGGATTCTCATATATGAAAAGAAGCAGAAATGACATGTTTTTCCTAGCTCTGGTACATGGAATGTCGTTATTTCGGTTCGGTTCATTGGATGGATTAAAATATATTTTTATTATTTTACCCCTTGCATGATTAAGCAATAGTAGATCTAAAGCAATGAGACAACAATGACTGTAATTTCTTGTGTTTATATTTTGTACATTTTATTAGTGTAATAAGAAGTTTTGTATTGTATTATCTTTTTGATAGTAACAAGTTGTGTGGTATAAAAATAACACAGGATGGACGTACAAATCTACCGTCTTTATATACCAAACCCACCTTGCGTGTGATCCACCTAATGTCTTTCAAACTCGATATATATTCAAGAGCAGCCCTGCTAGGAAACCTTCGTCTTTCAGTAGGCGGCAGCGGAATAAAAATTATCCTCCATATAAGAGTGTGTCTATCTATAACTTCACGCCAAAGCCCTTGCGGGGTAGGCAGCGACAACTGAGCGCCACATGACTCGATCCTTACACACCTCACTCGCTTCTTTAACATTCACGTCCTCTTCTCTTCTCATGCACGTTCACAGGTTTCTAAGGCTCCTGACATCACCTTCTGATAAAACACGACCAACGGAACAACCCTGTATAAAAATAAAGATGTGGCTATAGTAAGTTTACCCACTAAGATTTTTACAGTTCTTTGTTTATTTTTTATTTATTTATTCACTTTGACAGATTAATTTATTACAGTGAGCAAATATCTTACTACTCTACGACATATCGCTTTCATGTCGTCTATTGCAATAGTGATCCAAAAACATAACCATTATCACAAAATGAATACAGCTACATTGCAGGACAAGTTATATAATTCAGAAGTAAGTAGATCTAATCTTCAAAGGAAAAAGAAGTCGGAGGCGCACGTAAACGCAGAATAAATTTTAAACAAAGTTTCTTAACTGGATTTGCTACATCGGCACTGTGTAATTTCACAATCTCCAGGAACAAGTACCAGGTACAAGTACCGACGCAAATTACTTTAAAGCCTTTATTGTTTTCATAAAATGATAAAACCAATCTCATACATTGGAACCCAACATAATAATTATAATATAACTAGCTGATCCGGCGAACTTCATACACCTCGGAGTCAATATATGTTGTTTTAACTTATTAGGCGACATAAATTCAGTTTTTTATTAAGACAAGATGAATAGTCAAAATGAATTATGTAAGTACAATAAAGGTTTAAAAATATGAATGAGAAGTATTTTAATTATATTAAAACTAATTTAATTCACATGACAACAAATCATGAGCTTTATAGAAGCGAATGAATATTTGCTGGATGGGTTGCATTCGAGTCGATTTCATTCGTTGAATTGACTGCTGAGCTAACCTTCAGTTATAAATTGTGCGGGTGCAAGTCAGGCTGATCTAATGAGTTTAAACATTCAGTTGTATAGGTGGTTATTCATATTGGCTTGTTACATCGTCGGTAAATTTGAAGGAATGCAGTAGACCAACGATTTGATTTTGAATTGTGAAGTTTAAATGTTCTACATGTTTGTTCTTTACCGCAAGAATTACTCGTTCACTCAACAAATTGTGATTTTCGTAATCATCAAAGATGCTCGGGAACGCTTTGTTGATGTCTCGTCCTTCATTGAGAAGAAATTGTCAAATTCGGCGGAAACAAAATCAATCCGTTAGATTCGTCGACAGGAATACAACCATTACCGATAGTCGGCAATTGCTTGGAGAAACCTGCGGCAGGTAGATCGTTTAACAATGCAACTCGTATATTTGCCGTCAGCTGAAGTTTCGTCTCATTGCGCCATAGAGTCGATGATTTGAGGCAAGCGGTCATTTTAACGGCAGCGGTCAATCTTGAAATGACTGGTAGTATTTGGCGGAAATCGCCAGGCCCAAATCATTAAATACGCTTTCAATACGCATTTATGCGCTATTGTGCATTCATCTCTGATGATAATTTTACTTGTTACCAAAACTTTTGGTACTTGCTGAATTTTTGCAATGTTGGATGTCGGTGTTTCAGTCGTTTGAAGGTTTACGATAATTTCATATGAGTCGTTTTGCGTCCTTTTAGTAACATGACCGCTATCTCAAAAGAAGCAACTGCAATTTCGGATATCTTGCGAAAAGTGGACAAAAATTCAATGATATGAGGAATATCTGCCTAGTTCCACCAAGCGCATCGAGAAAAAATAAGCCATTTCCATCATCAATTGTTGGGGTTTCATCAGTGGTACGTTCGCACTAACTGATGGGTTCAATGCATTTCCAACATATTCAAATTCACATTCCAATTCTCGACTAAAAGCGTCGTTCATTAGCATTCTTAACTTCACTAACAAACTACCGCACATGATGTACCACATGTCCTCAATTAAAAACAAAGCCTGGTTGTGTATGTGTATGTATCTCTTCATTCACCTCTAGATCGGGATTTTCTGAACTGACACGAATTCTTTGTAAAATGTCTTTTGACATACATATGCTTTTTTGTTCCACAATTCATGTAGTTTTCGAGGGAAGCACTTGGAAATATAGCAACTGCTTCAGCGATTTTCATGTCCCAATGAGTATCGTTTTCAAGCAAATTGAGCTGTTGACATGAACCATGAAGTATTGGGCACACTACACCATTGACAGTTCGAAGTGATTCAAATGTAGAAGCATTCGTCACTCTTTAAATAAACTGTGTGAATACGATGAATAGCGTCAGCAGAACGCACATACGGATGATCAGGAACCATATTGCCTTGCTCTGTATCCGGATAGTATCTGGGATGAGCGTTCCAAGTACAATAACATGGCATAGTCAGAGGCAATGTTTGTTTAAATGAATCGTAAATCAAATAAAAACAGTTCAATGTTTCAGCACTCGCTAAGATGAGCAAATAATATTCATTGAAGTCAATTCTTTCTTGAGATATCAAAAAAAAAGCGTAACATATAACATGTATGAGAAAATGAATATTCTTCATAATTTTTTTTTGTTATTTTTTCCATGTTTTTATAGTTATTCTACTATTCAGGGCGGAGACAAATCCAACAAAACGAAGATCATAAAAATTGGTCCAGCGGTTCTCGAGTTATAAATAGTGTAACGAACCCGACTTTGTTTCATATATATAGATAATTCAATAATATGCCAATCCAAAGAGAATTTGTTGCGCTAACTACTTTGTTGTAGAATGAATAACTTATTTCGGAAAACCTCCACAGGGATGCCGGGGTTTTCCGAAAGAGACTACAGAACATTTTTTTTCGAAAACAAGTCTACTGCTGTTTGCACGCGGCGGTCAACATGAGAACGACACCTCAGGTAGGCGTCCATTGACTACAATATCCTTTCTGAACTGCTAAAATCGTACCCGTACAGCAATTACATGTAAAATGTTAAAAACTTTCTGGTAAAAACTTTTAACTGAACAGACGCGATTGGGAGGAAATGCCAGGGCCAGGAGACTACAGCATGGGGTTCTTCAAGAAAAGCATGAAGAAGTTTATACAGAGTCGAAGCACGAGTAACAAATGTGCAAACGTGTTGTAAATGTCCATAGTCTATGGTAACTGCTTACCATAAGGCAGAAAGTACGCATGTTTATCACCTTAGTGATATAAAATACATTAAAATATTAGTAATTTTTTGACTTGCTTGTAGATGAAATTCGCAAATATGATATTGAAAGAATACAAGACGAAATAATGACGAAACTGATACACAACGTCAAAGTGGAAGGATATAAGTACGGACGAAGGGCAAGATTCGCCTACAATGAATAAATTGGCCGTGTTTTATCAGAAGATGATGTTAGGCGCCAATCCTATCCGAAACGGGATGACGCTAGGAACAAGAAAAAGACCGGGGTATAATACTTCTGTGTGCGATAATAGATCAGCGCCAGTAGTTGTAAAAAATAGCTCATGCACTTGAGCAACTTGCAAATTAACAAACAAGGCAGAAAAAGACATTCAGCAGCCTGACTTCAAAAGTACCTCCAAATCAAAGACGACCGTAACCAAATAACAACTCCTATGTGGGTTATTGTTCCTGCGAGTAAGTTATGTTTCCAGTAAGCTCTAGTAGAGTTGCTGTGTTAGCAGTAGTGTTGCTCCCAAACGTTGTAGTAGTTTATGCAACTGCCATATAATAGAGGGTATTAAAACATGAGTGTAGTTCAAAATAAGATTACACTAGTGTTTTAATATCTGATTATATGCAGTTGCATACACTACTTTATTTAATCTCATGGCTATAGGTAGCTACATTAAATAAAATGCAATATAAAAGAAACAAATTATTTATTATAATAATTATTCACATTTTGAATATTGCAATTATGAAACTGAACCTGAATAACAGTTACAGCTAGTCGTTGTTCGGGTTGACAATGGAACGTTTATATTAATTTCATTTTTATTATTTTCTATGGAATTGAGTATCGAATTGGATACTAAGATTTTGTTAGTTATAGAATCGTCTATGTAGCCTTCTGCAGCTGTTGTTGACTTCCATTCTCCGTGACGCTTTAGTGCTGTTATGTCTCCGCCAGCATCGATTAGTAAGGTTGCAGAAGTTCTGCGGAAGCAATGTCCCGTGTACGAATCTGAGTTTGGAAGATTAAGAAGTGCAATCTGCAACAATATTATAAGTAGGTACTTAAGTAATATGAAGCCAGTAAATATATATGTATAAAGCCATTACTTAGTGAGATGGCGTTTAGTAACTAATATATTCTATTTAACTTTTATTTATCTATTTAATAAATCAATACTTCTTACCTTCGTTGAAAGATATAATTTATCGGGCGCTTCATTTAAAAATTTATTTAAGTGTTCAGCTGAAAATGTCTTGGCTTTCTTCCCTTTACATCCTTGCGATTTACGTTTCAGAAATGATACAAGTTTTGAATATTTGGTAATATCAATTTCGTTGTAAATACTCAGTGTACTTTTAATCATAGAATATTTAGACCATAAGGACGAACACTTACACACAACAAAGTTATCCGATAACTCTTGAAAGTAGGCTAACAAAACGTTTTCGGAAAATGAGTTAGCCTTTTTGTTCATTTTCCAAGTTATAAAGTCTTGGTAACATTTGTCGTACGCTTTTCTTGATTTTTCTGGCAAAAGAGTATTCGTCAGTTTCTTGGCTGTTTCTAGAATGTCAGGTAGAGTTAAATTTTCATCAGTATCATCGGTGTTGCTTGACATTTTTGCTACTAAAGTTTTATCCAACAAAATATTACTCAAATTCGTATGTACGAAATAGCGCCAAAATGGAAAAAGTCTGTTATTGGTTTATTGGCTCGGATCCAGCACGCATGCGCGTTGCGCGCGTAGCGCGCTCACCACAGATGATGTGTACTTAAATTGAATTGAAACCTCCTTGGTCGGGACACATACTTTAATAATTAAAAAATTGTTTTAAAGCATTGTTTTGTTAGGAGAATAATGCTTTAATTTAATTTTTTAATTTTCTTAAAGAAGTATGTAAATAAAATATACCAATAAAATTCTGTATTTCATTTTATAATTAGAATATTACCGAATGAGATTATATAAATAATATTATGACAGCGATTCAATGAGGAAATGCTGTTAGTATCGTTGTTACAATTCCTCGGAGATCACATTTTTTTAGGTTTATATTAGTTTGCTCATTATTTAATTTAGTTTATATGAAAGATATAATGTGCTTAAAATATCTACTACAGGGATGGGTTATACCTACACAAACCCCAACCTATCTCATTGCACGAATTCGGATCTCCCTTTAACTGAATGGATTTGAAGCATACTCCACCACGCTGCTCAACTGCAGATTGACGGAAGCCATTGTTTTTGAACTGCCCAGAGGCCACTGACTTAACTACTGTCACCTATCAACAACAGCCAAGACTGATGGCTTAACGTGCCCTCCGAAGCACGAAGAAGCCCAAGATAGTTAAATCCATCTATAAATAGGACGCGGTGGATGTATCCTGTGTGTTAGGCTAAAATGACAACCGCAACGACCCCACCGAACTCGCTAAAAATATAATGTGCATGAAAAGTAGAATGAATGTTACGGAAGCGAGCGAGGTGCGTAAGGACAGTGTCTTATGGCGCTCGTTTCTATTTTCTTACCCGGCAAAGAACCTGGTATAAAGATGATATACATATAATATGCTAGTACTCGTAATATTACGAAAAGTTTTAAGAGTCGGAAATTTCTCTTTTTATATTTCTTTCCTGATAAATTTCTTCATTATTAGCTATATAATCAACTCATTTTTAGGGTATATTATATATTATTATATTATATATTATCATACCATGACCAAATTGGTCGTGTTTTATCAGAAGGTGATGTCAGGAGCCTTAGGAACCGGCGAGCGTGCATGAAAAGAGCTATGAATGTGAAAGAAGCGAGTGAAGTGTGTAAGGACCGCGTCTTATGGCGCTCGGTTCTCTCTGCCTACCCCGCAAGGGACCTGGCGTGAAGATATACATATACATACATTTTTAGGGTTCCGTACCCAAAGGGTAAAACGGAACCCTATTACTGAGGCTCCTCTGTCCGTCCGTCCG
This sequence comes from Pyralis farinalis, assembly GCA_947507595.1. NCBI lineage: Eukaryota > Metazoa > Arthropoda > Insecta > Lepidoptera > Pyralidae > Pyralis > Pyralis farinalis. The sequence continues at coordinate 22,327,258 of OX382264.1, read as the reverse complement.
TCCGTCCGTCCGTCTGTCACCAGGCTGTATCTATTGAACCGTGATAGATAGACAGTTGAAATATTACAAACGTGATTTTTTTTGCTCGTTTTTATAGATAATGGTACGGAACCCTTCGTGCACGAGTCCGACTCGCACTTGGCCGATTTTTCTATATCGTTCCTACATTTCTAGAAATTTTGACTCCACCTTGTAGCTATAAAAATATGTTACGTAGTTCTTCTCAACTTATATTCAACAAGATAGAAATTTCTTTATTAAGCAAAACTTAAAGCATATGAAACTGACGCTGATTAATAATTTCAAAAGGAAACTAGCGCCGATAAAAATATCTAGTTTTGACTTTACCGTTCACGCTAAGAAAAATATAGCTAGGAAAGTTTGTTGCAAGTCGTGAGATAGGGGTAGCTTTTTGAGACTGCTTTGAGAAAGTTGTGTTCGGTGCTGTTGATCCTGGCCTAGATCTGACTTATTTGACTAGTTGTGCGATCAGCTAAAATATATCTCGGAAGTTGCTCAATTTATAATAAGACTTTTGAACGTGAAATATGTCTCAGTCAATATATTTATAATATTATTTCGTAGTTCACTGTGAGATTCTTTGTAAATTCGTGTGTCAGCTACTTGTACTTACGGTGAGAGGAAAAAAAGTCAGGTCAATGTAGTTTAAAAATTCTTTAACATTTGAAACATTTTTTATTATTTTTAATAGTCTGATATTCTACTGAATTTAGAAAATAAACATTTTCACGGAAGAGACGTAAAAAAAGTTCAAGAATACAATTTATTTAGTATTAGGTATTTATGTACTAATTAAATTGTATTCTTATGTATATACTGTACTGAGTGCACATTAGGTGTAAACTTTACTAATGTTAAGATACAGATAGAAATTTACACACACAGTACATTACACATTTAGTCGCATGGCACCATATAACTACGTATATTATTATTGTTGTTGACCTGATATTGCATATAGTCACAGGCTGTGCTATTTATCACCGGGCAAACCGTGCGCTTCTTTGCCTATAATATAAACGGTGACGACGATGAATTCCAAAAAAGCATAGGTTGTTTGCTGTCAGGCCTGTGTTCGAGAGCTTTTTACATGAATACAAAATACAGTACTAAATATATTTAAAAAATAGGTAATAATTTGTAAGTCACAAAATTCATTTCAAAGTCTCATTAGAGTAAAAATATAAACTTAAATTTTTGCGATGTCTTCGGCAAAAACCCCGCATTCTTGATTACCTACATACTCGTACTATCTTAGCATTATCCTCGTTTTCTAATAGCGGGGTCTGCTACCAAAGCCTAAGAATTTAATGAAGATTTTGACATGGAGCGACAACCATCAGACCTCCATAACACAGAGGGAAAACCAGACATGCGGGTTTCTTCAAACAGCTTTTCTGAGCAAGTAACAATTACAAGTAACAAGTACATGAATCTGAAAATACGAATTTAATGGTGCATGCCCACGCTAGAATTTCAACCTAAGACCGCCGGTTAATATGCTGGTTTTTCAGCAAGTAGGCTAGCACTGCTCTTATTTATTTATATAGCCTGTTACGTACAGGCTGCTTACACATACGAGTAGCTAATTTAAGTAATTAATAATTCTTTTCAAAACTCGTATGAATAAAATAAGGTGGAAACAGTCAGAAAGAAAATATAAAGTACAGTAAAGTAATGGCGGCTGACGAAATCGTAACAGTAATTTTCATAGACTCAGGACTAAATATAAACCGGGGATGGAGAGCAAATGACGTCAGATGCATTAAAAATGTAGAAAATTTATATAAAACAAATACGCCAACATTTTGTTCATGCAACTGTATTATACAGGCGGCTGTTACCAATGGCGTTATAATACCGTGACGGCAACGACCTGGAATACCAAATTTTCTAGTCGACCCGATAGTACGCGATGAAATGATACCTAGGTAATAAAATTTAAAGAACGAAATTTCAACCATTTCTAATAATTATAACATCATGAAACTGGGCAATAGTATATGAAGTACAATGTCAATGACAAAACGATAATATAGTACTACTGAGCTGGTCTTATGTTGGAAATCTTAATTGACCACAATGTCCATAATATAATATTGTGAGTAGGCTACAAGCCTTGCGTTATTGTGACAGTTATTTGTTCATATCTACTTCAATTGTGGGCAGAAGTACTTAAAAAGTCTTATGAAGTTCGTCAACACAAGGACGTACCTACTGGATATGAGAAATAAATAATTTTGCACTGTACTTACATCCCTAATACTAAAATTACTTTGTAGCACTGGCCTTTAGGATTCTGTATACACCCCCTTGTTTCGACGGTAACTTAGAAAACTTTAGACTTTCACTTGAGCGCTTTTAATCCAGTACTAGCTCGCCGTGGTTACGGCCGAATTAAGTTACATTTTTCACGGTTTACGCACTCTAACCTGCATACAAAACCTAAATATTAACTCGAAATATAAACTATGTCACCTTCTTCTTCTATGTCACCAAGTCCTAGCATTTTGTTTGTCTACCTAGTAACCAAACAAAGTTTGAAAATTACTGTTTTTTTTTCTTCGTTCATTATGTACCGTAAGTCCATTTGTGGTTACATAATAATTTAATATACTAGCGAACCCGCCAGAGTTTGTCCTACCCGAAGAAATAATCTATTTCCTAGAAGCCGACTACAGCACCGCCCGAACCCGATTGTTCAATTTTAAATCTAAACCGTCCATGAACTAGTCAATCACACACATAAGATTCCACCAAAATTGATCCAGCCGTTAAGGACTTCCGTAATGTATACACGTACGGAAGAATTACGTACATAAAGGAGGCTGCATTATAAACTATGAAGTTCTTGTACTCCCACTGAATACAAAGACATGAGATTACAATGGAATAATTCTAATCTGATTCTAATTTAATTAATTTTAATTTTTTCTTAACAAATTACACAGCGCCACCTAGCTCCAAAGTAAGCGAAGCTTGTGTTATGGGTACTAGACAACTGATAAACATACGTAAATACATTATGTATCTTCACGCCAGGTCCCTTGCGGGGTAGGCAGAGAGAACCGAGCGCCATAAGACGCGGTCCTTACACACTTCACTCGCTTCTTTCACATTCATAGCTCTTTTCATGCACGCTCGCCGGTTCCTAAGGCTCCTGACATCACCTTCTGATAAAACACGACCAATTTGGTCATGGTAGGTTAGTCTTGGTCTTCCTCGGCTCCTACATCCTTCCACTTTCGCATTGTATATCTGTTTCGTCATTCTTTCATCTTGCATTCTTTCTACATGTCCGAACCAACGGAGCATGCCCTTTCTTATCTTAACACCGACACTCTCTTTCAGTCCAACTCTCTTTCGTACGTCATAATTTCGAACGCGGTCAGCAAGCGTTATGCCACAAATTTTTCGCAGTGCTCGCATCTCGACCGCATTACGTACGTAAATACATTTTTTTTGTAAACACATACTTATTATATATAGAAAATACCCAAGACAAACAGACATGTTCACGCACACAAATGTTTGCCCTGTGTGGGAATCGAACCCACGAACGTTGGTGTCAAAGTATTGTAATAGCGCGTTCCACCACTGCGCCACCGAGCTCGTCAATTCTAGTTTTAATCAATCAACGCGAGAAAAAATATTATTCATCTATTACATCCGCATGCTATTCCAATATTACGAGCAGTATCAGATACGAATACGAATCGGATAGCTCGTTTGTTCGCTTGCTCATTCTCGAAGATAGAAAAGTTAGGAGTGCTAACAAACTTCCGTGTCTATCGATTGATCAGCCGATGCGCGGCCAATCACTCAGCACGGCGCTCGTCGCGGAACGATGTAATCAACACGGATATATTATAGAGATGTTTGTTCATCGTCGAGCATCGTCCCATACGCGATACCTCAACTAAGTCTTGTATTACTACACCGTACTTTCACCACAGTACAAAGATAATTAGACTTTATAATAATTAAAATTGTTAAATAAATGAACTTCCCAAAATTGTTGCAAAAAGTTACCTTGGCGAATTTTGTACAACATCGGTAGGCATACAATACGACCGACCAGATATAAAGCCGTTACAGTAGCCTATGAAAGCTCGCGTTACATTAAGTATCTCTCGCGCGATGCTACCTCTACCGCAAACACAGCAACTCCTTAGAAGCTTACTGGTGACCTCACTCAAGCAGAAACACAACAACCCTCCATAGAGTTTCTCAAGAGAGGGTGATACCACCTCCGCTGCAACAGCAATTAATACACCTCTTCTTGAGGAGCTATTTGGTAACCTTACTTAGGTACTCGTAGGAACACAACAACCCTCCAGGGAGTTGTTATCAGGCTGCGGTTTTCCGTGAGATGGAGGTACTTCCCCAGACGGGTTGCGTTGATGCGCCATACTTCTCTTAAAAAACTTTTATTGGCAGAGCTGCGATAGCCAGCGGAGCCACATTACCCTCAAAATTGTCGTTTGGGGTAGACTGATGTCATCCAGCTAGCGTTTAGACGGTAATAGTGAGAAACTCCAAAATCGACACACTAATAGCTAACATATTGTAGTTTTGTATCCTTTAATTTGAAATTTAAATGTTCGTTGGTGAGGAAGAACGGTCCAAAATCATTCCAATTAGAAAAAAAAACATATGGGAAAACGTATGGCCGGCCACTCTGCAGTGCAGAGTCTGCACTGCACTCCCATCAACAGAAAAAGTAACAGCACTCGTCGCTAGATGTCGTACAGGGTTCCATATATTTAAAAAAAATTAAAAATAAAATATTTAAATATTTTTAAATTTAAAAAATATCAGCTCTGCCTACACAGCTTGCTGTTATTTACTAGTTACAAATAAAAAAGAGAACGCGACCTCGATATGGGTTTGATAAAGTTTTAATGAAATGTTATTATTTGTTCCATTGGGGGAAGTACCCATACCTCGCAGAAAACTGCAGCCAAATAACAACTCCCTGGAGGGTTGTTATGTTCCTACGAGTACCTAAGTAAGGTTACCAGTGAGCTCCTTAAGAAGAGGTGTGTTTTTTTGCTGCTGCAGCAGAGGTGGCATCGCCCGAGCGATACTTCAGGTATTGCAAGTGTTCATAGGCTACGGTATCCGCTTTACATCAGGTGAGCCATATGCTTGTATGCCTCCCGACGTTTTATACAAAATATCTAGTATGTATATCTTCACGCCAGGTCCCTTGCGGGGTAGGCAGAGAGAACCGAGCGCCATAAGACGCGGTCCTTACACACTTCATGCACGCTCGCCGGTTCCTAAGGCTCATGACATCACCTTCTGATAAATCACGACCAATTTGGTCATGGTAGGTTAGTCTTGGTCTTCCTCGGCTCCTACATCCTTCCACTTTCGCATTGCATATCTGTTTCGTCATTCTTTCATCTTGCATTCTGTCTACATGTCCGAACCAACGGAGCATGCCCTTTCTTATCTTAACACCGACACTCTCTTTCAGTCCAACTCTCTTTCGTACGTCATCATTTCGAACGCGGTCAGCAAGCGTTATGCCACAAATTTTTCGCAGTGCTCGTATCTCGACCGCATTTATTCTACTTTCATGCTCTCTTTGCCATACCCAGCTCTCACTTCCATAAGTTAGCGTTGGGATTAACACCGCGTTGTGTACAGCGAGCTGTGCCTTCTGGCTTAGATTTCGGCTGCCAAACAGTTTACCCAACGCTCCATTCACGCTATTCCCTGCACTCACTCGTCTCTCCACATCAGCGGTGTACCTTCCATCGCTTCTAAAAGCGCTTCCAAGATATACAAACTCATCCACTTGCTCCAACACTACATCATCAACCGTAATCCTAGTGTTCGTTCTGGTTATCTCTCTTTCAAATACCATTATTTTGGTTTTCTTCACATTCAATTGTAAGCCTTTCTTCATACAATCGTCTTTCATTGTTGTGACCAGCAGTGGCGGCTGTACCTTAAGTGCGCTCGTGCGCTGAACCACCAATTGAAAACATTTAAAAATTACAAAATATTACTTCATCTTTAAATTACCATATTAATATTTATTTTTGAAACATACAAAAACATAATATAACAAATAAAATTTAAAATTATAACAAATAAAAGACAAAACAATTTAAGCGCTTTGCTAAACTATTAAGACTTATTTTCCCTGTAAAGAAAAATTCTCGTGCGCTTCGGCGAGCGCACGAGGACTGCTAATAGAACTTGTATGAGTTACTAGCGAATGTGCCTGACGCGTGAAACAAAAGATAGTTCATAGAAATGTATCGAGAAATGAAGCGATTCTCGTGCGCCGCACGAGCGAATCGAAGGTTACCGAGAGCACCCGATGTTTGACGAAATTTGAAATTTGAGTTCGACGGCGGCCATGATGGACCTCTACTTATCAGTATAGTTTCGCTGTATCTGTGACGCGTTAATTATTGTTTCTTTATATTAAGTAATTGTTTTTTTTTTTATTTACATATTTTATGTAAATTGTTGATTTGTTGCAATTTCTAATATTAACTTGGTGAGCAAGTAAAGTGCACCACCAGTTCGATAACCCACCAGCCGCCACTGGTGACCAGTGTTTGCAGTTCGGATGATGATTCTGCTATTAATACCGCGTCATCTGTATAAAGCAGGCAGTTAACCACTGAGCCACCCATTCGCATTCCCACATTCATATTTCTCATTCTCTGAAGACAACTGTCCAGATACAGGATGAATAGCCGACCCGACAGCACGCATCCCTGTCTGACACCAATATCGGTATCAAACCAGGCTGATAAGCTGCCGTCCACTCTCACACATGCTGTGCAATCCTCATGGTGGATTGCACAGCACGTAGAAGGTCACCGTCAATCCCATATCTGGGCAAGATGTTCCAGAGGTTCTTTCGCACAACCCTATCAAATGCTTTTTCAAGGTCCACAAAACCGCAGAAAACCTTCTGGTCCATAGCCAGATGCTTTTCCACGATATTGCGGAGCGAAAAAACTTGATCCGTACATCCCCTGCCGCTTCGAAATCCCCCCTGTGCTTCCCAAAGCGTTCCATCGGATTTCACTTTCATTCTCCTTTCAATGATTTTCCATACACTTTAGCTGCTAGGCTGATCAAACTGATGGCCCTATAGTTGGCGCAGACCATACGTGAGCCTTTTTACAAGGGCACGCTTGCCTTTATACAAGCCATTATACAAGGGCACGATGACTGCGCGTCTCCAATCGCTCGGGACTCTTCCGGTTCTCCAGCATAATTTGCTCAAAAACCAGAAAGCGTCCCTAACGTAGGTGCCACCCAGTTTGATCATCTCAGCTCACCATATCGATTCCCGCTGACTTTCCATTTTTCAATCTTCGTATCGACCATTCAATCTCACCCATGCTAATGTCTTCATGGTACGCTGGCACTGCCGAATCAGTCACAGACTCATTCACAGTGCCAGCGCCCTGGACATAATCATACATTTCTCTAAAATATTCGCTCCACCGTTCTAACACTTCCTGAGTGTTAGCAAGAATGCCACCAGCTTTACCTTTTATCTTGTCCATTCCGGATGCCGACGAACCACTCCGAGACTTCTTTACCTCTGTCCAGAAGAGTTTGGTATTAGCCTCGAAGTTCTTCGTCAGCCTCTCTTCCTCATTCATAAGTAGTCTTTCACGCCTCTCTTTCACTAAAGATTTGGTTTCATTCTTGCATCGACGGTATATTTCTTTCTTCTTCTCTTTCATACTATCACTCTAGTGCAAAGATGATACGTAATCCAGCCACGCTCTCCTCTTTTTATCCACGGAGGATTGAACCTCCGCATCCCACCAGGCATCTCCTTTCAGTGTTCTACGTCTCTTTGCACATCCACATGCTTCTTTCGCACTGTCCACCATACTTTCTTTAAGAACTTTCCAACATTCGTCTACATCTGAGTCGGAAAGACTCGCGTTCGCAAGTCTTTCACTGACTAGACGTACATACGTACTCCTCACACTTTCATCTTCCAATTTTTCACTTCTTATTCTTTCATGGTCTCCGAAAGAAATACGCGCTCGCCAATGCCTCCACTTCTTGAAAAGGCCCACAAATCGGCTTATGACCAGATAGTGGTCCGTTTCAAGAGTGGGGCCTCTGAAGGCTCTTGTATCCATTCACGACTTTCGGAGACGTCCATCTATCAAAATCTGATCAATCACACTTTTCTGTTCATTCCGTCGCCATGTGTACGTGTGAATATCCTTGTGATGGAAGGACGTGTTCGTCACAAGGAGGTTTCGTTCCATACATACGTCTAAAAGTAACTTACCAGCATCGTTCACTCTCTTATCTCCGTATGGACCAAGCACAGCCTCATAACTGCTTCGCTTGGTCCCAACCCATCCATTCAGATCTACATATAATTATCCGTTCATTCGCATCAGCCAAATCCAGAACACCCCTTGCGGTCTCCCAAAACTTCTCGAGATCCTGGGGATTAGTAAAGCTTACAGGAGCGTATGCTGCAACCAAAAAGACTCGCGTAATCCCCAGTTTTATTTTAACCCAGAGAAGTCTTGGCCCTACTAAATCGTAATCTTTCACACCAGCGGCCAAGCGAGATGAAAGCACAACGCCTACGCCAGCGCTGGCATGGTCGTCCTGGTTCACCCCGGACCACAAGGCCATCATGCCACCGGGCAGATCTTCGGCGTCGCTTCCCTTTCGCTTGGTCTCTGACACACACAAAACATCTAGGCATCTCACATTCATTATATCTATCAACTCATTCATCTTATCTTGTAATCCACCTCTCACATTCCATGTGCCTATACGACACTCAGCTCTCCTCGACCCGCCAGGTTGGGCGTTGCGTGGTGGGTGGCGGCCCCCGCCGCCGCATGCACTTAAACCCGCACCGACGAGGGCGGATCGGTGCGCGTCGCCTACGGGGGACGCCCTAATCCGCGCGTCTGTGCGGTTTGTATTTAGGTCCAGAATTGCAATCCAGTGTTGGACTGGCAGGGTCACGACGTGCACGCTTCTGGTACCGACCCCAAAATATCTAGTAATACTTTATTATTTAACATTACTTCGATTTAATCCTGTACAAAGAATATAAAGAAAGCCATAAATATCGACCTTATTTCCTCGCTACATGCCTATTACGTCAAAACAATAATTACAAAGTGGAGCTGAACACCGATTTTTCCAACAAACGCTGGACATACTCGTAACATTATCATCAGATGACGCGTCCCTCGGGACGGTAAATATTCACATGCCACGATTAGCTCTCGCCTGCGGCCGTACAACATATTTAGCGAGCGATACGGTATAAAAGTACAGTCGATCGAACATCCGCGGGATGAAATGTTTCCAGTTCGTTGTCGAGTTAAAAAAAGATATCGAAACACATAACTAATATAGAAACTGTACCACATGTATTCAAAATGTGAGCATTTGTATCTAGTGTTTTGCTTGACAGGTGTACCAACGTGTCGTAGTCGATCTAGTGTATTTATCCATTAATAAAGAATGACGCTAAAGTCATTAACTGTACACTGGTAATACTAAAACATTTAAGTTGAAGTTTCTTTTTCTATAGAACCATGGAAGAATACAAGCATACGACTCACCTGATGCAGTGCTTTCCGTAGACTTTGAACGCATGCAATACAAAAAATCCTTCGCTCGTTGCCACCCCTACTACAAACTGCGATTCTTTAGAAGCTTACTGGTACGTAATTGTTATTAGACCAAGACTAAAAATAAGTTCACGCACACCATTGATTGTCCTGTGTGGAAATCGAACCTTAGTGTTAAAGTAACTATTGCTAATAACTTCACCACCGGGCTTCACATTTGTGCTATTAATTTTGATAATACATTTTAAAAAAAGAGCCATAAAAATATGAATTATAAACACATATTGTAATGATTTTTACGTAATTTTCTACATTACGTGAAACAGATCCCACACCAAAATAAATATAGGCTGGATTGAACACCATTAACATTTCCATCAATATATAATATCGACTAAATTCAATACGAGTTTATTTTTTTAATCTAAAAGGCGTTATCGAAAATACAATGATTTTTTCCATGTCCTTCGGGGCAACAAGTTGATGAAATATTTGCCCAATCGCGTGTGTAACATAGTTTCATTTATTTCACTTCACCCCAGTCACTCGACTGAAATAACAACAGTACAGCGGACGTGAATCAGCAATAAATTACAATGGCAATACATACAAGCTTCATTGTTGCTGCAAAATCGATATAAGGGTTTTATCTTATTTTTTATATTGTGAAGGCAGATGGAGCGTTGCTACGGGTGACGAGCGGGCACAACCCGTTACAAAGCTCCCGTTGGCCTCGAATGGGATGAAATCATTTTGTAAGACAAAGTCTAAAGTTATCAAGTGAGCGAATTACATTATAACATCTACTTACAAGCTGTGCAACCACCGCTGACGAGTGGCTGGAAAAGATCTGTTTTAGAGATAAGCTCGCATTACTAACCACTCCCGTAAGCCATTAAGTGAGTTGTCAAACGAGCCTACCGCCCTGTTGGTAAACAGTTACCGCTTCTATCAGTTGTGCGCATCCAAGGTGTAAAATCTGTTTACATACTTTGTTTGACTTATCTGTAAAAAAATGCTAAATGGTTATGTAAATATTATGTGAAGAAAAATTGTGTTTTTAACTAGCAATTTTTAAGAAGTAGTTTCATATCCTTCATATATTTTTAGAGACTCTTGAGGGACTTGACTGGTTTTATTTGCTTATACAACGTAAAATGCAGCCCACATGATGGGAGGCGGTTACCGTAATCTATGAACGTTTTCAATTCAAGTGGTATCGCTCAGGCGTTGTCACCACCGGCTGACGCAATATCTACCCAAATGCTTGCTGATACCCGCATTCACTTAGAGTCCACAAGGCAGCTATTATTTAGCTCTGGCAGCTGTAATGTCAATCTTCCAGTTTCCAAAGGTAGTACGAGTACTTCTACAGTCGGGTTGGTTATTAAGTGTCGCTGTGTACTACCGTTTCCAAAATCATACGGAACCCTTATAGAATCACTTCGTTGTCCGTGTCTGTCTGTCAAAACATTTTTATCCGGTACACGTAACATAAAATTAAAATTAATATCAATTATATATGTCTGCAATCCCTTTGCGGTTTAAAAGTTTTAAAGTCCCAATAAAAATACTCGCCCTTATGCCTTAGCACTTGGTCTATTTTATTATGTTTATATTGATAAACTTAAAAAGCAAATCCTTAATTAAACACAAAATTTGATCGAAATCATTTTAACACACAGCTATTTCTCATATAGACAAAATATGTTTATGTGATAAAAAAAAAAAAAAAAAGGCCGGGGAATTTTGGCCATTTTGTTCGATAACTTGTTGCCATTTTGTATCTAGTGACGAAATCCCTTTTCTGTAAAAATTTTGGGACTTCTGATCAAAAAACTACGATAAGTAGTTTTGCCAGTCCTCTCAAGAGAACCCCATCAAGATTGTTAACCTAAGATATCTAGACTTTTTCAAATAGGTCAAAAGTTTTTTGTGGTCTACCTCTTGGCTCGTCAGCTACATTTTTTCAAAAATGGCATCGACTTTATACGTGTCACGTACGTCCGTGTGAAAGCTTCTATTATCATCTTTACCATTTTTCTTAAACAGGAAACGCTTGAACCAATTTTGTGCTACTCTTACTGACACTGCGTAAAATTCATAAACGTCACATTTTTTTTCCACACAGACCGGTGTCGCATTTTCCATTTTTTGTAATAATTCTTCAAAATGCATCGAATTTCTTCGTTAGACTCACTCATTTTCGCGGACAGAAAAGCAATAGAAAAATGGCGGTAAAGCAATAATTCCTATAACTACATAAGGATTTGAAGTGGGGACTATTTGATTACGAAATTTGGTTTATCTACTAGGCTATCACAGCTCAGAACATAATAATTGCAGTATTTGGAAGCAATACAGTACAGAATATCTAAAAGAAATAAAAGTACAGAGGGTTTTATTTTGGGTATTTTGTCAACATTTGTATATTCAAGGTCAATAATAACACTGATGCCAAAATGAAAACGTATCGTAACAGGAAACTAAGTGTCACCCGTCCGACACACCGGCGGCGCGCGAAATTAGCATCGGCGGAGTCGCCTCTATTCAACTATTCAACAACAGGAACGAGTCATTAATCTTGTCCAATGTGATTGCGGTCCAAATTCCTCGTCATTATTCAATCACCCGACTACGCAGAATGAAGCATTTTGTGCTTCACAGTCATGCTAATTCAGACAAAACCTCCATCAAAGCGCAATCATTGCAAATTATGTGCGTTTCGACGACTATAATTAAAAATAATTAACTTTTACCAACGTGAGCTTTTATTGTGCGATTATTAAATAGGTACCTTCACCAGTTAATTTTTAAGGAGGTAGGGCGCATCAAAGCTGCACATCTGGGGAAGTACCTCCATTTCACAGAAAACCGCATCGACCAATAACAATACCCTAGAGGGTTGTTGTGTTCCTGTGTTCTATAAAATAACCTAATACGGTTGTTTTAAAAAATATATTAATTCTATTCATTGCCTATTTTTAGAATTCTTAGTATTCCTTCTATATTGACTTAAAATATTACCTTACTAGCGATAAGGCCACTTGTTATAATTAATTGTATTAAAATGATGTTGAAATGAAGATTACACTACAGTAACTGAGTTCTACTACTATCTACTAGAAAGATTCCTTGTCACAAAGAAAATATAAATCTTATGTTTGTTATACATAAATTACATATACATAATTCATAAGCAGCTCCCTGGAGTGCTGCAGATGGTTACAAGATGCGAGAGCTCTTCATAACTCGAGCACCCTCTCGCTAAGCGGGTGCATGCTGCCCTGACGTGCTAACCACCAACTACGAGCTTCAACTGACAACCATTGTAATGTATGGTTGTATATAATTGAACGAATGTCAAACGTATCATATAATTTGTTTATCAATAGGAAAGTAAATAGCCCTCTTACAAAGTAATACACGTATAACTTAACTTACCCATACCATTTGTAAGTAAAGGAAAGTTCGCAGACCGAACTAGAGCATAAACAGTGCGTACTTGAAAAGTGCATGAGCGCGAAGCAGCTGAAACGTTAAGGGCTCTCAAGTGCTGTAGGGTCGTTAGAAGCCGCACTGCACCGAGCCGTGCCTCCTACCAGGATTATTTAGTTAAGCATCTTTTCAAAAAATCTACACGAAATTCTTCATTCCAGTTCTTAGGATTTTTAAATATGAGTATCCGCTGTATTTTTTAAATACCTATAGTGTATTGTCTTAGGTTTTCGCGATTGTTACACATTGAATTAAACATTTATTAACGGAAGTATCGCGTGTTAGTGTTAGTCTTCCTGCGACCACGGACGCTGCAAAGCGTTCGAAACGTCAGGTTCAACAAAATAATTAAAACACGCGATACTTCCGTTAAAAATTGTTTAATTCAATAACTTTAGTGTGTTCATACTCACTAAAATGGTGATACGAAATGTAACAATATTTTCTGAATCTGGATGTTATAATTAAAAGCATAAGTACAAAATGGCCTTTTCTAGCGTTGGTGGCACACATCATTCTTAATTTACGTTACACGAAAATATATGCATAGTAAATTAAATCAGCCAGACGGCCTAAGTAATTTAATTTGTTTAATCCCGGTCGTTAAAAAAAGTGCTGACTACTTGCCTTTTTAATACTCCGTATTTTTCTGTCCATCCTTCCTCATTATTAAATTAATCTCTTTCTGTCTTACCGTTCTGATTTCGCAAACAAGTTTCTTTGAAAGCGAAAAATGGATAAAGTTCCAGTGATTTCATTAATTAATTAATTAATACCTATACCCTCGCGGTTTTTGAATAAGAATAAAAGTGAAAGATTGTAAATTGAATAAAAAAGTATTTTTTGTTTATTCCACTTAGTGAATATAATTAACTCAATTTGGATCATTTCTTTAGTTTTTAATTGGTAGCTATTCTAGGCCTTATTTTTTTTATTCTGTATCCCTAATTTTCTCGTAATCATATTTAATGACTTCTAACTGTGAGTATCTAGCCAAGATTTTAGTTCACCTCATATAACATTGTTTAGAATAAACTTTATTTATTAAATACAACAAACTAGTAACGTATTTATGACAATTATGAATAAAGAAAAGGTAGAAGGTAATATAAAATCTAGGCGCTCAGACTACTAAATACAGAACTATAGAGGTGTGTGTATGAAATAACGAGACTTGCGCTGTAAAATCGTTTTTTTATTTATTTCATACATATTTACTTAGTATTCACCTTCAATATACACCGTTTCTCTACCCCTACAACGCTCCATGCGAATCCTCGATTGTATGAAACAGTGCTGGAAATGTTCTTGTATCGGCTCCTTCAGGACTCGTGCCGCTTTTTCTTTCACATCTTCAACGGACTAAAATCTTGTTCCTTTTAATGCAAACTTCACCCTTAAGAAACAGATAGAAATCGCACGGTGCAAGATTCGGAGAATGAAGTAGATGGTATAACACTAGGATGTTGTACTGGGCTAGAAACCACGTGACAGACAATGCAGAATGAGCCGGTGCATTGTGATGGTGGAAAAATTATTACTTCAGCTTCCACAAGTCGAGTCGTTTTTTCCTAATTTTTTCACGGAGTTCAACAAGAACTTAAAGGTAGTAATAATCAATAGTCGTTCTTCATGAACCCAGCGAAGGTACACAATTCTTTGAAAATCGAAAAAACAATCATCATTGCTTTTAATTTTGATTTGCACTTGTAAATTATCTTCAGTGTCTTCTAGGTCAAAATGAAACCGCTTAAACCACTGAAAACACGTGCACGCAATAGTATTCGTTAGCATACACTTCTTATTTTAAGTTATAAGTTACAGTATCCGTTGAAACAAATAACAACTCTATGCGAACGAAGGCTACAGCAATACAGATTTGTTTACAGAAGCGACTGCATTCCAAAGAAAAGGCTTCTCGACAAACAGCTCGTCGGTCGAAAATCAGTCGCTGACGTTTGACGCATGTACATTTCTTCTATAGCGTCAGTCTCGTTATTCAATAGCCACACCTCGTATGTAATAAAAAAATATTTCTTCCAATCACAATAGGAAAATTGAGCACAGTAATGCAGCACTCTTATAATAACTACTCTTAGTTGTATATAATAATAATAACCGAGGACCTAACGTAGATCTTTGTATATTACGCCAGGTGCAAAACGAGCATACGGCCAGCTATTGTTACTGACGTGAAGCCGTTACCAGTATCGTTAACGCATAGTCACCTCCACTAGGACCCGAAAACTCTGCAGGTCACTTTATGGTAATCTCACTCACAGGAACAAAGTAACTAGAAATACTTCTCCGATGGAACAATTCCTTATTAAAAGTCCCGCAATTACAATCTGCACGTGAAATCGTGTTACAAGTAGCTCTAGATGAACCACTTGCACCCTTTAATGTCACAGAGAGATGGCAAGTTATAGGCAACTGGGTTATTTTTAAATTCACATTCTCACTTCACGCCAGTGGGAGAATCTCTGGTGATGACAACTGGGAACAACCGTCATGTATGCAGACTTTACTCACTTTCCTGCTGAATATTATTTCTACTATATCATAAAAATAGCCTCTCGATGATAAATGGCATTGTTTACTGTAAGGCACACCGTGACTGTGTATCCGTGACGACAATTCTCACTGAGTATTGGCATCACGTATGTTTGCTACGTCATTGTGGAAACGTCGGCGGTGACAATGACGGCTCATTGTGACGTTAGAGATAAAGATGATTACCTTATCTTACTAGCTCGACAAATACTAGCTGAGGCTTCACTATTATGCGCAGAATGTGAAATATATCGTTCATTGCTACAAAATAAGTAAATTGGGCAGTGAAGAATTTTTGACGAAAAAAGTTATACAGGTTTACTGCTACATTTCCAGAATTCTACATGCCTGTGTCAGAATGAATGTGTAGCGTGTAGTGTGTGTGGTTCAACTCTCAGTTTCAACTCCTCTTGATCACACTTTGCTAGAAGAATGGCTTTTTTTTTAAGGCTTTCAATGAATTTCGGTAACTTAGATCTAGCGAAGCGTATAACGTTAGTCATTGTTCGGAATACAATTGCCGTAGGAGCAGCGTCATGCCGTGCACTGCTTTATACCGCGATCGCAAACTCCTTTACCAAGCGCATTGATTATCACGTGACCGAGAATTCTATTTCCAGCAGAAGTCTGAACTGAAATGATGTAGGTTAATCATGACGAATATACAACGTGTCCCATTCCATTTTCATTACAAATATTTTATTGTCTAGAAATTCCATTTCATTGTTGTTTACCTGTCTGTGCAATACCCGTACATATAATAATGTTCCGTAATGCTCAAAAAAGTCAACAACAAAAATATTGTTTAGTAAAAACAATAGATTTGTGCAAGAACATATGACTATAGTTCAACATAACAGTTATTTTATACTTATATTATATTATTTATTTATGTCCGTTAGCATATAAGCATTGAATACGAATACAAATAAATATTAAGAATTAAGTGGACCACTGTAATCTTCGTGCACCACAGTCAACCTCAACTGCATGTCGATGAGGCTCAGATGACAGACAGATTGGACACTGATATATTTAGTAAGAATATGTCCTTATCATCTGTATCCTTATGATCATAGAATAAGAAAAACCTTGCAATTGAGAAGCAACTGTTGATGCTTGTAATGCAAGAATTGCTACATCCGCGTCTAAAACATCACCTTCTTAATAACTTTGGACACATTTATCTTCCGATATGCAATTTTTTCCAGTGTAGTCATTCATGATTAAGTACGGCTGTGCCTGTTCTCTCTTTTCCTTATAGGTAGGGACAGCGAGGTTCGGTTCGGCTCTAAAAACAATACAAATAACAAAAAAAAGAATCTTTTTCTGTATGCATGTAGACATTCGACTGTTACTTTTTATCTTTACTGAAGTCAAAGGATAAACACGAAGGTAACATTGGTAACTTTATCGTCATACAAGAAACGTAATGATGAGGGTTTTGTAAGAGGCTATTCCAGGTATATGTGACAGGCGATATACGAAGCGTTGCGGCGCCGAACGGTGTGGGCACTGTGGGTACAGAAAAGAGATATAAGCAGTATATCGACTATCGTACTTAGGCCATTTCTTACATAAGCCAACAATCGCGTTAGATAGCCGTGGTAACTGCTTTTCAAAATTGGTTGTGTTCATGATGTGGCAGTCGTTAAACTATGTTATATATAGCGCATGTAAGTAGCTCAACCCGGAAAGTACTTCAACCTCACAGAAAACAGCAGCCAAATTAAAACTCGTTACTGTTTTGTGAGTTCCTTCGAGTGATTGAGGTACCAGTAAACTACCGAGAAGTTGCTGTGTCAACTGCGGCGGTAGTAATGCGCGAGCATTACTCGTTTGTTAATTACTAAAATAACCACTTTATCTTTAACCCGTATGCTTCTTAATTTGCATAAAAAAAAACAGGAGGCGGCACGTTTGTCTAGACAGATCGCAAAATATGACCAGCCGCCTTGAACTGGACCACCAGTCAAGATTAACTTAACGCTGAAATCGTGCATGCGTGTACGTGCGTAGCGACGGCGTATACGAGTATATACGAGTACGATTGGAAAGTTTCTTTGAAGTGATCCTACTGCATATATGTCTGCACTGTACTGTGGGGTACCCGGCTGTATGGCAGCTGTACATGGTGTCTCTGTGTTCGATGTGTCGGGCGGGTGTATCGAGAACAATATTCGGTCGTGTATCGCCAGTAATTGGCTGGGAGTGGGCGGATCGATCGCCCGATGTGACACAAATACCTCGTTCCGCGACGCAGTCACCCCCAGTAATCCACTATCGACCTAATTGTTTCTTCTAATGACAATTGTTCGGCATCAATTATTACAATCCATTACTGAGCTGTTCATTTATTACTCAGTCTAGTCACACTTGAACGGAGCGGGGTTTTTTTGGTTCACTTATAGAAACAACTAAATGTGTACTTGTAGAAAACATTTAGGGTTGAAACCCGTCTTCTTCTTTCTATCGTTATCATTTTAATGATCCATAAGGATTGGTGGGGCTCGTTACTTAAGCGTAAGGATTTGACAAATATATGGATTTTGACATTGAGTGAATACCGTCAGATCTCCACAACTCAGAGACAAAAACAAACATTTCTTAGGCTAGCTAGATCACACAAAGAAAAGTTTGCTTTTGTCTTTCTTTCGAAACATAACTACTTGAACGTGCGGATTTCCTCACGATATTTTGCTTCACCGTCGAACAAATGATACCTACAAATATGTATATAAATCAGAATGCACGAATTTAGTGGTCCACGGAACCCAGTATACCTACCCACACTGAGTTCCGCGAATAACTTATTTGTAAATATCTTATTAATTTAAAAAGGTATTTCTACTTTGTTCAGATACATACCAAAAGTGTTTATTAAAAGTATTTTACGCAAAATATTAAATTTGTTAATTCACTATTTCAAGTTATAATAGTTTTCCTTTTTATTTATAAACACAGGAGGATCCTATGAGCTCTTTCTACGAGTCAATGCTTGAGAAAAGTTGATATACACGATTATAGATTACGTGTGAATAGAGTTAACATTCGATAAAGTTCTTCATTGGTTTTAAAAATATGAATACACACACATACACCGTTAATATAAATGAATAAGTGGGTACACAAGTACATACATACCAAATGTATTTAATTTCAATGTTCATCATTAAATATTTTTTATAGTTTTTAATATCCTTCATGTATTTATACGAGTAACACATTTTATTCTAATTGCTAAAAAAACACAGAAAATTTGGATTATGGTTGAAGTAGAAAAAAAACATAAAATCATCTTATTATATTAAAGAAATTTAATGTAATTTAATTTCTTACTACTATGATTTTAGTCTATGAATGATTTGATTTCGACGTATATTTAAAAAAAAAAATAGGCTAAGTAAAATAATAAAATTAATCTCATAATGATAATGATGGAGCAAAACAAGAAATACAAATATTTTATTTCTAAATCAACGTTCTTTTAGTTTTCGACAAATCTCAAAAACAGAGGAATGCCGACCCATGTGTTTTCTTTCACATATTAACCCCTTGGCCTGCCCACCTGGAAGGTGGAGGAAGCATTATACCGTAACGAATTGTTACGAATGGACAAACGAAAAGAAATAATTTCCGTAGCCCATGAACGCAAATAGGTCCTACATAAGTTTGGTAAAGATTTCATTATCACTTAAAAAGTTATTTAATTGGACTTTCATGTACTTAAAAATTATGAAATATTATATTTTGACAAATAAATTACACTAACTTCATTCAAGTCGATGCCAGTAATGAAAAAGCAGCGATGTGAATGGGGGTCGAATTCAAAGAAGTGGGCTCAACTTTTTTTTTATATTTGCCAAGAACAAAAGGTGCTGCCTTGAACCAGTTCCCATTTTTGTAACTACCGGCTGAATGCGTCGCAGTGTTGCGCTACAAATGGCTGACTTTGCTCGCGCCCGTACCCCGGAGCGATCCACGAGGATTGCACTTGACCTGCTATGCAAAACGCCTAACAAAGCCAAAACGGCACCAGCAGCGGCCGCTTACACAAGACGAAACAGTGAATCCCTCTGATCTAGAGAAACCGAAAGCCTTGTTCTCATACAGAGTGAGCAGGATACACACATGGAGTGATGTAACAAAACGTCTCTGCAACTATAACACACATCTAGGTCACTACGCAATCCTATTTTTAAGAATCCCATTGTATCAACTACATTTGGATGAAAACAATTCTTTTATATTCAAGTGCACACAATACCAGCGCCAGTTATTAATATGTAAGTACCAGAATCAAATGCAGAAACAATGTTTTGTTGTTTTATTCTTGTTATTCTAGGAAACAGGAAAACTACAAAGTTCATGAGGAGGGTCTAAAAGCAATGGGGGTGGCGTGTAAGCAATGCTCCCCGTATCCTATTTAATACTATGGATTAAAATATACCTACGTTTATTTCATCAATATATTTCTGTTTTTGTGGAGTCTATTTATGACTATAAGTACAACCATTTTTGGAAGCTTTCCCTTGTACTTTATCGCGCCCCTGGGCGTCTATATAGAATGTGCTGGGCGCCTGGATTACTTTAAACTCGGCCCTTTTTACTGATTGAACACAGACCTTTGTTTGTACTTACTCATAAATATTAGCATACTTTTCTTTCTTTACTTATACAGTGTAATATTTTATGAGCAAAATTTTCAACAATAGACTATATACCCATCTTACTTAAGTGTTCAATAATTTAATTCCAGATACCGCTTTGGTACCGCATGATGTAAGTAATGACAATGTCACACAATTAAAAAAATACTGTTGAACGTAGATACCCACAAATTATATTTCGAAATAAATGTGACCTTGTCTAAGAAAAGTCTAGTTTTCCCTCTGGGTTGTGGTCTGAAGGCAGTCGCTCCATAAATCAGTGTCTTCGCCAAACGCTTAGGGTTATGTAGATGACTAGGCCAATCCTAATGGATTAGGAAACGGGATAACTCTAAGAAGAAGAAGCTGTTAAACGTAGGCATCTTGTTTGAAAACCTATTCACTAGAGTTTAACGCATGTGCACCGCGCACTCGAACTACTTGTTGAAAGTAAAATATCCGATAAAAAACCAATCGAGAAATCATTAAGTACCTAATCGTACGTAGTAGTTGCACTACAATATTTTTTATTGCTTTTTATACCAGTCGATAAACAAGCAAATGAATGATCGGACACATCACAACCGTATCTCTAGACGCGTGCAAGAATAGGAGTAGGTACTCGTACATACATTTTCGTTTAACTTAGCACAACATAGAGTGTACTCTATTTGTATGCATAGGTTTTGACTTCGCATCAGTTAATTGAATTTGAAACAGAATGTATGAGGTGTTTATTCGGGTAGTGCGCCAGTAACAGTTAGCATCCGTTCAATTTGATCAATATCTTCAGATTGGATTGTTCCGTAGTGTGGAGAGAACGCCGACCGTAAACATCGCCTGCCCTCCATTGAAATGTTGTCTCTGAGGGCCATGTTTTATTGAAAAAGTTTCCGCTTTGCTCTACTCGACACCCCGACACTTGCAACAACGGCCCCGACTTACTGTCGCCATCCGCTTATGTACAATCGGTTGCCTCAGAAAAGTGTCCAGATATATTTATCATATATAAAATTCGATGTGTGTATTTATATTTCTATGGACTCCAAAATGGTTACACCGATTTTGATGAAATTTTAATGAAATCTGCAGATTAGCCCAGTGGGTAATTTTAACAACTCAACTCCTACCAACACGACGTATTGTACAATCTGTAGAATACATAAGAGAGACAATATCTCTCCTCAAACTTAAGAATTCAATACCATGTGTAAGCTCGAGATCGCCGTTAATTCTCACAGCTCGTCTCTTAACTGAATCACAAAGTCTTATTTAATGTCCAAGTACTATCGCCCAAAAGTGACAATATTACTAATATAAAGATGGTATATTGTCATGTATAGTTAAAATGTGAATTTATATGGGGCGATTCTTTAAACAACTTCGTGGAACTTATCGCTTTAATTCGACCGTCTTCTAACCTATTGTTTTATGTTAATGTATTTAAACAAATGAACGTCATCGTCATTAACCGAATATTCAGCCTAGTTAGGAAAAATCACCCATACATATGTGTGGTCCACAGTACTGTCATCATTGTCAACTCGTATCTACCTACTGCCGCATGCAGAAGAAAAACCACAACAAACGTAGCAACAGATTTCTAAGATTTTAAAATAATAGACATAAGCTAGTATATGCCATTAATCGCCCAAATACTGGTTGCCAAGAAAATGTGTAATAACATCCAATAACACGCTGCTCGGAATACGTGGCTTGCGAAAGAGAAGCCTTTGAATCTGTTTCCGAAAAGAGACCCGTAGTAGGCTGTGTGTTGTAGAGGTTGTTCTAAAAATGTGACCGTGCAATATCACAAAATCTGGTAGAAAACAAGAGACGAGAAACTAATTGATCGCCTTTATCTACACAGCTCAGCGTGTACGGGCGTGCCTCGCGGTAAACAGTGAAGTAGGCGCAAGGTGGTTCGAGTAAATCGCTCCATTAGGCAGTTAAAAGCTCGTCGCTATCGTCGGGACATAACTCAGGCACCCGTCTCCACGCGGCCCAATAAATTACGCCTTTGTGCGAACGGGGCGTGCCCGCTTAAAATATGTACGACATTGTCTTCCCGGCGCACCTCCCCTTCTCATATCTACCACTGAAATCCAGGAAGGTCACCTAACAGTAAATTATCTATTTATACGTTTTGTAAACCGGCTTTAATGCAATGCGGTCAACCTCTTATCTCATTTTTTATACCATTAAGGTCACAAACAGGCCTCATGTAAGTAGTTACTGTAGCCATGGACACTTGCAACACGTGAGTTGCCGACTCTATATTTTATAGAACTCATCTGTGCATTGACTCATCAGTGCTTTGCATCTCAACTAGATACATATTATAGTGATAAGAGCTATAGGCTACGGTAACTCCTTAAAACTATACAGACCATAATATTTGTTCGTCATCTCGTAAAAATGCTGTGCCGCTTCCTCTTAGTGTTTAGTGTCTTTGAGTCATACAGCTTAGTCTTAGCATTTAATGTTTTTATGTTATGAAAACTTTACTACTAGTGTTCGCAACAATTGTCGAAATTTGACCATAAATAATTATTGTTGAAAATTAGAGGCAAACGTGCAGGCAAATTTGCAGGTTTCCAACTTTTTTTCTACTGTTTCCAATTTCATATCAATAACTATTAAACAGAACAAAAATCGGTAGACAAATAGAGGAGAAAAATATACTGAAGTGTATTTATTGTCTTTGCCTATTTATAGACAGCGTTTTCACTTCAAAAATAAATGCATGGTACGTATATAATAACCCTATGCGAGAATTTACATGCCTATATACTTTTAATTAATAATTCATAGGGATTTCACTGAGTAAAAAGTAGCAAATACTACATACGAGTATATACCAAGTTTGGTTATCACATACGAGGTTTGATTCAACAATTTATTCCACAAATGCATAATTTCACACATCTTGCGTCCGAAATATATTTAATTTTCTTTTTCATTTACAATCGTTGTATTTCGTTGTCGAATAAATTATGCCCGGCGAAAACGCTATCCTGCAGTGTACGAAATACAAAAGAAATCTTATAGATGAGTAGAGAAAAAGTAGGTAAACTAACCGATCATTCACACTTGTGAACAGTTCATTTCAGGACATTTGGAAAAAGGTGAACCGTAAGTCCCACATATGCCTTCACATTGGACTTATGAAATATCCCTTGGATCGACGTATCTACGTCAACAAAAGTTTCATCTGATAGATTTATACATATCAGATAAATGTAATTTAAACTGCCATTACTTATGTCAATAAGATGGAATACAAACACAGCATGGCAAGCAGTTACCGCGGCCAATGAACACTTGTAACACAGGGTCAAGGTCACAGGAACAATACACGAGTCCCTGTCATCATCACTAGTGCATTGTCGGCTCTGTAAAAACCACTCAACGTCCTTTTTGTTTTTTTTTTTATTATAATATCCAATAACATATCGTTTATTAAATTATATGAGTAATATTATATTAAACATATGTAGTAAATAAAGAAGGCCATGACTATATCAGACAGCTCTTTTATACTAGGTACTACAAATATTAAGGGGCCGTGCTCGTAGTTTTCACATTTCGAACCATTTTGTAGCATGATTCTGAGAAAGTGTTACATGATATTAATGAAATTATGGGTGATATGGTTAGCACGTCTCATCATCTTGCATGTGACGCGAATGAATTTTCAAATAACTTCATAATTAGTAGAATATCTGGAATATCCTATACCCTTTCTCTCAAATTTGACGATTCGAGTACAGTTTGATCACCGGTACAGGGAAAACTACAAGCTATTTTGACTGTGAAAAAATATTAATAACAAGGAATTATAAACTGCTTGCATTTGTATTGATCAGTTTTTTCGAGTCCCATACAATATTAGTAAAAAAAAAAAGGTTAAGATATCACAATTCACAGGAATATTTCACCCAAATATGTATTTTTTTCTTGAAACTGGCAACTTATTTGGGAAATTAAAAAATAACACTTTAATAATAAGTTATTTTTCTAATAAAAACATAATTTTATTTTATGGTAAATATATTTTTATATATACAAAATAAATGCCAAAATGTACTATAATAACGCGCGCGCAAATTCGATCGTCTCAGTGGTAACACGGCTAGCGCAGCGATAGGACGTATCACTTTGTGCCGGACGAGCTCGCGGTAACCTAGGTACGAAGTTGTTATTGAAGAGTATACTGCGACTACCACAACTTGATCTGGTGAGTATTTAGTTTTTAGTACCTACATCGTATTAATATTATAACAGTTGTGATATTACAAAAGAAATAGATGATACAAATTAAAATTAAAAACTACCTATACACAAATTAGCTAAAAAAAGATAACTTACAAAAAGGGGAGGTAAAAATCCGTTTAGACGTGAAAGAACTCCTCCCCATCGAGTAACATTCTCAGAAGACTGGGAAAATTTGTTATTACATTTAGATGTTTAGGAGGTTGTATTTCTATCCGACTTTAAAAAGGAGGTTCTGTTTTGGAGCAGGTATGCATGTTCGTGATTTCAATTACTTTGTGAGATTCACAAAAAAAATCTTGGTGTAATGGTTGCAGCACCTTACTTGCTGACATAATTGTATAGACACAAAAATGTAATATTTTTATTTGAAAAGAGTGGCCATGAGTTTTTATTGCTAAGTTCTTTTCTCATTGGTTCTACTAATTGCTTTGCCAACTTGGCATAAATGTAGAGCCATATCTTTTCCAAATTTTGTCAGACGTTCATAAGTGTTGCATTCTGTAACCTAAGTGAATAAAGCATTTTTGATTTGATTTGAATGTTACTGAGTACGGAGTCTGAATAATTATATGTTTGTAAAGTAGTTACGGCTTGTACCCTAGTGCGTGAGTTGTCTTTTATAAAAAAAGGTGATTTAACCGACTTTAAAGAGAAGTAGTTATCTATTCGACTGATTGTCGTATTAGCTACCTTGCACCGAGTTTAGGATCGGTTGATTCGTTTTGTCCCGGATATCGCCTAGGTATAAAGTAGTACACTTTACACCTAGGCGATATACGGGGTCTGATGATGAAGCTAGAAGGTGGCTCATGGATCTATGTCATAATACAACAGAACCATATCGTGTTTAAGCTCGATTTATTCGTCTTTACACTTACTTACACGCTACTCAAAAGTTAAAAATAAATTAAAAGTAGGTAAAAAATATTTAAAAAACAAGCTTTTGTCTGGGATAATGGATTAAAAAGCAAAAAATTAATTCTAGTAAGTAAATATTTGGCGTGTTATTTTTAAAAGCTCGAGTCACAGAAGTATAGTAACTACCTACCTAATCTGTAACCTGTAACGGTAGTGCCTCAAGCTTTTAATTATATAGGTAAGTACCTACACGCACGCCAAATACATTCTAGAATTTATTTCTTGATTTTTAGTTCTTTAAAGTTGAAGTTTAATAATTTTTTTAAATTTATTTTCCGATTCTATTAGACGAAACCACTACAAGAAATACCCTATAGATTTTTTTAGCTTGATATATTTATCTATTAATTTCAATTATCTAAGCTTGCCTAAACTAGTATTTACTTTTAGACATAATGGGGCGCAAGAAAGAAACACATTACCAGTGGGTAACTAATAAAAGAAAGCGAACCAATGTGGGACTGGAACGTGCGAGACAAGTTATTAGAGAACGTAACCAAGTGGACACCACATCGTCATCAGCTAGGAATCTTAATGTCCACTATTCAGATCGACTCAATCCAGGCATGCTATGTTTCTGATATCCCATGAATTACTTAAGTAATTTATTGGTTCGTTAATATACAACTCTGTCTACTAAAAAATATGCTTATATAAATGTTATTTATTGCAGAGTAATGAAAATATACCAAATCAACAAGATCCAGATGATGTCTTAGAAATTGAGTCAAACAAGGTACCTTTAATATGAAATCTCATCATAAAAAAAATCTTTTTACACCGTGGTACCATTAGACCGTCTAACTATATACATTTACAATTATTGTTGTTTCAGAACTCACCAGTGTCATCTTTGACTATAAAAGGGAGAAGAATAGTAGACTTCCAATATTTTTTTGACCAATGGATAAGCATTACAAATCATTGCGCTAAATTTGGATGTAATGCATCAAATCTTATATTAAAAGAAGAAAAGCTACAAGGATTTTCATCTACATTTTCATTGTCTTGTTCAATGTGTGGAAGGAATGTGTATTGTTAATAATAATCATGACTGGTGGTACCAGATACAGGGCCAACTGCACATAACAAAAAAAGAGGTGTGTTTATTTGCTGTTTGGACAGGATTTGAATATTCTCTTAAAGTGCAACGAATTACTAGAGAAGACAGTTTCTGGAAGACAAAAATGGAGAAAAGGCTTTTGAATTTTTACCACACTTGCCTAGTACCCGAAATTGTAGATCCAAGATAATCTCGTTCCATGCCCCTTCGAGACATTTCGTTTTAAAATAATAGTAAGAATTTCAGTTGGACTTATGCACAAATTTTAAAGTCGTTCAGCGGGTCATGGAGTGAGCTGTGTTGGCGTCTGTTTAAAGGATAAAATTCAGAATAAGATCATGCGACAAAGCACTAAAGTTACCGACATAGCTGGCAGGCTAAAGATATTGGAGTGGTAATAGCTGGCCATATCTGCCGAAGAACCGATGGCCGCTGGAGGAAACCTAGAGTGGACGACGCGAGTCGGCAAATAGTGGGATGGTACAGGAGGAAGGAACCATCAAGTTACCATCATAACATTTCATTATTAAATACTGTTATTGTTACTTTCTCTGCGAGTTTCATTTTATCTTTATTTTTTTAATTTTATTTGTATTGTATACATAACAATTGTTTAAATAAATAATTGTTCAGATAAGTACCAAATATACTTAATTATTTACTTAGTAATTATTTTATTCTTAATTCCCGTGTGGGAATCGAACCCACAACCTCTTGCACAGTAGTCGCACGCACTTACACAACACCACCGAGACAATCGAAAGGCCAATATCAAAACGTATAATATTACTAAAACACTATTAAAATATGTAGATTATTGCCGAAAGGATCAAAACTGTTTACGCGATCACTAAGCTTTAGTCGCAAGGCACGACTGCGGGCTTGAGCCAGACGAGCACATAAAATAACATTTTGCCTAAACTCGAGCGGGTGAATTTTCTGCACGGCCTCTTAAAAAGAAGCAACCGAGATGTATAATGACCGACTAATGTTGTAATCTTGACGTGGAGCTCAACGAAGTCGTTGCGCATGTCAGTCCAATCGGACACGCAGGTTTAAACAACGTCGACCGCAGCCTGTCCATGGACGGGTTTATCTATCTGGTGCTTCCCCGTGGTGGTAACTGTCGTTCCCGTCGTCGTTCGCGGCTGTTGTCGATAGATAACGGTCAGTGAGCTAAGTCATTGGCCTTCTTTTATTTTAAAATTTATGTTGCCATGCGAAAACGGTTTTGATGAATTTGAAATTTTCTGAATGTTTTCAGTAGTAAAAATATACCGTTAGTTTTTGCTTTTATACATATTTACGAAGTAATATATTACATTTACTTATATGAAATTCAATCATTTCAATCAATCAAATTTGAAATAAAGAAAATCTATCTAACTTCACGCCAAATTCTTTTGCTAGGTAGGCAGAGAGAACCGAGCGCCATAAGATGAGGTCCTTACACACTTCACTCGCTTTTTTAACATTCATAACTCTTTTCATGCACGCTCGTCAGTTTTTAGGACTCTTGACATCACCTTCTAATAAAATACAACCAATATGGTCATGGTAGATCAGTTTTGATCTTCCTCGGCTCCTACATCCTTCCACTTTTGCATTGTATATCTGTTTCGTCATTCTTGCATCGTGCATTCTTTTTACATGTCTGAACCAACAGATCATGCCTTTTCTTATCTTAACACCGGCACTCTCTTTCAGACCAGTTCTCTTTCTTACGTCATCATTACGAACGCGGTCAGCAAGCGTTACGCCACAAATTTTGCGCAATGCTCTCATCTCGACCGCTTTTATTCTACTTTCATGCTCTCTCAGCTTTCACTTCCATAAATTAGCGTTAGTTAGCAACTTCCATAAGGTAGCATTGGGATTAGCACCGTGTTGTGTACAGCAAACTGTGCCTTCTGGCTTAGATTTCGAATGTCTAGAAGTTTACCCAACGCTCCATTCACGCTGTTTCCTGCACATCAGCGGTGTACCTTCCATCGCTGCTAAAAGCGCTTCCAAGATATACAATCTCTGTGAGTAATTTCTCAATCTGAGTTATTTGTAAAGTTAAAAATAAATAGCAAAGCTTATTAATGCAGATCAAAGTTCTTTATTCCTTGGTTTATCTAATTAAAGAAAATTTAGGAAATACTTAAGAAGAAAATAAAAAGCAGAACATTGGAGAATAAACAGGAAAAATTTCTTTTACATTTCTAAAATTAATTAACATTCAATTTCCAGATTTATTTCGTCTTAACATTACTGAGACAAAAATAAACGTTTAGGATTATGTCTAAGCATCTCTTAACATTCGTCATAGCAACGTTCCATACAGAGCTCTATTATTTTATTATTTGCGATGCGAAAACAAAATAATGTATTTTATAGTCATGTTACATGGTAAAGATTATGGTATTTGAAAGAGAAGACACCAGAACCAATGTAAGAATTACTTTCAGCAGGGATGGAAGGTACACCGCAGATGTGGAAAGGCGAGTGAGTGCTGGGAATAGTGTGAATGGAGCGTTGGGAAAACTTCTTGGCAGTAAAAACCTGAGCCAGAGGGCGCAGCTGGCTATACACAATGCAGTGCTGGTCCCAACGCTTACTTATGGAAGCGAGAGCTGGGTATGGCAGAAAGAGCATGAAAGTAGGATAAACGCGGTTAAAATGCGAGCGTTGCGCAAAATCTGTGGTGTAACGCTTGCAGACCATATCCGCAATGATGAGGTTAGAAGCAGAGTTGGTCTGAAAGAGAGCGTCGGTGTTAAAATAAGAAGAGGCATGCTCCGTTGGTTCGGACATGAAGAATGCAGGATGAAAGAATGACGAAGCAGATATACAATGCAAAAGTGGAAGGATGTAGGAGCCGAGGAAGGTCAAGACTTACCTATCATGATCAAATTGGTCGTGTTCTATCAGAAGGTGATGTCAGGAGCCCTAGAAACCGGCGAGCGTGCATGAAAAGAGCAATGAATGTGAAAGAAGCGAGTGAGGTATGTAAGGATCGAGTCGCGTGGCGCTCGGTTCTCTCTACCTACCCCGTAAGAGATTTGGCGTGAAGTTATAGATAGTCATGTTACGAACAGATAAAACCACTGCCAATTTTGTTGTGAGTGAAAATTAAGATAGAAAATTAAAAAGTAACTAATTTTTAAATAAATTTGTTCAAACAAAAAGAAAATGTTTTTTCTTTTTAATGTTACTATTCACTTAATAGGTAGATATTTAAATTGTAATTACCACAATTCTCCAGTTTGCAGCGCCACATACGAGGTCTAGATGTGAATCTAAACCATCCAGGGATCTAGTCAAATACAAACAGAAAAATATTCAAAATATATGTTTGTTCAGAAGTATCAAAGATTGAAAATAAATGTAGATGTGCACGACTACCTGCTATAAGGTATTTCTTATCATTGCTACCATTGCAGGGGTTTCATTTAAGCATATACTTACATAATATGTATATAGTTTGGCCTTCGCATTTCAATTGTAAGCACAAATTGCACGGCATACAAATCATTTTACATAAAACCTTAAAAGCTCTTCACGAAATAGGGATAATTCGTAGGGAAAATCGCAGAGTAAGCTTTTCAACAAATCCAACAATAATATGGTTCGAGTAGTAGACGGATTAAAGCATATTACCCGTGTATTCAGGGAAATATGTTTATCAAATACTGTTTTTTTTTATATTCACTATTATTATCCGTGCGGTGACGGAGAAAGAATATTAAAAATCACCGCCCCCTCTCTTCCCCTGGGTGTCGTAAGAGGCGACTATGGGATTTCCTGATGTTCCAGCATCTCAGCCGGTGGTAGGGTAAATACCCGCCTGGTTGGCTACCACCGTACACACGGCGAAACACCCGTGAAGTGGCGTACCTATGAGTACGTCGCGTTTCGGGATCAGCTGGTGTATAACCAGTGCTCGGTGGATTGTTGACGCGATTTTGCGGGAACAGTGGTGGATTCTGTCTATCCATTGTCAGAAGGACTGAGCTGTCCCGTCGGCCAGGGAGACCCGTTGAAACGGTTGTTCCGCTGGCCGCCCGCGGTATAGTACAGGGGCCCAATCAAGACTAACCACTTTGAGAGGCTGCCCTTTCATACCGCGCATAATCTCGGGGTAGATCGTCGTGCCGTGACCCGGCGACTACTTCCGGGGGGGTTCGGGGGCCCTTCCGTCCGACGGATCAGCACAGCTCCTTTGTCGACAAACTAATGGAGAAACAGTCCACCGCGTTTCTTCCCCAATGTCTTGGCAATTCTCTCCCGCTTCACGCTTCCGTTCTTTACATTACTCATGACAGCGCAAATAAGAAAAGATGGTCTAACAGCGGTGCACTCCCCCACCACCCTTTTCAAGGTTGAGTTCGCTAACATCCGCGGACTCCACTCTAACCTTAGTGCCGTCCACCAACACCTAGAGACGGCACGGCCCGCGATGCTCTTCCTGACGGAGACACAGATTCAGCGTCCAGCGAACACGTCCTACCTCCAGTATCCCGGTTATGTGCTTGAGGAGAATTTCCTCGCGAAAGCCGGGGTCTGTTTGTTTGTCCGCTCGGATGTATGTTGTCGCCGTCTGCGCTGCCTAGGGATTCTTCCTTTCCTGTCCTCTGGGTGCATGTAAACCTGGGCCTTCAGAGCCGTATTTACATGTGCCTATACCGACCCCATACTAGGGACACGGAGACAACTCGGCTCTTTGAGTGCATGAGTCGGGCGGCAGATGAAGCGCAGGAGCGGTATCCTACTGCAGAGATGGTATGTTTGGGGGACTTTAACTCTCACCACGACTCCTGGTTGGGATCCTCCACAACTAACCATGCAGGAAGGACCGCCCACGCGTTCGCTCTTTCGCACAACCTGACGCAACTGGTGCACCAACCCACCAGAATACCTGATGTTGCTGGTCAGGAGCCCTCTCTGCTAGATCTACTGCTGACCACCCACCCTGCTGGCTACTGGGTTGAGGTCGGGGCGCCTCTGGGCACATCTGACCACTGCCTAGTATCCAGCACAGTGCCAAGCGCGATTGCGCCACAACCCACAGAGGTTGGGCGGCGTGTCTGGCACTACTCGTCAGCAGATTGGGACGGTATGCGCGACTACTTTGCTTCCGTCTTCTTCTTCAGTGTTGTGCAAAGTCATGGAACGGATCCTTAACAAACAATTGATCCGTTACCTAGAAGATCACTCCATAATCAATGATCGTCAGTATGGTTTTAGACCGAAACGATCAACGGGTGATCTTCTAGCGTATATGACGCACCTCTGGGGGGAGGCAATCGATAAATATGGCGAATCCATGGCAGTCAGCCTAGATATCGCCAAGGCGTTTGATCGGGTCTGGCACAAAGCACTTCTCTCCAAACTTCCGGCATACGGTCTGCCCCTCCAGCTTTGTATTTGGATTGCTGGCTTCCTGCATGAGCGTAGAATTCGCGTCCTTGCAGATGGATGCGCTTCGCGGTTCATGTCAGTGAATGCCGGTGTCCCACAGGGCTCCGTTCTATCGCCCACCCTCTTTCTTCTGCATATCAATGACATGCTGCCACTTAGTAATATTCATTGCTATGCAGATGACAGTACGGTCCATGGGCGATATTTCGGTCGGCCTGGTGCTGGTCGGACAGAAATCGGTGAGAGGCGTGAGAGTCTTGTCGTTGAACTGAATCGGGTTTTGGATCTCATTAGTAAATGGGATTCCAATAACCTGGTTGAGTTTAATGCCGAGAAAACTCAGGTTTGCGCGTTTACAACAAAAATGTCCCCCTTCCTTCCCACTCCCAGTCTTCAGGGTGCTTCCCTCAGTATGCGTGATAGCCTGAACATGCTGGGTATGGGTATTCATTGCGACCTTAACCAGCGTTATTACATCGAGAGCCTCATCTCAACAGCCTCAAGAAAGCTCGGAGTCCTGAACAGGGTGCGCCGGTTCTTCACGCCGGACCAACTTTGTCTGCTTTATAAGACACAAGTTCGGGCCTGCGTGGAGTATTGCTCGCATCTCTGGGACGGCTCCGCACAGTATCTTCTTGAGGCTCTCGATAGGTTGCAGCGACGGGCTATCCGCATAATTGACGACGAAGAGGTCACCAAAAGCCTAGAACCTCTTCAACTCCGTAGGGACATAGGCTCTCTAAGCGTATTTTACCGCCTTTACCATGGCGAGTGCTCTGAAGGACTGTTTTCCCTTATCCCACCCTCACCCTTCCGTCATAGAACCACACATGAAGGCTTGCGATATCATAGTTCCACGGTTGAGAATATCTCTTCGCGTACCAAAAAGTTCGGCAACTCCTATCTTTGTCGTACCATAAAAAAGTGGAACGCCTTACCTGCACATGTGATCCCTCCTTCCTACAATATGGGATCCTTCAAACGAAGCGTGAAGAAGCATTTTGCGGGTCAGCATGGCAGCGTCAACTGACAGGATGCGGGATGTAGTATGCTGTCAGTTGCAGTTGCGATTTGGGCTCCTCTTTCGCTTACCATCAGGCAAAGAGGGGCCACTATGCTGAACTAATATAATAATAATAAAAAATAAATATTCAGTTAGATGAGTGTCTACGTGAGACATGGCGTAGGTAGTCCACGTACGAGATGTAACGCCTCACTGCACGTATTAGGGGTATGTGCGTGTCTGCAAATAATTGTTTTAATATGAGAATAGATTAAACAGGATAAATATTATTCGTTATGTCAAATATATTAAAAATCGGTATATCATGCCTTTTCTTATCTTATAGGTGCTGAGATAAGAAAAGGCATGCTCCGTTGGTTCGGGCATGTAGAAATAATGCAGGATGAAAGAATGACGAAACAGATGTATAATGCGTAAGTGAAGTATATGGAAGCCGAGGAAGGCCAATACTCGCTTACCAAGATCAAATTGGTCGTGTTTTATCTGATGATGTTAGCTCTATAAACAGGCGTAAGTGCGTGATAAGAGAGATACTTTTTTAAGAATAATGTGTAAGCACTATGTCTCATGGCGCTCGGTTCTCTGTGCCTTCCCCACAAGTAACCTACATAAATACAACTAATAGTTAGTTAAAGTATGAAGTTAGCATTTTATAGTAATAGATACTTTGAATTGATATTAAACTTTCATGGTTGAAGATTTTCGAGTGAAACTTTCTTCACATGATATCTATGAGGTTTTTTTTTTAAAAATGTGCAACATTTGATTTTCGAATTTCAAATTTTTTTTTTATTCTGCAGACGGGAAAGCTGGATACTTGGAATATCCGAGAAATTTTTGAATACGAGTTCCGACGCGGAACTAACGCGGCAAAAACGACTCGCAATATCAATGCTGCGTTTGCAGAGGAGACTGCTAATGAACGCACCGTGCGTGTTTGGTTTAAACGCGTAACGAAACTTCCGACTTGAAGAACGAACCACGTGGAAGACCGCCCACACAGGTGAAGAACGCTGAATTGAAGGAGATGGTGGAAGCCGATCCGAGTCAAACTGCCAATGAATTAACGGCATGCTTTAACGTTAGCTTACCTACAATAATGGTAAGCGGTCACCGCAGTCTATTGACGCTCGAACCATCACGGGCATGTTACTCGCGCGTTGCCAATCTTGCGACCTGAGGCTGTTTCGTCACAGTATCCAGTAATTTCTCCGCCATGTCTCAAACCTTTATGCTTTGATGCGCCCTACCTCTCTTAAAAAAGCTAGGTCAAGGCAAACAGACATGTTCATGCATATAAATGTTTATCTTACGTGGGAATCGAACCCGCGGGCTATGTTATCCGAATAATCTAACAGCGCGTTTCACCAATGCGCCACCGAGCTCGTCAAAACTACTTACTAAGATTACTTTTTCTTTCAATATTTTTCCTAAAATGAACAACATACCTTTTATTGTTAACTGAAAGTTGTATGAAAATATATATATGCATTTTACTTTGAGAAATACACCATATACTCGAGGTGTATATGGCATTGAAATGGCAATTGCTGAAGTCGTATTATTCAAATTATTGAATCGATTTAACGAGTTTTCAAACTCTACTCGTCCGGGATTGTCCTACATTTCCCCCCGACAATGATGTATTATTTTTTATCTTATCATCTATTATTCGAATAAAAGGGAATTCTTTTCCATGCAATTTGATCTTACCTGCTTTGTGTGCTACCGCCACCAATTATTTCATGCGAACTCGTGTCGGCCCGTACCCACCCACTACCGTTAGTAGATGCAACATCACGTCGCTGCCATGGCTGCTCCAGTTGTCTACCTCGGCTGCTGCGGTCATCCTCGCGATTGCTCGCCATCTGGAACAGAACCCGCATGCAACCGCCACGTGCACAGACACGTGTTTGGCCTCTCTACGAGACATCCTCAGGTGACGTAGATGTTAGTCGTTACAATAACATTCTACATGTAGCATGTTATTCCAGGGCTAGTTCACACGACCTAATTGGTGGCGGAAGCACGTAAAGCAGGTTCTCAAATTGCATGTAAATTTGACTTTCGCAAAATAACACCTGGATCTATAAACTATTTAAAAGGAATTCTGTTATTTTGTTGAGATACTTCTATATTCGGTTCTCATTTGGTTAGTAAATGTTGGTTGTCGCTTTTGACGCTCGCCCATTTGAGGAAGTACCTCCACCTCACAGAAAACCGTACCCAAATTACAACTCCCTAGAGGGTTGTTGTGTTCCTGCGTGTGAATGAGGTCACCAATAAGCTCCTAAGGAGTTGCTGTGTTAGCAGCATATGATATCGCGTGAATGATACTTAGTGTATTGCAAGCCTTCATAAACTACCGTAACAGCTTTACATCAGGTGGTTTGTATGCTTGCATACTTCCCGACGTTGTATAAAAAAATCTTAGCCTTGAACTTTCGATTAAAACGTATAGTAAAAAGTGTGGCACTCCCCAAGTGATGTCCTTGTGTAGCTGTTACGCGCAATGTCACACCTTATATTACAACGTTTGGCAGTGCAAGGGATAGGTAATTTTTACATTACAAACGTTTAGCAAATGATATGGCACCACGCAAGTGATGCTCATTGTATGGCAAACGTTGGACAAGGAGTGTAGCAATGCACGAGCTATACTTCTTATAGTATTATACTGAATGGGTATTGCGATTGCAGAAAGTGTCTAACACATGAGTAATAAATACTCCATGTATCGAAAGGTTCTCTATGCTCTATTAGCTCTCTACTAATTCAGCATCTCAGATCGAGATCCTACTTTCTCGTATGTAGACAAGAACGACTATCAAAAGCGAACCTATGACTACATATAAACTAAAACAAAGAAATTCTTGTTTGATAAACAATAAAGAAACAATCCACCAAAGTACTATGAATATTCTTTTTGTCTTTTAATTTAAATTTCAGACATAAAAGCCAAAGCGCTACAAGAATATTTTTTTGCCGTTGAGTTTAAATTTTAAACATAACACAGCCCGTAAATTTTGTATTATGTATTTGTTGAGTATTTTTCGAATATAAGTTGAATATTTACACGAATAATGTTTGAAGTCTGAGAATATCATTATTGTTCCCAAAACAAAAACCTATTGAGTTAAACCCTCTCGCTAAACTAACATATCACATGAATAGCGATTGAAGGGCCATCGTCAGGTTGAAAGGTATAAATAAGTGGAGATTTCGCTTGTTCCCATGTCATTAGGCCTTAACAAGGCTTTGGAAGTCGTCGAGGCAGTGATCGAAGCTCGGTCAAGCGCGAGAGATAATACCGCCGCGCTGCCCCCTCGTAATAACTACCCTGCCTAGCGTTCATCCTCCGCTCGACCTCTTTCTACTTCGCACTGTAACAAATGAATTCATTTGTATATATTTGCTATTGATGTCATCATGTATGTAATATTCTCTGGGCTAACTTATGTACGTTTGAATTACAACATTTGATGATACAATATCGGTGCGTCACAAAGGTGTAGATGATAGTTTTATCCTACACACACTAGAACCTTCTGTGAATAATCTCGTATTGCACAAATAAGGTAATCTGATATTTAGATAATTACATAAAGCCTGTTCGAGTCTCCAATATCATTTACAAGATTTTTATTTTTACGAAATAGTATATTATTTTTTTAAACGAGTGAGGTGTATAAGGCATACGTGGGCGACGCCTCCCGACGTAGTATAAAAAAAATCGGCCAAGTGCGAGTCGGACTCGCACACGAAGGGTTCCGTACCATTATCGATAAAAACGGCAAAAAAATCACGTTTGTTGTATAGAAGCCCCCTTAAATATTTATTTTATTCTATTTTTTAGTATTTGCTGTTATAGCGGCAACAGAAATACATCATCTGTGAAAATTTCAACTGTCTAACTATCACGGTTCATGAGATACAGCCTGGTGACAGACGGACGGACGGACGGACAGCGGAGCCTCAGTAATAGGGTTCCGTTTTACCCTTTGGGTACGGAACCCTAAAAAGTATAATATACCTACAAGACCGCGTCTTATGACGCTCGGTTCATTCTGCCTACCCCACAAGGGACCTGGCGTGAATACATACATACATACAATATTAATTTATTCTTCTTTCTTTATTTTGTAAAACCTTCGGATACAAAATATTTTGGATACCGGTAAGTAATCTGTCTTACTCTCTATTACCTACTTTGGTCATAATGAGCGAAATAATACCGATAGTAGTGTACTTCCGTCTATTACGAATGGTGCTCAACAGCGAATATTCTGCTTAATACCCACTACCGTTATGCATGCCATTGCTAAAATGGCAGCTCCAGTCGTCTCTGCCTCGGCAACTGCAATCGTCTCTGCAAATGACCGCCATCTGAAACATGAACCACATGCGCCCGTTTGCTGCCCATGCTGCTCCGGTCGTCTCTGCGGCACGTGTTTTAACACTCTACGAGACACTCTCAGGCGATGTAGATCTTAGTCGTTTGAATAACTATTAACTACATAATGTAAATCAAAATAAAGACCCGCCAAGTGCATATCGGGCCACGCACAGTGTAGGGTTCCGTATTTGCTTCGCTTTGCTTGCTTGTAAAAAAATCTAGGAAGCAAAACACTTAGTGCAGATAAGTGCAACATTTGTACGTTTTCATAAAAGAAAATACATTTTATAAGTTCATCGACTATTACTCGTTAACCTATGAAGCCTACTTAGCCGTGATAGATTTCCTTGACACTTGAGTCTAACAAAACTTTACACTCCTTTTTTTTTCAAAAATTATGTCTAACGACTCCCCACACCATAGGGTGGGCGTGAATAAAAAAAATCATCCCCACTTTATGTGACCCAAAAATAACACCAAAAATTTTCAAGATTTTATTTTACCACTTTGTCAGCATAGTCAATGCGTATATACGTGCCAAACTACAGCTTTCTAGTATCAAGCGTCTCTGAGCTACGCCGCAGACAGACGGACAAATAGACAGACAGACGAACATGGTGAAACTATAAGTGTTCCTTGTTTACTTCTGTTTAACAAACTTGCCAATCTACTATCATCGACTAATCGGATGAGTTGGTGCAGGGTACTGATGTGTGTTAAACTTGGTTGTAGTTTGGAGGAATCGGCAGCAACAAGTCACAAACAGCGACGGAGCGCCAAGAGGTTATTAACTTATTACCATTTTTTTTTCTTTTACCTACATTACTAATCGATATAAATTAACAGACAAGGTTACCCGCATTGACTCCCTAGGAGAAGTACTTGCGAGTCGATGCGGGGCACTGCCCAATATCGTATAGACTGCCATGTAGAAGTACTTGGGAGTCAATGGGGGTACTAATGTGTACTTGAACATGGTTGCAGATTTGAGGAATCGGCGGCGGCAAGTCAGGAGCAGGGACGGAGTGCCAATAGGTTATTAGCATATAATTTTTTTATTCCTACATGACTAACTGATATAAAATAACAAGCCAAGATAGCCGTACTTTCTGTCTATTTTCTAATAACCATTTAGTTTATAGTCTGAAACATAATTAATGACTAATCATTTCTACAATTGTTGTGAAAAGACGAGGAGGTCTATACATGCGAGATATGTTTATTGTTACTGAAGTTTGAAGTATCTAAACTCCAAGTTAACATTTTTACTCTCTCCATAATTACTAAACCTTGTGAACAAAAGTTACGTCCAATCTTGTCCGATATTTGTTTTTTTTTAACTAGCTTATGCTTATTTTTATGTAAATATATGAATCTATGTATGTAGAGGTAGACAGATTGAACCGAGCGGCATAAGACGCGGTCCTTACACACCTCACTCGCGTCTTTAATAATTATAACGCTGACCTGACCTGTTGTACGTGACATCACCTTCTGATAAAACACGACTAAGTTAGCCACGGCTCTAACATTCTTCCCCTTTTGCATTGTATATCAGTTTCGTCATTATTTCATCCTGCATTCTTTTTACATATCTGAACCAACACACCATGCCTCTTATTATCTTAGCACCGACAGTCTCTTTCAGATCAACTCTCTTTCTTACATCATTTATTGATGTTACAAGCTTTTATTTAACTTGCAATGTAAGTATGTAAGTATGTTCGGGTGAAATCTTGCAACTCAATTTTGAAGCAGATATCTTTAACCGATTGAGTTGAAATTTTGTATACACGTTCAGTTTGGATGACAATGCATGATTAACTGTGTGACGTCATTCTAAATCCAACATGGCGGCATACCCAAGATGGCGGACCAACTATTTTTGATGCACTCCTACAATATAGGTATCAAATAAAAGGGCTTGCTAAGAATAACTCGAAAAATAATGTGACGTCACTCTTAATCCAATATGGCGGACTTCTAAAGCTTGAAAATCAATTTCGAAGCAGATATCTTCAATCGTTTGAGCTGAAATTTTGAATACACGTTCAGTTTGGACGACAATGCATGACTAACTGTGTGACATCATTCTAAATCCAACATGGCGGCATACACAAGATGGCGGACCAACTATTTTTAATGCACTCCTACAATATGGGTATCAAATAAAAGGGCTTGCTAAGAATAACTCGAAAAATAATGTGACGTCACTCTTAATCAAATATGGCGGACTTCTAAAGCTTGAAAATCAATTTCGAAGCAGATAATTTGGATGACAATGCATAGTTAACTGGCATCAGGGTGTAATATTATTTTTTTTATACCACTAAGGTGGCAATTAAGCATACGGCCTGCCTGATGTTAAACAGTCACCGTAGCCTATAGACATTTGCAACACCAGGGGCGTCACTCATGCGTTGCCGGCCCTCTAAAAACCTCAGTTCATTCCACAGCTTGAGAGTTCTCGGAAGAAAACTTCTCTGGAACCGTACAGTCCGCGACCATTACGGTTCAAACGTGTGAGGGTGAACTCCTTGCCGTCGGCGAGAGGTGCGGTTATAAAAAGTAGCTGTCGGCATCATTTCGAACAATTCTTCAGAACACAACCCGTTGTACAATCGGTAGAACACACAAAGGGAGGCAAAGTCTCTCCTTAAACTTAAGGGTTCATACCGTGTGTAAGCTTAGGATTGTCGACAATTCTCACAGCTCGTCTCTGAATCGAATCTCACGGTTCAAGCTGGTATCCAGGTGCTCCCGCCCAAAGGTGACTGCAGTACTCCAAGTGCGGTCTGACTTGAAACTTATATAATATAAGTCTTTGCCCCGCACTGAAGTACTGCTTAGCCTTGTTGAGCACACCAAGTTTTTTCGACGCCAGCTTGACCTTCTCCTCCAGGTGATTTCGATATTGCATCACATATCACTGGAGATCTCGACGCCAAGCATCCTAATACTTTTAGTGACGGTAAGAGGTGTGTTCTGGAATTTAGAAACTAAATTTATTAATATTTAGAATTTAGGAGTATGATATCGCGAACGTACCACCTCAGGGCACCGGGGCATAGTAAAATCAAATAAGTAGGTTATCTTCATAAATACGCACCGCGTTCGGTTTGTATTCGTGCGCGCCCGTACCATCCCGTACGTATGCGTCGTCGCACGCACACACTGACAAAATTTATCGCTGCTAAAGATACGCTAGTCGTGGCTACGCCGTGCTTAATACCTCATGCGCCCACGTACGCACCGCGCCGCTGCGCTCCCCGTCGTAATAATTTGTACGTGTACCTACTTTAACTACAAATTCGTAAAGATGGCTAAAAAGTAAAAAGATTTTTTTTTTGTATCAAATGTGTAATTTTGTTATAAAATCACAAATATCCTAAAGAAAAAAGTACTTTTAATGCCTATCATTTAAGGCTACTGTAAAAATATTAAATTTCCGAATATAAAGATTATAATTTTGATAAGTGTAGTAAATGAAAAAGTAAAAATAGTTGTGTAAAAAAAAATGGACAGATGTTGCGTTCATGCGAGTGAGTGACGTTACTACCTCACGAAAAATATGCTCAAAACGCAGCCAAATAACAATTCCCTGGACGGTTGTTGTGTTCATGCAAGTGAGTGACGTTATTGCCTCACGGAAAACTGCAGCCATATAACGTCATGTAACGTCGCTCACTCACATGAACACAACAATCCTCCAGGGAATTGTTATTCGGCTGCAGTTTTGAGCATATCTTTCGTGAGGTAGTAACGTCACTCACTCGCATGAACGCAACATCTGTCCATCGAATTGTTATTTGGCTGCAGTTTTCCGTGAGGTAGTAACGTCACTCACTTGCATGAACACAACAACCGTCCAGGGAATTGTTATTTGGCTGCGTTTTGAGCATATTTTTCGTGACTTAATGAGCGGTTTTGCGGGCAGCTTCAACCTGTTACTTTTGTGTTACAGCATCTTAAAATTTCACTCATCATTTTTTCATAACGCGCCTAAAGGAGTATATAACTTCAATACAATAGTCCGCTCCTGGTCTATGTTCGAGTACAAAAAATAATTAAGAAAAACTTTGTACTATAGATCCCTGATGATTCCCTGAAAATAGTTTTATATATAGATAGACTATGCATTTTTGACTATTGTATAAAGTATAAGCGAAAGTTTAGGCTATTATCCTTCGCTCAGGTGTCGAGTCGGCCTACTTGTTTGATTATACTATGACCGGGGCGAACCCTGTTGTATATTAGCTCTTGCCCTTCTAAACGAAGGTCAAGACCATGCAACAATGATGCGTTGAATGAGATGAACAGACTAAGAAACGTGTCCAGCGATAACTAAAAAGTAAAAAATAAATTAAAAGTAAAAACCTTTTTAAAAACAAGCTTTTATTTAAATGCTCTAAAAAGAAAAAAATAAACTTTTGTACTAAAACTTTTACTGTTAACTTATAACGTCATTTCACATTTGATACAATTTATATGATATAAAAGCTTGTCGCGAGATTTACTTGTGTGTAGATTAACAAGTAAATTAAATAATTTGATGTGAATAATATTACCTATTAAAATTTTCAAACTAAGTAAATACGAGTACTTAAATCTCGCGACAAGCTTTTATATCATATAAATTGTGTCAAATGTGAAATGACGTTATAAGTTAACAGTAAAAGTTTTAGTACAAAAGTTTATTTTTTTCTTTTTAGAGCATTTAAATAAAAGCTTGTTTTTAAAAAGGTTTTTACTTTTAATTTATTTTTATAATTAACTGTAATAAAACCTTTTGTTATATGTTAATTAAGGTAAATATTGTACTGGAAAACAGATTACCAAGTTATTTTATATTTTTTGCTCTTTTTTGAAAATACGTGATATGCAAAACAAACAAATATATAAAATGCTTAAAATAGGTAAAAAATAATGTATTTGATATCACTCTATTAACTATTTTACTCGTAGTATACCTACTACGATACAAATTCGCCACCGACAGTTATTTCGGAGTGATTGAAATTAAACCTACCGGATATAATTCTCACGCCAAAGGTTAGATGAGACAACGATGAGACTATTTTAATCCAACCAATCTTGTATTGCGACGTTTTTGGAGAAAACCAGACCTTTCTTAGGTTAGTCACACTTCTTTCGAAATATAATTTCTTGCACAAGCGGGTTCCTTCATAAAGTTTTCCTTCTCCTCCGAGCAAGTAATAACTACGAATATATGCATAAATCCGAAAACACGAATGTAATTGTACACGCCCACACCAGGATTCGAATCCAGGGACCGTCGGATTTAAGGTCGGTTTATTTATCCACTGGGCTGTCACTGCTCTTAAGTACTGAAGTAAACCAAATATAGCAAAAAAGGCCATAATTACCGAGAACTGCCCATATATCTATCTATATACATCTTCACGCCAAGTCCTTGCACAGTGGGCGGAAAAAACTCGCTTCTTCGACATTACAGTATTTAAGAAACCTTACCATAATCATCATTATCAAGAACTAACCAATCCTGTTGAAATTATTAACACATTTTTTAATTCATGATTTGTTGTAATTTTCAATGATAAATAGAGAGTCATACCAAACCCTAATAGAGCGAGCTAGAATGTAGACTGATTTTTATTTCTATTTCCGGTTAACGAACTTGCGAATATGAACAACTTACGTTCTACCACGAAAACTCTTATAGCCGTGAATGCTGCTCTCCCATGGAAATTCCAAGCGAACTAGAAGCGGATTTGCACTAAAATGTCTCACCAATCGCTTTTAGCTTACAAAGTACATGATATTAATGTGATCTAAAGACCAAGCTAACTCCTAATTTAGACCTATGGAAAAATATTCGTTATACGTAAAAAAGGAAAATCAATATTCTGAACAATGCCGTGGTTTCATTTAAAAACTTTGCCCTATAAAAAGTAACGATTAAAGTTCACGTTAATGTAGAGTTTGTGATAACAGTGGCTAGGGTTGCTCACCGTGTGCGAGTCCAATGTTGACTGTAATACAATTTTCTTGTTAGATCGCAAACTGTCGAAGTCGCAAGTTGGATCGTGCCAAAGTCTACACTCGTAACTAACTGTTCGCACGTGGTTTGATTCGCTAATCGCATCGATCTTTAATGTGGTGCCTAAGATCTGACCTGATTTCAAATTTACCTGAATTAATACATCCATGTCAGCGTATTGAGATATAATAAGAGTTTTTCCGCCTTGTTAATAACGTTGGTGCTAAATTATCCAGATTTACCTTTTAATGTCCCATTTAATGTTACTTACTAAAGAAGTACATACTAGTATGCCAAATTACGTGCTAAAACAGGATGGAAGCAGCAAGTGAGGTTTGGATCCTTATTTTGCCTAATTATACTCAGTTTAATAGAGAGACTATATTTCAAAATTTGAGTGTTACGACTGCAACAGAACGGAAACGAAGATAACCGAATAATTTCAATTTCTACTGTTGAACATCAAACACGACTTCATTGTAGCGCCTATACAACCACAAAATATAAGATATATTTCATATAACTATTTCTATTTGACGAAATATTTGCGTCGTTGAATGCTGGTAATATCAAATATTTAACGCTGTCAGCCAAATTATACAGAAAATATTGAAACTTCAGGTCTATAAGACATTTCGTTTATAGCTAGAAACCTTTGATTGCAGACCAGAGTGACATTAATAGGTTCTCGTTTACCCTTCGGATGCGGAACTAGGAATGTTTAATATATAAAATATTTTATATTTTAATGTCATACCATAACTTCTATGTATCTCATTTTAGTTGAAAGATAAAATAGGTCAAGCAATAGAATTCATT
This sequence comes from Pyralis farinalis, assembly GCA_947507595.1. Taxonomy (NCBI): domain Eukaryota; kingdom Metazoa; phylum Arthropoda; class Insecta; order Lepidoptera; family Pyralidae; genus Pyralis; species Pyralis farinalis. The sequence continues at coordinate 22,282,994 of OX382264.1, read as the reverse complement.
CTATATATGTATGTATATATATATATATATATATATATATATATATATATATTTATATATACCTAGTCCGGCCATAAGTTCTGTTAGAAAAGAACAAGCATTTATTTTTTTATGAAGTAATTTATCTTAACAAACTTTTTTTTATATTTTTTTTGATGTAGGTAGGTACATCAAAAAATTTGAAAAAATTCTCTGTATAGAAATTAAAACGATCTAGAGCGCAAAATAAAATTGAGTCAAATTAAGCCCAGTTCTAAGTTCAAACTCGATTGCAAACGCATAACGTACGAAACAGCAGCGGCGCGCTTATCCGCTTCCGAACCATTTTGAATTTTTTGGCCTGAATACAGTTTTTTGGTTACAATTTCGAAACTAAGAGGTCCAGAAATTTGAAATTATGCCTCGTATGTACTGCAATTATAACGTATTATTTGATCTTTAAAATGAAACTTTATCTTACGCAGTTACTGTAATTTACCAAGTGTTACCCCGTGTTACGTGTACATATGCTTATCGGTTTGTGGCTCAAAAACGTGTCGAGCTAAAGTTTTGACAAATTTGGAGCCTAGTGCTGCAATTCGACCGACAATTTTGAGGTATAATACATAATCGTATCTTAAATAACTACGAAGATACAGCTGTGCAAGCCAGAGACACGATACTCCAGCTCGCACACGGTTTTATGATCGCAGTTTTAACAGTATTTGAGTGTCATGATTAGTTTTTTTATGCTCTCATTGCTGCCATTGTGAGTTAAATTTCTAACTATAAACTAAAACCCTAACCTCACTGGTTTGCCTCAACGATATGTGCCAGCTGAAGACACGTTTCTCCAGCTAACACACAAATAACAACTCATAGCAACGAATTTGTGGTTGCTGCTAAAATTATGAGTGAAACGTCAGATTGCTTCTAATGTGCTTTAAAATATGGCTTAGAATGTCGCATATGACAATGAGAAAGCTGTAGACACACACTCTGTAATTTGATAATAAACACGAAAAATATATATAAAACGGCTGGAAATCGAAAGAAGTTTTTGACATAATGAACGCGTTTCAAATTCTAAATAATTAAAGAGTTGAAAAAATAAAAGTTTCTATGTAACAGAATTTGCGGAAGCTTGACGCCTTCAACAAGCAACAATTCGCGTTGGATAGGAAACAGTGGCTACTCTTTTCGAGTACGTTCTCTTTACAACGTACTTTGCGTCACTGAACGAGCAACATAGTAAGTAATTCAATATTTCCGTGATCCGTATATGTGACGAATACGAAATATTTTATTCTTCACACTTTTTTACATTTCTAAATATAATATAAAATAAAATAAAAATAACGTTTAAACATATGAAAAAATAATCACCCGCCGGTTGCGGAGCGAAGACTCAAGCTACCGGTGGTGGTCTCTAGAGTGAGGAATTTCCTCACAACACGAGACTTATCTAAAAGAACCGTTTTCTGAGTCTAACTCTTGAACTGTCAAACGAGAGCCTCTTAAGGCAGCGGTCCAGATTCTTCGCTATAAGTCCGTTACTGTCACGACTATCACAACAATAATCGTTGAGATCACACGCCACATGGCGGTAACCTCGTGTGCCAAGTCCAAGTACTTGATAAGTTTCTTCTTCTCGGTTTTTACGAGCTTCTCGTCATGGAGAATGGTGATATCAACGATAATTACACGGCCCGCCCCCCGATCTGTCAACATGATACGGCCTATGGACGACAATAGTCCTGTCTGTGATGATAGACCGGTTCCAGTACAGCGTGACATTGCCGTTTTCGAGAACTGGCACTGGTGCATACTTATAGTGTGGTACCTCAGAGCTTACAAGGTCATATTTATCTGACAAGACCATATTTAAGTGCAAGTTACTGGCGTATAATCCTCGCTTCTTGATTGTGTCTGTGCAAGTACTAACCGTTAGCAAGATGAGAACAACTAAAAACTATACGCCTAGCTTGTGTGACTCGCCGGGGCAGTGGACGTGCCCGACAAATGTCAACCATACCGTTCTTCAAAATATATCTTTAGTACTTATTCGTCTGGATAACTTCATTCATAATTGCACAGTCAAAATCTAATACCTAATGTTTTCCCAAAGAGATCACCGAAACGTAGGCAGGCTACCGACGCGAACTGGTCTACATCAGATCCATCACGAGCCCGATAAAACCGCCGTATACCTCCTTGCTCTTCCATATTGGCTCTTGGTAACCGCCATGCGCCGTGGTTTGCGCCAGTTTTCGTTTGCCAAGGATAACGACGTAAGGCCATTATCAACCGCTGCAACATCGCGATGCATCTCACTTTCGTAGTGAAGGAAATAGTCCCTGAGATTGCACACCTCAGGACTCCCACACTTCCGTCGGAGGTACAATCTCATCACGGATTATCATAGGTGTTGCATGCAATGCACCGTTAGCAATATTTGGGTCTTCACTTTGCGTCCAATTCAGTCTGCGTCCACCATAGTACGTCGAAAGTGTATGTTAACAAGGGCAACCCAACCGTTGACGACACGCACTTTGTTGCCACCTGACAAAATACTTTTGTAGGAAACGCTCCGTCACCGATTGTTTTATGTCATCATCGGCTACTACTAAAAAATTTCGATATAATAAAGTATTTGTATGTTTCAACTTCAGAGAGAAGGCTAAGGGATATAGTATAGAGAGTTGCAAACAATCTGAATTTACAACTCTACCCCGCTCAACATGTAGGACCGAACATTTGTCAACACCAAATTCCATGCCAATGGCTTTGCTGAAAGTTTCAGTAACTCTAGCCCCCGTCTCAGCCATGAATGAGGCACCGAATCCTAGGATTTTTTATAATTAATTCAGCGTTGATGAGCCCGGTGGCGCAGTGGTGAAAGACGGGACTTTGACACTATAAGTCGTGGGTTCGATTAAAAAAAACAGGACAAACATTGTGTCCATGAACATGTATGTCTATTTGTCTTGGTGTCTCTTTCAGCTGTGTGTTTCTAAGAGGGGTAGGGCGCATTAAAGCAGCCCGTCTGGGGAAGTACCTCCACCTCACAGAAAACCGCAACCAAATAACAACTTCCTAGATGGTTGTTGTGTTCCTACATGTGAATGAGGTCAGCAATAAGATCCTAAGGAGTTGCTGTGTTAGCAGCAGATGTAGCATCACGCGAGTGATACTTATTGTAATACAAGCGTTCATAGGCTGTGGTAACCGCTTCACATCAGGTGGGCCGTATGCATGTGGACCTCTCCTCGTCTTAAAAAAAAAGAAAGGCAGCGGATAGTTTCTCCTGTTTCAGCGAATCTATTACGGCTATGTCAAAGTGGAGAAGCTGTTTAATACTATGGAACCCAGACCTGAATCCATTCTGTGCGGTGGCCAAAACGATATTAGCAACAAAAGGTATGCTTAGTAATTTTATAGGTCAGAATGAATGTAAGGAGTTTGTATATAATTGGCAAGCGTCTTTAATTCTTAGCGTCCTCGGTACTACCGTTTTTATAGAAAGTAGGAAAATTACACCAATTATCATGAACCTTTCTGCTTCAGGAAGTCTATGCGCTGTATGAAACATTGCATTCAATCCTGGGGTTTAATATTAGTCCCAGTAAATGCCTGGTGCAAAAAGCGCATAATTCTCCGGCGGTTGTTTCCCGTCCTAAAGCAGATCAGCTTGCTGATGAAGGTCCAACCATGCTGATACACCACACAATTCTCAATTGCCATTCAGGAACATCAACAGTCCGTCGCCAGAACATGACAGGGTCCCCTGTCATTTTCTGGAAACTTGACCTGAGCCAAACGACAAGCTACTATGGCCGCACAATAGAAAATCGAATGTGTATTGAATACGTCTTGGCTAGATAACAAATATGGATCTAGCATACGGTATTGAGCCCCCACAAATAGTTACGACTATGTACAGTTAAACGTGGTAGACGCGGTCTTTGAGAAATTGGAGTATATAGGTAGTCAAATATCGCATCTTTCAAGGTTCTCCTCAATTGCTCATCACACTGGATAGTACTTATGTTTGTGTCCTCATCGGCTTGCTTCGTTCATTATTTGAACAGGTCGCGATTCCTAGCGTAGACTTTCAGCGGACACCGCTGGATAGCTCTTACTTGATCCGGTGATGGTATTGGATCAAGCACCTGAAAAATAGAAAACATTCGAACACGATACGCACTGTGATTTCCCCCCCCCCCCCCCCTTTACTGCCCCACAGATGCACTACACCACCCTAGAAGACCCTACGCTGGCCGGCAGTGGTGGCCGCCCTCTACGTCTCTCAGGTCTTGGCGGCAAGCGGTGACGAAAGCGGTAATGACCCATCATCGTCGCTCGATAGTTTGGAGGTCGGAGTTGTCGCGTATTGCTCCCGTTGCCTAATTAATTGAGATTAACGAGGTGCCACCTAAGCATAAGGATTTGGAGAAGATACTAATTTTTACATGAAGCGACTGCCGTCAGACCACAACCCAAAGGGCAAACTTAGGTTAGTTCGTCAGTCTTTTGACTTCTTGGACGTGCAAATTTCCTCACGATACATTGCTTTGTTGCCAAACAGGTGATAATTACAAATCTGTATATAAAATCGGAAACTAAAATTTTGTGGTATATACCAGGATTCGAACTGGAAACAGTTGGCCAATATGTCAGTTCTTTATCCACTGGACTGTTTATCCATTGGGGTATCGCTGCTTATAATATATGTTGTGTATTACCATACATGATAATTACATAATTGTAAAAAAAATATTAAGTCTACTTCTAAGTGTTCAGGTAAGGCTAAATATTTATTTATGATATGCATAGTTCAGTGGAATCTCTTTAATTTTATTCTTGAACGCATAATTCCACATTCTAGAATCTTTGTACGTAACTTGTCACACAGCTTTGTGCCATCACAAAATACGCTGCTGTAATACATTCTATATTTCGACACAGGGTGTAAGTAGAAGGACAGAACAAGTGATAGTTTTAACGTCTCGTAACTGGAATTCTATGGTTATATTTGTTGCGGGCACTTGATAAATAATTAAATAAATAAACGTTACTATGAAGTATAGAAAGACTAGCCAGTACTTACCTTGGCCTGATTTCAAACTGGGGCTATCGTAACCGTCTCGATTTCGCACCCCACAAAACATATCAGCTCTTACTGAAGGGAAATGCAGTGCAGGTTCCCCCGCGATTACACAATTTTTAACTGGACATGGAAACTTTAGAACTAAGCTCTTTTCGTCTAGACTTGTGTCATCGCTTTTATGTGAGTGTTCTACGACAAATCATGAGCAAATAGCACATCATGTTCTATAGGAGTACGATCTCTAGCGTCGGGAGTGGGACGATATGTTAAATTCCTTGCACGTCATATCCGGGGTAGTATACTATTCTGATTTGGTGGCAACAAGGGAGAATTACCAGGCGTTTAGGCGGTTCTGCAATCTATATTATTGGAATCGATGTGTTAGGTAACTCACAATTTAGGTCCCAATAGTGTTAGATATCTGATAAACCGTGGTGCACGGCAGTTGAGCTTTACTTGACTAGCCATCTCTAGCAGGTTTTTTAATGCCTTATTTGTCATATTGCTGTCTCTCACTTTGCCAAGAGGGGAAGTCAATTCGAAAACTTCCTACTCTTACAAATTTCTTCTGATTAAATTCGTTGTGAGTGCCAAGGCAGCTGTAGTTTAACCCCCGGGACAGCAATGGACTTCACTGTTCATTGCCTTTTTGTGGTTGCCGCTGTTAATAATTCTGGCTACACAGGAGATACAGTGGTGGGAATGAGAGGTGGGTCTGTCCCATAAAAACAACGTTACCTTAAACCAATATGCTATTAAATATTATATAGACAAGGGAAAGTAAGTATTTTATATTTATTGAAATATGACGTGCAACCGTATGTTTGGTGTAAATGACAAGAACATCGGATACGTTTTTTCTGAGCTTTGTATAGATACTCGATATTTGTCTGTCGAATTGCCCCTAAATAATACTGTACATTGTAAAGTGCTCTATATATTTTCTTTTAACTACGTTGCATACGGGCCACCTGATATAAAGTGCTAACCGTAGCCTATGAATAATTGCAATACGTAAAGTATCGTTCTCACATTGCCCACTACTGGTAACGCAGTTACTCCTTATGAGCTTACTGGTAACCTCAACCCAGGAACACAACAAACTCCGGGGAGTTATCATTTTGTTGTGGTTTTCTCTGTCAAGTGGAAGTACTTCTCGAGTTGGTCTGCTTTTATGCATCCTGCTTGGTTTAAAAACACCCAGCTCAAGACAAATAGACATATAAAAAATTCTACATTCACACAAATGTTTGTCATGGTTGCGAGTCTCAGTGGCAACATTACCTATCACTCTATAATTATTCAATTTATTAATCAAGATATTGCGATCAATTTAATCAAATCTATATATAAATATATACGTCACAAACATTCAACTTTTGTCAAATTTGGGTCATGGTTTTCTGAAGAAACATAGTAGATATGTAGCTGTGTCTACGATTTTATTTTTCTATAGCCTATATGTTATCTATAGCAATACCACAGATTGTAATCAGATTATAGTGACGTGGTAATAACGCCGTACTCATTACCGATTGATAATACAAAAGAAGCTCCAAAAATCGACCGACGGATATGAATTTATTGAATAACAACAATAAAAGCATCAAACTTGTGGAATGGACGTAACACAATCGATAATGTTCAATAATACCACCGCTGGCCGTCGCCAAGGATTCTTTCGAAAGCTCCTAAGTTGTGGAACTAACTCCCTGTCGAGGTTTCCCAAGGGTACGTACGGTTCATCGAAAAAGACATGAATAAGATTTTACACACTCAGCAACGTACGAGTACGCCTATTGTTATAAGTGTCCATAAGCTAAGGTACAAATTCAGAAAACCTTCGATAGAATACCAACATGACATAAATAAGGCAAGTAATGAGGGAATAATAAATCTCAGAATAGAGTGACACACTGGTGTCAGATACATACACAATCGTCTCAGCATGCAAGTGAGATGGTTAATGGAGCTTAGTAAACCGTTCGAGGTAAAGGTGGGAGTACTAAATAATTGGTTATTTGCCTAAAAGAAGCAAGATGATAAACAAACTACAATAAGTGATTATAATAAATATTATAATAGGCATCAAAAATAGCTGCTCTAAAATTTACTTTAACAGCACGCCTTTAAACTACTAATTATATTTTTTACTTATTTGTAATAGTTGATACAATCTTAATCTTATGACAACAATTTACTTTTTTCATTAATTTTTTTTTTATTATTTATTAATGGCATCTTTAAAATTAAGTACTCATATTATTTTTATTAAGGTCGAATCAATATTTTCTGTTATGACATTGAGAAGTTCGATCGTTAAATCTTTAATTAAATGAAGTATTGGCATTATTAATGTGTATAAAACTGTCTAATATTGACGCCGTGAAATAACACTATCACGTAAGTATTTATACTTTTCTTCGTGTAATTTTTCAACAAACTACGGCGTTAATAAATTAAATTAAATTAAATTAAAATATTTATTATTTTCTTACATTATGGTAAAATACAATGGTCGGACACTCCTTTTGAGCAAACAAATGCTTGTGTTAGGAGTAACCGCTCTTCCACAGTGCATTACGGATATATGACAATTCAGTAATGTATACATAACAATAAAATAAGAATGATTAAAACTAATATTAAAAAACAAAAGAAACATAGAAAAAGTAATGGTCGGGTGTATGCATGTACGCAAGTTAGCGCACATAAGCGTATTTGTGTTATGTGTGTTCATGTATGAATTAGTGTGTGTGTGTGTAAGTGGGAGGGGACGTGTGTGTGAGAGAGAAAGGATATATATATATATATATATATATATATATATATTTCACTACTTTAATGACAATAAAATTACCATAGAAAATATTCACTTCAACAAGTTCATTATTATTATTCTTTTCAGGGATTACATTTTTGCTTCTCCAATTTAATTACTATTATACAGAATTGATTCAATGTCCCCATAGCTCTTGGTTTTTAGCCACTTCATCAATGTTTATTACAATAAATTACAGTTTCTCCTATATGTGACTAAAACATTGTACTATTTACGATGAAAATATCGCGAGGACTCTGTAATTGTAGTGTAATTAAGTGTTATAATTCCTAACGACACCGCAATTAAACTTTTATATTTTTCTTACAAAACACCTTGAATAAAACATTTAATAACATCGACAGGCTATTACCGACTAACAACATCATAATGTTGAGTGGGCTCAAACGAAACAATTTAATACTGGCACCGCGCGCAATTACTGACATTCCTCGGCATTACGCAAGTTTTGCCGCGGAGGCATTATTTGCCGGCAATTATTATTACTGTTGCCAGCACCCGGCGCACTTTATCTGTCGTTTTCCTCCATACACGCCGACATGACAGCTATCTACGTGCCCTGTGTCACTGTATATGCGTGACATAAATACACCTACGTACAACACACACATGCCCGCAGATTTCAGAATGTAATTCGTACCTTTTATTACATTAATATCATTAAGAGTTATTATCTTCCAAAACAACAATGTATTTCTGTGACTTTTGAGTGAGTTCGGCTTTTGTATATTACAACATCTACCAGATCATCTATCCATATTTAGTTACCCAACCGCGATAAGCCAAAAAGGAAAGTATTAAAGTTTTGAATGGAGATTTAATCACCGCTCGTAGAGTGCATAAAAATTTTAGGTTGGCTAAAAACTTTTTTGCACTAGACAATTGAGACACTGTAGTCCTGCCATACTTTGACACAATTATATTTTGATCTGCATCAAAATATAATTGTATCAAAGTATGGCAGGACTACAGCTGAGGGAGAAGGAAGTGGGAGCGGTGCTCTAACGTTATTAAATAAAAAAAAGGTTTGGATATCAAATAATGTCAATAAGTATTTGTAGCATAATACGAAATAATTTGTTAAAATAAACGTACGCAAAATAGGGATAGCGGATTTATACAGGGTATCGCTGATGTTGTTCAGCCACAAACAAATAAACCACTCGACTGCGCATAAAGGCACCTGCACTCACATTAAAATTGTGTTTTAGCGCCAAAATATCTCAGCGATTCGAACCTACTGATCAATGGAAGAACGTTTTACCGCCGTGCCGCGATTTTGATTCGCGAACTAGCGAATAAGAGCTGCGCGTTCTACTTTACCCCTCGACCCGTAGCAGGGAATTGAGTCACTACATAATATTGGTCTCATCGGTTCTCCATCGGTTATTCCCCTCATGACTTCGGCCCACGAAACAAAATAATTTTGCCAAAGGTCGTTAATAATAAACCGCCATTTGTATAAACTAACACCCGAAGTAATAGAGCTTTATGTTTGACAATATTTTGTTTCTTTTCTTAAGTTGTTCAGTTTTGTTAGCTGAGCTACATTCTATCTACCTATATGTGGCTCTATAATCACACTACATGATAAATGTGGGAATATGTCGAATATTAATATCTTTCGCAGCTTTGCATACCGACTACGGTCTGTCGGATCTGTCGATCGCTCGAATGCGTATACATGAGTTGCAGTATAAGGAACCGTATCTCAGTGCGCATTTTTTTAGTTCCGATAACCTTGACAGCAATACGAAATTTTAGAACAAGATTTTACCTTACATGCCGTAAGGATTTAGCAATTGATAGTCAAGGCGAAGCATTAGCTGCCAGTCTAGATATAGCACTGTCTATCGATCTGTAGGAGTATTCACATTGCCTCGGAAAGCCATATTTGAAAAGTTTTCACTCGGATTCTATACATTTTTACAGATATGTTTTGGATTCCGATTCGAATATAGTGTTTCGATTCGGCAATGTGAATACGCCTACTGGTCTCGCACCATGCTTAACTAAAGAAGTTTCTAAGGAGATGCCCGTGGGCTTATGTAGACGAGTTTACTACATTCTTATCCTGTATAATGCTAGCATGCTGAGAGTTATTACAACGGCGCTATTTCAATGTTCAGCATAAAAAATATATTTTCTTTAAACATACACGCATACGGCCCGCCTGATGTAAAGCGGTTACGATAGCCTACAAACGCTTGCAGTACATTAAGTATCACTCGCGCTATGCCACCTCTGCTGCTAACACAGCAACTCCATAGTGGTGACCTCACTCACACGCAGGAACACGACAATCCTCTAGGGAGTTATTATTTGGCTGCGGTTTTCTGTGAGGTGGAGGCACTTCCCCAGACGGGATCCTTTGGTGCGCCCTACCTCTCTTAAGAATACCTACCTACCTCTTAATAATACCTACCTCAAGGCAAACAGATATGTTCATGCACACAAATGTTTGTCCTGTGTGGGAATCGAACACACGATCTTTGGCGTCAATGTAACGTAACAGCGCGTTTCGCCACTGCGCCACCGAGCTCGTCACAATAACTTATATGTTGTCAATTGACGACATATATTTTTGGTATACAATACCGGGGACAGCTTATACATAGACCATACTAACACTACTCAGTCTATTGTAGAGAAAAGCTGCAAACGACTTGTATTGGAAGTATCCGAGATTAATGATCTTAAATCTAAAGAAAAACTTTGACTCTCTTCTATGTTTTACCGATTGTACAATGGCCTGTGTTCAGAGCATTTATTTGAAATGAAGTGTACAGTGTTCATCCATTGAAACCAAAATGCTCGCGTGCTGTACTGTTACAAAACGGTTTTCTTCCGCATGTCCTACATCTCGGAAGGGACTTCATTACAGTTCGTTAGTTTTCTTCAAAAAAGTCGTGAAATCATTTGTACAGAGTCGGTAATGCGTGATTGAAGCCTCTAGTATTGCAAGAAATCTTAGTTTACGACAGTATGCTTAGCAACAGGCCATATCCTTGGATAAGTTGAATGTAATTAATAATAATAATAATTTTCTGCATGTACTTTCAACTGCTGTTTATTCATATAAACAAGAAGTTTATATATTCGCGGTGTCTACCATATGTACACACATTTAAATAGCTATGCCAACCTAAGCCACTTTTTCGTCCAAAGAGCCTAAAAGTCGTGATTCAATATAAAGTGTATGGTTATTCACTTCTTGAAAAATTATTAATATAGCCTGTAATAGTCATTGGCCCTTTAGAGATATTATCAATTTGTCATTAGCGATATTACCTGCCAGACAGCTACCTGGCGAGCACAGGGTAACGACTATGGTAGCCTCTGGTTTAATAAGTTTCAAGCACAATCATTAATCAAATGGTATTTAGATATCTTGCAAAAATTTAATGAACAAGCCGTCTTGCAGCTGCGCTTTCATTATCTGGAATTGTCAAATATAACCGTAGTAGGTTCTAAGTGCAAATACCTCAATACTTGAAGAGTAAAAGCTTTTAATCAATTCATCTTCGTCACATAGACTTCAGCCCTGACCATTGGGTCGATCCACGGTCGAAAGTCCCATAGCGAGCGTGAGATTATCAGGCTTTCTCTAAAGAAGAAAATGAAACGAAGAAATTCGATGCGGGGTCATAAATGTCAACATGGCTGTCAAAATCATTAAGCCGAAGTAGTAATCGTCTGGCCACATCTGTCGAGTTAGTAATAGGAGATAGACGAGGATAGTCTGAAAATAATAACCGCGGCCTGAAATGATCAAGTGTCGGATACGTTTTCCAGATAGACTGGTTCTTCTGACGCGCCTGAGATGGCGTATGCGTATATCGAAGGATAAGGAGCTATACATTAGGAAAATCCTAGGATAATCCAGCACTGGGTATTTAATAGTGATAGTCCTTTGGATAAGAAACCGGCCTATAGAACAAACAGTCCCCGATCCGAATCCTGTATCTGCTGCAAGACGGCATGTATCCTGTACATGTACATCCGGAACCTTTTATGACTCGATGTCAATATTAACTTCAATTAAGTTAAACCACACAACACATTAGAGTGCTAATGTTAATAGCTTTTGGTTAATACAATATGTAACATACCTATCTACTTCATGTTTTTTAATGTTCTAATAATCACCATTACATGATTTTTCGTTTTCTTATGATTAACGTTTAACACACTTCGAAAACATAAATTTTAACTGCGTCTCTATGCGGGAATGGTTTTACGTGATAATATTAAGAAGTTTAACATAAAACGGGACGAATCATTTGTGCTTAACGGCGATTTGTATTTATAGATATCGACTAACAACAATTTATCGTTAGTTTAAACGCGGTTGACTACTAAGAAAGATAAGGACAAAAATCAATAGGTCCTTTTGAGAACTTTCTTATGCGAAAATCATGATTTTTTTTATTTCTAAAATGCCGCGAGAAGAGATGATATCTAAATGTAAGTAATAAATAAATACATTTGTAATCTATTCATACGTCATTAGCTTCAAATGATGTCACACTCTGGATGCACAATACAGCCGCTTCTGTCGCGTAAATTACTTAAAAAAAGGTTGTACGTCATACTGGTTCTTCGTGTTACTGCTATTTTGCTACATTTATGTTAACCGAATATATTTTATACCGACTTTATGTTCAATTTATTGTTTAACTAAAATAATGTTTCAACTGCTGCTCCATGTATGAATTTCAGTTAAACACCAAACTGTGTCGTACAACCACAATACGTATGCGACACATGTAATTGAAACTACAACAAAACACGAACAATGGAGCTTCATTTCCAGTGAATTATTTACATGTCCATTGTCTATTGCATTATCCGAGTATTGTACAGGCTATGAGCCTAAAATATTTTACAATAATACCATAGACTGTACAGCACCAAAAGTAAATTTCTTTCTTAACCAATAATATTATTAGAAAAAAAAAACATAAATCTGGTAGCACTGTATAAAAGAAATCTCACAAACTCAGCTTAGTGTGTTTCTAAAATTTACAGTCGCAATGCATCAATACGAATTGAATGTTGAGAATGAATGTTTCCGTTTTACAATGAGCGATGAAAAATTAATTATTATATAGTAAACAAACAGTGCTGGTTCCAACGCTTATTTATGGAAGCGAGAACTGGGTATGGCAGAGAGAGCATGAAAGTAGGATGAACGCGGTTGAAACGCGAAAAATTTGTGGCGTAACGCTTGTAGACCGTATTCGCAATGATGAGGTTAGAAGCAGAGTTGGTCTGAATGAGAGCGTCGGTGTTAAAATAAGAAGAGGCATGCTCCGTTGGTTCGGACATGTAGAAAGAATGCAGGATGAAAGAATGACGAAGCAGATGTACAATGCAAAAGTGGAAGGATGTAAGAGCCGAGGAAGGCCAAGACTTACCTACCATGATCAAATTGGTCGTGATCTATCAGAAGGTGATGTCAGAAGCCTTAGAAACCGGCGAGCGTGCATGAAAAGAGCAATGAATGTTAAAGAAGCGAGTGAGGTATGTAAGAATCGAGTCGCGTGGCGCTCGGGTCTCTCTGCCTACCCCGTAAGGGATTTGGCATGAAGTTATAGATAGTAAACAAATATGACGTCAGTGACATTATTAAACGCATTGAATTTAGTGATGCTAAATTACGCAATGTAGCATGGGAGAAATAGCTAATAGAATCCTTCGTCATCAGATTACAACTTCTCCATGTATTTATCTTTATTAATTTTATCCCAACGCAACGTTATATCTTGTCTTCATTAGTTTGTTTTTTGATCATCATAAAATTCCGTTCAATAAATGTTCTGTTTATCATATTTCCTCGCGTGTTTCGTTATCTATAAAGAAAGTCAAATCATGAATACTCAGTTTTCTCGCTCGGTCATGCAAGAATATAATTAGTTAAATAATTGTACGAATATATGATCTATAAATTATCACATAGATTACTAATTTTTTTCTACACAGTTAGAGGTCATCCAAGTAGCCCACGTAGACGCATTACCATGCAGGCCCATTGATACGAAGACTCATTGCTACGAAGTCACATTACCCCCAAACAAAACACATTGCCATGAAGGTACATTATCCTAAAACCATATTACCAGTGTTGATAACATCTTCATAGGCACTTTATCACACTTAATCTATTGTCATTATCCCTAACACAAACAAAAACAAAAACCTAAACCTTCTAAATCATACCCAATAAGAATATCATTTGTTATTGCATAATCGGTAAATAATTTGACGAGCTCGGTGGCTCAGTTGTGAATGACGCGACTTTGACTCCAGCGCTAGTGGGTTCGATTCCCACATAAGGCAAAGATTTGTGTGCATGAACATGTCTGTTTTTCTTGGTTTTTATTGGATGTTTTAAGAGAGGTAGGGCGCATCAAAGGAGCCCGTCTGGGGAAGTACCTCCACCTCTCAGAAAACAGCAGCCAAATAACAACTCCCTAGAGGGTTGTTGTGTTCCTGCGTGTGAGTGAGGTCACCATTAAGCTCCCAAGGAGTTGCTGTGTAACCAGCAGAGGAAGCATCGCGCGAGTGATACTTAATATATCGCTAGCGTTAATAGGCTACGGTACCCGCTTTACATCAGGTGGGCCGTATGCTTGCATGCCTCCCGACGTAGTATAAAAAAAAATATAGTTACTTAATCCCTTTAGACTAAGTTATTCTTCACAACAATAATAAGAACAGTCGTTAAAATTTGTAAACTGCCATGCAAATTTACTTTACCAATTCCTAACAGTATAACCGATTAAAGGTAATTTTCAGATAATTTGGAGGCATTTTTTTATTTTTATTATTTAAGCGCATTCAGCTTTTAAGTAAATAGAACAAACTAAACCCAAAACTAGAGTAAAGTGAAATGAAAACATGTCATCCAGATTGTAACGGTAACCAGTGATAGAATTAATGTTACAGACATCTATTCTTCACTCTGTTGATAACTCTGCTTTATGTTCAGAATCTCCTTCTGCGGATATCACGGTGTTATAGGCCTGGTTCGCCATATCGAATGCAGATGATCCTCTTTGAACTACAAGATCCATATAATTGGGTATTACTGTTCTGTGGCCGGTTAAGGATATTATTGACGAGTTCGGTGGCGCAGTGCTGAAACGCGTTGTTACGCTACTTTGACACCAACGCTCGTGGGTTCGATTCCCACACAACACAAACATTTGTGTGCATGAACATGTCTGTTTGTCTTGGTCTGGGTATTTTCTATGTATAATAAGTATGTATTTACAAAAAAAAAATGTATATACATTCTGTGTACTAAGTATCGGGAATTTGTCAATAAAACAAAAAATACAAATTATTCATCTAAATTTATTTTATCGCCTTCAAAGTAGGCCCCATCGCTTGCAATACAACATCTCCACCGCTTCACCCAGTCTTCCATACATTTTTCATAGGCTATTTGCGGTATGGCCTTTAGCTCATTCAGCGAATTTTCTTTTATGGCTTCTATCGACTCAAAACGTTTTCCTCGAAGTGGTAATTTTAACTTGGGAAATAAAAAAAAGTCAGACGGAGCCATATCAGGTGAATACGGTGCTTGGTCGAGAACTTTTGTTGAATTTTTCGCTAAAAACTCTTTCACTATAATGGCTGTGTGTGATGGTGCATTATCATGGTGCAGCATCCATGAGTTGTGTTGCCACAAATCTGGACGTTTTCGGCGGATACTCTCACGCAAACGCTTCATGACGCCTAAATAATATTCTGTATTCACTGTTTCTCCCTCTGGAAGGAATTCGGAGTGAACCACACCACGGTAGTCAAAAAAAACTGTCAGCATCACCTTGATTTTGGAGCGACTTTGCCGCGGTTTTTTGGGTTTCGGCTCGTTTTCGAGACGCCATTCTGAAGACTGTTGGCTTGTTTGCATGTCGTACTCATAAACCCATGTCTCGTCGCCAGTTATTATACGTTTCATAAAGGTCGGATCCGTAGAAGCTCGGGAAACCATGTCTTCAGCGACATGCTTTCGCTGCGCTTTTTGAACAAAATTGAGCTCTTTTGGAACTAGTCGAGCGGCGACGCGTTTCATGCCTAAAATGTCAATGAGAATGTTGTGGACGGACTTAAAAGATATGTTCACCTCACTAGCCAACTCTCTCAGACTCATACGTCGATTTTCGAGCACTAGCTTCTTGATTCTGTCGATGTTTTCTCTGGTCGTAGCGGTTGAAGGTCTACCAGAACGAGGCAAGTCTACTACTACTTCTCGGCCTTCTTTAAAAGCCTTATACCATTCATAAGCCCTTGTTTTCGATATACACGATTCGCCGTAGGTATTTCGCAACATTTTTAGTGATTCACCACATGAAATATCATTTGAAACACAAAATTTAAGGCACACTCTTTGTTCAACAATATTTTCCATTGTAAAAATCGCCGAGGACTCAAAACTATGACCAACAAAAAGTGTAGTTTAAAACAAATTAAATGACAGATCCCGCTCAAATTTTGCGCGCTAAATCAGTACAGTGCTACCAACATGCAGTAAAAAAATTAGAACGACCTCTTTTACGCGGGTCTTTTTATTGACATATTCCCGATACTTTTTACACAGAGTAGTACATGTGTTTATCAGTTGTCTAGTACCCATAACACAAGCTTCGCTTACTTTGGGGCTAGATGGCGCTGTGTAATTTGTCCGACAATATTTATTTATTTATTATTAGTACATATGTAGGTACATATATACGTATGGCATGATAGTTACATTTGAAGGCAAGGTGACAAATTTTGCCTAGTTGCATCTTCTGAACTCCAACTCCAACCGAAACTTCTTTGTGTCACTACTATTATAAGCTTTTTACAAAATCGGCATGTATCTTTATTCTCAAGACGACTAGCTGGGACTGTTCCTGTTGTAAATGAAAATTATGTTTTTGAGAATCTGTTCGAGAACAAGCTAATGGCATCTAATGGTTATATTTTATACCGACTTTATGTTTAATCGAAACAATTGATTAACTAAAATAATGTTTTAACTGCTACTCCATGTATGAATTTCAGTTAAACACCAAACTGTGTCGTACAACCACAATACGTACAATATGTAATTGAAACTACAACAAAACACGAGCAATGGAGCTTCATTTACAGTGAATTATTTACATGTCCAAACAAACATGTCTAATAAGAATCTGCTCTATGCAATGCTCTATGTGTCATTTGAGGTCATGGATGGCAGAATGGAATTACAATATGTCTTCAAGTAAAACGATTTAAACCTCCTGCTGCTATATAGATTTATGTCGTTGAAATCTAAAGCGGATTATGTAATAATAGTACACGCCGCGCTACGGTATTTGCAATCCATACGCAAATATAATCTTATGATACATGTCAAATATCATAACTCCTTCTCATAAGTTTCTACAAAATGTTATTAGATTACATTTAAAACCACTTTGTACTTCGTGGGTGCCTGGCAGCCTGCGATGAAAAATGTAAAGCTCCTGTCACATAACTCAGCGGACATCTTCCTATGCCTTTATAAATTGCCATGTCCTGCAATCCGCTTATTTTTACCCTTCATAAGTATTTCTGACAAACTAAGCTGGAGAAATAATACAGTATGGGTTCTTCAAAAGGGTGTCAAGAGGTTTTACAGCGTGGGCCACTCACGAATGATGCCACTGCTATCGCTAGTGTGTCGGCTGTGGTAACTGCTTATCCTCGAACCGTAAGCTCGTTTCCACATTAATTTAACGATATTTATAAATAATATACTTATAACAAGAAACAAGAAGTATTGTTTAACATATCGTATTTTTTCTATCCCTATTATTTGGATTTAAATACTTTAGAGTATTTTTTTATAAAACAGCCCATAAAACCGCGTGCTCAATCAGTTTTCATTTAGTATGCAACGGGTCCTCCCAGCTGCAACTCGTGCTCTCATCGTCCAGTAGTTACCAACATTAGGGATTTGTGTCCACCGGTGAGTAAATAATTATATAGTACGATCATGACTATTTGATACTTACCGCAGAACATTGATGAACGAAACATTTATGATTATTTTATTATCGGTAGAGTATCACTAGATCGGCCCCAATAGAATCAAGAATGTCTGATGATGAGTACCATAAGGAATCAATGGAGCTACACAAATATTGTAATCAAGTATAGAGCAATGACGATGTTAGAAACAGAGTTGGTCTGAAAGAAAGCGTCGGTGTTAAAATAAGAAGAGGCATACTCCGTTGGTTCGGACATGTGGAAAGAACGTATCAAGAAAGAATTACGAAACAGATATACAACGCAAAAGTGGAAAAGAAGAAAACGATGTAGGAGCCGAGGAAGGCCAAGACTAGCCTACCATGACCAACATCGTATTCTATCAGAAGATGATGTCAGGAGCCTTATAAACCGGCGAACGTACATGAGAACGTACAATAAATGTCAAAGAAGCGAGTGAGGTGTGTAAGAATCGAGCCACGTGGCGCTCGGCTCTCTCTGCATACCCCGCAAGGGATCTAGCGTGAAGTTATAGATAGATAGAAAGAAAGAATAGAGCGATTTCTAACAGAATTCGTTTTATTTTCACTTGATCTGTATCATTTAGTCAAGCGGGAGTGATGATGGAGTCCACTGCACAGGGAGCTTATTCAATGATTATTAAATGTTAACACTGTTATGTGCAATAGAGAATATATATATAATTACCGTTTGGACATTATGAACTCAGCATTACACCTTCAAAAGCAGGTACCGTCAGCTGTGTTTATGCTTCAACCGAAATCCAGGGCGGGCCATTTACGGTATTTATTTACACAACTAAATAAAATTGAACTATCTGACTATGATTTCGAAATAAAGGCTTTATCTTAAGCTTATATAGTTTTTTGCACCTTACAATATATCTCAAATGCGTACTTTATTTTGTAGTCTGTCTGTTAGCTTGTTTGACGGGTTAATCTCCGAAAGCGAATACAGAAATTTATACATTTATATTAGGAATGTGTTGCAAACTAGGGAGCTTCTCCAGGTGTTTTACATATGAAGAGATTCATATTCGACACGCAATATAGATACCTACTAAACAATCTGAAGGTGATATAAATAAGTTCATATTCATATGATAGTGTAATTTTATTATTATTTATTGTTTTCATTTTGTTTATTTATTTTTTATATATTATCAATACAATACATTATTAGTTAGATGTCTGATTCAGAGTACTATTCGCTATCTTCCTCGTTCGAAAGTGGCTCCGGCGCTAGTGATAGCTCCGATGCTTCTTCACTGAACACTGTCCTGAATGCTGCTTTATATTCGCTACCAAAAAATTTCAATGTCGTACACATTAATGCACAAAGTGTTGCGGCGCATTACTCTGACTTATTGGCCACTTTTACAAGCGACAGTGTACACGCAATTCTAATATCGGAGACGTTTCTTAAACCCACTCTGCCTTCTACGCTTTTTCCTCTTCCAGGGTTCAAACTAATCAGGAATGACCGTACGTGTACTAAAACACACGGTGGCACCACTAGGATGGTGGGTTATGGCGGTGTTGCAATGTATCTACGTAGTGACATCCCTCATCAAGTGCTATCACAATCTTCTCCCCAATATCAATCTCCGGAACATTTATTCCTACAAGTAACGCTTCACCACTGTAAAATCTTGCTGGGCGTGTATTATAGTCCGTCACTTCAAATTGACTATTTCGAATCATTAGAAACTCTTCTAACAGATTTGAGCACACAATGTGATCACACTATTATTATGGGTGATTTCAACACTTGCCTCATTAAAGATGATTCTCGTAGTAAAAAACTGCTGTCCCTTTTACATTCTACAAATCTTTGTCACCTTTCTCTTAATCCCACTCATTTTCCGCATAATGGTCCTCCTTCTCTCCTTGATTTGATAATCACCTCATCTCCTCATTTGTCGACGCACGGTCAGTTCAGTGCTCCAGCGTTTTCTGCTCATGACTTGGTATATGCTTCTTTCAGAGTTCGTCCACCGAAACGCAGACACAAAACCATACTCCTTCGCAATTTTTCCGCCATTAACTGGGATGAACTATTGAGTGAAATACGTGATGAGAACTGGGATTCTGTGCTCTCGGTTTCAGATGTCGACTCCAAGTTGATAGCTTTCAATACTATAATATTAGATCTTTATAATAAATATGCCCCGATTCGTTCTGTGCGTGTCAAACATCTCCCTGCGCCATGGTTATCAAATGAAATAAAAAATCTCATGTCACGTCGGGATAGAGCGAAAATTAAATTACGTCATGACTTCTCGCCTGAGAAACGTGACAAATACATAGCTCTCCGAAATAAATGTAACAAGGTTTGTAGGGAGGCCAGGCGTGTATATATGCATACCTCTATTGAGAGCTGTCCACCCAACAAGCTATGGAATTTTCTGAAATCAAATGGTATTGGCAGGAATCACTCCAATGTTCCCTGTAATTTAGATCTTAATGCGTTAAATAAGCATTTTTGCTCTTCCCCCATTAATATTGACCCTCTATGTAAGCAATCCACATTAGCCCAATTAAATTCACTTACCCCGAACATAGCTCCGCTTGAACTTGGTCAGATTTCATCTGAAGAGGTGATCAAACTGATAAGTACCATTAAGTCTAAGGCTGTTGGGAATGATGAGATTGGCATTAGTATGTTGGATCCTATAAAGGAAGAAATTTCTCCTATTCTTGCCAATATTCTCAACTGTTCTCTTGCTTCTGGGGTCTTTCCTTCATTATGGAAAGATGCCCATGTAATTCCTTTGCCGAAAAAACCTAACCCCTCTTCTTTCTTGGATTATCGCCCAATTTCTATTTTGCCTGTTCTTTCCAAGGTGTTGGAACACTTTGTGCACCAACGCTTATCTAATCATTTACGCCAGCATAACCTCTTGAGTGAATACCAATCCGGATTTCGCGCTGGGCACAGCACTGTTTCTGCACTTGTCAAGGTCACCGATGACATTAGAAAAAACATTGATGAAAAAAAATTAACTTTATTAGTATTACTTGACTTTACAAGCGCATTTAACACGGTCGATTTTGATATTTTGCTTGGCATGCTGTGTGCAGTAAATCCATCTCCTTTGGCCTTATCGTGGTTTAGATCTTATCTACTTAATCGTCGCCAATTGGTAAAGATTGATGAAACTAGATCTGACTGGAATCAGCTTCTCTCAGGCGTTCCTCAAGGGGGAGTACTTTCTCCTATTCTCTTCTCTATTTTTATCAACAGTATAACTTCCAAGCTCTCCTCCTCTCACCATCTCTATGCTGACGATCTTCAGATATATGCGGCTGCTTCGCTCGATAATTTGAATGATGCCATCGACATTATCAATCAAGATCTATCTTTTATTGCGAAATGGTCCAATGACTTTGGTTTAAGGGTTAATCCTGCCAAATCACAATCAATTATCATTGGCAATCCTTACTTTATATTACGTCTTCAGAATCTACAAGATTGTCCTGATGTTGTATTTGATGGAAACATTATCCCTTATTCCTCCACAGTCAAAAATTTAGGTATCATTTTTGACCAAACTTTGTCCTGGGCATCTCAGATTGACGAAGTCAGCCGCAAGATCTTCGCTTCTCTGCACTCCTTGAAAAGACTTCAACATTTTCTTCCTGTCAATACCAAAGCATTACTGATGCAGACTCTTCTGCTTCCTGTCCTGGATTACGGCGACATAGCTTACCTGGACCCATCGGAGGAATTACTCAATAAGTTGGAGCGCATACAAAATCTGTGTATAAGGTATGTTTTCGGTTTGCGGAAGTTCAATCATGTTACAGAATATCGCAATCGTCTTAATTTGCTACCGGTGCGTCTTCGCAGAACTCTCCATATCCTTAGTCTGCTTTATCATGTCCTTTTTCATCCTACGGCTCCAAATTACCTACGGGAAAGATTCACGTTTCGCACTCTAGATGATCGTCTGCGGTCTTGCAACAATCCATCTCTACATGTTCCTGTTCCCAACTCCTACAACTATACCAAATCTTTTAGTGTGTTTGCAGCACGTTTATGGAACTCGCTTCCAATAGATGTGAAAATGGCACAAACAATTAATTCGTTCAAATCCAGTGTGATGAAGCACGTGGTCAATACTCCTGTTACATTGACCTAGTAATGTTATGTATTATGTTTGTAATTTATTGATTTATGTGTGTATTGTTTACTATTTCTTATATGTGTGTGTTATACATTCTATACCACTCTTGTATATACTAGTATTTTTATCTATGTACCTATTTTGTTGATCTTAGTATCTACTTACATTGTTCCTTAACCCTCGTTAAGCTTATATCTCCTTTCAGGTTCTCTATGGTTGACTGGAAGAGATCCCGAATGGGATAAGTTCGCCATTGTACAGTACTATTTTTAACCAAATCATGGAATATATTGTTATGTTATTCATTGTACAATAAAGTTTTCTACAACAACAACAGGCCATAAGAAAACAGATACTTTATGCAAAACGGATGACTTAGTTAATACTATGGTGTGTAATATTTGATATGTGTTAGTGGGGGATAAAGTATGTCCTTTGTCTATGAGATGTTCGGCGAAGTGCGACCTTTTTGGGCGATTGTTTTATACGCCGATACGTGTTCGTGAAATCGTGTCTGAAAATTATTAATTAAAAAAAAATACAATGGCGGAAGCACACAAAGCAGGTTAGATCAAATTGCATGTAAATTTGACTTTCGCAAAATAACGCCTGAATCTATTAAGTATATTTTGATTGTAAATCTTCTTCTTCTTAGCTTTATCCCGTTTTCCGGTTTGGCGGTGTCCGCTACCGAAGCCTAAAGAATTGGCGAAGATACTGATTTTCACATGGAGCGACTGTCGTCAGACCTCCACAATCCAGAGGGAAAATCAGACTTTTCTTAGGTTAAGTCACACGTCTTTCGAAATATAATTTCTTAGACATGCGGGTTTCATCACGATGTTTTCCTTCATCGCCGAGCAAGTGATAATTACATAAATCCGAAAACACAAATTTAGTGGTGCATGCCAGGATTCAAACCGGGGACTTGTTGCTCAATAGGCAGATTCCTTATCCACTGCGGTATCACTGCTCTTTTGATGATAAATATTACCTTAAAATGTATTCCCTTAAACAAAACACAAATATTAAAATGGGTCATACAAAATACATACTAAAGCGATCAAGTTTCACACACAGAGCGTGCGTTGTCGCGATGTAACTAGCGTAGCAGCAGAGCGCGTAGCAAAGTGACAATGCGCGCTACGTTCGTAGACCGCTACGAACGTAGCGCGCACTGTCACTTTGCTACGCAGGAGATTGTAGCTAGTAGCAATATAAAACACGAAACAATGTTGTATTACCAAAGATATTGTATTTCTAGGGTAATCAACGTCATAATCCAATAATCAAAAAAATATACGATCATAGTCACTAAGACGGAGAACGAGCGCGTGGCCTGAATAATAATGTGTGAGGATAAACTCCCTGTCAATGCACTGTTAGGAACTCCTCTGAACACATTACACATTGTATCGGTAGAACACAAAGGGAGGATTTTCCTTTAGATGAAACCCAGGATAGGATAAATAAATGCACATCTATGTCGTCCGCTTTAACCTACCTAGAATAACGTAGTGCGAATATGACACGTCCTAATGCCATACATTAGAACATGTCTCTTCCACACTTCAGTCCATGGTACCTATTGACATGTCTGGATACATCTCACCTAATCAGTAAAGTGGCTCCACTAATGTATACCTATCTATTTGAAACCTTACCCAATTTTATCTCAGTCTATATAAATAATCAATTAAGATCAAACACAAAATTGAAAAAAATAAGGTAAATTCATAATCATTTTATATAGAAACTGTATCAAAAAAATTTATATATGCAATTAAAATTGTAAATACGATCACCTCGACCGTCAACCTGCAAGCGTATTGGTAGGCTATAGGAAGGACTACAACGCATAGGGTACATACGTGAGTATTCTAAAATATATGTCACAAAGACCCACATTTTACAATGGCTCTAGGGTTACCACCTATTTTTGAAAAAGAATAGTACATATTTATTTTTTTAAAGGTATAAAAACATAGTAGTTTTGTTAATTTAAATAATAGTACACATTCATTTTGCATTATTGATTATGGATGTTTCCATCTTCTCATCTTTTCACATTCAGGACAGAAAATAATATTTCCGTGAAGTCAGAAGTTGCAGGAAAGGACAGAAAATCAAATGATTTCAAATGTATTCGTTAAACTTGTATCTGTGCTTTTGATTGTGCTAGCGATGAAAGTATAGTATTTTTCGTAGCGATGGGCGATTCCGAGATGTTTTAACAATCGAAAGAATCGCAGTCGTCAAGATATACAATCGAGTCAACAATCGACTCGCCGTTTTCCAAAACAATCGAGAGGTTTTTCGATTGTTTCGATTGTTGCATCAGTCAGTCATTCATCGGTCACCGGTCAGTTTAGCCGGACGGATTCGACTCGCTGCTAGTTGTTTACAAGCATCGAGCCGAGGTGTATGTGTCGCGATTGTTTGTCGAGCCGCTGTGGCTTTTTGTACTAAAACTAAAAAACTATGTTGCATACATTGCACAAGTTTATTCATTCATCAGTCATTAAAAATAGATGATTCGTTATACAGTTCAGTTATTTTATTTATTTTCGTGATTCCTTTCTCCTATAATACGTACGTAAGTTTGCTACTTTACATGCTTAGTTTGAACTCGCAAATCGCAATCACAAGACAAGGCCAAGTCCGGCCATCGAGATGTTCTAATATAACTCAAAACAATCGACTGAAATCTCTCGCCATCGTGCATACTCGCAATTCGCAACCACAAATTCGAGTTGAAATCGCGCCGAATACGAACACAACAACAATCGAGATGTTCGAACAATCGAGACAATCGAAAAAAACCTCTCGCAATCGCCCATCGCTAATTTTTCGTACTATATTACGTTTCTATAATATATAGTACAATTGATTATAATGTAGTAAGATACTGTATATTATAGTAAGGATGGGAACCCTAAATGGCTCCCCGCAGTAGCCGCGGGGAAACCCCCATGCTGTTGTCAAGCCACACTACAATCGGGTAATTCGTTAATTTCGAATGCGAAAGGCCCCATTATAATATACTTGCTATGTTTCGACCGGATTATCGACTAATAAAAATGAGCTTAAAATTTATGTTATATATGCAACAGTATGCAACAGCGGTTTATTATATGATATGAGGGAGTAACCACATACAATGAACATATAGATACGAGTACGACGAAAATTATGAATCAAGAAATACAAAGTCAGGTTGGCAAATGAACGTGAAGACCCACTCGAATTCATTTACTAAACTATCTGTCTACACTTCACTTGTGATATATTGTGCGATTAGGGCAGCCCAGCACGGTCAACTTAATAGGTTATAATAGGTTAATGTCATTTTAGTAGCTATTGTTGACAAATTACGATATTAAGTGACAACTAAATTAATGTTGCACGTTTTTAACTTTATCGCTCCTCTAAAATTTGGGAAATAAATTTGGTTGTGTTTAGTTACTACTATTTTTAGCGTTATCCTGTTTCCTATTATTTGGCTATTTAAGCCTAATGATTTGGCGAAGATGCTAATTTTGACATGGAGCGACTGCCGTTAGACTTCCACAACCCAGACTTCCCCTGGCAACTAGCAAAGGAAGCACTAGTACTATAAAGAGTTATATACAATTTTTAATGTAGGTACGGGACTTACCGCGATTTGTTTTTATATTTCCTCTACATTTTGGCGACGTTGCAGACCCCATGGTCACGGGATGACTGGAGGAAGTAGATAAAGCCGTTAAGGGCAGACATATCTGTCTATCCTCTTTCTGCGTCGCTTATTACTTATTACACACTACATTCACGGTGTCCTGTTGCATATCCCGACAACTGGGGAAGCGACGTTCAGTTGAGAGTATGTTGGGATTATGCAGTTCAATCCAGTGATTGACATCAGTTTGCAGAAGGTGTTCGGCTATGATGGACTACTCAATTTCTCTATTCTTGACTGCAGCTATGTGCTCCTTGACCCTTTGTGTCAATACACCCATATTTGATAAGGTCCAGACGATTGCTATCAAATAACGGCGGTATAATACGGTAGCTTTCACATCAGACTGGTCATTCTTTGCCTGCCGACATAGTATAAAAGCACGAGTAATGTGCATTCTCTTAAAAAAATTACCTCATTAGATTAATAGACCAATTATCACACTTTGATAACATATACGAAAAAAAAATTCTCGCATACTCGTAGCTATATAACGCAAATAGAAAGTAAGATGTCTTCGATAATGAGTTCATGTCGTGGTATGGTAACTAATGGAAGTTAACCGCAAGCTTAGCGCGTTGTGGCTGCCGGCTGAAATGTAGGCATAACCTTGTCACAGCCACGATTCATGTCACTACAGATGCATGAGGACATAACAACGTGTAGATACACTACATCACAGAGTTGATTTCATAGGCACATGCAGAGCAGGACCCGCATCGAATAAGTTTCTGCGATCTGGATGGGTGGTACGTTTCTATAAGTACGTTTCACGTTCGATACGTTTTTACGGAATGAAAAACAGAAAACCTCTGCTAATGCGAGATCCTGAGATCTGACACGGAAAATAAGAAATAGAATATCGACAAATTCTAAAATCGTCTGTAGCGTCGAACGGATTCGCGCGTACGGGTATTTTTCTAGAAAAACAAAGAGATGTAACGTAACGATAATTAATCATGAAAAATATACAATAGTTATTTATGTTATTTATGCAACTATTGGATAATATGCTGTATTATAACGCGAATGTAAAATAGTATCACACGAGAGTTTTAATATCCAATTATGTGCAGTTGCATACACAACTTTATCTATACCTATGACATGAATCCTCTGTAAAGAGTTCTAAAATCACAGGGTGTTACATGCATTATACTAGAAGTAGATAAGAAATTTGTTTCCATTCAAAAGTTTAACCACAGAATACAATTATTTTTCTTAAAGTGAAAACTTCATTGTGTACATTGGACACTTTTGGGATAGGGAAAAAGCACAGATCTTAAGTGACACGTTTATTGTACTTTTTTTTTCATGGTGACAAAACGCACATAGGTACATAAAAACCATATTTATTTAAAAAATATTTTTCAAGACCGCGAATTGAGAAGCAGTCAGAAAGCTGTGTAGTGCAATAAGCTATTAAGAAGTACACCGTCAACCGCGCTGGAATTCGTTATACCAACGATACACGGTTGCCTTGGAAGGGCCTTCATCCATGAATGCCATTTGAAGTCTTTCGTACGATTCGTCCGGTTTCTGGCGGCTTTGAAATCGTAAAAAATCATATCGCGAAAATGCTCCCGGCGCAGATCCATTTTTCAATGAGACACGATAATTTAAATTAGCTCGCAAAAAATGTGGAGGTAAATTTAGAAATTGGAATGTACTTATTTTTACTTATAAATAATCATATTTTAAAAATAGATTATAACTGGCCAGTCTTACATATATAAAAACTTTTTTTCGCAATACTTTCTAAGTGGCCTGGTATAATATTAAGGTAGTGCCTATTGATAGCAAATACCTAATGCAGTAGTTGCCGCTTAAGGAGCAAATATAGGTACTTTTTAGCAGGATATATAATTCTTTAACAGAATTATATATATATATATATTGTGTAATTGTTTAGTGCGTTGAAACCACTTGCTTACTAAATGAAATTTGAAACTCGAGCTTTTTATCATGAATTTATACACTCAATTTATCAAATTGATGAATACATTGAATAAAATATACACACACTAAATGAGACTGAGGTGAAGACAAGAAAATATTGCTAATTACGTAATGTTAAGGGAAAGATAAAGAAGGTTAGTGTAGTACTACTAAGTACTGATAGTCTTTGATATTATGAGGAGAAATTTGCCACCACTATTTAAATACATAGCCTATTTGGCTCACACTTCATAGTTATAACGGGACTAATACGGATGTAGATATGTTAATAGCTAGATCGGCAGCGCATGAGTGACACCCCTGGTGTCGCAAATGTCCATAGCCTACGGTGACGGTACGGTGTTTATCATCAGGTAGGCCGTATGCTTGATTCCACCTTAGTGGTAAAAAAAAAACTAATGTTAACAAAAACAAATTGAAAGACTCGTGTTGTTCAACGACTTTCGTCCATACTCGAAATGTGCCCCGCCCATGTCCACTTTTTCTTCACTATGACGGCCATGACGTCTTTAACTTTGGTCATACTTCGGATCCATTCGGTAGTGTTCCGGTTCCGCGGGGCAATCCCGAGCATTGCTCCCTCCATGCCTCTGCGCTACTCGGAAATTACTGGCGGACTTCTATGTAAGAGTCATAGTTTCCGTACTTTAGGCGATCACGGGCATGACACACTGTTCGTTGCCCCAAATATATAATTATATATATATATATATATATATATTTAACTGTAAAATAGCCCTATTAAATTTGTATACCTTTTTGATACTCCCTTTTCTTTAACTAGTAACAAACACTAGTAATGTTTTGTATTGTATTCACAGTTAATCGTGTATATTAGCCTAGGATTGAGTCGATCCAATTATAATGTAATTAATAAATTATGTAAATTTGTTTGGATACCAAAAGAGGGACGCCTGAGTTTTTTGGCAGTATTTTTATCAGTGCTCACCTAGTCATGAACTGCACGGTAGGGAAAAAATTGTGACGATTCCAAACAAATGTAGCCATTTTTACGGAATATAAAGATTTTGACTTTGACTATTTCCTACTTATTTTATTTGTGTAATATAAATCTTAAAATATTCTTGTGTGTACGAATCTTCGTACGTATTTTGTCAGTCTTTGTGTCTACTCACAATGTACCTAAAACTCTCGCCAAGCTTATATCTCCTTTCAGTTTCTCTATGGTTGACTGGATGAGATCTCTAATGGGATAAGTCCGCCATTGTACAATACTAATTTCTACCAAACCATGTACTTAATCATTGTAATGTTTATTATTGTACAATAAAGCTTTATACAACAACAACAATAAGATAAAAAAGATACAAGTTCTTTATTTGCCAATGGGACCTTACACTTACACGTCTTACATTTTGAAATATAATCTTATGTATCTTATTCAATTCTCTTACTTTACTTTTTTTTTAGTACCTCTACCCTAATGTTGTCAGGAAGAGATCGCATCGCTATACGACTGCCACTGTACCTACTGGTACTTTCTCATTTTTGCTTTTTTATGTATTTTCTTTTGGTACAATAATGTGTATTATATTTTTCCCATTGGACAAATACTCAATAGACATAAATAGATATTGTATCTATACTTTATATTCCGGGAGCAGCTTTATATGGCCAAATCGTCCACGCAAAACAAGTATAACGATAATTCTTTAGGTGGTATAGTATTATATATATCTGGTCTGGTGCTTCGTCTATTCCGGAGATAAAAGTCTATTGTAATCGACAGCAATATAAGAAGGTTCATTTCCGAAAGAAAACGAGCCGGCGGCCGTCTATGCCTTATCCAGATCTCCTTCGGATTGAAACTGCCGATTACTAGATCCCTTGGATTTAGATGAGCCAATTTACGTTCACTTTATAAATAGAATTCCAATAGCGCTATTAATACAGTGCCTAACTAATCAATATATTTACGACTTATTGTTTTGGTGCAATAAAGTGTAAAAATAAATAAATTAATAAATGTTAAAAATATTAAGATATTAGTATCGAATTTTTTTTTGCTATTTGACACCATTATTTTAAGATAGCAATTATTTATTTACAAGAACATATATTTTCTAAAGTTGACATGATTTTAGACTCTTTAACTTCAAATAGGTAGCAGTTATGGTACCGTTTTCTTCATAATATGTTGTAAATGTACGATACCTTTACAACAGTATAAATAGCGATCTTGAAATTTATCCCTTGATTTGCAGCCTCTAGGATCCAAAGTTGTAGAAAAAATGCTAAATATGACATATGAATGACATCTGAATTTATTGGATACGTGTATTTACAAGCATTTAAATTTTTACAGTAATCCCGCCGCATACGCAGATACTTTGTGGTATTAATATGATTGTACTTACACACACACACACACACACGTGTATACAGAAATGCAGATACACACCCTGTCGATTTCATTATTTTCGGTGGACAAAACTTATGCACTCATTTAATTTTATCACCACTTTAAATTGTGCTATTTGAAAATTTTGTTAAGAATGTTATTACATATTTTAGTATGGACTAAAATATGTAGTACCCATGCAAAGGAAACTGTGGAGCAATGTGTGGATGTCGGAAGGCAGACCTCAAAATTCAAATGTTCTGCAATGTGCCTTGTATGTAATTGTGGAAATTCTGTTTTTTTTTTTAATAAACAGAAAAATGTTATAATGACCAAAAGAAAATTTGTTTCCAAATTTTTATCTATTTTCGTTACATAATCACTTTAGTTCAATGGTGAATGTTACAATTTTTTGCGGTTAGCGTGCAAAAGTTAGACTGCGTGCAATTTGATCTGTGGTGTAGTGATGGCGGCATGCGGATTCTGTTCCAGATGGCGGACGACCGCAGCAGCCGAGGCAGAGACTACCGGAGCAGCCATGGTAGCGTCGGCATGTTGCACTTACTAACAGTAGTGGGTGGGTGCCGGCCGGCGCTAGGCCGCATGAACTAATTGGTGGCGGAAGCACACAAAGCAGGTTAGATTAAATTGCATGTAAATTTGACTTTCGCAAAACAACGCCTGAATCTATTAACTAAAAGTTAGAGTACGCAATTTTATTTTTTGGATGTCAAGACTCAAGAGTCCCTTATCCCGCGGCCGCTGTCTTGAAAAAGAGGCTGCAAATGGTTTTTACGCTATATCGAGCAGACCAAAAGAAAATTTGTTTCCAAATTTTTATCTATTTTCGATAATCACTTTATTTTTGGTTCTATGATTAAAAGTTATGGAAGCAAAATTATAGACAATTTAATTTGCAACAAATAATGTATTTTCTGCGCGCCGAATAGTTTGCCTTAATATAGTGTAAAAACCATTCGCAGCCCTTTTTTCAGGATAGCGGCCGCGGGTTGAGACCCTACAAACATAGATTTAAGTTTACACTAACCCCCTTTTGACATCAAAAAAATTAAATTGAGTGCTCCAATTTTTGTAACCCCAAAAGAGTAAAGAGTGGTTAGAAGTCGATCATCCCGTTGCGCAATTTTTAACTGAACATGGAAACTTAAGAGCTAAGCTCGTTTCGTTTAGACTTGTGTCATCGCCTTTATGCAAGTTTTCTACGACAAATAATGAATTCGAGCAAACAGCACATCATGTTCTCTGGGAGTGCAATCTCTGGCGTCGGGAAGGGGCGATATGTTAAATTCCTTGCATGTCACATCCAGGGTAGTATATTATTCTGATTTGGTGGCAACAAGGGAGAATTACCGGGCGTTTAGGCGGTTCTGCAACTATATTATTGGAATCGATCTATTAGGTAACAACTCACAGTTTAGGTCCCAATAGTGTTAGATATTTGATAATCCGTGGTGCACGGCAGACGAGCTTCACTTGACTAGCCATCTCTTTGAGGTTTTTAAATGCCTTATTTGCCATATTGCTGTCTCTCACTTTGCCAAGAGGGGAAGTCAATTCCAAAACTTCCTACTCCTACAAATTTCTTCTGATTAAATTCGTTGCGAGTTCCAAGGCAGCTGTAGTTTAATCCCCGGGACGGCAGTGAACTTCACTGTTCATTGCCTTTTTGTTGATCGCCGCTGTTAATTCTGGCTACACAGGAGACACAGTGGTGGGCCTGTCCCGATAAAAAAACCCCCCAAATGTAACTTTCCAATGAACTATTTTGAAAGAACCGCTTCTTTTGACACAGATGTGATAAATGCTTAGAAGAACTTTTTTGTATAGTCTAATTGATAACTGAATAAATATTTTGTATTTTTTTTTTGTATTTTAATTGAAATACCTAATGTTTTTAACGCAGTCGGAAACAAGTAACAAATCATCGTCAATGTTTAACTGCGTCAGTCTCTTAAGTTTCTTTGCAAATAACTTCGAATCATATCTTACCATATGAGGTCATCAATCATCAACAACGTCATTTCAGCCGAAGGACGTCCATTGCTGAACATAAACCTCCTCCTTAGACTTCTACAGCGATCGATCTTATATGACTTGCATCCATTATCTCCCTGCGATCTTCACATGATCGTCGATCTACCAAGTAGGCTGTCTTACGCTGAGTTTTCACGTTCGGGATCGCCATTAGAGAACATTTCTGCCCCAATGACCATCGCGGTTCCCCGAGCTATGTGGCCTGCCCACTGCACTACAACTTGCTGATCCTTAGAGCCACATCGGCAACTCAAGTTCTGCTACGGATGTGCTCATTTCTGAACGTATCTCGCATAGAAACTCCGAGCAAGGCTCTCTCCAACGCACGCTGTGCAACCTTGAGTTGCCGTATACCATTATAAGTGACCGTGTGCTGTAAGTCATCGCTGGGAACACAATGGTCGAAGATTTTCATTTTGAAACATTGACGTATTTTGTACAAGAAAATCTTTCAAAATTTCCCAAACACTACCATCCAGTTAGATTGGACGAGAAACTTCTTTCTGAAAGTTAGACTACTTTTTTTCCTAGGTAGGCATAGTCAATAACTTCGAGAACCGATCCAACTGAAACTAGAGTGGGTAAAAATCTTCGTTTTGTCCGTGTTCATCTTAAGACCCACTCGTTAGAATGCTGTCGATATCTTCCGAGCATTGCGGAAGGGAAGCGGCATCAACGATCTCCCCGGTGGCATGTACCGGGGTGTCTTCTTATAGTCCACAAACGCTAAGCATAGTGACTGATACTCTTCGGTCTTCTGTATAACCTGCCGCAGCGTATGTACCTATGTGCTATATGGTTGATAAGTCTTTCAGGAAATGGGTTTTTGTTCGGGATGTTGGAAGTCATCAAACCTGCGTCCAAGACGATTCGTGATGACCCTTGAAAACAGCTTATAAACATGACTCAAAAGAAAGATAGGTCTAGCTAGCTATAGTATATATAAAGATAGGTCACCCTTCTTGAAAAACACCACCACGATTCTGCTCCTTGCATGGCGATTTGATTGATTTGAAGGACCTTAGGTACTGGTTTTTCACCCGCTTTCAGAAGTTCCGATGTGATTCCGTCATCGACCGGAGATTTACTGTTTAAAAACCATCCTAATCTCGTACAGGCTGATGTGCGGGGATATCCTCAGCGTGTTGGGTCAATTTGGCTCTTGGGTCTGATGTCGAACCAGAAGTGGGTTCTGGTGATTTAGTATATTACTATCCATAGACACTCTCAATCTACCTCAAGATCTCATGTTTGGACGAGACAATGTCGCCACTCTTGATCTTCAGTTGCGTTAACTGGCTTTGACCAACAGACAGATTCTTTGCGAACATGGTCTCTTCAATAAGCTTTGTTTTGAAGAGATCTTGCCTGTATAGCTGCCTATACGAGGACGCATCCACTGAAGACTGCAACCTCATTTCTCTTTGAATTTCCATTAATCCGAGGGTTTGGATTGAAAACTTCAGAGGTTAGCTAGCTTTGACCAACAGACAGATTCTTTGCGAACATGGTCTCTTCAATAAGCTTTGTATTGAAGAGATCTGCCTGTATAGCTGCCTATACGAGGACGCATCCACTGAAGACTGCAACCTCATTTCTCTTTGAATTTCCATTAATCCGAGGGTTTGGATTGAAAACTTCAGAGGTTATCCGAAATCAAGGAACGAACGTATATGGATGAGTCAACACACACGGCTGATTGATGCTAAAATTTTAATAGCTTCACTCATCGGGCGTATAGGTTAAAATATGCTCCCATGGGTCAGAAAGCTTGATACTTAGGCGCCGTCAAGTGGTTTATTGATTTGACATTGAACTTTATTTGGACAAATAAACGTGACAACAAATAATTTGTTTATGGGGCGTTAAAAGCTTTAAATAATAGAAGCATAATTAACATTATAATATAATTCATCATCATTCCAGACTTCTACAAATAACCATTCTCGGGGGAACCTGACCCCTAGAGAACGCGTCCCCAGGTGGCGGATCGGGGAACGCTCGCCGGTGCTTCAGAAGAAGCACTGGAGGGTAGGAGGGAAATAAAATACCTCCCGCGGACCAACAGGTACTCCTCCGGCGGGCCGCTCGGACATATTCCGACAACGGGCCGACGAAGGACAGCGGCATTGGGCAGGATGTCGTGTAGAGGATGGCAGCGGAGGAGCGCAAGCCAACGATGGCATCCTAAACCCTTGTTAGCAAGAGGGGCTACTGTCTTGGCGTCAGGCGGCAGCCGGCCGTAAAACAAACAGCCAACCCAACTTCTCCTAACCATGAACAAGAAAAACAAAATAAAGAAAGGGTCTAATACTAGGGCGTCCCCCGGAAGCGACGTACAAGGCGATAAAAATGCAGCAAATGTTAGGGCGTACCCCCAAAGCGATGTGAAGAAACGTGGAACCGACGTACCAAAGGTCCGTATTGCCAGTTGGAACGTGGGCTCCATGACTGGACGCGGCTCGGAACTAAGCGAAACGTTGCTCAGAAGACGTGTCAGCATATGCTGCATACAGGAGACGAAGTGGAAGGGGTCTAAAGCGCGTAACATCGGAAGCGGCTATAAACTCATATACAATGGCATAACTAATAACCGGAATGGAGTAGGCATAGTGGTAGATGAGAGCTTTCAGACTCGTATAGTTGACGTAAAAAGAGTCAGTGACCGGATCATTGCAGTCAAATTCGCTCTTGATAACCAACCTTGTATGAATGTCATATCAGCATATGCACCACAGACGGGTTTATCACAAACTGAAAAACAAGCTTTTTGGGATGATTTGAGCGAAGTCATACAGTCTATACCCAGCGAGGAGTCGAAATACATTGGGGCAGATTTCAATGGCCATGTAGGTGAAACAACAACTTTCTACAGAGAAGTGCATGGAAGTTATGGATATGGAAATTTGAACCATGAAGGTGGCGATATCTTAGCCTTCGCAGCTACGTTCAATATGGCAATTGTTAACACCTTTTTCTCAAAGCGTCAAGAACATCTGATAACTTATAAGAGCGGAGGAAAATGCACACAAGTGGACTATATCTTGGCTGACCGAAACCTCTTGAAGACCTGTAAGAACTGCAAAGTGATCCCCGGCGAACCTTTGACATCGCAGCACAGGCTTCTGATTGCTGACTTTGTGACTAAGAGGCCAACAAAAGTGAAAACGGTCAGAGAAGCGAGAGTCCGATGGTACAAATTACACAAGGAGGAGGGTCGCCGACTCTGCTCCGACCTGATCGACTACATACAGGGTGTCAAAATGGAGAAAAACATAAATGCAGTGTGGGACGACTTTCACCATTTTACCCTTCAGAAGGCGTCTTTATATATGGGTGTCACAAACGGAAATGCGAGGGAGAATAAAGACCCAACATTGTGGAACCCAAATGTCCAAGAGAAAATAAAGACAAAAAAAGAACTATTTAAAACCTGGCAAAACTCTAAAAGCGAAAGTGACCAATTAGCATATCAACAAGCAAAGAAAGACGCTAAACGTGCGGTGGCACAGACCAGAGCTCTAAACAGAGAGGAATTTTATGCCAATCTGGAAAATGCTACTAACGACAAAGCTCTTTTTAAAGTTGCCAGGTAAAGACACCAAGACTCCCAAGACACGAAGGCGGTCAAATACATTAAAGATTCTCATGGAACACTCCTAACATCAGATCGGGACATTAATGGAAGATGGCGGGAATATTACTCAGACTTGCTAAATGAGACTTACCCCTGTGAACCGATTGAGATGCTACCGACAGTAGAAGGCCCATGGCCTGTCATCAAAGCTGATGAAGTCAAAGTAGCAGTTCGTAGTATGGCCAATAACAAAGCCACCGGCCCTGATAACCTTCCAGCTGAAATCTGGAAGAAACTAGGCGACGCTGGAGTATATTTCTTAACCAACTTGTTTAATAAAATTCCTGAGGAGGGCATCCCGCGTGGAGGAAAAGCTTCCTGGTTCCGTTCTACAAAAACAAAGGTGACGTAAGACTTTGTGGCAATTATCGGGCTATAAAACTTATATCGCACTGCTTCAAGATATGGGAAAGGTTGATTAGCGAGAGACTGCGTCAATTAACATCTGTGACTGAAAATCAGTGCGGCTTCGTATACGGAAAATCGACGACAGACGCCATTCATACCATTCGTATCCTGATGGAGTCCCACAGAGATAACAAAAAAGATCTTCACATGGTGTTCATCGACTTAGAAAAAGCCTTCGATCGCATCCCTAGACCACTTATTTGGCAGGCACTGCGTTCACAATATGTCCCCGAATGTTACATCCAATTAATTGCAGACATGTACAGCGGCGTCACAACGAGAGTGCGATGTCCAGCAGGAGTTGGTGAGGAATTTGAGGTTGAGGCGGGTGTTCACCAAGGATCTGCGCTCAGCCCTCTTTTATTCAATCTCGTGATGGACTACCTTACATCCAAAGTGCAGCAACCCACACCCTGGAACATCCTGTACGCGGATGACGTTGTGCTTACCGATGCAGATCCTGGAGCTCTCCAAGTGACACTGGAGAACTGGAGATCATCTCTGGAAAGTGCAGGGCTCAGAATCAGCCGAGAGAAAACAGAATACATGCACTGCAGATTCGCTGAAAACTCTACGCAGCACACCATGTATCTCCAAAACACAGCCCTGAAAACTGTCTCTAGCTTTAAATACCTGGGCAGTGTTCTGTCGGACGATGGCGATATTGACGCTGATGTGATCCATCGCAGAAACGTTGGATGGCAAAAGTGGAGAGAGTTAACGGGGGTTCTGTGCGACTCAAGGACGCCAATTCGTACCAAGGGCAAAATCTACCCGCGATTACATATGGGTCTGAATGCTGGCCACTAAAGAAGCAACATTCTGATATACTCCACGTGGCCGAAATGAGAATGCTTAGGTGGTCAGCAGGAGTCACACTATTGGATAAGGTGCCGAACCATTACATAAGGGGAACTTTTAAAGTGACACCCATACAAGGGAAATTAGCGGAGGCGCGGCTGCGATGGTACGGCCATGTTATGAGACCGGAAGACCACATGACACGAAAGGTTTTGAACATCCCGAGAGAACCGAGAAAGCGTGGGAGACCCCGACTCACATGGATAACGTCAATAGAAAATTATTTAAAAGCTAATAATATTGACCCAACGACGATCCAGAACCGTGAACTCTGGAGAAAAATGATTAGGAGAGCCGACCCCAAATAAAGATGGGAACAAGGCCGGAAGAAGAAGAAGATTCCAGACTTCTACAACAATTTGCCGCTTGCTTACATCGGCTTGGGTTGTTCGCTCACACCGCAGATTTATTTTACTTTTAGCATTCTATGCCTGTAATATATTCCAAACGAAAGGTCCATTTCGAATAATTTAAAGAGAACTTAACATGTAGGTACATAATCATTCTTCATTATGGAACTATCTAGAAGGATAAGTATTAATATCATGCTACGAATGTCATATTTAAATGTACCAGTCTTTTGATTAAATAATTTCAACAAAAAGCAGTTATTGTTACTGAACTATAATAAATATATAGCATTGCGGACTTTTGTTGGTAATGATGAGTATTATAAAGATGTAGCACATTATTTTATGTATCGTCAATAGTTTTCGTAGCGCACGCCAAGTAATGGCTCTTGTAGCAAAGTTTTTGATAAATTGGGTTATATTATTGTAATATTCGCAGGGATCAATTTTTTGAAAATAAATTATAGCCTGTTACCCGCTGATAACGTAGCTTTGTATTTGTAAAATATTTTTTTAATTATTTATTGAGTTTATCCATTACTAACGAAACACACAAAAAATCTAATCTTTCATCTTTATTATGTTAGTAGAGATAAAGAACGCTCAAATCAGTAGTACTAACCGACATATTCACGCATCTAAATCGTTAGTAACTCGCAAGCATTCAATGTAGAGTTCATATAAAGATAAACATGCTATGTCTTCTTCGCAATATACAGTTTCCTAATCCATTAGGATTGGCGGGGTCCGCTATGCGAGCCTAAGGATTTAACGAAAACACCGATTTTTACATGGGGCGACTGTCGTCAGACCTCCACAAACCAGAGGGAGAACCAGGTCTTTGTTAGGTTAAGTCACGGCTTTAGAAATATAATTTCTTGGACATGTGGGTTTTCTCACGATGTTTTCCTTCACCGCCAAGCAAGTGATAAATATGTACATAAATCCGAAATCACGAATTTAGTTGTACATGCCAAGATTCGAACCGGGGACCAGTTGGTCAATAGACCGGTTCCTTATCCACTGGGCTGTTACTACTAAAAATAAATATGTAAAAGATAGGTACTGACGAGCTCGGTGGCTCAGTCGTCGTGACGCGACTTTGACACCAACGCTCGTGGGTTCGATTCCCACACAAGGCAAACATTCGTGTGTATGAACATGTCTGTTTGTCTTGGTCTGGGTATTTTCTATGTACCGTAAAACGGGGTGAATAGACACATTTATTGACTTTCGAGTGGATTTTCTTATTATTTTCACGTGCTTGACTAACACTGAATGCAATTATGTTGTGAGTCTAGGTTAGAACTATTCATATAAATAATAATAACCGTGTATTTTTATTGATATTATTAAAAAAACACGAAAATTCTAGTGGTTTCTATTTAGCCAGGACTTGGGGTCAATAAAAACGACATAGGGGGCTAATAGAAAAAATTGCTAGGGATGTGTGATCTCAAATTTAGTAAATATTTTTTTTTTATACCACTAAGATAGTAAACAAGCATACAGCCTGCCTGTTGTCAACCATTGACTGCAGCCTATGGAAATTTGCAATACCAATACTCGAACGTTGCCAACCCTGTAAAAAACTTCTACACGTCCTTTTTGATAAACGGGATGAATCCTGCTGTAGTCCCTTGGGAAAACCTGGATTATTAGGTACCCACTTAATTTTACCCTGTAACGGTATTATTAAAATAAAAAATGTTGTTAGTTTTATTTCGGGAAATGTAATAATTGTCAATGCTCTGCGAAAATTTTTATTTACAAATGTTTCAACCTTGCTGCAGTTTTTAATGAATAATACCATTTGTTTTTGATAAAAAAAAATAACATTGATGTCAGTTATTTATAACCAGTGTTTTTATGATTATACATATAATTGATAGTTTGGGGACATACATACATACACACACTGACACACATGCACATATATTAAACATATTTAAATTATGCGAGGCAATAGTCACCCGTTCCTTACTATTTTCCTACACATAGCAGGTTGGGACAACCCTAGCTATTTTTTTTCTATTCGCACCTTCTCGTTTCTATTCCGCCTTTCCTGTTTCCATTGGACCCATATGACGTATCTATTGAACCCGTACTACGTGTCTATTCGCCCCTTCCTCGTTTCTATTTACCTCATACTAAAGTAAAAATCTATGCACTTATTATTTTCAATTATACCTTTTATGTTAAATCATAACTGTACTTTCAATTTGTTTCAAATGAATCCTGATGAAATAAAGAAAGAATCCACCACTTTCTGGTTCCCAGTGAAACGTTTTACTAATTAAAAATAACCAAGTTTTGAGGAGCTCAAAAGCACGACGTTTGACGTACAACATTTAAACGTTTATTTTTTCACTTTTGCCTAACTTCAGAACATATCGGTGTTGCCAACTTCGAAAAAAAAATGTTACTGTTTTAAAATATCAAGAAATTGGTAGATTTAATATTTTGAAGATCCATTTATTATGATATGAAAATCTTTCTTGAATTCGTTTCTATTCGCCCCGCGATTTCTATTCACCCCATTTTACGGTATAATAAGTATGTATTTACAAAAAAAAATGTATTTACGTATGTTTATCAGTTGTCTAGTACCCATAACACAAGCTTCGCTTACTTTGGGGCTAGGTGGCGCTGTGTAACTTGTCCGACAAAACTGATTTTTTTGTACGTCAGGAGGGCATACAATCATTCGGGCCACGTGATGTAAAATGGGTACCGTAGCCTATGAACGCTTATAGTACATCATCACTCACGCGATTTCACGTCTGCTGCCAACAACTCCCTGGAAACATACTGATAACCTCACTCACACCGGAATACAACAACACTTCGGAGAGTTGTTATTTGACTGCTGTTTGGAGAGTCAAAACACCTTTGTCCTGTGTGGGAATCGAGCCCCACGAGCATTGCTATCAAAATAGCGTTACTAATCACTGCGTCATCGAACACGCCAAATATCCAATATATATGGAATGTTGGCACCCACAAGTGATAGTTCTGGTATTGCAAGGGGTCATACGCTACGATACTGATTATGTACAATCATGCACTCAATCATTACATTAACTATATGAGGTAAAATATATATGCAATTTTTGTTATGGATAAGACAGAGAATATAAATTTCATAAAATATGTCTTAGACAAACCCTCACATGGCAAATTCTGAAACTCCGACCTACCTAAGTACCTAGTAGTAGTTAGTATCTAGTACACTATATACTTGTAATTGTGTACTGTACACAATTCATGACAGAAAAATTTTAACATGAAAGTCGGAGTGAAACAAGCATTTGGGCTGCCTGGTGGTAAACATTTAGCATAAACTATTGATACTAGTAACAACAGGGACATATTATAGAATACAATATTTAATGAGCAGTCAGACTGGGGAAAAATACCTTATATATACCTACTGCAACCAAGAAACTATCTGATGGAACATTGTGTTCACGCAAGTAAATTAAAAACCAGGAACCTACCAAATAGCAGCAAGGCTGCAACAAGTAGACATTTGCTTTCATACATACTTTGCAGTAAATACATCACATTAGGCAGGATATGATGCTTGTTTTCCACCTGGATGTACATAAATAAAAAGTAAAACACTTTTCCAAGTCCTAAATTTGTAATTTGGATACATTTTTACGAGATATAGCTCTTAAAATCCATACTTATGGTGACATTAGAAATAGTCGATAGATTCAGGGGTTACTTTGCGAATGTCAAATTTACAGGCAATATTAGTAGTGAGTAGTAATAGTTTAGATCAACATGCCTGACATTGGAAATTATTTTGACAACTTAATTGCACAATCAGACATTTGAGTCATTTAGACCTCACATAACTCCTGTGATTATTCTTTTTGTTACTTGTGAGTAAACTAATAAGTGAATTTAGGTAATTTACATACATTTTGAGAAAATTCTTTGGAATGCTGATTTAGGTTAAAAAGTTAAACAAAATATTATGCTTAAACTTAATGTTTATTCTTGGCTAGCGTCAACATTCTCAGTCTGCAAGCCCTTGATAGATGCAACGGGAACATATGTTACAAGAGTGAACAATTTGTTTGCTGAGTCCTCATCATCATTACGTCTTCGCGACAGCCTTACTCTGACTCTGAATGGGACATTTCTGCAATGAGAAAAATATACATGTAAAGTTATTTTCATAACATTCATTTATAAGGGAAATAAACCAGTGAAAAATGAAAAGAAAGGTGGAATAAATCCAGCTTTCTTTTTATTTTTGACTGGTTCATCATCTTGCATTGAGTCTCATTAAAATTCACTTTTATTTAACAATTATTTGCATCAATTCAGGCCTGTTGTATGCAAGTTGTCCTTGCATCTTTGGCGGCAGAACTACAACAAATGGTTACTGTAATGAATGAGGAAAGGAAAGATATGAAAATAAATGTAACAAAGACGAAAGCAATAGTGTTTGAATGGAATGAAAGTGTTACAAATCGCCAGATAATGATCGGAGATGAAAAAGTGGTACAAGGGAATGAATTTGTTTATCTAGGTTCTATGTTTACGAGAGATGGAAAATGTGAGGCCAATACTGAAAGTGTGTAAGCAGGAAACCGTACAAATGGTTTGTTGTACTCCGTGGTAACAATAACATATCAAGCAAATCACCTTGGTATAATTCAGGGTGTATTAATGCCAACATTGATGTAGAGCAGTGAAACATGGGTATGGCAGAAGAAACGTGACAGCAGGATGAACACCGTAGTAATGAGAGTACTGAGGAGTATGTGTGGAGTGAGAATGATTGATACAGTAAAAAATAGCATGATACGAGAACTTTGTGGAATGAAAGATGATGTAGTGACAAAAATTGAAAAGGGCTGAAATGGTTTTGTCATTCAGAAAGAATGAATGACAAAAGAGTTACAAAAGAAGTGTATCAGGCAAATGGAAATTTAAAAACGGGCCACCTAGGCCCATCCCGAAATTTCCATTTGCCTGATACACTTCTTTTGTAACTCTTTTGTCATTCATTCTACACATATATATCAAATTGGTGCACATATATATATATATATATCAAATTGGTGCACATATATATATATATATATATATCAAATTGGTGATGTGTTGAAAAAGTGCCAAATCTGCTTTTGATTATATATATAAAAAAGTACAAGCCAAAATAAGTACTTGCATGAAGAAGTTGATGAGTGTGGAAAAAGAGAGAGGGGTATGTTTGGATGAGTGCACCTGGCGTTCCATAGTATCTGCCTACCCCAATCAATGGGAGACCGGCATGATGATATGTATGTATATTATTTGTAACTAAATAAATAATAACATTAAGTGCCTACTTTTTCTTTCCTTGTGTTTATGGTTATATCTTTCTCCTTCTTTTGTCTATCGAGGCTATATTCCAAGATACAACTATATAAACTAATAAAGCCATTCAGATTTGATGTT
This sequence comes from Pyralis farinalis, assembly GCA_947507595.1. Lineage (NCBI taxonomy): Eukaryota > Metazoa > Arthropoda > Insecta > Lepidoptera > Pyralidae > Pyralis > Pyralis farinalis. Next base: position 22,240,089 of record OX382264.1, on the reverse strand, counting down.
CATGCATCATCTTGTACCAACAGTTTAGCTTCCCAACATTTGCTCTGTTAATGCTGTCAAATCTCTTGTTAAACAAAGGCAGTGTGTTTTCATTTTGAAAAATGTTCATTAAGCCATCACGCATCCTGTAGATCTAGGCCGGATATAGGAAAATGTACTCACAGCATCCTACATTTTGACAAGGCTTATTTGAACTAGATAAACAACAACTAAAACTACCATTTGTGTTTAGGCCATTTATGTACAAAAACAAAACTCAAAAATTTTAATTTCTAACCAAAACGGGAAATTTTCTAATGTATGGGATTTGCCACAGGTTAAAGAGAATGATGTTATGTAAAAGTGAAGAAAATCAATCTAAGTTCCGACTTTCATTCACATTCATGACTATGATGAAGATGATCAATTCATCAGCTAAGCTTGTCATCTGCTATAATGATTGTAATAAAAAACAAATATCTGTCAAATATATTCATTAAGAACTCACAATGTGCTCAAATCATTCCTAAATAATATACCATCACTGTCGGCATTATAACCAAAATAAAACGTCTACCCGCACTCACAATGCTAAATGTAATTTTGTCATATTTCAAAATCCAGGATTGACACTGGTATATATAAATATATAAATGGAACATAAAAATTACTAAACTTAAACCTACTTTAACTAATCCTATAACTTCACGCCAAATCCCTTACGGGGTAGGCAGAGAGAACCGAGCGCCACGCGACTCGATCCTTACATACCTCACTCGCTTCTTTCACATTCATTGCTCTTTTCATGCACGCTCGCCGGTTTCTAGGGCTCCTGACATCACCTTCTGATAGAACACGACCAATCTGATCATGATAGGTAAGTCTTGGCCTTCCTCGGCTCCTACATCCTTCCACTTTTGCATTGTATATCTATATTGTATATCTATATATATATCTATAGTATATCTATATATCTATATTGTATAGAAACTAATCCTAACTATATTGAAAACAAACTTGCAAAATTTTCAATAAATTCATTTACTGTTTTATAAGTGCAGTATCAGCATTATGGTAAGCAGAGTTAAGAAACGTAAAGCACACCAATGCAGCCTGACTGATGATTTCATCAGTCAGGCTGCATTAGTGAATGTGGAAAGTGCCTCCACCTCACAAAAATTCTTAATCTTACTAACCTCCTACGGTGTTGCTCAGTTACTACTTTTACTTCTTGTATTGCAAGTGTTCATAGGAGACAGTAACTATTTTACATAAGGTGGGCTGTATGCTAGTATACAGTCTCCCAAAATATAAATGAACCAATTTCAACAAACCTACACCAATGGTAGGACAGAGAGGATATGAAGATAAAATACACAAGGTTAACATGTCAGCTACACATGATCTATGGTGTAATGCTCATAGACGTAAGAATAAGGTTTGGTGCTGGTGTTAAGATGAAAAGTGGCATGGTATATTGGTTTAGGTAGACAGAAATAATGCAGGATAAAAGAAGTTGAATGAATGTACAAAACAAAAAAGAAAGTATCTGGGCGAAGAGTTACTTTAATAACTAATTTCGTAAAAGGATTTATATGTTGAAGCAACCAGTGAGGTTATGTTTATACTGTCACATAACTCAACTTCTACTTATTATCGTGTAAGACTTTGCATAAAGATATGGATAGTTACATATATACATTAAAAAAATCAATACTATAATAGCAGATACTGAATTAGGAACGGCTACTTTTCAATAAGATTTCACCCACAACATTGGTGGTAAAATTCAATGTTAATAAAATTAATATTAGAAATTTAACATCAAATATTACCTTAATACGATTTTCTAATGATAATTTATTGTATATAACATACCTTTCAAGCAATTCATATTTTAATAGGGACTAACCAAGATGGATTCCAAACAACAACAATGAACTTTTAACTTTCAGAGTACCTACAAATATTTACAGGACAATAGATTCAACGTAAACAGACAAGTGATTGCCTTACCTGACGCCCTTAGACCAAAGGAACTTATTCAGACGAGTGTCCACTCGAACATCAGGAGTTCCCATTTGTTTTTCGGCAAACTTTCTAATTTCTTTGATAGCTCGTGGGGCGCGTTTCTTAAAACCAACACCATGAAGACGTTTATGTAAATTCACGGTATATTCACGAGTAACAACTTCGTTGATGGCAGATTTGCCTTTCCTCTCCCCTTTAGGTTTCGCCATGGTGATCTGAAATAGCAAGTTGTTAGAAGACTAAATACGAGTGGCAATAGTACATATAAAACACACTGAATATAAATCTATATCAAATGCATTGAATTCAAGTAAACTTTTCATGATTTTCACAGATTATTTTTGAAAACACACACCTCTATGAAAATCGGCACAAAAAGAAACGTCAAGGAAACTTATTTGTCAAAATCAAAATGAAAATGACAGTCACTTTTTTTAATTTTATGGCAGCATGGCACAGACTGACATGACCTTTTCAGTAAACACTCGACGGACTTTTGCAAATTGGGAGGTTGTAATATCTAGGCCATTATTATTATAGTTCGATAACTTTTCTACCTATCGATACATTATTGGCATTATTTTTTAACTAGCCCGTGCTTGTACTGTTAATTATTTATTATATAAAGTAGAAACCAAAACGAATAGATTTGTGACACAAAAACTAATTCGTTCATAACAAGAGTGCTATCTATTCCGGGCATCATTTCATTTAATTTAAAAGAATTAGAATTTTTTTGAGTAACAAAACAATGTCAATCAATAATGTCACGTAAATACTTGATTAAAGAAATATATTTTCAATGGTCACCTTTCATAAAGGCGAAGAGGTTTTGTACGAATTTTAATATACCGAAAACGTTTAGTATCTTTTTTATTTTCTACATTTCATTGGACGGAAAACTAAATTAACATATTGCTGAAATTCCGATTTTCGATACTTATTTTATTCGAATGATATATGTCTTGAATTCTAACTCAATGTTTAACAGCATCTATGAGTGCTAGACGTTTTAAACTAAAAAAATGTTTCGCTTTTTTTGTTGTTGTTATTGTAAACTCTTTATTGCAAAAATATACATAACATAAACAGTTACAAATGTTTAGTATGTATTTTTTATATACAATGTTGGGCCAAACTAATATGTTCAATAATAAAATATTTTCTATGTCGGGATCTGAGTGTGAAGATATAGGTAAAAATATATTTTAACTGCCGTAACTTTGTGCACACTCTGACTAATACATCACAAGACCGACTAGTCTTCGATCGCAAATTAAGATGGCTAATAGATCCATTGAACTTGTCTCGGCAACGCTTGCATTACCAAGTATTATCGATGAAAGCAAAATTGTTGTCACAGGTTGAATTTCCAGGTGACAAAACAAATTATTCCCCAGGATAGTATATATAGAAAATATTGTATTAAAACAAGGTCTCCTGGATAAAAATGAGAATTGCTCAGAGATTAGACGAAGTACTATATGGTATTAAAGATAGTGTGACTAATTCAGTTTATAAATAAATTATTAAATAAAGTATAAGTGAAATACAGTACAAATACAAAAATTCTTTATTGTTCTCACACACACATATGTAATTTATATGAAATGATTAAAGAACAGTAACACCATGCAGTGTGTTTTAGCCTTTATCCGACAGAGTAAGAACTATGTCGAGTGAGGAAAGTGAGAGACAGGCAGCAACAGACGGTAAGGCGGCAGTACGGTTCCTGGGCGAGAGCCTGAGGACGACGATACAATGACGTATGTCGACATCAGGCAGTACTACATCAAAAAGGTCCCAATATCGCCACCATCAGTCTAACGTAAAGTTTGAATTTCATGACATACAACGCTGAGACGCCAAGTGATCGGTGTATCGATAGATAGCAATCGCCTCTGCTGACACATAATAGAGCACGAAATAAAGTTTATAAGAAAGTCTCTTAGAATTGGCAAGAATTTCATTTATATAGTTTAGATAAGAAGAGAGAGATGTTACGTATGTTGTAATGTATATATATATATATATATATGTGTAAGTTACTCTATTTCGTATGAACGTGATTGGATGCACGCAACTCATCATCATCAACCTTTATCTACTCACTGTTGAATATAGGCCTTCCCCAATGCCTGCCACCATATGCGATCCTCCGCTTTTCCTATCCAGCCGCTTTAGGCCGCTTTATTTATATCATCGGTAAATTAGATGTGGACGCACCTGTTGTGGAGCCGGGCGAGACAAATGGAGGGGTGCGCATCCATTAGAATCAGTTGTAGTTGAAGGATATCTAACGTGCACTCCCTCAACTTAAACCTAAAAAGTCGACAGGACCGGACGTTGTTCCATCGCATATATTTAAGGATTGTACTGGTGCTCTAGACAAGCCATTACTTGACATTTTGTTTACTCGTACCCAAATTTAATCACCTGTTCCGCTGTTGCCTCATTTGGAAATTCCCCAATTTGGTTCAATCGTATCGAAAATTTTGAAATTACAAATTGAATCCATTATTAATATTCGCCTCGGCGAGCAGACATGGACCCAAGCCTCTTTACCAATAAGGTATGGTGACTTGGCTACTCGAAAAATTTCAAGTATAGCTCTACCGGCCTACCTGACTTCAATTAACAGCACCCTTGATCTCGCAGGTAAAATCTTAAAAGTCCCCGTGACATAAACAACAAGATTGTGGGTTTAAATGAAGCCTTGAATGTCTGGTTAGCTGGGCCAAGTCCAAATTTACCGCCCACACAAAAAAAATTAAAGGTCTGGGACATAATAGCTTCTACCGCTATCCTTAATTCCCTGATGGACAAATCCATAGGTAGAGATAGAGCCAGGCTGTTGGCAGTGTCCCAGTTGGAGTTGGGACACTGATTTCACGCCTATCCCTCGCTCAACACTGGAACTTTCATTGACCCCAGTACACTTCGAATCGCCATCGGTCTATGGCTAGGGGCAGAAGTTTGTGTTGAATCGCAGAGTGGTTGCTTGGAGCTAGGAAATCGCTTACAATTCAACACCTCAAAATGTACGACAGTAACATTTTTTCAGGCACACACACCAATCCAGCGTTACTACAAAATTGACAAGACACCCATATGAAGTTAGAGATTTGGGGGTCCAAATCAATACTAATTTAACATTTCGAGATCACATCGTGAAAAAAGCTTTTAGGAATTTAGGTCTCGTGTTAAGATGAGCCTACGAGTTCACAAACATCAAAGCCGTTACATCTTTATATAATACACTGATCACAAGTCAGTTAGAAGGCATCTCAGTCATATGAGGTCCCCACGAAGTCAAGTATGCAAAACAAATTAACCAGATATTTTTATTTAATGCTTAAAAATTTTAATGCACCCCATATAAGATGTATCCATTCTACCAACAGTACTCTTAGGCATGGTAGGATATAATGAGCTCAAGGTTAGGAGGGAACATTCGCTGGTCTTATACATTTTTAAAGTAATCAGAGGGAGGATACATAACGCAGACATATTAAGCAGATTAAACATATCTGTGCCCGACAAGTACTTGGGGAGGCGTCGGCAACCGTGCCTTTGACTAGCACCTAGCGCGGTAGGACTAAACTACTGAGCGCAGCACCACTGACGCGCGCACTCCTCAGTCTTAATAAGAGAAATGTGGAAATTGACATCTTTGTTTATTCTAACAGTGAATTCACAAAGGCAGCATTGTGGACAATCTGTTACAAAACGACATGTTAATAGGATAGACTATACAAATGAATTTAATTACGGGGCAAATTTTTATTCTGACTTCTTTATGCCTTAATTCTTTGATGATATAATGATGTTTAATAGTTTAATTTTATTGAAATGTAATAAAGAGACTATATTTAGAATGTAAACTACGAACATAATATTAGTAATGTATTGACGATTGTTACTCTATCGCATAGAACAAGACTGTAAGGATAGGTGTGAATATTGATGAATAAATAAATAAAATTTAAAATAAAAAAACAAGTTTTCAAGGTCCAGTATGTTTAGATTTACGTACGGTAACAAATCACATATTTGTCCATGTTATTGTAGTATAACTATTACAAAAAAAAAATCATTTCACATTAATTGTGATTATTTGTGATATTAATCATATTCGGCATATTGGATGATGAGTGTGGATGAAGCGAGAGGGGGTTTTTTTTTTATATTGACTCAGCATAGTGGCTCCTCTTCGCCTGTTGGTAAGCGAAAGGGGAGCCCAAATTGCAGCGGCAGCTGACAAAGGGCTACGGTGTCCTGCCAGTTGACGCTACCATGCTGGCCCGCAAGGTGCTTCTTCACGCTTCGTTTGAAGGATCCCATGTTGTAGGAAGGAGGAAACACATGTGCAGGTAAGGCGTTCCACTTTTTAATAGTTCGACAGAGATAGGATTTGCCGAACTTTTTAGTACGAGAACAAATGTCCTCAACAGTGGAATGATGACATCGCAAGCCTGCACGTGTGGTTCTATGACGGAAGGGAGAGGGTGGGATAAGGGAAAATAGTTCTTCAGAGCACTCACCATGGTACAGGCGGTAAAATGTACTTAGGGAGCCTATGTCCCTACGAAGTTGTAGAGGTTCTAGGTATTTTGTGACCTCTTCGTCGTCGATTATGCGGATAGCCCGTCGCTGCAACCTAACGAGAGCCTCGAGAAGATACTGTGCGGAGCCGTCCCAGAGATGAGAGCAATACTCCACGCAGGCCCGAACTTGAGTCTTATAAAGAAGACAAAGTTGGTCCGGCGTGAAGAACCGGCGCACCCTGTTCAGGACTCCGAGTTTCTTTGAAGCTGTTAAAATGAGGCTCTCGATGTAATTTCGTTGGTTTAGGTCGCAACGAATATCCATGCCTAGCATATTCAGGCTATCGCGCATATTGAGGGTAGCGCCCTGAAGACTGGGAGTGGGGTGAAATGGGGACATTTTTGTTGTGAACGCGCATACCTGAGTTTTCTTGGCATTAAACTCAACCAGGTTATTGGAACCCCATTTACTAACGAGGTCCAAAATCCGATTAAGCTCAACGACAAGACTCTCACGCCTCTCACCGATTTCTGCCCGACTAGCACTAGGCCGCCCGAAATATCGCCCATGGACCGTACTGTCATCTGCATAGCAATGAATATTACCAAGTGGCAGTATGTCATTGATATGCAGAAGAAAGAGGGTGGGCGATAGGACGGAGCCCTGTGGGACACCGGCATTCACTGACATGAACCGCGAAGCGCGTCCATCTGCAAGGACGCGAATTCTACGCTCATGCAGGAAGCCAGCAATCCACTTACAAAGCTGGAGGGGCAGACCGTATGCCGGAAGTTTGGAGAGAAGTGCTTTATGCCAAACCCGATCAAATGCCTTGGCGATATCTAGGCTGACTGCCATAGATTCACCATATTTATGAATTGCCTCCCCCCAGAGATGCGTCACATATGCTAGAAGATCACCCGTCGATCGTTTCGGTCTAAAGCCATATTGACGACCTTTTACATAAGGAGTGATCTTCTAGGTAACGGATCAACTGATTGTTAAGGATCCGTTCCATGACTTTGCACAACACTGAAGTTACGGCAATGGGGCGGTAATTTGATGGGTCCGAACGGTCTCCCTTTTTGGGTACCGGCTGCACATTAGCCTCTCTCCAAGCCTCCGGAACACAACCAGTCGAGTACGAGAGACGAAAGAGGCGCGTCAACACCGGGGACAACTCCGCTGCACATTTTTCAGAACAATCGCTGGTATACCATCAGGACCACTGGCTTTACGGACATCGAGTGACTGTAACTCAAAACGGACATCACGCTGTCTGATGTGAATTTCTGGCATAACGGAACCACAGGAGGGTATCGATGGTGGTTGCGTGCTACATGTGTGCTTAATACTTAGCGTTTTTAAATCGCTGTCTTCGTTAGATAGACTGACTCATATCTTTATGAATTGTGATCGAATTTCTGTTTTTTATTCTCATAGGTGTTTGTTTTCGATATTTTTTTATATATCTCTATAAAAAAATAATAGACGTTTGTTCAAAAATGAAAAAGATATAGACTAATTTACTAAAACATAGCCGATCGATCGAAAACTCTATGTATTAACCTCCCGATTTTGTTAAAACCACGGCGATGTTCCTGAATAACGCCTTTAAAAAACCGAACATATTTAAGAAGATCCCAAGGAGGTAACTACCTAATGTTTTAGTCATGGGTTACGTTGTCGTTGTTATTTTTTTTTATACATCGGGAGACAAACAAACAAAGTTATCGTGACCTATGAATATTTGCAATAAGTACATTAAGTATCACTTGCGCGATGATACATCTGCTGCTAACATAGCAAAGTCTTAAGAGCTAATTTGTAACCACATTCACTCGCAAGATTACAACAATCCTGCTGGGAGTTATTTGACTGTCGTTTCCAGTGTGACTTCACCAATCAACTGCAATTTATTAACTTGAACCTGTACGTATGTATATCTTTACGCCAGGTCCCTTACGAGGTAGGCGGAGAGAACCGATTGCCATGAGACGCGGCCTTTACACACTTCACACGCTTCTCTAATATTCGTAGCTCTATTCACGCACGCTTGCCGATTCCTGGGGCTCCTGACATCACCTTCTGATAAAACACGACCAATTTGGTCATGGTAGGTTAGTCTCAGTCTTCCTCGGCTCCTACATCATTCCTCTTTTGGATTGTATATCTGTTTCGTCATTCTTTCGTCCTGCGTTCTTTCTACATGTCCGAACCAACGAAGCATGCCTTTTCTTATCTTAACACCGACACTCTCTTTCAAACCAACTCTTCCTCTCACATCGTCGTTACGAACGCGGTCAGCAAGCGGTATGCCACAAATTTTGCGCAATGCTCTCGTCTCGGCCGAATTTATTCTACTTTCATGCTTTCTCTGCCATATGCCAACTATATACATAAGAAGATTCCGGATTAAAAAGGGTATGATAGGGGTATTTCTGTGTAGACAGTTTTCAGTACATTTTATGAATATTGGCATATTATTTACATTTTTAAGTTGGTTTTAACAGTTTTTTTTATAGTTGCATGCAATCCCTCCCCCATTAATGTTTATCTGAGTTGATTGGGTCGAGGTATCCTTCGCCAGTATTTTTTCAGCACAGTTCCTGAAGCTGGAACATATAATTAAGATTTTCGAATGGTTCTAAACTGCAGACTTGGCTGTATGGGCTAGATCCCTTTGCCTTTCCCCTCGGTAATAAAAAGAACCATCAATGTTTACTTTGGTTTACTTCCATTTAGAATAGAGATGAGTCGTAACAGGTTAAATGTGATACCTGTTATATCTGTTACTGTTATATGAAAATAACAACACTAATTACCTGTTAATAAATAACAGCGCGCTCAGACCACAATTACATAGGTCCTATTGCTAGAATTTCTTTTCTAATGTCATAAATTATCTTCTTAGCGTTATTCCGCTTCCTAAACCACATGCATTGGCGGGGTTCGCTACCTAAGCCTAAGGATTTGGCGAATATACTGATTTTTACATGGAGACCACTCCATGTTGTCAGTTCGCCATAACCCAGGGGAAAAGCGAAACCTTGCCTAGGAAAGCTCACAGGTCTTTCGAAAAAGAATTTCTTGGTCGTACGAGTTTCGTTACGATGTTTTTCTTCACCGCCGAGCTAATGATAATTACAGATATAGGTATTTAAATCCGAAAAGACGAATTTACTGGTACATGCCAGGTTTTTTTATACAACGTCGGGAGGCATACGTCTCACCTGATACAAAACCGTTTGCGTAGCCTATGAACGCTTGCAATACGTCAAGTATCACTCGCGCGATGCCACTTCTGCTGATAACACAGCAAGTCCTTGGGAGCTTTTTTTTTGTCGGACAAATTACACAGCGCCATCTAGCCCCAAAGTAAGCGAAGCTTGTGTTATGGGCACTAGACAACTGATAAACATACGTAAATACATTTTTTTTTTGTAAATACATACTTATTATACATAGAAAATACCCAAACCAAGACAGACATGTTCATGCACACAAATGTTTGTACTGTGTGGGAATCGAACCCACGAGCGTTGGTGTCAAAGTAGCGTTACAACGCGTTTCACCACTGCGCCACCGAGGTCGTCATTTTACTGGTGTTTACTGGTGACCTCACTCACGCGCAGGAACACAAACCCTATAGGGAACGTTTTTCAATTTCTTGTTTGCGGATTCGTACTGCGGACCAGTTGGTCAATAAAGCGGTTCTTTATCCACTGCACTATTATTGTTCTCGATGTTACAAATTATACATATTCTCGCTTAATCTTTACAACACAATTAATTTTATTAAACAGGAACTGTTTCGAAATACCTAACTTAAATTTTCTTAAATGCCTGCCGCACTTTTTTAAATGCCTGCATGAACTACATACTGATTTGTACAAACCAACTTTTTTGTAACAATATTTGTCAATAAATTCTTTATCATCCTTATTGTCATAGTCATAAAGTCTTATGATGTTGAGAAAGTTGAGAAACGTATCAACCAATCCCAACTATCCGTGACGTCTTCAAGAAAAACTCATTCGGATACGCTTATGTAAAATTTTGAAAATTGGCGTAAGATCTTTGTATGTTTAAAAAATGTACTAACTTCATCTTTAAGGAAGTTAAACAAACGTTAATATATTAATGCACGTAATATTTAAAATTACTTATTTTAAATTCATTTACTTGTTTTGTGGCAGTTAATCAATCAATAATTAAAAACTGATAAAAACCGTTTATATTGATTAGGTGGTATGAATCCGAACAAGTAACACCGATACAAATTATCCGACTAATTACAGACGATGTTTTGCTTTTTATTAAATGTCTTGACGTAACCTACGTTCCTATTTGTTTAGGTAACAAAATAATAGGTGCGTCTCGTTTTTGCGAGTGTAATTCTTGGCATACAAATGAGACAGAAAAAAGTACTGTCTATTGAATATATTATTTGACTAATTGCAAACGGCGTTTTCCTTTGTATTAAATGTATTGACGTAATCTACCATCATATTTGTTAGGTTAACAAATAATAGATGCATTTCGTTTTAGCGAGTATAATTCTCGGTATACAAATGCGATGGCAATAAATAATACATTTGTGCAAATTATCTGACTAATTTATGATGACGTTTTGCTTTTTATTAAATGTTTTGACATAACCTACTTTCCTATTTGTTTAGATAATAAATAATAGGTGCGTCTCGTTTTAGCGAGTGTAATTCCTGACATACAAATGAGACAGCAATAAGTAGTATCTATTGAACATATTATCTGACTAATTGCAAACAACATTTTGCTTTTTGTTAAATGTATTGACGTGACCCACCATCTTATTTGTTAGGTTAACAAATAATAGATGCGTCTCGTTTTAGCGAGTGAAATTCCCGGTATACACATGAGACAGCAATATGTAGTGTCTATTGAACATATTATCTGACTAATTGCAAACGGCGTTTTCCTTTTTATTAATGTCTTGACGTAACCTACCTTCCTATTTGTTTAGGTAATAAATAATAGGTGCGTCTCGTTTTAGCGAGTGTAATTCTCGGCATACAAAATGAGACAGCAATAAGTAGTGTCTATTGAACATATTATCTGACTAATTACAAACGGCGTTTTCCTTTTTATTGAATGTCTTGAAGTAATCTACCATCTTATATGTTAGGGTAATAAATAATAGGTGCATCTCTTTTCTGCCAGTTATATTTCCAGTCATACAAATGAGACACAACGATAAATGATACATAGTTCTCTGTCTAAATACTATATACCTCTCCTTTCATCCTTTTATGACTTAGGTAGGTACCTGACCTGTTATGGTAGAGATTCTGTTACATGTGAATATTGTGGTCGATCTATGTTGCGTGTCGTCGTTTGTGCTTGTTATTTATATTAACAGTTACTTTGTAATTTATTTAACAGTGGCTATCTGTATGTTTAAAATACCTGTTAGTTTTATGTGTTACGATAAATACGCCTCACTCCTAATTTAGAAGACTTCTTCCCGCGCTTTTGACGGGTGACATTGTTTTTGTACTTGAAATTTTTACAATTCAGTGTAAAATTGGTTTTGTGTGACAGTTTCGATAGTGTTTTGTGACATAAGTGCTTGTGCAATTGTACAATAATGAAAAAACTCAAATATAACACGTTTATGCACTTTTTGGAAGACGTGAATAAGTTCATCAAGAAAATCTTGTAAAATTGCTATCGTTTTACGGGTGGTAATTAAACTGGGTTGATTGGGTCGAAGTACCCTTCCCAAGTATTTTTTGAGCACGGTTCCTGAAGCTGGAACATAGAATTAAGATTTTCAAATGGTTCTAAGCAGATGAGGTGGCTGTATGGGCTAGATCCCTTTGCCTTTCCCCTCGGGGATAAAAAGAACCAAAAAAAAAAATTACTTCCATTTAGGATAGGGATGTGACATTAATGGAAAAGAATCGATTTAATAAAAATCGATTTTTCTTTATTCAATATTAATCGATTTGTCAATAATCGATTTTAATGAAAATAAATAATCGATTTTTGCGAAAAAATCGATTATTTCTATTATTTAAAATCCTACATGTTTTTCATATTCCAATAATAAACCTAAGAGATTCATATTAACAATCAATCAGATTAAAAATCAAATAAAAAAATAACCAATTCAAAACTAAAAATCAAAGCAAATGTTCTTTTAAACTTTCAAGTTAAGGAGTAATGAAATCAAATATCATTATTGATTGAGAATTTGTTCTCAGTCATAATGAAAATGAAATGAGCACCCCAACAAAATGACAAACTTATTGTCGCAAAAAATAAAATATAAATCAAATAAAAAAAAAATGTAACAAATGTCCAGTCCTATTTTACATGTGACTTGTATTAAAATAAAATACTTAAAATAACAATTAAAAAACTAAACGACGACGGTATGGTCTCAAAAACAAAAATATGAAACAATTCTTTTGTTAATTTTTAAATTTAAACAATAACAAAATTAAAAATAATTACTGTCACAAATGTCACGCCCCATTTTACATTTGACTAGTATTAAAATAAAATACTTAAAATGACAATTAAAAAATCGGCCAAGTGCGAGTCGGACTCGCGCACGAAGGTTTCCGTACCATTATCTATAAAAACGGCAAAAAAAAAACACGTTTGTTGTATGGGAGTCCCCCTTAAATATTTGTTTTATTTTAATTTATTTATTTATTCTTAAAGTGAATATATAACTAAATATTCTGTGAAAATTTCAAGCGTCTACCTGTTGCCGTTATCAATATCGAGCAAAAATGAGCAAAATTCACGTTTGTTGTATGGGGCCCCCTTAAATATTTATTTTATTCTATTTTTTAGTATTTGTTGTTATAGCGGCAACAGAAATACATCACCTGTGAAAATTTCAACTGTCTAACTATCACGGTTCATGAGATACAGCCTGGTGACTGACGGACGGACGGACGGACAGCGGAGCCTCAGTAATAGGGTTCCGTTTTACCCTTTGGGTACGGAACCCTAAAAACTAAACGACAACATTATGTGTTTTACTGTTAGAAGACATTTATATTGTTTACCAACAACTATATTATCTCAGATCTCAGTCACTACACTGAAACTAATTTACACGCATACATACCTACAGATGGCGCCGTTTTTTATATAATCAACTTGTAAGTAATAATGCTTCGAGTTTTTTCGTTCGGCCCATAGATGGTGCTATTTATGAAAATCGATTTAATCGCGTAAATTATTTAATCGATTTATTAAAAATCGATTAATATTACTTTGAAAATCGATTATAAAAAATCGATTATACAAAAATAAAAATCGATTAAAAGAAAAATCGATTATTTTTTAACATCCCTAATTTAGGACTTCTTCCCGCGCTTTTGACGAGTGACATTGTTTTTATAGTTGAAATTTTTACAATTCAGTATAAAAGTAGTTTTATGTGACAATTTTGATAGTATTTTGTAACATAAGTGCTAGTGAACTTATACAGTAATGAAAAAACTCAAATATAACACGTTTATGCACTTTTTGGAAGACGTGAATAAGTTCATCAAGAAAACCTTGTAAAAATGACTATCGTTTTACGAGTGGTATTTAAACTGGGTTGATTGGATCGGGGTACCCTTCCCAAGTATTTTTTCAGCACAGTTCCTGAAGCTGGAACATAGAATTAGGATTTCAAATGGTTCTAAACTGATGACTTGGCTGTATGGGCTAGATCCCTTTGCCTTTCCCCTCGGGGATAAAAAGAACCAAAAAAAAAAATTTACTTCCATTTAGGGATGAACGATACCTCCAAGGTATCGATACTTTTACTCGATACAGTATCGGTGTTAAAGTATCAATACCTACTCGGTATCGATTGAAAAGTATCGATACTTACTCATATCGATACATTTTTTTGTTTAGGATAAATAAGAACAACAAAAATCGGCCAAGTGCGAGTCGGACTCGCACACGAAGGGTTCCGTACCATTATCTATAAAAATGGCAAAGAAAATCACGTTTGTTGTATGGGAGCCCCCTTAAATATTTATTTGATTCTATTTTTTAGTATTTGTTGTTATAGCGGCAACAGAAATATATCATTTGTGAAAATTTCAACTGTCTAACTATCACGGTTCATGAGATACAGCCTGGTGACAGACGGACGGACGGACGGACGGACGGACAGCGGAGCCTCAGTAATAGGGTTCCGTTTTACCCTTTGGGTACGGAACCCTAAAAAGTATTGGTATTATTTATTCTTGAAAGGAATACACGTATACTAAAATTTTAAATGTACACGCAATTTGATCTTATACTAACTGCTGACGGAAAGATACTTTATCAACACAAACAATTATATTAATAAAAAACTTTAACGAAGACAACACCTAAAGGAATTACCAATTTACGAAATATTCTAAGTTTGGCATGCACAAACAAGACTGCCAACTGCGCAAAACTGTGAGGAAGTGTTCAAAAGTTCAATATATTTTCACGCGAAAAAGATGTGTTTTAAAATGTCAATATTAAATTCTTAAAACACATTTCTGTCAACATAGATCGACAGGTTACAGGCTCACAGAAGGCTCTTCAACCTGTTTAAAGAAAATCGTGACATTGGCATACCGATACCAATGATGTTATAAAAAAGGTACTTACGAGTACTATAATATCATTGACCGATACGAGTACTTTCAAAATTTTGATCGATACCTACTCGATACTCAGTTTCAAACTTTTCAAAGTATCGATACCAAAAGTACTTGGTATCAGAAGGAAAGTATCGAGTAAGTACTTGTATGTACTCGTATTGTTATATTCCTACTTAGATTTCTTTCTTCCAATTTAATTTTACTAACGATACATATAATAATATCATCAAATTCAATTGAGGATCAAAGAAAATCATATCGAAATTAGAATTTATAAAAAGTACACTAACTTAGTAATAATAAATGGCAGAAATATACAAGTAAGTTAGATTTTTTTAGGTTAGAAATACAATAACCAGTGTTATTTCTAGCTAGATTTACGAAACGTTACCCCTTAGTGAAATCATTTTCAATACCAAATCAGTTCAAAAGTTGTTAGGTACCGAGGTTACTTGCTGCATCTAAACAATCCAACTTTACGATATTAATACTTGACTTGACTTTGACTTAATATTCCATTTGGCTAGGTAAATATTACCTACTGAAAATGGTTACTGATAATAAGTTGACAGGATTTATAGCAGTGTATATTCATCCTCACATGCTGAGAACATAATGGTTGCATACTGTGACATGTCAGAGAAGTTTCTTCCGAGAACTGTAAGTTGTGGAGAACCCTCAAATTAACTCCCAGCGGAGGTTTTCAAAAGGATTACAGCATGGGGTTGAAAAGCATGAGAGTAGAATGGTCGAAAACGCAAGAGTAACATCCCTGGTGTTAATAATGTTATAAACATAGACAACTGCACCGGTCGCGAATGGTGGGAAATTCATCTTCACACGCTGGAACCGCAGCAGTTGCGTACTGTGCGGTGCCAGATAAGCTTTTTTCCAAGAACTCTCAAGTTGTTGAATTCTCACCTAAGGCCTAGCGTTATATATGTCCATAGGCTACGGGTAACTGCTTACAATCAGGCAGGCTGTACCCATGCTTGCCACCTTAGTGATATAAAATAAAAAAAAGGTGGTATTACTAGTATTAATGTAGCTGATTCAAACATAAAAAAAATTGGCCAAGTGCGAGTCGGACTCGCCCACGAAGGTCTGTTAGCAGAGTTGGCATTGTGCAAGTGATATTTAATATCACGCAAGCATTCATAGGCTATGGTAACTTCTTTACATCAGGCGGTCCATATGCTTGTATGCCTCCTGACATTTAAGTATGAATCCATCAGATTTCAAATCAACTGACAATTGCATACTACAAACATAACCAAATCGTTGAACACCTCAAACAACTTTTTACTACTGTTAAACCCATTCTATCGCCAGTACCTTTGGAGATTTGAATGTTTTCACCTGTATATAGCGTATAATTATAACAATAACTGCTGACTCCACACAGAGCCCTATGCTAGTACCCAAACCTCACTGGGTTAGCATTTATAAATTGTTTGATCCCATGAAGACCTTTGTTATCATTTTATCAAAAGTCACATTGGATTCAAATATCCCGAACTCTCTAAATTCATTCCCTTTATCGATAAATATGCAATTTTTGAGTTTTAACAATATTACAAATTCTCAAGTAATTGAATTGGGGGGGAAGGTTAGTGTTGGTTTCAGTGGGGTGTGTTCATGCCAGTGAACGCACTTCTATAAAATGCAGAGAATACCAGAAGCGAAAACGTCTAGTAGGAGTAGACTTTTGCCGCACACTGACAAGTCCTAATTACACACGTCCACGCCATTACTGGGATGCCGCCGCAACCTAGTAACGGACCCACAGTCGTGTGGTCGTCTCCCCTGGGCAATGCTGCATTCCAGATGGAGCTGCCCTATTCTCTAACCTCCGGATTGTAGTAGCAAAGTGTAAAGGGCAAAAGCGAGCCTTCGGCGCTTAAACCGAACCCCCTGGCTAGGGGAAACAAACCCTGAAATAAAAATAAAATAACCATGGCAGCAAAACCGAAAGAGTTAATACCCCAGGATGCCGGCGATGCCGGAGAATCCCTCCCTGAGCCTGACTTGGAGTCTGACTCAGGCAGCCCCTTGTATTCTGGGGGGGGGGGGCACAGTTTTGCCACAAGTGGATTTGCCACAGGAAGAGCGTACACAGACGTCTGAATCAAGACTTATACAACAGACGTTCCACAGGAGCATGTTTAATACAAGACCACGTAGTAGCTCGCTAACAAGTATCCCATCATCGAGTAAACAAACAAAAGTGGCTCCTAATCCAAGTCTAACTACACTCGGCACCACTTCTTCTACAAGAGACAATGACGATGGATTCATAAAGGATCGAAGCGAAAATGTCACTGGGCCCCCATCTTGGCAACGAGTTCCAACAACACGAAGAGAAAGAAATTATCAAATACACCATCCCCGGAAACAATCAGAACATCTAACAGGTTTGATTAGATAAAAAGTGACACTTAAAAACCCCGAGGATTTGGAAATCTGGAAAAGGCAGCGGAGGAAATCACTACCCTTATTCAACAAGCGTGTTCCCTGAATACGCCAAAGGTACTGCAAAAACCAGTAACAGAAAATTTCCCAATAACAATTAGAAGGGAAATTTTGGAGAAACGCAGACTGCGACGAGTTGGGCATCTTAGCAGGCAGATGGAGGATAAGAAAGCTTTCAATATAGCTGCATCAAAATTAAAGAAAACCATAAAGGACTGGCACAATACTGCCTTGGAGGCAAAGTTGACTTCTCTTACTGCAACAGAGGCGACTAACTACTCACTCTGGAAGTTCACAAAGTCGTATAATAGAACCCAGGAAATGAAACCACCCATACGAAAGACTCATAACACCTGGGCTCGAACACCAAAAGAAAAAGCTGATACCTTTGCTTCGCATTTGTCAACAGTTTTCATACCCCACAATACCGATAACCGACACATAGAATATGAAATTGATCAGATCTTAAATAGCGATCTCCAGCTTTCTCTACCACCAAAACCAACAACACCGCGAGAAATATACGGGATTATGCGAAGCCTAAAAGATAAAAAGCTCCAGGTGCCGACCTAATAACGAAGGAGGTACTTGTACAACTCCCAAAAATGGCAATAATGTATCTAAAGTTTGGATATATGGGATCCAGCTGTGGGGTAGCTGCAGCAATTCAAACATCTCAGTATTGCAACGGATGCAAATCATTATCCTCCGAACAATATCACAAACCCCACTG
This sequence comes from Pyralis farinalis, assembly GCA_947507595.1. NCBI lineage: Eukaryota > Metazoa > Arthropoda > Insecta > Lepidoptera > Pyralidae > Pyralis > Pyralis farinalis. Next base: position 22,221,681 of record OX382264.1, on the reverse strand, counting down.
CTTGTCACCAATGACGAGATCCACACAAACCTCCAGATAGCCACTGTCAAGGAAGAAAAAGTACCAGAGACGTTTGGAAAATCACCCCAATGCGCTTGCTGCCAGACTAACATGCCAGAGCTACACGAAAAGGCTTAAACAAAAGGACATACTCAAATTGCATATTCCATCTAGCTGACCTGCACAACCAAATGAGTAGATGTCTCTACTGGGAGATACACTCTGTACAAAGCACTCAGCCATCAACAAACCTGTTTATAGTCAAGAGACTGATCACAGATAAACAAACAAAAAACAAAAAAAGTAATTGAATTGAATGGGTATAATATGTTTTCTAAATAAGTGATTTCACGAGTGGCGGTCGAATCCTAATATTGCAAATGTTTGTAACATTTGCAATATTAGGATTACGGTTTATAATCATGATAATGATTAATATTTGCTTCATGAATCCCAAATAAAACATTTGCATGTCACGACGACAATCTTAGCTGTCAACTCAATAAAAACCAGTTGAGAATGCGCAAGCTTGCATTGCCAGAGGACCACCTGGCTCGTCAATTATATTATAACAATTCAATTATTTTTTTTCGGCCATTTTGACCATGTTCCTTAAGAGATAGGAATGGTGTTCTTGAACATTCCTATTCTACTTTTTTATGCTGAATCTGAAGTCAAAATTCGAATATTCGAAAAAAACGCACACACAGGCAAATGTATAGATTTCACATAGGAACAGTGTTGTACACTATGTGTATATACTACATGTATGTTGTCTTAGGTTTTCGCGATTGTTACACATTGAAATTAAACTATTTTTAACTATATAATATATCCATCCATGTCGGTAAATGTAATAATTGAATAACTAATGTAAGACAAATACCACCTTAGTCTTTCCTGCGACCACGGACGCTGCAAAGCGTTCGAAACGTCAGGTTTCAACAAAATAAATAAAACACGCGATACTTCCGTTAAAAATAGTTTAATTTCAATACATGTATGTTGTATGCTAATCTGCAAATTGAGGCCGCGTGGTGGCGTCTGCTCTAAACCCCATCGGTTGAAGGGATACCTGTATTCCTGCAGCGGGTTGAGTAATGGTTGCTGTGGTGGATTGTAACTATATAGCGGTAAAATCTGTTTGTATAGATGTTGGGGTAAACATGAGAAATACTGATAAGTTTATGAATATTATTATTTCGCTAAAAAGAAGCTGTGATATTCCTGGATGCTAATAGGATATTTGTACGCTTAGGATTCCTGGGTAATTTTGACAGGCCGAAATTCCACGCATGGAGACGTGTTCTTCAGCTAGTTTATTATAATTTGTTAAGCCATAATGTTGCAATTACCGTACACACAAAAATAAAATTATGTTAATATAAATTACTATGTTCATGAATTGAACAATGATAAGAAGTGAAAATAATGCAAAAAGTTTACATATGAAATGTAAGGAAATTACAGTGTCAGTGAAAATAATTATTTGTGATTAATTTAACAGGCTGATACATCCAGTGAAATACTTCAATGACTACGTAACTCAAAACATACGGCCAGATGGAAGAAAATTTAGTGAACAAAGAAACATTAAGTTGAATGTAGACTCTTTAAAAACTGCCGACTCCTCCGCTGTTGTAAAATGTGGTAATACCACCATTGTCTGCGGCATCAAATTGGTAAGTATAATACTATCTCTACTATATTATATCTTTACACGTCTCTTGAGGGGTAAGCAAAACTGAGCACGACCACTCCGGTTCTCCGGTGCGTAAACAACTTATTCGCATCTTTAACTCTTCATGCACGTTCGCCGGTTCCAAGACTCCTGACTTCCTTCACCTTCTACTAAACACGAAGAATTTGGTTGTGGTAGGTGAGTCCCGGCCACATCCTTCCACTCTTGCGATGCTAATGTAATATATAGCATCATTAATATTTTTCGCAAATGGAAGGGTACTAAATACCTTCTCAATAAGTCTGACTGAGGAAATACCTTCTTTAAAAAAACGAGTGTGCTTTAGACCACATGACTGAAGTAAAACTTCTTTAGCTCCATAGTGTGATACAGACAATAGGCCTGCACTGTGTCTTAGATATACGAAACTTAACTCGCTATGAGAGAAAGAAAATGTATGCTCGCACCTCTCTCTCTTTCCCCTACAATAATATACGAAACGAAACTCTCTCTCTTTCTATCTTCACTAACTTATATCTCCCTCTCAACTTCCGTTCGCCTCGCCCGATCACACTTTTCGTAACGCTCTCGTCACGCATTCACCAGCTTACTCCCCAAGTCAAGCATGCGTAAAGAAGTTTTACTTTAAAAAGAAGTCTAGCCAAATGATTATTCGCTAGCAGGTTGTATTTTGTATAGGGTGTCAAAGCACGATGGTACTTTTTTGTAATTATATGTAGGTATAGACTGTGAACGCATCATATAAGGCCATTTCATGTTTGCCATCCGTCGTCACTACATATTATACATTCTCTCTCTATCTCACCCTCACATTGTTTGCAATCATTTCAAATGCTTAAATGTTGATTGAAAACCTTATAGGAATAAGTTTGCCTTTGTACTACTATGTTCATGTTATTGATCTTCGTTAAGGCGTGCACAGACGAGGGGCAGTCCTCGGGGTACTTTATCGTCCGTCAAATAGATCACTAATGCCCAGTTCCTATATTAAACGAATCGTTATTGTACTTCAGTAACCGATCGTTTTCGAGTTACGAATAACGAGTCGCTGCAGACGTTTTTCGAAGTTATTTCGTTCGGTACCTGCGACGAATCGTAGGTAGCCGGCTAACCGACGGCACTCACTGTGTTCCCTAACAAAAAACGAACAAAATATGTTTATGTTACGTGTATGATAATTTGATTAGGGAAGTTAGTATCCTTAGTTATAATAGTTCTATGGATTTGTTATAGAAATAATTATAGGCAATAATTAAAAAAATATTTTAGCTATTCCTAGTAAAGTAAACGTAACGCCACCAATCCCAACGCATTGGATTATTCCACTATGTTCACCTAGGTGATATCACCTGGGTGAAGAAAGTGGAATCTTTGGTGTCTTCATTTCAGCTTGGAACCATATCACCTAGGTAAAATCACCCAGGTGAAATGATTCGACATAAGCGGAGTCCTTAGTTCACCTTGGAATTGATTCTCCTTGGTGAACAGATGCGACTTTTTTTATTAATCTTTTGAACTTTTATCACCCACATAAACCGTGCTAGAAACTCAAATTAATTGGCAACTTAATATTTAAATCAGTTTAATGTTAATTACACAATTTGTATACATCATTATACGTCACTATTAATATTACTTTAACTAGTACCTATTCATTGTTTCATTGATATTATGTGTCATCGGTGGTAAATGTAGGATGCCAGTTTAGGAATTGCGACTTTACCATTTCAAACGCGATTGTATACTTTTTACGTGTCTTATGCGACATTAGACAGTATATTAACGGAACAATATTTGTATTATTGTATTATGCTCCCTGGATACTAACTTTGCGCCCCTGTTTAACCCCCTAAGGGATGAATTTAAAAAAATATATTTTTTGCTCATATTTCATGCCTTTCAGTAAAGAACCTTCGTGCTGAATTTATTCGAATAACTTCAAAAACGGCAAAGTTTCATACTAACTTTGCGCCCCTGTTTAACCCCCTAAGGGATGAATTTTGAAAAAATATTGTACTCATGTTTCATGGCTTTCAATAAAGAACCTTCATGCTGAATTTCATTCGAATTACTTCAAAAACGGCAAAGTTTCATACTAATTTTGCGCCCCTGTTTAACCCCCTAAGGGATGAATTTTGAAAAAAATATTTTACTCATCTTTCATGCCTTTCAGTAAAGAACCTTCATGCTGAATTTCATTCGAATAACTTCAAAAACGGCAAAGTTTCATACTAAATTTGCACCCCCGTTTTACCCCCTTAGGGGATGATTTTTGAAAAAAATATTTTACACGTGTTTCATGGCTTTCAGTAAAGAACCTTCATGCTGAATTTCATTCGAATTACTTCAAAAACGGCAAAGTTTCATACTAATTTTGTCGGTCGGCCGAACAATGAGATGGGTTAGAGAATCGATTACGCACGAAGTATTTATGCGCGCAATGGATCACAATATCTTGTACCATGACAGAGGGGAATGATCCTACGAGGCTGGTCCTTTAGTAACATGTCTCTGTTCCTGAGATACAAAAAAGATTATTATAGATAATTGAAACGCAAGTATAATAAAATTAACTTAGGTAGACAAACAAAATAATTATTGCCTGGGTAGCTATTTTTTTTTATTTCGAAATTCCAAAAAATACATTATTATTCTATTTTTATACAATAGCTCTATTCACTCTTAAATATGTATAGGTAAATTTAAACTAGTAACCATTGAACAGAAGGTTTGTCCACTCGGCATCTCAATTCGAGTTCAATCATAAAAATTTAAGGTATTATAATGATCAACCTTTTTTTGATAATTCTTGCGGTTATTACCATGTTCTTCCTTCCACTAAGTTCTTATTTAGAGGTAACTATTCTTCTAAGCGTTATCCCGTTTCCTAAACAATTAGGATCGCCGGAGTCCGCTACCTAAGTCTAAGGATTTGTAGAAGACACTGAATTTTACATGGAGCGACTGCCGTCAGACTTGCACATCCCAGAGGGAATACCAGATGTTTCTTATGTTAGGTCACTCGTCTTTCGAAATATAATTTCTTGAACTTGTTTTCCTTCACCGCCGAGCAAGACTAAGTGATAAATATGCACTTTAATTCGAAAACACGAATTTAGTGGTACATGGTCAGGATTCGAACCGGGCATTCAGAGGAAGCTATTATAGGCGGATAATACATCCATATCACTTAATTCGCTGTCAGAAAGTAATATTATTTAACGTTAAATGACGAAGATACATACAGCGACCGATTTCGGGCGGTAAATACAACCCAAACGCCTAGTAACTTTAACGGCTGGTTGACGGTTCTAAAATTTTATAGAAACACCACAAGCTGTCATCTCCATACATATCCTACCATAAACCCTACTGACCGTTGCCCGTATCCCTCTCATTCGTAGGTAGCAAACTAACGGTAAAGTCGTTTGCGACACGTTTATATAGGAACACTTATGAGTTACGCCTCGTTGGAAATTCTACCATCCGTAAACAAAACGTTTCTCGAATACAGGAATCAGGCATTAGTACGGGTAAGGGAATTATGCAGTAATTAGAACTGACGCGTATGACCCACACGCGGAACTAAAACACGCCTCGTACATAAATAAACTCCCCCAAACAACCGCAGACATCGAGAAACCGGACCGCACAAAAGTACGTGGGAGTCCCCGAAATAAATAGAATTAACGGTACATGGCGCTTTCACACATACGGCGTATTTTAATATGCGGCGAGAACTCGATAGTGACGTATCTATGCACTATGACGCTATAAATCAATTGCAAAAAAATACTAAAATAAAAAACAAATACCTTTTATATGATGCGAAAAGAAAAGAAAGGAGTACATTCTGTGTACTAAGTATCGGGAATTTGTCAATAAAACAAAAAATACAAATTATTCATCTAAATTTATTTTATCGCCTTCAAAGTAGGCCCCATCGCTTGCAATACAACATCTCCACCGCTTCACCCAGTCTTCCATACATTTTTCATAGGCTATTTGCGGTATGGCCTTTAGCTCATTCAGCGAATTTTCTTTTATGGCTTCTATCGACTCAAAACGTTTTCCTCGAAGTGGTAATTTTAACTTGGGAAATAAAAAAAAGTCAGACGGAGCCATATCAGGTGAATACGGTGCTTGGTCGAGAACTTTTGTTGAATTTTTCGCTAAAAACTCTTTCACTATAATGGCTGTGTGTGATGGTGCATTATCATGGTGCAGCATCCATGAGTTGTGTTGCCACAAATCTGGACGTTTTCGGCGGATACTCTCACGCAAACGCTTCATGACGCCTAAATAATATTCTTTATTCACTGTTTCTCCCTCTGGAAGGAATTCGGAGTGAACCACACCACGGTAGTCAAAAAAAACTGTCAGCATCACCTTGATTTTGGAACGACTTTGCCGCGGTTTTTTTGGGTTTCGGCTCGTTTTCGAGACGCCATTCTGAAGACTGTTGGCTTGTTTGCATGTCGTACTCATAAACCCATGTCTCGTCGCCAGTTATTATACGTTTCATAAAGGTCGGATCCGTAGAAGCTCGGGAAACCATGTCTTCAGCGACATGCTTTCGCTGCGCTTTTTGAACAAAATTGAGCTCTTTTGGAACTAGTCGAGCGGCGACGCGTTTCATGCCTAAAATGTCAATGAGAATGTTGTGGACGGACTTAAAAGATATGTTCACCTCACTAGCCAACTCTCTCAGACTCATACGTCGATTTTCGAGCACTAGCTTCTTGATTCTGTCGATGTTTTCTCTGGTCGTAGCGGTTGAAGGTCTACCAGAACGAGGCAAGTCTACTACTACTTCTCGGCCTTCTTTAAAAGCCTTATACCATTCATAAGCCCTTGTTTTCGATATACACGATTCGCCGTAGGTATTTCGCAACATTTTTAGTGATTCACCACATGAAATATCATTTGAAACACAAAATTTAAGGCACACTCTTTGTTCAACAATATTTTCCATTGTAAAAATCGCCGAGGACTCAAAACTATGACCAACAAAAAGTGTAGTTTAAAACAAATTAAATGACAGATCCCGCTCAAATTTTGCGCGCTAAATCAGTACAGTGCTACCAACATGCAGTAAAAAAATTAGAACGACCTCTTTTACGCGGGTCTTTTTATTGACATATTCCCGATACTTTTTACACAGAGTAGTATATATCACGCATGACTGATATTTATAGAATAAATTGTAAAATGAAGTGTGCCAAGAGGTTTATTTCTCTTGTTTGGGATTCAATGTCAAGTCGAAACAAAACAAATATAAGTGTACTCGCCGTAAGTTTTAAACATTTACCAATAAATAATAGTAATTACCAATCATATGAATTCAATAGACAAGCACATTCCTGCAACTTAGTGTTGCCGCACAAAAGTAAACAATCAGCATAATGTGTGTATTTTGAGGATATAATGTAATTATTGAAAATTAATATTAACTAGGGTAAACATAAATATTTGCTTCCATAACGGCCGCTCCATTAAACTTTTGGCGGACAAATGATCACACATCGTGTGCGTTGAGTCCGTGGCAAGTCCTGGGCAGACTATTTTTTTTACGGTTCGGAATTTTAGTTCTCCGCGGACAAAAGTTCCTCGTCTAGTCTCGTTCTTTAGATTGTATATTATTACGTACCTAAATTGATAAGTGTTATAAATAAACTTCCTGGATAGAATTAAACTGAATATAAATTTTAAAAGAATCAATTCACACTATTTTCAGGAATTGGCAACACCTAAAGCTGAAGAGCCGAATTATGGATTCATCGTTACTAATGTGGAACTACCTCCTTTATGTTCTTCCAAGTCTCGACCAGGTCCACCCTCAGACAACGCTCAAGTCACAAGTTTCCTTGTAAACGATATATTGATCAACTCAAACTGTGTCGACTTGAAGGACTTGTGCATTGTACAAGATAAATTAGCATGGGTGCTGCACTGTGACATGGTGTGTTTGGACAATGACGGCAGCTTGGTTGATGCATGTATCATAGCTTTAATGGCTAGTCTAAAAACCTGTAAGTAATTTTATAATAAAGGTGAAAAGAAGACCTTATATTCTAAGGAATTAGATAAAACAAAAATGGATAAACATCAACTCATGATGATCAAATTTTCGAACAAAATTAACACTATTGGTTAATAGACCTCTGATAGGTAATGCCAGAGACGAACTGTAACTTCTGACTGAGAGTCAGGAAAAAAAGTATTAGTGTACCTCAGAATATAGAATAAACCAGAAACCGCGAACACGCCCAAAACTGAAGCCATACAAACTACTCTCAAAGAGAGTAGTTTGACATTTGGACGACTAGTATATATTTGGCCACCCTGTCTCTTACGCGTAAAAAATTCTCGATAGTTTTTATTAAATAATGCCGTCTTGTGCGGTTATCATCTGCAAGAATGCAGTTAGAAGCATAAAAAAACAAGATGGGATCACATTTCATGTGTAACTAGCGCATTTACATCTCATTTTATTTAAATAATTATTTTTTTTACTCGTTGATAGTGGTAAACAATTTGGGCGAGTCCATTTTGTTCATGTTGCCAGTTTTACTGGTTTCTTTTCCCTACTTTTTTATAAAATTGACATTGATGAAATAAATATAAATGCATGTTAAGTAATTAAAAAATAGTTTGATTAATATAAAATATGTAAATACATTTATTTAATTTTAAGATATTTACGATATGAGCCTATGTTTACATTATTTGAGATCTTTTAATATAAATATTGCCTGAAATAAATAATAATTATTGACTTAATAATAATGATTGAAATATTATTAACTAATGCTTTTGGTATATAGTCTGCATATGTGAAATTGTGTAAATAGCAGTTTTTTTACAAAAATGTTTTGTGTAAAACTATTCTAATTAGTATATATGGAATTTCAGTTCCCCACTGATGAAATTATAAAAGCAAAGAGCAAGACTTCTTCATTTGTCGAAACGTAAAAATGTATTGATTACCTCAGAATCAAAACGGCAATATTATTAGTACAACAAAATGTAGGTACATTTAAAGACATAAATATACAGATAAAAGAAGTAAAGACATATTTTTTGTAAATTACTTGTTTTATTTTACTAAAGCATTTTTTTATGCATAACAGTATATTAATATAACACTTTTAATTTACCCTAAAAGAGGCGAACTCTCACTAAGCTAGCAATACTGTACGGGTAGGAAGTATGAGGAGTACGGGGGATTGCGAAATGTTTCTGGACACAGCGGACCGCATGTATTATCGGCTGAAGGCTCCTTCTGGTTTATTCTGTATTCTGGGTAGTGTACTTAACTCCTGTAATTTTAATAATGACACAGTGGGCTATGCTTATTTTTATGAAAAAATAATTTGTATCGACATATTGTCCAAACATAAATTACGGGCAATTTGATCTATACTCCGTTATGCTTACACCACCAGTTCTGACGTGACAAATAACAACTCCCTAGAGGGTTGTTGTGTTCCTGCGTGTGAGTGACGTCACCAGTAAGCTCCCAAGGAGTTGCTGTGTAAGCAGCTGAGGAGGCATCGCGCGAGTGATACTTAATATATCGCAAGCTTTAGTAGGCTACGGTACCCTTTTTACATCAGGTGGGTCGTATGCTTTTATGCCTCCCGACGTAGTAAAAAAAAAAACATCTAGCGCCGGCCAGCACTTTACGGTTTGTAGGTTAACCCACTATCATTAGCACTACAATATTGGAAAGTTAGCAGCGGGAATAGCAACGTTCTTTTCCTATATTCTTTGTATTACAAGCGTTATATGCTACGGTAAACACTTTCCATCAGATGGGCCGCATGTTTGTTTGACTCCTGACGTATAAAAGGAAACTAGTGTGATCAAGATCAGGACGATGGGTAAAACAAATAAAACTCGCCATTCTTTCGCCGTTTTTTACCATTTAGTAGTTAGTTTCGATGAAAAAATTATAGTGTTTTTCCCGAAACTGGTTTATCACCTCTCTTCTAATTTGACCGTATCTTTAAGTACCTACATGGAATCGTATTTAACAAGTTAAATTGTTGTTATTTCCAGTAAGTCTACCACACGTCACCTATGACTCTGAAACAGAAGAAATAAAAGTAGATGCTAACAATAGAAGTCCTCTGAAGGTCCATGGATTACCTGTAGCCAGTAGTTTTGGTGTTTATAAACATCCAAGTCGGTGAGTTACAAGTCCTTAACACTCACGTACTAGAGGTTTACATGACCTTAGAAAAATAAAGATAAAAAAAAAGATACAAATTATTTATTTGCCTTTAGATCGTCACGGGCACTTAGATACGTCTTACATTTTCAATATTATATCTTATTATTTTTAGGGTTCCGTACCCAAAGGGTAAAAACGGAACCCTATTACTGAGACTCCGCTGTCCGTCCGTCTGTCACCAGGCTGTATCTCATGAACCGTGATGGTTAGACAGTTGAAATTTTCACAGATGATGTATTTCTTTTGCCGCTATAACAACAAATACTAAAAAATTGAATAAAGTAAATATTTAAAGGGGCTCCCATACAACAAACTTGATTTTTTTGCTCGTTTTTGCTCGATATTGATAATAGCAACAGGTAGACGCTTGAAATATTCACAAAATATTTAGTTATATCGCACCCTTAAAACATAAGTGGCACTATACAAAAAATGGCATTATTTAGTTAAATATACAGTCAAAATGCTTAAGACGAAACGCACCTAATGCGAAGACTCCTGTAGCTCTAATGCGCCTAAATTTCGCTAGATGTCCCTAGTGTCACTTATGAATGTTTCAAAATTTGCCCAGTCGGTAATTGATAAACCGGCACTACGCCAGATCGCGACAAGTCACCGTAGAGAAACCTTGTCGAGGTGAGTTAAAAACTGGCACTTTGTGTAAAGTGCCACTTATTTAATAATTTGTTTTCGAATATTTACAGTGAGTAAATGCATAAGTGGCAGTTTGAGTGTAATGCCAATTATTAATTAACTTTAGTTAGGATTTTGTCTTTATACGAATAAATTAACGGGCATTTTCTGTAAAGCACCATTAAATCGATAAATTTGCTTTCAAATATTTGCAGTGTGTAATTGCATAAGTGGCAGTTTGAGTTTAGTGTCAGTTATTTTTTAACTTGAATTAGGATTTTGTTTTAATACGAATTAAATAACGGGCATTTTCTGTAAAGCACCATTTAATCGATAAATTTGCTTTCAAATATTCGGAGTGCGTAATTGCATATATGGCAAGTGGAGTTTAGAGAATGCTTTTTCTGGGACGAATCGCAAGGTAACCGTGGAGCAAATGAAATAGCCAGCTGTGTCTTGAAATACTTGCAAACGAAATCTTCTTTAACTAACGAAGACTTAAATGTAGTTTTCTATTCAGATAACTGCTGCGGCCAGCAGAAAAATCAGTTCATCATCGGTATGTACATCTAAGCAGTACTTAACTTGAAAGTACATCTATAACACACAAGTTTTTAATCCGTGGACACACACAGAACGAAAGAGATGCCGCACATTCAACGATTGAGAAACAAATAAAAATAATACTCAAATCTGGACCCATTTACGAGTATGTGCCTTCCCAATACGTATCCGCTTTCAGAAGTGCAAAAAAACATGGCACACCATTCATAGTAAATGAAATGGCTTATAACGATTTCTGGGACATCAAACAACTGCCCGTTCCTAAACTAAACAAAAGTGTTGAAAATGAAGTTGTAAAATTATCTAATATAAAAGTCATCAAAGTGGTGAAAGTTGAAGACGATAAAGTAAAAAAATATTACAAAACATCCTACTTTGATGATTTCAAAGAACTTGACCTGGGAACTAAAAGAGTCAGTACAAGGAACCAGCGGACTCAAGAATTGCAACAACTGTATAACCAAAAGTTGGATTTATCCGAAAGAAAAAAGAATGACGTGAAAATCCTTCTAGATGGTGGTTTGATACCCAACTTTTACAATTCCTACTTTGACAGAGTTTTAAGCTAGGTGGGTTAGTGGGAACATCTTGCAAACTTATTTTAATTTGATTAATAATTTGTAAGAAGGAGTTATTGATAAGTTTTTTTAGTGATCTATGTTCCGGATTTTCGTGCGAAAATGTTTTTAAGTTATTGTAACTTTATTGATATTATTCTTAGTTCTAGAACTTTGAGCCTTACTACTAAATTGATAAAAGGCTTTGCTGGTTTTTACAAGATTTTATAGTTTACGGTTTTTTGTGAAAAACAATATTTTTAAGTTAATACAAGTTTAATAACAATTTTGCTGACTGTTATGATAATTATTAAGCCTTTAATACTCTGATTTGTACGTTACTTTCACAGTTCCTAGTTTGAAAGACTTTTAACATTAGTAGTTAAGTTGGAATACCTCTAATAATTGTATTGATTAGTAAGTAGTAAGAACGAGATTTTAATATAATGTTATTTATTAATAAATAAGAATTTTATGCAAACACAAATTCTAAGTTTCTGTTATTTTCATAATACTTTTTTCTAGATTTAGACAGATTTGTTAATTATCAGTATTTGTGGTAGTTTCGACCTTAATCTTTGAGCGTGTGCCAAATAAATAGTATTCTTTACTATTTCAGTAATTGTATTGTTTTATTTCTTTCTTTTTTATCATTACAATGTAGGTAAAATAACAGGTAAGGGGTCATTAAGCAAAAAGTTTTGAATAACTATGAAACTATAACCGACACTATGCAAACCTTTTTTTTTAATTGCTTCTCCGTTGATAATTAATCAATAATTTTATTGTATGCCACTGGATACTGAAACAGCGTTAGTTAAAGTGTTATTGTAAGCCGATCACAAAGCTTTATTTATATTTTTTTAGTTCCATATCACCCATACAATATTTAAAAAAACTTAAAACGGCCATACCGTAAAATGAACATTTTCGTATAGTGCCATTTATGTTCTAAGGGTGCGATATATTCACTTTAAGAATAAATAATTAAAATAAAATAAAATAAATATTTAAGGGGGGCTCCCATACAACATACGTGATTTTTAGCAGTTTTCCGACTCGCACTTGGCCGAATTTTTTTAGTTTTTCTCTGTTTTAATCTACCAGCATTTAAAATAAGTGTAGTAGTAACACCAATGATCAGATCAATTGGAGTAGGAGAAGGGGAGGTCTTCGTACTCTGTCTTATGAGGTTCAGTAAAAATAATACATCGATCTACTTAATTTTTATTTCAGACTGATATGATAAATATTGACGAGCTCGGTGGTGATGGTTAGTAATGCTATTTTGACACCAAGGGTTCGATTTCCACACATAACAAACATTTATTTGCATGAACATATCTGTTTGTCTTACTCTATGTGTTTTAAGAGAGGTAGGGCGCTTTAAAGCAGCCAGTCTTGAGAAGTACCTCCACTTCATAGAAAACCGCAGTTTAAAAAACAATCCTTATTGTGTTCCTGCAAGTGAGTGATACATCGATCACTAATATAAAACTAGATACACAATCAGCGCCCTAAAAACATCTTCATCAAAAGAGGAAATCAGAATTGGGTTCTTTTTTTTAAATGACTAGCATTCAATCGCTCAAACAGTAAACACGCCACGGCATTCCCTTGTAAACTGCCGGAATCATATGCCTAAGATGTTAAAAAGAGTTTCATATATATTTTTTTTCGCGACCCATTTGTGATTCCGTGGAATTAAGTTAAATCATAAGATTTTTGTGACATTAATAAAAGTTAGTTTTATTATTTATTTATAATATATTCAGCAAGTAATTAATACCAGTTTCATATAATACCGATTAATTGGACATAAGTTTAGTTTAGATAGCTTTTTTTTTAGTGAAAATCATATATAAAGCGGGAAATTTGCACGATTAAATTAGAAGGACGCTTAATGAACGTGTTAGTCATAAGACCGCGTTCGTACCTGATTTGGTCGGGTTACACAATACATCTGTTCTAATTTTTAAAGGAATAGCTGTTGTTAGTATTTCTATGTTATATTTTTTTTATGTTTAATGTCGTTTATATTATTCGTTCGCGTATTTGTATAAACATATTTATTCAGTATTACAATAATGAATGTTAAACAAGCGAGTGGAGTGTAAGTGTAAGCAGCGCGTCTTGTGGCGCTCGATTCTCTCTGCCTACCTGGCGTGTATGTATGTCATAAAATAATAATATAAGAAATTATACTGAAGCGCAGTTTTTCTCGAGATCCTGTAAGGTGTGCGAAATGGATTACTAATACTGTGATAGCACGTCATAGATACGAAAAGATCTTCAGACCAACGAAAGTAAGCAGCATTTGTTCAAATCTTTTTTCAGAAAGTGATAAGTATACTACTTCGAATGGCATCAAAAGACTATCATGTCGCTACTATGTAACTTTGAGTCGTACTCTCGTGAGTGAGAATCCTGATTGCATAATATTCCAATTGCCCCGGAACACCATATTCGAACCTGAAACGAAAAGTTTTCACTCAAATTGTATGAAATATGTGTAAATAAAATTCAAATCCGTCTTGAAAATAGTTCTCCTAGGCAATGTGAATCAGGACGCAGATATCATATTATTGCATTGTCATCCAACTCACAAATGTGTAGAAAGTTTAAGCTCAATAATATCAAGGAAACCTCAAGAAAATCAAATATTACTAGCAAAATTTGATCCATCAAGCTTATTTAACCAGTCAACTTTGTTTCACTTACTTTATATTAATATGGAAAGTTAAATAAAAATAATTTATAGTCTATGCCTTCCCTGTTCAAAAATATTACAAAATTTTATGACCGATACCACACCATTCGTGTTCTCTGTTTAACTTACCTTCCAAAATATGTTTGTCCTTGTCATATCATTGACGCTAATGGAAGTGGCATAAACACAATACAAGTCTTTAAATCTTAAAACAAAACTATAAGGTTCAATTTAAAATACATGCAATGAGAGATACTTTCTTTCAATTGCTTTCATTGATCGAATATCCTCCTTAAGAGACCCCGCAGACTTACAATTTCAAGTTGGCAGACTATCGAACAACTAAATTGCGTACTCTCACAATTTAATCGGCCGATTTTATTGTGTTGGTTGCCAGCCGCTGATCTAATCGATTTAGTCGGTAATAGTGTTGCTAGCTAGGAGACGTATGCCTGAAAGTGGGGTAAACAAATGCTTTAATTTCTCTATTCATAAAAAGAAGAAGTAAACAAATGGGAACATTTTGGGTGCATCCTTTGCTACGTCACAGATTACAATATGGAAAAGATCATACTCGTACCTTGCATTATAAAGTGAGATGTTGATGTTCCCAGATATATTTTTTTTCATTCTACAGAATAAGTATTTCTTCTTTTGATGAGCTGGTATATGCAATCAGGCCAGCAATAAGCATAAGGCTTTCAAGTCATATTATTACGTCCTTACTCAAAGAAAAATTTAAACTACGCAAAACGTATGTTTAATTACAGACATACCCGAGCACATCGATTGGTACGAGTAGAATGGGTATTTGGCATTTTAGCTAACAAATGGCGTATATTTCATCGCCCTATAAATGTCCATATAAATTTTGCTGTAAAGATTATAAAGGCAGTATGTATTTTACACAACTACGTTCGCTCAAAAGACGGAATAACTTTTAAGGATACATTGTACGAATGTCCTTTGGACGAATACCGTCATTATTTGTCACGCAGAAAACAATAGGGGAAGCAACATTACAAATTGTGTAAATGTTCGGCAGTATCTGACATCTTATATTATTCAACCTCATGGATCTGTTCCATTTCAATAGGATAAAGTGTAGAACTAGGTACTTAAAAAACAGAAATGTGGAATGGGGTACAAAAAGTATTCAAATACAAAATGCAAATACTTTTCTCATTCATTGTTTCAAGTGAAAAATAAGAAATAAATACAAAATAGGTTTGATTTTTGGCGGGTATTAAAATTCAAAATACATTTTTAAAATAAAATACTTAACAGGTTCACCTGTCAAACACCTGAACACGCCATGTGTCTACAAAAATCGTTGAATTTTAATATAGAATGGCTTAATGGGCTAGGTTCCTTTATCTTTCTTTACAATATATTTATTCCTTATTAATTATTTATTCCTATTTTCATTGCTGTTCATCATAAACCTTTTAGGAGTAACATAAGAAGCTTTTTGTTGGTTATAATATAGGTTGTATCTGTTAATAATCCTAATATAATAAAAATAATGATATAAGTACTTAACCCCAAATTCTTTAAATTATATTTCCAATCTATTTATTCCAATTCCAATGAATTTAGTACCGTATAATTAGTACATCGATGGTAGTTAAAACGAAAATGAGTTCCAAGTACATCAATGGTAGTTAAAAAGAAAATCAGTTCCAAATTACTCATTAAATTCCAATTACTTATTAGAGCTTCGCAGATTTCCTCCCATAGTTTTCACCTAAGATTTATGCCAGAGTAATGCCTTAAGTAATTTTTGGATAGGACCGGCCTTTGTTACACTTCATCTATTATTTCTTCGACTTTTTCGTTCGAAAGAAGTGACTGGTCCGTGGGGAAATCATGCGCACGCGTGCTGTCCTCTGTCATCTCGCCGTGCGACTGACCAACTAAGTTGGATAGTTTGCGAGCTTCCATATTGTATCCGTGCTAATAAGCAGTCGGCCGACAGTTGGCCAACTTTGTAATTTGTGCGAATCGGAAAGGAATCGCGATTCTGATACGATCGAAGTCCAATTAGTTAGTTGGACGATTTAGTTGTATATGATGTGCGGGCTATCATATACTACTATGCCTATTGGTATATGCTGCGATTTAGTCGGCCAACTTGAAATTGGAAGTCTGCGGGGTCTCTAAGTCATTAAAACATCCAGACCAAGACAAACAGATATGTTCATGCACACAAATGTTTACCTTGTGGGGGAATCGAACTCACCGAGCTCGTCATAATGTGTATCTAGTTTTATATTAGTGATCGGAGGAGTGAGGTTACCGGTAAGCTCCCAAGGAGTTGCTGTGTTAGTAGCTGAGGTCGCAACGCTTGAGCGATGTATATGATCTAGTAGTGCAAGCGTTCATAGGCTACAGTAAACAATTTACATCAGGTGGGCCGTATGCTTCTATCCTTCGAGATTGAATAAAAAATGATGCATTCATTCATCATTGTCGTAATGCTGCATATTCTACAGTAATAATTATTTTCTTATAGTACTTTCTTAATTACCCTGTTAATTAATATTATTATTGCATTTTGAGCGGCCCCTCTGGATGATAGGTAGTGCGGGCTATATAAATATATGATGAATTGTGTCGTTCTGAACAAATTTCTAAAATTAGGGACTCATAATAGGTGGGCCTTTACCCATCCATAACTACATCCTTGGGAATACTCCACCTGCTTCACGCCTCACTTAATCTAGATGTTATGGTTCGCTGTCTTACCAAGAACATTTCCACCCACTTAAACTTAGCAAAGTTGAACTCGAAAAGTTCCCGTTCAATGTAAATAATTATGTTGCGTAATCGCGATAGTTTAAAGTGTATGAAAACACTAATATATCCATAGTTATTGACACCACGGATAACTATGATATCCCGTACACAAATTTTCGCGGCTTGTGTCGCATTTTCTTTTTTTATTATTAAAACTTTAAAAAATATCGAATGTCGTCGTTAGATTTACTCATTTTGATGGGCTGAAAAACAATAAAAAATGACGGAAAAATGTTTTTACTTTTATTTATTTGATTTTAAAATTTCGTCTTTTTAATTGTATTAATCAGCGTTTTTTCCCCCGATCTATTTATACGTGAAATAAAATTAGAACATGCTTTATTCTGTTACAGTGAGGTGTTATTAGTGGATCCATCATCATATGAAGAGGAAATGTGTGGTGGCATCGGATCAAACTTTATTGTGTGCTGCAACAAAGGCCTGCTCTGCAGCACCCAAAAGTTTGGTGGAAGCAATTTATCAAAAGATTACCACGATGAAGCATTAAAAATAGCTAAAGACAGATCACATCTTGTCGCAAAAGTTATCAACACTTGTTTACGAAATAATAGAAATAAAAGTACTTAATTATTAATAAGTTTTTATTTTATACAGCTAGTTGCTTTAATATATTGTTAGACCTTAGCTAGAACAGGGATGGGTGGCTTAACGACAGCGGCTATAAAAGAGCGGTTCGTCTGCGTCCGAGCCACAGCAAGTCATAGCGTAGACCCGGACGCTAGCCTTTCCCCCTCTGGGAACGGCAAGATACTCGGCTGGGATTGGAACCACTGGCCTTGGAGGCTACCCTCGTCAACCCCAGTTTTCGGTTAGGTAGTTAAGTTGTTAGGTATACAACCGGTGTACAATAAGACTGGCACCGGGACACACTAGGTCAGGTATTCACCCTCCCGGCCTAACCCGCCTGGGAGGAGCATTACTCGCCGCCCGAGTGCACCCCTCGGGTGGCCCTTCACCACCCATCATGTCTGCCATGGATCCGAGAGTGGATCCGGTTACGCAGCTTCAACAGTTTCGTAAATATATGGCCATGACAGCCCCTGACCTTTACGCTGGATTCGGCACTTGGTGCCGATCACCCACCCAGCTCCCTCCGTCCCTCAGGCTAAACCCCCCAGCGACCACTAAGGCCGCCCCTCCAACCCCAGCCCCTCAGGCTAAAGACCCTCGGGCCTCGTCCGCCAAGGCCAACGGCAATAAGGCCTCTCAGGCCCAGCCAATCAAAGCTACTCCGGCTAAACCCAAGGCCCCTCAGGCCTCTACCGCTGCTGCCTCATGCAGCAGCGTCTCTCTCGTCCCTCCTGCAGGCCCCTCGGGACTACAGGAGATGGACTTTGATCAAGGTGCAGCAGTTGCTGTAGATATCACGGGACCCACCAGCTCCTTGTCCGTTGCCGACTCCGATATGGTGACCGGCTGGGTCACCATACCAGAGAACCGGAAGCGGAAGCCCCGCTCAACCGACTCCCGTCCCGCAAAGACTGCAAAGGTTAACACCGACGCCGTCCACCATTCTTCACCCGAGATGCTCTCGCAAGAGACATCAAAGGCCAAACTCCCGCCTCCCATCACGATCCGTGACGGAAAGGTATGTCGATCTCCCCGCGAAAGAGATTCGCCTAATAAGGGCAAAATCAACTCACCTTATTATAGGCATTAGTGTCACGGTGACAACCCCAAATGACCACCGGAAGCTCACTGGCCTCCGAGAGAGACGCGTGGATTATTTCACGTATGCCCTCGAGGAGGAGCGTGAACTCCACGTGGTTATCAAACGCGTCCCCACGTCGCTGTCCTTAGACGGCATCTCAGAGTCCAGGACAAGGAGTCCCGGTCCGGTCAGTGCACCGGATGACGCGGAACCACCGCAAGGATGACAACCCATACAACATTGTGATCTGCCATCTTCCCTCTTACCCCCGAGGGTAAGAAGATCTTCAAGATCACAAACATCTGTGGTCTTTTCGACATTGAAGTCAAACTCCCCCACAAACGTGGGGCTCCCAGGGCAGTGTCACAACTGCCAAAATTACGGACACTCCGCTGTAATTGCTTCTCCAAGTCCCGATGCGTGAAATGCTTAGGCGATCACGAGAAGGGGCTGTGTCCGCGTGACCCAGCGGTAGAGCCGCCAGCATGCGTTCTCTGCGGCGCTGTGGGGCATACCGCCAACTATGGCGGCTGCCCTAAAGCGCCGAAGAGGCGTATGAGGCCGGCGTAAGCCAACGGGCGCTCGCACACTCGCCCTCCCAGAGCCACTCGGCTTATCCCCAGCTTCGACCCACCAGGGTCCCCCAGCCGTTCATCCCGGCAGTGTCTGCATGGGCTACGCCCAGACAGCCTCTCCCAACCCCGGTTGAACCCGTGATCACGGCCCCAGCAGCTGTACCCCAGCAGACTCCCCTTCAGGGAGGACGCAAACCCCATTTCACAGACATAGTTTTCGACATAGCGAGCAAAATCGACATGTGGGAACTATTCGACTTAGCTCGTGACCTCCACCACTTTCAAAACACTTGAGTGGGAAACCAGTTCCAGATTGTCTGCAAACACATCACTGTGTTTGAGTCCATCATGGAGTACCGCGCGCCCGCCCACCTCCGGCGCACAAACCTCTCCCAACAATAATGGGTTCACGGAATCAAAGAGTGAAACCCGGCACCCTATCCCTTGCGTTCTGTAACGCAAACGGCCTTGCGTGACAACGGGATGAAGTACGCGAGTATCTAACCGACCACCAAGTTGACATCCTTCTAATGCAGGAGACCCTTTTGAAACCATGCAATCGCGATCCGCACATTGCAAATTACAACGTCATCCGTAATGATAGAGAGGGCCGCGGGGGCGAAACCCTCATCTATTACAAAAGGTGCCTGCACTGTATCCTACTAGAACCCCCGTCTCTCGAAAACCTCGAGGTCCCCATCTGCAGGTTAGGGATGACCGGCCATTAGCCGACATCGCGTCCGCGTACCTCCCCCCGAGCAAGCGTATCCTTCAGAGCGACTTGCAAGCCCTCTTTACCCTAGGAAACTCCACCATTCTGGCTGGAGATTTCCATAGTAAGCACACCCAGTGGAATAGCCACTCTTCTTCACCAAACGGCGTAATACTAGAGAGCCTACAGGACTCCCTAGGATTCGACGTCATAGCCCCCATGTCTCCCACCCACTATTCCGCAACAGTGGGACACCGCCCTACTACACCTACACCGCCTCTCTATCGTTTTGCACTTTCAAAGAACGTAGCACTGTTGGCACGCTCGCATACATCTTCTACCTACATACTTCTTCTTCTACCTATAACCTATGTATAAGTACCTATGTTCAAGTTGTCACTTCTGTCGGCACTCCCGGAGTGCCACTGTTTTTTTTTAAATTAAACTCCTTAGGGGCTAAAATAGGGGACGTTTGTGTGAAAGTCCTTTTGTTTGTAAAATATGGTGTAATATACACTATAAAAAAATTATAATATTAAAATATTGATTTTTGTTTGTGTATTTTTTTGTAAATTACTGAGTTTTGAGAAATTAATAAATGAAAAATTTAAATTATATTGCGTTTTTTTTTACAACAGCAGGGGCACGGGCTGATCACCCGCACCCCGGACGGCACTGCCACTGACAAAATGTATCGCTGCTAAAGGTGCGCCAGTCGCACCTTTAGCAGCGATACATTTTGTCAGTGTATGCGTGCGACGACGCATACGCATGCGGACACATACAAACCGCGTTCGGTGTGTATGCATGAACATATCGTACTTGTTTGTTTTTAAACACATAAAGTAAATGTTAGTTCCTTTGCAGCGAGGGTTCCAACTCATCATCTGCCGACCTTCGTGAAAGAAAAAACAATCCGGAGGGAATCGTGTTTCCAAAGTTCCAAGGACGGATAATACGTACGTAAGTTGGTTAAGTTTGCTACTTTGCATGCTTAGTTTTAACTCGCAAATCGCAATCACTATACAAGGCCAAGTCCGCCCATCGAGATGTTCTAATATAACTCAAAACAATCGACTGAAACCTCTCGCCATCGTGCATACTCGCAATTCGCAACCACAAATTCGACACAACAATCGAGATGTTCGACAAAACAATTGAGATGTTCGGACAATCGAGACAATCGAAAAAACCTCTCGCAATCGCCCATCGCTAGACCGGAGTGTTTACCATTTTCATCTCCTCTCGTTGAAGTTGAACGCCCTTTACGTCTATGCCTATGCTTTTCTCTTGTGTGTATTGTGTGCTACCTTGAATCTGTACTGCAATTTATAAATCCTAAAACGAAGCTCTTAATTTTAGTCTATAGTTTATCTGAAGGATCTCTATCGATTTACAATAATAGTAATATAGAACAAAACAAAACATTAATTGATTAACATTATTCAAAGTTTTCTCTCAATATTAGGAAGGTTGAATTAGATATTTGGCTAATTTAAAACGTCTGATGTGGTAACACTGTGTAAAATGTCACCACGTCTCAAAATATCGAATTATGTTATTGAGGTAAACTTGTTATTTTGTATAAAATTCTTTGTTTATTTCATAGAAAAACACAAATTTATGAAAAGACAATATTATTTGCAACATAAATAATTCTGTAGGCACTTGAAAAATGTGTTTATAAATTAACCTAAAATTCAGAATATCAAGTCATATTTCTGACTGTGATTGGTACCAAATATGCTTAATTCATTTATGTAATCTTTAAATATAGACAGTACAAATAATGTAATTTCAGAGATTGTCTGCATTAGACTCGGACGAGACTACAGGATGCCTCTACGGGCTCATGTACGATGGAACATTACTTGTAGTGGGATTAAGTGTAGAATTATCGCAAAATGAAAAAAGCACATATAAGCAATTACTGCTTCATCTACCCGCCGAGATAGAACTATGTGGAATGATAAGATTCGGTGAGAGCTTGTGTATGGAATCACCTCTTAAAGAAATACTACAGGTAAAACTGCTTTGTCGCTGAATATAATTTTCTTAAGACACCACATTCACAAACGAATCATTAATTGTATTGTTGGCTAGTCTCTTATACCTTGACGGTTAGTTAGAGTTAATTTTTTTATCACTGATAGTACTCATTATTAACACTAAAATATAAATCTTAACCGACGAGATTAATAGTTTTCGAGTAAAAAATTCTTGAAATTTACGAAAATATTAGTGAAATTATGACATAGGGTGGGCTTTACTAACGGGGCGCACAATTTCGGGGTTGGGCAGGGTTGCTTTATGCAGGAGTTAGTCTCCCCTTTCAAACGACATTACTTGGAGCTCCAGGAAATGTCTACTTTTTTTTAATTATTATTTTAGTGCATGTGAAATGGAACGAATTTTGTTCAATAAAAATATAATTTGTTGTAAAATTGTAATTTGTTACCTTGAAACGGAACGTATTATAATGACAAAACATTTGGGCATTTATCATTTGTCAAATCTTTCAAACAAATAAAAAAATTGTAATAAGTATAGCAACAGAAATCTGTGTTGGTTAGGTTAGGCTAGAGTATGACAAACAATGCACAAGCCGAGCGAGCGAAGCGAGCACGCCGCCAAGTGCCAGAAGCGAATCACTGCCATTTTGAAAAGTGTCATTATAAAAAGTAGACCAAATATACAGTTGGCAACTGTGAGGTTGGGAAATAAAACATATAATCCTCCTCCCCCTCTCAATATTGATATCAGATGAAAGTGATTGGTCGAATTTGAAAGATTGTAGGTGACATAACCTCAAAAAATTAAAATGTCAATAACTTTAAAACTATCCCCCCCTACCTTCCCAACCCCCTCCCCCTTCCCCTTTACCTTAAAATAACTCTAGTAACACGACTCTAGTAACACGTAAGAATATAGGTTTTTCAAAAATTGAAAAAAAAATATATACATCACCAATATATACATCACCGTAGGTTAGACACCCCTCCATGTACACTGTCTTTGTATTTTCTATAATAAATGATGGTCTAAGAATTCAAGATTTTAATTCACCCTTCTGAAGATTAGAAGTTGGAAGCTTCCGGTGAAATTATTTGAGGCATTTATTGGTTGAAACTGCCTGGCGCCCGTGGTAAACATCATACTTTCTTTAAATTTTAACTGTTTGGCAGTTTTAAACCACCTTAAGGGTCAATTTACGACCCCTACCCTTTAAACTTCATAATTATTATTACAGTATTAATGAGCAAATTTCAATGCCCATTCAATTTTCCTGTTTATGAATTAACTGATATAAAGTTGTATTGTCTTACGTTTTCGCGATTGTTACACATTGAATTACACAATTTTTAACCGAAGTATCGCATGTTTTATTTATTTTGTTGAACCTGACGTTTCGAACGCATTGAAATTAATGGTCAGCGTCCGTGGTCGCAGGAAGACTAACTATTCTTCCTACGACCACAGACGCTGCAAAGCGTTCAAAACGTCAGGTTCAACAAAATAAATAAAACATGCGATACTTCCGTTAAAATTGTTTAATTTAATGATGTAAAGTTGTATAATTTGGTGATTGCTTTTTATTACAAACAAGTATAATATGGCCTGTCTATTGGTAAACAATTTTAGTTCCCAATGGGTACAATTTTAGTAGCTTAACCCTAGCAGAACAAATACTGAAAAAAAATCTAAGTGTGTATTTTAAGTTTTTAACTATTTAGAAAAACTTATCTTTGTATTGGAACTTTTGTTTATTCTACTTATGATTACTTTCTTGATCTCTTTTAGGATGTTGATATAACAGATAATCCACTAGTGCTGATAATAAACAAATCAAAAGACATGAAAGCTCATTTTCTAGTACATGACAAATTTGAAGAAACGGAATATGAGGTTCTATCATCAGAAGATATGTGGAAACAGTTTCTTCATGTCCGCCTTAATACAGTGTTGCCTCTGAGCTGTGAAGCAACAATTACAGGGGTCAAAAATATTATGCAAAGTAAAAGAAAAAAGGTAAGTTCTACGAAATGTTTTTTTTTTGACTCTTGGTGCACACACTGGGTGCCGTATCACAGCTTAAAATTTGTATAAAACTTTGTAAATAGATATAGCCCACATTTGAGAGCTGACCTGTTGGCCAGGGAGACCCGTTGAAACTATTGTTCCGTTGGCTGCCCGTGGTATAGTACTGCTGCCCTTTCATACCGACTATAATCTCGGCGTGTAAAATAAATCATCGTGCCAGTTGGAGACCGGATGGTGGGGACCCGGCGAATATCTTTTGGGTTTTTTTATACTCTGTCTGGAGGCATACAAGCATACGGTCCACCTGATGTAAAGCAGTTTCCGTAGCCTATTAACGCTTGTAACATGCATCACTTGCGCGATGCCTCCTCTGCTGTTTACACAGCAACTCCTTAGGAGCTTACTAGCGACCTCACTCACACACAGGAACACAATAACTCTATATGAGGTGGAGGTACTTCCTCAGGCGGGCTGCTTTTATGCGCCATACCTCTCTTAAAACATCCAGACCAAGACAAACAGACATGTTCATGCACACCTTGCCTTGTGTGGGAATCGAACTCACGAGCGTTGGTGTCAAAGTCGCGTCATTCACGACTGAGCCACCGAGCTCGTCACAGGTTTTGGAGTCGCTGCTGTTCGATGGATCAGTACAGCTCGTTTATCGGCAAACTAATGGAGAAACAGTCCACCGCTCTTCTTCTCCAAGGTCGTGGTAATTCTCTCCCGCTTCACGCTTCCCTTCTGTTTTCCTCTCATGACAGCACAATTAAGGATACATGGTCTAACAGCGGTGCACTCACCCACTACCCTATACAAGGTCGAGTTCGCTAACATTCGCGACACTCAAACATTAATGCCGCCCACCAACACCTTGCATCCTAGGTACACGGAGACGACTCTGCTCTTTGAGTACATGATTCAGGCGGTAGATGAAGCGCAGTAGCGGACCCTACTGCAGAGATGGTATTTTTTGGGGATTTTAACTCTCATCACGACTCCTGGTTGGGATCCTCCATAACTAACTATACAGGAAGGACCGCCCACGCGTTCACACTTTCAAACAGCCTGACCTAATGGGTAGACCAACCTATCCGAATACCAGACATCGCTAGTCAGGCGATGACTCTCTCTAATGACCTACTCTACTACTCTCACTACTCGTCAACAGATTGGGACGGCATGCGAAACTACTTTGCTTCCGTCCCATGGGGGCAGCGCTGTTTCAGTGAGAAGGATCTCACGGCCTGTACTAAGGCCTTTGGTAATGATATCGGCTAGCATGGAATACTACATTCCTCACTCCGATGTCGTCATCAAAAGCCGGAGACGCCCTTGGTTTAATCGCGAGTGCGCTTAAGCTGTTAGTAACAAACAGGTGGCGTATCGCACTTGGACCACGGGTCGCGCCCTCAAAGATTCGAATATTAACTTGCTGAACTCAGCCTACAATACTGCCACGAAGGTCTGCAAGAGGGTATACCCAAAACCTAGATATCGCCAAAACCTAGAACCTCTTCAACTTCGTAGGGACATTGGTTCGCTAAGCGTATTTTACTGCTCTGAAGAACTGTTTTCCCTTCTTATCCCACCATCTCCCTTCCGTTATAGAACCACACGTGCAGGCTTGCGATACTATTATTCCAATATCGAGAACATTTCTTAGCGTACTAAAAAGTTCGGCATTTCCTATCTCTGTCGTACTATTATAAAGTAGAACGCCTTGCCGGCACATGTGTCTCCTCCCTCCTACGATATGTAATCCATCAATTGAATCGTGAAAAAGCACCTTGCTGGCCCAGCATGGTAGCGTCAACTGACGGGACACTGTAGTCTTTTTTCAGTTGCTATTGCGATTTGGGCTCTTCTTTTTGCTTGCCTTCAGGCGAAACAGAACCACTATGCTGAGCTGAAACAAAAAAACTGTCCTCATATAGAGACTGCGGCAGGCAATACTTGGCCCACCGAGATTCGGCAGATTACTAAGTACGACAGCTTCTAATAATTTTGACTCTAGTCGTAGTAGGCGCCAGTGCTCCCGAATATTCCACTGATTGTCGAGGACGATGCCCAAGTATAGCATCGTCGACTGGACAGCAATGGCAACACCCCCAACGACCAGGCTCGCCTGCCTGGCGATGACGCACACGACGTCCTCCATAGACCTATAAGTACCGGACATGTGTTATCAGGCTATTCAAACTTAATTGAATAGATCCCACATATCTGTAAAATAAAGTTGTATATTATCAATATATTATTGTAGCTATCTGAAAAACTTACACTTAACAAAGACTGAGAGTGTATATTTTTCACAGATTGCATCCGGCCAAGTATCATTTCACATAGATGGAACATCGGTATACTTATTTGGAGAAGCGTCTGATGTAGGCTTGACTGGCACAAGTGCAGATGCTACAGTTGGAGAATTGGTAGATTCTATGAGTCCTGAACAATCAACAAAAAAGAAAAAACAACATGCTAACAATGTAGTGAGTATGATGCCCAATGATTTTGAAACTACCCAGAAATACACATGTATCAGTATCATAAGAGGTGACGGCTACAAATCATCAGCAACCCCAAAGACAAGAATTGTAATTTTAACCGTTTATGATTTGAAAAGCTGGTGAAACAGTACACTATTATTTGATTTGATTGTTTTTAGACTGATAAAGGATAAAAATTGTTTATTTGCCATTGGACCCTCGTCGGTATTTAGACACGTCTTACATTTTTTTTAATTATATTTTATTTAATTCTCATAATTTTCATTTTTCCTTTTTTAATTTACCATGTGATCTCCAAGTGTCTCACTATGATCATTAGAGCCAATGCCAATCTCACCTGCAGATAAATTTCAGCCTTGTTTGTTAATACTAATTACCAGTAACCTCACAGCTGATTATGTTGCTTAGGTTGGCATTGAGTCCAAAGATGATAAGAAGATACACTTTCTTTAATTTATATAATAGATGAATAAATGATATTAGCATTGCTTTAATTTTCAGGAAATAGTGCCCGTTAATTTGGTTCTGAAAACAACAAAAGATATACTGTCAGATAAACATGTAAAAACCGCTGTTAAAATGATGACCACTCAGAGGAAACGTAAGTAGCGTATTATCAACAAAGAGAACAAAACATGATAAATACAGGTTGAAGTCCCCAAAGATCACATGTAAAAAGTTGCCTGTTAAAGAAGCGAGTGAGGTGTGTAAGGATCGAATCACGTCGCGATCGGTTGTCTCTGATAGATAGATAGTCTAATATTAAGCACATTATTGGGTATTGTATTAAATGTCGTGTACAATATTAAATTGCACTGAATAATTTCACATATAAATTCTAGCTGCATTTTGCATCAGTATGCCGCTGCGAATAGATACACTGGCTATTATACACCGTAATACGAAACTGCTGGATGTGTACACGGTATTAGTAGAAGCAGCCTGTCGCTCACTCAGGCTTTTGGAAAGTGTATTATTGGAGCAACTGGGTATGTAAAAAAATAATAAAGTGCATAGCTTGCTTTTTAGTCATAATACATTATCAACATTGTTACATGTTACTACGGCTACGATAAAAACAACTTCGTGTCTTCGTTTGAAAATTGTCTAAAGAGATATGTAAAGAGAATTCAGCAATTTCATATTTGCAATTAAAATGTGTTTTTAGCTTGATATTCACTAATTATAATATTGTCTTTATATTTCGAATAATATAGGTTGAAAGATTTGTTTCAACCTATAATATTCAAAATAAAATTTCTATTATTAATATTTTAAAATTTCACAGGTCAAGAGGGTATAGGAGATGGTGCTGGCTTACGCTTACCAGAAACATTCCATTATTTACCACAAGGTATTGGTCATTTTATAACAAGGATAATGCCTAAAGGAATACCTGACGAAAGTATGGGTTAGTATTAATACTTCTTCTGTGTATAAGTGATACACTCTTATCAGTTCTACCACAGGTCAAAATGCGCTCTTCATTGTGTGGATTACCCTCACATAAAATTTTAGGTTTAGGGTCGGTACCTTTAATTGTATGGCATGTCCTATAATAATTATTCTACTGGGTTCTATGACGGGTGATGTTGATGGAAATATTTTTACCCAATTCGATTGTATACCTAGAGCAACCTCTCGCTGGGAAATGATCCCACGGTTTGTATAACTTGTGGAGAGTCGAAAAGTCATTAGGATTCATGGATTTAGGATAGTACTCCCTTTCATTTACAACCTGTAGAACTCGCACTATGATGACAATAATTTTCTCAACAACTTTTCAGAGAATGAAAGGCGTTCACTTCACGATCAGTTGGCTTTGCCTCTTACGAAGCCCATATTTCGCAGAGGTAACGCTTATTCCGACAAATCAGGTGGACTACTGATCAACCCACACGAGGCCATAGTGGCCACGCCTACAAAGCCCGACGTCACGGTGGCTTTAGTTCGCGGACGCTACACCTACCATCATTATATGCAAGATAACTTCAACGATGATGGATGGGGTTGTGCTTATCGCTCAATGCAGACCGTATTTTCATGGTTTAGGTACATATAATTTCATATTAATATTCTTAAGATTTTACTAAGGACGTGAGCCTGTTAACCGAGCGCCATTGGTTTTCGGTTATCAAATGTTAATAGAATTAAAATTTACAGCATCAACATACGCTACATCCTGTATGTTTATTACTGACCATATATTTGACATTGTATTTCGTCTTGGAAGGTACTGAATACTCGCGCTGATTCCCTGATTGTCACCACGTGTATAATATAAAATAACTTCTTTACGACCGACTTTCTTTTCAACGCACACCCAAACCACAAAGGTTTCTAAGAGAACGGCGGCATCTATTAAGAAAGATTTTTTAAACCCTGAAATATTCGATATACGCGAGTAAGTTGCGGGTAGCCTCTAGTTATAAATATACTTAAACTTAGCGCCACAAAGCACATATCCAGAGGCCGTGCGCGTCATTCGTAAAGAAAGTCTGACGGTCGTAATCATAACCTATACTTACATAATACTCCTAGTACTAATTTTTTTTACTTTTCTTCATTCCTAGGGTTCCGTACCCAAAGGGTAAAACGGACCCTATTACTGAGACTCCGCTGTCCGTCCGACCGTCTGTCACCAGTCTGTATTTCATGAACCGTGATAGTTAGACAGTTGAAATTTTCACAGATGATGTATTTCTGTTGCCGCTATAACAACAAATACTAAAAAACAGAATAAAGTAAATATATAATTTAATTTAATATAATTTAAGGGGGCTCCCATACAACAAACGTGATTCTTTTGCTCGATATTGATAACGGCAACAGGTAGACGCTTGAAATATTGACAGAATATTTGGTTATATATTCACTTTAAAAATAAATAATTAAATTAAAATAAAACAAATATTTAAGGGGGCTCCCATACAACAAACGTGATTTTTTGCCGTTTTTATAGATAATGGTACGAAACCCTTTGTGCGCGAGTCCGACTCGCACTTGGCCGGTTTTATTAAATACAACACGTATGCCGCTCGATACAAACATATGCCCTGTCTGATGTAAAGTGCTTACCATAGCTTAGGAACAGTTATAATACATTATCACTCGTGCGAGGCCACCTCTGCTGTTAACACAGAAACTCCTTAGGAGCTTACTGTAACTTCACTCATTCGTAGGAACACAACCCTTGAAGAGGTTGTTAGCTGGCTGCGGTTTTCTGTGAGTACTTATAAAATAATATTTTGTTAGCAGCGTTTTGTGCATATAGTAGATATCACTGAGGAATGATTGAGATAAAATCTGTAACTATATCGATGCTTATACAGACTTATATATAGACTTATAGAATATTTAATAACTAATATTCAGTTTAGGGTCTTGTTAGGATGCGTGTATTTTTTTTTCATTGATTACTCGTAGGTTTACAATGTTTGTTTAGAGAAAGCAAGTTGCACATAACATTTTTATGTGTGTTCTAGGTACCAAGGGTATACCATGGTTGAAATACCGACACATAGAGATATTCAACAGTGCCTTGTTAAAATTGGGGATAAGCCCTCGTCGTTCGTTGGTTCCAAACAGTGGATAGGTTCGACTGAAGTGATGTTCTGTTTGGAGACACTTCTTGGAGTACAGTCAAGAATTATTTTCGCAAATACCGGTACAGAACTGCAGAGTTATGGCCCTGAGCTTGTCCATCATTTTCAAACCCACGGAAGTCCTATTATGATCGGTAAGTAATATATTGATATGCACATTTCCTTTTGGTTGACAATGACCAATTTTCTATAATCCCAATGATTAATCCTTCATTGTGACTTTACTTGCTCGCAACGGTACAAGAACCTGGAAGGTTCTTAGAAAGGAATAGGGAATTAGTACTGAAAAAATGTTGAATGACAACTAGTAGCGGCAAGCATTTTGACGAGCTCGTGAAAGACGCGACTTTGACACCAACGCTCGTCGGTTCGATTCCCACACAAGACAAACATTTGTGTGCATGACCATGTCTGTTTGGCTTAGTCTGGATGTTTTGACGCCTGGCCCGTTATATACTTGGCACCGTAACGCGCATGGCGGAATTCAGCCACGTGGGCCTCAACGGGTTAAGAGAGGTAGGTCGCATCAAAGCAGCCCGTCTGGGGAAGTACCCCCACCTCACAGAAAACCGCAGCCAAATAACAACTCCCTGGAGGGTTGTTGTGTTCCTGTGTGTGAGTGAGGTCACCAGCAAGCTCCTAAGGAGTTGCTGTATAAGCAGCAGAGGAGGCATCACGCGAGTGATACTCAGTATATTACACGCGTTAATAGACTACAGTAACTGCTTTACATCAGGTGGACCGTATGCTTGCATGATCCCGACGTTGTGTAAAAAAAAGCATAATAAGCAAAATGCGCTAATTTCGGCCATTGTTTATAATTAACGTTTTTGATAACGAGAAATACAATAGTGTGTGCAACTGTACCATTTGTCTTTTAAAGAATCTGTCCTTATGTGACTCTAATTTTAATATAAAATAAATTCGTTAACATAATATATGTATTTCTATAGGTGGTGGGGTGTTGGCGCATACCATATTAGGCGTCGAATACAACGCAGCAACAAATGGTATACGTTATCTCATCTTAGACCCACATTATACTGGCGCTGAAGATGTAAGCACAGTGATTAGCAAAGGATGGTGTGGTTGGAAAACATCCGACTTTTGGAACAAAGCTGCTCATTACAACCTTTGCCTGCCACAAACTAAACCTGGCATCTAAATCTCGAGAGATTACTAAAGAAGAATAACGGCGCTTTATACATTAAACTAAAGGATTCATCGAGGGTTGAACATTATTATATTCAAGATATACTGTGATAAGTTGGCTTCAACAATGCCTACCTATTCCACATTATCGCATTTCGGATTTCTGCATCTTTTTTATTTTATAAGTCTTTAGGAATGCCATACTGGTTCAATGGATAGTTTATTAAAATAGCCCTGAGGTGATCTGATAAGGGAATCATTTCTGAGGAGGGAAATTTCTAAAGATATGATGTTATAATAATGGGTATATAAGATCACGTGCTAAAACACTCCACACATTAAGTTGCTTACTCATTAAGGCTGATTGTGTGATCTTATTATAGTCATTCTTATTGTTGCAAAAATGTGTTTGTTAAATACACAGGGTGCATTTAACTTATTTCTTTTAGCTGTCTTATTATGTAAACAATCTATCAATTGTGAATTTTCTACGTTACATGTATAAACTCTTATTTTAATTAGATACGGACAAGTCAATATTATTTACATAATAAGACTAAATCTTTTTGTAAAACTCTAAAAATATAAATAAAGCTGAAAATTGTGTTAATCGTGTCAATTTTAACAATATATAATCAAATTAAAGACTAAAAATATTGAGCGCACGTGCAAGATAAGTATTTGTATGACTTTTTATAAATTATATCATTATACATCCACGCCCACACTTAAGAGAGGTAGGGCGCATCAAAGCTGCCCGTCTGGGGAAGTACCTCCACCTCACAGAAAACCGCAGTCAAATAACAACTCCCTAGAGGGTTGTTGTGTTCCTGCGTGTGAGTGAAGTCATCAGTAAGCTCCTAAGGAGTTGCTGTATTAGCAGCAGAGGAGGCATCTTCCGAGTGATACTTAATATATTACAAGCCGTTGAGGCCCGCGTGGCTGAATCCCGCCTAGCGCGTTACGGCGCCAAGTATATAACAGGCCTCAAGGCGTCTATAGGCTAGGGTAACTGCTAAAATCAGGTGGGCCGTAAGCTTGTATGCCTCCCGAAAAAAATACCCATACATTAAATTCCAAGCAGGAATCAATGAAAACAAAATTTAGTTTTTTGTTTCGAAAAATTTAAAATTACAGAAAACATGTCTATCCCGGTTTATCTGATAGATTTCGATTGTGATTAAAAGCCTCGTATTAAATTCATTACTATAAAATTGCCCATTAATAATACTACAGTGTAAACATCGATATTTAATCCAACTTATTATAACTCTCAATTCAGATTACGACTTTGTTATTTCTTTGAAAACAATCAGCTATTTATTGGAAAAACGTTATCTTTTTTTTATATCGCTATTACTGACCATGCCATAATTGACACTGCACGTTATTTTGAATACGAGTCCGATCATGGTACCAACACAATTACAGACAACATTAACGACGTACATAGACCAAGTACTGCAAGTAAAAGCACTTCCTTTTGGTTTAGTTGATTCTATCTGGAAATTTATATCGCAACAACGAGTCCTTGCAAAATAGTTATTGTTAAATAACGAGGAAATGAGTTGCATTGTCACGTGTGATGAAAACTGGACCTTATACAGCATTGGAAACACTTTAAACACACAATGTTTAACATGGTATATAGGTCAAAACTCTATATTCCCAGTTGCCCCCGCAGAGATTGCCACTGGTGGCAATTGGGAATGAAACTCATCCTAATTGCCTTCGGTGGCGACCAGGAAGTTATAGCCCCCA
The DNA here is from genome assembly GCA_947507595.1 of Pyralis farinalis. Lineage (NCBI taxonomy): Eukaryota > Metazoa > Arthropoda > Insecta > Lepidoptera > Pyralidae > Pyralis > Pyralis farinalis. The sequence goes on along the minus strand of OX382264.1, from coordinate 22,188,449 downwards.
CTTCAGTTTCGCTGTACATAGCTTTCTCCCCCGTAGCTCAGAGAATAAAAGAATGAGGCGACTTATTCGAAACCTGGCTCTAATTAGACGATATCATTCAGGCTATAGAAAGAAAGGCCACCGGAGGCAACTGGGAATAAAGGCTCAAAACGTACATAACGCAAACGGGTCGAAAAACCTGCTTATCTGCTTTGCCAAAAAAATAAAACAGCGATTTCATAGGTCATAGAATATCTATGAAGCCTTTGTCTTCATTCGTCTTCTTTCTTCATTCTCTCGTTATTACTCTTTAGGCTCAAATTTCATTGGTCGATAACTTGGTCTTTGTACAGCATACGGGGACTCCTAGCAAGCGAGATAACAACTAGTAACTAGTGACATTATCAGTCGTATAAAGCATGCCGGGTGCGGAAACCAATACAACTATGGGATCCTTAAACAAAAAAAAATTGTGTGTGTTAAAAAGTTCCTTACGCATGATAATTATGGTATACTAGCTGTTGTCCGCGGATCCGCCCGCATGGAGTCAAATAACGTAGCCTATGTGTTAATCCAGATCATAATCTATCTACGTGCTAAATTTCATTCAAATCCGTTCAGCCGTTTAAGCGTGAAAGAGAACAAACATCCATCCATACATACAAACTTTCGCATTTATAATATTGGTAGGATATCGAATAGAAACAGAGAGTAAATGAATGAAAATTCTGAAATAATAAGCATAAAAATTATATTATTCATTAATGTGAACTATAGTTCATATCCTATTACGACTTAACCGCATTTACGTGTTTTTCAGATTCTTCGTTACGACTCAAATCAATTTCTTACGTATTTTCCAATGTTTTTTTAAATATACATAAAATGTACCAAGTTTCGTTATACGCAGTCGCGCACACACACGTACAACGCTCGGTCGGTATCTTTGTCTTCGCGTTCGCGTCCGCCTTTGCATTTACTTTCATCTTGGATTTTTCTTTCGAGTGATACTTATTATATTACAAGCCTTCATAGGCTATGATAACCGCTTTACATCAGGTGGGCCGTGTGCCTTCCGACGTTGTATAAAATAAACTCAGTTAAATTCTTTAGATACTTCTATCTCACTCTCTCGCACGCTAAATCCTACAGATGTATATGTTCGTCTCTTTTTTAGCGGACGTTTTGCTAACACGGTCACTTCATTTTACTCCTCATACAATTTCCGTACCTTCTTAAGGAGTAAACTCCAAAAAAATTACTAGAAAACCGTTAATTAAACTACAAATTAAATAGAAAACACTTTCTTTTGCAATTATGCAGTTGGTAAACTAACTGTGATCTATGTCGATGTATGATGATGGACAACAGTTTTCCAACGCCAAAGTTTCTTCCTCAATACATTTTATCTTTGATAGAAGTGTAATTATATCCATGATTCCATTTCTACCAAAGAAATGAAGAGTTGTAAAGAGGAAATAACTCCTTTTCTAATACCTATTACTTTGACTTCGATATTTTGAAAGACTTTCAAAAAGGTCATGTACGAACGGCTGACTTCATTCTATGATTAACTTTATGTTATAAAGCAGAATCTGCACGATTTTCTAAGGACAATTTGTACAACCCTTGCCGCTTTCAATTTAACGAGAGGAGTGATGAGAAACGTAAATGCCAATAATTACCTAGTTGTGTTATTCCTTAACGTGGCAAAAGGTTTTCATTTGATTTCACGAGAGTTACAACTGTCAAAGTTAGAACTTAATGGAGTAAGAGAACCCATTAAAATCTATTAACTTCTATTTCATAAATAGAGTAATGCGTAGAAATAAACTAAAAAAATACTGAATCCACTATTCAGACATGCAGATCTAATCTTGTGACACAGTACAGACTAACACATACTCTTAAGATTATGTATAGGTATATATGTGAAAATATACAGTCCCTTGTGGGAATTAATATATGAACATCATCAATGTATAATATATTGTTATACAGCTGAAATAGCGTCAAGGTCAACACGGAGCCCATCGGTACAATGGTACTGATGGCTATGCTATGGAGCAGCAACCTTCTACTACGTATTTTATCGTTTAAACAGGAAGCTGGTAACTCATCACAAAACCTCAAGATGGCAGGCACAAAACCCCTACAATAGCAACTTCTTAATAGAAGACTCATATGCCAGGCCCAATCGAACACCTTGGCATATTTAGACTGTCGAACTAAATATGTTAGTTCGACAGTCTATATATGGCGATAAGTGTGCAAGATGCTCTATATATCGGTTTCCCAGGGATCGATATAAACGAAAACTGATTTTGGGGGTTGACGAGGTCTAAAAATCGACCCCTATTAATTAACACAAGTTCTTATTTGAAACTTTCGTATAAGTTGTGTTACGTGTACCAACTTGTTATAAGAATGACTAATATTTTAGTAGAAAGTATTTTTGTTGTACTTTAAAAAAACTAGAGATAGGATTTTTAAAGTAATTTGGCTATGTGGGTCTGAGGTATCTATATAATATATAGTTGTATGTATGTATATAACTTCACTCACGCCAGGTCCCATGCGGAGTAGGCAGAGAGAACCGAGCGCCATAAGGCGCGGTCCTTACATACTTCACTCGCTTTTGTAACATTCATAGCTCTTTTCATGCACGCTCGCTGGTCCCTGGGGCTCCTGACATCACCTTCTGATAAAACACGACCAATTTTGTCATGGTAGGTTAGTCTCGATATTCCTCGTCTCCTACATCCTTCCATTTTTGCATTGTATATCTGTTCCGTCATTCTTTCCCGTCCCGTCCCGCATTTTCTACATGCCCGAACCAACGGAGCATGCCTATTCATATCTTAACACCGATACTCTCTTTCAGACCTACTCTTTCTCTCACGTCTCCATTACGAACGCGGTCAGCAAGCGTTATGCCATATGCGCAATGCTCTCATCTCGACCGCATTTATTCTACTTTCATGCTCTCTATGCCATACCCAGCTCTCACTTCCATAAGTTAGCGTCGGGATTAGCACCGCGTTGTGTACAGCGAGGTATGCCTTCTGGCTTAGATTTCGGCTGCCTAGAAGTTTACCCAACGCTCCATTCACACTATTCCTTGCACTCACTCGTCTCTCCACATCAGCGGTGTACGTTCCATTGCTGCTAAAAGCACTCCCAAGATATACAATCTCATTCACTTGCTCTTCACTACATCATCAACCGTAATCCTAATGTTCGTTCTGGTTGTCTCTCTTTCAAATACCATTATCGGTTTTCTTCGCATTCAATTGTAAGCCTATCTTCATACAATTATCTTTCATTGTTATGACTAGTGTTTGCAGTTCGGATGGTGATTCTGCTATTGCAACGCGTCGTCTGCATAAAGCAGGCAGTTCACCACTAAGTCACCCATTCGCATTCCCACATTAATATTTCTTATTCCCTGAAGACAACTGTCAAGATACAAGATGAATAGCCGAGCCGAGAGCACGCATTCCTGTCTGACACTAATATTAGTATCAAACCAGGTCGACAAGTTGCCATCCACCCCCACCTACACCACCTATGACCTTGTGTTTAAAACACCGATCACTAATACACTAGATACACAATCGCTAAAAAAATGTATGCAAATTATTGTCCACAATAGGCATAATCGACAACAAGTATACGTGTTTATATTTTGTAGTATAGATATTTCTTGTAGTTAGGTGACAATTTAACATATACCATAACGTCTCAATAACTTGCTAAACTTACTTAAAAAAGGCTATTCGATTAATGAAAGCAATTGAAAGGAAGTATCTCTCATTGCATGCATTGTAAATTGAACCTTACGCATTTGTATTAAGATTTAAAGACCTGTATTGTTTTTGTCACTTTAATTAACGTCAATGATATGACAAGTACAAACATATTTTGGAAGGTAAGATAAACAGAGAACACGAATGGTGTGACGTATCGGCATAGTAAAATCAAATAAGAACGATATCTTCATACATGCGCACCGAACGCGGTTTTTATGTGTGCGCGCCCGTACGTATGCGTCGTCGCACGCACTCACTGACAAAATTGATCGCTGTTAAAGGTACTCAAGTCGTGGCTACACCGTGCTTAATACCGCACGCGCCCACTCACGCACCGCCCGCTGCGATCCCGCTCGTAATAATTTGTACGTGTGCAAGCGTAAACAGCTACAGTGACCGCTTTAAATTGGGTAGATCATATGCTTGTTTGTTCATGCGAGTGTGTGACGTTACCACCTCACAGAAATCTGCAGCCAAATAACAATTCCCTGGACGGTTGTCGAGTTCAGGCGAGTGAGTGACGTTACTATCTCACTCACTCGCACGAACACAACAACCCTCCAGGGAATTGTTATGTGGCTGCAGTTTTCCGTGGGGTAATAACGTCACTCACTCGCATGAACACAATAACCCTCCAGGGAATTGTTATTTGGCTGCAGTTTTGAGCATATTTTTCGTGACTTAATGAGCGGTTTAGCGGGCAGCTTCAACCTGTTCCTTTTATGTTACAGTATCTTACAATGCTTTATGCCAAACCCTTACCTTAGATGCCTTGGCGATATCTAGGCTAACTGCCATAGATTCGCCATGTTTATCAATTGCCTCCCCCAGAGGCGCGTCACATAGATCAGCTATGGTGTTGCGAATGCACATAGGCTACGGTGACTGTTTAACATCAGGCAGGCCGTATGCTTGATTGCCACCTTAGTGGTATAAAAAAAGCTAGATCACCCGTCGATCATTTCGGTCTAAAGCCATATTGACGATTAGTAAGGAGTGATCTTCTAGGTAACGGATCAATTGATTGTTAAGTATCCGATCCATGACTTTGCACAACACTGAAGTTACGGCATGGATGCGGAAATTTGATGGGTCCGAACGGTCTCCCTTATTGGGGACCGGCTGCACATTGGCCTCTCCAAGCCTCCGGAATACAACCGATCGAGTACGAGCTGCACATTTTTTCAGAAATCGATCCGGGAGTTAGACGCAAAGAGACTGGCCATAAGATCGGCTTTCTCCTGCGGCTGATGCCCCAGTGAGCCATCAGGGCATCTCAGCGGAGGTAGCGAGAGCTTACAGAAGTTGGCCTGCACGACTTTGGCTAGTCGCCAGTAGTTATGCGACACAGTAAGGTGCGACACTAGTTCCGTGCAGACTCGTGTAACGCGCTGAGCATCCGCTCTTATGTATGTCCTCTTGCAGACCTTGGTGGCAGTATTATAGGCTAATTTCAGCAAGTTAATATTCGGATCTTTGAGGCACGCGTTCATATTGAATAACCTAACTTTGTGGTTTCAACAAATGTTTATATATACACTTGATGTAATGTGGCTATTGGAGCTTATGAACAGTTGCAATACAAGGAGTATCGCTAGCGCAATGCCATCCCTGGGCAGCAAGTAACTGTAACTGATAACCGCAGTCACTCGCAGGAACACAATACACACCCTTCAGAGTGTTAAATAATATGAGTGCGGTCTTCCGTAGTCGTAGGTACTACGCCAGTCCCATGGCATAAAATGGTTTTGCATTCGATGTGTATCGCATTATTTGACCAAAAGAGCAGAATCGACTTCGTGGTCCTAGTGTACAGTTGTAAAATGACAGCAAAGTTTGATGAAGGGCAATCATTGTAAGTCAGAAATATAGTGACCTACACAGCGACTCCTTAGAAAGGAGAATGGGCAAATTGGTCTATCTACTCAACACCAACGAGCCATGTATAAATGAAAAGGACATTTATTATGCTTTATTTTTTTTTATGACCGCAAATGTGTAGCTCATGGGGTTTCTCCTCTTTTAATTGGAGCAGACTTTACAACTAATGGTCTATAGTTCGATTTTGATTTGCAAACAGTAGATGAACATGAGTTGCGACACTGGACAGGACTCACGATCGCTGAATTCAATTCGCTTCTTGAACAAACGCCATCACTACGACAGCAGTCGAATGCACCGAACGTGGTTCTAGGTGGATACCTTATGAAACTTCCGACAGGCGAACCTAATGTACGCCTAGCATCACTGCTAAAAATATCTCGTCGAACATTCGAACGCCACTTAGTGATTGCGAGAGAATGCCTACTGGCAGACTTCGTGCCGTCTCACTTGGGAGTTGATCATACAAGTAGAAATGAAGCGCTTAGCAAGAATTTGTTGATAACAAATGCACTTTTTGGAGACCAGAATAATTCGAAACTAATATCGATTTGTGACGGGACGTACATTTATATCCAGAAGAGCAGCAATTTTCTTTTTCAAAGACGTAGTTACAGTCTTCATAAGCACAGGAATCTGTTGAAGCCGTTTCTCGTTGTTTGTAGCAATGGCTATATAATAGACGTAACAGGCCCTTATTCAGTCACTACATCAGACGCCACGGTTATGAGCAGTCTTCTAAATGATCATGACAGTGCATTTCATTGGTTTTAATCCATGAATGACATATTTATTTTGGATTCGCGGCTTCAGAGACGCTCTACCTGATTTTGAAGCGTGCGGTTACGAAGCACATATGCCACCCAGCAAGAACAGAAACAGCACGCAGCTATCCACAGAGCAAGTCGTTTGATTACAATTGTAAGATGGGTAGTAGAAGTAGTAAACGGAAGGTTTAAACGTGACTACAAGTTTCTAAGGAATTTAATAGGTCCGTTCCGCACGTGTTCGAACATTTTCGGATTGCTGCAGCACTTATTAATGCTTTCCACCTGCCAATCCGGGACAATGCTTATGCCGACGCGATAATTACAATTATCAATGAGACGATTCATTCGGAAAATCATTTGGCTCAATATGTTATAGAAAAAAACTTAAATAGGCAACGTGTCGCGTTTACCAGAATGGTAGCAAATCTTCCTGATTTTGAAGACATTCCGCAATTAGAAGAAGAACACCTCATCCTAATCGCCCTAGAAACTTATCATATTAAGATAGACAGTTCTTACTGTGTCGAGCACTTCAATGATGGAATATATATAATTGAGTTATACAGAGACAATGAACTCGATGACATTAATGAATACAATATTGAAGTGGAAGAAAGAAGTTTTTTACTGAGAGGACGAATACAATCACGGCATTCAAGAGCCAAGCAATACAACACATGTGTGCTAATAAACAGAGGGATTGAAGGAAGAGACGCTTTCAGGTACTATTATTGCACCAGTTTGACAGGACGTCGCATAATTGGGACATGTGATATCGATCTTATGGTAGGTATTTATGCTGAGCTCGCCATCAGGAAGGTTTCGTACCGCCAGCTGCACACCTTAATAACGTTATTTTAGACACTAGCATAATATAATACTGCCAATATAATATTATGTTTTAATCACTGGTGTTTTATTTTTATATTTTGTTTTCTCTTTTTCAAAATATTCCCAGCTCCTAGCACTTTTACACTATTTGTTATTGGTTCGCTAACACATTCTCTTTTATTTAGCATAGATGGCGTTGGTGTTGAGTAGGTAGACCATTGTTCATATATATTTGCCCATTATCCTTTACTGGTAATATCTCTCTTACTCGCAGGAACACAACAACCCTTCAGGGAGTAGTTATTTGACTGCGGTTTTCTGTATGGCGGAGGTACTACCCCAGACGGGCTGCTTTGAGGTGCCCTATCACTCTTAAACTTAAAAACTATATAAATGGTATCGCTTATCTTACAGAAACGTAAATTAATCAGAGGCATTGGAGGATTTCGTTATAATACACAACAAATAAATAATAAATATTGCAACAATTTATTTATGTACAAATCAAGACCTTATAAATACTTGTTGAACAACGCACTTATCACGATAAACTTTTATACAATTAAATCACAGAAAAAAGAACTTGCGGAACTAAGAAAGATAAAATGGAAACTTTATTCGACAGAGTAGAAGTACCTTGCTTTAAACATGTTTCAATATTATGGAAATAGCAAGCACAGTACTCTAAATGGCCAGTATAATTGATTAAATTACTCATTTTCTGTATAAACATTTACACGTTGTCTATAGTATTAACAGAGCACATAGCATTGAGATCTAATATGACGCTATAACCTCAAACCACAGTATAAATAATATACAGGGTACATACACTACGGCCACTCATCTATGCTGTCAAAAGTCCTACCCCATTACACGTGACGATTATAACATCATCACTTAGTAAGTAACCAAATAGATTTTAATTTAGTGTTGAAATGGAAACAAAGTAAACACGCCTATATTTGAATGTAGGCGAACCGAAAAAGTCGCTAGATATAAAGAAATTTGTCAAATAAATGGCAAAAAAACATACTACCCACAGTGAAGTATGTATACCCATAAAAAGATGACATGTCTAAATTTTAAATATCCTGACAAAAACAGCAAATAAAAAAAATCCCTGCAGTGAATAATGAAATAATTAAATATACCTAGTTTTAAAAAATCGATATCTCTGCTTGTTGTTGATAAAGCGAAAATCACTGAACAGTTCTTTTATCAATGTCAACTAAGGACCACACAGATCACGCCTTTCAAATATAAATTGCATTGAAACCTAATCGTCCGCTTCTGAGCTAAGATTAAACAGCCAATTTTCAAAATGCGTTATACGACTCTTTTGTTATACCGGTAGCTAAAAATTGTACGCGCCGAGAGGTAAAAATCCGTACGGCATAAAATAATCCGCTCACTTTAGGTGACTCAAAAAGTGGGCGGGTTTTATGTACCCAGTACTCATCTAGGCAATTGATTACCCTACATACAAAGTAAAATGAACACTTTAACCCAAGGATTCCACAGCATAAAGATCACCGGTGATAACAAGACCAAGTCCACGGATAGATATGGACATGAGATCGTTACACGCCACACGGGTCATTCTCAGTCATAAGTTCCGTGGTATTTATTATTGAAGGTTAAAACCAGGAGGTTCACTATTCTTCAGAGTACGAGCAAAATTAGAGCATATACACAGTGCAAGCTTAGAAATACCTATAACACGTTAGTTCTTTACAATTTGTCTACACCCTATCTTATAGGATTTCTAAATCACAGTGCCGTATCTGCGGAAACTTTTTCTGAAAAGGAAAGATAAATACACATAAATATATATTATCACAGTATTCATAATATTTTCAGGTTATTCTATAAACTTTATAAGCAAATATCTCATATGTGTATGGTAAATAATTTACTCACCCTGAGTTTTAGTTCTATTCTATCAATTTCTCCACCTAACATATCTACTATATTTTCACCGTGCTTCAATAGAAATGCTTCTACATCGTCGATTGTTTCAATTTTTCTCATATCCTGAAATACGATAAAGTTATAGTATATATTTAAAATGTCATACAACACAAAATATATTTTTATACAACATCGTGGGGCATACGACCCATCTGATGACAAGTGGTTACAGGAAGCAGCAGCCGCGTATTGCGACCGATCCCTGCGGTAAACAGTAACTCAATAGGAGCTTACTGGTAATCTCATTCATTCGCAGGACCACAACAACCCTCCAGAATAAAATAACTATTTAGCTGCGGTTTTCTGTGAGGTGGAGGTACTTCCCCAGTGGGGGCTGCTGCACCAGTTTCTTAATATTTGTAGAAAGGTACATAAAAACGTCATATTTTTTATATTATAAACATCGTATGACTGCGGCACACATATGATTTTTTTCCTCCTACAGTTTATGTTTTTTTGTATAGCTTACATTTATAAGATGCTACTCTTGACAAATGGTTACATGTCAGGAGATACAAATAAATAATCTACCTATCTACATACATTTTTAAGAAAGTGAATTTTCTAAGGCAATCATCCATATTATGTTTCAATAATTGCTAATATGTTTAACATTCAAGCGGGCCCTTTGTGTTTGTTGCCACCTGTATGTAATACAAGAATATACCCTATCATCTATTTTTGATGTAGACATACATATAATTTACTTACCGCCAATAATGCATTTAGATCATGTTTCTCTAAATACGACCTTGTGAGTGCCCTGCCATCAAAATCAACTTCAGCCTACAAGAAAAAAATTAATAAATACATTAACTTAAAAATATAATAATAACTCATTCGTACAGTTCGCTATACGCAACGGAGTGTTGGTCCCAACGCTAATTATGGAAGCGAGAGCTAGGTATGGCAGCGTTTATTCTACTTTCATGCTCTCTGCATGAAAGAATAAACGCTGTCGAAATGCGAGCGTTGCGCAAAATTTGTGGCATAACGCTTGTAACCGCGTTCGCAAATTCTTCTAAGCAACACGCTTATTTTTTAATAATTTAATTACTCGCAGATTGACTATTGGTATTCTACAGGTTGATTAAACCTTTATAACTTTAGCTCTGATAGCGGTTGTTATCCGATTGTGAATGTAACATTCTATGCTTTCCACTTTCAGTCATTGCAGTGGCACTGCAATGTGTGATCTGAAGCACAGCTGCCTCCATCGGTACATCGCAAAGACCTCACGCAATCTAAAGTCTGCGGACTTATAGTGTCGCACGCAACGGCAGGCCTGGATGGATCGAATCTAGCGCAGAACATGCAACTCCGGATGAGACGGTGGAGCAAAGCGGCGCATCCACTGAAACGTTATTTCCATTTGCACGACTGGTCAATAAAAAGTTAAGCAGAGCGCTTGTATGGCCGCGTACACCAGATTTTCACGTTAGAGAATATAGCAGCTAAATGAGAACGTAAGCCATAGCAAACTCATGAACACACCTCACATATGCAGAGAGTAAGAAGTAAACTACGCGGAGGTATGAGTTTTATATTCACATTACTAAAAACTAGGTATTATAGATCCCAATTTTATCCTAGTCGCATTGTAAACATTTTATTCGTCATATTATAAACGAAATATCCCACAGTTCTTGATTTATCAACAATATTTTATAAACACGTCGATGTAAATGTTCAGCCATTCAGGATTATAGGAATAAAACTAGTATCCGGTCAAGCTGCCGTCCGATTTAAAGGAAGGAAGGACCTTTTAAAGGAAGACCAGTTGTAGAAGTGAGATGTGTACGAACTGATTTGATCTATTTATATTCCGTTTTATAATTAAGAAATCGCTAATAGATCTATGAGACCCAGCACTTTGTTTTTTGCTTCGCATTATTTAATGGTACGGACAACGATGCCGCTCTCGCAAGCTTTCAACTATTGCTTACAACTGGTAACATTAGATAAGAGATAGCATGCTGTACTACAAAAAGGTATCCCATGGACTCAATGGACCCCAAAGCGACTGAATACGTATTTATGAACGTGCATTTGAAATTATGATGATGGTACATACCTTATACCTAATGAGGTTACTGCCTATGTCTATACCCTTCACGTCATGTATAGCTCGAATCATAAAATCTCTCTCCAATACGCTGTTTATTTCATCTAACTGTTCTTGGGGAATGGACCTAAAAGCATGTTAAATAAATATTATAGAATATATTACACACCGCCATCCAGTCCGCAAGTTAGCAAAAATGTTTACACGAAAATAGTATTATCATAATTAGAACTCCATTTTCATTTAGAATGTTATTTAAATATTTAACATTTTGTTATTTTACAAAAGTACACGACTAATTAAATAGTGTTTTAACAAGTGCCTATCTCCAGCACTGCAGATTGGCAGTCACTCAACCTTTGCATAACAATAAGTAGGAATGTGAATGTGGGCAATCAATATCGAACAACTCCTCGAGACCCAACCCATCGTACAATGGATAGGACACACGAAGAGTGGCAAAATCTGCCTTTAGACTTAAGGGCTCTATATTGTGCCTAAGCTTGGAACCGCTGGCAATTTGCACAGCTCATCTCTAAATCAAAACACGAGGTCCACCAACTGCTGAGACATCGAGCTAAAATACTGCACTTTATGAAATATTCAGAGAAGCATAAATTATTCCTGGCACCAGCTAGACCTCCCCCGGAGAATTTTACTAAATTTTACTGGAGATCTCGACACCAAGAATCCTTTTGGTGGAAAGTCTGTACGGTAGGGTTTGTGACTGAAGGATAAAATTTGAGATATTACTCGTAATCGGCTGTCTGTCCGTCTCATACTCCTATCCAACTCGTAAACCAAATATTTTTCGGAATTCAAATTTGAACACTGTATTTGGAATGTTAGCTCAAAATGGATATTTTTTTGTATACTCCAAAATATTTTTCTGTCAGTCACATACTAACAACAGTGTCAATAATCTGGGCATTCATTGACATAAAATAATTCTGCCAAATATTAATTCCACCTTTCTATCACCTCTTGTGCATGAATGTCACAAGCTTTAGCCTATATATTATATATTGTGAATGCTTAAAGTGAAGGTGTCTTTATGGTTCTTAACTTACTTTGAAGTTTTTCGTTAGCCTCTCTTGGTCGATTAAAGTTAACCCTTAATTCGCCAGTCTAGCAGGAGTCAATCGACAACAATTTGTTTTAGTGATTCTGTCATCATTAGCGTGAAACCATCCTTCATGAAATTAAAAATTAGGGTCCGGCAACGCATGATGACACGCCTGATGTTGCAAATGTCCATAGGTATAGTAACTATAGCTATATAGGTACAGTAACTGCTCACCAGCAGGCAAGCCGTACGCTTGTGTGCCACCTTAGTGGTATAAAAAAAATTAAGTGTTCGACACATGAAGGTTTAGTTCTAAAATTAGTTTACCTACGTCATAAACACTTCCTTATCAATCAAGATCTTTTGGCCCCATTCAGTCCATTTAGAATTACACATTACATAATTAGCCCTACAGAGTCTAAACTAAAATTTGTAAAGAATTAGGTACCTTAGATACTTCCAAAACTTCTCAAGATCTTAGGTACTCTCTCAGGAGAGCGTATGCTGTAACCAGAAAAATTTTGGATCTACCAATCTCACTGTAAATGACCTCTGTAAGTGGGGATTACGACACTTATTACCTCACTGGCACTGTCGTCCTGCTCAATATCAAATCGCATGGGCATCATGCAACGGAAAACAGTTATGGTCATTTACCTTCGCCTTAGTCACCATCACACACACACATTTAAGCATCTATTATTCATTCCATCCTATATCTCATTGATCTTCCCTTTTCATCTACCTAGCATATTCCACATGCATATACAGCACTCAGCACTGCTTAGCTTGGCGCTCTGTGATGGGTGGCGGCCCCTATCGCCGCATACCCTTTATTTACGCCAACGCCTATTCCACGCATGGGTGCGATTGAGTCAGAATTGCAATCCACCGGATTGGCAGGGGTCGCGACGAGCACGCTTCTGGCACATGGCCCCCTTAAATTATCGAAGATGTTTTGTGACTTTGTTTTATTCAAGCATTCATATTTTGTAGTTTACTTAGTTTCGATACTGCCAAATTTCGAACTTGCCTGCCTACAAGTGCGTTGACATTGCTCAAAATAATAAAGGACGCAACTCCGGCGAGTAGGGTTCCGACGAGCAGGCTGCCCACGGCATCAGGCAGTGGGTTTCCTGTGTACTGTGAAATGGCCATGCACGACGCGGCGACTATCACTCCTGCTACTGCCGCCGTATCTTCCAATAATACTACGTTCACTGAGGGATCTGAACTGCGCATTACTGAAACCATCAGAAGAATACTAATTTAGAAATGACAACATGTAGCAGTAGTCGGCAGCAAATAGCTGTAGTTAACAACTGTAATAATTAGCGCAGGTAACAATTGTAATCCAAATAGGTGCTATAATGGTCTTGGACAAAGGTATAAATGTTGCTAACCAAAATATTCTCAGAAATAACATAATAGCAGGACGATAAAGTGCAATACCCTGCTTGACGTCAACGTCCACATCTACACAAGACTAATGGTGATTGCATCCATGAGACAATACCCCTTATGACAAACGAGCACGAGAAGGAGGCTTCACATGTCTGGTGGTGATAAGCATCTACTACAGTATTTGGAATTTACGGAAACGTAAATTATGAATGAGGAATAACATGCGATAACGTGATTAAAAACAGTTATTTACCATATTCATATAAAGGCACGTTTGCTTCTTTTGCACCTTTTCGAATAGCATTCAATGCTACCATTAACGTCGCACCTTCTGACACGACGGCTCCTCCTAGCACAAAATATGCCTGAAAATATAAAAAGCATGTGTGTACTCAATCGTATTCAAATTGTATTCTTATGGACGTAACTGTCTACCTAAAGAAATTGACCATTGCTTGTTAGAACACTCGCTGTGTAGTGTTACGGATACGGAGCGAGTTCGATTGGACCAGTCCACTCGACGTCCACGGACGAAGGGTCTGCTGATTAAATGGTTGTCCGTACACCAGAGAACGTCGGACAGTTCAAGGACCGAATGGCTCGCGCATTTTTGTTGTTTAAGATTTAGTGGGGGCACTTTGTATAAAATGCAAATATGTCTCTTAACGTACCTGAATGTACTAAATAATAATAATTATCATAATTAATAAATAACTATCTGCATTATCATATCCGTAAATTTTATGATATTTATACGGTAATAGATGTATAAAATACCAAAAAGTAAGTAATCACTGGCTGGGCAGTTTCCTTGAAATGAAATCTAGTTGGAATAGCGCGATAATACTACTTGCTGTCATTATTTTATTAATATAATATCTTATGGCGCTCGGTTCTCTCTGCCTGCCCCGCAAGGGACTTGGCGTGATGATATACATACATACATACATATAATAATTACTTGTAAAGTTAAATTACATTTAATGACAAGAAATTATTTCAAAAATGTAAAACCTATCGGGCTCTTTTTCTTATCATAATGGAACACAGCGTATGTATGTCTGTTCCATTGCGCATTGTTTGGATAAAAACTATTATATGATTTCTTATCCGTATCATCATTATTAACATAATAATTACTGCTATTATTTGTAAAGTTAATGAACAACAGAGAACGCCCGGAAATAATCACATACCCAATAAAAATCGTGAAGTGGTTGTGGATCCAAAATACCCGTAACGCCGTGATAAAAGGACAGACCACTTCCCACACAAAATATTCCCACACCAGATATCAAAGATGATACATATCTCATATTGGTATATCCATATGGATGATCAGCATCTGCCATCTGTAAATATAGGTCATAGTTAAAAACAAACAAACAACTACTAGGGCCATATTCCACCAAATGTATTGTTGATTTAGCTTTTTGTAGTAGGGATATCAGGGTAAGTTGATTTTATTTTTTATTGTACGTACATAAGCTGATTAAAATTTATAACTACGCCTAAATAATGAAGGATGCACCTGTATTACTTTAAAAATATCTATGTAGATGCCAGGTGTATGTCACGTTATTTCTAATGCGCGGCGCGTTTCACTGCCGGTAGGCGCCGGCGGCCCAGTAAGTACAGGACTATTCATTTGCATCTTGACTGTCGTATACATCAAAACTACAAGGGAAAACATTTACGACTTATGAAAGGCCAAGTGCGATACTGTATATCCTAACGGCATTATTGCCGTTTCAACCATCTGGCTGGCTGGCTTATTGTTTACCTCGCGCTGTTGTCGTACTGGGCGAGTAACATAAAAGAAATAGGGGGTGGATCAGACAGACTCGTACCTTCAAGGAATGAACATTTTTTTTTCAAATTCTTAACCAAACCTGCTGCGCTCCTGGGTAGCTATATAAACTAGCAGCCATTTTGCAGGCCTTTCTATATGCTAAAATTGTCATATACTGAGTAGCAAATAATATTTCTTTGTGTATTCGAAGATACTCTGTAACACAGTCTTAGCTATCTCCTCGACAGTCAATCTTCGATCAGATAAAATTAAATCACAGATTTTTTCTTTGTTTTGATCAGTGGAAGCAGTCGAAGGCCGGCCACTACGGGGCTCATATTGAATGGTCTCACGACCACGTTTAAACTCTGCCACCCAGTTTTTAACAGTCGCATACGAAGGAGCCGACTCACCCAAAGTAGCAGACATGTCTTCATGTATAGCTTTTGGAGTTAAACCTTTCAAATTCAGGTATTTTATCACTGCACGATGTTCAATTTTATCCATTTTCAAAAATAGCTCTAACTTGACTTACTGTATCACGTGTAAACGAACAATGAGTTACTGTGAATAAACTAAACTGTGCATACTTGTTGCTAAATAATGTAACTACAAAATGAGGGTAGTTATAAAAAAAACCAATGACTTTAACCATGTTAGGCTAAGAACTGTTCAAATGACACTCGTATATTTTTTGTGACTTATTTAGTAAAAATTATTAAAATCTCGGCCTCTCGGCGTGATTTTTGCTCGACCCATCATTTTTTTTTACGTCTTCCTATATGTTGCCTTAGATAACCAGTTACACCATACATAATTGCATCAAAAACCGTTTAATGGTTTTCGTGTAATGAGTACAAACAGATAAATATACAAAAAAAATTAAAAAGGTTTTTTTTTTATTTTTAGTTTGTGTAATGATAATAATGACTATTTATTACAACAAGATTATTCAAAACACAGATCTGCAAAAACAATCTGCTGAGCCACATTTTTATTATAATTATGTATAGATTATCTCAAGTATGTACTCAATGTCAGATAGCGTTAGGTATTAAGGATAGTAATTTTTTTTTATATTAGAGGGGGGCAAACGAGCATGTGGGTCACCAGATGGTAAGTGGTCACCACCGCCCCTAGACATCAGCAACACCCAAAGGGTCACTGATCCGTTGCCAGCCTTTTTAGGGAAACAGAGGCTCTTTACTTGAAGGCACCTATATCGTATTTGTTCGGGAACACTGCTAATAACACTGTTATTCCACAATTTCACCATACGTGGTAGAAAATGCCTCAAAAAGCGTACTGTAGTGGATTGCCTCTCATCAAGATGTGGGTGAAATTTAAGTTTGTGGCGAGTGGTACGTTAGTGGAACTCAGCGGCTGGTATTAAGTTGAACAGCTCCTCCAAACACTCCCCATGATACAATTTGTACAGCACACAAAGAGAGGCAATGTTTCTTCATATACAAAGCGAGTCCAGCCGAACTGAGACCACTGGACAATACGAACTGCTCTACGTTGTATGCGATCAAGTGGAGTAAGCAAATATTTTGGCGCGCCAATAATTGTAATATAATAGCTTAGTATTGAAATAATTGTTTCTGATACCTTCACTTGAAAGCAGTTTTTAATATACCACAGAAATGCTATAATATCTACACTTAAAAGTTATTTAGTGAAATAAATAAAATACATATGGTCATACGTATTATTAATTTATGCCGATGCCGCGATATTCACACTGCCATAGACAATAATAATTCTAATTCCGAAAAAGGCATATTAACTAACAAGTTCATACTTTAAAAACTTATAGTGTACAAGATAGATCCCAGTCATGATAGAAATATTTCTCACAGGAAGTTTCAGCAAGTTACATATATAACTTTTTATTCTTTACAGATATATTTGACTAAACTATGTCATGTATAATAATTAATTTATGTATTGGGTAATTCCAAAATTATGATACAGGTGTAAATAACACATATTACATAATTACAAAACTCACTTGAACAGATTTGTGAATACCATATGCCAAGATAAGCTGATTCACAGTATCAGCAAGGGAATGTATGCATTCTGAGAATAAGCTGTGTGATCCAGTATAAAACCAGGCACATAGCTTAAATACGAAGTTACATCCATTTCTGCAACAAGAAAAATATATTTCTATATAATTATTTCCTAGAGACTAATTAACCATAACAACTTTGAATATATACCATTAATTTGTAACAACCAGACAAATATGAAACTGCTTTACGTATGACCCTATAGGTAAAGGATAAAAAACTTATTTAATATATTACTTATATAAATTTACCAATAAATAAAAACAAAAAAAAAGGTATAGGATAATAATGTAATCATCACTCCAACAGATCAAAATTAAATATGAATATTACTTTAAAATTACAGAAAATAACACAATTGAAATCAGCACAGCAAAATTGAAACCAATAGTTGTGTTTAAATGAATTAGTACAATAGCATCTTAATGAAGACTTAGCCGGGCTAACTTAAAATAGAATATTCTGGAGTAGTAACAGGATAAACAAAATTTATAATGTTGAGTAAGTGCTCTAAGAGGCAGGTTGCCTGGATGATATATTTGCAGTAAATCTGGTCAGATAAAACTTTTACTTTTTTTTTTTTATATACTACGTCGGGAGGCACTCAAGCATAAAGTATTCGGTCCACCTGATGTAAAGCAGTTACCGGAGCCTATCAACACTTGTAATATATTAAGTATCACTCGCGCGATGCCTCCTCTGCTGCATACACAGCAACTCCTTAGGAGCTTATTGGTGACCTCACTCACACACAGGAACACAACAACCCTGTAGGGAGTTATTATTTTGGCTGCGGTTTTATGTGAGGTGGAGCTACTTCTCCAGACGGGCTCCTTTGATGCCTACATCTCTTAATACATCCAGACCAAGACAAACAGACATGTTCATGCACACAAAAGTTTGTCTTATGTGGGAATCGAACCCACGATTTGGTCGGTTGGTTGGTGGACGTTGGTGTCAAAGTCGCGTCATTCACGACAGAGCCGCCGAGCTCGTCAGAACTTTGCACTGTTTTTGTTGAGCACTATCTGATAGGTACAGGAGAAGGTTCTTAAAGCCCAAGAGTGACAACTGGAAAACTCACTCATTTCGATATAATATGGCGATTTTGAATGGACAATTACTATTGCTAATTTAGAATTAAATCCTATATTGTATCATTATTGCAAATATATCACCTATACATTTATAAAAGTTGAAGTTCTATTGTTTATAATATTTTTTTTCAACAATTTGTATGGTCGAGTTATTTTAAAGAAAAATATATCATCTATAACTTGACGCCAAATCCCTTGCAGGGTAGGCAGAGATAACCGAGCGCCACGTGACTCAATCCTTACACACCTCACTCATTTCTTTGACAATCATTGCTCTTCCTATGCTCGGTTTCTAAGGCTCCTGACATTACCTTCTGTTAGAACACAACCAATTTGCTCATGGTAGGTATGTCTTGGCCTTCCTCAGCTCCTATATCCTTCTACTTTTGCGTTGTATATCTGCTACGTCATTTTTTCACCCTGCATTCTTTCTACATGTCCGAACCAACGGAACAGGACTATTCTTATTTTAATACAGACACTCTCTTACAGACCAACTCTGTTTTTAGCATCATTATTGCGTATACGGTCTACAACCGTTACGCCACCAATTTTGCGCAACGCTCGCATTTCGACCGCGTTTATTCTACTTTCATGCTCTCTCTGCCATACCCAGCTTTCACTTCCATAACTAAGCGTTGGGACCAGCACTGTATAGTGAATTGTGCCTTCTGGCTCAAGTTTTTACTGCCAAGAAGTTTTCCCAACTTTACATTCACACTATTCACTCATTCGTCTTTCCACATCAATGGTGTACCTTTCATCCCTGGAAAGCGCATCCAAGATATACAATCTCATCCACTTGTTCCAACATTTCATTATCAACCGTAATCCTTAAATTAATTCTGGTTTCTCCTCTTTCAAATACCATTACATCTTCGTTTTTTTTTTCCCATTCAATAGTCCGTACTTTCTTCATACAATGATCTTTCATCATTGTGACCAGTGTTTGCAGTACAGATGTTGTTTCTGCTAATATCACGGCATCATCTGCATACAGTTCACCACTAGATCACCCATTTGCAATCCTACATTCGTTGACCTTATTTTCTGCAGACAACTATCAAGATACAAAATAAACAGTCTAGCAGATAGCAAGCAACCCTGTTTGACACCAATTTTGACATCAAACCAGAGTGACACGCGACTCTCTTCATGCACACATGCAATCATTGTAAGTGGACTCCACAGCCCATAGCAGTGAACCGTCAATCCCATATCTCGGCAATATATCCCACAGTTCCTTTCGCACAACCCTATCAAATGCTTTCTCAAGATCCACAAAACCACAAAAAACCAAGGCCAATGGCCAGATGCTTCGCCAGAATATTGCGGAGCGAGAAAACTTGATCCGTACATCCCCTTCCATTTCGGTCTCCTCCCTGTGCCTCTCACAACATTTCATATTGGATTTCACCCTCATTCTCCTTTAAATTACCTGTCCATTTACTGTTGCTGCTATGCTGATCAAAATGATGGCTCCATATATGTGTCGTAAGCAAGTGCCATATATATGGCAGCCGGGACTCAACGGGTTAAGAGATATATGGTGTATCAAAATACCCCAAATGGGGAAGTACCTCCATCTGACAGAAAACCACAGCAAAAGAACAACTCCCTAGAGTATTGTTGTGTCTCTGCAAGAATGAGAGGCTACTAGTTAATAGACTATGGTAACCACTTTACATCAGGTGGATCATATATTGTTGTATGGCTCCCAATGTAGTATAAAAAAATATATATATATCATATTGTGCTAGTACAGAACCCCAAGGATGCGAGTCTGACTACCACATGGCTATTTTTATTCTAACTAGCAAAACAGTGTAAAAATACTGCACAACTTAATGTTCAACTAAACATAAGCAATATAAAATATAAACATACATTCCTATGGCAGTAAGTACAACTCGACCAGATCTAGTTTTTAAGCCATGTTCTTCAACTTCTGGTCTGAGTCGTTTGTGACTCATCTCTCGTCTGTAATTCCGCAATCGTCTTTTCACAGTAAATACATCTGTAAAATTAAGGTTGTTTATGAAAAATATTCACAATTCTTACCTAATTATTAGTCTTACCTTGCTCATATCTTCGTCTATCCAACTCCCTTCTCAATAACTCTTTTTCTAATGCTTCTTTTGATCCCCATACCTAGAGACACCATGTAAATTATGTACAAAAAATTACAATAATAAGTTAAATTTTATCAATATTTATATATTTATGTTTTATAATTAATAAGAAGTAATCTCAAAAATCTTTAATGTACCTTAGCATACCAGATAAAATCATCACTAAAGTAAATTACAAAGTATTGTATATGTAGTACCTCAAATGCCTTAGCTTCCACGTCCTTCCTGTAATGGACAGTTATAGGAGGTTCTGACTCATATGGTGACCTTCTTAATACTTTAGGCAATATCTCCAAATCAGATTGTTTCAGTAAATATTCTGTCATAGCTCTCATTGGTGTAATAAAATTACGTTCAGTGTATGATGCAGAGAAATCAATTAAAAGTCTTTTTTTTACTGCAAATTAAAAACATGTTTTATGGATAGAAGGCAACTAATACAGTGCAACCAATATGAAATAAACAATGTTAAATGATAACCTGGCAGTGTTGGAGGTCCCGGAGCACTCGCTGGCACTTCCTTTTCAATAGTGACTTTGGTGACTTCTTCATTATTGTCTGTTTCTGTTTTTACTATTATATCCTCATTGACACGGTGCTTGATTATTTTAGTTTCAGAATGTTGTACGTCTGCTTTCTTTGACATTAACCCTTTAACATCTTTAGACTTGTCGCATATATATGTAGTAGTGTTTAAGTGACGCAATAAACTTCTGTTGCTCCAACAAAAGTAGTCTTGCCGATATACCTTGGGATTCGCTCTACATATTGAATGCAAATGTTTCAATTCGACGGAACGTCTACCTAATTTACGATACAAACACTTGACAATTACAGTAGGTAGCATGATAATGGCTTAATCCCAGTGTAGTAGCACAGTTTCACGAAATCGTTAAAGGTGATTCAAGGTTTAACATCACTACCACATAATTTTTTGTAAGTAGGATAACGATAAAGATTTCAATAATTTACATTCATCAAATAGGAAAAGATGCATGCAAAATTTCTGGTTGCCAATGCTATGCTTTAAAATTTCACCGCAAGTAAGTCCGCCGTCCGGAACAATCTCAACGCAGCAACAATGAACGAAATGACATATCTTGACAATTTTGACAATAACAGTCAACGTCATTCTTCTTCTTCATTTTATTTATTGTCATTAGTTTCTCACGCTTGGACTACTTATGCAAGCTTATAAAGGTGTAATCCGCGCCACGAATGATGAAACTGCACAGAACTAAAAAATCGAGTCTCACTTGTGTTGAGGTTTTGGAGAATACAAGTAACCATAGCAACGAGCGACGCGGTGCCCCGACCGGCCCGAGGAGTGTCCCGTCGCCAGCGTATCCCATACCTCGCCTAGTGTAGTGTACCGTTATTTTCACAAGTCTTAAGTCGTAACGTTATTATTTTATACGCATTATTACTCAGAATTATTACGCATTTAAAATATTAAATTCCCAGACTATAATTAGTTTTTAGTTTCGAACGGAACCCTAAAAACGAAGAGGAAAAAAATAAATAAATATTGTCGGACAAATTACACAGCGCCATCTAGCCCCAAAGTAAGCGAAGCTTGTGTTATGGGTATTAGACAACTGATAAACATACGTAAATACATTTTTTTAGGGTTCCGTACCCAATGGGTAAAACGGAACCCTATTACTGAGGCTCCGCTGTCCGTCCGTCCGTCCGTCTGTCACCAGGCTGTATCTCATGAACCGTGATAGTTAGACAGTTGAAATTTTCACAGATGATGTATTTCTGTTGCCGCTATAACAACAAATACTAAAAAATAGAATAACATAAATATTTAAGGGGGCTCCCATACAACAAACGTGATTTTTTTGCTCATTTTTGCTCGATATTGATAACGGCAACAGGTAGACGCTTGAAATATTCACAGAATATTTATTTATATATTCACTTTAAGAATAAATAATTAAATTAAAATAAAACAAATATTTAAGGGGGGCTCCCATACAACAAACGTGATTTTTTGCCGTTTTTATCGAGAATGGTACGGAACCCTTCGTGTGCGAGTCTGACTCGCACTTGGCCGATTTTTTTTTTTGTAAATATACTTATTATACATAGTAAATACCCACCAAGACAAACAGACATGTTCATGCACACAAATGTTTGTAATGTGTGGGAATCGAACCCACGAGCGTTGGTATCAAAGTAGCGTAACAGCGCGTTTCACCACTGCGCCCCCGAGCTCGTCATTTTTGTTACATTATTTGTCAAAAATAATAAAATTCTCAATTTATGTATATTTTTCAGTATAGTTTAATAAT
Organism: Pyralis farinalis; assembly: GCA_947507595.1. Taxonomy (NCBI): domain Eukaryota; kingdom Metazoa; phylum Arthropoda; class Insecta; order Lepidoptera; family Pyralidae; genus Pyralis; species Pyralis farinalis. The sequence continues at coordinate 22,165,268 of OX382264.1, read as the reverse complement.
AATAATAATAGTAATAATAATAATAAAGCCCGCAGGGCAGCTTGTGGCGAGCTGTTGGTGCGTAACGACACCACGGGTACCCGAGTGCTCCAGAGAGTCGATCAGGGCCTTCGTCTCCGGCGTGTCTTCGTCGGTCGGAGTGGAAAGTCAAGAAGGCCCGCAGGACTCTCAGCTCTGGCTTGCCTTCATTGGCCGTCCAGAGAGGAATCGATAGAGCATATTGCTTTATCACGTGATATGCTCCAGGGATGGAAGTGTTAAAGGGCATAACGCCGCGAGTAACTTTGGAGAAAGCGCAGCACACCTCTCGACACCCCTGAGTCACTCACACCGGTGTTGCCCCCGGCCGAATTTCTCTGGCATTTCGGGGGTCCATCCAGTGATGGCAAGCCAGCGCCTGGCGGAAGTAACATCAGATATGATAGTTGTGGCAGGCGTCCGTTCCTCTTCTGTAATAGCCCAGTACTAATTATCCCTCCAGATATCATTTTAATAACCCAATATTTTCCAACACATTTCATAGTCCCAATATCTGCCGTGACCTGGTTCATGGATATATTGTCACATTGATAGCCCAAACTTCTCAAATAGGCCTCTACGTGTTGGATCCAAATCCCCGCGCACGCCTATCAAATGACCGGGATATACCCGTGATATAGGATCTATAACATAATAATAATAATAATATATAGTTTATTTATCTCCACAAATTCCATTTTCTTACAAACTAAACAAGTGAGAATGTAATATTTTTACCACTAGTATGCAATTTCTGGAAGATCCGGAGCCTAAACTAAGCCAAGTCTTGTATTTTAGAACACCAGGTCCCCCCCTTTTTGCACAGTTTTCATGCATGCAGATACTATATATTTATATTTATATATATATATATATATATATATATATATATATATATATATATATATATATAGTATCTGCATGCATGAAAACTGTGCAAAATTACCTATTACCTATATACCTAGCACCTAATTACAATGCAATAGACACACAATACATAAACAATACAAATACATTTTATAGTTACTTTATCTATGCTTCATGTTCCTGAAATACTTTCTATTTTTGTATAACAATAAGTTTTTCAATTTCGTCATAAGTCCTTTCTTTTAAACATTTAGTTATTTTATTTTTAAATGTATACCTGGTACAGTTCACAATATTTAGTATCTTATTTATTTTGTTGTATAGCATTCCTGAACGAATAAGGTAAAATTTTTGAGCAAAAGAGGTTTTGGCAGTTTTTGTCTCACATACTGAGTAATGGCGTCTAGTATGCGCCCTGTCTTTCACCACGTCCAACGAAATCGCACCGTGTTTACATGTGTATATGTAATAAAATGTATATTTGGCGCACAGTAAGTATGTCTGCTTCTTGGTGTAATTGATAGGTAAGAAATAGACGAGGTTTGGAAAGGCCGACTTTAAGGATCAATCTCTGAGCTCTTTCCAGTTCTATCAGTTTAGTTTTACCTACACCACCCCAAGCAGTGACACAGTACCTTAAAATCGAATGTACCAAAGCCTCATACACTAACCTCATGGTAAGACCATCAGCTGCAGTGCGAAGTTGTCTGAAGGTATATGTAAGTTTCCTTACTCGTTGCGCCACGCAGTGGATATGATTTTCAAAAGACAAATTGGAGTCGATTATGATACCGAGGTATTTTGGACTCTACGTAGCACTAATAGCACGGCAGTTACAGTGGGAGTTTGGGGAAAAGTTGCATTTGTGCGCAAAGATTGGGTAGCGTTGTTAGACACATCTACTCTGTTTTGAATAGTGAATTTGATATATTTGGTTTTTGTGTCAGTTAATGTAAGGGAATTGGATGATAGCCAGAGACACACTGTATTGAATCCAGATTGCGCCAAATCAAACAGTTCGAGATGTGAGTCTGCAAAAAATGTAAGAGTCGTGTCATCAACATATGACGTGATTCAGCAATTTTTTAAATTTAATTCGCACAGTTCATTGATGTAGCGAAGAAACAGCGTTGGGCCAATGATACTCCCCTGCGGGACCCCAAATTCAACAGACAACTCCTCACTGATATAGTCTCCGATCCAGCGTCGGACTGGCCATATAGTCAAGGTGGCATTTGCCAGCCGGGCCCCAGCCTTCGCGGGCCCCCCACGGGCCTGGCTTACGGCAACCGTAGGATAGCGCGCAGGCTAGGTCCCAGCTCTTGCCGCCTAAATGTAACTAAAACTAGATCAGATAGTTCGTTCATACAATTAGAGAGAAATGAAATAGAAAAATTCGAAAAATGGTTAAAACTTTAACCGGAGCAAACCACCTCCTGAAAGTAGTTTTGATTTTTTTGCTGAACTGCGATAACTTTTGATCGAATCAACTTATTTAGACGTGTATCATTATAGCGTAACGCATTATATTTACATTGATTCATATTCTATTCTATTTCTGTCTACAAAGTCATTATTAATAAGCTTAAGTTAAAATAAATGAAAAATTTGGAAAAATTCATCTGCAACGAAGATTTAATGAAAGATGCCGCTTGTTTGGACCCGAAAAACTTCAAAAAAGTCAACGAAAATGGGATTACTAATGACGCACTAAAAAGTCTGTCGCATCAATTGCAAATGTCGATCGAGAGTTGCTGTCAAAATAACTGGAATCTTTTGCAAATAATTTTCATGAAAACTCTTTGGGATGAGCTCATTACTTCTAGGCATCATAAGCAAGACTCAGATTCACAAAGTGAAGAAGAAGACGACGAAGATGTCTTAGACCAAACAACAAAGGACGCCATGTGTTTTTTCAGAAGTGGTTTGGACGTCTGTCAAAGATGTATACCATACCATGCGCATGTAAACTTTTATCACAGTATAACATGCATGGATATCGGCATGTACATCACCTTATAAGTTGCATATTGTGTAATCCTCACAATTTCATTCACGCAAGTGACTTCTGAGAGATGATTTTCAGCTTTGAAGCGCATTAAAACGAGACTTCGCTCTCTACTGGAGCAAGCACTGTTGGATTCGTTAATTATATTAAACACAGGATCAGACCTAATCAAGGATGACGAGAACAGTAGCTTTTACGATCGAGTCATTAACTGCATAGCTGAAAGTTATCCTCTTTTAAAAAAAAAAATTGACTGGCTAGCTTTATATATTATTTGTTATAGGTACTTATTATTTTATTATTGATTGAGATATCCAACAACTTATATTTAATATATCTATCTATAACTTCACGCCAAATCCCTTGCGGGGTAGGCAGAGAGAACCGAGCGCCACGTGACTCAATCCTTACATAACTCACTCGCTTCATTAACATTAATTGCTCTTCTCATGCACGCTCGCCGGTTTCTAGGGCTCCTGACATCACCTTCTGATAGAACACGACCATTTTGGTCATGGTAGGTAAGTCTTGGCCTTCCCCGGCTCCTACATCCTTCCATTTTTGCATTGTATATCTGCTTCGTCATTCTTTCATCTTGCATTCTTTCTACATATCCGAACCATCGGAGCATGCCTCTTCTTATTTTAACACCGACGCTCTCTTTCAGACCAACTCTGTTTCTCACATCATCATTGCGAATACGGTCTACAAGCCTTACGCCACAAATTTTGCACAGCGCTCGCATTTCGACCGCGTTTATTCTACTTTCATGCTCTTTCTGCCATACCCAGCTCTCGCTTTCATAAGTTAGCGTTGAGACCAACACTGCATTGTGTATAGCGAGTTGTGCCTTCTGGCTCAGGATTTTACTGCCAAGAAGTTTTCCCAACGCTCCATTCACACTATTCCCATCACTCACTCGTCTTTCCACATATGCGGTGTTCCTTCCATCCCTGCTGAAAGCGCATCCAAGATATACAAACTCATCCACTTGTTCCAACACTTCATCATCAATCGTAATCCTTACGTTAGTTCTGGATTCTTCTCTTTCAAATACCATTATCTTTATTTTCTTCGCATTCAGTAGTTAGCCTTTCTCCATACATTCCTCTTTCATCGTTGTGACCCGTGTTTGCAGTTCAGATGGTGTATCTGCTAATAGCACGGCATCGTCTGCATACAGCAGACAGTTTACCACTATGCGCAATCCCCCATTCGTTGACCTTATTCTCTGCAGACAACTATCGAGATACAGGATAAACAACCTAAGGGACCTAAAGGGCAACTAAAGGGATACGGACTCGCCAATGCCTCCACTTCTTGAAAAGTCCCACAAACCGGCTTACCACCAGGTAGTGGTCCATTTCAAGAGTGGGACCTCTAAAGGCTCTTGTATCCATTATAGTATTTCGGAGACGTCTATCAATTATAATCAAATCAATCACACTTTTTTGGTCATTCCGTCTCCATGTATATGTGTGAATATCCTTGTGACGAAATAAAGTATTCGACACGAGGAGGTTTCGTTCCATACATAAATCTAGAATCGACTTACCTGCTTCGTTTACTCTCTTATCTCCATAGGGACCAAGAGCAGCTTCATAGCCGTCTCGTTTGGTCCCAACCCATCCATTCAAATCTCCACACATAATCACTCTTTCATTCCCTTCAGCTAAGTCCAGAACATCCCTCACAGACTCCCAAAACTTCTCCAGTTTTTGAGCACACGCTGAGCTTACGGGAGCGTATGCTGCAACCAGAAATACTCGCGTGGTGCCCAGTTTAATACGAACCCAGAGAAGTCTAGGCCCTACCAAACAGTAATCTCTTATACCAGTGGCTAAGCGAGAGGAGAGTACGACACCTACACCAGCACTAGCATGATCGTCCCGGTCTACCCCAAACCATAGAGCCATCATCCCATATTTAATATACATGTTTGAATTGTGTTATATATAATACAAAGGCCAATAATAGGACATCATTGCAAAAGTAACCAAGCACTCAAAGGTTGCTATTTTATGTAAGTGTAATTTAAAAACAAAATCAATAATTTAAGGTATGTAGTAGGTAATGTTCATATGTATTAAAAAATAGGAAAAAAAAATAACCTACAGCCCATTAATGGTAGAGGAGACTATATAATTAATATCAGTCTCTTGTGTCTAACAATTTACAAAGAACGGATTTCCTAAATGTGTGTTTAATATAGGTAATTCATAAATATTAGAATATCTATCAGGTTACTATACCTTGACCTTGAACTGAGCTCGGGTTATATGAAACTCGCCTATTAAGGGAAGCCATTTTATATTGGTAGTGGGTAACCTGATGTGCTATTGTCCGTACCTAATAATTTATTACATCGTTGATAATTATTTTTTATAATTTGTTTATCTCAATTTGTATATCTCAGTATTTTACGATAGTATCCCATCTATCATCATCTAGTCTCGGGCCCCGGGCTTGTGGTCAGCCACCCGGGCCCTTCCGGCCCAGTCCGACCCTGCTCCGATCTTAACATACTGCAATATATAACATACTTTGAAATTGTTAATCTAATAATAATAAAATTGTCATATCTTTTTTGTAACATGTTAATGTTTATGATCGAAAGTTGTCACCTTACTAAAGACTTGAAAGTACTCTTAATAAACATACGCCAAAGTGACGTAGTATCAGATTACAGATGCGAAATTAATTTGTTTGTAAGACGTTCATTGCTGTATTAATATCTTCAAAACATTTGTTTGCGGTTTTCATTTCGGCCTAAAATGTCTCAAGGCTTCAAATAGTTCAATAAAAATAAATAAACTTAGTAATATATACATTTATTTTAAAATGCGTGATATTTACAAAAGTAATATCGATACTTTTGTAAGTTCCTGTTCGCAACACTACTTAAACCAGGCATGTTTGGGTCGTGCCGTTTGGTGAGCGTTTTTTTTTTATAAAAAACCGTAGCGTGGTAAGGGTTAAGATTCACATTCGTTACTTTGACCTCGTCTCAGTTTGGAGTTTTGTAGTTATGGTAAGCCTACATACATAACATAAACAATACAAGGATTGTACATACCTAATCAGTTGCGGCTCTACCTTAAGTACGCTCGTGCGCTGAACCACCAATTGAAAAGATTTAAAAATTACAAAATATTACTTCATCACAAAAAATACTATCTTTAAATTACCATATTAATATTTATTTTTGAAACATACAAATACATAATATAACAAATAAAATTTAAAATTATAACAAATAAAAGACAAAACAATTTAAGCGCTTTGCAAAGAAGGGTAAACATCAATTGAAGCAAGATTTACTAATTTTAAATCTTGTCAAAGAGTGTAATAACCTGTAAAATGCTGTTCCTCTATCTGCAAAACTTGTAAATATAATTATTAGAAACAACATACAATTTATTACTGAATATAGGACGTACACTTACCAGTATCCTCGTACTACAGAGACGGTTTCCCACTACTAAGCTCATCATCAGTAAACAAAGTAGGATAAGCAGTGCCCAGAAGGCGAGATTTTGACGTGACGAATCATTTCTCAAAATGTTTATGATATACAAAGCCTTTTTGAGTTCATCAACACCTAGAGTACGCAAATTATCGCTATTTGCACAATCTAACCACTTTGACGGGGTAATGTTATTCGACGGAAAGGAAACACACACAGCTAGCACTTGGAAAAAGGGGGCGACTAAGGGTAGTGTAGCGGTTTGCGGGAAGGGACCTAATATCATACATCATTCTCGAAACGCTGGACTTTTTCCCGCGCTTTTGAGGAGTGACAATGTCGTTATACTTGGAATTTTTACAATTCAGTATATATAATTAGTTTTATGTGACAATGGTGATAGTATGTTGTAACATAAGTTCTACTAGTGAACTTATACAATACTTAATGAAAAAACCCAAATATATATTTTTTTGACGCGATTAAATTTATGTAGAAACCCTTGTAAAATTCACTATCCTTTTACGGGTGTAATGCTACGAATAAATAATAAGTCAGGAAATGTACCTGCACTCAAAAAATGACCCTACGAAAATCGTGTACAAGTGGGCAGGGCTTAAAAGTCGTGTACACGCGTCACTTAGTCGAACATTTTTCACGCAAGCAAGCACATGACAAATCTTTGTGTACGTTTTCGTTTTTATCACTGTAAATCAACTAAAAATCATCATGCTATGTTGTGTTGTGAAGTGGTGCAGGAGTCATACAAGATTTAAATCTCCTGGGATCACTTTTCACTAGTAATAGGTGCTCAAATATAATAATAATCAAAAATGTTCCAATACGCTATCAAGATCGAAATCGTTAATATTATGCCAAATGAAGTGAGTCAATTTTAGACTTTAATAGGATCTTTTTTTCCTCTTGATAAATATTATAAAGATATTTAAAACGATAAAATTTTCAAATATATTTTATAACTAATACATTTTGCTGATTTTGTTTAATTTTAATTTCCCTACCGATTTAATTCGTCAAAATAACTGGATAGCTGCAGTTAGGCTAGAAAGACGACAGCTACAGAGGTCAAACCATAGATAACAGAAGGGTCAGACGGTAGTCGCTCCAATATAAGCTGGACTCTCGTCACATCAAGATGTAACCCACTTCAGGGACTCCAGGCTCCGTAGTGGATGCAACCGCTTGAAGAAGAAGGATTTTTAAACTCATCGTTCAAATAATACTCAGCCGGGATTCAAACCCAGGACCTATGCGCAGAAGATAGCTACAATGCTAACTAGGCTATACGTGTTGTCAAAATAATATTGTCATAAATAATTATTCATAGTGGAATTCCTATCAACTATGTTACGTTATGGCTGGCATGTAGGGAGATAAGTCCACCATTCAATTTAAGCTATATTGTTTACTTAGTTCTGTTTATTTTGTACAATAAATTGAATACATATATACATATTACGGCCTCATCATTTCACTTTTCTTTTTAAATACCAATTTAGAATCCATTCGTATGTACTTATAACAATTTTGTTGTGTTCAGGCGAGTGAGTGACGTTACTACCTCACTCACTCGCATGAACACAACAACCCTCCAGGGAATTGGTATATACTTGCAGTTTTCCATGAGGTAATAACGTCACTCACTCGCATGAACACAACAACCCTCCAGGGAATTGTTATTTGGTTGCAGTTGCCTGTGAGGTGGTAAAGTCACTCACTCGCATGCACACAACAACCCTCCAGGGAATTGTTATATGGCTGAAGTTTTACGTGATGTAGTAACGTCACTCACTCGCATGAACACAACAACCCTCCAGGGAATTGTTATTTGGCTGCAGTTTTGAGCATATTTTTCGTGACGTAAGCCTTCAGAACCCGTTATATACCTTTTCCCATACATTTCGCGGTCATATATGACCACACGGGTTTCGAAGGGTGAGCGTTTTAGCAGGCAGCTTCAACCTGTTACTTTCGTGTTAGTGATGCGCGCACATCTTAAAATTACACTCTCATCATTTTTTCATAACGCGCCTAAAGAAATATAATTTTAATATAGCATGAAAATTATTATTTTATTATATATTTGTTACTTTTCACTTGTAGCATATCATCGTCCACGCCGCTATGACTCAACTGCTACCATTGGCATTGCAGTCTGCGCCCGAAGCAATCTGTGCTCTTGTTTTGAATTTAAACCAATCACTAGGCATGTGTATTAGTGTAACCGAATTGATTCGTAATTTGAACATACGTCGTTCTGAGTTAGAGTTCCTGACTTATTATTTATTCGTAGGTGTAATGGAATAAAACAATAATATAAGATATGGCTTAAAGGTATTTGTTACCAGGCCAGAACCTACAAAAAAAATATACTTCCACTGAGGCCCGCCCGTGCAGTGTTGCCAATTTAGCGACTTTGTCGCTAGATCTAGCGACATTTCGTTTTCTACAGCGGCTTAAATTATGTGTCTAGGGACAAAAAAAATCTAGCGACTATTCTAACGACTTCTAGTTTAAATAAAAAAATAAATAAGTATTTTAACTATCTTCATAAAATATGGCAAGATCTCAGCCCAGACTTTAATTTGTAAAAAAATATTTTTTCATTTGGTGGCAATAAATAATATTTTATGTTATATTTTATTTTTAGTATTAATTTCTTGACTTTTCGTTTGTTAAGTAATTGTTTTATGTAATTTTCAATTGTTCTAGGCCGATCTGTGTAAGTAAATCAAATTATTTTCTTTTATTCCATCAGACCAAAAAACTGTGCCACATTCTACGGTGCGTAAAACAATATAGAATTAGAGGTACGTGAAAGAAATGCACTCAGTTTCCATCCCGAGCCCTCAGTCTACTGGGATCATTTAGCGACTTCTAGCGATTTTTCAAGAGTAGGTTAACGACTTTTTGACATGTAGAGTTGGCAACACTGCGCCCGTGTATCGAATCTGTTTTGTGAACTTTTGTGTGATCTGATCTGTGTAGGAGGCTAATCATAACTAACTTATCGTTGTCATCAATTGCATTAAATCATTTACGAAGATATTCATATATTAATTTTGAAAAGTAATATTTATAAATAAGACTCAAAACTTTGGGATTATCAATTTAGAACTATATATATTACGCCACCAGCTGCATAAACTTACGAGTACGACATCAAAAATGCCGGCCAGCAACTTCGATCTGTACCACATGCATGACGCCCGAAATAATTTTGACGCCACACGACCCGCACCAATTTGTGCTGATGCCAATCAGTTCATTGGTCAATGTAAAAATATACACATATCAACAAATTGCTATTATGGATATCACGATCCTAAGAATGCAGAGTATCCTAACCACGTCACGACTGATTGCGAAATGTTGGAAGTACCGCATACAAATATAACTTCGAGTCAGAATAATAACAGGAAAAGAAGTGCTGAAGACAGCGATTGCCCACGAAACAAACGGCTTCGGGAAGGTAAGAAATCTTTAAATTTTCCGTTGGAAGCTCATTGAATGGTTCATTGCCCTCCAAAAAAAGGTTATGAGTAGGTACTGAGCAAATGTTTACGCGTCTTTTCATTTATTCAATGAGGTTTCATAACATATAATATACGTAATTTTTATTATTCTGATGACTACTTACATGCAATAACAATGCAACAGGGATAATATACCTACAGATGCTTCATTATTGTAGTTTTAATTTTGTGGGAAGTCTCTTTTTGCTTTAGTAATTTTAGTTAGTGGTCAATTGTCATGAGGTATTTACAATTAAAAATATTAAAGTTTTGTTGCAGTTTCAAATAAATTGTAAAAGACATTGTAAACAAGTGTTATGTTAGGGTGTTCGTATACTACCGTGTATTAATTTTTGTATAAAATAATATCACAAGATTTCTCATCATTTGTACTCAAATATTATTTAGCAAGGGATCTGGGGTGAAGTTATAGATAGATATATATTGGGGTTCCTATGTGTAGGGGTTCCTAGTTAAATTTTCAACAAGCAAAAAAGGTCAAAATTTCTTTATATTTAATTTCTTTAATATGTTGCCATGTGTGCTCTCAAAGCAACAAACACTGTCCCTAATAGGACTTTGGTATATAAAGAAAAATGGCATTCACAGCTTTTGAAACTATGTTATTTGGCCTTGAAACTGGTAACAATTAATGACTAACATTTTAAACAATGTGACCTGTTGCAAATTGACCGCCCACGGTTTTTAGATTTCTTGGAAAATCAATGACAAAACCCCAAAAAATTTCTATCTGCTTAGTTTTTCTTATGATTTTTTTTATAATGGACTTTAAGGAAGGTGTGATTTTTGTTCATAGTATTGTCATCTTTTCATATTTTAAAATTATTGTTTTTTTAGTTATGAGCTATCATTCTGATTGTTCTACTAAAAGTATTAATATAGGCAGAACTTAAACACAACATGAATATAAATGCAAAAAAGCTGAATATTTTCATCAAAAGTCGTTTTATTAATTTGTCCGACAATAATGCAGCAAGTTAATGTCATTTTTCTTTTCTCATTGATTTTGCGAGAACTCTCTAAAAACGGTGGGCGGTCACGATGGGTCACATTGTATATTTGTGGACTCCCTAGAATTTTTTTTTCTTTTAATTTGAAATACTGAATAACCTATAACTTTTGAGATGATTGAACTAGTTTATTGTCTTTTGCACTAGTAAAGTAGCTGAATGACACATTTTTTTTCTATAATGTAGGAAGGTATAAAAGCATAAGGCTCACCTGATTTAAAGTGGTAACAGTAGCTTACTAGTACTCCTCAGGAGCTTACGAGTAACCTCTCACTGGAACACAACAACCATCTAGCTCGAACCTCTACAGTCGGGCTGCTTTTATGCACCCTACCTCTCTTGAGAACATCCAGACCAAGACAAACAGACAACATTGTTGTAAACATTGACACTGTTGGTCACAACTCTCTGGAAAGTTATTGTGTTCCTATGCATGAGTGAAGTTACCAGTAAGCTTAGCAGGAGAGGCAACATGTGAGTGATACATTACACTGTAACTGAACTGCTTTACATTAGGTGGGCCATATGCTTGCATGTCTCCCAACATTGTATACAAAAACATCCATAGGTTCCATAGCATTTAATGTAGAAAATAAGTTTGTCGTATTACAATATGATACATAAATGTGATACATAATTTGTATTAGGAAGAAAAAATATTTTTCCGGAACAGGCGTCTGCAACATTTTGTTAGCTTAATAATAATATATTTCCTTATACATCTTATAGGCAAATTAGTTTATTATTAGTAAATTTGTTTATTAGTAAGAAAGAAATCTTTCTCCATAGACGGCAATGGGTGGATCCTCTGGTATACATAGGAATCACCAATATGGTTGTGCTTAGACCTGTAATAGATGTTCTAACTAGTAAATTGTCAGGAGAGATAATGTTCTAAGTGAAAGAAGGAAGTAAGTTATATCATTAATTACTCCTGTTGCTCAGTAGCACCCAAAGGTGGTTATAGATGATTTTATTTTACCTACCAAAATGCAGTAGAATACGTACACCCTTAGGATTAATTTTTTGCTACATATAATTGCAGAAGTTTTATGCAACTCGTATTTAAAAATTGTTGTAATGGAACCAAACTGTTTTGTATAAATGCCCTTTTAATATAAAAATACCATTGTCTTGTTCTAAAGCAACATTTTTTTAAATGCCCTTGTAATTAAGTTTCATGAACAGATTTCATTGTTAGAGTAAGATAGTTTATTCATAACAAAGTGTTTTATTATGGTGTCTATCTGGTTGTTATGCTGAGTATCAAGATGAGGTGACCTAATTCCCTAGTTTGTGTCACATCTGATGTTAGTGCTACATACTTGCCATTAGTACCCTATACAAGGCTCTCAAACCACTAGACGCAAAGACAGTGTGACAAAATCATCTTCTTAGCATTAGGAATTAGGAAACAAGTTCCTAATTCATTAGGATTGGCAGGGTCCACTACCTAAGCCTAAGGATTTTGCAAATATTTTATGTGAAATGTCTGCCGTCAGACCTCGTATCGTGTCATATATCTTTCCAAATATAATTTCTTGGATGTGTGGCTTTCCTTACTATGCTTTACTTCACCACCGAGCAAGTGATAATTAAAAATATGTACATAAATCCAAAAAGACGAATTTAGTGGTACAAGCATATCTTTCTCTACTGGGCTATCACTGCTCTAAAGGTAGTGTGTTAAAATCTTGCAACTAATTTGACGTCAAGGGCAGTGGCCCTGCAGCTCAGTAGAGAGTAATTCACACCTCAGAACTTAGTACTAATGTACATGCCTAATTTCCTATGCAATTGTACATGTTATGGCTCCCCTTGTATCATATGCAATTGTATATGATACAGGGGGAGCCAATTATAATTTATATGTAGGAAGAATGAAAGCATCATCTTGTTTTAATGCAAGTTTCAAATTCGTAACCTACATAAATTATAAGATATTATAATTTATATAGGATACAATCTAAAACTTACATTACACAAGTATGAAGAACATCCATGTTTGTTTTTGAAAGAACTTTAACAAATGAATGCAGCAATTTCATATTTGTCAAAACTGGGGGACAAATTTTTACAAACTGCTTTTTTATATATTATTGCATACTCTATTGGAGGTACAAATGGCTTGCATTATTTTTAACCATTGCATTTTTTGATATCTTGTTCATGGTACCAATAGAACTAACTTCCAATTTTGAAACGTCCCAAATTGGGAACTTGACCCTGCCATTTTGATGCTCCCCCGTCATGGAGTTATGTATATAACAGAATTTAATTGCAATGCAGTATGATTTTAATAATCGTGCTACATTAGACTACCTTACTCTCATGAGATAACTATAAAAATATTAGCTATTATTGAACCTCTAAAATACCAGAAACATTTAATTAATTTGCACACATTAAAACATAAATTAACATTAAGAAAGAAAACAGTTCCAGAATTCCTTTTACCTGACATTGCATGGATAATTTGTAAAATGGCCGGAGTCCTTATCAAAGTCGTCTTTTGTCACCAATACCAATGCAGCTACACCCCAAAAACTTTTTGATACTTATCCCTTAATTCGCAGAGACAAGCTCATTTTTTTTTTTAAGATTTGCATCCTACTTATATTTTAACCGGTCAAGATCCGGGTTTACCCTTATTCCATACATATGTCGTTAGGGTGTGGTTCGATAAAGGTACTCGGTACCACCTGACAGATTAATTAATAATGCCAAGTTTCAATGAACACTGGATCTCATCAACACCATTTCATCAGGTACTAATAATGGGTAGGAACAGGTAGTCGTATTTGGGGTTTTTCGTTGTTTATTTTTCAGATTATTTGCTATGTAAGGCCATAGTAATGTAAGTTTATTACATTATGTAACTAACTTTAGAGCCCTTTGGTGAATTTTAAATCCTGTTTTTCGACGTAATATCCATGACATTTTTTCTTAATGAGATAAAAATATAATTAGGTGAAATAAAAATGCTCGCCAATTTGGTCATGCTAGGTTAGTCTTGGTCTTCCTTGGCTCCTACATCCTCTTATCCTCTACATATCAATTAATATGAAGTACCTAATATGTATGTATATATGTAATACCTAATATTGTACTATATAGTAAAATATATAGTATATTGTACAATATGCACTGTAAAATATTATGATTCGTCAACTATAATTGAAACCCAATACATCGAAAAGAGAGTAGTGAATTGTCAGAAATTACTATTTCGTCACAAATGATAATGATTGTATTTTGTCTGAAAATAACAATTTCACAAACGCAGTCGCAAAACGTCAGGTGCGATTGAAGAAGAAGTCAGATTACTGTGTCACAATCTTATCTATGGCTTACGATGCTGCTTGCCTTGAATTTATTTATTTGTTGATAGATTCAGGTTTTATTTTGAAAAAGTCACATTTACAGACAATTTGATTTAAAGGGGTATAGATATTAGTTGTTAGAATAACATCCATAGCGCCCGAGGATCCTCAACGAAGAGCGAAACATGTGTTGCAGAGAAGACTAAACCAGCCAGGTCAGCAACGGAGCATGTGGTTTCTATTCCATATGGCAGTAGTCTCAGAGACAACTGCAGCAAATGCTGCTTACGTCAGGCGTAAAAATATTTGAAAATCCTCATGAATACCATAACAAGCCAGCTCTAAGATCTATTTCAGACTTGTACTGACAAAACACCACCTAGGGATTGTCTTTAGCCGGGGAAGCTTTTAAGGCTTAATCAGAGGCAATCGCCTCAGAGGAAGCAGAGCAATGCAGACCGGCTGAACATTGCCATCTGCGCCCTTTTGTAACCGACGCGCATACTGCGCTCTGGGGTTGCTGTAGAACCAATATATATTATAGTTACAATATTTTATACATATTTTACGTACAGTTTATTCGATAATTGTATGTGGACTATTTTTTTTTCGAGGATTTTTACATGATATTGTTTATTTTTATTGCAAAATGTATATTGATTTATTCTGACAATTAAATATTATATTTGTTAATAATCGTTACTCGAAGTTGTTTATTTTAATTTAGAATTGATCTATCATTACACGGTTGTACAATCATTATACTTTTCTGACAATCATAAATTTGTTGTTTTGCGTTTTACATATTAATCGCCCAATCACTATTTTTTCATCCACGCTCGCCGATTCCTAAGGCTCCTGACATCACCTTCTGATAAAACACAACCAATTTGGTCGTGGTAGGTTAATCTTAGTCTTCCTCGGCTCATCCATCCTTTCACTTTCGCGTTGTATATCTGTTTCGTCATTCTTTCTACATGTCCGAACCATATATAAAATAAATAAATATACTTATATGTAAATATATATATATATATATAGTGGTTACTTGGTGATGATGACTACACACGTGATGTAATACTATGCACACATCCATGTAGCTATTATATTACAGCAGATTATATTACATTGTATAGTAATACGAATAAATAAAGTAATCTCTGCCTACCCCGCAAGGGATTTGGCGTGAAGTTATAGATAGATAGTAAAGTAATACGGGTTTTCCTCCCTATCTATCCCCTTCCTCTAACATTACAATTGGTTAAAGTGAATAATCGTATTTCGGCATAATAATGCATTAACTTAGGCATGTTCGGATATTATACAGGTATTACTTTGTTTATAATATCATTACCTACCTACGTCAAACAAAATCTTGTAATTTGATATTTTTGAGACAAATTGATCATGAGAGAGATTAAAAGTAAAAAAAAAAACTGTAAAATTATTAAGACACAATATGATTTAATTTAAAGAATGTAAGACGTGTCTAAGTGCCCGTAAGGGTCTAATGGCAAATAAATGATTTTTATCTTTATAAGAGAATAATTGCAAATATTTGTTTGAATATTAAGAAAAATGCTTGTAAATGTTTGAAATACATCTAAGTGTACATTATTTCAAGTATATATGGGTACACAATATTGTAACTTGCGTATGTGACATAAAAATATATATTTTGCTCATGCTTCTATTTCTCATGAAATAATTTGTAACAACTGGAAACATGATAATTATAATGGTTGCCTTATTCAGGAATTATGTCATTTTTCTAAAGTAGCGCTAGTTTTGATATTATAAGGTGGGTTTTGTGATTATAAGGTGGGTTTTGTCATTTGAGAAAAAGTTAAGAAAAGAAAAATAACAGTTATTTTTCTTTTATTATGAAGGTGGTGGTGTGATTCTTTAAATTTTTAAGTAGTAGAATGAAACTTAGAAATTTTTAGGACTGAATTTAAAAGAGGAGATTGAGACAGGAAGATATCTCAAAGTATTTTTTTTTCTACGATAATTAGCCTGCGAGGTAGTGCTGTTTGAAAGTGGCATTTCATCACTATGAAAACTATGAAGAAATGTATGGATTTCATCTAAATATTAGTTTTATTTCTGCAATTCAGGCATTCACATTGAAGCTGTCATAGTAAAACATGTTCAAAATATGACAATCGTTTAAATTATGAAGTTTTTTTTGTTATAAAAACTGTTTTTTACGATTTTTAATACCAAAACTAAACAAAAAAAAATTACAGAAAACTAAACTACAAAAAAATGTTTTTGTTTTATAGACCAGATAAAATATATGAAAATTGTGAGATTAAAAACGAAAAAAAAATTTCATGCATATTCCCTATTAGTGTGATTTCTGAATATTAATACCCAGATAAAGTATTGTCTTAGGTTTTCGCGATTGTTACACATTGAAATTAAACTATTTTTAACGGAAGTATCGCGTGTTTTATTTATTTTGTTGAAGCCTGACGTTTCGAACGCTTTGCAGCGTCCGTGGTCGCAGGAAAGACTAAGGTGGTATTTGTCTTACATTAGTTATTCAATTATTACATCTACCGACATGGATGGATTAATTATATATGTTCCGAGTCACACAAAAATCGCTGTCGGGTTTCAACAAAATAAATAAAACACGCGAATAAATAAAACACGCGATATTTCCGTTAAAAATAGTTTAATTTCAATACCCAGATAAAATAGTTTGCTTTATTTTTTCGTATAGGTAGCACGATAAATTGTTCCATCAAAGACGCATTATAAAATATCCTTATTTACTAGTATGATAGTTGATAATTCTGTATTTTTTAAATTAGTTTTAAAAAGCAAACATGAGGTTGGTGAGTATGGAAGAGACGAGAGAGGTATGTTGGGATCTGTGCACATGCTGTTTCATAGTCTTTGCCTACACCAATGGGAGGCAGGCATGATAATATGTATGTAATGATAAAAACACCTAAAATACCAACTTCATCTACTTATATATGCTATATGCTATTTATGTCACAAGATTATATAGTCACAATTGGAATCTATCTAACTAGATTATATTGTCACATACAAATCTATTTTCTTTTTATTAATTAAGGTCGTTTCCGTTTTAAGATATTTAATTTGTAAACTCATTATTTTTGTTTTGTACTTATATGTAAGTACTATTACTTTGGAATGTTTTTTACTCTGTACATTGGATATTACCTTACAGACTGTAAAAATCAAACTGAAACTAAACAATAAACTCTTGTTTACTTTTTAACAATAGCAGTATAATTTTCGAGTACACACAGTACTATTCGATCACGGTTATCATTTGAGGTTTAATCAAGCTATCACGTGACGCAAAGTGCTCTTTAGTTAACCAGGCTCTAGTGATAGGTTGGACATAGCAATATTAAAATACAAGTAACATTTGTCGGGCGCAAAAGCACAACAGGAACTTGGTATTTGGTGGCTCCAATCTTCTGTATGTTGGCGATATTTCTCTAGTCGGACTGCTTGGTATGTTGCTTCCATCTAATGAAGTTGGCTTTTGTTCTAAAGATTTGTTTGCTAACAACACTTGTTACAAAAATAATTGGTGCCCAATTGTGAATCGAAACCTTTTAAACACCTACTAAACACACACAAAAAAACATCAAAATCGATCCAGCCGTAAACGGCTGTATTAAAGTACAGGTTATAAAACAGTTATTAATAAAGTTTATCGATACCAAAACTTTCAAGTCCAACGAAGGGATCAGGTTTTCACGTTTTACCTAGGAACCCGAATTATTTCAAAATATTGACCTCGGGCCAGAAGCTATCACCATGTAAAATTTCATCAAAATCCATTCTCTGTTATGTGAGATCTTTAACTTATCTACAGATATGTTAAAAATGATGTAATGTAACTTTAAAGTGATTCAAAATCTATAAGATGAGTTCTTTCATAAAAGTACAATGTTACATGTAGTAACATCTCAACGAAATGTTCGACTATATGAAGTAAAGAATAACTAAAATAATCAGAAATACTATCTCGTGAAAAATATGTGTAACACTCCTGCTATGTAAAAGGATTATTTTTATATTTTACATTTTAAATGCACTTTTTTAAATTCTAGTTCTATTTTATATCTTTTATACAATGATGTTATGAATAATTTTCTACATTATAAAAACACATCAAAGCATTGAGTAGCGTTTAGATGACAGTAGGAAAAATTGCATCATGATGAGGTTGTTTATTGGTTTAGTTTTATGGTTAGTAATATTACTAGGCATATGCCTATATCCTATATATTTTTAATGGCTGGATGAATTCGCTATTAATTAAAGAATTAAATATCCTCACTGTTACTTCTCAATATATTTACGAAAACTTTATGGCGATTTCATTCAGTGAAAATGTTAGAAATAAATATAAGTTGTGTATGCTGATAGGCTGGCTTGCTAGAACTGATAAGGTCTTGTAAATTGTATTCGATTCTATAATAAATTGTATGAGAGAGTGTTGTCCTTTTCCGACAAATATGTTGAAAAAGCATCTCAAAAATACTTTCTGTAAAAGGTTTATTATACAATTGATGAATAGAACTGACAAAGGTGCCTGCAAACAAAACAGGCAACTTTTTTCAATGATCTTCAATTCTACCACTTGACTTATTATTATTATACTTGAATTTATTGTAACGTCTAAATTTTTTCAACTTTCCTTCGGCATGTCTTTTTCGCCAATGATCATTTCCGAAATGCTAGCAAATTAAAAAAGAAAAATGATAATGTAAGAGAATTGAAGAATATACAATAAGATTATATTTAAAAAATGTAACATGTCTAAGTGCCCCTGAGGACCCAATGGCAAATTAAGAATGTATATCTTTATTTATATTAATTTTCGTTAACATTAACAAAAGAATTACTTTTATTTATTCAATCCCAGTTTTGGCACAGTAAAAAGTTTGAAATATTATTTAAAATACTCCTATAATATTCTTTTTTTTTACTGTTTTCATATTTAAGGGGTTGTTAAGAGATCATAGTCGTGTAACTGTCCTATAAACTAAAACGTAGCGTATTGTAAATTACTTTTTGTAATTTATACTTTGCTTACATAAATTAAACTAAATCGGCTGTAAAAAAAATATATGACCTATGTGTTTGTCTATTGTACGTCCTTTCAGCTCATTACCCTCAATGTCTTGCTGGAAGCACGGACATGCCCACGTGTTTTCAGTTTATCATATTGCACACATAAAACAATACAACTGATAATATTCACTTGTGAAACTACGCATAAATAGAATCTTGATTTTACTTGTGATATGTAGGTATATTGATATCGTGAAAAATGTATTTCAGACATGTATTAAAGGGGACATGTAAGAAATGTGACGAGAATGTTAACTAAAACAAAAATATCCACTAAATTAATCATCAATTAAAAATGAAAGCATTAGCAATTTTTATTTAGATAACACTTTTTTTTTATTAATAGACAACATTAGAGGTGTACAGACAGATCGATGTAATTTGGAATTTTACTGTATTGTCTTGAGAGCCTAAACGTCGGGGAGTTAAAACTGCGCAAGCAGCATGAAAGAACCGGAATAGTCGCCTATTCGGAAACATTCAATCACATGTACATTTGGTTCTTGGTTAAAAATAATGTCTAAAGGGCTTCTCTTTTTTTTGTCTTTATTCTACCTATGCCGAATTAATTGATAGAAGAAAATAATTGCCTCGGTAAAGAACTCAAAAAGCGCAGTGATATACGGAAAAATATATGATAAGAAATTTATACAATCATGTTGTGCAAAGGATTATGCTCTGTATGGGATCACCTCACTAACCTAATAAATTTAGCAACTATAAGATGATTACTCCTATAGCAAAGTCCTTGTCAAATTATGTATATCGTTAAATGTGTGCGTAAATGTGTTTTTATTACTAAGGTATTATTCAAGCGTAAGCAAGGTCTGCCGATAGCAAGCAGTTACCGTAGCATAAAAATATGATTAATTTGCAGTACGGGTCGCGCAGCGAGAGTTGAGGCGATCAACACACGCTAAAATTTATTTATGTTTATGTATCTGTATACGCTCGTCGCGCTGAGGTCATGCGTAGTCTGACAGAGAAGCGCATTCTGTCTCGCTTGCACACATTCGTTATATTTAGCAAAAGGGAGGTAGCTGGCTTCTATATTTGAATGCGTACAGTGTTGTTAAGGTTCTTTCGTTCGTTAGTTGATATATCGCTGCGACGCAGGAAAGCGCGTAGACGATAAAACAATACATTTAAATTAAAATATTTTATTTTAAATTGTTGCTAGATACTGTTACGTATTTTCTGCGCTATTTAATTGTACCTATTGTGTGCCGGTGGTATTATGGCATCTTGTACAACAGGGCGCGGCACTACATGGACAAAGTCGTGAAAAATTGTATTTGATGTGTTCGTATATTTTAAAGAAAACGATAATAAAAGACAAATCTAATTTAATAATGACTGAATTGTATAAACTGATGTCAGTAGCAACTCAAATTCAAAGTCCCCTGTTCAGCGTATAGTTACAGGATTTGTGAAGGAAGCGGGGGCGTGGACGACCTCAATTCAACGACCCAAATTCAGTACACAGGGCAAGAAAAGGCTAAGATTCACCGAAGTTCAATGTCGATGATTTCGATAAGGATGTACATAATTAGAAGATGCATACATAACTTCCATTTGACACAAAAAAAAATAGTCTTAATGTGAGACCTTAATTATACAGGGAGTATAACTTAATTTAGGAAAGTCGTACATAAAATTGGCTTTCGCTGGAAAAAAACAGAAACTGAAAATTGCTCACAGAAAAAATATTATATTTGATGTAAACGCAGCACTTATCTAATGTAGTTACAAGATTATAAGGAAGGATGAATCATTCATAGCACCCACAGGACTCCGATGGGATGGACTGATAAGACAAATAAAGGGGCTAGCGTCCCTGTATCTAAAAGACCCGTTGATTACAATTGTTCATGCTTGTAGTGTAAATGATTTCTTAACTAACGCATTACTGACCTTCAAATCACATTTGAAAACGAGTACCATGGTTCTTTTAATATCCACAATTCAAGAAAGTTTGTTTATGGCTCAAAATAAAGTTGTACCAAACCTAGAACCGAAATCGGTGCTTGTTGTAGACAATGCATCATATAATCACAATGTTTGAATGTTAAAAATGTACAAAGTAACTATGTTTAACGGTAGTATCGCTTGTTTTATTTATTTTGTTGAACCTGACGTTTCGAATGCTTTGCAGAATCCGTGGTCGCAGGAAGACTTCCTGAATTCGTAAATAAAACCGCGATACTTCCGTTAAAAATAGTTTAATTCAATGTATAACAATCGCGAAAACCTAATACAACACAATATATAATTTTCAGAAAATTGTACTAAGCCAATATTTTACAATATTATTAAACTCCATAAGACCCCAAATCAAAGAATACATTCCAGACAAACTGCTACAATCTCATGGTCATTCGGTCTTACGTTTGCCGCCACCTTATCACCCCAGTTAAATCCCATTGAACTCTTGGGGAATAATAAAAGGAAAGGTTCGAAATGACAATTTTATCTGTGCAGTCCTTAGTTGAAGAAGTCGACGCCATAAATGCTGAGGTATTCAATACTATTTTCCGAAAAGTTCAAGAAAACGAATATGAATACATAAAGCTAGAACCTAAAATAGACAACCATACATAAAAGTTCATATATAAGTTAGGGAATTCAGATGCAGAGTCATTTTCTGTGTCTTCTAGCAGCACGGATATCAGTGGCATAGGCGAACTTTCCCGACACGGATTAATTACTGGTTTTAAAGTATTTTCTTTGCTTTTCAAAGACCTATACATATAGCTAAAGAAATAAAAAATACGGTCGATCGATAATCTACTCCTTTTATTGATGTCGGTTATCTTATACTACAATAATATAGATAGAGCAAAAATTCAACACCGGTATGCAAATATTACGTAAGTGTGAGTACCATATTCGCCTCAACTCTCGCTGCGCGACCTCAGTACCCCATAACAGGTAAGATAGGCGTAATGTTTGATACAAGTATATTTATTTGAGAGTCGTCTATTCCACTTCATAATGTATAAAAAACAATTTGGGAGTCTTCTATTCCACTACATAATGCATAAAAAATAATTGTTAATCTTACCATTATTGGACACACTGCTATTATGCAATGGAAGGATAGTCATTAATTTGTTATGGAACAGCAACAAAACTTCGCTACGAGACTTCCCACTGTGGCGATTGAGGCACAGTGTGATGAAGTTCGACTTTATTTCAGAGGGTATGGTGCCACCGAGTTCAAACAACAACCCCTGTTTACTGCGCCCTACACACAACAACCCAGATATATCTCGTTGTCTCATGGTCCATATGATCTAATCTCTGCTTTAGCCAATCAGCTTAAACCTAATTTAGCAATGTCCATTTTATCTGCAGAAGTACAAAAAAGAGAGAGAAACATTGAACCTGAGACAAATGAGACAATGGGATTGAACAAGAAACAGGAAGACTTGTTGGAGATTCTATATTGGAACATTCATGGCGGCAACATATTTCATTTAGAACAGTGTATATGATGTGTTATTGTGATGCGTGATTTTGACATCTTTCTGATCCACAAACAAATAAGGACTTTAAAGCATTATTTTATAAACATTTTCTCATCATTTAGTTATAAGGGATTTCCTAATAAAATAATATAGGAAAAGGGAGGATTTTTATTTATATAAAACATATATTTTTATGTATTTATTTAAAATAAATATTACATAAATGTAAGTAATTTGAAAACAGACGTCAATTACTAAAGAATAGTAGGATACCATTTTAAATGTTGATATATGTTTAATCATGACAGCATCTCGTCAAACTCGCGACTTTCAATCTGTAAATAAGAAGGATACGATTAATTCCTATTTATTTTGTTTTTCTGTTACAGATGCCGAAGAAGATCTAATCTGAATAGTTTTTTTTTCAGTATTCACTCAGACAATAAGCAAACGGAACAGTTTGTGTTTTGAGTGTTTAATCCTGGTTTGATACAGTATTAACATTACCTTTTTGTTTTTCAGATGACTCTTCCGTGTGCAGCCGTGTTGGCACACGGTCAAGCCCAAGCCACTCAGCTTCCGCCTTTAATGTAAACATACCACAATTTTACGTATTGTATTTGAAGTACAAATTAGTGTTAAACTTTAGTATTAGTATATAAATGGATAGTTTACCAAAAGCTTATTCAAATCTTAACTGTGATATTGTTATTCCTAATATTTTGTAATAAACAATGCAATAATCTATATTGTTTTATTTTCAATATATAATACAAAATTTTGTAGTCAGATTAGTTTTTAGTGAAGAAAAGTGAAAATGCAAGTACCGTTTTTGGGTTTATTATTTCACAAGAATAAAAAAGGAGTACAGGATATGAAAAAATGCGAAAATACATATTGGTTACATTACATAAAATGGCTTAGTGTTAGAATATAAAGTATTTGATGTGTGCTTTAAATTTATGGTATATAAAATGTATGAGATAGATTTTTGATTTAGGGAAAATTGAGGCATAAATTGGGCCCGGCTCAACGAAGTAAAGAAACAGTACAAGATTTTTTAATATGGTGCTTAAACTATATTACAATAAATAGTCAATCTAACTTTCAAATACTGAACATTTCACCTAACAATCATGTGCAAGTATTTAAATCTTCTGAATACCCAAGACAGTGTTTGTTTTTATTTTTGTATTTCTGTTTATTAATTCAGCCAGGACTTATAGAGCTTTTTTTTCTATTTTATGATTTTAGACAATGTTGTATTTAAATCACATATTCAAAAACCGATCGCGGTCTTTCTGGTCGCCCACTAACGCGTGGGATAAAAAGGGCCTAACCGACTCTTAACAGACTGTGTGTTGCTTAACCGACTGTTATCTCGCAATCTCTATGTGTAAGAAAAAGTTATTCACGATGAAATTAGACGCTTCTAAAGCTGTTTGTGTGGCAATTATTTTCGTGACTTATTTCCGTAATTCAAAAAGAACATTTAACCCCCTCGCCTGACACTCGCGCTAGCTTTTTCTAAAGAGGTGAATAGGACATGTCTGACTTATCCGCCTCCTTAGAAAAAGCTATTAGTATATTTTGATTGGTTAGTTAAATTTTAGTTAGTTTTCAGTTTAAATGACGTTATGATAAATATCATTGTGTACACGATAAATATAATAAAAGCTTATCTATCAGGCGAGAAGTTATGTATTACGATTAGTACAATTAATTAGTGGGAGACATGTACAGTAGAGTACTTGTTGCATTACCTCTGTGGGTGTGACCTCTTCAGTGTCGACCACGTCGGGAAGTGCCTCTGCGTTAGCTTCCATGTCTTCGTGGCCATTGTTCCCACCTTCGACAACATCACCATGGCAAGTTTGGTCGGCTTCTGCCAGGTCCCCATTGTGCATCTCTGAACAGTTTATCAGATCAACCTTTCCTTCTTGGCTAGAACGTGGGCTATTGTCGTTCATGTCGGTTGCGTCTATATCCATATGGACGTGTCCAGGCCACATATAGGGACAAGAATTAAGTTGATGTAATTGTGTATCGCTAGAACTAAACAAGTTAAGCGATCCTGCTACATCTTGTAATATGGATGGTTCAGATCGACCACCAGAAAGTTGTACAGACTCGTCGATGTCACTTGGAACAGAGAGCAACAGCGGCAAGTTTTCTATAATATCACTCGATATATCACAAACTCGCAACCCTTCATATTTCGATAAATACTCGAGAAGGTTTTTCTTGGCTTGTTGCGTGTGTCTTCCTTCAGCAGATAGTATATGCGACGCTAACGATTCCAGAAGCTCGGGGTTACAAAGTTCTTCACTCTTCATTAATAGGAAGCGTACAATTTTGTTATCTAGCTGCATAGTGCTCGTACAAGCGTTTTGAGATGGCGTGGAGTTACATTCGTGGTAATTGTTTGCGTCTGATGTGGTAGTAACGTCTTCTAATCGACTTTCTTCAGGGCAATTTTCGTTTCCTTGAGTATCTACAATAGAATCATATTGCGACAACACGTTACGTATTGATTGTAGTACCCTCTGTCTAAGAGGATCAGAACTGATAAGTTGTAGTTCTCTAAACAACTGTATAAGAAAATCAGGATGAGATTCGTTTACGCCAATTAGGGCTGTTACCTCTGAATAAACGTTTTCTCTAAGGAGATCAAAGAGTTTAGAAGTAGCTTTATCATGTACTTCTCGACTAGTAGACGCTAAATTAGGATTTGGCGTTTCAGAAGTACTCGCAATGTTAATGTTGCTCGTTTGGGAATAATCTAAAGTATAGTTTCTTCTGTTCGTAGAATTCTTTGCTGGTAACTTCGAGGAGGATTTTTTCTTGCTTGAAGTGTTCAAATTGTTGGAATGAGCCTGTATTATTTCTGGTATTGGACTGGTAATATTCAAGTTTCTAAAAGGGTTCGACGTGGACTCTTGCCGATGTATGTTAACGTTTGAGATGCTAGCGGCGCTATTACTGTCGTCAATATTTCGGGAATGCGACGCGGTGCCGACTTCAGCTTCGAGGTTCTGATTTACGTTCAATACATCGGGCGCCGACGAAAACGAGAGTGACCTTTCATATGCAACGTTTCTGCGACCGTGTCGGTTAGGGGTTTCTTCGTTAACTTCGGCGTTATTAGGGCCGGCCACGTTCTGCGAAGAGGTTGCTGTGTTAGTGTTGCGTTTGGGCGTAACGGAGGGCGACGTGGACGAGGAGGTGTGATGCAGTGTATTGTGAGATCTTTCCACTAAGGGATGTGGATTGTGGGCTGGCCCTACGGCCAAGTGACCGTCAGCATTAGTCTTGCTATTAGCCGAGAGAAGATTTTGACGCGAATAACTGTAAACAACAACATACAATCAGATAATCATTCAACAGAGATATGTCCACACACATTTGCGTAAAAAACGGGCACTACTTTACTTTTCCTCATACGTTATCCTAATATGATTTATAAATAATTAAAAAAAAAAACTCTCAAACAAAAGATAACATGATTCAGACTTAACCCTTAGAGACCCACAGGTCATATATGACCAGTAAAATTAGTACCGTAAAACCCCACTGGTCATATATGACCACCTGTCAAAACGTCATAAATCAATGGTTTTTAGGTAGTTTTAAACTTTATTTGTGACGATTGTGTGACTAGAATGGCTTGTTACTTGATTTTATAATGTAGTGTGTCATTCCAGTAATGCCAACAAAAATCCACGATACTCTAGTGGCTAAAACAAAAATTTGTAAATTCAAAGCGTCAGTACTAACGGCGGCGTCGCCGGGCCTTGACGGAAAAGTTTTTTGTGGAGTGTTTTTCGTGTTTTTATGTTTTTCGGTGTATAAACAGGTATGTTTGTGTATTTTTTTTATGTTAGTTTATATTGTTTTATGATAGGAAATGCCAACAATAATGTGGTTTAGTGAGTTTATATATGAGAAAAAAAATATATTACGTAACGGGTAGGTACTTTCAAATTGCATATTTCCTTCGTGAATATTTCGTCTAATTGTCTAAAATTTTATTATTGTCGAAAAATAAATAAATATCGTATTGTAGCTGAATAGATTATCTATAAAATGAGGTAAAAATCAAATATATAGCTCCTATGTACTATTTTATAGGAAAAGTTTGAAAAATTAGTACGGCGCGTCATTCGTAATCCGATTTTCAAACTCAATTTTCAAATGCGAATGTTTATTTTCTATATATAATATGTACTATTATTTTTCGATTTATGTAAACTATGTACATTGTCGTATAAATATACAAAGACGCTAATCAAAAATTATAACACGATCTGAACTTATATTCATTTATCTGAAATAAGTAGGAGTATTTCATCGGCTCTGTTTGAAATGCCTATAACAAATTATACAAACATTCAAATTAGTAATTTGAAGTTTTATTATCAAACATACACTATTCAACAATCGAAATAAGTGCCGCAAATGCTTCTAAGTGTAAACAACTGTCTGTCGTTATTTAAACAATGCGTTATGACGGGCCGCCGGCTCATATTTCAAGTGGCCTTGAGACCACCCGGGGTTTCGTGATTACGAAACGTGATACGGTATCAGGAACAAGGCTCTCGAACTTCTGTCTTCTTATCTGGGCAATAGGATACAGAAGGTCGATGTTAATGGTAAAAGATCTTCGGGGTCCCCTGTAGTTATGGGAGTCCCACAGGGGTCAATTCTAGGTCCATTCTTATTTTTAGTTTATATAAATGACTTACCTTATTATGTAAGGGATAAACATGAGATTGTATTGTTTGCGGATGATACCTCTTTGACATTCAAAATTAATAGACAGTTAGGTAATTATGACGAAGTTAACGATGCTCTCTCTAAAGTTATTCATTGGTTTAGTGTTAATAATCTGCTTTTAAACGATAAAAAGACTAAAGTAATTAAGTTCTCAACACCTAATGTAAGACAGGTGGCTACCAATGTACATGTTAATGGAACTAATTTAGCCCCTGTGGAGACAACTGTGTTCTTGGGTATAACAATTGACTCCAGACTACAATGGGGCCCACAAATTGAAAAATTATCAGGAAAACTAAGTTCTGCAGCCTATGCAGTGAAAACTATTAGACGGCTCACTGATATTGATACGGCTAGAATAGTTTATTTCAGCTACTTTCATAGTATTATGTCATATGGAATTCTTCTTTGGGGTAACTCCGCGGACATTAACACCATCTTTTTATTGCAAAAGAGAGCCATAAGAGCTATCTACAAACTTGGTCCCCGGGAGAGCCTTAGAGAAAAATTCAAAGAAATAAATATTCTAACAGTCGCATCGCAATATATCTATGAAAATCTTTTGTATGTCCATAAAAACATAGACTCATTTTGTAAAAAGAGTGATACTCATAGCATAAATACTAGATATAAGCATAATCTTGTGTTACATGCAAGCCGTCTCCACAAAATAAGTAATTCTTTTATGGGGCAATGTATACGGTTCTATAACAAACTTCCCAGCAATATAAGAGAATTGTCAATAAACAAATTTAAAACTACTATTAAAGCCAAATTGTGTAGCAGGGCATATTATAAAGTATCTGACTATATTAATGATAAAAATGCCTGGGAGTGAGTCGATCCAATTATAATGTAATTAATAAAATATGTAAATTTGTTTGGACACCAAAAGAGGGATGCCTGAGTTTTTTGGCAGTATTTTTATCAGTGCTCACCTAGTCATAAACTGCACGGTAGGGAAAAAAATTGTGACGATTCCAAACAAATGTAGCCATTTTTACGGAATAAAAAGATTTTGACTTTGACTTTGACTATGGCCGTAACGCCTATTGGGTCTGAAGGGTTAACTGTCTTTATTTGTGTGATGTGATTTCCCCATGACAATAGTTTTTAAATAAGGAAAATCAGACCGGAACTGACGAAAGTTATTTCAACTTTAGAAACTATTAACACAAAGGCGGCGTTGCGTCGACTACTAGTAATGACTTCATTGACGTACGGTAAACATTATTAGCATGTTCTCTCTTTTCAACCGAAACAATCCACTCAATCAATTTTAGGAAAGTTGAGAACTTGTCGGAAGATTCAACCGACGGCATATTTCATGACGATAATAAAATTGCATTGTTTCATTGTCTGTACATGCATCAAATTTAAAGTAGGCACATACCTAAATAAACCTAAATAATGTTGATATCGAACAGTGGGCGGGTAACGAGTGATAGTCAAAACCAACCAACACCATATTGCAACGCTGTTTAAAATTAGTTTGGAAACCATTGTATTAAAATCGCTATAACAGCGTCATTTGCTCGCATCGACATAGTTGTTTCACTGTAGGGAACGAATAAATGTATACTACTAAGAGAAGCTCTCAAATAAAAAATATTAGTAATGCTTGTCCTACCGTAAGTCTAGTAAAGGGCTAGCCAGAACCTAATTGCAGAAATAAATTGTTACTGGTTCTAAATATGATCTCAAATTATGTAAACAACTTTATTTATGTAAATTGGTGGTAACGTTTTATAAATTATATAATCACTAGCCCGCGACTTCGCCCGCGCGTATACCGGTATCCCGTGAATATAGTATTTTCCAATTTCTTTTTTTAGGCTTCCAAGGGTCGTATCGTGATGTTAAAAAACCTTAATCAAAAATTAGGCTATCAAATACAATAAAAATAATTTCTCAAACGAACCGCTAGTTCCAGTGATTAGCGCATTCAAACGAACAAACAAATTTATGGTTCCTGGAACCGTGATATTACATCTTGGTTCGTGGCAATGTTTAGTGCCATTCGCTTCGTCTAGCAGCATACATATAAGTCTTCGGCTGTATGCAATACTTCAATCAGTTCTATATTTTTTAACTTAGTAATAGTTACAGGCGTTCCTCATAATGGGATCTGATAAGTTGGATTTATAGACTAGGAATGTAGTATTTAAGTACGTCTGAATCTATAACTTGAATATAATATAAAATTAGTAAATGAAAAGCCTGCCCGTTTTTTAGCCGAAAAGTTTATATGTATCGTAATTTAAGTTAGAATAGAAGCCAAAACCAAAACAATATAAATATTATTAAGCTTGTAAATTTATAGAGTAACTAAATATGTAACTTTCATGTTAGTCCAGCAAAATGCTTCATATAGAGTGTCCTCCTGATAGTAATGATTTAAATTCTAGAAGCTTACACAAAATAAATATGAATGATTTTTAAGAAGCAAACGGTTATTTACATTTTAATTTATTTCCCAATATTTTTCACTTGCTCTACGAGGACTGTTTTTTATTGTTGTAACTGCAAATGCCCACAATTTATTCAAATAAATCCTAAATAGTTTAGAATAATTGACTCATGGTAACATTTTTATTGAGTTTCTTGTGTAACATACAAGTAAAATGGACACCCTATATAAAGAGGAGTACCCATTGCGTGCCGAGCGATTTGATCGCACCATGCACGTTATGTCAATAGGTATATAACAGCGTTTGACGGGTTAAGGAACAAGCTTTAGGATAAAATTGCACACAATTCTCACCAGAATAAAAATAATTGATTTGAACTTATGAATTAAATAAAATATATAATATTACGTATATTTGCATTAGGAATAAAATAATTGTTCTATTGACTACATAATGAGTTTAATATCTGAAAAGAGAAATAATTTGTAAATACACAAATAGTCAATATGCGGTATCATAAACTACATCTATGGTGTACTGAGGCATACCTCCTGAAGTTATCCCAATAATTGTTGGCTCGGTTCCCGGGCGGCACTTGGTTATTGAGTGTGTGCGAGGCGTTATCAGCGCGCCAGCGCTCCTCAAGCTAAAACAAGAAAAACCATTATACTAGCTCTTGCTGCAGCTTCACTCGCCTGAATTCTGTCAATTTCTACAAAGCAAGCCTGAATAACAAAAAACCGAAATGTGGATCCGGAATCAGCTAAAGCCGTATCTATTATCGCAATCCATTCAGTAATTTTCACGTGATGTGTACATAAGGAATTATTACATATAATTTCTACGAATTATTATTTTGGCTTCTGTATTGATAGTAGAAGCCGGCTGCGTTACTGTTAAAAACTTACGTCATGTCGATTTTTCAATTTATCCTGACTTTATACATATAAATGTATTGAATATGTTATCTCCTTTTTGATTCCGACGATTATAGAGATACAACAATAGCAATAGTGTTTTATTCGCGATTTATTGCCTCACAAAATAAAGTAATCTTGCTTTTTCGCTAAGTGTGGTGGTCAATTAAAATAGTCCTCATTTCCATTTCATTCCTATAAAAAGTACGGTCACATACTTGTAAAGAAGTACGTAAACTACGAACGATTTTATAGGAATGAAATAGTTTTTACCAGTTTGAAAACACTCTACTAGCTCCTTCTAGTTGGACATAGTCGCGTAATGGGGTAGGAACTTGCGAGCGATACGGTAACCACTTTACATCAGGTGGGTCGTTTGACTCTAGACGGCGCGTAAAATTTGCGAAATAGATACTTCCATAGGGAGGATATTCTTAAAAAAAAAACACTAGTTACACAAGTAATTAAATTATGTATGTCATCGATATTTTTTTCTATATTCAATCAGATTTTTTTACGTATATTCCTTATATTATTTGTGCCCAAAGTTATGTTAAATTTAGTGTTGAAATATGAATCTCTCATAATTTTAAAGCATTTTATGACTTCATAACACTGCTAGCGTATCAAGCGCAAAATACGTCCTGTCCGAATATAAAAAAATGCTAGAATACGATTGCAGCGCCATCTGCCCGGTCCAATAGTGAATGTTAACCCAAGGGTTCACTCAAAAAATACACACAAATACCATCATAATAGGTCCTGGCATGTAGGATGTATTCATTCACAGTGGCATACACATGTACAGAAGAATTATATAAAAATGTACTGATAAGGAAAAGATATATTGCAATATTGAATGTAAGATGTCAAATACGTGGGACACTCAGAAAGTTTTGCGTAAATAAAAATCTGTTCGCTAAACGCTTTTTATTAAATCTTTTGAAAGTACTCTCCACCAGCCTCTATACAAAGTTTCATGCGTCTGAGCCAGTTCGAAATATTTTTTTCAGTCCGCCGCAGACACCTCATTTACAGCCTGCTCGAACGCTGACAGCGCATCTTCCAGCGACAAAAATATCATCCCTTTAAGCAGATTTTTTATTTTCGGGTATAAAAAGAAGTCACTACTAGGTCAGGCCGGTAAGGAGTTTGACCGGCGTGCTGTCCAGGAAGTCCCTCGTTTTGAGCGTGGTGTGCACGGGCGCGCTGTAGCAGTAGCCCGCGAGGCCGTGTGTTTGGTCGCTTGTTGCTTACAACAGAGAAAACTTCTGCCAAACATTTGGTAGTGTACCTTTCGGCGTTGATGCTTCTTTGATTCTGTGAAGAAATTGACACCAGGTAGCCAGTCAAAAAAGCTCGTGATCAAAATCTTACCCTCGCTTCTAGTTCGCTTCACTTTGGTAGGCATTGATTCGTTTTGAAACACCTAAACCGTCGATTCGGGCTTCGTTACTGGATTGTATCTGTAATAATGTCGTAAACACGCCGAGACGAGCCTGCTTCAAATTTGTTTATCATATCACTGCACCATTCCACCCGGGCCTGCTTCTGAGCAACAGTGAGGTTGTGCGGCACACAGCGTGAAACTATCCTCCTCACGCGAAGACGTAAGTGTAGAATCTCGTAAAGGCTTCCCGATCCAATCTGCAGTATGTGCTGAATCTCTTGATACGTAACTCGCCTAATGTCTTGGATTAAATTTTTCACTGTTAGCACGTTTTCTTCCATAACAGCCGTCAAAGGGCGACCACTACTTTCTTCATCCCCCAAAGTTAGTCGACCGCGCTTGATTTCGTAATACCAACGATACACGGTTGGCTTGGAAGGGCCTTCATCCATGAATGCCATTGAAGTCTATCGTACGATTTGCCGGTTTCAGACGATACTTGACATCGTAAAAAATCATAGCGCGAAAATGTTCGCGGCGCAGATCCATTTTTCAATGAGACACGATAATTTAAATTAGTTCGCCGCAAAGAATGTGGAGGGAAACTGAATTTGGAACGTACCTATTTTTAGTCATAAATAATCATATTTTCAAAATAGATTAAAACTGGCCAGTCTCTCATACATAAAAACTTTTTTTTGGCAATACTTTCTGAGTGGCCTGGTAGTGAAGATGTTCTCTCCTATGTTTTTTTATGAAAAACCCCGACTGGTACAGACCTTACAGAAGTCAGTTACGGTTTTATTTTAAAGATAAATTACATACATGGTTAAGTTGTTCCCTGAGCTGGTGTATTTCCCGCTGCTGCATTACCAACTGCTGCCAGCACCACGCTCCCCAGAAACCACAACCGCAACTGCATCCGCCGACCATACCTGCATCATATTTGGTATTACAGGCTATCAAGAAGTGACGGGTAACCCATTGTAAAATTGTAATTGTGAACGATGAACACTTTCGCGTAATAATACTTTTGATAGGTTTCATTTAATAATTTTAATGTGATAATAGCAAATCAAATTAATTGTGTCATATAAATGAAAAATTATCAGCAACATAAAGACGATCTCGTTAATTTGTACTGCCTTTCCTCGCGAATGAACCAGAAATTCCCTAAGAATATATTACATTACACGGGACGCCATTCAACGAATGTAAGTACCCTTTGTGTTGTAATGGTGGCAGCCTTCTCAGACGAATCGGTAACATGCGAGTGACATTCTTGTCATAGTAATATTAAAGTTGTTTATCTCCACAAATTTTATTTTCCAATTTGTGGGAGCCTGAACTAAGCCTAGGCTTGTATTTTAGAACACCAGGTCCAAATAATATAAGGGTTACTGGTAGTGCAGGAGCCTTAGGAACCGGTGAGCGTTCATGAAAAGAGCTACGAATGTTAAAGAAGCGAGTGAGGTGAGTAAATACTGAATCATGTGTGCTCGGCTTTCTCTGCTTACCCCCCAAGGGATACTACCCGAAAAATGTACACGATTCAGCTGGCCGGAGTTACATATATATATATACATATGTATACGACCTAACGTAAGAAAGATCTGGTTTTCCGTATGGGTTGTGGGGGTCTGACGGCAGTCATTCTACGTAAAAATCAGTATCTTCGCTAAATCCCTAGGTTTAAGTAGCGGACCTAGGCAATCCTAATGGATAAAGAAACGGGATAACGCTAGTAAGATAAATCTAGAGCATTAGTATCTGCCGTGTTGTTCCGGCGAAATGTTTGATAAGAAACACAATTACATTCAGTCTCGTGCTCGATGTGGATAACTTACCGTACGGCATCATCATATTGAAGGGCATGGAAGGCGGAAAAGAAATTTGCGGCGTGCCCATCAGCCGGTCCATCGTCTGCGAGTGGCTGTTCTGGGTAAACTGGTTAGTGCGCATGTCCTATAAAATAGTGGTTAACACTTATTACAGTCAGAACAATGTTGATTTAGTTAAATATATTTTCATCTAAGACTATTTAAATGATTAAAGAATCTTAGAAACTTTATTGGACTAAGCATCCGCTAAGTTTTTATTTTGCGATAATTTCTAAGACATTCTATAACTTCACGCTAAATCCCTTGCGGGGTAGGCAGAGAGAACCGAGCGCCACGTGACTCGATCCTTACATATCTCACTCGCTTCTTTAACATTCATTGCTCTTCTCATGCACGCACGCCGGTTTCTAGGGCTCCTGACATCACCTTCTGATAGAACATGACCAATTTGGTCATGGTAGGTAAGTCTTGGCCTTCCCCGGCTCCTACATCCTTCCACTTTTGCATTGTATATCTGCTTCGTCATTCTTTCATCTTGCATTCTTTCTACATGCCCGAACCATCGGAGCATGCCTCTTCTTATTTTAACACCGACGCTCTCTTTCATACCAACTCTATTTCTAACATCATCATTGCGAATACGGTCTACGAGCCTTACGCCACAAATTTTGCGCAGCGCTCGCATTTCAACCGCGTTTATTCTAATTTCATGCTCTTTCTGCCATACCCAACTCTCGCTTCCATAAGTTAGCGTTGGGACCAACACTGCATTGTGTATAGCGAGTTGTGCCTTCTGGCTCAGGATTTTACTGCCAAGAAGTTTTCCCAACGCTCCATTCACACTATTCCCAGCACTCACTCGTCTTTCCACATCTGCGGTGTACCTTCCATCCCTGCTGAAAGCGCATCCAAGATATACAAACTCATCCACTTGTTCCAACACTTCATCATCAATCGTAATCCTTACATTAGTTCTGGATTCTTCTCTTTCAAATACCATTATCTTTGTTTTCTTCGCATTCAGTAGTAAGCCTTTCTCCATACTACTATCTAAGACACTACTACTACAGACTACTTACTATCTAAGACATTCATTTTAATTATATAGTGTAAAGGGCAAATGTTCTGTATTTTAGATGCAAAATGTACTTTTACAGATTAACGCCTTATCGATTAAAACAGCTTCGTAAATAATTTATTACAATTGATCAATTTCCTTTAGATAAAAATGGTTACTGTGAATTATTCAAAATAGATAATTATATGATGTCGCGGACTTTTTTTTATAGATTTTGATATAAGAAACAATTCAACAGTATATTTTTAGTGTAGGTTTAACTAATAAGGCAATGCACGCCGTAAAACCTCTGAAAAGACACAACTTTTTCAGACGAATATCATCATAACTTTGAAAGTTTTGTATATCTTAACATAATACATAAATTATGTAACATAACCTAATTATCACTTTCGAATAATGTACTTTTCAAACAGAGACAGAATTTCTTAAATCGGTGCAGTGGTTCTGGAGTTTACTTTTCTCACAACAAAATCCGATCTCTCTTTATAATATTAGTACAGTTTTTAATGCTTGATCTGCGGTCGATCGTATTTACCTGGTTTGATTTGGTGCTGTTCCAACACGGCGGGGGCAAGTGAGGATACGGCATGTTTGCACCATTGTCCACTGCAAGGGTAAGCACGATATTGTAAATTAGTTATCTTAAATATATATAAATATATTAGATTTATTATTATCATCAGCATCCATAATCCCTCTCCCTAGCCCGGGGGTGGCGAAATATCTAAGATCTCACAATCAAACTAATAGCTGGTGAGCGAAAGCTAAGCTTTAAAAATAGCATGGTATCTCTTATTCGCGCAAATAACCATGACGCAGTAGTCAAGTGCAAGTTGGCTAAATAATTTTTATTTTTAATTATTAACCATTTCATCATTTCATTAGTTAATACTTAATTTGGTTGCCATAGTCCGACTTTTAATTCGATTCACTAAAATAACTTTTGGTGTGTTACCACTTTTGAGCGAAGACAATGGTAGTGACGGGGACAAATGAATGAATGAGTCCACAATTTAATCATATTTAATTCTCTATGGTGAGGTTTATTCGAAATAATTCAACCTATTCAAATAATATTTTATTCGTTTGACTGTCTGTCTTACTGTCTACTCTTATAACAAAACTGTCTGTAATGTTATCAATCACTTTGTCAAGTTAGCAAAATTTTATCCTCCTATTTAAGGGACACGTAACAGTATACAATGTACGCTGCATTTAAATAAGTATAGTTTTTTGAATACAACATATATTGTATACTGTACCACGGACGCTGCAAAGCGTTCGAAACGTCAGGTTCAACAAAATAAATAAAATACGCGATACTTCCGTTAAAAATTGTTTAATTCAATGTGTAACAATCGCGAAAACCTGAGACATTCCTAGAGGGTTGTTGTGTTCCTGCGTGTGAATGAGGTCACCAGTAAGCTCCTAAGGAGTTGCTGTATAAGCAGCAGAGAAGGCATCGCGCGAGTGACACTTAATATATTACAAGCGGTAATAAGCTACGGTAACTACTTTACACCAGGTGGGCCGTATGCTTGTATGTCCCCCCACATTATATAAAAAAAAATTGTAAAGTATAAAAAAGATAGTTTATAGACCTACGGACAAACTCGAGGCACCTTAAAAGGAGAGAAGGGAAAAATGACGGAATGATTGTAAAAGCAGTTACTCACCATTACCACTCTGAGCAATGGGTGGTACCATATTAACATTCGACGCCTCTGCTCTCGGTTCATGGCGCATATTTTGATTTGTATTATTGCATTGTGGTACCTGCGAACAAACATATTTATGATAACAAACGCTAGATGCATGCAGAGATGAAAATGTTAAGATGAATGTGTTTTGAGGTGTAACTGGCAGCCGAGTCAAAGCCAACCTTTTGAGGAGCACATTGCAGTTTAGCAAGTTAAGCAGCGTTGACCGCAGCCTGTCTCTGGATTTAGTCGTCTAGAATTTGTCCAAGCTTCGGAGGACACGTGAAGCCTTCGGTTCCGGCTATTTTCGATAGACGACAGGTATGTAAATCGGTAGGACGCATACAGTAGTCCGACTTGGGAAGTACCTTCACATTACAGAGGACTGCAGCCAAATAACAACTCCTTAGAGGATGTTTCGTGTTGTTGTGGTAACTTTATTGTTTTATGAATGTAGAGAGATACAAGGGGAAAAGATTTCAAATAAAAAATGGAAGAATAGGAATTCGGTACGGAACTAATTGCCGCAAGCAGTGGAAGAATAAAACATGCTGCGTCGGCCCCAAATAGGGATATGTCAGGTGGATTATGATGTTTTACAAACAAGAGATAAAAAAAAATACTTCAAGTTTCAGTCTAACGCCAAGGAACCCATTACATTCGAGTTAACAGCCATATCTGACCGTCTAATAAGCGTAATAAGTGATTAGTCGCGGAGTCATCGCAGAATCTTTCAGATTAGTAGGACTGTAACAAGTAATTAACGTGATTTGATCATTTCAATGACTTTCTATAGATACTAGTAGACATTTACTACTTTAGATGGTTTTAATAACTATAAGAACATTATGCGTGATATTTAAATGTAACAACTCGATCATAGTTCCAAAGATCAAATCTTTTGTTTGTAATATTAAAATAACCGCTTTTTACTAAATGCATATGGATGCAGTGGCGTGCACTTCATATAGGCAAAAAGATATTGCCTACCCTATCAATTTGATAAATACCATCCGATGTTTCTTAATTCTTAAACAGTTTTAACTAATATTTCGTATCAAAAATTAAAAACTGCTCCATCTATCGGTATTGGTGCAAGTTATTAAAATAGATTCATTCATTAGTAGGTACCTGCTAAATCGATGTGATACACTAGCGGCGCTATGAGACCTTAACGGCAGAGACATAAACTATTTCTGTCTAAATTTACGTATGTGTGCCACGGTACCACCGCTGCAAACATACGGATAGCGTAGAGTGCATTCCTGTAGTTACATTGCCCACAATAACACAAATACGCACACAATCGCATAGGATAGACATTGTCTTTTCACCCGATCCATGACGTATATTACCGAAGTGTCGCGTACATTGCTACGTAACTACGCCGCCATTGTTTATTTAGAAATGGTTTGGATAGTTTGCAGAGAAAATAAGATTTCAAAGTTGATAAAAATGGATAATATTCACTGCGTAAGTTGTTCAGATGGTGTGTGTAAGGAAAATAAAAAATTATGCGTTTTCAAAACTATCTTTCGGTGAAAAAAAAAAAAACAAGTGATCGAGAAAGGCCGCTGTACACCGGATTTGAAATGCAACATGCTGTATTTTTTGGTAAGTTGATAGCTTTAAAAAAATTCTGCCTACCCTGTCAAAAATCTCTGTGCACGCCACTGTATGGATGTATACACGGTACATATACCAAAATATTTTTTTTTACAATTTTTGTCTATCTGTTTGTTCCGGCTAATCTCTGAAACGCCTGGACCGATTTTGACGGGAATTTCACTGGCAGATAGCTGATGTAATAAGGAGTAACTTAGGCTACTTTTATTTTAGAAATTTTATTTATTTTTGTTAATATAAATAAATAATAAAAAAAATAACTATTCCGCGCGGACGAAGTCGCGGTCATAGTTAGTTATGTAATATTGTTAATCTTATATATTTAAACGAGCAGACCATGTACATACATAAATATATTTCGTGTATCACGAAAACGGGTCTAACGATTTGGATCATATTTGTAAGGCTTTGTTTATAAGTTTATCTTTTAGGTGTATTTCTTTAAAAAATGAGATTTTACACAAGAATATAAAAAACTGTGGATCGTGTTAAACAATAATATCAGCTATTCGAAGCCTACTAGCAGCACTTTCATTTTGCACATTTTTGCCTATTATTTTAAACGAGCAATTAATAAATATAAATAACACAAAGACGTTCAGTCGCCTGGGTACTATCTGTAGGTAACCTGTAATGTGTGTGCCTGATAGGACAACCTATAATTGTATTTGAAAAATATGCGTGTAGCTTTGTATTAATTACATTGTTATCATCGGGTAAGCGTTCCTGCTGCTGTCTCCGGCTGTGACGCTGTCTGTTCCTCTGGTTAGACTTGTTCCGGGATGGACTGAAAGCAAACCATTATGATTATAATTTTCTTTCTTTCTACATACATACATTATTAGCTAATATATATATTACTATCGACCCGCCCCGGCTTCGCACGAGTAATCCGATCGCAATCAAGGATCACCCCTCGCTAGGCTAATTTGAAGATTCCCTGAATACATTGATTTTTATTTATACCTAGTCAGGTCATAAGTTCTGTGAAAAACTTTTAATGTGATTAATAATACACTTTTTGATAATTATGTATATGAAAAAAAGTTATATATATGAAATAAAAGGTAATTAAATATACAATAATTTTTTATTTACATTATTCGAAATGCCCTCCTCCATATTGAATACATGCCCTTAATCGACGCGGCCTGTCATGGATCGCAGCACGCACCACATTTATATCTATTTCTGCCGCTGCTTTAACCAGAGATGCTCGGAGAGACTCCAAATTCTGATGAGATTTAGCGCAGACTTTCTCTTCCAAATGTTGCCATATCTTGTAGTCCAGTGGGTTTTAAATCTGGACTAGAAGAGGGCCAGTTTTCATGCCCGATAAAGTCAATTCCACGGGTGGTCAACCAATTTTGAGTGCTTCGTGCCTTATGAGCTGGTGCAGAGTCCTGTTGGAATATCCAGCGTCTGTTTTTGAACATTGTTTGAGAAAGTGATTCTACTATGTTTGTTAGGACGGTATTTTGGTAAACCACGGCACTGGTTTTCACACCTTTTTCACAGAAAAACACCTCAGTTAAGCCTGAATATGAGACTCCAAGCCAAATCATGATTGATGAAGGATAATGCCCTCGCTGGACCCTCGGAATACGCGCGCTCGCTTCTTCACAACTGTGGGCATACACATTATCATTTTGTTTGTTGTAACTTTTTTCGATGGTAAAAATTTTCTCATCCGTAAACAAAATTTTTCTGTGACCTCTCTTTGCGTACCGCTTCAGTAGTTGTTTCGATTTTACCACCCTGTTCTTTTTTTTAATTATCAGTTAAGAAATGACCAGTACGTCTCTTATAGGCTGCAAGTCCTAAGTCATCTTTTAAAATACGCGACATGGTTCTAGGTGCTATCTTCATCTTCCGACATAAAATCTTTTGCTTTCGGACAGGATTTCTTCGAATTCTTTCCCTTACTGCTTTGACCACCTTTTTCGTACGAACACTACGTGGACAGCCAGATTTTTTTCTGTCACAAACAGAGGAGGTCTCATTATACCTATTAATAGCCCGGTACACAAACATTTTACTAATACCAAGCGTATGCAGAGCTTTAAAAATTGCATTTGGTTCCATACCTACTTTGTGTAATGCAATCACAGCGATTCAGTTCTCTTTATCACCCCACTCCATTTTAATATCGCAAAATATTGTACAGAGTATTTGCGCCAAAATGAGAAAACTCAATGAACAATCATATAAAAATGACAGATTCCAAATTAAAATGTAATATTTTGTTTATTTTTAATTGTAACAGTATTTATGGCCAGACTACGTATAGATATGTACAAAGATTCAAAATGATCACACTTGCTACAACTATTGTATTAGGATAAAATTGATGAACAGAAAGATAAGATTTTATGGAACGAACTCCTTGCAGTTTTTTCCAATAGGCAACAGCATGGGTATCCTGAAAATTATGTGAAAAAGTGTAGATGTAGACATCGCGTAGCTCTTGCGCTCAGCGCTCTACCGTGTCAGGGAGTACAGTGCAGATGAGCTTGACTTTTAGCTCTAAAGATCACGGTGATATTTAACAACCAACTTGGATAATTTAAGAACGTAAACTAGGCATTTTAACTATTGCTAGTTGAAATTACTCCTAATTTTATGGGGTGAAAAATATACTTTTTTTTTTTTTAATTGGTAAGAATGTTGTGAATATATTTTCCAGCTTTACTGCAAGAAAGATAAGTATATATGTGTATCAGTAGAAACAATGTGTTGCCTTTTCAGAGCACAACATACATGTTGCATAACGTATATGTTGGTAGAAAAACAACTTCCGATGCATTTCTAGGGAATAACTCGGCTTGAAAACATTATTAACGAGTCGTGAATTGTAAACGATATAGTGTGTACTTTATTATAATAGATAGCGCGGACATAATGTGTACGTTTTGATACTAAACAAACACCAGCTTACTAACAATTGTTGAGTTCTAAAAATTTCTACTATTTGATGTTGTCTGTTGTCTCACATACCTATCACTGTCGCTGCCGTATGTGCTGGCGAGGTGTGAAGGAGCAGAGTTCAAGGCGCGACCGCCCGTCGCGTTGTCTCCAACGCTCTGCGGACCCACCTACGTGGCACGTGATAACATTAATAAATACTGTTTAAGGCAATAATTCTAGGTATTAAATTATTATTTTTCTGCCTATCCATAACTTCACGCTAAATCCCTTGCGGGGTACGCGGAGAGAACCGAGCCCACTTGACTCGATCCTTATTTTTAAGAGATATTTTTTATAAAGGTAAGACGCACCAAATCAGCGCGACTGGGGAAGTATCTCCATCTTACAAAGAATTGCAGCATAATAACAACTTCCTGGAAAGGTTGCCGTGTTCCTGCGAGTAAGTGAGGTTGCCAGTAACATCTCAAGGATTTACTGTGTTAGTAACAAGTACGCGAGTAGGAACGCGCGAACGATACTTTAATATGTGGGTCATATGCTCGTATGCCTCCCGAAGTCATATAAAAAAGGTCATTTTCTATTAAGATGTTGGACGTGAACGACTGGACAAGAGATGGGAACGTGGTACTGTTAGTAGAAAACAATCAAAATATCGGTTACAAGCGATAGTATAAAAATTTTTTTTGGAACTTATTTTTATGTTCCAATTTTTTCATGACGATGCACGGAACTGCAAGAATGAATTTTCTTGGGATTACGCACATTCTCACTGATCGTGGTCTAATAATATACATAATTTGCTTAAAGTAAAAAGAACGATCTCGTGGTGAAAGCTCCTGAAATGAAGTTAAACTGGAACTTGTTGGATTTTGTGGTGACGCGACTAACAACCCGATTGTACTGTCAGGCGAAACAAGCGGGCTGTAGGAGTACAGGCATAATTCTAACTTTACACCACACACCTATGCCTTGTCTACCTATATATATATATATATATATATATATATATATATTATCAGCGTCAAAGAACCTTGATACGATATCATAAGACATAACTTACTCTGAAGTTGTCATTCTCTCGCGAATTTTGTGAATCCATCAGTATTTGCTCGGACCGAGAGTCCGGTTCTTCTTGTTCACTGCAAAGTAATAACATCAACAGATATAATAAATCAGCATACATAAATAAATGTAGAAAAAATGTTACAAATATATGCATAAAAAGAATATTATGATACCAATTACAAAACAAAATGTATGTACATTGAATAATGTGATATTGTAGAACAGGAGGATAGTAAGGGAAACAAATAAGATATGTTATTACAAAGCATTAGAGAAGCAGAAATACTGATGTTCGTCCATATTATTAGACAGAATACAATCTATAAAAATTAAGGTTCTTTTCCTTATCATTATAGGCGCTAAGTACAAAGAAAGTCATAAGGAATTTTAAATTTGAACGGTTTGTCGATTTTATATTGCAGGCATGTCACAGAAGCGAGTGAAGTATGTAAGGACCGCGTCTTATGGCACTCGGTTCTCTCTGCCTACCCCGCAAGAGCCCCGGCGTGAAGATATACATACATATTGGAGGAATCATTTACAGTATTTTTAAAATTCTGCCCGATAGGAATTATGAAAATCGTATATTTCGTTTGCGTTAAGGCTATTCCAAGCTGCAAGAAAATTGTTATATTATTCTTTCCACGCTCCAAGTTCCAATGATGAATTAATTAGGTCAAGTAATTACCTATTATACGACTGGTTCACAATAGACGCTCTTCTAGAATCCTGCTTCATAGACTGAGCTTCAGATGTGGAACACAATACTTTCTATAATAAAAAAAAAGGTATATTAAACACAATACATAACTAATAATAATATGTAAATATAAAATTCCAATAGTATAGGCCACTTTTACACGGCTCATGATCGATATTCTTTCACATCAACACACCTGTTAACGTTAGCATTTTACGATAAGAGTTTTATGGTTTTCAGATATATCTTGATACTGTATCGTCGAATGTCGTGTTCGATTTTTTTCTTTTATGATAACCAGTGTGTGCGTATCAAATGCTAGTTGAGAGGAGTGTCTTCGGAGTGCGCTCGATATTAAAAAAACATATCGATGGATACATAGAGAGTACGAGTCCAGCAAAGACTTGTCCCACCTTTTTTCAGTTGATACAGGCGAATCACATATCTGCGTGTCCCACTGGCGCAAGTAAACGTGTAACGTTGTCTATGGTTTTTGTATAATATATATATGATCTTTTGGTTTGCGCTCTTAGCGCGTCACTCCGAGAAAAGGTAGGGTTGTATTCTTTATAAAGTGGGTCTCGGCTAGAGACAAAATATTATTCTTTAACATTTTATTTGTTCTTTAATAAAGTGTAGTACATGTGTCACCTCCTTGTTGAGCAGAGCCTCAAGCTCGCGTTGCTTGTCGGCGAGCAGAGCGCGCAGTTGCATTTGGCGACGTTCGACGGGCCCGGCTACGCACGCTCCTGAGCTCCCCGCACCCCCTTCCGCTGCACGGACTTCTTCGTTCACCTTCTTCTGCTTGCGGGATACTTCTGTTTACAAGCAAACGTACTCATCAGTTTTAGCTACGTCTCTCCATGTGTACGTGTTGGATAAAAATCTCATCGCCGTCGTTTATATTAGAATATAGAGATACGTATGTCAAACGATGTCTATAAGAACAAACTCCTCCGTTAGATGGGTAATTATATAGATTAAATACAGAGCGCCCTAGTACGCATTTTAACTTTGACCTGTGAGTAGTTTATCATTTA
The DNA here is from genome assembly GCA_947507595.1 of Pyralis farinalis. Classification (NCBI taxonomy): domain Eukaryota; kingdom Metazoa; phylum Arthropoda; class Insecta; order Lepidoptera; family Pyralidae; genus Pyralis; species Pyralis farinalis. Next base: position 22,120,938 of record OX382264.1, on the reverse strand, counting down.
CATGCTAGTTTTAGTGAATCCTATTTTTATACAAAGTGAAATTTACTTTTCCGCAGGGGAAATAACTATTATCAATTAACTAATAAGATCTTAACCTTAAAAGTAAACAAAGTTATAAACTAAAATTCACCTAAAAGAAGGTATAAGAAGCATTAGGCTTCAATGTCGGTTTTTTTTTTGGTATAAATAGATAAACGAAAAGTACATAATATTATTGGCCTTGCATATTGTAATTAAAATGAATGCCGGTATTTTACATCTATAATTACACGTCATGTATTTAATCAAGACAGATATAAATCATACAAATGATGTTGGACTACAGCTATACAAACCTGATAATGCATTTTTTTCCGCGCTAGAGTTCATTTAGCCCGATTTTCGTTTCATTTAGATTAGACATAGACATTTAGATGAATACATATAGGTTACCTTTTATACAAAATAATTCATTCAGACCTTTCATTTAACTATAAACACGATACATTATTTTATCTTTTATTCTTTTGTAATAACGGCTTTATGTCCGCCATAATCCACCATGTTGGATTTTCTATAACTTCATATCTATAATAAGAACGAGAACAGTCGATTCCATAAAATATCAACTAGGCAATTAAAATGTTGACTATTTTATTAAAACCTTATATGCTAGATTCTATCAGAAAAGAGTAACACTTACGGGATGAGTCCGCCTTTACACAATATTTTTTCGCGTGATTGTATATAGAGATGACAAGCTGTATCATAACATGGTTTATTGACTAGCGGATACACAGTCCTATGGACCTAACGACATGAAATCATAACAGAATAATATTTTATAATTAACCTGGAGATTGTAATACTAATAGAATTTTTGAAATAGTAACGGTAACATATAGGAAGATGGAGGAATAATCCTAGTTATATATATACAAAATTAAAGCATATATATAAGCTAAGTTTTAAAAATGTTAGATTGGATGAACCGCCGAAGGATGGATAACTACTATTTTACCTTTATTGGATATCATGTCCTTGATACGCGCACGCTCGCCCATAATTTTCTCAGTCTCCATTCTAAGCTCTTGGGCAAGTTCTTGAAGTGACGCAATGTTTGCTTCATGACCTACACAAAAAAAAAGGTGCTGCTTTGATTTGATCTTTACTACTTTGTGAGCTTCGGTCACGAGTTAGTTAACGCAAACTATTGTTTTTGAGCATGCCCAAGATATATACTTAGTCTGGCTATAGTATTTATAGCCAGACTAAGTTACAAGTAATTGTTACAATTAAAAATAAACAAAATATTACATTTGAATTTGGAATCTGTCATTTTTATATGATTGTTCATTGAGTTTTCTCATTTTGGCGCCAATACATTGTACAATATTTTGCGATATTAAAATGGAGTGGGGTGATAAAGAGAACTGAATCGCTGTGATTGCATTACACAAAGTAGGTATGGACCCAAATGTAATTTTTAAAACTCTTCATACAACATTTTAACAAACAAAATGACCATATTTATGCTCAAAGCTCTAAGGAAGCTTCCCAATTAGTCTACAGAGTGCAATGTGGGCACTATCCGACTTCAGTGATGGTTTGGAGGAGTATTAGCTATGAAGGAGTGACTGAGCCATACTTTGAAAAAGGTATCAAAACATCGGCACTAGTGTATCAAGATACCATTCTATAGAAGGTAGTGAAGCCCCTTAACAACACCATGTTCAATAACCAAGAATGGTCCTTCCAGCAAGACTCGGCGCCGGATCATAAAGCTCGGTCTACGCAGTCTTGGTTGGAAACGAACATTTGGGACGTCATCAGAGCTGAAGACTGCCGTCGTCTAGTCTCGATCTTAATCCGCTGGATTATGATTTATGGTCAGTTTTAGAGAGTACGGCTTGCTCTAAACGCCATGATAATTTGGAGTCCCTAAAACAATCCGTACGATTGGCAGTGAAGAATTATCCCATGGAAAGAGTGCGTGCTTCTATTGATAACTGGCCTCAAGACCACTTCAAATAACCTTTTGATATTTTAAATTGTTTTATATTTATGTATTAAACAAACATACTGTAAAAGTAACAAATGTTATTTGCAATAGAAAAATTATTTTTTCTTTGTTTCAGTATTTATGGCAGGACTAGGTATAAGAAATGTTACAAATCAATCGCATTGCGCGATTGCTTACTTGTACTAATGTGGGTGGGCTCCAAGCGATGCTAATTTACATGAACTAACTGGTAGCCAAAGTATAGGTCGAATGTTTGTATATTAAATATCATATTTTTAGCTATACTTCAATTAACTGTAGGGCACAGAATAGTTACTAAATACAGAAGTTTTATTTTCGATGTTGAAGAATGTCGATCCTAAAAACCTATCTTAGTTAAGTTTACCTTGCTGAAACTAGCGTACTTACTTTGTTGTTGATGTTGTAGTTGTTGCTGGTGCTGCTGATGTTGTTGTTGTGAGTGTTGCTCGTTCGTGAACTTGTGTCGCTGCGGCAATGAATTACGCACGCGGCACATGCTTCCATCGTTCGACCATCCGCCGATACTGCCGCCGCCTTCCGATTTACTAAAAAAAAAAATTTCATTAGGGAAAATCACAGTCTGCCTGCGTGGGACTTGAACCTATGGCCTATGAATACCTAAGGGGTATTAGCTGCTATAAAGCCGCAGTAATGCTATTAAGAAAGTAATTAGGCAAGCGAGTAAGTTTTCTGTTATGCATGCAGCGATATCATCATATAACGCTTTTGTAGGGAGCTCATTAGAGTTCATTGTTTGGGATCCGTACGAAAATATCTATAAACTCACTATTGAAATAATTCAACATAAATTTTCCAGGTTCATATACAAAAAAATATATCCCCACGTATTTCCCATCAGCATTTGTCTTGAGTATATCAGTAGCGAAGAGTCCATATAACCCGATTCCCATCGGCTTCCCTTACGAAAAATCTAATCTATGGGCCAACGACATTTTTAGTTTGTTATATTATTCACTCACTTTGAATAGTTTGAATTGACTAAACGCCTTAATAAAAATTAAATAGCAATTGTCAAATTGCAAGCCGAAAAATACCGGCTTACTTCTTTATACTACAATATCTCATACAGAGCATCTATCCCTTTCGTTTCTATGAACTGACTCCTATTACTGCTACTCGTTCCGTCTCGTTTTAGCACGCGAAAACAATACGCAAAATAACTCGGAGAATAGCGACTTGTGACAGAGTAAGGTAATTAGCAACGTACAAGTGTAAGCGAGAAAGATCATTTAAGAAGTAATAGTACCTATAAAGATTCTAAATTATGAATGAATGTAGCGCCTTAAAACTGTTACTGGCTAGTAATATATTTTATTTGGCAGGATTTATTGTAATGATTCTAAATTAAGAATGAATTTAGCGGCATAAAATCGTGACAGGCGCGTAATACATTTTATTTGCCTGGATTTTATATATGGCGGATAGTGCGTATGAGTGTAGCGCGAAACTTTAGTTTCGTTGAATTTGTTTTTTGTCAATTTCTTGTCGAATTTTATTTGTTTTTAGTGCTGAAGTGTGGTGAGTGTTGTTTTAATTTGTGTTGTGCCGACCGTCATATAGTCGTTCGTTGGTTCGTTATGGCATTAATTCATGAAACTATTGTCTTCAAAACTATTTTTACAACAGTGTTTTATCTTATTTTGTTAAAAAGAACAGACAAATTACTTTAGAATATAAATAAGTCCAAGGTCGTCGTAGTGGTCGTAGATGGTCGTTTTTTTTTAAAGTCATCGTGTCTTTTGTTACCTTTTCACTTTAATTTTTACTAATAGGGTTTGAAATATTTTTCAAAGTAACCAAGCATTTATCAAGACTGAAGAACGCATGCACACATACTGCTTTAACTCAAAAGCAAAGAAGTCTTTGCTCCAAAGGCTTTTTTTCAAAACCACCATTATCATACTTGAAAGACACTGTTACTCGTATATAAACAACTTCCATGTATGATGAAGGTGGGGCCTATATTTTTGCATCATGGAGCGGGCAGCATTTGGTGAGTGGACTTTTTATACTCCGGCTTCCTTTCTGAAAATATCCACCCTTCGCCACTGGTAGGTATGGTTGGCCTTGACTCGTCACATAATCATCCATATTATGCAATTTGAAATGACATAAATCAAGTTTAACTTACTTATCATGGATATTTGAGTGGCCGGGCATTTGGAAGGAGTCCTCATGATTACTTGATAATTGTTCTGCCTCATAGTTTTCGACGGAACGCATAAGATCTGAAATGGTTAAGGATAAATTAATTAATTTCTCATAACCGACTAGAGCAAGAAGAGTACATTCCAAAAATGACATTAAATTCTTTATATCACACTTTGACTACAGGGAAAACTCTGAGTGGTACGAATTTAGTAAGAGTAAGAGAGAGTAATTTAGAGCAAAGTACTCATTTAGTTATGAAATAAGATCAAAAACTGCATGAGTATCGCTATCCAACCTATTAATTCCCTTTCGCTCCCATGATTTTCAGCAAAAAAAAGAACGTAATAATCACGGTCTATTGCACCACACTGTATTTCATATAATAATAACATAACATACATAATATATTTACATATGATACCTTTAGTTTTTTGAAGAGCTGTCTTGATCGCCTTAATTTCCATTAGCTTGAAAGGGTCTTCATTTTTAATGTTACCGCCAGATTTATTACCTGAGAGATTACCAAAAATAGAGACATATGAACGAGAGTAGGAATAACGATTAGATACACGTTTAAATTTTTTTTACACATATGAAACTATTGTAGCAGAATACAACAACAATACAACAAGCAATAACAGTTGAGTCGTATGAGAGAGTGGGCGCAAAAGCAAAGGAGGAAGAAGAGAAGGAAAGTCAGAGATAATGAAAGAAAAAGTAGCAAAAATACATAAATACTCCCTATAAGACAGTTTTTTAAATACTTCCTTAGAATAGTGAGACTGGGATAAATTTTTGACCAAAAAGGTGGATACTCGTATTAATAAACAGTATGCAAGTAACGATACATACTAAGAAACTATACCGTATTCACTTGAGCTTTAGACAAAATGTATACAAACCATAAAATAGGTTACTTCATGTGTCCGTTTTATCACGAAATATATTTTCATTCAATACATTTAGTAGAATGTACAAACATACTTGCATGTAAATATATAAATACACATTAATTTTAATACTCTACTATACATATAATTTCATAATTGCGTGAATTAAAAAAACTTATTAATGTAGAAAATTTTAAATTGTGAACTCATTATTATAGTTTAGTTACAATACGAAGAATGAAGAATTAGCAACTTTTGCCACAGAGATTATCGCGAGTGTTGCTGTTCGCCGTTTATTGTCACTATTTCTTTTTTTGTTAAAGTTGTTTTTGTAAAGTTTTATAGTAGTGTTACGATTTCATATTCTATTATTGTTGAGTTTCTGTTATCAGAACATTGTGTTGGGTGAAAATTAGCGAACCCGGACAGAGTAGTTTCTGCACTTTACGTTTTCTTTGAATTTTCATTACATTAATCTCTAGAACAGCAGAATTTTCTGCTCGTATGAAAGAATATATGTAGGATGCGTCTTGTTATTTCACTGTCTCATTTCATTTACCTTGCATATTAGGAAACTAGTATATCTGAACTATACGAGTTTTAGTTAAAAAATTCGGTAAATTGTTTAAAATTTTGTTTTATATTACTAAAGATATTCGCAAGCTAAATAGTGTAGGGTAGGAAATTGACTAGTAACTACCCACCTACGTACGTTACCCGCCCTGTAAAAAATCTTCAAAATGGTTTTTTAGGAACCACAACAGGCTTAAGCTTAGGAGTTCTCGGAAGAAAAATTCTCTGAAATAATACATTACGTGGCCATTACGGTTCCAGTGTGTGAGGTGGAACGACCGCCGGACAGCGAGCAATGATAATTATAAGACATCATATCGAACAATTAATACACAAAGGGATAGGCAAGGTCTCACCTTTGAATTAATAAGCATAATACCATGTGCAAGTTTAGGATTGGCAACATATCTATATTAATATATAAAGCTAAATAGCGTTTGTTTGTTTGTTTGAACACGTTAATCTCGGGAACTACCAGTTGGATTTAAAAAATATATTTTTGCATTTTGAGGAAGGTTATTCAATATCACGATACGATCTTTAGAAGCATACGAAAAAAATATTTACGCGATATCCGTATACGCGCGTACGAAGTCGCGGGGTGCCGCTAATCATTGATATACTGCAAAATCCAGTTGCTACGAGATCCTAATAGTGTAATATCCTGAATTTTACACGCCAGGCATTGATGAATTACAACAAATTATAATAATATAAAAGAAGGTAAATGAAAGGATGACGAAAGTAGTTGAAAACATAATAAGGGCTACCTAAACTGAAGATGACAGGCGAATTAATTAATTAGAGAGAGAGAGAGAGAAAGAAATACTGTTAATTTAAATAAAACATACATTTCCGTGACGGTTCTTCGTCAGCGCTATCCTCGCCGGAACTTGAATACGTGTTGTGTGAGCTGGCTAGGCGAGTTGCCAATTGCAATTTTTGAAATTCAGACACCTGCAAATGAATCATAGTAGCCAATTGTAATTTTTCGAATTCTGACATCTGTAAAATAAATAATTAACCCATAATATACTGTCAACCTGAAGTAATCATAAATTTAGTTAGTCTATATACTCAGTATATGGATAATACGAGTATGTATATAAATAGACGGGGCACCCGTAACCCAAGGAAAGCTTGTGATACCGGGTGCTCGACAACTGATACCTATAGGTTTTTTTTTGTAAATATAAAAATACTTACAGTACATAGAACCACCCAGATCAAGACATGTTGGGGACTTTAGACACTTTTGGGGGATACTACTACCCACAACCTTTAGTCTAGTCGCCATTTTTAGCCACTCGGACACCAAACTCGTCAATTTGAGTCATGGTTTGAATTATTGAACTCGTATTTTATTTTATTCTTTTCTTCTATTTGTAATGAGCATTCTAATTCACATTGAAGAACAATATTATTTGTAACCATTGAAATTGAGAATAAGGTAAATTGGCGAATAAAACAAAATAGATGAATAGTATGGCTACGAACCAAACTCTCCATGTGTTGTTTCTTCATATGCAGTTCGCGCAACTTCATCTGCAGCACGCGACTGCGCTCGTTTAATAACCCTTCGTCATCCTCGGCCTCGCTGTCCCGCCCGCCGCCACCTGCCTCCTATACATAGATGAAACGAAAATTATATTATTTATTAATTATATTATTAATTATTATTTTATTTTTATTCACGGGTATTATCCCGGTCATTTGATAGGCGTGCGCGGGGATATGGATCCAACGCGTAGAGGCCCTTTTAAGAAGATTCATGTTATGTTGTACACCCACCGAGACCCGCTCCTAAAAATATTGATAGAACCATATATCTATGAGCAGGTCACGGCAGGTATTGGGACTATTGCGAATGTACAGGAAATGATTAGTCTATTGTAATGAGGTCTGGAGGGATTATTGGTACTGGGTTATTGCAGAAGAGGGACGGACACCTGCCATAACTATCATATCTGACTGTTATTTTTGGCAGGCGGTGGCTCGCCACTCACTAGATGGACCCCCGAAATGCCAGAGAAAGTCGGCCGGGGGCAACACCGGTGTGAGTGACTCAGGGGTGTCGAGAGGTGTGCTGCGCTTTCTCCGAAGTTACTCGCGGCGTTATGCCCTTTAACACTTCCACCCCTGTAGTTATATCACCTGCTAGAGCAATATACTCTATCGACTCCTCTCTGGACGGCCAATGAAGGCAAGCCAGAGCTGAGAGTCCTGCAGGCCTTCTTGGATTTCCACTCCGACCGACGAAGACACGCCGGAGACGAAGGCCCTGATCGACTCTCTGGAGCACTCGGGTACCCGTGGTGTCGTTACGCACCATCAGCTCAGCTCAGCTTATTATATATATATATATATTTATTTATATAACAATTATATTAATATATAACTCTCATACTGCCGTGGACGACAGATGTATAGGTACATATAATGTACTTATGTTGTTTCTATGCGATATCTTTTAAAGTACGGGCGGCATGACTCTTGATTGTTATTGTCTCGATTATTGATGTGAAAACGACCCATGCTGTATTTTATATGTATATTTGTATCTAAACATGTATTTTTACTAGTATGTGTATATTCATGTGCATGTACTTATAGGTGTATATGTATTTAAATATACATTTGTATGTGTAACGATATAGTTATGTTTACGATTTTAATATTATATTAATGTAAAAAAATATTCTGTGATAATTCCCACTGCGTTTCTAAATAGTATTTCCTGTCTGTGGTATTATTATGGTCGAAGAGATTCTGAAAGGTTTAAGTACGATCGAAATATTACTTTTAATATTACTTGTATTCTTTGTACTACTAAAAGTAAACTCTATATACACTATCTAAAAATTACATACATATATATAGATATCATAAATATGCCGAGAAAGGTACATTAATGAAAGCATACACAAGTTTTAAGTTATTTACCCAAAGGGTAAAAAAGGAACAATTATGAATCCAATTACGTTGGAATCGCAATGGTCGCGTACTGTGCGGTTCCAAAGAAGTTTTCTTTCGGGAACTCTCAAGCTGTGGAATGAACCGAGTTTTTTCCAAGGAACTACAGCATGGGATTCTTCAAGAAATGCGTGAATAGGTTTTTAAAGGGATGGCAACGCATGAGTGACACGCCTGGTGTTACATATGTCCATAGGCTAAGGTGACAGGCCGGCCGAATGCTTGATTGTCACCTTAGCGGTATAAAAAAAAACACTAGCCAGTATTCAAATGGCAATTTCACAGGTAAAGCTCTAATGTGAGAAGCTATTTATTATTACCTCACTACTGGCAATATTGGCATCTCTATGTGAGAATCGTTCGTCCTGACTGTGCGTGGACTGGGCCGAGTGGCCGTGGTCGTTGTCTATATTGTTGGTCATTTGAACGTGCATTCCCTCCGTGGAGTGCGGCAATGTCGTCGCCACGCCTATCTGATTCGCTGCGTACAAACGATTCGGATGCTGGTAGTTGCCACTGAAGGACTGGTTCTGAAATTATTAAGGACCCATGGAGTACAAGATGTTCAGTTCTTGTTTCTTAAAACTAAATTAGGAACATAAAATAACTAATTTACAAATCTACTACGAAATATACAGTTAGCCGAAAATTAAATTGTTCGTAAGACTTTTTTATACTACTAAAATGGAAAACAAGAATATGAGCTAATGGTAAACAGTCACCGCATACGATGAAACGGCTTTGCAGCAAAATTTGAATGCAAGCCCATAACAAGTAATAAGTCTATATACATTTTAGTGCATCGAATCTCCCTAATGTTTCTTGTATATAAAATTTGACGAAACTCTGATAATTGATAATTTAAACTCAAGTTACTTTTACTTTCAAGTTATTTTACATTAATATTACTACTTCATATCAACCCGGTTATTACTATTATAACAAGTCTGGCCATAAATACTGATACATAGAAACGTTTATTTCAACTCTTTAATTAGGTATTTTGAATTTGAAATGCGTTTATAATTAAATTACAATATGGAATGGGGTGTTATAGAAAATAGGATTGCAGTGATTGCCTTGCACAAAGTGGGTATGGCGCCGGTCGGTCATATTCAAGACACTTCAAAAGCTTGGTATTAGCCGTATGTTCGTATATCGTAATCGTATTTGAATTTGAAATAAATAATACCGTTAATAAAATAGTGACATGGCTGAATGAAAATAATTTAAACGTTAAATATGGACAAAACTAAAATTATGCAATTTCATACTGTAATGACAACACCCTTACGACTGAATATAAATTATAATGACATAAAAATTGACGAAGTGCACTCTACTAAGTTCCTTGGTGTCTGGTTAGATCGTAACTGGAACATACATATAGAAGACGTATGCAATAAATTAAACAAATTTGTCTTAGCGCTCAAATGGCTTAGAGAGGCTGCTTTCGTTGAAGTTGCATTAAACGCATATCATGGATATGTTGCTTCAACCTTGCAGTACGGTTTGACGCTCTGGGGAAACTCTACAAATATAGTTTGGTTATTAAATTACAAAACATACATAATTAATTTTTATTCACACGTTGTTATAAAGTTATTTGTATGTATAATACGAGTATATAGATAAACATTAGAGGCACCCTACATCTAAGCAGTCTGTAAATAAATAAATATTGTCGGACAAATTACACAGCGCCACCTAGCCCCAAAGTAAGCGAAGCTTGTGTTATGGGTACTAGACAACTGATAAACATACGTAAATACATTTATTTTTTTGTAAATACATACTTATTTTACATAGAAAATACCCAGACCAATACAAACAGTTCATGCACACAAATGTTTGTACTGTGTGGGAATCGAACCCACGAGCGTTGGTGTCAAAGTAGCGTAACAGCGCGTTCCACCACTGAGCCACCGAGCTCGTCAGTAGTTAATTGTGTAATTAATTCAACTTACGTTATCTAAACCTATGTCCATGGCTGACTGTACATAGGTTTACTGACTAAGCATAACATGCCACGTTCACCGCTATATCGAAAATGTCGAAGGGAAAGTTGAAAAAATTATTAAACCTATAATAGTAAATCTTAAATATTATACTTGTATGGCTAAGTGCAAATCAAGCTTTACACTATAACCTTTGTATCGTTCTTATGAAATACATAATAAAATTTAAAATCGTACTTCTAATGTTATGCGTGACCTGCTCTTAGATGTACTGTCGCGACATTAAGTTCATAAAAGTAAATCTCCTCTAGTCTACTGGTCAAAAAGTGAAATCAAATACATTCAATCATCTTTCTTCATGGATCCTTCAATAGTTTCAGCATAAATAAATGATGTATTCACCTGCATACCACCAAAGTTGTCATGCGACGTAGACGGTTGTAGCTCTTGAGATTGTCTCTCCCGATTCATTTCTTCTAATTGCTGCTTGGCTTCCTCCTAAATAAGATTTGTCTAATAAAAATCATTCTAAAGTAATATTGACATATTTGGTACATATTGTATAAATTATATTAATGTTGTTGTGATTTATTCTACCCCATAAACATTATAGTTCTTATGGTAGGAGCTTGTGAATATAAATCAGTAGTGTATGCATTATAATTAATTATAATAATATTATTTAATAATTCAAAATATTGTCTGATACATTGTCTGTGATTCTAATATTCTAAGAGTAAGAACATATCCATCAGTAGAGTATTAAAAATATAAGTGGCTTGATATGTTAGTTTATAACGAACCTGATATTTAAGGAGCCTTTTTTGCTGGTGTTTCAGTGCAGCTAAGCGCATTTGGGATAATTCCATCTTACTTTTGATTTCATTTTGCCAAAGTTCGTTGTCACTGTATATTGATCCATTACTTTGTACGGACACAGGTCTGGTCACGAGATCCTGTTAAAATACATTAATTACTTTAGCAGGCCGTAATTTATAAAATGTTACAACAAATTGTTAGTTTGTCATATGAAAGAATTTAAAACATTCGCTTACACCTATTTTTCTTATATTTTAATTTCAACCTACAGTGCGGTTCTAAGCAATAAACGTTAGTATAGTGAAGGTACACATATAGTAAAAAGCATACATAAATATTTTAAGTAAATCCTCTAACACTTGTTCAAAACATACTGATAATTATCCTTACATCAAGCTGTACAACAATGCCTTTAAATATCTGTACACGGTATTGAATCAAAAGTATCGATACTTTACTCATGAGTAGTATCAGATAAAAATTATCGTAATCATAAAAGTTCGTAATAACAAGAGTATCGATACTATTCTCGTTTTTCTCCTACATAATTATTTTCCCTACTTACGTTATATTAAGGGAAATTCACCATCCTTTCCCAGGTTGGCCAGTGAGTAAATATAGAATGAAACGCTCTTGAAATAATAAATATAAATATAATATTGCATTATTAATTACTTTACTTAAAGTACAGTACAAATTAGTATACTATATGCACAACGTCAATTCAAATGTTATGTTTTCTTTATTAGCAAAGAGACTTAAGTATGGCTAGACTTCACAGTCAAGTCAAGTCTTGCAATAAAAACCACTAAGCAGCGCTAGCGTGACATGAAGTATTATTCGAAACAACACTATACGATACTTAAACTTAATTAAACGCATTAATACCAGAAAAGTATCGCATAAAAAGTTTCGACTCTTTTCCGTGCCTCTATATATACCTTTTACAAGGCAATACCATACCATAATATAAAGTACTACTCATCTAAAACACGTTACTTTTAAATCATTACTTTTTAATAACCTTTGCTTCTTTTTGTTTTGTATTGCGTGAAAAATGTAACATCAAGAAAATAGGCGAGCATGCGCGGGGCGAGATCTGTTCCATCGTTATTGCTCGATGTTACAACACATTTTATTTTACATAAACCAGTTGAGAATGCGCAAGCTTGCATTGCCAGAGGAACACCTGGCTCGTCAATTATATTACAATACAATTTTTTTTTTTTAATTTGTCGGCCATTTTGACCATGTTCCTTAAGAGATAGGAACGGTGTTCCTGAACATTCCTATTCTACTTTTTTATGCTGAATCCGAATCTGAATCGAATATTCGAAAAAAAGCGTCAGACAAACACACAGACAAACATATAGATTTCATATAGGAACGGTATTCCTGAATATATGGTAGAAGCATTCAGTAGCATAAAACATTTAGCAGAGTATATCGCTACCGGTAAAAGCCAGAATGCATGATTGAAGATCCAGAGAAGAAAAGATTTTACGAATGTAACTAAATGTAACATTCAAATAAAATATTAAAACGGACTTCATTTAATTAAGTAAACGCCTATTCACAGAGTTGCAATACCTTTATGATTTCAATGAACACGGTGTCACATTTTTATTATAAAGATTTTATATATTTATTTATTTATCATCAAATCTTTATCATATTTTCACAAACACACAGGCAATCGATGAAGCCTAGCCTCATGAAAGAAAAATCAAAATGAAATCATACTAATGATACAGCATAAAGAAGACACATAGAACAGGATTTTCGTTTTTTTTTTTTGTATGTATGTATATCTTCACGCCAGGTCCTTTGCGGGGTACGCAGAGAGAAACGAGCGCCATAAGACGCGGTCCTTACATACGTCACTCGCTTCTGTGACATTCATAGCTCTTTTCATGCACGCTCGCCGGTTCCTGGGGCTCCTGACATCACCTTCTATTAAAACACGACCAATTTGGTCATGGTAGGTTAGTCTCGGTCTTCTTCGGCTCCTACATCCTTCCACTTTTGCATTATATATCTGTTTCGTCATTCTTTCGTCCCGCATTCTTTCTACATGTCCAAACCAACGGAGCATGCCTTTTATTATCTTAACCCCGACACTCTCTTTCAGACCAACTCTGTCTCTCACTTCTTCATTATGAACGCGGTCAGCAAGCGTTATGACACAAATTTTGCGCAATGCTCTCATCTAGAACTGGTTGTTTTCTTAGTTTTGTTTAATATTTTTTTTTCATCAAAATATAGGATTCAATTCGAATGTACCTTAACGAAACACTTTCATTAACTTCAATCTCTTGAGCTGTTCCCGAGTTATCGGAGCACATAGAATTAAAATCCATACGCGACGAACATAAGATAACCTCCTCCTTTTTTTTTTTAATTCTGTTAAAAAACTATACACAACTTTGAACATAGCAATGAAGTCGTAATTTTCTGCTAATTTTGACAATTGTAACATTGGAAGTAAATATTCACTGTACTAACGTCTACTACTTTGCTTATCTTTTCGCACATTATGCAATCATATCTAATAACTAGTATTTACAAAATGTATTGATGAAAATACTAGTTATTAGAGAACTGGTTGTTTTCTTTGTGTGACCGCTTATGATTTTTGAATATAATGTATTCTTTCTATATATGAGTGTAGAAAATATTTATGCAAATGTATGAAGTATTGACCAGAGTGTCTACTCTGATTATAAATAGATTTGGTGATGCCAATATTGACCCCCTGTTTTAATGATCCTTGTTACGTAACAGCTATGTCATTCATAGGTATATTACAACAGGTTTAAATACGTAATAAAATCTTGAAAATGTGAAATTGAAAAACCTTTATGTAAGCCTAATACCTCGTGACACTTGTTAAAGTAGAATAGAAAATATATAACTTGTACTCGTAGTTAGGTAAACATATTTACGTCGTGTTAAATTTTGTACCCCTACCGCCAGTTACAGTTATGATGTATGGAATTGAGGTTAAGCTCTAAGAGGTTAAAATAGCAAACACAGGCGACACGATGAAAATTATTTTACAACGTCAAGAACAGCGACTGAAAATGTTATGACGGAATTTTGCATCCATAACATGCTAGGGTTTCTGGAATTTAAAAGAGGGGCAACACACTCGTACACCACACATCAAAACGCAGAAACCTGATTATCTTCACTATCATTAGACTCTTTACTATTTTTAATTTTCATTTCCTCAATAATAGCTACTTTTTCTACACATGACAGTATATTTTTTCTTAACACCTCATTCAAATGATTATCGTCACTTTTTGTATCTGGTTCAGGACAAGGAACTGATTCTATTTCTTCAATGTGTATTAATGTATGATCACCATTACTTGCGGCGATGATTTCTAAATTCTCTGCTTGGCTTGTGGAGTCTTCTGTTATTTCAGCAGGTAATAATAACTCGTGTTGTGTATCATCAACAATTTTATGATTTTGTAATGTTTTGTTTAATTGTTCATTTTCAATATTTGTAACTTTTTTAAGATTACTGCCGATCCCGGCGGCTAAGTTATCGGTACTGCACAAAGCACAACTTCGTCCGTCTTGATTTTTGTCAGATATGTTTTCATGTGTCTCTTCAACGTCAGTGTTTAAAGTTTCTGCCTGAGGACACTCGTCTACTTCCTCGGCAGGGACCTCAATATTATCAGGTTTCTTGTCTATTAAAATTTTTTGGAGTTTATCTTCACTTTCTTTTAGTGTCATTACCATTTGTACAAGTTCGTCATATTCCTCCTTTGTGTGTTCAATAAATGCCTATATTAAAATGGAATCAGACTTATTTATATACTTAAATGTAATTTATATACATACATATAATAATATAATTTCTTGAACATCTATACAATTTAAAAGGTACATACCTCATCTTCTGAGTTACGCATTGTATCCACAAGTGACGACGTTACTCGTATATACTCTCGAATTTGTCCCAGGCGGCGTTCCACGGCAGCGGCATCAGGACACGCAGCAACTATAGCTTCGCCTAAAGCTCGAGCAGATTCTCGATGAACCTGAGAATGAAAATAATAGCATAATTATTATTTCTCTTTAACATTTCCTTGCAAATTGCACAGCACCATCTGTTTCCAGACTAAACAAAGCTTGCTTTATGAGCATACATGAATTGATTACTGATAAACATTGATACACAAGTTGCACTTTTGCGTAATTTATAAAACAAATTAAAACCAAAATAATGTATTTAAAAACAAATTCTCTACATTTTAAACGCTTTTCCATTTGGTCAAAGCATTTTTCACAACACGAGGATCACTGATCGGATAGCATGTTTTCCACGTGTTGATTGGAAGCCTATTCTGACATCGAAAAGTTCTTTTCTATCCATAACATGCTAGGGTTTCTGGAATTTAAAATAGGGACAGCACACTCGTACATCATATATCAAAACATCAGATTTTCCGGAAAATCGTCATAGTGTATATGCACCAGATTATGCATGATGTTACTTTTTCGGAGATTAAAAATAACAGTGTAATCGCCGTGTACGTAGAAATATAGTCATAGAAGAAAATGCCGCTTGTCAGTCTGGCCTATTGTTTTCAAATAACCATTCAACAGACTGCTTTTTTTTCTCTAGTTTTGAAGCAACAGAGCAATTTTGCGGAGTAAGAGCATTTTCAAATCATCACCCTGAAATCTTTTCTTTATTCCGTTTTCACTACGGACGATGAACTTCAATGTACATTCATTGAACTTCAGTATAAAACAATTGACAAACGATTGCTCGCCACCTCTCATAAAAGGCGCTAAGAATATTTTGTATTTAACCATGGAATATTCAAAATTCAGACAATTATAATCAGTCAGGTGCACAAAACTTTCAGTGTGGCTCATATAGGTGGACACCCGACTAATGTGGTCATTAATCGGGTGTCCACATATACGGGCCACACTAAAAGTTTTGTGTACCGAAATAAGGCAAGGCAGAACTTTTTTGTTGAAACGACACGCAATTAAACAGCGACGGATGTGTAACAATAAAATGCAATATTCGTTATAAATAAATGGAAATATTCTTCTTCTTTAAACATTGTTCCGTGCGTTATCCTGCGCTACAAGCTGTAGAGTAGTTTGTATCAATCTTTGGCGAAGACATTTTTTTTACTGCGCTATGAATAAAAAAAATGTATTTGTTACTTACAATATTACTTCTACTTACATGGTTGCTTTCATTAAGGTTATTAAAGCTGCCTTGACCCTGGTCATACATATTGTTCATTAAATTCACAGTTTTTGTTCCAGTCCTTGAATTTGAAACCGGTGGAGTTGCATTATTGTTGCTTGAATTACTATTTCCGTCAAAATTGTTACGAGCGGAATTCAAGTTTCTTGATAAATTATTTCTGTTTTGGTTAGGAGCCTGAAATTTATCATATGCAATGAGAATCAGAATGTAATTGTTAAGTGTGCCTATGCAATTTTTCCGTAAATGTAAAAGATGTAAAAGCAAATAAACTAGTATTCAAAACACGTTCCCTAACGAGTAAAATGACATCATTACCGTTTTAAAAATAAAACTAGATAAGAAGCTGTAGTTAGGCCTGTGAATGGTTCACACAATTGATGTCATTCACAGCAGACCCTGCCAATTATAATAGACTAGGAAATGGGACAACTTAAACTTTAAAAAGAAAAAATAATAATCTACTTCTACACTAATATCAGAAACAAAGTATTTTTATATGTCATGAATAAATTCAAAACTATCAGTCCGATCTTAAAAAAAAATTTCATCGACAGAAAGCTATAATATGACTGAATAACATATATTAGATTTTCATGAAAATTGTGTATCCTAACGAAATTTCCTATAATGTAAAAAAATATGTATAAAGTTCTAAAGAACTTGTTCTTGAAAAGATATAAATATCGTTTGCGCTGCGATGATAGAACCAAACAATGTATGAGTACTACAGTTTTAGACAATACCTCAATATATAGAAAAAGATACCGTATGTCTTAACTATTTATGCCACGATAACTACTTTTTTATGTTTAAAATATTATTAAAATCGCCCGACAAAACTAGATCACGTTTTTCATACCTTGATATTATTTCTTATTCAAATAAATCACTTCGTATTCAAGGCTGTTTCAGTTACTGTAGATATTTTTTTATTTATTCAAATCGGACATTCCATTAAAAAAAAAAATTATGAATTTTAAAATGTTCTCAAAACTAGAAATAAGTACCATGGTGCTGTATACTCGTACAGTTCCCTACGCGGCACGCAGTGGGTGTGACTAACTTACTAAGGTGTGCCAGAAGGGCGGTAAGATTTATGAATGAGGTGTGCGACTCACACACATTGTCAACTCCCTTTGCAATTGTTTGGAGACTTCATATTTGCTCTTAAGCGGTAAAGTGATTGGTGTACAGTGATAAGTTAGCTGTATTTATGTGGAAATTATGTCTTCACTCACACACGTTGTCAACTGCCTTTGCAATTGTTTCGAGCCTTCACTCTTTCTCTTAAGCGGTAAAGTGATCGGTGCACAGCGATAAGTAGTTGTATTTATGTGGAAATTATTTCTTCACTCACACACATTGTCAACTCCCTATGCAATTGTTTCGAGCCTTCACTCTTTCTCTTAAGCGGTAACGTGATCGGTGTACAGTGATAAGTAGTTGTATTTATGTGGAAATTATTTCTTCACTCACACACATTGTCAACTCCCTATGCAATTGTTTCGAGCCTTCACTCTTTCTCTTAAGCGGTAACGTGATCGGTGTACAGTAATAAGTAGTTGTATTTATGTGGAAATTATTTTTTCATACATGTTTGAAAAAACTAAGATTTCAAATAATACTTACATTAAACGGTTGTGACATATTCCCTGTTACTGCATTAGGCGTGGTGGGGTTTACAATCATCACTGCAGCAGCTGCATGATTTGAGTGTGGAATTAGTCCTAAAAACCATTAAGATCGATGTCCGTATATGGGAAATGTTTAAGAAAAATGTATATGAGGAGTCGTCATGAGAGCAATATAAACCTTTAAAAAATCTTTATAAGCTTGCTTTGGTCATCATCATCTCAGCCCCTATTCGTACACTGCTGAACATAGGCCACCCCTCTAAAGAGCCATTAGCCTCGATCCTGCGCCACCTGCATCCATCGACTCGCTACAAACCTATTGAAGTCGTCTTCCAACAAGAGCTTGCTCATACGCCCAATGCTACGGTGAAGAGTTTCGTGGAAATAACGTCTGTCTTTGTTTTTATATACTACGTCGGAAGGAATACAAGCATACGGCCCATCTGATGTAAAGCGGGCACCGTAGCCCATTAACGCTTGCGATATATTAAGTATCACTCGCGTGATGCCTCCTCTGCTGCTTACACAGCAACTCCTTTGGGAGCTCACTGGTAACCTCACTTACACGCAGGAACACAACAACCCTCTCGGGAGTTGTTATTTGGCTGTGGTTTTCTGTGAGGTGGAGGTACTTCCCCAGACGGGCTGCTTTGATGCGCCCTACCTCTCTTAACTTGCCTTGCACCTTTTTGTACTTGATCGGTTTAGTACTCTGGTCCTGTACTCGGATACACATTGTTGCCTTACTGGACCAGCACTTCAACGCTTCGGTATACCGATAGTCAATCCGGCATCACTGAAGAGACTGTAGCACCGCCCATTTTTCAACCGAATCCAAGACTTTTTCGTAGTCCACATACGCCACATATGAGGGCAGATTATACTCTTCAGTATAATCTGGTGGAGGGTATGTATGTGATCTACGTTGCTAAGAGTTTTAGAGGTATGTACCTATTGATTTGGAGATGTCTTACATAGCCCCCACCTCATCATCGGGGTGTGTCGAAGTTGTAGCATAGACCTGTATCACCTTCTTGTAGGCCCATGACTTTTCTATGTATATAAATATTGAAAAACAATTACTCTGAAGTCTGTAATTAGGGATTGCTCTCGGAAATTCCCGGTACTAAAGTTCCCGAGTATTCCCGGGAAATTTCATTGCCTTTAGTATCGGGAAATGGAACCCATTACCCGGAAATTACGGTACTACAAACAGTTATACTGTAATAAGTAGAGATGAAACGGATAGCTGTTTTGCCGGATACCAGATACCGAATATTTGGTCAATATGTATAATACAATTTTTCTTGGAAGCTGGCCTTGTATGCATGTAGAAATTGGTATTATCTATAACTTCAGTGTAGTAAGAGTATTCATTTTTTTTGTTGTGTGATAAAAAACATAATTTCATTTGTTATGTAGATAAAATAAAGTGCCTCTAAAGTTTAAAAGTCGTATTTTTTTTTTAATCGGGTATCCTGCCGGAAACTAGTTTATTATCCAATATTCGCCCGGATTTTAAATTTCACGTCTAACATCATAAAGCTTTTCGAGCAGATATTTGACTCCGTGATCCAGCAGGAATGCACTGTCTCGGAGTGTCAGCATGGTTTCTGCCCTAGTTATGAGTCTACTGAACCTGTTTCTGCCCGAAGGGCCGTCATGAAGAAATACAGGATACAGAACATGGTTCTGCATCTTTTGTTTTTGACATGGAGAATGCCTTAGACTGCATTCCTTACGCTATGATCTGGTGGACATTGAGGTCCAAAATGGTATTTAAAGTCTATATTGACATTAATCGAGAAATGTATCTATGAATATGATTCCGATTTCATAGTTATTACTGCTGTTACAGTGCTTCCCAATCATTGCTGGGGTCCACCAAGGATCCGTCCTTAGTCTTTCAGAGATATTAGACTTAGTGTCGAACAGAATTAGAGATGCACATAAGCAGCCTCCGTAGTTACTCATATATGCTGACAATGTCGCGCTGGCGGACGTGGACAGGTGGTGATTGTACGATTTATTTGAGATTTTATTGGAGCAGGTCGCTTGAGAACGGCGGTCTAAAACGGAATGTGGCGAAGACCCAGTACTTGGCCTGCGATACCACAGATCCCACATCCGTCGGCATTGGCGAGTCCACGGACCGATATTTGGAATCTATCCTTTATGCGTCCTATGACCAGGATTAACCGTTGGCACAAATCTCGGTAGCTTGGGCCAAGTGGCGTGAGATATATGGTGGCATCTGTGACCCTAAAATGCTGGTTAAGCTTAAAAGACAGGTTTAAATATCCATTATTAGACCTCTCCTATATAACAACGAGCGTGTTCGATGCTTGAGCGGCACATGCAGGAATGAAGATGCTGCATGTCATGGAGATGAATTTGCTCATTTAGACAGGTGGAGTTACTCGAAAGTATCACATAAGGAACTCCCGTATTCTTTATGTCCGTGACAAACAACACGAGACTATGTTGCCTACGCTGGTACGGCCACGTCTTACGAAAACCAGCAAGTTACGCTACGAACAAACGTCTTGCCAAGCCATCTCTGCTGGATTCCGGTAGAGGGGATATGCCCAAGAACTGCTGGCTTGACGTCATAAGGGATGACATGCATGTCAACTTTAGCACAATACAGAATGCCAAAGACCGCGCAAAGTGGAGAAGTAAAATTCGAAAAGCGGACCTCATACTCCGAAGCGAAAGCTTTGGACACGACCGGGATTAACGCTCAAATGACGATAAATTCAATTATTTGTATAGTGATTAACTCTATAAAACTATTTTCAACATTATATTTCACGTACAATAAGTATTTTGTCTAGTACGAGGGTATTGAAAGGTTTTCCCATTAAGTTTAGGTAAGTGCAATAGCGTTAAAAAGGTAAAAGAAACCACAGAGCCACAGAAATTGATGATCGATTTCTATACAAGGAAAACATTTGTAGCATGAACATATCTGTGTTGGTTTGGGTGTTTTATATGTGTTGTAAGTGTACATTTACAAAAACAATGTACTTTAAGAGAGGTAGGGCGCATTCAAAGCCGCCAGTCTTAATGTATTACATACTTAGTGTATTACATATATATATACAAGCGAGCGTGATACTTAATGTATTACAAACGTTCACAGGCTACGATAACCTCTTTATATCAGGTGGGCCGTATGCCTCGAAGGGTAGAACACCATAAAGGATTCCAGGTTGCGAATTTTAATACTACACCTAAATAATACTCACCGTTTTGCATTTGATGTGCATAAGGATGTAGTGTATGTCCTGAGATACTTGGACCAGCTACATCATCATGCTGTTCAGATATATTGTCACGATTCTGCACATTCAATGGTAAAGCACGAGGCTGGGGTCTCACCGGCACAAACCTTCCAAATCCACTCTCATATGATACCGAGTTATCTGGAATGTAATAAATTAGGGTTGATTGATGCAAATATTCAATATTACTAAGAAAATATTTATAGAAAAATAATTAATAGAAATTTAGTCTTTTATTTAGCATCTTAATTACTAAGGTAACTGTCTTAAATAAAGACGCCACTTCACAGACTTTATACAGGTCTAATGGAAATTTCATAACTAAACAGAAATTTCATAATGATTATTCAATATTCGCTAAGATTATAGAACCCTTAAAACTGTAACATAAAAAAAAAATTGTAACATCAGCAAATTTAAATGTGACAAAATAAACTGATGTGGTGGATTATTACAATGGTTACACGCCATTGTAATAATCCACCACATCAACCTTTACTCATCCCATATATACAGGATACAGGTCTTCCTTCAACCGAAGGGGTTTAGAGCATACTCCACTACGCTGCTCAAATGTGGATTGGCGGAGGCCAGTGTTTTCAAGCCACCCTAGGGCCACTGACTTCGCTTAACGACTGTCATCAAACCCATCCATAGACAACATTGCTTAATCTGCGTATTTGGTTAGAATGACACGCGCAGCAACGCCATTGAGCTAAGGAGTAATAATCAATGTTACTAAATGAAATTTATCAACCATTTTTTCAATGAAATATTTAACTAATTAGTTTTTACCAAGCGAAAGATAGAAAGAATATCTTTCATTACAATTTAGAATACTAAAATTAAATTACTATGGAATATAGCTGCCATGTTTCTTTTATAAAAACCAGTTTTTCATTATTGCGTGACTTTTCTTTAATATCGCTTGTCTGTAATTATTCAAAATTTTTCACTTTACTAACTTTAGAGAATGGTACATTTTTAAACCCCTTTCGATAGACATAGTAATATTTTTTCATTTGCAATAGGGTTGGATAAACAATGTTAAAACTATTGCAAATTTCAAATCGATAAAACTAGTCGTTGCTGAAATATGCCATTGTTACAGAGACGGATGGACCAATTTGCACCAAAGTGTTTTTTTTTACCATTTTGATACTGAACCCTAAATAAGCAAAAGTTATTACCATTTGAAATGTACAATAACTAGACAGTTTCGTGAAATAATTGGCTCTTCAAGCATTGAACGTATTTCACACTGTCGAAACAATATCAATTCTATTGGTGTAGTTGTTTTTGATATAATACATGATAAAAAATAACAACCACATAAACCTATTATTTGTAGAAATAGCTATGAAAAGATGGTAAAATCAAAACTTCATTTCCTGATAATGAAGTCATCTATAACCAGTTGCAAGATTATGTAAATTGTAATATGTAAACTACTTTTTGGATATCATATATACATTCACGAAATATGTTTTATTTTTCAATGGTCGTGCTATTCTTATGTTAGCCTAAAGCTACAGTTACAAACTTATAAACAGTTAAAATCTAATGTAACAAAAAATCTTACCCAAATCTGTCAATTCATGATCAGATGTATTGTTTGATGGCTTTCTTGATTGGTTATAATTAGACCGTGTGTTGTATTCTGAGACAGGAACCCAATCTAAGGAAGTCTAAAAATATTTAAGAAAAGTCAGATCCAATCTTAAACAAAGATTTACTTACCTTACAGGCTAATGAATTGAGATATAGAAGATATCTAGTTTCAACAGATCTAAACACACCTTCTTCAAACTATATTTAGAAAAACAACCTCCCATATGGCAAGCAAATATGGGTAATGATTACAATATAATAATGATAACCTGCTCATCTATGAAATCCCTATGGGATGCTTTAATATTTATTTAAAAAAAGAATTAGAAACACATGTTGCAGTAGTGCTGCAAAGTTGGAGGACAGCCAAATTTTGATTCTCTTGTACTTCTAAAAATAACCGAGTTGTGTTACGGACAAACTTCACACATATGGTGGATGAGAACAGACTGTAGCACATTTAGAGAGATAAGTAAAAAAAATGTGTGTTATGGGCTGAGGTTCTAGTAATTTAGCAATATAATAGAATAAAGATGATATGTGCAGGTGTAATAAAGTGTTTTTGTGCAGAGCAGGGGTACTACTGAGATTTTTTTACTATTAGAATGCATGAAAGTAATATGTTTCAGATTTGTGCAGGATATGCAACATAGCAATTTTATACCAATAAATATTTTAGCAGTGATAGCCTAGTGGATAAGTAACCAGCCTATTAAGTAGAGATGCGCCGGGTACATGGTTATTACTCGGTACTCTAAGGAGGTAAGGATTAAACCAATTAATACTCAGTACTCTGTAAATTGTTTACTTGGCGCATTTCTACTACCAACCAACTAGTCTATGGTTTGGGTTCTGGCAAGAAAACAGGCCTAGAAGCAATATTACATGATACCAGTGTGACAGCAACAAGACATCATTGGTAGAGCTGGCTACCTTAATTTAAGTTTTAATTATTGCAATATACAAAGTTTACATTTAAATTTATTCATATCATTGCAGAACAAAAAGATTAACCCCATGACACAGTTATAGACATAAGAAAATGTATTTACAACATAGTAATTAACTGTGTCAGAAAGAAATTTATTTTGACAAGACTACTCAAGTAACACAAGTCTCTTTCAACTCAAGCAAAAAATTTGAATCCAGTCAACAAGTACAGTTTGGGATAGTTTTCTTTACTGTGAGCATAAAGGGACGTTTTGAATAGAATTTTTGAGCTTAATAGTTCCTAAATTATGTGTAATAATATTGGTATGAAATGTAAATTTGTATCCTGGCATGTACCACTAAATTCATGTTTTCGGATTTATGTACATATTTACAAAAATCACTTGCAAGGGAAACATTGTGAGCGTGTCCCATATGTTGAAAAAAATAGTATTCAAAAGATATGTGACGTACTGAAAAATGTCTGGTTTTTCCTCTGGGTTATGGAGGTCTGACTGCAATCGCTCCATGTAAAAATCAGTACTTTTGCCAAATCCTTAGCAGATCCCGCTAATACTACTGGATTATGAAACAGGATAATGCTAAGAAGAATATTAGAATGTAACAACAACAAAGTGCATATAAATTAAGTGTACAAAAGTGTTTAGGTATATCTAAACATACTATATGACTATCCTACTACTACATCTTCAAGCCATCCCTGCAGGGTATGCAGAGGAGGCAGGAGAGAGGTTCCTAAGGCTCCTGACAGCACACTTTTTGGTTGTGGTATATGATAAAATCCAACTTATTTAGTTGTAGTAGATGAGTCTTGGCCTTCCTCGGCTCATACTTTCATGTTGTATATCTGTTTTGTTTTTCTTTCCTCTAGCATTCTTTCTAGTACAAAACAATGGAGTATACCTTTTCTTATTTTAACACCAATATTTTTTTTTTATATCTTCATTGCAAACTACTAAACTACATGCATTATGCTTTAGACTTTTGCAATGATATAAATAATAATAAATATATACTACAGTTAAGTTATTGTACTTCAGTTTTCTTCCTAGCATTGTCATGTTTCCCAATCCATTAATATTGGTAGTTTGGGTTTAGCAAAGTAAGATTTTGACATCGAGCAGCTGCCATCATACACATAGGTAAAATTTTAATTTTTTAAATATTTAGAATTTTTCTAGCAAGCCTTGCCATAAAATATGTAAAATAAACAAATTTAGAATAATTTCTTTACTATAATGGGGGATACTTTACAATAATATATGTAGTAAAAAGGTGTTTCACAATCAGCAAATTGGTTTTCCTATGATATCTACATAATTTTGAAGACTGTGAAATATTGTGGACAAGTAATTTTTTCAACTCGACTTCATTGACACTGACAGACATCTAAGAGGATTAGTTTATTTTTCCCAAGACACTGAAATATCTCACCGTCACCAGGTTTGTGGTCATGTCTCTCCGCGTTGGTGTTACAGCTTCCTGGGGCACATTGCAATTGTTTCTCACTTTCGTCTTGGGTATGGTTCCCGTGTGACCTGGTTGCCGATCGTTGTGAGGAGGAGCCATAACATTCAATTAATATATTGTAAACAAATGCAAGTTCAAAGATAGGAAATAAAACAAATAATAAACCGGCAAAACCGTAACATTGGGAAATTAGGTATTATCCAGATTGAAGTGCATAACTGATTATTAAATAAAGAAGTATTGTTACGGCGTATTATTGGTTATATTTGACACAGTAGGATGATAAAATGGACCATCGAAATTAGTAATAGCTCTTGATTTTCGCTAATTGTAAAATTTACAAATTTTAGAGAAAAGCAAGGTAAGTAAACTAAAGATGACGTTCGTAAGAGTTCAAGAAATGTAGGTGTTACCAACTCAAATGAAAGATATTCTTTGTTTTATTTTTTTGCTTCTCTGGGCAAAAACGGTGGACGCAATGCCTATATACATTATAAGTGTCACATTGTTGAATCTACAGATCATCCAATCCGTAGATTCGTTGTATTGGTTTTCATTGGAATAAGTAATATTACAAGTATGTGCCAATAACATAATTAATTATTTGCAAGTTTTGCAACCAATTTAAGTGAAAAATCCTTATCTTCGATAGTTGAGTACTCAGAGGAAGGATACCTAGAGATGACAAGCGAATAATAATACTAAGATAGAACGTGATAGATGTATACAGTTCCTCATAAGAAGGAAAGAGACAGATTTTTTTGTGCCTGTCATAGTTTCACTATTTTGTGTTTGCCACAAAAACAAATTCGTGGCAAACAATCATTTCTTTCCTTGTAGTACAACAAATTGTTTGCATAAATTACTAAATATAAGCGAAATATTAGTGCATATTTGTGTTCTTTTACTTGTTTGGGATTGTCTTTTTACTTTAACAATGGTACGTTGCTGTGTAAAAGGCTGCAAAAGCCTCAGCAAAAATACGAAAACATAACCTTTCATACGTAAGTATAAAGTTTTAATAGTTGTTATCAAATATTTTGCGAAAACTAGATACACATGTATTTTTTAAATAAATTGTTTGTATAATAACGTAAAAACAATGAAAATATCGGTTTAATTTACAATAAGTATTTCTAGTAAAAACCGCCTAAATCTTGAAGGTTGTCTGTAGGTAATGCGTCAGCCATTTTCTGTTGTATTTTCAATTTATCGGTATAATGAGCGTTTTAGGGTTACCAGTATGTAGTATGGGAAAACACCCCGAAATCATGGGTAAATTATATGGGTACAGACGCCTTTTTTTTAACTTCTTACTTTTTGTATACTTCTTTGTTTATAATTTTTCGTCAAAATGTATTTATTTATTCTTAAATTAAAAATGTTAATATGTTTAATCTTAGATGTATGTTTATTCTTTAGATTTCCTAAAGTCGTCAGTGTGCGTAATGCATGGATTTTTGCTACTGGACGACAGAATTGGGAGCCGAGTACAGTCGCATATGTTCCAAACATTATAAAGACCACTGCTTTATTTGGATAAGTCGTCAATTTCAACATCCACCATACACGTAAGTTAATATTTGTTGACCTGGTTCGTCAACATTTGATTTGTTGACGAACCAGGTGTTCCTCTGGCAATGCAAGCTTGCGCATTCTCAACTGATTTATATTGTTTTTATTTATTTATTTACACGATACAGTTACATAGTACAAATTATTATGTTCGCCAAACTGTTATAACAGTTTGTTGGCGAGTATATATGATGATAGGTATTAAAAAAAATAAGGAACTAAATTAGATGATTTACATGCCTGCCCGTTCGTCTGCTAGTCTGTCTTAAAAAGTTTCACGTACAGACTTGAAATTTTACATAGTTACATTTTAGTCGTAGAAGCGTATAATTGAAGTACAAAAACATATGAAAATATTCCAACGACTCCGACAATCCGTAATTGAGTAGTTTCGGGACATATCTTCTAAGGTCTTTTGTTTGAAATAAGAACCCGTACTCCAGTAATGAAGTGAGTATGGGTTGATATGATGTTAATGGGGTGATTATATTTATACAGGTAATTGTGAAAGATACGGAGGGTAATCATGTAGATTATTCTATACCAATTATTTATACCACGTTAATCACGCACACACACATGCTTTTGTGTCAACAAATAAATGTTAATCAAGCATTTTATATTGTCTGAATTTGTAAACTTTTAAATATGTAAAGCTCAATTAAATTATAGTATTGACAGTAGTTTTAATATAATGTTAGTACTAGGCTGTCGATATTACATGTTAATAATGCGTTACAAAATTAAAATTGTCCTATTTTCCAGACCGATTATCCAGGGCTTCCAATAGCGACGGACATTACATTAACACCATGAAAATTAAAGCTTACTTTTGAATTGAGACTGAAAACCTTACTGGCTGAGTCACGCAAGAAGAAATTAGCTATATTAAGGTCAAAAACTAAACGACTTGAAATAAAAATGCTGAACTATCTGTCATTATACAGAATTTTAATGTAATCGATGTATAGATGATAGATATCATTATACAAGTTAGAGGAAAAGAGTGAACTAGGGAATTAAGGGACCGTAGCAGTTTACCACCTTTTGAGTACAATATGTGAAAGGATAATCCTTGATCAATTGTAGCTTTAGTTTAAGTCTAATGAAAACCTTGATGCGCAATACAAAATGTTTAAAAACAAAGATTGTTTACCTTTGTTTAATATTTACACTTAAATCATCCCTGGCACTAATTCTCTTTTACATGACAATTATTGAAAAGTTTTATGCAATATGTTTAATTTTAAGAAGGAATAATCCGCATTTATTGTGTAAAGAAGATTTAACTAAAAAGCGTGTATGTAAATGTGACCATGAATATTCGATGGCTGTTTCATTCTCACGATATTTATATAAATACACGATGTAGAAAAATCGATCTAATAACATTGATTTCAAGAATAAAATCTATGAAAAAATAAACATTAATATGTTTGTAAGGCACGAATATTTTTATTTACAAATTGTCTATAATGTGTTTTTTATCTTTTATATTATATCTATGCCTATATTTAGTATCATGTCATCGCTTGTATTTTAAAATATATGTCTAAAATATAAAAATATATTGTTTAATTTATATAACTCTGCTAGGTTTGACCAATCTCCTATCCTTATTTCAATGATTTCACAGATCTTACTGAAACTAACTCAGGCTTACTATTAATTAATAGATCTATACAGTAACTCAATTTGCGTAAAAAAATACTAAGTTGATCTATTCAGATACTGTAGTTTTCATACGTATGTATGACTTTGTATGTAGAAATGGCTGTATCGACTTATTCGATTTTTTTACATTGCTAATATCATATTATGAGTATATTATTATAGCACACAATACACATTCTATGCAAGTTTCTGGTAAACAGTTATCTGGGTACATTGTAAATTTCAAATTGCCGAAACGCATTATGTAGTGGGGTAAATTTTCCACAGTCTGGTAACCTTGTTATTGAATGTACTTTTGTTGCCGTCCCTTACGGGTGTACGCCTTTGTCAACTCTAGGTGTATACTTCCTCTGAGGTTGAGATCGATTTTCTGTTGCTTTTTATAGACAAATAAACAATAGACCAAAACAAATAGCACAGGAAAAGAAAGAATGCGTTTACATATTATAAATACAATAGACTAGTTAAAACAATGCCGATCGACGGAGAAAATGTCCGGTAATTGTTCCACTAAAGCACAATATAATATGCAATTTGACTTTCGCAAAATAATGCCTGAATTTATTAACCACAATATAATAGTTTTGTGTGAATATATATAAAGTACTTGTAGTCTAGAAGTTAATAGATGAATTAAACTTAGTTAAGATTTGGTGTGCATTTTATTACCTAGAGGATTGAGGACTGACTGATAGGAAGCTGCATCTTGTTCCAGTAGGGTGACTACAAAATTTATTTTAAGCTAGTACAACATCTCTTCAAACAATGTTTAGTTTTGATAAAACACATATGGAACGGTTTCTTGTAGACAATTATTCGTTACATGCAATTATGTGAGTTTAAAATAAAATGAAATACTTTACCTTGCCTACAATTAGCACCGCCCAGAGTTTATATTTTTATAATCGCATTATTTTCTTATGGTATTATAACTCAACGGACTTTAAAAAAGTAGAAGGTGCAACATTCGTCCGGAAGGTTTTTTGAGGTGTAACATCATTTCTCTCGATTTCCTGCAATTTATGAGAGTAATTTCGTGAAAAGGGACGGAAGTGTGTAACAGGAAGTCGGGAAAGCGCGTACTATTTGTTTTGGCCAATGAACATGCGCGGTGGTAGAGTTAAGGATGATTCACGTTATACCGTGTCGCGTCCGGGCCGGGGCACGTTCAAATATTTATAGTATACTTTTTGTATGAAGTGAATCATGCTTGACCTTGTCCCGGCCGTGTGCCGCCGGGACCCGGCCGGGGCACGGCGTCGAATCGAAATGTCGGTGGGCATTGTTTCCCGGCTCCGGCTCGACCCGGCCCCGACACGTTGTAACATGAACGTATGCGCCGGGCGCCCGCAGGGCAGTCGACGATAAATCTTTGGGATGTGATGAGCAGCTCGACAGCAAAATGGACGATGAAACATTGCTAGAATGTGTGTGCAAGTACCCTGTAGTTTACGATATGAGCCATCCTAAGTATTTGGATAATAAATACAAAAATATTATTTGGAAAACAATATCGGACGAAATAAAACAATCTGATAAGTAGGTAATTACGTTTATTTTAACTTATAGGTATAACAGTCGTCTATCCAAGTGTCATTAACCGACTTGAAAAAATGAGGAGGTTCTCAATTCGTCGAAATCTTTTTTTTATGTATGTTCCCCGATTACTCGAAGAAGCGTGGGCAGATTTGGATAACTCTTTTTTCCCCCCACTAATACGAGATCAAATTTTACACACCATAGACAAAGGTTTAAAACTAAATATTAGGGAACGATTAGAAATTAATAAACATAAAAATTCTAAAATAACTCTCATGAACAAACAGACTGACGTAAACCATTCCCTATTCAATATCTTTTCGCTCACACCATCCAGCCCCACCCTCAATTCAATATAAGGGACGGCACTGCGATGGATTTGTTACTTGTAGCATGTTATTCTTACGATTAACGTCTACAACGCCTGATGATGTCTCGTGGAGAGGCGAAACACGTGTCGCAGCGACGACCAGGCCAGTCGTGCAGCGACGGTGGTGGTGGGGGCATGCGGATTCTGTTCCAGATGGCGGACGACCGCAGCAGCCGAGGCAGAGACTACCGGAGCAGCCATGGCAGCGTCGGCATGTAACACGCACTAACGGTAGTGGGTGGGTGCCGGCCGGCGCTAGGCCGCATGAACTAATTGGTGGCGGAAGCACACAAAGCAGGTTAGATCAAATTACATGTAAATTTGACTTTCGCAAAATAACACCTGAATCTATTAACAATTAAAATTAAAATTTGGGGAACAATTATAATACATAAACATTCAAGATTTTTTCTTATGGATAAAGAGATAGACCTAAGCTACTCTCAATTATTAAATATTTTTTACTCACTCCTTCCACCGCCTCTAACTAAACATGCGGGATGGCAATGCGATAAATTTGTCATTTGTAATATTTTATTCTAAACACTAACAATTACAGCGCCTAAGGATACCTTGTGAACACCCAGGTACCTTGTGACCAGCCAGGTTATCGACGCACGTTATCGAGGACGATTCGCGCGCACGACGTCACCGCGCCAACACACTAAGCTAAAGTGCTCCATCGTTAAAATTTTCGTTTACCAAGTAAAACTTGTTATTTTTGTAATTTAAATTGTGAATACGTGAAATCAAACTACAAGCCATTAGAAACTGCAAGCGAACCATCATAAATAGCTGTGAATAATAAGATTTTTGCAATTATAAATTGTTCTAAAATGCAAAACAACACAATCACTTGAAGATCTAAGCAGCCGGTGAGTCAACATTCCTCCACCAATCACAGTACGTCGCGGTTCGTGCCCTTATTTGGTAATATGTTTGAAGTGTCGTCAATGAGTCATCTATAGTTCCTAGTAGTCAGAACAGTGATCAAAAACAGCATTACATGCCATAATTCATAACTGCAATCTATGCATCTGGTGGCGTAGCGGACTCGTCTATGTTTTTGAGCCCAGAGGTTCGTGGTTCGAAACCCAAAAGCCGCAAAAATATTTTTTCAGTTCATATAACTATTTGAACTTAATAGAAAACATTTAAAACGTTATATTTTAAATCTATCGAGTCCTCCAATTATAAAGATGACACAAGACTGCAATAAATGTAACAAGTTGATTGTGGATAGAGAACACCTTACCTGCTCGTTGTGTAAACTTACCTTCCACATCGATTGTTGCAATGTATCCTCGAAGAGATTCGACTTAATGGAAGCAAAATATAAACACGATTGGAAGTGTCTTCCTTGTTTAACTAAAAGAAATTCATCCGATGATAATGTGACAATACGAAGGGATTACAGAGCCTTAATTCCCACAGAAAACTCTTTTGAGCTTTTAAATAGCCTTTCAAATTGTGATGATACTACTGAATACTCATCCATAATATCAAATGACGAGTGCAATAGAAGCTGTCCCGAAAGAACAAATATCTATGCTAAAGTCGAAGAAATGGACAAAAAAATGATAGAACTACGTGAGAAACTAGAGATTGCTGAGAATGAAATTGGAAACTTACTTGCCGAAAATTTCAGCTTAAAAGAGAGTATAAAAAAATATGAAAATCGTATTATTCATTTAAAAAAATTAAGCATATCTACGAGCAAATTGACGTCGAAAAGCCAATCAACTAAGAGTAAAGATAAAAATAAAAACAAAAGAAAAACCGTGAACAATCAGCACCTTGACCAGAGTTTCATCAATCTAAATATAGACCATACACGTGGACAAATATGTACATCAACTCATTCAACCAATAGCAAAAACAAATCTCCCCATTGTTACGTGAGCACACCTACCGCTTCCCCAGAAACAGCTCCAATGTCAAACCTACAGAAAGAAAATAGTCCAATATACCCCGCGCCAAAACCAGCGACGCAAAATGTTGTTAAAAATCCAACATATTTGAGCTCAAAACCTACTATTCATATTTTTGGCGACGAACAAGTTCGCGGCCTATCTGTACGACTGTTCCATGCTAGGTGCAGTAAATGGAATGACGTCTACAGTGTGACAGCAACAGTTAAACCACATGCCTCAAGTACTGAAATTCTGAAGGGACTAGACAGTCATAAAAACCTAATGAAGGACGACATAATTGTTTTATCAGTTGGTATGCATGATAAGGATCCCTATATACTACTTAGTAACCTGTGCAATATTTTATTTAAATTTAAGAACAATCATGTTTTATTATTGAATATTTGTAAAAATAGATATCTAAATGTTGATTCTTTAAATTATGAATTGAAAATGTTTGTCAAAAATTACACTAATTGCTCATTAATTGATATATATGATAACACTATTTACAATTATTATTCAAAGTCTTTTATGAACTATATTTGCTTTAAATTGAATATTCAAATTGATTTTCTGAGATACAAAATGGAATTTATTGACAATGGGTTGAGTTTAAGAAACAAATGGCAGATTCGTTCTGAGAATGAAACTAATACAATTTTTTTTCGTAGCTAACGAGCTAAACAAACGAAATACCTCCCCTAATATTAAACATTCTCTGACTGACACACTCGATTCGGATGATTTGTTGATATTTAACCAAAATATCTCAGGATTATGTAATAAATTAGATTCCTTAGATTTAACTCTCCTTGAACTTCAGCGTGCTGGCAAGGACGTTGATATAATTTGTTTGAGCGAAACTTTTGTCAAGCTGGGCACGGAGGCTAATGTTAAGCTAAATAATTACAAACTGGCATCATCCTTCTGTCGTAGCAACAAAAGTAGAGGAGGCACATGTATATTGACTAGAAATATTTTTGATTGCAAACCATTGCCCTTTGTTTCAGATTTAGCCACAACCTACTATTTTGAATGCTGTGGTATTGAAATAGTGGGTACAGATGTAATCATAGTTAATATATACCGAATACCTAAACAAACAAAAGCTCATGTTGGTATTTTTCTTCATAAACTAGACCAATTGCTTCATCAATTAACTATTAAATTTAAACGTAAAAAAATTGTTCTGTGTGGCGACTGGAACATAGACATATTAAAACAAGATTGGGCGGCAAAAGAGCTACAAAGTTTGTTAAGCAATTATAATTTTAATTCGCATATTCTACTACCTACAAGGAAAAGCGCTTGCATCGATCATATTGCTAGTAACATCAAAACCGTAAAATCAGAGATCCTTACTCTAGGACTTTCGGATCACGAAACAGCACAAACGATAAGCCTAAAGATTAAAAGACAAAGAGCTTATGCTACTTGGTTCGAGTATAACCGAGACTATAGTAAAGACAATATGCGAAAATTCTGCGAATGCATTCAGTCTCTCTCTTTTTCTGAAGTTTTCGGCTCCGATAACCTTGTAGATTCCTTTAATTATTTCTATGAGCTATTATGCCTCTTCCATGATTTATGTTTTCCAACAATTAAAATAAAAGTGAACAATCGACCTTCTAAGCTAAAATGGCTTACTAAAGGTATAGTAAAATCGACAAAAACGAAGCGTTCCTTATTTTTTAAATACAAAATGAGTAAAGCTGATAAAGATATTAGTAAAAACAATTTTAAAAAGTATAACAAGATCCTTAGGAAGTGTATATTGGATGCCCAAAAGCTTAACAACATTAACTACATCAAAAATAATAAAAACAAGTGCAAAGCTACCTGGAACACAATTAGCTCAACTCTGTCGTTTAACCCGAAAAATAATGACATAAAACAAATCCAATCAAAAAATGTTCTCTGTACAAAACCTCTTGACATCTGTAACACATTTAATAATTATTTCATTGACTTGACGAACAAACCGAACATACCACCCACATGTACCTCTCCACATATAAATTCTGACATATATAATTTCAATCCATGTTCAATATTTTTAAGACCAGTTGATGAGGCGGAAGTGTATAACATAATAATGTCTCTAAAGAATTCTAAATCTTGCGGCTTTGACGGAATACCCACAAGGGTTTTTAAAGTATGTGCCATACATCTATGTTATCCACTTACGCATATCATAAACCTATCTTTTTCTGATGGTTTGTTTCCAGAGAAACTAAAGACCACTGTGGTTAAACCTATATTCAAAAAGGGTAATAAGCTTGACCCTAATAATTACAGGCCTATTGCGTTGGTCCCAATATTATCAAAAATTTTTGAAAGAGCTATCTATACACGACTGGCAGAGTTTTTTGATAAGTCAAATATCCTTCATCCTGACCAACACGGTTTCCGGAAAGGCGGATCAACTAACCTTGCGTGCTTCGAGTTGCTTAAAATAGTATCAGAAAGCTTAAACAGGAATATTCCAGTAGCCACTATATTCCTCGATATGAGCAAGGCGTTTGATTTCGTTAATCATGAAAAACTTCTGCATAAATTAGAATTCTACAGTATAAGGGGTAGAGCGCTTGAATGGATAAAAAGTTTTCTAAAAAATAGGATCCAGTGTACTGAGATAACAAAAATAATTGAGACACGAAATTCCGTTTGTCGACTTGCATATAGATCCGACTTCAAGGCGAATAGTAGCGGTGTTCCCCAGGGTAGTATTCTTGGACCACTACTGTTCCTTATTTATGTAAACGACCTACCCAATGCCACTCCTCATAAGTGTATATTATTCGCAGATGACACTACACTGATTGTTAAAAGTAATAGTAAGGAATCACTCCAGCTTGATGTAAGTAGGGCGCTTAAGGATACAATAGCATGGATGGAAACAAATAACCTACACGTTAACATTGGAAAAACTAAGTATATGCAGTTTTCTTCTTATAATTCGAATGCTCCCTCTA
Organism: Pyralis farinalis; assembly: GCA_947507595.1. Taxonomy (NCBI): domain Eukaryota; kingdom Metazoa; phylum Arthropoda; class Insecta; order Lepidoptera; family Pyralidae; genus Pyralis; species Pyralis farinalis. The sequence continues at coordinate 22,085,271 of OX382264.1, read as the reverse complement.
TTTGCTTGAAGTATGATGATAAACTGGTGGACAGGGTAGATTCATTTAAGTTTCTTGGCTTTATAATCGATAAGCATCTCAATTGGAAGGAGCATATCGATCAAATCTGTAAAAAGTTAAACCGATTTGTTTTCGCTCTAAAGCGTCTGCGACAAACCGTATCAATGGAGGCTGCACTCACTGCGTATCACGGCTATGTATCTTCCGTCCTTAGTTACGGACTTATACTTTGGGGAAACTCGACTGATGTTGAGAGAGTTTTTAAAGTACAAAAAAAGTGTATCCGCGCATTGTGCAATGCATGGTTCGACGACAATTGTCGGCCTTTATTTCGAAAATATAATATTTTACCACTGCCAAGTATGTATATAAGAGATGTTTGTACATTTGTCAATTCTCACCGTGATTATTGGAAAACGCGCGGCGAAGTCAATCAAAGACAAACAAGAGCAAAACTTATGAATAGATTGTATAAGCCCCCATGCCATAAATATATTTATGAAAAAAATGTTTTTAACATGTGCGTGTCGATTTACAATCACTTACCTGACGATTTGAAAGTTCTGAAAGATGGTGATTTTAAATCTCGTATGACCGCATGGACATTGAAGCATTGTTTCTATAGTATTAAGGAATATAAAGAATCAACATTTTAATAGAATAAACTGTATACTAAGAATCCTATTATTATCATTTCTTTTTGTAATAATTTTCGTATCTTTTGACATCTGTAATTATCTTCTTGACAATATTATATTATTTAATATTATGTTAAATATAATATCCAAATTGAATTTTATGTTATAAATACGAGTAGACTAGTTTCAAATAACTATTATAAATATTTTGCACGCTTGCATGCAAGCTGAATACACTGCACTTATAAATACTTGTAACATCAATCTGTACTGTATTCTGCAAATAAAGAATTTGTATTTGTATTTGTATTTGACGGTGGCGAATTAATACGGTTCGTATTCCAGATGGCGGGCGGGCAGCCATGACAGCGACTGAATGCAACTAAGTAGTTTATATCTTTAAATTGCCTATAAATATATTTATATCAAATCCCTTGTCTAAGTCCCTTGCTGTATTGGTAGTGAGAACTGGGCGCCGCATGACTTGACATGACACCTCATTTGCTTCTTTAACATTCAGAGCTAAAAGTTAAGGATTTCAAGTGTACATTCAATTATATTTGTCGTTGCCATTTTACATTTGGATTAGCACCGTGTTGTGTACGGCGAGCTGTGCCTTCTGGCTTAGATTTCAGCTGCCTAGAAGTTTCCCAACGCTATGTTCGCACTGTTCCATGCACTCACTCGTCTCTCCACATTAGCGGTGTACCTTCCACACCTGCTAAAGGTGCTTCCAAGATGTACAATCTCAGCCACTTGCTTCAACACTACATCATCAAGCGTAATCCTCGTAATCGTTTTAGTTGTTTCTCTTTCAAACACCATTATCTTGGTTTTCTTCGCATTTGATTGTAAGCTTTTCTTCATCCAATCATCTTTCATTGTTGTAACTAGTGCTTACACATTGTATGGTGATTTTACTATTAATATCGCATCGTCTGTATAAAGTCGATAGTTCACAGGTCATAGCCAGATGCTTCTTCACGATATTATTGAGTGAAAAATTTAATCCGTCGCTTCTGCCGTTTCGAAATTAACAGAAGTGATAAAAGTATCTACTAAAGTATTTACTTTGGTAAATATGTTGATAATCGTTCAGAATCTTAGTATGAAATTGGTTTTTACTCAAATAAATAGCTCATTTGGTGCAACAATGACGCAATTACACTTTTTGTCAAGGTATGGTTGGGTATGGCAAAACTCGCGGAAAGGTGTTTCCGCTAGTTTTGTCATAACTATATTTTGACAAAAAGTGTAATTGAGTCATTGTTGCACCAAATGAGCGAAATATATTTTTAATATGAACTTATTAGTCAAAATCAGGTCATTCGGTTTTCAACTTGTATTTCAGTCTTTTTTATGTATATGCTGGCAACACTGGTCACAGCGCGAATGAGCGCGCGTAATTACGAAAATATTTTATCCTACTTGAAGATTACAAATCTGTACGTGCTCAAAATGCTTATTCAGTTAATTATTGAATTTATTATTATATTATGTATACATATATATCATGATACAAGCCTTCCACCGACATCATCGCTCGGACGCGGCATAGAGAGTATATTTACTACGACACTACAGCCGCAACCGGTTAGGCGCTATATTTTTCTGCCTTCTGCGTATTCGCTTTTCAACATCAAACTTTTGTACGGCGTCGGTTTAGTAACCGGGTAGCGCGTAGCGCATCAACTAGCAAGCGAGCGCATTCTTGAATCGAAGTATGTGATGGTGTATTGTGTTGTTCGGTGTGTGAGCTCAGTGAAGTTGCGAACAACATTTCAATCAAAGTATTTAAATGTAAATTGTACATGCTACTGCTAGCCGAATATATTGGAATATAAGTTGTGAGTTTGTTCTTGGTGGGTATTATATTAAGTATTTTTTTTCTACTGAAGAACTTAAACTTTATGAATATTTGTTGCGAACTGGCTCTCTCTACCTCGAAAATAAAAAAAGCTTGTATTGTTATAAACTCTACCGGTAAGTCTACGCCCAGAGATATTATTTAACCATGTAGTCTATGTACAATTTTTAAATAAAAAAATAATTAAAATGCATCTGATAATTCAAGAGTCCACCTAAAGCAATTGCTCACCATCAGAAGCGTCAAATGCATGTTTGTCGCATTAGGATCTAGTTTATAAAAATCAAATTACAAGTACACTACATTAGCGCGTGTTTTTCATTCTTAAAACTGGCGGTTTTCAGTGGGTAGGTACGCTCGTGTAAAATTTTGATTATAAGTAGCCTGTGTCATTTCATGGGCTTTACCGATGTACGTGGAAAAGAAATCCGTCGATGTCTATTCTCTATTTCAACGTCAAAGATAAATGAAGATATCGTATTATCGGACCTAATAAATATTGTGTGATCTTACATTTAGGTAATTCCAGGTAAATCTCTAAAAGTGAGCATATCTACTTTTTACATTGACTAAATATTATTTTTATATGTTATATGTTCGATATGTCACTAATTCACTCTGGTTCCGTTATAACCTTAGGTAGCATTTAATAATTTTAATTATCGCATCTGTATTGATGTGGAAAACGTTGTATTAGATTTGTCTTTATCAGTAGAGTATCTTTGGCTGTGCGAACTCCGCATAAAATTATTATGGCGGACGATTTATATCTTTATAGTAGTTTTTAACTAAATTATTTCTTATTCGATAAGTTGTTTTTACTTGTTTACTGACATGTTATTAAAAAAATAAAAATAGATGATTAAATTTAACAAAAGGCAAATTGCACATAGCTCACCTCTAGATCAAACAAGTAAAAAATGGTAATTTCTCAGTCAGAAAGCGTGTTTTTTTTAACCGTCATGAAGCTTAATTTAATTTTAGATCTTAACCAAAGAGTAAAGGGATTTTAGCAATTAATTGTGTTTCTGTCTCAATATTTATTCTAAAACAAGGATAACTAAAAATTTATGACTTTTGAATTGACTGAATTTTAATCTACATGTGCAATAGGATGATTGAAATATTTAAAGAATAACAATATACAGTAATTAATAACAAAAACAATATACAGTCGCGGTACAGCGAGTTCCCATTCAAGGATTTAGGTCATCGCGTGCGGAGACCCCTAAAATGGAGAAATGGGCTTGTCGACTTTCTTCACTGATTTGACTGTAATTCGTACCTACACAACGTCTGCTGTTAAAACTTCTTTGTTATAAATGGCGGGAGGCATAAAAGCATACACCCTACCTTATGTAAAGTAGATACTGTAGCCTATGAACACATGAAATACCTGAAGTATCGCTTGATGCTACCTCACAGCAACTCCTTAGAAGCTTGTTGGTGACGTCTCACTCATACCAGGAGTCTCATACCATTCCAGGGAGTTGTTATTTGGCTTGTTTTCTGTGAAGCGGAGACGCCTTCCAGATTGCTTTAACGCGCCTCTAAAAAACACCCAGTACAAGACATACAAACATGTTTATGCACCCAAATGCATGTCCTACATGGGAATCGAACCCACTGGCCTTGGTGTTAAAGTAGCATTGCTAACTATTCCGCCACCGGGCTCGACGTGTGGTCGGCATTCGATATATAGAATGGTTGCCTTGCATTTACAGGCACGGAATAAAATAATAGTACCTATATAATTAATACTGTGTTAGTTAAACAATTCACACGTATGTAATTAGGACTTCACAACATGATATTAAGGATTCGAGCAACAAATGAAATAAGAGTAATTCATTCATAAATCTACTTTAGGTACTTTATTAGGTAATGAATTTACTGTGATGTGGGGATAGATCTTAGGCTACCTACTTTACATAGGCTGATTGTACTTGAAGAACTGTGAGGTCGGTGTTGCATCTCAACGACTTAACGATCATTTGGCTGATTTTACTTAAGGTCTACTTAACTGCTTATCATCAGGCAGACCGTACGCTTATGTGCTTAGTACCTACTTACTACGTACTATTTTTTTTCTTTTAATCGACTTTATGTAATGTTTAAATAAAATTAGGCTTAAATACTGAATACCATATAAATTTACTTCATTTTTTACAAAGACTTACCATGACTAAATTGGTCGTGTTTTATCAGAAGGCAATATCGGGAGCCGTAGAAACCGGCGAACGTCCACGAGAAGACTAGCATAAAATTTAGTCATAAGACTCTATTCTATTAGGCTGCACATCTCTTCACTCTAAACTAATGAAATTAATGTCCCAAACGTAGACTGATAGACAATGTTTTAGGAATGTGTTCGTCTTTTGTATAAATTACATTTTACACAAAAGGCGAACAACAGAATTCATCAACCTGAATAACTAGACATGAAAATCTGAAAATGAAGGAATCGTGAAATTGCACTTTGAGAAACTGTCAGAAAGATCTCGTTTTTCTAATTTTGGATATTGCATTAACTCAATTTCGCTAAAAACCAAGGATCAACTAAGTATTTATCCTAAGTGCGGCAGCGTAGTGTTGCCTATACGGTTTTGTGAGAAGGGGACGTCGCGTCAGAGCAGTAGCTAGGAGTGCCGCCACCACCACCGGTCGGAGCCAGGGCGCGCCCTGTTGGCCGACAAGGCGACGACCTAAATTTCGGTTTTTCGTTGCTACCTTATTGAAATTAATTTGTCCAACACCACACCTCCACTCTCGTTCAACTAAACATTAAGAACCAACACACATGTAGATAGTTGTTACTTGTTCGTACGTTCGATTTGGATTAATCTCAGAAGCTTTTGATAAGATTCTCATTTCATTTTTATCATTCAATAAAACAGAGTTGCCTTTTGTAAGGATAAAAATATCTACCATTACTAAAGGGAACCCTTATATCCCCTACTCTATACATTCGTTTATCTGTTTGTAGCAGATACCGTTTTCTTCAAAGAAAAAAAAAAAAAAAGATTTCCTAAAATAATTACTGCTAAAGACGAAAGTACTTTGAGTCTTCTTGCCAAGTTTCTTGTGAGGTAGGCAGAGAGAACTAAGCTCCAAACCACGTGACTCGGTCCTTACATGTTCAGCAGAAAAAAAATGTCCTCCTATGAACGCTTGCTACATGGAGTATCGCTCGTTGTCACTCTGCTAACACTGGTAAACTCACCCACTCGCAGGAACACAACGACCATTCAGGGAGTTGTTATTTGACTGAGGTTTTCCATAAGCGGGAAGTCTTAAAAATGTTTAATTGTTAAAATGTAATAGATCACTTAATACAGTGTAGTAGTACGTTTACTACAAAATAAATTAAACCGAATGCCTACTGATAATTTAATTTCATGAAATTACATTCAAAAGCACAACAAATGCGACAAATGTACGGCATAAAAATTACACAAAGGCCAATTGCATCCGTTACTTAGCAGATGAGTCATTATTACAAAATCTTCCCACATAAAATATAGTCATGGACGCATACTTGCTAAGTAGAAATAAACTCTGAAAGTTATTTTTGAACGTAAGCTAAAGCTCGACATATGTTGATGTAAATGGTGACGTCATATTCATACCATGAAGCACTGAACCGGTTCCACGGACGCTGTCGACCTCCAATTATGTTAATGTGGTCATGATGCCCTCGCTTGCTCATAAAATGTTATATTCTGCGGCCATAATAATTCTAAATAAGGTCTAGTCATCTGTGTATACCTGCGAAATGTCGTTTAGTCAGGACACCTAGGGCATATCTTTATACAATGTTGGAAGGTAAACAAGAAATGGGTATAAACACCAGGTGGTGTAAAGAGGTTACCTTATCCCTTTACACCAGATGCACCAAACGCGTAGCCCATGAACACCTACAACTGAACTGAATGTGAACAAGGATTTTCACCCGTGCGTAACCACCCCCGCTGCTAACACAGTAACTCCCTAGAACCTATCAAATATTGGTAACCTTTTTTTTTGTAATACTAGCCGCCCTTTTGGTAATATTGGCCCGCATTCGATGATAAGCGGTCACCGCAGCCTATTTACGCTCGTAACACCACGGGGATGTTACTCGCGCGCTGCCAATCTTGTGACCTAAGGATGTTTCGTCATAGTACCCAGTAATTTCTCTGCTATATCTCACCCTTCAAACCGGAACACTCTTTACGTCACTATTCATGTCTGAAGATTGACCTAAGCTACTATAAACTGTAAATTGCCTTAAATGTTTATGAGGAATATATGCAAGTAAGTAGGTATTTTTTTAAAAAGCATATATTTTTAGAGGCAGGGCGCATTAATGCAGCCCGTCTAGGGAAGTACCTTCACCGCACAGAAAACTGTAGCCAATTAACCAATCCCTGGAGGCTCGCTGTGTTCCCTTTTTTTTGTGACGCGGGGAAAAATGCGTTACGCCGGTGCCTGGAGGCCTCCGGTGGTAGTGTGGGACTCCCCGTCGGCTGTCCGACGGTATACCCACTAAATCATCGGCCGCGTTGGTGTGGTGCCCCGGATCTGTCAGCAACAGGCCACCACTGCGACTGGCCAGCCCCTCAAAAGGGGCCGGACTTCTTCTCTCTAGGGGCCATCCCGGCAAATTGGGACAGCCCTCCGGCGGCGGGACCACTATGGGGCCAGGTTCCCATCCTGACCCCTACTCCCACAGGTTAGGGAGGTGGCAATATAGGTGCGCTTAGCACCTACGCCGCACTCCCGTCCGCCGTCTCCGGAGCGGGACAGCCTCGGGATCGTCCTCCCTGTCCCGCTCTGAGGCCTCCTTCTGGGACATGACTGTCTCACAGAAGGAGGCACTGTCGCGAGGTCCGCGCTTCCCAGCCCGTACACCAGGTCGTGGCGCTGCTGAGACCACCTGGGACACTGCTCCAGCGTGTGTTGGGCAGTGTCCTCGGCCGCGCCACAATTGTGGCAGCCCGGCTGCTCCTCCCGGGTCGTTGTGTTCCTGCGTGTGAGTGAGGTAACCAGTAAGTTCCTAAAAAGTTACTGTGTTAGCAGCAGAGGTGGTGCGAGTGATACATAATGTTTTGCAAGCGTCCATAAGTTACGGTAACCACTTTACATCAGGCGAGCCGTATGATTGTATATTTCCCGACGTTGTTTAAAATAAAAGAGGTAAATCCATGGATACATCTATAGAGTAACAAGATGTTAGACCGGTACACGGGCCTTAGGGGTTGTCGAGATAATTACAGTCTTGACAACGAACATGTATACGGGCTGAGATCCTTAAATCATTAGGTTTTTGCATCCAGAGGTCTGTATAGCACAGGTCTGCATGTTTATATACCGCTATAGATAGACATTTGAGATTTTTACTCACTGTAACTTACCTGTTACAGCCACTATATATAAATATAATATATACTAAAAAAGAGAAAGTTCCAAATACAATAAATGTTTCTACACGAATGGCACGAAACCCTTTGAGTGCCACTTTGTCTAACACTCGACCGTTTTTTACCCACGGATGAAGAATCGTAATAGTTAAAAAAAGAGTCTAACTAACTTGGTATGCATAACAAATAATTAATAAAAAATACTCTGTTAAACTCTGGCTTTTAATTTTTTGTTTACACGTTCCAATAAAAAAATATAGCAATAAACGGTGCCATAGTGGCGATGGCGTCACGACTTCCGCTCGCGCGCTAATATAAGCGTTGCCTTTGGATGTGATGACACCATAACAGTCGAAATTTGCTTACTTAAACACATTTATAAAATAGTTATAGTTGATCTTTTTACAAGAGTTATGATAGCCTAGAGGATATAGAACCAGTCTGTATACCGACCGTCCTGATTCAAATCCTGGTGTAGGCCATTGAGTTATGCACATAATAACTTGGTATAGGCATGAGTACCACTATAATCGAATTTTGGATTTATATACATATTACTAGAAAAACATAGAGAAAACATCGAATACATTTTATTTCGAAAGACATGTGACATAAGTAAGATTTTATTGTACCTGTGGGTTGGGAGGTCTTACAGCAGTCGCTTCCTACCAAAATCAGTATCTTCGCCAAATATTAATCTAAGATCTTATATAACTGATCACGCTAATCTTAAGGGATTAGGAAACGGATTAACGTTAGGAACAAGAAGTCAGAGTCCGTTTTTTAACGTAGATACTGGATAAAATTGGAAAATTGGAAGAACGAACACTAAGTTCATGTTATACACGTTCATTCTGGTACGAGCCGGTTTTGCAGTCAAGTAGTAAGTAACTACGAGTATGTTGTTATTGATTATTAAGATTCAGAATCAGTAAAATAATCAATAACTTGAAATATGTAAGCAAAGCTTATGACTAATGTGTTATAACCGCATTTCGGGTAAAAAGATATTACATTACAGTCGAATAATGTTTCTTTAAAACACATGGTAATTCAGAGCATTCTAGACGTAAGCAATATAAATTGTTGTATTGATTGGGATATAAAATTAAAGCGATTACGTAACTGTGTTTTCATGTCGTTTGAAGGCTAGACTACATTAAAGTAGGGTCGATAGAGCAGAGTAGGTACCGAGGCTCGGATTGCATTTGACTACTTTTTTTTGTATTTATAGACACCCAAATTTGAGAAATTTGAATGTTAAATTCCTACACGGTGATATATTTTCAAATGTTGAATTCTCAGTCACTTAACGTTTTATAGAGTAAGAGCCTGGGAGCCACCATACCTACATAATTTTATCAAAGCTACTATTTTTAGTACATAGTAGCCAATAAGTAGCTAAGAATGAGCACTGGATACAAAGTAACAATTTAAAAGCTTGCCCTTTCGCAGGGTGCAGTTACCAAATGGATCAAAACCTTACTTTGGCTTACGTTAAAACATGATAACTGGATTAAATAACACGTTTTACAAATAATTATTAAACCATATTTTTATACCATTAAGCTGTAAATCAATGGCGCGACATGCCTGATGGTAAGCAGTTACCGCAGCGCGCTCATAATACTCACCATTGCCAGACTGTCCGTTGAGACTAAATTTAATTTTTAGTTAACTTATATCATTAGTCGAACATCAATATATGTTGCTTGGAGGGTGTATTTGAAGCTTTATGGTACCTAACCACTAAACCAATCCAAAGGCTCAGCATCCTTACAATAACTTTTTAAGTAACACAAACATTTTGAACTTTATTTTGCCTGGTGAGATGTTTGGCCCTTCAGGATTGGTCGGATTATTAACAAACAGTCTTGAAAGTGTGCCCCTGAACAATATACTTAGTAAAAAATATAGGGTTGCTACTATGTCGCACTTAAGAAATTTTAGAAGGTTTGTAGTATGTGGTTAAAGTTAGTTAAAGTTCACGGCATATGTACCCCGTAAAATATATTATATATATACATTCTGTGTACTAAGTATCGGGAATTTGTCAATAAAACAAAAAATACAAATTATTCATCTAAATTTATTTTATCGCCTTCAAAGTAGGCCCCATCGCTTGCAATACAACATCTCCACCGCTTCACCCAGTCTTCCATACATTTTTCATAGGCTATTTGCGGTATGGCCTTTAGCTCATTCAGCGAATTTTCTTTTATGGCTTCTATCGACTCAAAACGTTTTCCTCGAAGTGGTAATTTTAACTTGGGAAATAAAAAAAAGTCAGACGGAGCCATATCAGGTGAATACGGTGCTTGGTCGAGAACTTTTGTTGAATTTTTCGCTAAAAACTCTTTCACTATAATGGCTGTGTGTGATGGTGCATTATCATGGTGCAGCATCCATGAGTTGTGTTGCCACAAATCTGGACGTTTTCGGCGGATACTCTCACGCAAACGCTTCATGACGCCTAAATAATATTCTTTATTCACTGTTTCTCCCTCTGGAAGGAATTCGGAGTGAACCACACCACGGTAGTCAAAAAAAACTGTCAGCATCACCTTGATTTTGGAGCGACTTTGCCGCGGTTTTTTGGGTTTCGGCTCGTTTTCGAGACGCCATTCTGAAGACTGTTGGCTTTTTTTTCATGTCGTACTCATAAACCCATGTCTCGTCGCCAGTTATTATACGTTTCATAAAGGTCGGATCCGTAGAAGCTCGGGAAACCATGTCTTCAGCGACATGCTTTCGCTGCGCTTTTTGAACAAAATTGAGCTCTTTTGGAACTAGTCGAGCGGCGACGCGTTTCATGCCTAAAATGTCAATGAGAATGTTGTGGACGGACTTAAAAGATATGTTCACCTCACTAGCCAACTCTCTCAGACTCATACGTCGATTTTCGAGCACTAGCTTCTTGATTCTGTCGATGTTTTCTCTGGTCGTAGCGGTTGAAGGTCTACCAGAACGAGGCAAGTCTACTACTACTTCTCGGCCTTCTTTAAAAGCCTTATACCATTCATAAGCCCTTGTTTTCGATATACACGATTCGCCGTAGGTATTTCGCAACATTTTTAGTGATTCACCACATGAAATATCATTTGAAACACAAAATTTAAGGCACACTCTTTGTTCAACAATATTTTCCATTGTAAAAATCGCCGAGGACTCAAAACTATGACCAACAAAAAGTGTAGTTTAAAACAAATTAAATGACAGATCCCGCTCAAATTTTGCGCGCTAAATCAGTACAGTGCTACCAACATGCAGTAAAAAAATTAGAACGACCTCTTTTACGCGGGTCTTTTTATTGACATATTCCCGATACTTTTTACACAGAGTAGTATATATAATAACCAGCAATTATACATTAATTAACTTAATTGGGTTTTTGGGCAATCTTTGGCACCTGCTTCCTGCAAAACCCGACACCGGACTTTCTAGGTAGCGAATATATATAACTTACATTCTTAGCTACATAATATACAATACTACCAGTTTGAAAAATGTAGCTTAGCTAAAATTGCGTATGTCTGGTAGCTCTTACGCCGTTGTAGACGAACTAGCTGTAGCCCACGACTTCATTCGCCTGTATTCCGGTATCCCTTGGGATATTTTTTTTTCTTACTTTCTTTTTCCTTGGCTTCTAAGGGTCGTATCGTAATGTAATTAGCCTATATAACCTTCCTTAAGAATAGGTCTATGAAATGCAAAAATATTTTTTCAAATTTGACTGGTAGTTCCAACGGTTAGCGTGTTCTAACAAACGAACTAGTTGCTGTTATAATATTTTTATTGCAAGTTAAAATTAAAATAAATTACAATGAAAGTATACATTTGGCAAAAGTGTAACCGCAGCTATACGTTTCGTTAAATCGAGTTAAAACTTTCCAAAGTTATGGTTATGAATAAATTTAAAACTTTTGAAAAGTAGGATACATACCTGCTTACTGGTATGTATAGTATGAGAAAGTTAGGAATAGAGTTAAAACTAACTAATAGAGCAGTGATAGTCCAATGGATAAAAACTGACCTATTGACCATCGGGCCACGGTTCGAATCCTGGCGTGGGCATGTCCCCTCTAAATTCATCTTTTCGGATTTATATATTTGTAAATATCACTTACTCGGCGGTAAATGAAAACATCCTGAGAAAACCCGTACGCCCAAGAAATTATATTTCGAAAGATGTGTAACTTAACCTAGAAAGACCTAGTTGTGTGTGGATTGTGGAGATTTGGCAATCTCTCCATGTAAAAAATCAATATCTTCACCAAATCCTTAGGTTACGATAGCGGACTCCGCCAATCCTAATGGATTAGGAAACGGGGTAACGCTAGGAAGAAGAAGAGTAACAACTAGCAGAAGTAGAATAAAACAACGACGACTTTAATTTGCCGAATTAAAAAGTTAAAAGGGCAATAGAAACAAAGTTTCCATAAATCTATAGTTCATGCTTTATTGCAAATTGCGCAGAAAAAATATTTCAGAAACTTCCGATGAAACCGAGATACAAGTATGATCGAGGCTAGTATTGACCCCTTATCTCAAATCATATAGGTAATTTATATGTCATTGTTCTATATGTACGTATACAAACAACAATGTGGACGGCCCAGTTGTTCGCGGCGTGACGGCGAGAGCCTCTTATCGGCAAGACGCACCCACCGCCACTCTCCCTTGCACACCGTACCGACGGCGCTCGTCGTCACGCCTCGACCGGACACGGCAACATGAGTTCAATGAACTTGCTAATTCACAACCACTTTAATAAATATATGCCATATTACTTATTTTATGTTTCTGGTAATAATAATAACAATTTGAGTCATTGCTATAGTCGAAAGAAAATCATGAGAAGGCGCCTAGAAATACGTGGACAATATGGTGGGAATTGCATGTGATTTGAACAATCTATATTTTCTATATCTGTCGTATCTGTCTATAGATCAACTAAAACTATGTACAGTTCATAGTGATACCAAAATGGTATAACAATGTCACAGTTAATAAAGATGCGCTACATGAAAACCAATAATTGAATTGGGTATGATAAAATAATTGAATGGTGGGAACTTATGGCCAGTCTCTTTGCGGCCAACTCCCGGATCGATGACTGTAGCAAGCAACCACCATCAACACTCTCCTGTGGTTCCGTTATGCCAGAAACTCACATCAGACAGCGTGATGTCCGTTTTGAGCTACAGTCACTCGATGTCCGTAAAGCCAGTGGTCCTGATGGTATCCCAGCGATTGTTCTGAAAAAAAATGTGCAGCGGAGTTGTCCCCGGTGTTGACGCGCCTTTTTCGTCTCTCGTACTCGACCGGTTGTGTTCCGGAGGCTTGGAGAGAGGCTAATGTGCAGCCGGTGCCCAAAAAGGGAGACCGTTCGGACCCATCAAATTACCGCCCCATTGCCGTAACTTCAGTGTTGTGCAAAGTCATGGAACGAATCCTTAACAATCAGTTGATCCGTTACCTAGAAGATCACTCCTTAATTAATGATCGTCAATATGGCTTTAGACCGAAACGATCGACGGGTGATCTTCTAGCGTATGTGACGATCGGGTTTGGCATAAAGCACTTCTCTCCAAACTTCCGGCATACGGTCTACCCCTCCAGCTTAGTAAGTGGATTACTGGCTTCCTGCATGAACATAGAATCCGCGTCCTTGCAGATGGATGCGTTTCGCGGTTCATGTCAGTGAATGCCGGTGTCCCACAGGGCTCCGTCCTGTCGCCCACCCTCTTTTTTCTGCATATCAATGACATGCTACCACTTGGTAATATTCATTGCTATGCAGATGACAGTACGGTCCATGGGCGATATTTCGGGCGGCCTAATGCTGGTCGGGCGGAAATCGGTGAGAGGCGTAAGAGTCTTGTCATTGAGCTTAATCGGGTTTTGGACCTCATTAGTAAATGGGGTTCCAATAACCTGGTTGAGTTAAATGCCAGGAACACTTAGGTGTGCGTGTTCACAACAAAAATGCCCCCATTTCACTCCACTCCCAGTTTTCAGGGCACTACCCTCAATATGCGCGATAGTCTGAATATGCTGGGCATGGATATTCGTTGCGACCTAAACCAACGAAATTACATCGAGAGCCTCATTTTAACAGCATCAAAGAAACTCGGAGTCCTGAACAGAGTGCGCCGGTTCTTCACGCCGGACCAGCTTTGTCTTCTTTATAAGACTCAAGTTCGGGCCTGCGTGGAGTATTGCTCGCATCTCTGGGACGGCTCCGCACAGTATCTTCTCGAGGCTCTCGACAGGTTGCAGCGACGGGCTATCCGCATAATCGACGACGAAGAGGTCACAAAACACCTAGAACCTCTGCAACTTCGTAGGGACATAGGATCCCTAAGTACATTTTACCGCCTGTACCATGGTGAGTGCTCTAAAGAACTATTTTCCCTTATCCCACCCTCTCCCTTGCGTCATAGAACCACACGTGCAGGCTTGCGATGTCATCATTCCACTGTTGAAGACATTAGTTATCGTACTAAAAAGTTCGGCAACTCCTATCTCTGTCGAACTATTAAAAAGTGGAACGCCTTGCCTGTACATGTGTTTCCTCCTTCGTGAACATGGGATCCTTCAAACGAAGCGTGAAGAAGCACCTTGCGGGCCAGCATGGTAGCGTCAACTGACAGGACACTGTAGTCCTTGTCAATTGCCGCTGCAATTTGGGCTCCTCTTTTCGCTTACCAACAGGCGAAGAGGAGCCACTATGCTGAGCCAATATAAAAAAAAAAACCCTTGAATACAACTTGTGATTTATTTCAGAGATGAAAATTAGGTACGATACTAAGCTTACATGTGGTATTTAAGCCCTTAAATTTGCCTGCTTTGTGTATTCTATCGATTGAACAACGGGTTGTGTTCAATATAATGCCAACAGCCTATTTCGACCGGACCGTACGTAGTAGGCAGGGAAATTATCATCAGAGCGATTACAGAGAAGTCACTGATGTAGGGACGATTTCCCTTCGATTGCTCCTTCAATGATTCCCTTGTATGTAGGACATACACGCGTGTTTACTGTTTTTCTTTCCCGCCCTTAAAACAATGCGACTGTTATTATTAACTATTGTCAAACTACTCTTCAAATGAATCTTATTGCATCTAAGCTTTAGCTTTATACCTTGCTTCTGTATGCAATCGAGACATGATATCTAGATAGCGTGTTAGAACAATGATAGCATAGTGGATAGAGAATCAGCCTATTTACCTATTGGTCCCTGGTTCAAATCTTAGTGTGTGTATGTAGCATTAATTTATATTTTCGGATTTATGTACATATTTGTTATTACAAAGTACTCGACGGAGAAGTAAAACATCGTTAGGAAACCCACACGTCCATGAAATTGTATTTTAAAAAGACGTGTTGCCTAACCTAAGAAAAGTCTGGATTTCCCTCTGGGATTTGAATGTAAAACGGCAGTCGCTCCGTGACAAACATTCGCTAAATTTTTAGGCTTAGGTAGCACACCCCTTTTATCAATGGTGGAAATGACGTAAAAGCAGAGCCAATGAGTTTGACTTTCTTCTTTACGGTGCGATCCAGTGTTTTAAGCGCTCACAAATTATTATGGGATAATACTGAAATAATTAAAATTAGTTCTGATCTGATTATCAGAAAACTTATAACTAGGAGAGGAACTCGCTGCGTCAGGATAGCTAGAAATTAGGGCGAGAATTTCTACGTCAGGTATCTTTTTCCACTATACAATTCTTGGAATTTTTGACAGCTCGGAAAGTAACATAATAATAAAATTGCTAAAATACATACATAGTATACAGACAAATAATGTAAACAGATCTACATAATAGTGTTAATAATATAATAAGATTTTTCACTATTTTTTTAAAGTTAATGTGAGTTGCTTCCCTTTTATAAATGGACCATCTAAAAACTACCAATTTTATATACGAATATCATGCATTTATCATACACTCGTCGTCTATAATTCATGATGGAATGGGTGATGGATGGAAGGTCGAATTAATGAGAAAATATGAGTTCAGAATTTTATGAAAACGTTTTAAATATAAATATTTATGATTTTAATCATCCTTCTTTGCACACGGCGAACAATTGAAGCTATAGCTTATGAAAAGTAGAGCTCGTGACTCATCCTGTACATACTTCGGACCTAACCCTGTGATATATTATCCGAAAATAAAAGAAATGATTTAAGACGTTTTACTGTTACAAAGTCAGATAAGCTCGTGATTGTTTTGAATCAATATGTGAAAATTACGACGTCCAATCAGGGGTGGGTTGAAAAATATTTTGACGAAGAAACAATGCAACATTATTTTTACCTTATCTACCTTGTTTTATTTATGATGTAGGTACGCACAACTTTTACTGTACTCTACATAACAGTTTACCCAATGATTCAATTATTTCGGAAGAATACAAGACATGTGAGTTATCCTTTGAGTATTTGAAGCCAGCAGAACAAAGACAAGACTGTGTTGTAAGCTCTATCAGACTCAGGAACCTGCATGCAAGATTGCAGAGGCGATAGAGCATGCCCTTATGCTTATCGATCAAATTAATAGCTACTTTATAGTCGGCGGCTTTAGCCTGCTTCTCTAATAAATCGTTTCAAAATGTTACTAGAGATGATTGAAGCAATCAATCAACCAGCTACTGTATCAGGATTTTACTAAATGCTTTCCTACGTGACGTGATCCTCTGCTTTCCACATCTTATCACAACCGGGCGTTCTTTTGAGAAATTGAAAAAGAAATATGTGATATATTAGTATACATCTAATCGTCTTGTTTTTGTTGCATAAAAAGTTAAACACAAATTAATTTCGGTCTAATAATAAGTATAGAGAAAAGGGTGGCAGCGGGGAAGATTAACCACTTAATGGTCAAAGAGTGTAAGTTTATTCAAACTGTTTACTTTCCCGTAATCATGTAATATTATTGCAGTAATTTTGGTACTCACATAGCACAACCAGGCCGATTCATTAAATATAACTAATTTTAATTAAATACATTTTTACATACTGTTTTTATGTAGGTAAGTGTACAATTGCGAAATTGGAGTCTTCAGATTTTATCACATAGATCGTAGATATAACCTTCAAAGGTTATTTATCATTGGTATCGCACTATTGTATTATCATCTCTACTAATTTGTACAACTCTGAAACTCCATTGTCAAATTTCGTGATGGATGGATGGATGATCAATTAGAACTGATCGGCTTATAGTCTTAAGCACCTGGACAACGAGCTTCGCTCGGCGTTATTTATGATTTTTATGTAAAATTGCGTTTTTTTCCAACAAAATTATAGGCGACGAAGGCGTCAAACAGAGCGCAGCTTCGTTTCAAGGTGCATCAACTGAACGTTGGTTTTTGGTTGGTTTTTTGTTATTCCTCCAGTTGGACTAGGATCATGAAAATTGGCATGAAACATACACCATAATTTTATAATTATATAATAAAATTATTATGTACACGTATACCTAAAAACAAGAATTTAAAATAAAGTTGTGGGTGTCTTTGAGTTATATTTTTCCCAACACAGTACTTGCAAGTATAATGAAAATTCCTTACTGATTTATTATAGGTACTGAAGTGTGTATTATTATCAATTAGTCTAGATTTAATCATTCAATCTATTTTATACAGTGAGTATAGAATAAAGACATTTTTTTTTTATGTAGTTTGGGTAACTTTTTTTGTCTGTATGTATATATACGCCAGTACCCTTGCGAGTTAGGCATAAAGAAGTGAGCGCTATAAGACGCGGTCCTTACCCACCCCACTCGCTTCTTTAACAGTCATATCTCTTTGCATGCACGCTCGCCGGTTCCTGGGGCTCCTGACATCACCTTCTCATAAAACACGACCAATTTGGTCATGGCAGATTAGGCATGGTCTTCCTTTTACATCCTTCTACTATCGAATTGTAACTAGTCTGGCCATAAATATTGTTACATAGAAACTCTTGTTTTTTCAACTCTTTAATTATTTTGAATTTGGAACGCATTTGGAATATAGAATAAAAACTTCTTTAAATTTCCCGCCAATTTACATATTTATTTCATTTTTATTATCAAATTACAATATGGAATGGGGAGTTAAAGAAAATAGGATTGCAGTAATTGCCTTGCACAAAGCGGGTATGTAATCGTCGGTCATATTTTTTTTATACCACTAACACAAACAAATCGGATCGGGGCGACCGCGAAAAATCTTATCGGGAGGTATACATCCATACGGCCCACCTGATGTAGAGCAGTTACCGTAGCCTATTAGCGCTTGTGATATATTAAGTATCACTCGCGCAATGCCTCCTCTGCTGCTTACACAGCAACTCCTTAGGTGTTTACAGGTGACCTCACTCATACGCAGGAACACAACAACCCTCAAGGTAGTTGTTATGGCTGCGGTTTTCTGTGAGGTGGAGGAACTTCCCCAGATGGACTGCTCTGATGCGCCATGCTTCTCTTAAAACATCTAGACCAAGACAAACAGACATGTTCAGCACACAAATGTTTGTCTTTTGTGAGAATCGAACCCACGAGCGTTGGTGTCAAAGCCCACGACTGAGCCACCGCGCTCGTCAAACAATGAAATGAATGAAAATCATACAAATTGAAGGCCTGTATCAAAGCCAAAGTTGGCCGTTTTGAATAGAAAAATAGAATATTTTTTTATTTCTTGGTGAGACTTCCATAAATATGTATTCATAAGTTTTATTAAGATTATACTTCATAATTTTTTATGAAGTATAATCTTAATAAAACTTATAAATAACCAGTTGAGAATGCGCAAGCTTGCATTGCCAGAGGAACGCCTGGCTCGTCAATTATATAACAATTATTATATTTTTTTTTGTCGGCCTCTTTGACCATGTTCCTTAAGAGATGGGAACGGTGTTCCTGAACATTCCTATTCTACTTTTGCTACAGCTGCTTTGCTGAATCCGAATCTGAAGTCAAAATTCGAATATTCGAAAAAAACGCACAGACAAACATATAGATTTCCCAAGGTGTTCCTGATACATGAATATTTATTTGTAACAGAACTTGTGGCCGGGCTAAATATATTAGTATACATACGTCAGTCATCTTAAATTTTGATTAAACCTTTAAAGCATTGCAAGCAAATATTTAGACAGACATCTTAGGAATTAAAGTAACTCACGCAACAAAATATTATTGGCGCCATGGGGCGGTATCACAGTGATAATGTAAAATCTGATATTCATCCATAGATATCTTTTCAAATTTCGTCACGTGACCGCCTTATCCGAAGTCACCCGACTATAAACAACTAGCTGCAAACCGGCCATATCCCGTAATCCTGTGGATCCTCTTTTTCTACTTCCTTTCTTTTTCCTCGGCTTCTAAGGGTAGTATCGTGATGATAAATATATTGCTATATCCTCCTCCTCAAGGATTGAATTATCAAATATAAAATGTAATAAAAAAAATATTTTTAGGTTATGACTTTATTTCCTTTAGTTACTTACAGGTCGCCATATCCAATTTAATGTCGTCGCATAACCTATAACCGGCGGATTATCTGAACGATTCCAACGATACATCATTTGTGAAATTATAATAAGAAGTTTAGTAGATATCATTTTAGCTGTTAGTTTCAGAGATTAGCGCATTCAGACAAACAACAGACGCTTAATATATATTAGTATATAAGCGATACGTCTGCGAAACCATGGCGTGATGCTAGTAAATACATAAAATATATTGAATACATAAAATTAATACACATATAAATAGCAGAAGGCGTGTGTTTATCATAACTTTAAAATCTGACAGTGTACGGGGTGTAGGCAGCCAACGACAACAGGACATTCAACCTCAAATGGGCGGCAGACGTAGTAGTGGAGAATGTTTGTCCTATTTCCATAAGCGGGGTAGAAACAAAGAGGAGTCTGATTGCATCGCTTTGTGTCTATGTTTGACCTTTTGCCTTTTCACATCCCTTACTAAAAGTTTAGCCATGACTTTTAAACATTATGAGTGATAACTCTATAATTATAATATAATATACTAGCTACTCGACCCAGCTTCGCATGGATGATCCAATCGTTACCGAACTTCACAGGATCATCTGTTGGGCTAACCTGAAGATTCACTGAAAGTTTCATCAAAATCTGCCCAGCTGTTTTTGAGTCCATATAGGACATACAGACAAACGTTCATTTTTATATATACAGATAATAATATATTTATTTTCTCTCTATTTGTATGTATACATAGGTGCTATACTTACAGCTTAAATATCAGCAATCACGCAGGGTGTAAGGGTCAAGATATGGATAGAGCGTAGTGAACCCGAGATGTATACACCGTCCTTATGGTAGAACGGGACTCGATTCTGAGGGCTACAGCGAATCTTGTGTTTAGATGTTTTGGTTATGGTCAATTGAAATTGAGCATACAACTTGTGCTGTGTGATAAATTAGAAATTAGGATAAGGGTTTCATTTTTTTAATAATTACTCGACAACAAAAGTTTTAAATGCCTACAATTAATTCATTCCTATTTTGATACATTCATCTAAAACCGATGAAGACGAGGAAGGGCAAACAGCCTCTGTTTAAGTACGATCGGAGAAATATTGCCTTCTGGCAGAATACTGCAGCAAAGGTGCTGTTATGCTCCTGCGAGTGAGTGCGGATCTGACATCGAGGACTTCAATCGAAGCCATCATACAGGTTGCCTAATTTGCACAAAAAGGTTGCCGACTCTATGTCCAGCTGATGCATAAAAGCTGTTATTGTAGCTCATGCCATTTACATGCACATTAATGCCGGCATCCCGCAGCCTCTGTGTTGTTCCCGATGCTATTTCTGCTGCATATCAATGATATATTGTCAATTAATGGCATTCATTGCTATGCGGGCGATAAGCTGGATACACTTGTTATACAGGTTGTGTTAATATCAATCAACACTTGTGAAGGAAAACCGCCATTGAATTTAGTTCAAATCAATCCGATTGAGACACATGTTAAGGTGTTACCAGTTCAGAGTTGGCTGTCATTCCTCAATTCCAGAACACGTGCTCGAGCCAAAGACTTATATTATACAATTCTCATCTCAGGCCATTCATGGAGTTTTGCAGTCCATTTGCGGGCCAAATCACTTGGATACCAGCTAGGATCTTGTGATTCGATTCAGAGATAAGCTATAAGATGTGTCAACAATATTAGGCTGACACACGACATCGAGCCCTGAAGTTTAAGATGAGATTTTGTCTCCCTTTTATTGTATTATCGTCTGTATGATACGATTGTGTATTGAAGCTGTTCAATTATGATGTCAACAGCTTCCGGTTACAACCGCACCGCTCATCGTCGGCGGGAAATTCATCCTCACATAATACAATCGCTATGGTTGCTTACCGTACGGTAAGAAAGGAAGTATTCTCCGAGAACACTAAAGTTGTGATATGAACTCACTGATAAGGTTTTGCCAAGGTGTTACAACATAGGGTTCTCAAAAGATGTAAATAGGTTCGGGTCGGCAATGTACGTGTATCGCCCCTGGTGTTGCCAGTGTACATTGGCTGCGGTAATTGTTTTCCATCAGGCAGGTCGTACGATTCGATTTGATTCGAAACTTGCCATTCTCCTGTGACTGTTGCTGACGTCTTCAGCCTTCATTCATTATCCCTTTGTTCTCAGTGGTTACTTTAGATGTCCTTTGGAGGAAAACTTTCCATATGCAATATAATTTATAAATGCTTAACTGATAGTTTCCACATCGCTATATGATAGTAGATCATTACCGCTAAGTAGAAACACATTTAGGCAGGTATCTGTTCAAAACGAACAGTGCGTGACTAGAAATTAAATTAAATCATTACTCATTGATAGAATTCTGAATCATTGTGCTATGTAGGTGTTAAAGTTTCGTAGAAGATATTTGTAGTAGCCATATGTAGTTCATTCATTAAGTATTCAGTGGAGTAGATCATCGTTACCCGTACTTGTGTGACCATGTTCTTTAAAACTAACGTAAAACGAGAAATATTATTCCGAGTCGCTTACTTCTCGGCGTCAGCTTCATTAATGAAGCTAAAAACGGAACTTTACATCATTCTATTATGTTATTAGTATCAGCGAGCGTCGTATCGCGCAGGCGTCGCCGACCGGTCCCTGTCTCAAATCGGCGACGGCGACAGGCCTTCACCGTTTATAGCGATGACGACATCACGCACTCCCAGCGGACTCGTTCTTATTTTTTCCCCGACTTCGAGTCGATAAAGAGGGTATTGTTTATCGTTAGACATGACAGTCGAATTTTGCAACCGAACGCCGCGTCCTGGATTCATCTGGTACCTTGCCGGCAGAGAAGCAGTCAAGTGCTTCTTCACAACTCTGATCAAAAGATAACATACTACAATAATAAAGACGGATATAAAATATCTTCTATATTATTAAGAGACGAATTCTCCTAACAGGTAGAGCGATAATGACTCTATGACAATATTTTAACTAGTGTGTCTGTATATTATTCATAGTTGCAAGTACTAGTAGAGGATTTTAATCCAAATTAAAAACGACCTTCACCCTTCACCCATTTGTTTAATGAATGTAAATTATTTTGTATAAAATTTAATATGAAAAAAAACATATCACGATTGGGTTTACTAAAAAAATCTTGGGCAGGCTATATATTTAATTAAAAACACTATAATGACTTTTTGACTTAAACATTGCAACCATTCGCATGCAATAAACTTTTTATACACCAATCGAGAGTATGAAATGTATATATTATATAAGCGTTAACATAGACCTTAAGTTGTCTATTTTTTCCCCGGCCTAACCATGGAATTGGCTTTACTTAGACATGATCAAGTACATAAATAATACTAGTAATTTGCACTCATCTGTTAAATTAATAACTCTTATATCAAAATAAAGAGCATTATAGTCTATCGCTATCCTACTTAATTTCACGAACAAGTTTTTAATTGTCATAATTTAGGTAAATTAATTAATAATAGTCTGCTCAGGAGATTTTTAGCCAACATACTTGCGATATATTTTTTATATATTAAATTTCATATAATGTACTTTTCATCCATTACATAGATGGGTGAATTTCGTTTCTTATTGGGATCTTAGACTAAGTTAAGTTATTGCCTTAAGTTCCAAGTCCACTAATGTAATTGTTACAAGAGAACATGCTTTGCACTTTGCAAGTCGTCATCGTTTAATCTTAGCTGGTGGAAGACTTAGAGCTATCCGTCTACGCTAAACACAACACACATAAATTCAACCGAAGTTCGATTTCAAGAAGCCAAAACTCCGATCTCAATCGATAGATTTTCAGCAAGCCATAGTGGTCCACACCTTTCAACGATGCATACAATATCATGCCTGTCCACCATGGGGATTGACCGATGTTTACTGTACCTTTTTTGTTGTTGTAATATCTTTGTTGTACGGAAAATTAAAAACAAATTAAAACAAAATTAAATCTAGTGTAACCAAGGCAGACTTATCATTACAAGAGATCTCTGCATGCATGCTCGCCGGATTCGGGTGTTTTGTGCCTGGGTTGATTTGGCCTGTTTTCAGCACATTACCTATTTGGTCGATAGGTGTGTCTAGGGCGACCCTCATGACATCTTCTCTTGCTCGCGGTCAATTACCCCTTTTGTAACTATTTTCATGGTCTGTGTACTTATATGTCTATACTACCTGCGATATTAAATAGAAGAAAATGATGTCACTGCATCGTCACCGTCCATATATTTTCCGTACGTAATTAATTCATTTTTGCCACTCCTTCCAAGCATTCAACTTAGCGGTTACTTCATCATTACCACCCACTGCATTAATTCTGTGAAGTCATCTCATTGACATTGTATTTCGTAATGCTTTATATGTGTCTTAGGACCTCAAGAAGCGATGCTATGAGCCGCCGCGTGTTCTACTTTCCATGATTTCAGTGTTTTATCGATTCCGTTAACGACACCGCCACTAACATAGCACACATTATGGGGGAGTATACCTACCTACTGTGGCATATGTGTTGTTGTACTTGTGCATTTATGTGAAGCGTTTATAGTTTTACAACACATTGTCGAAACACAAATGGAATAGAACATAAATTGAGTTTACATGTTACTAAGAACTACTCCTTTACGTATCGCTCTCGGCTTTGCTCGCATATAGCCTTTGGATTTTAGCCAGTATAGTATGCGCAATTTCCTGTATTTAAACTTTTTTTTAATCTAATATATATGGCGATCCGCTACCTAACTTTGATTTTAAAGAAAGATTTAATAAATCACAACACTTCCCCGTTTATAACTAATGAAATGTATGAAAAATTTCAAATTCATGTCACCAACTTAGTTTCATATTTATTATTATTCAGATATGCCACTAGATACCAGTGATTCTGTAGCATGAATAGGTCTAGTACCAGTGATTCTGTAGCATGAATAGTTCTAGTTGAGAACTCAATTTGAGATATTCTTGTCTCTTGAATCACAAAAATAACGGGAGTTTTACCAACTCTATTTTTTATACCATTGTTTTTTAATGAGGAGCAGGCCAAAGACATTGGGTATTACTTAAATCACTTTGAATTTACGAATACCGATGACAAACAGCAATGCCATGGACGTTTATTGTAGGAAGCTCCTGAGGTAAGGTGATGTGTTGGCGGAGGTAGTAATACACTAGCGACACCCGCCGGGTTGCAAACATCTGTAACCTGTTACGACAGTCACTTCAAATTGGATGCGTTGTATGCTGATTGGGTATTTAAAGCGGTATTAAAAAAAATGTGAAACACTTTTTCGTCATCGACCAGCAAAAACCGCAAATACTAGAAATTTGTTAATTATGTACCTACCTATATATTATACTATACTATATATTTTTTCAATTGGATGTAAATTCCATCTAAAAAAATTAATTGGTGAACTTTTTTTCCCATTTCTTCGTACATACATGTAGTACAGAGGTATTGTAAAATTGTATCATGGTATTTTATAGTAACAAAAAGTAGCAGTTTACGGCCTTGAATTAGAGGGGAAAAAACGAATTGATTTTTTACCAGATACCGTCGTTAGTCTACCGTGCCACGTGCCTATTGTGAACGAGAACTCTGGATCTACTAATATAATCAGTGACTCGAAACATTTCACATTGTTAGTTTGTCTACAAAAACAAATGATAAAAAGTACCACAGGCGTCATTAGATATCAGTCAGAATGGCGGGTTTTTGATTTCCAAATAGATACAAACTTGACTGAATGAATTTAAGAGAAATGTACGTCACTAGCTGCACCCCGCGACTTCGGCCGCGCGTATGCCGCCGCTTTTACTCTTTTTTTAGGGTTCCGTAACTTAGAAGTAAAAACACAACCCTTACCTATAGGAATACTTTGTTGTCCGTCTGTCTTTCTGCCTGTTGGTCTATCTGTCAAGGCCATTTTTCTCAGGAACGGGTGGAGCTATGAAGTTAAAATTAATATCAAATACTCAGGTCTGTAATCACTTCGAGCAATGAAAAAATAAACTTGTAAATCAACGCAATCAAAAGATACGGCTGTTTGTGCCTCGTTTATGCGCATATTTTGACACTCGCAAGGGAATCAAAACCTATAGGGCGCTTGCCAATGACCTAGAATCATGAAATTTAGTAAAAAGCAATATCAATTTAGTAAGAAGCAATAGCACAAGTGGAGGAAAAAATCCGAAAACTGTAAATTTGTAGTTCCATTACAAAAAAAAATAGTTTTTTTGCGACAATAATTTGTGAAAATATTTTTTACGGAACCCCCAGAGCGCGAGTCGGACTCGCACTTGACGGTTTTTTTCTTCGGCTTCTATGCATCGTATCGTGAGGTTGAATAGCCTTTCTCAAGATATGGGCTATGAAATGCAAAATATTTTTTCAAACCCGATTGGTAGTGCTAGAGTAGCGCGTGCAAACTAACAAAATTTTCCACTTTAGTATAGATCTAGATTTAAAAACATTATTTTAAAGTTAACTGCAATTCTTTTTATATCACCGAGATCTCAAAGAAACATATATACGGCTTGCCTGTAGGTAAATAGATAACAGTAACCTATGGACATTTGCAATACCAGCGACGTCAATAGTGCCTTATCAATCCTGTTAAAACCTATACACGCCTCGTTTAAAAACCACAAACAAGGCGTGAATAGGTTAATTGAGGTAGAAAACAGTATATAACAGATATGCGTAACAATGCAGCGGGGGCTTGTATTATTCTGTTTATACGGATTTTTTTTAACTACCTAATATGGGATTTAAAGTTTTAACCAAATGTAACCTAATCTAATCTGCCGAAATTTTCTACGAAGTGTTTTTTTCAAAAAAGTTGTGAAGAGGATCTGCAACACGTTTTTTAGGGTTCCGTACCTCAAAAGGTAAAACGGAACCCTTATAGGATCACATTGTTGCCCGTCTGTCTGTCGAGGCCCTTTTTCTCAGGGGCCGGTGGACCTACCATCTGAAATTAATATCGAATATTCAGTTCTACAATCCCTTCTAGCAGTGAAAAAACAAACTTAATGCAATCAAAAGATACGGCTGTTTTTGCCTCGTTTATGCGCCTATTTTGACACCCGCAATGGAATCAAAACCTATGGGGTACTTCCCGCTGACTTAGAATCATGAAATTTGGTAAGAACCAATGTCATGTAGCACAAGTAAAGGAAAAAATCCGAAAACCGTAAATTTGTAGTTACATTTAAAAAAAGAAGCCTGGGTGCGCGAGTCGAGCTAGCATTTGACGGCTTTTCTTTTTTTTACCACCGTTGATAACATAGCGAATCCTAAGGAGCTTACATTACGTTCCAATGTCATGTTGTCAGATACATTATATAATGACATCATGCAGGTCTAAACAACGGTGCATTTATCACTTTATTTTTTGTTTAAACAATACATAACTGTGACTGCATATTTCTCTATTGTACTACAACAAAGAATCTGTATTGCTAATATGTTTTTACTGACTGGATCATATGGTTATGGTGGTACGTCAAAACGAATCTCAAGCGAAACGAATATATAACCCGGCAGTTTAGTTTAACGCGTTTATCTGACTTACAATCACATCACAAGTCCACAAAGCGTTATCCACAAAAATTAGTCAGGCTCTATGTCTAACAATTATAGTTAAGTCATAATAACCATTTTTATTCAAATTAGTCGATCAAGACACGGGTATAATCAAAAGATGATGACATATCATGATATTAATCCATTATCGAAATAAATAGTTTCGTAAGGATTAATTAAATAGTACTTTACAAAAAAAGTTGCTATATTCTTTTTGTAAAGTTATTGTCTAATCTTTTTTACTAATATTCAAACAATAATTCAGCTATCAATATCAATTAAGTAGTTTTGTTTTTAGTGATTGGGCATACGTATATCTATCAAAAATTTTGTAAAAGCATCCTAATCTTTATTTTGCAACACAGTCAGTGTCAGTATGTTATCCAGTGTTTATATATAAGTAAATAGGCTGCAATGATATGCATATGCACATAATTCCCAACGCGTGCGATTTGCTTATTTGTATACAAAATTATATTTCGTCATTATTAAATTTGAAATATGTTAATTTATTTCTAATAATATTGTGTACTAGCTGCTGCCTGCGGCTCCGCCCGCGTGGAGTCAAATAACGTAGCCTATGTTTTAATCCAGATCATAATCTATCTACGTGCCAAATTTCATTCAAATCCGTTCAGCCGTTTAAGCTGAAAGAGAAACAAACATCCATCCATACATGCAAACTTTCGCATTTATAATACTCGTATTAGTATTAGTAATTAAATCATCAATGCAATTTTGCATCTATGACAAGATATTACTCACTCGTTTTCATGGCATGAGTCAGAATTCAATGCATCATGGTTTACTAAGCTCGATAAAGACAGGAACTGTAAAATATTAGATACCAATTAAATTACGCATCAGAATTAAATGGTAATCTGTTATGTAATTAACTATTTATCAATATCTTCATGTCAAGGCCCTTGCGGGGTGGGTACCTACACCTCGCCCACTTCTTTAACATTCGTACCCCGCTACGAGCCTCATGCACGCTCGTTACCTAGGGCTCTTGAGACAAGTTATTGACTGCAATATAATAACAAAATAAGTAATAGTCCTTTATAGCCATGATAATAAGTATCTGGTTGTATATTCATTTTGTTGGTTGGACCTCATCCCATCAGACACCCGAAACTCGTGCTCGAACTCTTGCGGAACCAGGATTAACAACGGCCATCTTCAAAACAACGAAGTTTTTGCAGAACAGAAGGGTAACGATCTGGATGAGTGAGATAGAGCGACATGGGATAGATTAATTTCTCCAGGTGCCAATATTAATATGTTGTAAGCTCAGAGTCTACGTGACAGAGGATTCTTATTGCTTTTGGATTGATTGAGGAATGAATTATAAATAGGTATGAAATTATAAATATAATGTGTATTTTATACTCAGAGACTATTAATTATTTTGTGTTGCTTGAATCATTTGGAGATTCCATTAATAAGATCATCAGTTCATCACATAGTAGAATATATCAATTAACCCTTCGAAACCCGGGTGGTAGTATACGACCGCGAAATGTATTGGAAAACGTATATAACGGGTTCTGACTGCTCAATAGCGACAATTCATGATATTGGAATTAAATTATACAATACTATCCACCCGCTTCGTATTCGCACGGATAGATATATAGCATGAAGGAAATAACCTATGGAGAAACAATGACACGATTTTGCGTAGTAACTAAACTCATCGCTACGAGTCGGGGATTAAATAGAATGCGCAGCTCTTATTTGGCTAGTTCACGTATAAACACCGCGTCGTTATCGGCGTATAGATCCTCCCATTGGTCAGTAGGCTCGATATTTAGGCGCTAATACACTACGTTTTGGTGGCCTTCAAGTGGTTCATTTACCATTATTAACTAATACGTTATCCTCCTCCTCCCTTTCTCCAAATAAAGTTCTACTTTATTTGGAGGAATAGAACGTGATAACAATTCCTTAATATTGTACATAATCCATTGAAATGTTATATTTGTGGTTGCAAATGTCAAGAGGCGGATAGTGTAAAATTAAATCCATGTTTGTGGATTCTCGCGGACTTTTTTGTGGGTAATGATGAGTACTATAAAGACGTACAGTATTTTATGTATCACCGATAGTTTTCGTAGCGCATGCTAAATAATGACGTTTGTAGCCAAATTTTTGATACATTGTATACATTATTCTAATTTTCGTAGGGCCTTCTAATTTTATGAAAATAAAGTATAGTCTTTGTTACCCGCTGAATATGTAGCTTTTTATTTGTGAAAAAAAAAATAGGTTAACTATTTATTCAGTTTATCAATTACATAAAAACATACAACATCGAATCTTTGCGCATATAACATTAGTGTAGACAAAAAAAATTACAAGTCTTAGTTTTTAATCAAATTCGCATTTATCCACCTTCATTAAGTCACGTCGTATGTGCGGCACTACCCAAAAATGTTGCGAACAACAGTTTTTATTGGGCATATGTTACCTACATACTTTTTAAGTTCTGCGTCTTTACCACTGTCTCTGCAAGCTGCCAAACCGGTTTCGTAATATGATACAGTCAATTCTCTACATATAGAAAACACGGTCTGTAATTGCCTTAGTATTATAGGTCAACTAACTTACTTTCCAACTTTTACTTAGATTTTCTTAGAAAAAACTGAGTCCATAGTATCAAATGTGTGTCTAACATTTATCAAAATATCAAAACGTTTTATGCGTTTAAAAACATGCGTTGAAGTAATTTTAAGTGTTTGTGTTTGGGATTGTCTTAGAGGAATGGATTTTTCTGCTATTCATCAACGAAAGCAAGGGTTATTGACATCATTAAAAGTGTTGTAGTTGTATACATTTGTATGTGTGTCTAAAAGAGATTACTGGAATTAATTAAATAAAAAGTATGCTTTAAGTAGTCTGTACCTTCTATATTTTATTAACGTAAGAACGCAGTCATTGGAACTCTTTAAAACTCGGTAGTTTCCATTGTAAAAATTTTAAATAAACTTGAATTTTCTCGAAATAAAAAAGTTAATTAGAATCATTTCACAATTTGTCAACGAAAGCATATTAGCACCGTTAAGAATTAAATGTAGAGTTATCGTAGTAAGTATATACCTTAACTACATTGAGATTAAATCTCAATATTGTTAAGGTATCTGTTAAAAGCTTTAACAATGTTTTTAAGTTGCTTTTTAACTTTTATACGTTTTAACAAATGTATAAGCGTTTTGTAGTGTAAGCTGAAGTAATCTTAAGCGCATAAACATTGTCTTAGAGAATTGGATTTTTCTCGAATAAAACGTGTTCATTTCGCACCTTCTACAATTCACCAAAGAAAGTACGCGTTATTGGAACCTTTAAAGTTTGGTAGAATTTTACACCTTTAATGTGTTTGAAAATCTTTAAAAGGTTTCTGGAATAAATTAAATAATAAGTATACGTTGAGTATTTTCTATATTTAATCAACATAAGTGCACGGTCCTTAGAACTATTTAAAATTTGGTAGAGTTTTCGTAGTAAAAAGTAGTCTTGAAAGCTTGAATTTACTCGGAAAAAAATATTAATTGGCGTTACTTTACAATTGGTCAACAAAACACATCAAGGTCTCTACATTTTATCCTTAAGGATGCTTATAGAGTTATCGTAATAAGTTCTATTAATTAATTTATAATTATCAATAATTCTATTAAAAGCTAACTACTTTCACCTTTAATTTACGAACGCGGAGAAACTCACATATACGTATATCATTTTAACTACGAACTATTATATACTGATTCTATATGTATATTGATACTCTGCCCATATTTCTTTGTAACATAGACGGCGTTCTACGAATACAATTCATCTAGGAAATTATGCGAATTAAATAAATCCCTAATAATTAGATAGAGTTACCCTCGTGAAATTCTATAAAATTCCGATCTGTATTGGCGGTGTGCCACGGCTGTCGCGTGAAAGTTTGGGACAGTAGTGTTTATGTTTACACAAATCGTAACCTAGATAATGTGGCGGGGCGACTCGTCCGGCTACGACTGGGGATTGCATTGGCGCGTGTAATCCTGTGTCGTAAGAATGCAAATGTTTCGTTGTTTTTCATTACTGTGCCCATTTGTAAGTTGTAATATTTATTCTATAGCGCCTTGACCTAAACACATCTGCTTTATAGCATGACGACATCGTTCGTTATTTTCTTAATAGTTGAATAATGAGAGATTCAACTGTTATAATGTTTGAATTGATTCGATGAGCAATTCATTAATACGTATTAGGTATACGTATGACTTAGATAAAATAATAAGAATGGTTACACGACGGCTACCAGTTAGTAATGAAGGTATACTAAGTTTATCTAGACTATTACTCATTCTTAGTCTACATGCGGTTAAGTTTTATACAAAACGCCGGGGGGTATACTAGCATACGGTCCACCTGATGTTTACCGTAGTCTATTGATTGACTATTAACATTCGCGCGATGCCACCTCTGCTGCTAATACAGCAACTCCTTAGGAGCTTACTGGAGACCTCAGTCATACGCAGGAATAGAACAACACTCCAGGGAGTTTTATTTGGTGAGGTGGAGGTACTTCCCCAGATGTGCTGATTTGATGTGAAAACACCCATACCAAGACAAACAGACATGTTCGTGCATGCACACAAATATTTGTCTTGTGTGGGAATCGAACCCACGAGCGTTGGTTTCTCTTACAAAGACTCTTCCTATTATTTTTAGTAGACTGAGAATTGCTTTTTTAATCCGGTATTCTATAAATTTATATTTAAAATTTCACATATTCTTTTTTTGTGTCAGTAGATTTTGACAAGACAATAAAATGACAGATAGCTATGTATAAAAGTGCAAAAAGTTTTTTTCATATTATAGTAGATATGTATTGTAGGATAACAACCTACAAAGTACCGTCTAATAAAAAATCTTGTTTTACATTTGTATATTTCTAATTAGACATAAGGAAACATACTTATATCTAATTAGAAATATATAATTAAGGCCATGCATACTACCTTTTTTAACAATAAACATATGTAATTGCTATTATTTAACAAGTCTCTATGCTTAGATACAAATATTTCCGCGTCATAATAGCACAGATATACTAAAGGGTTGTAAGTTTTCTTTTATTTTCTTTCTGGCGCCTGTAGACTTTGGGTGGACTATTTCCCTTGGCACGCACTGATGACGCAATCGTTCAATTAGGGCGGCGATAGGTCACTGCATTGATATTTTTATGTCTTCTATGTTACTGTTATATTATTACATTAATTTCTTTTTGTACACAGACCCAGTGTAGAATATTACCTCTAGATTGTATGTACTAGTAACGATCCTTTTAGTACCATTGTTACACTCGATTTATACCTAATTACCACGAGCAAATGAAGGTATTGCAGGCGTGTGAATATATACGTATAACTTTACTTTATAACTTTAAGCATGTATTTTATTGAAGGTATTAATATTTTTAAATTAGACCACACCAACTAAATATTAAGTTTCATCAATTTAAGATTAACTAATTTAAGAGAGGTAGAGCGCATCAAAGTCTGTGGAAGTACCTCTACCTCACAAAAAACCGCAGCTAAATAACTCCCTGAAGTCCGATTGGTACTTAATGTATTGGAAGCGTTCGTAGACTACGGTAACCGATTTACATCAGATGTGAGGTATCCTTGTATCAGCTGCTTTTTATCTTGGAAATATTAGGGTTCCTGTGTAAAACTTAAAAATCCGAACTCCGCGCAGGAGAAGCTTAGGGCTACAGTTAGTATTAATTCAATTATACAGTTCAGTTTATGCTACATAAACATACACATTCAGTTTGAATGTCGGTTGTCAGTCTTTAATCTTACTTACTAATCAATTTAATCTAAAAAGAATTTTAAGAGTTGGATTGCGTGACTATGTACATTGATCTAGCGATGGAGTGTTAATGTTTTCTGATACATGTATACAGTCTTAAATGTAGACGTATTTCGTTCCTTAGCTCCTTTCTGTTCCTTCTTTACCTCGAAAGCTGTAGTCGTTTAACAAAAAAAATATTGGTATATTTTTTATTTTCTCATCTTACTTTTTTTGTTGGGAGTGCGAGTGCAAGTCGCACTCGATCGGGTTATTGACGTAGTACATTTGTGATATATTGCGTTTGAACTTTCACATTACAATAATAACAGAAATATCAAATCCCTAGACGTTGTTATGGTGATTTAATACACAAATACAAATCCAATTTATAACTGACATTGCTCTGAATGGCAAATTTATTTCCAATGTTTTGGATCAGTAAATATATAAACTTCATTTTGTAGACAAGTCGATAGTTAATACTAATGACCGATGTTGGTGTAACTGATGATTTCTACAAAAAATCTATCGCCTGCGTATAACTGGTGGTAGCGAAGTCTATTATAGGTACTCGTAATGTGTTATATTATACAGTATACTTGGCAAAATAAGTTGTTAATCAACACGTTTGCTTTGCGATACAGCCAGATGCCAGGTTAAAACTGCGTTTTACACCAACTGTTTCGGTCATAATTTAATATGAATATTTTTACCACTAAGGCGGTAAACAAGCCCGCCTTTAGTCTACGGAAACTTGCAACACCATAGTCACGTATGTAGCTGAGCCTGTAAAAACCTCTTCACGCCTTGTTTCAAGAACCGTATGCTGTAGTCGTTAGGCAAAACATAAGGCAGGGAGTTCATTCCACATCTTGAAGAATTCTTGGTAGAATAATTCTCCGGAACAGCAGAGTACGTGGCACTGTTCCAGTGTTTGAGAATGAATTCCCAGCCGTCGGCGTACGGTGCGCTTATAAAACGCGGCTGTTGGCATCATATCGAACAACGGAATCGAAAGGTCCTATCCTGGTATCCAGCTGCTTCCGCACATAAGTAACTACAATACCCTATGTGCAATCGGACTTCAGCTTTATATAACAAAATATATAACAAAAGTATCAAGCTGAAGTACTACTTCGTTCTGTTGAGCACACCAAATTTCATGGACGCCGGCGTGACCTTCTCGTATAGGTGACTTTGGAACTGAACTTCGCTAGAGATCTGTATACCAAGAGTTGCTTACATTCTTTACGACGGTAAGAGGCGAGTTACGGAAATGAGGGACTACAGCAAATTGAAAGCCCATTCTTAGCGGTGCACGTACAGACTTGTGTCTTCATAGGGTGGGTCAATTTTATCCTCAATTTCAGAAACAAGTTGACCGCAGTTTTCTTCCAAAAGGGATCGGCCTCCATAATAAATATCCCAGGTGATGTCATCCACATAGCAATGAATGCAATAATTGACGACTAATCGTCCACGTCCAGGAGATATACAGCGTCCGGCACAACATGGAACCCTGCGATACGGTTTTTATTTTTTTTACACCATCATTTAACAGCATCGCCATGTTTGTCTGTTGTTAAACACTCAATTACACCAATGGTCAGAAAGTTGATTTGTTTGATGTTGGTTGGCAAATTAAGCCAATTTATTCGTGTAGACTGCGATGACGGTTGGCTCGTATGCGAACTCGCGAAGTGGGAATTTATGAAATTCGCTTGCTAGTTACTGTTGCGCTCTACATGAGATCACATGGACAACAATAGACACTCAATGCTCGTGAACTCATGACACTAGCGACAGTGTGTGGGCGTGTAAATAAATGGCCCTGGCCTCAATACACGAAATACTCTAGCGGTATCTATTACCTCCATTAATTGTATTGTTGCGAGGTAGAAATACGTTAGTTAGCATTACTTTATGTTAGCTCTCTTATGGTTAATCTGTGTAAGTTTGCTTTCGATCGCAGCTTCAACCAATCCACAGCACATGTAATTTGCATAAAGAAATTATGCAAATCGCATGTTCATATTCAAATTATCTGTAAATGGCGGTTAGGTAGACACCAAATATTTGCCATTTCCTTGACTTACACTAAATTGTCGGAGAACCCGTTCTTTTCGCGTTCTCTTCAGTCGTTTTGCAATATGTACATTACATAAACAGATACATGAATAGTCACATGTTATTATGTTCTCAAAGTTCGCTTCATTCAGCCGTTTAGCGGTTCTTGAGTCACAGGACCGCGTATTTCGTTACAATTTTCAAAAAGATATTTTTAGCTAACGCACTCTAAGAACTTTATGTAAAATTCCAATTCTTAGAAACTCAGTCGTGTGTAGTAAGTACCTATGCGTCGAAATTTCAGTGATATGTTTCTTTAATGTATACAGATGCTTCATGGATATTGATGCAATAGTATATTATGTATTTGTTTATCTCAATTAAATTATTTTACAAGTTATGTAAATAAAACTATATGTAATTATAGAGTCAGAAACATTTATCCATTTAACATCTAAATACCGCCTGCTTTATGTTCTAGTAGCTTCTGTAGCTACCGATATTACTACTATTAAACGAAAATTTATCTAATTATAAATAAAGAAGTTATCGTTACACGTCAAAAGTCAAATGATAACGTTCTGGTAACAGAGTGAATCTGTTGATAACATTAGTCACGTTATAAATTATACCTACCCCAATTTCATGACGTACCTAAGTAGACAATAAACAAGAAGATCGCTTTTATTAGGTACATGATACTAAGTATATAGTAAGTGAGGTGTGTAAGGACCGCGTCTAATGGCGCTCAATTCAGTCTGCGTACCCCGCAAGGGAGCTGGCGTGAAGATATAACTACATATATACATAATACTAAGTATCTACGTAGTACTAAAGAACGCAATAGCGCTATCTAGACAGAGGTAACGAGGGTTAGTAAGACGCAACAGTCGAACACTAATCCGGTAAATTCTATGGGTAGTAGTGACAAGGAAAAATCTAATTGGTTTATGAATATACGATATTTGTTTACGAAGAACCTAAACAATGAAGCTATTGTCAAGTTTTTTTTTTAATTTGTGTAAAGTTTATTGAATAAAATATTTATGGATATCGGGTACTTGGGAAAAAAATTAATATTTACCATTTTCAACATTTATTGTTACAGAATAAAAATGTCTTCCGAGGACTAGTGACTGAAGATTTGTAGAAAACTGACAAGATGAAGCTCGGCATTAACAAGAATTTAATAACGCTGAAATGCGTACTCTTCTGTTTTCTCTCAGGTAAAGTGACCCAAAGGAATATGTATCTCAAGTTTATGTATCATGCCCTCATGCCCGCCGATGTCTTCCGATGCTTGTTGACTACCGATTTTTGCAAGCTTTTATTTAGAAAAATATTTATTACCTTGCCCAAGAGCGATGCGTCTAGCTTTCTATGGAGCTGGCCTAAATGAGATTCTGAATCTGTGTTAATCCTGTCGAAGATTAATATATACTTATTTACTTTGAAATACATTATTTAATAAATCTTTTTTTAATTTATTATTTACATAATACAACATAAACAAGTTTCGCTAAACTGCTCATCGTCGACACAATTATTTAATTCCTCGTCATTGTAAGTTAAATACCACTTATATAATAACATATGTACTAGACCTTATTGAATACATATGTAATATTTTCCATCATTTTCCAATACAACCTAAAATGTCGTACAATTTAGGTAAACCCACTAAACTCCACTAAAATTCACGTAACAAGACAAGAACGAAGGAACACTATGACAATTCATACTGAAGTTCCTCTTTATCAAATCATTGTGAATGCTCTCTTCCGTCGATCTTGGCTTATTAGGTGAATATTGTGAATATTGGTGTATTAGGTACCTAAATTTAATAACGCACTATTGCAAACTCATAGTAAACATCTACAAAACGTTATTGCTTAGATATTGAGTATTTTTATATAGACATTTATTACGTAACGTATTTCGAAGTAAATAAATGTTCCTCCGTGCATAACACAAAAAAAGATATTTCGCTGATTTTTGGAATGGTTCTGGTTTGGGTTTTTAATGAAATTGGATTGAAATTAGGTTAACGGGACAAGCCCACCACTCATACCCACCACCGTATCTCCTGTGTAGCCAGAATTAACAGCGGCGACCAACAAAAAGGCAATGAACAGTGAAGTTCACTGCCGTCCCGGGGGTTAAACTACAGCTGCCTTGGAACTCACAACGAATTTAATCAGAAGAAATTTGTAGGAGTAGGAAGTTTTGGAATTGACTTCCCCACTTGGCAAAGTGAGAGACAGTAATATGACAAATGAGGCATTTAAAAACCTCAAAGAGATGGCTAATCAAGTAAAGCTCAACTGCCGTGCACCACGGTTTATCAAATATCTAACACTATTGGGACCTAAACTGTGAGTTGTTACCTAATACATCGATTCCAATAATATAGATTGCAGAACCACCTAAACGCACGGTAATTCTCCCTTGTTGCCACCAAAATTAGGTTAGCTTAAATTTTGTTAAATTATAAAAGTAAAAAAGTGTTTATACACATTCCGAATACACAGTTACAAAACAATATCTGCGAAACACGCCACCGACGAACGATGTTTATATATCGTATCGATACATGGTTCTACTGCAAGCACAGAATAATATACAAGTTACTTTAGTTTTAGTAGCATCCAGTTTAGATTCTTTTTATGGGTGTGTTAATAAAAGTATGTCCATACCGGACGGTCACCGGTCGCACAAACCACACCGCAATAACATCGGAGTGTGGCAAGCTTCCTTGTACGGAGTGGAGCGGCTGCGCAGCACAGAATGATTGAGGGACCATTCACCTCGGTCTTGCCTCGGACTGATGTGTCCCGCTATTATATGTGATGTGAATTTGACCCATTCATATGGTCTGGAGTAAGTGGGTACTAGAGTGCTGCTGCGCTCACGATAGGTACTGATAATGAGATCGCAGAGGGGCCCAAATAGTTGTTTGCGACATTTTGTACGGTTTTCAGTACCTGCATGATTTATTAATTTACGCCTTGCCCGGTGGTAAGTGGCTTATGTTATTAATACAATTTTGTTGAGATAGTTTTGCATGGTTTCTTATACATGCTGTAATAAAAGACTGCATCAATCCGCGTGCGAGTGAAAGTATCCATCAATAATATCAACTTTTACTATAAATGCAACATGGAAATCTCTAAAAAAATTGATTTGTCCTACATAAAACAAATCGGTTGCGACTAATAGTTAAGAAAGTTGCTGTTTTTTGGTTGCTTTCACCCTTTTATAATATTTATAGGTAGGTATATAAATTATGATTGTTATATATAAGAAAAATCAGTATCGAGTCTATGTACCAGTCATTCAAATACTTCAAATGCGTTTTAATTCTGCTACCAAGGTGTCTAACAAGCACTGTCTGATGGTATACAGTCCCCGTAGCCTATGGACACTTGCCTTATTTTATACAACGTCGGGAGGCATATAAGCATACGGCCCACCTGATATAAAGGGTGACCGCTTTACCTATTTTTTTTAAAGATTAATAAAAACCTACGGACGATAAATAGGTTAATTAAGATAAGTGAAACGAACCTAAACCAGATGGAACCACTGTGACCCATTGAGTAGTCCTTATGGCCATCTCTTTTTTTTATACCACTAAGGTGGAAATTAAGCATATGGCCTGCCTGATGTTAAACAGTCACCGTAGCCTATGGACATTTGCAACACCAGGGGTGTCACTCATGCGTTGCCGACCAAATCTCATGTTTTATACGACGTCAGGAACATACAAGCATACGATCCATCTGATGTAAAGCGGTTACCGTAGCCTATAAACTCGTACAATACAATACAAGTAATCGCTCGCGCGATGCCACCTCTGCTGCTAACA
Organism: Pyralis farinalis; assembly: GCA_947507595.1. NCBI lineage: Eukaryota > Metazoa > Arthropoda > Insecta > Lepidoptera > Pyralidae > Pyralis > Pyralis farinalis. The sequence continues at coordinate 22,046,452 of OX382264.1, read as the reverse complement.
CAGTAACTCCATAGGAGCTTAGTGGTGACCTCACTCATACACAGGAACACAACAATCCTCTAGGGAGTTGTTATTTAGCTGCAGTTTTCTGTGACGTGGAGATACTTCCCCAGACGGGCTGCTTTGATGCGCCCTACCTCTCTCAAAAATACCCAGACCAAGACAAACAGACATGTTCATGCACACAAATATTTGTCCTGTGTGGGAATCCCAATGAAACCCACGAGCGTCGATGTCAAAGTAACGAAACAACACGTTTCGCCACTGCGCCACCGAGCTTGTCGAAAACCTTAGGCGAAGATCTGTAACAAGGAGTCAAAACCTCTTCACGCTCAAGAACCTTGTGCTGTAGTCACCCTATTTTCAATTCATTCAATTTCTTTAAAATTTTAAATTTCGTTGTGGAAGCTAGAAAAGCAAACTTTTTTTTATAATATATGGCAATAGTGTTGGTACTACTTGCCAGTATCAATTTCTTTCTTAATTCTATGTTCCAGCTTCAGGAACTGAAAAAATACTTGGGAAGGGTACCTAGACCCAATCAACCCAGTTTAAATACCACCCGTAAAACGATAGTGATTTTTACAAGGTGTTCTTGATGAACTTTTCACGTGTTTCAAAAAGTGCATAAACGTGTTATTTTAATTATCACTGTATAATTTCACTAGCACTTATGTTACAAAATACTATCGAAATTGTCAAATAAAACTAATTTTATACTGAATTGTAAAAATTTCAAGTATAACAACCATGTCATTCGTCAAAAGCGCGGGAAGAAGTCCAAAAGCAAACTTTATTTGATAAAAATGTTTTTTCTTTGATCACAATCATCACTTAACTTTAGGCATAATAAATTAGTCATTTAAGTAACCCAGACTCTGAACTCGTGTTGACTTGTGTAATTATATTTGGTTAGTACATGCTCTTATCTTTAATTTAAATTGATAATAAACATACATTACACACATAAAACACATTATTAACATTGTACCTGTAAGTAATGCTTCCAATAACACTTTCTCCCCTTCCCGTACAAAACCATCATGCATAATGCAAATATTTCGTGTGTTGTTTATAGGTGTGGGCTGCATATTCCCCTTCTTGCCACTGCATATGCTGTCAGTGGGTTTAGATCGAGGGGAAGCTCGCTTGATATCTGCAGTTGCACCATGCATTGCACTTCTCGGTCCAGCGTTGTTGGGACCACTAATTGATAAGTAAGTATTAGTAGATTTTATTTAGGTAGATTAGTCAATAACTAAATTTACCAAAACTTATCTAAAAGGTCTAGGAGGTCTGATGGCGTCGCTCCATTTAAAAATCAGTGTCTTCGCCAAATCCTTAGGACTTCGGCTATACATCTATGGCTTAGGAAGTGGACCCCGCCAATCGTAATCGATTTGAAACAGGATAACGATAAGAAGAAGTCAATAATAAAACTTTAATTTACTTATGGAGTTTTCTTATTAATTATTAAGATAGGCTTTGCCTGCTAGAATTAGGCCACAATTAGTAGGGAATGCCCATCATTAATCAATGCAATACACGGCAATGCAATTTCAGAGTAAAAAGCTCATGGTACAGTGTGTAACAAAAAGGGGCTATCCAGCCAAAAGAAGATAAATAACTCATCAATACCTAAAAGTTATGTTACCAATAACTACATGCATACAACTAATTACTTCCCCTTACAAATATGATATCAATGTAACAATTTCTGTAGTCCGCCCTACAGAAATTGTTACACGCTGTGTGTCGCTGACTATTCATACATTTAGCAGCCCGGTTCACTCCACTCGATACATCAAATGTACGAAAACATATCTCTGTTCGGTATCTCTTGATGCAGTATAGACCTTACAGTACGATGAGTACCTATGCGTACATAGCGATATAGTAAAAATTTTGTCTCTTTCCAGATTGTCGGTAGGACGTGGTTCGACTGGCGGTACACCAGGCCCGAGCGGGTCAGGGCGCTTACTTCGCATCGTTACCGCTGTATGCCTCATATTAAGCGCTCTATTCTATGCTCTTCTGCTAGCTGTACCCTACACAGAGCGTCATGAGGTATGTAGTATAGAATTGTATATTATATAGTACATAAAAGTGTGTGCGTGTCAACTCCGACGTACGACTGGAGTTTACTCCTTACGATAATTACGTTATGTATCGAATAGAAAAATATATAATAATTAACGACGTGTGCTCCGCTGAACACCCGGACTGTGCCCCTGGTGGCAGAGCGGGTAAGTTTTGCATGATCCATAGTGTAGTGTAGTGTAATGGTTACACTACACTAACCCCTGTAGTCGTTAGGTGGTGCACACCTTCTATAATTATATGAATGTCTTCATTTTACCACTACTAAGGTTTGGAATTCATGATGACCATTTTATTTTCTAATAATTAATATTGTTCTACTTACATACAAAGCACTTCAAACAAGATAGTATTTCTACACTTTAATTTAATTGGATAGAGTCATTCATTACCGTGCATTTGTTATCATCAGTCAGAATGTTCAGTCATCAGCCGATGAAACCGAAGCACAATGCGGAGACTCTAGACGGAAATCTAGATGGGTATGACCTTGCACTTCTGATGGAATATCTAAATAGCATCGATCTCAATTTAGGACAATACAAAAGAATATAGAATAAGAATAATTAGAACTTATTACCGATATATTTCTTGGCGTTGAACTAGATCCAAGATGGATGGGCCCCTCACTTAAATAAGGTTGTTGCAGGTAGAGTCACTTACGCGGATTTCACGAACTGCGTGCGTTTGGTCTATTTCATCTACTTCCACAGTATTACGTTCACTTCGTTACACTTATCTAAATTTTGTACAATATATTTCGTGAGCTCATGAACAGCAAACTGGCGTGAAAAAAGCGAGTTACTACTACTACTTTCAAAGTAGTTCATGATACGTTTGTTCGAGATTTCTCAATATTTTGAAATTGCTAGTAAAATTGAAATAGGGCGATCATTACTAACACAGTCTCTGTCCCCGCCTTATACACCGAATGAATAATGGAATCTTTATAGTACACCGTTGTGAAAAACAGTCGTTGACTTAGAATTATTTTGTATTTCATAAAAGAGAACAAATCGCTTCCTTTAGAACATTAATTCTACGGAACCTCTAGGGAACTCTTCACAGAAATACCATATACTGTAAAACCAATGACTTCTCAGTATCTTTATATACATATAATTTTTCTGTATTATATGTATATAAAGATACTGTAGGTATTCATAAATATACTTTGCAGTAACCGTAAATATATTTTTGGACAGTCCTCTAAGTGATAATAACTTAATAATATAAAATACGTATTTAAGATACGTAAGTGCCCGGACGGAAAATGATGAAATAAACAATTTGAATTTAATAATACTAGTATTGCAAGCAATCGCATCGGTTATAGTTACGGCCACAGCTTCGTTTTTATTTTTTAAATTTACAGGACGCATGTTTGCGAATGGTATAAAAAACGTATAGAATCATGCCATGCCATATCTACATTTGTTCATATTTACTTGGCAGTTGTATTACACAGAATATTTTTTTCTACGTTAGCTTATTTTCACACTCATAAAAATGCACGATTGATCTAATTACAGACTTTGTTTACATAACATTCGTAAGATAAACCATAATTCGTGTTTAATGTCAGTAAAAATATACATTTTTGTTGTCAGGCGCGGCGACCCCGCGTTCTATTTATGTGCGATGAGGACAGCGCCTATGTCATGCAGGAGGTGTGCAAGGAGGATATGCGATGTAACCGCTGGACCGGTGAAAAGGTGCGTATCTGCTTCAACTACTATAGTACAGCCAATACAATGCGTTCTACGCCGGCCAGTCGACATTTGTCGACCGGCTAATGGGCGACTTCACCACCTCATTGCAAGTCCGAAAACATTGTACACAGCACGACATGCACAACTTTTTTGGCATTAGTTGCCAAAAATGATGTTTATGTGGGGAGTCGACGAGTTCAACGATTGTTGCGTGGGGACAAACATTATGTATGCATTTCCATGAAATTTCTGTCAATATTTTTGTTAAATTGTGTTTTTAAAAAAATATATCACAATTTCAATGCAAGCCATTTGCTTTGATGAATCGAATCGTGCTAACTAGTATCAGATTTTGTTAAGTTACTTTTTTTCTCTATAATACCGTGTTTTTGATACTCGTATGTAACATCTCGCTTTCTTGCAACCTGTGTTGATGATTTTGTGAAACGGTACAGAAGTGTGTAATAGGGAGTCGGGGAAACACGCGCTATTTGATTTGACCAGCGAGCGCGCGGTGGTAGAGTTGTTTGTCAGATGGTACCAACCCATTATCCGAGAGGTTGGTACCTACTATTAAAAATATAATGTACAGTATGACTAATCACAAGCCACATTTATATGGTAGGAACTAATACTTACTTAGTTGCATTTGTAAAAGTTTTTATCAAATAAATACGTATTTCATTTACTTGAATTCTCAATGTATATCGGGTTCGGGACAGGCGCACCACTCATTCCCACCGCCGCCGTGTCTCCTGTGTAGCCAGAATTAACAGCGGCGACCACCAAAAAAGCAATGAACAGTGAAGTTCATTGCTGTCCAAAACTACAGCTGCCTTGGAACTCACAACGAATTTAATCAGAAGAAATATGTAGGAGTAGGAAGTTTTGGAATTAACAATTCTCAATGTATAGCTAAATATGTAATTAATCAAACTACTGCCGTTAGCGAGCTATGTATATATTTTTTACTGAACGTCATTTGCGTTTGAAAACGTTATTTCCGTCCGAAGAAGAATTATTCGTTATATCGCGTGTACCTAAACAATTGTAACTTTAAAAACAAATGAATTACTTACACAGATAATTTCTTTGATATTAATCATTTCTGAAGCATTTATAATTCTAATTTAAGTCTAGTGGCTTATTACCAATGTGAGATGTTAGATGTTACACATCATGTGCAACCACTGTAAGGCTCGTTCGTTATTTTAGGTATATCATAAGTATTCATAACTTCATATTTATAATTGTTTTATAGCATTAAGTAGTTCAATAACTAAATACGACATAGCATTAAGTAGTTCAACAACTAAATACGACATAGCATTAAGTAGTTCAATAACTAAATACGACATAGCATTAAGTAGTTCAACAACTAAATACGACAATTACCAGCGGTTAGAATTTAAATTTTCCACTCGATGCAGGACATAACGTGATTCTCTTCTATCTTCTTATATATGCTATGTAATATTCTTCGCACAAAGGTATACAGAATTTTCGTTAATGTGGCGAATTGTGATTCAGTTATTATAATTTTTAAGTATTCTGTATATAAAACACAACCATGACTAGCAGACACACTAAACCGAAGGAACTAGACTTAAAATGTGGAATAACGTAGGTAGGGATGTACCAAATAACAGAGGATACTTTAGTAAGTTAGGTTTAGGTTACTTCTATTACTTTCAAGTTATTTTACAGAGCGGTGTGCTGGCGGTGTCATTCTGCGAATACGGCTGTGCGGACGAGAACATGACTTGGGTGAAGCAGCCGTTCACCACCACGTCTACTACCACCACCATTAGCCCCAAGTACAACAGCGTCGCTAACGCCACTGTACGTACTTACCATACATTAGCATACAAAGCCATTGAAGAGATCCCTGGCCCAACTGCTTTTTACAATAGTTCCAGCGAATGCAAAACTGCTTATAGGTACTATGAGGATAACATACTTTGAAAATCAATCAATGTATCATAAGTCTAATATCTTTAAATATCGGAATTCAGATTTCAGTATGATCTAAGTACTATGCTTTGATTATTTACCAGTAAATAATTAAAGGTACTATGGTTACTAGATAACTGATAAACATACGTAAATACTTACTTGTAATACATGGAAAACACTCAGGACAGGCTAAACATATTTTTTATGTACACCAAATATTTGCCTTGTGTAAAAATCAATACCTTAATATCATATTATCACTGCTAACTAATTACGATACACAGAAAGCTTCAGCCAAATAACAACTCAGTAGAGGGTTGTTGTGTTCCTACGGATGAGTGGGGTCACCAGTAAGCTCTTATGGAGTTGCTTGCAGCAGAGGTTGCATCGCGCGAGTGATACTTAATGTATTGCGAGCGTTCTATACTACGGTAACCGCTTTACATCAGTCTTGTATGCAATCAATCTTGTATGCCTCCCGACGTCGCATAAAAAAAGTCGGCCAAGTGCAAGTCGGACTCACGCACGAAGGGTTCCGTATCTATAATAATGGCAAAAAAATCACGTTTGTTGTATGGGAGCCGCCTTAAATATTTATTTTATTCTGTATTTTAGTATTTGTTGTTATAGAGGCAATAGAAATACATCATCTGTGAAAATTTCAACTGTCTAACTATCACGGTTCATGAGATACAGCCTGGTGACAGACGGACAGCGGAGTCACAGTAATAGGGTTCCGTTTTACCCTTTGGGTACGGAACCCTAAAAAAGATGTAACAGTTCCATCTGGTTTAGGTTCATTTCACTTATGTAATGAACCTATTTCTCGGCCGTTGGTTCTTATTAATCTTTAAAACAGAACTATAATTATATCGTAAAAACTATAATATTGAATAATATTATTATTATTATTCAATATTATATTTTTTATATATTAATATTAATAATTATAATTTACTCTTATTTTGCATTATATTGCAATAATTATATTTATTGTCACGATTTTCTATGTTTGTTTGTTAAGTTCCATATATGTGTTATTAATCAAAATAAGCAGTACCAACTCTACCTGCTATAATCTAAAGAAGAAAAAAATCTACTGTTTAATATAGGCGTTTTGGTTCGTGACAATCCATTTCTTTTTCGTGATATATTCATTGACATAAAATATTTAATTGTTCTCAGATTACTATAGAGCCAGCTTATGAGGAGGACGACGAACAGTATGAAGAATTTCCCCCTCACCTATGCTACAACGGCAACTGCATTGTGTACATGCAACATGAACAACGACTGCGGATCCCGTTGGCACTCATCGCGCCAGAACCGCCGCTGGACAACGACACCGCCGACGCTGACTGGTGCACTTACCGAACAAGTGAGATATTACATACGAATAGTCACACATCAACCCTCACTCATCCCACTGCAGGGATACGGGTCTCCCTTCAACCGAAAGGGTTTAGAGCATACTCCACCACGCTGCTTAAATGCGGATTGGCGAAGGCCAGTGTTTTGAAGCCGCCCGAGTGCCGCTGACTTAGCTTAACGACTGTCATCTATCGACAACAGCCGGGGCCGACGGCTAATCATGCCCTCCGAAGCACGGAGAAACTCAAGGCTGCGGTCGACGTTGCTTAACTTATGTGTTCGGTTAGAATGACAAGCGCAACAACGCCATCGAGCTCTCGAATACGAACAGTACTTTAACACTGTGTAGAGTTCTTACATATACAAAGGCAATTGAAAGATGTACATATGCGGATTGATCAATGACGACGAAGCACCGCTCGTTGCTGACTGGTGCATTTACCGAACAGTAGTGATGCAATTATAAACGAGGAAAACGTCGTGAGGAAACCTACATGTCCAGGAAATTATATTTCGAATGACGTGTGACCTAACCTAAGAAAGATCTGGTTTTCCCTCTGGGTTTTGGGAGTCTGACGGCAGTCGCTCCATCTAAAAATTATTATCTTTGTCAAATCTTTAGGCTTAGCTAGCGAACCCCGCCAATCCTAATAAGAAGTCTGACGGCAGTCGCTGCATCTAAAAATTATTATCTTTGTCAAATCTTTAGGCTTAGATAGCGAATGGATTAGGAAACGGGGCAAGAAGAAGAAGAAATGATGCAATTATAAACGAACTGTGCCTTATAGCACTGTAAAGGATCCACCCTTTCTTGCACTAAGGTATAAATCAATATAAATAAACATTATGTCTTCCACATGCCGAGTAAAATCGACACGTGGAAAGTCGTTCATGTTCATGAGCTGCACAAGTAAAAGGTAAGTGGAATTGGCATCCAATTCCAGATCATCGCGAAACACCTCACCGTGTTTGAATCCATCAGGATTATTGCGCATCCCGCCTCTGCTGCACAAACCTAAACCAAAAGTTAATATACTCCTGTTTAGATCTTTTGTACGTAATCCGTAATGATAAAGACGGGCGCGAAGGAGAAACCCTCATATTATATTACAAAAGGTTTATAGAACTGCAGATTTCTAAGCGCCTGGAAAGATGCAGACGTAGTTAGCATCCCGAAACCAAGCAAATGCCTAAATAACCCTCCCTCCCTCCCTCCCTCCCTCCAATAAAACTCCCTGTAGGCCCATCAGTGTCTTCAAATACCCGGGAAAATAGTCTATGAATGTATCATAGCCGTTCGCTTCAAAAAGTTCATTAAACTTAGAGATATTTAAGAGAGGTAGTGCGCATGAAAAACCTGGGGAAGTACCTCCACCTTACAGAAAACCGACGCCAAATAACAACTCCCTAGAAGGTTGTTGTGTTTCTGCGTGTGAGTGAGATCACAAGACTGCTCCTAAGGAGCAGCAGAGGTGGCAACGCGCGAATGATACTTAATTTATTGCAAACGTTCATAGGCCACGGTAACCGTTTTACATCAGGTGGGCCGTAGGCTTGTATTCCACCTGAAGTTGTATTAAAAAATAAAAGTCTGTGACGAGCATTTTAGGGTCTGTACTGTCCCGGTGTCGTCCTAAACTCCAGAATGTTATATAATATTTACAGATGGTCCGTCGAAGTGCGTGGTGCCGCCGAAGCGTCTAGCTCAGCTCAGCACGGACGATTGCCGGCCGGCCGTGCGCTGTCTCGTGCTGGACCCGTACGACGAGCCGGACGGTGTACTGGCCGACGCTGAGTGCCGCCTGGTTCTTGGAGACCCCACTTACACGTTCTCCACCTACTTCGTAATAAGGTTACTTTTTTAGTACTTACTCGTTCTTTAATGTTTCGTATTTAAACGAAAAAAGCGCACGGTTTATACATCAACTCGCTATGACTGTCACCGACGACGGTGTTGCAAACCTGTCCTTAGGTTACGGTAACTACCATTGTAGAATATAGAATATCCCCCTTTAACCGTTGCTGAAGAAGTAATAGCATTGAAATTGTATGGAAGCCATCCCTGAATGTTTAGGTTAGGTCATACATTATTTATTACAGATATTTACACTATAAAGCTATAACTGTTTTTCATTAAGATTCTATCATTTGTCTTTTTTTATTACGTCTATGAACCAGGTTAACAATATTTCAATCACGATGATCTTCGATCACTCGAAAGTAAATCATTGTTCGTTTTATTTAGTGGGCTATAAAATGAAAGCTAATTACTTTGCAGAAATAGGAATTAGAGTAATAACAGTAAAACAATGTAATATAAATTAAATAATAACAATAAAACATCGTGATGTCTCACCTGACTATTTACAAAATGATCAGAAACTCTAGAAAGTATTGTTTCAGTAGGTATCGATCATTTTTTTTTAATAATTTTATGAAGGTTCTATTTCCACTTTGTAGGTATATATGTATACTTAGTAATTCTGGCGGCATTGGTTTCATACTAATTTGATTTTTATATATGTTTGTTCATGTCACCACTACTAAATCAAAAGTTCAATTGTATGTGAAGCGAACGAAGTGTGCAACAACTGAGTCATGTGGCGCTCGGTTCTATCTGCCTACCGTACAAAATGTGCCCTGACATTTGTTCAGCTTAGACGGGTTGCTATTTAGTTAGTACATTTGTAACTTTGTACACTTGTAATTGTAACAGGTGAATGCTCAATTATTGTTTCCGTATTCCATTACCAGAGTCCTGGCAGACATCTGGCCATGCGCGGCGCTAGCACTGCTCGGCGCGGCGTGCGTTATCGCGACACGAGAGACTTCCTTGGGTCGCGGTGACGTCGGTCGTCAGCTGGCCTTCGGCACCCTGGGCTTGGCGGTGTTTCCGCCACTGGCCGGCCTCGCCGCTGACTCCATGCCGGAGAACCCCTACCTCGTGCCTTTCCTCATGCATGTCATGTTTATGTTAATCGGCGCGTTGATACTGCTCTGTGACAAGTGAGTATGTTAGTTTTTATTTTTGTTATACTATTCGGGTAGCCTTCAATCTCACCTGTAGTCAATAGTCTCGCTTTCACAAAATTAGGTTTTGTTTCTCTAATCGATCAAGCCCACCGAAACAAATAAGGCGATAATAACACTTAACTAGGCGCTAGTTAAGTTCAAAGCTGGAATAGATCATACTACCTGATCGACGTCAACAATAGTAGTGCATTATTCACTTTATCACAAACAGAGGTATAAATGTTTCATTAGCGACAGTTCAAAGCGATTTTATTAGCTCTCTGGCCATTTTCATTACCTACACGTTCCGATGATCAATTTTGTAATCTACAAAGATGTAAATGGAAATTTTAATTCAAGTTGTTAAGTATTTTAAATTCCCAAATCTTGGTTGTAAGTTAGGAGAACAAATAATTTCAACAAAGCCAATTTATTACTTTGTAACCTGCGCACTAGAGAATCACTTCATACTACGAATTATTTGCTTTGTACAGTGTAGGTACATAATAAACTACGAGATATCCTGTTAGGGTAATGTGAAGGCACTTCCACAACTACTGGTGGTCTTTATTGATCGAACATCTCGCTATGTTCACGTCTCTGTCTGATACAAGAGGTACCTTGCAGAGCTTACAGAGACGTCGACATTTTCTATCCGTGGTTACAATATCACCGTATAATGTTTACCATTCCTTCGCGATCTACAAGTACGCAATATTCCACTAATTGTATTCACTCTTAAGAACTTGCCTTCCATTAGTGATAAGTATCATGGAAAAACGTAGAAAAGATCTTTTGCGTGACAACAAACCATATCGCAGGAACACGCAATGCTAAAAAATATTTTCAAATTGCCTACACCTGCACGGTTCCGCACCACGAATCGCGTGGGGTGCGCTAGCATGTACTACCTACACACAAGCATCTACATACGAAGAAGCACTTTTATATCGCAGTATACTAACCTATTTGCAAAACAATAACATTTTTAGGCCCCTCACCCACGGCGACTTTTTGTAGTGATGCTGTCGCGCGTTTCGATCGACAAGATATGTTTAAAAAAAACATAAATATGGTTCTTCAGTGCATGTGTTGAACGTTTTTTGGAATTTTCTTAAAATCAGTGTTATTAATAAAAACAAAATAAGGGCGCCACTTAGCTTTATACGCCCTCTTGAAGCCGATTCCAATGGCAGTCCAAATCCATTTACGAAATATTGAGTAAAATTTCGTAATCTCGAATTTAATATTAACTTTGTAAACTGTTAATTTTGTAACAAACAAAATTTATCAGAAGGTGACGTCAGGAGCCCAAGAAACCGGCGAGTGTGCATTAAAAGAGGTATGAATATTAAAGAAGCGAGTGAGATGTCTAAGGACCGCGTCTTATGGCGCTCGGTTCTCTCTACCTACCCTACAAGGGACATGTAGTATACCTAGTACCTACGGCCATAAATTCTGATACAAATACACAAATACAAATACATTTTTTATGAAGTAATGTAATCTTAATAAAACTTATATGTAGGTACATATTTATGGAAGTCTCAGCAAGAAATAAAAAAATCATTCTATTCGAAATAGCCACCTTCGGCTTTGATACAGGCCTTTAATCTGTTTGGCCACGAATCTATGGATTAACGCACTGTTTCCACGGAAAATTTAGCCACTGCTTGCTCCAGAGATTTCTTAAGAGGCATAAGCACCATTTCGAGCAGGTAATGTCCTCTAAAACTGATCATAATTTGTAGCATAAGGGGTTCAGATTCTTCAGTTCTTATAAAGTCCGGAACGTTGGTTTCGAGCCAGGCAGGTCGTGCCTTGTGACCAGGTGCAGAGTCCTGCTAGACAGTCGACGGTACATTTTTAAAAAGTGTATGTATGTATATCTTCACGCCAGGTCCCTTGCGGGGTAGGCACAGAGAACCGAGCGCCATAAAACGCGGTTCTTACACACTTCACTCGTTTCTTTCACATTCATAGCTCTTTTCATGCACGCTCGCCGGTTCCTAAGGCTCCTGACACGACCAATTTGGTCATGATAGGTTAGTCTTGGCCTTCCTCGGCTCCTACATCCTTCTACTTTCGCATTGTAATCTGTTTCGTCATTCTTTCATCTTGCATTCCTTCTATATTGCTATATTATTGGATATTTCTGTGCCTTTCACCTGCGTATAGGGACAGAAGGCATTTTGATCGATCCACTCTCTTCAACTGTGGGAATTAATTTAGGGCATTTTTATACCTATCCTTTATTTCTGTATATCAATCAACAATAAGCGCCGAGCTTCAGGTCTTGTTTTGGTACGAGTATATACGACAGAGTCCTAGCGGAAATCTTCATTAATTGCGATAAGATTTTTTTCCCTAATGGGGTTTTGGCGAATTCTGACTTAACAGCATTTGTAGTTCTAACAGTACGCGTTCGCACCAATGTTTTATGGTCTTCAACGGAGGGAGTGTTGGCATATCTGTCGATAGTACGATATGCGAATATACGGGTGATACCAAGTTTTTGAAGTGACTTGAATATGACGGACGGCTCAATACCCACTTCGTGCAAGGCAATCACTGCAATCATATTTTCTTTAACACCCCATTCCATATCGTGTTTATCATATTGTAATTTGATAAACAAGATAAAAATATGTAAAAGGGCGGGAAATCGAAAGAAGTTTTTAACATAATAAATGCGTTCCAAATTGAAAATAATTAAAGAGTTGAAAAAAAGAAAAGTTTCTATGTAACCGTATTTATGGCCAGACTAATGAGGTTAGGTTAGGTTATATACATTTATACAATTTTCCAAACAAAAGATTTAATTTCATAAATAGTTTTTGTCGTCAATCGGTTCCTAAGATTATATAACCTGACCGTCAGTTGGCATAATCTTTGTTATTATACCAGATTATATTGTCGTTGTTTAAGAGTTTATTTCTATTTCCAATACATTTTATTTGGTGTTAAAAGTATGTTTAAAAAGTATGTTGTATGTTTTCTGTGACCACGTAGGCACATGCCGCTGTCGACCCCGGAGTGGTGGTGGCACACGGCGACTGGTGCGCTAGCCATGCCGATGAACGCGGTGCGCCGCTACGGCGCCGAGACCGCTGCTATATTCGCAGTCGTCGCGCTGCTCGGCGTGCTGTGGAGCGGTATCGACTCATATCTGCCTTGGTAAGCTAATATTAGGCACATGTGAAACATAGTAAAAAACTATAGGTAGGTATTGTAAATAGCATAGAACACAATATCTCTGTCGATCCCACTTTATCTACGTAAAAATTGTTTTCGTCTTTTTCTTTTTTATTTTAGCCTACTTGGAAAAAGTAGATGAAACTCCTTTCTCTTGACGTATTGTGTAGGCATAGGTACGACATACTAATATCATTGGCATTTATATATTTATTTTGAATAGGTAGCCAAGAGACAAAGAAATAATTCATTTAAATTCTTGGCTTACAATTAAATGCCAAGACGACAAAGATGGTACTTGAAAAAGAGGAAACCATAAGATAACACTAGAATTGCGATTGATTATGTAGTGTTGAAATAAGTAAGTATGGGATTGTATATCTTGCATGCACTTTTAGTAGGAATGGAAGGTCACCAATGATCTGGAAAGGCCAGTGCGTCCATGGAATGCGGCGCTGATTCTAAGATCAAAGTATGGAAGCGTGAGTTACGTTTGGCAGAGAGAGCATAGTAAAAGTAAAAAGTAGTTAAACGTGGTGCAGATGCGAACGTTGCGCAAAATACTATAAATATTTTTCATCTCTTTTTCTTTCCTAATAAAGCACAGGAAACAGAATTAATATTCAATTTACAGATTGAGAATGTGGTCATGATCTCATAAAAATCACATATCAGGTACCTACTGTGTATCGCAGTGGATACCCTGGCACTATTGTCAATAGAGAATGCATGAAAAATTTTTAGGACAGATTTTAAAAGAGGAGATATAGACAGGAAGATATCTCAAAGTATTGTTTTTCTACGATAATTAGTTTGTATGTATGGATTTCATCTAATAAATATTTGCTGTATTTTCGCAATTCAAGCATTCACATTGATGCTGTCATAGTAAAATATGTTCAAAATGTGACAATGATTCATATTATGCTACGAATAAATTTTAACACCTAAACTAAACTAAAAAAGCTACAAAAAACTGAACTATAAAAAATGATTTTTGTTTTACTTTTTATGTGATAGTTGTGATTTAAAACGAAAAATAAATTTCAGGCATATTGTGCTTTTAGTATCTGTACCTCTGTCACAGTCACAGAGCAGTGTCTTTTGAATAAGAATAACCGAAAGAGTGACCGTAACATACACTTGAAATTTTAACATAGTGTGTATTAAACTACGGCCGCTATAACAATCTGTACATACATACATACATATAAATAAAATTGAAGTGTCTCTGTGATTTCAAAATAAAGCCTTTATCTTAAGCTCATATTGTTATTTTCACATTACCAATTACCCATTTTTAACTTTTTTGTCTGTCTGTCTGTCTGGTTGTTTGTCCGGGCTAATCTTCGAAATAGCTGAACCGATTTTGACGGGACATTCACTGGTAGGTAGAGGATTGTTTGGAGCAGAATATAGGATACTTTTTATCCTGTAAATATTTAGGGTTACTGCGTAAAAAATGAAAAACTGTTAAAATTAGGGGGAAATATCTTCTCCTGCGGGGGGACTTAGCAATTTTATTTTTATTATTTACATAGAATACATATTTTTGTGACATAAAATAACTACGCATTTTTTATGTAATAAAATAAACCGAAAGAATTTGAGGTCTATAGAGAAATAAAGGCTACTAAAAGCCCAAATCTCATGCGTACGAAGCCGCGGGCTTCAGCTAGTAAATAATAAAGTTTAAAATGAGGATCTGCATACAAGAAAGGTGTTTTTCCCGGCATTTATTTTTTAAAAATGTGTAGAGTTGAACATTGTATGGTGGTACGGTATACATCTATGTGAGTACGACTCCCGGTATTTGATCTGTGGATAAACATTATAGTTGTTTACGGTACAAAACGACTACATAAACAGTAGTATACAAAATTTACACAACTGTTATTCATATGTATTAACTAAAGTTAGTATAGGTATTCCTTTAAATATGTAGCAGCAGTAATATCCCAGTAGATAAAGAGCTATCAGAAGGTGATGTCAGGAGCCCTAGAAACCGGCGAGCGTGCATGAGAAGAGCAATGAATGTTAAAGAAGCGAGTGAGATATGTAAGGGTCGAGTCCCGTGGCGCTCGGTTATCTCTGCCTACCCCGCAAGGGATTTAGCGTGAAGTTATAGTAGTAGATAAAGAGCCGGCCAAATTGACAAACTGGTCGCCGGTGCGAATCCTGGCATGTACCACTAAATTCGTGTTCTCGGATTGACCCTACGACGCGTAACCTTACCTGGGAAAGATCTGGTTTCCCACCGGGTTGTGGACGTTTGAAGGCAGTCGCTCCATGTAAAAATCCATATCTTCGCCAAATCCTTAGGCGTAGGCACAGACCTCGCCAATCCGATCCGGGAAACGCAAAGATGAAAAAATCTTTTTGAACGTGTTCTAGAATTTGTCATCATTACAGGACGATAATGGATTTGAACAAGACCGTTTCCGAATTGAACACCACGGTCTTCACTATGAACGATGATACTGCGACAAAAATAGGACTAACAATGACTGCGGGTGCCTTACCAGCGGTGCCTGCGCTTCTCTGGGCTGAAGCTCTGGTCGACTACATCGGACATTCCAATGTATTCATCACTGCGTTTACTTTCTACTGCTTGCGATACACTGGTGAGTGGTAGATTATAATCGGCGAAAGCTCCTAGAAGGGCCTAGGCTAACAAAAGAACTGCCGCGCCTTTACTTTATCTCAGTAGGTACGTGTATTACCCTTTACTCTAGCATATTGACCCTTGGAAATAAAAAAAAAATCGAAGGTGACTTATATAACTTAGAGAGGGATCAGTACCATCTTACTGGACGACATATTCGCATGAACGTGTGTTAAATATGATGAAAGACAGATTTGGCACAGTTACATACCTGTGGTAAAAAAAATTATTGAGAGAGTAGGTACGTGACTTGTACTTGTTTCTGCGAGTGGGTGTGAAACCAGAAAGAACTGGATATGTTGCGCCAGCAGTGGATGGCAACGTATCTAACGTTTCTCTTCTAAGTTACAACTGTTCTTGTCAAGTTTGTTCGTTGTTGCAAGTTACAGTATTATATTTCGGCGGTGAACCCATTGGCTGGTTACCTCTTGATAGATATAGCATTAAAAATTTGTTTGACAAACAACTAAGCTCTCCTTATAATCTTATTACTTTAAAGAACTTTAAACGAACTATTTTTATATATACATATTTTGTATATCAGTTTTAACGATTTGTATCAAATTTTGTATAACGTTACACAAAAAAAGCACAAAAAACGAAGCTCGGTTGGCTAATATTATTATTCATTTATCAGTCACAGTTTCAGTATCAAACATGTAACTACTAACTAAAGACATAGGGAAACTAATTTTTAACTATATTTCTATTTCATTTTTTAGGTTTAGCTTACAGCACGGACTACTCCTGGATAGTGGTTTGTGAGATCTTGGAAATAGTTACTCTGAGCCTGGTATGGGTGACAGCTGTGCTGTATTTTAGACATCTCGTGCCCCGCAAGTACACTGCCACTGGCCAGGCTTTACCCGTCATTGCGCACTTCTGCATCGGTGAGTTTACTAGAATTGTAGCAAAGCATCTCATTAATGTGCATTTTATCGTAAAATCTAACCTGTGGATGTAGAAGCCCAAGTAGGCTCACCTACCACGGCCAAATTGGTGGAGTTTTCTCTTAAGATGATATCAGGAGCGTGCATGAAAAGAGCTTTGAAGGTTAAAGAAGCAAACGAGGTATGAAAGAGCCGCGTATTGGATACATTAGAATTGAATTAGATTCTTGGCGCATGTCCTGAAATTAGCCCCAGATTGGTTTGGGACATGCCCGCCACTCATTCCCACCACTGTGTCTCCTGTGTAGCCAGAATTAACAGCGGCGGCCACCAAAAAGGCAATGAACAGTGAAATCCATTGCTGTCCCGGGGATTAAACTACAGCTGCCTTGGAACTCACAACTAATTTAATCAGAATAAATTAGTAAGAGTAGAAAGTTTTCTAATTGACATCCCCTCTTGGCAAAGTCAGAGACAGCAATTTGAAAAATAAGGCATTAAAAAACCTCAAAGAGATGGCTAGTCAAGTGAAGCTCAACTGCCATGCACCACGATTTATCAGATATCTAACACTATTGGGACCTAAATTGTGAGTTGTTACCTACCCCAGATTGGTTTGACCTTGATGATCCTCTGTTTAGTTTGCACTATTGGTGAGTTTGCAAGAGAGCATTATTCCATAAAAGTCTCGTAGTGCCTGCTAAATTCTTACCACTATTTTTGCAGGAGTCAAAGTGCCTCTAATCGTCATTTTGTACACTTCACTCAAGCTGACTCCTGACAATAAGATACCATCATTTTGGACATAGACCGGTCGCCAACGTTCGTGTGCAATTCACGGTTGTAAAAATACTTAGGTATAAGTTCCATATACAGGTCTGCATGACCTAAGTGACCAGTTATTTAGTGTTAAGTAAATCTGTGATACTCAGGTCGATGCATCGGCGCTATAGTGGGTGGCATAGTCGGTGTTGAGCCGGCGCTTGACTCAGCACGAAACGTGTACCGGGCGCTGGGCGTCGTCTCGCTGCTGGCGGCAACTGTATATCTAGCTCTCTATCACCTGTTGCTCGCTCCACGCTGCGCTGCGCAACCTGTCGCCCCACCACAACATCTGCTCCAAGGTATCAACATCCGTAACACGTATTTTTACACGGATACAGGTCTCACTTCAATTGGTGATTTTTTAGTGTATGCCAGTCAATGGCTTAAACTACTGACATTCTTAAGATTGTCATCTACCTGCCTACACCGATACTGAGTGTTCTCCAGAGGAACCCAAAAAAAATAACTTATGCAAAGTATTGCTGAGGACAACTTTCCTGGACTTAACTATTCCTCTACTAAACCGCAACACAACCGGCGCATACAGAGTCAGGATTCACGATTGAGTCATTGGCTGCCAGCCTAGATATAGCAAATATGTTCGGGTTGACTGCCATTGGGATCTTATATCGAAGTTTTAATTTTACGGACTAACCCAGGGTTTATATAAATGTGTACCAGCTTCTTGTTTAGCAGATGTACAAAAGCCGTTATTGATATAGATGTACTGTACTGTCCCAGACACTGTTTCTGCTGCATATCAATAATTTAATGTTAATTGATAGCATTAATTGCTATGGGGGCGACAGCACTGGGGTGCTTATTATGCAGGCCGTGCTAGTACGAGTATTTCCCGATTACTTGTGAAGGAAAGCCGCAAGCAAATTGTCTTGTCTGAAATTTAAATTACTACGGCATCCATGTGGAATGACTACCTACATCATGAGGTTATTTAAAAAAGGCATGAACATGTTTTATATGGTTAGACAACGCACTTATTCTTCTGGTGGTGCAAGTGTCCATATGCTGTAGGAATTGCTTACCTTTACCTTGTTTGCCGAATTAGTGATACAAAAAATAGCCATAACGATGCGTAAGACTGTCTCGCATTAACAGGAGAAACTTCATTTTCTATAAACATTTGGCACATAGTTGTAGGTGGAAACGATCCTCCCGCTCTTTCCATTGCCAATTCCAAATCTGAAGAATAAGCATTCCAATGCTTATCTGATCTAGAACAGAGGCTGGTTTCACTACCATAAAAGCCACATTATAAGTAGGTATCTACGCTCCTGCTTGCTATTTTTCTTTCTTATAACGTTATAACTAAGTACTTATTTGATTTTATCGTGCTGCTTATCCTTGTAATACTATATACTGCTATCTTTTTTTGCATACATGTTGATGTAATGTTTTGTATTTATCCTTAAAGCTTGCACTGTGGATGGACAGCTTAATGTTAAAGGTATTCCCATTAAGTATAGAATGCATTAAGAAAGCTTAAGCAATATCTGTCATTCATTACGACCTCAGGCCTATGTCTGGGTTAAATTTTGAAGAGGTTTAATTTTCTAAAACAGTAGGTATAATTTCCTCACTAAATATAGTTTAGTTAATAATAGAATTTTATGTTCATTCATACAAAAGAGCTCTTGAATTTACGAAAGAATAAATGAATGGCTCAAATTATTATTCCGTTTGCCTACTACTATTATCTACTACTACTACATCAGCTTGTTTAAGGAAGTCTAAGAGGGAGATCTACGAGTAGTGTGTGTTGTTAGTCCTTCCTCCGTGTGATAGGTTCCTACTAAGTTATTCGGCTGAAAAATCGATAAATTTAGTTTAGTATAACATGGTATTAAAGTTGTTCATTATGTTACAGGTTTGAACACGAACGGCGCGTCCAACGGCACGTATTCCCCGATGAGGGTGTACCACGAGGAACGGTCGCGGAAGGGCCACTTCCGTTACTGACTTCGTTTTACTTGTTATGTTTGTTAACGTCTCTTTATAGGTCACATAAAAGTTCTCGACTAGCATTATATTTTAACATTTCATCTTTGTAGCAATAAGTTCAGTATTGTGATATAATTTGTGCTTTTTAACTAATTACTATATCATGTTATTGGTATCTACTTATATCTCTATTTATTTCAGAAACTATTTCTGATTAAAGTCAGTGAATTGCATTTTTGTACAATACCTATTATTTAACTTTTTAATAAATGTAGCGATTGCTTCGCTGTTTATACAGTATTTTATTTTAAGACACGATGTCTTCAGGTGTTCGTCTAGCATTTTCCCATCGTTATTCATATTTAGGTATCACTAACACAGCTGTCTAAACAATTTTTGGCACAAAATGTTCAAAGATATTACCGACCTTGTAGCAGCATGACACATACAGTAAGTACATGTAATTGTTTAAACAATTGCACTCCAGACCTCCTGGGTAGCCCACGAGAGAGTAATTAGTAGTCGTATTAGTGATCCCACTGCCTACGTCGCGTTTACAAAAAACAGTATATAAAAACGTAGGTAGATTTTAGTTGTCATGTCCTATTTTACGAATATTTGCAACTGCATATTTTTCCACTTGGAAGGGCCATGCGCAAAGTCTCTCAAACGTCCGAGAGTCTAGATCACGTATTCATGTATTCCCACAAACTATTTTGTCCGATAACAGATCACAAACTGTGGAGTTATGAGGAGCTATATTCGCAAAGTACAACTTTTCTCTGATAGATACGCTTGGTAACCACTTCACTGTCCAAAGGGAAAGAGGACAATAAAGGCATTTTTATTTGTGAATAATTTGCACCTGGTTTTTCTTCATGTGGTCATGTTGGTTCAACAGGTATTCTGGTTGGCGACCTTAATACCTTTATGGCCATTTTGCTCAGAAAAATACCTGCTCCTGTGAATAGTGTACGAAGCCATTCTTAGTGATATAATATTCAACAATTTTGAGAATGTAGAAGACATCAGCTTTGACTCAAAATACAACATGTAAGTACCTATAGAATTTCTCGATACTTATCCTTTACCAATGTAAAGAAAGTGTTTCATAAAGCAATAATGCCATCTACTTATGCGTGATATTGAATTTGAAGTCGGATAAAATATAGAAATCCAGCTAAAAACAGTGATGCAACATTTTTTTTAATCTAAACTAGCACTGAAATATGTAAAATGTAGTGCAGAATAGTCTTTCCTGGTTCATGAATTGGTAGACACGGATTCACAATTTCTACTTAAAATTAAGTATCTGGATCAGACACATTATTGATCGAACAGACAAAAATATAATTTTAAACAGTCACGGTTGTTTCATAATCTATGTACCTAAATGTTACAGTAGTCGTCATGCAATAAAATGGCGTCTACTGCGCAGGTAACATTCAATAAGAAAAAATAATTAGTTATAAACTACGAGATTATTTATTTATTTTATGTAAATAAATACCTAATATCTTAGACCACCTATACTGTACTATAATACATGCAAGATTAAATAGAATATTGTTTTACACTGTGTATTATACATGTAATTTTTTAATGTTATATGTCTGTATGACATAGTATAATTAAACAAATAGACCGACTCGACCCCTGAGCGAAGAATAATAGCCTAAACACGTAGGGATGTCGCTTATAGTTTATACAATCGTCAAAAATGCATTGTCTATCTATATACAAAACAATTTTCCCCTGTAGGTGAATCATCAGGTATCTATAATACAAAGCTTTTTTTAATTATTTTTTGTACATAGACCAGGAGCTGACTATTGTATTGAAGTTATATACTCCTTTAGGCGCGTTATGAAAAAATGATGAGTAAAATTTTAAGATACTGTAACACAAAAGTAACAAGTTGAAGCTGCTCCCTAAACCGCTCGTTAAGTCACGAAAAAAATGCTCAAAACTGCAGCCAAATAACAATTCGCTGGAGGGTTATTGTGTTCATGCAAGTGAGTGACGTTATTACCTCACGGAAAACTGCAGCCATATAACGTCATGTAACGTCACTCGCCTGAACACGACATCCCTCCAGGGATTTGTTATTTAATGATGCCAGAGAAGTATAACTTCTCACGCGCGTACATAAGTACACGCACCCATTTTTTTTACACTAAACTTTTACTTTTTCATTTATTACACTTATCAAAATTATAATCTTTATATTCGGAAATTTTATATTTTTACAATAGCCTAAAATGATAGGCATTAAAAGTAATTTTTTGTGTTAGAAATTTGTGATTTTATAACAAAATTACACATTTGATACAAAAAAAAAACTTTTTACTTTTTAGCAATCTTTACGAATTTGTAGTTAAAGTAGGTAGGTACAAATTATTACGAGCGGGAGCGCAGCGGCGGTGCGTGCGTGGGCAGGTGCGGTATTAAGCACGGCGTAGCCACGACTGGCGTACCTTTAGCAGCGATAAATTTTGTCTGTGCTGCGTGCGACGACGCATACGTACGGGATGGTACGGGCGCGCAAACATACAAACCGAACGCGGTGCGTGTCTATGAAGATAACCTACTTATTTGATTTTACTATGTCTATGATGTCTATACTATTTTAATGTAATAAAGCTGAATTTAGTTGTTAGTTTGAACGTGTTCTCTCTCTGGAATTCTGAATCTCTGGAACTCCTAGTCGGGTTTGAAAACTTCATTTTGCGTTTGATAGATATTGATGCGATAGATGATTTTGTATTTGCCATTCTTTACAAATGTTTATAGGCTATTTAACATTACGCTGCGACCATTCCGAAACGGCAAGTAAGACTGCGAGATACGGCAAGTATAATCTATTTAAAATAAATTTTCTTCTTCACGCTTCGCTTGAAGGACTCCATACCATATTGTAGGAAGGAGGAAACATTTAGTTTCACTATTTATTTATTACACCAATTTACATAAACATTTTATAAAAACAATATTAATGCATTTTATAAACCACTGAGGTTTGACGCAAATGCAATGATATCACTACATCAAGACACAGTCATGTAATAATTACCTACAATGTAAAATAAGAATAGTATAGAATAGTGCGTACTTAACTACAACAATGAGATTCATCGGTGACCGGGCAAGTACGTTCGACGACATATATTAGGATATAAGTGAGTAACATAAATAATACATACACAAACAATAAGCAACTAAGTATACGGTAAATATGAATTATAATTTAATTAAGATTTATTGTATTGCTGGTAATAATAATAATCATGTAGTATAATTAGTTTGTTTTCAAGTTCTTAAGTGAAATTAAATTGTTTTGACTACTTAAATTGTCTAAAAAGTACTTTTTTAATTTATATTATTCCTAACAAGATTTTTATTTAAATCAGGTGGTAGTTTATTAATTAAGCGCGGTACAATGTAACGCGTCGTTCTCTCGCCGTACACGTTGGTGGCGCGTGATGTTTGCAGCCGGTTTTGTGCTATTGCTCGTGTGAATACAGCGCATACCACTTTACGATGAAAGTAAAGTTTAAAATAATTTTCTTTTAACATAGTATAGTGTATTTTTTGGTGAATTGGTAAAATTTTAGTGTTTAAAAAGACTCAAATCATCATTCTGATATTGTAATTTAACTTGAGTGGATACAATCGACTTTAGTATTTTTAATTGTAATCTATATATATTGTTTAAGTATGTATTATATGTCCGTCCATAGCTGCTCAGACCACATTGTATGTGGGACTCAGCTAGAGAGTTATTAGTTACTAGTTTTGTATCTGGAAGTTAGCCTGCACGGCTTTGGCTAGTTGACAGTAGCTACGCGAGTACGCGACCCAAAAGGGTGCGCCCTAGTTGCGTATCGACTCGTGTAACGCACTGGGCGTCCGCTCTGCGCAGTTTCATCATTGTTTCATCACGTGGCGCGGATTGATAAGTAGGCGTACGTTATGTGTATTCTTAAACTCCTAGATCAAGGATTGCAAACAGAAATAACTAAAAAGTCATAAAATAAAACAATATAATACAATAAAGGTTGTATTCCCACATTTTTGCAAGATAAAAATGACAGTCTACAAATTAACCATAATAATTACCTCCTACTGTAGCCAATCATTGTAACTTACATCTGTATTCTAATTTATGTATGTAAAACAGGTTTAGGGTAATTTTATTTACAAATTTAGTGAGACTTAACATTTATTATAATAGATACAATCTTAACTACTATGTAGAAATGTACTTGGCAAAACAAAGCTTTATCAGTATTTTATTCAAAGTTCACATTATTTGCAAATTAACGCTGGCGCGTATAATCAAATACACAAACAAAAACTGAATTTATTATCCCACTGTGCCATCCTTTTTAACTTTTAAACTTAGTCACCAAAGGGTTTTACTCAGCCACGGTGCCGTTGCGTATAAAATAAAATCACATTTTTCTTTATATACTTTTATCAACCCTGTTAATTTCCACATTCTATGTCGTGAAACAATATAACCAAATATAACTGAAAATATAGTTCCATCAATAAATACATCTAGATTGTGTTAGGTACTAACTTTACCTTACAGCAAGACCATTGAAAAGAGGAGAAATTACAATCCTATTAGTCTTACCGAATAAATGTCCCAAAAGCCGTATATTATAGACGGTACAAAGTTCTTGAAATATTTCAGTCATAAAATAATATATATTTACACATATTTTACTTGCTAGTAACTAAATTGGTTATTGCGAGATTTCAAGACTTTTCTTTGAATAGTCTTACGGCAGGATAAAAAGTAGTACATGATCAATGTTTCAAATTTAGTTAGTAGTATACAGTTGGCCAACATTAACGGTCGTCACCGCGGTCGATTTGACAAGTTTTCTGTGTGGATGCCGACGTCTATACTACACGGTCTGGATATCTAATAATAATTAAATTACAGATATGGCTTTATTCATGCGGATAGGAGTATACATAAAGTTCGCGCCACAAGAAGCTAGAATTTTTGCCCGTTTTTTCGTGGTCCTACTAATTTGTCCTATTAGTAGCAACACGAGGGAGATTGTAAACAAGCAGACCTGTACGTTCGTAAATAACACGACGTACTAAGTTTGTACACATTTGATTAACCCGTCATTTTGAGTGCCACACTCCTATATTGACTTTTGATAAATAATTATCTTTTTTTTATTATTCAGAATTGATGGATAATGCTATTGTAATTTTTTTATTATTATGATATCAGAAGATTTCTCTGAATATCCTGATAACAGCTGTTGTTCTGGTGAGTAGTACACTGCCCAATGTTTTGGTAATCTTACAATTAATAATAAATTATAGACCCATAGATCATTCAGTGTTTTATTTTTAACATTTTTCTGATAAGATATATTAGGAAATTAATAATATAAGGCTAAATACAGCAAGTGTACTTTCTTAGGATGTCACTTGAATAATAAGCAGCCCAAAACAATAAATGTTTAACTTTATATAACGTCACGTTCGTTGCCATCTTTGTTTTGATTTTACACATACAGAGTGGCGTCCATCGTGGAGTAGGAGGCCGAATGGCCATGGTGTTTGAAAACATTTTCAAACATTTTCAAACACCATACCACTAAGTCCATTCATCATATAAAACGCGACACAGTATGTAAAATTAATAATCTATGTGTTATGCATTACTGTTAAAGTAATCTTAGATATATACCCATTTTAAGTGTATGTATAGTTAGAAAAAATATTCTCTGGCGAGACGTCGACATACACCTCCTTAATTTTTGAAGCCATAATTAATCGAGATTCTTTCAGTAATCATTGGGTCATTACAGTGAGGCACAGCCTAGCATATACTTATATTTTAAAGCGCTCGCAGACAAGCGAGTTTTCAGTGCAGTTTTGTATACATAGAAATAAAACAAAACTGTATTGTACCTAGGCATAAACACAAATCCCGCACCAAGATGAATACTATCGTTTCCAAATACGTACACTGGCGGACTGCCCATTGTACAAATCTTTCAAATACTATCACGAATTAGCGAGTATTTTCAATTTCATTCAAAAATATTGGGGTTACCTATAAGTAAATCTGTACTTCCTAAAACTTCTCAGAATTTACTAGTCCTTATAAAAATATTTGTGCAATTTTGGAGTATAAATGGTTACGGCGCAACAGTGGGCCAATTTTAGGCATTCTGCTTTTAATAAATCGATTTCTCAATTACAAACACTAAAATTGCAACACTGTGTGTATACCAATTAGCAGGTGTACAAATAATTTATAGCTTAGTCTGATATAGACATTTATCTTTTTTTTTTTTATCAAACTAAGCTATAAATTATTTGTGGCATTTATGATGTTATTTGTCTTTAAACCCATGCACCATTAGCGCTTGCACCCTTTAATCATCATCAAAATAACTACACTAATGCATACAACACCGTATTTAGGTTACATGACAAAATCTCTGGGATATATTTGCAACACAGTTTTATTATACGCACATATGTCCGCCACAAACAAGTCCATCGTATTGCCCAGGCCTCAAATAATCTTAAAAAAAAACATAACACATTCTACTTATCACTGCAGACTGAATCAACTATGTCTACTAAAATTTACATTATTCACTGTTCTTATGCCCAGTTTGGCTACATATAAAATGTATTAAAAAAAACATGAACAACACGAACGAAATGCTCGCTGTATAAAGCAATGCAATTAATTATCCTATTATGTTATAGATCGGGTGGATTATAGAAGCTGTTATGTATAATTTGGTGCCGGTATATCCCTTCACCAACCTAGCTCATTATCCAATGAGTCCACAACTCGGTTGAATATACAGAACATCAAATGTAAATGACCAAATAAAATAACAGAAAAATAAATTGAAACATAAATTTCGTACTTTACAGAACTAATAAAGATTCTTTAAACTGAAGTCAAAAAACTAATTACATTTTATATCTTAATTGAAATTATATTTTTTACGCTGTGATATAAAATAGCATATTAGTAAAAGCCATTTTTTGTCTTTTACTTTGTGTGGTTTACAAAACTTAGCGAGTACTTATTCAACAATCTCCAAGACATTTAAGGCTACGCACACCAAAAAATGTCGCAAATGTATCGTATTGATTCTGCGTGGCTCAAAATTTGTAACGTATGAGACTGACATCGAAGGTTCACACAATGTCGCGGATGCATTACGACATACGTTTGAGGACGTCAGGCGGACGGCGGTTCGAGAGACACAAACCGAAGGTGCACGCGCAGCAGCGAATCGACAGGAACGAGCGCGCATTACGACGTTGTATTACACAGTTTCCTATTGGAGATTAGTACTCAATCGCTCGCGACTGCGACACGTTAGACATGCAGCAGTAAAACTGACAGTTGTGAATATTTAGAAAATTAATAGCATTTCACAGACTAGTGACGATGGTTTTTGCGCTAAAACATCACCGCCCTGGCCATCGCACGGGCCAGTGTGAAGAGCCTACTGCCCCGCGGCGTGCTACAGATACAATGCTTCGTGCTGCATTCAGTGTGTGGCAGCCATTTGTTACAATTACTACTCATTATTCGGAGGAGTTCCGAATCCATATAGGTAAAGAAATTAAATTTAAAGAAGTTTTTTGTCGATATATTCTGAATCAGTGTTATAAGTTTTAATAATGCCAGCAAATGAAAAACTCACCATAAAATCACTAAGGAATGCTCTCTCATATATATATATATATATGTATATATCAAAATATGACAAGAAATAATGCACGAGACATTAATATGTGTATATCACAAAATCGATTTAAACAAACCAGAAATAGTGTATGTATTGTTACATTGCATGCAATATACAAAATTATCCGATGATATCGCAATTTATATATCATCAATACTTTATTTGGTTTACTAAACATAACAGTATATGTTGAATTAGTTACATAATACAAATTATAGTAGTACCACACAGAAATGTCAATTTTTAAAAAATATGCTATTTAATATATTTTGTATATTTAGTATTTGAGGAGCTGGCGAACAAATGCAGACTTATACTACATATTTGCCGTTTGTTGTTAGAGACCAAAAATGATAACGCATTTACAATGGTGTCTAGGATTTTTTTCGAAGGGGCAACTAGAACTAAGTTTAGAACCGATCAGTTCATGTTACCAAAAACAAACTGTTAGCTTTATTCACCAGCTCCTAATTCCTATATTCTCTGTCCTTTATCAAGACAATAAACCGAATATTTTATTGTCGTTGCAAATCAAAAATCCCATATGCACATTTGAAAAAAATATCTTTTAGAGGGAAAAAAATCTCGTTTAAAAATAGTTGATATATTTAAAAAAAGAGACAAGGATTGAATGAACTTAAAAGTAAAATTACCGTTGAAATTTTTAAAGAAATATGTAGAACATATGTTTGAAGTACGTAACTATTGACACGTGATAATTATTTGCTTAAGTTAACGATGGTTACAATGTTCAACATATAGGTGATTAAGAATTTAAATATATACAAAACATGTGAAACATATACCAGTTCACATTTAGCTCCATATGCGTGCGGGAAAAAAACAGTACGTAAATATAATACAAAATGTCAAATTTTACTTTCTCTTATCTGTAATACTCCCTTATTTGACCGTGGCCTTACAACAGTGCCCTGGGACTAGTGCGAGGAAGTCACCAATGCAAAGAAAGCAATAACACGCCAGTTACTTTTGAAGTTATAAATATGTACACGGTACGGTAGTCGTTTTTTATATGGTAAATCAAAGCAATGAAGACAAATGAATACCGTATTGTTTGGGAAATTTATTCAAAGAGTGAAGTTTTTTCATCAAATGGCATAAAGGACTGCAGAGTTGTATTTGCAACAACGATAAACTTATCAACGTTGATGTTTACTTTGTTTACATACCAACAATGTTTTCTACTTTATCCGATGTAGTATCATCACGCAACAAAGTTTCGATCATCTCCTCGCTCATTTCAGTATCCTGTACTTTATCGTCACTTTCTTTAACTAAGTCTGTTTGTTCATTTAATAATGTTTTTTCATCAACTAATTCTTCATCTCCCTTTGCTGTATGATTTAGTTCGGCAGTGCTCTTTTCTCCATTATCATCATTTTCATCTTCATTGTCATGTTCTCCTTTGTCGCCATTATCTGCTTTATTTTCATTTTCAGATTTATCTTCGTTTCCAACTTTTTCTTCATTTTCTACGTTATGGTCATCTTTATTTTCATCTTCATTGGAATCATCATTACTTTCATCATCAACACCATTATTCGCAACAACGTCTCCTTTCAATTGATCTGCCGTATCAAGGTTTTCTTCATATTTTTCATTATCATTTTCCTTCTCATGCATTTCACTATCTTCAGGTTGCTCTTTGCCACATTCAATATGTTTTTCCTCGTTGTTTTGTTGTTTTTCACTTCTATTATCAAGTGCGTTTTTTAATATGGACTCGGAAGTAACATTATTCACATCTTCACTGGCATCTTTCTCCTGAGTTTTATCGTTCTCTACTATATTAAGAGGGTCCATTAGATTATCTTTCTCCTCAGAATATTCATTTTCTTCAGAATTTTCCTTTTCATTAGGATTTTCACTATCATGTACATAGGGAGGATCAATATCCATTTTTGAAAAATTATCACCGCTATCATTGTGTTCACCACTACTAGCGACAGTCAAATCTACCTCTTGGTTTTCATTGCAATTTGTTTCATTTACAGTCGAATCTACCGAATTTTCATCTATAAATATAGGATCATCATTATCGTCATCGTTTAATATTTCCACATCGTCATCTTCGCTTACCTCATCGGCTATTTTGTCATTAGCATTGTCACTAGTTTTCTTTACAAGATATTGTTTTAATTCCTTGCTTAAGTTTTCCCTTATCTCATTAAATCTGGTCGATGAAGTATTAAGTAAGCGATCTAAAGTTTTGTGGAGATTTTTCATTTCTTGAATAGAACGAGTACGCAAAAAAACAGATGTAGTTTCTTTTTTCAATTTGTGCAACCGTGACAATGAGTACTCTAAGGCATCTACTGCATCTATCAGATTATATCGATACCACTCGACAGACACATTTAAGTCGCACTCACGAGGCGCTGCTCCTTTCGTTTTAGTTACCCGTGGCGTTTTCGGTGTACTCGTTTTAGGAGTACTGCGTTTCGCACTCAAACGAGTATTTGGGCGTGGTGTTTTTGTAGCAAGTGTTGATGCAGACGCAGGCATCACTGCGCTAAGTTTAGCTGCGTATGTAGGACCTTTAGGTGCAACTTTACCAGGCCCAGTTTCAGCAACAGCTACTATAGTAGCAGAATATCCTCCTGGCATAGCTGGATTAGCATTGATAGCAAATATCCGACCATCTGGCAATCGATACATTTTGTTGGATGAAAGTGTTTGAGGATCAACACGGAATTTCAATCCTCCAGTAGCTGCATTTACTGTGACATCATTTTCAGTCATTTGTATTATGTTGTCCGATGTAGGATCAGGTAACGTATTCTGAGATTGTGGCCGCGTTACTGGAGGTACAGACGGAGGAGGCGGAGTCTTGGTTTTAGATGGTACAACTGGCGCAGGAGTCATACATTGTACATCATCATCAACATTATCCTCTGTGACCTGAAAAAAATAAAAATAACATCTTTTTCATTGCAAAGGTGGTGCAATATTTGATTAGTGATTTATATATAGTATATATATCAGAAATAACTAAATCGTATTATTTTACCTCGCATACTGGCTCCAATGGAAAGTCAGGTGTGCACACAACATCATCATCTTGGCCACTGTTATTGTTTGCCATTGCTGCCACAGCTGCCATATCAAGACCCTATGGAATATTAATTCAACATTAGTTACATACATTATGACAATCGATACCTATTTGATATAAAACTAATTATAATAATGAAAATTAATTTAAATGTTAAAAAATATTTGACTATCACCTGAGTAAGGCTTTCCAAAGACAAATTAATATTGTCATTTATAACCATATTACCACCATACGTATTGTTGAAGGTATTGGTATTGTGGAATACTTTCGAATTGTTAAAACCGTTGAATTGGTTACTCATAATGGCAATTGGCAACTGGGGTATATGGGACATTTGACTCATCTTGGGCCGTATTCGTGCATATGTATTATTTGGTGGTTCTCTCACAGCTTTAAACCTCAGTAATGGAGATATTGAATTTGGCATCTGGAAATATTAAAACAATAATTATAAAATGTAATAATTTTCTTAGAGGGCGATTATGAAATACATATTTATATTATATGCAAATTATTTGCAGACGCAGGTAAATAATTATATTTCTAACCGCGCCGCTCGCCAATGGCGGGGAGTTCACCCTCAAACTCTGGAACTGCAATGGTCGCGTACCATGCGGTTCTAGAGAAGTTTTCTTCCGAGAATTCGCAAGTCGTGGAACGAGCTCCCAGCCGAGGTTTTTCCAAGGGATTATAGCATGGGATTATTCAAGAAAGGCGTGAAGAGGTTTTTAGAAGGTCGGCAACACATGAGTGACAACCCTCATGTTGCGAATGTCCATAGACTACGGTGACTGTTTATCATTAGGCTGGCCGTATGCTTGTTTGCCATCTTAAGGGTATTAAAGAAACCTGAGCGATTTAATAAAAAATAAAAAAATGTTCAAACTATAAGGACAAAACTTAAAGTAGATGGTAGTTGAACAATAGTTAATATATTTTTTTTAATAGTACAATAGAAACAACTGTCATCTACGCCAAAAAAAATTTGAAATTATTCAGTCAAAAAATCTATCTATATCTTCACGTCAGGTCCCTTCCTTGGATAAGCAGGCTGAACAGTCAATAAAAAATACCAAAAGTGATTAAAACAAAAAAATGAAATGACGATGATGATGATTGATGAAATAATAAGGTAAAATATGTTTTTTTTTTTACTTTCACAATATTAATTGAGTAAAATATATTATAACTAGACATAATATCGCTCCATCTCGATAGTGGAAACTGATACCAAAAGTAGGTATTACAGGCGCTAGCGCTCAATCCTCGTAAAACGTCTAAATAGTAAGATCATATAATTAAATATAAAAGTAAAAAAAATATAAGATAATAAAAATAAACAAAAGCAAATATAATAAAGAGTTTTCTACGATTATTTTATTATTTTGCTGATTTGAGTGTTTGCATATGTAACTATATAAGTTGTGTTGAAGGAAATAATGGTGAAGTCAAAACAATTATTATACAATGACAATTGGGTTAAAAATATATTATTCCTCTTATTATTTATAACACAACATAGCATAAAATCATACCCTCATTTTCTTGGGCAGTGACGGTATCGCGGTTGGATTGGGCAGCAACTTGGGTGCAGGAGCAACTGGCACAGGAGTTTTCATATACATCGGTTTAGGTTTAGGACTACCAGGTCTCTTCACAGCTTTCTTTTCTGTCTTGATGTCATCAGCAGTAGCATTTATTGAAGCAAACTTTTTCACCTAATTAATATAATAATATATCCATAAAAATGTAAGTATCTAGGCGACCGAAATTAGCTCGGTTTCATTTGTTTTTGTATAAAATCTTTTCTGAAAATATCTACATACATAAACTTAAAAAGCAAGCAAAATCTGATCCAAATCATTAGAGTTGTTTTCAAGATACACGAAATAAACATGATCTAGAATTTTTCGTTTAATGTGCAAAAAGACAGTGCTGCTAGTAAGCTTCATACCAGGGATCCATGGGACTGCATAAGATAGGCCGTACATACGGTGGGACCAAATACATGACATGCAGATTTTTAGTTTAGTAGTTTTTTCAGGAAAGACACCTACAGTGTATGTGGATACATACATACATATATATATAGACATAATAGCAGCATAAATATCTCGCTATTTGAAAACATTGAAATCAAATAGACAGTTTTGGTTTGCAAATGATAATGCAAACCATCATCTCAATGTGTCTTGACGAGACAAATGCTGACAATCTCGACATTGCTGGTAATATTAAGAAAATGCGTGGGAGTGCGTAAGGGTTTGTAACATCATCCAATTTTCGAATTGATTACAAAAAGTAGTCATTATGATAAAATGAGAGCTCAAAACTGAAAAAAACGGAAGTTTGGAAAATTGGTTCCCAATGTGTATCCACTATACCACCATACTACTTTGGATCAAAATTAACTAATCATTTGACACCATAATAGTGGATGGCTTGTGTAAGCTAAGCTAACAATTCAGGCAGTAATTAAATAAATAATAACAGCTTTTCTTATTTAGACAGCCTATCAAAATCGAAATCTATGTTTATATATATATATCTATAATCAACCTAACATATGGGCTGATATGAGCATCGGTAAAGCACAAATTTGCGAAAATGTATGCGAGTGAAGCCAACATCATAATATTAAATTTCACACTAGATGCTGTTCAAGGTCTCTCAGTCAAGGTCTCTCAAAATCAGTGACTATGTGGAAATCACATTGTCATCTAGAGGTTGGTGTATGAATATCGCTATAATGACGTCGAATTAGTTATCTTTAATATTGTATATCTAACTAGTCTGGCCATAAATATGGTTACATAGAAACTTTTCTTTATTTCAACTCTTTAAATATTTTGAATTTGGAACGCGTTTATTATGTTAACAACTTCTTTCGATTTCCCACCGTTTCACATTATTTTTTTTTAAGTTTATTATCAAATTACAATTAGGAATGGGGTGTTAAAGAAAATAGGATTGCAGTGATTGCCTTGCACAAAGTGGGTATGGGGAGCCGTCGGTCATATTCAAGACACATCAAAAGCTTAGTATCAGTTGTATGTTCGTATATCATGCTATCGACAGATGACACTTCCTCTGTTGAAGACCATAAGAGATGAGGGCGAACATGCTGTTAGAACTACAAAGACTGTTAAAGCCAGAATTCGCCGAAACCCCATTAAAAACAAAAAATCTTATCACGACCAATGAATATCACCGCTTGGAATCTGTCGCGTATAATAAAGCAAGACCTGAAGAAGCTCGGCGCTTATCGTCGATATACAGGACACGACCTAAATCAATCCCTACAGTTGAAGACCGCCATCTGTCCCGATACGCAGGTGAAAGATACAGAAATATCCTCTTTACTGATGAAAAAATTGTCACGATTGAAGAGCACTACAACAAACAAAATGACAGTACGCACACAGTTTTAAAGAAGTCGTCCAAGTGGTCGGAAAGATACAACGTGGTCATCATTCTGCGTCTGTAATTGTTTGGTGGGAGGTGACTTATCAAGGAGTCACAAAGCTTTATTGCTGTGAAAAAGGAGTGAAGACTTTAGCCAAAGTGTATCAAGAGACTGTCTTGGATCGTGTTGTAAAACCTCTCGGCAATACACAGTATATTTTTAAACTCTGCACCTGGTCACAAGGCACGAACTACCCAAGCCTAGCTCGAAACCAACGTTCCGAACTTTATAAGAGCTGAAGACTGGCCCTCGTCTAGCCCAGATCTGAACCCCATAGACTGCAAAATTATGGTCAGTTTTAGAAGACATGGCCTGCTCGTAACTACATGCCGACATTACTGACTCTTAAGAAATCTCTGGAGCAAGCGGTGGCTAAATTTCCCATGGAAACAGTGTGTAATTCCACAGATTCGTGACCAGACAGATTAAATGCCTGTATCAAAGTCAAAGGTGGCCATTTCGAATCAATGATTTTTATTTTTTGCTGAGACTTCCATAAATATGAACATATAAGTTACTACGAGTTATTAAGATAACATTACTTCATAAAAAATACATGCATATTCATTTGTAACAGAACTAATGGCCAAATTAGGTATATAAGGATCTGACAGTGATTTATCTAATTATGAAGACTAGTGTTTGGAACAAAGGTTGAAATTCTACAATAATCATTAGCAAATTTTGAAGAAAACATTACAAATACATAATCTTTAATATAAAGTATATATATATGATTACAATTTTTTATTTTTGTTTTATTTCATCATCAAACATTCACATGCTGTATGTAGGAATATACTTTGTTCAGGTAGCCAAGATAAAGATTGTAAACAAACATTCTGGGATACACAACATACTTTATTAGGTATAATACTTAGTCTTCTGCAACCTAGCGTTATCACCAATAAACTGTCATCACAAAAGTAAAGTTACAAATTGCTCAAATCCTTTCGTAAATTGATCAAATAAAAATAATCTCTTTGGGAAAATATCTTTGGACACTGCAGGTGAAATTTAAAACTGAAAGTACAAGTCTGATTTTGCTTCTAGAAGACTCTATTCTATTCTATAATACTAGTTTTTTGTCTTGGCTCTTGAGAATTTATTAAATGATCTAGCAAGCAGGTTATACATATATACCAAATCAATATAAAGTTACTACCTGTATAGTAGAAGGAATTTTTGAAATCACTGCAACAGCTGCCTTGTTGGTATCCATATCTTTTTTATCCTCACGTTTCTTTAGGTCTGGTTTTCGTTTTGTTCTTCGTTTGCAGCATTCTGAACCATCTGTAGCACAATCTTTTTGATATGCTTCCTTTAATTCAGGGTTTTGAGTTTTATATGTAATTCTGAAAAAATGTATTATCTAAATATAAATTTTTCATTTACTTTCCACAAGCAATCTTCGTGAAATATGACGTGCTGCTGAGACACACATCTAAATTGTAAGACTAAAATGTATATATTATATTCCTCTTTCCTCCTATTTCCATTATTTAGCAACAAGTATGCACAGTTTAGTTTATTCACAATAACTCATTGTTCGTTTACACGTGATACCGTAAGTCAAGTCAGAGCTATTTTTGAAAATGGATTAAATTGAACACCGTGCAGTGATAAAATACCTGAATTTGAAAGGTTTAACTCCAAAAGCTATACATGAAGACATGTATGCTACTTTGGGTGAGTCCGCTCCTTTGTATGCGACTGTTAAAAACTGGGTGGCAGAGTTTAAACGTGGTCGTGAGACCATTCAAGATGAGCCCCGTAGTGGCCGGCCTTCGACTGCTTCCACTGATCAAAACAAAGAAAAAATCTGTGATTTAATTTTATCTGATCGAAGATTGACCGTCGAGGAGATAGCTAAGACTGTAGGCATCTCATCTAAGCGAACACACCATATAATTACTACTGAACTTGGATTCTCTAAGGTGTCTGCGCGGTGGGTACCGCAACTGCTTTCAGTGGAACAAAAACGCAACCGGCTCACAACTTCTCGCGACTGTTTACAGTTATATGAAGCTGACCCAATAGAATTTGTTGAAAGATTTATAACCATGGATGAAACCTGGGTTCACCACAATACACCCGAGACAAAAGAACAGTCGAAACAATGGAAAAGAGCAGGATCGCCCACCCCAAAGAAGGCAAAGGTGGTTTTATCGGCGGGCAAAGTCATGGCATCCGTTTTTTTGGGATGCAAAGGGTATAATTCTCGTGGATTATTTAAAAAAGGGTGAAACAATAAACTCCGATTACTATTGCAACCTTGTTGCGTCGTTTGAGAGAAGAAATCAAAGAAAAACGTCCAGGTTTATTGAGAAGACAAGTCTTTAGGGCGATTCTACTAAAAAACTGCAACTGCACTGCAGCGCGGCGTGTGTCAAAAATGCGTCATTTTGACGTTTCGTCAAGCGATCTGACAGCAGCGACGTTTAACAAACGTCAAAATGTACGCATTTTGACACACGCCGCGCTGCAGTGCAGTTGCAATTTTTTTGTAGAATCGGCCTACTTGTTTCATCATGGCAATGCGCGCGTTCACACCTCTGTGCAATCCATGGCAGAAATCCATCAATGTGGCTTCGAATTGTTACCTCATCCCCCATATTCACCGGATTTAGCACCGTCCGACTTTTATCTGTTCCCAACGAGGAAAAATTTATAGATGGTAATCATTTTTTTACAAATGAATAGGTCATAGCCGCCGTGGACGCTTATTTTGAGGAGTTAAACGAATATTTTTTTAAAACGGGTATCGAAGCCTTACCGGGTCGATGGAAAAAGTGTTTTGAGCTCGGAGGAGAGTATGTTAAAAATTAAAAATAAACTCAAAATCGTGTGGTTTCATTAAGTATGTTAGGCTAAGAACTTTTCAAATGACCCTCGTAAGAAGATATCTAAATCACTTCACATTGTTAGTTACTTATAATTCAATCTACAATTTCATTCATTAAATAATGAAAAGTCAATGTTGTTGCTATAAAATAAAATCTAGCAATTAGATTCTGTAGGTAAATATTTTTTTAAACTTATGCAAATTTGTGATTAACGAAAATGTATTATATTACGGATTACCTACAAAAAATTTGCCGCATTTACCTTTATTTAAAAATATTGTAATGAATTATTTTTACGAATTGCAACAATGTTTATTGAAAATCATAAGTCATTAAAAAGCAAAAGATATTGACAATGTGAACAAATGGTTGACAGCTTGTAGTTATCTGGTTGCCAGGTTTAAAAATACATACATAACATTATTGTTATTTATTTACACTAATTATGTTTTTCAATAAATTAATATACAAAATTTATTTTTTATTTTGATTTTTTATGTACACAACAGTTCTTGGTTGCCTGAAAAAGGGTTGTACACAGACCTCCAAAAATTTTATCCCACCGCGTCCACAAATTCATTATTATATTTATTTAACTTGTAATTTCATTATTAGCAATAGCTCCACACTTGTCACATATTTTCAGTGTATGTATAGATATGGATGTGTTCCCAGACTTGATATTGTTATTGATATATCCTTGAAACTCTTCACCGCATTGAAAGATGTCGTCAAGATCTTGGATTGGAAAGGATACGGTATAAACAATGGCGAATCACTCACCTTCGATTTATCGACGATATAGTTCTCATGGCGAAATCGCTGGAGGAACTTAGCGCTATGCTCAATGACCTCAATAGTGTTTCCAACCAGGTAGGTCTCAAGATGAACATGGACAAGACTAAGTACATGTCAAATGTCCATTTTAAACCTATGTCAGTCACGGTTGGGAGCACTAAGATCGAAGTTGTTGACGAATGTGTTTACATAGGGCAGGTTATTCAGTTAGGTAAGTCCAACTTCGACCGAGAGGGCTACCGAGCTCGTCAATAATCTTACAGGTCACAGTCAACAGATTACTTTAGCTTGACTCGCGTGTTCGATTAGAGTGACACGCGCAACAACGCCGTCAATCTTCTTCTAATACACAGGATGGCCCTGAAGCGATGCTCGAAACGACAGTGGGTGATAAGTCAAATTTACATGCAATTTGATCTAATCGATTAACCTCTACAGCGCCTGAGGATGCCTTGTGGAGAGGCGAAGCACGTGTCGCAGCGACGACCAGGACAGTCGTGGCAGCGACGGTGGTGGGGACATGAGGTTTCTGTTCCAGATGGCGGACGACCGCAGCAGCCGAAGCACACTACCGGAGCAGCCTTGGTAGCGTCGGCATGTTGCATCTACTAACGGTAGTGGGTTGGCGCCGACAGGCGCTAGTTCAAATGAACTAATTGGTGGCGGAAGCACACAAAGCAGGTTATATCAAATTGCATGTACTATTACTAGGGTATTTTTATTCAAAATATCATTCATTTTAAAAAAAAAAATGATCAGTTGAATAATTTTTTTTCTGAATATTGGATACACTGAAATTTGTTAGAAAATATTTTCAACTGTTTCTGTGTTTTTATAAATAGATAAATCCTGTGAAACAAGACATATCCCAATGCTCCCTTAAAACTAATAACTTTAGCAAATATTAAAAAAAAAAAGAAATACTCAGGACATAAAAGGTAAAAATAACTATAATTAACACACGCAAACTGTTGCCGAATGCAACCTTTTTTAGGTATTTTACATCTTTTTAATTTAGACGTTTGTGACAGCTGGTGTCGGGGCTGTGGATTCGCTTTTATGTTCGGGCACGGATTTATTGTATTTTTCTCTATTTTATTATTATATACCCTTTTACCTCAAAGAACGTGTCTTGCTTTACCATTTTTCGACCCTCTTTATAAATGCAGCCAACCTGTTGGAGATTTACCTCAAGACTGGCCCATTACAAGAGGCCATTTTCTTTTGTGGGCCTAGATAATTTTGGACCTCTGTTGTTATCTGTTGGCCGGCGCGTTGAGAAGCGCTACTGTGCTGTTTACACCTGCCTCACAACTCGTGCTATACTCGTACCTTGAAGTCGTACACAGTTTGTCAGCTGATTCAGCGGTGATGAGTTTACGACGTTTTATTGCCAGAAGAGGAACACCACTAGAGATTATGTCCGACAATGGGACAGCTTTCGTTGGAGCTTCAAGACTGGTGTGCGTACTCTACGAACCTACATTATTTGATTCTGCAGCCAAATTAGGCATTCGTTGGCGTTTCATTCCCCCCGCTTCCCCTTTTTTAGGGGGTGCATGGGAACGACTAATTAGATCAGTTAAATGCGCATTGAAGGCGTCAATGGAGGAGAAACGACTTTCAGACGAGATGCTTGTCACGTTATTGTCAGAAGCAGAGGCATAAGTAAACTCGCGGCCTCTTACCCACGTGCCTTATGATTCCGATTCACGGAAGCTTTAACGCCTATGCACTTCATCCTTGGTACGTCTTCAGGAGCACAACCTCAAGAGGTTGCATTTACGGATCGGGATTTATTTGGAAGAAGCCAGTGGATTAAGGTTCAGCGTCTTACTATTTCTGGGTTCGTTGGCTGAATATCATCCAAGTTTAACGCCGAGGACTAGAACTGGAGGTACTCCGGATCCTTTAGGCATTGGAGACGTGGTCTTGGTCGCAGACAACAATCTTCCTCGAGGTAGCTGGCGCAGGGGAAGAATTACAGCGGTCTACCCAGGCCGAGATGGCAGTGTAAGGGTCGCTGAAGTCAGGACTGCTGGAGGAAATTTATTACGTAGGGCTTCGAAGAAATTAGTGCGGTTGCCTATTAGCTAAATGGCGGTGAATGTTGCTATTCATCTAAACGGGGGAGAATGTTGCCGAATGCAACCTTTTTTTAGTTATTTTACATCTTTTTAATTTAGACGTTTGTGACAGCTGGTGTCGGGGCTGTGGATTCACTTTTATATTCGGGCAAGGATTTATTGTATTTTTCTCTATTTTATTATTATATACCCTTTTACCTCAAAGAAAGTGTCTTGCTTTACCATTTTTCGACCCTCTTTATAAATACAGTCCACTTGCTCACTCTGT
This sequence comes from Pyralis farinalis, assembly GCA_947507595.1. NCBI lineage: Eukaryota > Metazoa > Arthropoda > Insecta > Lepidoptera > Pyralidae > Pyralis > Pyralis farinalis. The sequence continues at coordinate 22,006,457 of OX382264.1, read as the reverse complement.
AGCGCACACAAACACTTACTTGTTTTTCAGATCACAGTATCTCAACAGAGCCCAGCATAACGCACGGAGATCCCATAAACATTTTGAATTACACTTAAAACATTTCCAGTCCTCTGCATCCTCAATTTCTCTTATTTTTGTTGTACCCAAATTCCGTTTAATGCATTTCTGAAACATATTTTAATGCTATATATAAATTTATAACACAGAAGCATTATAAAAAAATAGTTTACAACTAGCTTTGTCAGGAGAGATTTTGCAATAACAAGAATCAAGTTAATATGAACGTAATTATGGTCAGTGTGTGGGTACTTCATTATACTCCATTTTGATTTTATTGAGCTCTACTAGTAATCTAGGGGACATAGAAAGTGACATGCTGCCAAATTGAAGCATATAATTTGAACATTGTTAAGTTGCATTACTTTGCTGTTGCTGCTCAGCGACTGTTATACCTAATGATAATGATGACAAAGTCGATTTCTTATTTTATGAAATATTTTTTCTCAATCTACTTGCTGCTTAAAATAGAGTTGCAATTGATCAAACATTATCCATTCATATATTTTACTTAAAATGGTGAAATACATGTGGATCTGTAATTCCTCAGTTCTTCTTTTCATATAACTTGAATAATGGAATCAGTTTACTAAATTTCATTTCTACTAAGTTCACATTTATACATTCATTGGACTAACCTAGTGGTGGAATAGCTACTAGCAAAGACTATTTTAGAACCAAGGCTCATTGATCATGTTTATTTTTTTTTTATACCACTAAGGTGGCAATCAAGCATACGGCCTGCCTGATGTTAAACAGTCACCGTAGCCTATGGACATTTGTAACACCAGAGGTGTCACTCATGCGTTGCCGACCCTCTAAAAAGCTCTTCACGCATTTCTTGAAGAACTCCATGCTGTAGTCCCTTGGAAAAACCTCCACAGCTTGAGTGTTCTCGGAAGAAAACTTCTCTGGAACCGCACCGTACGCGACCATTGCGGTTCAAGCGTGTGAGGGTGAACTCCCCGCCGTCGGCGAGCGGTGCGGTTATAAAAAGTAGCTGTCGGCATCATTTCGAACCACTCTTCAGAACACAACCCGTTGTACAATCGGTAGAACACACAAAGGGAGGCAAAGTCTCTCCTAAAACTTAAGGGTTCAATACCGTGTGTAAGCTTAGGATTGTCGACAATTCTCACAGCTCGTCTTTGAATCGAATCACACGGTCCAAGCTGGTATCCAGGTGCTCCCGCCCAAAGGTGACTGCAGTACTCCAAGTGCGGTCTGACTTGAGACTTATATAATATAAGTCTTTGCCCCGCACTGAAGTACTGCTTAGCCCTGTTGAGCACACCAAGTTTTTTCGACGCCAGCTTGACCTTCTCCTCCAGGTGATTTCGATATTGCACATCACTGGATATCTCAACGCCAAGCATCCTAATACTTTTGGTGACGGTAAGAGGTGTGTTCTGGAATTTAGGAACCACAGCAAATGGAGTTTTCTTAGCGGTAAACGCGCAAACTTGTGTCTTCTTGGGGTTGAATTCGACCATGTTAAGCCGCCCCCAGTCGGATACTTTAGCCAGAGTACCATCCATTTCAGACACAAGTTTGTCGCGGCTTTCCTTCACAAGGGAACGAGGGATGTTTGCACGGCCTGTATAATAAGTGTCCCCGGTGCTGTCGTCTGCATAACAATGAATGCCATCAATTGACAACATATCATTGATATGCAGCAGGAACAGCGTCGGAGACAGTACAGAACCCTGAGGGACACCAGCATTGATATCGATACTATCGGAGCATCCACCGTCAACCACGGCTTTTATGCATCTGTTGGATAAAAAGCTGGCGACCCATTTGCACAAACCCTCGGGCAGCCTGTATGATGGTAACTTCGATAGAAGACTCTGGTGCCAGACCCGATCGAACGCCTTCGCCATATCTAGGCTGACAGCCAATGCCTCACCTTGACTCTCTATCGCCAAAGCCCAGCGGTGTGTAAGATACACTAGAAGATCACCAGTTGAGCGACAATGGCGAAAACCGTATTGACGGTCGATAATCAAGTCGTGATCCTCTAGGTATCCTAGGAGTCGTATATTTATCACACGCTCCATTACCTTGGAGAGAAGGGAGGTTATGGCGATAGGCCTGTAATTCGATGGGTCTGATATATCGCCCTTTTTGGGCACCGGGTGCACATTGGCGGTCTTCCATGAAGACGGGACTTGCCCAGTGGCGTAGGAAAGCACGAAAAGGCGCGTTAGTACAGAACACAACTCAGGAGCACACAGCTTCAGCACCACTGCCAGTATACCATCCGGCCCACTCGATTTATGAATGTCGAGAGAGAGTAAGGCCCGCCGGACATCTCGCTGGGTAATGGAGATTTCCGGCATTGAGCTACCGCACCACGGGATGGTAGGTGGCACAGCTCCGTCATTCATATTCGAGTTAGACGCAAAGAGATTACCAAGTAAATCGGCTTTCTCCTTAGCGCTATGGGCCAAACTGCCATCCGGTTTTTGCAGTGGTGGCATGGACGGTTGACAGAAATTTCCCTCGGCAACTTTAGCGAGCAACCAGAAAGCACGGCTCCCAGAGGGAAAGCTCGCAAGTCGCTCGCCAACTCTGCCGACGAAATCGAATTTTGCTCTAGCAACCACCCTTTTACTGGACCTCGAGGCAGCATTCAGTTTGCGCTTCAAAACAGAGACTCTAGGATCCCCATTAGCATGCGCCGTGGTCCAAGCATCGTAAGCAGCCTGCTTAACAAGAATGGCTTCCTTACAACGCCGATTAAACCACGGCCGCTTTTGAGCTCCCGCAGTAGCTACAAGGTGACTGGGAATGAAGCATTCCATGCCATCCAATATCGCCGCAGCCACCGCGGTTGCGCAGGAATCAATGTCGTCTGATTCGAAGCACAGCTGCCTCCACGGGTACGATGCGTAGAATTCACGCAATCCATCCCAGTCTGCTGACTTATAGTGCTATACGCGACGACATCCGGCGGGCCGAGGTGGATCGCGTCTGGCACAAGGCACTTGGGTCCGGATGAGGCAGTGATCCGACGAGCCAAGCGGCGCATCCACCGAGATGTTATACTCATCCGGACGTGTGGTCAGCAGAAGGTCCAGTAGAGAGCTTGCATGATCCTCTACATCTGGTATTCTCGTGGGAGAAAGAACCAGTTGAGAGAAACCATAGGCCAGAGCAAATTCATGAGCAGATCTCCCCGCGTAGTCAGTGCACCGAGAGCCAAGCCACTCGGCATGGTGGGCATTGAAGTCTCCCAAAATCACTAACTCCGCGGAGGGATACTGTTCGATGACGCTGTCAGTCGCCCTTTGCAGGCGCTCAAATAACCGAGTTGTGCCTGTATCACCGCTATGAGACCTGTAAAGGCACGCGTAGATTCGGGTGTGGCCGCCTTGATCCATTCGCACCCATAATATCGACAGGTCTCTGTCTTCAAGGTTATGCAATCGGCGACTACAAATATCCTCCCGGACGAGCAAGCATATCATATATATATGTAATATTAATCTTTTAACTTTTGAATATTTTTTGGTGCTCACTGAATATACCATGAGGAAAATAATATGTGTGGTATATTATGGTGTAAAGCAAGTACAGATCATCCTGTCTGTGTATTTAATTTTTTATTGGTTAAGTTTACTTGTGGTCTGTACCATAGATCACTTTTGAAATCTGTGTTATATGAACATTGATAAAACTGACTGCAATGATCTGAAGCCAAGTTGCCATTATCTAGACTAGTAGTGACCATTATGTGCCTAGAATCTAGGCACATAATGTTTTATTTATTTAAATCACTTAATTTACTAGGATCTAGGCCCTAGATCCTAGTAAATTAAGTGATTTAAATAAATAAAATAAAAAAGTTTTTGCATATACATTAGTATATCAAAATCAAAATTACTACTGACTATTATGTAACAGAATGGATACTATTTAATGTAGCAACGAGCCAGTGTTTTATCATAATCATTTATTTGCTAATACAGTTACATAAAGGTCTTATTTTACCATACAGCGCCGTGTATTAAGCCTGATAGCAGGCATGCAAATCATAAATATCACGTCATTAAAAAAAAAATAGTATTAATAAAATTTAAGATTACATTACAAATATCATTACATTATTATTATATGCATTAATAGAATTTATTTATTTTCTGACTTACAATGGTCAATGTATTCTTTTGTGGAGTAGAAACACTGTTCCAATAACCACTTAGTCAATATAGGCTTAAGGGCTTCCTTCCAGTAGCTTCATGTCATTGGGAAGCAGATTAAATAGGTATATGCATATATTGTATACATTTCTTTTACAAATATTTTTCTGGCATGTGGGTTGATACAATTTGCTCATGATAATAGCTCGAGTTTGTCTTTGGTTAACATCCCTTTTTTTGCGCCAAAATTCTGGATGGGATGCCACAAATGCACAGATGTCTCTTATGTATAAACATGGCAATGGAAGAATGTTGAGTCTTTTAAACAGTGGTTTACAGCTGTCATCCACCCAGGCATTGCATATGGCACGAATACATTTTTTTTCTACCTTGAAGGCTCTATCCATCTCAACCGAATTTCTCCATATGATTAGGCCATTGATGCCAATGATTATTCTTTATTGCACATATAAATACAAACAGTTACATCTATATATCCATAGCACGCATGCCACATAACCATGATAAGCGGTAATTGAGGCTTCCATTGAAATAATTTGCCAGAGTTGTTTCAAGGCAAAAACGGTTTAGCTTATTACATACTTGATCGACGTGGGCCTTCCAATTTAAATGTTTATCAACTGTAATACCAAGAAATTTTACAGTAGTAACCCTTTCGACTTTGTCGTTGTTATATTTTGCATTCAACTTTGTCTGGTTTGAGTTGTAAGACGAGAATTGAATGATATTTGTTTTACTTATGTTAACTTGTAAATCATTTGCATTCATTCAAACCATTATGAATCATGAAGTGCTTTATTAATATTAGCTTCGTATGTATCAATATTGTCGCATGTCACTACTAATGTTGTATCATCTGCAAACAGTATACTTTTATGTTCTATACTATTCGGGAGGTCGTTTATACTCGTACATACTAATAATAACAATCGTTCTAGGATGCTTCCCTGAGTCACAGTTCCTAAAACTAGATCTATAGTTCTTTTTACTAACTACTCAGTTTGTTTATTTATTTTTATTATTTCTGTACATTGTAAACGATTTTTTAAATAACTTTTAATCCATTTGTATGCTCTGCCTCGGATTCCTAAGTGTTGCAACTATTCTAAAAGCTTAGTATGATTGACAAAGTCGAACGCCTTGCTTCATATCAAGGAATATAGACATTACGGGCACAGAAGTTCTATGGTTAATACTTTCAGAGATTAATTTTCCGAGTTCAAAGCACGCGATAGTCGTTGAGCTTCCACTGCGAAAGCCATATTGATTAGGGTGCAGTATGCTGTGTTTATCACTATACTCTATTAATCTCGTATTAACGGGTTTTTCAAACACTTTTGATAAGGTGGGCTGTAAGGTAATTGGTCTAAAGTTAATTGCATCTTCCCTATCACCCTTTTTAAAAAGTGATTTAACTATACCCACATTTAGTTCTTCTGGATATATTCCCTGAATAAATGAGAGATTGACAATATGAGCAAGAACATTGCATACCTATGTATGGAGCACAGAGCTTTAGACTCCTAGTTGGTATATCATCATAACCGCTGCTCTTACCGTTTTTAATGAGATTATTATTTTATAAATTTTAATGTCATCTACTGGTCTTAAAAATATTGTTTGTGAAATGTTATTAGTCAAATATTTTTTAAATGTCACGTTTTGGTTTCTATTTAGTCCAATATTATTTCTTATATCTATAAAATAATTGTTGAAGCCATTGCAAATGTCATTAGGGTCACAATATATATTAGTATCAATTTTTATTTTGCTTATTTCATTGCTGTTCACGTTATTGGAAACATTTGATGAAATAGCATTCCAAGCTGCTTTACATTTATTTTTGCTATGATTTATATAGTAATTATTTTTTATTTTACGTGCGTTAGACATACATTTCAAGTGTAATTTTAATTTAATTTAATTTTATTATTTAATTTTAATGCCTGTTGTGATCCAGTTTGGTTTATTACAACCATTAGTTCTTTTTACTTCGATAACCGGAAAACATAAACCGTGAAATGGGCACAACAAGTCATAAAACTCTTTGAACACTTGTGTAAAATCAGTACATGCAAAAATATTAGCGAAGGATAATGACGATATGCACCGCAGAAATTTTTGGACATTGCAGTCACTGTAGTCTCTTTTGTACTCAATCCAAGTAGAGAAAATAATTTGTTTTTTCAGTTTAAATGTCAAGGTTTGTGCAGATTCATGATTGGAAAGGCCAAGCTGATGAACCTCAGGCGTTGCTAATTTAATATTGCTCGCGATCTGGTTAATACATGAGTTAATCCTAGTTGGAAGACGTGATATGAGCCTCAAGACCATAATTATGTAGGATGTGTAACAAATATTTGGCGACCGCGTCCTTTTTCAAAATATCGATATTCCTTCGCCACATGATACAATTTTTTTGTTCTTATATTTTGAAGATATTCTATGTAATAACTTATCAAGGCTGCCCAGAAAAGTATTTATAATGCGACCGGGTACAATCTGGTGTTCGATAAATATTTATTACAATTAGGCCCATGCCAAACACCTTTAAACCGCAACACTCAAAACAATATTTAATACTCAGAAATAAAATTCAAAGGTCTTACGTCTAAGTGTGTTCTGGCCAAAATACAAGTACCTCCTCGGCTTTTATCGCAACAATAAGAAGAAACATAATAAATCAATCTTTATATTCACCTCCAAGCCCACGCTTAATAAAAATTTCACTATGACATATTATATCAACCCGCCTGCCAATGTTACGTAAATCATTCAGAGCAATCTCTATCTATCTATCTATCTATAACTTCACGCCAAATCCCTTGCGGGGTAGGCAGAGAGAACCGAGCGCCACGTGACTCGATCCTTACATATCTCACTCGCTTCTTTAACATTCATTGCTCTTCTCATGCACGCACGCCGGTTTCTAGGGCTCCTGACATCACCTTCTGATAGAACATGACCAATTTGGTCATGGTAGGTAAGTCTTGGCCTTCCCCGGCTCCTACATCCTTCCACTTTTGCATTGTATATCTGCTTCGTCATTCTTTCATCTTGCATTCTTTCTACATGCCCGAACCATCGGAGCATGCCTCTTCTTATTTTAATAGTAATTTAATAATAATAGCAATAATAATTAATAGCAATCTCTAATAAGTCTAAATTATTACAGATAAATAAATAAAATAAATATTGTCAGACAAATTACACAGCACATACCAGCAATGTTTTGATTAAAAATTGTTATGTAATCATAGGTAAGAGTTAGTGGCAAAACCAATGATTACCAGAATTGTCTAGAGTCGACAACTCTGGCACAGTGCATGATGTCAGTGGTGGTGATATTCTTTTTACAAAATAACTTTACATACGAGGTGTTTAGTAGAAACCCTTAAAATGATTAAATTAACAATTTCTTTTTTTAAGTTTGGAAATGTCAAAAATTGCCTTTCATATTCTATAAAATCCATTCTCCAATTATTTTCATTACGTATGTAATATACACACATCAAAAGTGTCTAGGGATCAAGCATTTTTATGCGGATTTCTTGAGATTGAGATGTGGCTTTGTAATAAATTTATGATTTTATAAATTTATATGGATTGTTTTTGGTGCATTTCATAATTTGAAACAGGAACTGTCAATCAAATTCGAGTAAAAGATGAAAATCAGCTGTCAATATTTTCCCTATAAAAACATACAACGCATTGAAGACATTATTAGTGCTACTGTTTCCCTACTACTGATTAAAACCAACGTTATTATGGAGCGGCGACGTCATTTAAGCAGGGAAGAAATGCTCAGAGCCGTGGGAATGATAGAAGCTGGTTCCCGGCAACGTACTGTGGCTTTAGCTCTGAATACAAGTCAGAGTGTTATCAGTCGACTTTGGACACGTTACCGAAGCATTGGTACCGTGGCTGAGCGCCATGGAGGACGGTATCGCTGCACCACACGGAGACAAGACCGATACATTCAAATCACAACTCGAAGAGCTCCAACAATAACCGCCATGATGTTAGCCGTGACGCTTCATCACTCTTCAGGGAACTTAATTAGCGACCAAACAGTCAGAAACCGCTTGCATGAAGTGAACCTTCATTCCCGAAGACCGCTAAGGGTACCACCTATAGCAATGCACAATCGTAGGATTCGATATCAATGGGCTCTTGAACACAGAAATTGGGCAGAAGAACAATGGCGTTTCGTGTGCTTTTCTGATGAGTCTCGTTTTGGTATGAGACCGGATACAAGACGTATACGACACTGGAGAACCCCTGGACGCCAACAGCGGTTAAAATCCTGCCAGGAAGTCCATCCTTATAGTGGTGGAACCATCATGGTATGGGCGGGTATTTGGATCGGCGGAAGAACTGAGTTGATTTGGATCATAGGCAACCTCAACGCTCAAATTTATGCTGAGACGATTGTATCAGACGTCATCGTTCCTCTACAAGTGCAAATCGGTCCCTTATTTCAGTTAATGCATGATAATGCACGACCGCACACCGCAAGAGTTGTAAGACAGACTCTCGCCGCAGCTAACATCAATGTCATGTCCTGGCCTGCTCAGTCGCCAGACTTGAACCTGATTGAGCATGCATGGGATATGCTACAGAGAAGAGCTCTGCCGAATATGGAGGGTATCCAGTCGCAAGAAGGCCTTTTTTTGTTGTTGCAACGAACATGGGCGGCCATTCCATAGCGTGATTTGGATGAACTCATTTTGAGTATGCCAAACCGATGTTCTTGTGTTGTTAGTGTTCGTGGTAGAAACACGGATTATTAATTGTTTAAGTTACCCAATAAAATTTTAAAGAAAACTGTTATTTCAGTCTTTTTTTCGAACTTTAATGTTAGTGGTTCAAATGTCAAAAATCCCTTTATTATGAAAATGGCAAATTTCTTTATTAATAAAGGTGCAAAGGTATTAGCAAAGGTGACTTGGTTTATCGTTACTGTAGACAAACGAAAACACTTTATTTGATGAATCCTTAAAGAAAATTTTAATTAATATCAATCAGGAGAAAAGTTATTGCAAAAATATATGTTGATCCCTAGACACTTTTGATGTTCCAAAAATTTGCGTTTGCTTAGATAAAAATTGTAATTAATGTCTAAGAATGTACAATCCATATGTGAAGTCCATAATTGTAGTTTACTATTTAATTCCAGTTCATTCAAATATGGATTGCTTACAATAGATAACCTTAAAGATTCCTAGGTCATTCTATGTCAAAGCAGGCAATAATGGCCCCTCCTGGTGCTAACGACTTTACGTTTACAATTTCACCCCTAGTGATGCACTCTTTTTTGTGATGTTTTCTCTGTTGGAATGCCAGTAGTGAGTGTGAAACATAACCGGTAATATCGTCGTAATGAATATATATGTACTAGGTAACCCTTTGCTGATTCGAAGACTGCGGCGGCGGCGACACAAAAGCAGTTGCAGAACAGAATGGGTGCGTGAAGTATTTAAAACAAGACGAATATGGGGAACAACATCATATTATTTACAGACTTAAATAATGAGCTATTTCATGGTTATCTGCGCAGGAATAAAGATACATTTGAATACATTTTAGCAACTATTAAAGCTGCTATAACTAAATATAGTAACTTTCGTAAGACCATTTCCTGAGGAACTTGAGATAAAGAAAAAATGGACCTATATGGAGGGTTAAAAGGCCATGAGAAAATTAGGGATGAGTTGAAGCAATTTAAGGGTTTAACTGATTAATGACTTTTTTTAAACAAAAAGGAAAAACCATATTACTACACTATATCGTATGGTAACATCAGACTCATCAGACAGACAGGCAAGAAGGAATTCATTGCAAACTTCAAATATGATGAATGAATGAACATTTTTATAGAATCACTATACATAATTAACCAGACATTTTTAAGCTACAGGACTCCCAATACAATATGGCCAAATTCAAGTAAGAGAATGTTCTTGTCGGCAAATGGCATAACAAGTGTCATCATAAAGCAATGGCTAAACAAAATATGACGATTTTCTTAGAAACATATTAAAACACATTCAAGTTATAATCTACCTCAAATGTAATAACTTATAATAAAAATTTAAGGGGTTTGGATAGGTCTGATCAAAAATCCTCTGTACAGAACATCTTATAAGAATGAAAATGTGGTACTTCTTGCTCTGTGGCTCAGTCTTGAATGATGCAACTTTAACACCAACGCTTGTGGGTTTGATTCCCACACAAGGCAAACATTTGTGTGCATGAACATGTCTTTGTCTTGGTCTGGACGTTTTAACCCTTCGAAACCCGTGTGGTCATATATGACCGCGAAATGTATGGGAAAAGGTATATAACGGGTTCTAAAGGCTGAGATAGGGCGCATGAAAGCAACCCGTTTGGGGAAGTACCTCCACCTCACAGAAAACCGCAGCCAAATAACAACTCTCTAGAGCAGGTATGGGCAACCTTTGACATGTTGTGGGCCAAACTTTAGCATGCAAATACGTTCACGGGCCGTGTTTAAAAGTAGTGCATATATACAAGTAAATTCCGTGAGTATATATAAGTAGTGTACTTAATTTTTTTTTAATTGGGTTTTTTCAAAATGTCTTGTGAGCAGGATCAAACCTTACAGCGGGCCGAATCCGGCCCACGGGCCGAGTGTTGCCCACATGTGCTCTAGAGGGTTTTTGTGTTACTGTGTGTGAGTGAGGTCACCAGTAGCTCTTAAGGAGTTGCTGTGAAGCAGCAGAGGAGGCATTGTGCGAGTGATACTTAATATATCGCAACTATTCATAGGCTACGGTACCCGCTTCACATCAGGTGGGCCGTATGCTTATATACCTCCCGACACAGTATAAAAAAAAAGTTCTCTGCGTTTTGATAAAAATAATACAATATTTGCCAACTGTACAACGCCAACAGAGAACAAATATGATCATCACCAGTTCTGCAGGAGAGTTTAGCAACTTTTCTACCACGTCCGGTGAAATTGTGGAATAAAGTACCCTCTGCAGAGTTCCCAAACAAAGACAATATGGGTACCTTCAAGAAAAGAGCCTGTTTCCCTAAAAAGGCTATCCTTTGATCAGTGACCCTTTGGTGTTGTTGATGTCTATGGTCGGTGGTGACTACTTACAATCAGGTGACCCACATGCTCATTTGCCCCTCCTCTAATATATAAAAAAAAATGCCTTGCTGGAAACTTTCAAAGAGTGAACAGTGGAAGTCTGATTGTGCATCTAACATCATTCATGGGGCTTCATAATATGACAACATAGGTAATCTAATATTAAAAACTCTACTCCATAAATCATAAAGATTGAAGAAAGAAACAATGGAAAGTCATATTTATATTATATCATAAACACAAGAATATGTTGCCTTAGGAAACTATAACTGAAACTAGACTGTACTTCACGACTTAAATGTTTAATTTCACTTGTACATTTAATAAGATTATAATATACAACAAACAATAGTTAATTAATACTTACAGCACAGAACACATGTGGGCAATCAGCGCAGCAGTAAACCTGACCACCCTGCCCACACCACCGGCAATATAACTCAGAGCCATCATCGCCTTTATCAAACTCTCCACTATTATAGAATGTGTGACATGTATGACAAACCAATGTGCGGAGCATGGGATGTGAACGCATTCGATTTTCATTTCGAGCTGAACACCCTAAGTGACGGTCACATGCACTGCAATGAAGTTTAAATGACTTCACAGCATTCAAATCTGAAATTGAATTTTTATTTATCAATATATTTTAGCAAAATAAAATTAGTCTCCAACTTAAGTAACTACAATTAGTATATACAGTATACTTTTCCAAATTTAAAATAATTACTAACAATGTTATAAGCAAGCACAGTAAAATATTCCCCTTCATTATCAGAGGAAAACATTCAAAACGACAATTATCGAAAACTAGCTTGGATACATTTTATAAAATGTTAACGCACACGAAAGCAAGTTATGATACACTAGTAATCAATAAAGACAAACTGACCTGGAAATTTACTTTTATAATAATTCCTTTCTTCTTCACCGATGTCTTCATCGAAGTCGACATCTGAAGGATCTGCAAATAAATGGGATACTCAAAACTAGTCATATACAGAAACAAATTACAACGAATAAGTCATTAAAAATACGGTATACCGGGGAATGGCGGGAATGTAACATTAGAACCAGGACTAGGAGGAGTAGATGTCAGAACCGGCTTCTCGGGTTCTATTGAAGTGCCTTCACTGTTGGCACACTCACTCATTGTAATCAGCGTTATGCTTACACCGATCGACTAAATATTATTGATAAACATACACACTAGAAAAGAGATTACAAATTTATCCCATGTGCAAGATAAAAATGTAGGTAGGCGTTAAAAAAACGCTAATTTCGCAATTTATACACAAGAAAGACGCAAATGTAAATCCGCCATTTTGGCATTTTTGGTGAAGGGATGTGACACAGAACATCTACAATCGAATAATCGATTTCTTATTGTGGAATAAACCCCACTCGATTATGATATAGTCGTTAACTAATATTGAGTAATTTGAGTATTACAGGCAATATATCCTCGCTCCATAACCCGTAAGGGATTGGGTGTTAAGTTATAGTCTACTATAGAATATTACAGCCAATAAAAACGATGACCACACCAAACATATGACTATTTTCACATAAACATAACTGATATAACTAATCTGCGCTCCTTTAAGTCATGTTGACGACTTGACTAACTACGAGGCTCCGCAAATAAGATGGTGAAACATGAAAACATACAATATAGAAAAATATCGAAAAACAGTGTACGTAATGAGTGTACTGTTTGGCTGAACAAGATGCGTCGTTAACAATTCCACCCCTAGTGATGCACTCAGATTCGTATGACGCGTGTGATCTATCTGTTTAAGATAGCCCGCACTTTGGATGTGTTTTCTCCGTTGGAATGTCAGTAGTGAGTGTGAATCGTAACCGGTAACATCGTCGTCATGAATATATATCTACAAGATAATCTTTCGCGGATTAGAAGACTGCGGAGACGGCGTCACAATAGCAATTGCAGAACAGAATGGGTGCGTGAAATATATTTAAAATGAGAAGAATATGCGGAACTTCATCATATTATTTACGAACTTAAATAATGAGCTATTTCATGGTTATCTGCGCATGAATAAAGGTACATTTGAATATATTTTAGCAACTATCAGAGCTGCTATAACTGAATATAGTAACTTTCGCAAGACCATATCTCCTGAGGAACCTTAAGGTAAGAAAAAAATGAGTCGTTCGCGTTTGTATCCGTACACTTTAATTGATAAAATTTTCAGTAACCATATTGAAGTTAACGTATGAACACCTAAAAAATCCGAGCAAGTTGGGATTGATTTCGTACGTCGGAACTATACGCACGTACATGCACGACTAGTTCGCATAGAGTGTGAGTGGCACCGTAGTACTCGAACAGACGGGAACGTTCGTGCGTGTGTGTACGTCTTCGTATGATAGAAATCCTACAAAATTGCGTCCAAAATGCGGCCGGTCTAACAGTGTGTACTTGTCCATCCCTCACAGGGAAATCTTCTTAAATTAAGACAAGAGGGCAGAGAAAGAGGGTCCACTCTTGAATAGCCCACGAAGTAAGGGTCCGCAATCAACACAAAATCGCCTACTTGAAGCGATTTGTTATCCGAAAGTCATTTATTTTTTGGCAACATCCTTGGTAGCACCTCTCGTATCCATTTGTGCCAGAACATACCTGCATGACGCTCTGATAGGCGCCACTGTTTCGAAGTTATCATCAAATACTCCAACACGTGGCAGATTCCGGCGAGTAGTACTTACATAAAAGTATACCTACTTTTATGTAAGTAAGAAGAAAGAAATGTAACAACTGTTGGTAGATCTAATAAAATAAATAAATTAAACACTATCGGCTGTGGATAAAATGAACGAAGATCTAAACAGAATATCAGAATCAGCTCTTGAAAATTCCTTGGTTCTCAATCCCAGTACATTCACGTACATTATCCTTGGCTCAAAAAAACAAACCACGAATTTTACACAATATAACCCGGCATTGCAAATAACTGGCAATGTAATAGATAGGGTACACAAAGTCAAAAACCTGGAACTTACTCTTGATGCTAATCTGCTGCCCTGAATCTAGTAAGGAATTGCATCCATCGACTAAAAGTAAGGGATAAGATACGCAAATTGGTAAATGAAAAGTTACGTATAAGCCTGTGTGAGTCCCTGGTAATGTCCAAATTTAATTATGGTGACACACTTTACGGCTCACGTCTACTTTGGAAAAGCCTGAGAGCAATATAACGTGTTCAAAATGCTTGTTATAGATACTGCTTTAATTTGCCACCCCGCAGCCACATCACTCCGTTTCTCAACAAGGCCTCAATATTGATGACATGGGGTCTCAAAAACAACTTCACTTAGCGTCCTTCCTGTTTGGTGTTTTCTCAGAGTATATTCACTTAGTAACATTTACTGGCAGCTTCCGCTATCAGGCAACTAAAGTTGGAATATTATACCACCACCAATTAGAAAAACTACTTCTATCTACACTTTTAAAAAGCACTTGACAATGTTTCTTCTAGATAAGCAAAAAATTGGTATTCCAAATCATTTCCTGTAGCAGTTGCTGCTAGTAATTATCTCTAGAGCAAAACTATATTTATTTATTTTTCTTGTTAATATCATTGTATATGTATATGTATTTTATATATATTGTATATGTATTGGCGAGCTCGGTGGCGCAGTGGTGGAACACGCTGTTACGCTACTTTGACGCCAATGCTCGTGGGTTCGATTCCCACACATTACAAACATTTGTGTGCATGAACATGTCTGTTTGTCTTGGTCTGGGTATTTTCTATGTATAATAAGTATGTATTTACAAAAAAAAAATGTATTTACGTATGTTTATCAGTTGTCTAGTACCCATAACACAAGCTTCGCTTACATTGGGGCTGGATGGCGCTGTGTAATTTGTCCGACAATATTTATTTATTTATTATTTATTTATATATTATGTCATTGTTATTTTAATCTATCCATAAATTATATTTTTATTTCTATCATGTGGGTCATATTAACAATTGTACCAATCTATCATTCATTTAATTCTATTTTAACATTCATAATAAACTCTCTCTATCTACACTTTTGTTAAATGACATATAAATACAAACACTCTACTCAACTGTAACACAATACAATTTTAATCGAATTAAACCTGTTGCACTCGCACTTTACAGGTCATGTCAGAAAATCTGTGTTTTTGCAAGTTCTTCTGCAAAAATATACTGAGCCATGGCCTTTTTTGCATTACTGCAGCACACACATACATGTAAAATGTTTATAAATATAATTAATTAAAACAAATAATGTGTCGCCAGGGGTTGAGTCGACTTGGTTGCTTGCGATTGTAGATAGTGGTTCTAGCTTCTTGTATTACAGATGCATAAACGTCATTGCTTTGATTAACAAGAATATCAATTCTGTTAAACCCTGCGGTGCTTTGTGTGGTTTCATACGAAGTTTTTTCTACATATCAATGATATAACGTATGCCAATTATCAATTGATGTAATTATAGATATCACTGTCACTACGGCTCTCGCGATCAGTAGTTGTCTAGTTTGTTGACCGGCGTATTTTTTTTATCGGATACGGCGTGTGACTCAGTGGCCTATTGTTCGCCGCGCACGCCTTGCGCCGGAACCAGTTTGCTGTAGGAATGGATTTAACAAATACAGAGGCAGATATTGTCAATGCTGAATCCACCGAGATAATTGAGAATGAACAACTTGGATATTCAATGGGACTACTCGAGATCAGATTTTCATCATCAGGAATCGTCTCTCATGGCTGCGACTATTCCACTCCAGTGAAGTAAAGAAGATGATTTCATGGGGGTGAGAAATGATACATCAAAAAATGGTGAGACATCTGGAAAAATGTAGAAAAGTAAAGTAAGTATGTACTGAACTTACCTAGGGCAAACAATGATATAGAAACAGAAAACAAAATATGAATTGTATGTATGAAAATGTATATGTCTGTTTAAACAAAATTAGGTATCTGAATTAAGTAAGAATTACAAGAGAACAAAAGAAAAATGATCTTCCACACATTTACGCTAATTTGGAAATGTGAGTTATGGCAACACCGGTCGATTTATTGTTTTCAAAAATTAATTTAAGTGAAAACGATTAGTTAATCAGAAAAATTACTTGCTTACCTATGAAAAGTAATCCCTTGGCTTTTTTTAATTGTACCACTATGGTTCCGACAGCTCTTCACTACGCACGCCGTCATTATTATTATTTTTTGATAAGGTTATCACGCGGCGAGGTGTCGGTGCGTAATGGCGGGCGGTAGACTTACTATGGTGTGAATTTGTGCGTGTCGGCTCGTACGTATAGCGACTGACTTACTATGGAGGTGCTTCAGTGTTTAGTTCGGGAGGCGGTGTCTGCTTTTTTTATTACGCCTATGGCTGTACTTTCAGAAAAGGGCGAAAAATTTACCAGTTTAGACTAAAAATTCACGAAAACATAGTTGAGTCATGCTACAAAATATTTAGGACTTTGGTTAGACGAGTCTTTGCCATGGAGCAAACGTGTAAAAGAAATACGTCATAAAACTAATTAACTCCTAGTTCCAATGAGCTTACCTTATCATTGCCTAGTTCTATTGAAAATCTTAGCAGGATCTGGGTGGGGACTGCATCCTAAATATATTCGAAGATTATTTATATACCTAATTCGTAGCCGTATAGACTATGGAAGTTTTCTAAATGACAAGGCTGCCTATAGTTACACTTTAAATATATATCGTGTATAGAACCAAGCATTGAGAATTATTGGCAGATTTATAAAAAATACACTCATACACGCGACGGGATCAGAATTGTGTTTACCACCACTCCAATTCCGAAGGAAAATTCTAGGTATTAAATATTCTCTGAAAGCACAATCTTGGTCAGACAATATGACAGTGGACATGTTGCAGGAACTTAGCACTCTTTGCTCGGTTGGGTACCGGGAGAAGAAAAAAAAAGTCACTGCTTGCTATGTTGTATAGAGACACAAAAAAAGAAAGTATGCGTACCGTAGACAGAGTATATAGATATAGACGGGCTACTAAAAGAATAATACCTACATGAAGAGAGATAGAAAATTCGAAAATACATGTGCGTGAGCAAGATAGACCATGAGTGTTTTGTCTCTATCTGCGTATGCGATTTTTATGTCTGCCACCGGGATTGTTCTGGTGTCAAACAAATTGTTCGTACTGACGCAATTTCGTTGATTTAAGTGTAAACCCTATGTATTTTATTCCCTTGTGATGTAGTGATTATTTTAAAAGATGCATTGATCGTGCAGTAATGGTGAATTGCTCTATAATTGGCTGTAAAAGCCGAAGTGAACGACAAGAACCCAACATAACCTTTCATCGGTAAGTCGCTTATTTGTCACAATATAATGATGCATATTCAAGGATTATTAATTTAATGTGGATTCATACTCAATAGTAAGCAATTTTTATTAAATTAAAGTACAAATAATCATTTTTTTGTTGATATTAACCGATCAAATAAAAAGGTTATAAACATTACATTTTTAGCGATATCACTATATGTCGTCTGTAATCAGCAGGATTACACTATTTGGGGTTACCAACACTTGACTTAATTTACCACATTTAACATATTGCGTATCTATTGTTTCAGTTTTCCTAAGGATTTATTTTTGAAGTATAAATGGATTGAGTGTACGGGTCGTTTAAATTGGCATGCAAATGACAACTCCCGGATCTGCTCCAACCATTTTGAATCAACTGGCCTTCAATCAAAGAAAAGCAAAATATGCTTAAATAAAGATGCAGTTCCTACGCGTTTCATTCACGTAAGTTGAATTAAAAGTAATGGCATAGGTAATTGAATATGTAACTAAAATATTTCAATGACTTTTCGAAATTAAATATAATAAAAGATTTTTCCTGTTACAAATTAATAAGCTAAAATATTTGAAATAGAATTATTACTCAATGTTTATGCTACGTCAGTTAGAAAACAAACAAAAGGCCTGCGTAATGTGAAGCCATTACCGGGGCCTAAACTCACTTGCGATATAAAGTATCGTTCACATGCCGTCACCCCTGCTGCCAACGCAATGACTTCTTCCTGGTAACCTCAGTGACGTGCAGGAACCCAATAACTCTCGAGGATCGAATGATATTTTTATTTGGCTGCGGATTTCTGTGGAGGTCCTTTCGATGAAAATTAATTCTACTGAAGTCGTAAACATGTAATTTAGATATAAGATTTGAAGAGAAGAATTTGCAGAGACAGATGTGGAGAGAAGAAAAAGGATATGTGTGCGATGGGGGGGAGGGGGGGGGGGGACATAATATACATGCATTTAAAAGGGAATATATTTATTTAGTTGTTTTAGAGCTCACAGACCCTTGATCGACCAAGTTCTTCCAAATAGGCACAGTTGCAGCAACAAATGATGCTATGGTATCCTAATATTTTAATAATTTAGTTTTTTTTTATACACCGTCGGAAGGTATTCAAGCATACGCCCCACCTGATGTAAAGCAGTTAGCGTAGCCTATGAACGCTTGCAATACATTAAGTATCTCTCATGCGATGCCTCCTCTGCTGCTAACCCAGCAACTCCTTAGGAGCTTACTGGTGACCTCGCTCACACACAGGAACACAACAACCCTCTAGGGAGTTGTTATTTGGCTGCGGATTTTCTGTGAGGTGGAGGTACTTCACCAGACAGGCTCCTTTGATGCGTCCTACCTCTCTTAAATGCTTGTATGATGAATGTTACTAATTAAGTGTAACTTTCAGATTGACGACTCGGACGTGAAATATGACCAACCGTCGTCAGAAGAAGTAGCTATGGAAATAGAAATAGAAAGTAGTTCGGTAAGTTTAATCTCTTATATACTCGTGGCGTAGTTAGAGAGAGCATGAAAGTAGGATAAACGCGGTTGAAATGCGAGCGTTGCGCAAAATCTGTGGTGTAACGCTTGCAGACCGTATTCGTAATGATGAGGTTAGAAGCAGAGTTGGTCTGAAAGAGAGCGTCGGTATTAAAATAAGAAGAGGCATGCTCCGTTGGTTCGGACATGTAGAAAGAATGCAGGATGAAAGAATGACGAAGCAGATATGCAATGCAATAGTGGAAGGATGTAGGAGCCGAGGAAGGCCAAGACTTACCTATCATGATCAAATTGGTCGTGTTCAATCAGAAGGTGATGTCAGGAGCCCTAGAAACCGGCGAGCCTGCATGAAAAGAGCAATGAATGTGAAAGAAGCGAGTGATGTATGTAAGGATCGAGTCGCGTGGCGCTCGGTTCTCTCTGCCTATCCCGTAAGGGATTTGGCGTAAAGTTATAGAGTAGAATAGAAAGGCGTAGTTATATCAGATGCTTGAATTCTACGCTCAACAGAGAATCTATTGTTTAAAGCGCAGTCTGCGTTAAACTATATTGTTTTTTTTTATACTATGTCGGGAGGCATACAAGCATACGGCCCACCTGATGTAAAGCGGACACCGTAGCCTATTAACGCTTGCGATATATTAATTGTCACGCGCGCGATCCCTCCTCTGCTGCTTACACAGCAACTCTGGTGACCTCACTCACACGCAGAAACACAACAACCCTCTAGGGTTGTACTGTACCTAGAATGGGTGCATAAGTGGTCAATATTTTCTAAAAAGTAAAGCGTGAGAGCTCAGCACTTTACAATGTACCTGTTACATCAATCCAGCTAAAAATACTTGTCATAGGAATGTTTATTTTTATATTTAAGTACCTATATATATCTATTTCAGAAAATAGAAAAAGGATCTGTAGCTGTCTGTAACTGTCAGCCACGCAAGTTGAGATCACTCCACGAAAACGAAAATCAATCAAGAAACTGCAGACTTACTATGTTCGATAGAGTCAACAAATCTAGACTTTTTATGTAAAAATATAACTGCGCGCAAGTGTACCCCAGAATTAAGAAAATTTGCATTAAGTAATTATTAGATTTGGTGGCCGCGGCAGTCTTAGTTTGGAGATATACGTGCATATAGATTAAGTAGGTACCTATGTAACAGTTAAATAGCCGTAAGTTAACAGTATGTGGGTGAATTAAGTAGTTTTTCATGTGTGTTGATTATTGCCCCTTACAGTATATAGATTTTAAGTTTTTGTATGATAAAGGGTTGAATGTAAGAAAAAATAGTACATCTTGTTGCGATTTTTATCCAATAAAGTGGTCCCAATATGGTAATGTTTCCAGGGTTGGCTAATTTTTATCATGCTTTCTCGGTTGCATAATCAGACTGCCTCGCTCGCACCCGGCGTGTATAAATATAGGCCGGGGCGCGACGACCGACACAGTTGTAACCTGCAGTCATTGGATAATCATCTCCCGCTACTCTGCAAACAAGTCATCTCCTTTGATAGCCATCGCTCTCTGGAAGCATTACCTCTGGCCTCATACTACAATACAAGCCTTTCATTTCTCCAGCCAACACGTGGGAAGAACTAATCCGCCAGTACCTACCTATATTATTTTATATTCTCGTGTATGGGTCGTATTTAAGGGGCCCATACAAAACGATAATGCTTGATCAATTGCAACTCTTTTTTAAGACCAATGAATTTGTCATGATGCGCAATACAGTTTTACAGGTGGTAAATCTACTACGGATGAAGAGTTGGCATTGGTTAAGCATATCCTTAACTCCTGGGAGAGATCATAGGATGCTTTTTTAGTTTTCTGTAATCTCTCTAAAGCTTTTCATTGTGTCGATCATCAGACATTGTTACTCAAGCTGAACTATTATGTAGATAGGGTTAAAGCCCAGAACTTAATTGCATTTTATTTAAATAACAGGTCAGACAGTTGATATAAACAGGGTTAAACCTAAAGGCAATAATTCTAATATCGTGGTGCCACAGGTTTCTATTTTGGGACCCTTTTTATTTTTAGTATATGCGAATGATCTGCCTTACGTGGTGCAGAAAAAGGCGTATATTTACTGATACTGATATATAAAATTATGTACTGATGATACCTCTCTAATTTTTAATGTCACTCGCCGGTGTGAAAACATTGACAAGGTAAATGGTGTTATGTCTTCTATTTTAAACTGGTTCACATGTAGTAATCTTTTGCTAAACTCGACTAAAAGCAAATGCATCAAATTTAGTCTTCCGAATGTGATTTCTCCCAATACAGAAGTGCTCATTGGGAATAATAAATTAGAATTCGTTAATAGTACTGCGTTTCTTAGAATTACAGTAGACTCCAAATTACAATGGGGCCCCACATAAATAAATTTGCCGGTAAGCTCAGCTCCGCTGCATAAGTAGAATGTATAATAATTTTACAAAGAATTTTTTTTAAAA
This sequence comes from Pyralis farinalis, assembly GCA_947507595.1. Classification (NCBI taxonomy): domain Eukaryota; kingdom Metazoa; phylum Arthropoda; class Insecta; order Lepidoptera; family Pyralidae; genus Pyralis; species Pyralis farinalis. The sequence goes on along the minus strand of OX382264.1, from coordinate 21,984,771 downwards.
TCACATTAAAAATTTTCTTTGTAAAAAGAGCTTATTATAGAACTGGCGAATATGTGATTGACAAAGATGTCTGGAAATAATTCAGCACAGACTATCATTCCTTAACAAACATAAACTTTAATTCTACCATTTGATATCATTATTGTACCAATACGCTGATGTGAATTTATTGTAATATCAAATTGGCAATTTTAAAAGAGACCTATATTGGCAAGTTTGTTTCGACATTTCTTCTTCTCTAATGATCATTTCCGAAATATTCGCAGATTAAAAAAGAACAATACTAATATTGAGAATTGAATAAGATCCAATAAGAATATATTTGAAAAAATGTAAGACGTGTCTAAATATCTACGAGGGTCCAATGGCAAATAAATAAGGTAAACTTGGAACATAATCGGTTACAATCACAACAAGGGACCGGACATTTCTAAAAGTAATTCAAATTAATCTTTTATGATTGAATTACTTTTCGAAATGTCCGGTCCCCTGTTCTGATTGTAACCGATTATAATCCAAGTTTACCCCATCAATGAGGTTAAAAGTTGCGTAGTGGCAATACTTATTGTGTATGGCATGTAGATTACAAAGTTATGTTTATTATCTCTATCTCATACCCCTATACGCTGATTGCGCGTCTATCTATATACTCTGTCTACGATGCGTACACTTTGGAGATGTACAAATTAAATATATGGGTATCAAATATAAGAGTAGATAATGTGATTTCTACTTATTTAGATAATCTTAAAAATACCAAAAAGTCATATGAAATTAGTAATGTTTAATCTGACACTGTTATAGAATTAAACAGAAAACATAATGGATGGTGCAGAATATACTGTGACGGTGCAAAGAGTGTTAATGTCGTAGGCGCTGGCGTTTTTGATCCCATGTTAAGAAAACAAATGTGCTTTAAAATTAAGTCGAATGTATCCATGATATCCGGGGAGCTGCTTGCGATTTCCGAACCCTTATCATATGCTATTAAGCTTAAAACTAATAAAGTCGTTGTCTTTTCTGACAGTAAAAGTGGACTTCAGCACATAGCTCGATTAGGGATAAAACGATACGAGTAAATACAAGTACTTACTCGATACTTTCCTTCCGATACCAAGTACTTTTGGTATCGATACTTTGAAACTGAGTATCGAGTAGGTATCGTTCAAAATTTTGAAAAGTACTCGTATCGGTATGCCAATGTCACGATTTTATTTAAACAGGTTGAAGAGCCTTCTTTGAGCCTGTGACTTGTCTAACTATGTTGACAGAAATGTGTTTTTAAGAATATTGACATAAAAATGCATCTTTTTCGTGTGAAAATATATTGAACTTTTGAACACCTCCTCACTAGGGATAAAACGATACGAGTAAATATAATAATAAGTACGTACTCGATACTTTCCTTCGATACCAAGTACTTTTGGTATCGACGCCGAGTAGTTATCTATACTTTAACACCGACTGTGCTAAAAAAATACTTGTGTGGGGTACCCAGACCCAATTCTTCAGTTAAATAATACCTGTAATACGATAATGAATTTTACATGGTTTTCATGAACTTAAAGACACATTCACACCATAGTAAGTCTGTAAGTCTACCGCCCGCCATTATGCACCGCCACCTCGCCGCGTGCCAAAAAAAAAAAAATAATCCTGTCGTGCGTAATAAAGAGCAGTCGGAACCATAGTGGTACAATTAAATAAAACCAAGGGATTACTTTTCATAGGCAAGCAAGTAATTTTTCTGATTAACTAATCGTTTTCACTTAAATTAATTTTTAAAACAATAAATTGACCGGTGTTGCCATAACTCACATTTCCAAATTAGCGTAAATATGGGAGATCATTTTTTTTTGTTCTCTTGTAATTCTTACTTAATTCAGACACCTACTTTTGTTTAAATAGACATATAAACTTACATCCTATAATTCTTTTACTGAACAACTATTATTCATACCTTTAATATTTTTTAGATTTCCATCGTCAAACGATACATGGAAGAATGATTGGGTACAAATCATAAGAGAGTCCAGAAAAGAAAGCGGCTGAATTCCATCTAAATCCAGTGTAATATGCAGTATACATTTTGAGGAGTTTGGTCTTCTGTGAGGTGGAGGTACTTCCCCAGTCAGGGTAACGTCTCTTTCGTCAAAGCCTCGTCTAAAACAATACAAGTTACAAATCAACGGTACATAAAATTCGAGTTCCGAAGAGAGTAACGAATCATATATTTTTTTATTTCTTTTTAGTTAAAGAAATGGGAAATTTTCTTCCATCTGGCTACTCACTTAACACTCACACATGGCATTCATATATTAAAAAAAAAAAAACACATGCCGCCATTGTGGTGTGGTGCTTCATGTGTTTCTCAGCTAGATTCTGTCTGATTTTTTTATTACGTCTATGGTATAAATGTCACTCGTCTAAAGCGCGGGAAGAAGACCGAATCCACTTGATATATTATTGTGTTGTAGATTCGCATAGAATGTAGTAACTGAAATATTCGCAACTCGGTCATTACATATATAAAATTATTCTAATCGTTACATTTGTTTGAGCAATACTTCATTCGTACGTTCAGTACTACAAAATACCTTCCTTCTCCTGACCACAGATTACATAAATCACCAACGTTTCCATTCCATCCCTAATGTCATTCGATCATTATATTTATTGCGTTCTCGTCGTGTGTAGACGTATAACACTTGTTTTACTGCAATGTCGATTTGTTTTTCGTAGTTTTGCTAGTGTTGAGCATTTCATAAATTGTAACAATAATGTGTGTGATCTTAATAATTGAATTCCGATTTTTCATTGTAATGGGTGTGTAAATTAATGTCTCGTTACGAGAGAGTAAAATATAATTTCCTTCACTGCTTGTTTGTAACAAACGTAACGTTTTTGTACTCATGAAAATAGTTCATGTAGGTGATATTTTAGGTTTTTAATGTGAAAGTAATGCTGATTTGTAAGACAAAATGACAGTAACTTATACCGGAGAAGTAGCTACCTGCCGAGGCTTTGGGACGTTTTTAAAAGTTTTATACCGGTAAGTTGACTTTTTTATTTGTCGCTATAAATATTATTGTAGGTTTAGTGAATCAAAAAATGTAAATCAGTTTATGAAATCGTCTTTGGGAAATTATAGGGCATTTAACTACAAAAATCATACACAAGCCTCGTTCCTTCTCTTTCGTACGCAGCATATGAATGAAGCATAATATAAACAAAAACAAAAGCGCCATGCGGCATGTGTTAATTTTTGAAACCCTGAAGTATTTTGATATTATATTATACAAACAATTACGTAGCTTTACATTTGTATAATCTAGCGCACAAAAAAATTAATAGAATTAAAATTAACTTAAAAATGTAATAAAACTGATTCTAAAAGGACTAGCTAGATTCTCAATTCGATTTATTTTGTGTGTAAAATAAATTAGGTGCGGTGAGATTACATCTCAGAAGTTTTTCTTGGCGACTTTCTGGCCTAGGGGGTTTTTGAACATTTGTAATTATTATAAACTCATGCTCTTAGCATTAGTCAATACGACCTCATTGAAGTCTGTTCTAATGATTCTTAGACCTTATCTAGTACTAGGAATCTATACCTTAGTATTCAGTTTGCGCGATTCGGTAAATCTGACCTCTCTAGCGTCTGAAAAAGTACATTGGACGCTAGCGGAACGTGCGTGGGAGTGGCTAAGTAATATACAAAATCATGTGGCTATGTTTTTAAACGAAATGTAAACTTTAGGGGAAATGATAAGGCGACTTTCTGACCGAAATATTCTTTGATTAAAAGTGAATTTAATTTATGTTACGGGTGAGATGAGATTTTTGTAAGTGACTGTACCAATACATGGTTTATAAACACTGTAAGCCCTTGACGCCCTTGTTCTCTAACTAATTCTATATAACTACATAGTTTAGCATCTGCCTATTATCGACCTTCTAACAAATGTACAAAGACGATCTAAACTTCATAGCAAAATCGTGGTCGGTTTTATTACAAAGATCTGCGATACGACGAAAAACTGCAACATTTCGCCGATGATAAAACAAGAACAAGAAGAGGTGACAATCACCTCCCAAAAGATTCAAACCAAAAACACCAGTTGAGAATGCGCAAGCTTGCATTGCCGGAGGAACACCTGGCTCTTCAATTATATAACAATTCAATTTTTTTTTTATTTGTCGGCCATTTTGACCATGTTCCTTAAGAGATAGGAACGGTGTTCCTGAACATTCCTATTCTACTTTTTATGCTGAATCCGAATCTGAAGTCAAAATTCAAATATTCAAAAAAAAAAACGCAGAGACAAACGCACACACAGACAAACATATAAATTTCATATAGGAACGGTGCTCCTGAAAAGTGTACATTCCTATGAGTCGAGATGCTGAAAATAACCATAAAACAGAGTAAGATAATTATAGAAAAAATCACACGCGGTGTTACTTAAAGAGTTCACTAACAAGGGTACAAGTTTAAATTCGACGGATTAACAGTTGCGGAGGGCCCTTCGACCTCCATCATTATACCAGCGCGATGAGACCCATTACTGTATTCTAAGAGCTACGAGTAACATTAATGCTGTCAGATCTACACTTACCGGTTTTCAAGTAGAAACAGTTATATGTGGTTAAAGTCCTATTGTTTTGATTCTGTCACATAGATACAACCTTCGACCTCCATTATCAGACTAGTTCAGTGGTACCATATTGCCGAATTTCGTGATGATGACTAATTAGAAGTAATCGACTTAATAAAGCGTATTAAAATAGGCGACATTCCACGTGCCTATGCGGCATTCGGTTCCCCTCGTCCCGCCGGAATTGACGCTGCGTTGTGGGTGGCGGCCCCCACCGCCGCATGCAGCTACGAGTATATTCGCACCGACGGGGGCAGATCGGTGCACGTCGCCTACGGGGGACGCCCTAATCCACACATCGGTGCGCTTTTGGTCCAGAATTGCAATCGACTGATTGGCAGGGGTCGCGAACGAGCACGCTTCTGGCACATGACCCCCATGACCAAGGATGTAGGAGCCCGGGAAGGCCAAGACTTACATACCATGACCAAATTGGTCGTGTTCTATCAGAAGGTGATGTCAAGAGCCCTAGAAACCGGCGAGCGTGCATGATAAGAGCTATGAATGTTAAAAAAGCGAGTGAGATATATAAGGATCGAGTCACGTGGCGCTCGGTTCTCTCTGCCTACCCCGCAAGGGATTTGGCGTGAAGTTATAGATAGATAGGTATAATAAGCACAATACGTCCCTACAGACATACCGACGGAAGCCTATTTCGTTTTACAACTGCAAATTTAAGTTATGTATATTACCAATCTAATTTTAGTCATTAGAAAATGTAATTCATTGATAGAACAAATTTTTTTTATACACTTCATTAAAAGTGAACGTGTTAATTACTAAAAAAAATATTTGTTTCGAGAAAAACAGCAGGAGATATCTTGGACTATTACAAAATATACCATCAAGCAAAACTTCTAAATCATTATCTAACCTGGTATATTTTCAAATTTGTCAATGGCCTGGCATTTTTTCAAAATGGGTGGATTTTCAAAATTGATCACAACAAAAATTATTATTGGGACAGGAGGTTTTGCGGTCTTCCATATTAATATTTCTACCTTATTTAACCACATGCCGTCTTCCATAAACTCCATTATAATACATATATACACAATAAATAGGTTTTGGAATCACCGAGGTACAACTATTAGGTTCCAAAACGAAAAATATTCTATCTGCCTATAACTTCACGCTAGCTCTTCTCATGCACACCGTCGGTCTTAAGTGTTCTAAAAAAAAAATATTGTATACATTTTTAAAGCGATGCTGAACTCCCACACAACCTTGTCGGTAACCGAACTCGCAAGAACTCAACAACCCCCGAAAGTTATTTTATTTGGCAGCTATTTAGTTGGTAGCACCCTGCACATATATTGCGATACTTACACTCCAAAACACTTATGCTACACTTATTTAAAAAAAAATATATGCATACAACGCTGTTGCTACTGCAAGCCAGTAGGATATCGATCTTCGTGTCATATTCGTTTGACCAAGCCTTTCCGCATCCGTCGTCATGTATAAATAACATAAGTAATAAAAATATATATTTACATTAATAAACATTTTCTTGCTGTCCACGATTATTAACGAAAAACTCCATTTATCAAGCTGCCGCATTTATGCAAGCCGCAATTTCGTCCGTGTGTATCCCGGTACTTTCTTTTTGCGCGGCTTCTAAGGGTCGTATCGTGATATTGAATAGCCTGTAACCTTCCTCCAAACTCGGGCTATCAAATGCAAAAAAAATATCTAATCCGATTGGTAGTACCAAAGATTAGCGCGATCAACAAACAAACTTTCGCTTTCTTTATAATATATTCCTATAGACAAAGTTTGCCATTGCACTTTATACAATTTATACATGTAATAAAATTGTTACTAACTGATGTCTGTACATAGGAGATATAAAGAAAAATATATGCGGCGTCTTTACAAGAGGTAGAAATGTCAATATATTATCTTCTGAATCTTTGTTCGTTTGGTTGTCTCTGTAGTACACGCATCACGTAAAACCTACTGCACGAAATTGGATGCGGGTTTCCCGTTTGTACTGCAGGAGATCAAAAAATAAATTTTGCAGCTGATCGATGTCCGTATATGGGAAATATTTAAGAAAAATGTATATTAGTGATTTTATGAGAGCAGTATAAACCTTAAAAAATATCTTTAGAAGCTTCCTTTGGTGCTTATCCCTAAAAATATAAACTATACTTCCTAATCATATTTATTTTTTGGTGAAGGTATATCAAATTTAAACGGAAATTGGTAATTGCGGGAGGACAGCCTCTTGCGAGAGCACATGATCGAGGTGCTCGCTGACCTCGAGCGGGCGATCGGGGCTTCTGAATTAAGCCACAGAGAGGGCACGTTTCCGTGTTTCTATTGTTCGGTTCCATGTATATAGGTTGAGAAAAGCCTTTTAATCGAATTTTCAGATTTCTCGTACATTGTAATAAGCCTATCCTAGCAAAGTAGTATATGTGGCTATATACGGACAGGTATCTAATTCTTTCGGCTGATTTTATGCTCACCAGCATTCTTGCTGATTCTCGTCTTCTTGAGTGTATGTGTGTTAAGATAAGTGCTATATATTTCTGCATTCGAGCCTCCAGATTCTGATCTTAAAGAACTTCGGTACCTGTATGGTTGCACTTAAATAGGTGAAGTCATATATCACAACATGCGATGTTTCTGGATCGCAGCAACAGATCTCAATCCTTTGAATCCAACCTGATTTGGCTGCCTTATTTGATTTTTTTTTATATTTGTTTTACTACATCCGCAATGCTAACCGGCTCATGAACATGTGTTACGATACGGCGGCGACGACGGGATCGAGAGCAATGTAATATAAGATATCATTTTAACCTACATATTGTGGGAGATGAATTGTCAAATGGTTTATTTTATAGTATTTATAAGACAATGCCGCTCAATGTCGTTACGGTTGATGATTCGTTTATTTTATGATGTTACACGTCAGAACAATATGACACGATGTACAATTGCTCACAAACATAGGTAGATCTCGATATCTGCTAAAATAGACATGGGATAATAATATTCCGCAGTAATGTTCAAAATAATTTAGAATGACAAACGTATTAAGTTCGCTTTTGACATTTCGGCGTAGACGTTTAAATTATTGGTAATTAATATCTTTATTCTTAGTTAACTTTCGATAATTTCATTGACATGGCTGAAATTATTTATACTTACTGAATTTTTAAAGTACCTTCATAGATAAAAAAGACATAGCTCTTAAATAAAAACACAAGTTAAATTAAAAATGAAAAGTAACACCTGACAACCGTGCAATAATTTGCTAATTCAAAGTTGCTCCAGCAGCTCAAATAAATAAATATAAATAAATATAAATATTGTCTGACAAATTACACAGCGCCATCTAGCACCAAAGTAAGCGAAGCTTGAGTTATGGGTACTAGACAACTGATAAACATACGTAAATACATTTTTTTTTTGTAAATACATACTTATTATACATAGAAAATACCCAGACCAAGACAAACAGACATGTTAATGCTCACAAATTTTTGTCCTGTGTGGGAATCGAACCCACGAGCGTTGGTTTCAAAGTAGCGTAACTGCGCGTTCCACCACTGCGCCACCGAGCTCGTCAAATAGTGTAAAATTTGCATTTATTCTAATATAAGGGATATTAGAGTAAATGCAAATTTTGCACCAAAAAGCAAAAGTGCTGATTTTTTTCCGATCTAAATCACTCTTAGCTAAGAGCCATAAAATCTATACTAATGTATAAACCGGAAATTTATTTGTTGGTTTGTTTGAACGCGCTAATTTCTGGAACTACCAGTCCAGATATGAAAAAATATTTTTGCATTTAATAACTCAATTCTTGAGTTAAGTTATAGACTGTTCAGCATCACGATACAACCCTTAGAAGCAGAGTAAAAGGAAAGAAAGTAAGAAAATGTGGCTCCTACGGGATACTGGGATACGCGCAGACGAAGTCGTGAGCCCCAGCTAGCCGCAGTACTTAATAAATAAAACGGCAACTGAATCAACCCAGCCGTTTGGTAACTAGCGATGCAACGACAGACACACAGAAATATACATAGAAGGAGAGACGGACATACGTGGCAAATTTGTAACATCCCTCTTTTACATCGGGTATTAAAAATGATACCTATTACATTAACGTTACTATGTTGATAGGTATCATTTACGTTTTTAAGTTCCTTACATGTCAAATGTTATTTAGCAAAACTTGCATGCGAGAGTCCCGCCTAAAACGCCTGTACTAAATCGTCTAAAGTTATCATTGTGTAAGAATTTAAATCTATTATTATATCTATATATTATCTATCTATATAAATAAAAATCAATGTATGTATGTTTGTCGTCTATGGACTCGAAAACGGCTTGCCAAATTTTGATGAAATTTTCATGGAATCTTCAGATTAACCCAGCGGGTGATCCTGTGAAGTTTGGTAGCGTTACTATAGTGCGGTATAAATAATAGCACATACCCACATACGTGCAGTATGACCACCCTCCTTGCTCTCATGTGCAGCCCTCCCTCACAAACCCACACTCATTGTGTGACTCATGTGAAAAACATACATCAAAAATATCAAATAAAGTAAAATATGTTTATTTTATCTGATATCATGGTCACAATTTGTAGTACATATTTCAATATTGTCTCATTGCCTGTTGTTAAGGGAAAGCCTTTGCTCAGAAAGCTGCCTGTACCGGATATCGTTAGTTGCCTCACTTAGGCGCCTGCTAAGATCCTGCAGCGACCATATAATACAACGCATCAAGCAAGTCTCTTGACAGCCAAATGCATACTAATAAATGTTCCTGTCAACCACCACCTGCCATCCTCTTCGACAGCTTTATGGACATCTTTTTCGTAGATAAGTACCCGCTTTAGTGACCAACAGGAAATTACTGTATTGACATTCGTCATATCATATCATAGTTATGTGACCACGCACGCATTATCATGCATTATGAGTTTATGACTTTATTTCCTTAGTAATAGTTAGTACACTTGATTCTACTCAATATAAAAATAGAAGGACGGCATATTAAGCTAGCGCAGTGGGTTTACCCAAAGCCTCGAGTAAACTCATGTTTGTTTCGTCGACGGAAACCGCCACTATGTTTACTCATTTCACTGGCCGAGTCAGCTGTTCTAACCTTGATGATTAACGCTATCTGTAGGCAGATGTTAGACAACATTATGTTTGTGTATTGTTCCTGTGTATGATGGTGACGCGTTCTTCTATTCCATAATGATTTAGTATAGTTATAATCTTTAAGTTTAATTGTCTTATTGTAATACGTACCTTTTTACTTTGTTTGGCAGATTACTCTCATACGGATAATCGTATATAAAGATAAGATAAAACGATAAAAATTCTTTGTTTGTCATTGGCCCCGTGCATTTATAATAATTTGTAATAAATAATTAAATCTTATTGTATTTTATTCATTTCTCATCTCACATTTGGTTTTTTAATTACATACTAGCGTTTCGAAAATGACCATTGGTGAAGACGAAAGGCCAAAAAAAACTTGCCATTATAGGTATTTTTTCAATTAATGTTACTAAATCTATGTCACTATAACAATACAATAATAATAATGATATATATATATCCGTCCCTCTTCTGTAATAGCCCAGTACTAATAAATCCTCCAGATCCCATTTCAATAGCTCAATAATTTCCGACACATTTGCTTTAGACCCAATACCTGCCGTGACCTGTTTGTGGGTATATTCTCCCGTTGATATTCCCAAGAGCTAACTTTTTTTAAGGGGCCTCTACGCGTTGGATCCATATTCCCGCGCACGCCTACCAAATGACCGGGGTTAATGCCCGTGATTAAATTTTTTTTTTTAATTTTTTTTTTTTATTAAGGTTCACCAACGTTCGTTTACATTGTTACTTATAATCTATATATTTTTTTATACTTAATCTAGTATAAATGTAACAAACAATTACTGGAGAACACGACAAGCAAATTTATGTTAACACAAAAAAAATAATTATACAAAAGGAAAAAAAAAACTCTGATAAATATGTACCAGGCAACTCAGAAAGCATTGCGAAAAAAAAAGTTTTTATGTATGAGAGACTGGCCAGTTATAATCTATTTTGAAAATATGATTATTTATAAGCAAAAATAGGTAAGTACGTTCTAATTTTAACATTACACTCCACATTTTTAGCGAGCTAATTTAAATTAACGTGTCTGATTGAAAATTGGAGCATTATTAAAGAAATAATAATGATGATATAAGTGTTATATGTATATAAAAAAATGCACGTGCAAGTGTTTATGATGTGCCTTTTGAAAACATTGTCAGAATGGGACATAACTATTTCAGGCAATTTATTATAGTATAATTTACAACAAAACATTTACCCGTTTTAGCAAGCCAATGTACCGGCATGCGTAACTTATGTCTTTATTGAATTACTTTACTGAATATTAAAAACATCTTTATATTTACGATCATACATATGTATATAAATTGTTAGGATTACGTGTTACTTATGAGAACAAATGAAATAATAAACAAATACATATATAGGTTATACTTACGAGTTATACAAAATTAGTTATAACAAACCATTCAAGCAGAAAACAAGTATTAATACCATGGTGGGTACCTAATCAATTAGGTTCGATCGAGGCAGTTCGAATGTTTTTTGTTACATAAAATTGCTAAGTTAGTACGAGATATGTAGATATGTACACACAGCGACGCCGCAAGCTAAACTGTTTGACCTTTCACCGTTCTTACAGCGCACCCAATATAAGTAAAAATAGCACTGCAAGTGTCTGACTTGATTTGTCGCTATGTGTACTACATACGGATGAGCTGATCTAAAGCGGTTACCGTAGTCTATGAATTACCGCGCGTTGCCACCCTTATTGATAGCACAGGAACTCCTTAGGAACTTAGGAACAAGCACAAGGGAGTTGTTATTTGACTGCGGTTTTCTGTGAGGTGGAGGTAGGTGGTGGTACTTACCCAGTCGGGCTGCTTGGTGCGCTTTACCTGTATATCTTCACGCCAAGTCCCTTGCGGAGTAGGCAGAGAGAACCGAGCGCCATAAGACGCGGTCCTTGCATACTTCACTCGCTTCTGTGACGGTCTTAGCTCTTTTCATGCACGCTCGCAGGTTCCTGGGGCTTCTGACATCACCTTCTGATAAAACACGACCAATTTGGTCATGGTAGGTTAGTCTCGGCCTTCCTCGGCTCCTACATCCTTCCACTTTTGCATTGTATATCTGTTTCGTCATTCTTTCGTCCCACCATTCTTTCTACATATCCGAACCAACGGAGCATGCCCTTTCTTATCTTAACACCGACACTCTCTTTTAGACCAACTCTTTCTCTCACGTCTTCATTACGAACGCAGTCAGCATGCGTTATGCCACAAATTTTGCGCAATGCTCTCATCTCGACCGCATTTATTCTACTTTCATGCTCTGCCATACCCAGCTCTCACTTCCATAAGTTAGCGTTGGAATTAGCACCGCGTTGTGTACAGCGAGCTGTGCCTTCTGGCTTAGATTTCGGCTGCCTAGTAATTTACCCAACGCTCCATTCACCCTATTCCCGGCACTCACTCGTCTCTCCACATCAGCGGTGTACCTGCCATTGCTGCTAAAAGCACTTCCAAGATATACAATCTCATTCTCTTGCTCCAATGCTACATCATCAACCATAATCCTATTGTTCGTTCTGGTTATCTCTCTTTCAAATACCATTATCTTGGTTTTCTTCGCATTCAATTGTAAGCCTTTCTTCATACAATCATCTTTCATTGTTGTAACTAGTGTTTACAGCTCGGATGGTGATTCTGCTATTAATGCCGCATCGTCTGCATAAAGCAGGCAGTTGACCACTTAGTTACCCATTCGCATTCCCCCATTCATATTTCTTATTCTCTGAAGACAACTGTCCAGATACAGGATGAACAGCCGAGCCGACAGCATGCATCCCTATCTGACACCAATGTTGACATCAAACCAGGGCGACAAGCTGCCGTCCACCCGCACACATGCTGTACAATCCTCATAAGTGGATTGCACAGCACGGAGTAGGTCACCGTCAACCCCATATCTGGGCAAAATGTTCCAGAGATTCTTTCGCACGACTCTATCAAACGCTTTCTCAAAGTCCACAAAACCGCAGAAAACCTTCTGGTCCAAAGCCAGATGCTTCTCTACGATGTTGCGGAGTGAAAAAACTTGATCCGTACATCCTCTGCCGCTTCGAAATCCACCCTGTGCTTCCCAAAGCATTCCATCGGATTTCACCCTCATTCTCCTTTCTATGATTTTTCCATACACTTTAGCTGCTAAGCTGATCAAACTGATGGCCCTATAGTTGGCGCAGTCCATACGTGAGCCCTTGCCTTTATACAAGGGCACGATGACCGCGCGTTTCCAATCGCTCGGAACCCTTCCGGTTCTCCAGCATAATTTGCTCAAAAACCAGAAGGCGTCCCTAACGTAGGTACCACCTAGCTTGAAAATATCCATCATCTCCATCGCCTTGCGGTCATTTGAGCTGAAACGCGGGAGATGCAGCACGGCACTTGCTGCTCTGAAGCTCTCCGCCGTGCCGTGGGCATTTCTTGACTCCCTACAAATTATTTAAATCTGTCTCCACATGTCTGTGTATTTGCCCTCTCCCCATTCTGGGGCGGCAACACTACGAAAACGCCTTCGCTGCCGTTTGAACGTTTTGCAGGTTAACTAAATATATGAAACAAGGTAAATCTGTATTTCTCCTGTTTCAGCGTATACAGAACAAGACAGCTTGTTATCTTACGATATATTATAGCTACGTTTTGCCATAGGGAAACTTTGTACAAAAGTCGTCTGCGCAGGGACCTCTGTCTCACCTATTTCTACCGCCAAACACATATATTTATATAGCTGTGGTTTGAAGGGTGAGATATGGCAGAGAAATTACTGGGTACTGTGACGAAACAGCCTTCGGTCACAAAATTGGTAGCGCGCGAGTAACATCCCCGTGGCGTTGTGAGCGTCAATAGGCTGCGATGAGCGCTTACCATCTAATGCGGCCGCATACTTGTTTGCCAATGTCGTTGGATTAAAAAAGAAAACGCGGGCTTTAACCATCAAGGTAGGTATTTCAGGTGGTGAGTATGTAAATAGTATACCATATACCTCTTCGCGATGTAATTAGTCTTCGGGATTTTAGGCCTTTTGGTCAAACGTGGCTTCTGGGTTATAACTTTTCGGCAAAATATACAGTCTACTTTTAATATTCGTCCTTCCGTTCTTAGGATTTAAGCAATTATATATTAAATAATCGCTTTATTGTCCCCTGCTGTACAAAATAACATAGATCAGTCTATAACTACCTACTGATTAAATCGAACCTACAGCTACTTTGTCACCTGAGGGTAAAATAAAAGTAAAATAGCATAGAAAAAACTGGATGAGAAGTGGTCACCATATCCGGTGCTTATAAAACAGTACACAACTTTTAAATTACTGTTAACGCAATGTCTGCTGAACAGCTTCCTATGCTTACTAACTCACAGAAACACAACAACTATAGTATATTCAAATTTGGCCGTGGTCATGTGTAAGATAGCCCCGTTCCGTAATCTGCTAGGTGCATCTCTGGTACTTGTGTTCAGCTCTAAAGGTGGTGGGTGATGGGAATAGCTTACACCCAAAGTATTTCTGAAAATTCTAAGGTCTTTAAATACTGGATTAACGTTTGTTCATTTTTATACCATTAATATTGCTAATGGCCAACTGCCTACTTGATAGTAAGCAGTTACAGATGCTAATAGATATCTGCAGCACCAGGTGCGTTGCTCGTACCTTGCCGACGCAAATGTATAGAAGACATAAAACCCATCGGACGCTCTACTACTAGAATAATAATTTATGGGTGGTAATTGTGGTGCCAAGGATTAGCAGTTTACTAGACGACCGAAGTACATCATGTTATCATAAATAGAATTAGTTTTATCATGTTAAACAGTTACGTAAAGATCGTCTTAGAAGGAGACACTGATAATAGTGAGTCATCTCTGTGTGGGTGAGATATTTTTGTTTAAAACAGAAATATAATTGTATAAATGCGATGATAGATATAAAATGAATAGATAAGAAATTTGTGATATTACGTCTGGTGACAAACAAGCAGATGGCCTGTTTTATGTAAAGCGGTTGATGTAGAAAGATCGCTTACAAAACAAGAAATGTAGCTCGCGGCTTACAATGCAACCTCTGCTGTGACCGCAGCAACCCTGCAGGAGTTTACTAGTAACCACATTTACTCGCAGGAAGCACAACAACCCACCAGGGGTTTGCTATCTGACTGCGGTCTTACTACCTCAAGTTACGTGAAGGTTATGATAACTCATAACGATTGTTAAATTGGTTGCGTCCTTCCTCTTTTTGGCCAGGCTTAGTCTGTTGGTTGGCAGTTTGCTCCACTTACAGGTGAGGATAGATTTGGGTCCAAAGATAACGCTGAGCCACTTAAACCCCTCCCCTGATCTCTATTACTCTCTATTGCCTCTCCTGCTGATAACGCAGCAAATTATTAGGAGCTCGTTGGCAACCTTACTCGCACACACCAAGGGAGTTGTTATTTGGCTACAGTTTTCTGTGAGTTGGAGGTACTATGTTGTGGAGGTACTGCTGTGGTGGTACTGCAGTCAAAATCAAAGCAGCCCTGCTCTGATGCTACCTCTCTTAAAAACACCCAGAATAAGACAAACACACGTTCATGCATATTGTCTTGTGTCGGAATCGATGAGTCATGGTATCACCACACAAGTAGCCATTGTCAAAGATATTTCGCCACTAAGATTCAATGACCTTCTTCCCGCTTCATCATTTGACCAGCTTCATGGTATAATGACATTGTATGGTCTCGAAAGTTAGACAAATGAGGCATATCAATGAATATGCTATATGCTAAAATTCGTAAGGTGTATATGCAACGATGATTTCATAAAGGCACAAATTAATGCGAAAATAAAGCAGATATGTAGGTATTATTACGAGTTACACTTCCAGTTTTTTATCGTCTAGCTTTGTTGGTATTTCCAACTCTTTATATATAAGTGTATGTATATGTGTATGTCGCTGATCTAAACAGCTGAAGCGATTGGGATGAAAATTATTGTGTATGCTTGAGTATTTATGGTTTAGATTTCAATTTGTACCCGATAGGGGGGGCTCTACAATCGTATTCTAGGATTATTATTTTTACTTTCGGGCAGAATAACATCTGTCGGGTCTGCTAATTCTCTATAAAAAAATGTAGTATTATTACAGTATAGTTACGTAGTGTTATTATTTATTTTACTAGCTATTTAGTATTGTGTCTCTAGTTCAGGTGTGCATTGCATCGGCTATGTTATCCTTTTTCAACTACTGAATAATGCGTAATATCATTGCATTATCTGCTTTTTTAGGGTTCCGTACCCAAAGGGTAAAACGGAACCCTATTACTGAGGCTCCGCTGTCCGTCCGTCCGTCCGTCTGTCACCAGGCTGTATCTCATGAACCGTGATAGTTAGACAGTTGAAATTTTCACAGATCATCATCTATTTCTGTTGCCGCTATAACAACAAATACTAAAAAATAGAATAAAATAAATATTTAAGGGGGCTCCCATACAACAAAGGTGATTTTTTTGCCGTTTTTATAGATAATGGTACGGAACCCTTCGTGCGCGAGTCCGACTCGCACTTGGCCGATTTTTAATATACGACGTTGGGAGGCATACTAGCATACAGCCCACCTGATGTAAAGTAGTTACCGTAGCCTACGAATGTTTCCAATACATATACATTTAACTAAAAACACGAATTTAGTGATACATGCCCACTACCAGGATTCAAACCGGAACCAGTTGGTTTATAGACTAGTAACTTATCCATTTTGTATTTGTATTATATTGAAACGCTTTTGAGCTTGCTTGACTTGGGAGTTCTTTGGTTATTGGTTATACAGCGTGATTTTTTATATTTTATTGCCTGTATGGTTTCAACGGTGTCCAATTTAAAATTTCCAATATATTTAGTTTTACCAACGATTTTACGATCATTTAATACTTATTTTAGTTATTATTAGAAAAATCAGAGCTGTATATCGGCCTCGCGATGATCTTCGATTTTCACGATATGAAATGTTTCGTTTAGGAAACCAAAGAGATTTATATTGTCACAGATTTATATTTATATTGCCGCTGGAAGAACAACGATAACAATAATTAAATCAAATTTTTTCTGTAATCTATTATTAATAGAAGAACAATCAAACATATATTTATTTTTGGCTTATATTTCGGTGCCATAAATAATCCAAATAAATAAAATAAATATAAATATTACAACTTTAGTAGAAAATGTCAAATGATAGTTGAGCTTAAGAAATATATTTAAATTGCTTACCAGCGAAGTCTAGAAACGCATATGACAGGTAAGTTTTTATTAATATATTTGTATGCTAGCAAATGTAAACCTTTAGTCATTAAAGCATTCAGCCCCATTCTACCATCCTTAATACATACACAATGTACTATTTATTACATATAGATGTAGTAAAGCATAATATATAAACTCGTATATGTGTACTAACACTACTAATGTTTGTACAAAGTTTAATAAACAAATAATTAAGCCGAAGCAGAGTATATAATTCAAAATATTTTTTCATACGCTACTGACTATCGTTATACAAATATGCTAGTCATTATCAGAATGAAGGTCGTGAATAACGAATTCCATAACAGCCCAGAATGGATTTACACATTTTGTTACCGAACTCAATGTAAGTATCGTGAGATATTTGCTGACATTGTAGTCTTGAGTGAAGGCGCCGATTTGAGAAATTCCTTGAACCGAATACCTCACGTTACTGCCTACACCTAAGGAATAATCTTGTCGTAAATTTTGTTACCATGACGTCTATCTTTCTGGTCCCGTGGTTAAAAAATAAGCAGCTAAAGCGAAGTAGCAGCAGCTTGTTAAGTAGCCAGTGCCTTGAGCAAGGAATATAAATGTATAATGTAGGTACATAACACATGATCTTTACAATGCGGTACACGATTTGGATACATATTATGATGTCATTTGTAATCAATCGGTTGTGAAACGATCGATACAAAATTTGGCAAGTCTCTTCAATGCTGATGGAATACGTGTAAACTAAATTGCCATTATAATCTCGTCATTGTATGTTGCAACTTGGAACATATTGTGAATGAACGATCAGGGGACGAATTGTAAATAAAAATGCATTGCAGGAGCGTGTCGCAAAGGTCGTCGCTCTAGCAGATCAATACCAACTCGTCGTGCCTGACTCCAGCACTACTTTTGCACAATAATACTATGGATTTTTAGATCGTGGTAATTCCGTGCGTTCGTCCCGTTCGCACAATATACAAATTAAATTAAAAACCATCTCGATAATTTCCTTTCAGTCTATTGTACGTAATCGACGCATACGTACCAATTTGTCCCCGGACTCTGGTTGGTTAAAATGATTGACATATTTACGGCGCTTAATCTCGCACGTTGTGAAAACGGACGATGTTTACACGATTGATGTCGGTTTTGGTGAAAACGAATTACAGGTTGTATAATTTTTTCTACTAAACGATGATAGTACTTGTAGGATTTAGTTAGGTTTGCCCGATGGTATTAATAATTATAACTGCGAGTTATAAATGTTAAAACCGATTTCCATAAAGTCATAACTTTACAAAGCAAATATGGGTGCGAACGGACGCCAGACCTTCCCAACAAAAAATATTTTTCGTAATCGGGTTAATAAACGATGAAAATATTGCGAAATAATCTTTCTTTCACTTTTTTGAAGTCGGTTAAAAAGAAGAGCAAACCTTAAATACTCTTAGATAAGATATTTTATTTCTAGCAATTTTTGGAAGAGGTTCTTAATTTTAAACAATCACACCTTATATAAATAGAAAATTGGATTATGAACCGTTTCCGAGCTAGGTACACAAAATATATTTTATATAGGTATACAAGTATTGCTCGTTTAAAGTAGTAGTAGTGATCATAAAAAAATGTAATAAAAATATTGTTAAATAAAAACTGTTTAGTGGCAGTACGTCTCCTAACATACAACATTTTCATGTGTTTACTTTAAACGTATTGCAACATTATACTTACATGCTCTTATAACAACTTTTTTAAACAATGTGATAATAACAGTAGATTGTTGTGTTTTCTTTTCTCCTCTGTTCTTTCACAATCACATGAATAATGGAGTGATAAATACTTCACTATTAATTTACTGATACGCTGAAATTTGATACATTTACCTTCAAAAATAACTATATCTATTCATAATGTATTATGCAATCATATCCTTCATAAGCAATCACTTGATGTAGCATTAGTACGTATTTTTCATCAAGTTCTAAAATGCATAAATGTACATAATAAATACTGTGTTACTATGTGAGCTGCGCAATGAGTAAAAAATAATAATTCAGTGTTAATTGCTGGTGACCAATGTTTACAAGATGAACTTCTCCCTGGCGTGGTCCCGTTTCCTTATTCATTAGGATTAGTGAGGTTCGCTACCTCAGCCTAAGAATTTTGCGAAGATACGGATTTTTACATCTAGCGACTGCCGTCAGCCCTCTACATCCCAGAGGGAAAACTAGACTTTTCTTAGATCAAATCACATATTATATTTCGAAAGCCGTGAGTGTGATTGTTGATGTGTGTGTTGTTTGTTGATATGTGACGTGTGGCTGGGGCTTGCGTGTTTCCTCACGACGTTTTCTTTCATCGAGCAAGGATATTCACAATATAATCTGTATATTGTATGTACATAAATCGGAAAACATGAATTTAGTGGTAAATTATTGGAACCGGAGACCAGTCGGCCAACAGGCCGGTTCTTTGTCTTCTGGGCTGTCACTGCTGTACTCCTGTTTACAAGATAAACATCAACAGGTAATTTGGTAATCAATGGAGATCAATCACCCGTTCAATCCTTCTAACGTATGTATATGCAAACAATATGTCAGTAAATGCATCCCTTAACAAAGCAATAGTTCAAACATCAAACGAAGTTGGTACATTTACAGCTGTGATGATCATCGAACGAATACGCAGTGCAGGAATCATTAGCGAGCATCGAAATTCCAAGTAACTCTCAAATCTCACAATTTCGTTAATCTAAATGTTAAGCTACACACCGCAGTTTACTGGGAAAACGATAGGTGAGTAACACAACAATAATAACAAAGATAGGTAGATAGAACGTAAATAAAAGAAGCCCAATCTGTCAAAAGTCTTTGTTACACTGCAGTGATACAAAAATCTAAAAATAGTTTCAAGTATGGGTTGGGTTTGGAAAATGAACGAGATGCGTCGCGTTCCAAGTTTTGGCATCTACTTCATATGTCAAAACATACAACGCAACGCCAAGAAAAAAAAAATGTGCAAGAATTAGTATCGAAAAGAAAATTATGTATGTAAGCAAACAAAACACATTCCTTCGGGGAAACAATTTGTTTTAATATTTTTATATCTACGTCCGATTCCCGAAATACCGATATAAAAGTAGGTAGATTGTTTTTGGTCATCTCGGACAGTAATAAAAAATAGTTCATAAAGCGAGAAGGATCACTGCCTGTATGATCTGGTTTTCAGAAAAAAAAATATTCCGCGAGAGGACTGATGAGCCTCATATTCAGAAAAACCAAATAGTGATAAAATTAAACAATAGAAAACTTGCGGATTGAGTTGGGCAATTAGTGATATTTGTAGACGTTTCGAAAATTTCTTGAGGAGTTCGAAGGCGGGGATGAGTATGTCTGTCTAATCGAACACGCTCTACGGCAGCTTGTCTGTGGATGGATTGAGTTGTCTCGAATTCTTCCGTGCTCGGAGGTCACGTTATGTCGTTTAAACCGGCTATTTTCGATAGAACATAGTCGCTTATCTATCCTAAGAGAGGTAGGAACATCAAAGCAGCCCGATTGAGGGAAGTACCTCCTTATCACTTCCTGAAGGCTTGTTGTACTCCTGCGAGTTAGTGAGGTTATCATTACGCTCCTCTGTAGTTTGCAGCGATACTTTCTGTATTGCTGGCATCCATAAGCTACGGTAACAACTTAATAACAGATATGCATGTCTCCCGAAGTGATTTTACGGTTTATGATTCTCATACTAAAGTAACTCGTAGAAAAGAATGACATTAGCTCTTAGACATTACGATTAGGCACCCCTAAACCCAGCAAGTTTTACGTACTTCCATGTCGCGATTAGCACAGCTCCATCTATCGTGTAATTGTTACCTTAACCACTTAGCTTATTATAATTTACTCAAGGTTGAACGAACACAGTTCCCAAGAAGGGGTTAACGGCCTTTTAGTTACTGCTGAAATTCTGATTACGAACGAAAAGTAGTAATTTGAGCTATTGTTCATTTACTATTAATAATAGTTTTTCTGGCCATTTGTTAGTGATAAGATATAATTTGTTTTTGTACTATTTGTAGATACTCTAACAGGTACTCTTAACTGACTTGAAATAAATAATGATATGTGAATAAATGTTTGGACTATTAAACATGATAATTTCGATTGTTATGTATGTATGTACATCCCTCCCTTGCGGGGTAGGTAGAGAAAACCGAGCGCCATAAGACGCGGTCCTTTTACACCTCTTTCGTTCTTTAACATTCATAGCTCTTTTCATGCACACTCGTAAAATAAATTAAAAATAAATAATGATTTAATGTAAAAAATTGTGTTTTAATTACACACAATCTTATTTAAAAATACACCTACAAATTAAAATTACCTAAACATAAACTATTATGTCATTACGTACACAGAACACGTGTATATTGTATGCATATACATATCATCAATATATTAATACGTGAAGCAAAAGCTTTGTACCTCTTTTTATGAAAATTACGCGAACAGAGGAGTATGAAATTTCGCACAGTTAAAGTTTATATGGAGAAGAAGTGCAGAAATATAACATTTTTTTGTAATAATGCTTGGAAAACACATCTATATATATAAAAATGAATGTTTGTCTGTATGTCCTCTATGGACTCAAAAACGGCTGGGCAGATTTTGATGAAATTATTAGTGAATCTTCAGGTTAGCCCAGCAGGTGATCCTGTGAAGTTTGGTAGCGATCATATCACCCGTGCGAAGCCGGGGCGGCTAGCTAGTTACAATAATAAAAAAGACATTACACACTTACTATAGGTTTGACACATGTGTAGAAATATATATATTGAAGAGTAGATAGATTGTTTATGGTTAAAGACTGTGCTCAAACTGAGACTTTTGGAGACTTTATATTATTGGTCTTCAGTATTATTTGTCTATAGTCTTACTGAATATCAAAAATAATCATAGTTATGAGAATTTCATAGTTTGTCTAATAGACATTTGTGGTTTAATTATTAGTTATTCAAATGTTCAAACATAAAAATGTAATGAATTATGATCAGCGAACTTATGACCGAATTTCGACAACAGGGCGACCACTAGTACTCTTAAATAGAATAATCGAAAAAGTCTGTTAGCTGCAAAAATGATAGGACAATTACGACAATAGACCAAATAATTGAAATTTGATTGAATCCAAAAAGAATCATCGCAACTATTTTTAGGATCATTGGCAAATTACAATTTGGTTTTAATACTTTCCATTCACAAACTACCCAAATGCAATATGCGAATATACAGTCTATGTTCGATTGAAAATATAGAAGACTTCCACTGTTATTTTACCATATTGATGCTCTAATTTCAAGAAACCGAATAGTATATTTATTTATAAAATATCTATAAAACTAAAAGAAACTGATACATTGTGTAGTAGTAGTCTACGAAGTGCTGTAGGCTTTCGACGTGTCCACTTCAAATATACCACATGATCGTTACCAGGCAAGGGATATTAATTATTCAGTGCACCCTGCACTTTCCTCGGAAACACTTAGCTTCGGTTCATTGCACTCCACAAATATGGATTAGATTCGATGAGAACGTGACAACCGCACACGGTTTTAGTTGTCTTGCAATTTCATAGTAGGTTATAAACGACATAGCAAATATAAATAAATAAAAAAAATATATGTTAAACCATCCTTATGAAATAAAGTCATCTAATTATCTATACCTATAGTTCAAAATCAAATTTGATCTTAAAGGACTAATTGCTGAAGCTAAAAATGATAGAAAAACAAAGATAGATTTATAATTACAGTTGCTTTAACTAACTAACTGCAACCCGCGGCTTCGTTTCCTCGTATCCCGGTATCCCGTGGGTACCGCTTTTTATTACTTTCTTTCTTTTTCCTCAATTTCCAAGTCATATCGTGATATTGATAAGCCATCCTCAAGAAAATGATATATCAAATACGAAGATAATTCAACTTATCAAATACGACTGGCAGTCCCAGACATTGAAACACAAACTCTTCCGCTTTTTGTATTAATATAGATTTATGCGGAGCAAGTCCCACTCGGCTGGCGAGGAGTTCAGCTTTGCAAATCTTACACAGGTACCTTAAATAAAGATATATACGAGTAGTATGTCACTCAGCTGTATATATATCTTCGCGCCAGGTCCCTTACCAGGTCATGTAGCCCATTAGTGAAAAAATGGTCGAAATCGGAACTACTAATCCAGAGTTTATACTCTACATCAAAACATGTTTTAGCTTTTCATAAAGTTATTGAAATTCAAGAATTTTTAGATTACCTCTCAATCTACCGTAATTTATAGTAAATTCGAGGCATGCAAGGCACGCAAGATTTTTGTCCTTTATTGTTGCAATAACTAACTTGCACATACAAACGTACATGTAGAAATAAGTGAACTGTAGACTTCTAAAACGTTAACAACGTAGGTAACTGACGTGGTTATACTAGTGAGGTATGTAAGCAGCAAGGCAGTCAAGGGACTTGGCTGGAAAATAGATACATAGAACTGTAGTAGCTAAGTCACTCCTATCTATACTAATATAATGTAGCCGAAGAGTTTGTTTGAACGCGCTAATCTCTGGACTTGCAAGTCTGATTTGAAAAGATCTTTTGAAAGCCCAATTATTGAGGAAGGTTATATAGGTTCAGTTCAACATGACAATATGACTCTTAGAAACCGAAGAAAAAGAAAGAAAGTAGGCTGTTCGCGCGTATCCAGATATCTCATGACTTTTTTCACGGGCTATCGGGATATGCGCGGACAGTAGTAGTAGTACATAGTTGTAGTATATTAAATCTATATGTAAGTATTTCACATCTGTAGCAACCACGGCGAGAGAAGCAATGTTAAAAACAGACACAAATATAGCGTCTATTTTGTATATGTTTAGACTACGAACTAATTCACCGGCTAGAGAACCGCTAACGCCAGACGCCGTATAGGTGTTAAAATTGTATCAACATTCAAGGTTTACTCATTTATCCAGTTAAGTTTTCCGTTTGCAATCAAGGCAAATCGTTATCAAGGGCAAGGCTCAAAGATTATGCTCTTCCCACGTATGCGAGACCACCTAAGCAGTACATCGTTTTACATCTTAGACCTTTCAACCAACCCACAAAATAAGTGAGGGAGAAGAGAAGAGAAAAAGAAGCGAGTCACGGAAGTTTGACAAAAGCACATTTACATACCTATTACTAATAATTGTGTATCCTAATCTAACGTATACAAAGTTGTATCGTTGTCTCTCAATTATAATTGATGATTTATAACTTGAGCCCTGACAGCACAATTAAACAAAACGCGTACAGTTTAAGGCGAAGGTAGATAATTCTGGGAAAAACCTTTTTGAACAGTTGATTCGTAAAAAATATTGTAGATTTGCGGGGCAGGTAGAAATAATTTAGCGCCACGTCCGTCTTTACCAAAAAGAGCTATCTGTTTTAAAGGAGCGAGTAAGATTACTCGCTCCTTAAATACTCATAGCTCTTTTACTCTGAGACTACGTCTGCTTTTCATAAAGTTATTGAAATTCAAGAATTTTCAGATTACCTCTCAATCTACCGTAATTTATAGTAAATTCGAGGCATGCAAGGCACGCAAGATTTTTGTCCTTTATTGTTGCAATAACTAACTTGCACATACAAACGTACATGTAGAAATAAGTGAACTGTAGACTTCTAAAACGTTAACAAACGTTAACATTATGTGTTTTAAAGGAGCGAGTAAGATTACTCGCTCCTTAAATACTCATAGCTCTTTTACTCTGAGACTACGTCAAAATTACAAAAATAAAATCAACTTGTGGAGTCGAGTCGAGTCGTGTGGAAAGATTGAAATTTTCAGATTTAACAAAGGAAAAGTTGTTAATTTTGATGGATATTGTCGTTATACGTAGATGTGAATTTCGTCAATATATTAATTCTTATGTCAATATATTAATTGCAATAAGAAAATCGATACATTTTGTAGTTTTATTACAAGAAAGGGAAAAATGCGACAAGCTGCAAAAAAATTGTGTCAGTAAGAGTAGCACAAAATTGGTTCAAGTGTTTTCAGTGCGGAATTATTGATCTCAAAGATAAAGCTCGCTCTAGTCGACCTGCTACGCATAAAGTTGATACCGTTTTTGAAAAAGTGGAGCAAGATCGGCATATTAGTAGTAACGACAGTCGAAGAGCTAGGGTATTAACTACAAAACAGTTAAGGTCAAGGTTAAAATCTGACTTGAGACATACAATATAACCTTACTCGCTCCTTAAACACTCATAGCTCTTTTTTTTGTAAGGACGGACGTGGCGCTTAATTATTTCTGCCTGCCCCGTAAAGCATATAACATAGCGCTTATCTAATCTGTACAAAGGGTAACTAAATAACTGATTTTTAGGAGTATTCACAATTTCACATTGCCTCGAAACATCATATTCGAATCGGAATCGAAAATATTTCAATCGAAATGTATAGAATCTGAGTGAAAACACGACGACCGCGCAGACTTATGTCTTGATGAGGATAAATTGAACCAAGATCAACCGTTACTAATTGGATATATTGGTCAAAGTACTCTAAATTTCAGAAACAAGTTAACCACAGCTTTATTCCTTAAATGATTAAGGGACGTTAGTACAGTTTGTATAACAACAGTGCGCACGCTGTCCTCATCCGGTGCTGTCTACCGCGCTGTAATGAACATAAAAACGTGCACCTAATTGTTTTATTTATAATACAACCCGTTGGTGGCGACTCCAAGTTTGGGGTAAGATTAACTAATGGCAGTAACATTTACAACTAGCTATCTAATGAATAAACTAAACATAAAACATGACTAGCCGCTGCTAGCAGCCCGGCTTGCTAGCTACATTCGTATATTGAAAGAATAAACCTTAACATCAAATTTGTCTCTTCTGTGCAATTGTACCGACTTCTAATCGCTCGGTATACTCTTTGACAGAATACGCCAAGTTATCTCTGCAAATAACTAAATACATTTTTTTTACGGTTGGCGTTACCTTATGTATAGCTCCATTCCGCCTGATCACTCGGTGCTCTTGTCGCAGAGCTCAAAGCATATCATTTTATGAACTGTAAAGTCAATGTTATGCGGATTTATACAGAGTACAGTTGTTATGCGGCAATTAATGGAATTATTTTGTGTTCACATATTATATACAATGAATATGATGTTATATAATTTACTGCACGACGGCGTACGTATCAGTAGTTTAAGATAACGAAGATAAGACAACTCAAGGGCTGACTAAACGATGCACTGAATTTATGAGGAGGATTAAGCCTTTTCAAAACATCGAGTACAAAGAGACTTCAACCCCTAAAAATGTTTTTTTTATGGTTAGAAACCCAAAATAAAAAACTGAACTCTTTTATGATCACTTGATCACTTCGTATGTGTCTATCATTATGTCACAGACTTTTATCTCAGAAGGTATATACCTAGTCCAGCGATAAGTTCCGTTACAAATGAATATGCATTTATATTTTTATGAAGTAATGTAATCGTAATAAAAATTATACGTACACATTTATGGAATTCTCGGCAAAAATAAGAAATGATTCTATTCGAAATGGCCACCTTTGGCTTGATACAGGCCTTTCATCTGTTTGCCCACGAATCTATAGATTAACGCACAGTTTCCGCGGGAAATTTAGTCACGCTTGCTCCAGAGATTTTTTAAGAGTCACAATGTCGGCGTGTTGTTTCGAGTAGGCCATGTCCTCTAAAACTGACCATAATTTGTAGTCTAGGGGGTTGAATATCTGGTCTAGACGAGGGTCAGTCTTCAGCTCTTATAAAGTTCGGAACGTTGATTTCGAGCTAGGCTTAAGTAGTTCGTGTTTGTGACCAGGTGCAGAGTCCTGCTGGAAAGTACACGGTACATTTTTAAAAAGTGTATTGCTCAGTGATTTCACAACACGATCCAAGACAGATCTTGATACACTTTGGCTGAAGTCTTCACTCCTTTTTCACTAAAATCAAGCTTTGTGACTCCTTGATAAGACACTCACCAAACCATTACAGACGCAGGATGATGACCACTTTGTACCTCCGGCCACTTGGGCGGCTTCTTTAGAACTGTGTGCGTACACTTTGTCAATTTGCTTGTAGTGCTCTTCAACCGTGAAAATTTTTTCATCAGTAAAGAGGACATATCTGTGCCTTTTCACCTGCGTATCGGGACAGAAGGCGTTTTGATCGTTCCACTCTCTTCAACTGTAGGGATTGATTTAGGGCATGTCGTGTATATCAATAATAAGCGCTGAGCTTCAGGTCTTGTTTTATTATACGTGACAGAGTCCTAGCGGGAATCTTTATTTCTCGCGATTAGATTATTTGTTCCCTAACGGGGTTTCGGCGAATTCTGGCTTTAACAGTATTTAAAGCCTGTGTAGTTCTAACAGCACGCGGTCGCCCCGATCTTTTATGGTCTTCAACACCTCTTTTGTTGTTGAAGTGTTGGTATATCTGTCGATAGTACGAACAAACGACTGATATCAAGCTTTTGAAGTGTCTTGAATATGACCGACGACTCCATACCCACTTTGTGCAAGGCAATTGCTATCCTATATTCTTTAACACCGTTCCATATTCTAATTTGATAATAAACACGAAAAGAATATGTAAAATTGCGGGAAATCGAAAGAAGAAACGTAATAAACGCGTTATAAATCTATACAGATAAATAAAATTCGAGTGTCTGTTTGCAATATTAAAATAACCGCTATTTACTAAATGCATATGGAATATATACACGGTACATATACCAAACTGAATATATTAACAATTTTTTCTGTGTGTCTGTTTGTTCCGGCTAATCTCTGAAACGGCTGGACCGATTTTGACAGGACTTTCACTGGCTGATAGCTGATGCAATAAGGAGTAACTTAGGCTACTTTATTTTAGTAATTTTATTTATTTTAATTAATATAAATAAAAAAAATAACTATTCCGCGCGGGCACAGCTAGTTATAAATATTTCTTGGATTTATTGAGAACAGTGGTAGCCCAGTGGATAAAGAACAGGCTTATTGACCAATTGGTCCCCAATTCGAATCCTGGCATGTACCACTAAATTGTTGATTTCGGGTATATATTCGTAATTTTCCCTTCCTGTGGGCCAATTCTACTAAATAACTGCAACTGCACGTTTACGCCTGTCACTTGAGTCGTGCAGGAATAGTGCAGTGCCGATAGGTGTATTCTACTAAAATTTCCTGCACTGCAACTGCGCTGGAACTGCGCGTATGCTGCACTGCAACGGCACTGCAACTACGCTGCAACTGTGCGTATGCTGCAAGTAAACTACTTAAAACCTGAAATGTTGCCATATTTCAATCTAATAAAACTGAATTTTTATTTAATATTGACTCCTATAGTTTCACTATTGACCTTGGTTGCCGGAGTGGAGGTATTTCTAACCGAAAAGAAGCTTTACTTAATTATATTTATCCACAAATATCTCCCAAAACAAAGCAAATATATTTCACCGCCTCAGAATATTAATTTCACTTCGCAAAAGTTGCTCAAGAGTAACGTTAACAAAACTGCAAGTAAACTCCTTCAAAACATCTGTCACCGGTATACAAATGTCAAAACAATTTATCAGAATACGATTATATTGCAGGAAACGTGCAGTTGCAGTGCAGGTTTCTTAACAGAATAGCGATTCATTTACTGCAACATTCCTGCAACGTCGCTGCTGCCAGATCGTTTAACAGAATACCGAAACGTCAAAATGTACGAATTTTGACACACGCCGCGCTGCAGTGCAGTTTTTAGTAGAATCGGCCCACTGATGTAATAAGGAGTAACTTAGGCTACTTTTATTTTAGAATTTTTTATTTATTTTTATTAATATAAATAAGTAATAAAAAAATAATTATTCCGCGCGAACGAAGTACATAATACATATCTAATATTATTTTGCTGTTCGCTTTTTTACTCTGCTTATTTAGTTACTTATAATCAAATCAAATAAATAAAATTATAATTGAAAAATACTTTTTTGTTAAATTCAAGCACAGCTAGTTCAATATTATAGAGTTGAAAAACTGTTCTTATGTTTCTGTGCAACAGTATTTATGGCCAGACTAGTTCTATAATTCCAAAAAATAAAAAAAACATATTCGATTAAACGTATTCAATTTTATTTCTTAAATATTTTAGCTTTTTTTTGCTTGTAATTTAAAGAGTATGTGCAATCCTTGTAACGCGAGATCCACTCGTACTTGCCAGTTCTATTAAATGTTATTTAATTTTTTAAAGTCTCTTGTCGACTTCAGCTACTTTCTAACTTGTCTATTTTCAACGTTGTTACTTCCTAACTTGTCTTCACCCTAACTTGACAATTTCCAAAACCGCCACTTCCTAAGTTGTTCACTTCCTGGTTCATCTTCTTTTGTATATATATCCCTCTATATTGCGTTCAGGTAGCCGAGATAAAGAATGTAAACAGACATTCAATAAAATTGGACTAATTATAGGAGCAGATTGTTATTGTTAACATAAAGTCTGTTTTGTTTAGCCGTGGTTACACATAATTACTAAATATGTAATAATATCATATATCTTATTAAAATATGCATAGATCATATAATTTGTTGCTTTACTATTAGTTTCTATTAAAATTTTAATTAAGTGTTGACTTAACCACGTAAATTATACTCGACCTGCCAAACGTTACGATTTTTTTTTTATGCAACGTCGGGAGGCTTTCAAGCATACGGCCCACCTGATGTAAAGCAGTTACCGTAACCTATTAACACTTGTAATATATTAAGTATCAGACGCGCGATGCCTCCTCTGCTGTTTACACAGCAACTCCTTAGGAGCTTACTGGTGACCTCACTCACGCACAGAAACAGAACAACCCTCTAGGGAGTTGTTATTTGGCTGCGGTTATTTTTCTGTGAAGTGGAGGTACTTCCCCAGACGGGCTGATGCGCCCTACCTCTTAAAAATTCATATACATACATAATTTCCGTATCAAAATTTAAGGACAGTTCCTGCCTACGAGAGAAAATGACGGCTATACTTACCACTGCAGCGAAACTCAGTAGAGGCCGAAGTGTTTACCATTGTTATCTCGCCTTTAACTACAATCAAGTATCAGAGCTTTGTTCGTTGGCCAGTAAGGTGCACCACGTGCACGAGGCTTTTGGCCTAATGATGATGTAACTGTCTACTTTCTTCAGTTATGTTAAACTATTTTTTTTTCTTAGTTTTAGCCAAGTAAAGTGTAAAAGTTAGGAAGTGAATGTCTATTCTGATAGCCCAGCTCTAAGAGGGCTCTGAAACTATGTCTGTGCTACAACCTATAAGGCTACAAACAAAAATTTTCTAGCGCCCCAAACATGTCAAGATTACCATTCGTTTCTTATAATGTAATTGCTGTTTCTTAGCACTTCTCTGTTATAGGTTTTAATTGCAATATCAGAAATTTGTGCCTTTTCGCTTTCTTTTGAATCTACGAGTACCATCGACTGTTCACACCGCGTCAACAAGGCCCGCCAATTTTCTATAGGAATCCTACAGTCCCATTGAAAGCTTTAAGAAAGCCTGACCCAAATTGATCGATTTAATAAGTATATTGTGGATAACTTATAGCGTATAACTATAATGAAAATATAACAATGGCATCGTCGCGTTGCAAATTTGGCACGACCTGGCGTAACGAAGCAACTCACTGACATATAGATTAATGTCATATAGAGGCCGTGTATAGGTACCAACAGGAAACTAAAATCAGTGATGGTGTAAATTTTTAAATGAGCCAAATACAATAAGCATTAGCTGGCAACAAACATTTTTATTTGGAAAATCAGTAATTAACGGCAGCATGATGCTGTTTACGTACCTACATGTGCCTACATTAGATGCTAAATAAGCAGATGGCGCAAAAAAAACATGAGTCACGCAATTCGTTCTTCACTTGACTACTTGCTCTTACAGCTCTAATTTTGTTTGGTGTGCCGTCATATCATTTGGAGATGCGAGATTATTACACACTTTGATCACAGAATGCTTAAATCTAGGGTTTATTATTTTAATAAAACATTTACCTACTCATATCATTCATCGTATGATATGACAACTTACTGATAACACTATTTTATAAGTGTGATCTAAATAAAAATATTACATCACATATCCGTAAGTATACATTGTTAGAGTACGATCAGACTTTTTTACTTTTCAAGAACACCGTTCCAATATGAAATCTATATGTTTATCTGTGCGTTTATTTCGAATATTATAATAATATATAAAAATAATAATACCGTTCCTATCTCTTAAGGAACATGGTTAAAATGGCCGACTTGTTATATAATTGACGAGCCAGGTGTTCCTCTGGCAATGCAAGCTTGCGCATTCTCAACTGGTTCTATTTGAGTCTCACCTATAATCATGAAGGAAATAACTTATGGAGAAACAATGAGACCGATATTATTTAGTAACTTAATTCAACCTACGGATCGTGGGGCGAAGTTGAATGCGCCGCTCTTATTGGCTAGTTCGCCGTCGCCATCTAATCTTAAATCATCATCTAAAACGCCATCTAATTTGTGTAAATTATGGAATGCAATTTTGAGTCGAGATCGCAAGTTCGAGATCTCGCGGGATTAGAGTTCTGCGAGATCTCGACATTTTCGAGATCTCGGGTAGTTTTCGGAAAATATTATTTAGATCGGATGAGTAAATACATTGAAAACTGCTTGATTGTGGTTATGAGACTATCTAAGGACAACATTAAATGAGAAAAAAAACCTTTGTTATTCAATATAGGTAACCCATTTATTAATTTATTTAACAATAATTAATTACCCATACTTTTATAACAATAATTCTTTCATATGCTACGGGATTGATCTTGAAAATTGACACGAGATCTCGCGAGATAGGGATCCCGCGAGATCGCGATTACATTCCCGAGTACTAATGCATCGTTCATGTTTCTTGGCACAAATTTGAGAATAGCAAAATTAGTTAATAAAATAAATTAATTTGCGAATCGTAGGGATCGAAAATTAGAAGTTTGTATTGATTCCATCTTTATGCAGCGCAACAGAGTGTGACTTGCCCAGTCGCGTCGGTGACGTAATTGTGTGGCACGGCGCGTCATGACGTCATATCCTGTCTACAAGCGGGCTTCCGATGAAAAAGTGTCGGCAGTACGTCATCTTGATGTTCAATTTTGTTTCACTAATTTATAATTACTAATTCGCCCCAATCGTCGATAATCATTTTTTTTTATACAACGTCGGGAGTCATACATGCATGTGGTCCACCTGATGTAAAAGCGGTTACCGTAGTCTATGAACACTTGTAATACATTAAGTATCACTTGTGCGATACCTCCTTTGCTGCTAACACAGCAACTCCTTGGTGCTTACTGGTGACCTCACGCACACGCAGGAACATAACAACCATCTAGGGAGTTGTTATTTGGCTGCGGTTTTGTATGAGGTAGAGGTACTTCCCCAGATGGGCTGCTTTAAGCTGCTTTGCACCCTACCACTATTGATAACATTAAAGCTTTTCAATAGATATTAAACAACACCAGTTGAGAATGCGCAAGCTTGCATTGCCAGAGGAACACCTGGTTCGTCAATTATATAACAATATTTTTTTTTTTTCGGCCATTTTGACTATGTTCCTTATGAGATAGGAGGTTGGGTTTTCAGTCATTCCTATTCTACTTTTTTATGCTGAATCCGAATCTGAAGTCGAAATTCGAATATTCGAAAAAAGCGACAGACACACGCACAGAGACAAACATATAGATTTCATATAGGAACGGTGTTCCTGAAAATAATATTGGTTGTCAAACATGGACACAAAGTTACTAAACGGATTTATCTTCGCGTATTCTATTATAAATATTTCATGGATTTATTGAAAGTAGTGGTAGCCCAGTGGGCAAAGAACCGGCCTATTGACCAATTGGTCACCAATTCGAATCCTGGCATGTACCACTAAATTGTTGATTTCGGGTATATATTTGTAATTTTCCCTGCCTTGGTAGTGAAGAAACCCGCATCAAAATAATTCCCGATATTTTCCAAAACCGTTCCGACATCAGGCTGACAACAAAATCATTCAATAACCGTTATTGAATGATTTCGATATATTTTACCTTTCGATCTACGGAACTCTAAAAACGTGAAACAAAATCGGTTGGTGTGTGGTGGAGAGAGGGTACATGAGAAATGCAAATCTCAAATTTGCTTTCCAAATCAGGGACGTATAAAAACATCTTAGTTCCAAATATCATCAAAATGACACGTGAGCACTAATACATACGTACAAAATATTTCTTGGATCAATTCTGTTATTGTAATACACAAAACCTGTCCACTACTTATTCTTACAATACAATGTAAGCAAAGCCGCGGGGAAAGCTAGTTTCATGTATTGTTTTGATTTAGGTACTCCTAATTATTCATAGATGTTAATTATGAAGTGATCGTTTCATTCACATAGCTATGTAATAATACGTGATTTATGCATGAAATTTCGTAATTTATTTAGGAATCACTTGAAAATAGTACATTAACATATGCTTAGGTAGTTACTGTTAGTGAATATGATGATTATGGCAGCGTTTACAGAACAGTGTAAACAATAATTACTGTGTCATTGACATAAGTCATTCATTATTTTCGACACATGCGGTGAATGCCGTTATTTTAATCCATACGCTATTAATAACGAGGTAAAGTTTGTTTGGTTATTATAGGACTTTCTTTGAAACTGATCCGATTCTGAACACTAATAGACGTTATCCCTGGATGCTATAGACCATGTTTTATTTAGAGATTTTGAGTACAATACGAAAAGCCCAACAATCACATCACGGAGCTGCATGCAGTAGCTAGTGCAACTATAAAGTACTGGGTATGTTTATCTACATAAAGTTTTTTTTTATTAAACTAAACAAAAATTTGCAAACAAGTCAAACAAGCATGCGGCTCGCATTAGCAGGAAAGCGGTCACCGCAGCCAATTGAGCAGTCAGAACCAGTTATATACGTTTTCCCATACATTTCGCGGTCGTATACGACCACTCGGGTTTCGAAGGGTTAATGCTCGCAACTCCACGGAGATGTTACTCGCGCTCTGCCAATCTTGTGACCTATGGATGTTTCGTCACAGTACCCAGTAGTTTCTCTGCCATATCTCGCCCTTCAAACTGGAACAGCTATATTAGGCCAGTGACTGAAGGTGGTGGTGGTGAAGTGGTTATTACTCTTAGGGGTGAAAACTACCCCTAATTGACAAAAAATATTATATTCATAAATTTCAGTATTTAATGAATCACCAGGTGCCAATGATGAAAACAGTATTATATGTATACAGTATACGCATGTCTCTGCTCCAAAATCTAGCTACTCCGAAATTAAAAAAAAAATGCTAATATATATTATTGCTAATAAATGATATAAATGCTAATATATAATAAATAAATGAAAAACTTTTATAGAATATTTTTGCTTAGAATTGATTCTTTTATCGATTACTATTTTTTTCCCTACCTCCGAGATAGGGTGGTATTCACCCGTAACAAAAAAGCACATATCTGCATAGGGTAGATTTTACTTTTGGAGGTGTTCCCTACTTACTGTCAAAAATTCAGCAAAATCCATCTTTCTTGAAAAAATTAAGAGCCCAAAACCCTTCAGTCACTGGCCTATATAAATATAGCTGCTTGGCGCTAGAAATAGGTGAGACAGAGGTACCCACGCAGACGACTTTTGTACAAAGTCTCCCTCTGGTAGAAGAGTAGTAGTACATAATTATTAATTTAAAATGTTGTCTCATATTCCTACTTATAAATATATAATATCTATCGATAACTTTACGTCACGTAAACGTTTATCTGTTTAGATTTTTCTAAGTACCTATGTTAATTCAGCAAAGTAAGGTATCATAATAAATATTTCTGGTACTACATTAAAATAGATACTTAGTTTACATAATTTAATAATAACACTGTATTTGAGTAATATTTTAATAGGTTTATCCTTGGATGTTCTGAGTTGACAGCTGCCAGCCGTAAACTGATTTATTTCTTAGGTATTCAATCTTACTTATCTTTATGCTTTGTAGATACTAGTTGAGTCGGTTTTATCATTGTCATATTTTCTTCAATTGCAACATACGATGTTTGGCCATCTTATAGTAATGTTAAATAATATCTTCCTTCTAGATGGCGATTGTAAGGAGACACGTATCGAACGGTGGAAAAGCTAAACCTAAAGCTGATATATAACTAGTTTGGCCATAAATACTGTTACATAGAAACTTTTCTTTTTTCAACTCTTTCATTATTTTGAATTTGGAACGCGTTTATTATGTTAAAAACTTCTTTCGATTTCCCGTCGGTTTACATATTTTTTCCTGTTTATTATCAAATTACAATATGGAATGGGGTGTTAAAGATAATGATGGCAGTGTTCGTCTTGCACAAAGTTGGTATGGAGCCGTGTCGGTCATATTCAAGACACTTCAAAAGCTTGTTATCAGCCGTATGTTCGTATATCGTACTGTCGACAGATATACCAACACTTGCTCTGTTGAAGACCATAAAAGATCGGGGCGACCGCATGCTGTTAGAACTACGAAGGCTGCTGAAACCCCATTAGTAAACAAAAAAAATCTTATCGCAAGAAATGAGGATCCCGCTAGCACCCTATCGCGTCGCGTATAATAAAACAAAACCTGACGCTCGGCGCTTCAGGACATGCCCTAAATCAATCCCTATAGTTGAAGAGAGTGGAGCGATCAAACACCTTCTGTCCCTATACGCAGGTGAAAGGCACATAATAATTATTTATACAAGAAGATATTATTTAATATCCCGACACCTGCAAGGAAAAACATCGTAACTCATTTTTCGTAACTTTAGAGGAGAGCACGTCAAAGATTCAAAAAAACAAACCTCCGTACAATAAATAATCAAATATATATATAGATAATATAAGAATAAATGTTTGAAGTTATTTGTTGAGAAGTATAATGTAATAGAAAACTTGGTTTAGTTAGTGGAGTGAATTACGTAGTTTGAAATTGGGTACCAAACAATCCTAATTTCAAACTACGAAATTTTGTAAGTACACGCTTAGCTTTCTTCATCATCATCATATTAGCCGAAAGATGTCCACTGCTGAACATAGGCCTCCCCATTTTAGCTTTTTTACCTTAGTTAAATTATTATTTAAATGTTAATTTAAAAAATATTATATTACTTCATCTTTATTGTCTAATTTACTAAACTAAAATAAATAAGTATAATTAACGTATATATTTTTATATTAGAAGAGGAAAATAAACTCAAATAAACCTTCCATGATATATATTCGTTTATCATAATTTACAATATCGTACTTCCTGCCCAGAGGATCCATTTTCTAAGTTAATGTTAGTACTTTTTGTCGAAATGACCCTGATCTTTTTTGTCAAGTTGAACAAATTTGTGATGAGTACCAAGAATAACAATTTTAACGAAAGACGTAGGTAGGTGCTGTATGTAGACTGAACTATAAAATTGTTCACCGTGTTTTAGTCTTGCTTTTAATGTTATATTGGTTAACTAATTACAGTAACACGTTAACGCTTCGTGTAGTTGTACGCATGCCTACTGCAATTACGAGAGCATGCAGACTAACAGACGTTCTATACCAGATCGCGTGCAACACGGTAGTCGCAGCTGTACTTTATATCTCTACTTCGCTATACAAGGTCAAATTCTATCTGTAAAAACGATAAAAACAAATTGAATCATATTCGCATTGCCTTTGTATGTCGACAGAATCGAAGGATATAAGATTTCAGCGATAAAATTATTAAATAAGTTATTGTGTTCACGTATGAAGCGAGATTAAAAGAAGAAAGTGGCCAAAGTCATAAGCATAACGGTTGTAAATGATTTGATTATGCGCTGTCGAGTTTGTAGCTGACATACTACATAGCCCGTAACTCACAATCAATTAGAACTTGTACTCGTATTACTTATTTTTAGCATAACCTGTAGGACTTTCGCCCATTGAAACCCTGTTGCTTTATATTATACTAGCTGTGCCCGCGACTTCGTCCGCGTGGAATTTAACAAAAAAGTTATTGTTCAGTTCGCCGAGTTTACTATAACTTATTAATTCTGTATTTCGCGTATAGAAATGCTATGCAAATTAATAACCTATGCTAATTTTAATGAAAATTTCGTGAATCGCACCCCCGAAGGGGAAGATATTTCCCCCTAATTTTAACAGTTTTTCATATTTTACGCAGGAACCCTAAATATTTAAGGGATAAAAAGTATATTATGCTATATTATGCTCTGAACAGTCGTCTACCCACCAGTGAAAGTACCGTCAAAATCGGTCCAGCCGTTTCAGAGATTAGCCGGAACAAACAGACAGACAGACAGACAAAAATTGTAAAAATATTCATTTTGGTATATGTACCGTGTATATATCCATATGCATTTAGTAAAAAGCGGTTATTTTAATATTACTAACAGACACTCCAATTTTATTTATCTGTATAGATTTTTTTAGCTCAGTAAGAAAAAAGCCGTTAAGTGCAAGACCAACTCGCGCTCTGTGGGTCGCATAAAAAAATATTTTCGCAAATTATTGTCGCAAGAAAAGTATCTTTTTTGTCTGTATGGTTCTGCCTCTGGGTTGTAGAGGTCTGACGGCAGCCGCTCCATATATAATTTATGTACGGAATCGTAAAACGATGTATACGTACAGATACCGCCAGATCAAGATATACAACTACAAACAAATAAAGACCTCGACGTCGCATGAAGACCCTTTTTTTATACTACGTCGGGAGAGATACAAGCATATGGCCCGCCTGATGTAAAGCGGGTACTACCGTAGTCTATTAACGCTTGCGATGATATATTAAGTATCACTCGCGCGATGCCTCCTCTGCTGCTTACACAGCAACTCCGTAGGAGCTTACTGGTGACCTCACTCACACGCAGGTACACAACAACACTCTAGGGAGTTGTTATTTGGCTGTGGTTTTCTGTGAGGTGGAGGTACTTCCGCAGACGGGCTGCTTTGATGCGCCCTACCTCTCTTACCCTCCACACGCAACAAAACGTAGTGTTTTAGCGCCTAAATATTTCAGTTATACGGTTTTGACCACGGAATAGAAAAACAAGTGGTTTTGACCATATATTTGCGCTGGTTCTTGCGTGTTACGCTGTGAGACCAAATTCAGAGAAAATGATTCTTTATGATCAGTTCACAAGATGAGTCATTCGTTTCGCATTATAGCGATATCCTTATGCGAGTTCACGTATTACTTATTGTTTATTGATTTCAGTTTGGTTTCGTAAAATTATCGTTAGAAGTTCACTTAGCAATAAATGTGTGAATAATTCTGAAGTTAACTACCTCGTGCAATAAATGATATGATGATCGTGAGCGTATATTTGTTATAGTTAGCTGAATCGTTAAATGATGTAAGGAAGGCCATTCGGTGTTAGGCGGTAAAATAGTCGTACGCATACTAATGTTTGTCATTAAATTAGCATATGTTTTGCCTCGTTCAGGTACAGGTTTTTTTTATACAACGTCGGAATGCATACGGCCCACCTGATGTAAAGCGGTTACTCACTCGCGCTATACCTCCTTAGATGCTAACGTAGCAATTCCTTAGGATCTTACTGGTGAACTCACTCACACGCAGGTACACAACCACCCTCTAGAAGTCTAGGGAGTATTATAATTATGTACCCGTATTCGCAATAAATATATTTGATTTGATTTGGAGTTGTTATTAGCTGCGGTTTTTGTGTATTTCCCCAGCCGGGCTGCTTCGACGCGCCCTACCTCTCTTAAAACATCCAGACCAAGATAAACAGACATGTTCATGCACACTTTGTGTCTTGTGTGGGAATCGAACCCACGAGCCTTGGTGTCAAAGTCGCGTCATTCATGACTGAGCCACCAAGCTCGTCAAGTATAGAGTGTACGTATGCTTACTACATGGAAAATATACTAATTTCAACGTTAACAAAATCTATAGGAATACAAACCGCTTAAGGGGGAGTCAGACTTGAACATGAAAAGTTCTGTACCACCGTACAATTCAGTGATCTACTTTTTTGGTTCCCTACGTGACGGGCAAAATAGGAACCATATTCATTTCACACAGCTGCCTATACGACTATAAGTCACGGTTCGCTAAATTGTAAACAAAATGCTTTAAGCATTTAGATGTGCCTGTACTGTGCACAAATGGCATACCAACTCCTTACGTGCAAGTGACTATATTTTTTATACCACTAACGTGGCACACCTTTATGCCCTTTTGGAAGTACCTCAAGCCTGGCGAAAAACCTCAGCAGGGAGTTTTATCCATAACATAGATTCATTCGTGGAAGAAATCCCCGCTGGAAAATGCGGTTACCCAGGCAAGGTGCACATGATGTACTTGTGTGTACTTTCTCTCAAGTTACAGACATTCACTGAGCAATTCTTGCCTTCAAGAATGGGTATATTTTGCTCATGTAGTTAAGGATAGACTGAGGGACAAACAGTGAGGTGAGGCTTATGTAGAAGTTTTTCGATTTCGGGGTTCCGAACCTTAAGAGCAAGCCGGCCAAATATCAGCAAACGTATATTTTTCATTCACATTACATTACTTGGAGCTTGAAGCGTAGAGTACTAACACATTGTTGTAAACACAGCTAACTCGTTAAAAACAAATAAACACAGAGGGGACGAGAGTTTAAGTTATCTAGGTTTAGAATAGTTGATATATGCTGTTTTCAGTCGATTTCTATCTAAGAACCATCTTCAATATAAGAACTAAGGCAGAATATGAACAAAACCAGAGCTAGGTTCCGTTTACCAATATGCGGTTTATATACCAAATATGCGGTTTTGAGTAGATCTACATCTACGACTAAGAACCATCTTCAATATAAGAACTAAGAATTTATCTCGTTCTTGCCCATTTTCAAGTGCGAATTTTGTTGACATAGTTTGCAAACGAGTGTGCATATCGCTACCTTGACAAAAATATTAAAGTAATCTTTTAATGTTTTGAATGATTAAATCTTTTGATGCTTTCAGTGTTTAAAGGTTTAATATTTTTTATTTCAGATGGCGCGGCAGTATATACAAACTGGTGTGGCTGGATCTCCTTGTTTTTCTACTCACATATTATCTGCTAAACCTGATATATCGTCTCTTACTGAGCGAAGAAGCTAAAAAGTAAGTAAATATTGTTTTTCCGCATCAATAAGATATCCGATTGTCGGGGCATAATCGGTATAAACAATTAGTTATTTTATTAGAAACGGTTTCGGTATAGACGTTCATATCTTGTTCTACGATTCTTTTGTCTACCACTAAGGTATTCAATCATACGGCCTGCCTGATGGTAAACAGTCACCGTAGTTAATGGACATGTGCAATACCAGAGGTGTCACACGTGCGTTGCACGACCCTCTAAAAACCTCTTCACGCCTTTCTTGAAGAACCCCATGCTGTAGTCCCTCAGAATAGCCTCGGCTGGAAGCCGTAAACGTGTCGGCATCAAATCGAATAATTTTTCCGAACACAACCCGTTATACAATTTGTAGAACACACAAAGGGAGGCAAAATCTCTACTTAATCTTAAGGGTTCAATACCGTGTGTAAGCTTAGGATCGTCACAATTCTCACAGCTGGTATCCAGGTGCTCCCCCGCCCAAAGGTGATTGCAGTACTCCAAGCCAAAGACTTATGTAAGTCTCAAGTCAGACCGATTTGAGACTTATATAACATTAGTATTTAGCCCGCGCTGAAGTACTGCTTTGCTCTATGGAGCACACCAACTTT
The DNA here is from genome assembly GCA_947507595.1 of Pyralis farinalis. Lineage (NCBI taxonomy): Eukaryota > Metazoa > Arthropoda > Insecta > Lepidoptera > Pyralidae > Pyralis > Pyralis farinalis. The sequence continues at coordinate 21,943,789 of OX382264.1, read as the reverse complement.
TTTGGACGCCAGCCTGACTTTGTCCTCCGGGTGACTTCAACTCTGAACTTTACTGGAGATCTCGACGCCAAGCAACCTAATACTTTTGGTGACGGTAAAAGGTGTGTACTGGAATTAAGGAACCACGAAAATGGGGTTTTCTTAGCGGCGAACGCGCAAAAGCCGTGAAGCCTGAAGCATGAAGCCGCCCCCAGTCAGATACTTTGATTAAAGTACATTCCATTTCAGACACAAGTTTATCGCAGCTTTCTTCCACAAGGGAACGAAGGATATTTGCACAGCCTGTATAACAAGTGTACCCGGTGCTATCTTAATGAAGGCCATCAATTGACAACATATCATTGATATACAGCAGAAACAGCGTCGGAGACAGTACAGAGCCCTGAGGGACGCCAGCATTGATATCCATACTATCGGAACATTCACCGTTAACCACGTTATTAATGCATATGTTGGGTAAAAAGCTCGAAACGCATTTGCAGAAGCCCTCGGGCAGCCCGTATGATGGTATCTTCGATAGGAGACCCCGATGCCAGACGCGATCTAACGCCTTCGCCATATCTAGGCTGACTGCCAATATCTCACCTTCTATGGGTCTGATCTATCGCCCTATTAGGGCACCGGATGCAAATTGTCGGTATTCCATGAAGTCGGGACTTGTTCAGTGGAGTAGGAAAGTACGAAAAGGCGCGTTAGTACAAAACAGATCTCAGAAGCACACACCTTCAGCACCACTGCTGGTATACCATTTGGCCCACTCGACTTATACTTCAGTTAAAAATTGTTTAATTCAATGTGTAACAATCGCGAAAACCTAAGACAATACAATGTCAAGGGTATTGGAGATTGAAGCTTCGCAAGCCGCTCGCCAACTCTGCCGACGTAATTGAACTTTCCTCTAGCAATAACCCTTATATTAGATCTCGAGGCAGTATTCAGTTTCCTCTCCAAAACAGAGACATCCCTATTAGCACGCGCCGTGGTCCATGCCTCGGAACCAACCTGCTTTAGAAGGTAAACCACGGTCGCTTTTTAAACTCTGCCTCGGCCACTAGACGATTGAGAATGTAGCATTTCATGCCATCCAATATCGCCGCAGCCACTGCGATTGCACAGGAATCAATGCCATGTGATTCGAAGCACAACTGCCTCCATGGGTACGATGCGTAGAATTCACGTAATCCATCCCAGCCTGCTGACCTATAGTGCCATACGTGACGACATCCGGCAGGCCGAGGTGGGTCGCATCTGGTCCAGGGCACTTGGGTTCAGTAGAGAGCTTGCTTGGCCTTTTTTATATCAGGCATTCTAAGGCCATAAAATCATATTCAAAGGCCAAAGCAAATTCATGAGCACACCTCGTGTAGTCAGTGCACCGAGAGCCAAGCCGCTCAGCGTGGTGGGCATTAAAGTCTCCCAAAGTCACTAACTCCGCGGAGGTATACTGTTCGATGACTGTCTGTCGCCATTTGCAGGTGCTCGAATAAATTGTGCTGTGCCTGTATCACCTTCTTCTTAATCTTAGGATTAATTTAATTTTAAGATTTATTAATTTTATTTCTTCTGTTTCCATTAGGATTGCCGGGGTCCGCTACCTAAGTCTAAGGATTTGGCGGAGATACCTACTGATTATGACATTTTTTTTATACAACGTCAGAAGGTATACAAGCATACGGCCCATCTGATGTAAAGCGGTTACCGTAGCCAATGAACATTTGTAATACATTAATTACTCGCGCGATGTTTCCTCTGCTGCTAACACAGCAACTCCTTAGGATCTTACTGGTGACTTCACACGCAGGAACACAACCACCCTCTAGGGAGCTGTTATTTGGCTTTCTGTGACTGGATTACCTGCCATCAAACATCAGACCTTTCTTAGCTTAGATTACACGTATGTGGAAATATAATTTCTTGGACGTGCTGGTTTCCTCGCGATGTTTTTTTCACCGCCAAGCAAGTGATAATTACGTAAAATGTATAATAACGTCAGTGTATAACGATCTTTAAATAACATTTTTGGCGATATTGTGAAGTTTAAGTGTTCGAAGAAATGAAAACCTACCTATATAATGAAAACTAACCTAACTTGAGTTGCACGAGTTTAACTAAATGAAAGTTAACTAATAAATCAAATCCACTTGCATAGAACACAAAATGCGTGGTGATTTATTTTGAAGTATTTGTGGAATAAATCTGTCAATTGAGTTAATTTATTCTGCTTGTTAATCAGCCAATGTGTTGGTTCGTGTACCTACATCTCAAGAACACTACTCCGTCCGTATGTATTTTTGCACGTCATTATTGTTTAGTTAGCATTGTGGTTAGTATAAGGAAACCCTGTTTTAGATAATCGTGCATGTAAGTATTTGTATTCACGTTTACAAACAATGAATCTACTCGTATAATTTTATGTGTATGTATCGAGAACATCTGTACCTTCTCAGGCTGGTGCAAGTTGAGTTTATACAACAATGTAATAAAATTAATATAAAATACAATACAATGAAATAATCCTAAGTAAGCTTTTAATAGATTCTACCAATAACACTTCGAAGGTGGCGAAAATCATGAAAAAAAAAATTAAATCATACAAATTGGCATAGCATTTATACATGAGATACCTACTTTAGGGTAAGTATTCTCGAAATCAATCGACACTAGCCAAAATTAGTTAATGATTGCCCATTCTGTTTATAATCTTAATTATTGATGAGATAATCCTTTATTATTATATTTTTTTACCTCGACATTGGAATTTCATTATCAGTTGATTAATAACCAGTTGAGAATGCGCAAGCTTGCATTGCCAGAAAAACACCTGGCTCGTCAATTATATAATAATTAATTATTTTTTTTTAAACTTTGTCGGCCATTTTGACCATGTTCCTTAAGAAATATGATATTGGTTTTTAAGACATTCCTATTCTACATTTTATTTTGCTCTTCGAATCTGAAATAAAAATTCAAAATATATATTTTTTTAATTTGTCGGCCTTTTTTACCATGTTCCTTAAGAGATAGGAGGTTGGTTTTCAGACATTCCTATTCTACTTTTTTATGCTGAATCCGAATCTGAAGGGAAAATTCGAATATTCGAAAAAAAGCGACAGACACACACAGACAAACGCACACATAGTCAAACATATAGATTTCATATAGGAACGGTGTTCCTAAAAATAAACAGGATAATTTGTTTTTATTTGATATTGGGCCCTTGTAGGCACTCACGACACGTCTTATATTTCATTAATTAAATCTTATTGTATTTTATTAATTATTCGTAGTTTTCGTGTCTCCTTTTTTAATTTCGAAAGTAAGGCTGTTTCGGTTTCTGTCTTGTAACAGTTGCAATCCTTACAGCGCGGAACTCTTGAACGCCTTTAACGAGCTAAATTAATGTACCAGACATGCTGTAGTTATAACATACAATATAATTTTCGCATGAGATGTTACATACTACTAACTATCATCATGTTTGCAGATATTTGCAATAAATACACTTATTTGCTTAAAAAGAGCACTATGTATTAATTTCCTTAATACAATTCTATACTTAGTGAAAATAATTATTTTAATTTTGAATAATGATATTTTTGTTAAGGACTACTTAATTAAAATAATTATCGATATTAGTTTTTAATAGATTATTGTAAGTAGCTTGTAAATTACGATATTTGTTTTTTGTAGCTTAATTTGTTAGTAGTTTAGATGGATTTATTTTTCTAACAAATCTATTATAGGTGATATCGTAAAAGAATTAGATTACAAACCTTTATGTATGTACAGTGTAGTGTAGCTACTAACTCTTCTGTCTTACTTTTTGACGTGATAATTTTTTTTAATAAAGATACATATAAGACTATAAAGGACATCATCCCGGTTTCATACATTTATGGTCCAAAAAAGAAAGTGCCGGCCAAAAAATAAAGTGGGTTATTCTGATAGAAGTTGTTCGTCTAATAATTTCTTATTATGGCACTAAAGCTGTATCATCATTGTACTTAATTTTATTTGAGTTTAAAAAGTAAATTTTTTCATACATTTTCGATATTTATATTAGTATAGAAGTATAGACAATATGTACAATAAAAAAGTTGTCTTGCAACTTGACTTGGCATATCTAATCTAATCATTTCTTGGAATTATAAGTAATAATAAAGACAGCGCTTGCAATAGACAAGCAGGTAGATCCGCTGATGATGATGATATGATTGTTTAACTTCACTTTAAACATTATAATATACAAAAATAAGTATTTTTATTTTATTAGAACACCTAACTCCCCCCCACTACGGACTAGGAGGACAGGTTAGGTTAGTTACAATTAATTATATTCGTCGAAAATGTTTGAAAAAATAGACTTTTTGAACTCGAATAAAATCAATTACAATGATAATACGGCTTTAGTGCCATAATAAGAAATGATTAGGCGGACAAATTATATCAGAATAACCCACTTTTTTTTTTCGGCCGGCACTTTTTTTTGGACCAAAATGGATGATGTCCTTTCGACCAAACTAATATCTAACAATATACGAGTATATTACTATCAGTGAAACACGTTGCTGACCTACCCGTTTTTGCAAAATTTATTCCTATACCTACGTTAAATATTATATTAAGGGTCAGAATACTGTTGCGCAGATTTCAGGTTACGCCCGCCTCGATATTTACGAACCAAACAACTATAGACATTTTTGCAAATAAAATTAGCGGAAACAAGTAAACATAGCGATTCTCGTATAATAATTTCATTAACTGTAAGAAGTTCAAATATCGCAGTTACAATAAAAATGTATGTATATTTTGACAATAATATATATAATAATATATAACCAGTTTAGAATGCGCAAGCTTGTATTGCCAGAGGAACACCTGGCTCGTCAATTATATAACAATTCAATTTTTTTTTAAGTGTCGGCCATTTTGACCATGTCCCTTAAGAGGTAGGAACGATGTTCCTAAACATTCCTATTCTACTTTTATATACTGAATCCGAATCTGAAGTCAAAATTGGAATATTCGAAAAAAAGCAACAGGCAACAGGGATTTCATATAGGAACGGTGTTCCTGAAAGTATAACGCAAGAGTGACACGTCTAGTGTTGCAAATGTCCATAGGCTATGGTAACTGCTTACCATCAGACAGGCCGTACGCTTGTATGCCACCTTAGTGGTATAAAAAAAAATAGTAACGTTTGTAAAGACGCGAGTGATGGAATAGTAAAATAAAAAGTTATTAATTATTATGCGCGCTTTTTCGTAGTCTACCTAAGCAACGGCCGGTTCTTTTAGTCCCAGTGGCGGTGGTTTTTTCACCAGCCAGTTGTTCTAAGATGCAAATGGTTATGTTATTATATAGTTTAAACAAATACAGAGATTTTCTTTTTTACACCAGATTCTTAGTAGGTTGATAAGTTATCGGCCTGCAATATATGGGTCTGAATGTCTGAATTTATTATTTTAGATCTTGCGAACCGAAATGGCATATAATTAGTTAAGGTGCCTATTAGAAAAATACAAATTTTTCCCAGTTTATGTTCAAAATGGCTATTTCTTCATCCACAAAAAAAACTGCTTTGTTGAGTTGAAAATCTAATCAGTGGGATATTTGATCAGTTTTCCAAATGTCTAACTTATGTCTAACGCAGTAATCGATATTGTTTTTATTACCTAATAGCACAGTAATTGATATTGTTTTTATTACCTAATAGCACACTAAAACTTGTCATTATCTGCTAATCCGGAAAAAAAACCTTGTCATGCCTAATTTATTTTTAAACGTACCTACCACTAAGGTTGCAGACATGTGTACTTCCGGACTGATCGTAAGCGGTTATGCCCATGGATGCTTTTTATAAATTTTAATGTTTTTAATGCATCAATAGAATCTGGCATTAACCGCTAAATGCCTGTACACATCTCTTTTTAATTAAAAATAAATATTTACAGTTTATTTATTCATTCATTTTTTATAAACTGTAATTATTTTAGATGTTCTATGCAACATTACCAGAATAATAGTTTAATAAACTTTAACAGGCTTTATATTATTATTGTATACACTATATAGAGCACATTTGTGCATTTGTATTGTCCGAAGATGTAACAGATCATTGCCTTTTGCACAGTGATTAATTAGCATACATTTTTCCCGCAGGACATTCGAAGGCGTGGTGAATTACTGCAGTTTCCACGGGAATGTTATCCCTCTGTCATTTGTGTTGGGTTTCTACGTGACAGTGGTGATGAATCGGTGGTGGAGCCAGTATACCACCATACCATGGCCGGATTCCATTGCGGTGTTTGTGTCTGCGAATATTCACGGCCAGGTAATAACAAATTATTAACTTTTTTTTTCTTTATTAATCGACGCAAGCATATATGCTCATATGTTTGCATAGGTTATGAAGAGAAAAATGAGACTGTCATTATATTATGCTTATTCGATACTTATAACGATAGTAAACTATCAGTCGATTCCTTGAAACTACAGGTAAAATAGTAATCAGGTGTAAAATAGTAATAGATCAGTAGAAATATTCAATAAAAATAATCACGATATCTTCTAAAGTATATATAGGTACAACCCACGTTCCCATAACTTATTTCATTATATTCATTGGGTCCATTATAATTTTAAAAGTTCGTGCATGCACGTGGTATACCGTCTATAAGCAAACAAGACTGGTGAAAAGAGGTATAAATCAAGTTACTAAGAAAGAATGTGCTGCGTGTTGAAACAATATGGAATAAGGTGCTAAAGATAATAGGATGGCAGTGATTGCCTTGCACAAAGTGGGTATGGAGCCGTGGATCATATTCAAGACACTTCAAAAGCTTGGTATTAGCCGTATGTTCGTATATCGTACTATCGACAGATATAACCAACACGTCCTCTGTTGAAGACCATACAAGATCGGGGAGACCACGTGCTGTTAAAACTACAAAGGCTGTTAATGCTGTAAAAGCCAGAATTTGCCGAAACCCCATTTGGAAACATAAATCCTTATTGCGAGAAATGATGGTTCCCGCTAGCACACTGTCGCGCTAGCACACTGTATTATATTATACGCGACAGCGTGCTAGCGGGAATCTTGTCTTGGCCTTGTTATATTACAAGGCCTGAAGCACGGCGTTTATCGCCGAATTCGCCGATATATAGGACATGCCTTAAATCAATCCGTGCAGTTGAAGAGAGTGGATCGATCAAAATGCCCTCTGTCCCGATACGCAGTTGAAAGGCACAGAAATAACTTCTTTACCGATGAAAAAAAATTCACGACTGAAGAACACTACAACGAGCAAATTGCAAAGTCTACGCACACAGTTCTAAAGAAGCCGTCCATGTGATCGGAGAGGTATAACGTGGTCATCATCCTGCGTCATACCGTAGAAGTTCCAGCAGGACTTTGCACCTGGTCACAAGACACGAATTACCCAAGCCTGGCTCGGAACCAATGTTCCGGACTTTATAAGAACTGAAGACTGGTCCTCGTCTAGCTCAGATCTGAACCCCTTAGACTACAAATTATGGTCAGTTTTAAGGACATGGCCTGCAACTGGCGACAGGTTGTCGCGAAACGACACGCCGACATTGTTTCTTAAGAAATCTCTGAAGCAAGCAGTGGCTAAATATGAACTTATCGCGGTCTAGGTACTATAATAAATGTGTATTATTATCTTCGTTATCATGCGATAAAGATACGAGTAATTCGTTAGGCACTTCCTGTATTGCAGGCGTTCATAGGCTACGGCTAAACAATTTATATTAGGTGAACCATATGCTTCCTTCTATTGTATCAAATTTAATAACTGTTTGGAATACTTTTTATCAATTTTACAGTCTTTCACAATTATTCTAAATAACATACCTTATTTAGAATACATAATCTCTCCCTTGGTTTTCTACCTCGTTATGAGCCAAGACTTTACGTCATCTGTACAATAAGTTTGCCACCTTTAATTCAAGTGAGTTGATACTCGTAACAACTTTTAGAAAGGAGTACAAAAATGTATCATTATTTTTATTTATTTATTTCCTCCCATTCTCCCATAAAAACGGTAAAGCCTTCGACTCCGGCTTCGACTTCGGCTCGGGCTTCTAAATAACATCTCGTTTGTAATTTCTAAGTTACCCATAATATATATCCTTTATTGCACAACAAATTAAAAGGTTACAATAGTTAAAATACATAGTTCGCAAAGGCGAGCTTATCTCTAAAAGAGATTTCTTCCAGCCATCCTCCAACAGTGGGTCATGTTGTCAGTAGTGGAATAGCTGTATGTGCCTGAATAAGAGTTATACATACATACACACATTTACATACATAATATATATATATATATATATATATATATACACACACATACATACATATACAGTCATTTCTGAATGGATAAGTAGTAATCTTTCAATTTCTTTTTGAATGAGAAAACAGATGGGCTTTCACGAATACGTGTAGGTAATTTATTCCACAACTGAGCAGCACGGTAGGTAAAAGAGTTATAAAAAAAATTTGTTTGCTCAGTTGGGAGCAACAGCGTCTTGGTATGGCAGGAACGACGAGAACGGTTGATAGGGGGAAAGAGGTTAAATCGGCTGTGGAGGTACGCAGGAGTAGCAGGATCATGGAGGATCTTAAAAAGAAAAAATAGAGTGTGGATGTTACGACGGGAGCGAATAGGGAGCCAGTTCAGTCGGTTGCGGTACTCAGTAATGTGATCATATTTTTAAGTCCAATAATAAACCTAATTGCAAGATTTTGCAATCGTTCAAGTTTATTTAAGAGTTTCTCACTTGCGTCCAAATAGCAAAAGTCGGCGTAGTCGAGAAGGGATAGAAGAAGGGCATTTATAAGCATAACTTTAGTGGAGAAAAGGAAAAATTTCTGGAGACTAATAAGAGAGTGAAATGAATAGTGCATTCGTTTGCTAACTTCATTGACGTGAGCAGACCAAGATAAATTACAGTCCAGGATAAGGCCCAAGTTTTTTGATTTAGGAGTATATGGTATATCGGTGCCATCCATATATAATTTTTGGGAACAAACTAGGATTAGGCATCATCCTGCTGCTACTGATAATCATCGACTGTGATTATAGGGGGTTAACAAGTAGACCAAACGACGCAACGCAGTCCCTAACAGCATTAAGGTCCGAATTAACAGATTGGACGGCTGAGCACATATCTGCTGGTACAAAATGGCGGTATATTTGTAAGTCATCTGCATACAGGTGGTAGGAAGAAGAAATAATATGAGTGATTTGATTAATAAAAATCGAGAAAAGAAGTGGTGATAACACCCGCCCTGTGGCATACCAGCTCTCAAAGTAGACCAACATGAAAAGGTGTCATCAACTTTGATGCACTGTTGTCGATTTCGGAGATAGGAGTCAAACCATGAGATTGCGGTAGGAGAAACATTTAGTGCACGAAGGGTGCCAAGTAGGACATCAAAATCCACCAAGTTGAAAGCGCTGCTAAAATCCAGTAAAGCAATAACTGTAAGTTCTTGCTTGTCCATTGCTTTACGTATGTCTTCTGTAACATGAAGCAGGGCACTAACAGTACTATGCGAGAGACGAAATCCAGACTGAAATGGACTGAGAAGATCATTTGAAATTAAATATGAATGAAGTTGCTTGTGGACAGCGTCTTCTAATAGTTTAATACACGATTTATAAATAACATTTTCCGCAAAACCATTACGTTTCTGCTTGTAGGCAATAGTCTACATTATTATACATTCTATATTGTACTTAGTGCGTACCTATTTATCGTACTAATCTAATCTAATCGATTGCTATTAATTTTTAATTCATAATAATTTTAATAAGTTATCTTTGAAACTATAAGGGACTAGTGCCATTTATTTAGAATCGATACATTATCAATTTATTGATTTCATAACTTATCAACACTTCCCGTTTCTAAAAAAAGTTTTGTTTTGACAGGTATTATCAAATGAATTTGTCGGTAAAAAACGTGTAAATGGGGTTCCAATAACCTGGTTGAGTTTAATGCCAAGAAAACTCAAGTGTGCGCGTTTACAACAAAAATGTCCCCATTCCTTTCCACTATGTCTTCAGGGCGCTTTCCTCAGTATGTGAGATGGCCTGAACATGTTAGCAATGGATATTCGTTGGGATCTTAACCAACAAAATTACATCAAGAGCCTCAACAGCTACAAAAAAAAACTCGGAGTCCTGAACAGGTAGCGCCGGTTCTTCACGCCGGACCAGCTTTGTCTGCTTTATAAGACTCAAGTTCGAGCCTGCGTGGAGTATTGCTCGTGTCTCTAGGGCGGTTCCGCACAGTATCTTCTTGAAGCTCTTGATAGATTACAACGACGGGCTATCCGCAAAATCGACGACGAAGAGGTTACTAAAACCTAGAACCTCTTCAACTTCGTAGGGATAGTGGTTCGCTAAGCGTATATTTTACCATGGTGAGTGCTCTGGAGAACTGTTTTCCCTTATCCTACCCTCTCCCTTTCGTCGTAGAATCACAGGTACAGGCTTGCGATGACATTATTCCACTGTTAGGACACTGTAGTTTTTTGTCAGTTGCCGCTGCGATTTGGGCTCCTCTTTTCGTTTAACATCAGACGAAACAGAGCCACTATGCTGAGCTGAAATAAAAAAAAAGTAAGCTGTGATAGGTTAAGCGTCATTTAAATTTGGTCTCATATAAATTTAGTGAAGATCTGATTGATGATGTTTAAATTCTTAAAAATCTTTCAAGAATCGTCTTTGTAGTATTGTTTTTTATTAGTGTTGTTTTTGGTTTTCGCGATTGTTACACATTGAATTAAACAATTTTAACGGAAGTATCGTTTTATTTATTTTGTTGAACCTGACGTTTCGAATGTTTCGAATTTCGAAGGTCGCAGGAAGACTAAGGTGACATTTGTCTTACATTGGTTATTCAATTATTACATCTACCGACAAGGATGGATTAATTATATACGTTCCGATTCACACAAAAATCGCTCACGGTGTCCGAATGTTTTTGAGTAATAATCAAATCACAAAACTCAGAGATCTCAAAAACATTCGGACACCGTGAGCGATTTTTGTGTGTTCAGATGTCTTAACTAAGAAAGCTCTGCTCTGTTGCTAACATTAAATAAATAAATAATAAATAAATATTGTCAGACAAATTACACAGCGCCAGCGCCCAAAGTAAGCGAAGCTTGTGTTATGGGTACTAGACAACTGATAAACATACGTAAATACATTTTTTTGTAAATACATACTTATCATACATAGAAAATACCCAGACCAAGACAAGCAGACATGTTCATACACACAAATGTTTGTACTGTGTGGGAATCGAACCCACGAGCGTTGGTGTCAAAGTAGTGTAACAACGCGTTTCACCACTGCGCCACCGAGCTCGTCAACATTTCATCATGACAACAATTTACACAACAAGGAGGGGAAACTCTGCTTTATTAGATTCCACCGTGGGCATTTGTGGAGATATTGTCATGTGAATTAAGAAGTCTGCAGTCGAAGGTTGCAAAAAAAACCAAAATTTATTAATTATTTTATTAAATCAAAAATTACAATTACTGTACTAAAACTAAGACGTGTCAATTGGTCGATGTGAGAACCAAAAGTGTCTCGAGAATCGGCATGACGGCGGGCGCTGGCTCGCTGAGTCAACCGCAGGTGTGCACGGCGGGTGTCGCAATCTTGCAACACGGTGGTCGGAACGACGCTGCATACTCGACGCTTTCCGTGTATTGTGGTTCCGTAACGTGTGTCTCATGAAAAAAAATATTATGAATTGCTCGTAAACAAAATTCAATATCGACCTAACCGAATTCAATATTACAAGACACGGGAGGGCGATACTAAAGTAAATCGTGTATTCAAATAATTATAATTTCCGAACATTGTTATTATCGTCATTGTAGGTATTGACTTATTCTGAATTATACCTAAAGATTTGTTACACTGTGCGGCAGGACGAGCGCGGGCGGCTGATGCGGCGCACGATCGTCCGCTACGTGTGCGTCTGTCTCACTATGGTGCTCACGATGATCTCACCCAAAGTTAAGAAGCGGTTCCCCGAGATGGCCAACTTCGTCGAAGCGGGTCTCCTGCAGGACAATGAAAAGATTATCTTAGATAATCTTAATGAAAAATTTCCGAAGCCATCTAAACATTGGTAAGGTTTTATGGTATTGAATGTCATTGGGTAGAAACTAAAGTTAAAAGGAAAGGGAGTCACAGTTTTGAGATCTCTATTAGGAACAGTAGGGTTAGTCGTGACGCTAATTCTTATGTCAAAGTTTCGATAGTATTTCATGATCTCGAACAAAATTAGGACCAAAAAACTCGACGAAATGAAATTGATTCCCATTAATAGTGCCTAACTAGACAATCGACCATCAAGATCAAAGAAATTTGTGCGCTACTATTGCGATATAAGAGTTATTTCTAATTCCGATGTATCGGCATTGGTTTCCAGGTTGACTGGGCAGATTCCTATATTAAATAGCAATTACTTCAGAGTTGTGATATTAGCCTTCTTTGGACATAGTATCCGTCTCCCGTCATATGGACTCTAAATATGATGATGCGTAAATCATAATCGTTTTTATAATTTTAATAGAACTACAGTTTCCTCTATATGCAATATGCTAGCTGTTCTTCTTCAAAATAACAAGACGAATTGTGTTCGAAATCGGAAAATAAAGGAACACTTCTGGCCTCTGTGTCTGTCCTGCTGCCCGTTTGTCGCATGCACCCAGAGCCAAACGTAAAAGTTAGACGTTTGAATTTTAGCACAGATGTAATTTATTCCACCCCCTTGCTGTACTATTTAACATTGAAACATTACACGCAATTTGATCTACACTACTAAGCAATAATTGATATTATAATCGATATTTCACAGAAAACAGAAAATGTCGCAATTGATGAGTAGATAAACAACAAAATGAACTAAAAAACCTCAAAAGCAACGTTGCGACGTATGTAGAACAAGATATTGTGGTTGTTGTGAATATAGAACTTTAGATTCTATAATCTAAAGACCAAATATCTATGAAGTTGTTTTACATACTGTATATACTTTTACGCATGCAACAAGGCCTCAAACAGATGAGCAGCACTTTACCCACTCAGTTTTTCGACAGTGCCAATCGATATTGCTCGGCGTTTGCTGTGGACCAGTAGTCGGCAACAGTCGTCGTCATTGGACGGCAGCAGCTACCAGAGCTACAGCTCACTAAACAATGAACTGCCGCGATCACAGTGAAATTTTTTCGATATCTTTTGTAACTTTGTGACGTAATAACTTAAATACCTTGTTTTTAAATTTTTATAACTATAATCAGATACTTTGAATTTCCATAAGTATGCAGTCATGTTTAATAAAATTGATGCATTTAGCAAGTTTATTTTTACGTACCGAACAGAAGTTCGAAGTCGACTAACAAAGCAGTAGGTACAAAACGTTATGCGTGCAGCATGTACATGCTACACGCATAACGTTTTCGCCATTGGCTAACGATCCGTCGACAGCAAGCGCCGACCAATGTCGGCAGCTGCACTTGCTTGCTCGCAAAATGCTGCTCGTGTCTATGACACCTTATATGCAACGAAAAAAATTAAGGTGCTTTATAGAAACATGTTTGTTTAGAGTTATTTGCTGCTATTTACTAAAGTAACGATTTGTAAACATCGCATCGCGAGTATACTATATATTAACATTTCAGGATACCTATAGTTTGGGCAACAAGCATAGTTACAAGAGCTCGCAAGGAGGGCCGGATACGAGATGATTTTGCCGTGAAAACTATCATAGACGAGCTAAACAAGTTCAGAGGACAAGCTGGCCTGCTCCTCAGTTACGACACGATCAGTGTGCCGCTGGTATATACTCAGGTACGGCGCATTCCATTATACCACTCAGCCTCGCAATTCATTTACTGTGTTGTTTTAATTGACCGATAATGTTCTATTTCAGGTAGTTACCATAGCTGTATATTCTTACTTTATTACGTCCGCCTTAGGCAGCCAATGGGTCGATAACAAGCTGCAATCACATAGTCAATCTGTCTACATTAGTGACATAGATCTTTATTTTCCCGTATTTAGTACATTAGAATTCTTTTTCTACATGGGCTGGTTGAAAGTGGCGGAGTCCTTGATAAACCCTTTCGGCGAAGACGATGACGACTTCGAAGTGAATTGGATTATAGACAGAGATTTACAGGTACGTATTTTGCTACAAATTAATAGGAAATAAGCGTAGCCCATAAGAAATACCAATTTAAAAGCGAGCTTTTATCTCGCGTATGTTTATTAATGTATGCGTGTGTGTCGCACTATATTGGTCACCTCAAGGTCGAAATCTATATCGAACAATGTTGTAAGACCCACTTACAACATTATAACCTACCTTTTGTGGTGTCATTTTTGCTGCTATATTACATTTTTTCATGCACCATTAGCAAGGGAACAGTAATAATTTCTAATCTTCAGGTTTCATACATGATCGTGGATGAAATGCATCATGAACACCCAGAATTGATCAGGGATCAGTATTGGGACGAAGTTTTCCCCTCTGAACTGCCATACACGATAGCGACAGAGAACCAGCGTGAGGAACATCCCGAGCCGTCTACATCGCGCGTGGCGGTGCCTGTGCGACAACGCAGCATGGTGACCGTCGCGCCCTCCTCCGTCAAGATCGACGAAATGGTACCCTCCAACACCGTGAGTTACAAGTTCGCCCCGCCCGAGGTTAGACTCGCTCTATATTAGGCATGCCGCACGCTCGGACTATATGGAGCTTCGCAGTGTGTTGGTGTCGAGGGTTGCCAATACATCACTAAGTATATATGTGCCTACATAATGATACGTTATTTTCTTATACTTTGTAGTTGTCTATTATGAATATGTAGGTGTACCGTGGTGTTTTTAGTACTATTAACATGAAAGGAGGATAACATACTATCATATTGCATTCTTCTTACATGCCCGACCAAATGGAGCATGCATCTTCTTATCTTGATACCGATACTCTCATTCAGACCAACTCTGTTTCTTACATAATCATCGCTATCTCGTTTTACAAGCGTTATACCACAGATTTTGCACAACGGGCGCATTGCGACTGAACTTATTCTGCTTTCCTGCTTTTTCTGTCATACTCAGCTATCGCTTCCATACGTTAGCGTTGGGATCAGCAGCGCGTTGTGTATAACTGTGGCCTAGCTCAATTTTTTAGACCGAGGATTCCCATAGCCCCGTTCATACTATTCCCTTCACTCATTCGTCTCGCCATATCATCGGTGTATCTTTAATTCCTGCTAGAAGCGCATTTAAGATAATACAAACTTATCTATTAACATTATATCATCAACCGTATCGTGCTAGTTTTCTCTCTTCACGCCTAATCCCTTGCGCGGTAGGGAGAGAGACATTCATAACTCTTTTCATGCACGCTCGCCGTTTTCTAGGACTCTTGATATTGCCTTCTGATAAAACGCGACCAATTTGGTCATGGTAGGTTAGTCTTGGTCTTCCTCGGCTCCTAAATCCTTCCACTTTTGCATTGTATATCTGTTAATACTATATTCGTTTATAAAAATCCGAGCTGTCAGCACGCAAATCTGCTTGACACTAATATTGACGTCAAACCAGGGCGACAAGCCTACTACTGCACAACACGCGGTAGAGTGGTCAAATCAAAAATAGGCAATATGTCGCATAAATGTGTCAGATGCTTTCTCAAGATCCACAAAACTTTGCGATCTAGCGCCAGATGCTCCTTCACAATATTGCGGAGTGAGAAATCAAATCTCCAGGGAGTTATTATTCCCTAGCTGGAAAGCTTTTATGCGCCCTATCTCTCTTAAAAATATTATCGCTGCTTAGCTCATCAAACTGATAGCTACAGCAGTTCATTGATATATACATGCCTTAGTACATGGATATGGCGACCGCAGTTCCCTAATCCTTTGCGACCTTTTCGTTTCTCCAGCATAATTAACATAATTACACAGACACCAAAAAGAGTCCCGGGGCGGACGTACCGTGTAGTTTGATTATCTCAGCTTGAACTATATTTATTTCTACTAATCTTCGAATCGACCATTTATTCTCATTCATAGTAATGTTCTCGTCAAACATAAACCTCGGAAACTCAGTCGTAAGATGATTAATGTATTGCAATGGCCACTCTCAGTGGACATTACAATACAAAAATATTCGCCGTAAAAAAAATTTACTTCAAAATTATTTTCTTATATCCATACGAACTAAGTGCAACATCGTAGCCGTAGCTCTAGGGCTAACCCAACAATTCTAACTTCCACACATAGTCACCCTTTCATTTCCTTCAGCTAAAACCACAATATCTCTTACAGACACCCAAAAACTTCCCAAATTCTCGGCTACACGCTGAGCTCAAGGAACTGTACGCTTTACCAGGAAAACTAGCGTAATCCTCATTTTTATACGAAACTGGAGAAGTATTTGGGTTTACCAAGCCGCATTCTCTCACCCCAAAGGTTAAGCGAGAGGAGAGCACGGCACCTATACCAGCAGTTGCCCGATCATCCTCGTCCACCCCAAGCCATAGGATCATTATTTCACCGGGAAAATCATCGGTGTCGCTCGCCTTTTTCTAAGTGTCTATCACACTCAATTTCAATCATACGTTCATATGCCAATGGAAGTAGAGTTCCGCAGTAAAATTATTTATTCATCAGTAGTCACCTCCTTTCGTCTTAGGTATTAAAAACATTCTATATGTGAATACTTAACGTTCTATTTATTCGTGTATGTATTTCTCGTTTTTCCGTTTCTTTTATCGGTTTGGTATTTAATTTATTAAATGGAAATGTCAACAATTTAGTAACTGTAGTCTATTATTGTTATCTATTGACTGTACAAAGGTATTCCTTTATACACTCTATGTTAGCTTTAATGTAATCGTCACCTTCGGGATGGCTAAATATTTTATGAATGCGTACTTTTATTTATTGCGCACTTACTTAGTTAAATGGCAGCCCTTCGGATTTATTAAATCCGTGCCATAGGTAACTAACCTAGAAATATAGGCAGTTAAACCTACTACTATAACTATACCTTTAGATTAAAAATATATGACTACTAACATATTTTAAATCTTACAGTAGCGTTGAGATATTAATAAAATCGTAACATGAGAGACATTTTCTTGTGCTGAAGTTACTTCTCAAGTATCATCATGATACGAGTTAGTTGCATAACACAGTTCTAATCAAACGCATTCATGCATTTATACAGAGTCAATGCAGGGTGTAAGGTAACAGTAAACTAAAAGAGGTGAAAGTATAAAACCAATTGAAGACCTTACAAGATTATTTAATATTTGGAATTGTTAATATTTTTTCGAGTGTTCTTATCAGTTAGTTCCATCGTAAATGTTTTTCAGGCTATTTACACTACCTACTTAGTACTTCCATCCTTTCTAGATTTCAGGAACAGGTGCCTTACACCCCGTGAGATTCAATCCAACGACTAGTTTTATGAATATATTGATGGCCTATTACTAATACATACTTGTTATAATATTTTAACTCTACTTACCTTCGTATATGTTGATCAAAACGGGAATTGGGTTACCATTTTTGTGACGGCAGTTGATCCATACCATTATCATACTATCAAATAAATGTCTAAAAATTGTCTAAAAATATTTCCACATATATCTACTACATCGAAACATAGACTACAGTATGTCTCGGTATATTGATCAAATGTCGTTATTTCCTGTTGACTTATTTTAATTTTCTAACAATGTGAATGTGTCGCGTACTAAATCCTCTACTAAAGCCTCTCAATGTTTTTCAACATTTTTGCTGTATATATCAGCTCGTTTTGTATGTTTAATTTAATATTGTTTTACATTTAACATTAATAATAAATAATACTAGAGAAACTATAAATTATAATATAACATTTCTATTCAGATCCATATATGACAATATTTTTACTTGTAAAATTCTAAATTAACATTAAAATGGCTTACTTTGTTTGTCTTTCAATAAACATATAATATTAATCGCTATTTTTAGTATTTAATTAATTTGTATCTATCATACTTTAGCAACTCCAGATGAACGACGATGCTGCTTCGGGCATACACTTTATAGTGTCTCGTGGAAGTAGACGAGGCAAGAAAGAGGATCGAAATTCCATGGGATCTACGAATTCCATGGCGTCTCTGCAACAGACCCACATGACTCGAGCTAATTCGGTCACCTCGATGCTGAAAAGACTCTTCTCGAAGGACGAGCAGAGGCAAGCCGGTGTGCAATCTTCACAACCCGATGGAGGTAGGTGCAAAGATCAATGAATACCGACCGTGACTGTTACGGGTAAGATTCATAATGCTACCTACCAAAATACCCAAACAGTAAGACCATATTACATGATAGATTTTTTTCTGAGGAAACTCGAATGTCCAGAATTACAAGAAAAAAGAAGCAGTATCATATAAAATTGCAGTACCTACTCGCACAAAATACATGTAATGGGTGATTTTTTGTTTGCTAGTAAATGTTTCACTATCGCGACACAATAAATATCGGATAGTTTATGTTTTCATTTAAATTTATTCTTTGAAGAAAAGCCTGTAAATTTGTTATAAAATCAAAACCAAGTTTTATTTATTAAAAAAAACTTATAAAAACAAATAAACTGTCCAATAATAATAAGAGATACAAATATATTTGAGGTACTGTTTATAGAATGTCCATAACATGTAAATATTTACCCAGCTGTTAAATGTATACTCACATACATTACAGGTGTTAGGAGGCCAGATCTTTAAGGTGACAGAGATGTGTTCAGAAAGTTATATATAAAAGTAGCATCGGAAAGGATCTGTCGCCGAAAGAGGGTGATTCAACTTATTAATATAAACGATTTTTTTTATTAATTTTCTACCACGGACGGTGATGTTGTGGAATAAAATACCCTCAGCAGAGTTCCCGAACAAATAATATATGCCCTCAAGAAAAGAGCCTATGGCAACGGATCAGTGACCCTTCGGTGTTGCTGATGTCTATGGGTGGTCGTGACCACTTACCATCAGGTGACCCACATGCTCGTTAAAACCGGCCAAGTGCGAGTCGGACTCGCGCACGAAGGGTTCCGTGCCATTATCTATATAAACGGCAAAATAATCACGTTTGGTTGTATGGGAGCCCCCTTAAATATTTATATTATTCTGTTTTTTAGTATTTTTTGTTATAGCGGCAACAGAAATACATCATCTGTGAAAATTTCAACTGTCTTAACTATCACGGTTCATGAGATACAGTCTGGTGACAGACGGACGGACGGACAACGGAGTCTCTGTAATAGGGTCCGTTTTACCCTTTGGGTACGGAACCCTAAAAATACTTGTGCTATGGTAGTATTAACGTATAAAACTATATATATGACGCCACATTTTTTGATTAACATTATTACAAATAGAGGGGGCAATATATGTATTTTACTTTATGCAACGTAATATTGACTAAAAGATGGAGACATACAAACCACATTGTGCGTGGATAATTAATCCTTGAAGCAACCTGTAGATATACAACACGTATAAGTTTTTTTTTGTAATTTCGTTGTCGACCAATAGCAAACTTGTTTATATTAATAACTCTAATTAACCTCTTTCTGATACACCCTCTATAATTAGTAACTCACCCCATAATTCGCTCTCTAGTAACCGAGTGGTTTTTATATTGCAGTGTCACGGTTCGCAGTCTCGTCTAGTAACCCGGCGCTGAACAAGCCCGCGGCTACGAGTGGCAGCATGAAGATAGCCAACGAAGTCATCGAAGAAGTGGACGAACAAACCACCATCACAAGCATGGGCAAGCGCCCCGATAACAGGTATTTATTCATTTATTAAAAAAATATCGAATAGAGTTCATATCACGGAGTTAGTTTACACATATATTATGTATAAAGTAACTGTTTGTTTGTGCGACTAAATGCATAAACGAGTCGTGATGAACTTAGTTCATAATATACTCAACCTACCTATACTATTTACACGCTCGGTGGCGCAGAGGTTAGTAACGCTACTTTGACACTAATGCACGTGGGACAAACATTTGCATGAACATGTCTGTTCGTCTTGGTCTGGGTATTTTCTATGAATCATGAGTATGTATTTAGAAAAAAAAAGTATTTACGATGTTTCGCAGTTGTCTAGTACCCATAACACAAGTTTCGCTTACTTTGGGGCTAGATCCCGCTGTGTAGTTTGTCTGTGATACTTAATGTGTTACAAGCATTGATAGGTTACGGTAACCGCTTTAGATCCGATAGACCGTATGCTTGAATGCCTTCCAACGTTGTATATAAAAAAATATCTAAAATAATGGGCATTTACTTGTGACGTGGACTGTACCTACTGTATTATTAAGATAATAGTTTTTCCATTCCAGACCAACGGTGATGAGTATATTCAACCAAACACCTGTGGCGCCCAGTGAGCCTGTGAACGTTCCATCAAGAAATTCAAACAATAATTCCAGTAAGTATATTACATTTTCGGTGTGGCATACACCCTTCGATTTATGAGGTATAAAGTATTGAAATGTCCATATTATCGAAATGTCTATTTATTAATTAGGTGTAAAGTATTAGTTTAATACTATGCTAACTTATATTTATTTTTACTACACTTTAGCTGATCATTTAAATAAGTAGACATTTTGCTAATATGGACATTTTAATATTTTAGACGTTATGAACCAAAAGGGGCATACCTATGATGGTGAATTGTAATTAGAGGATGGATACATGAACAACGTACCTATAATAATTGTATAGTGGTTGATTTATTCCTGCTTGATTCATTAAAATATTTTAATTGTTGAATTTATGGTTATAGAATAATTTCGTTGTTCAAAGAAAAATTTACATGCTTCAAATAGATCACTGCCTAAATGTCTAGTTCTATACATAACATTGGCTAAGTACTACGCCGATAATTCTTAATACAGATAAGTAGGTAGGTCAATGTTCAATACAAGGTTTATATGAATCATTATATACACGGTTTTTCCTTAAAGTTTCACTTTACAGAGCGAGTCGGCAGTTGCGTTGAAGCGAAACAAATAGTTCTACCCTCCGTACTAATGATAACTGTGCGAGGGCAGAATAACACTCCTTTCATGAATCCAATCAAAATGTACTACGTATAAGCAAAATATTATATAACTAGACTAAACCACTCAATTATTGCGACTTTAAGAAGCAATATTTGCTTATAATTAATGCCGAAAGTAATGAATTGATAAAAAAGTTTCGAATCGCTTCTCAAACTTTTTATTTGCTTTCAGTCTTGATGCTCGGTTAACATAAAAAAAGATCAAGGTATCCACATGTTTAAACTCAATTATTGGCACATTCCATCCAAAGTATTGGAATCTTACTATTTGTCTATAAGGATGCCAACGTTTGACGGATTACTGTATGAACAAGTGTTATTTTTTTCACAAAATGTTTACCGTACATGAACGTAGTAGTGGTCGTATAAATAACGTAAAAACATTTAATTTAATACATAAGTATACAGACGAGCTCGATGGTGTGGCTGCGCGTGTCTTTCTAACCAAACACGGTGGTTAAGCAATGTGGACCGGAGCCAGTCTATGATGAGTTTATCTATCTCGAGCTTCTACGTGCTCGGAGGGCACGTTAAGCCGTCGATTCCGGCTGTTGTCGATAGATGGCAATCGTTAAGCTAAGTCAGTGGCCTTCGGGCGGCTTGAAAACGCTGGCCTCTGCCAATCCACTGTTGAGCAACGTAGTGGAGTATGCTCTAAACACCTTCGGTTTTATTAGGGTTGATGTAGTAAACAGCGTCGGACTGGCCATATAGTCAAGGTGGCATTTGCCAGCCGGGCCCCAGCCTTCGCGGGCTCCCCACGGGCCTGGCTTGCGGCAACCGTAGGATAGCGCGCAGGCTAGGTCCCAGCTCTTGCGACCTAAATGTAACTAAAACTAGATCAGATAGTTCGTTCATACAATTAGAGAGAAATGGAATAGAAAAATTCGAAAAATAGTTGAAACTTGAACCGGAGCAATCCACCTCCTGAAAGTAGTTTTGATTTTTTTGCTGAACGGCGATATTTTTTGATCGGATCAACTTATTTAGACGTGTATCATTATAGTGTAACGCATTACATTTTACATTGTTTCATATTCTATTCTATTTCTGTCTACAAAGTCATTATTAATACAGCTTTAGTTAAAATAAATGAAAAATTTGGAAAAATTCATCTGCAACGAAGATTTAATGAAAGATGCTGCTTGTTTGGACCCGAAAAACTTCAAGAAAATCAACGAAAATGGGATTCCTAATGACGCACTAAAAAGTCTGTCGCATCAATTGCAAATGTCGATCGAGAGTTGCTGTCAAAAGAACTGGAATCTTTTGCAAATAATTTTCATGAACTGTCTAAAACTCTTTGGGGTGAGCTCATTTCTTCTAGGCAACATAAGCAAGGCTCAGATTCACAAAGTGAAGAAGAAGACGACGAAGATGTCTTAGACCAAACAACAAAGGACGCCATGTATTTTTTCAGAAGTGGTTTGGACGTCTGTCAAAGTTGCATACCATACCATGTGCATGTAAACTTTTATCACAGTATAACATGCATGGATATCGGCATGTACAGCACCTTATATGTTGCATATTGTGTAATTCTCACAATTTCATTCACGCAAGTGACTTCTGAAAGGCGATTTTCAACGATGAAACGCTTTAAAACGAGACTTCGCTCTCTACTAGGGCTAGCACTGTTGGATTCGTTGATTATATTAAACACAGGATCAGATCTAATCAATAATGACGAGAACAGCAGCTTTTTTGATCGAGTCATTAACTGCATAGCTGGAAGTTCTCCTCTTTTAAAAAAAAATATTGACTGGCTAGCTTTATATATTATTTGTTATACTTATTATTTTATTATTGATTAAGATATGCAACAGCTTATATTTAATATACATGTTTGAATTGTTTATACACGGGGCACACTAAAAGTTTTGCACTTCTAGCTAATCGGAACTATTTGAATTTCGAATGTTATATTTTTTGAAACGTTGCAACCTACTTAGTAATAAAAAAAATAATTGGCGGGAAATCATTTGTCAATTGTTTTTTATCACACATCAAAGTTCTACGTACGCAACGAAAATGGAATTGAGTCGAAAAGATTTTAGAGCGATGATTTTTTATGATTTTAAAAGTTCTCTCTCTCCGCAAGACTGTGCTGCTCGTCTTCAAAATGGGAGAGAAGCACCTTCTTTGAGCACCGTGAGGCGATGGATTGCTGAATCTCTCTCCAGAGGTCGAGTTCCTTTACATGACGAATTTCGTGAAGGGCGGCCTTCAACTGCCGTCAACGTAAATAATGTGGCTACTGTTAAGCGGCTAATTGTAGAAAACCCGCAGATTACCTATGAGACAATTCGAGAACTATTGGGGATTGGTATGAACCAAATTCAGAAAATTTTACACGAAGAATGCTCGCGTGGAATGGTGCTCACAGATGCTACTGAAGTACGACCACGGACATTCTAATGCTGTTTATGACATTGTCACAGGAGACGAAGCGTGGATTTATTGTTTTGAACCCGAAAAAAAACAGCAATCTTGTGAATGGGTGTTTGAAAATAAGAACAGGCCAACAAAAGTGAGGCAGGCGAGAAACGTTGGTAAAAAAATGATCGCGTTTTTTTTCGCAGCAACGGGTCCCATCTGCACAATTCCACTTAAAGATCAAAAGAGTGTTAATGCCGAGTGGTATTCTACCATTTGTTTACCCAGGGTGTTAGAAAAATTTCGCGAAAGACGACCAAAAAGCCGCGTTCTCCTACATCATGACAACGCTTCTTCACACACGGCCAACAAAACAAAGTCATTTTTAACTTCCGAAAAAGTACAACGGTACCCATCCTGCGCATAGCCCCGACCTAGCACCCTGTGATTTCTGTATTTTCCCCAAAATCAAAGATTTGATGGGAGGTTTCACTTTTAGCAACTCCGAAGAGGCAGTGATAGCGTTCAATCAGCACGTAGAAAACATGCCATCAGATCTGTGGTCCTCCTATTTTAAAAAATGGTTCGATCGCATGAAAAAATGTTTAAAATGTAAAGGAGAGTATTTTGAAAAGCAATAAACATAATATTTTGGTTATAACATGTTGTTTTTTTAAGTTACGCACAACTTATAGTGTGACCTACGTATATAATACAAAAGCCAATAATAGGACATCATTGCAAAAGTAACCAAGCACTCAAAGGTATTTTATGTAAGTGTAATTTAAAAACAAAAACAATATTTAAAGGTGTGTAGTAGGTAATGTACATATGTATTAAAAAATAGGAAAAAA
Source organism: Pyralis farinalis (assembly GCA_947507595.1). NCBI lineage: Eukaryota > Metazoa > Arthropoda > Insecta > Lepidoptera > Pyralidae > Pyralis > Pyralis farinalis. The sequence continues at coordinate 21,919,358 of OX382264.1, read as the reverse complement.
AAATAACCTACAGGCCATTAATGTTAGAGGAGAGACTATATAATTAATATCAGTCTCTTGTGTCTAAAAATTTACAAAGAACGGATTTCTTAAATGTGTGTTTAATAAAGGTAATTAATAATTATTGGAATATCTATCAGGTTACTATACCTTGACCTTAGCTCGAGTTATATGAAACTCGCCTATTGAGGGAAGTCATTTTATAGTGGTAATGGGTAACCTGATGTGCTATAGTCCGTACCTAATAATTTATTACATCGTTGATAATTAATTTTTATAATTTGTTTATCTCAATTTGTATATCTCAGTATTTTTCGATAGTATCCCATCTACCATCATCTAGTCTCGGGCCCCGGGCTTGTGTCAGCCATTCGGGCCCAGTCCGACCCTGGTAGTAAATAACTGTTTTTTAATTAAATACGACTGGCTTGTGCACGAGATGGATCATCATATTTGTTATTCGCAACGAAATTGCATCTGGCACGGTTGATGAAATTTTAGGTTCGTAAAAATGATATTTTTTTATATTTCGTTGGGAGGCATACATCCCACCTGATGTAAAGCGGGTACCGTAGCCTATTACCGCTTGCGATATATTAGGTATCACTCGCACGATGCCTCCTTTGCTGCTTACACAGCAACTCCTTGGGAGCTTACTGGTGACCTCACACTGGTTGTTATTTGGCTGCGGTTTTCTGTGAGATGGAGGTACTTCCCCCAGACGAGCTGCTTTGATGCGCCTTACCTCTCTTAAAACATCCAGACATGTTTATGCATACAAATGTTTGCCTTGTGTAGGAATCGAACGAACGTTGGTGTCACCAAGCTTGTCAAAGCTAAGCTATAAAGATATATGCTCATAAGGTCATATTGCAAAATGCTATTTGATTTCTGTTTATCTCGGTCGGTTTAACACGCCGATAGTGTTTGATACAAAAGTATAGGATGGTATATGTTCAGGCACGCGGCTGTCGTCATCGGCGCCGTCGAACTGGTCGCGCGCAGCAGCGGCGGTGGCTGCGGCAATATCGGGCGACCGCAGCCCCGCGGCACAGTCACTGAGCACGCAGGTGTCGTTCCCGAGCCTGCCGGACGACCAGCGGCCGCGGCTCGACAGCGACGTCGGCCCCTCACTCAGCGCCGCCGGCAGCCAAACATTATGTAATTGACCATTGATTATAATTACGGCTATTAACATATTATAGTTTCTAGTTCGTTTTTCATCTCAATGAAGTGAGGTGACAATTTTTGGGTGGGTATTGTTTATAATGCTCCGACAGAAGTAAACATAACTCGAACGAAGCAATATATATATATATATTTTATTTTTGTCTGAATGTCGGATCAGGCCAACACAAGAGTGTCTGTAGAACTGAAAATCTATTTGAATATCCTTTGTTCACATATGACGACGTATGAAGGACATCTACCTTTTTAGGTTGCAAGATGTTCAATTCCAAAGTTCAGGAATATATCTAAGAGGACCCTGGGCTCCGAAGCATAGGACGCGACCGGGACGGGATTAACACTCTGATATTTAGTGGGCGGGATGGAAGTTAGTGAGATGGGGAATTTCGTCAGGCAACGGGCCCACGTCTACTCATTATAATGTCATATTAACTCTTGTAACCTTTTATTTAGTGGATGAGGTAGATGGAAATGAAGATCCAGACATGGATGATTTCGATCGCCTACGGAGTATACGAGACCAAAACCGACGAGATAAACATTTGCAGAAACTCATGGCTCGCTCCGTCAGCGCACAGCAGGTACCTACTTATGATATAATATTGCATCAATCTAATGTATATTGTAGGTACTCGTTAGTTAAGGGAAGTCGTCGTAAAAGGAGACATCCTCTTTAGTGAAGTGACACACAGCGCTTCTTATAGGCGTTTTGGCGCGTAATATATAGAACAAAGTCTGTTTATGAAAACTTTCGGACGAATAATTTTCGTGGCTGTGTTGCTCCACTTCGCCATAATATTTTATGATATTAGAAGACAACTTTAAAGCTATTTATTAAATGGTATTTAACAGATGACGAAAATAAACACATTTTTACAATAGTCAAATGAGTGAAAAAGAACACTTGCAAGTAGTCAGTTTCCAGATTTAGTCTAGCTTTCCACTCGAAATCTGCCCCCATTTTACTAAAGCGAAGTGACAGAGCGAGGAAAACGTACGTCGCGATCTAATTGATGACTAGCTAGTAGTAATAATCTTATGAACGAGAAACGCATTTATTACCGCTTCACACGCATTTAACTATGTAACAAACTTACCTTCGTGGAACATTTTTTATGAATAATATTAAATGGTCCCGTTAGTGGGTAACATACATCCACCACTACGCAAGTTAGCACATCTGGGAACAGCCTGATTCATAGAACTAGACTGCACGTCAGACCTCTGCACTTGAACAACACGAAAGATGAATAATGACACGATTGATCGTCGGGTGCGATGAGAGCGTTGTATCATTTGCACTGTGTTAGCTGCCGACTGTTGTATTGTTGTAGTGGGGTGGTAATTTTATAGCGATACTTCTTGTATTGTGTTTATTTGATGCAGTAACCGCTCAAATAAGTTTGTGCATAATTATGTTTGCAGTGACCAGTAAATAAGTTGAAAGAAAGTTTCTAATTCAAAAATAAAATATCTGTTGGGGCCTAACATATAAACTTATAATAATCAAATACATAATAAACCACACATTATATATATGTATTTGCATGCCTTAATATTAGAATATGGCCTAGAACATTTAGGTATTCTATTATCCAACTGCCTATGTTCATGCATATGAACTTTGACTGAGTATATTCAGAGAGAACAAGAGTGCGAAATCTTTAACGCAAGCCTAGGGAAAGCGGTCTATTTCAACAATTGTAACAAATAAGCGGTCCATCAAATTCAAACATTAGCTAGGCAGGCGTAGACCCCCTACGGGAGAAAAATCATTGGGAATATCTGGTCTGCAGTGAATGGCACGGAATGGAATATAGATGTTTACAATAACGGGGACATCAATTACATTTTTTTATATATAATTTATTTGTTATTTTTCAGCCAACGGGAAGTCTCGAACTGATTGACAACGACTTGTTATTGGAAGATTTACTAGCGCAGTCAGTTGCGACCAAGAAGGAAGACCCGTCCAAAAGTGAATCTAAAGACACCACTTGACACAGTAGTTTCATTTTTCAATGGGACTGAGTTCTAAACGTTTAGTTTAGATCAGTATTAAATATTGTGATACAATTAATTTTAAAATATTGCATGAATCATGTGTTGAGATTACGAAAGATGTACCTACATATAATAAGTTATGTATTTTATATATGTATATAGAAATACAATTAAACTTTATTCTACATCGTTTCGCTGTTTCTGAGCCTTTATATGGAGGGAGGCGGCAGAATCCTTCACCCACCATGATTTCCAAAATGGTGTATGTAGACACCCAGGACAAAATTTGCCAGTCTGTATTTATTACACGAAACATCTTGATATTATACTTTTATCGTCCAATATTCCAAAAATTATTACCCCTAGATTTGCACTTCTTGCATAATTTCACGTCAAGGTATATAGACGATTAAGCGTATGCAATATCAAAAAAAAAAATGGAAAGCGTGGACATCGGCCTGCAAGGAAAACGGGTCAGTAAAAAAACCTAAATATCTTTCGAAATACTGGATAATAAATAAAGATATTTCTTAAAATTTGAACAATTTATTTTAATAATTTATTTTAATTTTGTTCTGTCATATAAATACGACATTTGCTATGCAGAAATTCATTGTTCTAATTATATTCTGATAAAATCATGTTACTAACCCATAAAGAGTACCACACTTCTGACAATGATTGAAATCAACGAGCGCAGTCAGCGTTATACAGCAAGAACTGTTGGTGTGTCGCTGCCGACCGTTGAGAGAGTGCTTTCATCTAATATTCGCAGACCAGGAACGGACCGAACAAGATGCACGACTGCGCGGAAGGATAGCTATATTGTGCCTTCAACAGCCTTCATAAATGCATTTCTAACGGCTGTCAAGGTAAAAAATCACGTATGCGTTGAAGGGAGCAGGACTTGCATCAAATATGCCTGGTACGACGTGTAACGCCCCAGCGGATTTCCATTCTAATGACACTTCGTGAACTGATTGAACCTTTGATATAGAAATGGGAGAAGCCTCAGAATCTGCTCAGAAATTTGGTGGAAAGTATGCAAAATCATATAAACAGCTCGTGGCAATACAAAATACTAAAATTACTAAAAAATTGCGTATCTGTTGCAAAAAACACTAGTAGAACTACATCGAAATCGAGTGAAAAATACTTACTTTTATTCAAAACAAATTGCTTATTGAGTTTGATTTAAGCACTATTAAATTGTGTACAGTCTTTATTTCGTAAAGCTGCTCCAATATTTTAGAGGATATTGAGTTGTTTGTATGGACCCGCTTTCTTAGCAGCCTACTGTTTAGCCGCTTTTTCATTTGTGTTTAAATAAAACAAAAATGTGTGCGACTTGAGACGCCCGACAGGAGTGATAACTTAAACTAATCCGCTGCCGTATGCGTGAGAGAAAGGGAGGTTAGACAGACTGGCGCCGTAATGCGTTACGTAACGAAGCGGTTTGCCATAAGAAGTTATCACTTCAAAAATATTTAAAGAATGAGTCAAATTTATTAACACTTTAATGGAAAATCTTAATTCTATGTTCCAGCTTCAGGAACTGTGCTGAAAAAATACTTGGGAAGGGTACCTAGACCCAATTTAAATACCACCCGTAAAATAATAGTGATTTCACAGTCCGGTTTGAGCAGCGCTCGGAGACGGTCACGGTTCGCTCCCGCTTACCGATTCGGATCCGTGCGCTACTTGTGCCATTCCCCGACAGGCTTTATACACACGCTTCGCTGTACGGTCTTTTTCAAGACCCGCTGCAGCCCGTGTCCCGAGGTACTGTACGGTCTAGTATAGACCCACTGCAGGCCCGTCTACAGCGAAAATTAGCCCGGCAAATTTTTCGCCGACTTCGAGTGAGGTTGAAGTTCTTTTCAGAACTTACCTCTGTAGAAAAATTTTCTAAGGAGCGGTCTGCAAATCCACACGATTTTAGTGCGGTCGGCTTGTGGATAACGTGTCGGCATTTCACGGTGAGTTTGTTGTACGAAAGTACGACATCTCACTAGGCCAGCAGTTAGACGTGAGGTGCTCGCCTTGTGAGCCTAGCTCCAAGGCAGAGGAAAGCGTAGCTGACCACCTCGCTGTTTCGGCAGTGGTGAATTGCGAACGTGCCAACAAAGCAAGTCGTAGCGTTGACCCGTACGCTAGCCTTTCCCCTCTGGGAACGACAAATCATTCGGCTGGGACTGGGACCATTGGCCTTGGGGGCTACCCTCGTCAACCCCAGTTATCAGTTAGGTAGTTAAGGTTTAAGGTAGTTAAGTACTAGGTACTCAAACCGGTGCACAATAAGACTGACACCGGTCCACACACTAGGGACTAGGTACCCTCCCGGCCTATACCCGGCTGGGAAGTTAGGTTTTCACGCAGACTTCTGCGCGATACACCAGGTACCGAGTAGCCCAGGTACCTGGGCGCCTCTCTCCGTAAGGCCCTTCAGGCACGAACCCGCGTGTTCGATTAGATTCTCCAACGACGTCCTGAGCTGAGGTTCGACCCCTCTCGGGGGCCCTTAGGCTGTCGTTTTACTTAGTTTGCTAGGCTGTGGCGCCTCACGCCCGCCTCTTTAGTCCGGTGACATAGTAACAGCCCACTCGGGGCTAACTACGTAGACAGGTCAAAAAAAAAAAAAAGGTAGTGATTTTACAAGATTTTCATAATTAACTTATTCACGCCTTTCAAAAAGTGCATAAACGTGTTATATTTGAGTTTTCTGATTACTGTATAAGTTCACTAGCACTTATGTTACAAAATACTATCGAAAGTGTGTGACAACTAATTTTATACTGAATTGTAAAAATTTCAAGTATAACAACAATGTCACTCGTCAAAAGCACGGGAAGAAGTGAACTATGGGTGAGTGCCAAGTGGGTTGCCAGATGGAAGAAAATTTCCCATTTCTTTAACTAAAATAATTAAAAAATTATATGATTCGTTACTGTCTTCGGAACTCGAATTTTATGGGCCGTTGATTTGTAACTTGTGTTGTTTAAAATAGGTATTTATTGATGAAAATAAATTAAACACATGAAATATAATATTGCATATTCCTTTTGTTATGTGGGTCAAACAGATGCATACTTATTTGAAATAAAAAATGCTCAAACAAATACACCAATTTTAATGACCAGACGAGGCTCTGGCGAAAGAGAGGTAGGGCACGCATATTACACTGGATCTAGATGGAATCCAGCCACTTTCTTTTCTGGAGTCTCTTATGATTTGTACCCAATCATTCTTTCATGCATCGTTTGACGATGAAAATCTAACAAATATTAAAGGTATGAATAATAGTTGTTCAGTAAAAAATCATAGGATGTAAGTTTATGTCTATTTAAACAAAATTAGGTATCTGAATTAAGTAAGAATTACAAGAGAACAAAAGAAAAATGATCTGCCACATTTACGCTAATTTGGAAATGTGAGTTATGGCAACATCGGTCGTTTTATTGTTTTGAAAAATTATTTTAAGTGAAAACGATTAGTTAATCAGAAAAAATACTTGCTTACCTATGAAAAGTAATCCCTTGGCTTTTTTTAATTGTACCACTATGGTTCCGACTGCTCTTCACTACGCACGACGGTATTATTATTATTTTTCGACAAGGTTATCACGCGGCGAGGTGTCTGTGCGTAATGGCGGGCGGTAGACTTACTATGTTGTGAATGTGTGCGTGTCGGCTTGTACGTATAGCGACTGACTTACTATGACGGTGCTTCAGTGTTTAGTTCGGGAGACGGTGTCTGCTTTTTTTATTACGTCTATGCCTGCTACACGCTCATATCGCCTAAGTTTGAAATTTTCCTATATCAGATTTTCCACAGTTTTCCGACTTTTTTGACAATCTTATTTCGTTTAACTCGTTCGTAACACTGAACATTAATTTGGAGCACTTTATTATCAGTAACAACGAAAAAAAAAAGAAAATAAACAAGATTTTCCACTTTTCCTGGGGGATTTTCCAGGAAACTGATAACATATTCGTGATCAGCGACACAGAAAACCCATAATAATGACCTAATTTTTAATTTAATTTTTCAAAACAAAACGACTGATGTTGCCATAACTCACATTTCCAAATTAGCGTAAATGTGGGAGATCATTTTTCTTTTGTTCTCTTGTAATTCTTACTTAATTCAGATACCTAATTTTGTTTAAATAGACATATAAACTTACATCCTATGATTCTTTTACTGAACAACTATTATTCATAATAATAACAATAATAAATCATTTATTTCGGGCATAGCCCATAAGTTGAGTTAGTATACATGATTACTTAAATTATATTAGTATAGAGCAAGCATATGACTATTTCGAGTGCCTACAATTCATGTATTAACTGCCCGCCTCTGGCCTGCCGGCGATAAATGAACCTTTACCCAGTGGCGTACAATAGTGCTATCCTCTCGGGCAATTATGTTTACAATGTTGTTGGCACTGTTCCGCATGCGGCGTAACAGGGACGCAATTTTTTTACGCACTACGCTGTAAAACCCATCTGTGCGTTCTACAGCAAACATCCCTGACGCACTACAGTGACGAGGCAGCCCCAACAACATCCTAAACCCATTGTTGTATTGCACACGCAGAGCATTGATGGCTCGGCGCGTATATGTAGTCCACAAGCCGCACGTGTACATGGATTGGCAGTATGCCTTGAATAAGGTTATTTTTACATCCTTAGTACAACGGGAAAATCTACGGGCTAGCATATTGCACCGAACCGCCAATGCCCTGCATTCCCTCTCAATATCAAGGTCATCGCATAGGTCGTCTGAGACCCAGTGGCCCAGGTATTTAAATTTATTAACGACTTTCAGTTCAATACCAGCAAGCTGGATATATGGTCTTGCGTATGTCTTTTTACCTGATTTGAAAATCATCACCTCACTTTTCTTTCCATTATAGCTGAGCCCATGAGCCTCCGCGTACCTTTCACAAACACTAATCAGCTTCCTCAAGGCTCCGATTGATGGAGTCAAAAGTGCCATATCATCAGCATAACTAATGTTATTAACAAATTTACCATCAATTGAGCATCCAACACCTACATTGCTGAGCTCAGCGATCAGACTGTTCACGTACAGGCTAAAAATAGAAGGTGACGAAATACCCCCCTGCCTCACACCACATTGTAACCTGTATGCGCCACAGTGCAGCACATATTGTTTCGGTGTCCCGCATTCTCCAAACAGAGGTACGATTTGGAGCAGGAGTTGGGAATGCGGGTCACCGAAACTACAGTCTCCGAAATAGTGATGGGGAAAACACGAGCAAAATTTATAAAATACTGCGTCAGTCTAGCCACGGCTACTATAGATCGGAATAAGCAGAGCAGCTCCACCTAGGACTAATGCTGTATACCTCGGCTATACTCTGTATAGCCGCAGGGATCGCGGTGGCTAGGTGGAGCTGTGAAGCTCTCTGTCGCCCGTGGCTGGACTGATGCAGTATGGGGAGGGAAGTTTGGAAATAGCCACTATCGTTTCACCGACGTTCTAAAATGGGCAAAATCAAATTTTAGAAAATAAAATTGAAAGATGATGAATGAAAGAATGAATTGCGGAATGAAAGAGAGTATGATGTATGAATGTGTATTTATTATATTTTAATTATTTTAAATGAGTATTTAACATGTACAAATAGTTGCTTAGATCGCCTTGCCCACGGCAGGGGTGTACGTTATAAAAAAGAAAAAAAAAACCTGTATGCGCCCGATAATGAACCTGCCCACTTTACATAGTTGGTTTGACCTTTATACCATGCTTTAAAAATGGAGACCAACTCTCCAGGCAATTTAGTCTCATTAGCCATCTTCTGCCAAAGAATCTCATATGAGACCATATCAAAGGCCTGAGACATGTCTAGGAAGCACGCGTAGACAGGTGTGTTTCTGCTTGTATAATACTGAACAGTCTGCTTGAGACACAAGATAGCAGCTTCAGTGGACAGTCCGGGCCTGAACCCAAACTGGCCATCGTGCAGATTTAAGAATCTTCGCAGTTGTTTGTCAAGCAAACCGTCCAGCACCTTGGATATTATGGTGGCTAAAGATATTGGTCTGTAATTGTTCCTGTCCGAGAGATCTCCATTCTTATTTTTAACAACAGGCACAACAATTGTCCTAGTCAAGTCCTCTGGTAGGTAGGAATGACCAACACAAAAATTGTACAACATGGCCAACACCCTAGGGAGATGAACACCGGCGTGCCTGAGGTGCTCAACACTTAATGAGTCATGACCAGGTGATTTACCTCTTGACATACAACCAAGAACCGATGTAACATCCTTCGCTGTGAAAATAATATGGTACATGTTTATAAAATTGTTAGACTCTGATATCACAGGCAACTCAGGCACACCCATGCTAGGGGTAACTTGAAAATGCTTACTGAACATATTAGCTATTAGAACAGGCTCGTTAAGACCTTCTACACTCTTGGTTAAACCCGGCTTAGGATTCATCTTATTAGTCATTTTCCAAAAATCTGAAAATTGTTTAGTATTGTGACATTTAGCTAATATGTTCATTTTTAATTGTTCAGCATTATTTTGACACCATTTCAATTTCGACTTGAATATTTTTCTAGTTTCACACATTTTATTATAAAGATGACCTGTTTGTGGCTTATTGTACCAAAGCCATTTTTGATAATGTAGCCTAGCCTCAGCGTGCGCATCTTTAACATACTTATTCCATCCTATAACATATCGTTTTTTACCAATATACTTTTCAAAACAAAAACAAGCTGCTTTTTGTGTGCACTATTTTGTTATACATATTGTTTATTATATTTTTATGCGAACTGTTACCACTCATTTTTCCTGCACAATCGGATAATTCCAATGGAAAATCAACATCTCTTAGCATATTGTTACATAGCACATGATATTTTTTAATTTTTAATTTGGTCAACATTCCTGTCACCCCACATAATTTTATCTACAGATTGATGGCTAATGGTAATTTTAGGCCGTATTAAATTAAGGTTACAACTTACTAAGAGAGGCAAGTGGTCGGACCAGTACACACCGTATAATACCTGGACCTCTGTAATTAACTGCCAGGCCGCCTCTGTGACTACACAATGATCGAGCCATCTATGTGACCCATGAGCATCGCTTACAAAAGTAAAAGTACCAGAATTTGCTCCCAATTTTTCTATATCAGCACATATCCATTTTTGCTCAGTACAAAAGTCAAAAAGTTCCTTACCAAAGAGTGTGCCAGGATGAGCATTGAAGTCCCCTAACAGTATCACTGCTTCTACATCATTATTTTGCATAATTGCATTGATTTCACTTAAACATTCTACGAATTCAGCTAAGTTCTCATCCGCATTTGTTGGCATGTACACTGACAGCACAATAAAGGAACGCTCATCTAATGCTACTCGTATTGCGCATAGGCGCAGACTCTTGCACTCCAACACTGACACTGCACTGAACACATTTTCACGCCAAAGCCAATTTTCACGTCATACCTTTAATATTTTTTAGATTTCCGTCGTCAAACGATGCATGGAAGAATGATTGGGTACAAATATAGATGCAAAGCCGGTTGTCAACGATTTCATCCAAGCGATTGAAAACGGTTGTGTTCGTTTTCAACCGTTGTCAACGGTTATAAATGGCTTGGAACGGATAATAACAAGTTTTTTTAAATGGTATCAGTTTTTTCTCCTAGGTAATTGATAGAATGCACCAATTTTATGTAGGTACTTAATCGTTTTTTAAAATTAAAGATAAGTACTATAATTTATATGTAAAGTAACTTTCATGAGATACTTCAGCGTAGGTAAAAGAACCTTTATTTTGAAATTATCACTTCAATTGTTTATGTACTCGTAAGTAAGCTCAAAAATGAACGACTTAAGTGATGTCTAGATGAAACTGTAAAACAGTGTCTACGTGGGTATATTGTAATGTAGGTTCTGCTAACGTAGGTGCGACAGAAGGTGGCCGAGCAGACTCAATATGACATTAGGGTAGTCGATGAGGTCGGTGTTCCCGGGTTGATTTCCATGTAGTCATACATGTGATTTTCGCTATCGTGGCTAAAAAAGCGGAGCTATTGACGTGACACCTTTTCTATTTTAGTCTCTAAAATTTTTGCAGAGCTGCGTTAGCCAGCGAAGCTTTATAACCGAGAAAATTGACTTTTTTGCAGTTTTGCTGTTTTCGACTGTTACACGTAATACTCCTTCAGTTTTGAAGCTAGAGAGCTGATTGTTCGACGTGAATGTACCTTAAGTATTGCAGATTCCCCTAAAATAGATTAAATTTCGATTAGCTCAAAAAGTGATGTTATCGCCCCAAAAACCGTTCCAATACAAAGTCAATTGGAGCGCGTATGGCGAGCACTGTAAAACAACAACACAATCAGTATCGCCGTCTAGGGGCAACAGACTCATCATATTCCTGTACATACCATTAGGGTTAGGGTTAGCAGCTCTGCTTACGCAGCTTGCTGTTACTTATTGTGCAAAAGCAGCTCTGCCAATGCGCCGCAGGCCCAGCTCCCCTAGTATTTATCATCGTTAGGACTTTTTTGCATTTAATTAAATGTTCTTTCAGTCTGTTAGCCTGAGCATGTTGAATATTCGTCGCAGCACTACTTAATACATACCGTATCGTTGATTTACATAACTTCCCTTAACTTTTATGTGTACCATGTATAATCTTCACGATGCTCGATTACCTTGAGAGAGCATCTTAACGAGTGGGTGTTAAGATGACAAAACGAAGATGTCGAATTACATGTTGTATCCACTCTAGTGATACAAAGTATCGGCAACGCACGAGTGTTGCAAATGTTTATAGATTACGGCAACTGCTTACCATCAGGCTAACGATATGCTTGTTTGCCACCTTAACAATTATGTTTATCTAGTACAAACAGTACAACCTCAAGAAATAGGTTTCTCAGAAAATCCAACTAGAATGTGCACGGATTGCGAAAGATTTTCTCATCCAAAATACGTCAATGATTCAAGATGAAAGTCTTCGACCAGTGTTTGTTGCCAATGATGATCTATTACGATTTACGACTAGAGATGGACTAAAGAGTATTTACTGAGAAGTAATGATAAATATTAGTATTTATCCATTTTTACTCATTTATACTGAGTATTTATCCAAATGCATGTGTAAAAAAAACACAAAAATACTTGAAATTTTAGTCTCCCTTACGTCATTGGCTGTTTGATATTCGCCGGTTCTCCCGCTACCCACACAACGGCTTCTCAACTAACTGGCGACCTTACTCACTTACGATATCAAATGACGATATACGATATCAATCAATCAGATCACGATATCAAATTGTAAGTTCTAGATTAAGTTAAACTGTTTAATGTTGCGACATTGTGAGTGAGAATAAAGGACTTAATTTCACACACAGGAACACAACAATACTCCCGGAATTGCTATTTAGTTACGGTCTTCTGTAAGGTGGAGGTGCTTCCCCAGACGGATACTTAGAGCAAGAGGTCTTGCCATGCCCTGCCGCTACAGAATGTCTGACTGGACGGAGCACGCCACGACCCCTTGCTGGGTCCTACCTCTCTTAAGGTAACAAAAGTACATTTTTTATATACCACGTCGGGTGATAAATAAGTATACGGCCGACGTGATTGTAAGCAGTTACCGTCGCCAATGGATGCCTGCAGCACAAGGAGTGTCGCTCGCGCATTACCATTCCCGTTGCCAAAGGAATAGCTCCTTATTGACCTTCCTCTCTTTCGCCAGAACCTCGTTTGCTGATCGATATGCGCTACGTGCAGGTGATTTCACATTCAAATACACAAATAGGACAAGTAAAAATGCTACAACATTCATTTTAAGTCTAAATACGACGAGCGCGTGCACTTCCTCCGACGGGTGAGACTTTACTGCAAAGAATATAATACTCTTTACTGTCGTATGTAAAAAAAATGCTACGAGCACGCTGACGACAGTGACAGCGAAATAAATGACCCTTGCCCCCGCCTACCCCACCTCAGGTGTGCCTCGGGCGTATAGCTATGTCGGAGGCGTTTAATAATACCAGTGTTTGTGGGTTAATAATAAATACCTTACATTGAATATTCGCACGGTAATTTTTTATTAGGTACTTACTATTAATAAAACACACAAATAACCTCTAATCCCTTGATATTTTAGTAAATCCATAGTTCCGAATCAATTTATAAGACTAAACTGAAGATAAAATATTTACTGTCGATTTTGGATAAAAACTCAGTTGAAACGAGTATTTACTCACCCTTGGATAAATACTCAGTCCTTAACCCATCTCTAATTACGACACAGAATTGTGGAGACAGAGGTTGACCCTTTAGCTATTCCAACTCAACCTCGAACTAATTTTAATTCTATCTTTAAAATTGGGATGAGATTGGGATAGATTTTAGTTTTGCATCACTGAATATAAACGGAAGGTAAATCAGTAAAAAATATTATTCATTACATAGAGCCGTGTAAAAAGGAAGAATATTTAATAAAATATTCCTAATAGCACCACCAGTTGTGCATGAGCTGGACCACGAGGAACACTGATACTATTCATAGTAGGTATATATTAAAGTAAGATCTTTCTAATTATTTGCTATCATATCAATCTTAGAAAACTGGCAATTCAGCAACGTGTCAAGATTATTAATTATAGAAATTTAAAAAGATAGGTCAGACCCAGAACGCCAGAGTATATTAGATGGAGGTTGAACACTCGACAAGTACTGAAAGTACTTTATGTAAGATCAAATATGCAAACAATTCATTAACATTTTACAAATGTGGTAAATGTTAGGTTTATTGAAATTTCGTTTTCTCGTTCGTTTGCTGTCGACATATCGCACCCCCGGTGCGACACTGTCACTTATGCAAAAATTGCAAAAATGAGTTAAATATGTAATAATTGTACTAAAGAACCACTTTATTTAATGCGAAAGTGTCACTTTTGTAGTACGCATAGTTTCCGTATGAGGGCGTAGATGTCGTTGCAGTTTTGGCGCGAATCACAGCTGCGGTGGGAGCAACATCGTTTTATTGGTCAGTTGTGCGCGGTGCCCCCGCAGGTGCAAGTGTCTCTTGGAGCTACACCGTTACTAAGGTAATTGTGCCATATTTTTTTTTTTATTCTGGAGCAATAGCGACTTAAGATACAGTTGTGACATTATTGATTCAATATTTGAATATCTTTGAAACCTTAGTTTTGTAACTACAATGACCCTAATTGTTAAATGACTTTGTTTCTCCAATCCTTGTGTTTTTATTGTTTGTAATAATGTCTGTTGCCATTTTTTTCAAAAACGAATGAACCGATTTTATACAGTTTTATGCATTATATTGATATAATTACACAGCAAGTTCTTTAGATTTATTTTTATATATACGGCCCACCATATGGAAAGCGGTTACCGTAACCTATAGGCGCTTGCAGTATAAAAAGCACCTTACTCACTCGCATGAACACAACAACCGCTGCAAGCATCGATCACTAATTTCTGTTAGTGATCGATGTCTCCAAGGAATGTTATTTGGGTGCAGTCTCTTCGAGGTGAAGGTACTTCCCCAGCCGGGCGCTGAGCCTTACCTCTCTAAATATTTTTTTTAAATACAATAATAATAATACTTATTTTACTACCAATACTAAATCACCAAATTAATAATAATATTTTATACTTTGTTTCAGTTTTTTCTCGGATCAAATAAAATGCTGTCTCGTGGGAAAAAACTGGTATTATTGACACGTTCCACAACACCTATTGAAAAAGCTGAACTCGACAAATCTTTAGTAACACCTTCTAATATCGAGCAAGATGTCAGTAACTCTGTTTTATCAACTCCAAACTCTCCGTCCATTATAAGTAATGCTATTATTGATGAGGAAAATTCACCAGCAAAACAGCAATATGGATCTCCAACTGATGACAATGATTCAGGTGACGAGTTCAAGCCCTCATCTAGTTCGTCTTCTTCCACAAGTAGTTCCTCCAGTTCCAGTAGTTCATCTAGTGATAGTAGCTCAGAAAATGAAGTTGTTGATGATCAAGAACCAAAATCGACACCGAAAAAAAGAGGAAGAAAACGAACTCGTAATCCAAATAACTGGAAAAAAAATATTGCAAAAAAATTAAAAAATTCTGGTCAAGAATATCAATCAATTAAAACTGGTAAAACAGTACAAGCTAGAAAAATTGGTCCCTCTTGTACTGATAAGTGTCGGCTGGCTTGTTCATCTAATTTTACTCAAGAAAAAAGAAATCAAATATTCAATTCTTATTGGAAGCTAGGAAACGTAGAGAGGCATCGTGATTTTTTGAATTCCTGTATCAGACCACTTGAAATTGCAAGCCGCCGTATAAAAACAATTAGGCGTTACCCGAGACAAAGTAACTCTGCGTTTTATTTACGCAATGGAAGTCAAACATTCCGAGTTTGCAAAACATTTTTAATTAACACCTTGGGTATCTCGCAGAGGACTATACGAACTGTCATTGATGCTAAAAAACTCAATGATGGCATTATTCCAGAAGACCGCCGAGGGAAACACGGAAAGCATTGTAAATTGGATGATGAAATGATTAAAGCTGTAAAAGATCATATTGAATCTATTCCGAAAGTAGAAAGCCACTATCTTAGAGCCAACACAAGTAGGCTATTTGTTGACGGTGGTTTAACTATCGCAGAATTACACAGAAACTATAAAGAAGTTCAGAAAGTAAATAATAAGCCAGCTGTAAATTACGATGCCTATCAGCGCATTTTTAATCATGATTTTAATATTGGCTTTTTTAGACCAAAGAAAGATCTTTGTGACCAATGCGTTGCATACGAAAATGCGCCGGAACAAGAAAAAGTAAAATTATATGCCAGCTACCAAGTGCACCAAGAAGAAAAGAGTTTAAGTAGAATTGAAAAAAATAGAGACATGAAAGAATGTCAAGATCCTCAAAGCACGAAGGTCGTAAGTACCTATGACTTACAAGCCGTCTTGCCATGCCCTGTAGGGAATTCATCAGCTTTTTTTTATAAGTCTAGGCTGAATTGCTACAATTTTACGATTTCAAATGCAAAAGACCGAGAAACTACATGCTATTTTTGGCATGAAGGCTTGGGCAATAGAGGATCTATAGAAATAGGATCTTGTGTGTATTCATATTTGATAGAAGTTGCTAATAAATATCCTGGCTGTGACGCAATTTTTTACTCTGATAATTGCTGTGGTCAGCAGAAAAACCGATTCGTATTTGCAATGTACCACTTCGCAATTACAACATTAAACATAAATTCATTACAACATAACTTCTTGATACGTGGACATACGCAGAACGAAGGCGACACAGCCCATTCAGTTATCGAAAAAGCTATTACTAGAGCCAAAAAATCTGGGCCTATCTACATTCCTGAACAATACATATCCATAATACGAGGAGCGAAGAAGACAGGGAAACCATTTTTGCTGAGAGAAATGAACTACAACGATTTCTTTGATCTTAAGGCTTTGGCAGATAATATAAACTTTAACATGAGTAAAAATGTTAACGGAAATGCAATTAAAGTTAGCGAGATTACAAGTATTAAGTTTATTAAAAATTGCGCCAATTATCAATATCGAACAACGTATAAGACTGAAAACTGGGAAGAGGTCAAAGCTGTAACAGAACCAAATAAAAATAATTTACGTCGAGGTCGAGGTAATGTTCCGAGTGTTAACGAGATCGCTTTAAAACCTGCGTATACCTCGAAGATTGCTATTACAGAACGCAAGAAGCGCGATCTTTTGAATTTGGTTGAGACAAATATAGTACCAAAATACTATGAAAAGTTCTTTAACGATCTCATTTAATTTAGTTTAACTTATAATAAGCCAAGAACAAAATGTTGAACTATAATTATGTTAATCGTTTTAAATAATTAATTAAGGTTGTTTTTGACTACGAGTACTACGCAAATAAGAATTATTAGGTGTAAGTACGAGTATAAGTGATTAACTTTCTGTGATTTCAAAAGTTTTTAAACTTAGAATTCAGATATTAACTATATCTAGGACTATAGGTATATGGACCTATGTTATGCATGTAGGACTATCTCTACTAATTTTACTAGTAAATATTTACTGAAGTTAAAACCTACTCGAACATAGAGATGTTGTTCTTGTATACGTACGTGCCATTCTCATTTGTTCTATGTGGGATTGTTATTTCTTTGCTATTATACTACACTACTGTAGAAATATTTAGAAGTGTTTTGTTTATTTTCTAGAATTATGTCTTACTTTATTTCCACAGTCCATAACAGTGCCTAACTGTGATTTAAAATAAAACTAAGTAATTAATTTGTTGGTTTTTATTATTAACTCAGTGTGTCATAATTACAGTTATTATTTTACGTTAGTGCCAAAACGTCACTACTGGGGGGGTTGGAAGTTTTAAAATAATCCTATAGTATCTTTTTTACAATATTTAGTGGTCTTTATTTTTTCAGAAGGAAGTCAAAAGTTGGTGTTGTAGTATAAGCTGTTCATTTTGTCTAAATCTTGAAGTATCATAGTTTTTTACGATATCAAAGTTTTAAATGCTTCTCCTGAAAAGTTGCGTTTTTGTATAAGTGACAGTGTCGCACCGTGAGTGCGATATGCTTTACATTAGCGATTTCATGTTTTTAGAATACTATTATAGCATGCATCTATCAGTATAATGACACACCACAAACATTGAGGATTGCTTAAGTTATAAAACAATCTTCAATGTAAAATAAAATAAGACTGTAGTTGGAGAAGTAATGTATTATATGCTTAACATACAGGTTTCAGAGTATATACAAGCTTACAGCTTGAGCTTAGTTCTTCTCCAGTGGCGCCTTTTGGCGTTATACCTGAAATGAAACGAGAATTATATGTAGTATAGATTTTTAAACTAATATCTTCTACTAAGGTTTTAATTTCTAAACTGTAATTTTTTTGTTACACACAGCAAGTTGAATAGTATCATGTTGGGTAAATTAGAGATATAAAAGTCTTTTCCCTGATTAGTGTGTAGGTATACTATTAATTATTTAAATATTAGGGGACCCACCAACAAAGCTCTTGGGATGTAAAATTCTTACAAATTAGTATATAGTTTTGCAATCAATATGAAATATTCAATGTTACATATTTCTTTAGAAATGTATGCATCTCGATTGAAAGGAGACTGCATGCAGGTTATGCATAATATAAATAGGTGGGGAGGAGTACGGGTTGCTATGACAACTTCCTTTCCTACGAGTTTCAAAAGCTGCATCTCCTTAGCATTATCCTGTTTCCTAATTCATTAAGATTGATGGGCTCCGCTACCTAAGCCTAAGGATTTGGTGAAGATACTGATTTTTATATTGACCTGACCAGACCTTTTTTTTTGATGGACCTGAACCTACAAGGAAAACTAGACTTTCTTTCTTAGATTCACATCCAGCTCTAAACTAGATTTCAATTTATTTTGGAAACAGGAGACTATGTGTTGTATTTGAGCAATTTAAATGAATGATAAACTACAGCATAATATATATAATTGTTGTATGTATCAGGTCAGGGCAGAAGTCTAATTACCTGTATAACAAATGAACAATACATTATTCTAACTTGTATGTCACTTTATATATTAGAATGTGCACTATTTGTTAAAACAAACCCAGTAGGCCAATTCTGCTAAATAACTGCAACTGCACGTTTACGCCTGTCACTTGAGTCGTGCAGGAATAGTGCAGTGCCAATAGGTGTATTCTATTAAAATTTCCTACACTGCAACTACGCTGGAACTGCGTGTATGCTGCACTGCAACGACACTGCAACTGTGCGTATCCGGCAAGTGAACTACTTAAAACCTGAAATGCCATATTTCAATCTAATAAACTTGATTTTTATTTAGTGTTGACTCCTATGGTTTCACACCCCCATTGCCCTTGGTTGCCGGCATGGAGGTATTTCTAACTGAAAAGAAGCTTTACTTTCTAATCATATATTCCTACAAACATATCCCAAAACAAAACAAATATTTTGCAATATAAATCGCCGCTTCAGAATATTCATTTCTCCTTGCAAAAGTTGCTTGAGACTAACGTTAGCAAAACTGCACATAAACTCCTTCAAAACTTCTGTCATCTCTATACAAATGTCAAAACAATTTAACAAAATACGATTATTTTGCAGGAAACGTGCAGTTGCAGTGCAGGTTTTTGAACAGAATAGCGAGTCATTTACTGTAGCGTTCCTGCAACGTTGCTGCTGTCAGACCGCTTAACAGAATACCAAAACGTCAAAATGTACACATTTTGACACACGCCGCGCAGCAGTGCAGTTGCAGTTATTTAGCAGAATTGGCCTACAGGTCTATTTCCAAAACTTTATATAACACATAAGTACTGCAGAGACAATGAGCTAGTTTGTGTTCCCAGAGCTGAAAAGGAAGGAAGCTGAAAGGACAGTATTAAAAAGTAAAAGTGTACTCTGTATGATACCCACTATATACAATTTACCTCAACAATTAAGAAAAATGAAAACATTTATTTAGGAAAACATTAAAGAGAATATTAGTTGAAAAATACTATTATACTGTATCTGATTATTTAAAAGAAAAAAATATAACATAATCCATCTTGACATAATTTAAACTACTTGTATTGTTGTATTTTTTTTACTATTGAATGTAATGTCTACAACTGTTTATTATTAATTAATACACCAGCTATTGGATGGCAGAATATGTTGTAAATAACACCATCTTGTGCTTACATGTTCATGAATAAATGACTTGATTGATTAAGAATTTATTATGAACCTGCATAACAGCAGCAAAAGTTACTTGAAATAACCTACCAACTATTTGTTGGGTTAATAAAATAGAAGGTGCATCTTTTGGAGAGTGTAGTTCCTGATATACAAATGAGACAGGAATAAACAGAATCTATTAATCAGATTACCTACTAATTGCAGACAGCGTTTTGTTTTTTAATAAACATCTTAACTTAATCTATCATCATGTTTGGGTATGTAATAAATAGGTGTATATTGTTTTAAGCCACATAATTCCTGTCATATGAATGACAAAGCAGTAATTAATGATACATAATGCTGTCTAAATACTACGTGTTTATTCAAGAGTATACATAATACTATTACAAATTACAACATGTAACCATGCTCACTATTACCTGTGTACAAGTGGTCATAGTTTGCACGGCAGTTTGAAGTCATGAGCCTAATGTAATCCCAAAATCCTACTCAACCTTTCGTAAACATCAACGCGACGGATAAGTCACATGCATTATTTTCAATCAAATATTAAAATTCAAATCTTCATAAATCTCGAGGAATTGGGGAGGAAAAAATGATAAAACGAGCAATACATAGTGTTCTTTGCTACTTCCGTAGTGCGTAAATAGTGGCTTTGGCAAATGAAATTAGTACTAAAGGCAAAAGTTGATGTAGTTTAACAATTACTATAACAAATAGGCAATAATAACATACCTGATGGTGTTCCCCGTGCGCATTCTAACCCATTGAGGAATAGGTCTATTTTGTTTCAGCTTTTTAGCAAGTTTCCGCTTGATAATAAATGTTTTGTGGGCCGACTGAAATAAAATTGTACGTAACAAAATAAATATAATTGCCTAAAATTAAGGGATTATATAAATAATTTAAGATTAATTTAGAAAATAATACAAACCATTTTAAAGGTATAGGTGCCAAGCAAAAGTGACAGAATAGAAATGGAAACAGATTAAACTTTTTTTTTTTGGTTCTTTTTATCCCCGAGGAGAAAGGCAAAGGGATCTAGCCCATACAGTCAAGTCATCAGTTTAGAACCATTTGTAAATCTTAATTTAGCTAGAGGTACATAATTGCATTCCATTGATGGAATTAAATATTTTAACTTGTATGAAGCCCGAAGTTGCCATTAACAACACAACGGATCATAATAGATTGACGGAATATCACGAAGATCTTCAGTCATCTCTAGAGTCTGATCTTGTATCAAACGATCACGACTATTTAGCTGATCCAACAAGACTGGATTTTTCGGAATTTTCTCGAAACGTCATAATATATATAGCAGGTTTTGTCATAAAAGCATTGGAGGGACAAATTAAATGCGAGCAATGCTTAACTTCACTGCACTCCAGCGAAAAAATGGTAAATACTCTGCAGTATAAAGATGGGAAAGGTGGTTTGCGGTATCCATCGAAATCGGTAATTAAAATATGCGAAATAGCCGAGGAAGTTTCCAAAAAAAATTAAATTACCAATAAAAAAAATCCATTAATGTACCTTATACAGAAATGTTTGAAGAAATGTATAGGACTTAAATTATTTCCTGAAGAACACTATTATTCGGATCGACCTATTTTTGAAAATCATTTCTCTCTTTTAAAAAGCTATAAGTAAAAAATATTTAAATGTTCGAATTCATTATGCCACAAAATCTTTTACAAATAAAATTGAGAACATAAGAAATATGTACACTAAATTAATTTTATTCAATGGTCAATAAAATCTTGAATATTGAGCGGTGACGCTCTTGCGAGCCGTTTTTCGAAACATTACACAAAAAACATAAACAAAAACATTTTTCTTCATAAATACAAAAATGTGTATGGCCACGCCCCAATTTCTCATGTTTTTTGTGCAATGTTTCGAAAAACGGGTCGCAAGAGCGTCACCTTTGAGCAGTCAGAACCCGTTATATAAGTTTTCCCATACATTTCGCGGTCGTATACGACCACCCGGGTTTCGAAGGGTTAAAGGACATCTTAGGCGCCGACCCCACTGGCGGCGGTCAGAGTTCCAATTTCCGTACCGTTTGTATCGGTTTCCGTTGCGGTTCGACCGCTTTTCAGTGTGTAAGATTCTATGAATGTGAAAGAAGCGAGTGAAGTGTGTAAGGACCGCGTCTTATGGCGCTCGGTTCACTCTGCCTACCCCGCAAGGGACCTCGCGCGAAGATATACATACATACATACATACAAGATTCTAAGCCACCACATAGATTACAGAGAACGTGGAACAGAGAACTCGGAACTCTGACCGCTAGACCGCGCGCAGTGGGGTCGGCGCCTTACCTTACAAAAATTTAGGTTAAGATCCGGTATAATACAAATTCCATTAAGCCTATAGGGTGTCGCATCGATCTCTGTATTAAATTAATCAGTGCACTGGATAGTGACAAGTTGCTAGTTTGTCTCCTACGTGTAGGATACTGTAAGCTGATAATCTTTAAAAAGTATTTTGATGCCGCCTATCGTATTGAGTATAGTAGTCAGTATTTATTCTGTGCGTGTAAAGGGTATATTTTGTAAAAGGAGGCAATTCCAGAAAACACAAATTCTTATAAAGATCCTCAAAGCGAATTTCAAAAATCTTGGGGTAAAATTTGGTAGCAGCTGGTAAGTACGTTACGTACTATGAAGTTGTCCCTTTCGGGTGTACGCTATTGGCAAATCCAGAGTATACTTGATCCTAGTCAAATTTTACACTCCATAGACATAGGTTTAAAACGAAATATTAAAGAACAATTAGAAATTATTAAACATAAAAATTCTAAAATTACTCTCATTAACGAACAGACTGACGTAAGCATTTCCCCTCTTTTAAATATCTTTTCACTCACACCATCCACTCCCACCTTCAATTCAATATAAGGGACGGCACTGCTATGGATTTATCACTTGTAGCATGTTATTCTTACGATTAACGTCTAAAGCACCTGATGATGCCTCATGGAGAGGCGAAACACGTGTCGCAGCGACGACCAGGCCAGTCGTGGCAGCGACGGTGGCGGCATGCGGTTTCTGTTCCAGATCGCCATCTGGAACAGAAACAACCGCAGCAGCTGAGGTAGAGACTACCGGAGCAGCCATGGCAGCGTCGGCATGTTGCATCTACTAACGGTAGTGGGTGGGTGCCGTCCGGCGCTAGGCCGCATGAACTAATTTGTGGCGGAAGCACACAAAGCAGGTTAGATCAAATTACAAAATTTTCAATCAAAATTTCAAATAAAATAATTATACTAAACTACTAACTTTTAGAAATTCAGATATCTAGCAAGTCCAAGAAATAGCGACGGTTACGTTGCCGTTCCTACCTGCGAGAGAAAGGACGAGTGTACTCTTTATGTATAACGAAACATTTAGCATTTATATCTTGTCTCGTTGAACGTACTTTAGAATTAAGGAGAATTTTGAAACTGTTCAGAACTGAAAACTGTTGTGGGTTAAGATCCCTTTGCTTATTGCGTAGCTAGAGGATAAAAAAAAAACAAAAAATATGTGTGCAGTTCGTGATGGAAGTAAAATTTTCAAAAATTTGAACTTAATGAAACGAATGTAGAATTTCAGGTATAGGATCATACTTGAAAAATGTTTTATTAAAATAATGAAATATAAGTAAATAATACACGTCTACAATACATTACGTTTGCTATGACACCTTGTTCGTAATACGCAAGGCAAATTTGAAATCGCAACAATGTTAAAGAATTTTCCATTTAAAAAAATGTCTTACGGAATTTGATTATGACTTCTTCCCGTCCCGTGCTTTTAACGAGTACATTGTAGTTATTCTTGATAAAATTAGGTTTACGTAACAATTTTAATATTACTTTGTAACATAAGCCCTAGTTAACTTATACAGCAAGGAGAACCTCAAACATAACACATCTATGAACTTTTTGGAAGACCTGATTAGGTCCATGAATAGAAAGCAACTTCATAGTCGGCAACGCATGGTATTGCAAATGTCCGTAGGCTACGGCGACTGTTTACCATCAGACAGACCGTATGCTTGTTTGTCACTTTATTGTTATAAAAGAAAAGAAACCTCGTACAATTCATCGTTTTGCGGGTGGTATTTAAACTGCAGGTTTGAATCTAGGTACCCTTCTCATCCAAAGTAATTTTCCAGCAGAGTTCAAGCTGGAACATAAAGAATATTTTTTTTTAAATAAACGAAACTAAAAAACTAAACTAAAGACTTGTATGGTCTACGTCCCTTTGCCTTTCCCGTCAGGGATAATAAAAAATGGAATTTCTTTCATAGAATAAATTCTGGTCTTTTCTGGGACTTCTTCCCGCGCTTTTAATGAGTGACATTGTTGTTATACTTAAATTTTATGCAATTCAGTATAAAATTAGTATTATGTGACATTTTGTCACTATCGATTTTGTAACATAAGTGCCAGTGAAATTATGCAGTAACGAAAAAAACTCAAATATAACACGTTTATGCACTTTTTGGAAGACGTGAATAAGAAAACCTTGTAAAAATCACTATCGTTTTACGGGTGGTATTTAAACTGGGTTGATTGGGAATACATGGGAAGGGTACCTAGGTACACTTCCCATGTATTTTTTCAGCATAGTTCCTGAGGCTGGAACATAGAATTAAGATTTTCAAATGGTTTTAAATTGATGACTTGCTGTATGGGCTAGATCCCTTTGCCTTTCCCCTCGGGGATAAAAATAAACAAAAAAAAGTATTTGCTGTCACATGTATGTCACGTCACGTCCGTCATATCATATCATTTCGATTCGGTTAATTTTATAATAATAGCCGTAGACCGAGTTATAAAAACTTATTTAATCCAGTATATAGTCGGTGTTAATTTATCACTTATTTTATTTTAAGGTTATGTTAAAAACATTTAAATATAGACGAACATAAACTTTATCACATATTCCTTTTTAGGAAAATGAATAAGTTTTTTGGTCTTCTGAACATCGGACGCCTAGATTGCAGACAAATATCTACTAAGCTTACAAAGGATGGCAAGGAAGTACCTAAAAATAAAATTTTTGAAAGTAGAATTACGCTAATTGGGATTGATAACACTGTCAGCATAACAGACTTGAAGAATGCGCAAAGCATATCCTTGCGTAGAGATTTAAAATTAATTAAAGTTCAAGATGAGGACTCAAAAACAAGGCGCCCTGTATATAAGTAAGCCAAGTAACCCGATTTGTAGAATATGAATTATTGACTATTTATCGAGGCTAATAGGCAAGCCAATCTAATATTGGCCTCGGGTGGATTGGCTTGTCTATTGGCTCCAAGTGATTGCGCGTTCTTAGCTAGTAAACCGGCTCTGATTTTTGGATGAGTGCGTGACACGTGTGTTACGGTTTTCTTTTGCGTTTTTTATTAGTTACGACTGTTGATTTACCTTGTTTGTGTTGGTGGTGGTATTGTGTCTGTCTAGTAAGTGTTGTGGACTATTTTTACTGGTGTGAGGCTGAATGAGGAGCCTCATGACCCGGGCGGTGGGCCTGGCGAACAGCGTTGTTTGTCCCTGCCATTTATTCGGTAGCGGCATCGTAAATGCAAAACACTAATCCAGAACAAGATCCCAATTCACGTAAAAGACAGCAAGAAAAAAGTAATGATAACACGCAGCTATTAAAAATATATATTACTCACCCGTCCCATAAGTGTCACCATCCTTGCAGGTTACATACGTACACCCGGATTATGTAGACAATAAAACAAAATATATCGACGATGATACTGCACCATTTATTGTGCATGTCAATAAAGTAGAAGATTTATCTCTGGGATTGACATTAAGGCCGATTCAGTTTAGTCACTTTCTATATCGCCACTAAATAAGAAATGTATCACTAAAGATGGAGTTAAGCGGGTAGTACAAAATCACATTTCTGTCAAGTTTAGGACTGCATGAGATGCCAATAATTTTCTTGCTCACCCGTCCTTAGCGTCTGCCAAATTTGAGGCTTCAATCCCATCCTTTCATGTAACAAGGATGGGCATTGTTAGAGCCATACCGGTCGAATGGTCCCTTGAGGAATTTGTGTCTGCTATTGAGGTGCCTTTGGGCTTTGGGACAGTTATTAGAGCATGATTATATAGACCATCAACTGGCGAGGGCAACAACGCTGTCTGGATTCCCACCCAGATGGTGGTGTTGACCTTCAGAGGTCAGAAACTACCTGCAAACATCTATTGCTTTTTTACGCCCATGCCTGTGGAGACGTATGTACTTCCGATCATCCAGTGTCATAAATGTTGCAGATTTGGTCATGTAACTTCACAGTGCAGATTGAGTCCTCGGTGCTTTATCTGTGCCCAGAGTCACAAAGGTGCTTCATGTACTAAGCAAACACCTACGTGTTTATTCTGCTCTGGCAGCCATTCCGCCAAAGAATCGCAAGTGTCCTGAATATTCCTGGCAGAAATCCATAAAGTTGGCAATGTCTCAAGACAATGTACCCCAACTATCCTGGAAAGTCCTTTACAATGCCTATGGGAGTGACCACTATCTTATATGTATTTCCATCCTTTCCCAGAACAACACCCCAATTGTTCCACCTGGGACTGGTGTGTCGTTTGAAATACAGTATTGCCAGGGCAGACTGGGCTAAGTATGCTAGTACTACTGACCATTTGGTTTCACAACTGCCAGCTGTGGACCCTGACAATGCCCACTCTATTTATGTACATTTCAAAAATTCCTTCCTAGCAGCTGCTGATAAATCCATCCCTTTGAAAAAGCCTCCTAAAAAGAAGTGGTTACTGGGCTCACAAGGAAGCTCCATGTTTAATCAATAGTTTTGTAACCTATCTTTGTCTCCCATGTCCGTTTTTCAGTGCAGGGTCAATCCATTATTTGATGTCACATAGACTAGCATGCTTTCTTCTTTAAAATTAAACTCGGCCATAGATAACCTATGGAGTGACTGGTTGATCCTATACACATATGCCTCTAAAACCTCTGAACAAAGTTGTGTAGGAGCTGCTGTGTGGATCCCCAAGTTCAAAATCATACTGAATTTTAAGTGTCCGTCCGTTTGTTCTGTTTTTACTGATGAGGCTACTGCGATTCTCGAGGCTGTCTTGTATATGGAAGCACATAATGTTGTGAAGGCAGTCATTCTAACGGACTCTAGAAGCTGTTTAGTAACTAATAATTCTAACCCGTTTTGCAGCAAAATTAAAAGCCCCTGTCATCTTAGCAATTAAACAGGCTTTGTACAGATGTTACAGCAAGGGCATTCAGATCCATCTTGCGTGGATACCAGGTCACAGCTGAATACCAGGGAATGAAACGGCAGATAACTGTGCTAGGAATGCCATACACAATGAATGTCTGTACCCTCGCTGTACTGCATACTCCCAGGACCTAGTCTCGCTTGCACGCACCAAGATGTTGGTTTGTTGGAATGGGTTGTGGGCTGTGTCCAGTGCAGTGAAGGGCAGACATTATGCATCTATCCAGGATACAATTCCATCAGTGCCATGGTTTTTTAAATACTGCGATGCAAATAAGCGTGCCACATCAATTATCTGCCGTCTCTGAATTGGACATGCCTGTACTAATGCCTTCCTGCCTAAAATCCGGGTGAAGGACAGCTCTTTGTGTGAGTGTGGTCTGGACGAAGGAACCCCTGACCATTTGTTTTTTAACTGCAGCAAGAATTCTTCCTCCTTGTATGACCTACCTACTTCTATCCCCCGTCCTATAATTTAAGGCTTAAAGTAATACCTATTATACTCACAAGGCCATTTTAATGCATAGTCACATACTAAGCCTGGCCACTGACTAAGCTCGGGACCTAGAGAACACGCTGAGTTAAAATAATAAAAGCGTTGTCATTGGCGCGAACACCAAGAGCGCCACAAACAAGAAATAATAATAATAAAGGTAGTAAACCACCGTTGCGGTCCATGAACATGGCATGTGTTTCGTACTTTCGTCAATGTCGTATTTTCTAGTTTACATAACCCACTATTACACAATTTAAGTAATGGTTCTAGCAAAATGGACTTCTGACATATATCTCACCGGGAACAAGAATGTCTACAGAGAATTGATAGTTTAACCTATTGTGACAGAGATACTAGAGATACTGCTTTGAGAAACGTAATTGCCGGTATCTGACTAATGATACTGTGAAAAAGAAAATATTTGACATCTACATCTATACATATAATAAAACTGTAGCGGTCGAATGTCTGCACATAGAAAAAAAAAACACTAAAAACCGAGTTAGGGGGATGTTAGAAGTGAAATAGAACACATTCAGATTTATTTCAAAATTTGAAATAAATCTGAATGTGTTCTATTTCACTTCTAACATCCCCCTAACTCGGTTTTTTGTTTCTCTGTCTGTTCGTCTGTTTATCTGTTTGTACGGGCTAATCTCCGAAACTGTTAGACTGATTTAAATGAAATTTTGCATGGTGGTACCTTACATCCCCGGTCAACATTTTAGATACTTTTAATCACGGAATATTAAAGAGTTCCCGTGGGATAGTTAAAAATCTATAGTAACTTATACAGCTTAGTATACAACCTACTGAAGTAAAGTTATTTTGACCTAAGGAAAAGAGTGAGAACGACACGTCGTCTGGAATAGCGGCCACTTTGTTACCGGGCGGCAAAACTGCTCATACGATGTTTAAAATCCACATAGATTTGGACATAAGTGAACACCTATCTCTAGAAATAGTGAAAAAGCGAAGGTTTTACGCGATTGCTGTTTAATAATCTGGGACGAGTGCACTATGGCACACCGAAAAGCAGTAGAGGCGGTTGATAGAACCCTCAGAGATATCCGTCAAAATGACCAACCTACGGGCGGCTTAACGATGCTGTTTTGTGGGGATTTTAGAC
Organism: Pyralis farinalis; assembly: GCA_947507595.1. Classification (NCBI taxonomy): domain Eukaryota; kingdom Metazoa; phylum Arthropoda; class Insecta; order Lepidoptera; family Pyralidae; genus Pyralis; species Pyralis farinalis. Next base: position 21,890,489 of record OX382264.1, on the reverse strand, counting down.
AAACGTTGCTACCAGGTAGTGCACAGGAGTTTTCTGATTTATTACTAAAAAATTAGCGAAGGAACATATCCGGAAGAAGAAGGGCAAATCGTTTTGTCTGATAATCTCTGCCACACTGTTAATTCAGTTGAATAACTTATCGCTTCCGTTTATGGTGACCAAAGTCAAATAACAAATCATGAGAATTCATGGTTTTGTGAAAGATCAATTTTGACTCCGCGAAATGACCAAGCCGCAAGAATCAACTTGGATATGCTTACCAATGTTGAAGGAGAAATAGTGGGGTATATTTCTATCATCCGGGTAATGGAGCAAGATGACGCTACCAACTATCCAATTGAATTCCTTGTTTCTCTGTGTGCTCCTGGACTTCCATCACACAAAATTAATTTAAAAAATGGCGTCTCTATTATTCTGTTACGAAATTTAAGCCCCCCAACATTATACAACGGGACTAGCCTGAAAGTTACTTCTCTGCAACGTATTATAATAGAAACGGAGATTTTGTCGAGATGTGGTGTCGGCGAGGGAGTTTTTATATCCCGAATTCCACTTATTACGAATAATTACCCCTTCCGTTTCAAACGTGTACAGTCCCTGGTGAGTTTGTGTTACGCAATGACAATTAATAAAGCCCAAGGGCAGACGCTGCGAATTGCGGGCGTGGATCTCAGTGTCAGCTGTTTCTCGCACGGCCAGCTCTATGTAGCTTTCTCCCGTGTAAGTCAGCCAACCAAACTATTTGTCCATGTTCCGAATCAATTTACGTCAAACATTGTCTATAAAGAAGCATTATAAGGTATTGAGATGTATTATTCCATAACCTAACCTAAACAAAATTTAACATTTTCGTCAACCTGTGACAATTTATTCTCATTTCTCTTTTCCTGCTCGATTCGTGGTGATGCCTCAGCATCAGTTCTAGGTTACCATATTATAAAATTTTCTATCATAAAATTGTCGTATCAATAAAAGTCGTAAGTTAGAACCTTTTTCTTTTATTTAATGATCGCGTCGGTCGAGTTCACTATAATAAGGAGGTTAAAAATGTTAATCGAAGAAATAACAAATACCACGCGGACAAAGTCGCGGGCTTCATCCAGTCATCATCAGTCGGGCTCATCTAGCTATCTCTACATTAAAATCACCACAGAATATAATGTCTATTTTACCTATTAAAACTATCCTTAAAGTATCCTCCCTTACCTGCTCAAACTGTGTAAAGTCACCGCCAGGAGGTCTATATACACAACAATTATCTACGTAATTAACTAATTCAGCACATGATAACTCAATAGTGCATTCAATATAGAGCCTAAAAATGACTTTACGTTCTTTGGCTTGGTGGTTCTCTATATAATATTTTTAATACGTATGCAATTTTATTAACCGTTTGTAGCTAAAATTTCAAAAAATAAGATAAAATTTAACGCATGCGAAGCCGCGGTCAACAGTATAAAATAAAAAGGCTAACATCTGGTGCTGGAACTTCAACGATTTACAAATTACCTATGTCATGGTTTAATGGAATGGCTGCACTTGTCGAATAGGTACGTAAATGTTAAAAGAAATATCCATAGTTCATTGGTAAGTATATTTTTATTATGTTTACTTTGATTATCATATACATTTTAACAAGCCTGGTGGTGAAGTTAACATCAAGTCGTGGGTTTAATTCCCATACAGGACAAACATTTGCATATATGACCATGTCTGTTTGTCTTGGTGTTTTTATGAGAGGTAGAGTGCATTAAAGCAGCCCGACTGGGGAAGTACCTTCACCTTACGGAAAAATACAGACATATAACAATTCCCTGGAGAGTTACCCTGTAAGTAAGATGGGTTACTACTAAACTGCTAAGGAGTAGCTGTGTTTGTGCAATTCACAAGCGTTATATAAGGGGGTTGTATAATTGTAAGCCTCCTGAGTTTGTATTAAAAAAAACTTAAGTTTGCTTATATTGCTAGTTGCTATTTTAATCATTAGTAAGCCCTTCAGTCTTTTTTGAAGGTTGATTATTGACTTTTTACAAACTAGAGTATCTTGTTTATCTTATCATCTTGGTTTGCCACGGAACAGCTCTCTGACCACTTTTGCATCATTGGAATAGCATTATGCCATTTAACATCACATTAGTTTCACGCCATTGGCTAGGTATAAATGTATCTCATGAACCGCGATAGTTAGATAGTTGAAATTTTCACAGATGATGTGTTTCTGTTGCCGCTATAACAACAAATACTAAAAAATAGAATAAAATTAATATTTAAGGGGGCTCCCATACAACAAACGTGATTTTTTTGCTTATTTTTGCTCGATATTGATAATGGCAACAGGTAGACGCTTGAAATATTCACAGAATATTTAGTTATATATTCACTTTAAGAATAAATAATTAAATTAAAATAAAACAAATATTTAAGGGGGCTCCCATACAACAAACGTGTTTTTTTTTTTTTTGCTGTTTTTATAGATAATGGTACGGAACCCTTAGTGCGCGAGTCCGACTCGCACTTGGCCGATTTTTTTATTATTGCATCTGTCAGTTATTGTAAGGTCACAAGCACGTAAAATTATTTAGTCTGGAGTTTCTACTTTGATTGTAATGGAACTTCAAAATATTTGAAGTACCTAAAATACCAAAAGCATTTTTGACCATCCTTCGAATTAATATATATAATTGAAATATTTCGAAAGCGAGGTTATTGCTTGAGTATAGTTTCATTAAGTATGGCTTCATTGGGAATGCATCATCTACTATCACACACCTATCAGGACTCAACATTTCATTTTCTAGCACAGTGGCTAAAGAACAATTGTTAAATACCCCCCCGCCAGAAGGCATTCCATTGGGTCCTACATTAATGTATGAAAAACAATAGTTGTGATCTACCAAAGCAAGATGTTTTGATTTTTATAATTAAGAAACTGACTTCCACAGTTTGGAATTGGTCAACTAATTAAAATGCTTGCCAACAACAACAAAATGTTTGGGAAAGTTCCACCCCTTATGGATTCCTTCTTCAATGATTTCTATTTTTCGTATTTGAATTGGGGACCTGAAAAAAACAAGAATACATATTACATAATATTTATTATTTCAGATTTATTAACCTGACTCTAGGAGCAGTAAAAGAGAGATTTTGTTCACTGTACGAAAACAAGGAACCAAGTACAGAAAACATGAGAATCTGAAGCCTGTACAAAAAGAATGTGAATAATATAATGTGCATATAATTGAACTCTGTTGTAAGAAATATACAATCGCTTTTTGAGACTTGAAGAATGAAGAACAAGAACATGAAACTTTACATTTATGAAAAATATATTAGCACGCAATTCGCACAACAAGACAGTCAATTTTAACAAAATATCAATTGAAAAATGTAACTCTCATATTGATATATATGTATAATGGTATATCACTCATACATTACAATATTAAATATGTTTTTTTATTAAATTTTGATATTGAAATTATAATAATACAGTTTTAAAATGCAAAATTGAATAAAAAAAATACGAATGAATGAATTTATTGTTTCTTTCATGTTTGCCGAGCAAGCCACAAAGTTTTTCAATCAAATTTGTCCTAATATTTTGTTCTCATGTAGAATTCATAAAAATACAATAAAGACGTGTGACCTTACCTAAGCATGATCTGGTTTTCCCTCTGGGTTGCGAAGGTATGACGGCAGTTGCTCCATGTAAAAATTAGTATCTAAGCCAAATCCTTCGGCTTAGGTACTGGAACCTACAATCCTAATGGATTAGGAAACAGGATAATGCTAAGAAGAAAAATAAGACAAAAAATGGGTGCGTGTACTTATGTACGCGGGTGAGAAGTTATTCTTCTCTGGCATCATTAAATAAATATTCAACATTAATAACTTAAATTAAAAAACGTGTATCAAGTAGTAGCGTGTTTATGGAATGTATTATGTATGTTAAATGTAAAATACAAATATTATACATTTTTAACTATAGCGCCATCTACCGGTAATACCGTGAAACATTTAGCAGTTTTAACCTATTGCACATTTTTAACTATAGCGCCATCTACCGGTAATATCGTGAAACATTTAGCAGCTTCAACCTGTACTTTTGTGTTCGAGTGCCACGCATTCACTCTCGCTCTATCTCTTTCTATTCACCCTCCATGGTAGCGTTAAACGTTTAACGCAACCTTTTTGCAAGTCGCATTAGAAGTATAACTTCAATAAATAAAATAATGGAAAAACATTAGGAAATTAAATAGATATTTGTCTTTATTAAGAGACATAAAATAAGTAAGAATCAGGCAGAGTAACTTCTCTTTAGAGTAATTTTTTACAGTCCGGAAACAAATTTCTATATAAAAACTGTGGGATTATCTTATCTTATCTTTTACATATATTTTGTGATATGTCCGTGAAAATCTTGCAATAATTTGACAGCCTTCTCAGCACTGTTATATGTACAATCTTTAAACTATTTAAGTAATTTTTTTTTTTGCTTCCTGAAATGTAGCGTTATCTTCCCAAGAAAACACATCTTCCTGAAGAAAACTAACTGTCATCTTTCTTAATTTCTCTGATTTCAACATTTACCAAGTAATTTAAAAATTATATAAAAAAAGAAAAGAAATCCCTTCCTTCATAGTTCATGTGTCACTCTGGCAAGGCCTAACTCTACGAATGCCTAACTATGTTTGATCTCAATCTGAATGTTTTAGATTAATGACGAGTGCCGAGTACCATGCTGAAGAATTGGTGAGAAGGAAAGCGAAACAAGAGATGAAGCAAAATAATACACTTAAGACGGCAAAATTATTGAATTTGTCTACAAAAATTGGAGAACATGATCTTATGACAGGTGTAAAGAAAATGATGAAACTGTTAGAAAAACAACACGAAGTCAAAGTCGTCATAGCAGGAGATAATCAGGAGGCATCCCAAGCTTCGGTATAGTTGTATTCTGCATAATTATAATCTCGTAACCACTATCTCTCTTTATCAGCATCCAATTTTTCTATAAATTAATTCATAAGACTCATCTTAAAAGTTGGGGCTGTAAAAAGAAAATGTAAACAATAGATTTATTTTTTATTTGGAATTTTTGCTTATCATGGCAACCTTTGACCGATTGCGTGCCGAGCGGTTTGATCGAACCATGCGCGTTACGGCAATAGGTATATAACGGCGTTTGACGGGTTAATACATAAATTTGCAAAATTACCAGAAAAGAAATTACAAGCTGTATATAATAGTTATTGATTGCTAAGTTCTCTACATTGGCTCATAATAAGCAGCTACACTTTTCTTCGTAAATATGACCGCTTTAAAGTAGCAACGTTTTTGCTGTTTGAATTTTAATAATCAATGATCAATTGATCATGGATCACCTTTCCAAATATTTTGGCAAATATTGATGTTGAATACCCTATACCGCCATCCCCTTACAACTTGACATCTAAATATGTCAGGATTCTGCTTAATTGTATTTTACAATTTTCCCTATTGATGAAGTTAATATAAAGCTTGTAAATAAGTATTAAACAAACAAAAAATCGGTTTATAAATTGAGGAAAATAAGCTACTGAACTGCTTTGTCTTTATATATTTTTTATGGCATATAACTGTGAAAACATAGTGACATAAAATGTCTTTTCCGATTTAATATGTAAAATGTACCTACATGTATAATTTCGCTACATAGTTATACACAGGCTTACCTAGTAAAGGCATGTTAAAAATGGTTGTTCACACAAAAAAAACCCTGTTGTTTATTTCACACAAAACAATATTTCTTAAACAGAGCATGTATGTAATAATAACCTAAATGTACTTAATGTTGATTTGTCTTAATTCAACTAGCTTAATGCAATAATAGTTTCTGTAACGTAAAAGTTCAAAAATGAAACCTCTGGTACTGCTCTGTATATTGTCTATCAGTTTGTCTGTCATACATATCCTCCCCTTCTTTTATCTCTACATTATGCCAAATGAAAAAACAGAAATTATTACAGTTGATAAAGTTATTTGTAATGTAATAGGTGTAAGGGTGTACAGAAGGACAAATATTTTTTTTAAAGATAATTGTTTTGGCTTCTATTGCTTGATGCACACAAACATACCGACAAACAGGGAAACGAAAATTGAAAAGTCAATGTTTTGACTTTTATTGCCCTTAAACAATAAATATTCTTCTTCTTAGCGTTATCGCGTTTCCTAATCCATTAGGATTGGCGGGGTCCGCTACCTAAACCCAAGGATTTGGCAAAGATACTGATTTTTACATGGAGCGATTACCGTTAGACTTCTACTATCCAGATAGACTTCCTCACCATGTTTCCCTTACCTCCGAGCAAGTGATAATTACAAATATCTACATAAATTTGAAAACACGAATTTAGTGGTACATGCCAGGATTCAACGGCACCAGTTGGTCAATAGGCCGCCTCTTAATCCACTTATCATTGCTCTCATTCATCATTTCATATTCAATAAGAAATATTATGTTCTCGAAAACAATAGCGTAATCGCCATAACTAACTACTACTACTATTTGATAATAAATTGAATCTTATTACATTAAAGATGGGGGATGGCATAGAGAACATGTAAGTAGAATAAATGCGATGCGAGCTTTACGCAAAATTTATGGCATAACGCTGACCGCTTTACAATGATGTAAGAAAGAGAGTGTCGGTGTTAAGATAAGAAAAGGCATGCTCCGTTGGTTCAGTTTGTATTAAATACCTCCTATGTACAGATATAGGCCCAGTTGTAATTTTAATTCGATAAACAATATTAGACGAATAATATATATATATATAACTTCACGCCAAATCCCTTGCGGGGTAGGCAGTGAGAACCGAGCGCCACGTGACTCGATCCTTACATATCTCACTCGCTTCTTTAACATTCATTGCTCTTCTCATGCACGCTCGCCGGTTTCTAGGGCTCCTGACATCACCTTCTGATAGAACACGACCAATTTGGTCATGGTAGGTAAGTTTTGGCCTTCCCCGGCTCCTACATCCTTCCACTTTTGCATTGTATATCTGCTTCGTCATTCTTTCATCTTGCATTCTTTCTACATGCCCGAACCATCGGTGCATGCCTCTTCTTATTTTAACACCGACGCTCTCTTTCAGACCAACTCTATTTCTAACATCATCATTGCGAATACGGTCTACAAGCCTTACGCCAAAAATTTTGCGCAGCGCTCGCATTTCAACCGCGTTTATTCTACTTTCATGCTCTTTCTGCCATACCCAGCTCTCGCTTCCATAAGTTAGCGTTGGGACCAACACTGCATTGTGTATAGCGAGTTGCGCCTTCTGGCTCAGGTTTTTACTGCCAAGAAGTTTTCCCAACGCTCCATTCACACTATTCCCAGCACTCACTCGTCTTTTCACATCTGCGGTGTACCTTCCATCCCTGCTGAAAGAGCATCCAAGGTATACAAACTCATCCACTTGTTCCAACACTTCATCATCAATCGTAATCCTAATATTAGTTCTGGATTCTTCTCTTTCAAATACCATTATCTTTGTTTTCTTCGCATTCAATAGTAAGCCTTTCTCCATACATTCGTCTTTCATCGTTGTGACCAGTGTTTGCAGTTTAGATGGTGTATCTGCTAATAGCACGGCATCGTCTGCATACAGCAAACAGTTCACCACTAGGTCACCCATGCGCAATCCCACATTCGTTGACCTTATTCTCTGCAGACAACTATCGAGATACAGGATAACCAGCCTAGCAGATAGCATGCAACCCTGTTTGACACCAATTTTGACATCAAACCAGGGTGACATGCCACCGTCTATCCGCACACATGCTGAGCAATCCTTGTAAGTGGACTGCACAGCACGGAGCAGTGAACCGTCAATCCCATATCTCGGCAATATGTCCCACAGTTCCTTTCGCACAACCCTATCAAAGGCTTTCTCAAGATCCACAAAACCGCAGAAAACCTTCCGGTCTATGGCCAGATGCTTCTCTACGATATTGCGGAGCGAGAAAACTTGATCCGTACATCCCCTTCCATTTCGGAAACCTCCTTGTGCGTCCCACAGCATTTCATCGGATTTCACCCTCATTCTCCTTTTTTTTTCTTTGATACTGTATTTCTTGGAATTGCAATAGACTCGCAAGTTGCAGTGGGGCCCCCACATAAAAAAAAACTGACCAGTAAGCTCAGTAAGCCCAGTAAGGTTAGGAGAATTAGACAATGGACGGATGAGGCTACTGCACGCTTAGTCTATTTCAGCTACTTTCATAGCATTATGTCGTATGGTATAGGTACTATTGTGGGGAAAAGCGGCTGACATTGAAACTATTTTCATATTACAAAAGAGAGCCATCCGTCCTATTTATAACATGGGCGCCAGGGAATCTCTAAGAGACCTATTTAAAGAAATAAATATCCTCACGGTTACCTCTCAGTGTATTTATGAGAACATAATGTATGCTCGTAAGAATATAGTCGTTTTCAAAATTTAATGAAAATCTTAGAAGCAAGAATAGATTGCGTATGCCTGTACATCGGCTTGCTAAGACTAGTAGATCTTTTATTGTAAATTGTATTCGATTCTATAATAAATTACTTGAAACAGTTCTTTCTGTCCTTGCCTGACAATATGTTCAAAAGGCACATCAAAAATACTTTGTGCAACAAGGGTTATTACAGAATAGATGAATATCTAACTGACTAAGATGTTCGGAAATGATTCAGCACATGTGTTAATATATCTTTAATTGTACCACTTGATTGATTTCACTAACTCACATATATTTATTGTAATATATATTACCGATGAAGAAAAAGACCCATATTGGCAAGTTTCTTTTAGCATTTCTTCTTCGTCAATGGTCATTTTCGAAATTGGTAGATTAAAAAAGAAAGATTAAAAGTAAAAAAAAAAACTAGGGAAAAATTTTAAATTAAGATACAATATAATTTAATTTAATTTAAAGAATGTAAGACGTGTCTAAGTAAGGGCCTAATGGCAAATAAATGATTTTTATCTTTTATCTTTTTTATAATGCAAATGCCAATAAAGCAGCTCCTCAAGTACTTATTGGTTACCTAATTCATTCGTGGAAACACGATAATCCTCTAGAGAGTTGTTACTTGACTGTGAGCCCACCTCACGTTCTTACCTTTTTTTCACCAGAACCGTGTGCGCCACGTGCACGTGAGGTTACTTGGCTCTAAAGATGGTAATGACTACTTACGCTCTGATATAATAATCCTCAATGTTTATGGGTTGAAATATAAAATATATTCTCTCTGCCTACCCCGCAAGGGACCTGGCGTGAAGATATATATATATATATAAAATATATATTATAGATATATTAGTGAAAAGGTTTTCGATGTTTAGTCAGTACATTAATATACTTAGTCTGGCCATAAATACTGTTACAATTAAATATAAACAAAATATTACATTTGAATTTGGAATCTGTCATTTTTATATGATTGTTCATTGCGTTTTGTCATTTTAGCGCCAATACATTGTACAATATTTTAGGATATTAAAATGGAGTGGGGTGATAAAGAGAACCGAATCGCTGTGATTGCATTGCACAATGTAGGTATGGAGCCAAATGCAATGTTTGTGTACCGGGCTATTAATAGGTACAATGAGACCTCCTCTGTTTGTGACAGAAAAAGATCTGGCCGTCCACGTAGTGTTCGTACGAAAAAGGTGGTCAAAGCAGTAAGGGAAAGAATTCGAAGAAATCCTGTCCGAAAGCAAAAGATTTTATCTCGGGAGATGAAGATAGCACCTTGAACCATGTCGCGTATTTTAAAAGATGACTTAGGACTTGCAGCCTATAAGAGACGTACTGGTAATTTCTGAACTAATAATTTAAAAAAGAATAGGGTAGTAAAATCGAAACAACTACTGAAGCGGTACGCAAAGGGAGGTCACAGAAAAATTTTGTTTACGGATGAGAATTTTTTTACAATTGAGCAACATTTTAACAAACAAAATGATCGTATTTATGCTCAAAGCTCTAAGGAAGCTTCCCAATTAGTCGACAGAGTGCAACGTGGGCACTATCCGACTTCAGTGATGGTTTATTAGCTATGAAGGAGTGACTGAGCCATACTTTTGTGTAAAAGGTATCAAAACATCGGCACAAGTGTATCAAGATACCGTTTTTGAGAAGGTAGGAAGCCCCTTAACAACACCATGTTCAATAACCAAGAATGGTCCTTCTAGCAAGACTCGGCCATAAAGCTCGGTCTACGCAGTCTTGGTTGGAAACGAACGTTTCGGACTTCATCAGAGCTGGAGACTGGCCGTCGTCTAGTGTCCCGATCTTAATCCGCTGGATTATGATTTATGGTCAGTTTTAGAGAGTACGTCTTGCTCTAAACGCCATGATAATTTTGAGTCCCTAAAACAATTCGTACGATTGGCAGTGAAGAATTTTCCCATGGAAAGAGTGCGTCTTCTATTGATAACTGGCCTCGACGTTTAAAGGACTGTATGGCAGCCAATGGAGACCACTTCGAATAAGCTTTTTATATTTTAAATTGTTTTATATTTATGTATTAAACTAACACACTTTAAAAGTAATAAATGTTATTTGCAATAGAATTTTTTTTTCTTTGTTTCAGTATTTATGGCAAGACTAGGTATATCTTAGGATATAATATATTACACCAATTGTGAAATGTCATTGGCGTAACTAACTAGTCTGGCCATAAATACTGTTCCATAGAAACGTTTTTTTCTTTCAACTCTTTAATTATTTTGAATTTAGAACGCGTTAAAAATTTCTTTCGGTTTCCAGTCGTTTTACACATTTTTTTCGTGTTTATTATCAAATTACAATATGGAATGGGGTGTTAAAGAAAATAGGATTACAGTGATTGCCTTGCACAAAGGTGGGTATGAGCCGTCGGTCATATTCAAGACACTTCAAATGGTATCAGCCGTATGTTCGTATATTGTACTAACGACAGATATACCAACTCTTCCTCTGTTAAAGACCATAACAGATCAGGGCAACAGCGTGCTGTTGACCGTGAACTAAAAAGGCTGTTAATGTTGTTAAAGCCAGAATTAGCCAAAACCCCATTAGGAAACGAAAAATCTTATCGCTAGAAATGAAGATTCCAGCTAGACTCTATCGCGTATAATAAAACAAGACCTGGCTTGGAGCTTATCGTCGATATACAGGACATGCCCTAAATCAATCTCCACAGTTGAAGGGAGTGGATCGATCAAAACGCCTTCCGTCCCAGGCATGTGAAAGGCTCTGTGCCTTCTCTATCTCCTCTTTACTGATGCAAAAAATTCTCTATTAAAGAGCACTACAACGAGCAAAATGACAAAGTGTACGCACACAGTTCTAAAGAAGCCGCCCAAGTAGTCGGAAAGCTACAACGTTCCAGCAGGACACTGCACCTGCACCACCACAAGGCACGAACCACACAAGCTTGACTCAAAACCAACGTTCCGGACTTTATAAGAGCTGAAGACTGGCCCTCGTCTAGCCCAGATCTGAACCCCTTAGACTACAAATTATGGTCAGTTTTAGAGGTCATGGCCTGCCCGAAACGTCACGCTGACATTGTGTCTCTTAAGCAATCTCTGGAGCAAGCAGTGGCTTAGTTTACCATGGAAACAGTGCGTAAATTCGTGGCCAGACAGATTAAAGGCCTGTATCAAAGTCAAAGGTGGCCATTTCGAAGAGATTTTTAATTTTTTGCTGAGACTTCCATTAACATGTACAAATAAGTTTTATTAAGGTTACATTACATCATAAAAAATGTATTTGTAACAAAACTTTATGGCCGGACTAGGTATGGTCTTTGTCTACTCAAATAGGTACTTTTGATTTTTTTTCTGTCTATTATTATTTATAAGATTTCTAAAAAGCGGCGTAGGGTCAATTGACAAAGTTTTTATTATCATGCCTTTGGTACATTGTTTGTTCCATATGTACAGGATCCCAACAGTAAGATCCCGAAAATAAGCAATTAATTTATTTTCATTTCAGGAAAGGATATACACAGTCATAGAAAGTAATTTAAAATCAATTGGCAAAGTTGTTCAAAAAAGGAATAAGGGCAATAGTCTTCGGTTTCAATTGCTGCCATTAAAACAGAACAATGTTCAAGAAGAAAAAGAGGTAAATCCTAGTCAAAATGAAAATAACAAAGGACCCCTGTGACTAGCAGTGGTAGTTATTATTGTGTTAGCGGTCAAGTACAGTGCTTTAAAACGTTATTATTTTACTTCAAAGGCAGATAAAAATGATCAATACGATGTGTGTCATACTAAGTCGGCTGATAAAATGTGGTTGTATAGATATTATTCAAATAAAAGTGATTAATAGTAAATGAGACAAAGTAGGAAGGATTTTTTTGATGCTGATTTGGAGCCTGACCATCAGCCACGATTTTGGCTAATGCATCAAAAACTAGAACCTTTTTTATTATATCGTGTATTAGGATACAGTTGTTGAAAACAAAGTTTATGAGTGCACAACACCGGAACTCTGGTCTCTTTGAGCAGTCAACTCCTTATTAAGCAGTTTTTCATTTTGAAAATAGCAATATTATATGTCTAGGAAATTAAAATACCTCCCAAATTCTACCTTCTTCCAGTTAATATATTTTAACTACATATATGCAGGAGATTGAGTGCTTAGGTATTTTCAGATATACATTGTATAACTGTAAATAATGTAACTATCAAATCTGAACTCGAGTCTTTAAGCTTGAAACAAGATGCTAGTTGCAACTTCATGATTCTCATTTGAAAAGCACATAATTCTTTTTAAAACCTTGAGTTCTACTTTAGGGCTACAGTCTCTGTTAAATAGCGAATACTTGGTTTTTATACTTTATTATATTTTATACTTTGCTATTAAATACCACACTGAATATTCCGAAATACAGTCGAATCTTAAAAATGAATACTCGAAGATTCAAATAACTTTTTACTACCTGATGTGCTTCCGCTACTAATTAGTATTAAGAATGAGTGCCGGCCGGCACCGACCCACTATCGATAGTAAATCCATACTGCCGCTGTAATGGCTGCTCGTTCTTTTTTGCGACACGTATTTCGCCTTTCCACGAGCACCTTTAGACGCTGTGGATGTTAGTTGTTAGAATAACATGCTACAAATGACAAATTTATCACTAACCTGTCATTGTGGTTGAGGAGGGGGTGAGTGAGTAGAACATCTTCATCAAATACTTATATATTACCGGTCGCTCGTTTGAGGTCATCGGCCCATATAGACGGGACACTCCCATCGCTCCATCCAGTCTAGTATTCCTTCCGAGGATTAGGGGAAAGTTCCAGTCTTTCCCCTAATCCTCTAGCGATTCGATATGTCATGACGTGTTTTCAGCAAACTGAGGGTGCGGCCTGAATTTTGCAGTGCTGCTCCTTGAACACGTTATCCAATGCAGTTGCGAGTAGTTTCAGAAAGTCATCCCCGGAGCACTATTGTTGTTTGCTGCATGAATAGGTTTAGATTGCTGGTCTCGGACAAAGTCGTCAAGTCATCTTTGCAGCGTTCCAAACACTTTCCATGTACTGGTAATCTACTTGACATCTCGGCAAGGATTCTAGTACAGATCAGTAGGATTACTCTGTAAATTACTAATTTGTATTGGTATTAACTCGTTACTAGCCCCAGATTCACATAATCCTGTTGGTCCATTGTCTAGATTGACTTTATTAATGAGATTTAATATCCTGATGAACAAATTGTAATTGATATTATAAAATGTTACTCAATACTTCGAATGTGGAATTAGCGCCGAGAGTAACATTAGAGGTTTTTTTTTATACTACGTCGGGAGGGCATACAAGCATACGACCCATCGTAAATGGGTACCGTAGCTTAATAACTCTTGCGATATATTAAGTATCACTCGCGCGATGCCTCCTCTGCTGCTTATTCAGCAACTACTTGGGAACTTACTGATGACCTCACTCACACGCAGGAACACAACAACCCTCTAGGGAGTTGTTATTTGGTTGTGGTTATCTGTGAGGGGGAGGTACTTCTCCAGACGGGCTGCTTTGATGCGCCCTACCTCTCTTAAGGTTTCGATAGAGTAGGCTAAGTAAGGCTTTCGAGTAGACATATCACTAAGTAATAAAACCTGTAAGTTTGCCGGTAAGAATGCATAGTGACAGGTATGATTGAATCTCATTTTCCGTGATTGTGACTTATTCTTGATTGTATACGAAGGTAAAAGAAAAAAGCTCAGTCAAGATAAAAGGTTCATTACCAAATAATTTCAGAAATGAGTTTAGTCAGGGCGGTAAATGGTCTATAAGTATGAGCATGAACCCAGATACGGGTATTAGAAAAAGCATGTTTTTCTAACATTTACACTAAACATCTTCCATTAGGTTTTTTGTGTTTTTAGACGAAATATTACTTGTGGTATCGGTTGTAGCATTGGTTGTGTGCAGAATCTATTAACTGACTGTTACAATGCAGACATCTATGTTACTTCTAGACGAGGTTAGCGGCACTGTGATGTAAGTTACGGTCGACATTTTACTTTACTACTTTTCGTCAATGAGTGATGTTTACACGTAGTATTTTACATTGCTTACTGTTATTTTGTATACATATATAAAACGTTATAGAGGCACTACTTACGTATGCACTTGTTTAATTTATTTTAAGTGTATTTTATTAATTATGATCGTATTTTTTTTCAAATAGGTAATTTATTGTCGTAAACCATTACGCACAGCAGCGTATTATTGCCATCACGCTTGGTTTTTACTAAAATTACGTTAGAGCCGTGCCTCATGATTCCTTATTTCTCGGCCGTCACACGCAGCCGTGCTTAGTGTGACATAATTTTAAATTTAAATAACTGCTCCAGCAGTATTTAGAGGTCTTTGTTACAATATTGTCTATTACATGAAAATTGTTGTTAAATATAAATAAATATTTGTATATTGCCTTGAATATTTTGATAAATGCATATTATTTTCACCTAGATTTGTTACCTAATTTATAAGGGATTTGTAAATAAAAACATTAGAAATAAATGAAAATTTAATACAGCATCCTCTTAATCAGTCGAATACCTTACTCAATTTACCTACTTATAGAAATACTAATAGCTATACTTATGTGCATACCTTAAAAATAGTATTTTCTAACATGGCAAGGAAATATTCTAATCTAGGCGTGGTTAGGTACAACTAAAGTTCATAAATTAATGATTTATTTTTATGAATTGGAATTATCACAGATGCTTTAGAGATCTTCATATCTTATGTGGTAGGTGATTATTAGTTAGAAACCCTAACGTAGTAGAACTGTTGGTAGATACATCATACATTTAAATATAATTACATAATCTATTATGATTGCTGGCAATTATTTTACTACATGAATGTAAAAAAGTGATACTGTACTTAACACAGAATACATCAATAGTATGTAGTAAATTCTTGCAAAATAGCATGAAATCCAATGTGATAATGATAATGAATGAATTCGGTGCTGTGATTGCTTCGCGTTCACTCCCTAAAGGCAGAATACACTGTGATCACAATGAAGGAGTATTTTGAACTGAAGATGTTTTAAACGATTCACGTGTTCTGTGGTACGTATCAATTACGTCATTGTATTGATGAACCCCTATTTTTCTAATATTGAATGCTTTCAGCCTCTCACGGAACTCTGTAGGCCCGTGAACTTGACCTAGAACTATATGCGTATAAGCTTTTACATGTAAATTTGACACATTACACAGATTTATTAAAACTTCGCTTATGACCTGTCACGATATTATGTGTAGGTATTTACGTAAGAAAATTATGAAAAATATTGAACAACATACATATAGCTCATATTTGATTTGAAATATTAATAAAACAGAAACATGAAAGTTGTCTGTGTGAAGAATACTATAGGTACTAAAGAATTCAGCCCTGAACGTCACTAATATATCTTAAGTTCTAGCATATTCTTATAATCACTGAATTAGTTAAACTCGATATGTAGAATGGAACACATTATAATCTTATAATTACGCACTAACCCTGCGCACCGTTAACATTAAACTTCGTTAGGACAACTTGCATTTCAAAATATTGACAAATGCACACTGAAGCTATTAGCTATAAAATTGAACACTTTTCTCCGTATGCCCATTGAGGCGCCTTGTGAAAATGTGTATTCGTTTATTGGCTAAGTTTTTGGTGTCCCCCCCCCGGGTTATGTGTACACCGCTACATAAGCGTATCGGTCTCGGTCAGCCGCCGCAACGGGCAGGTCAGTGTTGAGGGTTCTGCCCCATGTTAGAAGAGGAGACACGGTGCCTACTACGGGCGCAGCGCGTGCTGCATTTTTTACGACGTCCTGAAATCAATATATTCAATTTTACTGTTATGCTTATATATTAAAAGGGAAAACACAAAAATGAATATAAAATTTTGTAAGTACATCGAAAACATTTTTAGTAACTATAAAATACCAGAAATTAGAGTTATTTACGGTAAATCGAGGGTTAATTATAGCAGTAAAAACACATTCATTATTCCAAAGCAAATGATAATGGTAGTATAATGACCAATGGAAATAATACATAGATTACATACGAGTGCGTATTTGAGACCAGAGGAGCCGAAAGTTCTAAAACCACACCTGTATTTATATTATACTTGCACGAAAATATAAATCAATATTTTATTAATAACAGAACACAGCAATTAACGCCAAGCGTTAATTTTTTTATTTTACTATACAAGATGGCGTTAAAATTTTTTTTTGCCTAAGTCACACTAATTGCCTTTTTATGGTTCCGTTGTAAAGTCAGAACCATAGATAACAGAAACAACGGGAGATGTGACAAGGGGGCGTGGTTGATGTCGCCGCAATATGCTCAAAACGAGAACATTGCCAAGAACAGTTAGTTAGTTGCAATCAAGTTCGATTGAGATACGTTGCTCCTTGTTTTAGCAAAATGCCAAGTTGTGCTGTTGCCTTTTTGCAAAAATAGAAGTGCAGTGGTTAACTTTAAATCAAATGGAATCAATTATCACCTGTAAGTACAAATAATATTACGTTTTATAAGCATAAATACAAAATTTATTTCAAAAATTCTCCGACGCCATTTCTACCCGAACCTTACCACGATGCAAATTTTAAATAATCAACATCTAATTCTTAAATCATACATTGCTTTTCTACCATTACGCAGTCGCCACCGCTCGTTTCCCAACACGCAATGTAAAGCGAGTGATATTATTCGTTCACTGTGTGTGCAGTTTCGAGATACGGCCGCTTGTTTCTGCCGCCGGTTAGGGGTGCGCTTTGACTTCACTATCGATACGAAGTGTCAATAGACTGCTAGTATTAGATAAAAATTATAAGTCTTTACTGTAGTTATTATTTCATCTATATTTTCATCGTCACCCTCGCTGCCAATCCAGCAACTCAACTTCTTGTGACCTCACTAACTCGCATGAAATCAATCATCCTCCAGGGAATTGTTATATAGTATAGTGGGGTTGGCTTTGGTTCTAAGTTGACATTGATCCACTTACACCCCATAAATATTTTATTACAAACATTACACTTCTTGATAGATCATAGATCGATATAACGTTGTCAATATCGACAAAGTCATATCGACCCGCGTGTCCCAGCAAAGTCGCATTATCAGTGTTTGTAGTAGTGCGTGCTTACTTGGGTGTTGTTTAAATAAACGTCCAATGACAGCGTCTTAACAAAAGTGTGTCGCTGTACTTGTGTGCGTAGAATGACATCTTTTATTTATTTAAGTGTGTGAGTGTTTTATGATAGTGTGAAACTTGGCGACAACCGTCCCGGTGCAAACTCACGTAGTATGTCACATCTCCCGTTGTTTCTGTTATCTATGGTCAGAACCGTTATGGTGCCGGTCTGTCTGTCTCTATATCTGTTTTGATGAGCTCGGCGGCTCAGTCGTGAATGACGCGACTTTGACACCAACGCTCGTAGGTTCGATTCCCACACAAGACAAACATTTGTGTGCATGACCATGAACATGTCTGTTTTTCTTGGTAAGGATGTTTTAAGAGAGGTAGGGCGCATCAAAGCAGCCCGTCTGGAAAAGTACCTCCACCTCACAGTAAACCGCAGCCAAATAACAACTCCCTAGAGTCCCTAGAGGGTAGTTGTGTTCCTGCGTGTGAATGAGATCACCAGTAAGCTTCTAAGGAGTCGCTGTATTATATATATTACAAGTATTAATAGCTTGATAACTGCTTTACATCAGGTGGGCCGTATTCATGTATGCCTTCCGACGTTGTATAAAAAAAATTCATCACAGATACTATTTTCCTTCCTGCTTTCTATCTCCGAAGTTTAAAAGCAATAAATCTGAAGTATTGCGGTTTACAAAGGCGTTGTTTACAGGGGAAACAAAAGGATGTTATTTAATTATGCGTAAAAGGATCGCGATAAGGCGGATGCGTGGCAGTCCCAACAGCCTCCTGAAAACGGTAGCTGACAGATTACACGGACCGATGTCTCAATGTTACAGTGACATGCATGTGCCTCCATTGCCCCCTAGCTAGTGGAATAGGTAGATGTCAAAAATTATGATATATATCTTTATTTCTATTATTATTTTATTTTTGGACTTAAAATGTATTAATTAATCTGAAATATTAATCAATTTATAATAATAATGTTAATTATATGGATAACTTGTTCCGAAATAAATGACATTTAATTTAATTGACAGGTTAAAAGAGATTTTTTATGTCATCAAAAACCTTAAAAACGTTGCATTCTAATCCTTTGTACGAGTTTTGATCACATTTGGTCAGATTTGGTAAAGATGAAGAAAAAAGACTATTCTAGCTGGCACAATTTCGTCAACAAATTTAATTATGTGGTTCAAGTACGTACGGAATCTTTCATCCCCGAGTCCGACTTGGACTTGATCGGCTTTGTTTATATTCTGTGTGTTATTTCCATAGTCCACATTATAAAGATAACAAAGCAAGTGTACAATAAATAGGTACCTATTACTTCCCCAAAGCGACCTGGATGTGGTAAGCGGTTATTAAAAGACGATGCGAATACGTCACCTTCTTAAATAACATTGAGGTTTTCGTACCCTGTCATATTGAACTTGTTACTAAGATTTACCAAAACTATGTAGGTACCAATAGTGAATTTCATCTCAAACTTAAATAGGTGCAATAAGCGTGGGACAGTGGAGTGACGATGATAATGTAACAAGTGTTAGGGTGTTAATACACATGCCATAAGCGTTAATATGAGAGTTAATTACCCGTCGCCGTTTTGTTCTCTTGTAATCTAAGTATATTTTATTGTTACAAGTTACAATAAATCAATATAAATAGGGTTTAAAAAACAAGTTACATGGGCCGTTGTACATTTGACCATAAACAAAGCTAAACTATATTTCTAGAAATCAGTGATATTTAAATAGAAAACAATATCATACATAATACAAATACATATTTTATAGATTGTGTGGTAGATCATTAGCATTGAACAGTCAGAACCCGTTATATACGTTTTCCCATACATTTCGCGGTCGTATACGACCACCCGGGTTTCGAAGGGTTAAGTCCGCCTTTATACTCTTGATATTTGGTAAATAAATTTTGAATATATGAAAACGAATATTAATTTATAAAGTAATAAAAGTATATATTAAAAACAAGATTATTTAGATTTTGATACTGATACACGTGGTTGTGCACTTTTGACTTTCCTATGTTGTAAATAATAGGGTTTGTTAATTTCCCACACGTTATATCAAACACAGTTATTTTCTAAGGAAGAGAACAAGCGGGCGACGAAGGACAGACACACCATGTTACCCATTAGGGAGGATCGCCGTCGGCCCGAGCGGCGCTTGCGCCGGCACCAACAACGGCGGCCCCTTGCCCGTGCACGCCCGTACCCGCGACTCCGCGCGCGTCCCACCTCACGCCGCGCGCTGCCCAACTCCGCCGGCGACGCCTCCGCCGGCACAGTGTGCTGGAACTGCCCCACCACCGCCGGTGGCGCTGGGCCTGCCACTTCCTGTTCTGCTGATCGATCAGCTATCATATGTGCTTCTAAGTCATCAAACGGTGACTCCGAACTGCAACAGAAAATGACTTGTGATAGTCCAATACGAGTAGGCCTCTAATTCTACGGAGGCCAAAGAAGACGTCCTCAATAGGGATTTTTTAAATATTTGAATATTATTATTATTAAAAAAAAAAAACTGATGACCTGACGGATCAAATATCAGTCGCAGTTCATACGTGACCCCTTCATATAAGGGCACCATGACAGCGCGTCTCCAGTCCGTTGGAACACTTGCAGTTCTACAGCTTGTTAGATTACTGAAGTACCAGAAGGCGTCCAGGACGTAAGTGACACCTTGTTTGAGCATTTCGATTGCCCGTTCCAAGAAATGGACTATTAATATCCATCAACGAATTTCGTAGACGTCCGTCTATCAGAATCAAATCAATCACACAACGTATCTAAGCACCTCTCATTCATTAGTCCATCAGTTCTTTCAATCCATCTCTCAAGTACCATGTGCCTATACGGCACTGGGTTCTCCTCGTCCCACTGGAATAGAACATAAAATGAGCGGAGGAAACTTTAAAACATTTATATTTCGTTCACTAATTATTTACTATAAGATGTCGAAGGAATTAAGGTCATTCTTGTTTAACGCTGATTAAATTACTTACTAGGCACTAATGGAACAATATTTGCTGAGTTGTTCCCATGTGCATCCCATTGTGCAGCATTCATCCGCTATACCTAAGTGCCGTCTCCGCCGTACCACTGTTCCTGTCTGTTCCACCACTGAAACATATTATTCACTCGTTAATATCCAGAGCACGGCAAAATCTACATATAGGAGTGTACTTTATATAAGACATGAAACGGATAGTTGTTTCGCACAATACTGGTTATCCGGCCATCTTATAAATAAATAGGTTAACCAGATATGCGGCGACCGAATGTCCGGCTGAATATTGACACTGGCGCGTCGTGACGACGTGCTATATAGATTATGGAGCGGATTCAGGAGAATACAGGCTTTGCCGTTCATGAGTGAGTGAGTCCATAAAACAATAAAGGCAAATAAACCATCCCGGTGCTCTAGAAATTTGAATTTTTTACATAGGTAGTAATAACATGAAAGCTTAGTTGGTCATAAAGTCACTGACGTATGTTATCTTTTTAATTATCAACAGGTATTTCATCATTGTGAAAGGTATCATTTCAGAGTCATGCGAGGTAGGAGAGTCAGTAGTCAAAATCTATAAAAATATATATATGTTTTGACTAACGATATATTCAGTGCATCCCTACGGCAAACGTCGGACGCGCGGTACTATCATTAAATTAATATTTTTGAACCTCATGTCAACTTATCATCAAGCTGTGCAACTTTTGAAACGTCAACGTGACACGTCCTGTATTATCTCTATGTACGTGTGCCTTTGACAAGAATCAGCTCTAGAAGCTTAAACAGGGAATGATTCGTATTTGAATTTTACTAGAAAGACTATTAAAAATTCTGGCGAAATAAACATTAATGTTTAAAATAAAATCATGTAGTTGTGTACACGTAATAGAAAATATTTTGCCACCGTTAAATTTGCATATTAGCAACCATTTAATAAAACAGATAGTTATTTAATAAATAAATATTAATAAATACGGCAATATACAATTTTATTGATTTTGGTCATGCATGTATGAATATTTGAAGACTTCATCATTATCTTTAGAGACAAAGTAAAAATAATCTGCACGTGGTGCAACCTGCTGATTAACAAATTGATAAACAATTGGGGAAGTATCCCCACCACACCAAAAATCGTAGCCAAATTAACGACTCCTACGGTCCTACAGGGACCTGCGAGTAAGGTTACAAGCAAGCTCCTGAAGAGTATCTGGGTTATCAGTAGGCAACTCACGAGCGATACTTCTTTTATCGCAAGCGTTCATAGGCTACGGTAGCCACTTTACATTAGGCGGGCCGTATACTTGTATGCCTTCCGACTCTGTACAGAAGAAAAGAGGCCGAGGCCAAAGTGCGGTAAGTCACAGCGATATTTAATAATCGGCCAGACTGTGAAAGTATATTCAGCTTACATAAATCCTCTCGAATATTGTTGCGAGTGAGTGAGTTGCGAGTTAATGTCAACATTAAGCTTGTTATTTAGTGTAAGTGAGACTATAATTCTTAGAGGTAAAAGTCGGACAGTTGTGTATGGTGTGCAAGGTTCACCCGACCGAGTCAGAAAATAAGTTCTGGCGAAGGAACGACTGTAGAATCACCTCAACCTTATGGAAGATCAAATTACAATTGCCTGGAGGTTTGTTGTTTTCTGTGAGTAAGTAAGGTCATCAGGAAATACCTATGTAGACCCGGTTTTGGCAGTGAGACTTGCAAAGCGTGGGCCGTATGTTTGTATGCCTCCCGACGTAGTATAAAAAAAATTAACAACACCGTACTGTAACATGCCAGTAATAAAAAAAAAATAAACAATAAAAATTTTCATCAAAGTTGTAACATATGATTATAATACATATTTTGTACCGATAATGTGGTAAACAAGCGTACCGACGACCTAACTGATAACACTTGCAACACCAAAACGCATCACTCGTGCGTTAGAGACCCTACAAAACTACTTTACATGTTTTCTGACGAAGTTTATACTGCAGTCCATTGGGAAAACCTCATTCGGTCGTTAATTCCAAAACGGCCCACACTGACTTTGCGCGTATGCAATTTACTAATTAAGAAAATGAGAAGTGCTCTTAACAAAAAGTACTAAATAGGATTCTTTTGGATTTTTTGGAGCACGACGAAAAACAATTTTCTTTGTGGTTTCTCTTCAAGTGGTTTTTTTATTGCCAGTGCATAAATTGTACAACTAAAATAGGAAATGAAAACGTTATATAATAAATCAATTGTATTAGTTAAGTTTACAAAATTAATTACTAGATAAAGGTCACAATTATATTACAGAGGCTAAGTGGCAAGTTGTTATTGCCGTGATTACCAGGCGCAATTAAACACGGTAAGGTCATTGGTGCAATCCTCAGATACGGCACAACAATATTGTAGGTAGGTGAATATCATATTTATAGTCACATAAATATATATTATTGGCATTATATTTAAAATAATTTACGTTAAAATTTGCAACTGTTTACAGTAATAGGTACATATAATAAAGTAACGATCAAAAAACGCAAATGTAGTTGTTAGAGTAACGTTCTCTAGGTTTGTTTTTCTGACGTAGTTTACGTGTTTTTACGAATGCATGGTTTATACGTATGCATACATACATTTTTGTATGATAATTTGAAAGAGAGGAAACCAGAATGAAAATAAGGCTTACGATTGATGATGTAGTGTTAGAATAAGTGGATGAGAATGTATGTCTTGAATGCGCTTCTAGCGATAATTGAAGATACTCGTACCGCTGATGTGAAGAGACAGTGAGCGCAAGGAATAGACTGAACGAAGCGTTGGGAATACTTTTTGGCAGTAAAGTGTTGAGCAAGAAGACACAGTAGCTATACAGAACATAGTGCGGATCCCACTGATGATGTATATGGCAGAGAGAGAGAGCATAAACTTGGTGTAGACGTGAGCGTTACGTATAGGTAATCTGCGGCGTACCTGACGCTCCTAGATTATCTAAGAAAGAGAATTTGTTTAGAAGACAGTATCGGTGTTAAGATAAGAAAAGGCATATTCAGTTGGTTCTGACATGCAGAAAAAATGAAAGAGGAAAGAATGACGTATTAGATTCCCTAAGAACCGGCGAATATGCATGAGATGGTGGTTATCTTTCTGCCTTCCCAGTATGGACTTCGCACGAAGATATAGAGTTTCTTTATTAATTTATTCTTTTATTTTCATATCTATATAAGGAAAAGTTGAAACAGAATTTGTTCGAATTATCTGTATTACGAACAAATCCGTGCTTAAGGATTTTCCACTTGAATCATATGTATTATATACCTACTTGTTATTTAGGTTTGCTTTCTTACTTTGTGTACCGATTTCCTATAGGTATATTTATTCTTTCAAAAGGTTGTCTGGTACAGAATGCATTAGAATTAAGCTCACTTTTGTACCCTTGATATGTTGTACATATAGTTTGAATAAATCAATAAAATATATGAAAACAAACTGAGTCACTCCGGTTTGAATTCAGATCATGCAGAATCTTAATCGTAGAACCCAGTAAAGAATTTTAAATTTACACACTTAAAATTTTGTCATAATGCTACATAAGCGTCGCAAACTAATTTTTCTACTCGCCTTAGAAAAAAATACGCTGTTATTCCTAAGGTGATTTACTCTATAGAGAGAAAACATACCTACACGCTGATTATGAAGTATTTACGCGTGTTTTATATGGTATCACACCTTCGTGAGAGACTTTAGAACTTGAACTCGGATGCCTTCAATGTAAACACGTCTCACGAGTGTTATAAATGCCAAGTAGTTTATCACACCCGTAGACACGTAATGATAAGTATTTATTAATCATGATTTGAGGTTAAAGGTGGTATTGCGGATATCTGATAGTTTCAGAATGTACCTCTGTACTACAAGGCCTGCAATCGAAGACATACAATTTTGTATGATGAACGTTAATAAAAGAATATTCCAAACATTTAAATACCCTTGCTGTATTTTAACTCACTACTATTGAACTTTATGTTACCACTAGATTAGCAAATCTGAATAATAATATTGTGCCATGTTTGGTAAAGGAGACGCGAGTTTTTTTTATTAGACAATCAGATTCTTAATACTCAAGCGTTCCTGTTCCGTGGGTTAGACTTGTTTAATTTTAATCAAATATTTGTTCATAATTTCTTTTCAGTACAAAGAAACACATATTCTTCAATACATGAATTGGTACGGTTCTCTCTGCCTACCCCGCAATGGATTTGGCGTGAAGTTATAGATAAATGAATTGGTACATTTTTTAGAATATACTAAATAACAGAATACAGAAATAAATAAAGAATGTGTAATAAATACAATACCAAATTATTAACATTCATTTAAAATGGCATCGTTTTCGCAAATTAAAATGAGATAGGGTATTGTATTTTTGACACAGTAATTTAAAATGGAAATGGATTAAATCAAAAATATTTTCTATTTGAACGTGTGATAAAAACAAAATTGTTTGTGTATCAATACCATGTAAAATTTAATTAAGTATCTACCTATCCTATTTTTACTTACTAAAAACGTTTTTACACGTGTAATATCTCTCACACAAAAAGTATTAGTTACCCACTGAAATAATATGTACCTACCTAACCGAAATAATTTTTAAAATTTATATTGAAAAAAATAATTACTAAATAAGTAAAAGTATAATCAATACTTCTAAATAAAATTGAAGTGTCTGTCTGTGATTTCAAAATAGAGCCTTTATCTTAAGTTCATATTATTATTTTCACGTTACCAAAGCCTAAATACGTATTTTTAACTTTTTTGTCTGTCTGTTGGTTTTCCGGGCTAATCTTCGAAATGGCTGAACCGATTTTAACGGAACTTTCATTGGTAGGAAGAGGACTGTTCAGAACAGAATATAGGGTACTTTTTATCCCGTAAATATTTAGGGTTCTTGCGTAAAAAAATGAAAAACTTTTAAAATTAGGGGGAAATATCTTCCCCTTCCGGGGACTTTGCAATTTTATTTTTATTATTTTCAAAGAATTCCTAATTTTTGAAACATAAAATAACTACGCATTTTTTATGTAATATAAATAAAATACATATACGTTGCCTACTTTAAAGGTCAATAGATGGCGCTGTACGAAAATTGAATCGCTCTATGGTTGCATCTACGACTCTGAACTTTGTTTTTTTTTTAATAGAAACAATTTCATGTCTACAGAGAAATAAAGGCTACTAAAAGCCCAAATCTCATGCGTGCGAAGCCGCGGGCTTCTGCTAGTTCACAATAAAAGTAACACTGCAGTTTGTACAGTCAAACAATTAGTTATTAAGTAAACATTGATCAGGTAAATTTACTTGTTGTATACTTTGGCTTCATTAGATAATAAAGATGTGGAAGCTTCAGTGACAAAAACCAAATATTCAGTGGTCACTTTATAGAACAATGTTCATAACTTTCGTAGACGAAGTTCTGAACACAGCTCCATTTACTTTAGTGGTTATTTTAGACTTGTTTTAAATAATTTCTCCTCTGATGGATGACTCTCTTTAGTTAATAAGTTAAAATTGTGATTATTATCTATGACATGTACTTTATTATTTTAATAGTACTTTTTCACAAAAATGTATTTTTTGACTCCTTGATAGGATACCCCCCATCAATCCATTGCAGACGCAGGATGATGATCACGATGATGTACCTTTCCGACCATTTGGGCGGCTTCTTTAGAACTGTGTGCGTACACTTTGTCATTTTGCTTGTTGTAGTGCTCTTCAATCGAGAAATTTATTTTATCACAAAAGAGGATATTTCTTTGCCTTTCACCTGCGTATCAGGACAGAAAGCGTTTTGATCGATCCAGTCTCTTCAATTGTAGGGATTGATTTAGGGCATATCCTGTATATGGACGATAAACGCCGAGCTTCAGGTCTTGTTTTATTATACACGACAGTCCTAGCGGCAATCTTCATTTCTCGAGAAAACATTTTTTGTTTCCTAATGGGGTTTCGGCGAATTCTAGCTTTAACAACATTAATAGCCTTTGTTGTTCTAACAGCAAGCGATCGCCTCGATTTTTGTGATTTTCAACAGAGGAAGTGTTGATATATCTGTCGATATACGAATAAAGTACCATATACGGCTGATACCAAGCTTTTGAAGTGTCTTGAATATGACCGACGGCTCCATACCCACTTTGTGCAAGGCAATCACTGCTATCCTATTTTCTTTAACACCCCATTCCATATTGTAATTTGATAATAAACACGAAAAAAATATGTAAAACGGCGGTAAATCGAAAGAAGTTTTTAACATAATCAACAAGCTTTCCAAATTCAAAATAATTAGCGTTGAAAAAATGTAATAGTATTTATGGCTCGACTAGTTATATAATATACCTAGTCAGGTCATAAGTTCTGTCAAAATCTTTTGATATAATTAATGATACACTTTTTAAAGTTATATATGAAACGAAAGGTAATTAAATGTACAATAAAATTTTATTACAATAATTGGAAATGCCCTCCTCCATTTTGAATACGCGACGCGGCCAGTCATCGACTGCAGCACGCACCACATTTATATCGATTTCTCAGAGACTCCAAATTCTGATGAGGTTTAACGGAGACTTTCCAGTCCAGTGGGTTTATATCTGGACTAAAAGAGGGCCAGTATTCATGCCCGATGAAGTCAATTCCACGGGCGGTCAATCAGTTTTGAGTACTTCGTGCGTTATGAGCTGGTGCAGAGTCCTGTTGGAATATCCAGCGTCTGTTTTTGCACATTGTTTGAGAAAGAGGTTCTACTATGTTTGTTAGGACGGTATTTTGGTAATCCACGGCACTGGTTTTCACACTTTTTTTCACAGAAAAACACCACAGTTAAGTCAGAATATGCGACTCCAAGCCAAACCATGATTGATGAAGGATAATGCCCTCGCTGGACCCTCGGAATACGCGCGCTCGCTTCTTCACAACTGTGGGCATACACCTTATTATTTTGTTTGTTGTAACTTTCTTCGATAGTAAAAACCATTCATACGAAAACAAAATTTCGCGGTATTTTTGTCCCGCGTACCGCCGCGGCGGAAGATCCCGCGTTTTGTACGGCGCGCCGTACAAAACGCGGGATCTTTCCATCCTCATTTTTTTCAACCGCTCGTTCAAAAAATGTCCGGTTTTTACGATAAGCTCGTAGTCCCAAGTTTTTCATTTAACACTCTTTTGATAGTGGTTCTGCTTAATCCCATCCGAAGAGCTAAGAATTTTTGTCTACGCACGGGATTTCTTTTGATTCGCGCCTTCACTGCTTTGATGACCGCTGGTGTCCTAACTGTGCGAGGTCGGCCGCTCCTCTTACGATCTTCGAAACTGGAATCTTTAGTATATGGTTTGATAGAGTGATAAAAAAACCATAGTGTTATTTTCAATTTTTGTAGAATGTTGAAAATCTCTTTTGGCGCGTAACAGCAGTGCAACGCGATTACCACAACTCTATCTTTCTTCTTCGACCACTCCATATTTGAAAATGAATTTATTTTTTATTTTCGGCAAGCGGGATTCTATTTTTAAAATTAGTCAAAGTATTTCGGGGCAGTATTCCAAAATTAAAATAATAAGGTGACAGAACACACAGTTGACAGAACTTATGACCCGACTAGGTATATACTCGTATGAATATGAATCAGAACGTTCTTAAACATTTTTTTTTTCAAAAAAGTTTAAAATTTGAACGTGCCCCTTTTCAGAAGTTTTCCGTGTACAATATTTAAAATCTGAACATGATAATTATGAAATGCTTATGTTGGGAAATAAATAAGTAAAAAATAGAGTAGTGAAAGATGAACTATAGTTGTGCGTATTTTCATGGATCTCCAGAAAAAAAATAGAATAACGTTTTTCTCAATTTTTCATGAAAAAAGAAAAATTAAATAATTAAAGGAATTAAAACATGTACGAAACGGTTGGAGCGCGAATCTGACTCTCATTTTATAGGCCTATATAATTTATGTAACATCAAAACTAAAAAACTGATTACGTTAAAGTCTACGTAAAAACTGTCCAGCAATTTCTTTGTTGCCGTATTCGAAATTGCCGGTGTACGTATCTTTTGTTGAGTACCGTATCGATGTCATCGTAGAAGAAAAATATTATTATTAACCGAACAACTTGGGACATTCCCAAACTGTCGGCCACGATGTCAGAATGCTGATATGAATCGAATAAAAATATATAAAACGAATCAAAAGAATCATGATATCAGTAATATCTGTCACTAGTTTTTGTTTTGATTGATATAATGTTTTAGCTAATTGATATAAAGTTTTGACTAATTGATATAACATATTATCCCATTACCTATCCGCTATACACGAGAGGTCGCAAAGTCACAAGATAGTCCTTTCCGACATCTACCCTTCGAAACCCGGGTGGTCGTATACGACCGTGAAATGTATGGGAAAACGTATATAACGGGTTCTGACTGCTCAAACAGGTAAAATAACAGTTAAGTGAAAGTACGAATTCAATCTTTACTTTTACGGTAATATCTGAAAAAAAAAAACAGTATTTTAGGTCTCGTCACGGAAATTGTCATGTAACTTTTAAGTTTATGTGGTACACTAGGACTTCTTCCCGCGCTTTTGACGAGTGACATTGTTCTTATACTTGAAATTTTTACAATTCAGTGTAAAATTAATTTTATGTGACAATTTCGATAGTGTTTTGCAATATACAATAATGAAAAAACTCAAATATAACACGTTTATGCACTTTTTGGAAGACGTGAATAAGTTCATCAAGAAAACCTTGTAAAATTCCTATCGTTTTACGGGTGGTATTTAAACTGGGTTGATTGGGTCGAAGTACCCTTCCCAAGTATTTTTTGAGCACAGTTCCTGAAGCTGGAACATAGAATTAAGATTTACAAATGGTTCTTAACTGATGACTTGGCTGTATGGGCTAGATCCCTTTGCCTTTCCCCTCGGGGATAAAAAGAACCAAAAAAAAAGTGGTACACTATTTGTATTACGTAGACTATCGCACGACTAATATCGAGATCGGTATACACCAAAACTAACGATAGTGTCGTTTAAAATATCAATAGTAGATAGTTATGTCATTTAGCATTATTAATACCATTGTTGATTTCCGTAGTATTGATTCTATTAAAAATACTGGTAGACTACTACACTATTGAATTATCACCGTGTCGTGGACTATCGTTAGCCTCCTATCAATCGGCCACACTTATCAAATTTCATGGTTTACTAAATATGGCCAATGTTTTGTGTATGTAAATCAGAACGTGGGTTTAATCTTTGTGGTAACATGTGTGAACAAGAAACCCGCTTGAACTGACGCACAAACTGCTTTTTTGCCCTTGATATAAGCCGCGTGTATCCCGGCATTTAGCGGTTTAATAAACATTGAAAATGCTAAATCTTCAGAGAATAACTCCTGAGAGTCCTATGATTGGAGTACACTCACCTTGGCACGGATTGTGTACTTTTATCGTTGAATGCTTACATATGTTTGTTGTACTGTGCTTGTGTTGTTAAAATCTAAGGCGAAGTTGAAACTCTAGGAATTATTTGGTTGCGGTTTTCTGTCAGGAGGAGATACTTTGATCCCCAGACGGGCAGCTTTGATGCGCCCTGCCTCTATAAAAAACCCCCAGACCAAGACAAACAGACATGTTCATGCACACAAATGTTTGTCCTGTTTGAGAATCGGCCCTACAAGCGTGCGTTGGTGTCAAAGTAACGTACAGGGCGTTTCACCATTGCACAACGAGCTCGTCAAATGATTCTTTCTTGAAAGTAACTTTTAATGTAGTTCTATTCCTTTATTTACTAGTATTACGCACGTTGGTATATATACGACTATATATTTGGTCTGAGGTTACATGTATACTCGTATAAGATTGCAACACATCGTTTTTTTAGATAATTATTTTTTCAGTCGATTGGAAAACTACGACAGATAGAATCTATTGTTTTTCAGGCTGGCTTGCCGCGTTGTTTAATTATTATAAAAAAAAATATCCTAACTAATTCGGTCACTCGTTCCCGTATGAGTATTTTCATTACACATATCACAATGAGAGTTGAGTGTACTATGCTCTTATGTTTTATAAACGAGTAGCCGTCATTTAATACGACGACTTCCATATATCGGCTGCGACATACATAATGCAGATTGTAGGCACTTCATATTTTAAAAATAAACTGTGATGTTTACTTTCGTTATCAAGTCGTGTTTTGCGAATCGTACAAATGGTATGTATGGAATGTGATTAAACAATAGTAAAGTTGTGAACTATGGCAGTGTTCGGCGGGTGCCAGATAATGATGTTGTCGTTGTGCTGTGACACGCCACGATCGACTCATGGCGACCTTCTCGTGGGTTATTGATAACAGCTGTTGCCTGCCGGATATTATTGTTTAGCAGGCTTTCAATCTTCATAGCTACATTGTCATATTCGTAAGCGGAATGAGGTTATTTACCCATTTGTGCCTAAGTATACCTTAGAAACGTACTGAGCATCGGTAGAATCTATTCTTAATATATAATTAAGTTTTATAAATAATTTTAATTATTATTGATCCTTTTTTTATACCAGTAAGGTGGAAACATAAGCAGTCACTGTAGCATATGGACATCTGCAACACCAGGGTTGTCATTCGAGCGTGGCCGACTCTAAAAGCTCCTGAGACAATTAGCTACTGAGGAACTGATCCTTTAAACAATATGCTAGCGAAATTCCTTGTGTTCATGAGCAAGCATTCGGTAATCACTTAATATCAGGCAGGCCGTCTATGTAAGTCTGACTGTGTTCTCGAAATTAATGTCATAAAACTATAGTTTGCAATTTACATTTACAACACGTACCACATTACAAATATGTGTTTTTAATATGAGACTTGCTTTTCATATCGTACTATATATAAGACACATGACCAGGATGTTTGGGGGTAACCAATGAAGCTATCTACAAAAACAGGTTGTTTTTAAAAAGATGTGATATTTTCATAAATTACCTAGGAGTAACAAGGGGTTGTGCTTCCTTCTTCAATCGCATAGATATGCGATCCATAGGTTATGATAACTGCCACTGGCTCGTACGGTAGCAAACAAATGTGGTTTGCCACATTAGAACTTCTAAAAATAGGGTTTATGTACGAAAAGGTATTGAGCTTAGTGTATTCTTAAATTAATCTCCAATAATTAATAATGTTTGAAAGGGATGGTTTGAATTGGATGGATGGATTGTTATCTATCTTATTATCTAGGGATTTCTTAACATATTACCTGTGGGCACATCCCAAGAGGGACTATTGTAAGCATGACAGACTCGGCTCATGATCTCGCTTAGTTGGCGGCCACAGAACTTCACTGCGGAGGGAGCAGCCTCCGTCCTCAAAGCCGACAGCAATGCTGTCGTCAACACCGCCACCAAAACTGCCTGGTTCGCCAGCATACTGTCCACTTTGACTCACTGAAAACCAACCAGCCTTATATAATAACAGAAGATAGCAAAATGAGTTTAGCCTATACCTTCATTAAAAATGTGTAAACGTATCGTTAAAGCTAACGAGGTAAGAACTAAATTGCAATAAATTGAGAGAAATAAATATGAATTATAGTAAAGAGTCAGCATTAAAATAATTGTAAAACATTTTGAATGTTGGATAAGTGACGTATAAATACGGAATATAAAAACTTTAAAATGACTGGACAGATGATGAAATATTTTTTCATATATTCAATAACGGAAAGATTTACAAAAGAAAGTCAACGATGTCGCGGGTATGAGCTAATGTAATAATAATAACCCCTTTCAAATCGATCGTCTTTGTTTTGATTAGGGCATGTCTGTCATTTCTATTATTTTTTTTTATTGCTTCGTAGATAATAAATTATAAACAAGAAAAGGAATGGGTACTACACTAATAACAATGGACTGCTTGAAACAAAGATCGAAAACTATACGTAACAATCGCATTATTTGGGATCGTAGCAGTATCGTTTACAATGGTGCTGTCATTCGGAGAAAGGGTGTAAATGCTTCAAATAAACAAGCTACGAAATTGTAGCAGCGCAATTACTACCGCTACGTTATGTATTTTCACTTTCTGATCAGCATAATTTGGACGCGTAGAACCATCTATACAGTTACAGGTTAATTTTTTAAACAGCGTAGCGGTGCATTATGACTAATTCTTGCTCGGGTTAATTGATCAAGCTATTATTATGTAGATTATGTTATTGTCTTAACGGTCACGTTTACTTTAAAATCATATGATTCCGTATGAATCTCCATTAAAAAAGTAATTACTTTATTGATTAACGTTTCTGTTGCATTTGATTAAAACTTGTATTTTATTGTATCGATGCACTAGAAAATCTTGTTCACACAACAACCACGCTTAGAGCGGGTTTCCACTTTCCATGTAACGTGAGACGGGAATGTACGTAATTTGAGTAGTTTCTCGCTTTTATACACAAGGGTAAGTGTAATATGATACGCCTCCGCCCTGTGTCATAGTAGGACTAGAATCTTCCTCATTTCCTAAGTGCATTACATTGAGTGAAAAGCATTTTCTCTATAATAAATTGTTTTTTGTGGTCACCGTTGTGTTGTGTTACATACTTATATGTAAAATGAATTTCATAAAACGCATGATATGGGGATGGATTTTAAAAATCTTTTACATCATTATAGGAACTTGTGTGCAAAGTTTTTGCGTCTAGGCGCAGTGGTTTCGTCTGCGTGTTAATCAGTTAGCAGTGACTTTATATATACCCACCCACATAATTATTTCTAAAATATAGGTACATATAAAGGAAATATTTTGGTGATCATTCTAAATCTTCCTGTAGCCATTTTAAACAGTCTACGTAAAGTTTTTCGTATTTCGTATCATAAACAAAATTTTTTTTTCTCTACTATTATGCTCTTTTTTGGCAAAGGTTGCTTAAACAAGTACCAATATTAGGTTTATAAACTTTATTTGGATTATTTATTACTCGTATGTTTACTGTTGTACTACAAAATATTTTCTAGTTTAAAAAGGTTTCAAACGTGATGACTGATTTAAATAAGCAATAATTTGCATAAATAAAAATTTGTCTTCGAGGATGGATATTCTGTATATCTACTGAAAAAACAAACTACATATATCCTTAGAAAGGCTTCAACCGGATAGATGGATGACATTATCAAGCAAATTAAGGGAAGGAGGAAACCATAAAAATCTTGTTTTCGGTATGACAGACATGAGTTAAATATTATTACTATGACTATTTAAAGTGTACCCTGTTACAAATACAATGCCTTTAAAGATTTTAACAAATCTGAGAGAAACAACAAGAATCCTAGTCTGTTTGGAGTAGTTTATCTATTTTATCTATATGTATCTATTTTATCTATACCTAAATATGAAAGTTTTACGTTAATTCATATTATTAAATTATTATTTTTATTCATCATTTCAATGCTGAATGAAACTGAAGTCGTTTTAGCAGCCAAACCAAAGGAAGATGACTTCACCTTCCTTGTTCATAAAAATGCAAATCAGCTTCTTCCTTTCCTTAAGTGCCGTTCAATTCCAAGAATAGTGTAGGGTGGGTGCCACATTAAATCGTTTTGTAAACATCATGGTGTAATGACTGTTCTTGTGTACAGTTTTATACTGAGGCCGTCTATTTATAGCTACAGTGAACTGATATATATCATATATTTAATTGCAATGTGACTGTGTATAGTGAGGTAGGTCCGAGTAGCACAATAAGTAAATGGCCTATCTATCTATCTACTACTGTATATTATGCTATGGAGACACGAAGAACACAATGCTTCCAGTGCATACGACGGCCAATGTAATCTTATTTTATTGTTTATTTTCCATTTATAATTTAAGGAAGCAGTTATAATGGGTTGAGAAAGTAATTGATATAAACTTCTGATAAATTAAAAAACAAAACTTATAGTATAATAATACCATTCAAGAATTTTGTTTAGTTTCTCTTTTTAATTGAATTAGGAAAGAATTTATGTAAAAAAATCTGTTTACAATTTTTTATGTTGCTTACTGTTTATAATACATTACTTTGTTTTTTATCACTTTGTTGTCAGCTGGTGCCTGATGTAGGCATCAGCTTCTCACACTAAAATGTTTAAAACTAAACTGTATTACAGGGGCTCTAGTGTAGGTACGTGGCTCACTATTGTTATTACTTATAGTTGGGGATGTATGTAAGTAACTTACTACATCATATTTTAAATCGGGATTATAGGATAGGGCTCATACATCAGCATTTAATGCAGCACCTTAGAAGTTTCTTCGTAGTTCCTATGTACGCTTGTACGAAGTATCGTCCGCGATACTAGCCTCGATTGTAACATACAAGCGTAAATAGGATACGACAGCCGCTTCACATCAGGCGGACCGTAAGCGTGTTTATTATTCGACAAAAGATTGAAATGAAAATCTTTGTAAGCTAGAAGCTAATCCGCTACTTATAAGTATCAAATTACGATGTTGGCACTTGTTGGCATGGTAATGCATGTAAAGTCATAACAACTGTGTGGAGTTCTTGAGAATTAGTAACATTGGTGTCGCAGAGGACATTAAAATGTGATGCGAGTATGAGCGCGTCAACATCAGGGAGTGGGTCACACGCTGGACGCGTGCGCGGGCGCCGTCGCCGCCGCCGGGTGTTGGCGCGGCTGGACCGAGGTGCTCCGCGCCGCCCGCTCTCCGCACTCGGTACTCGTGCACTCGATTGAATAATTACATGAAACTCTGACTCGATCTGCAGCCTTGCTGCCGCTTTAGACAGTATTATTGCACATAGTACGTCTCGAGAGTATGTTTGTGAGCGCGACATGCAACAATGACTACCTACGCGTCTTCGTACGTTTTTGTTTTACTAAACTAATTTTAAGGCACAAAATCCTAATGTTTGATTTCAGTTCTGTGTTAGATTTTCCTAGCTCAAACCAGTGCATACAAATCAATAATTTTAAATCCTGAGTTTAAGTAGCCAGATCATCACATCAACGCTTACTCATCCCACTGCAAGGATACGGGTCTCCCTTCAATCGAAGGGGTTTAGAGCATACTTCACCACGCTGCTCAAATGCGGATTGGCGGAGGCCAGTGTTTTCAAGCCGTCCGAGGGCCACTGACTTAGCCTAACGACTGTCATCTATCGACAACAGCCGGGTCCGACGGCTTAACGTGCCCTCCGAAGCACGGAGAAACTCGAGATAGGAAGACCCATCCATAGACAGGTTGCGGTCGACGTTGCTTAACCTGTGTGTTCGGTTAGAATGACACGCGCAACGACGCCATCGAGCTCTCAAGTAGCCAGTTAGCCAGAGGGAGCTCGATGGAGATCAATGTTGGACGAACAAAAAAACACTCGCGTGAATAATGTAGTCGTCGAATAAGAATGCATTGCTAGGTATACATATAGATATAGCACTTATATCAATGATATGAATGTCAAAGAAGCGATTGAGGAGTGTAAGGACCGAGTCATTCGGTGCTTGGATGTCTGCCTACCCTGCAAAGGACTCTGCGTGAATTTATAGATTTATATAAACAGGCAAAGATAACCTTTCCTTTTCTTCCGTCAGTACTTTCTATTCTGTTTGACAACCGATTTTCTATTATTACAAGCTTTATTTAACTTGCCCTGATAGAATGTGTGGGTCAAATCTTGGAAGCTAAATTAGAAATACTTCCTGACGTTCGATTGTACTCAAATTTGGATACTTGCCTATCTTCGATGACAATACATTAATATGGTACCATAGAGTTGATCTGATGATGGACTTGTTTGGGTTTGGGCTCGTCTGTTTTGTTTTGGCAAACACTCTGGTGGATATGCAGGGACTGAACATGAAGACTAGGTATCTTCTGAACAAACAATATATACCCGTCGTGTTTGGGCTTGTTTGATTTGTTGTGGCAAGAACTCTAATGTTAGATGACAGGGCCTGAAGATAGAACTGGAACTCTCAGAAGGTGACTTTGACACCAATACTCGTGGATTCGATTCCCACACAGGATAAACATTTGTGTGCACGACCATGTCTGTTTGTCTTGATCTGGGTGTTTTTTAAAAAAGTTGGGCGCATCAAAGCAGCGTGTTTGGGGAAGTACCTCCACCTCATAGAAAACCGCGGCCAAATAACAACTCCTTGGAAGGTTGTGTTCCTACGTGAGAGTGAGGTCACCAGTAAGCTCCTAATGAGTTACTGTGTTAGCAGAAAAGGTAGCATTGCGCGAGCACGCGCGAGTGTCAATTAATATACACACATCAAAAGTGTCTAGGGATCAACATATATTTTTGCAATAACTTTTCTCCTGATTGATATTAATTAAAATTTTCTTTAAGGATTCATCAAATAAAGTGTTTTCGTTTGTCTACAGTAACGATAAACCAAGTCACCTTTGCATTAATAAAGAAATTTGCCATTTTCATAATAAAGGGATTTTTGACATTTGAACTACTAACATTAAAGTTCGAAAAAAAGACTGAAATAACAGTTTTCTTTAAAATTTTATTGGGTAACTTAAACAATTAATAATCCGTGTTTCTACCGCGAACACTAACAACACAAGAACATCGGTTTGGCATACTCAAAATGAGTTCATCCAAATCACGCTGTGGAATGGCCGCCCATGTTCGTTGCAACAACAAAAAAAGGAAAAAAGGACACATTACCGAAGCACTGGTACCGTGGCTGAGCGCCATGGAGGACGGTATCGCTGCACCACACGGAGACAAGACCGATACATTCAAATCACAACTCGAAGAGCTCCAACAATAACCGCCATGATGTTAGCCGTGACGCTTCATCACTCTTCAGGGAACTTAATTAGCGACCAAACAGTCAGAAACCGCTTGCATGAAGTGAACCTTCATTCCCGAAGACCGCTAAGGGTACCACCTATAGCAATGCACAATCGTAGGATTCGATATCAATGGGCTCTTGAACACAGAAATTGGGCAGAAGAACAATGGCGTTTCGTGTGCTTTTCTGATGAGTCTCGTTTTGGTATGAGACCGGATACAAGACGTATACGACACTGGAGAACCCCTGGACGCCAACAGCGATTAAAATCCTGCCAGGAAGTCCATCCTTATAGTGGTGGAACCATCATGGTATGGGCGGGTATTTGGATCGGCGGAAGAACTGAGTTGATTTGGATCAGAGGCAACCTCAACGCTCAAATTTATGCTGAGACGATTGTATCAGACGTCATCGTTCCTCTACAAGTGCAAATCGGTCCCTTATTTCAGTTAATGCATGATAATGCACGACCGCACACCGCAAGAGTTGTAAGACAGACTCTCGCCGCAGCTAACATCAATGTCATGCCCTGGCCTGCTCAGTCGCCAGACTTGAACCCGATTGAGCATGCATGGGATATGCTACAGAGAAGAGCTCTGCCGAATATGGAGGGTATCCAGTCGCAAGAAGACCTTTTTTTGTTGTTGCAACGAACATGGGCGGCCATTCCACAGCGTGATTTGGATGAAATCATTTTGAGTATGCCAAACCGATGTTCTTGTGTTGTTAGTGTTCGCGGTAGAAACACGGATTATTAATTGTTTAAGTTACCCAATAAAATTTTAAAGAAAACTGTTATTTCAGTCCTTTTTTTCGAACTTTAATGTTAGTGGTTCAAATGTCAAAAATCCCTTTATTATGAAAATGGCAAATTTCTTTATTAATGCAAAGGTGACTTGGTTTATCGTTACTGTAGACAAACGAAAACACTTTATTTGATGAATCCTTAAAGAAAATTTTAATTAATATCAATCAGGAGAAAAGTTATTGCAAAAATATATGTTGATCCCTAGACACTTTTGATGTGTGTATTACCAGCGTTCAAAGGCTACGGTAACTACTTAACATGAGGAGAACCGTATTCTTGAATGCCTCCCGACGTAGATTAATAAAAACAACGCATCTCTGTTGAAAACCAATATATTTTCATAAAATATTTCAAAAGCTAGAAGCGCAAATAAAAAATAGAACAAGTGCAATTTAAGCTAAATATTTTTTTGTTCTTCTGACATTTTTTTTTCCTATAAATATTAGTTTAAAGTAGGATTTCGATCGATCTATTTTACTTTATTAATCGGTATAAATAACATTCATCAGTCAACTCTTGTGTAAAATTATTAGTTTCGTTTTAGTAAAACTGTTTTTTTTTTAATAGAAGCTTGTTTAAAAGTTTTCTTTTATTAACATTTTTTTTGTTTTGTTTAGTAGATATTGAAGAGATTCGATGATTATAATGAAAGAAATGCAATAGAAAAAAAGTTGGGATAATGCTAATTCGCATATGTATTCCTTAAATAATTAGTCGTGATTATTTAAAATGTCAACCAATGGGACGAACATTGTTATATAAAATCTATGTACTTAATATGTGTAGAAATTCGTACACTATGCAATAATTATTGTTGTAGTGTAAGTTTTTTTTATATCAGATCGGATCAAGTTATAGTTAGGTAGATACGGTGAATACAGGTAGATAAATGTTCCACGGTGCAAAAACAGGCCTCCCAGTTCGTAGAAACATGGATTGCTAAAAAATAAACGAGACGATCCCGCCTCGGCCGTCCATGTTATTTAGATTCTTTGACAGAATAAATTGGTTATTTGACCTTAACAATGGTCAAAATCACACTACATCACAGACTAAAAAATATCTTCTTCTATTTGTGTTTTAGAGTTCGGTAACTCAAAAGGTAAAAAGGAACATTTATAGGATCACTTTGCTCTCCGTATTTTCTTGACATGTGATTTCTTGACAAACAGAAATCAAGAGAAACCTTAGACTGTTAATATTGTTGAGCTAGAATGATTAAATTGGGTAAGAAGCAAGGTATTATAAATATATAAGGGCTGGTTTGTTTTTTTAAGAAATCACTTGCTAAAACATTTACTTGCAGTTGCGCTAGGATCATGAAATTTGGCAAGCCATCGCCATTTGGTATTTTTTCTGTCTGTTTATTTTTAATGCTGGTTAAAACTCCGATGTTTCATTAACCCTACGAAACCCGGGTGGTCGTATACGACCGCGAAATGTATGGGAAAACGTATATAACGGGTTCTGACTGCTCAATGACAATAGGTTCAAGAGCGCTCAGGGATAGAAAATTAGAAGACGAATAGATCTTTATACAATGGCTCATTTTAGTTAAACAAAACAAAAAAAAAATGTGAGTAGAGTGATATTACCAGAAATTTGAAAAGTTTATTAACCGATGGTGTCCGTGTTTTTACGAAAACACCAATGG
Source organism: Pyralis farinalis (assembly GCA_947507595.1). Classification (NCBI taxonomy): domain Eukaryota; kingdom Metazoa; phylum Arthropoda; class Insecta; order Lepidoptera; family Pyralidae; genus Pyralis; species Pyralis farinalis. The sequence goes on along the minus strand of OX382264.1, from coordinate 21,850,429 downwards.
CTAATAAACTTTTTATTTTACCAATAGACGGTAATCGACGCTCGAGGGGATTGCAATGTCTGTTTGTAAACATACATACGGCGCAGCTGATAAAGTGCTTACCGTTATGAACGCTTGTAATACAAGGAGTATCGCTCGTACTTTGCCACCTTTACTAACTTAACTTAAGATTTACTGTGTAAGTCACAGTAAATCCTCAGGAACTTATTGGTAACTTACTCACTGGAACACTGCAATTATCCTGGCAGTTGTTATTTGGCTGTGAGACGGAGTTTGTTCCCCAGCTTAGGTGCTTTGATACGCCGGCTCTTACCTTTCTGTCAGAGAGTCATATTTGGGTTCGGCTGTTGGGTAGCATGGTGAATATCTGAAGACCAGGGGCAAAATTTGGCGAAAAGCAGGTGTCCTCAAGTACAGGCCAAAATCAAAATTCACCATTTTGTAATATTATTACATAAATTGTTTATAAGTATAAATTGATTGATCTTTGTTATGTCCTTGTTATGTTCTCTTTGTCTGTAATTGGTGTATATGTAAGAAGTGTATACCTATTTGAAATGGTGGTATAAAATCCTCGGCGTGCGAGACCGAGAGAGAAATAAAAAAAAACATGCACGTTTTTTTTTATTTTCTGTCACAAGAGCATAATCACAGATGCTGGTAAATGGCAGGTTTATATTGCAGAACTTGTGTAAATAGTGACACTTTGTCGTGAATGTTGAGAAAAATAAAGTGTTTTTCAGACACACTTAATTGATTATTTTTATTTAATCAACTTACTCAATGACCTGTTCCTATTCGAAAAATCAGTTGACGTATGGAGCATGCTATAAATATGATTAGTTAGGTCAAACGCACAAAGAGGTGCCCTTTGTAATAGTACGTACTGTTACAAACTCTTTGTAAATCAAATTTCATAGATTCTGACTTGTCACTATATATGTCTGTCATTATTAAAAATTTTCTTACGTACTACTAAATATGTGTATATATTTATAACTTTCCTCAATACGTAAATATTCTTTATTGGCGACGAGGATGGACGCCGAACAATTTGCACAATTTTTTAGCGTTCAACAGGCACAGCAAGAACAAATCACGAAAATACTTACAATGTTGGTCTCCACATTAACTACGACATCGACTATAACAACATCCGATACGTTACCTATGATGAGCAGCGTGACGAGCGCAGCTACATCTTCAACACAACCAACGAACAAGCTAGGTATAATCAAAAATTTTAATATGGATAAATTTAACCCTGACAGCTGTAGAGCTGAAGATTACATAGATTTCTTCGAAACAAAATGTGCTATATTAAACATTACCGACAATAGCCTTAAAAAAGACATACTCTTAAATTGCTTCACCCCGGACATACTCAGAGAGGTAAAAATTGGTTTGACACCTAACTTTGAATTGAGCACATACGCAGATATAAGCAGAAAACTTTTAGATCTCTATCGCATTAAAAGAACTAGATATCGAGCTCTTACTGAGTTTTGGAAATGTATGAGAGATAACAACGAGTCAATGGAACATTACGCTAACCGCTTAAAAGAGATAAGCAAAGATTGCGGATACGATGATAGCTTGTTGGAACGTCAAATACGTGATCGTTTCGCGACTGGATTAAATCACACCGAGCTAGAAACTTATCTAAAACAGAAATGGCCCGACTTAAGAGAAACATATGAAGGAGAGACACAGGAGGTAACTTTTAACCAGATTTTGGCTATCGCTCAGTCTCGCGAACAAGCCGAGCTCGACACGCCATCTACAAGTGTTAAAAAAATTAATAAAAATACACGGGTAACTACGACCCAACAAACCTCAAATAAAAAAACGCCCCGCTGGTTACATCCAGATCACTGCTATCGTTGTGGTAATGACAAACACGATTTTACAAACTGTCCTGCCAAAGGTCATACTTGCAAAGCATGTCAAACAGATGGACATTTCGAGACTTGCTGCCTAAAAACAGGTCGAGCACAAATTATTAAGGTTAGAACACGTAAAACCAGACATAAACTACAAAAGGTAACCAAATACTCCTCATCATCGAGTGAGTCCTCAGACAGTAGCGACGAAGACGATTTTGTTTACAACATAGTAGACAAACAAAAAAAAGACTGCAAAAGGATCGATGTGATGATTAATGGACAAAATTGTACAATGGATTGGGATCCTGGCTCAGCATTTTCCATAATTAGTACTCAATTCTGGAAAAAAATAGGAGCCCCTAGCCTATCGAAAGCACCAAAACTTAAAGCATACTGCGACTACAATTTAAAATCAAAAGGCCTGACGGATGTTTCAGTTGAAGTCGACGGACAACACAGAATTTTACCTGTAGTAGTTATGAAAAATGCAAATCCAATGCTTTTCGGATTACACTGGAGCGAATCATTTAATATGGAATTCCCAAAGGCTGTTTACTCCATTAAAAGCAGTACCCCGACGTCGCTCCAACAAGTGTTGAACAATTATAGACAATTATTTGATGGTAAACTGGGAAAAGTCAACAACTATCAAGTAAATATCCATGTTAAACCAGGAGTAGAACCTGTACATTTACCAGCACGACCTATTAAGTTTGGTATTAAGAGAAATATTGAATTGGAGTTGGACCGGCTTATTTCAGAAGGAATAATAGAGAAAATAGACCCCAACATAACATCAGTTGAATGGGCCACTCCTACAGTCAATGTTATAAAACCAAATGGCGATATAAGAATTTGTGGCGACTACAGAAGTACTCTTAATCCAGTCTTGGTAAAACATTTACATCCTGTGCCGCTTTTCGACCAATTGAGGCAAAAATTAACAAACAGCACTATTTTCTCAAAAATTGATCTCAAAGACGCCTACCTACAATTTGAAATTGCCCCTGAATCAAAAAAATACCTGACGCTATCAACACACAAGGGTTACTTCCAATACAACAGGATGCCGTTTGGTATTTCAACCGCACCGTCAATTTTTCAACACTATCTCGATAAATTACTCGGTGACCTTCCTAACGTAGCTGTATATTTCGATGACATTGCAGTGGCTGGTAGAAACAATGATGATCACTTATACACACTTTCCCTCGTGTTCAACAGACTACAGAAAGCGGGACTTAAAGTAAGTTTAAAGAAATGTTCATTCTTACAAAACGAAATTGAATACCTCGGGCATACGATAGATCAACATGGAATACGACCTACGAAAAAGAAGCTAGAAGCTATCACAAGAGCAGCCGAACCATCTAATTCAAAAGAATTGAAATCTTTCCTTGGTTTGGTTAATTTTTACGAACGATTTATACCTCATTTACATGGACTGTGTGCAGACTTACATGAATTGACAAGCGGCAGGCAACGTTGGCGATGGACTGCTCACGAAAGTAACATCTTCAGAACTGCGAAATCATGTATAACTGCTTCTAAGCCTTTAATAGCCTTTGATGAAAATAGACCTATATTTTTGGCGTGCGATGCATCAGAAAAGGGTGTAGGAGCAGTATTATTTCACAAAGACAAAGATCTTGATAAACCTATTACTTTTGCATCAAGGAAACTTCGTTCTTCTGAAGCTAAATACTCTGTTATTGACAGGGAAGCTCTTGCTATAATTTATGGGATAAAAAAATTTGATCAATATCTCCGCGGAACAAAATTTACATTAATCACTGACCATAAACCCTTGATTCATTTATTGGGCACTCAACGTAACCTACCTAAGTTGGTTAACAACCGACTTGTAAGATGGGCTCTAATAATTGGTAGCTACAATTACGATATTTGTTATCGAAAAGGGGAACAGAATATATTAGCAGATTGCCTCTCAAGATTACCTGACGTTGATTCAGATCCATCTGAAATAGAGCGCATAATACGTAGGATAGAATCACGTCAATTAGGAATCAGGATGATAGACATGCACCTCAGTGAGGCTGTTCTAAAAAAGAGTACTCTCATGGATTCGGTCTTATCAAAAGTCATGCAATATTTGAAAACAGGCTGGCGAGATTTTGAATGCAATGACGAAATGAAACATTATATAAGGAAACGCAACGAATTATCAGTAGAAAATAAAATACTCATGTGGCAGGGGAGAATGATAATACCTGGATGTCTACGATCAACGGTTCTCACATACCTTCATCAAGGTCATCCCGGAATTGCTGCTATGAAAGCACTGGCACGTTTTTATGTATGGTGGCCAACGCTTGATGAGGATATTGATTACCACGTCAAAATGTGCAAAGGATGTCAAGCAAATCGCTCTCACATCCCTGAACTCCCTGTCTTTTCTTGGTCAATTCCCGAAAATGTGTGGGAAAGAGTGCACATTGATTTTGCTGGCCCTTTCGAAAATACTTATTGGCTAATATTGTGTGATGCCCTATCGAAATGGGTTGAAGTTAAACCTATGAAGCGAATAACTACACGAAATTTATGTCTCGTATTGGATGAAATATTTTGTACATTTGGCTTGCCTCAAATGATAGTTTCCGACAATGGCCCACAATTTGTTTCTTCTGAATTTAAAGATTATTACGACAATCAAGGCATTATACACGTGACTTCTTCGCCCTATCACCCACGTACTAACGGCTTGGCTGAAAGATTTGTAAGGACATTTAAATCCAGAATGGCATCGAACGAAGGAAGCAAAACTACACGTCATCTGATGGAATTTCTTTTCACATACAGAAATACTCCGCATAGCACCACGGGAAAATCTCCGGCACAAATGATGTTTGGGCGTCAACTAAACTGTCTTCTGTCTAATATCAGGCCTGATAAACGGAGAGATTTACAATATCAACAATTCAAAGCAAATATTGCCTTGACTTCACCAACTACGAGTGATTTTAAACCGGGTGACCCTGTGTATGTCAAAACACATCAAGATAAAACCTGGCACAGCGGTACTGTGGCTGCACGCAAAGGAAGATATTCTTATGTTATCACTACCCCGAGGGGAAAAGAGATACGACGGCACGCAGATCACATCCGCTGTAGAATCCCATCACCTGCTCCACGTTCTGAGGATAGAATACCTGACAATACAATTCACGCAAAAGAATTGTCGCTGTTTTCTGGTCCTCAGAGTACAACACCGGTACTTTCATCATTAACTAAAACTTCTTCCCCTTTAGCGTCTAACTCTAAATGTACAACACCTAGTAGATCAACTGTCTTAACTAATGCACCATCCCCTTCAACGTCGATGACTGCCGCCACAGAAGGTGAAACATCAGGCTCTACAAGCCTCTCCGCAGTGAGCTCTTGCTCAGAAGCTCCAGTAACGTCGACACCTGTGCAAGAGGCAATAGCAACTGTGCCTCTACGTCGAAGTCAGCGTGTGGTAAAACAGCCCCGGCGACTTATTACCGAAACGTGATCAGATTGGGGAAGGACGAATGTTACAAACTCTTTGTAAATCAAATTTCATAGATTCTGACTTGTCACTATATATGTCTGTCATTATTAAAAATTTTCTTACGTACTACTAAATATGTGTATATATTTATAACTTTCCTCAATACGTAAATATTCTTTACGTACTACATTATTATTAGTACGATTGATAGAGGCGTATTGCGACCCTACTGCACCAGCAGCGGGACGTTGGATTAAAACGCAATGTGACGTGATACGGTTTCGGTAATTTGTAGAAACGTATGAGAGCATGGTGGACATCAGTGTATTTATTGACCCGAGAGACAGAAAAACATCGAAAGAGTATTCACATGGATGCACGATATTATAATTGCTGGTTATTAAGTGGGAAATCTACTTCTTATATTTTTTTTGCGACTACTCTTGAAAATCATTGTCATTAATTTGAGAGTTTTAAAAGAGAAGTAGGGTTTCTATGTCGAGTTGAGAATTTGTCGCACCGCGCATTACTCTTTGGCGGCGGAGGAGAAGCAGGAAGGGCCTGTGCGGTGCGGCAATATATTTTGCAGAGGCAACTTTTACCGTTGCATTGTAGTGCGGTTTGAATAAAAAATATTATTTTTATAATATTTATCGAGTTACATCATACATTCTACGCGACTTTCAGACAAACATTACTTTTTTAAAGTAGTTTCAGTAATATTAATAAATATTCTATTATATTCATAAACGAGACCTTTCCAGCTTTGTGTTAAGGTTGAAGATGTCTCTTACCATCGTGTGATCGCTTCCGATTTACACCTTGTTTATCGAGACATCGATGTACGAAATTACTTCACTTCGTGGCGCGCACCTTACTTCTACACCTATTTATATCTATAAACTCTATATAGTATTCTGACGAGCTCGGTGGCGCGGTAGTTAGTAACGCTAGTTTGACACAAACATTTGTGTGCATGAACATATCTGTTTATCTTGATCTGGGTGTTTTTAAAAGAGGAAGGGTCAACCAAAGCAGCCCAGCTCGGGACGTACTTCCACCTCGCAGAAAACTGCAGCCAAATGACAACTTCTTGGAAGGTCCTTGTGTGTGAGTGAAGTCACCAGTAAGCTCCTAAGGAGTTGCTATATTAGCAGCAAAGATGGCATTGTGCAAAAACAAAACCCGATTCTTAATGCATTGCAAGCGTCCATGGGCTACGGTAACCGCTTTACATCAGGAGGGCCGTATGCTTCCTGCTGTTGTATAAAAAAATACTCAATCTATATATTCGTGGGCTTTGTCGTTAAGGATTCTCGTTGTGTGCTTTTGTAATTCAAGTCCGGCCCAGTTTAAGAGTTTCTTGATCATTGTAGGTAGAGACAATACCTCAGTCTCTATAAATTTATTATGGTGTATCTCCGAGGTACCCAATGCAAAATAACCATTAAAATCGGTTCGTACACAAAGAAATTATGGCCAAACATACATAAAAATATATATGTACAGACGAATTGATAACCTCCTCTTTTATTTGGAAGTAGATTAAAAATAAATATTAAATTTCTCTTTAACGACTTATTAAGTTCAACAACAAGCAATTAACCCAAAATAAAGTCGTTAAGGAAAATTTTCCAGCAAGTAGGTATATTTTCATATTTATGATATTATTTTTTTAACTAAGTAATAAAGAATTTGTGATTATTTCATGAGTTGTTTACATTTTCTCTCAGGGATATTATTGCTTTTCTCCCACTCGCACTATGGCAGGCGATAATGTTCTATCTATAACTTCACGCCAAATCCCTTACGGGGTAGGTAGAGAGAACCGAGCGCCACGCGACTCGATCCTTACATACTTCACTCGCTTCTTTAACATTCATTGCTTTTTTCATGCACGCTCGCCGGTTTCTAGGGCTTCTGATAGAACACGACCAATTTGATCGTGGTAGGTAAGTCATGGCCTTCCTCGGCTCCTACATCCTTCCACTTTTGCATTGTATATCTGCTTCGTCATTCTTTCATCCTGCATTCTTTCTACATGTCCGAACCAACGGAGCATGCCTCTTCTTATTTTAACACCGACGCTCTCTTTCAGACCAACTCTGCTTCTAACCTCATCATTGCGAATACGGTCTACAAGCGTTACGCCACAAATTTTGCGCAACGCTCGCATTTCAACCGCATTTATCCTACTTTCATGCTCTCTCTGCCATACCCAGCTCTCGCATCCATAAGTAAGCGTTGGGACCAGCACTGCATTGTGCCTTGCCTTCTGGCTCAGATTTTTACTGCCAAGAAGTTTTTCCCAACGCTCCATTCACACTATTCCCAGCACTCACTCGCCTTTCCACATCTGCGGTATACCTTCCATCCCTGCTGAAAGCGCATCCAAGTTATACAAACCCATCCACTTGTTCCAACACTTCATCATCTACCGTAATCCTTACATTGGTTCTGGTTTCTTCTCTTTCAAATACCATTATCTTTGTTTTCTTCGCATTCAATAGTAAGCCTTCCTTCATACATTCGTCTTTCATCATTGTGACTAGTGTTTGCAGCTCAGATGGTGTTTCTGCTAATAGGACGGCATCATCTGCATATAGCAGACAGTTCACCACTAGGTCACCCATGCGTAATCCTACATTCGTCGATCTTATTCTCTGTAGACAACTATCGAGATACAGAATAAACAGCCTAGCAGACAACATGCAACCCTGTTTGACACCAATTTTGACATCAAACCAGGGTGACATGTTGCCATCTATAATGTTGCGATAATGTTGTTCCGTTTAAAGCGGTTGACCGACGGAATCCCCTTAAAGTTGTCGTCATATTTTGCGTCATAATCATAACACAATTTTTTTCATTACAATATCAACTAAACAAGCTTATTTAGTGGACAATGTTGGGATGCATTATCATGTATTGATAACATAAGTGGCGTGATTATGATCGTGATATATTTTTATTGAAATATATAAATAATATATTTTTTGGGCATTAAAAGCATACAACCTGCTTGTTCGTAAGCAGTTACCGCAGTCTATGGACACTTGCAACACCAACACCAGGAACAACATGTTACGTTACTGACGTTATAAAAAACGTCTTCCTCCACAGCCTTTTTGAAGAACTTTACTATGTAGTCTTTTGGGAAAGTCTCGATAAGGAGTACCGAGCCTTTCGCTGTACTCACACATTGTAGTTCCAGTGTAGGAGTATGATTTCCTTGCCGACTTATATCCTTGCAAAGAGATATCTGAGTAAATAAACCCAAAGTATACACAAGTAGATTAATGTTGCTAGTAATACTTATCATTGGCTATAGACTAACTTGAATAACGAAAAGGAATACAACGTACAAAACAAAACCCGTACATAAATGAATAAAAACATTACGTCACAAATAACAACGAAGGCGGAAATTATATGCAAATACTAACATGATAACATAATGAAATCTTAATTGACTGCTCCAAATTTATGTGAATGAAACGTTATTTTAAGTAAATTAATATTGAAAAAATTAGGAAATAGATCGAGAATAACCATTTTATTGAAAATAAGAACAAACATTGCATTAACATAATTTATCTAAATGTATAAAGCATAAAATACTCGTATAAGGCAGGTCATCTTGATCAATGAATGAAATAACGATTTTTGCAGTTTTATTGAGACTTTCTTTGAGGGATGTCGGCTTGTATATGCGATTACATCTAATGTTGTGGTCCGCATAGGATAGAATGCCAATAAACACACATCGGGGACAACACACAGTTTTGCAGAATGCTTGTAATAATGTATATGTTATCAGGTGAGTATCATCAACAATGGATTTTATGAATCTGCTGCACAAGAAGGTACAAACCCTAATAGGGTGCAAATGTATAAACTCTCGGGCAGTTTTTATGAGGGCAACTTCAATACACGACTTTCATAGAATTTCCAGGCAGAGCACTACATCTCACTGAGTCCTATAGTCTCTTAATTATTGTATTAAAATAATTTATAGTTTTGTCTTAGGTTTTCGCGATTGTTACACATTGAATTAAACAATTTTTAACGGAAGTATATTTCGAACGCTTTGCAGCGTCCATGGTCGCAGGAAGACTTCCTTGCGTTCCTCTTCCTGCGACCACGGACGCTGCAAAGCGTTCGAAACGTCGGGTTCAACAAAATAAATAAAATACGCGATACTTCCGTTAAAAATTGTTTAATTTATAGTTATTTTGTATATGTAATTATAAGGTACGGAATATTTATATATATTCCTGCTACATTAATTTAAAAATAAAGTATAGCTATTTATTTCGTGTGTCATTTGTTTATGCTCATTACATTAATACTATTAGTTTATTATAGTAGTGTAATTTGTGTGTGTTTGTAATTTGTATTTAAAATAAAGTAACGAAAATAACCGTTTGTTTACATAAGTAAACAAACGGTTAGGTTAGGGCACTTTGTTGAATTAATGTACCTTTGTATGAAACGAACTACTTATAGGTACAGTAATTTCTTTAAAGCGTTTTCCCGCTTTCCATGCGTACGTATGTATCGGGACCTAGGCAGCTTTCGAATCTATATGCCACATATTAGGTTTGAAAGTTGCGTAGGTTTATTATGTAGTTAGAAAATTGACGGTGTGGTAAGTTTCGTCATATTAATCCAGAATCGATAAATTCTCTTGCGCGTAGCGCTAAAGTACAACAATGTCGCAATGTATACTCTTGGGGATAATAAATGGTTATGTTGATATTTATCGTAGTCGATAGATGTTTTTTTTTTAGTCTTTTTTAGTCTCCCAAAAATTGTTAACGGGACCTATATACAAAATCTACACCATCCGAGCATCCATCGTTCTATCTACCACAGTATTTTAGATGAAATAAGCTTTCTTTGGTAAATAAATATTGTTGGAATTAATATACTCTTACATACTCTTACAAATAAAAACAAAATACAAATTACATATGTTTATTGTTTATTTGTAAAACATATGGTCATATTTGGATATTCATAACATATTCAGTTATAAAACCAATAATTATTCGCTTTTCCTAAAAGGAAATAAGAATCAAAATTTATAAAGGAATACTTTGTGTCGTTTTTATATGGATATTGTCATTTATGGTTTAATTGCTAAAATATGTAGTTTTGACACTTTGTATAACTTCTTTCATATTTACAAATTTTACTAAAGAAATATTAAAATTTTGTTCTTTTTTTGTAGTAAATTGTGTTTATAATATTATAATACCATTATAACATTTATATACCATTTATAATTCAAACAATCAATATATTACATATTTAGTCAAAAATCAGTTTGCTTTCTATCTATATAATTTACCATAAATAATAATCCATTACCATAAATAAAAAGTGTTTATTAATTCTTGTAATGTGAATTGTATGGAGTCGAATATTGAATTATTATGCCATGTATTAATGATTCCGGCGACCATGATGATATTATTATTTACGCTGTAGTAATTACTACAGCGTAAATAGATAAATTAGAATAATTATTATGCCAAGAAATATTTATTTTATAGTGTATTGTTTCAGCTTCGGTTAAAGCCAGTGACCGCCGCCCCGTGGCCGCTGTCTCTCACCAATTATGTGGGCCGACGCCGACGACGCTCGCGTTATTACCATTTTCCTTTAACATTCTTTTAACTCTTGCATTTTCAATTCGACCAGTCACCGTCACAAAAATAATATATATACCTATATATATAGGTATATATATTATTTTTTAATTATTTTTAATATAATCCCACAGCCTCATCCCACCTTTTCAATTTAGAAAGAGATCAACGTGCGGTGCTGAAGACTATGTCAGGTAAGCCAAGCCGTTACTCCACCACCCAACTTCACAAAGATATTCGGGTTTTGAGTGTAAGGAGACAGTATCTTTTAACAATATTCTTCAAAGTCATAAAGAAGCATTGACATCCGCTAATTACAAAGAAAATCTAAAAAACGTACATTTAGGGTCCCATTACCGAAACCGAAAATCGAATTTGTTAAACGTTTCAGCTTTTTTAGAAAACCATTTTTGTTCAACAAAATTAACACATTACGACACGCAAAATAAATATTGGTCGAAGAATTACTGAACTGGACATACCAGGATTCGGAGATTTTTTTGAGTACCATAAGCTAGTGTTTGGATTGTGTATGTGTGTCTGAATGGGTATGTGTATATGCTTGCATTCACGCGTATGCGTGTGGCATGTATGTGTACGTATTTATTTATTTATTTTTTGTTTATATACTACGTAATATGATTTATTAAAATTAAAATTTAATAAAATGTAGCTTTTGAATTTGTATAAACAGGTAATTTAAGTACCCAATTCTATCTTGGCAACATAATCTATGTACCTATACCTAAAAAGCCCACAGAACAGGCTTAGCTTAGTGTGGGAATTTTAGATAAGAAATCACTTGTCGTAAAACAGTTCATGTCAATAAAGAATTATTATAATTATATATATATATATATATATATATATATATATATATATATATATATATATATCAATACATTAAGATTTACACATTTTATAATAATTACATAATACATTTGTAAGAAAATAAATAAAAATATAAAGAGGAAATGTTACATACAAAACATATTTCAATCATAAAATTACCGTCGAAATATATATATATATATCAGTAATAAAAAAATTGACACACGTACTTGGCCTTCGACGGTAATTTTATGCCGAAATATGTTTTGTATGTATCATTTCCTCTTTATATTTTTATTTATTTTCTTACAAATGCATAACATTTCATGCAAAACGATCGGTACAGGAATTTCCTCGGTTCCACCTTTAATATCTACTCAATGTAGTACATTGTAGTAGGTATGTACCTATACGTCTATCGACGACGATAAATATCAACATAACCATTTATTACCCCCAAGAGTATAATTACATTTAAGGTCTGCCTTATCGCTTACATTGCGACATTGTTGCACTTTAGCGCTACACGAAAGAGGATTTATCGATTCTGGATTAATAAGACGAAACTTACCACACGGTCAATTTTCTAACTACATACTAAACCTACGCAATTTTCGAACTTATATGTGGCATACAGCTTCGAAAGCTGCGTAGGTTATAAATCCTTGGTAATCTTATTTCCCTTTAGGAAAAACGTAAAAGTATTGGTTTTATAACTGAATATGTTATGAATATCCAAATATGACCTTATAGTCTGTAATATATGTTACAAATATATTTTAATTTTGTTTTTATTTGTAACTTATTTTGTATATTAATTCCAACCATATTTATTTTGCAAAGAAAGCTTATTTCATCTACAATAGTAGATATAACGATGGATGGGGTAGGATTTTGTAGATTTTGTATATAGAGTTCCATTAGCATTTTTTGGATTTGCGACGAAATTAAAAAAAGAGTCTTTTAAAACAAAGTCACGAGACGTAAAATCATGCGGCCCACCTTATGTAAAGTGGTTACGGTAGCCTGTGAAAGCTTGCTGTACAGAAACTATCGCTTGCCCGTTGCCAATCCTGCGGCTACCACAGCAACATCCTCTATCTCGCCCCGCCCGCTGTTAACAGTAACTCCTTCCTGGTAATCTCTCACACAACAACAACACAGCTCTCACACAACAACAACACAAAAACAATTGACTTCTGCTGTGATTTTCTGTGAGGTGGAAGTATGCGTATACATCTACTGTCCGGTTGTTTGATTCGCCGTACTTAGGCCAGCTTAATATCATCTATTGAAAATATACGGAACTGACAGCTTAACGTGACAACAAAGCACAGAGGCGCTCGAGCCGACTTAACACATCCGTAGACAGGCTGCGGTCGACGCTTCTTAACTTGCATGTTCGTTTAGACTGGTGACGTCAATGCCACACGCGCATTGACACCGTCAAGCGTATGAAATTATGCCCTATTTATAAAATAATAATAATCGACTCCGGTTTGTTTATTGTTTATGAGATATTTACCGGCCACCATGACGACGTCTCGCAGACTGTATTTACGATGTAATGATTCATACGATACGCCATATGCGAGATGTCGAGAAACTGCTGCCATTTACCGCTGTGCGAGCGGGAGACACGTAATGCATTAGACGAGATCATATTCTTGTATCGTAATTGAATGAGTAAGTTCAAACTACCATTTTATTAACACAATGGGTTCAAGGAAGTGACTTTAAGCTGAACGGGAGACAGTCAAACACGGATGGCAGAGCATACGAGAGGGTGACAAGTTGCATCTACATTTCAGACGCTGACTCAGGGGCTACAACCGAGCAGGGGTCACAGGTGTTTATTTACATTTAACAATGACCGCTTCCAACTTCAATTTAAAATTGACCTACCACAGTTCAAACACCTTTATACCGTTTAAGTGACCCGTGCATGCTGGCTGTGATTTGTTTGTAAAATGTCATTCATAAGAACTTTGGAGGTAGAACATTCCCTAAATATAATGGCTATTTATTTTATTATGCTTATGTATCATAGGTAATATTGTTACGTGGTAGAGCAGAGATAGCCTAGTGGGTAAAGAACCAGCCTGTTATCCGACTGGTTTGAATCCTGGTGTGGAGATGTTCCATTAATTTGTGTTTACGGATTTATGTACATATTTGTAATTATTACTGTGGTGGAAATATCGTGAGGAAACTGGCATGCTCAAGAAATTATATTTCGATAGACGTGGGACACCATAATATAGGATATAACCTGAGAAAAGTCTGGTCTTCCCTCTGGAGTGTAGTAACGGTCTTACGACAGTCGCTCCTTATCAAAATAATTACTTTCGCCAAGTCCTTAGGTTTAGTAGGTAGGACACCATCAATCCTAAGGCATAAGGAAACGTGATGAGAAGAATACGGGATATAAATAGAGAAATGTGTAGGTATTGTACTTATACATACTACTTATAAAGTTGAAATAGTGTACAGCTATTAAAATCAAATTTATGTCTGCCAGGCGCAGAGTTGTAAAGCCGGGTAATAACGCGCAAAACACGCCGGTTTCATCTACAATTCTTCGAATTTCCATCGCGAATGGTTTATAATTGTATCTACATTTTACGATCGCCGAGCTTTATATGCGAAAGCAATAAAGCTGTTCTACACAAGAAATCATTAATTCAAAATATAATTGGTTTTGATTCTTTGTAATTTTCTGGACTACTATTTCGGGTTTATTCTCTTTACTATTTACTACGTCCAGACTACTTATTTACTATTGAGTTCGACCAAGACTTTTTATTGTGGTACGGTTCGAATCAACAATTGAAAAAAAAAAAAATTAACCTACTTTCATTCAGCATTCAACAGCAGATTAAAACAACATCGCTGTACAAAATCAGCCCCTTTTATATACTGATTATATAGACAGTACTTAGTTACAGATGTACAAGTATCTAGATACCTGTCGAGCGTGTTCCAGACGAGTCTGCATGGTAACAATTGGCTCTAATGACATCAGATATACAGGATGTCCCGCAGATGTGATGGATCCTCTTGCAACAGTTGACAGATAAAAATAGCTTACAATCTGTCTATGTATTTATAATCACACCAATCCCTGAAAAATGTATGCATGTTTTGGCCCGCCTGATTTGAAGCAGTTATGGTAGACTATAAATGCAGCACAAGAAGTATCAGTCGCTTGTTTCCTGGTGACTTTACTTACTTGTAGAAAAATAATAAATCTCCCGAGAATTGTTATTCAGCTGTCGAGCCAGTTAGGTGGAGTTAGTACTCCAGTCGAGTTATTTTTGGTCCAATATCGATATGCTCTCTACTTTTTCATGACCTCTCTTTCGCGGAGACCGCTCACAATAAAAATCCTTGGAGGCTTGTTATATAACTACGAGTAAGTAAGGTTACCAGACAACGTATATGGCAACTCCTCAGACGAGTTGCTATGTTAGGGGCGGGGATGACAACGCGGGTGCTACATAATTTGTTTCGCAAACGTTCTTCAGTTACGCTAACCGGTCCTTATCAGGCGGGCAGTATTATTTAGTAGATTCATTTGCCTCTAGACGGTAAATAGCATTTGAAAAACTAAATAAAGGAGGCGATATTTAAAAAAATTATGATGTCAGAATATATTGAAAACACTTTTTATTGGTCAACATTCATATTTTTTGGATATTATCTATTGCTCATTACGAGATCCGTTGTTTACTGAATATCCTGTAGGTAGACGTGACGTTGAATTTTTGATATATGCAGAATTGAAAGTAGCTTATCTTTCATCAGAATCAAACTAATTCTGTAACAAACATCATATGCGGTTCTGCGGTTTAACCGCGAAAAAGTTTTGATGAAATTTGTTACAGAATTGACTCGTATCTGACGAAAGATAAGCTACTTTCAATTTCAAGAACATCACGCGAGCGGAGCCATAGGTGAATGTTACTTTATATAAACGTTAACGATAGGTAGATAAGTGAAATATTATTTGTACGCGCCATGTGTATGAAATGTTTAAAAGTGTTCTAGGCCTTGACTGTCGCAAGGGGTCATATCGAGTGACCGGACTGCCGATACTAAAAATAATTGGATAAAGGTCAGACATTCGTGTTGGAAAAATATAAGTGTACCTACCAAATTAAATATGTTGACTTTTTGCTGCATTGCTGATAATTGACTGTTTGTGCATGTAAGTAGTGAGAGGTGGCGATTAGCCTCGGCAGTAAATCTAATAGCGATACGAATTCAATGTAATATCTATATATATATTTACGCTAACTTCCTTGCGGGGTAGGCAATGTGAATATTTAATTTATTTTTTTCAATGTCAATGAAATATTTTTTATGTAAATTGTTTGTTATAATCTAGGAGGAGTTAATAATTAATGTACATAAAAAATCACAGTTGCACTGGACGACTTTCCTTTTTCGCGTCCTAACCAAAGAGTACTAAAAGAATTCTATTATTACGACTCCACTGTCTTTCCGTCTGTGTGTCCGTCCGTCTGTCACATGACTGCGTCTTTTGAATCGTAATAGGTAGAGAGAGTGTATATTATTATGGCCGCTATAATAACAGATAATAAAATTAAATAAAGTTGAAAATTAAGGGAAGGGACACGGGTTTTTCAGCGTATTTTCTACACAGCGGTACATATACAACGCACGCACAGGACAAACATTTGTGTGCATGAACATGTCTGTTTGTCTTGGTCTGGGTATTTTCTATGTATAATAAGTATGTATTTACAAAAACAAAAATGTATTTACGTATGTTTATCAGTTGTCTAGTATCCCATAACACAAGCTTCGCTTACTTTGGGGCTAGATGGCGCTGTGTAATTTGTCCAACAATATTTATTTATTTTATTTTATGTGATGTAACGTGGTAACCTTTGAACACGTGTAATATAGCAACAATCGTTTGCGCGTTACCATTCCTGTTGCTACCACAACTCCTTAGGAACTTACTGGTGACCTCACTCACTTGCAGCAATGTAAAAACCCTTTAAAGAGTTGTTATTTGGTTGCGGTGTTCTATGAGGCACTTCCCCAGTAGAACACTGAACCGCCCTATAACTTTACTTCTAATTGAGTTTTTTTCGCCCGATACGTTAAATATATGAAAACTCCTCTCCACCTCAATGGAGTCTCAGCCTAACTGAATCTAACGGAAGCAATTATTTTATACCTTTTAGTGCATTTTTCCATAGTAAATGTTTTTAGAGTCAGTGTTTTTGTTAAAAAAATATTTGAAAGATCATCAACAACTGTGGAACTAAATTTGTTTAATTGGATTTCCTTTCACAAACAAACTCAGTAAAGCAGTTAAAGATACTTCCGACTCAAATCAAGTCAAACTCGCTCTTGAGTTTAGGTTTAGGTTAGGTTTGTATCTGGTTTGAATCGGGATTTAGTCAGATTAAGATGTTGATGGAGAAACATAAAATTTCTAACAGTGCAGTTTCATAAACAAACAAATTATGCGGCTTGAGTACGGAGCCCTCGGTGCGCGAGATCGACTCCCACTTTGTTCATACGTTTTGATTATTACAACGAAATTTTTTGTTTTATTTTGTCAAAAAGGTCTAAAACAAACTTTGCAGTACAAATCATATTTTCGGCTGCAATTTTCCTCGTTTGTTAATATTAGTAATTCTATAAAATGTACTATATCCAATTACACAGTTTGCCAGCCACTAAGTACATACATGAAAAGTCAAGTAGGTATGTCATATCCGGCATTTTTCAACAAGGACGTAACAAAAAAGTGTACGAGATACCTAACATTGTTTGTTTTAAAAATATTTATTGTTAATATTCAAGACAGGTACAGCGCGTTCAAGTAGCCCGACTGGGGAAGTACCCCGACCTTACAGAAAATCGCTGCTCAACAGCAAGTCACTAGAGGGTTGTTGTGCTCCTGCGAGTGAGTGAGATTATCAGTAAGCTCCTAACGAGTTGCTGTGTTAGTAGCAGGGTGGTCACGAGCGAGCCATATTTCCTTATTGCAAACGTTTATAGGACACAGTAGCCACTTTATATCAGGTGGGCCGTATGCATGTATGTCTCTCGATGTTGTATAAAGAAATACGAGTATGTATGTAATTTTTGTGTGCTAACAGTGTGAACGTAGGTTTGAATTTGGTTTCACTTCTTCCTAGCATTATCCCTTTTCCTAATCCATTAAGATTGACGGTATCCGCTACCTAAGCCTAAAGATTTGACGAAGATACTGATCTTTACACGAACCGACTGCCGTCAGGATTCCACAACCCAGAGGGAAAATCTTTTTAGGTTAGGTAACAGGTCTTTCGAAATGTATAAATTTCTTTGACTTGCGGGTTTTCTCGTCATGGTTACCTTCACCCCCGAGCAAGTGATAATTACAAATATGTACATAAATTCGAGAACACGAATTTAGTGGTATATGCTAGGATTCAAACCGGGGACCAGTTGGTCAATAGCAAGGTTCTTTATCCACACATTCTGCTTTTGGTTTCAGTTATATTTGGTGATAAGATAAAAAGTTGCTTTAAAAACACTTTTGAAAACAGTTTTTCTCAGTCTTTGTTTCGATAGTACTGTGAGTTGGATTTTTCTCACACGAGTGTTGGCCTTTGGTGATCTTGTCTAATATCGCTGAAGATTTTATGAAGATATGATGAATTAAACTAGAAAGTTATCTACATATAAGTAACATCTTAAAAAAAGTGGTATCCATATACATTGAAGTTTGCGCCAGTAGAGATGAATCAAATATTTAAATAGAAATCTAATCAAGTCGGTTCCACTATATTAAAATATCTCACGTGTATTTACTAGACATAAGACTTTCGCAAATTATTAAAAAAAATATTGTGTATCCTATAGGTATTATAAACAATATGAGAACATTAATTGAGTTTTTTGTAGATTTTATTCTAATAAAAGCGGACTAGTATAGTAGTAGTAAGAAATACCTAAACAAAACATAGGCACGTGCGAAAAGTTTCTATTAATATGTATGTTTTAGTTGATAGTTGAGTATATAAATGTAAATGCGTGTTCGTGCTTACTTTTTCGCGAAAAGCAAGACTCTACGTGTTTTATACGTACAAAAAATACATATCCTAGAGAGATAGGTAGGCTACTTAAAATTGCGATTTCACGCGAGGGAAGCTACGAGAAACTACTAGTACATTCATTGTATATAAATAAGAAAACTTAACTTAGTTCCACAAAATTATTTGCACCATACCTTGTGAAATGTTAGTAGACGATTTAGGTCTTTACGTCTTCGGATAGCGTGCCGAGAAGAATTGCCGGCTGCAACCAGTCGCCGGAGCAGAAGACCGCGATCACTAGAGAGCAGAGTGTATCACGATCGTGCTGCGTTATGGGCACCGAGTGCGCCGGCTTTGCTCACGCTGTCGCCAGCGCAAGCGGCGCGCACGCTTATAACGGACGATGGGCGGCGCGCGCGACCAACGCCGACACGCCCCGCTCCGCGCTCCGCCCCCCTCGCGCCCTTTCCAAATTTGGGATTTGATCAACCAGGTTGAACCTCTTGGAAACTATTCACTGCTATTACACTCTCTTATTAGCTACTTTTTTAAGAGTAGCTACGGTTACACTTGTTGGGTCTGCTACCAGTTTATTACCGTTACCGCGTACTCAGCATGTAGAGCAATGATAGAAATTGCTTTTACAATATTTTGACCCATAGAACTAATTTATAAAGAATACCTAATTCGACTTCATGTCAAAATATTATATCAAGTAAGTTTTGGTTTACTCGATTTAATTTATGACAAAATCGAATCATGTGTCTAATAATAATTTGTTATAATTACTCAAATTCATAAGGAATAAGGTAATGTAGGTACCAATAATTAACATCGCGCCACATTAGACAGATACATACGTTCAAAATTAGTTCGAACACGATTATAACTTTTGCAATGTTACAGATGAGCCATTTTAAGTTCATTTTTCCATTCAATGTCGTTTTGTTCCATTAACAATGCTATAAAAATTTGTATCCTTTTTATGAAATAAACTATGCTCTTTAATTAATTAAAAAATATTTAGTTTTTTTTTGTTGTTAAGGGAGAATTCTAATTATGTCTTTGTCGTATCGAAGGTGCGACATGTAAAACATAAAATGAAAAATAAACATTTTAATTATATTTTTATTTAATTTGAAATATTTCGGTATACTAGAATAATTTAACATACCTACTATTGTCTTAGGTTTTCGCGATTGTTATACATTGAATTAAACAATTTTTAACGCAAGTATCATCAGGAAGTCTTCCTGCGGGCACGGATGATGCAAAGCATTCGAAACGTCAGGTTCAACAAAATAAATATAACACGCGATACTTCCGTTAAAAATTGTTTAATTCAATTTAACATACTATTACTTAAAAATAATAACTATTAAACTACTAGGGAAAAAATAATAAAGTTAAGTGATTTTATTAAGTACCTACCTATAGAGAGATACCTACCTATAAGCAGTAGGCTGAGTAGTGTACACTTAAGCCTTTTTTGACATAATTACCAATCCTAGCATTAAGAGCGCTATTGTCGCTACTTTTCAAACAACTGCATAGAACAAAACGTAAATATTAATGTCGAGGAAAAGGTGGACTGGAGACGCGCAGTCATCGTGCCCTTGTATAAAGGCAAGGGATCACGCATGGACTGCGCCAACTATAGGGCCATCAGTTTGATCAGCTTAGCAGCAAAAGTATATGGAAAAGTGATTGAAAGGAGAATGAGGGTGAAATCCGATGAAATGCTGTGGGACGCACAAGGAGGTTTCCGAAATGGAAGGGGATGTACGGATCAAGTTTTCTCGCTCCGCAATATCGTAGAGAAGCATCTGGCCATAGAAGGAAGGTTTTCTGCGGTTTTGTGGATCTTGAGAAAGCCTTTGATAGGGTTGTGCGAAAGGAACTGTGGGACATATTGCCGAGATATGCGATTGACGGTTCACTGCTCCGTGCTGTGCAGTCCACTTACAAGGATTGCTCAGCATGTGTGCGGATAGACGGTGGCATGTCACCCTGGTTTGATGTCAAAATTGGTGTCAAACAGGGTTGCATGCTATCTGCTAGGCTGTTTATCCTGTATCTCGATAGTTGTCTGCAGAGAATAAGGTCAACGAATGTGGGATTGCGCATGGGTGACCAAGTGGTGAACTGTCTGCTGTATGCAGACGATGCTGTGCTATTAGCAGATACACCATCTAAACTGCAAACACTGGTCACAGCGATGAAAGACGACTGTATGGAGAAAGGCTTACTACTGAATGCGAAGAAAACAAAGATAATGGTATTTGAAAGAGAAGAATCCAGAACTAATGTAAGGATTACGATTGATGATGAAGTGTTGGAACAAGTGGATGAGTTTGTATATCTTGGATGCGCTTTCAGCAGGGATGGAAGGTACACCGCAGATGTGGAAAGACGA
Organism: Pyralis farinalis; assembly: GCA_947507595.1. Taxonomy (NCBI): domain Eukaryota; kingdom Metazoa; phylum Arthropoda; class Insecta; order Lepidoptera; family Pyralidae; genus Pyralis; species Pyralis farinalis. The sequence continues at coordinate 21,829,079 of OX382264.1, read as the reverse complement.
GTGAGTGCTGGGAATAGTGTGAATGGAGCGTTGGGAAAACTTCTTGGCAGTAAAATCCTGAGCCAGAAGGCACAACTCGCTATACACAATGCAGTGTTGGTCCCAACGCTAACTTATGGAAGCGAGAGTTGGGTATGGCAGAAAGAGCATGAAAGTAGAATAAACGCGGTTGAAATGCGAGCACTGCGCAAAATTTGTGGCGTAAGGCTCGTAGACCGTATTCGCAATGATGATGTTAGAAATAGAGTTGGTCTGAAAGAGAGCGTCGGTGTTAAAATAAGAAGAGGCATGCTCCGATGGTTCGGGCATGTAGAAAGAATGCAAGATGAAAGAATGACGAAGCAGATATACAATGCAAAAGTGGAAGGATGTAGGAGCCGGGGAAGGCCAAGACTTACCTACCATGACCAAATTGGTCATGTTCTATCAGAAGGTGATGTCAGGAGCCCTAGAAACCGGCGTGCGTGCATGAGAAGAGCAATGAATGTTAAAGAAGCGAGTGAGATATGTAAGGATCGAGTCACGTGGCGCTCGGTTCTCTCTGCCTACCCCGCAAGGGATTTGGCGTGAAGTTATAGATAGATAGATAGATAGAGGAAAAGGTGGTTTGACTGCGAAATTCACTTGGAATGGTAATGTAACAGCACGCATCTGTGAAGTGCGACGGCTTCGAACGCAATTTCGGACACTTCTTTGAAGTTATTCTATTATTTGTATCACTCTAATGTGGCGCGATGTTAATTATTGTCATATTATCTTGCTCTTTAAGATTTGTTATGTTATGTGACTAGTATTTGCAGTCCAGTCGTGTGATTGCTATTAGCTCGGCATCGTCTGCATAAAGCAGATAATTCATCACTAGGTCCCCCATGCGCAATCCTGCATTCGCAAATCTTATTCTGTTTAGACAATAATTAAGATAAATAATAAACAGGTATGACGATAGTAGAAAACCATGGTTGATACCTATATTGATAGATATAAGTACCTATATTTATCAAACCAGGGCGACAAGCTATCACCTAGTTGCACAGATGCTCTATAATCCTCATAACTGGATTTTACAGCACTCAGTAGGATACCGTCATTTCTGTATCTCGACAATATGCCCCAGATCCTTTCATATAACCCTGTCAAATGCTTTCTCAAGATCCACAAAACCACGGAAAACCTTCTTGTCTGGCGCCAGATGCGTCTTCATGATATTGTGTAGTGACAAATCTTGTAATCCTCTTACATTTCGGTATCCCTCTGAGCGTCCCTCAGCATTCTGTCGAATTTCACCCTTATTCTCATCTCAATTGTTTTTTCCATACTCTAGTGCGTGAAATTTGACAATAACAGTTAATAAAAGTAATAGAAACGAATTATGCATACTTAAACGTTAACGACTTAAGTCGGTAGCCCTCGGGCGGCTTGAAAACACTGGCCTCTGCTAATCCGCATTTGAGCAGCGTGGTGGAGTATGCTCTAAACCCCTTCGTTTGAAGGGAGACCCGTATCCCTGCAGTGGGATGAGTAAGGGTTAATGTGGTAAACATTAATGGTTAAAGCAAGTAGTCCCGAAAACCTAATCTATATGCTTTTACATGTTTTCGGCCGACGATAAACCATATCCGAGAAACTGACACTACTCATTCATGACTTGCATGTAGCTCAGAAATACTAGTACATGTTCCGAATTTAGTTTTTTATTTTAGCTTTTTAAATGCGTATTGTTTGAAGAGTTCGAAATAAAAATCTTCAATAACTTACGTACCACCACCACTTCTACCCTAGCTAGTGTTTGTACGCTTCATTACGAGGTATATATTTAGGCGCTACAGATTTTAGTTGTTAAACTACTGCGGATGCTATTCTTCAATTTGTATTAATAATTTTCAATAAATGAAATATTCTAACGACTTATATCTACAACACTCGAGAAAGCCTCTTGGAAAAACGAAACAGCGTATCGCGGAATCTATTGACTATTTAATCTACATTGTTTCTGTTTCATCACAATAAAATTTTGTGTATCCCTTAGATAACGGTCTTACTTACGGACACCCTGTATAATGGCGACAATATCAACAAGACAAAAATATAGACAAATAAAAATATTTCCCTCGTAACCACTTTTTATAAAGAATTAGACTTTATAAAACATTGGTGGTCATGAGATTTTTTTTTTAATTGCTTGATGAAAGATACCAGTCAAATCAATCCGCAAAAATTATCTTAGTCAACCTATATCCAATTACATATTTTGTTTCTTATTCGGTGACAGTTGTAAAAAGCTAGATAAAAGGTACATTTCTGGTAAAATTACATTCATGTGTATGACAAATCCGTTTAGAACATTACACCACACTTCTTCATAAATTCCGAGAGCCACAAAGAGGTGAATGTCACTTAGTGCCCAAGATTGGCAAGTTGTAAGTCTAATAGTGTCAGGTTACTGGATCATATGCTCACGAGTATCAACTTTCGCTTTACTGATTACTGGTGCAATTACTGCAGTGACATTGCAAGGACCCATTACCCATTTAAGGTAACTATTTAAGATTTTTCACGTGCTAATAAAGTACTAGTTATGTCTGTGTGTACACAGCTGTCAGTCTGACTGATATTATCTTTAGTTAGTATGTAAAATAGGTTTTTGTCAGGGGTAGTAAAGAAACCGTGAAAGAAAAAACGTTTCTATCTTTATGGTTTTGATTTTTTATTTCTCATTGAATACTCGCGGGCAGTTAAACACGTCTTACATTTTTAACCAACTTCAAAAAAAGGAGGAGGTTACCAATTCGATGGCATTTTTTTTATAATGTTTCTTACCTCAGAACTCCGTAATTAATAAACCGATTTGATTTTGTTTAATCAATTATAAAATCAATTTAATTTAATATATAAAAATGGAGTTCCTGACTAATTCACTGAGTCATCAACGCCCAGGTCAAACCCTTGAACCCAGAAAGCTGAAATTTTGCACACACGTTACGTTTGTAATTCTCACGAGAGATAAGAAAGGATTTTTTGAAATTTAACCCCTAAGGAGGTGAAAAGGGGATTGACAGTTTGTATGAAGCAGAAATATTATTTAACGTCAGTGACTTAAAACTTTGTACAGATACTCTTTATTAGAATCCAAAAAAAGAAATGTTAGTGTTTTCAAAAATTCCAACTCTTAAAGGGTGTAATGGGGGTCAAAAGTATTTCTTGAACTTAAAGTTGAAGTGTTAAGAAATGGTTTTTTTTTAAAGTGAGCTACTTTGAACTTTGTAAATATACTTCAATCAAGATGTAAATAAGTAATTTCAGCGTTTTTCAAAATTCAACCCCTAAGGGGGTGATAAGGGGATTGACAGTTTGTATAGAGCAGAAATATTATTTAAAGTCAGTGACTTGAAACTTTGTACAGATACTCTTTAGTAGAATCCAAAAAAAGTAATTTCAGCGTTTAAAAAACATCCAACCTTTAAAGGGTGTAATGTGGGTCAAAATATATCTTGAGTTAAAAGTTGAACTGTTAAGAAATTGATTATGTTTTAGCTACTTTAGACTTTGTAAATATACTCTCAATCAAGACGTCAAAAAGTGATTTCAGCGTTTTTCAAAATTCCACCTTTAGGGGGCTGAAAAGGGGGTTGACAGTTTGCTTGGAGTAGAAATATTTTTTGAAGTTAGTGATTTTGTACAGATAGTCTCCAAATTCTGATGAGGTTTAACGCAGACTTTCTCCTCCAAATGTTGCCATATCTAGTCCAGTGGGTTTAAAACTGGACTAGAAGAGGGCCAGTCTTCATACCCGATGAAGTCAATTCCACGGGTGGTCAACCAGTTTTGAGTGCTTTATGCCTTATGAGCTGGTGCAGAGTCCTGTTGGAATATCCAGTGTCTGTTTCTGAACATTGTTTGAGAAAGAGGTTCTACTATGTTTGTTAGGACGGTATTTTGGTAAACCACGGCACTGGTTTTCACATCTGTTTCACAGAAAAACACTTCAGTTAAGCCTGAATATGAGACTCCAAGCCAAACCATGATTGATGGAGGATAGTGCCCTCGCTGGACCCTCGGAATACGCGCGCTCGCTTCTTCACAACTGTTGGCATATCATTTTGTTTATTGTAACTTTCTTCGATGGTAAAAACTTTTTATCCGAAAACAAAATTTCGCGGTATTTTTTCCCGCGTACCGCCGTAACAAAGCGCGGGATCTTTCCATCCTAATTTTTTTAAAACACTCGTTCAAAATATGTTCGGTTGTTGTAGGTGCCACATTGTAATTTGCAGTCTACTGTAATTTTAAGAAACACAGTATCATTAACAAATTCTAATTTGTATTCCCAATGAGAACTTCTGTATTGGGATAAATCACATTTGGCAGGGCTAAATTTGATTCATTTGTTTTAGCAAAAGAATATTACCGAGTTTAGCAAAAGATTATTACATGTCAATCAGTTTAGAATGACAGACATAACATCATTTACATCGACAATATTTTCACACCGGCGGCGGCAGCCACATTGAAAATTAGAATGATATCATCAGCAAATGGTATCGCCTAATGGATAAGGAAACGGGATATCGCCAAGAAAAAAAAATTTAACTCTACCATTGGAAGTACGAGCGAATAAGAGAGTAGATATTGCAATTACAATCTTGCAAGCTGTAACTTAACGACATTAGTCACCTGGCATTGTCAAAGGCTCTTAATATTTCTAAGACTATACCTACAACATATTTGCTCTCTGTTCTGGGGACTGCGAGCGCCGCGTCAACAGTGTACTTGCCGATGGTGATGCCTGTGATGCCGTATCGATTAGATTATTATGCATTGGATGGATAGGATTGACGTAGGTCAATGTGACTGGTACTATCTTATTGGTTTGGTTCTTTACGGAAGTCATAAAGATTAATAGTAAAATTATGATCCAGTCCCTAACCATGGCATTATGGCCATTTTCTTCCTATGGGTTCCAATTACCCGCATGAAAGATACATATTTCACACTCTAGAAGACCGTCTGTGGTCTAGCAACAATGCTCATATTTAGGGACGTTCCTGTACCCAGATCCAACTTTATTAAACCTTATATACTCCTATTTGATGAGAAAATATCACAAACGGCAATTCCTTCAAATCCTTTGTAATGAAGCACTTGGTCAGAACTCCTGATATCATGAGCTAGTAGTATATTTTGTGTCAAATTCGTATTCGTATATTTATTTATTGCGCGCAGATATTAATACCTTACCTATCCATAATAAAATAGATGCCGACCTTACTCTGCATAATTACCTTATTATCTGCATATATATAATGACATAAAATTTCACAATATTATCTCCTCTTCAGTGTCTTCTCTCTTCTATTTCTAAATGAAGTTCTGTTTATGCCGTCATTCTATGTTTTTGCAACAATTCCCCCTCTTCACATATTATACAATGGCAAAATTCATATGCCATTTCTAGGTGGGGGTTCGAAACCTTGACTTCTTGAATAAAATAGACTTTATAAAATATTATAATGACGTAGAGTTTGCTTGTAGCGATGTAGGAAGTAATCTTAGGAATTCATGATACGATTCTGAAAATTCTTTCACAAACAAGAAGCTATGTGAGCTTTAAGTAGAAGGATTCTTACGCGAAAAGTTGATCTATTCATTCGAACGTAATGAGTACCTACCTAATACTATTTATTACCTAGTATACATACACACTTAGGTACTTGTTTGAAACGTAAGTTTCATTAAAAGGAACAATTTTACTTTTAATGTGACATATTTTATATTCAAACAAAAATCTTTTGTTAACTTTTAACTAAAACGTGCGAATAAAAGTCATTGTATGTCGTAAATGATGGCAGTTCCTATATTCAGCAAAACGTAGCTCCATCCTAAAGTTATTCCGTTTCCTAACCCATTAGGGATTAGAATACGCTACCTAAGCCTCAGGATATAGCGAAGATACTGATTTTACATGGAGCGACTGCCTATCAGACCTTCTTTAGAAGCAGTTAGCGGGCGCGAACCGGTGGTGATACGACCGCAGCGAACGTACGTTGCTGCGATCAACGATGCTTGTAGCTGATTAAATAATTGCCTCATTGTAAAAAAACTATACATAATTGTAATGCTCAGAAAATGTTGAGTATCTGCAAAGCTATAGATCTTTTTAGGGTTCCGTACCCAAAGGGTAAAACGGAACCCTATTACTGAGGCTCCGCTGTCCGTCCGTCCGTCCGTCCGTCCGTCCGTCCGTCCGTCCGTCTGTCACCAGGCTGTATCTCATGAACCGTGATAGTTAGACAGTTGAAATTTTCACAGATGATGTATTTCTGTTGCCGCTATAACAACAAATACTAAAAAATTGAATAAAATAAATATTTAAGGGGGCTCCCATACAACAAACGTGTTTTTTTTTTTGCCGTTTTTATAGATAATGGTACGGAACCCTTCGTGTGCGAATCCAACTCGCACTTGGCCGATTTTTAAAAATCGCGGCTTAAACACGAAGCCCACGGTTTGCGCAGAATTTATTTTCCATTTTTAAATATATAAAAGCTCATTTTAAGGAAATTTATTCCCTTTTTTATTAATACCATTAAAGCTCTGGAGAAAAGCCAGAAAGTTATCCATATCGAAAGTTTGACACTCGGTCGTAGAATAAAATCTTCAGTTTTCGTTCATACTTTCGTTTTTCAGTGTATAATTTAACTGTATAATTTAGCTTTCCCATTTTGATGAGCAGATTCTTACTTACATTTAATCATGATTTAATGTTTTGTCAGTCATTTAATAAATAAAACACAATGTAATCGAGTGGTCAGCAATGGTTAGGTAGGTACTTGAATACCAATGCTCGTGGGTTTGAATGGGTTTGATTCCCACACTGGATAAACATTTGTGCAATAACATCAAACAGTTGTTTTAGTCTCGGTGTTCTAAGAGAGGTAGAGCGTATCAAAGCAGCCCGACTGGGGAAATACTTCCACCACACAAAAAAACCGCGGCCAAATAACAACTCCCTGGAAGGTTATTACGTTCTTCCGAGTGAATGAGCTTACCGGTAAGCTTCTAAAAAATTGCAGTGTTGGCAGTAGGGGTGGCAACGCGCGAGTAATACTTCTTATATTACAAGCGTTCATAGGCTATGGTTAGCTTATAGCAATTGGGTTGGATAAAAAATATAAAACAAATTTCCATGAAATTGATATTTTTACTTTAAACATTATGACCACTTATAATATTATATTCCATCCACCTTAGGGTTGTTCGTAATCACTACATCACTGTCCCTTCATCCCTTTCTCTTGAACCTCGGGTACCTACTAATTGCGAGGGATCACTTTTATAATTATAATGTATGACTTGAACTCAAGGCGAGCCAATTAACTTGTAGCTTTACTTCAAATTTATATTATAAAATAACTCGGTTTGATCAGATTGCCAGCAAAGGTGAAAAATATTCACATGTTTATTGCATGTCGCAGTACCGATTGGTTTACAAATTAAGCAAGTACATAAATGCAAATTATATTACATATGTAAGTATAAAACATTTGAGTTCTGTACATAACATTTTCATTAATCAAATACCTGTTATGTTACAATCGTTTAATGGAATTTATTATGATAATATGTTAACTTCCTTGAGCACTTGAATTAATTGGCAATAATTTAGTAAATGTCATGATGTTTTATTCAATTATTCTTATCATCAAAATATTCTGTGGTATTATGTAGTGTTTTTAGTGTTCCGTACCCAAAGGGTAAAACGGAACCCTATTACTGAGGCTCCGCTGTCCGTCCGTCCGTCCGTCTGTCACCAGCCTGTATCTCATGAACCGTGATAGTAAGACAGTTGAAATTTTCACAGATGATGTATTTCTGTTGCCGCTATAAAAACAAATACTAAAAAATGGAATAAATTAAATATTTAAGGGAGCTCCCATACAACAAACGTGATTTTTTGCTCATTTTTGCTCGATATTGATAACGGCAACAGGTAGTTGCCGTTATCAACGCTTGAAATATTCACAGAATATTTAGTTATATATTCACTTTAAGAACAAGTAATTAAATTTTAATAAAACAGATATTTAAGGGGGGCTTCCATACAACAAACGTGATGTTTTTTGCCGTTTTCATAGATAATGGTAAGGAACCCTTCGTGTGCGAGTCCGACTCGCACTTGGCCGATTTTTTATTAAATAATCTTTTAAATGTTTCTGGAAGGCTGTAAAGTTTTCTAATTCTTTAATGAAATTAGGGATATGATTATATATTTTAACTGACAGTGACTTTTGCGCGGATGAAAATAATTTTAGATCTCAGAAAGTAACTTGTAATTTTATTCGGGTAACGGTTATTTCGCCTGATTAATTTTAATGGGAAATATGGGTTCATATGGTTTTTGACGAACTTACAGGCTTTAAATATATAGATAGACTATACATTTTTGACGATTGTATAATCTATAAGCGACATCCCTACGTGTTTAGGCTATTATCCTTCGCTCAGGGGTCGAGTCGGCCTACTTATTTGATTTTACTATGGTATTACGAAAAAAAAAGTTTTTATGTATAAGAGACTGGCCGGTTATAATCTATTTTGAAAATATGACTGTTATAAACAGTCATATTTTCAGAAAACATAATTCCCATTTCAAAATTTCCCTCCACATTTTTGCGAGCTTATTTAAATTATCGTGTCACATTGAAAAATGGATCTGCGCTGTATCGTTGGCATAATGAATTCATGCACGGTCGACTAACTTTGGGGGATGAAGAAAGAAGTGGTCGCCTTTAACTGCTGTTACGGAAGAAAACGTGCTAGCAGTGAAAAATTTAATCCAAGACAATAGGCGAGTTACGTATACAGGAAATTCAGCACATACTGCAGCTTGGATCGGGAAGCCTTCACGAGATTCTACAATTTTACCTTCGCGTGAGGAGGATATTTTCACACTGGGTGCCGCACAACCTCACCGTTCGCGCTGCTCAGAAGCAGGCCCGGGCGGAATGGTGCCATGATATGATAAACAAATTTGAAGCAGGCTCGTCTCGGCGTGTTTACGACATCATTACAGGTGATGAGTCCTGGATTTATCGATACGATCCAAAAACGAAGCTCCAGTCGACAGTTCGCGAGCTTTTTCAATTTGACTGGCTACCTGGTGTCGATTCCTTTACAAAAGTAAAGAAGCATCAACATCGAATGGTATACTACCAAATGCGTGGCAGAAGTTTTCTCTGTTGTGAGCAACAAGCGACCAAACACAGTGCTCCGCCGGCTACTGCTCCACCACGACAACGCGCCCGCGCACACCGCGCTCAATACTAGGGACTTCCTGGACAGCGCGCCGGTCAAACTCCTGGGTCACCCTTCTTACAGTCCTGACTTAGCACCGTGTGGCGTCCTTTTATTCCCGAAAATAAAAAATCAGATCAAAGGGATACAATTTTCGTCGCCGTAAGATGCGCTGTCAGCGTTCGAGCAGGCTGTAAATGAGGTGTCTGCGGCGAACTGAAAAAAGTTTTTCGAAAACTGGTTAACTTTATATAGAGGCTAGTAGAGTGTACTTTGAAAAGATTTAATAAAAAAAATATGCAGTTATTGTCTTAGGTTTTCGCGATTGTTACACATTGAATTAAACAATTTCAATTTCGCTACAAAGCGTTCGAAACGTCAGGTTCAACAAAATAAATAAAATACGCGATACTTCCGTTAAAAATTGTTTAATTCAAAAAATATGTACCTATAGAACGCGTTTTTTATTTTCGCAAACTTTCCGAGTGTCCCACGTAGGTATATACTCGTAGGTATCTGAAGAAACAGACACATACGTACGTAAAAGATACAATGCTCTCCCTCTGTCGTACTAATAAAAGTGTGTGATATTAACTCTCTCACTCTTACAGGGAATGAGAGCGAATCAGTACTCACATGTTGTTGGGATTAATTTTAATAAATGTTCTTTAATTAAATTTTGATGGCAGCAGTTTACCATTGCGCATGAGTGAGATGCGGCAACAATTTCAAAGAGTTATATATACGAGTATATCAAATATTTGGAATAATGTTCATAAACAATGCCCGTCAACATTACAGCCGCAAGAGTATGGGTGGAATAATCCACCAGCAGCTTGCACTTAAATTAGTCATGTGAGCTTGTGCATGTAGCATGTGAGTTCCGTACTACAAATATGCACCAGCACCAGTTGTCGGGAACGGGAATGTCACGCTCTACTGGGACCAATCTATTATCACGGGCAGGACTTGTTGCCAATAAGCCTGATATTGTGATATGATAATAGACCGGGAGACTTACAGTAAAGAGATCTGACGAGCTCGGTGGCGTATTCGTGATTGACGCGACTTTGACACTAACGCTCGTGGGTTCGATTCCCACAAACATTTGTGTGCATGAACATGTCTGTTTGTCTTGGTCTGGATGTTTTAAGACAGGTAGGGCGCATCAAAGCAGTCCGTCTGTGGAAAGTACCTCCACCTCACAGGAAACCGTAGCCAAATAACAACTCCGTAGGGGGTGTGTTGTGTTCCTGCATGTGAGTGAGGTCACCAGTAAGCTCGTAAGTAGCTGAGGAGTTTCTATGGCCTACTCTGATATTTATCATATAGCAGCTCGTTGTTACCACATTCTTGAAATATTGTCAAAACATATTTACGAGTATATTCAATTTCCAAGCTCTATGGTGATAAACTAATGAGACATTATTCGACTTCGATTATTTAGATTTTATTACACACATTCTTTACAATAATTTAACCTCTAACTCTACAAAGACAATTCGAAGCGTCTAAGTTTTAGACGCTTCAAATTGGATTTTTTGATGGAGAAAGTCGGTCGTAGGTTAATAGAAATCCTCATCAGTTCAAGAAGTAGAGCTTCAGAATCTACTTACTTAAGACGACTATCATTAACTTCGAAGTTTAAAACTAAGTTCGATTTGCGGTAGGTACCAATAAACCTGATCTGTCGCCTTTGCCTTAGTCTCTCCGCCGAGGGACTAGCTGGACAAGGTAGGTACTTTAAAAAGTGTGTGGTTCTTACAGAGTGGGCGATGCGCGAATGATACCCCTTGTGTTGTAAGTGTCCATTAGCTGAGATTATTATTAGGCAGTATGTAGGCCTGTTTGGAATGTTACTGGTTTGGAATATTACTTAAATAAGACTCGTTGGTAACATATTATTGTATTGTCATCCTGACCACAGTTGCTACGATAAATCATGATAAATTAATGAAAAGTGGTCTAAATTCTATTCATAGTACCATAAATTAAAAACAGTTTGTTTGACTTGTTTATAAAATTAAAGAAATAATGACAAAAAGGTACTCAAACTACATTATAAATTATACAATGTTGAACTTCTCGCCTATCTCTTCCAATCAAATATGAAATGCTTGAACATGAATTCACTTCATTTCGTCGGTATGGTGCAATTTACGTACAATATACACTTCACATTCAATATAAAATACCTAAACACACTCAGTACGTATATGCGTTAAAAAGTAAATACTAACTTCAAGTATCAGAGGCAGTCATAATGCTTTTACATTTGTAATTTAAAGGATTTGTACGATTGGGATAACTTTACACTCATTGGAGTGCCATCCAGAGAAGTGCGCCATGTTGGAAAAACATTAGGAATTGTATACAGGGATTTCTAAGAATCGTTTCTTGGCCCAAGTTGGGATGGCATAATACGATGTTAAAATAATAACAGTTTTATTATAATCAGTATATTACTAGGCAATACGAATACACTCATCCTTTTTGCATTCGATAAAATTACGTTCACAAATATAGCGTAATTATCTCTCATCAAGCCATAAAAGACATTATAAACGGTACGCTATTGAGAGCACCTGTAATGTAAGTAATCTGGCTGCAATCGGTCGTCGGCGCATTTGAAATACGAGTAATAACTAGTTATCTGCAACCGGCCTTGTGTAAACACTAAGGGATGGAATATCCCGCGAAAGGGGTTCACTGACAGAGAACACGGCTACCAGACGGCGCTACTACGAGTCACTGACTCTAGGCTATTTATACCAGATTCTTTGCAATAATTTGCATTGCTCAATATAGCAGCGCTATTTACAAACAAGGTGACAACTTATTGACGGATGGAGTCTTCACGCTAATGAGAATTAATTGCAATGGAAGTGTGTCGCCTATCGTGTCGAGGTACCTTCGGAGGGACGTTGTGTGCATTTAATTTTGATCAATCGATTTCCCTCTAGGTACCTTGCATCTGTGCTTTAATTTCATTGTTTATTTATAGTTTTAGCTTCTCGATATTTAATTTATATTGACAGAATTGATATATTTCTTAATTATGTCTTTCCTATGCTACGGTTCCGTATCTAAAAGGCAAACCGAACACTATTGTTGACACTCTGCTGTCTGTCCGTCCGTTCGTCAGTATGTACAGGTTTTGAACTCGTTAACGAAATGAGTTATAGAACTGAAATTCTTATATATGTGGTAATATTGACCTAAAACAGAATATTTACTAAGAAAAATGTTTTATTACTTTTTAAGGCGACACCTCGATCGTGAAGCTTTAAAATGGCTCCGCCCAATCACCCCGCGCCCCTCAAGTGACACTCTACGCTCGATTTGTAAAATTTGAAATTAGCGCCTAATAGGTAACCTGGGGTCAACGTATAGTCAATGCAAACGAACAGAAAAGCTACGGAGTCGCGTCACACCTAAAAAAAATTATAATATCAATATTTAATAAAAAATATTGATTTAATTATTATTTAGCTTTATACATACTGAACCAAACATATTTATTTAAGCTAGACGGAAAACAATAGTAATAATAGTAATAAAAAACTACAGAAACGTATTCACTTTTAAAAGTTTATTGAAAGAGAAATCAATGACATCGTTTTATGTTTATATCTTTACAAGTTAACATGTCTCGGTATCTATGTTGTTCTTACTTAGGTCTCGTTCAGTGGCGCCCTCATTGAATAAAAAATCATATCATAGCATAGAAGATAAACATTATGAAATCCTATGTTGCATTTATTACGAAGATAGTAAAGTATTTTTACGTCATTAAACCAACACTCAAAATATTCCACTATCGTTGTTATAAGCAAAAGTGCTAAAAGAGGCCGTTTTTGGCAATTATGCCTATAACAACGAAAGCAAAACATTTCAATTGTTGGTTTAATGACGTAAAAGTACGTTATTGTATTTGTAACACACGCAACACAGGACTTTATAATGTTTATCTTCCACGCTATGATACGATATTTTATTCCTTGAGGCGCCACTGGATGGCATGTATCCCCCTTAAGAAGAATGAAACACCAGCTACATAATACAACATTGTTTATCGAGAGGCTAAAGCGGGCCATTTGTTGATTCGGGCACATATGTTCGAGTGTCATAATGGCTGATAGCGCCGAGTAAACACAGGATTTTTTTATTTCGAATAAATAAGAGAAATAAAATTATCAGATTGAATTAGAGAAAGTATTCCCGCTATTACTACTAGTTTTTATATAATTTTCGCAACACATTAACATAATGTGACCTCCAGGATTTTTTTTCTTTACAAAGAAATTAAGGGCTATAACTTATAACACACACTTTAGCCCCTCTACGTTATACCTTTAATGCTATTTTTTTAGAGCACGAAGAGTAAACATTTTATTACAAGCTTTTAGCAACTTTTAGTGCATAAAATGGTATACGGCATCTACACAACTTTCACGCGTCATACCTAACATCGACGAATATATCATTCAGGTATCTACTGAAAGATTGCGTACCTAAATGATAAAGAAATTGTATATTTTGATCATTAAATGTAAATTTAACCTTTACCAAAAATTTATCAAGCACTTGGAATCCAATCAGCGAAATGTGAAAAAAACACAACCAATATTTTAGGGTATCCTTCGAAAGAATAAATTATAATGATTAATTTCATCTAATGATATAGATTTATAAATTTATGGAAAATATTTAGATTTAACATTCAATTATCACTAAGATTTTAAAAATTGCTGTTTTTGACCCTAACCGTTATGTAGCTAAATAAATTGATAAAATTATAATTTATAAAATTAATTTTTATTCCTTGAGCCTCTTTAATAAGCACAAATCTTGATTTGGTGCCTTCACCACCAGACTACATTCAAGCTATTTCACGTAATATATATAACCGCTATGAATAAACAAACGTCTTGAAGTACTCGTTTATCCTTGGCGCTAATTTTGGATTGGGATTGCAACAAACATATTTTTAAAGAGTAAATAGCTCTAGCCATCCACCTTGCTTGATGCATCGCTAGGATCCAGGAGGTCTGATTTTAATTTTTTTCCTCCTAGGAATATAATGAATAGTTCAATTACTTCCCGATAATCGTCACGTACAATGTTTTTTTGTAATTCTTGATTATAAAATATCAACAATTCTTTTATTATTGTATTACCAAAATGTTGTGTGACAATATCGGTGTACGATTGAATAGCAGCAGGATTAATAGTTTTCCAGTCGTCTCTAAATTTTTTGAACATTGGGATATCAGGGCTGCTTGTGACTTGGTGGATTTTTGATTCGATTTGACACAGCTTTACCTTGATCCTGGCCGGAAGAGCTCTCTAGTTTGGGTACAGCCAGAAGTTGATCATTTTCTCTAAATGAAATTAAAATTGGCAGGCGTTCTTCTTTAGGGCTTCTCACGTCCAGACCAGGTAACAATTTCCCATTCCAGTAAACGGTCACCATTTTAGACATATTATTTTGAAAATCTGATTTTATAGATTCCGCTCTATCTTTTCTACTCTGAGTGCTAATGCGTTGATAGACGATTTGTTTATCGGTAAATCATCACAGCTAAAATCTAGTGCTTCTACTACAGCCCGGTGTATATAGACAGAATCCCTTATGCTTAATTGAGATCTATCTAAATCTGCAACTAACATAGGCGTGATAAAGTCTTCCTTCCTCGTAACACATTTGGTCATGTCTTTTTTTCTCTTCTTTTAATTTTCTCTGTTTGGTCCTTTCTTCTTTTTCGGCTAACTTTTTTTTGTGCGCCTGCTAAACATCCTGAATTATTTATATAAATATTTTGTCTTCTTCTATTGTAATCCGTTCTAAAGCATCAGCGTGTGCTATATCGAATAAACTATCTAAATTATTTTGAAAGTCCTCATGGCGCTTGTAAACATCTTGTATTTTTTTGGAAATTTTTTGCAACTCCCTCCTGGTGAAGATCCACAAGTTATTTTACACAGTTAGGTATAGCTCTGGTAGGGATCCTAGCTTTTTCCCTAAATATGATACACTCTCGAATGACTAGGTATGCGCTTTCACTAACAGTCAATTTAACTTCGCGAATTTTATAAAAAAGTACAGGAAGAACATGACGGTTAGACTGTTTTTGCGCCTATTATTTGATAATTTACGTCTCCAACTAAGAAAATACTTGATTTATTGCTTCTCAATTCCAGTGCCATCTTATAAAAGTTAAAACATTACGTATTAATCACTAGAATAACTGACATTCAAAATTAATAGACGGTTAGGTAATTATGACGAAGTTAACGATGCTCTCACTAAAGTTATTCTTTGGTTTAGTGTTAATAATCTGCTTTTAAATGATAAAAAGACTAAAGTAATTAAGTTCTCAACACCTAATGTAAGACAGGTGGCTACCAATGTACGCGTTAATGGAACTAATTTAGCCTCTGTGGCGACAACTGTGTTCTTGGGTATAACAATTGACTCCAGACTACAAAGGGGCCCACAAATTGAAAAATTATCAGCAAAACTAAGTTCTGCAGCTTATGCAGTGAAAACTATTAGACGGCTCACTGATATTGATACGGCTAGAATAGTTTATTTCAGCTACTTTCATAGTATTATGTCATATGGAATTCTTCTTTGGGGTAACTCCGCGGATATTAACACCATCTTTTTATTGCAAAAGAGAGCCATAAGAGCTATCTACAAACTTGGTCCCCGGGAGAGCCTTAGAGAAAAATTCAAAGAAATAAATATTTTAACAGTCGCATCGCAATATATCTATGAAAATCTTTTGTACGTCCATAAAAACATAGACTCATTTTGTAAAAAGAGTGATAGTCATAGCATAAATACTAGATATAAGCATAATCTTGTGTTATATGCAAGCCGTCTCCACAAAACAAGTAATTATTTTATGGGGCAATGTATACGGTTCTATAACAAACTTCCCAGCAATATAAGAGATTTGTCAATAAACAAATTTAAAACTACTATTAAAGCCAAATTGTGTAGCAGGGCATATTATAAAGTATCTGACTATATTAATGATAAAAATGCCTGGGAGTGAGTCGATCCAATTATAATGTAATTAACAAAATATGTAAATTTGTTTGGATACCAAAAGAGGGATGCCTGAGTTTTTTGGCAGTATTTTTATCAGTGCTCACCTAGTCATAAACTGCACGGTAGGGAAAAAAATTGTGACGATTCTAAACAAACCATTTTTACGGAATAAAAAGATTTTGACTTTGAATTTGAACAAATGAATACCGCGAGTACGTGCGGCACTGCCGCGCAACTTGTATGAACATGTTTCGATGTAATTCGGCACGGATTATCGTAATCCAAATAAGTTAAAAATTAATTTCCGAGTGTTTTAAAAGCAAATGAACAAAACTAAGACATATGCGTTAGAAAATAAAAACTTTGAAAAATAAGGGACACCCTAATATACATATATACAAATAGATTTTATAATCTATTCATATTTAAAAAAAACATGTGATAAATGATTTTCTTGCTGTTTCGTAACTTTAACTTCAGTATAATGACATTTATTGTATTTTACTTATGTATACTCTGTGTTTTGTATTGTTGTACGTTTCCTTGTTATTTATTAAACTCTTAAGAAGAAAGAACCAGGACCATCTCTGATGTTGCAAAATAAATCTAATCCGTACAATAGTTCAATACTAACCACAATGTATTGAATAGATGATTTTTTTGTGTTTTCAGTGTTGGTTCATAGTAAATATTATTTGTTTTCACGAGTACCATGGGTATAAGTATACTATCTATCTATATCTTCACGCTAAATCCCTCGTGAGCGCCACATGACTCGGTACTTACACACCTCACTCGCTTCTTTAACATGAAACATACCGAGTTTTTTTAAAAACTATCAAAATATACTATTTTACTAGTAATTATTTTAATATAAAAAAAAAAAAAAAAAAACCTCCACTGGTTTTCTATCTTCTGATTGGATAAATTTCCAACGTAAACTAACCTTCACCTACGTACAATGTCTAAGTCGGAGTTCGGTGAGCTTATAATGGTTACTATGAGTTTGTCGTCCCGTATGACACTTACGTTAAAGTAGCATATAAATCGAGTAGTGATTCTTCTAGTGGAATATGTTTATTTAGTAAGTTTCTCCTAAAAAACAAAACAGCAAAAATATTCTATTTTATAAGTTTTTATTTTAATACAAAGAAATAAAGAGTCTCCACTGGTTGCTATGTGCTGAGAGCGCGAACCTTATTGGTATAAATTTCCAACGTAACCTGACCTCCACCGACGTACAACTTCTAAGTCGGAGTTCGGTCAGATTATAATGGACATAATAGGAGTTTGACGTCCTATATAGGTACGCGGTCAGCCTGCGGATAATGTATACCAATTATCAAATGTTACTGTTTATTCCTGCAAAAAATAACTCTTATTTAATGCAGTTTTATATAGAGTTATTAAGTAAGCAAAATTAAAAAAAAGTTTGAAGAGGAATTAAATAGCTTGGGCCAACCATACCTAGGAACTGTTCTAAAAACTAGAAATATGTCTACACAATGTTATTATAATATGTTTAATGAATATAATAATTAAAAAAAATAAATACCTTGTCTTGTTCGCCTCCGCCATTCTACGAACATTTTCTTTGTATTTTTATTCTATATATTTTCTTTTTAGTGTTCCCCATTATTACAACAGTATAATAAATATATATAAACCTATAATATTATTTACTACTTATATCTAATAATAATACACTTACGCTAAATACTATAATATTGAATATTTACAACTATTAATTATAAAAACTTCGGTGTCGCGATGTTAATGGAGCGAGCTCGAGCAGACAGTCGACATAGGTCTCACCTCGAAGCAGGCTGCAGCCGGACTGGCTGGATGTAGTTAGTCAACGCGTTTATAATCCTCATTACCGCACAATAAGGTCGAAAACACGTAGCACCCAAGACGAATGTGATCGCTTAGAAATTGTCAGAAACTTAAAATATTTTTAAAAAATTTCATGTTTCACTTATCAAAATATGCAGCAACCATATTATAAACATAGATATTAGATTTAAGTAATTTTGAAGCGTATAAACAGAACAACTTCGTTGTAATTTCAAAAATAATGAATTTCAGGAGGTGTTTTCGAAAGTAATTATTATCGAATAAATTTTACACAATCGCGTATTTGAGCAAGCAAATTCAAGATAAAGAAATGAAGTTATTTATATTAAAATCTTAGATCCGTCAGTTTAGTCATTAGCCTATACTATTCGATGAAAGTTGGTCTAATTTTTCGATGTGTCGCCTTAAGGAGACACATAAAATATCACCAGTGAGTATATGAGGTGATACGTTTCTGAACTGCCCGAGGGTTTGTGCAAATGGGTTGCTAGTTTCTTGTTCAGCAGATGCCTAAAACCGTGGACTGTAGTTGCTCCGATTGCATGAATATCCATGCTGGCGTTCTACATGGCTCTACACTGTACTCGATGCTGTTTCTTCTATATATCAATAATAAATTGATGACATTCATTGTTGCAGACATTAATTGAATTGAGCACCAGTAGCGTCTCTCGCTCCATGGTGGAGGAAAGCCTCGAGAAACTTGTGCCTTTTTTATTAAATTGAGGGTATTTTGGCTAAAGTACGGGTGAACGGTTGAACTTGGACTAATTCACCGCAAAGAAAACCTCATTCACAGCAAAAAGGGTCCCTCAATTTCGGAACACACCTCTTGCCATCGCCAAGAGCATTGAGATTTTCTGTGAGGAGATAACGAAGTCACCTCGAGGAGAAAGTCAAGCTGGCGTCCAAGATACTTGATGTGATCAACAGATAAAAGCGGTACTTAGCAAAAAAAGGCTCGAGACAAAGACAAGTCTTAATGACATGGAGCATTGTAGTCACCTTTGGGTGGGAGCACATGAATACAGTTAGGACCTTGTGTCTCGGTTCAGAGCCGAGCTGTGAGAATCGTCGCGATCAGAAGCTTACCTAAAGGTATACTAAAGTATAGAACCCTTAAGTTTAAGGCGAGTATAACTCACAGCCGAGGTTTGATGCCCATGGTACTATAACATGGGGAAAATTCCAGAAAGACGTGAAGAAGTTTTTACGAAAGAATGAGATACATGGTGTCGCAAATGTCCATAGGCTACGGTAAGTGCTTACCATTAAGCAGGCTGTATGTTTATTTGTCACCTTAATGGTGTAAAAAAAACTAGTTAGGAATTTACAATGTATGTATACTATGCCACATATTCTGTATTTAAACAACAAATACTGAAAACCGTGATTCATAATGTCGTTTTATTTTACGGTAGTAGTGAACCCTTGTTGTGCGAGTTGAACTCACACTTGGCTGGTTTTTATTGGTTATGGACTGTAATCATATGCAGTCTCCGGAGCGGCGGTAAATCAGGTCAGGCTCGCCTAACGTTGTTTACACATGCTTCCGTTATCATCCTTGTCTGTTCCACAATTTAATTGATGTCGATAAGCTTGAAAGCTGTCAGTTCGGCTGGCCTGGCGCTGCCGTGGCGCCTCCAGACGTGTACGGGATTGTCGATCTATTTATAGCCTCTACATTATCGTGTTACTATTAATGGATAATGTGTCTTCATAATAATTTATCGAAGCAAATTTAATAGTGAACATAAGTCGATATAATATTTAAAAACTTCAGAATGCACCTATGTACTCATATTTAATGTTACTTCTACAAAAAATACAAAATATGTTTTAGTTTAACTTTTTTGAACAATTGAATTTTGTATACTTATTATAATTGGGAACGGGTATGCATTTGTATTACATAGGTACCTACATATGTACTATGCCATAGATACCTGTAGAGAACAACATTATGACATCCGTTCATTGCATCACCTCTGAAGATGACCTGGACCTTCATTACTAACAACATTACGTCTGTTATCATCCGACTATCAACCATTGCCCTAATTCTGTTGTTTCAAATTGGTACGACTGTGATTTACAGAATAGGTAGTAAGTACTTAAAATGCATAACATGATTGATGTTCATAAACTAGAACGTGACAAGGCCAGACTGTTTTGTTAATTTATGAACAATGAGTAAACAACTCCTCATTAAAAGCAACTAAGTGACAGAAATAGACCCCCGTTCCGCCCTCTGATTCAGAATGATTGATCCTTTGTATTAGTGGAAAATGTATATATCTACTACGACGTCTGCATTTGTATTTACATGTCTAATTAAGATGTTCTATTTCCTTAAAGCCTGTGTTGTGCAAATGAAATTTATTTCATTAACTATTTTTAAATAAGTAAACGTAAATATTTTTGATAACATTGTAAATTTATAGGCATGTTGTTTTATCTGTCATATAGCTATCGAACTATACTGCATTTCCCTTGCAACCGACGACGCATGTACGTCTTTGTTTTGATGTAGGTACTTTCTCACAACGCCTTCCTTTCATATTATTTTAAGAGCTCCATTTCAGTATTGTATTCGTCCATGCGCTATAAAAACATTCGCACGAAAGTCATTTGCTGTGGAGCTACTAACTTTAACTTGAAAAGGGACGAGTACGTATGCCTTTTCCCGATTCCAATAACTATAAAATGTAGCATGCTCTTTGGAACTCTGACAGTTTGTAACTAGTAAATTACAGTACTACCCAGGTTTTGTAAGTCAATGAACGCAGCAACTCAAATGAGTCGCTGCCGTGCAGTCGTCAGTTTACGATGTTATGACTGGAAATTTTGTACGCCGCACGTGATGGGCGCTAAAACACTAACATACATGACGCCATTTGTGCGTATCACGTAAGTTTTTACTATATAGCTAATTTTATGACGACGTAATCATCGTAATGCCACGCGAGTAATTGTGACATCAAATTGCAGGCGTTGAGTGCAGCACGTCGTGGGCAGAACAACAGGCAATAAAATATTCATCTGTCAAACGTCGACGTGGGACCCTATGCGATGAGAACCGTACGAGACTGTATTGAATCTTGTGTCTGTAGTCCTATTGTGCAATGTGTTATGTAACTGTTTATTATTAATATCGATTCTTTGATGACTCGGTGACGGGAAAACCGCGTAATACTACACGCATTTACCCACACTAGTGGCTAACATTTAAACGCAGTGTCGCAAAACGTAATTACTAACTTAGTAGTTACCAGGACGTTTCACTTATAAATTGCAGATATAGGTATGCTTATTCATTATATAAGCAGTTAGATGAATGTAGCTCTCATTCAATCTGAAATATAATATAAAGCAAAGATTACCAATAAAAAGTATTGGTTACTGTTTGGTGGTCTCTTCATGGCGTTATTCACTATAGCTTTCTCAGGTCTGGTCAAACAATAACAGCAGATGTTAACTGTGCCGAACTTCGAATAATGATGGCGAAACTGGCAGTAAAACAGCTCCGATTCGGATTATTGTTCCATGATAACGCAAGATCTCACACTGCACGAGAAACCGATGTAACTCTACAGGAGCTGCAGTTAGATACCATACGTCGTCTTCCGTACTCGCCACACCTTGCTACAACTGACTATCATATTTTCGTGAATTGGTCAATTTTCTACATGGTAAAAAAATTTTCTTCTTCCCAGGAGGCAGTACAAAATGCTTTCGCACAGTTTGTCGAATCCAGATTCCTAGAGTTCTATCGCAAAGGCATAAATAAACTTCGGATTAGATGGCAGCAATGTCTATACATTTATCTATATAATGAGGGTAAATATTTTGATTAAATAAATATGTTAGGTACATCTTAGAAAAAAATGAGTTGCAATTTTTCAGTACAAATCGGCAACTTCATACTTTAAGCCCCATAATTGACAACATCTAGTAGTTCTATGCTAATTATATATATATATATATATACATATATCTTCACGCCAGGCCCCTTGCGGGGTAGGCAGAAAGAACCGAGCGTCATAAGACGCGGTCCTTTCACACTTCACTCGCTTCTTTCACATGCATAGCTCTTTTCATGCACGCTCGCCGGTTCCTAAGGCTCCTGACATCAGCTTCTGATAAAACACGACCAATTTGGTCATGGTAGGTTAGTCTTGGTCTTCCTCGGCTCCTACATCCTTCCACTTTCGCATTGTATATCTGTTTCGTGATTCTTTCATCTTGCATTCTTTCTACATGTCCGAACCAACGGAGCATGCCCTTTCTTATCTTAACACCGACATATATATATATATATATATATATGGCTAAAAAGTAAAAAGAAATTTCAGTTTCAGTCATACATTGCAAAAGTGAGTGAGATAGACTTCACAAAAGACCACAGGCAATAATATCAATAATCAGCCTCTTATTTGGTTGTGTTTCTGTATAAGTCAATATTCAGTATAGAACTTCACTCAGTCAGTATAAAACCTTAACTTACTACTAGGCTATCATAAATTTTATGATAGCCTAGCTTTGGTTCCTAGTTATCAAGGAACTAACTTACTTGTTTTCCCACTTGTTTGTATATAAAAAAATAGTATAACAGTAGTCTACATCAAAACGTGAGTGCCACATTTGTTGCACATGTTTACACATTCAATTAAGGAATGATCGCTCATACGGCTCGCACTCACGTGTAAATATCATCAGTAACGCGGGCGTAGCGTAGGTCATAACAATTGTAGGTATTCTGTAAGATTACTTATTTTGATATTCCTAGGATATTTATCTGTATTGACAATGTAAAAACAAAACAGTAAACAACCAGATTACTCATTTGGTGACTAGAAACAGTTGTTGTTAGTAAAAATTACTGCACTGCAACACAGTAAATCAAATTAGCACCGCCGTTAATATGATTTGCCATTTGTTGTTGCTTTCAGATAGTTAGTTTACAATGGACCTAATTGAGCATTGGATGAGAAAATAACATAATAGCTAAAGGTAATAAGTACGTATTGCATCGTCGAAGTACCAAAAGGCAAGTGACGGTAGCCTCAGTGGCCATCGTGATATAAATAACCCGCCTCGAGACGTGGTGGCCAGCGGCCGCGGTTGTGCTCCTCGCGACCCGGTTACGCTAATCTTCCACAAGTGTGCTGTACTGACATGCCGATATCCTGTGTTCACACCGGGCGCTCGGAGGAACTTGGCTTCTTTTATAGCCTATGTCCGTAGCAGACGAGTACCTAAATAAAGTGAGAAAGATTGAAGAGTGAGGAATATGTAAGGAAAATCACATCATAGATAAAGGGTTCAAATACTAAAGTTGGCTTCTATGTTAAGAATAATATGAACACTTAGTTGTTTCGTTTGCGCGTATTCTGGTATCCCGTGAGAACAGCTTTTTCTTACTTTATTTCTCTTTTCTTGGCTTCTAAGGTGTATCGTGATGCTCAGTAGCCTAATACCTCAGTAACCTTCGTCAAGAATTGAGATATTAAATGCAAAAAGAATTTTTCAAACCCGACTGGCAGTTCAGAGATTAGCGCGTTGAAACAAACAAATATACTCTTTCGCTTTATATATTAGTAACGGTATGAAATTGCGATTTAATAATTTGTATTCAAATCGTAGTATTATATTTCAGAAGGTTATAATGTACACTGTTTCGATATTATAACGGTATTATATGGCACAAATCAGTGGCGTGCACAGAGATTTTTGACAGGGTAGGCAGAACTTTTTTAAAGCTATTAACTTACCAAAAAATACAGAATGTTGATTTTGGTTACCCAGTCTTGTAGAAATAATGATGTATGTGATCACTTGTTTTTTTTTTCCACCGAAAGATAGTTTTGAAAACGCATCATTTTTTATTTTCCCTACACACACCACATGAACAACTTTCGCAGTGAATATCATCCATATTTATGAACTTTATAACTTTAAAATCTTATTTTGTCTGCTACCAGTCAATCGATTCAAAACAAAAACAATGGCGGCCGTTTTAAAATCAAAATAAAATTTAACATCAATTTTATACGAAAAAAAGAAATGGCAATATCTTTCACTATAATTATATGCAGCAAACTACTTTTTAAAATAGTTACGTAGCAATGTTCGCGACACTTCGGTAATTTACGTTATAGTTCAGCTGAAAAGACATTGTCTATACTATGCGATTGTGTGCGTTAATTGTGTTGTGGGCAATGTATTTACAGGAATGCACACATACGTAAATTTAGACAGAAATAGTTTGTGTCTCTGCCGTTAAAAGCTGCCAATGTGGCGCTAGTGTAGCGTAGCGTCTAGCTGTGATTTGAATATGACTAGCGATCATTTTAATAACTTGCACCGATAGCGATAGATGGAGCTGTTTTTAATTTTTTGTTTTTGATACGAAATATTAGTTAAAAACTATGTTTAAGAATGAAACACAAGTATTTATCAAATTGATTGATTGGCAATGTCTTTTTGCCTATATGGAGTGCACGCCACTGGTACAAATGATATATCAGGTTACAAAACTTTAGAGGAGAGGCAAAACAGGAAAAAGAAAGTGAGATACACCTGAATTATTTGTTCTAAGATCTATCGTAATATTTTGTACGTGGAATCTGATTAGAATTCGTTGGTTTTTTAAGATTCACTTACAAATTATGACTATGTTTAAGAGTACCTACTTACGTTCAATATTTAGTATTTACATCCAAAATATTGAGACAATTGTTTCCACGGCCCCCATGAATTTCTCAGAAATATCAAAGATAACGCCAAACTAGTTAGGCGAATAGTCGAGTGGGGTTTGTGTTACGAGTACTATATAAATTGTGCGGTTGGTTATTTCTTGATTGCGATATTCAACGCCGCTTTCTCAAATTGCAGACTTCAACCAAACCAAGCCGTTGCCTGAACAACTAGACCTCCTAGAGGCCCATCAGCCTCCTCTAATGTCTGGGTGCTATACCGGTAGACGTTGCTAAAATATTCAACAAAGTCTACCTTAATTTATAAGCTATACTAAATTGAAGTACCAGATAAACTCATGCACGTCTTATGAGAATAAATATATATATTTTTTATACTACGTCGGGAGGTATATCCTAGCCTATTAACGCTTGTATCACTCGCGCGATGGCTCCTCTGCTCCTTACACAGCAACTCCTTGGGAGCTTACTGGGGACCTCACTCACAGGAACACAACAACCCTATTGGGAGTTGTTATTTGGCTGCGGTTTTCTGTGAGCTGGAGGTATTTCCCCAGACGACATTCAGACCAAGACAAACAGTCATGTTCATGCACACAAATGTTAGCCTTGTGTGGAAATCGAATCCACGAGCGTTGGTGTCAAAGTCGCGTCATTCGCGACTGAGCCACCGAGCTCGTCAAAATATGCAGATTAACTCGTATAACATCTATGTTTGTACAAATCTGTCGCGATATAACGATGTAATCTCAGTGTGCACCGGGCCGGATCAAATTACGCTCTATAGTTCGGCTGTACTGATCGTACGTTACATGCCGCAGTTGGACTTCGTGCTACGCACCGACACGCGTCGTGCTTATGCACTACACTTCTACAAGGATGACGATGCGCGCATACGAGTGACCGTCTGTTACCCTGCTGGTGTACTCTCCTCGGCGTATTCAATCAGACGATGCACTCAATACGTAGGCCGCTACTTTATTAAGATCTTCAATATTGGTTGATTATGTTGTTGATTGGTTTATAAATGATATGCACTCGGTTTGCTAAAGTTAAAGAAACTTCTTTTATAATATTATAACAAACACCTAAACTAGCCTCCTGTTAGCCGTAAAATGAATTAACTAAATATTTTGATATGAAGCACCTATTGACGCGCCTTGGCAATAAAATCGAACCGTATGCCGCGACGGAAGTTGACATGACGGTCTCTCATACCGTCATGCGTCAATGGAGATTTATTAACTTTAGAGCTTTTTAACCCCAGATTGTACATTTACGAAATAGTACGTAAAATTCTTAAATGACATATTACATATGAGTACATAAATGAAGCGTTTTTTGTACCCTACAAAACATTATCACATAAAAAAGGAAATTCTCGACATTTTTATTAATAAAAACCAAATGAGTCGCCATTAAAAACTCACGACTAAAAATATTGTAAAACTGATATCAACAATTCAGTTATAATTCTAGATGAGTTGTGAATTTGTGTTTGAGTGTGTGTTGTAAGTCATGTATATAAAGTGAGATTAACAAATGATTTACAAACGAAAGATTAGTATATCATTTGTTAATATACCATTTAATTTTAGTAAAATTCTATTTTATTTGTTCATTTGAGGTTAGAAATGTGAATAATTCCTGCGTGAAGAGAGATGGTATTATCGTGATCGTGTGAGCAAGACAGAGTATGAGTTTTTGTGTCTCTATTTGCGTATAGGGTTCTGGTGTCTGCCACCAAAAGTTTTTGTTGTCACGGAATTTTGTTGATAAAAGTGTAAGACCTGCAAATTTCTTTCATTTGTGACATAGAGATTATGTCAAAAGGTGCATTATTATTTATTATTTATTGTACCAGTTTACATAAACATTTTATAAAAACAATATTAATGCATTTTATAAACCACTGAGGTTTGACGCAAATGCAATGATACAATGTAAAATAAGAATACTATAGAATAGTGAGTACTTAACTACAACAATGAGATTCATTGTTGTAGTTAAGTACTTGTAGTGTACCGGGCAAGTACGTTCGAAGACATATATTAGGATATAAGTGAGTAACATAAATAATACATACACATACAATAAGCAACTAAGTATACGGTAAATATGAATTAATTTAATTAAGATTTATTTTATTTCAGATAATAAATAACAATAATCATGTAGTATAAATAGTTTTTACTCAAGTTCTTAAGTGAAATTAAATTGTTTGACTACTTAAATTGTCTAAAAAAATTGAACAGTCATGGTGAATTGCTGTATAATTGTATAACCTATCACCGGCAAGACGCTTGTTTCTTACAATCAATCAATAATGATGTGTTTTCTATTTATTCATTCGATTATTAATTTTAATTCATATTTATAGTCAATTTATTATTAAGTGTCATCTGTAAATAGTGGGATTATAACATGTGGGGTTATAATCCCACTATTTACAGATGACACTTATCTAATAATAAAGCTCCAACACTTGTGTTACTTTACCACATATCGCCCGCCTATTGTTTCAGGTTTAGCAAGGAACCATTTTTGATGGATAAATGGGCAGAGCATAGAGGTGATTTAAATTAGTACCTATTCAACTAGCTACTCTCGGATCTGATCATAACATTTTGATTATAGTTGCTTTCAAGTGAAGAAAAGCAAAATATTCTTAAATAAACATGCAATATCTACACATGTCAGCCACGTAAGTTAAATTAAAAATAATGCCGATCTTTGCCACCCCGGTTTTTAAGTAACAAGTGAATGCATTTACTACTTGTTATTAAAAATTAAATAAGTGACAAAATATTTACAATTCTTAGCAAAACATACACATAATTATCGATCCGTTCATAAAGTATATTATTAATTGATAAACTATTCGTGAAAGTGACAAATACTATATAAAAGCTACATAAAAGTGAAATAATTTCCGAGTGGTATTGTGGGTAAGCAAATTAGTTTCCACCTTGCCACTGACGTCAGCTGAGCTGGCTGCAGGCGAAAGTCGCCTCTGCGCGCAGAGGGTACGATCTGAACCTGCTTGCAACCGCTACCCGCGTGTCATCTGTGTGGGCTGTACGTCATAAGCAAAGATTAAATAATACAGACGGTTCGAACCATAATTTGTCTCTGAGAGTAATCAAGTGTAGATAATCGTAATGATGAAGTGCTACGAGTGTCTTAAAGTTACCTGACCTGAAATGCATTACGTGCACATCTAGTGGATGTGAAAATACGTTCTGTTCACTGTGCATTATTGACGAAGTGCCCGGACTGCAGTGCGGGGACAAAAAAGGTGGAGATAATAGATCGGTAAACATACTTGATCTATCGAATGTGACGCTTAGGTAAAAACAGGACTCCTCGTCTTCCGACACCATCAGAGGTAAAAGCCCTAGTTACCGAAGTTCGTCTGCTAACACAGGAAATCTCATCTCTCAAACAACATCTGAAAGAAGCTACCAACTCACTAACTCGCTGCCATAAGCGTTTGAGTAAGCTCGAGGCTGGCGCAGCTGTCAATAAAACACGCCCAAAATTGGCAGAAAAGAGCGCGATAGAGGTAAGGACGCTAAAATCTACTGCTACAATGCGAGCTTAATGCTCAGGCGCAAGTCTATATACGCAATGAAATAGAAATTTCTGGCGTACCGGAGAATCTCTAATGAGAATCTCCATCACATCAAGCTTTCGGTGGCTCGCAAAATCGGCGTTGAACTGGTAGACATTAACATAGACTGGATTTCCAGAGTAGGCTACCTGATCAGTGAAGATCTAGACATAGGCGGATCTGCTAATACGATTTATTTTAACGAGCGACTTACTAAGCAGAACAGATTGTTATTTCGGGAAGCGCGAGTTCATTCTATAACCAATGGCTACGCATATTGCTGGTGCAGCCAGGGCGTCATCTACATCCGGCAGCGTGAAGGCAAGGCAGCCATACAAATTAGCACCATCGCAATTGTATCTCGGCACCTGACTCAGAAAATAAATAAGACACTTGGTCACCCGTACCTTAATTCTAACATGGCCTGTATTGTTGTCATAATAATATGGTTTTACATTCACATATTACTTGTTAAAAACTTCCTATTTAATGCATATGCTATTTATATATGTATTAATTTTTTCAGTAAATATCCTCACGGTTATCTCTCAGTATATTTATGAGAACATAATGTATGCTCATAAAAATATAGTCATTTTCAAAATTTTGTGACAATCTTAGAACCAGGAATAAATTGCGTACATCGGCTTGCTAAGACTGGTAGTAGACCTTTTATTGTAAATTGTATTCGATTCTATAAGAAATTACCTGAAACAGTTCTGTCCTTGCCTGACAATATGTTCAAAAGGTACATCAAAAATACTCTGTGCAAGAAGGGTTATTATATAATCGATGAATATCTAACTGACAGGGATGTTTGGAAATGATTTAGCACATGTATTAATATACCTTTAATTATACCACTTGATTTCATTATATGTACACTTACATATATTTATTCTAATATATATTAACGATGAAAAAAAAGATCTATATCGGCAAGTTTCTTTGCCAATGGTCATTTTCGAAATGTTGGTAGATTAAAAAAGAGAGATTAAAAGTAAAAAAAAACCATTTAGACACCTTTCTCAACTCAGTATAGATTCATGCTGTTTCAGTTTACTAACACAGATAACAAGTAGCAATCAATTATATGTAACAACGTCTCCCCCTGCGAGACAATTTCGCTTTGCTCATAAAGCCCAAAGATTTAAATTGTGTCCATATGGATCTAGATAACATAGTAACTGATATTGATACTTTTGCAATAAAGTCCCTCGCTATAAATAAACCCGAAAAACCACGATAACAGACAGTTGTTTCCGTATTTTAACATTTGACATCAGACGTTTAAATAAAAAATTTGACCCATTTCTTACATTTATGACCTTGTTCCGATTAAATATTGACGTGATCATACTGATCATATTAACTGAATGCCGAATAAATGATACAACCAACAATAATCACAAAAATTTCAAGTTATGTCGAACACGTCTAGACTAAGCATATAAACCAAAACAGTGGAGTTGCTGTGTATGTCAAGGATACATTAAATGCTGTGGTTACGGAGCCTAATATTGATGATGCGAACTGTATGCAAATTAACATCTCTAACTTTTCAAACAACTATCGCCCTATATCTGTATTAAGTTATTTCTCTAAATTGCTTGAAAAAAGTATTAAAAACGACGTTAATTAACGACTCGTTAATTACATCGAGTCACGGAGTTTACTGTCCGACAGGCAATTTGGTTTCCGACAGGGCAGGTCGACAGAAGATGCAGTCCTAATTCTACTACACAAACTTCCTCAGATTTGGATAATAATAAGTTCTGTATAGGAGTATTCTCGGATCTTGCCAGGGCTTTCGATACTGTTTCCGTTCTAATATTACTTGAAAACCTGGGCGTACGCGGTATTGCTCTTTCGTGGTTCGAAAGCTACTTATTGGAACAGAAGATGTGTGTCTGTGGTGGCAATAAGTCGAGCAATCTCCGTACAGTAAATTTCGGTGTCCCACAGGGAAGTATCCTTGGGCCTACCTTATTTATAATATTCTTGAACACAGTCCATGATATACCGTTGAGAAATGCAGAAGTAATTTGTTACGCGGACCAAACTGCCATAGTTTTCATTGGTCAAATTGGTCAGAAGTTACTGCTTACGCAGAACATGGAATGAGTCTAGCCTCCAATTGCTTACAAAAAAACCTCCTCACCCTGAAAACACAGTAAACTAAGTTTATTTGCTTCCACAAGACTTCAGCTTCCGCCCCACCTACAATTCTGTCTATGATCCAAATTCATAGATAATAATCATAATCATATATTTATTTACAGGTAATGTTGCAGAACAGATGGATTGATAAACATATTAATGCTACTCTGTGCTACTATATTCTACCTTACGGCATGCAAATTTTTATAAATAATAGTAGGATATTAAATCCTACTAATATTGTAAATGCGAAAGTTTGTATGTATGGATGGATGTTTGTTGCTCTTTCACACTTAAACGGCTGAACGGATTTGAATGAAATTTGGCACGTAGGTAGATTATGATCTGGATTAACACATAGGCTACGTTAATTGACTCCACGCGGGCGGAGCCGCGGGCAGCAGCTAGTGTGTTATAAAAAAACAGAATTAAATGTCAGTATTAAGAAATAAGTGAATGTCATGGTCCATAGTACGCATTATGTCATATAATTTACAGGTCACAATTATCTTCTAAGTAATCTTTTATGCTATAGTATGCCTTTTTTATTAGCAGCTTGTATAGTCTTTGCTTAAAGATACTCGTAGTTTGACTAGCACT
Source organism: Pyralis farinalis (assembly GCA_947507595.1). Lineage (NCBI taxonomy): Eukaryota > Metazoa > Arthropoda > Insecta > Lepidoptera > Pyralidae > Pyralis > Pyralis farinalis. The sequence goes on along the minus strand of OX382264.1, from coordinate 21,797,776 downwards.
ATCTCTAATACATTTAGGCAATTTATTATATGTTAAAGGCAATTTATTAGGTATATAGTATTGTCTTAGGTTTTCGCGATTGTTACACATTGAATTAAACAGTTTTTAACGGTAGTATCGCGTGTTTTATTTATTAAGTTGAACCTGACGTTTCGAACGCTTTGCAGCGTCCGTGGTCGCAGGAAGACTGAGGTGATATTTGTCTTACATTAGTTATTCAATTATTACATCTACCGACATGGATGGATTAATTATATATGTTCCGATTCACACAAAAATCGCTCACAGTGTACGAACATTTTTTAGTAGAACCTTGGGTTTGTGACATGATTATTTTTAGGACTCGATCCCAAGCAGGTGGTACTTGCCAACCATCTTCTCTATTGAAATTGGGGTGTTTTCTTATTTCAATAGCCTCGCGCAACATTCTCGGCATGTAGTGATTCTCCTTAGCGAGGATTTGTGGTTTATCGAACCGGATGTAATGGTTTGGCTGGTCCAGTGTATGTTCACATACTGCAGAGTTTTTATCGCGCCTATTCTTCATGTCAGCAATGTGTTCTTTCACACGAGTACCTACGCTTCTCTTTGTTTGCCCTATGTATGATAAACCACATTCGCAGTCTAATTTGTATACTCCTGCATCTTGTAAGGGGATATTAGACTTGATAGGTCTTAGAAATTGACTGATCTTCTTATGGGACTTGAAATAAGTTTTAATTGAAGCTCGCCGTAAGATGGGGGGACTCGACGTTCGCCACCGCCTGGAGCGCCGCCATGGAGTCGCTGAAGATGCCAATACTGGGTCCATCGCAGCTCAAAGCGTACTCGGCCGCCGTGCAGACATCCAGAAGTTCCGCCTGGTAGACGGTACAGTAGGACGACAAAGCAAGTTTGAGGGCCTTGGTTTCGGCGTCGCCGTTCCATATGGATACAGCGGCGCCAACCCGGCCCCCAATCTTGCTGCCGTCCGTAAACATTCGCAGGGCAAAGTTGGAGTGTGCCCTGCATTGTTCCTCGTCCACCAGGCTGCCGAACTCCAAGCTATCTAGCTGCGCAGGATGCGGGGCCTCGGTCTTCGAGGCCATCCGCTCGATCTCCTTGTCCCCGAGCAGCGGATGGGGTAGCCCCCTCTTGGCCTCGTATAAAGAGGCGATTTCGCGCACTCTGAGGTCAAGAGGCAGCACCCCAGCCAGCAGCAGTGCGGAGTTCAGGGAGACTATGCGGTAGGCTCTGCAGATCTTCTGAGCGAAGCCCCGCTGTACGCTATTGAGCTGTTTCTGGATACCCAGCTTATTGACCGCTGAAGCCCATGCGGCGGCAGCGTACAATATCGTAGGCTCCACTACGGCTGAATATATGATCTTCACTACTTCAGGGTTGAGTCCCCAACTGACGCGGGCCGTACGCGCAAGGCGCCGGTATATGGCCACTGCCCTTTTACAGACAGTAGCCACGTGCGCGTTGAACGTCAGACCCGCGTCAATCGTCAACCCCAGCAGTTTGATCTGCCGAGACATGCCAATGTCTATCCCGCCCATGGTAAGGCGCGGGGTATCATACCGAAGTTTGCGCATGATCAGCATAGCGCTGGTCTTTTGCGGCGCAAACTTCAAACGGTTTTTGACACCCCACGCCCTCACATGCTCGAGAGCAGCATTGGCCTGTCTCTCTATATCCAGCGCAGTGTTGCCGTCGAACATCAGCACGACGTCATCGGCGAAGGCCTGACAGTGCACCCCCGCAAGGTCGAGTTGCTGCAGAAGAGGATCCAATAGGAGGTTCCACAAAATCGGTCCTCCTATGGACCCTTGAACGCACCCTTTGGTGGTGGACCGCAAGGTTTCCCCTCCGGCGTACCTAACTCTGACCGTCCTATCGCTGAGATAGCTGTCGATCATTCTCCTCAAGCCCAGAGGACAATTTTCCTCAGCCAGTCGTAGTTTGATTGCCGGCCACCAGGCGTTGTCAAAGGCTCCCTCTATATCCAGCGAGACGAGAGTGAGCATTCTCCTCTCGTCAAGCTTGGCGCGGATGTGCTGCACCAGGTTATAGAGGGAGTCTTCGGTGCCCCTTTGTGGCATAAACCCGTACTGGCGAGTACTAATCCTCGGCAGAATGTGGTGCTTGAGGCGAGCGATCAGCATTTTCTCGTATACCTTGCCCAAAACAGGCAAAAGCCCAATCGGCCTGTACGATTTGGGCAAGGTATACGAGTCTTTGCCTGGTTTCCGAAGGACAGGCTATCGATGTCAACATGAAGTCAGCAGGAGGTTGTCCCGGTGGCGTACTCGGTTACGTGTATGCATCAGATTATTGTCGAATTTGCGACTAGGATGTCGAACTCAGATGCTCGGCCGTGTCGTCGACGATCGATGCAGCCGGCTAGGTCGTCACCAGGCTGTGTCAAGTACAGCGACGTTAACATATAACTAGCGTATTTGTAGCGTTCATTGACATCGAACTCTGTTGGTTCAAGCTATAGATGTTTCCCGGTGGCTGAACCGCCTTTATATGAGTTGGGCTACGTGTGTGTACCAGAATAGTGCTGCATTTGCGGCTATAATATCGATGTTGACGTGAAGCCGGCAGGCAGTCTTCCCAGTAGCGGAACCGTCGTCAGTCGTGCTATGCACCACCTGACAGAAAAATCCTGAGCGGTCGGGGCACCGTAGTATTTAGCATTAGGATATGAAGATCCGGCGAGAATCCTGCCTCTCCTGACGCACTTATGCGATCACTTGCTGACGATTTTGACGCACGGAATCCTAAAAATTATGTGACATAACATTAGAATCCTAATACATTTTTTTTATACTGCTAATGTGGCAAACAAGCATACGGCCTGATGATAAACAGTCACCGTAGCCTATGGACATTTGCAACAGCAGGGGCGACATACTTGCGTTGCCGACCCTCTAAAAACCTCTTCACGCCTTTCTTGAAGAGTCCCATGCTGTCTCTTGGGAAAACCTCGGTTGGGAATTCATTCCACAACTTGAGAGTTCTGGGAAGAAAACTTCTCTGGGACCGCATAGTACGCGACCATTGCGGTTCCAGCGTGTGAGGGCGAACTCCCCGCCGTCGTCGGCGAGCGTTGCGGTTATAAAATAATGCTCTCGGCATCATATCAAACAATGCTTCAGAACATAACCCGTTGTACAATCGGTGGAACAGACAAAGAGAGGAAATCTCTCCTTAAACTTAGGGTTCAATACCGTGTGTAAGCTTAGGATCGTCTACAATTCTCACAGCTCGTCTCTGAACGGAATCACACGGTCCAAGCTTATCCAGGTGCTCCCGCCCAAAGGCGACTGCAGTACTCCATGTGCGGTCTGACTTGAGACTTAGGTATATAACATAAGTTTTTGGACGCCAGCTTGTTATAGGCCAGAATTTTGAACTGGATTGTCAATTGTAATGAAAAGCTTTTGTTCCATCTTGTCCAAGTACAAAAATATTTCAGCCGAACTGGAGAAGTACCTCTCTCTACCTCATAGAAAACTGGAGACAAACAACTCCTTGTGGAAATGTGTTCTTGCAAGTTAGTGAGGTTACCAGTTAGTTCCAGAGAAGATATACGTAGCAGCAGGAGTGGCAACGCACGAGCAACATTTCTGCAATGCAATCGTTCATAGGCTACGGTAACCATTTTACATAAATTGGGCTGTAAGCTTGTATACATCCCGACATTAGCAGCATTTGAGGCACGCCCTGCACACCTGGGTAACGCGGCTAGGGGCATGGCGTAGAGATACTATTTGAGTATTTTGAACATACCTACTCGTACTTGTTTGAATTGTTGAGAATGCTCACTTTTAGTATTCATTTAAATGAGAGAACATAATTTACAACCAGATCTCTCAAAACAATATAATGCGACATCAATTGGAAATACCATTAATATTTGCATTATATTGACTTTTCCCTCTGCTTTCCTTGTTTATGTTTTACGTGACATCCATCTACAAAATTAGTTATACAATACAAACATACCACACACACACCATATATTTTTATATAGAAAATATGTTATATAAAAGAATAAATATTTGATATAACACCACTGCAATTCTATAACGGTAGGGAAAAAGTGATATACGTCTAGTAATTTTGTCCCAAATATTACTCCTAAAATGATAGTTGCAGCTTTTAGTCGTTGTATCTGGAAATACTGTTAACATAGCATATAAGGCAGCTTGATATTATTGGTGATTTTTTTTTTGACCAATCTGGAATTTGGAATTATATTACCTCAAGCGAGGCCACATTTTCCTCTTTTGTCATTTATGACATTAGAGCATAAACTAAAGAAATTATATTAGTATTGTCCGACGAGATGCTAACATCCTCATTTAAGCCGTACATTTACTTGCAGGTCAGAATATGTTGTAAAAGGTTTATCCACTAGGAAATGTGCTATAGTTTCGCTTATTTCGGCCGAAAACACTATAATATGGTCCTCATTATTTCCTGATCTGACCTGAGAGGTACAATAACTTCTTAAACATTTTAAGACATGTTCTTTGCTTACCAGAATCTTTGTTTCTTTTGTTTTACAAAATTTTGTCCAGAGACTAAAGTTTGTTTCTCAATAGCCGAAATAGATTCCATTGGCTAGCAGTCGATGTTGTCTTAATATTTGTATATATAATTCATATTGAAATTTAATATATGATTAATGTTGAAAAATAATATTTCAACGTGAGTTTCAGCTTTAGGTTTAAAGCTATCCTCACTTATACGTGTTGTTACTATAAAGGAGGCTCTGCTGATATAGAAGTTGGACGCATCAAACCAACCCGACTGGGAAGTATCTCTATCTCCAGAGACAAATTAAGAGTGCTCCTGCGATTGGATGAGGTTACTCATGATGAGCTGCTGTAATAGAACCTTGTGTGGCAATGCGCGAATGACACTCCTATAACAAGCGTTTATGCTGACTTTACATCATATGACTCATAAGCTTGTTCGCCTATCGACGTCGTATAAAAAATGACGTTCTTTGGTGTAGCCTCCATTTTCTTCCTGTTGAGTCCTTCCTTTTACGAACTCGATGGCGTCGTAATGCGTGTCATTCTAATTGGGCATGCTGGTTAAGCAACGACGATCGCAGCCTGTCTAGTTATGGGTTTATCTATCTCGAGCTTCTCTGTGCTTCAGAAGACCCGTGAAGCCATACATCCCTACCGTTCTCTATAGATGACAGTGGTTATGCTTAGTAAGTGGCCTTCGTGGAGAAAATACTAAGGTTTGCCAATCCGCAGTAGAACAGCACGGCCGAGGAAGCTTTAAACCTCTTCGGTTCAGGGGAGACCTGTATTCTTGCAGTGGAATGAGTAAGGGTTGGTGACGTTGGTGTGGAATCCTTCTTTGTGATTGCAAGCATGCTGGAGACTTACTCCATAAGTAACTCAAGTAGGAAACCGCTAGAATTCACAGAGATCAAGGGCAAAAAGGTTATGCAAAAAATATATACTCGATGACAACCTCTCATATACTAGTACAATTTCAAGATAACCATTAACGCATTTATGAGCTGCGTTAAAATATAATACAAATCATACCCATATAATATGTATATCCCTACGTATTAATTAAACCTCACAAGCAATAAGGGCTGGCGGGGATTAATTAATAGTTACTACCGTAAGCGTGACTCTATTTAGCCTCAGTTGTGACTTCAGTATTTATGTATTAAGGAATTATATGAAAGTTTAATAATATTACTGTTTAATAAATAAATAATAAACATTAAGTAGTTAATAAATTCAGACGTTCTTTTACGAAGGTCAAACTTACAGGCAAATTGATTTAAACTAATTTGCGTACTTCCGGCATCAAATAGTTGATATGAACTATTGCCGTCCGGCACCGACCCACTACCGATAGTAGATGTATGACATCTAAAATCAACATCGTCTGAGGATGCCTCGGTTACGGTAGTAGATAGGTGCCATCCGGCGCTGGATCACATGCACTAATCGGTGGCAGAAGCACGCCAAGTAGTTTAGATTAAATTGCCTGTAATAAACATTAAACGTTGGTTCGGCACCTACCTGATACGTATATCTACTAACAGACAAAATCAAAACTCAAGTTTTCATTAATTTATAATATGTTACATATACAGCAATACATTAAAAATTAATAATAACCTTACATTTGGCTAGATAATACATACTCTGTGACATTTTCATTAACATCTGGAGAACATTGTTTCCACTTAGAATAATTATTAAGTAATTACAAATTTTCTTTCGCATTTTTATCGAACAAGTTATTCTTTAGCATCCCTGTAGGTACAACATAATATGATTTCAGTTTCGGCGATATATACTCATCCACTTATGACTGAATTTAAAACCTAGAACATTCCTTCCCTATAACAAATACACTTATAAATCACTTATTGTGTTCTATATTTTTATAAACATTATTACAAATGAAATAATCATCGAAGTCGGATTGCTGACATGATATTTCCAAGGAATGATGTAGACGTAGGTACCTTTGACTAATGAACGACTATAATACCTATAAGTATGTATTTTACAGCAACAAACGGCACTGATTGTAGGTATGGGCAAAATACGAGTATTTTTAAAGTAAACAATGATTCAAAATTTACAGCGGCAAATAGGAATTTATAACTAATTTGCTTCGTATATACATACAAATAATGATACAATGCTTATATATAGTGTTGCGAACATTGACTAAGTTGGTAGGTTACTCATGCTCTTGTAAATATACCCAACCAGGAACCAGTCTTGCGGGTTGGGTATATTGTATAGTCACATTTTTTCAGTCATGTCCTACTGATACAGGAGTATTTGTTAAAAATTCGTTGCTTCATTTATTTATACCATGTATCATAGATAACTGCGTATACGCTAAAACTTCTTAGATCACAGATTCTACTTAATCGATTCGATGTCGACATGCAAGGGGTCAGCAAATTTTATATTCACTGTGTCGGAATACAGTATTTTCTCTAAATCTCTGATTAAAAATAATGACTACAAACGGATAAATTTTATTGTCAAGGAATATAGCGGGAAATTTATTATTTAGGTTTGACTGTTGATGGAAATTACAGTTAGTAAGACCATATTATTAATATTAGTACTAAATTAAATTGGTTTACATACATAGTTGTTGCACGTTCGCGTACCATGTGCATCTTTGTTGCGGTACTTACCGTAAACCGGGGCTACTTGGAACAGGTTTTGAAAGTTTTTTGTGTGTATTTTTTTACATTGTAAATTCCAAGCATTTTTACGCCTATAGAACAATGTGTATTTTGGCTATAAGACCGCTAGAAAATTTAGGTAATATCAACCCCCCTACATATACATAAATATATTTTTTACATAGTAACCCCAGAAGGGGGCTTATTTGTCAGGTTATTAAAATGTGACTGTTGTCAAAGATATTAAAAGCACGGGTTATTTTGACATCGGTTCGACAAAAAAGTATATTATTTCGTTAAAAAAAACATAGCATCAGATAAAAAACAGTGTTTTCTTTAATCAAATTGTCATCTTTATTCCCATAATATTTTACTTATCAAAATATTTATACCAAATGTGCTTATAAAGGCACTTATGAGGAGTGGCAGAAAGTAATGAGACTGATATTTTATTTAGCAAAGTTTTTATTTTTTTCAAATATCAAAGTAGTTCGCTTGGGCAGACACACCGATGGAGACGTTGTTGCCACTGTTGGTAGCAGCGCTGGAAGTCTTCAACCGGAATGGTCTACAGCATGTTCGTATTGTTCGTTACACTCTTTTGAATGTTTTCTCGAAATGACGTCCTTTGAGGACATTTTTCAGTATAGGAAAAGAGAAAAGTCACAGGCACTGAGGTCGGATGAATAGCGGGGCTAAGGAACCACAGGAATGCATTTTAAAGTCAAAAATTCTGTTATGGAGAGGGCAGTGTGACATGGGGCGTCGTCATAATGGAGCCATGGATGGATTTGTCTGCAATGTCAGGTCTCACGCGAATGACCCATTTTCTGAGCCTTTCAAGGACGCCTTAAAAAAAAAACTTGGTTAACAGTTTGTTTTGGAGGAACAAACTGAACACAAAGAGTTCGTTCCTGTTGTCAAAAAAACAAATCAAATCAATGCTGATTTGATTTTCGATTTGCTTATTCGAGCTTTCTTTGGTCGAGGAGAGTTTGCAGTGTGCCACTGCTTGTTTGCCTCTACCAAGAGGCAAACAAGTAGTGGCACACTGCAAACTGATCCTGAGACCACTCAGGATCGTATTAAAAAATCCTTGATTTATCACCTGTGATCACACGGCTAAAAAAATCTTGCCCATTAGCGATTCTGTCAAGAAGATTAGACACTTGTTTTTTCGAATGTCTTTCTGTTCAAACGTGAGGTTTTTCGGCACCATTTTGGCACAGACCCCTCGCATGTACAAATGTTCTGTCAAAATTTGATGAACGGTAAATCTGTTCAAATTTAATTGTTCACTCAACATTCTTAATGTTACAGTCTGATCTCACAAGAGTGTTCACACGTTCGATTTTTTCGTCGGGTTTTGAATTCAAATTGAAGGCCTCCCTGAATGGTGGTCATCTTCAACGTGTTCTCGGTCTTCCAAAAATGATTTGTGCCAGCGAAAAACTTGAGCTCGGGATTAGGAATGTTCCACATAGGCCTGTTTTAACTTTTCAAACGTCACACTTGCCGATTCTCTAAACTTAGCACAAAAGTTAATGGCACAACGTTGCGCCTAATTCCGCTGTTCCATTTTGCGTGACGCACAACCAAAATACTAATAGCAATCACAAAATCATCTGTAAATATCAGCTTTCCTTTGATATTGTACTTATTCAACGTCCTCCGCAGTGTCTTCCAGGCATTCAAACTGTATTTCTGGTGCTTCGGCCAGGTGATCAACATCCATGACGCTGATATTCGCCTCCACCAGTCTTCCGCCCAGTTGAGCTTGTGGACTCCCTCTTTTCGCCTTGTACATTTCAGCTGCCTCCTGGATTCTCAGGTCGAGTGGCAGTAGGCCTGACAATATTAAAGACGAGTGCATGGAGACTGTTCTGTACGTCCTGCATACCTTTTGGGCAAAGCCCCGCTGTAAAGCATTCAATTGCTTCTGTATGCCTATTTTGCCAGATTCAGTAGTACTTAGGTAACGGAAGGAGTTGAAACTCGCACTGAGCTATGGGAGGGTATACACGTGCTCTATCAAGAACAACAGTGTAACGTTGCCACATCGCTTGCAGTGTTGCCAGTCTCTTACTTTATTACTTTTCTGTCACGTCTAGTAATGTGAATCTTGTTAAGAATAGCGGTCCTTTTGACATTATACTACTCTCACAACCTGTGTAAGAACACACGCCCTTACTTCCCTAAAGGCACTTGTACAAAGATCTTCCTCGTTATAGGTTTTGTAATTACGGGCACCCAATTTTCTTTCATATTTTCTAACAATTGTGGATTCTATTGTGATTACAAACGAATACAAAGTAACCTGAAACAGATGTAAATACATATTTATCACCAGTTAATTCATTACTCAACAAAAAAAATACCTTAAATGTACGTAAAAACATAGTAAACTTACCGAAAACGTAATTAGGCACTACGCGACAAGCTACATGGACGAAACGTATTCGGACTGGTCTGTTAGCGAGCCAACGAGAACGATAAGTGCTCCTCGCACCCCACCGCAAAAGCTCACACGCATCAATGTCGACGATAGGAATACCCGATTTTGGTGCTTTCTTAAATTAGCCCCAAAAACTGTCAAAGTTACCCTGGATGTCAAAGTAACCCCGGTTTACCGGTATGTTCTTTTGTAAATAAATATATCATTTGGAGTATACAGCAGGGAATGTGATAGTTGTACAGTAGGGTCTAGAAGTACAAAATTAAGAGGTGTGAATCATATTTTAAAATGTTTAAATTATTTGCATTGCAGTGTGTATATATTTATAAGATGCCAAAATTTGACAACAATAATTTGTCACTCTACGTACCTATATAAAAATCTCATGACTCGTGAGGTTTTTAAATTGGAGGCATTATGTTGACACGGCATCCGAAATATAGGTGCACAAATTTAACAACATAGCATAACATTAACGTGTCTCCATGGCTAAGAAACTAAATAGTTTATGTTTAAAATGTCTAAAGTATAAAGTTTTAAATATAAATTTTCAAAAGATTTTTTTATTTTTTGAGTAATGTGGTCCCAATACCGGATATATACTTAATATAGACAAAAATTTAAAAATGCGATACAAAAGTTTCTCGGGTGCAAGCATGAGAAGTATTTTATAGATATTAGCAGAAACACTATCTGAACTGTAAACACTGGCCACAATGATGAAAGACGATTGTATGGAGAAAGTCTTTGAATGCGAAGAAAACAAAGATAATGGTATTTGAAAGAGAAGAAACCAGAACCAATGTAAAGATTACGGTTGATGATGAAATGCTGGAACAAGTGGATGAGAATGTATATTTTGGATGCGCTTTCAGCAGGGATAGACGATGTCACACCGCTAATGTGGAAAGACGAGTGAGTGCTGGGAATAGTGTGAATGGAGCGTTGGGAAAACTTCTTGGCAGTAAAAACTTGAGCCAGAAGGCACAGGTCCAAGATGTAGGAGTCGAGGAAGACCAAGACTTACCTACCATGACCAAATTGGCCGTGTTCTATCAGAAGGTGATGTCAGGAGCCTTAGAAACGAGCGAGCGTGCATGACAAGAGCAGTGAATGTTAAAGAAGCAAGTGAGATGTGTAAGTATCGAGTCACATGCGCTCGGTTCTCTCTGCCTACCCCGCAAGGGACTTGGCGTGAAATTATAGATAGATGGACTGTAACACGTATTATAGTTTCGAAGGCTTTATAAGATCTCATTCTCCCGTTTGATCCGAATGATCAAGTAGATACTTTGCGGCTTCAATGTATATAGGTTGGAAGTCATAATCAAGTCAATTAGAGAAAGTTAGTAGCAAAGGCAAACCCCTACATTTGGTTCGTATCCCCTTGGCAATATGACAGACAGCTATATGACGCAATGTGATGTAACATAATAGTTCACGTGAAGCTCGACTGCCGTGCACCACGGTTTACGATTCAACTTATTACTAAATGGGAAATTATACCCGTAAGTACCTAACACTTATTATACTAGTTGCGACCACATCTGAATAATATTTTATTCATCGCTCCAGGCACCAAAAACCGGAAGTGTGGTCTTTAGCGTCTGAAGAGTAGACATATCGTGCCGTTCGTTCAAATTCTTGATTTGTTTTAATTTGCCAGCGAATACTCCCATCAGCGCGATGACACGAAATTAAATGAGAACGAAGTGGCGTCAAAGATCCATTTCCAGTTAAAAAATGCGCAACAAAGTGATCGACTCCTAACTAATTTTTTTATAACGTATCTCACACTGATTACAATAATACATTTAAACGAAGTCTTTGAATAAAAATGGCGTCCTTAAGTCTTTTTTCCCGTCAGGTATCAATTAAAAGGAGTAAATGTTTAGTTTTTCCCCAGCAGGTTATAGTTAGTATGTGCCAGCATTGTTTCCTCTCATGGCTACACTCATTCTCCTAACCGCTGGCGGCAGAGAGCGCCCAGGGTAGGGATGGCGTGGTCTTGACGGTCTGGGAGGCAGTCGGGAATCCGTGCTGGCTCGTGCACGAAACTCCTCGGTATCTTCTGATTTTCCTGATGAGGAAGTGGAGTCACTGCGACTTATGCCCACCTCATCCTCTTCCTCCAATTCCACTTCAGTCCAGCGTCGACCTGCAATAAAGTTTTTCTTTATTATCTACTATTATTTACTATCTCATTTGATACCAGTTATCTATAGCATGTCTGTAGAATCTGAATACAGTTATCAACAATGTTATTATTATCTACCAGCTGCCCGTTGTGTTAAGGGTTTTCGATATATTCTGTCTCTACATAATACAAATGCTTTTTTATCACAGATACTGACTGTAAATTAATCTATATTCCACAAAACGACAATCGAAGTTGACCACTCTTTAGAAAGTTAAGTAGCTTTTATTTGTTTAACTAGGAGCTGATCACGCTTGATAATGGTGAAATTATGAAGTTTAACGTGCTGCTTATTAACAGGCAGGCTTTTTGACGAGCTCGGTGGCTCAGTCGTGAATGACGCGACTTTGACACCAACGCTCGTGGGTTCGATTCCCACACAAGGCAAACATTTGTGTGCATGAATATATCTGTTTGTCTTGGTCTGGATGTTTTAAGAGAGGTAGGGCGCATCAAAGTAGCCCGTCTGGGGAGGTACCTCCTCACAGAAAACCGAAGCCAAAAAACAACTCCCTAGAGGGTTGTTGTGTTCCTGCGTGCGAGTGAGGTCACCAGTAAGCTCCCAAGGAGCGTTAATAGGCTACGGTACCCGCTTTACATCAGGTGGGCCGTATGCTTGTATGCCTCCCGACGTAGTATACAAAAAAAAGCAAGGCAAGAGTTATGGCGTCACGAGAAGGTGAGATTGGCTTTAACTCTAAAGATGACAGTGAGCCCAAATAAATAAATAAATAAATTTTGTCGGACAAATTACACAGCGCCATCTAGCCCCAATTTAAGCGAAGCTTGTGTTATGGGTACTAGACAACTGATAAACATACGTAAATACATTTTTTTTTTGTAAATACATACTTATTATACATAGAAAATACCCAGACCAAGACAAACAGACATGTTCATGCACACAAATGTTTGTACTGTGTGGGAATCGAACCCACGAGCATTGGTGTCAAAGTAGCGTAACAGCGTGCTCCACCACTGCGCCACCGAGCTCGTCTAATACACCAATGTAGTTGTTTTTCTGTAATATTTCGTATTAAAGTCTTATCTTATTCCTTTTCCGACTCCATTCGGATTTGCCGAGTCTACTATCCAAATCTAAGGATTTGGCGAAGATACTGATTCTGACATGGAGCAAGCGGCATTATAAAAAACCAGTTGAGAATGCGCAAGCTTGCATTGCCAGAGGAACACCTGGCTCATCGTATATATAACAATTCAATTTTTTTTATTTGTTTGCCATTTTGACCATGTTCCTTAAGAGATAGGAACGGTGTTCCTGAACATTTCCATTCTACTTTTTTGTGCTGAATCCGAATCTGAAGTCAAAATCGAAATTCGAAAAAAGCGACAAACAAACGCACGGGCAAACGCACAGACAAACATATAGATTTTTATATAGGAACGGTGTTCCTGAAAAGAATTTTCTGAGTTAAGTTCTGTCACAAAAGTGTAAGAAATACAACAATAACATAAAAAATTGTGAACCTCCTCCTTTTTCCGAAGTGGATTAATAAAATAGATCGGTTATTTAACCTTTACTTTTGTACGAAGGGTTTTGACGTTTAACACGATGCAAGGTCCACTATTAGCTTGTAAAAGTCTGTCAAAATTCTGCCAGCCACTTGAAAGAATGTTTTGTACTCTGTCGGGTAGGAGATACGCAAACGGATGACTTTGGTGAAATATATATCGTAGCCAATGAACACTTGCAATCTTCTCAGTCGTGCATTCTTGACAGAGTGGTCGTGGTTATAGTGTGCCCGTCATCCATGACCGCCGCTCTCGCTATGTTCTCCATTTCTCCCGGTTGGTGGCGTCTCGGGAACATTCCGTTATGGGGCGTTGCGTAGCTGTTTTCACGAGATCAAGTCATCTTGTTGGGGATCGACCACGTGACCGCTTTCCTTCTACTCTACCCTCAATAACTAAACGTTCCATGGCGTTGTAATATGTCCAAAAAATCTTAAAATTCGCAATTGAACAGTCGACGAAAGTCTTTGTTTGATTCGGAGTTCTTTAAGGATGGATACGTTTGAGCAGTCCAGCTCACCCTGAGTAAGCGTCGCCAGCACCACACATGCAATACAAGCCTTGTATTTATTTACAAGAGTATTGCTGTGCAGCAACATGTCATGCTCTTATGGAAAAAATAGCCTGTCTGGAAAAGTTCCCCGACCTTACAGAAGACCGCAACCACATAAGAACGTCCTTGTAGAGTTCGTCATTGGCCTCGTGTTTAAAAAGAGAACAACGAGCCATACGTACAGGCTCGATATTGAAAATTTATTACATGGCGATAACTTTTATCTCAACATGTCAACATTGGCTACATTTTATTACGGACGGGTTGCTTCTAAAACTTGAAATACTAAACCCTATGCGTAAATAGTAATTATTAATATCAAAACAGTATGTAATTAATACCTATACATATGCATGTTTTGATTTTAGAAATTCAAAATACATACAAAATATTACATTTGAATTTGGAGTCTGTAATTTTTATATGATTTAGGACTTGCAGCCTATAAGAGACGTACTGGTCATTTCTTAACTGATACTTTAAAAAATAATAGGGTCGTAAAATCGAAACAACTACTGAAGCGGTACGCAAAGGGAGGTCACAGAAAAACTTTGTTTACGGATGAGAAATTTTTTACAATTGAGCAACATTTTAACAAACAAAATGACCGTATTTATGCTCAAAGCTCTAAGGAAGCTTCCCAATTAGTCGACAGAGTGCAACGTGGGCACTATCCGACTTCAGTGATGGTTTGGTGGGGTATTATTAGAAAGGAAAGAGTGCGTGCTTCTATTGATAACTGGCCTCAACTTTTAAAGGACTGTGGCAGCCAATGGAGACCACTTGGAATAAGCTTTTTATATTTTAAATTATTTTATATTTATGTATTAATCTAACACACTGTAAAAGTGTTTTTTTCTTTGTTTCAGTATTTATGGCAAGAGTAGGATAACATACATAAGTGGAGTACGTCATTTCTACATTATATACCCTCCTTGTTCTATATAAAAGTCAGCTTTCTGATTTCAATATTTCATTTAACTTACTAATAACCGTGAGGGTTGACACTGTACCGACGCTTCCTATAGACATAAGAATAATAATGCGAAACTATGTTGTCCGCCCACGCTGCAGTTCGTGCGCTGAGTCGGCCCGTGGGCGGGCGCCGTAAAGCTAGGGCAAACTGTGAGCAACGTAAGTATATATATACGATAAATGCTAATATTCGTGATCACTTCATTAAACTTTCATATAACTTACACAGTACTAAGTATCTTAGATTCGCATGGCTTTACTAGTTAAGCGGTTCAAAAATATTAGTATGTAAGTATGATAATTATATTCATAGCTATTTATTTATACATTAAGTTTGTTTATTCGTTGCTAAAATTAACAAAATGATTAGATAGTGAATGAATATTATGTTCTATGTAATCGATATTAAGCTACAAAAGTAGAATCTTCAATTTAGTAAATTTGTGCTTGCAATGCAATGCATTATTTATACTTTAATATAATAAGGAAAGCAAAGAATATAAATGAAAAGTTTAGGGCGTAAATTCTCCTACTACATAAAGGAATAAAAAAAGAAAATAATAAAATAGAAGACTGGCTGAGAATTAAAACGCGTTTCTCCTAGTTCCTCGGTGTTCTAGAGTTATGTATATTGCATATCAGATAGTCAAGTTGTAGGCAACAAGTCACAGAGTTCTGTTGTAATCACGTTATCAGAATGGCATTGCTTGTAAACTCAAAATATTAGACATCGTCTATACAAGAGATTACAAGGTAAGTAACTGTCCTCTGAAATTTTAATTTTGTTTTGCTACTTCGTATGACTTACAAAATGTTCCTGATGGTGTGGAGGAAGTGGAGTCAGTGGTGGTATCTGAGATGGCTCTTGCCAGCCCCCGGTATGCCGATGTCCCCGGAGAGGCATGTAAGTCAGTGTCGGAGCGTCCCCGGCTCCACTTGCTATTCACCCTCCAGAACCGGCGAGCGTCGCGAAAAACGCCCCATACCTATTTTAACACAGAAAAATCATTTCAGATTTTTTTTAGTTAAAATTAAAATTTGAACCATTACTATTATTAAAATTTTTCAATAGTTGATATTTTAGAATCATATAAGTAAATCCGATGGCAATGCAATATATGTTATTAAGGCTGATCTGATGATCGAGCCGAAAGGTGGCGATTGAATATCTCTAATAACTTAAAACATTGCAATCCTGTATTTTTATCTTGGTCTGTGCTTTATTAAGCTAGAGTTTCTTAACAAGTAAACGATGAGGAACTAACATAAATTTACTAATCCAATTGACATTTGAAACTAATACAAGAAGTATGAGTAGATTCAACCAAATTCTTAGTGTAGATCATAAACTGAACTTTAAGTACACGTTAGTAAAGTAAGTTCACAATTACGCCGATTTTCATATGCGCGACGTATATTGAATAAAGTAATTTATGTACTGCTACGACTGCATATACTTCTTACGTCGTGTCTACACTATAATGCAGTATCACATAGTTTTCTAGAGAAATTAGACAGATAATTGAGTCCGTATATAAAACGCAAAAGAAATGTGTAAAGGCAATATATAAAATTACGAAAAGAGACAGCTGCAAGTCATATTTTAAAATCGCTGAAAATTGTTACTTGTTATGGCTTTATGAAAGTGCATTAGTTAAAAACAATATAAACTTGTTTAATATACGCAAAATGGCTCGTAATAAAATATTTATTAAGTTTTCCGCCGCTTAACACTTCACTCTTTTGTAATAGTGTATGGCTCCAGCAATATATGATAAACTAAAATAAAAATTAAATATTAAAGAAAGTAAGAGCGAAAATATACTTGAACACAGGTTATTTGACATGTTAAGCGTATTACTCGTATTGTAATATTATATTTATCATATGTTCTATCGCGTGTAACCATATTCTCAAAATAAATATATTGGAATTCAACATAAGGCTTATGAAAGTGAGTCTTGTTCTTAATTATATGTTAATTGGTATTATTATTTTTGTTCATTTGGTGGCGTGGTGAAGTACTAGCTTAGATTTCTTATCTCAGCCCGCTTTCTGCCTGAAAATGGCAAATGTTGGCAAATGTAGGTAGATATTTAACCTTTATACTTATATTATAATATGCTGATTTGCCATTAGAGTGATATAAAACAGGATCAATTTCTAGAAAGTTGTAAAACTATGCTGCAGGAAAGTATATCTAACAAGAATAAAAAAGTATAATATCATTTACCACAGATACAAAATATGGCTTTTTGAAAGTCACTTACGAATTACGAATAAGTACTCAGTAACTGAATTCGAATATTATACTTGCTCTTACTACCTACTTACCTATCTAACTACTTCCTCGCTTATTTAAGTTTCATAATATTATGCAGATTGGCTTGTCAAGAGCAGAGTGAATCCCTGTCCAATATTTCCCAATTGTTAAGTTAAATTACTTTCATACTGGTGTCGTATTGGAAGCGGCGCTTATTACTGCTATCTTAATCGTGTGTTGTTATTAAGTCAGGGGTATGTTTTGTTATTGAATATGTATGAAGTCGTAATAGTCTAATCTCTTGGATTGTGCTGGTCAGCCTGTAGATTATGACAGCATCGAACCTGCCGTTTTATATAACACTCAAAAGTAAGAAAATCAATTCCCGCCATTCAAATAGTTTTTAAGTATGTACTCCTTATAAAGAATTTCAGTAATTTGGAATATTTGTTATAACTAAGAAGGAAAAATGCGACACGATATAAATGTGTCGTTTATGGACATAATTAATTTTCATGACAGTAAGATTAGCCCATAGTTGTTTCGAGTGTAATATAAAAAATATAAAAAAAGTGAGAAGTGCAGACCAAGCTCCCGGTGATCAGAGATTCTTGACCCAAATACCAAGAGAGAACCTCTCAAGATTTACTATAGCAATTGAGGTTTTGCGCTTTAAACCTGCATGCTGTTACGAATATAGGAATAATTATTGTTGAATGTATATTATGCGTATTGGTAACCATAGTCCTGTCTGTAATCATAAATCAGTAGAGTATGAGACTATCGTTCTTGAGAACTGGCACTCATGCATATTTGTAGTATGGTACGTTTGAACTCACAATGCCGTGTATAAAAGCAAGTAGCAGGCGTATAATCCTCATCAATTGATTGTGTTTATGATATGATTATAAATTCGTCAGGTAACGTAGCCAAGTCGACCCGAGAGAGTTTACCCGTAAAAGTAGCTTCGTTTTCTTTTATATTTCCTTGCTCCTAGCCAGTGCAAAAATATAAAAGAGCATTGGACGAGAAAATTCATTATAAATATATACAATTCCTAAAAAGAACATTCGTTCGCCAAGGATCACTATCCCTATCTACTGCATTCAGTTTAAGAGTCGAGGAAATAGTCCCTAATCACTCTAAGCTGACTGTAACTCTGATAAGTTGTCCATACGTAGGTACTTTTTATGTACTTAATTAAGTTTAATTTTAGAATGTCGCGTGGCATACAAGCATACGGCCCACCTGATGTAAAGTGGTAACCGTAGCCTATTAACGCTTGTAATTACGCCTCATCTGCTGCTTACACAGCACCTCCTTAGCAGCTTACTGATGACCTCATTCACACACAGGAACAACCCTCTAGCGAGTTGATATTTGAATGCGGTTTTCTATGAGGTGGAGACACTTCCCCAGACGGGGATGTGACTGTTTTGATACGTCCTACCTCTATTAAAACATCCAGACCAATACAAACATGTTCATGCACACAAATGTTTGTCTTGTGTGGGAATCGAACCCACGAGTGTCGGTGTCAAAGTCGCGTCATTCACGACTAAGTCACCGAGATCGTAACTTTATGTATACTTACAATAAAATAAATATCGTTCGCGCAATGCCACCTCTAATGCTAACACATCAACTCCTTGGGAGCTTACTGCTAAAATCAGTCACATGCCTAAACAAAACAACTCTCCAGGGAATTGTTATGTGACTGCAGTTTTCTGTGAGGTTCAGGACGGCTCGGTGAGACTGGGTACACTTTTGTCAAAGCATTGGCCGCTTTATTGTTTATATATTAAATTATGTGATATTTAAAACAGGATAACTCTGCACGCCACCTCTCAACTTTTACATTTTTAATTTTTACGTAGTGTATTTGATTGAACATAAATGCGACCGCTAATTGCTGATCGATTATTAACAAGAAATGCCTTCTGATCCGTGTAAATAGGTAGCTGTGCTACTTGCACAATACTTCAACTACGAGTAGATATATCGGGAGCTTCTTTTCCAAATGAAGATCGTGATTTCTCAGAATCAGTGGAGAAGCTGGAAAATTATAAGTATTGGCCGTTTTGAGTAAATATTGCTGCAAGAGTGATTTCTAGTAAAGCAATGTGTTTATCTATTGCAAGTAAGGCAATGTCTGTATTAGGGCATTAATAAAGCTTTTATGCGGAGCCGAATTAATAAGATTAATATTTTTATAAGTGCCAACGGTCTGCTTTATGTTATTTAAATAATACGAAATCAAACTGTGGGCTTTACCTATAACCCCGTGGTGGCACAGCTTGAGTTATAATTTGCGATGGTCGACGCGATCAACAGCTTTGGAAATATCACAGAAGACCCTAATAGCATCCTGCGACCAAGCATTGAGGACATGCTTAACCAACGTTGCTCCTGCACCTATAGTTGATCTGCCTGCCATAAATCCATATTGTGTATCATGAAAAATTTCATTGGTCTTAAAATAAAGTTGCAATCCTTCGAATATTTTACTCAGAACTGGCAGAATAGATATAGGTCTGTAATTTCCCAGTTCACTCTTTTAACTAAACTTGACTCTACTACTATACCTCGGGATGGTAGGTGGCACAGCTCCTCCGTCATTCAAAGTCGAGTTAGATGCAATGAGATTACCCGTAAATCGGCTTTCTCTTTCACTATAGGACAAACTGCCATCCGGGTTTTGCAATGGTGGCATGGACGACTGACAAAAGTTTCCCTCGGCAGCTTTATACAGCGACCAGAAAGCACGGCTTCCATACCGAAAGCTTGCAAGCCGCTCGCCAACTCTACCACACAAATCAAACTTTGCTCTGGCGATTAGGTACCCTCTTACTGGACCTCGAGGCAGCGTTTAGTTTACGTTTCAAAACAGAGACATCTGGATTTCCATTAGCACGCGCCGTGGTCCCAGCCTCGAAAGTAGCTTGTTTGAGAAGCTTGGCTACTTTTAGGGCTGACATTGTCCCTGGTATTAAAAGCGTTCTATGCTACGCAATCATAATGCGTACCATAAAAACTGTTCTCCGACTTTATGCTTTGCTGATACATGATTTAAAAAATAATATTATAGTCCAGTCAATAAAGCGGGGAAATAAAAAAGTTTCTTATAGGATGATGGATCAAAAAAAATATTTTTGCATTACCTGCTATGAGTCCTCTAGGTCATTCGTGACTAGCAAGCCAAGAGACTAGCCGCCCCCCGCATTAAAAAAAAATGCAAAATATAGTAAAAAATTCACACGGGAAGCGGAAAATCGGAAAATTTGGTTAATATTTACTTTTTTGATAATCTTATTTCGTTTAACTCGTTCTTAACACTGAACATTAATTTGGAGCACTTTATTATCAGTAACAACGAAAAAAAGAAAATATACATGATTTTTCCAATTTTCCACTTTTCATGGGGGATTTTCCAGGAAACTGATAGCATATTCGTGATCAGCGACCCAGAAATACCCATATAATGACCTGCTACACACCCATATCGCCCAAATTTAAAATTTTCTTATACCAGATTTTCCACAGTTACCGAAGATTTTTCACAGTTTTTCGAAATTTACGTCTTGACATCAGAAACATCATTATTCATCTTCAGGTGCGAGCCCAATTAGACAACACCGAAGAAAGCAGTAAAAAGTAGGAAAATTAACCAAATTTTTCGATTTTCCGCTCCCCGTGTAAATATTCCGGAAAACTAATGGCGGATTCGTGATCAGCGACCCCGAAAACCTATTAGGGGACATTTTCAGTCCTTAATTGTCACTTTTACTATATTATGTATTTTTTTTAATAGGGGGGGGGTCACTTCGCTTGCTAGTCATGTATGACCTAGAGGACTCATAGAAGGTAATGCAAAAAGATTTTTTTTGATTCATCTTCCTATAAGAAACTTTTTTATTCGGTCGATTTCCCCGCTTTATTGACTGGACTATTAGCAATATACCTATACGGATATATCAATGAAAAAGCAGATAAAGAGGTTACATGACTTGCCAAATATCGTCTATAGTCAATTATTTTTAGCTATCGTAATGTAGCACTGAGCCCACGTGCTAGTTACAGTTAGTCGCTGACAGATCCGGGGCACCCCACCAAAGCGGCCGATGGCAATTCACGGGGTCGTTTAGTGGGTATACCGTTGGGCAGTCAACGGGGAGTCCTACACTATCACCGGAAGCCACCCAGGCACCGGTGGTGTGCGTAACGAATTTTTCTCCGCGTCAAAAAAAAAAGGTTTCATAAAAAATTTAATAATTCAAGCTTTAGATCGGATTTAGACTGACACACACAGAGAGACAGAGATTATTTTATTCGCGTACAAGCTAGATTTTGTACGCGTGTATACATGTATCTCATACGAGTGATGCATGATAATGATCAGAGTAACTAGCATTGACGGCAGTTCTTATATTATATTACTAGCAACCGCCCCGGCTTCGCACAGGTTCTTTACATAAAATAGCCTATGTTACCGTAAAATTGGTTGAGTAGTTTTTGAGTTAAATCGTAACAAACAAAAAATCAATCGGACTTTTCTGTAGGCATATATTAGATACATAATTCCACCATACATTGATACACTACATAAACTTTCGGATCATGGGGAGCCAGCGCGACCTGGTCGAATCACGGCGACACGAAATTAACTTGTTGCACATTATTTTGATTGCTGTCTGCTAAGGTATTAATTTAATTTGCATGATGTAAAGGGGAAAAATAATCTTCATGAAATGCTCGATCCAACTAACGTATTTAAAATGATTAGGATTAATTCCGTATTTGTGTAAATAGCTTTCCAATTACCGCTTTATAATTGCCCATTTTTTAAAGTATTAAAATGGATATAAGTACCTACGTTATACTTAAGAGATAGACATATGCCATCGCGGACTTTTCTGTAGACCTATACAAGACACACAATTCCACCATACATTATTTTGTTATACCTCAAAGGGTTTTTTTTCCGACACCAACAAATATCGTTAATGTATACAAAAACTTAACAAATTATATACTAAAACCTTCCTCGAGAACCACTCTATCCATTCGTGAAAATAGCATGAAAATCGGTTCAGTAGTTTTTGTGTTTATCACGATCAGACAGACAGACACGCGGTGGAGGACATTGTTTTATAATATGTAGTGATATATACGACTAGCATTGCATCTGCTGTTTAAGAAGTAACAACCTTTTACGTAATCCATATTGAGCAGTCCATAAACTGACAATTTCGATAAGAGACTCCGGCGACATACCTAATTGATGCATTCGCTTTGTTTAGGCTTACCGACAGTGCCTCACATTGACTCTCAACTGGGCAGGACGCATGGTATGTGAGATGTATACGAGGACGAGCACTGTGGTGAAACTCCAAGTCCTGTTCTTGTAGGTATCATGGAAGTCACATGATGATCTCCATTATATTCGGTAGAGGATGCTAATAGCAATAGACATGTGAATTCGATCTACCGCCCATTTTAGGCACCAGGAGCACACTGGCAGTCTTTCACGAAGACGGAATGGTTGAAACTTACGCAGTGGAGTATAAATGCGCGTCTAAACAGGACATTATTCAGAAGTACACAGATTTTGTTTAGCACTACTGATGGAAAGCCGGCTGGTCCTGGTGATTCATAAAAGTCAAGAGCAAAGTTGTGTCGAGCGTTGTTGAGTGAACTGCTTGCCTAGTTTCTCCAATAGACTTTAGCAGATGTTCTTCAAAAAACGCGTGAAGAGGTTTCTACAGGAATAGTGCATCTGATGTTTGTAAGTGGAAGCTTAACTGGAATCTACGGAAGGTTATGGAGCTACATACCATCAGGCAGGTTTTTTTTACTGTATGTCAGACCGATTTTTTTGTTTTAAGTCGAGTTAGAAATGAAAAGATTCCCTACTTTGGAAGTTCTCGTTACCTGGTCGATGCTTTCCCGGACCGAGATTTCGTGAAAGCAAACACAGTTAATCTCTTTGCTGCGCCGTTGACCTTCTTCGGTGGTGACCATACGGTCGCCAGTCTGCTCTGCCTTATTGCCCACCAGAACGACGGGTGGGTCCGGTCCACCATCCTGAAATAATTGTTTTAACCACTAACCGTTTCTTTTTATAATATAAATATAATAAATTACCTAAATTGTCGTGAAAGACATAAAAAAAAAAAAAAATTCAAAGGTGGATAGTATATCTTCACTCCAGGTCCCTTGCGGTGTAGGCAGAGAGAACCGAACGCATAAGACGCGGTCCTTACATACTTCACTCGCTTCTGTGACATTCATATCTCTTTTCATGCACGCTCGCCGGTTCCCGGTGCTCCTGACATCATCTTCTGATAAAACACGACCAATTTGGTCATGGTAGGTTAGTCTCGGTCTTCCTCGGCTCCTACATCCTTCCGCTTTTGCTTTGTATATCTGTTTCGTCATTCTTTCGTCCCGCATTCTTTCTACATGTCCCAACCAATGGAGCATGCCTTTTTTTATTTAACACCGGTACTCTCTTTCAGACCAACTCTTTCTCTCACGTCTTCATTACGAACGCGGTCAGCAAGCGTAATGCCACAAATTTTGCGCAATGCTCTCATCTCGACCGGATTTTGTCTACTGTCATGCTCTCTCTGTCATACCCAGCTCACTTCCATAAGTTAGCGTTGGGATTTGCACCGCGTTGTGTACAGCGAGCTGTGCCTTCTGGCTTAGATTACGGCAGCCTGGAAGTTTACCCAACGCTCCATTCACCCTATTCCCTGCGCTCACTCGTCTCTCCACATCAGCGGTGTACCTTCCATTGCTGCTAAAAGCACTTCCAAGATATTCAATCTCTTCACTTGCTCCAACACTACATCATCAACCGTAATCCTAGTGTTCGTTCTAGTTGTCTCTCTTTCGTATACCATTATCTTGGTTCTCTTCGCATTCAATTGTAAGCCTCTCTTCATACGAGTACAATCATGTTTCATTGTTATAACTAGTGTTTGCATTTCTGATGGTGATTCTGCTATTTACCGCGTCGTCTGCATAAAGCAGGCAGTTGACCACTGGGTCGCCCACTCGCATTCCCACATTCATATTTCTTATTCTCTGAAGACAACTGTCCAGATACAGGATGATTAGCCGAGCCGACAGCACGCATCCCTTTTTTTTTTTTTTTTTTTTGTGACGCGGGGAAAAATGCGTTACGCACACCACCGGTGCCTGGGTGGCCTCCGGTGGTAGTGTGGGACTCCCCGTCGGCTGTCCGACGGTATACCCACTAAACAACCTCGCGAAATGCCATCGGCCGCGTTGGTGTGGTGCCCCGGATCTGTCAGCAACAGGGCACCACTGCGACTGGCCAGCCCCTCAAAAGGGGCCGGACTTCTCCTCTCTAGGGTCCATCCCGGCAAATTGGGACAGCCCCTCCGGCGGCGGGACCATTATGGGGCCAGGTTCCCATCCTGACCCCTAGTCCCACAGGTTAGGGAGGCGGCAGTAGGTGCGCGTAGCGCCTACGCCGCACTCCCGTCCGCCGTCTCCGGAGCGGGACAGCCAACGGATCATCCTCCCTGTCCCGCTCCGCGGCCTCCTTCTGGGACATGACCGTCTCACAGAAGGAGGCCATCGCCTGCCAGGCACTGTCACTCCCGAGCATGGAGCGGACCACGCTCGGGAGCGAGAGGTCCGCGCTTCCTAGCGCGGACACCAGATCGTGGCGCTGCCGAGACCACCTGGGACACTGCTCCAGAGTGTGCTGAGCAGTGTCCTCGGCCGCGCCACAATCGTGGCAGCCTGGCTGCTCCTCCCGCCTCGCGACCCGGTGCAGGTACTCACCGAAGCACCCATGTCCGGTGAGCACCTGCACCATGCGGAAAGTGAGGGGTTTGCGCCGGCGGCGCATCCACGCCTCCAGGACCGGGCGCAGCGCATCCGCAACGCGGACTCCATACCGCGGCTGCGCCAGGTCCTCCCCCCACCTCCGCATCATCTCCACATGCCCTCGCTGGCGATACCGCCCCACCTCCACCGACGTGGGGCGCTCGTCGAGAATCCTCCTATCCGAGACAAACCCGTATACCTCGGCGAGCACCTCCGCCACCAACTCCCAGGGCGGGTCGCCAGCGAGGGCGGTCGCGGCCGTCCAAGCCACCGTACGGTACCCCCTTATCGCCCTCTGCGCTATGACCCGCTGCGCTCTGCGCAGCTGGGCCCTGTTGCGGCTGCAGAGGGCGTCCGCCCATATTGGGGCACCGTACGTGGCCATACTCCGGCAGATGCCGGAGTACAGCCGTCTGCACGCGGCGCCAGGCCCGCCCACATTGGGCAGGAGGCGACCCAGCGCCGCCGCAGCTCTGATGACCCTCGGCCCCAACCGCTCGAAGCGGGGGCCGAAGGTCCATCGTCCGTCAAGGGTGAGGCCCAGGTAGCTCATCTGAGCACTCACCCTTACCCTTGCTCCTCCTAGTTGGAGGTGCGCTCCCGAGGGGGGGCCCCGCCTGCCGGTCCCGCGGAAGAGGAGGGCCTCGGTTTTATCCAACCGGACCCGAAGCCCAAGCCTCTCTATGCGGCTGACCACCAGTCCTACACCGACTTCGGCCAGCCGCGCCGCCTCCATGAAGGTCTTACCCCGGGATGTGACGAGGGTGTCATCTGCATAGCATATGACACTCATCCCGGGGAGGAGACGGCCCCGCAGGACCCAGTCGTATGCGAGGTCCCACAGAATGGGGCCCAGAACAGACCCCTGTGGGACACCGCACACGACGTGTCTTCTTACCATCTGGCCCCTCGCGTCCTCGTAGCGCACCTCCCTGTCCTCCAAGTATGCCTTCAACAGTCTCCCCAAGTACGGAGGCACCTCAAAGTAGTTGAGGGCCTCCAGAATGGTACTGTGGGGGAGGCTGTTGAAGGCATTGGCGATGTCTAACGACACCGCCACCACCACATCTCCCTCGCGCTCCGCGTCCTCCGTCACCGACCTTAGGCGCCTTATGGCGTCGACGGTCGACCGTCTGGCCCGGAACCCGAACTGGGCATCCGAAAGGCCCGATCCCGGGCCATCCTCCAAGGACAGCACGCATCCCTGTCTGACACCAATGTGACATCAATCTAGGGCGTTAAGCTGCCGTCCACCCGCACACATGCTGTACAATCCTCATAAGTGGATTGCACAGCATGGAGTAGGTCACCGTCAACCCCATATCTGGGCAAAATGTTCCAGAGATACTCGTACTTTCGCACGACCCTATCAAATGCTTTCTGAAAGTCCACAAAACCGCAGAAAACCTTCTGGTCCAAAGTCAGATGCTTCTCTACGACGTTTTGGAGTGAAAAAACTTGATCCGTACATCCTCTGCCTGTTCGAAATCCACCCTGTGCTTCCCAATGCATTCCACTGGATTTCACCCTCATTCTCCATTCAATGATTTTTCCATACACTTTAGCTGCTAAGCTGATCAAACTGATGGCCCTATAGTTGGCGCAGTCCATACGTGAGCCCTTGCCTTTATACAAGGGCACGATGACCGCGCGTCTCCAATCTCTCGGGACCCTTTCTTCCTTTCTCAAGCATAATTTGCTCAAAAACCAGAAGGCGTCCGTAACGTAGGTACCACCTAGCTTGATCATCTCAGCTATTACTATATCGATTCCCGCTGACTTTCCATCTTTCAAACTTCGTATCGACCATTTAATCTCATCCATGGTAATGTCTTCATGGTACTCTGACACTGCCGAGTCAATCACAGACTCATTCACAGTGCCAGCGTCATGGGTATAATAATACATTTCTCTAAAATATTCGCTCCACCGTTCTAACACTTCCTGAGTGTTAGCAAGAATACCACCAGCTTTACATTTTATCCTGTCCATTCTGGATGCTGACGAACCACTTCGGGTCTTCTTTACCTCTCTCCAGAAGAGTTTGGTATTTGCCTCGAAGTTCTGCGTACGCCTCTCTTCCACATTCATATGTAGTTCTTCACGCTTCTCTTTCACTAAAGCTTTGGTGTCATTATTGCATCGACGGTATATTTCTTTCTTCAGTTCTTTCATATCATTACTCTGGCGCAAAGATGATACGTAATCCAGCCACGCTTTCCTCTTTCTTTTCACGGAGGATTGAATCTCCGCATTCCACCAGGCGTCTCCTCTCAGTCTTCTACGTCTCTTTGCGCTTCCACATGCTTCTTTCGCACTGTCCACCATACTTTTTTTCAGAACTTTTCAAAATTCGTCTACATCTGAGTCGGAAAGACTCGCGTTCACAAGTCCTTCATTGACTAGACGTACATACGTACTCCTTACACTTTCTTCTTCCAATTTTTCACTCCTTATTCTTTCATGATCTTCGAAAGGAATACGCCGAATGCGTATTCCTTGTTCAGTGTCTCCACTTCTTGAAAAGGCCCACAAACCGGATTATCACCAGATAGTGGTCCGTTTCAAGAGTGAGAGCGTTGAAGGCTCTTGTGTTCATTAACGACTTTCGGAGACGCCCATCTATCATAATCAAATCAATCACACTTTTCTGTTCATTCCGTCTCCATGTGTAAGTGTGAATATCCTTGTGATGGAAGAGCGTGTTCGACACAAGAAGGTTTCGTTCCACACATACGTCTAAAAGTGACTTACCAACATCGTTCACTGTCTTATCTCCGTATGGACCAAGCACAGCCTCATAACTGCTTCGCTTGGTCCCAACCCATCCATTGGTGGATAGAAAGGCAAAGGTGGGCAGAAATCGATAAACAGTTGTCTTATAACATCATTACAAGTAAATATGGAAGATGGCGCTAGAAAGCGATGCGATGAAAGTATATACTTACTATGAATTAGGATTAATATATTTAAGTATAACAAAATAATAAAGACAGCTTACAAAAGAAAAAACAATAGTACTACTAACCAGATGTAGGGATGTGTGTAGTTAAAAGTGTTTTTTACAGACCTTTATGGACGAGGAGAGTCGCCTTCGTCGTTTATTATAATTGATAAGGAATTTCAGGCGATGGCACTCGTCGAAGGAACATTTGTCCGTCACCGAATACATCAAGATGAAAGCTTCGGCCCATCGGATATGACTTTCCAAATTTGCAAATTCACTTTCCTGGGGGCATACAAAATGACATGTTATTACTTGATAGTTTTAATCTCAGAATAATACTCGTACATACATTTTTTTTATACTGCAAACAAACTTTAAGTATATCATGTCCTATGAACCGAATAAGTACGTTCACCAGTGTTGAATAAGTACTTCGATTCAACAGGGTAATTACTTAATCGAATAACTAAAGATAATGGATTGTTGTAATGTCAAAATGGATCATATAACTGGTTACTAGATCGATACATAGATACGTGATTGTTATGAACTCATGATAACAAACTCTTGTTCCTCGTAGCATGATTTCAATTATTAATGCATTAGGATTGGTGGGGTCGGCTAGCTAAGCCTTAGCTAAAGATAGACGAATATACTGATTTTTACATGCAGCGGCTACCGTCAGACCTCCACAACCAAGAACTGGTGCCCAGATTAAATGCTAGCAGATTTAAACTGGGGACCAGCTAGACAATAGGCCGGTTCTTTATCGACTGGGCTATCACTGCTCTTTCTCTCATGAACTCACAATAACAAACAACTTCTTAAAAACATTAAAAACTAAATAAACAGAGAACGATGTTTTTAATCAACGAGCTGCATTGATTACATTTCAGCACGGTACTAATTTCAAATTATTATTAATATTTTGTTATATCCATGTATAGAATTCCCTCAAACCGCATTTTTATATTGTTGATTCGACAAAAAGATTAAAAGCAAATACAGGGGCAGGAAAAGAGAGGGAAAGCCGCAGCGATTGTACAGTATGGGATTTTTCTGTAACATTCGCAAAGGCGCCGGATCGCGCCCGCTTTTTGTTTGACAGATTGCATACAAACAAGAAAGGTACAAAAAATGTTTCGGCAGTTTTCCCGCTTTTCCCGTCCCTGTGGGTTTTGGCATAAAGCATTCTTAACGTGTACACAAAAATTGTGCTGAAATTTACTTTCTAGGCAAAATATACAAATTTCACTAAAATGTTAAAACGTTAATTTGGCAAGTTTCATAAAAAAATGGAATAAGTCAAGCCTTAAATCGGATTTAGACTGTCAGAGTTTATTTTTTTAATCGCGCACAAGCTAGATTTTGTACGCGTGTATATATGCATCTCATACGAGTGATGCATAGGTAATAATGAATCAGGGTAACTGGCAGTTTTTATATCATATTATACATAGCATTGCATCTGCTGTTTAAGAAGTAATAACCCTTTACGTAATCCTTGAGCAGTCCATAAACTGACAATTTAGATAAGAGTCTCCGGCGATATACCTAATTGATGCATTCGGTTTGTTTAGGCTTACTGACAGTGCCTCACATTGACTCTCAACTGAGTCGGCCGCATGGTATGTGAGATGCATACGAGGACGGGCACTGACTGCGGTGAAACTCCAAGTTCTGTTCTTGTAGGTATCTTAGAAGTCACATGGTGATCCCCGTTATATTCGGTAGAGGATGCAAATAGCAATAGACATGTGAATCCGATCTACTGCCCATTTAGGGCACCAGGAGCACACTGGCAGTGTTTCACGAAGACGGAATGGTTGAAACTTATGCAGTGGAGTATAAATGCGCGTCTCAACAAGACGTACACAGAAGTACATAATTTTGCTTAGCACTACTGACGGCAAGCCGTCTGGTCCTGGTGATTCATAAAAGTCAAGAGCAACGTTGTGATTTCCATATTCATATTTTGATTCAAATTAGAAAGTTAATTGCCACATCTTATTGGAAACATCCGTTACAGAGTTATATTATCATATCAAATTATTCACTCGATGTAAACAACAATGCTTTAATTAGAAGAAAATAGAAAATTACATTTTAAGCATCATTTAGGTGAAAATTATTGTATTGGATTTTTCTCAAATTATAATAAACCGTACCTTTTGTCGAACCAATTCTCAATTTTCCTTGAACCCTTTACAAATTGCGTACGGATCTATGGGTACATTTTTTGTCTCTACAAAATTATACTCATATTTTATTAACACTAGCTTTTGCCCGCAACTTCGCTCGTGTTAAGTTTGATTTTGTAGAATCCTCGGGAAAAGTACAGAAATAGAACTGTAAGGTACGATTATAATATATCGTACACATAAACTAATACATAAATTTATAATACCTCTTTATATACTATATTAGACATTCTATTCTCAGGTGCTAAAACGACCTCACTGGGTGAGCTCACTCTCGTACAGGCCACGTAAAACTGACTGTGCGAGAAGCAGTCTCCCCTAAGGTCAATTCATGTTGTTTTCAGTGACTAGTCCTATGATTATTGATTGTCATTATGAAACAGACCTTAAGGGGAAACTGTACTCTATTGAACTCAAATGGGCAAATTTTTAGATTATTAAAAGCGTATATAAACGGATAATGGGTGTTAAAAAAAACAATTTACATGAGATTCGCCGGCGGAGTCCAATATCTCGAAATAAACCATTTCATTATCAATTACGGTTTGAAATGCATACACCTTCTCTAAGTTAGGATCGTAGTCACCAATGAAACGCTTCGTTATGAACCTCACCACCAAAGCTGGAAATAAATAAAAATATTCAATAATTATCCATGCTATATATAAAAATGAATGTTTGTCTGAATGTACTCTATGGACTCAAAAACCGCTGGGCAGATTTTGATGAAATTTTCAGGGAATCTTCAGATTAGCCCGGCAGGTGATCTTGTGAAGTTTGGTAGCGATCGGATCACCCGCGCGAAGCCGGGCCGGGTAGCTAATAACATATAAAAATGAGGTAACGTATGCATGAGAATGGATATTTTCGACTTTACTTTTTTAGAGTTCCGTAGTAAATAAGAAACTAGTTTCGCCATGTCCGTCTGTCCGTCCGCCTGTCCGCGGCCTAGCTCAGAGACGCTTGATATCGCTCAATATTAATGCTGCGTTTGGAGAGGACCCTGCTAATGAACGCACCGTGCATTTTTAGTTTAAAAACTTTCGTAATGGAAACTTCGTCTTGAAGACTTGTAGCAGCATAACATCCTAGCAGACAGAACACAGCTCTATTTACCGGAGGAACCCTCCAGGGAATTGTGATTTGGCTGGAGCTTTCGGTAAAGTGGTGGTATATCTATAGCTGAGTAGCTTAGTATATAAATATCCTGCGCAATGTTTATTAGTCGGATGCATCGTCAAGGATTTTCCGCTATTAAGAGAGTAGTGGGTCAGGTATGCACAAAAATATTCATGTTCATGTTCGTTACTACATATTCAGATACATCTACTCTTAGGAACAATACATACATAAGACACAGGGGGTACGTGGATACGATAATGCGTAATACGTAAGTAAACAACAGGAATAAGAATTAGGGACAACGATTTCAATAGCTGTCGCAACATGTCACGTTCTCCGCATGGAGTCCCCGTTTTTTCCACCCGACTGCAATTTCCATACACAAGAAAATATTATCTTCTAAAAGGACATATAAATATTTCGATTGGTACTACTGTAAGATATTGGTTGTGCTGTGCAAATAACTATTTATATTACACCAAATTAATTTAAATCCGTACTTACAGCAGCTTTTAAGTTTTGCGCGATAACCCAAATGTACCCGAGAAAAACTTTCGTTTCGAAGTTATGAAGAGGTGTATTTCACATATGACGAGCTTGGTGGCTCAGTCGTGAATGACGCGACTTTGACACCAACGCTCGTGGGTTCGATTCCCACACAAGGCAAACATTTGTGTGCATGAAGATGTCTGTTTGTCTTGGTCTGGATGTTTTAATAGAGGTAGGGCGCATCAACTCAACCCGTCTGGGGAAGTACTTCCACCTCACAGAAAACGCAGCCAAATAACAACTCCTTAGAAGGTTGTTGTGTTCCTGCGTGTGAGTGAGTTCAGTTCCAGTAAGCTCTCAAGGAATTGCTGTGTAAGCGGCAGAGGAGGCCTCGCGCGAGTGATACTTAAATATCGCCAGCGTTAACAGACTACGGTACCCGCTTTACATCAGGTGGGCCGTTTACTTGTATGCCTCCCGACGAAGTGTAAAAAAAATGTATTGGTAGTATATATTTTTCTACATGTGTATGTACAAAAAAGCAATTTGCTGACATATCAATGTGCAGTCCAAACCATTGAGTTTGTATATTGGCAGGATGGTTGCAGTGAAGGGCGAGAATCTATCAGGGAACACAATTTAAATTCTTACCAGATTTTCCGACTCCTGACTGTCCTAGAACCATGACCTTGAAAGGTTTCTGTTTTGGGTACAAGACCAGCTTCCCCAGAGGGGTTTTCGGTGAAGTGGCAGTACCCATCGCCACCACTGTTTTCTTATTTTCACATTCTGTTTTTATCGTATTGGAAGTGACAAGTGCACTGTTAACTAATTACATGTTACATAAATAGTAAACACAGCAGTTGGAATCCAATATGTCTAATAAGCAAAGCATAAAATTCTGTACATAGATACCAAAATGTTTCCAATATATTCTGTACATTAAACTATTTAAGATACACCTTTTGAACTGGAGCATCGTTTATAGACACGTTGGCATTCATTACAAATATCAAGTGATTTATGTTTGACATTAAAAGTAAAGTTTAACTACGTGTATACATTTCGATCATTAAATAATATAAATTCATATCTTTATTTCTCAATGATGTTTCTGGTCTGTATCGTTTTATCCATTCAACTAGTAGAGATACGTATATTCTGTTGCTGTAATGCGATCTGTGGCGTGTGGTATTCCGTTACTACCTGTAACATAAAACACTATCTACATATTCATACATATAAACACTATATTTGAAATGTATCTATTCGTACGTACATGTAGTTTGGTACACGTAATATTATTATTGTCGGCGTAAAAAGCAGTGGTTTTACCCAGCGACGTATCAAAAGGTAGACACGTTATACACCAACATTATTGTATTTTTAAATGGCGCAACTAGTACTATATCTACGTACAGTTATTTATTATGACACTTTGCTCTAACAAAGAGACAAATGATAGGGCATGCCTGTCGTGAGACAGAGATGAATATATATCTTATGACATATATGCTTTGTGATATAGTACGTATAGCCGCGACGCGAGAGCGTGCCCAACTGAATGCGAGTTGGGCAATTACCTTACTTTCGTATTGCCATTCTAGAGCGTGTACGACGTATTTATAACTTTAAAAGCATCTTAGGTTTTACCTGTATACCTTGTATCACTAACATGGAAAATAAGTATACGACTCGCCCATTGTAAACAACCACTGCAACCTATAGTCACTTGCAACACCAGAGACATCACACACGCTTAGGCAAATGTAATAAATGTTTGCCTTTTTTGTACAATTCAATTATGCAGGTTGCAATATCAATTCTTGCTTTTTGTGAAGAATTCTATTATGCATGTATTTAGTGAAAAGCTCTGTAGGGAATTTATTCCATAAACTGATATTTCGCAATAAAAGGATCGTAAATGAGACAGTTTTCACTCTAATAGGAATGTAAATTGCAATGTAAGGATGAACTCGTTTGCAAGCAGTGAGAGAGTATAAGGAGGACACGGGTATTACTTGTATCAAAGAAACGTTTCGTATTATTTACACAGGCTACATTTTTAACGGTAGAATACGCAAAGGCAGGAAAAGTCTTCACAGATTTAGAAGCTCAACACCGTGTAACTCACCTTGAAGTTGTCAATACCCAGTTCGCCTGTCAAGCGACACACGAAATCTAAGCAAGCACACTAAGTACACAGGTGCCCCCGCCGACGGCGACAACAATTCCTTCAATATACTCTTGTCAATCTCAGTGTTTACAAATCTAGTACGACTAGTTGTATCACAGCGATATATCAAGACCATGACAGCCATTGTTATTATCATCGTAACGATGTACGTTCATACTTTCGACGAAAACAACGGGATTCTAGATGTTGTTATCGCTTTATCGATCGATGAATATTACAATGTAATGTAATGGTCCATGTCATAGGCGTATAGGTTCGTAGGTAATATTTATTAGCTCTAACCCTAATCGATTTACTATGGACTAGTGGTTTACAGCCAATGTACATATCTACTATTATACTCGTACATTGGCAGAAACAATTGAAACGGATCTTAATCTTGCTCTATGTCAGCAATTAAAAAGAAATCCAATCAACTAATTGATTGGGCTATCAAATTGGAGAACTCAATCTATCAGTCTAAATAGCCTATCTCCGGTTATTCAATACAAATCAATACACTGCCATTACTGAATTAGATCGCCTGTTATATATTACGCCACAAAATATTTATAGGCCACAAATATGTTATCGAAGGAGTGGCTATGTTGTCAGCAACAGATTTCAATAAGATGTTGAAATCTGTTGATGATGATGAGCTTCAGTTTCTTGCGTCTTTAAACGACTAATTCAAATAAAATTATAAGTAAATATGTAATCGAATTTGATAAACTAATGAAGTAGTACCTATGTACGAAGATATGATGTGTAATGTCCTAATCTTAAACGTGAAAGTTACAAATTAATAATTATATTCCCAGACAAATTACACAGCGCCAAGACCTAAATTAAACGGAGCTTGTACTATTCTTTTTTATTCTAAATACGTACTTTTAGTACAAAGAAAACATACAGATTAAGGCAAGCACACGTGCTTATACACAAAAATGGAATCAACCTACGAACACGAACCTTGTTGTTAGCCACTGCTAACCTCGATCACCAGGTTCGTCCACGTACATTTAATTAAGTGATAGTTACGTCTTACTAAAAGTTTGTGTAAATAAATAAGACTAGATATTAGACTAACGAAATCGAGATTCGTTCCTAATTATCAGTTGCTCGGCGGTGAACTAAAACATCGTTAGAAACCTGCAAATGAAAGAAGAAAGAAAATTATATTTCGGAAGACGTATGCTAAGTCTGATTTTTCGTTTTTTTATACCACCTCGGGAGGCCTACAAACATACGGCACCCCTGATGAAAAGTATTTTATTTACCTGAGCCTATGAATGTTTGCAATATCTGAAGTATCACATGCGCGTTGCCACCCCTGTCGATAATACAGCGACTCCTTACTGGTAACCTCACACACTCGCACAGAGTTATTATTTGGTTGCGGTTTTGTGTGAGATGGAGGTACTTCCTCAATCGGGCTGCTTTGATGCGCCCTATTACTCTTGAAAGCATCCAGATAAACAGATATATGTAGGCGCACAAATGTTTATTCTGTGTGGGAATCGCTAATCACTACGCCACTGAGCTCGTTAATGGGTTGTTGAGGTCTGACGGCAGTCGCTACATGTTGAAATCAATACCTTCGCCAATTCCTAATGCTTAGGTAGTGGATCCTGCCGATTCTAAGGGACTAGGAAACAGGAGAACATTTGGAAGTAGTTTAAACTAACGAGACATAGTTTTACAAATCATCAATCAAGTGCAAAACTGCCATAACTTCAGATTCGCATGTGCAGCAGAGCAGATGACGCTCGACACTCAAAATTTGATTGTAACTCTTATTACGTATAGCATAAGAAATAACATCGGTACAAAGGTCAAAATTGTCAAATTGACGTGTACTTAGCTTGTCCATGACTCATTTTACTTTTGCACTTAACTCATACCAATGACTTTTTAGTACAGTACGAATTTTCTGACAAGTATTTTTATTGTCAGTTTCAATCAATTAACTTATGCTACGTACGTAATCAATAATAGATTCGGTAACCGCAGTCGATGGTCGTCATCTGCATCGTCATAGATAGATACCTTCACATCTAAACTCACTGAACTAAGAGTATACAGAGCTATGAGATGGACTATATGTAGATGTGGCCCGTGATTTCAATTTGAAAAATGCCAATTGAAGTCTCTGGCAATTCTCTGACTTAAGCTGCAAAATTGTAATAGCGCGATTTTTTGTTCATTTTCTTCAGGACTATTTCCTTCTCTGTGGAAATTAAATCAGACGATTATACACCGTAAGAAGAAGATTCATACTTCGTTCTTTTACCAATGTTGTCTAATATTTAGTCTACCATTACTTTCAAAAGTATTGGACCAGATTGTCCACCAACTAATAAGTTATCTTCAGCGTTATAACCTTTTTAGTAAAGTCAGTCGGGCTTTCGTAGTGCCCATAGTACTGTCTCCGCTTTAATCAAAAACACTGATGACATACGCTATAACATAGAGAACAAAAATCTCACTATTCTTTCTCTCCTGGATCACACTTTTAACTCGCTTGATTACACAACTGCTGGGGTCCCCCAGGGAGGGGTTTTATTCACTATATATATTAATGGCATTACACATTCACTGTCCTTTTCTTTTCATTTATATGCAGATGATATATATGACTGCATCTCTTTTTCTGAAGCTTTTAATGGCATTAACTCTGATCTCGCTGCAATATATCAATAGTTTCAATGCTTTGATATTAAAATTTATGCAGCTAAATCTCAGGCTATAACTGACATACTGACTCAATTAATTTTTATGTTAAAGTCCATAACGATTTAGACAGCACTGTTATACCCATCTCTTCCACTGTAACTAACTTGTGTGTTATCATGAATCAAACTTTGCCGTGGGCGCTTCAAATAAATGAAGCAACCCGTAAACTTTTCACCTCTGTGCATTTAGTTACTTGTCTGTAAAATTATTTCTCTTACATTATTCACTTTCACTAGTTAAATTACGCTGATGTAGCCCTTGTACTCGGTAGATGCGTTGTTTGATGTATTAGATAGAGTACTGAATCTTTGTGTGAGATATTATTATTTATTTGGTCTGCGGAAATATGACCACATATCAGAGTTTCGTAAGCAACTCCGCTAGCATCTGGTTAGACTTCGTAGAAAAATTGTCATACTGCCCATTTTTTAACGTACTGTATAACCCGTCTGCCCTTGATTACTTGCGTGAAAGGTTTCAATTTTGTAATATTGAAAGCCGTTTACGTTCCACCATGAGACCGTTACTGGTCAACCCTATGCATGCCAGAAATGCCTTCATCAAATTTTATAACTGAACAAATATTGTAACTGAAGTCAGAGAAGAGATTTGTCGTACATTCGTTAAATTTGTTACCTATAATGTAACATATTTATTGATATACTTGTTTAGGATAACTACTATTGCACCATTTTGTTGTAGTACCTAGTCACTCGCTTACAAAGTTCTTTTCAATTAGCTAGTGAAAGGTCGACTGGACGCTATTCCTTATAGGGATAAGTCTGCCATTGTACGTTTTCATTTTGTGTAAAATTATTTGCAATGAAGCTATATCAAACAAGTAATACTGAGGATAAATCGGTCTACACTTCTCTTTTCTTCTGTTAACCGGTTTATAGCAAAATTTGTATGACATAAGTGTCATAACCTAACATTACATATACCTAGTCTTGCCATAAATACTGAAACAAAGAAAAAAAAATTCTATTGCAAATAACATTTATTACTTTTGCAGTGTGTTAGTTTAATACATAAATATAAAACAATTTAAAATATAAAAAGCTTATTCGAAGTGGTCTCCATTGGCTGCCATACAGTCCTTTAAACCTTGAGGCCAGTTATCAATAGAAGCACGCACTCTTTCCATGGAAAAATTCTTCAGTGCCAATCGTACGGATTGTTTTAGGGACTCCAAATTATCACGGCGTTTAGGCCAAGCCGTCTCTAAAACTGACCATAAATCATAATCCAGCGGATTAAGATCGGGTCTAGACGACGGCCAGTCTTCAGCTCTGATGAAATCCGAAACGTTCGTTTCCAACCAAGACTGCTTAGACGGAGCTTTATGACCCGGCGCCGAGTCTTGCTGGAAGGACCATTCTTGGTTATTGAACATGGTGTTGTTAAAGGGCTTCACTACCTTCTCAAGAATGGTATCTTGATACACTTGTGCCGATGTTTTGATACCTTTTTCACAAAAGTATGGCTCAGTCACACTTCATAGTTAATATCCCACCAAACCATCACCGAAGTCGGATAGTGCCCACGTTGCACTCTGTCGACTAATTGGGAAGCTTCCTTAGAGCTTTGAGCATAAATACGGTCATTTTGTTTGTTAAAATGTTGCTCAATTGTAAAAATTTTCTCATCCATAAACAAAATTTTTCTGTGACGTCCCTTTGCGTACCGCTTCAGTAGTTGTTTCGATTTTGCCACCCTATTCTTTTTTAAATTATCAGTCAAGAAATGACCAGTACGCCTCTTATAGGCTGCAAGTCCTAAGTCATCTTTTAAAATACGCGACATGGTTCTAGGTGCTATCTTCATCTCCCGAGATAAAATCTTTTGCTTTCGGACAGGATTATTTCGAATTCTTTCCCTTACTGCTTTGACCACCTTTTTCGTACGGACACTACGTGGACGGCCAGATCTTTTTCTGTCACAAACAGAGGAGGTCTCATTACCTATACTCTCCTACCTATACTCTCATTACCTATTAATAGCCCGGTACACAAACATTTTACTAATACCAAGCGTATGGAGAGTTTGAAAAACTGCATTTGGCTCCATACCTACTATGTGTAATGCAATCACAGCGATTCGGTTCTCTTTATCACCCCACTCCATTTTAATTTCGCAAAATATTGTACAATGTATTGGCGCCAAAATGAGAAAACACAATGAACAATCATATAACAACAATGACTGATTCCAAATTCAAATGTAATATTTTGTATATTTTTAATTGTAACAGCAATTATGGCCAGACTAAGTATAATATTTCTTCTTTACGTATGTAGTCAGAGTTTGAACTCCTTCTAAACGGCTTGTACGATTTTGATGAAATAAGTTTTGCAGGTCCCTGGATGGTTTTTATTCGCAACTAGGGCCGGACTACAGTTGTAGAGAAATAATAGACCCGTTTTTACAGTTGTAATAATAGTATAATTACGAATGCGAAACAAAGAAATCGGTAGCCTGAATATTCGATTATCACGACAAATCGTTTTTAAATTATATGAACCTGTAATCACTTTGTATTTTTATTAATTTTTACCCGACCGCGGGGAAGCCCGAGGAGGGTGATGTGTTTGATGTATGTACTCGTATTTGTTATATGTTCCTTTGCCCGCTCGCGACTGCTGAATGGGTTAACCTATTTTAATAAATGATACGTCAATAAATTCGTCTTGATGATGCGAGTGTCACTGGGTACCTACATTAAATTCTTAAAAATTCAAAATGGCGGATTTCATGCGACATAATGTGCAAGCTAAAAAAAATTTTTTTAAGACACTCGGTATTTAGGAGTATGAAATTAAAGGGCTTCAAAAGGCGAGTACGAAAATATATTCAATCTATATATTTGAAAACAATTCGGAGTGACGTATCACAGAATAAACTTTTAAGTAACTTTAATGTGTTATTAATTTAAACTTTGTATTTTTTTGCACTGCAGTCGGGTTTTAGTTTTTTTAAATACGTCATTTATTAGTTTTATGTCTCGAAAGTGATACAATACAACTCGATATAGTCTTACAGCAGTAAAAATAAAACAAATCGATTCATAACTAAAATGTTTATTCACTTTCGCTAGAATTTTCTGTTGTGCTATGGTCGTCATCGCCTGTATAAATAATGATTTCATTGTCAATGAAATTATCAATATTGACGTCGTTGTCAAAATCTTCCTTTATTATTTGCCTTGTTCTTTGCACGTCCTTAGCCCAGTCTTTTGTGATGTTGGCACAAGGTTCCTTCAATAATGTTATATTCAGAAACACCGTTCCTGTATGAAATCTATATGTTTGTCTGTGCGTTTGTCTGTGTGTTTGTCTATCGTTTTTTTTTCGAATATTCGAATTTTGACTTCAGATTCGGATTTAGCATAAAAAAGTAGGTGTGTTCAGGTAGGTAAATAAGTAATAGGAGTGTTCAGGAACACCTCAGGTCAACACGTCAGGTTCAACAAAATAAATAAAACACGCGATACTTCCGTTAAAAATTGTTTAATTCAATGTGTAACAATCGCGAAAACCTAAGACAATACACCGTTCCTATCTCTTAAGGAACATGGTCAAAATGGCCGACAAAAAAAAATGAATTGTTATATAATTGACGAGCCAGGTGTTCCTCTGGCAATGCAAGCTTGCGCATTCTCAACTGGTTTTTTTTGTAGAGAACGGTCACTGGTTTTTGCGTGCTGCGTAACCTGTAACTTTTTTATACAATATTCTTTCACTATTAAAATACGCGACATGGTTCTAGGTGAATATTTAGACACAGAATATTTAGTTATATATGAATATATAACTAAATATTCTGTGAATATTTCAAGCGTCTACCTGTTGCCGTTATCAACATCGAGCAAAAAAATCACGTTTGTTGTATGGGAGCCCCCTTAAATATTTGTTTTATTCTGTTTTTTAGTATTTGTTGTTATAGCGACAACAGAAATACATCATCTGTGAAAATTTCAACTGTCTAACTATCACGGTTCATCAGATACAGCCTGGTGACAGACGGACGGACGGACGGACGGACAGCGGCAGTCTCAGTAATAGGGTCCGTTTTACCCTTTGGGTACATCTCCACTACGTACACCTCTTTACAAATTTATACTATTACGAGTAATTCATACCATTATAAAGCTATACTAAT
Organism: Pyralis farinalis; assembly: GCA_947507595.1. Classification (NCBI taxonomy): domain Eukaryota; kingdom Metazoa; phylum Arthropoda; class Insecta; order Lepidoptera; family Pyralidae; genus Pyralis; species Pyralis farinalis. Next base: position 21,756,907 of record OX382264.1, on the reverse strand, counting down.
AAGACCAGTGGGGTATGAAATAATTATACATTCACATGAATAAACAATTAAAATAGTAGTGTTATTGGAATACAAACCTTTAACTTGAGCCCAAATTAACTCAATAGCATTGTATTGGCAATGGTACGGCGGTGTTCTAATAAATTAGTGGCCATGTCCAAGTGCAAGTTCATCAATTTTGTACCTAAGTTTTACAGTTTTCTTTTCTTTTACCAATTTCAATAACTCCGCTTTAAATAAATGTATGTCAGCTTCAATATCGTTTCTTTGCAATCATGCCACCAAAACAGCCTAAGAAGGCGCTTATCGATTTGCACTGAAAGGTATGGTGCATTGTCTATAATGATTGTACATTGTTCGGATTTGGAAGTAAACATGTTGTAAACAATTCTTTAAATTTGTCAACCATTTTTTCATGGTTCTTCATACTCTTCGATTCGAATGCAAGTAAAGCGTTGTTCACGAAACCTCACCCGGCTGATCCAGCATGGCAAATTATTAAGCGTCCGCCTTTCCCTATTGGTACTTTAGAACAGGGTGCTGCGTATCGTCTGCCCAGGACTACGGCACTGTATGATTGGAGTTCAACCATGTCTCGTCGATAAATATAACTTTATCCCTAGTCATTTTATTAATTTCACTCAAAAATGAAATTCTTTGTTCTAAATCGTATCTTTCCATTATAATTTACATTTTTTTGTATTTGAAACCAATTTGCTTCATTATTGTCATTACAGACCAATAACTGCCTGTAAACAAGCCAGGTATTTGAAGAGATGTTAATAATTTTATCAGATACAGCCTGGTGACAGACGGACGGACGGACGGACGGACGGACAGCGGCAGTCTCAGTAATAGGGTCCGTTTTACCCTTTGGGTACATCTCCACTACGTACACCTCTTTACAAATTTATACTATTACGAGTAATTCATACCATTATAAAGCTATACTAATAAGACCAGTGGGGTATGAAATAATTATACATTCACATGAATAAACAATTATTAATATATATATATATATTATATATATATATATTAATTATAAAAATGAGCAAATCACGTTTGTTGTAAGGGAGCCCCCTTAAATATGTATTTTATTCTATTTTTTAGTATTTGTTGTTATAGCGGCAATAGAAATACACCATCTGTAAAAATTTCAACTGTCTAACTATCACGGTTCATCAGATACAGCCTGGTGACAGACGGACGGACGGACAGCGGAGTCTCAGTAATAGGGTCTGTTTTACCTTTTGGGTACGGAACCCTAAAAAAAAGACTGAGAACTATTTTCAGGTGTTATTTAGTCATTCTAAATTACATTTTACTTCGAAAATACGTGAAAACAAATACTTTAAATATGTTTTTACATAATAATTAACGCGACAAATAAAATAAAGTGGTTTTGAATCAGAAAAGTAATAATTGTGTTTTTATCATTTTCTTGACTTCGTCATAAGTTATATCCTATATGACTAGCTGCTAAAACGCGTATATTATTTCTCTACAATTTTAGCTCATGTTGAGCTGCGACGTATCAAATATAACTATAAAAACATCTTAAGTGTTGAGTGCATTTTGGTTAGCTTGATGGCGCAGTGGTTAGTAATGCTACTTTGACACCAATGCGGGTCCGATTCCCACACAGAACAAATATTAATGTGCATGACATGTATATTTATATTGATATTTGTTTAAAGAAGTAGGACGCATCAAAGCAGCACCCCTGGGGAAGTAGTACCTCCACCTCACCGAAAACCGCAGACTAATAAAGGAATTGCTGTGATCTGCAAGTTTTAGTTTGATAATTATGAATTTTCGTTACTCGACACATGAACAAGATATTCAGCAGGAATTTTAGAAGCTTGTGTGTGTTTGTTATAAATCATTGGATGGCATACAAGAATGTGGCCCACTTAATTTGCATTGGATATAGTAAAGTGGTTACCGTAGCTCACGAATGCATGCAATACGGGAAGAATCGCTGGCGCGTTACCACCCCTGTTACTAACACTGATAGATAGATAGATAATTAGTTTTATTTGTTATCACATAGAAACACACACAAATACAGAAACACAAGATAAAGAAAAATCACATATAGGTAACAATGACAACAGTAATGACAGCAGACATTTAAATATAAAATAAATTGTACAGTAGGCCCGAACGGTAGCAACTTGTGCGTCCTGTGTGTGTCGTGACAACAAAAAGGCCCTGACTCAGCAAAAAGCTGCGGAGTAACCACAGCGCTGATATTATGTCAGCACCTTTATCGCAACAGCATAACTACATATGTTGCATAGCTACGCTCTCACGCTTTCATCACTTATTTGTTAATTTTGTCCAATTTTGTCCCAAACATGCACATACCACAATAAAAACAAAAGAAAAAAAGAAAAGAAACCTATAGCATTGACCACGCACGAGAAAATAGTGGTTCCCTCAGTTCCACACAATCCCCATCACCACACCGCTCATCCAGACATGAGACGGCAAAGTACAGCCACCAAGTTATGCCGTTCTTTGTTCCTCCAATTGAAAGGCTTTATAACATTTTTTGAAACTGAATTTCGACTTTTGATTGCGAACTGGAGGTAGTAAATTATTCCAACACTTGGAGGCTAAGTACCTGAAACTGCTCCTGAATGCAGCGGTCCGGTGATGTGGAGTTATTAAAAGATAGAAAGAAGCTCGCGTCTTGTAACTATGTTTATCCGACGACCAGTGCAGTTTTGTGTACAAATATTCAGGTGACCGCGTATTGACCACTTCAAAGAGCATTGACGCAAAATATAATCTGTGACGTCCTGACATTTTTAAAAGATTAGCTTCATTAAGATACGGTGAAACATGACTACGTGGCGGAATGCTAAAACAGAAGCGAGCGCAAGCGTTCTGAACACGCTGCACGAGACACTGTGACCTACCCAGCAAACATGAGCCGTACACTGTCAGGCCATAATTTAACCTTGACAGCACACTTGACACACTGCAACTCCTCAACTGATAACCTCGCGTACTCGCATGAATTTGGCTGTGGTTTTCTGTGACGTGAAGGTATTTATCCAATCGGAGTAATTTGATGTGTCCCACCTCTCTAACCTTCTTTATCCATGTTAGGTGTGAGGTACCACTCTTCAGACATTAATCAACTGTTTTGCCGTTAGAAATAGTTTCCAAGAAATGTATCCGCGAACATTTTACTATAATGTCGCATCGTGCTTACAATGGGCTTTTGTCTAAAAGATATTATTATAAAGACATAATTTGGTGGCAAACTATTGATATGCCATGATTTTGGCTCGAAGGAAAATTGACTTGCTTGGGGTCAAAGGCAACCTGAAGAATATATTATATTTCCCATGGTTGTATTTAGATATTCTTGTTCACTGTAGAGTAATGCTCGCCTATATGTCGTCGGAATTGCTAAAAGAACGCTTGCCGAAATATTTATCAAGGCCCTGCCATGGTCAGCTTTGTCATTAGATTTAAACGTTAAATATATGAAAAAAGTGAATGAAATATGCTTCAGAGGAGGATCCTATCTTGGAGTTCAAATAATAAATTCAAATTATGGCACGTAAGTGGTTCGTCATAATCGTAAAACAAACCTCACTAACACTGGGTGAAGTGCGCATCAGTGCCTTTCATCCCGCCAACTAGCAAATGAGACTAGCAAGAGAGAGCAAAGACATAGCGATATTTATGAAGCAGCAGATTGGTGTGGTGGAGACTGCACTCCACCGTGGAGTGGAGTAACGTCACTTAATACAAGATGGCAGTCAAATAACAACTATCTGAATGATTGTTGTGAGTGAGGTTATCAATAATCTCCGTTCGTTAACGACGTGGACCGTGCAAGAGTTCATAGACATTATGTGCCACCTGATATATCATAAAAACGCATTATGCCGGCGCAAGTATCTGTATCACCTCTATATACTTTCATCCCCATAAGGAAAATAAAAAAATACGTGATAACAGTCACATTTTTACAATAAACAAATATATGTATGTTACATATATTTGTTTATTGTAAAAATGTGACTTCAACCTTGAAATAGGGGAAAATATGAGAAAATAACAATACATTTTGATTCAAATATCACAAATTGCCTAGAAAACAAAATAAATACCGAAAATCATACAAATTCAAAATACTTAAGTACCTTCCTATTTACATACCGGGCTCTAGTGATAACAAGAACTACGTACCATGAAGCTATTGTTAGAGAGATAGATAGATAGAACGCTAGAGTCACTTACAAGTGCTAAGGTTTACTAAGTGTATTTTTCTTTGTTACATTTCACGATTAAATTACTGAAGGGACCGTAATATAATTTGGTACAGAGGGAGTCTGAGACCTGGAGAAGACGTAGGGACGTACTTATTACAGCGATAACGAGATCCTACGCATTGTATGCGGAATTGATGCAAACAGGTAGGATTATTTATGATGATGTAAATGATGATATACGGCCATAGTATAGATTATAATATTAGTACCTATAAAAGATAAAGTGTCGCTAAAATGAAGTTATTACTGTTTACCTTTCTGTATTTTTATTTTAAGAGGCAGGGCGTATCAATTGCATCCCGTCTGGGGAAGTACCTCCACCTCACAGAAAACCGCAGCCAAATAACGGCTCTGTAGAGCGTTGATGTGTTCCTGCGTGTGAATGAGGTTACCAGTAAGCGCCTAACCTAAGGAGTTACTGTGTTAGCAGTAGAGATCGCATCGCACGAGTGATATTCAATATACTACAAGCGTTCATAGACTACGGTAACCGCTTTACATCAGGTGGGTCGTATGCTTGTATGCCTCCCGTCGTTATATAAAAAAATGTTTTACCCAATGACTACTTTTACAACATGGTAAATAAAGGAAACGATGTCCAATAAAAAATATTGCAATAACTGAAATTAACTTTATTGCGATCGGGCGCCTGTTCGCAACATTGTTTTAATCCTTACTTGCGTCGACTTATATGAAATATGTATTCACTTTTCAACTAAGACTATTTATTTCACTTGTATACTATCAAATCTTCGCCAAATTAAATTAAATATAAATTATTTGGGACATCAGGGAAGTAGAATGGATCCACCATTCTCAAATCAGTCACCTATTGTTGATCACTAATGTCAAAATGTCGTTATTTTCACGCAGCGACGTATTAAAAGGTAGACATGTTATACACCAACATTATTGTATTTAAAAATGGCGCAACGCCGCAACCGCGCAACTAGTACTATATCTACGCACATTTATTTATTATGACACTTTGCTCTAACAAAGAGACAAATGATAGGGCATACCTGTTGTTGGAAATAGATGAACATATATCTTAAGACATTTGTGCTTTGTAGCGAAGAACGTATAGGCGCGACGCGAGAGCGTGACCATAGTATAATCAAACAAGTAGGCCGACTCCGACCGAAGGATAATAGCCTAAACACGTAGGGCTGTCGCTTATAGTTTATACAATCGTCAAAAATGCATAGTCTATCTATATACAAAACAATTTTCCCCTGTAGGTGCATCATCAGGGATCTATCTATATGTAATTCAAAGTTTTTCTTAATTATTTTTTGTACATAGACCAGGAGCTGAATATTGTATTGAAGTTATATACTCCTTTAGGCGCGTTATAAAAAAATGATGAGTGAAATTTTAAGATACTGTAACACAAAAGTAACAGGTTGAAGCTGCCCGTTAAACAGCTCATTAAAGTCACGAAAAATATGCTCAAAGCTGCAGCCAAACCTTTCGAAACCCGGGTGGTCGTATACGACCGCGAAATGTATAGGAAAACGTATATAACGGGTTCTGACTGCTCAAGTCACCAAAAATATAGCTGCAGCAAAATAACAATTCCCTGGAGGATTATTGTGTTCATGCAAGTAAGTGACGTTATTACCTCACGGAAAACTGCAGCCATATAACGTCATGTAATGTCACTCACTCGCCTGATCACAACAATTCTCCAGGGAATTGTTATTCGGCTGAAGTTTTGAGCATATTTTTCGTGAGGTAGTAATGTCACTCACTCGCATGAACGCAACATCTGTCCAGCGAATTGTTATTTGGCTGTAGTTTTCCGTGAGGTAGTAACGTCACTCTCTCGCCTGAACACTACAACCGTCCAGGGAATTGTTATTTGGCTGCAGATTTCTGTGGGGTGGTAACGTCACTCACTCGCATGAACAAACAAGCATACGAGCCACCCAATTTAAAGCGGTCACTGTAGCTGTTTACGCTTGCAATACATTAAGTATGCCTCCTCCGCTCCACCTCTGCGGCTAACACGGCAACTCCTTAGGAGCTTACTCGTGACGTCACTTAGATGAACACAACATCCCTCCAGGGAATTGTTATATGACTGCAGTTTTCCGTGAGGTAGTAACGTCACTCACTTGCATGAACACAACAATCCTCGAGGGAATTGTTATTTGGCTGCAGTTGCCTGTGAGGTGGTAACGTCACTCACTCGCATGAACACAACGTCCTTCCAGGGATTTGTTATTTAACCCATCGAAACCCGGGTGGTCGTATACGACCGTGAAATGTATGGGAAAACGTATATAACGGGTTCTGACTGCTCAATGATGCCAGAGAAGTATAACTTCTCACGCGCGTACATGCGCGTACACGCACCCATTTTTATTTTACACTAAACTATTTTTTTCTTTTTCATTTACTACACTTATCAAAATTATAATCTTTATATTCGGAAATTTAATATTTTTACAGTAGCCTAAAATGATAGGCATTTTCTGTAGGTTTGTGATTTTATAACAAAATTACACATTTGATACAAAAAAAAAATATTTTTACTTTTTAGCCATCTTTACGAATTTGTAGTTAAAGTAGGTAGGTACACGTACAAATTATTACGAGCGGGAGCGCAGCGGCGGTGCGTGCGTGGGAGCGTGCGGTATTAAGCACGGCGAAGCCACGACTGGCGTACCTTTAGCAGCGATAAATTCTGTCAGTGTGTGCGTGCGACGACGCATACTAACGGGATGGTACGGGCGCGCACACATACAAACCGAACGCGATGCGTATCTATGAAGATAAACTACTTATTTGATTTTACTATGGCGTGACCGACTGAATGCGAGTTGGGCAATTACCTTACTTTCATATTGCCATTCTAGAGCGTGTAAAACGTATCTATAACTATAAAAACATCTTAGTTTTCGCGCGTCTCTATCTTATTAACTCTAGGTTGCCACTTAACGTAGAGAATTGTAGAGATTGGATAAAAGTCTAAATATAATTTACCTTATCATTTATGTCAACATGTCTTGTTCACGCAAAGTTCGGCCGCCTTGGCTGTTAGAAGCAACCAATGTAAAGTAAATTATAATCCACATATATATTGTTCAAGTAAATTGTAAGAATGTTATGAAATTTTGTTAGTTTATTTATTACAGAAATGATTGTAATGAAGCTAAAACAAAATTTTAGTTTCCATTTATTTCAATAGTTGTTCACATCAGTCAAGCACTTGCATAATTTCTTTGTTTTACTATTTACTATATCAGCTTTTTTCATCAGTCAACAATTACTTTCGATCACGCTGAGGCACCATACACAACTAAAAGCCAGTAATGTGCGATAAGTAAGTACAATCATATTCTGACTCGCACTTGGCCAGTTTTATTATTTTTCCATACAGTTTGCATGGTTAATCAGATTGCAAAATAGTGCTATTAAATATTTAATCAGATTGGTCAACTACTGACTCAATCTTCGTTGTCATCGACTACTGCTGGTCCAACTAATGAATTATTAGACTTTTGGTATAAAGTTACAAGGGTTTATCTGCCTTTAAAGTAACGGAAAAAGTTGTTTAGAAAATTTCGCATGACTGTTTTGAAGAGAACAGTCCGGTCAAATAGATCACAATCTTCACACAATTTAATCTTTCTACTGTTCGTTTTATCAAATTACCTTTAAATTTTTGACGGCGGCGAATAAAGGACTGACTCTCTTTTGAATGTATATTCTTAGTTATTGCAGAGCTTGTAACAGGCACAAGGTATTTTTACTTATATTAAACGACCGATGATGTATCTAAGTGGCATATGCATGCATACTATATAGAATGTAACACCTTCGACTTATTGAACTGCGATATCTCAGAAATGGTGATTCTTAGAAAAAAAAAGTATAAAGACGATTTTTGGTAGATAATTTTATAATGTACAATTAATGACCGACTTTTTTTTGATAAAACTTACCGTTTACGAGAAAAAGAAAACGAAAATTTTGAACCTTTGACCTCGGAAAACTTTTTTAGCAGACATGGGATTGATGGGAACTTTTCGTACTTAATTTGTAATGGTTCTCTACCCAACTTCAGCTTAGTGCGTATTTTTGCTATTTGACCACTATTTTTCTAGCTAACTTGACCGGACTGTTCTCTTCATAATAATCATGCAAAGTTTTATTAATCACCTTTTCCGTTACTTTAGAAAAGGCAGGTAATACCTTTTTGGTTGTAACTTATTCTCAAAGCTTAATAATTCATTAGTTAGTCAAGTATTGTAAGTGTTTTGAATCCTGTACTTTTTATTATACACATACTCGCATTAAAATCTTCCTGAAGTCATTAATGTATGGATGATGCTGTTTACTGGCAATAGAGCTGTAATATTTGTTGACAGGTATGACGAGGGTCACGCGGATATCATAAATCGAACGTTGGTATAATTAACGCCAATGTTCGATTTTTTATTGACTTGCATATCTCTACTAATTTAAAATTAATCTTGGCAAAATTAAAGTAATGACGTTCTCTACAATTTTGTATCTGTGTTGTGTGTGAGTGACGCTCTCTCTCTATATTCGTGTGTGAGCCGTGTTGAGATGTGATCAATAAACTTAACTAGGTACGTGTGATTGTACTAGAGCAAACAGACGCTGCTTGATGCCGAGTTCCTGAGGTGAGACACATTTCACAAGGAAATATTACCCTCTTAAGGCAATTGCCATTGCGCTTATCTTCCGATTTTAGGTGTAGTTATATTAAACAGCACAAAACACAAAACTTTCTGAATCGTTCTATATTACTTTTGGGCTGGCTAGGAGTGTTTTATGTGCATTTCTATGAGCTAAATACTCCTTTTTTAAAGTAACTATCATAAGGTATACTATCTTCCGAGTTGATTTACGACCTACCAAGAACCTATAACTTTCAAGCAGTTAAAAAAAAAACACTTTTTTAATAAGAACCAGATGAAGACACAAACTGCCATTAGGCACAATAGAGCTGATATAATTTCCGAATGGTAATTTGCAACTACTTTTTAATTAACTATTATATTGCAATAATCGTTGGTCATGTACGAATCCGGTGTCGCTCTGTTTGGTATCCATAGTGTTAAATTCGAATGTATTATAATACCTACATACATAAGTAAACACGAACCACTTAAACGTAATATTATTTGTAATGGCTAAAATGATATATATATATATATATATACATATATATATATATATATCCATTCTACCGTCTTTTTTTATTTTATTTTCTGGGAAGATCCATCAGCCGTGTACGCAGAGCTACACGCTGGTTTAATTTTATAACCCAAGCGTAAAAATTGTTTATGACTGACCCCAGAACGCAACTACTCGAACCACTGTCCAACAATCCAGAAAACTTAATATCATTAATAAAAAAATCCAAATAGGGTCTAGTATCATTCTTTTTGATAAACAGGATAGGGGCGGCCCTATAGTTATTAAAAAATATTTTCAAATAACGCAGCCAATCGGAAATTTCTTTTTTGCATACATCCGCATCCGGTTGGAAATTAGGTGCTTTATTTTCAAACATAGAGACGCGCGCGGTATCTTTTGATAGGGCTCGATGCGGCCTTTTTGGCGAATTACAATCACTACAATTTTTGGTTAAAGTTCCTAATTTGTCACATTTAAAACAATCTATCTCCGGTATTGTTGTACAATCTCTGAAATGGTGTCCTAATTTCTTACATTTTAAACATAATGTAATATTGTTTCTTTTCTCTTAAATTATTAAAATGGTGGAAATTACGTTCCCTTGTCCATGATTGAATAATTAAATGAATTTCTAAACAAAAAGTTTCAAAGTGGATGTTCACTAAGATACCTCCATCAAATTCAACTTAGTGTGCAGTAAATTTTCACAATGATGTACTAATTTAGGTTACATACTGTACTTAATTATGTTCCTCCATACAACATTAAACTTTCTTAAGACTTCACTGTAACACTTCACATAAAACATCAAGGTTGGCAAAAACACAACATTTTGGCGGAAATACACCGAATAGTAACAACAGAGTGACTAAAACCTAGATATTTTTACCTGTCAAAGACGCAAATTACTAATACAAATTATGTTGTTCACAAAAGTAGCACTTTTTAATAAATGTGCCAATAAAAAGTATATAAGTAGTATACTTAATTAAAAGTATGAGGTAGAGTCAACACAAAATGTCTTGTGAACAACATCCAAATACAAAGTTAAGTCATAGTACAATCAAACAAGTAGGCCGACTCGACCCCTGAGCGAAGGATAATAGCCTAAACACGTAGGGCTGTCGCTTATAGTTTATACAATCGTCAAAAATGCATAGTCTCAAGCGAGTGAGTGACGTTACATGACGTTATATGGCTGCAGTTTTCCGTGAGGTAGTAACGTCACTCACTCGCATGAACACAACAAGCATACGATCCACCCAATTTAAAGCGGTCACTGTAGCTGTTTACGCTTGCAATACATTAAGTATACCTCACGTATTGCCACCTCTGCCGCTAACACGGCAACTCCTTAGGAGCTTGCTCGTGACTTCACTCAGATGAACAGAACATCCCTCCAGGGAATTGTTATATGACTGCAGTTTTCCGTGAGGTAGTAGTTTTCTTCAAATTATTAAAATGGTCGAAGTCCTTTTCTAGGCGACCCGAACAAATGAAAAGGTATGACACTAAAAAAAGTATCCTTTCCAGTCCTTTAAGACATCTTTCAGTGTTGCGATGAAGACTTTAGAGGATATAACGGCGCCCTGTCTAATACCTTTTTGCACTTTGATCCGTTTTCTTACTCGGGCCTATACTCGGATACACATCGTTGCCCTATACAAGAACTTCAGCGCTTCGATGTACCGATAGTCAATTCGGCATCGCTGGAGAGACTGTAGCATGGCCCATTTCTCAACCAAATCAAAGAACTTTTTCGTAGTCCATATACGTCAGATATAATGACAGATTGTACTCCTCAGTCAGTATAATTAATTTAGCTCTTGGGTCGTTACTCGAATTCAATGACACTGTTCATAGAACCTCTCCACCTCACTCTGAATTTCTTGATTTTTCCTTCCTTTGTCAAGGCGGCCTTTGGATCTTTCCCGTAGTTGCCTTTTAATAATAAGATACAGAGATGGTCTATTCTTAAAGAAGGTTTTGATGCGGACGAATAATTTAAAAATGGTTTTAAGAAGCTATTTTCAGATATTACAGAAAATATAACTAATTATGTAAAACGAAAATACCGGGGTAACTATGAATACCTTACATTCAAGTTTTTAAAACTATTCTTTAAATAAAAATAAAACTCGACCCAACGTTATGTGTTTAAATTGATTATCAACATTTATTCTGATTTAAGAATCCCTGACGAACTCGCCTAATTTCAATTAACGTTGCTTGTTCTATTGAACATAGAATTCCTGGCCAGTCGACGGTGGCGTTACCAAAAATAATAGGTTAGGGAAAAAGTTTTTTCGTATTTTATCAGTAAAATATATATATTATCAGTAAAAAGTTGCAGTAAAATCTTTTTTGTTATACTGTTACTGTCCGGCTGGTAAAATTACATTTATTTAGTGGAGTGGTAGTCACTAAATAGAAGACATTTTAAAAACAAAACAATAAAAAGTTTAAAAGGTTTGCTGCCACTTTTCTAATGTTTTCTGTCCGCCAAATTGAATGAATCTAACGAATAAATTCGATACATTGCATGAGCACACGCTGAGCTAAAATATTAGAAGCATTGTTATTGGCGAGAACATTAAGACCGTCACAAAGAAAAATAATAATTCGATTAAATTTGAAGTTTAATTACAAAAAAGCGGAAAAATAAGACGTTTAAGGACTTAACGCAGTGTCAGTAAGGCTAGCACAAAATTGGTTCAAGCGTATTCAGTCCGGGAATTTTGATGTCAAAAATAAAGCTCGTTCTAGTCGACCAGTTATGGATAAAGTCGATGCCATTTTTGAAAAACTGGAGCTAGATCGGCATTTTAGTAGTTATGACGTAGCTGAAGAGTTAGTAATTGAGTATAAAATAATTTTGACTCATTTGAAAAAGTGTAGAGGTACAAAAAGCTCAAATTTTGGGTGCCACACGAGCTTACTGAAGGAACCTAATGAACTGTGTACTCAATTCGATTCTCTATGGAAACTTAACAAGCTAAATAAAACTGTTTAAAATAAAAAACCGAACCATTTTTGAAATAATGAACACCGGTCATGATAAGTGGATTACTATTATTATTATTATCCTTTATTGCACAAAAAACATTAAAAAAATACAATATTTAAAGTATTTCGTTCGCAAAGCCGAGCTTATCTCTAAAAGAGATCTCTTCCAGCCAACCTTCAACAGTGGGATATATTGTTAGGTACGGAATAGCTGTATGTGCCTGATAAATGTTATGTACACAGATACTTAACATACAAACATATACATATATACATACATATACACATACACTTATTTCTGAATGGATAAATAATAATCTTTCAATTTCTTTTTAAATGAGAATACCGATAGAGTTTCACGAATTCGAGTGGGTAATTTATTCCACAACTGGGCAGCACGGTAAGTAAATGAGTTATAAAAAAAAACAGTTTGCGCAGCTGGAAGCAGTAGCGTCTATGTCAGGGACGACGAGAACGGGTGGTAGGAGGGAGGAGGTTGAATCGGCGGCGGAGGTACGTGGGAGCAGCAGGGTTATGGAGGATCTCATAAAGAAAAGTAAGAATATGGACATTGCGGCGGAAACGAATAGGCAGCCATTTTAATCGGTTGTGGTACTCCGTAATGTGGTCACATTTCTTAAGTCAGAAGATAAATCTAATTGCAAGATTTTGCAAACGTTTTAGTTTATTTAAAAGTGTCTCATTTGCGTCCAAATAGCATACATCGGCGTAGTCGAGAAGAGGTAGAAGAAGGGTATTGCTAAGCATGACTTTAGTTAAAAAGGGGAGAAAGTTTGGCAATAACCCCAGTTTAGGCATTATCCTGCTGCTGCCGATAATCATTGACTGTGACTTTAGATATATAGGGTTAACCAGTAGACCAAACGATGCAGCCCAGTCCTTTTCAGCATCAAGATCCGAATTCAAAGATTGGACTGCTAAACACATATCTGATGGTACAAAATGGCATGGAAGAAGAAATAGCATGAGTAATTTGATTAATAAAAATCGAGAAAAGAAGTGGAGATAATACACCGCCCTGTGGTACACCGACTTTTAAAGTGGACCAACTTGAACAGTTGTCATCAATTTTGACGCACTGTTGTCGATCTCGGAGATAGGAGTCAAACCATGAGATTGCGGTAGGAGAAACGTTAAGTGCACGAAGAGTGCCAAGTAGCACATCAAAATCCACTGAATTGAAAGCACTGCTAAAGTCAAGTAATACAATAACAGTAAGTTCTTACCTATCCGTAGCATTACGTATATCTTCTGTTACATAAAGCGAGGCACTGGCAGTGCTGTGTGATGGACGAAAACCCGATTGAAATGGGCTGAGTAGATCATTTGCAACTAAATATGAATGACGTTGTTTGTGGACAGCGTCTTCTAAAGCTTTAGAGAGAATAGGAAGAAGATATAGGACGATACTCTGAAAGAGAAGAAGGGTTGATAACTTAAGGATATGGAATAACGTAAGCCTTTTTCCATGCCGTCGGATAGATATTTGATGCCAAGGAGAAGTTAAGTATGTGTGTAATAACCGGCAAAATATCATCCAGGGCAAGTAAAAGCATATCAAGACTCACGTTTTCGCTGCTCACAGCTTTTGTTGATATCGATATTTACCGCTGTACATCAGGTGGACCGTATGCTTGGATGCCTCCTGACGTTGTATAAAATAATAGCGTCATTACAATTATAAATTTATAATACATTGTCAGGTGTTGAAGTCAGTGATCGAGCAGTGCGGCGCGCGTGCCGCTGACAGCGCAAAGTGGACGCGATAATAGTTTTCTTAACATTCTCCTCCGCAATGCCACGAAAAGAGAATGGAGTACAATTAGGTCGCAGCGTATTGGACAGTGTACGGAGGGATGACTCTTTAGTGGTGTCATCTAGAACTATAGGAGGTTCTGAGAAGTGACAGTTCAAAGCATCCAAATCTTGAATTATCTTAGTCGAAGTAGAATTATTGCCCATGTCAATTAACCTCAAAAATTTCCAAATATTCACACAACTCTTGGGTTGAGAAGAGTTGTGTGAATATGACGACGTTTTTCATCCCTACACAATCTGTTGCAGATGTTACGCAGTTTTTTAACTATAAACTCACTAGCTATAGTAAGATTGAGTTGAAGAGTTGATGTGATATCAGCAGAGGAGGCATCTCGCGAGATAATTAATATATCGCAAGCGTTAATAGGCTACGGTACCCGCTTTACATTAGGTGGGCCATATGCTTGTATGCCTCCCGCCGTAGTATAAAAAAAAAGAAAAACATAAAATAAAAAAGAACGTGACTAGCGTTAAAAAAAATCCACTGAACCATTTGAATAAATACACTGTTTTCACAGATATGTAAGTAAATGTATTTTTTGTACAAGTAGAAATCGAAATATGCTAAACACGGGCACAATTTTGTATACTTACCTTTATACTATTAATTGATATAAGTTTTCTTTTTCCGAGCGTTATCCCGATTCCTAACCCATCCAGTTTGGCGAGGTCCGCTACCTAAGCTTGAAGATTTGGCGACGGTACTGATTTTTACACAGAGAGACTGCCGTCAGGGATCTGGGTTGTCTGATGGAAAACTAGACCTTTCTAAAGTTAGATCTGTTATCTATGGTTAGATCACATATCTCTCGAAATATAATTTCTTGGACGTGCGAGTTTCCTCACGATATTTTAATTCACCGCTGCGCAAGAAACAATAATGAATATGTACATAAATCCGAAAACATCAATTTAGTGGTACGTACCCACACCAGGATACGAACCAGGGACCAGTTGGTCGATAAGCCGGCTCTTTATCCACTAGGCTATCAGTGCTGATTATTATTTACCTACCTACGTATTAACACAAAATTTTGGCACAAATACCTTAGTTAATAGTAATATTAGGTGTTAGTTGAAATAAATTTTAATATACCTACCTGTTAGACAATTGGAAAATTCCTCATTCTAAATTAGAAATAGTGAAAGGGTTCGATCCAGTCTGGCACAAAAGTTTTCAATCGAAAATTCCATAATATGCCAGGTGCAAGGTTGTATCTAATCTAAATGAATACTTTAATTTATTTCTTATTCCTATGCGTTGTACGTCCAAAACGGCAGGGCATCATTTGTACATAGTTTTAAATAATAAATCAGTTGAGGATGCATAAGCTTGCATTGCCAGAGGAACACCTGGCTCGTCAATTATATAACAATTATGTTTAATTTTTTTTACAAATTTGTCGGCCATTTTGACCACGTTTCTTAAGAAATATGATATTGGTTTTTAAGACAATTATATTCTACTTCTTAATTTACTTTTCGAATCTGAAATAAAAGTTTTTTTATAAATTTGTTGGCTATTTTGATCATGTTCTTTAAGTGATAGGAGGTTGGTTTTTCAGACATTCCTATTCTACTTTTTTATGCTGAATCTGAAGTCAAAATTCGAATATTAGAAAAAAAAAGTGACAGACACACATACAGACAAACATAAAGATTTCATATAGGAACGGTGTTCCTGAAAATAGCTCATGTATTTCTATATTAGAGAGTAGACAGAGAGAATGAAGGGCCACGTGACCGGGTCTTTTCTTCATACATCTCACTTGCCTCTATAACATTCATAGCTTTCTTAAACCGTAATAAGGAGTAGAAAAAGTGTAAGTAAGATATGTGCTTATAAGTCTTCCCTAAACGTATGAGAGTTATGTTTATAACAATATTAACATACATTTACTTGTAAAATAAGAACTTACGACTTTGATCATTATTTCCGGGAGGCGCAAAGTGAATTGACTCAATACAAGGTATGGGATATAGACACGAGAATCTGTCTATCCACTATGCGGCTGTGACTCATTGTATAGATCACAAATTACATAAAACGTCTACGACGCCTATGTGATGCAGCGACTTCGAGAGATCTACTGTGCATTTCCTGAAAATACTCGCGGCGGAGGTTAAACTCTTTCATACTTCTTCACCTGGAGCACGTAGTCCTAACGTCATGAACCAGCATGAACACAAGCTAGAGCTGACAGTCATTAGGGCCTTCATGAGAATACACTCCGATCGTCAAATACACACCAGAAACGTAGCCACTCAGTAACAGCACGACGCATACTGCCCTGAAGACTTATTATAAGTATATATTGCCAGATTGTGAATCTATATTATTACATTGTATTGTTCGTCCAATTATGCGAATGTTATTATTATTTATTTTCATGCGAACCTGCACCGATCCGCAATCTATTAGTATGCACACTAGTTCAAACATTTCAAATTGTTATTTTTTGCCTCTACAAATCAACCACATGTTATCCTATCAGTCCTATCACTAGACATTTACCTACAAGTCTTACCTTGAAATAGAATGCAATTTCGAAGTGTGGGAGTACGGACGTTGCATCTGACGTTTGTCCGCAGTATGACGTTTACATTTCACGGATAATGAATTGTTAGGAAAGATTGGCGACAGTTTCGATATTGGGAGCTTCTATTTATTTATTTATACATTTATCTATTTATGCGATTAAGGTAGTAAACAAGCGAACCACTTGTCTGATGGTGTAAGAACTTTATAATGTCGAGTAACATGTGCCTAATATTATTTTTGATTATAATTGCCTATTTTAGGTGAAGTTACTTACTTTTCAAGTCTTCATGAGTCGCTCTATGTTGTTACTCTTTTGAGAGGATAGCTGTAAGTATTTGGGTATGTGTGTGTGTATGTGTGTATGCATGCATATGTGTGTATGTCAGCAAGTAAATAAACTAAAGTAAATTTAGCCCTGATTAGATAGATATATCCTCTTAATGGGACAAGTAGCGTTTTAGAGCCTATAGTTTTATTTTACTAATCAAAGTAAAATAAACTAGGCGAGATAGTATATTTAAAGAAATAATATAGTCAAAACTACTGAGGTTTGTTTAACATGTTTTTTTTATACCACTAAGGTGGAAAATAAGCATACGGCCTGCCTGATCATAAGCAGTTACCGTAGCCTATGGACATTTGCAACACCAGGGATGTCTCTCTTGCGTTGCCGTTTAAGAATGTTATACAATCTACTTGGATTTAAATTTATAGTTTTAACAGAGAAATATGGACCACAAAAATAGATTGCTTACAAAGAAATAATACAAATATTTGCGCTTAAATATAAGAATGCGCCATCTTACATGTCTTACATTTAAGTAATTAAATTAGGAATATTGATATTCATATTCAATTCAAAAATTATCAAAGGAGACAAAAGCAACACACTGTGGAATAAAAACACATTCATTACTCACTTAAAGTATTATGATTTCATAATCCATTTACAGCACCAACAGCATTTGATATCTAACTTGTTCTTGTATCTTATATTGTTATAAGTTTGTTATCTCCTGAACCGCCAATCTGACAAAGTATTCGTGAAATATTTTGTGAGAACCACGATCGACCCACGCGCGGACTCTGTTTCTGACAGACTGAAGCGAACAGAGCATTGTACGGACCGTAGTATATAAGAGTACATAGTACGAGTACTGCGCAACAACTCAAGGGTTGAATGTTGATTCATTGCCGTTTGGCACCATATTCCTCCGTTTATATTGCAATGGTCAATATAAAACGAACGACTTAAACGAATTAAATGAAAGCTATAATAACGAATTATTATAGCTTTCATTTAATTAAAATTGAAACAAAACTGCCATTAACTTCTTATAACAAATACCTACGTACGTATACCTACGTCAATAACTGCCATTCTCAGTGAGGGTTCCGTTTGCGTACAATACAATAAATAAAATGAAGTAATGTAGTTGTATTTTTCACTCGGGAGCCAAAGCGGAAGAGCGCAAAATTGTATAGGAGATTGCCCACAACTTTCTTCTGAAACTGTCATCACATACCATAACCGTACTAGTAAACCTTACCTTTTTATTGTCATCAGAAAACGCTATATGCTATGTTTATTACCGTAGTGATATTTAAAAAATCCCAATTTTAAACTGGCTTAACTGAAAAAATGTTGAGCTTGTTTTCTCATCCTTATTAAAAACATAAATGGATCTTCATATTTATCGAAGTAAATAAATTATTTTGTTACATCATCAAAGAAGGTACCTACATACTTTACAATACAGCCACCTCGATAGCTCTTCGCCAGTGAGGGCAATTATTCGGCCATTAGCATTTTCACAAACATAATGGAAGATCTGCATTTGACGTCGTTGTCTATGGTTCAATTGTGGCATTATTTAATACAATTTGTACGATCAGAATCAGGATTGTAGAAGCAGTGCTGAATTAATTCGAGCTCGAATTATTAATTAGAGCTGGGTGCATGTATCACTCGTATTACACTCTCATGCATTTTTTTTTTTGTTTTAATTTTGCTTGCACCCCTGCCATGGGCAAGGCTATCATCATCTTAATAGTCTTCCAGCCGAAACACATTCATACATCATATTCTCATTCATTCCGTAATTCTAACTTTCATTCATCATCTTTCGTTTTTGCCCATTTTAGAACGCCAGTGAAATAACTGCAGTAATTTTCGAACTTCCCTCCCCATACTACGTCAGTCCATCCACGGGCGACAGCGGGCTTCACAGCTCCACCTAGCCACCGCGATCCCATCGGCTATACGGAGTATAGCCGAGGTATACAGCATTAGTCCTAGGTGGAGCTGCTCTGCTTGTTGCGATCAATGACAACCGTAGCTAGACTGACGCAGTATTTTATAAATTTAGCTCTATTTCCCCCCAAAACTATTTCAGAGACTGTGGTTTCGGTGACCCGCATTCCCAACTCCTGCTCCAAATCGTACCTCTGTTTGGAGAATGCGGGACACCGAAACAATATGTGCTGCACTGTCTCACTCTCATGCATTGGAAGTAATCGTATGCATCTGCATATATATTTATCTTTATTTATTCATAAACGTTATTGAAAAAAAATGTGCTACGACGGGTGAATAGCTTTAAACTGTTGTAATACAAGAAGTACTACCTCTAGCTCCTCTGTACCTACCTATCGGTGTCCTTACTCTGCGCAACAATTCGGCTGCTGTTTATAATGAGTTAGAGGTGCTTCCTCCGTCAGGTTGCTTTGTTATTTATTTATTGATGTCAATTGTAAATATATTATCTTCACTTACACAATTTACGAGAAAATGAGTAGATAGGTTCTACGAGTAGGTGGGAGTATGTTCATATTTGGTATGTTTAGTAAATTTTATTCCTTCCGCCGCTTAAAAGATAAAAAAGGAATATGAAGAAAAAATACTATAAGTATAATATACAGTCACGTGATTTAGGTCAGGCCCACCACACATTCCCACCACTGTGTCTCCAGTGTAGCCAGAATTAACAGCGACCACCAAAAAGGCAATGAACAATGAAGTTCATTGCTATCCCGGGGTTTAAACTACAGCTGCCTTGGAACTCACAACGAATTTAATCAGAAGAAATTTGCAGGAGTAGGAAGTTATGGAATTGACTAAGACATCAGACCAGATATGTGATTTAGGTCAGTAAATCACGCGACTATATATATTTATAGTATATTTTTCAGTTAATAGATTCAGGCGTTATTTTGCGAAAGTCAAATTTACATGCAATTTGATCTAACCTGCTTTGTGTGCTTCCGCCACCAATTATTTCATGCGGCCTAGCGCCGGCCGGCACCCACCCACTACTGTTAGTGCGTGCTACATGCCGACGCTGCCATGGCTGCTCCGATAGTCTCTGCCTCGGCTGCTGCGGTCGTCCGCCATCTGGAACAGAATCCGCATGCCCCCACCACCACCGTCGCTGCCACGACTGGCCTGGTCGTCGCTGCGACACGTGTTTCGCCTCTCCACGAGGCATCATCAGGCGTTGTAGACGTTAATCGTAAGAATAACATGCTACAAGTGACAAATCCATCAGAGTGCCGTCCCTTATATTGAATTGAGGGTGGGGGTGGATGGTGTGAGCGAAAAGATATTTAATAGTGGGGAATGGTTTACGTCAGTCTGTTTGTTCATGAGAGTGACTCAATTCAATTCAATATAAGGGACGGCACTGCGATGGATTTGTCACTTGTAGCATGTTATTCTTACGATTAACGTCTACAACGCCTGATGATGCCTCGTGGAGAGGCGAAACACGTGTCGCAGCGACGACCTGCCATGCAATTCTGTAAGAGCAAACGTCCTTACATCCTCGGAAACATCGGCTGTTACAGCCTTGAATACAAAATTGCAATTCTTTGGTGTCGCTTTTCATGGTTGTGTGACACTAGCGCCGCAAGGCTGCGTTTGGAATTGGAATTCTATAAGACAAACAGCCTCGCGTACGCTTACAGCCTTATAGAATATCAAATAATTTAGCCGTGATCGCAGTAGACAATGTCAAAGCTGTGACATCTGTGATCACAGCGACGCACACAGCCATTACGAGTCGCTTAGAGAATTGCATGGCAGGCCAGTCGTGGCAGCGACGGTGGTGGTGGGGGCATGCGGATTCTGTTCCAGATGGCGGACGACCGCAGCAGCCGAGGCAGAGACTACCGGAGCAGCCATGGCAGCGTCGGCATGTAGCACGCACTAACAGTAGTGGGTGGGTGCTGGCCGGCGCTAGGCCGCATGAACTAATTGGTGGCGGAAGCACACAAAGCAGGTTAGATCAAATTGCAAGTATATTTTTCTTCATATTTTTTAATTACCCAGTACTCATTACTCAAAAATAATGCGCAACAAGTCAAAAGGTTAAAAGGTGTACCTGTATAAATATATTTTTTCTAAATAGGTCATGTGGTATCGTATAAAAAAGCTTAATGATTACCACCCCAAACATTTTTTGTAACATCATACTTAATTAAGTACAAGGTTTATTGTAACCGGTTACCTTGGGCCGAACGGCCAAATTACAGGTAACTAAAGGTACGTAAAACACTACTCACTTTTCTTAAATTATCATGACTGGTTTTTATCTTTGTTGTAGAGAACATTCTTAGAAATTAGTAATCGACACTGCCAGAGACTTCCCGCCTGCAGGAACTTTTGCCAGACGCTTTAGAGCACCCTAAAAATAATGTAATTTTACTTATAGTCTCAAACTTGATTTTTATATTATACTATTCAAGGAACTTTTTCAATACTTTCTGTAAGCACCCAGATCAGTCGTTCAAGACACGATTAAGGTGTCGCTACGAGTAGGGGTGTGAAGTTATTATTCATACGTTTGAGCGTGAGCGCGATATCTATGTGCATGGGTCTCCTTCCTGTACTCCCCGTATACTATAGCCTGTTTTTTTATACTTTTTTATACAATGTCGGGAGGCTTACAAACATACGGCCACCTGTTTCTGTGAAGTGGAGGTACTTCCCCAGACGGGCTGCTTCGATGCGCCCTACCTCTCATAAAAACACCAGACCAAGACAAACAGACATGTTCATGCACACAAGTGTTTGTGTTGTGTGGGAATCGAACCCACGATCGTTGGTGTCAAAGTCGCGCCATTCACCACTGCCCAACGAGCTCGACGAAATGTGTGTGCGTGGCTTATTATTATACACTATTCAATATACTAAAAAATTAAGAGTATCAGGAAAAAAATATGAAATTCGGTTATGCCCCAGGCCAATTTTTTTGACATTTCGGGGGTCCATACAGTGAGTGGCGAGCCACCGCACATCAGATATGATTGCTATTACAGAAGAGGGACGAACGCAGGCGTTCGTCCCTCTTCTGTAATAGCCCAGTTCTAATGACCCAACCAGGTCTCATTTCAATAGCCCAATAATTTCTGATATATTCGCAATAGTCCCAATACCTGCCGTAACCTGGTCATGGGTATATTATCGCTTTGATATCCCCTGGAGTAAGTCACAGCGAGGGCCCCATTGAAAAGATGGATGTAAGGTATTATCATTACATCAATCTTTTCAAAAGGACTTCTACACGATGGATTCATATCCCCGCGCACGCCTATCAAATGACCGGGTTTAACGCCCGTGATTTATGAGAGATAAAATAATAATGATAAAATTCATGAATAAATAATCATTAATACCTATTTCAATTGATGCTTTGAAATTACCCTTTTTGTTTAATATATCCAATACAGAACATTCTTCTAAATAAGTCAATAATGGGTACATAAAAAAAATCATTACAAGTTTAATTTTATCTATATTTTATTATGTTATAGTTATCTCAATTATTAGGGGCTAAAATATTATTTAATTATTATTGAAGACTTCCATTAATCCGTGAATAACATACGCTAAAAACGTTCCTACTCGTAGTGACGCTTTAACCGCGTCTTCAGGATATTTGGCCCCTAGGATTGTTCTAGCTGCTTACTGAAAGCATTGAAATAGTTCTCTGAATATTATATATAAGAATCAAGTTTCAGACTATAAGTAAAATTACATTGTTTTTTAGGGAGCTTTAAAGTTCCCGCCGTCTGGTAAAAGTCGGGACGGGAAGTCTCTGGCAGTGTCGATTACTAATTTCTAACAATGTTCTCTAATACATATATAAAAGTCAGCCATGAGAATTTAAGAAAAGTGAGTAGTATTTTAAAATAAGAAGAGGCATGCTCCGATGGTTCGAACATGTAGAAAGAATGCAAGATGAAAGAATGACGAAGCAGATATACAATGCAAAAGTGGAAGGATGTAGGAGCCGGGGAAGGCCAAGACTTACCTACCATGACCAAATTGGTCGTGTTCTATCAGAAGGTTATGTCAGGAGCCCTAGAAACCGGCGAGCGTGCATGAGAAGAGCAATTAATGTTAAAGAAGCGAGTGAGATATGTAAGGATCGAGTCACGTGGCGCTCGGTTCTCTCTGCCTACCCCGCAAGGGATTTGGCGTGAAGTTATAGTATATATAGTAGTATAGAGTAGTATTTTCACGTACCTTTAGCACCTGATACTTGTAAATTGGCCGTCGGCCCAAGGTAGCGGGTATCCCCACATTTAGTACATACTCGTACTAACTCTTCTTTTTTCTACTTATGAGAAAATATGTAATGTCCGGCCGCCCTGGGATGTGAAATGACACCTTGATCATTTTAAACTGATCATTAAGATGATGTTGTAATTATATTTTTTTACAATTTAAACATTATTATTAATAAAACCACAGTTTTATTTTAAACGTACGTAAAGAATATGACGAAAACGAACCGCATTTTCAAACCATTATATTTAGAATGCTATAAAATTATAATCTAAATTGAATGCTTTTACCACAAAAGGACGGAAATTGATTACGCGAGAATAACTTTGTGTTACTGGTATCTGAATTTCACCGAACAAATATGAACACGAAAAGGGGCCTCTTACTGTATGTACAATAGCGTTGGATTGGTTATCTAACAACGATCCTTTAATGAAGGCACTCTAAAAATTGTACGTAAGAACGTAGCTTGAAAAGATTTTAGATTTCAGTTGGTGTAAAAGTTATACTAAAGTTATATTGTTATATTATATTAAAGTTATATTGTGACGCTATTAGAATCATCCCGCGTTTAAGCCTTAGATATGTAACTAGTTTGGCCCTAAATACTCTTATATGGAAACTTATCTTCTTTTCAACTTTTTAGTTATTTTGATCGCGTTTATTATGTTAATAGCTTCTTTCAATTTCTCGCCGTTTTACGTATTTATTTTGTGTTTATTATTCAATTGCAATGTGAAATGGGGTGTTAAAAGATAGATAATCTTTATTTTAGTTTACTAAAGACCAATCATTCAAAATTAACGGAAACAGGACATCACGTACTTTGAACATATACAGCCTTGTTACAACAGATCCCTTTATCCGACAATCTCACCTACTTGCAATCATTGCAAGGACGACATCAGAGCTGGCCCACACCCCCGTCGCACCATCGACGCGGATCTCTTGCGCATCGTCAAGTGAAAGCATTCGATTCGCGCCTCAGCAAACATACCGGAGGCGCTACAGAAGCGGGGCAGACCCAACATCGCCCTGAATCCCTTATTATATTGGACTCGAAGGGCGCTGTAAGCCCTCTGCGAGTAGTCCGCCCACAAACCTCTCGTGAACATCTCGCGAACGTTCGGACCATAATATTTGCTATTTTAGACAGCTCTCTCCGTTCCCGTTCGATATCAGCATGTACCATGACTTCAAGAGACTGTCATGACCACCGGTCTTGACAGTCTCTTGAAGTCTGTACTCTGACATTGTGGCCGCCATTCGTGAAGCGTCTTTGGCAAGTGGAGGACGCATGAGGGCGGGCGGGAGGTGCCAACGGATAGTGTGCTGGAATAGGCACGACATCGACGCTCGCCGGAAGGCTACGCATAAGTTTGATGAATGATAAGATGAGTGGGAGGCCTAGATCAGGATTTATGTACAATAAAATGTGTAAAAGTAGAAGGGTATTTAGATCACATTTAAAATGGTGCCAAGATCAAATAGTGATGGACGCTCTTGCAGAAAAACAGAGTCGCCCTTGGGATCGGTTTTTAGGGTGCTCGATATTGAGATGCCGAATTGGGAAGTGTTAAGTTTCGAGACACAGGAAGTAGCCAAAATCATTAAAAACATGACGAAAGGAAAATCCCCAGACGATAACAGTCTCAGATTGAGCACATGCAACACGCCGACCCTTTTTTTCGCTGTGCGAGAGCTACTCTTACCTACACATGGAACTCATGAAAACTATGGTAGTGCCTATAGTGCAAAATGAAATTGTAGATCTTTCCGACAAAAGTAACTATAGGCCAATTTCAATAGCCACAATTGTAGCTAAAGTGTTTGCCGGTTTTCTTAACTCACAGTTGGAAAAAAATGTAGCTCTCTACAGTAATCACTTTGGTTTTCGGTCTCAACTATTTACCGTAAGTGCAGTACTGTATCTCAAGTATACCGTCATATACTATAATAATCATAAAATGCCCGTATATGCGTGTTTCCTGGACCTGTCCAGGGCCCTCGAGCTTGTAGCGTATGATGTTCTGTGGAAAAAGCTGCAAAGCATTAACTTACCACATGAACTTGTGAGCATCTTCAAGTACTGGTACACGAACCAGGTCAAGAGCGTCAGATGGGCGGGGGCAATGCCGAAGCCGTATCGTATAAAATGCGGCATGAGGCAGGGCGGGTTAACATCACCCACCTCGTTTAACCTGTATTTGAACGCCCTGAACTCAGCAGTCGCCATGTCGTCAGCGTAACTCATGTTATTGCCACAAACGTCATCAATATGGCAGCCGACGACAGGTCCAGCAAACACACATATACGGGCATTTTACGATTATTATAGTATTTGACAGTATGCTTGAGACACAGTACTGCACTTTCGGTATGTATATCCGAAGCCAAAGTCAATGGTACTTAAATACGGAATGTCGTCCGAAAATAACCATGTTTCCTGCAAGGCTAGCAGGTCACAGGAGTGGTATAGTTCTCTCACACTGAGCATTTTACGCTTTTGCAGTTGTAGCCCGCGAAGCGATATATACGATTATATATATATATTCATTTTTTTATTGTTGTTTGTTGCCATCAGAGGGTGACAATCCGCTCGGTGATCTGGGTTTAAAGTTCACAAAATGCTTAAATACGATGCCCCGAGGTCATATTTTTCATCTAAGTACGCTGATTATTTTGACTCAGATATAAAAAAAATATAGGCATTGCGGCCCTTTTCCTTCTTCATAATTATTTTCACCAACGTTACCGTCTCCTGCGTTCTACTGCGGATATATTGAATAATGCCGTCTTCGGTTGTCTCACTGTGTGCATTCATAATGAAAACAGGCACTTTTTTTAATGCGGCTTTGAT
This sequence comes from Pyralis farinalis, assembly GCA_947507595.1. NCBI lineage: Eukaryota > Metazoa > Arthropoda > Insecta > Lepidoptera > Pyralidae > Pyralis > Pyralis farinalis. Next base: position 21,730,610 of record OX382264.1, on the reverse strand, counting down.
GTTATACTCCAGGTCTCTCGCCGTACCTAACTTACATGAGTAACGATATTTTAGTGTTTTTTTACGATATGATACCATTTTCAACCTTCACAATTACTGTTTACATTTGTTAAAGAAAATAGATTGCAGTGATTGCCCTGCACAAAGTGGGTATGGAGCCGTCGGTCATATTCAAGAAAACTTCAAAAGCTTGATATCAGCCGTATGCTCGTATATCGTACTATCGACAGATATACCAACACTTCCTCTGTTGATGACCATAAAAGTTCGGGGCGACCGCGTGCTGTTAGAACTACAAATGCTATTAATAATGTTAAAGCCAGAATTCGCCGAAACTCCATTAGGAAACAAAAATCTTATCGCGAGAAATGAAGATTCCCGCTAGGACTCTGTCACGTATAATAAAACAAGACCTGAAGCACGGCGCTTATCGTCGATATACAGGACATGCTCTAAATCAATCCCTACAGTTGAAGAGAGTGAATCGATACAACCGCCTTCTGTGCCGATACGCAGGCAGACAAAAATATACAAAAGTGTAAAAAATTTAACTAGAACCAGGAAAATGACAAAATGTACGCACACAGTTCTAAAGAAGTCGCCCAAGTGGTTGGAAAGGTACAACGTGGTCATTATCCTGCGTCTGTAATGGTTTGGTGGAGGGTCTTATCAAGGAATCACAAAGCTTCATTTAAGTGAAAAAGGAATGAAAATTTTAGACAAAGTGTATCAAGAGACTGTCTTGGATCGTGTTGTGAAATCTCTCAGCAATATACTTTTAAAAAATGTACCATGGACTTTGTAGCAGGACACTGCACCTGGTCACAAGGCACGAAATACCCAAGCCTGGGTCGAAACCGTCGTTTCAGACTTTATAAGAGCTGAAGACTGGCCCTCGTCTAGTCCAGATCTGAACCCCTTAGACTAGAATTATGGTCAGTTTTAGAGGAAATGGCCTGCTCAAAACGACATGCCGATATTGTGTCTCTAAAGAAATCTCAGGAGCAAGCAGTGACGTAATTTCTCATGGAAACAGTGCGTAAATCCATAGGGCCTGTATCAAAGCCAAAGGTGGCCATTTCGAATAGAATAATTTTGTTTTTTGCTGAGACTTCCATAAATATGTACATATAAGTTTTATTAAGATTACATTACGTCATAAAAAATAAATGCATATTCATTTGTAACAGAACTTATGGCCGGAGTAGGTATATAGGTTAGAGTCTAAAACATAAAATGAAAAATAGCCTCATTACTACAAAAGAAATTGCGAATTTGATATCCGCGCACTATATCAATATCGTCTCCTTATAACTTTTAATTATCCGCGTCTTTTCCGCTAGGAAATTTACATTTATATTTTTGAGATCCTATTGTTTATCGGCGGATAAACCTATCTCTTCTTCTTAGCTTAATCCCGTTTCCTAATCCATTAGGATTAGCGAGGTCCGCTACCTAAGCTTAAGAATTTGGCGAAGACACTGATTTTTACATGGAGCGACTGCCGTCAGACCTGACGAGCGACGAACTCAATGGCTCAGTCGTGAATGACGCGACTTTGACACCAACGCTCGTGGGTTCGATTCCCACACAAGGCAAACATTTGTGTGCATGAACATGTCTGTTTGTCTTGGTTTGGATGTTTTACGAGAGGTAGGGCGCACCAAAGCAAGCCCGTCTGGGGAAGTACCTCCACCTCACAGAAAACCGCAGCCAAATAACAACTCCCTAGAGGGTTGTTGTGTTCCTGCGTGTGCGTGAGGTCACCAGTAAGCTCCCAAGTAGTTGCTGTGTAAGCAACAGAGGAGGCATCGTGCGAGTGATACTTAATTATATCGCAAGCGTTAATAGGCTACGGTACCCGCTTTACATCAGGTGGGTCGTATGCTTGTATACCTCCCGACGTGGTATAAAAATAAAAAACCTCCACTAACTAGAGGGAAAATCACCGCTGAGCAAGTGATAAATATGTACATACTCGTAAATTCGAAAACACGAATTAAGTGGCACCTGCCCCGCCAGGATTCAAACCGGGAACGGTTGGTCAATAAGTCGTTTCCTTATCCACTAGGCTATCACTGCTATAGCGCCGGATAAACCTATCATTCAGGCCAAATAGACAAAGATATAATTAGAAACAATGATTCTAATATTTTAAGCCATCGAAGATACTATGTATTACCTAATTATTTTGTTATATACGTTCCTGAAGTTTTAGATGTATATACATATATGTACTTTACACATATGATTTCATATGTCCATCTTCATCAGAAATTGCAAGTAGAATATATATAGATATATATCCAGTGTGGAAACCACTGCTTGCAAGCGAATATCAACAGTCCTACCTACCTTCATTGAGATAACCAACATTACACCCTATTTGTCTCTGAAAAGTTATCGCTGGACTTTGGGAAAAGAGAGTTGTAATTATTTATATATTTTTTTATAATTCATTTATTCAATGCTATATAGTCATTACAAACATTATATATCGTACTAGCTGTGCCCGCGACTTCGTCCGCACGGAATTTATCAAAAAAGTTATTGTTCAGTTATAATTTTTATTTATTAGATTTGATTATATGTACCTAAATAAGCAGAGTAAAATAGCGAACAGCAAAATAATAATAGATATGTATTATGCACTTCGTCCGCGCGGAATAGTTATTTTTTTATTATTTATTTATATTAATAAAAATAAATAAATTTCAAAATAAAAGTAGCCTATGTTACTCCTTATTTCATCTACTATCTACCAGTGAAAATCCCGTCAAAATTGGTCCAGCCGTTTCAGAGATTAGCCGGAACAAACAGACAGACATACAGACAAAAATTGTAAAAATATTCATTTTGTTATAATACCGTGTATACATCCATATGCATTTAGTAAAAAGCGGTTATTGTAATATTACAAACAGACACTCAAATTTTATTTATCTGTATATATGTATTGATGTATGTATATGTATGTATATATACATACATACATATACACGCATATTGGCTTCACGCCAAGTCCCTTGCGGGGTGGGTAGGCAGAGAGAATATGTATTGATGATTACGATAAACGATCCCTGATGTATTCCAAATTTATCGACCAACACCATCTGTAACACATTTCAAAGCAATAACTAACCTAACCTAACCAAAGACATTTCAAACAATGTCTTTGTCCCTGACACATATTAGAATCACTCCTCGTATCTCTAACACACCGTCCCTAAAACATCCCTATTGGTGTGGATTAGAAGATAAGAGGATTCACGTTTCATATTTCCCTCAAGCATTGAAATTTGGTTCACTTGTTCATGTAAACATGCAATTAAAAAATTTAACTCTAAAATGATATTTTTGAAAAGTTATTCTATCACGTTAATTGATGTCGCATTACGTAGGTACGTATTTAGGGACGCTATTAGTGTATGTAGGTATTAATCCGACTGACATATGTAGACTCTTAGGTCAACTGTCATATATACGATAGCCACTGAGTATATTATGTATACACATACTACTAAGTGACGATATTATGCGAAGAAAAAAAAACACGCTGTTGTGATAAGTGTGATTCAACTATACAATTTGAGAGTGTAAAAGGTGTTAAAAAAGACTTACTGAGAAATATAAAATGGAAACATATTTTAGACAATCCTTGTGCCATCTATACTGACTATTGGCAAGTACAAAAATGTCAAACGTCATGTGGGCCATGGCTCTGATTCGGTTGAGCGTCATGTTAAATTACATAGTATGGCCCCGTGACGTGCCTTCTATAAAGAACTACGAGTATTAATATCTCGTTACCCTTAGTATTTGTATTTGTTAAAAATAGTATTTTTTTTATACAACGTCGGGAGGCATACAAGCATACGGTCCACCTGATGTAAAGCAGTTACCGTAGCCTATTAACGCTTGTAACATATATCACACGCGCGATGCCTCCTCTGCTCACACGCAGGAACACAATAACCCTCTAGGGAGTTGTTATTTGGCTACGGTTTTCTGTGAGGTGGAGGTACTTCCCCAGACGGGGTGCTTTGATATACCCTACCTCTCTTAAAACATCCAGACCAAGACCAACAGACATTTTCATGCACACAAATGTTAGTCTTGTGTGGGAATCGAACCCACGAGCGTTGGTGTTAAAGTTGCGTCATTCACGACTGAGCCACCGAGCTCGTCATGCTCCGTTAGTTCGGACATATAGAAAAAATGCAGGAAGAAAGAATAACGAAAGTAGAAGGATGTAGTAGACGAAGAAGTTCAAGACTTACCTACCAAGGCCAAATTGATGCACTCGCCACTGTTGTTGCCATGCCTGCCCTGGTCATCTTGCGACATGAGTTTCGCCGTTCCACGAGACATCGTCGGGCGCTGCAGTCGTTAGAACTTGTACAAACTGCGACGGGATGATGCATCTACTAACGGTAGTGGGTGTGTGCTGGCCAGCGCTAGACCGCGTCAATTAATTGGTGGCGGAAGCACATAAAACAACTAAATCAAATTGCATGATTAATATTCTCGCGTCGGCTATAAGGAGCTTATCTATTATCTACTAAAAATGTGCTTTAACAGTTAATTTTTTATCTGAGATAAAGACTACTTTAGGTACTGCTGAGATTAAAAAGAATATGAAATAAATACATTCGTGTTTTATAAGGTCAAATATGAACCTAAAACAGTTGCGTAATAAGCGTTGCAAGTAAGTGTGTTGAAAAATATTTGTTATGTGTATTCTATTCGAACAAAGTGTGGATTACGTGTCACGATTGTGAACTTTACACACACCAACACAGTCGCTGTACGGATTATCTTTTCGAAAGGCACGGCTGTATTCTACATATCATCTATTGCTTTGATCTCAATGTTAGATTTTTACGATATTCTTATATGTTTATAACACTGTATTACGTTTGATATTTGAATGTATCTCGGATATGTTGAATAATATTAAAGACCCGACGAAATAACATGTCGGCAGTTTCAAACACTGCAATAATCGATATTGTTGGACAGTTAATTTTTTCCATTCTATATGTATGCCAAAATACGAAATTCCGATTTTTTTAAAACGATTGTATTGTCCTGAGCCGTTCTTACTATTTTGCTTTTTAGTGAGAATGTCTAGGAGTAAAGATTTTGTACTATATATAGGTATGCATAATTAAATAAGTATAAAATCCTTACGGTATGCTTTTTGTAATGATGATACACACACGACTACTATCGAACTTACGAGTTAAGCAGCTCCGTTATCGAAGGACATGTTAAGCTGTCGGTCCCGGCACAGATTACTTAATAGGTCCCGGTTGGTTTCGAGCTCAGACCAAATAAAAAAGTTTTCGAGAGACGACAATCGTTAAGGAAAAAGAAAAGTTCTTACATACGAGTATTTTGTGAACATATTTTTCTTTGTGATTATGTATGAACATATAAATATCATCGTACAATAGGTACATCGCCTGCATAGGACTGGTAGATCTTTTGTTGTAAACTGTTTTCGATTCTTTAATAAACTGCCTATTACAGTAATGTTATTTTCAAATGCTGTCAGAATTGACAGACTGAGAAAGATGCTTGGAAATAATTCGGTACGTGCCATAATATATTGTTTTTAGTTATTTTGATACGTCGCTGATTTCAAGTGATAAAATACTTGAAATCAGCGACGTATCAAAATAACTATAAAAACATCTTAGCTTGAAATCACATTATTGTAACGTTAAACTGACAAAAAAAAATAGTGTAATATGATTTGATGATTTGAAAACACACCTATATTCTGCCTATATTTGGTATAATCATCATTTCCAAAATACTGGTAATTTAAGAAAGGAAACTATAAGAAAACGAATAGTATATGTACTTACTTTATTTTAGAAATGTAAGACTTGCCACATCGGGCCCTCACGTGAATGACAGGATGATAAATGACAGCTGGAGGGTTGTCGTGATCCTACGAGTGGATGAGGTTACAAGTAAACTCCTGGGGAGTCGCTATGTTAGCAGCGGTGGTAGCAACGCGTATCGATAGTTCTTACATTAGAAACCTTTAGTAGGCTATTGTAACTAATTACTTTACATCAAGTGGGCCGTGTGCTTGTAGGTTGTATATAAAAAAATGTTAATTTCTAATTTTGTATATAATACTGTTTTATAATATAAATATAACATACAATAATAGTAGTATAGTAATGCGTGCCGGAAGTAGCGATCACATATAGTTATGGTAGACGACCGTTCCTCTTCTGTAGTAGCTTAGCATCAATAAACTCTCCAGGATCTAACATTACTAGCCTATTAATTTCCATCTGATTCGCAATAGTTCAAACACCTGGCGAGACCCGCTCATGTTTAAATTGTTCCATTGGTATCCCCTGCAGCGGGTTACGGGCGTCACAGCGGGTGTACTACATTACATCAATTTTATAAAAGCAGGCTCTACTTTTGTGATGTTGTGATTTTGGAGGAACATGTAATAAATCTACTCTATGAAACTCTTTTTTTTACATTGGTATAAACTCAACGTTTAATTAAATAAAATGTAATTATAACTTTTTTATTGATTTTAAATTGACATCCGTGACAACGTGATTATTTTAAAACAATTTTTATCCAGCTGATGGTTAGCATAATCATTTGCGCGCGTCAATATAATAATCATATTTTATCTCTCAGCTTTCAAGTTATCGATAAAAAAGTTGCGTAACAAAATTTTCGAGAAACATCTCTTTGATTCTATTGTTACAATAGTTCCATTTTTTCCTTCTGTGATAGTGAAACCTTAAAATTAACTTTCATTTACATTTTCATGTTTACTCTATCCACTTTAGAAAATAGCATATATCGTGTGTAGACAATTAAAGATCGATTGACTAATTAATCAATGATCATACAAAAAGATTTTTTGCACGTACAATACCAGATATATGGAGCCTTACATCATTCAATTTTATCTATATAAAAGCAATATTTTGTCTGCTTTCCGTCTCGATATTTGATTCAAACAATCCTATGAAACCAGCACACGATGGTTTATTGTGACCTTTTTGATACGAATAAAATCATAATCGTTTTGTTATCAAAGCTTAGATAACAACATATTCATAACGTTAATACCTGGGATTCGAACACCTGATAGACTCAATAGCGCATCATCAAGATTTAAATAAAAGCGACCAATTGAGCAGACACTCGCTCTATTAGGGTTTAGTGATGTTTTTCTCTGGTTTTTCTCTCTTGTTCATAATCTTTGTTTTCTTTCACAGGATTTTATAATGTATGAACTAATTCCTATATTGTAAAATCTGGTCAAAGAAAGTACTATGGTTCTGTGGTTACTTCTATGGTTCTGTCCTAACAAATATATATATATGGTAACAATATGCTCGTAATAACCTGTAGTTAAAAAATCGGCCAAGTACGAGTCGAACTCGCGCATGAAGGGTTCCGTACCATTATCTATAAAAACAGCAAAAAAAATCACATTTGTTGTATGGGAGCCCCCTTAAATATTTATTTTATTCTATATTTTAGTATTTGTTGTTATAGCGGCAACAGAAATACATCATCTGTGAAAATTTCAACTATCTAACTATCACGGTTCAAGAGATACAGCCTGGTGACAGACGGACGAACGGACGGACGGACAGCGGAGCCTCAGTAATAGGGTTCCGTTTTACCCTTTGGGTACGGAACCCTAAAAAATGCTGACCTTATATTGACATGCAATGCTGTACTGAAAACGTTCTCTTTGCCCTGTATTATTTACATTTAACTCGACCGGTTGTGTTCCGGATGCTTGGAGAGAGGCCAATGTGCAGCCGGTCCCCAAAAAGGGAGACCGTTCTGACCCATCAAATTACCGCCCCATTGCTGTAACTTCAGTGTTGTGCAAAGTCATGGAACGGCTCCTTAACAATCAATTGATCCGTTACCTAGAAGATCACTCGATAATCAATGATCGTCAGTATGATTTTAGACCGAAACGATCAACGGGTGATCTTCTAGCGTATGTGACGCACCTCTGGGGGGAGGCAATCGATAAATATGGCCAATCCATGGCAGTCAGGCTAGATATCGCCAAGGCGTTTGATCGGGTCTGGCACAAAGCACTTCTCTCCAAACTTCCGGCATACGGTCTGCCCCTCCAGCTTTGTAATTGGATTGCTGGCTTCCTGCATGAGCGCAGAATCCTCGTCCTTGCAAATGGATGCGCTTCGCGGTTCATGTCAGTGAATGCCGGTGTCCCACAGGGCTTCGCTCTATCGCCCACCCTCTTTCTTCTGCATATCAATGACAAAAAGCTACTTGGTAATATTCATTGCTATGCAGATGACAGTACGGTCCATGGGTGATATTTCGGTCGGCCTGGTGCTGGTCGGTCAAAAATCGATGAGAGGCGTGAGAGTCTTGTCGTTGAACTGAATCGGGTTTTGGATCTCATTAGTAAATGGGGTTCCAATAACCTGGTTGAGTTTAATGCTGAGAAAACTCAGGTTTGCGCATTTACAACAAAAATGTCCCCCTTCCTTCCCACTCCCAATCTTCAGGGCGCTTCCCTCAGTATGCGAGATAGTCTGAATATGCTAGGTATGGGTATTCATTGCGACCTTAACCAGCGTTATTACATCGAGACCCTCATCTCAATAGCTTTAAGAAAACTCGGAGTCCTGAACAGGGTGCGCCGGTTCCTCACGCCGGACCAGCTTTATCTGCCACAAGTTCAGGCCTGCGTGGAGTATTGCTCGCATCTCTGGGACGGCTAAGTACAATATCTTCTAGAGACTCTCGATAGGTTGCAGCGACGGGCTATCCGCATAATTGACGACGAAGAGGTCACCAAAAACCTAGAACCTCTTCAAATCCGTAGGGATATGGCTCTCTAAGCGTATTTTGCCGCCTTTACCATGGCGAGTGCTCTGAAGAACTGTTTTCCCTTATCCCACCCTCTCCCTTCCGTCATAGAACCACACGTGCGGGCTTGCGATGTCATCGTTCCACTGTTGAGAATGTTATGCCTCATCCATTTAGAGATATGGCATGGGTGTCACAAACAGGATTTTTGGTCTGGAAATTGAGTGAAGTAACGGATACATGAAATGGCAGATCGAGTTAGTTTTTTCATTCTTTCCATATTGTCCAATAAAGTAATAAAATAATATATTGCGATCGTCCGACAGCTGTATTGATCTCCTCTCCTTTGTTCTCGTCATAAGTATCAAGATCATAATCGTCTTCTGCTGATTCCCTAAACCGAGCCAGTTTGTACCATACCATACTACAAATTGGCTAACGCTTGAATTGTGAGGTCAGCTAACGTATCGGTCGAAATGACTCCGGTTGTTACTTACATAGAATCATTTTTTTTTTCGGACAAATTACACAGCGCCATCTAGCCCCAAAGTAAGCGAAGCTTGTATTATGGGTACTAGACAACTGATAAACATACGTAAATACATTTTTTTTTTGTATATATATAATACCCAGACCAATACAAACAGACATGTTCATGTTGGTGTCAAAGTAGCGTAACAGCGCGTTTCACCACTGCGCCACCGAGCTCGTCAAATCGTCAATCATGATATCGAAGTTCTGGTTTGTACCTAGTCCGGCTATAAGTTCTGTTATAAATGAATATACATTTATTTTTTATTAAAATTAATAAAACTTATATGTACATATTTATGAAAGTCTCAGCAGAAAATTAAAAAAAAAATCTATTGAATTGGCCACCTTTGGTTTTGATACAGGCCTTTAACCTAAAACAGTGCGTAACTACATAGATTGCTGTGAACCCAGACACGAATCTATGGATTTACGTACTGTTTCCATGGGAAATTTAACCACTGCTTGCTCCAGAGATTTCTTAAAATACACAATGTTGGCGTGTCGTTTCGGGCAGGCCATAACCTCTAAAACTGACCATAATTTGTACTCTAAGGGGTTCAGATCTGACGAGGGCTAGTCTATTTCTGTGCCTTTCACGTGACTATCTAGACAGAATGCGTTTTGATATCGATCTACTCTCTACAACTGTAGGGATTGATTAAGGGCATGTCCTGTATATCGACGTTAAGCTTCAGGTCTTGTTTTATTATACGCGACAAAGTCATAGCGAGAATCTTCATTTCTTGCGATATGATTTTTGTTTCCTAATTTTTAATTTCCTAATTTTTGGCCAAAATTTGAGAAAAAATGATGTAGAGGTCTAATTTATGGTTTATGAAATTTTTACTTGTGTTGGACGGGTGTTAACAAAATTTAGAATGATGATAACTTATGTCCTAGATTAATGTATGTATAGGAGACTCTTTATTAGGAGGCTCTTATTAATAATAGGAGTTCCATGGGAGCAAACCTACCTTACCTTAGTAGTGGCTAAATCTTTGATGGTAGTAATTTCGCCATTGGATAGGCCTTACCAAATAGGCTCAACGTCCTTTATCCTCCCATGTTGGTACTCTTTCCCTTAATATTTTATTCCATTCCTTGATAGGCTGAATCTACGTGCGAAACACGTTGATAGTTGAAAATCTTAAGTTACCAGGAGTGAGATATGATAGAGGGCAAAAAGCTGTATTATGGGTTTGAACTTCCTACGTAAAACAGGGTTTCAAATGTTTTTATATAAATAATATCATCTGCCTGATGGCAAGTACTTTGCCTTAGCCTACGGACCCTTACAATGTAAGAAATATTGCTCGCGCGTAGCTACTCACGCTGTTGCCTCAGCTATTCTTCATCTTACCTACTGGTAACGTCCGTAGTTCACAAAAAAACATATATATATATATATATATATATCTACATGCCCGTAGGTACAAGTGATTTGTATTTTTAGGGTTCCGTAACTTAAAAGGAAAGCGGAACCCTTATAGGATCACTTTGTTGTCCGTCTGTCTGTCTGTCAAAACTTTTTCTCAGGAACGGGTGGAGCTATCAAGCTGAAGTTAATATCAAATACTCAGGTCTATAATCCCTTCGAGCATTGAGACAATCAAACTTCTAAGTCAACGCAATCGACAGTTACGGCTGTTTAGGACTCGTTTATGAGCATATTTTGACACTCGCAAGGGAATCAAAACGTATAGGGTTACTGCCCGTTGACCTAGAATCATGAAGTTTGGTAAGAAGCAATATCATGTAGCACAAGTAAAGGAAAAAATCCGAAAACCGTAAATTTGTAGTTCCACCATAAAAAGAAATACTTTTATTGTGACAATAATTTGAGTAAATATTTTTTTACGGAACCCTCAGAGCGCGAGTCGAACTCGCGCTTGACGGCTTTTTTATTATTATTACAATATAAAGATTTGTATTGTATTACTTTGTCGCATGAAGAGAGATGTGGTGTCCTAGTATTTTCCTATACCTCTGAGAGAGATAGGGTCTAGTGTACTAAACTACTCATATAAATATATTTTATTAGACTTTTTATATTCGTTTGTCGTGCGATTAATAAAAAAAGTAAAAAAGCCGTCAATTGCGAATCCGACTCGCGCATCGAGGGTTCCGTAAAAATATTTCAATGCAATGCAAATGCAATTTTTGTTTGTGATGTAACTACAAATTTCGATTTTTCCTTTACTTGTGCTACATGACCTTACTTCTTACCAAATTTCATGATTCTAGGTCAACAGGAAGTACCCTATAAGGTTTTGATTCCCTTGCGAGTGTTAAAATATGCGCATAAAGAGGACATAAACGGCCGTATCTTTTGATTGCACTGACTTAGAAGTCAAAATTTTTCACTCCCCCAAGAGACTGGAGACCTGAGTATTTGATATTAATTTCAGCTTGTTAGCTCCATCCATCGCTAAGAAAAAGGGTCTTGACAGACAGACACACGGACAACAAAGTGATTCTATGATGGTTCCGTTTTTCCTTTTGAGGCACCCTAAAAGCGGTGTACTTTCCAATCCTGCTCAAAGCGCATCCAAGATATACAATCTCATCCACTAGTTCATGACCAACTGTACGTAATCCTTACATTGTACTTTCCTAACTTATAATTTACATTATTACAATTTCTGTAGTTCCTCTGGCGATATTTATTGCTTACAGACTTTAAAAAAATTATGTAAAAAAATTGTTAATTTAAACGGTTTTATTGAAAAAAAGCTAAAAATAATTCGGTAGGTCCCAGGTTCGAGTGATCATTCCCCTCTCCCTCATTTAAGGCTAGATTGATGAAGGAGAGGGGTGTGATGACTCGAACCTGGGACCGACCGAATTATTTTTTTGCTTTTAGATTTTTTTCAATAAAACCGTTTAAATTAACAATATTTTTTACATAATTTTTATTTTCATGTTTGTAGTTTTTAATTTCATTACATAGTACTTCTCATTCTATTAAGTTCATTTAATGCCTCCATATTGCACGGTTTCTTTCCTGACAATTTGCTGCAATCTAATTCCTCAATACATAATCCTGGGACCTACCGAATTACTTTTTAGCTTTTTTTCAATAAACCCGTTTATATTAACAATTTTTTTTACATATTTTTTTTAAAGTCTGATAAAAATAAATATCGTCCAGAGGAACTACAGAAATTGTAATGATGTAAATTATAAGTTAGGAAAGTACAATGTAAGGATTACGTACAGTTGGTCATGAACTAGTGGATGAGATTGTATATCTTGGATGGCTTTCAGCAGGGTTGGAAGATACACCGCTGATGTTGAAAGATAAGTGACTGCTGGGAATAGTGTGAATAGAGCGTTGGGAAAACTTCTTAGCAGTAAAAGCTTGAGCCAGAAGGGCACAGTTCGCAATACACAACGCAGTGCTAGTCCTAACGTTAACTTATGGGAGCAAGAGTTGGGTGTGCCAGAGAAAGCAAGATAGGATAAAGGAGGGTCGAAATGCGAGCGTCGCGCAATATTTGTGTTCGGAATGATGATGTTAGAAATAGAGTTGGTCGGAGAGTGTCGGTGTTAAAATAAGAAGAGGCGTGCTTCGTTGAGCGCATGTAGAAAAAATATAGGAAGAAAGAATTACGAAACAAAATATCAACGCGGAAGTAGAAAGATCCTTTGTTCCCGTCATGTAGGAGCCAAGGAAGGTCAAGACTTACCTACCATGATCAAATTGATCGTGTTTTATCACAAGGCAATGTCAAGAATCATATAAACCGGCGAGTGTGCATGAGAAGGGCTATGAATATTTAAAAAGCGAGCATGGTGTGTAAGGACAGAGTCATGTGGCGCTCGGTTCTCTAACCCTACCCCGCAAAGGATTTGGCGTAAAGGTAAGTTTTAATTTTATAAAGCACAAATGTACGAGTAAATTCTAAGACAGAAAATTCTATGTAAAATGATGTGAAAACTTGTTTTTCCATAGGTGCATGACATTTAAAAAATAATAGACAATTTATGTAGTAATAAATGGAATAAATGAAAAAAAGGAAGAATAAAATGAAGGCACAGGATTTAAAATATGTAAAAGGAAAATTACGTGAAGTATTAGCGAAATTTGTAAACATGTGAAAAGGCGTTTATAACCCAGATGATCTAAAAAAGTCTTTGACACGACCAATTTAACCAGCCAGTGGCCCATGTAGGATAGGTTTTAATCAAAATTAAGTCATTGCAAGAAATTTACAAAAAAAATGAGTAGTCCTTATAGCATTTTCATCCATGTTCTTATTATAAAACTAAACCAAGACACTGTCTAGGTAAGGGAAATATTTTAATAAAAATAATGATTGTGGTAGACTTTATTAACAAAATTTTAAACAAGGATTTTTTAATAGATATCTTGCCTATGAGTCTGCCCATACACGTACATGCATATGAAAATTAGTTAACGGATTTTAATGCAATTTGGAAAAACTGTCATAAATGGATAAATCAATTATTTTAGGTACAGAACTTACCGCGACTTGTTTTTTATATTTCTCCGATGTTTCGGCGAAGTCACAGACGTCATGGTCACGGGATGACTGGAGCCTGCGGCGCGGCGGGTAGATAAAGCAGGGCAGACATACCTGTTTACCCTATTTCTTCGTCGCTTATTGCTTACGCCTTACACACTACACTCACGGTGTCCTGTTGGAGATTGCTATTCGAAGCCCACTCATAACGTTTGCGTAACTCGAGAACTGGATGCCACATTCCCGAAAACTTGAAACTGTCTTCCCGATTAAAATTACGATGCTTCGTTATTTCAGTCGCTTCCCTGACTAGCCGTCGGTATGAAGCGTCCTTCAATTGAGAGTATCCTGGCATTATGCAACTCAATCCAGTGATTAACATCTGTTTGCAGAAGGTGTTCGGCAGCTGTGTTCCTTGACCCTTTGTGTCACAGACCTTTTTGGTTTGACCAATTTATGAACTTCGACAACCGTGAAAGTTTAAAATAATAATAATAATAATATCTTTATTTCTCCCACAAAATTGACAATTTACACACACTTTTATAACATAACAAATTGTGTGGGAGACTGGTGCCCGAGCTAGACTAAAAGATCTGTATTTCGGGTCACCAGGTCTCCACCCCAAGATGTTGTACAGTATGTGTTTACAATAAATACTGAGTTTGTTGTCTAATTAGTAAGAATCATTTATAAATGCCAATGATTTAAACTACACTTTTCAACAACAATATTAAAACACCATTTTGTGAGAATGTACCATATACATGGTTTAACCATGTATAATTTTTAAACTTTCGATTCGTTTAAGATGGTATGTGTTTTTGCATATTCCCGTTAGAATATATATATTTTAGGGTTCCGTTCCTCAAAAGAAAAAACGGAACGCTTATAGGATCACTTTATTGTCCGTCTATCAAGACCCTTTTTCTCAGGAACGGGTGCTATCAACCTGAAATTAATATCAACCACTCAGGCCTGCAATCCCTTCGAGTATTGAACAAAATCAAACCCCTAAATCAACGCAATCAAAAGATACAGCCGTTTATGCCGTATATTTTGATACTAGCAAGGGAATCAAAACCTATAGGGTACTTCCCGTTGATCAAGAATCCGAAGTAGTACTAGAATCTAGTATTGGAAAAAATCTAAAATCATAAATTTATAGTTGCGAAAATAATTTGCGAAAATATTTTTTCTGCCATTATCTTCGAGACTCGATTCTCGTGGTGAACGAAATTTACATACCTACAACAAGTTTGTGCGGAAACTTTGGTGCGCGAGTCGGAATTTGTTTTTAAATACATATCAAGGGCTTCTAGATCATTGTCAGTTAAGAATCCCCAACCATTCCTGCGGCAGAGGACGACCTACTTTGGTAATTCGCATTGAGGAGGAAATTGTGGAACAGGTACTTTGAACGCTACCCACGTAGAAGCACGAGACAAGCAGCTTGCCGATTCGAAGTCAGCCAATATTTCATGTAAAAACTGATAAGCTCGCACTCGCACTTGACGATTTTTTTAGGTATCTTGTTACCAAATGTTATTAATATCCATTGAATAGTCTTCAAATAAATGCAAGCAATGTCTTTATTTGCGAATACGGGTACACATAGGGAGTCCTGTATAATATCTAGGATTATGCCGTTTGGTGAAAACGAGTGCCTATTCCACTGGATGAGCTTACTATTGAAATCTCCAGCTAGAATGGTAGAGTCTTTTAGGGCAAAGAGGGCTTGCAAGTCGCTTCGGAGGATGCGCTTGCTAGGAGGGATGTACGCAATGTCGATCGACTGGTGGCCGGTCATCCCTAACCTGAGGATGGAGACCTCGAGATTTTCGAGAGCAGGGGTTTTTTAATAGGATACAGTGCAGGGGCCTTTTGTAATAGATGAGGGTTCCGCCCCACCCGGCCCTCTCTATCATTACGGATGACGTTGTAATTTGCAATTCGCGGGTTGCGATTGGAAGGTTTCAAAAAGGTATCCTGCACTAGGAGTATATCAACTTGGTGGTCGGTTAGGTACTCGCGTACTTCGTCCCGTAGCCACGCAAGGCCGTCTACGTTGTAGAATGCAAGGGATATGGTCAGTTTTACTCTTTGATTCCGTGAACCCATTATTGTTGGGAGGGGTTTTTTGCACCAGAGGTGGGCAGGCGCGCGGTACTCCATGAGTTGAACTCCAGTGTTCTGAAAAACCTGAAAAAATTCCAGATTGCCTGCAAACACGTTAGTGTGTTTGAGTCTATCATGGAGTACCGCGCGCCTGCCCACCTCTGGTGCAAAAAACCTCTCCGAACAATAGTGGGTGTCAATGGGTGAGTGTGTGTGTTTAAGATGGTAAGTGTTTTTGCATATTCCCGTTAGAATCCATATATTTTAGGGTTCCGTTCCTCAAAAGAAAAAACGGAACTCTTATAGGATCACTTTATCTATATAATTGTTCTCCAATGTCCTGAAAGACCTGAAAGAATTCCAGATTGTCTGCAGAGTTTTTATTGAACCAGATATCGTATCGTAGTTTCGTGGTACTCACGTGCAAGGACGAACAGCTATGTCCGTGAGGTTTGCGGCCTCCCTGAAGGGGACTCTGCTGAAGTGCAGCTGCTTGGGCAGGGATCATGGGTTCACCCGGGGTCGGTTGAGGTGTAAGAGGCTGCCTGGGGGTAGCCCATACAGATACTGCCGGAATAAACGGCTGTGGGACTCAGGTGGGTCGAAACTGGGGGTAAGCCGACTGGGTCTGGGAGGGCGGAGGGAGGCGGGAGTGCGTGCGCCCATTGGCTTGCGCCGGCCTCATACGCCTCTTCCGCGCTTTGGGGCAGACGTCATAATTAGCGCTATGCCCCACAGTACTACAGAGCCTAATAGTGTTACATATTTAATAAACAGTGGTGCACGGCAGTTGAGCTTCACTTAACTAGACATTTCTTTGAGATTTTTAAATGCCTTATTTGTCATATTGTCGTCTCTCACTTTGCCAAGAGGGGACGTCACTTCCAAAACTTCCTACTCCTACAAAATTCTTCTTATTAAATTCGTTGTGAGTTCCAAGGCAGCTGTACTTTAACCCCCGGGACAGCAATTAACTTCACTGTTCATTGCCTTTTTGGTGGTCGCCTCTGTTAATTCTGGCTACACAGGAGACAAAGTGGTGGGCCTGTCCCGATAAAAGTACACAGAGCACGCATGCTGGCGGCTCCACTACCGGTTCGCGCGAACACTGTCCCTTCTCGTGATCGCCTAAGCATTTCACGCATTGGACAAATCCATCGTAGTGCCGCACTTTATATAGAGAAGGGGGAGGGGGCGAAAGGTGTAAGCGAAAAGATATTTAATAGAGGGGAGCTGCTTACGTCAGCCTGTTTGTTCGTAAAAGAAATATTTGTATTTTTATGTTTAACGATTTCTAATTGTTACTTAATATTCAATTTTAGTGCTTTATCTATTGTGTGTAAGATTTTATATGTGTTAGTAGTGGATAAATAATGTCCTTTGTTTATAAGATTTGTCATTCGTATGACGTTATTCTAATGACTTGTCGAGTAATATATAATAATAATATTGTATTTTCTAAAGCGGATAACGGACGTTAGTCATCGTGGACCGTAAAGGTAATAATACCATGGTCAACGACGTTTTACAGTCAGACGACTTTTGACGATAAATCAAGATCCCACTAACAAATATCTGGCTCAATAAAATTTAACTGTTAATGGCTCAAAATATATCTTTACTGATAATTCATATTCAAAATTATTACATACTATAAATCCTCATTGTCCTAAACTTTACGGTTTACCAAAATTACATAAAGTTAATATTCCATCATCATCAGACCGGTTGTATCATATATCGGAGACCCCGCCTGTGAGTTGGCAAAATTTCTTAACATTCATATCCGAGAAAGGATATCTTTTGAACCAAAGTACAGCCTTAAAATAGTTTGCAATGATGAAAATGTTGGCTGTAGCTTCTCATGACGCCAATAAACTAAACTAAGAAGAAGAATGACGGAAAAACTAAGAAGATGTATTCGTGGCTCAGCTCAGCTGTCTTTCCTATATTATAATAAAGTACTCTGTGGCTCAGTCACACGAAATTTGAGTCAAAGAGTTGAAAGAGTACGAAATGCCTTGTAACTTTCGCCGCAAAGCAATTTCCTCATTGACCGCTCTCTCTTGAGCTGACCTTCAGAGCTTCACTAACCTGAGCTGAGGAGCTGAGTACCTTTCATTCATTGATCAATCTCTCATTCAATTATTTTCAAATATTTTTTATTTCTATTATTATATATCTCCAACACAATTTAACTTACTATAAAATGTCCTCAGAAGAGACTGTAGAAAGATTTAAGATTTTAGGTTTAAGCGATCAGAAGGCGAAAGAAACATTAAAAAATGTTAATGTTACAAAGTTTCTTCTTGGCGCATTAAATGAGGTTAGAATTTCATATTACTTACATTTTTGCAACGTTGCACTATCGAAAAGTATAAGATGCTTGCAAGTCTTTATTTTACTTATCTACTTCTGTCTGTACAATTCGAATTTAAAATTTCAGGTAGATGTGAAGAGTTTACCGGCCGGCGCAGGAATGTTAATATACCATTTGGCTACTAAACTTAAACCTCAACTTTCAAGTTACATGCCTTTTATTTGCAAGTATATTGCAATTGGTAAACTAGACTCAACATTACGAGTCGATGCAGCATTGGAATATTTATTGAGTAATATTAATGAAGCAAATTTGAATGTTGATGCTTTTGAAAAGGCATGTGGAGTTGGTGTAGTTGTCACACCTGAACAGGTAGAACAAGCTGTAGAACTGCATATGGCCAAATATAAGCAGGAGTTATTGGAGAAAAGGTATCGGTTTAATTCAGGAATAATTATGCAAATTGTAAGATCAGATTTACCATGGGCTGATGGCAAAACAATTAAAAATGAAGTTGACATACAGGTACATTTATAAAAATTTAAAAATTACTTTATGCTTGTTAATGTGTGTTGTTAGACATTTCAAAATCCATTCATAAGATATTTGTATCCCTAACCATTAATAATAAGATAGTTCCTGGGGAATTAATAAAAAATAAATTATGGTGTAATTAACAAACTTTATCTATTTATGGTAAGTTTCTGGTTCTTTATCAATTACAGTAGCAGTAATAGGACTATTTTACCTACAAGCATATGTTCCACAAATTGTATGAGCAGTGCAAAACTTACAGATGTGTGCTAGGGAACATTGCATAAAATGGCTATGGCTATGACATGTGCACCCACCCCCATGTGTGCAGTTTTAGCATATGCCCTGACCTTCTGCAGGTGAACTAAATAAATTTGTGAATGTTCCTTCTATCCACTGAGGCTCTCAGTGTCTGAGCCAAAATGGATAATTAGCTGTCCTTTTCAAAGCATATTATTTGAAAATATTTTATAAATGATATTTTCTATTAATATTAGAAGTAAAAACATAATATGATTAGAAATAATTGATTATATAAAACAATAAAAACTCATACTCAACTGATAAAACAGATATGCAATGTGAAAGTGGAAGGATGTAGGAGCCGAGGAAGACCAAGACTAACCTACCATGACTAAATTGCTTGTGTTTTATCAGAAGGTGATGTCAGGAATATGAAAGAAGCGAGTGAAGTAAAGACCACTTCTTATGCACTTTCTGCCTACCCCGCAAGGAACCTGGCGTGAAGATATACATACATAAAAACTCAAAAGAAAATTATACTTCTTTTGTATTTTCTTCTTTGTCGAGAATTAACTATCATTTTCAGAGCATAGTCTTTGCAGATATTTCTTAAATGTTATTTTTATCAATATTGAAAATAAAAACATAATATGATTAAAAATAATTGATTGTATAGTCAATTAGTTATAGAGCATAACTTGAAGTACAGAAATATGTTATTAAATAATAATGTAAATTTCACAATTCATGACCTTTTTGTTTATCAGTAATATTATATTATTTGATTACAAGAGTTTATCACTACTGTATGTGGGAAGGGTATGCAAACGGAGGTTACTTTCAATTTGCATTGCTGGGGGTGGTTATGTATACACATTATTAAGTATCTGTACCTCCAAAGATGGCAACTGAGATATTGAAGAACAATTTATTCTCTGTCTACGCCCAACAGTCAAGGCACTTTTTCTTTAGAGTGTTTAAAGATTTCAAACTGAAGTTCATACCAAATGCTAATGCCATAGTCCTTAACCCTATAAAAATTCAAGTCTTGACAGGCCATAAAAAATATTGATAAAATATGGCCTATCAAGCAAATATTGCATTAGTATGTTGATACTGTTGATTGTAGGCGCTTGGTGGAATTTTGAAGACATCGCTTTAATGTTAATACTTTCACTTGCACAGATTCCACTTCACAATTTTAAATTATTATTTAAAATTATTATTATTTTATATTATTATTATATAATGTCTGTTTATCTTTGTCTGGGTATTTTGAGAGAGGTAGGGCGCATCAAAGCAGCCCCTCTGGGGAAGTACCTCCACCTCACAGAAAACCGCAGCCAAATAACAACTCCCTAGAGGTTCCTGCATGTCAGTGAGGCCACCAGTAAGGGTTGTGTTTTGATCTTCTATTTGTGTGAACACGCTGTTGTTGATGTCAGAACAACATAACAGTGCGTTTCGCCACTGCGCCAGCGAGCTCGTCAAACTGATTAGTGACTTTAACATTGTTGGGATACTGAACACAGACTGTATGCATCAGTTGTAGTTAGCTCTTTTTCTGATACTTGTAAGTCAGATATTTAGAACAAAAGGAGTGCAAGTATTGACTGGTGGTACTGATGCTCAGATACATGCTGTTTGGAGAGCTCTTTTAATTTGACTGTAAACTTGCTTCTCTAAGACTTCAGCATCACATAGAATGAATTGGAAAATCTTTAATTTGTATGAGAGTCATTTGTGCCAAACTTTGCCAAACCCCTGTGCGATACAGTAATATTCCTTTCTCTCCAGGAATTATATAAAGTATTTTCCACCCTATGTACATCTTCCTCAATCGATTGACTTGGTCTGAACTCAAACTCGTGGAAAGCAATGACATTTTTAAGAATTGGTGTATCTCTAGTTAGTATAATTTTCACAAGTACTTGTGTTATAAACTGCAAGCAACTGATTTATCTTGATTGATTAGATCTGTAGGTGGTTTACCTGGTTTTGTTATAATGACTGTTGTAAAGTGCTGAACTCTAATAATTGCATTAAAGAGCATAGTAATGAAATTCAATAGCGTTTGGGAGATGTTACAATATAATTGTGATGTAATGATGTGAAAAAAAATCTAAACCCGGTGTTTTCTTATCTTAGAGTACAACTAATTCCTAAAAACAGTGTTTTCAAATTTCATTCCTAGTCTTAGAAAACAGTATGAAATCTTTATTATGAGAGTTCTAGTCACACTTGTCCAGATTTTTAATTATAATTAAAAATTAGCTTGCGAGTATATATGCATGATTTTTCAGATTTTAGATCTGTTGGGTCCAAAAACCGAAACTGATTTAGCACCACTTCCTAAAGCTGAGAAAAAACCTAAAGGTGTTGACACTAACAAAGTGAAGAAAGAGGATAAAAAAGGTATTTTGTTTGTAACAACTCCCTTATATTCTCACTCTCATTTATATTATCATTCGCGCGATGCCTCCTCTGCTGCGTACACAGCAACTCTTTGGCAGCTTACTGGTGACCTCACTCACACACAGGAACACAACAAACCTCTAGGAGTTGTTATTTGGCTGCGATTTTCTGTGAGGTGAAGGTACTGCCCCAGAGGGACTGCTTTGATGCTGCCTCTAAAAAACTCCCAGACCAAGACAAACAGACATGTTCATGCACACAAATGTTTGTTCTGTCTGGAATCGAACCCACTACGCCACCGAGCTCGTCAAAACCTGTTATCAAATATTTCGGAAAACTAAGAACAGTCACAAGGTGCGAAATCTGGGCTGCATGCATGATTATCCCACTTCTAAGTGGATTGACAGGGTCAACTACTAAAGGCTTTGGCGAAGGTACTGATTTTTACATAGAGCGACTGCCACATAGGAAAACCACATCTTTCTTTGGTGAGGTTACACGTTTTTCGAAACATCATTTCTTGGACTTGCAGGTTTACTCACAATATTTTCCTTCACCACATAGTAAGTGATAATTACAAAAATGTACATAAATGTGAAAATACAAATTTAGTGGTACATGCCAGGATTCAAACCGGGAACCAGTTAGTCAATAGGCCGGTTCTTTATCCACTGGGCTATCACTGCTCATATCAATAAAATAGTGTATTGAACAGAAAAGGAAGATAAGATACTTTTTAACCCACCTTTATAAAATGAAGAACTCAAAGTTATTTAATAAATATTAGTTGATAGCAGTTTATTAAATTTATTTTTGTAGGACAAACCTCTGGAAAAACTGAAGTTATAGAAGATGTCGGTGAAGCTACGTCAATATCTGATTTAATGAAGAAACTACCATTCCATGTCCCTGGTGAAAATTTCAAATCTGATGGCTATGTTGTCACACCGGACACTAAGAGGCTGTTAGAAGAGCATCTCAAGTATACGTCAGGAAAAGTCCGAACAAGATTTCCTCCAGAACCTAATGGAATTCTTCATATTGGCCATGCTAAGGCAATCAACATTAATTTTGGATATGCGGCTGCCCATGATGGTTTATGTTTTCTTAGATATGATGATACTAATCCTGAGAAAGAAGAAGAAAAATTTTTCGTGGGTATTAAAAATATGGTTGAGTGGCTAGGTAAGATTACCATACTTTTACCATAACATACGTTAATAAATGATTACTATATTAGAGTAAAATATGACATACTGAAAATTTTCTTAATTTTAACAGACAATTGTTGGGATCTGGTTTGTGTCAAAATTATCACTTAAATATATAACGGCCGATTTTTGAGCCAAAAACAAGCTAGTTGAAGAGTTGTCTCTGGTGTTGCTATTCTATGGTATTGTACCCTCCGTCCACTAGGATCCACAGTCTAGCTCCACATGTGGACCCTTGGATCGTAGCCAGCCGTCACCATTTCACATCAGGCAAGCCTATGTTTGTTTTCAGCATATGAAAAGAAATCACAGACCACATTAATTAAAGAGCCAGCACAGTTAAGATGCCGCTTATGCTATTTTTACCGAAAAATAATCTAGTTTGGATACTTTTCTAATAAAAAGGAACAAACACTCTACAATAACTGCTCTTCCGTTAATCCCTGCCTTAACCAATCAGTAAAGCCATCCATCCATCATCTGATGATGTTCTGGATCTTAGATTTTCTCTAATCAACAAAGAGTACAAAAGGAACATGTTCGTCAAGGACTTTTTCCACGTACCTGGCTGTAATTACAATAATTTTCGTACAAGATTTGTTTGAGATTCCTTCTCACCCTTCCTTATAAATCACATGATGCGAAACGTTAATTTAGGAGCTCGTAAATGCACTGATGATCATCCAAAGTACTTACGGCATTTCTGTTCTCACCTGAAAACGAAATACTGCATTCTTCCACTGGTCTATAGCCGAATTGTTTGTTACTACAGATTATTGCAAAGCCTAGACTAGCTCTATGACGACATGTGAGAAGTTTACGAACCGGTCAGTAAACTCTAAGATTTCTAGCTAGCTTTCTTCTTAATGTTCTCACAGTTTTCACTTATGGTTTTTGTGAAGTAGCGATTTCTCATAAAATGTTGACAATGAAGATCTCGATCTGAAATGCACTGTTGTCGGCTTAAGGCTTGTCTGCAGGTGTTGGTATCTGTCTCCCGGAAATGTCTGATAGCATCCTGGTAGTTGTTTGTCTCATTCCCAGATTTTGGCATTAAAATGATAATTTAGGTAAATTTTGTTGTTTTTATTATTGTAGGGTACAAACCCTATGAAATAACTCATTCATCTGACTACTTTGACCAACTCTACGAGTGGGCGGTACAGCTAATCAAAAAGGACATGGCTTATGTGTGTCATCAGAAATCAGAAGAAATCAAGGGGTTTAATCCACCACCGTCACCGTGGCGCAACAGGCCATTAGAAGAGAGCTTACAACTGTTTGAGGTCAGTATAAATATACTTATCTATCTAACAGTTGATAACAACTATACAGCAGCTGAAATTCAGTTTAATTTACAACAGCATAAGCTCCTGAGGAGATGATGGTTTTCATAGGCTACAGCAACCACTTTACGCTCCTTCATTCCTCACTGGTGAATAGAGACACATTTTTGAAAATGTTGTGCTGTTTTCCACCAATGGTGGATATATCGTAACTTTTTAAAGTATTCCCGTCGTCTACCACTGGTAGACCACCACTGGCGGACATAAGCTAACAGAACTTTTTAGAAAATGTGTTACTGTACCATTTGTGGACAAGCAGGTGGGGGACAGCGGGAATGTAGGCTTTATGTCAGGTGGGCCGGTTAGCGTAACAAACAAAAGGGACCCAGTCTATAATCATACATATTTTTATTTTGTGATTTCATAATGAATACGCATCTCTTGATACCGTTGTTTATATGGTACTCGTATGTATTCATGATTCAATAAAAAATAAACATATGTATGTATATAAAAATAGGTACTTGGTACCGCCATGGTAAGTACCGTAGTGGACCTTAATGCCTTCCACCGTTGTGTAAAGAACCTATGATTACGTAGTTAAAACATTCGACCATTGTATTCAACCACATATAATTTTGTACGAGTATGTATGTACGAGTTCTCTGTCACGTCTTTGATTAGCGGCAGTATTGGAACGGGTGATCTTCTAGAGTTGGCAGTGATGGCATTTTACATTTGCAAGCATTGTAAACTAATAACAGCAGGCATTTTAAACTAAATGTGATGCTCTCAGCCGAATAACTGATAGACGAAAACTAATAACTGACCGAAAACGGCTACAAGGTACCGTGAAAGAGGTAGACCACGGCAATATTTGACCTAACAGCAGACACCATCACAAACAATTCTCTGTAGAGTTGTTATCTTCCTGCGAGTGTGTGAGGTCAGCGACAGGGGCGAATACTCCTTGTGTTACAAGCATTTGTAAGTTACTTCACTTCATGTAAGAGTGGCCGCGTGCCAGTTAAGTATTCATTCGTAGTATAAAAATGCGCCGTAAGTTATTGTATTTTTCGTTGATTAATTTTCAGGATATGAAGAATGGCAAATTAGATGAAGGTGAGGCCACACTTAGGATGAAGATTACTCTGGAGGAGGGGAAACAAGACCCAGTGGCGTATCGTATTAAGTTCAAGCCGCACCACCGTACCGCCAGCAAATGGTGCATCTACCCTACGTACGACTACACGCATTGTCTATGTGACAGCATAGAACATATAACACACTCTTTGTGTACCAAGGAATTCCAATCGCGAAGGTAATATACATTTTTTTACATTAAAATGAAGTCGTAGCGGCATCCGTTTATTACATTTTATGGAATAGGTCAACGCATATTCCGGTATCCTGTGATAAACGCTTCTTCTTAGTTTCGTTCTTTTTGCTAAGTTTCTATGTGTCATAACGTGATGTTGAGTCTTTACTTCCTTAAGAATTGGGCTATCAAATACAAAAAAAAAATAATCGGACTGTTAGTTCTAGAGATTATTTCGTTCAAAAATAAACTCTTCCGCTCTATATATTAGTATAGATGATGTCCTGCGCTGTCGATAAGGAAGCTAAACCTGACCTTTTGAATATTCGGTATCTGTTGTGCACGCATCAGGTAAGATCTAATGAACAGATTTTGATGAAATTGTATACTTCGAGAGATTATATCCTCTATCAACATTTAGTTTATTCTTCTCGAAAATATTTACAGATAATGCATAACTTTAAAATTGTATTCTTGTAAAGCTTTTAATATGTGCTCCAAAAAAATCTACTTTTCGTATCTGTAAACGTCTGTGTATGTATATTTCGTATTATCTATACTAAGTCTCTAGAATAGGGTTGACGGTGACCTGCTCCGTGCTGTGCAATTCATGTATGAAGATTGCACAGCATGTGTGCGGGTCGACGGAAGCTTGTTGCTCTAGTTGCATTTTTTTCTCTGCTTGGGTTCTTTTTGTACAATCCCACTTGAATGACAAAGAAATGTTAATGCTGATTGATATATTTGTTTGCCCAGTGTACTTTAAGTATAAGAAAGACTTTAAAGAGTATTAGGACTAAGATTTGATGAGAGGTTAAACTTTTAAGAACCCATAGGGGACCATGGGATTTTTAACCAACACGTAGAAGATTTGCAGACCGGGCAGTGTTTTGAAAAATAGTACGACGAAATGTACCTAAATATTAAAAAAATAAAGGAGACCAAAAATTCGTTATATTGCTCTTAATTTGTCTTCTTTGTAAGTTACACAAAACTTTCAGTACGGTGCAATAATACGTAGGTCACACTATAAGTTTTGCGTAACTTAAAAAAACAACATGTTATAACCAAAATATTATGTTTATTGCTTTTCAAAATACTCTCCTTTACATTTTAAACATTTTTTCATGCGATCGAACCATTTTTAAAACAGGAGGACCACAGATCTGAAGGCATGTTTTCTACGTGCTGATTGAACGCTATCACTGCCTCTTCGGAGTTGGTAAAAGTGAAACCTCTCATCAAATCTTTGATTTTGGGGAAAATACTGAAATCACAGGGTGTTAGGTCGGGGCTATGCGCAGGATTGGTAAAGAGTTGCACTTTTTCGGAAGTTAAAAATGACTTTGTTTTGTTGGCCGTGTGTGAAGAAGCGTTGTCATGATGTAGGAGAACGCGGGTTTTTGGTCGTCTTTCGCGAACTTTTTCTAAGACCCTGGGTAAACAAATGGTAGAATACCACTCGGCATTAACACTCTTTTGATCTTCAAGTGGAATTGTGCAGATGGGACCCGTAGCTGAGAAAAAAAACGCGATCATTTTTTTACCAACGTTTCTCGCCTGCCTCACTTTTGTTGGCCTGTTCTCATTTTCAAACACCCATTCACAAGATTGCTGTTTTTTTTCGGGTTCAAAACAATAAATCCACGTTTCGTCTCCTGTGACAATGTCATAAACAGCATTTGAATGTCCGTGGTCGTACTTCAGTAGTATCTGTGAGCACCATTTGACACGAGCCCACTTCTGCTCCGCTGTCAGTTCATGAGGGATCCAACGACAACAAAGTTTCCGAACTTTCAATTCTTCCTGTAAAATTTTCTGAATTTGGCTCATACCAATCCCTAATATTTCTCGAAATGTCTCATAGGTAATCCGCGGGTTTTCTTCAATTAGCCGCTTAACAGTAGCCACATTATTTACGTTGACGGCAGTTGAAGGCCGCCCTTCACGAAATTCGTCATGAAAAGAAACTCGACCTCTCTCAAATTCAGCAAACCATCGCCTCACGGTGCTCAAAAAAGGTGCTTCTCTCCCAAAAGCATTTTGAAGACGAGCAGCACAGTCTTGCGGAGAGAGAGAGAACTTTTAAAATCTTAAAAAATCATCGCTCTAAAATCTTTTCGACCCAATTCCATTTTCGTTGCGTACGTAGAACTTGGATATGTAATAAAAAACAATTGACAAATGATTTCCCGCCAATTGTTTTTTTTATTACTAAGTAGGTTACAACGTTTCAAAAAATATAACATTCGAAATTCAAATAGTTCCGATTAGCTAGAAGTGCAAAACTTTTAGTGTGCCCCATGTATGTCGGCTCGTAACTGAGATTTTTGTATGAATATTATTCTCATTTTAATTCTATTGTTTGTTCTGGTTCTATGACCTAAACTTTTATTTTAATTGCAGGTCATCATATTATTGGCTGTGCAATGCTCTCGGTATTTATTGCCCTGTGCAGTGGGAGTATGGCAGACTTAACGTTAACTACACTGTTGTATCGAAAAGGAAAATCGCTAAACTTATTGATGAAGGAATCGTTAAAGGTATTTAAGAGAGATTAATCATATATTTATATCCTAGTTGATCATTAATTTACAAGATGACGGGATAATAATCGGCAATACGTGTCGGTGAATACTATTATACAATCCAACCTAAGCTTGCCTAAACTCGACATAATGTCGATATTTAGCCGAACATAAACTAGACCTCCGAACTCCAACCAAATCTAAACTGGACCGGATATCGGACATACACCGGTTCCTAATCGCGACCTAATCCATAGATTTAAATTTACGACTTTTTACCAAACTAAGCTCGATTTCGGCAGGGCCTAAGTCAGTAATAAACCATATAAGCTGAGCTTAAGCCCGGCCTGGCGTAACCGGACGGAATTTGGGATTGAACTCTATCTTAATCGGACAGAATTGGACATATGACAAATAAACATGCCCTGAACTTAAAATAAACCCAAATTGAACTGTTTGATAATTTAAATTCGACATAAACTCGACATTCATAAGTCGAGTAGGCCATACTGTAATAATAAATAAAATACAATCTAATTTACAGAATGTAAGAGACGTAAGGGCCTAATGGTAAATCTTTTTTTTATCATAACTGCACAATTTTCCATTAAAAAAATGCCCAAAAGACAATAATGTTTCAAGGCGACCGCATTCTGGCGTGGTAAAACAACAACGGTCTTGCCACAGACGTAACCTATATGAATCTTTTCATAGTGCACGGGAATAATCTATGCGTATAAAAGTAGACACTGCTTGACTAATCAACCCATACCACGAACCTTTTAAGAACTTGAAAGGAGAATGGCCAAACATATACGGGAGCTTGGCCCACTTGTGTCAGTCATGCGTCTTGACCAAACCATCGGCAGAACATAGGACATATATTGTAGATGACTCAAAAGAAATATTATTTAAGTGTGAATAGGAGTTTATCGAGTATTTTCAAATCAAATTATGCATTTTGAGGTTATGCTTTGCGAGTGTAAAACTACAAGGTACCTATGCAGAGGGCATGTTATATTTTATGGATAGTTTTTTTTATATATCTAGCCTTTTTAAACAGCCCTACAACAAATGAAGGAATAACCAGACATTTCATCTGAAAGATAGTCACATAGAATAGTACCTATTAACTAGGATTCCTAATGAACTGTATGCTATGCCAAATCTATATGATTTGTAAATACGATGCTATGTGCATAGATCAAGCGCACTGTATACCTACGTTAAATGCATCTTCAAATAAGTAGTAGATACTTTTCCACTTTTTATGTTCATATACATCTATTATACATTTCGTTCGGGGTGAAGTAGCTCAACATCACTTTTGACTAAAAAATACCTTAGTTGCACATTGCGCACTCCACAATACTGATGATACGATAGCTTGACTGGGGAAGAATACAACAAAAGATTCTTTGGAGAACTGTTGTTCTCATGGGTGAGTGTGCTAACCATATAGCACCTACATTGGCAGTCACGGCAATGTGCGACTTACATTACTTGGTTGTAACCAATGGCAGTTTATGGTAACTATTTAACATCAAGCGGATTGTATGCTTATATAATTACTTACATTGTTCTTAATCACATAATATACATTGGATATAAATAAGAACCTAGTATATTGACACTTTTTGAGTTTTAATTTATTAGGTTTTTATATATAAAAAAAACTTTTTATAATTGTTTATTAGAATTTTCATCGTCAATAAATACATTAAATAAAAATCTAAAAATAGATTAGAAGCCTGTACATCATTAAATCTATCCTAACTTAATTACCAAATGTATGTGCACGCGTTTCATAATTAGTAATACTTTTAATTGCAATTAAAGCAATTGCAGCATTAGTCGACCAATACCTCTCTAGACATTTAAATAAATGTTGTTGAACTGATGTGCCTCCACTCTTATATGTGCTCTGATAATTATTTTGTCCTAATATAAGGGGAGCATTTTCTACATTTGAATTAATCTCCTCAGCATACAGTTCATTAGGAATATGTTCTCCAAAGTAAAAACTGCTATCCCAAGGGCACATAATACATATGTTTAATGTCAATCCATGCTAATTTCCATTGCCTAACTGATGACAGCATATTCTAGCACAGCTAGGTACATACAATATGTTGTACATTAATAATATACTAGTATCTCTAATGGTTTTTGGGACCATTAAACATTCCATCCCAAAAACATTTGCAACATGTTGATACATAGCTAATGAAATCTGTGCAATTAGATCTTGCAGCTTGACATATATCACATTTTTCACTGGAGGTGCTGGAACTTTAGGTACAGCCTCGATGAATATCCGGTTAATTTCCTCTAGCAGTGGTCAATTATCATCATGATACTGTTGAGTTTGTATTACTCAGCTGCTCGTCAACAGACCACACAAACTATTTCCAGTCTTGATACCTAGAATAACATATATGTTAGGTGGAGAAAATTAAATATGTATACTTAGTCTGGTCATAAATACTGTTACAATTAAAAATAAACAAAATATTACATTTGAATTTGGAATCTGTCATTTTTAGGGTTCCGTACCCAAACGGTAAAACGGAACCCTATTACTGAGGCTCCGCTGTCCGTCCGTCCGTCACCAGGCTGTATCTCATGAACCGTGATAGTTAGACAGTTGAAATTTTCACAGATGATGTATTTCTATTGCCGCTATAACAACAAATACTAAAAAATATAATAAAATAAATATTTAAGGGGGCTCCCATACAACAAACGTGATTTTTTTTGCAATTTTTATAGATAATGGTACGGAACCCTCAGTGCGCGAGTCCCACTCGCACTTGGCCGATTTTTTTATATGATTGTTCATTGAGTTTTCTCATTTTGGCGCCAATACATTGTACAATATTTTGCGATATTAAAATGGAGTGGGATGATAAAGAGAACCGAATCGCTGTGATTGCATTACACAAAGTAGGTATGGAGCCAAATGCAATTTTTAAAACTCTCCATACGCTTGGTATTAGTAAAATGTTTGTGTACCGGGCTATTAATAGGTACAATGAGACCTCCTCTGTTTGTGACAGAAAAAGATCTAATCGTAATGTTCGTACAAAAAAGGCGGTCAAAGCAGTAAAGAAAAGAATTGGAAGAAATCCTGTCCGAAAGCAAAAGATTTTATCTCGGGAGATGAAGATAGCACCTAGAACCATGTCGCGTATTTTAAAAGATGACTTAGTCCTAAGTCTATAAGAGACGTACTGGTCATTTCTTAACTGATAATTTAAAAAAGAATAGGGTGGTAAAATCGAAACTCGAAACAACTACTGAAACGTTACCCAAAGGGAGGTCACAGAAAAGTTTTGTTTACGGATGAGAAATTTTTTACAATTGAGCAACATTTTAACAAATAACATGACCGTATTTATGCTCAAAGCTCTAAGGAAGCTTCCCAATTAGTTGACAGAGTGCAACGTGGGCACTATACGACTTCAGTAATGGTTTGGTGGTGTATTTTTTTTTTTTAGTTTATTACCTACACACCTGCCGTGGGCAAGGCACTTTTTGCAACAATATATATTTAGTTATACAAAAAAAAATAAAATCGTTACAATACACATAAATAACACATTCATACATCACACACTTTCGTTCCTCGATTCATTCTTCCATTCATCTTTCAGTTTTATTTTCAATAAATTCTGACTTGCTCATTTTAGAACACCGGTGAAACGTTTGTACCTATTGCCAAACTTCTCTCCCCATAATGCGTCAGTCCAGCCACGGGCGAAAGCGAGCTTCGCAGCTCCACCTAGCCACCGCGATCCCGTCGGCTATACCGAGTATAGCCGAGGTACACAACATTAGTCCTAGGTGAAGCCGCTATGCTTATTACGATCTATGGCAGCCATGGCCACTGACGCAGTATTTTAAAAATTTCGATCTAGTTTTCCCCACCAGTATTTCGGATACTGTGTTTTCGGTGACCCGCATTCCCAACTCCTGCTCCAAGTTTAACCTCTTATTATTTTATTATTAATAAGCCGCTGTATTTTATACACAATCAATGGTGCAGCTTCTAATATGGGCGAGTGTAGATATGTGTTCACAATTCTTGTTTAGGAGGGGTCTATACTTTTATTCATATACTTAATAAAAGGTTACCAAATTACCAATATATGTATGAACTTAAAAATAACGTAACACTTACCGGACTGAGCACCATTCAAGGAATATACTAGTTGTTGGTATGATCAATGAATGGATACTTATAATATTTCCACACGTTGATTTCACAATTCATTTCACATGTACGGAAACAAAACAAAATAATATATATTATGGAATAGAATAGATTTAAGATTTGACTCTTGTCTATGGTCACGTCGCTCTATAGGGATGCGATGGAGATCGATTTCAATGGGTTAAGAAAATCGATTCAATCGGCATTAAAATATACAATAATTTGTACGCATCAACAACAATAACAGTACACAGTTTTTCACTATATCTGGCATAGATCTCAATTCCTACTGTGTTTTTGTTTCTATACAGTGCCACCATGAAATAAAATGGAATATACCGTTATCCCTTTACCTTTGTCTTTTGATATCACGTAAATACAACAATGTTGCAAGTTGTTTGTTTGTGATGACATGACGTAAAGTACCTTCTGAGAACTACGTAATACTTACGTCTTATTAATAAATTAAAAGTAAAAAAACGATCGATTAAATAATTACGAATAATCTTACACTTTGACGTAGTATGAACGGGGCTTAAACAAAGGCCTGTATCTTCCTACTAATTGGACTAACAGGACTCCTGTCTATGTATAACTTCACACCAAATCCTTTGCAGGGTAGGCACAGAGAACCAAGCGCCACATGACTCCATCCTTACAGTCCTTACACCTCACTCGCTTCTTTAACCGAATAATATATGTTTATTATGTTATGTTACGATTAACAACTTTTGTTAAAGAAATATTTCGAGTAGTGGTGTTATTCATGCTTCATGATTGTTGACAAACATTTTATATGAAGGTTAGCTATTAAAATTAAATTAATTAAAAAATCAGAAGCTTTTCATATATATTAGGCTTATTGCTCGTGTACTGGCATCTTATATAGATATAAGTAAGATGCCAGTACACAAGCAATGTGGGAATGTTAAGCCTAATTAATATATATATATATATCTGATATTGAAAGCTTCTATAAAAACATTCCCGCATTGCTCGTGTACTGGCATCTGAAAGTAAGATGCCAGTACACGAGCAATGCGGTAATGTTAAGCCATCGCTACATCGAATTCATCTGTTGTCAATAGGGTATATTCCTTAACTTGAGGTCTTCGACAGCACTGCCTTCCAACTGAATTTAATCCCCTCTAATGGAATGAGTATGTCTTAATTAAAGTTGTGATTTGCATTGGAAAAGATTGGGATGACCCTCGGCTGTACACACTGTCGGCCTTGCGGAGGCGCGGAGTGCCGGCGGCTGCCATCAACACTTTCTGCGCGGGGTTGGGCGTAACTGGGGCGTCGGCCGCCGTAGACCCCACCATGCTAGATGCCGCTGTCAGGGATGTGCTCAACGTCACCGCACCAAGGTACGATGCATAATATTTTTGAAAACATATCTAGTGGCGGCAAATGTAACGTTATTTTGGCAACTAGTTAATTACCGAGTCATATTAATTATTATTATTTCTTTGAGAGCTATTAGATAAATTTTATTTTCTCTTTATTATTATAATCAATAATATATACATATATATATATATATATATATATATATATCAATAATATCAATCAAATTGCCTTATAATAAACAGGTACTAGGGTCTCAGAATTTCAAATTCTATGGTGATCTTACTGGGTTTTCCTTCATATATTGACATTCCAATAACACGAAAGACATGTTGCTATCATCCGCTTAAGTGTACTCAACTTTCAAATAATTATTCACTAAATTTAAACTGTTTCTGTCACTAAAATTGAAAAGTTTTTTATTAACAAATTTTAAACTTTAGCGTTACCTGACTGAAAGACACTAAAAACAGGAATTAACGCTATTACTAAAGTAAGATAATAACACGCCTATTTCACTCGATATTTCGACGAAGTCACACCGGCCGAGATCAGGGACTAACTTATTATTAACATAAAGCTTTAAATTATCTATAAATTATGAACTCTATCCAGAAATAGCTACTAAACTTATAATTTTAATATTTTTTAGTGTTAATAATGCGTATAGTAATTTTTTATTAATTTTTAATAATTGTAAAACGTTGGCAATCTTGATAGGATAAATTAATTCAGAACCATGTGGGGGTTTTATTTGAACATGTAAAATAAGGGAAAAGATTCTCGAATAAAAAGTTAACACCGACACTTTCAGCCCAACTCTCTTTCTTACGTCATCATTACGAACGCAGCCAGCAAGCGTTACGCCACAAATTTTACGCAATGTTCTCATCTCGACCGCATTTATTCTACTTTTATGCTTTCTCTGGCATACTTAGCTTTCACTTCCATAAATTAGCGTTGGGATTAGCACCGCGTAATGTACAGCGAGCTGTACCTTCTGGCTTAGATTTGCCTAGAAGTTTACCAGCAGCAGTAATAGCTCAATGATAAAGAACCAGTCTATTAACCTACCGCCCCAGTTTTATAGGAAACGGTATAACGCGAATAAAAAGAAGTGCTATTCGTCATAAACATTGAATTTTGTCAACATGTAAAATTAACTAGTAAGGTACGATCATCAAATAGTAATAAATTCAACAAGTATTTTTGACAAAAAATGACAAATCGTTTACATAATATATTAAAAGTAATAACGGTCCTGAAATTGAACCTTGAGAAAATCTCATATACACATATGGTCCGAATTAGTAAACTGAAAGAAAAAATGGGATCAGAATTAAGTTTATAAAAACCCCAAGTCCAAATTAACTTTCGTTTTTTTGACTGAATATAAATTACGATTTAAAGCTTTTTGCAATAGCCTAAGTTACACCTATCCACATTGTGTCATATTATCGAATTCAATAAAGTATGTATTTTTTTTTCTAGAGTCATGGTAGTTCTTGAGCCGTTGAAAGTTACGGTCATTGACTTTCCATATGACAAGCATATCGACGTGACAGTGCCTGACTTTCCGAATGAACCTGAAAAAGGCTCCCACAAAGTAGTTTTCAACAAAGTGCTATACATTGAAGAGACAGATTTCAGGGAACAACCGGATAAAGGATACCGACGCCTAACACCGACTCAGACTGTAGGACTGAGACATGCGGGATATGTGTTGAAGGTAAGTATGTATAGTAAACAAAGAATTGTTTTCCATTGATATAAACTATTGAACAAACTTATGATTATGCCGGCGTTACCTCTACATATATCGACTACTCGAAAATCAGTATAATTTTTAATGATTTAAGTTTAATAAACAAATTACTTATAAATTAAATAAAGTTTTATACATTTCCGAAGGAACTATAGAGCGCTAACTAGTAACAAATTAAACAAGTCTTCTAATTATACTATGGGTACTTGACAACTGTAAAGACACGGTAAAACTTTTTTGTAAATACATTACTTATAACACGTAGAAAACACACTAAATAAGACGAACAGACTTGTTTATGCACACACTGAAAATATTTTGAAATGCGGGAATGGAATTGACCATCCTCGATGTTTAAAATAGTCATTATTTATCACTCTACCACCGGACACGGTGTTCAAAAATTGTATTTATTTTCATTGAATTATAATAGTTTTTCGTTCCGTACCTATGAACTGAAGCTAGAAGAAAGGACGTGAAAGCGAGTATGGCAGAGAGAGAATGAAAGTAGAATACATGCGGTAGCATTGAGTAAAATTTGTATCGTAACGCTTGCTGACCACGTCCGCAATAATGATGTAAGAAAGAGAGTTGGTCTGTAAGAGTGTGTCGTTGTTAAGATAAGAAAAGGCATGCTCCGTTGGTGAGAACATGTAGAAAGAATTCAGGATGATAGAATAACGAAACAAAAAAGCGAAAGTGGAAGGATGTAGGAGCCGAGGAAGACTCACCCAACATGATCAAATTGGTCGTGTTTTATCAGAAGGTGATGGAGGTCAGGAGCCCTAACAACCGACGAGCGTGTATGAATTTTAAAGAAGCGAATGAGGTTTGTAAGGGCCGCGTCTTATGGCGCTCGGTTCTCTGCCTACCCTGCAAGGGACATGGCGTGAAAATATACATTTTTTTTCATATCACTTAGTTGACAAACAAGTATACGGCCTGCCTGATGGTAAGCAGTCACTGTAGCCTACGGCCGCTTGTAATACCAGGGGTGTCACACATGCGTTGCCGACACTCTAAAAACCACTTCACGCCTTTCCTGAAAAACCCCATGCTGTAGTACCGTGGGAAAACCTCAACTGGGAGTTCATTCCACAACTTGAGAGTTCTCGGAAGAAAATTTTTGGAACCACACAATACGCGACCATTATGATATGTATGTATGACTGCATATATGTCGTTAATAGATTCAGGCGTTATTTTGCGAAAGTCAAATTTACATGCAATTTGATCTAACCTGCTTTGTGTGCTTCCACCACCAATTAGTTCATGCGGCCTAGTGCCGGCCGCTACCGTTAGTAGATGGAACATGCCGACGCTGCAATGGCTGCTCCGGTAGTCAGTCTCTGTCTCGGCTGCTGCGGTCGTCCGCCATCTGGAACAGAAACTGCATGCCCTCACCACCGTCGCTGCCACGACTAGCCTGTAGGGCAAGCACGAATACTTTGCGAAAAAACATTCGTATCGTCATCGTATACAATTTGTATGAAAATTGAGCAGCGCCTCTATCGGACGTAAAAGTAACTACATTTTGAAGCACAAATACTTTCGTATCGAGTTCGTATCGTAACGTGTACGTATTTTGACATATTTGTATTAAATTTGGGAGCACGAGCTTTGTTTTTACGTACGGTATCGAGAATCTCGAAGGCTGGCAATCGAAACTTACGAATATTTATTCACGTAAAAATTGTGGATGAAACAACTTGCGTAATTGTGAAAGCATAGTATTTGACCATTATTTTCATTGTTTTGGTCATAGATAACAGAAACAACGGGAGATGTGACGAGGGGGCGTGTTTGGTGTCGCCGCAACATGCCCAAAACGAGAACATTGCCAAGAACAGTTAGTTAGTTGCAATCAAGTTCGGTTGAGATACGTTGCTCCTTGTTTTAGCAAAATGCCAAGTTGTGCTGTTGCCTTTTTGCAAAAATAGAAGTGCAGTGGTTAACTTTAAATCAAATGGAATCACTTATCACCTATAAGTACAAATAATATTACGTTTTATAAGCAGAAATACAGAATTAATTTCAAAAATTCTCTGACGCCATTTCTACCAGGGCCTTACCACGATACAAATTATAAATATCAAATTTCTCATTCTTAATCATACATTGCTTTTCTACCATTACGCAGTCGCCACCGCTCGTTTACCAACACGCAATGTAAAGTGAGTAATATTATTCGTTCACTGTGTGTACAGTTTCGAGATACGGCCGCTTGTTTCTGCCGCTTTATAAATGTAGTAGTGCGTGCTTACTTGGGTGTTGTTTAAATAAACATCCAATGACAGCGTCTTAACAAATGTGTGTCGTTGTACTTGTGTGCGTAGAATGATATTTTTTATTTATTTAAGTGTGTGAGTGTTTTATGGTGGGGTGAAACTCGGCAACAACCGTCCCTGTGTAAACTCGCGTGGTATGTCACATCTCCCATTGTTTCTGTTATCTATGGTTTTGGTAGTATTTCGCTTGAAAACATTAGTAGACTAATGTTTTACATAAAATGCAAGATTTACCTAGAGTTTAACGTAGTTTATTGTGTTATTTTATTATCTTACTACAATACTTATTGATCACCCAGTAAATGAACAATAACATAGAAAACCTATACTAATATATAGAAAAACAAACCTATTTTTTCAATTTTTTGTAGTATGAAATAAAAATTTGTAAATAATAAATTTATATATTAAATATATGGTTTATATTTCATTCTACTAATACATAAGTGAAAAAAATATGTATTTGTACTAAAGTACCTACCGTTATTTTTATTTATTGATTATGTTACACAGAAGTAAGTCGCCGGGCTAACAAAGAAAATCAACAAAACTGCTAGATCTGATAGAAACTGAATTTAAAAATTGTTTTGCCTTCAAAGATAAAAACCAGCCCTCCACCAGTGCTGAGCAGCCCTATAGATATTTGCCTAATGCATATCGCGTTGTTTTTAAAGAAGCTCCAACCTTGACCCAATAAAACGAAATAAAATAAAACAAAAACTGAGTTCACACTCCGTCACAAAAACAATCAAGAGAATACTGATAAGGCATGTGCGACATGAACGAAATCGATTGATGACTTTTTATATATATTTTATACTTAGGCCGAGCACTTGAAATTCTTGAAACTATTAAATGCATACCTTGCGACCTTTGATTATTTATACGATATATAAATAAACAAAGCTTGCGACAGTTCTCCTTTGTCGAGTCTCCGAGACAATATCAAGAAGCCGTTCAGAAATAAAAGTAATCCAGCTGTTTATGTTTTTTAAATTAAAGCATAATTTTTATTTTTTCAAATATTAATACAATTTAAAATGTTAATACAAAAAGAATATTCATATTTCAAAGTTTTTGTACAAAATTCACTCGAATATTTCATAGAATACTTAAGATGAAAAATACAAGAACAACTTCATCTAATTTCAGAACGAATCGTTCACTCAATTTGTTCGTTCCCGGTTTACGTAGTATCGAAATGCTATCGAGGATACGATAGGACGACGAAGGTACTTCGTGCTACGTACTAGCGTGATGCTGCGTAATACTATCGAGGACTCGTTACGATTATGATACAACTTTATAATATGTTCGTGCTTACCCTACTGGTCGTCGCTGCGACACGTGTTTCGTCTCTCCATGAGGCATCATCAGGCGTTGTAGACGTTAATCGTAAGAATAACATACTACTCGTACAAGTGACAAATCCATCGCAGTGCCGTCCCTTATATTGAATTGAGGGTGGGGGTGGATGGTGTGAGCGAAAATATTTAATAGTGGGGAATTGTTTACGTCAGTCCGTTTGTTCATGAGAGTAATTTTAGTTTTTATGTTTGATTTTTATGTTTATTAATTTCTAAATGTTCCCTAATATTTAGTTTTAAACCTTTGTCTACGGTATGTAAAAATTTAAATGTATTAGTAGGGGATAAATTATGTCCTTTTATACGCCGATACGTGATCGTGAAATCGTGTTGAAAATTACGACCAGTTTGATCGATATAAACGTGTTCACATTCATCGCAGAACAGCTTATAGACGCCGTATTTTTTATTGGGCGGGTTTTTATCTTTAGTGTTACAAAGTGATTTGAGTGAATTACGGGATTTGAGAGCAACATGTATGTTATTTTTTCTAAATATGTGAACTATTTTTCCCAGGTATGACAAACTCGCAGTGTATTTATTTGTTGAAAAATATGGAACCGCGTACAGTAGTCTGTTAACGATACTACTCGTCTTTTTACGCAATAATTTATCGATGGTAGATTTGGAATAACCGTTTGTTCACATTCATAGCTCTTTTCATGCACGCTCGCCGGTTCCTAAGGCTCCTGACATCACCTTCTGATAAAACACGACCAATTTGGTCAAAGTAGGTTAGTCTTGGTCTTCCTCGGCTCCTACATCCTTCCACTTTCGCATTGTATATGTGTTTTGTCATTCTTTCATCTTGCATTCTTTCTACATGTCCGTACCAACGGAGCATGCCCTTTCTTATTTTAACACTGACACCCTCTTTCAGTCCAACTCTCTTTCGTACGTCATCATTTCGAACGCGGTCAGCAAGCGTTATGCCACAAATTTTTCGCAGTGCTCGCATCTCGACCGCATTTATTCTACTTTCATGCAAATATTTAAATGAATTAGTAATAG
This sequence comes from Pyralis farinalis, assembly GCA_947507595.1. Taxonomy (NCBI): domain Eukaryota; kingdom Metazoa; phylum Arthropoda; class Insecta; order Lepidoptera; family Pyralidae; genus Pyralis; species Pyralis farinalis. Next base: position 21,690,757 of record OX382264.1, on the reverse strand, counting down.
AATATGTGTGATTTACCGATTTTGTGTTCGCGTTCGTAATTATCCATAAATAAGTCAGCCATCAATGGACTAAGAGGGGACCCCATTGCTAACCCTTCTTTTTGAAAATAATATTTATTATCAAACTGAAAATAATTTTGAGACATGCAAAGACTTGTCAGTCGTAATATGTCATCTGTCTCGCCAGGATGAATGAATTTATTTTCTAAAGAAGACTTGAGGATTTTTAGACAATCCTCGTAAGGTACGTTAGTAAATAAACTTTCAGCATCGAGTGAAATTAATTTGGAAGAAGGAGGTAGTGTTAAGTTTTTTATACTATCTATTAAATGTAAACTATTTTTAAGACTGTGTTTTGGCTCAATAGATATCTTTTCACGGACTTTATGTAGTTTTGGTAAACCATAAAGCATTGGAGAATGGGGGTTCATGGGACTAAATTTGATTTTTGAATATGAATTATCCGGAAAGATATATTTCGAGTCGTTAACAGTTCATTTTAATTGGGCCAAATATTCGTTGCACAAAGCAAAACAAAGCAGTTAAATCAAATTGCATGTAAATATGACTTTCGCATAATAACGCCTGAATCTATTAACTACTCAATCTAACTTTATTTACTATATTATTCAATCAAATCATATACAGTGAAATGGCTTTTATGTACTATGCATCGATCCTTTTGTAAGTTTGTTATGTTGTATGCCTCTAACGAGCTTGTTAAACGTTCCATCAAACAAAGCGACATTTCCCCGAACCGACTCCCCGCCTGCCACCACCCTGTTCCATGAAAACGTAATCAATTTTAAACGGGAATGAAATTATACAATGTATGATTCGTTTGTGTGCTATAGGAAAATTTTAACGAACTGTAAACAAATTTTAATGTTTATAAAATAAACAACATCGTGATTTATAGTTACTGTATTGTTTATTTGTTGAAGACATAATGAGAAACATTATAGGATCTAAGTAGCTAAGTAAGAGAACGACTTTTACCTCTCTTTTATGGTTCATCTCATACAAACTTTAGCAGTAAAATTAAGAATTGTTTATTTACCATTGGGCTGTTGTGGGCACTTAGACACGTCTTACATTTTTAAAATATGATCTTATTCAACTCTCTTAAATTATTATTTGTATAGATGTAACAATTGTTTAATACTATAATAAAAATTAACTATACTCTTTCAAGAGAGTATATAGCTATCACAATAATAGTATTGTCTTAGGTTTTCGCGATTGTTACACATTGAATTAAACAATTGTTACATCTACCGATAATTTATCAATCCATGTCGGTAGATGTAATAATTGAATAACCAATGTAAGACAAATATCACCTTAGTCTTCCTGCGACCACGGACGCTGCAAAGCATTCGAAACGTCAGGTTCAACAAAATAAATAAAACACGGGATACTTCCGTTAAAAATTGTTTAATTCAACTATCACAATAAATTTATGTCAGCGTGTTGGTACAATAATAATGATGTCATGTGGTAGAATATAACATTATTTGAATAGGCCACCTATGCTGAATTATTTCCAGAGTAAATACGGAAACCTCATTTTGCTTCAGGAAAGTGATGTACTTGGCTTATATATTTGCATATTAAATAATTACTTCTTTTTGAACTATTTTGCTTGTGCTTGTATCTCGCCATCAATTTGGAGCAGCCTGAGTAAATTTTTACTCCTCATAGAAAACTAAGTATACCTGAACCACTCTTGAGGTGCTGCTATGGTAACGGCGGTGACAATTGATCACTTCTTGTGCTGCCCCGTCTGTAGGATCTGGTTGCCACATTCCTCTAAATATTACATACGTCGTATGTAAACACTATTATTTAAAAACATTATTATACCACTAGGGTGGCAAATTTTCTGCATGTTTTACACGCAACAGGTATAACAGCACCCGCGATCACATGCCACAAGCTTAGTTTTACAATAGTATAGTTAATGTGTTATAGTTTAAACGTACTGTGAATTATTTGTAGGTTTCGAAAGTGATCAAAAACGACAAGGGGCATGTCGTCGAACTGGAATGTACTGCCGCACCTACGGAAAGTGCAGAGAAACCCAAGGCTTTCATACACTGGGTGTCTGAACCTGTCTCCGTTGAAGTTCGACTCTATGAACCTCTGTAAGTACTTTTAATGATATATTTTTTTGATAAACATTTTTCGTATGTAGGTACACACAGCGACACCTCACACCTTTGTACCGTTCTTATGAGCATGGAATAAGAGTAAAATTCGTGCTGCAAGTGCCTAACATGACCTGTCGATGTGTGTACATTTTCGTAATCATAAAACAACGATTGGATTCTCTCACATCTTTTATCGTTGTTATTATTAATATTTAGTTGTGTCTTGTCTGAAGGTGGGTAAGTCCTAGGAACCGGCGAGTATGCATGGAATGATAAATCTTTAAGATTCAAGTGAGGTGTATAAGGATTGAATCTTTTGGCGCTAACTTCTCTCTGCCTATCTCGCAAGAGACTTGACGTGAAAATATAGATAGACAGATTCTTAATATTTACTGCATATAACCCGCCTATATATAAAATTTGTGTTTTGTGTATTTATTTGCTACTCTCGTTATATAATTAGTAAAGGCCACACTCAATTTAATACAAAAGAAAACATCCCATGTGTAGGAAACTCAACTCCCTTTGACAGCAATTTTAACTTCAGTATCACGAGGAATTGAGTTTTATTGACTAAAAAATGGGGCAAACTTGGTCGAAGTCTAATGTCAGTAAAACATCCGTAAACCTAGTGTGAAATAGATGAAAACAAAAGCTTTCCGTTTATACACAAAAAATACCAAAATATTTAACTATTATCCATTATACTCCAATAAACTTTCCGCTATGATACCAGTTTTGTGTTACACGCCATTTGCATAGTTGGTACAATAATTATAAGGTAAAGTCGAATACTTACAGACTTATGTATACAGTAGATGTTTATGAATATCTAATTTATTAATTCTTTATTAAGTCTTTTTCTCAAGAATATTTTAGATGTACCTTTTGAAGACATTGCCCGGAACGGACGAAATTGTTTCAGGTAATATATTATAAAATCGAATACAATTTATATCAGGGTTAACAGTAATGATATTTATTCGTTAATACATTCAGGCGTTATTTTGCGAAAGTCAAATTGCATGGATATTTATTCCTTTGAATAGTTCCCTGTGTGGTTCTTTGGAGACTGTTATATTTTGGCGTATGCGGCGAGCTGAGTTAACTGCCAATTTTATTTTTGTTGCGCTCCTACCACGACTTGCAATCAACTGTAAATTCCAAGAAATACAATATTAACAAATTCTTAGTCATCAATCTCAATGAGAACTTCTGTATTTGGAGGACTAAATACGTAAATAATTGATACGTTTGTTTATATGATAATGTATAAATATTATCAATTGAACGTGTTCGTAAATTATCTGTTAAAATGAAGATACCGGATTATTAAGTTTATTTTTTAGAGAGAACATGTAAAAAATGGACATATAAAGCAACACGAAATGCGACGAATGTACCTATATATTATGATCAGTTGGTTATTACGCAGTGATTAATATTTTTTGTGATTAAAACTGATAGCCATGTATATATATATATATTCTCCCCTAGATATATGTATGTATTCCCTAGATTTTTGTATTTGTTTTTCATCTATTTTACATTTGTTTTGTCAACGTTTTGCTTGTGCCTTTATTGTTTATGCTTTATGTTTCCTGAAATGGTGTCTCAAGTCCATAGAACTCAAATATTTCGTGATACTGTAGTTTTAATAGACGCGGCTAAGGAACGTCAAAACACTAAAATTACCCTCGTTCGGAGAGAGTTGAGCTCTGACCTAAAATATAAAACGTTTTTGTTATCCAAAAATTTTCAGGTAGTACCCCAATGTACTTACCTACAAAATTCTATTTGTGGTAATGTACAAATTGAATTTTTAAATACTTTAAGGCGAATTGTCATGAAAGCTGGTCATTGAATGTGGTTTTAATATAACCATATGGTTTTGATGACAATATAATAATACAATATTCCGGAGGTTGCTATATGGACTGAATGGTTAAGAGTAACTCCTTTGGTTTGATTCGTGTAATTTGTTTTAGTAAACCCTTTTCTTCTTTAAATTATAATTATTCTGTTCAGGTTCAAACACAAAAACCCCGAGGATCCTAATGAGGTACCGGGCGGTTATTTGTCTGACTGCCGAGAAGATACGCTCAGGTCGGTTGAAGCATTCGCCGACATATCTATCAAGGGCGCAAACATTTTCGACAAATTCCAGTTCGAAAGAATAGGCTTTTTCTCTGTAGATCCAGATACAACATCATCTAAGGTAAGTACCGACAGCTGATCCCTCTTCACTGCAGCTGTTTTTTTTTATTTGTGGGTTTTCCGTTCTTAGTTCAAAATATAAAAAAATAAACAATGTTTTTAAAATATTGAACTGAAAATATTTTTTTCGTAAATTTATTCTAATATACCTAGTACTCGTATTTATGGAAATACTGAAGCAAAGAAGAAAAAATTCTATTGCAAATAACATTTATTACTTTTACAGTGTGTTAGTTTAATATATAAATATAAAACAATTTAAAATATAAAAAGCTTATTCGAAGTGGTCTCCATTGGCTGCCATACAGTCCTTTAAACGTTGAGGCCAGTTATCAATAGAAGCACGCACTCTTTCCATGGGATAATTCTTCACTGCCAATCGTAATGCTTGTTTTAGGGACTCCAAATTATCATGGCGTTTAGAGCAAGCCGTACTCTCTAAAACTGACCATAAATCATAATCCAGCGGATTAAGATCGGGACTAGGCGGCGGCCAGTCTTCAGCTCTGAAGTCCGAAACGTTCGTTTCCAACCAAGGCTGAGTAGACCGAGCTTTATGACCCGGCGCCGAGTCTTGCTGGAAGGACAATTCTTGGTTATTGAACATGGTGTTGTTAAGGGGCTTCACTACTTTCTCAAGAATGGTATCTTGATACGCTTGTGCCGATGTTTTGATACCTTTTTCACAAAAGTATGGCTCAGTCACTCCTTCATAGCTAATACCCCACCAAACCATCACTAAAGTCGGATAGTGCCCACGTTGCACTCTGTCGACGAGGAATTCTTCGAATTCATTCCCTTACTGCTGTGACCAACTTTTTTGTACGAACACTACGTGGGCGGCCAAATATTTTGTTGTCACAAACAGAGGAGGTCTCATTGTACCTATTAATAGCCCGGTGCACAATCATTTTACTAATACCAAACGTATGGAGAGTTTTAAAAATTGCATTTGGCTCCATACCTACTTTGTGTAATGCAATCACAGCGATTCGGTTATCTTTATCACCCCACTCCATTTTAATATGCAAAATATTGTACAATGCCAAAATGAGAAAACTCAATGAACAATCATATAAAAATGACAGATTCCAAATTCAAATGTAATATTTTGTTTATTTTTAATTGTAACAGTATTTATGGCCAGACTAAGTATATATGTATATCGTATTATTAACTCTCGTAATATTAACCACTGAAATAAATGAAATGAAGCCAAAAACAAAAAGCGCCAAATGCATGTTGTCAGGGTTCCGTACGATGCACGGACCCTCATATTTAAAATGTATTTATATAGATTGGACGTTCGTTGTTGGGTCACATAAATTTACATTTGTACGTAATTTAATATTAGTTTTATTTACTAACAACGAAAATAATTATACACCGCCATTATGAAATTCGTGAATGGAATGTGATGATTATACAAATTTTAATATATTGCTATAAGCAGCAATACTATGAATCCTTGTTAATATCATTAGGTTTCAGGTAAGTACTTAAAACAAAAAACTTGTCTATTAAATTTATAGATGAGACATATGATCTTGTTACATTTGCAACTATTCTCTTATAAGTCAACGGTGTTAACTGACTTCGGGGACTGTTCATCGCTGTACAATTTTGAAGTTTTCCAACGCATGGGAACAACCGACACTCCGATTAAGGCACGCGATTACTTGTCATTTTGTACAGCTTTTTGTGCAAAATGTTGGGACAGTTTTTTCCGCGATTTGCCTGTGGCTCCGTGACTTTACATACAGTTTTACGTATGTACATACGTTATATATTTAAAAAACCGTGATGTGGGAGGTTTGACTTTAAATAGAGGCCAATGTTCTAGAATTCCGGTCTGTTTGTTTTTAATAATTGCCCATTTAAACGTGTACTGGAAAAGGGCTAGGCTAGGCTATTGTATATTTAAAAGTCTTGACTTAGATACATAGCAAAGTTTTTATTTCGATCTGTTAAATCGTTCCAAGAGCACAGCGCGAGTTCTTCGTAATATATTTTCCCATACAGGATAGCCCCATACTTCTTGTACTGCAATTGGACTTAGGCTTAGCGTCCTTAGAAAGATGCGAAAAAAATGGAACTACTCGTACATAATTAATCTAACTATATTACTAAGATGAAACTACACAAAATACAAGCATATTTTATTTATTCGCTACAAATGTACTAGAAGTTAGTAGTTGTAATAATATTTTATTTGTTTCAGATGGCCTTCAATAGAACCGTTTCTTTAAAAGAAGATACAGGGAAATAAATAGTACCTACTCGTACGTAGAAACAAGATACCATTTGTCATTTTATTGTCTATTTCGTGTTTTTTTTTTGTAATACGTGTGTTAAAAATAAATAATATATTATTTATTAATTTTTAAAACTTTTATTTTATTTATTACCTCACTGACAAAGTCTTCGAAAAATATCATATCTATGCATAATTAAACGATAAGTCTCGAGAACATATTATGAAAATGTACAAAACTGAATTTAATATTGGCTGTAACTATACATATAGTGTGTTTCCTACGAAAAAAGGTATTTAAAAAATCCTAAGATAGATTATGGTGCAACTTCGCTCGTGCGTCCGTCTGTCGCAGATTCAATCTCCTCTTATGAAGTTCGTAAAGCCAGCGCCTAGTGTAACTTTTACAACGATGTCTATTTGACTAATCTATATACTAGGTCATTTGCGGGGTAGACAGAGAGAATGGAGCACCACAAGGCGCGGTTGTTACACACATCTCGCTTGCTTCTCTAATCTTCGTAGCTCTTTTCATGCACGCTCACCGGATCTTAGGAGTCTTGAAATCATCTTGGTATATGAATCTTGACCTCGGCTCGGCTACATCCTGTTACTTTCGCATTGAAATGGTGGATGGAATAGGTAATGATGAAAATCGTCATATTCCATCTTGTATTCTTTCTACATGACTGAACCAACGAATCGTGACTTTTGTTGTCTTGTCACCGACACATGAAAAAAGCGTTTCAGATAAACTCTCTTACATCATTGTTACGAACGCAGTGAAGAAGCGTTACGTTATAAGTTTTGTGCACAGTAGGGTAAGCACGAACATTTTAGAAACTCCTATCGTAATCGTAACGAGTCCCCGATAGTATTACGCAACATCACGCTAGTACGTAGCACGAAGCACCTTCGTCGTCCTATCGTATCCTCGATAGCATTTCAATACTACGTAAACCGGGAACGAACAAATTGAGTGAACGATTCGTTCTGAAATTAGATGAAGTTGTTCTTGTAATTTTTATCTTGAGTATTCTATAAAATATTCGAGTGGATTATGTACAAAAACATTGAAATATGAATATTCTTTTTGTATTAACATTTTAAATTGTATTAATATTTGAAAAAATATAAATTATGTTTTAATGTGAAAAACATAAACAGCTGGATTACTTTTATTTCTGAACGGCTTCTTGATATTCTGTCTCGGAGACTCGACAAAGGAAAACTGTCGCAAGCTTTGTTTATTTATATATCGTATAAATAATCAAAGGTCGCAAGGTATGCATTTAATAGTCTCAAGAATTTCAAGTGCTCGTCCTAAGTATAATATATAAAAAGTCATCAATCGATTTCGTTCATGTCGCACATACCTTATCAGTATTTTTTGATTGTTTTTGTGACGGAGTGTGAACTCAGTTTTTGTTTTAGTTTATTTCGTTTTATTGGGTCAAGGTTGAAGCTCCTTTAAAAACAACACGATATGCATTAGGCAAATATCTATAGGGCTACTAGTGGCACTGGTGGAGGGCTGGTTGTTATCATTGAAGGCAAAACTATTTTTAAATTCACTTTCTATCAAATCTAGCAGTTTTGTTGATTTTCTTTGTTAGTCCTGCGACTTACATAATCAATAAATAAAAATAACGGTAGGTACTTTAGTACAAATACATATTTTTTTCAATTATGTATTAGTAGAATGAAATATAAACTATATATTTAATATATAAATTTATTATTTACAAATGTTTATTTCATGCTACTAATAATTGAAAAAATAGGTTATTTTTTCTATATTATTGTTCATTTACTGGGTGTTCAATAAGTATTGTAGTAAGATAATAAAATAACACAATAAACTACGTTAAACTCTAGGTAAATCTTGCATTTTATGTAAAACATTAGTCTACTAATGTTTTCAAGCGAAATACTACCAAAAACACTGAAAATAATGGTCAAATACTATGTTTTCACAATTACGCAAGTTGTTTCATCCACAATTTTTACGTGAATAAATATTCGTAAGTTTCGATAGCCAGCCTTCGAGATTGTCGATACCGCACGTCAAAACAAAGTTCGTGCTCCCAAATTTCATACAAATATGTCAAGATACGTACACGTTACGATACGAGCTCGATACGAAAGTACTTTGTGCTTCAAAATGTAGTTACTTTTACGTCCGATAGAGGCGCTGCTCAATTTTCATACAATTTGTATACGATGACGATACGAATGTTTTTTCGCAAAGGATTCGTGCTTGCCCTACTGTTCGCATAAGTTTGTTTTGGGATTAGCACCACGTTATGTATAGCGGGCCACAAAGAAAAATATGCCGCCTCCATCTTAGTACGAGGGCAATGTCATCGGGTGTCGTCATGCCTAATCGGTGTAATTATAACGTGTAATCAACGTGTATATGTGATACAAAATTTCGTTAGTGCAAAGGCTAAGCAAGCTGCTATTAGGTATAAATCGTGGGATCAAATCTCTAGACTCATTTACCTATTTGGCTAGTTTAATGACGACTCATTTCTTTCTTTATTTTATGTGAGTTAGATGTCAATGTTAAATATTTATTAGAATTGATAAATAGTAATTTAAGATATCTGAGTGAATAAGGGAATGAAACAAAACAGCCACAAATAACAGTTGTTTTTTGTGTAAAAACATTACAAATAAATATTATACTAGAAATATAGAAGTTTACACTAGTGTGTTATATCAGAATGCATTTTATTTATACAATAAATAATACGTTTTGGTTTTACGACACGGGTCCGTAGATAAATACCTTAAAATAAAATATATATGACAATATAAACTAATTACGCGTAGCGTCGCGTGTAGCGCGAGTCGTTAGCCACCATCCTCGGAAATACGATTCTCTCCGGCCGGAATTCTTCCTTCATGAAGGTCGGCAGATGATGAGTTGGAACCCTCACTACAAAGGAACTAAGGTTTACCTTGTGGCGAGATTCCAGTCGCTCGACTCTCAAGGTGAAGTTGGTCTTCTTCTTCACATAGTCTACAACCTCCTCGACCTTTGTAGACCAGTGTAGTCTGGAAACGTACAACGGCGTCGCTGGTATTTCCACGCACAGTTGTGACGATTGTTGCGGTTGGAGGGCTTCTTCTTCTTCCTATCCACTTGTATGAAGCCCTGCTCATCGCACTGGTTCTTGCGAGAACCCGGTTGCAAAGCCTTGCGAGCGGGCTCGCAATGATTTGACTTCTCCCGGTGAGATGGTAGGTGCGACTTTGGTAATGCAGTAACATTTGCGTAATCACGTCCCGGGGTTGACGTGTTTACATTTGTAGTCGGCTTCGCTGGTGAGCGGGCGGCACGGCTCGGTACGTTGTTCATAGCGGCAGTAGTCGGTGACACCAATAAACTGCATGCATTCTGTTCACCAAGACGCGTGTTAATGTTGCCGACCACAGGTGACTTACTTACGGTAACATTACATTGTAGTGATAATATTTCCGTACGTAGTCCACTAATTGTTGGTTTAGATGTCGCTAATCGTGACTGGACATCAGCTTTCAGGCTTCTGATGTCCTTCAGCAGCATACTAACATCGACATGTTCCAGGGTTACAGATGGTAACTTGTGTAGGTCTTTCGCTACGAAGACAAGGCACATCGTCTGGATCGGTCACCTTCAAAAGACTGATGACGTCTTGTATACTTTTGTTACCTCCATCCCTCCTGCGTGACGCCATCTCTGTGGTCTTGTCCAGCGTCTTTAATAGTAGCATCTTGCCACTGCAAATCTCAGCTTCACAGACTTACAGATGCGCATGATGCTGACTTCGTCCAAAGTGTCGATGGCGTGTTGTATGAACGCCAAGAACTCGTTAGCTATGAGTTGTTCAGAACCCATAGCGACAGTAGCGTACGGCGACTAGGCTGCGGTCGCTCAATTCGCGCTTTTATATTCGTGACTGTGACGTGTGGCGGGAAGCGACCGTATTCGTTCACACATCGCACTGCACACGGTAATTAGACCTCACTTACAAAACGTAGTGTTTAGCGCCTAAATATCTCTGCGATTCGATCCTACTGACCAATGGGACCATATTTTTATTCTTATATTATTACGAGTTGCTTTACGCAGCTTCGTTCCCGCTAGGCTACGAGATACTATTACGAGTATTTTAAAATTTAGTATCGGTATCCGCAATACAAAAATACGACTCTCAACAAGATACCTAAGTGGCGAGAAACGAACGTGTTAGTGCCGTTGCGTATTTAAATTCGATTGCTGCACATTTAAGTGAAAAACAAAAGCTAGAGCTACAAATACAGTAAGTTATAACGTAATATAGATACTGTCTTGTGAACGTCAGCTGATAGTTTATATGCTATTTTATTCCAAATAAAAACGTCAGCTGGCTGTATCTCGGTGGAAATATTGACAGCTGATGTCCTGAAGGGCGTAACTCAGGAGCTAAACTAGAACAACTATCGTCTATTTAAATGTATCAGCTGACGAGATTTCCCTCAGCATATTGCCAGTTGATTTTTGTTTATTACTTAGATTTACCGTATATAATATTAAGTTGAAAAAGTTTTATTTCATAATTTATTAATTTTCGTTCTCGCTTTGGCTCGTTTTACTCTCATATCTTTCTAATTCACCGTCTTCGCTTTGAGATTCGTATACGGATCGTATATCATACATGGATACGTCATTCCCTCTCGTATGAAAATTTGTAGAAGACTCGGCTTCCACCATCTCCTTCAATTCAGCGTCATTCACTTCGACTTGGCAGAACGAACCACGTGAAAGACCGCCCTTTCACTTGGTTCGTTCTTCCAAGTCGAAGTTTCTATTACGAAAGCATTTAAACCAAAAAGGCACTGTGCGTTCATTAGCTGTCTCTTTTCCAAACGCAGCATTGATATTGCGAGCCGTTTCTGCGGCGTTAATTCCGCGTCGGAACTCGTAATCAAAAATTACTCGGATTTTCGAAGCATCTAAATAATAAAAAAAACAATTGAAATTCGAAAATCAAATGTTGCACATTTTGTAAAAGAAAGCCTCATATGTGTCATGTGAAAAAAGTTTTACTCGAAAATCTCACATCATGAAGGTTTAATGTCAATTCAAAATATCTACTACTATATAATCCCTATTAGATTGCCGCCCCATTGCCGTAACCTCAGTGATGTGCAAAGTCATGGAACTGATCCTTAGCAATCAATTGATCCGTTACCTAGAAGATTACTTTTTAATCAATGATCGTCAATATGGCTTTAGACCGAAACGATCGACGGGTGATCTTCTAGTATGTGACGCACCTCTGGGCAATTGATAAACATGGCGAATCTATGGCAGTCAGCTTAGATATCGCCAAGGCATTTGATCAGGCATACGGTCTGCCCCTCCAACTTTGTAAGTGGATTGCTGGCTTCCTGCATGAGCGTAGAATCCGCGTCCTTGCAGATGGATGCGCGTTTTATGTCAGGGAATGCCAGTGTCCCACAGAGCTCCGTTCTGTCGCCCATCCTCTTTCTTCATTGCTATGCAGATGTCAGTACGATCCATGGGCGATATTTCGGGTGGTCTAGAGCTGGCCGGGTGGAAATCGGTGAGTCTTGTCGTTGAGCTTAATCGGGTTTTGGGCCTCATTAGTAAATGGGGTTCCAATAACCTGATTGAATTTAATGCCAAGAAAAATCAGGTGTGCGCGTTCACAACAAAACAAAAATTTCACCCCACTCCCAGTGTTCAGGGCGCTACCCTTAATATGCGAGAAAGCTTGAATATGCTAGGCTTGGATATTCGTTGCAACCTAAACCAACGAAATTTCATCGAGAGCCTCAACTTAACAACTTCAAAAAATTCGGAGCCTGAACAGGGTGTGCCGGTTCTTCATGGCGGACCAACTTTGTCTTCTTTATAAGATTCAAGTTCGGGGCTGCGTGGACGCACTCGCATCTCTGGGACGGCTCTGCACAGTATCTTCTCGAGGCTCTCGATAGGTTGCAGCGACGGGCTATCCTCATAATTGACGACGAAGAGGTCACAATGAACCTAGAACCTCTGCAACTTCGTAGAAGCATAGGTTCACTAAGTATTTTTATTTTACCGCCTGTACCATGGTGAGTGCTCTGAAGAACTATTTTCCCTTATTCCACCCTCTCTCTTCCGTCATAGAACCACATGTGCAGGCTTGCAATATCATCATTCCACTGTTGAGGACATTTTTTCTCTTACCAAAAAGTTCGGCAACTCCTATCTTTGTCGAAATATTAAAAAGTGGAACGCCTTTGCCTGCACATGTATTTCCTCCTTCCTACAACATGAGATCCGTCAAACGAAGCGTGAACAAGCACCTTGCGGGCCAGCAAGGTAGTGTCAACTGATAGGACACTGTAGTCCTTTGTCAGTTGCCGTTGCAATTTGGGCTTACCAACAGGCGAAGCGGACCTACAATGCTGAGCCAATATATATAAAAAAATAAGTCTGTAATCGACAGAGAAAACCGGAAGCAATCACGAGATGGTAAGAGGAATCTTCAACCTTAACATATAGTTGAAAAGGTCTCATCTGATGAATTCTATGCTCCGTTTATCGCGTGCATTGATTTAAAACCCCGAGAGCTTTCAGTTTGAACTTTATAATCGTATTATCGTATAGGTGCTTAATATTGTACAAAGTCCGTAATAAGCAAATTCTGCCAGCAAGCAGAAACTGTCTATACGGTGGGAGTAAAATTTCTTAAGGCTCGCATACAAAGAACCCAAAAGACGCACATGCAAAATCTTATGCAGGTCAGACGTGAAATTCTAATTCTTCAACTCATGCGCTAGAGCACAGGTAGGTGAACAGGTACGTACGAATTTGGAGACGTGCCAATTCAACACAATTCGTAAAAAGGCAATATAACGGGGACCAAGGCTGCATCTGTTGGGCAAAGTCAACTATCGAAGCTGAAGACTGACACTAGCGCCATTATTTTTACAAAGGCTGAGTTTCTGAGTGAGATGGAGATTTTATATGAACAACTGTCCACATCGTTGTTGCTGCCTGGCAACAGTGCTAGTAACGACCCAAGAGCTAAACCATAGTAAAATACTATGGCTAAACTGACCGGACCTAGTCCAGCGATAAGTTACAATTAATAATAATAAAAAATGCATATTGCATTTCTTTTACGAAGTAATATAATTTTAATAAAACGTATGTACATGTCTGTGGATGTCTCAGCAAAAAATAAAAAATACAAATTCTATTCGAAATGGCCACCTTTGGCTTTGATACAGGCCTTTAAGCTATCTGGTCACGAATCTACGGATTTACGCACTCTTTCCACGGGAAATTTAGCCACAGCTTACTCCAGAGATTTCTTAAGAGACACGATGTCGGAGTGTCGGTTCGAGCAAGCTATGCCCTCTAAAACTAACTATACTTTATAGTGTAAGGGGTTTAGTTCTGGGCTAGACGAGGGCTAGTCTTTAGCTCTTATAAAGTCCAGAACGTTGATTTCAAGCCAGGCTTGGGTAGTTCGTGCTTTGTGACCAGGTGCAGAGTCATGCTGGAAACTCCACGGTACATTTTTAAAAATAGTATTGCTGAGAGGTTTATACGATCCAAGGCATTCTTGATACACTTTGGCTGAAGTCTTCATTCCTTTTGCACAAAAATTAAGCTTGGTGACTCCTTGATAAGACACCCCTCACCAAACCATTACAGACACAGGATGATGACCACGTTGTACCTTTCCGACCACTTGGGCGACTTCTTTAGAACTATGTGCGTACTTACACTATGGGTGACGTGACACTTCTTATTAATATGCAAAACATTTTATTGAAATAACATTGAAATCGACAAATACTATTACTTCCATGTACTACCTAAAGTAATCAGCTGATATTTTTTTTTAACGAGACTTTTCCTCTTGATATTTAAAACTAGCTGTGCTCGCGATTTTGTCCGCGCGGAATAGTTTTTTTTTATTATTTATTTATATTAATAAAAATAAATGAAATTTCTAAAATAAAGGTAGCCTAAGTTACTCCTTATTACATCAGCTATCTGCCAGTGAAAGTCCCGTCAAAATCGGTCCAGCCGTTTCAGAGATTAGCCGAAACAAACAGACAGACGGACAGACAGACAATAATTGTAAAAATATTCATTTTGGTATATGTACTGTGTATACATCCATATGCATTTAGTAAAAAGCAGTTATTTTAATATTACAAACAGACACTCCAATTTTATTTATCTGCATAGAAGATTATTATTATCTTATCACATATTATGTTATTATATATATATAAAAAAATGCGTAGTTATTTTATGTCACAAAAAATACGTAGGTATTCTGTGAAAATAATATAATAAAAATAATAGTGCAAAGTCCCCCGAAGGGAAGATATTTCCCCCTAATTTTAACAGTTTTTCATATTTTACGCAGGAACCCTAAATATTTACGGGATTAAAAGTACCCTATATTGTGCTCTGAACAGTCGTCTACCTACCAGTGAAAGTCCCGTCAAAATCGGTCCAGCCGTTTCAGAGATTAGCCGGAACAAACAGACAGACAGACAGAAATGGTAAAAATATTCATTTTGGTATATGTACTGTGTATATATCCATATGCATTTAGTAAAAAGCGGTTATTTTAATATTACAAACAGACACTCCAATTTTATTTATCTGTATAGATGGTCCCATAGTGAAACTTGTTTGTACCAATTTATACCTATAACCCCTTTCGATATGAGCATTACTTCTGGACGATTTCGATAAGTAAGTTCGCTGTTACACTAAACGTTAACCGTGACCAGTCGTTACGAAGTATCGGCTGCGACTGATTTGGCTATTTAAGCCGCTTAAATTCGTGTAGCGGCATGTTTTTGTGTGACGATTTGGAACAGTAAGAGGCCTGCTTCACTGAACGTTTTGAAGCATTGGCTGCGATTGATTTGACTGCGAAAGCCGCTTAGAATCGTGTGAGTGACCCGCCTGTGTGGTGCACGACGAACTACTCCTCGTCTAAAATGTCTCCTTATTTAGCGCACTCTGCTTAATCCTTCGTTCGCGGTATCGCGCGCCCGAGGTAAGCATTCGGGGGATGGGTCCTTGGGCGCGAGTGGCGGGGCGTCAGGCAGCCGCCGCGGCGGCGCGGGCCCATTATCGAGCGTGGGCGGCCGCGCATGCCACTACAGTCTACACTCGCCTCGGCCATCGCGCGATATGCACTACTACGCGATCACATCTCGTACGCAAACACTTATTGTACCATATTCCACATCCGCCCGAAGGTTCATTACGATGTAGAAATTTCATCTGAAATCTCCATGTTAACTTAAGGTGAGTCTACATACCTTATCCATCTCTGAGTGTCTACTAACAACGTAATTGTTACTTTTACCTTCCTCCTGCTAGATAGGTACCCATCATTAATAGTCTAGCTAGGCTAAGTGGTTCAAGTGCGTAGTGTAGACTTGTATGTGTGACGTAACCTACTTAACTGGAATTCCAATTAGCATCTGTACTGAATTTCCTCGGAAAGTCAAAAAAGTGCATAGTACACGCCTACTTTTTTATATTTCTGGAGTATCTACATGAAATAACTAATGTTGCCTATAAGAAAAATGTTACTTGTTCTTGAATAAAAATGTACCGGTTAAATAATGACAGTAATATCAAGTGCGATATAGCCTAAGGGTAGTTTAAAGATGTTTCACGCAAACGCAAGGCCATAATGTATATTAATCGATATTAAATAATGGCAAGGCCATATACTAAAAAAACCTGTTGGTTTAACTTCTGTTTAATATCAGATATTAACTGAGCAGAATTTTATCAAATAGTGGAAGGATGTAGTAGCCATGGTAGTACCTATGAGACTCACCTACCACTACTAAATTGGTCGTCTTTTATCAGAAGATCTTGTCAGGAACGCTCGGAACAGGTGTGCGTGCATGGAAACGTCTATGAAAGATAAAGACGCGAGCGATGGGTGTAAAGATCGCGTCTTACCACGCTCTATTCTCTCTGCCTATCCCGCAAAGGATCTGGCGTGAAGATATACAGAATTTTTACAAAAAAAATTGTTGCATATGAGTTTCTGCAATTATTATTTATTATATGAATTGAATATATAACATTAAAAAGAGTCTTTTAATCCTTGTAATTTGTCAAATAAGTTCAAATAATTAAATTAATGTCAATATCTATTTTTTTTGTATGAAGAATGCCTATGATGCATTCAAAGGAAGCAAGGAACTTTCGATGAGCGAGTAAGACTCACACTTGACTAGTTTATTTTACAGTATACGGATCGAAGTCGTAATTTCAATGAAATTAAGTAATTTTTTGAAATAAAAGTACTTTTACTGACGATACTTTTGGTTAAATGACAGTGAAACTTGCATCACTTGAATTCCAGTGGGTTCTTAAAATTGGTTTACTGAGACCTTTTTGTAAATAATGTAATTTGACAAAGTACTATATATTGTGATCAGACATATTGATATTTGCCAAATTTTATAACGTGAACACAAATTCAGTTGTTTTTTTTTTGATGCCGAGTTCCTTGCGTTCTTCCTACAAGTTCAAACCAACAGAGCATGCCTTTTCTTTCCTATTTATTTCCAACTAAGTCTAACGACGACGGGTACTTTATTCTTTATAGCCGTCTACGGCTATTTTGTTATTTAAATGAGATTTTTCGCATTATATATTAATTATATCCTTGCGAATCTGAAGAAAAATATTGTGGCACATGCGGTACAGGAATTCCAAGCTTTCGGATTTCGGAACCTTCGAATTTTGGTCTCGATTATGCTATTATATTCCAGCACCACTTTTGATACTGTTAGAAATAAATAATAATGTACTTACTCTAATTTAGGTATTAGCTATATGAACTTTTTACTCGATTGATATAGGAGTAATATTTTTGAAACACATGTATATGTTTATTCCGTTGAGCCTTTCTGTAGACAAAACAGCTTGAACTAGGATTGCACAGCTGCAGCTTGAGTTGGATTTGTCTTTGTATCCAAAGTGTCTAATACTAGGTACATCTGCATAAATTAAATAAGGTGGTTGTAAAATGTAAATTTTGATAAACAGATGGAAATTAGATGGCAGTCAAAGGGCGGTCAAAATCCTTAAATCCACGTTTTGTTTTTGAGATCAGTGTGGCGGTAGTAGCTAGTAATATGTGATCGAACACGCCAGTTTTGACACAACAGCAGCTTATCGTGTTATCGACGGCATTGGATTCGATACGGCCAGCATGGTATGGTGCGATTATTTAAATGGAACAAAATTTGCATACCTATCTGTAGTTGTAACATTTGTTACACTCATACACCATGTTATTAGTCTTCAAGTGTAGTATAATACAACTTTCTGCTCGCACTACTTGCTCGATGATATCATAAGTATAAAATTGGCGATTTGTACCTACTGAAAAATTCAAACTCGTTTTTTTCGAAGATGTCACATATTTATTTAATCATAATATTTACCCTCATTATCTATACATTGCGGTCATCCAATCGGAAGTTTATTTATGCCTTTGCGATAGAACTCTGGGGATCTTGATTCGACAAACGGTCTGGCGAGTAGGTACGGAGGATGACGTATGGAGTACGGAGGATGGCGTATGGTTTCTAACTGTACCTCCTGTAGAGTTACGACGGTTTCTTGTGCAGTGTGAGTTCTTGCGTTGTCATGGAACAATAACGGTTAAGATCGATTTACGAGACGGGGCTGTTTCACTGTCAGTTTCGCCATCATTGTTTAAAGTTCGGCTCAGTAAATATCTGCTGTTATTGTTTGACCAGACCTGAGAAAGCTATAGTGAATAACGCCATGAAGAGACCACCATACGCTTACCATTACCTTTTTGTTGGTAAACTTTGCTTTAGGGCAGTGTTGCGGCGTTTGACCTAAGGTCAGTCATTGCATTTCTCACTTACGGTTATGTAAAGAATCCACTTTTCGTCACATGTCACAATTCGATTCTATATTCCTTCATTTCTGTACCGATTCAAAGTGGCAACAAAAGTTTCAACAAGTGTTTCTTTTTGCAGATTAGTCAAATCATGAGGCACCCATTTTTCATATTGTTTGTCTTATTGATTTGATACAAATGAGTTAATATTGTAGGTAAGGTAATGCTAAACAATGCCGCTAATTCCTGGGTAGGTTGGCTCAGATCGGCTTCCACCGTCTCCTTCAAGTCAGAGTTCATAGTTCGTTCTTCAAGTTGAAGTTTCCATTACGAAAGCCTTTAAACCAAAAACACATGGTGCGTTCATTAGCAGTCTCCTCTTCAAACGCAGCATTGATATTGCGAGCCGTTTCTGCCGCGTTAGTTCTGCGACGGAACTCGTATTCAAAATAAACTCGAATTTTCGAAGTATCCATCTTTCCCGTCTAAGCTGAATAAAAAAAGACAATTGAAAATCGAAAATCATTTGTTGCACATTTTTTAAAAGAAACACCTCACAGGTATCACGTGAAAAAAGTTTCACTCGAAAATCTCCCACCATGAAGGTGTCAATTCAAAGTATCAATTACGATAAAACGGCAATTTCATACTTTAACCTCTATTGTTATTGTATTGTCATCATAACTACACTCAGTTACCATTTTCTTTAATACTCACGCTAAGTCCCCTTGCGGGATGGGCAGAGACAATCGAGCACCACGCAACTCGATTCTTACGTATCTCAGTCGTTTCTTTTACATTCATAGCTGTTTTCATACACGCTCACCGGTTTGTAAGATTTCTGAAAGCACCTTCTGATAAAACACGACCAAGGTCATGGTAGCCACCTACCATTAACCTTGACCTTCCTCGGTTTCTACATCCATCAACTTTCCCGTCATATATCTGTTTCGTAATTTTAGATTTATTTCAAGTTTCTTAATGGCGCAGTAATTTGAAGTAGTTGAAATTTGGCTTCATTCGATTCCATTACATACATAAAAGTTTTTATATATGAGAGACTGGCCAATAATAATCTATTTTGGAAATATGATTATTTAGAAGTAAAACTAGGTACGTTCCAATTTCAAAATTTCTCTCCACATTTTTTGCGAGCTAATTTAAATTATCGTGTCTCATTAAAAAACGAATCTGATCCGGGAACATTTTCGCGCTATTTTTTACGATTTCAAGTGTCGCCTGAAACGGGACGGATCGTACGACAGACTTCAAATGGCATTCATGAATGAAGGTCCTTCCAATACAACCGTGTATCGTTGATGTAACGAATTCAAGCACGGTTGACTAACTTTCGGGGATGAAGAAAGAAGTGGTCGCCCTTTGACGGCTGTTACGGAAGAAAACGTGTTAGCAATGAAAAATTTAATCCAAGGCAATAGGCGAGTTACGTATCAGGAGATTCAGCACATACTTCAGATTGGATCGGGAAGCCTTCTCGAGATTCTACACTTGCTCGCGTGAGGAGGATAGTTACACGCCGGGTGCCGCACAACCTTACCGTTGCACCTCAGAAGCAGGTCCGGGTGGAATGGTACCGTGATATGATAAATAAACTTGAAGCAGGCTCGCCTCGGCATGTTTACGACATCATTTTTATTAGAATTATAGGTGATGACTTCTAGATTTAGCGATACGATCCAGAAACGAAGCGCCGGTCGACAGTTTGGGTGTTACAAAACGAAGCAGCGCCTACCAAAGTGAAGCGATGTAGAAGCCGGGGGAAGATTTGATGGCGAGCTTTTTCAATTTGACTGGCTACCTGGTGTCAATTCCTTTACAGCACCAAAGAAGCATCAACGCCGAATGGTATACTACTAAATGCTTGGCAGAAGTTTTCTCTGTTGTGAACAACAAGCGACAAAACACAGGGCTCCGCGGGCTACTGCTCCACCACGACAACGGGCTCGCGCGTACCGCGCTCAAAACGAGGGACTTCCTGGAAAGCATGCTGGTCAAACTCCTGGGTCACCCTCCTTACCTAGCACTCTGTGATTTCATTTTATTTCCGAAAATAAAAAATCTGCTCAAATTAATGCAATTTTCGTCACCGGAAGATGCGCTGTCAGCGTTCGAGCAGGCTGTAAATGAGGTCTCTGCGGCGGACTGGAAAAAGAGTTTCGAAAACTGGTTCAGACGCATGAAACTTTGTATAGAGGCTGGTGGAGAGTACTTTGAAAAGATTTAATTAAAAAATATTTACCTATAGAACACTTTTTTATTTTCGCACCACTTCTGAGTGTCCCACGTATGACTTACACTCAATTTTACTAATTCAGAATGATACCTTTATATTATGTAACACATGGAACTAAGATAAGTAATTTAAATGTGAAGATAAATTCATTGTCATGTGTTACACATATACCACCGGAACAGCTGTTTACGTATAGAAAGATTGTGTTCCAAAAGCTAAAACAACTTTTTCACTTCTAATATGAGATGAGGTACTTAATTCGTCATGTACCACTTTATATATGACCGGTCACATTTTGTTTTAAGTAAATAAAATACTTGTGTCAGAAAATCCTGCCTCTCCATAACATAGTTATTAACTTATTTTATTAACTGTGTTATGGAGAGGCAGGAGTTTCTGACACAAGTATTTTATTTACTTAAAACAAATCGTAAATCGCAACACAGAATTGTAAAAACCTGATTTGATTTGATGTGCAAATTATTCTGAAACATTGTTTCTTTGACGAGCCCGATGACGATGGGGAATCTGATCAAACATCTGTGTGCATGAACTTGTCGGTTTGCATTGATATGGTTCTTTTTAAGAGAGATAAGGTGCATCAAAGCAATCTGACTAGGGAACTACCGCCTCCTCACAGAAAATCTAGACTCCCTGGACGGTTGACGTATTTTTATGAATATGTGAGGTTACCAGTAAGCTCCTAAGGTAGTGTGTGTTAAAAACAGAGGTGGATAAGCGCGAGCAATAATTCCTGTATCAGCTTTTGTAAAAAACAACGAGGGTTTTATGTCGACATAGAATTTCAATCGCAAAAGAATTCTCCAGACTGAACAGCTCGCTGTTTTTCATAGTCATATATTAAGATCACACGAAAATAATAATTAAAAATACTCGTAGTATCAATTGATAGACAAATCTCATCTTTCTTAAAACTTATAAAAAAGATATGCTTAAGAAATTAATGACAACGTGATTACTTCTATCGCGTTAAGCGTTACATAAGGAAAGAATATTGTAAGCAAAGTTGTTAAGACGCGGTTTTTGTTCTATTGATGTTTTCTGATATTGACATTAACGAAAACGTTTTGTGAAGTTATAGACATTAACGAAATCAGTTTCCGAAGAAGTATTTTGTTTTTACTTGTATAATTACTTTTTATATTATGATCAGATCTTCACTTTGAATGTAGACTTCGAGACCTGCTATACAAATTATTTTACTTTCAAAATTCTGTCGCCTAGTTTCCTGTTATTAATAGTATGTACATCCAACAAAGTAGGACGACCTTTTTCTACGACGTTAAATGTGTCCCTTGACGTGTTTGTAGGTACCATTATTTACACATGCTCTCTTTATATTATCCAATAAAAAACTCGTCAAAATGCGTATTACTATGTAAAAGTTATGTGTGTCTGTGGAGTCCGGTCACATATAAAGTGGTACATGACGAATTAAGTACCTCATCTCATATTAGAAGTGAAAAGGTTGTTTTAGCTTTTGGAACACAATCTTTCTATACGTAAACAGCAGTTCTGGTGGTATATGTGTAACACATGACAATGAACTTATCTTCACATTTAAATTACTTATCTTAGTTCCATGTGTTACATAATATAACGGTAGTATTGGACATTTCATCCAAAGTGATTCGCTTTCAGTGAATATTAATGAAAGTCTAGGTTGACATTAAATTAGATTAGAGTTTCATTAGTCAGACTTAGATCAAAATTTAATTAAAAAATTACGCTTGCCGAAATACGACCCTAATATCAACAAAATGTGTTTCGTTAAATGATTTATCGATCGATCCCAGAATCAACCAACATATAATACTATATTTCTCAAATTATTCTATAGAAAAAGGATCTCCTTTTATCAGATTGGCTACTTGAAAATTATTATTTATAGTGTTACTTCTACGTAATTTATATACAAAGCGCTTTCTTTTAAGGATGTAAATATTTTGCAACATGGACGTGTACTCAAAAGCTGTAGATACTGGTCGCTAGAAAATGATGCTACGACTAACAAAACCTCGCCCATATTGAATTGATGGAGAGGGTGGAAGGGCTGAGTAATAATAGATTGTTGCATCTAGCGCAAAGTGAGTTAATTCACGAGCGTTATGTTGGTGCCCGAGTAAGTGGTACAGCTTCAACAGGAAAAAATATAATCTCATTTTGGGCATGACGTCACTGAGAAGGGAACTCATTTGAAACACGTAGTTTATTTTCTGTGGAATAATGAGAAAATTTAGACTCATTTTGTCCGATGACGTCATGTTCTATAGAACAAATGGAATCCATCTGATTAAACATATATGGTGCAAACGTAGCAGCAGAGAACTAAACAAAATAAACTATTATGAGATCAGTCGATAGCAATAGATACCGTCGGTACGCAAATATTTGGCTTATGATTTCGTCACCTATCTATTGTAAGATAATGGTCAACAGATTGATCTATGAAGCGATGAGGCTTGAGTTGAGCGTCTTGGCTTCTTATTTTACTTTTTATTAGCCATATTCTTATTTATTGATTTTATTCTTCGATTGAGTTTTACGTATATAGGAAAAAATAATGGAATAGAAAAAATGAAATGCATATGATGACGTAAATGTTATTATTAACCTATACTAATATAATAAAATGCGATATTTTAATATATTAGTAGTGAATAAGATTAGAATCCTAATCGGATGGTTAGAATCCTGGCATGTACCACTAAATTCGTGTTTCCGGATTTTTGTACATATATGTAACTAGCTGCACCCCGCGACTTCGTCCGCGCGTATCCAGTAGGAACTGTTTTTTCTACTTTGTTTCTTTTTCCTCGGCTTCTATGGGTTCTATCGTGATGTTGCCTATTTATTACCTTCCTCAAGAATAGGACTATCAAAATGCAATATTATTTTTTTCAAATCCGACCGATAGTTGTAGAGACTAGCGCCTTCAAACAAACAAACAAAAAAAGTTAGTCTTCTCCCTAACGTTTTCCCGTTTCCTAACCCATTAGGATTGGCGGGGTCCGTTACCTAAGCCTAAAGATTTGGCGAATATACTGATTTTGACATGGAACGACTGCCGTCAAACGTTGTATAAAAAAGAAACCTCCACAACCCAGAGGGAAAACCAGACCTTTCTTAGGTTAGGTCACACGTCTAACGAAATATAGTTTCTTGGACGTCCTCACGATGTTTTCCATCACCGCCCGCTACGAGTAACATATTATTCTAACGACTAACATCTACAGCGTCTGAGGATGCCTCGTGGACACGTGTCACAGAGACGACCGGAGCAGCCAGGGCAGCAACGGTGGCGGGTGCATGCGGTCCACATTTCAGATGGCGAACACACAAATTTTACATTTTTTTTATAATTTTCTAGTAGTTGTGTTATGTAGGATACTAAAATAATGTGCTGGACATAATGAACGTTTCCACCCTATGTACACATCGCAATCACTAGGTATAAGATGCTGTAGCTTTCTGTCGATGTCTTTAATATAGGTTTATATGAGATACACCTAATCTGTGTCTAGTTTTTACGCCACCGTATGAAAATCGTATTTTTATGTTTGCTATCACTAAGCTTTGTATTATACTTACCTAACTGTAAGAACTTAAATAAAATGCTTGTTTGCTTTAAAACATGTCAGTTCTTATCTAACTACGCAAAGTAAGTACTTAGTCTAACTAACGAGATAACTTAGAACCATAAACTTAGTTCAATAACTACCTACTGCATGTAATTATCATGGTTGTATGACGTAGATAGATAGGTATATACTGTTCTATCTTAAAACTTTAGGGTACTAGAATGTGTCAGTTTTAGTAGTTTGTAACAAAGTAAGTACAAAGTTCGTTGCGTAGCTCCACATCAAGGTTGAAATGTAATTGAAGAGAAGGTTTGTGGGACGCTCCCGGACGGCGAGGCCGCTGGCGCCCTGCCTTAAGACCATTACTTTGAGCCCGAGCATCCCACGACATTCATTAGTCTTTGTCAATTTACGACTACAGGAGCCATTTGAGACGACTATTAGGTGAGCGAGGTGCTAAAATATTGCGTCCTTACCTACTAATTAAATAATACTAAATGTCTCAGTAATTTACTAACAGTTCTCAATTATTAGGTACCTGTCTATTTGTTAGAAAAGTATATAATATAGGTTAAAGTATGAAATTGCCGTTTTATAATAATAGATAGGTACTTTGGATTGACATTAAGCCTTCATGGTGTGAGATTTTCGAGTGAAACTTTTTTCACATGATACCTATGAGGCTTTTCTTTAAAAATGTGCAACATTTGATTTTGAATATCAATTGTTTTTTAGTCAGCTTAGACGGGAAAGGTTGATACTTCGAAAACCCGAGTAATTTTTGAAAATTTTTGTAATCGGCTTGCAATATAAATGCTGCGTTTGGAGAGGAGAAAATTAACGTGTGTTTTTGTTTTAAACGCTTTCGTAATGGAAACTTCGACTTGAAGAACGAACGACGTGGAAGACCGCTCACACCGAATCACTCACAACTGGTGAATAACTCTGAATTGAAGGAGATGGTGGAAACCGATCCAAATCAAACTACCCAGGAATTTGCGGTTTAACGTTACCTTACCTACAATATTGACTCATTTGCATCAAATCAACAAGATAAAAAATATGAAAAATGGGTGCCTCATGATTTGACCGATCTGCAGAAAGAAACCGGCAATTTCATAATTTAACCTCTAATATAACAAAAACGGTACTAAAGTAACATAAGACAAATTCAACCAATAAGTTTAAGAGAAGGAAACGCCTACATACAAACATATACGTATCAACTTATACTGTATATACTTTGTATTTTATGTCAAAGTTATATATGAAATGAAAGGTTTTATATACATTATTCGAAATGTCCTCCTCTATTTTGAATACATGCCCTTAATCGACGCGGCCAGTCATCGATCGCAGCACGCCCCACATTTATATCTATTTCTGCCGGTGCTTTAACGAGAGAGACTCCAAATTCTGATGAAGTTTAGCGCAGACTTTCTCCTCAAAATATTGCCATATCTTGTAGTCCAGTGGGTTTAAATCTGGACTAGAAGAGGGCCAGTCTTCATGCCCGATGAAGGTAATTTCACGGGCGATCAACCAGTTTTGAGTGCTTTGTGCCTTATGAGCTGGTGCCGAGTCCTTTTGGAATATCCAGTGTCTGTTTTTGAACATTGTTTGAAAAACAGGTTCTACTATGTTTGTTAGGACGGTATTTTTGTAAACCACGGCACTAGTTTTCACACCTTTTTCACAGAAAAACACCTCAGTTAAGCCTGAATATGAGACTCCAAGCCAAACCATGATTGATGAATGATAATGCCCTCGCTGGATCTTCGGAATACGCGCGCTCACTTCTTCACAACTGTGGTCATACACCTTATCATTTTGTTTGTTGTAACTTTCTTCGATGGTAAAAACTTTTTCATCCGAAAACAAAATTTCGCGGTTTTTTTCCCGCGTACCGCCGTAACAAAGCGCGGGATCTTTCCATACATTTTTTTTGAAACGCAGCTCGTTTAAATAATGTCCGGTTTTTTTACGATAAGCTCGTAGCCCCAGGTCTTTATATAACACTCTTTTGACAGTGGTTCTGCTTAATCCCATCGGAAGAGCTAAAATTTTTTGTATACGCACGGGATTTCTTTGGATTCGCGCCTTCACTGCTTTGATGGGATCGATCCCCAGTATAATGTGGCATGGTCATTTTCGAGAACTGCTTCGGGCGTATACCTATAATATGGCACCTCATTAACTACAAATACGAAAATAATTTGTGAAAATATTTTTTTACGGAACCCTCGTTGCGCGACTCAGACTCGCGCTTGATGGCTTTTTTTGGTGTACAAGGTATTGATTGTAATTTCAAAATGCAGCTACTTCAAAGAATATATAATATTTAATATATTCAAAAATTCTATACCTGTAATTTTTGACTGATGAGGAAATATGTCAAAATAAATTTGATGTTTCCAGGTAAAGTCGTTTTGCTGAGAGAGCTTGTGATGAACGGACTTAAAAGCTATACATTAGGTCCTAACATATGAAATTGGCATTTTGTCAAACTGGCCACTTTGATCTTAAATATCTGGAGTTTAGTCAGGAATGCCAAATTCAAATTTAGGCTTGTATATTTGTGTGTTCGAATTTAGTGATTCATTTGTTTTTATGTCACTTGATTTTTCTTTGACATCGGTCTGTTCACAATATGGAAAACTTAAAATATTGCGTTATTTACGAATACGTGTTCCACTGTGGCACCAACTGCAGCAACAGCTCGAATGATTAATGATGTGTATGGGGAAGCTACTCTAAAAGAAAACACGGTACGTTTTTGGTTCCAAATTTTCGTTCTGAGAATTTTGATCTCCAGAACAAACCCAGTGGACGGCCGGAGTCCCTAGTTGACAACAAAGAATTAAAGTGATCGTGGATGCAGATCCATCGCAAACCACGTGAGAGTTATCGGCAGGCTTCGGTGTGAGTGACAAAATAGTTTTAATTCACTTGAAACAAATTGAAAAGTGAAAAAGCTCGAGAAATGGGTACCGCATAAAATTGAGAGAAGAACACCAACACGCATTGAGTGCTGCATTACATTACTCAAGCGTTACAATAACGAGTGAATTTAGAATCATATTATTACTTGTGATGAAAAATGGATCCCGTACGACAATCGGAAATGCTCATCACAGTGGTTGACCCCCCCCCCCCCCCCCGGGTTCAACCACCGGCGAAATTCTGCCCCAAGCGAAAGTTGACTCAGAAAAAGGTACCGGTGAGTGTTTGGTGGTGGACCAGTGCTGGTGTCATACTTCAGGTTTCTTAAAATCTGGCCAAACGATTACAGCAGATCTGTTTTGTCAACAATTGCAAACCATGGTGGAAAAGCTCGCTTTTATACAACAGAGACTGGTTAGTTGCTCTAGCCTACTGCAACTTCAGGAATTAGAGGAGCTGTGTTTGGAACGTCTCCGACACCCACCATCCCCAGACCTTGCTCTAGATTTAATGCCGCAGATTACCACTTTTTCCGCAATTTAGACAACTACTTGCAAGGTAAAAAATTATATTCCGATGGGGCAGTCCAAATCGCCTTTAAAGATTTTATTGATTTTCGCTCCCACAATTTTTTCAGCAATGGAATCAATGAACTACCTATAAAAATGCGAAAGTGATTACAAAATAATGGTACTACGATTGATTAAATATATCATTTCAAATATATATTTTTCGTTATACTCTTTCCATATAAAACTAAATACGTTATGTTCGTACTACGCCGACGATAACCAATAAAATAATAAAAATAAGACAGATTTTATTTCCTATATATAACTAGTCTGGCCATAAATACTGTTACATAGAAAGTTCCTTCGCACGACTAATGTCCAAAAAAAAGTACAACCAGTTAATGCTGTTAAAGCCACAATTCGCCGAAACCCCATCAGGAAACAAAAAATCTCATCGCAAGAAATGAAGATTCTGTTGCATATAATAAAATAAGACCTGAAGCTTGGCGCTTATCATTGATATACAGGACCTGCCCTAAATCAATCTTACAGTTGAAGAGAGTGGATCGATCAAAAGCCTTCTGTCCCGTTACGCAGGTGAAAGGCACAGAAATATCCTCTTTCGTTCAGACTTCGTCAGCTTCATTTTTGTGTAAAAGAAGTGAAGACTTCAGCCAAAGTGTATCAAGAGACTGTCTTAGATCGTGTCGTAAAATCTCTCAACAATACACGTTCTAAAAATGTACCGTGGAATTTCCAGCAGGACTCTGCACCTGGTCACAACGCACGTACTACCCAAGCCTGTATCGAAACCAACGTTTCAGACTTTATAAGAGCCTCTCTAGCCCAGATCTAAACCCCTTAGACTACAAATTATGGTCAGTTTTAGAGGGCATGGCCTACTCAAAACGATACGCTGACATTTTGCCTCTTAAGAACTCTCTGGAGCAAGCAGTGGCTAAATTCCCCACGGAAACAGTGAGTAAATCCATAGATTCGTGGCCAGACAGATTAAAGGCCTGTATCAAAGCCCAAGATGGTCATTTCGAATAGAATCATTCTTATTTTTTGCTAAGACTTCCATAAATATGTACAAATATTTTATATAAATCTTATTATCACTGACAGGACTATTGTAACCAATAAGCCTGACATTGTATTAATAGATCGATCGACGCGCCAAGCAATCATTGTTGATATCGCTGTTCCACATGACGTTAATCTTTTGAAAGCTGAAAAAGATAAACAAACAAAATATCTTGATTTAGCTCACGAGATTACCGACATGTGGGATTCGATCGGTCAATGGCTTAATAGCCAAGAGCCTCGACCAACATCTGAAGAGGCTCGCGTTGGGAAGCTGGATTAGGGGCTAAATATAGAAGGCAGTCCTCCTTAGCACGGCACGTATTGTGAGGAGGTTTCTGTCTCTGTGACCTTGACCACTGATAGTTTGGACCTTGTTCCCGTTATGAGGAGGAAGCTGTTTTTTATATTTTTAAATGTATTTTTTTTTTTGTAATAAAAATATATTTAATAAGATTATAATTTAATAAAGGAGATAATAATAATATAATAACCCCGCAGGGCAGCTTGTGGCGAGCTGTTGGTGCGTAACGACACCACGGGTACCCGAGTGCTCCAGAGAGTCGATCAGGGTCTTCGTCTCCGGCGTGTCTTCGTCGGTCGGAGTGTAAATCAAGAAGGCCCGCAGGACTCTTAGCTCTGGCTTGCCTTCATTGGCCGTCCAGTGAGGAGTCGATAGAGCATATTACTTTATCAGGTGATATGCTCCCGGGGTGGAAGTGTTAAAGGGCATAACGCCGCGAGTAACTTCGGAGAAAGCGCAGCACACCTCTTGACACCCCTGAGTAAGTCACACCGGTGTTGCCCCCGGCCGAATTTTTTGGCATTTCGGGGGTCCATCCAGTGAGTGGCTAGCCACCGCCTGCCGGAAGTAACATCAGATATGATAGTTATGGCAGGTGTCCGTCCCTCTTCTGTAATAGCCCAGTACTAATAATCCCTCCAGACCTCATTTTAATAGCCCAATAATTTCCAACACATTTGCAATAGTCCCAATACCTGCCGTGACCTGGTTCATGGGTATATTGTTACATTGATATCCCCTGGACAAGGTTACGGCGGCTATACAACATTACACCAAGCTTCTCAAAGGCGCCTCTACGCGTTGGATCCTTATCCCCGCGCACGCCTATCAAATGATCAAAATAAAATATAATAATATAACATAATCGGGGAATAACATAAGCCTCGTTTTTGCGCATATCTTGCCACTCGCAAAAGAAACAAAACCAATAAGGTACTTCCCGTTGATCTAGAATCATGAAATTTGATAAGAAGCAATGTCATTGAGCACAAGTAAAGGAAAAAAATCTGAAAACTGTAAATTTGTAGTTACATCACAAAAAAAAAATTTTACGAATTAATTTGCAAATATATTTTTTACGGAGCCCTCGGTGTGCGAGTAGTACTCACACTTGAAGGCGTTTTTTTAAAACAACGTCGGGAGGCATACAAGCATACGCTTCACCTTATGTAAAACGGTTACCGTAGCCGATAAACCCTTGTAATAAATTAAGTATCACTCGCGCGATGCTACCTCTGCTGCTAACACGGCAATTCCTTAGGAGCTTACTGGTAACCTCACTCACACGCAGGAACACAACAACTCTGTATGGAGTTGTTATTTCGCTGCAGTTTTCTGTGAGGTGGGTGTACTTCCCTAGACGGGCTGCTTTGATGCGCTCTACCTCTCTTAAAGATTTAGGTTTAGTAAGGTTATTTTTACCATTTTGGCACGAAATCTTAACAACTTATATCTGTTTTTCTAATTAAATATTCTATTTTAGCTCAACATTTAACCCAAAATATCAAAATTCCGGACCTGTGAAAGTGTCACTCATTTATATTTAATTTACGAGCTAGAGACCCTTGACATACAGCTGACTGACAGCAATCCCATGTTGACCTTCGGAGTTAGAACCCTAAAAATACAACAAGGCATCCTTTTTACAAAGTATAATGTCATTACAACTAGAGCGATAGTCCACCCACGCCCGTGTCGTCGCTTCATTGCTGGCTCTGATTTGCTGAAGCTATATTAGACTACCACTCTGCGGTCTACCCCTCGTGATTACGTCCCACGTTCATGACGTCACTTGATAACGCAAATATCATATCGATAGCATGACGACATTCATTAATCCTGTACATTACAGTAATAAAAGTATGGGCACTAATATGCTTCTAGGTGTACCTATGTTATTTTTACGTTGCGTAATTTCTTGTCCCAATTTCAAGATATTCTCCGTTGAATAGTTTTTTCACTTGCGTATTAACTGAGTTTGAGAGGATCAAACACTTCGACATTGACTGAAAGCCGTATAATAGAGCAAGCCTCGCAAATTTTTGCAATCAACATCACTTTGACAATCAAATATTTTCTAGAGACCACATGTTGTGATCCAAATATTAATGCATTTTAAGGTCTGCTGGATGCAAATGAGCGTCTGTTCAAACTCTAGCGATGCGTTCAGCATTAAGCCTCAGCATTAACATACATGATATTTTCCTAATTTTTCATATTCTAATCGAATATACATCTGATAATAATACAATAACATAGTACCATTAATCTGCTTTGATGAATAATGATAGTGAAGGTTGAATGTTATGATGAAAAAGGCTATACGAAAACAATGGTTAACCGTAAATTCATCTAATTTCGACTTGTCATGAACTTTTTGCGATACGACGAATATATAGATAATATTAGACTATTTAGAGTTCGATGGCGTCGTTGCGCGTGTCATTCTAACCAAACACGCAAGTTAAGCAACGTCGACCGTAGCCTGTCTATGGATAGGTTATTCTATCTCGAGTTTCTCCGTGCTCGGAGGACACGTTAAGCCGTCAATCCCAGCTGTTGTCGATAGATGACAGTCGTTAAGCTAAATTAGTGGCCCTCGGGCGGCTTAAAAACACTGGCCTCCTCCGCCAATCCGCATTTGAGCAGCGTGGTGGAGTATGCTGCAGCTATGCAGGGATACGGGTCTCCCTTCAACCGAAGGGGTTTACCCCTTCGGTTGAAGGGAGACCCGTATCCCTGCAGTGAGATCATTAAGGGTTGATGTGGTAGACAATTTTTTTTTTTGACTTGACGCAACGACTTACGTAATAAAATAAAATTCCATCATTACATTACTCCTCCACCTAACATTCATAGCCTTTCCAAAAATAAACGGATTGAGCAAGATGAAGCCTCTACTGTAAATCGCGTTCTTGATTGCGCTTAATTAACTTTCCGGTCTAAAATGTTTACAATTACACTGAATTTCCTTTTCATGGCCATACTAAAGGTGTATTAAACTGTTCATAGGTAGATTCCCTGTACGTGTGGTTTTATAGGCAATAAGAAAGTTGTAATAAAGTTAATAGCCTTCCGGAGAACGATACACGTATGCATCTAAGTAAATACATACGTGTTGGTCTTGGCATAATTCTGTTCCAGAGAATTAGGTCAAGGCAATAAATAGGTCAAGGGTAGCAAGAGGTATCCCTATTTGATAAGTAAATGTGTGATACCCGTTGGATGAGCATATTTATCATTAGAGTTTAAATGAGAGAATTTGTTAAGAGTACACTTTAACTTTGTGGACTGGAATCCCGCCTTTTTTTTTGTTTGTTGTATAAAGCCTGTTATTTTATACAATAAATATTACATACATACATAACTTGGCTTCGGAATTTTAATCGATTTTTGTCTTGCGATACCTAGTTGTAAGTTGAAAACGGTCTAAATCGATCAAAAATGTGTTAGTTCTTCACAACTTTAAGTATTGGAACATTTTCCTAACTTACATCAGACTTCATTATTTACACATTATTGTTTTAATTTTAATTAAATTTTATCTACATCATATCACGTCTATTTAGTCTATCTCTTGTTTAGTATCATATACTAAAGAGCGTTGAGCATACATAACGACATATGTATATCGGATAGTTTTTTTTATACAACATCGAAAGAACGAAGGATGAATACGCCTCAGCTGATGTAAAGCGGTTACCGTAGCCTATGAACAATAGCTAACATTAAGTATCACTCGCATGATGCCTCCTCTGCTACTAACACAGCAACTCCCTATGGAGTTGCTGCTTACTTGTGACTCACACGAAGGAATACAACGTTCTAGCGAGTTGTTATTTGGCTGCGGTTTTCCGTGAGGTGGAGGTACTTTTTCCAGATGGGCTGCTTTGATGCGCCCTACCTCTCTTAAAAACATCTAGACCAAGACAAACAGACATGCTCATGCACACAAATGTCTGTACTGTGTGGGAATCGAGCCCACAAGCTTTGGCGTCAAAGTTGCGTCATTCACGATTGCGCCACCGAGCTCGTTAAAACCTCGTCGAGTTTTTGATTTGTATAAAAAATGTTCAAAATTATAAGTACTTCTCTCTCTATTTCCGAAGTGTGCAGATGTCAAATAATTCAGGATGGTGTATTTTTATTCATATTTTATAGAAATACTATAACGGTCAAAAGTAGTTAATGGATCTTGGTTATAATCCTTTCTTTTTTCTTAACAATCTTGACTTCGCTTTATGAGTGATCAAAATGTGTATAATAAAGTATGACTTCTCAAAGAATGTACGGAACCCTCTGACCGTCAGCCCGACTCGCATTTCGAAGGATTTTTTAAATACTCACGGAAATGTATACTAAGTTGCTAGAATTGTCTTGCATTCTATAGTATTTTACATTATATTTTATATATATTGTAGTATTCTATATATTTTGAATAATAATGTCCTAAATAATTTTATTTCTTTCTTTCTAGGAACATATTGAAAAGTGATAATTATGACAAGCAATATTTTATTATATTATAATGGCCTCAAAAAAGCTCGTGCTTAGGAAGTTGACGCACTTTATTTTAAGCATATCAGAACTATGGACATTCAGAAACAGCATTTGTGTCCTCGGCTGGTGGATTATCTAACCATTGTCGGTGCGCGACCTTATACTACGGGAAAAGGACTTGCTCCAGTTCAGGTATTTATTTTTTGAAGCTTATTTACCTCCATAGAAGACTGTGTAATTGGTGGCGGATATAAATTCCAACAACGAAATGATGTAAAAGTAACTACTTTAGTAATAAGTACTTTTATTTATTTAGAGTGATTTGGGACATCATTTACAATTTTTTTTGGCCATAATGTTAGAAAGGTAGTGAATATTATTGTTAAGTAGCACATTATAATTATAATTACTCTGACATCTTTAGATATAACTTCGTATATATCATTCAAATTAATCAGTCTTTCAAAGTTTGAGACAAACAAGCGAATCTCTTATGTACTTTCCAAATCAAACAAGCTTTGTTAGAAAAGTCCATTAAAGATTTGAGCCCTCCATCTGACTTCGAATTGCCTACTCAAGCTTCAAAACAATAATTTGCTTTTCAAATTTTGCTTTACGAATAATATTTTTTTACTTCACAGTGTAAGTAGATAAGTCTTTTTACGGGAGAATTGTCTTGCATTCTATAATATACTTATATATACGAATATACTTGTTAGCTTTAATGGTTTATTATATTAGCATTGCCTCACAGTTGTAAGGCGTAAATGAGACGCTGACTGCCGATATAATGTCATTGAGAATCCTAATTTTAGTACGCTCACTTGTAAAGGCTTTAATTCTAATTAACGCGCATAGCAAAACAATTCAAAGTAGAGATATAACGGAAAATCAATATTTACCAGTACTAATTATTGTTAAATACTTATTTTCCGTTATATCTCTACTTTGAATTGGTATATTTTGCTTTACTGTTGAATACTAAATTTCTTTTATTTCGATTCGATAACGGATGATGTTAATAGGAAAGTCAGTGGTTCAGTGTAAAGAAAAGGAAAATATGACTTTTCAAGGATATCTTCCCAATTTTATTTTGTATATACTTGTGGTCGCGACTTCGTCCGTGTAACAGTTTCTTGCCCATCTCCATTTTCTCCATTATAATTCTCTCCACGCTACATTCATGAAAGTGTTATTCGACTGCGATCTTCTGTAACATGTAGTATCTGCAGCAGTCAGGCTGCTCTTATCTCACTATATTCTCCTCTCTTTTGCCTTTTGCTTGTTGTCACACTGGACGAGGTGCAGACGAGGTTGGTTTTAACTTGAAGTCATAATGTGAGCTACTTAAATTACAAAAGTTGTAATGAAACTCAAATATGATTATTAAGTGCTTTGTGTAAGGAAATGGGGTTATTAGATCAGTAATGTAATAACCCCTTTTCCTTACATAACGAACTCAGAATTTATTAATTCGTATTTGGCACACAAAATTTTATTACGAGTACTTTTCTTATTTTACAGTTATAATTTATGAAATATTCAGATGTGTTATTTCCACATGTGCAATATTTTAGGATTTAGACATGTAATAAATTTGATATAACGTAGTTATATTTGCGTATAATGCCTCCCTCCTGACGTAAACTTTTTGTAAAACCGTGCGTATTTTAGCAGAGCCTTAATGGTTTTTATTCTATAAAGTACATATACAAGCATATTATTATGTCACATTGTATCGGCTGCGAACAAGAGCACAAGCAATTCGAGCAGTAGAATTGACAAAACAAAAATTTCCGTACCATTGTTATACTTTTTGGAATCAGCGTCAACTTTTAGATTTTTAAAAATTAAGTTCTACATTGTAATTTTATAATTTAAAATTTACATTATGTTTTAGATTGTGACTTATAAGATATAATTTCTCATGACAAAATTTTTACTTAGGAATACAGTTGCTAATATTTTAATTAAAAATATTACTAGGAGCATAATTTAAAATAACTGTTAATAAGTCATAACTATTAAGCTTTATGCCTTTGACACTACAGTTTAGTGTTAATGTCCGGTAATTAATGGTTATCTTTATCACTAATATTCGGTTGATCTACCATTCACGCGGCACCTATTATTGTTAGGTATATTATTCTTATGGCTACGGTATTCTTCAGGAGGTACATCTCTGTTTGGCATTGGTCTGCAGCTAATTTGTTTTGTGTGATAAGGCTCCCGAACTCCTTCGGCGTTACCCTCTGACCAACCACGATGACTTTCCGCTACCGCTGGACATGGTGTACTTTTGCCAGCCCGAGGGCTGTGTATCGGTGGGGCCGCGCCGAGCGCCTGGGCACTCCGCCAGCAGGGACACCACGTCATTCGTGTTCACACTTACAGATAAGGATTCCGGTGAGTGACAAGCATGATATCAGTGCATGTGCTTTTGTAAATACCCATATCTAGGATCATACCGTAATACTATTCTATATCACATTAAAAAGTAGTATATTCACTAGGACTAGAAGGCATTGATAACATTAGATTAGAGAAGATCTTGAGAAAATTTGGTAGTCTGTGAGAGATATTCAGAATTTAGCTGAAGGGAATGAAAGGGTGAATATTTTGGAGATTTGAATGGATGGGTTAGAATCAAACGAGACAGTTACAAAACTGTTCTTGGTTCCTATGGGTATAACACAACCTCCTCGTTTTGAATATTTCATCATCTGTTCTTGACTCGGAAAACCGCTCTCTGGTGGTAAGCCAGTTGGTCTTTTTAAGAAGTGGAGGCTCTGGAGAGTGCGTATTCCTTTCAGACATCATTAAATAATGAGAATTGAAAAACTGCAAGATGAAAGGTAAGGAGTTAGAAACATGGATGTCAGTCGTTTGAGGGATGACTTCTGTAATATTGATTGGACAAATTTTTATGCAGCGACCTCCATTGACGAGAAAGTTGACATTTTCAACTCTACTGTAACTTTGCTTTACGATATTTACACCGCAATTAGACCCGTAAAAGTAAAGCATCCACCAGCACCATGGCTTACTACGTCTATCAAAAAGTTTATGCGGAAACGGGATAAAGTCAAGTCGAAACTTAAAAAAATCCGAGTGTAAACCATTTCCTTGAATATAAAAAACTGCGGAATATCTGCAATTGGATGTGTAGGGATGCAAAACGCCAATATATTCATGCTTCTCTGGAAAATATGTCCGAGCCATCTGGAAATTCTTACGTTCACTGGGTGTGGGTAAATCTTCTGAGAATATCAGTGGATCTTAAGATCTAAACTCATTAAATAAACATTTCTGTACTGCGCCCATTTCTGTTGAGCAGATAACTAAAAATGCTACATTGTCTTCAATTTGTCCAACCCGCACGTGACGAATTCTCATTTCGCTGCATCACAGAGGGGGAAGTTATAAAGAGCATCTTATCATTACCACGAAAGCTGTTGGCAGTGATGGCTTGAGTCGCGACATGTTGATCCCAGTTTTAGATTATATTATCTCAGCAATCACACACTTAATAAATTTTTCTCTGTCCACTAACGTTTTTCCAAAAGCTTGGAAAATGGCTCAAGTCATCCCAATACCTAAAACTTTTAATCCTACAGCCTTTTCCGAATATCGGCCAATTTCCATTCTTCCACTGCTGTCTAAAGTTCTTGAAAACGTTGTTCATAATCAACTTAATTCATATCTCCATCAGCATAATCTTCTTAGCCCCTTTCAGTCGGGTTTTCATCCTCATCATAGCACAACGAGTGCGTTATTGAATGTCACAGATGATATACGATTTGCTATGAACAATAAAATCCTTTCCCTGGTTATTCTGTTGGACTTCAGTAACGCATTCAATTCTGTCGATATTGACATTCTCCTAGGAATTCTTCGCTCTTTGAATTTGCCCTCGTCTATGACCTCATGGTTCGAATCATATCTTCGTGGACGCTGCACAGTGTGTTAGAAACCCTCATTTTGTCTCACCTTGATTTTATTGAAGAAATCAATAGTTATTACCATTACAAACATCAGAGTAAAACTCCGAAATTGATATGTCTTATGGATTTTCTGGAAAAAAAAAATCTAAGTTTGCTTAAAACCGGGTCCGGAAATCCACGAAAAAATATTTTAAAAAATAACTATACGTGTTATTTCTATTTTGATAATTTCAATTACATACACATACAGTACTACACCTTTTGACAAGTTTTTGTCCAGTTACTGAGATCCTATCAAGAAATATAAATGTTTTTGTCATTTTCGGTTTTATTTTTTTTGTTCCACTATAACGCCGTATTAGAAAGAGATACATATACTAAACGATAGCTTAAGTAAGCCTTTATGAGCAGTATTAAATTCACTATCTAATACCGCGTTATTCAGAAGTTACAAATAATACAAATTATGTCCGGATTTTTTGTAGCTAGGGTTGTTACTTCTGATCAATATTTAATACATTCGGAATTAGATTTATTTTATAATAGTTCGTTTCAGATAAGATTAAAAAAAGAGGGGGACAGAGGTGCATTGCTCATTGCATTGATTGGACTTTAATTATGTCATGTACAGTCAGCGTCAGAAAAACATTTTATTGTAAACAACCAATTTTTATTATTAATCATAGTATGTATATTGTTTTTCATTATAAACATTTAAATAATTATTAAACAATTAGTGATTTAATTTTATATTTTACGCATGCAAAACTAAAACTAAAGAAAAATACACTACCAAAAAAAGCAGTGTGCCTATTAAAATTTGTTGATTATTCAGTCCCGGATATTATTGAGATTGACCAATTAATCTTAACTAATGAATATTAATTTTTTTTATTGTTGATGTTTTATTGATTATTGCTATCCGGATATTAAGTGTGACAACCCTGAAGAAAATAAATATTCTTTTATATTTTCTGAATAACGCGATATTAGATAGTGAATTTAATACTGCTCATAAAGGCTTATTTAAGCTATCGTTTAGTATAAGAATCTCTTTCTAATACGGCGTTATAGTGGAACAAAAAAAATAAAACCGAAAATGACAAAAATATTTATATTTCTTGATAGGATCTCAGTAACTGGACAAAAACTTGTCAAAAGGTGTAGTACTGTATGTATATTTAATTGAAATTATCAAAATTGAAATAATATGTATAGTTATTTTTTAAAATATTTTTTCGTGGATTTCCGGACCCGGTTATAAGCAAACTTTGAATTTTTTTTCCAGAAAATCCATAAGCCATATCAATTTCGGAGTTTTACTCTGATATTTGTAATGGTAATAACTATTGATTTCTTCAATAAAATCAAGGTGAGACAAAATGAGGGTTTCTAACACACTGTGCGCTGGCAATGTATCGAACTTGATGAATATTCATCTGATTGGACCCCACTAATTGCTGGTATGCCACAGGGTGGTGTTTTATCTCCATTACTTTTTTCGATTTTCATTAACCAATTATCCAAAGTAATTACTTCTCCCTACCATCTATATGCAGATGATCTTAAAATTTATAGACATTTTTCGTTACCTGATGCGCCTAGTGCTATTGCAACTATGAATGAAGAGCTGTGAGTAGCCTAGAAATCCTCCGGCGGTAGTGTAGGACTCCCCGTCGTCTGCCCGACGGTATACCCACTAAACAACCCCGCGAATTGCCATCGGCCGCGTTGGTGTGGTGCCCCGGATCTGTCAGCAACAGGGCACCACTGCGACTGGCCAGCCCCTCAGAAGGGGCCGGACTTCTTCTCTCTAGGGGCCATCCCGGCAAATTGGGACAGCCCTTCCGGCGGCGGGACCACTATGGGGCCAGGTTCCCATCCTGACCCCTAGTCCCACATATTAGGGAGGCGGCAGTAGGTGCGCGTACCGCCTACGCCGCACTCCCGTACGCCGTCTCCGGAGCGGGACAGCCTCGGGATCGTCCTCCCTGTCCCGCTCCGAGGCCTCCTTCTGGGACATGACCGTCTCACAGAAGGAGGCCATCGCCTGCCAGGCACTGTCGCTCCCAAGCGTGGAGCGGACCACGCTCAGGAACGAGAGGTCCGTGCTTCCCAGCGCGTACACCAGATCGTGGCGCTGTCGAGACCATCTGGGACACTGCTCCAGCGTGTGTTGGGCAGTGTCCTCGGCCGCGCCACAATCGTGGCAGCCCGGCTCCATCTCCCGCCTCGCGACCCGGTGCAGGTACTCACCGAAGCACCCATGCCCGGTGAGCACCTGCACTATTCGGAAGGTGAGGGGATTTCACTTTCTCAGCATCCACCTTTCTAGGACCCGGCGCAGCGCCTTCGCAACGCGGGCTTCATACCGCGGCTGTGCCAGGTCCTCCCCCCACCTCCGTATCATCTCTGAATGCCCTCGCTGGTGATATCGCCCTATCTCCTCCAACGTGGGGCGCTCGCCGAGTGCTCTCCTAGCGACGAAGCCATGCACTTCGGCGAGCACCTCCGCCACCAGCTCCTAAGGCGGGTCGCCAGCGAGGGCGGTCGCGGCCGTCCAAGCTAACGTACGGTACCCCCTTATCGCTCTCTGTGCTATGACCAGCTGCGATCTGCGCAGCTGAGCCCTGTTTTGGCGGCAGAGGGCGTCCGCCCATATGGGGACACCGTACGTGGCCATACTCCGGCAGATACCGGAGTACAGCCGCCTGCACGCGGCGCTGGACCCGCCCAAATTGGGCAGGAGGCGACCCAGTGCCGCCGCAGCTCTGATGACCTTCGGTCCCAACCGCTCGAAGTGGGGGCCGAAGGTTCATCTCCCGTCAAGGGTGAGTCCCAGGTAGCTCATCTGGGCACTCACCCTGATCCTTCCTCCTCCTATTTGGAGGTGTGCTCCCGAGGGGGGGGGGACGTCTGCCGGTCCCGCGAAAGAGGTGGGCCTCCGTCTTCTCCAACCGGACCCGAAGCCCAAGCCTCTATACGGCTGACCATCAGTCCTACCCCGACTTCGGCCAGCCGCGCCGCCTCCACGAAGGTCTTTCCCCGGGATGTGACAAGGGTGTCATCTGCGTAACAGATGACACTCATCCCGGGGAGGAGACGGCCCCGCAGGACGACACTCTATCCTGGACAGCGCAGGTCAATAATGTCAGTAAACGCATGCATTACACATTTCATTCTCTCAGGCGGCACCAGAACTTCTTACCGTTTAAAACTAAAGTTATGCTTGCGCAGTCTCTCCTCCTCCCTATTCTCGACTATGCTGACATTTGCTATTTAGATGCGACCGAGAGGCTACGTAATAAACTAGAACACCTACAAAACCTGGCTATCCGTTATATTTACGGCTTGCGTAAATATGACCATGT
This sequence comes from Pyralis farinalis, assembly GCA_947507595.1. Taxonomy (NCBI): domain Eukaryota; kingdom Metazoa; phylum Arthropoda; class Insecta; order Lepidoptera; family Pyralidae; genus Pyralis; species Pyralis farinalis. The sequence goes on along the minus strand of OX382264.1, from coordinate 21,649,687 downwards.
TTCCGAATTCCGTACACGTTTAAAGTGGCTCCCTATTCGCCTTCGCAGAAATGTGCACATATTATACTCTCTATATAAAATCCTCAATAACCCTGAGACACCCCAATACCTTCGATCCCGGTTTTCTCATAAGACAACTCCCATCCGTTCCCAACGTCCTTGTCTTACCAATACTCTGAAGTATCCCTCATCCAATACAATTTTTTTATTTTTTTCTTTCGGTCATTCACCGTAAATGCCGCACGGCTGTGGAACAAATTACCACTGCAAATACGAGACAGCGGCTCTGTATCTTCCTTCAAGAAGAGTTTAGAGCACTATCTTACACATGATAAGTAATATTATATGTATAGTATATTCAATGCTATGCATTTATATACATATATATGTATATAACTATAGATTATGTATAAATATGGAAAATATAATTCTGCATAGTTTTAAACTCCCAGCCAAAAAATAATATTACTTCACATACGTTAGGGTGGCTAAATTCATAGACGAAACTATTCAACCAGTGAATGAAGTTAAATTTCTCGGTGTATATATAGATTCGTACCTGAAGTGGCAAAAAGAATTAAATGTATTAGTAAGCGCAATATGTTCAGCATGCTATGCAATAAGGTCCTTGCGTGATGAAGTGACCATAGAACACCTTAAAACTGTGTATTATGCACTGGTTGAATCAAAATTGCGTTATAGTATCAAGTTATGGGGGAACAGCTACAATTATAACGTCAAATCTGCTTTCGTAGCGCAGAAACGAGTAATACGTACTATGATGAGAATTTCCCAGACACAATCGTGTAAGGACCATTTCGCAAAATTAAAAATATTAACGGTTCCATGTCTGTACATTTTGGTGACATTATGCAATTTAATTAAATATTTGGACCAAATCGAAAGCAAAGATGAGAGAATGATTAGGGAAAAGTCTAGGCGGAAAGATTTAAGAACCCAATTTGCACCAAAACTGAGAATAGTTGGTCACAGTACGCGGTATCAAGCAATAAGGCTGTTTAATAGATTACCTACATCACTAAAAACCATATATGACGTCCATATTTTCAAATTAAGACTTAAAACAATTCTATTAACAAAATGTTATTATTCTGTGGATGATTTTTTTAATGATAAAGAAATGATATGACATGTTTTATTGATAATATATGGACTAATTAGACTGGAACTTCTATTATTGTAAGTGTAAAATTGTGTAAGTGTAAATTTGTAATATGTATTATTATTATTATTTTTGTAATTTAATTTTATGTATATCCTAACAGAATGTATATTGTTAAAGGAGTTAATAAATGAAAAAAAATGAAAATGAAAGCTCTTAAAGAGATAAGCTCACCTTTGCACACCATTTTCTGTATAACCTACTTTGTATATGTTTGTTATGCAATAAAAGATATATATAAGGTTCAGAAGTCATCCATTATGGATTAGGTAAAACCTAAAGCTGGTATGATTCTTGCTAACACTCAGACAGTGGAGTGAATATTTTGAGATAATGTATGACTGTGACTTGGGCGTTGACACTGATAGTGAGTCTGAGGCTACTGCATCAACATCCGTTGAAGGATGGATGAGATAGAATGATAGATAATAGTCAGCGGAAATTAATATGAATACAACAGAGATGATCAAACTAGGTGGCACTTACGTCTCTATGTTCTATCTATGCTTCTCCTGCATCAACTGGAAGTATCCCAATGGACTGGAGATGCACAGTCATCGTACCCTTGCATAAAAGCAAGGGGTCACGCATGGAGTGCGCCAGCTTGTAGGGCCATCAGTTTCATCAGCTTAGCAGCAAGAGCTTAGTATGGTAAATAAGGGAAGATAACCGAAAGGAGAGTGAGGGTGAAATCCGATGGAATGCTGTGGTAGGCACAGGGAGGATTCCGACATATAATAAATGTACGGATCAAGTTTTTTCACTTCGATATATTGTGGAGAAGCATCTGTATACCAGAACTATATTAAGATATAGACCAGAAGGTTTTCTGCGGTTTTGTCGATTTTGTGAAAGCACTTGACAGGGTTGTGCAAATGTAACTATGAGAAATATTGCCGAGATATGAAATTGATGGTGCCCTGCTCCATATTGTGCAGACCACGTACAAGGATTGCTCAGCGTGTGTGCCGATAGATGGCAGCATATCGCACTGGTTTGATATCAAAATTGGTATTAAGCATGGATGCGTGCTGTCACCTTTGTTGTTTAGTTTGTATCTCGATAATTGTATGCAGATAATTAGATCTACGAATGTACGATTACGCATGGGTAATCTAGTGGTGCAGAAGATATCGTCTTATTTGTAGAAACACTAGCTAAACTGCTAACACTGGTTAAAAGAATGAAAGAGGATTGTATGGAGAAGAGATTGCGAAGGAAACAAAGAACGTATTTGAAAGAGAACTAACGTAAGGATTACGGTTGATGATAGGTAGTGTAGGTACAAGTGGATGAGATTGCATATCTTGGATGCGCTTTTAGCAGATATGGAAGGTACGTGTACTCATGTGGAAAAACGAATGAGTGTGGGGAATAATGTGAATAGAACGTTAGGAAGACTTATTAGCAGTAAAAGTTTAAGCCTTAAGGCACATCTCGCCATATACAACGCGATGCAGGTCTCAACTCTAATGTATGGAAGTGAAAGCTGAGTATGGCAGAGAGAGCATGAAGGATAAACGTGGTCGTAATGCGAGCGCTGTAAATTGCGTTTGCAATGATGATGAAAGGAACAGAGTTACTTTAAAGAGAATTTCGGTATTGAAATAAGAAGAGGCATGCATTACATCCGTTGGTTCAGACATGTAGAAATAATATATGAGAAAATAACTACGAAACAGATACACAGGAGAAGGAGCCAAAAACGGTCAACAATCACCTACCACGACGCATTGGGCGTATTTTATTAGAAGAAACTGGCGAGTCCGTATAAGGAAAGCTACGAAAGCTACAAAGTCAGCAACTCACGAGTGACGCGCCAGGCGTTGCAAGTGTATAGAGACTAGGGTGACGGCTTACTATCAAGCAGGTCATATATTTTTATTTGGTAATAAATATTTTATTTATACCATCAAAAAATTTCTAAGAAATTTCAATTCACTACTTGATGTATAAATGTGTAAAAATCTCGATACCGAGAACGTTTTGCTAAGGCAATTTTTTAACAGTATAAATGTTTTATAATAATAAAATTAGCTAGGCAATTCAGTTGCCCATCGAAATATTAGTATTGGTTTTTGGACACTCTATTTAGACAAATTAAGAGTGTTAACTTTGACCTTACCATTTAACAGGTAAAACACGGTACGGTATTTGCGTGAACTTCTACCGCGCGGTAGAGCGGGCGCCGGCGCCAGGACCGCGGGAGCGCAGTATGCTGCGCCGCGAGTCCTGGCGCAAGTCCATGGAAAAGAGCTCCGACTCCGCTTTCTCCAGGTGAACATTTCTTACTTCTAATTTTCATCAACCAGCAAATACAATGATGAAGGTTCAAGGTTTTTTTGGACACCCAGGTTCTTCAAAAAGGCTGATAATAAATAACATAAATAGAAAATAAACATTTAAGCTGTTTAGTTGTACATTATTATGTTACTCAGTTACGACTTCTCTTTGTATATACATAAACTTATATTCTGCACCGACTTGTTTCCACAAGGAGACAGATACGATACCTACCATTTATGACCAGAAGGATTCAAGATTCAGTCACTTGCAGTAACAACCCTATTTTAAGTAGGACGTTTAAGAATAAAGTTATAAAGGTGACCTTAAACAAACTGAATATAAATATTGTGTGGAATCGTTTCATAGGACCAAAGAAGCATTTCTTTAAAATTGGCTACTGCTTACAGTGGCATTTTCGGGTTGTGACACAACAAGCGCATTAAAAACCCTTATTCGAGACGCTTGCTGCGTCACAAACTGTAAATGCATTAGGAAACTTTGTCCCAAACCTTCGGAGGCATTGGTGCCTCTCAACATAGCTTAATCACTGTCATCTACGAAAACAGCCGGGATCGATGGCCTAACATGCCCTCCGAAAAACGGAGGGACACCACGAAACCCATCCATAGACAGGCTGCGGTCGACATTGTTTAAGTGGCTAGCATGCCTAACGACGCCATCAAAGTCCTCAAATTATTCGTTGCTATTGCAAGCGTTCACAGACTACGGTAACCGCTTACGTTATGTCAAATGTTGTAAATATCTGTGTACAACTTGACTGCTCCCTAGGAATTAACCCCCGTAATAGAATTACGGGCGAAGAGATATGTTTCAAGTTTAAGTGGATAGTTTAGTATATTTGCAGTTTTCTTTGTGGTAACCTCCTTAAGGGTTTGAGGCATATTTCTCTGATCCTAAAGAATGATTCAGCGCAATAATCCTATTTAGTTTCATTTCAACCGCGTGATATAAATTGTTCGTTCTATAAGTGTTATTGGGCTTACGTATTCGAGCAGTTCGATAATGGGTTTGGATCCTGTGTTATATTATGACACCAAAAACTTTCTTTTATTTCGCACCCATCCGTTTGGGGTAGTATCTCTTAAATATTCCACATGAAGTGGTCTAACGACACAGATGATAACTAAATTTCCTTACGATCATTTTCATTACATCTTAGAACTTACCATCAGCCGACCCATATGCTCGCTTCGTACCTCGCGCAAATGGCATCAAAATTTTATTCAAGTTCCTATAATTTTTGTTGTTTTGTGGGGTCTGAAAATATATAGGCAAGGGTCTACCCCTTGCCTATATATTTTCAGACCCCCTGCCTAATGTTTGAATCTGATAGACCCCTTACTTGTTACAATCGACTCTATGGGGTTGATATATACCACTTTGGGAAGCACGGCTTTAGACTAAGACGTAGCGAATGTTCCAGTGACTATAGGAGCAGCAACGTTGCGCCGAGTGACTCGGAGCGCGATTGCAGCGCGGGTGCCGGGCTTAGCGCGCGCCTGGCTGCCGCGCCCCCTGCGCCCGATTCTGAAAGCGGCGGCGAGCACACACCTAGCCCGAGGGCCGCCAGGAAACACAAGGTTGGACATTGACTATTTCATCCCCTTTATAAAATAACAGGAGTTTAACCAATACTCATGCGATTAAGTGTGTGGGTGGTATTGATCCCCGTTTTTTCGTGATCCTACTAATTTGTCCTATTAATAGGATAACGACGGAGACCTATTTCTGTCCTATAATATGTAAAAACAAAAAATCAACCTCCTCTATAGCTAACATTATGATAAGAACTTTAAAGTAATTTATAACTAGCCACTTTAATGTGAATATAATCTCTTTCCACTTAAAGACTAATGGATTCAGATGTCTGCGCTAATTTTGCCTTACTTTTGCATAGATATTATTGTATGCATATATTTCCTATGAAAATATCTCGGCCGCAGGACGCTTATAAGGTAAAACTAGTCCAGTGTGTTTTAACAGAGCTTTAATGGGTGTATTTTCAGCTACATTTACACCACTTCCCGTTTAAGTAAACGATTAACAAACGGTATAGGTATGCAAGCGTACCGCGTCGCAAGCAAGGTCGGCTATAATACGACTCCAACAATCGCATTTTCGCCCAATTCGCATGTAGGTTTTACTTTTACCATATTTTCAGATATGCATGTCAATTGGCTTTGACAGCTAATGACAGTGACGATTTACGATACCAGTATACACGCAGTCAGTTCTGGTATTCCGTCAAATCATCGAGTATTAAACTTCCGTATCTCCAGATGCATATGTAAAATATTTTTCACCTATATTTTTTACTTGAATCATCCCAATGTCACGCTGACGAGTATTTTTTGCTGTGTTCCTGCGAGTAAGTGAAGAGTTAGATACTATTTTAGTAGAGGGTGCCAATCCGCGAGTGAAACACCTTGTGTTGCAAGTGTTTATAGGCTACGATAACCGGTTTACGTCAGGGGCTGTAAGCTTGTATCCTCTTAACGTTGTAATGAAAGGATCTTCGTTTGTGTACTTTACCTTAATAGTTTTTATGCTTGTTTCAGCGCATAAGGAACCATTCACTGACGTCCTTATGCCTCCTATCACATCATCCATTCTTCTCCACATTCCGAGAGTGCCTATTTATTCTTAAAAAATTAATAGATGCATGCAACGAGTCTTCCAGTCCACGACGTGTTGGAGCGTCGAGACAGATATTTAGGTAAGCAATTGTGTGAAATGGAGAAATTCAAGATTATACTACAGATTTAAAAACATGCCAATGCCACGTTCAGTGTAGATGTAATAAGTTGTGTCGCAAATGAATAGACGTTCCATTAAATATGTAGGGGCTATCGTAACACCTAGATGCTTATAATTGTCGTGTTGCCACCCCCGCTCCTAACTTCATTAGTTTCCTGGCGACCTTCTTCGGAACGCAGCAATGGCCAGGGAATTGTCCTTGACTGTCAGATGTAAGATACTGCAATGGACAGATACTCAGTCACGCTGCTCTATAGTGGATTGCCAAAAGACAGTGTTTTCAAGGCGATCTAAGGCCAGCTACTTGGTGACTGTTATGTTTAGAATACCGATGCCAGTACTGACGGTTCAAGGTACTATCCACGTAATTTCTCCCGCGTACGTACTAGAAAATGCTCACACGCTCGCTGGAACACAACAAGGCTTGAAGGTAGTTGTATTTCTTGCCTGGGGCTTTGTTCGTGCAGAACTAGTCGGGCTACTAATATAAGTGCTTGTTCCTTATTTCTGTACCTCGCTCTTGCCATAGACCTTGTTGTTTTTTGAATACGCAGGGTTCACCACGTGCACGCGAAACTACTGACTTTGACGCAGAATATACAAAATTTCTCAAGTATTATATTAAATTCGAAGTTGAGTCTTTTATTCACAACATTGATTCACTTGCAAACAAAAATTATGTCGTAATTTGGCTTAATCCAGAATGTTTTTCTTTCTACTTCAAGTGTCAAGAAAGCATATGGTATGATTTATATGAAGCAGTCACCGTAGTATGGCAATACAGGAAGTATCACTCGCACGTTGCGGTCTCCTCTCCTTACGGAGGAACTCCTCAGTTTAAAATGGCTCGTGTAAAATTGTATAATCGACATTTTTTTCCATAGGGATACAGTATGGTCGGTACTAACAGGCCAAGCATACGACAATACACCCACAATAGTACTGCACGATGTAAAAGAAATCGAGACGTGGATTCTTCGGCTCCTGTCTGCTCCGGTCCCGGTGCCGGGAAAAACTCGCATCGAACTCGAAGTGTTATCGCCCACGGCACATGCGCCTCTACTGTTCGCACTACCTGATCATACGCGATTTGCTCTCGTCGACTTCCCTCTACATTTACCACTGGAACTTTTGGGTAAGATTATAATTAAGTACACTATAGTATAAGTCATAAGAATATTACTTCGACTGTGGTTAAACCACCGTAGTTTTTGCCTTCCTGGCCGCACATTGACTGTGAAACGGATAATGCACTGGACTTTACACGATACAACGTTATGTTTCGATATCTTAGAATTAAATTGTGAATACAATTTTACTACTGTAGTTGATATATTTCACGTTTTATTTAATTTATATGAAACATGCGCGGTCAATTTTCATACTCATGATTTCATAAGCGTGCCTACAGCCAACAACATTTACATGCCTATCTAATAAATTTATTTGTCACAAACGGATTTATAACTCGTGCTACCTCTTAACGTCTTTAGTGCACTTATCTGTATTTATACGTATTCTCAAAACTTGCCTTTATATGACTTCGTTCACATTAAGAGGGTGTATAAAGGTAAGTGACGCCTTCATTTCGTTTTTATTAACTGACGCTCAATACTGGCACTGTAGAATCATATGCATGTATTTTTGATTTGTTATCTTGTATCAAAATTTGAATTATTGCTTATTGTGACCACTTATAGCAATAATCAAAGTATGACTTATTGTACATAAATAATAAATACAGAATATGTCTCAAAAAACGTGAATATAAAAAGAGATATAAATTCTTTATTTGTCATTGGGCCCTTGCGGGCACATTTTTTGAGATATAATCTTATTGTATTTTATTTAATTCTCTTATTTCCACTTTTCTCCTTTTTTTAATCTACTAGCATTTCGGAAATGATCATTGGTGAAGAAGAAATGCTGAAAGAAACTTGCTAATATAGGTATTTTTAAAAATTGTCAATTAGATATTACAAAAAAAAAATACATAAGCATGTGAGAGTATTTTTAATGTGCTTTTTGAATACATTGTCAGGAAAGAAACTGTTTCCGGCAACTTATTATAAAATTGAATACAATATACAAGAAAAGATGTACCAGCCCTAGCAAACCGATGTACCGGCATACACAACTTATTTCTACTTCTAAGTTTTCACTGACGTTTGAAAATAACTTTAAGTTTTTACGGACATACATTATGTGTCCATAAATATATTGAGAAGTAACAATGAGGATATTTATTTCTTTGAACAGTACCCTGAGGGATTCTCTGAAGCCCGTGTTATAAATAGAGCGAATGGCTCTTTTAAGATAAAATTGTCTCAATGTCAGCTGCCGTTCCCCACAACATATACCTACTATACGACATAATGCTATGAAAGTGGCGGAAATAGACTAAAACTGGCTGAAGTAGCCACATCCGTCAATTGCCTGATTCTCCTAACTGCATATGCAGCAGAGCTGTGCTTACCGGCAAGTTATTTATGTGGCGGTCCCATTGTAATTTGGAATCTACTGTAATTCCGAGAAACACAGTGTTATTAACAAATTCTAATTTATTATTCCCAGTGAGAACTTCTCTATTGGCAGAACTCACATTTGGAAGACTAAATTTGATGCATTTGGTTTTAGCTGAGTTTAGCAACAGATTATTACATGTGAACCAGTTTAAAATATTATAGTTCTACAGTGCGAGTATTGAGCGTTTTTGGAATAGGTCTTGAATTCAGCGTTGTTAATAAAACAAAATGAGGGCGCCATTTAGCTTTATACGCCCTCTTAATGTGTGGTGGAACATTCGTCACATTGGATTTCCCGTAAGATATAAGTACTTATTGATTTGAAAAGTACTCCAAGGGACATTAGTATGGTCAGCTTACTTTATCTAATAAAAAAATTCGGAGTGTAAAATAAGTAAAGTTGCTTATTTATCCACCGAATTCATCGACTTTATCCTTTAGTTAGATAGATTTGCAATCTATATGAAGTCTACAACCCTACGCGTGTCATGCGTCAAAACTGCACACAAGTTGTAGAAAAGATAAACGACTTTCTAGGCCCGCACAAAAGCGTATAATTGACTACTTTCGTGACGGTGATCCAGTGCTAATAAAATGAAATAATTTCGAGATTTTTAGATTAAAGTACTTAACATAGGAAGTTTAGTTTGGAAACATTACGCTAATGATTTATTTATAGGGATTCTATCAATGGAAATACTAAAACGGTTTCGCTTTTTCTTGATATTAATATGTCTTAGATACTACTAACGTACGCCTACGATCCCACATACTCGTACATGCGCAAAGATTAAGCTTTACCTCCCAGATTTATAAACATACGAGGTGCTCGTTTTGATACATGGCCGTTCGTTGTAACTTGTAACTCTTTGTGCGGTAAAGCTAGGATTTCGCTTTTATATAATTACTAGCTGTGTCCGCGACTTCGTCCGCGCGGAATAGTTTTTTTTATTATTTATTTATATAAATAAAAATAAATAAAATTTCTAAAATAAAGGTAGCCTAAGTTACTCCTTATTACATCAGCTATCCAGTGAAAGTCCCGTCAAAATCGGTCCAGCCGTTTCAGAGATTAGCCGGAACAAACAGACAGACGGACAGACAGACAGACAGACAAAAATTGTAAAAATATTCATTTTGGTATATGTACCGTGTATATATCCATATGCATTTAGTAAAAAGCGGTTATTTTAATATTACAAATAGACACTCCAATTTTATTTATCTGTATAGATTCTCGGCTATATTTTGTGAATCGAATCAAAGTCTAACTCTAAGCTCATGTTTAACCGAAACTTAGCACATTTACATACAATTATTAAAATTGCTGCCAGGTGTGGACACGTGTCTAAAGGTTCTGACCTTGATACTATTGGAGAACAAAGTGGTGGTCCAGTCGCGCGACTACAATGCGCTGTCGATGTCGGTGATGGCGCTGGTCGCGATGCTGTACCCGCTCGAGTACATGTTCCCGGCGATACCCCTGCTGCCGTGCTGCATGAACTGTGCGGAACAGCTGTTGCTAGCACCGACGCCGTTCTTGATTGGGATCCCAGCAACATTCCTCACGTACAAGAAGAGTTTCAGGCAAGTCTTTATTATATCATTAAGATGGAAACAAGCATACAACCTTCCTGAAACTGACCTGGTAAACAGTTGCCGTAGCATTTAGAGATTTGCTACACTGGGAGTGTCATTCGTTCCTATAAAAACCTCTTCACGCCTTTTTTGATGTACCATGCCTTAGTCTCTTGTGAAACCTCGGCAGGGAGTCAATTCCACAACTTGAGAGATCTCGACAGAAAACTCCTCTGGAGCCGTACGCAAGCATTGCGTATCCGGTGTGAGAATGAATTCCTCTCCGTCTTGGAGCGGTGCGGTTATACATGTATAAGGAAGCTGTTGGCATCATAACGAACAATTCTTCGCAATACAACCCGTTGCGCAATTGGTAGGTAGTAGGATGGCACAAAGGGAAACCTCAGAATACAGAACAAACTGTATTCAGAGAGGGAAGCAAAGTCTCTCTTTAAACCTCAAGTCCCAATACCGTGTGTGTGTAGTATCATCGGCAATTCGCACAGTTCGACTCTGAACTGATTCACAAACTGGTATCCAAATGCTGCCGCCCAATGGTGACTACAGTACCTACTACTGATCATGCTATTATATAGCTTGAATGTATGATGGCATGTCGTCGTTGCAAGCCAATCTTTCGAACGCATGTAATTATAAAACAATTTAATACAATTTATTTCTCATATAGGTTTCACAAAATTACACTTAATATACTATTTTATATGTTGATACAATTGAATGAAACTCTTATTACTAGTTTAGGTTGATACCTAAGCTAGTAATAAGAGTTCCATTCAATTGAATTAAAGACGAATAAGATTGGAAGACCCAACATCAGTATGTAAAATTGTATTTTAAGCGTAATTTTGTGAAACATAGGGGAGAAATAAATTTAATTGAATTGAAACACAAAACTCTAAGCAAATCAAACATAGTTACTCTTCCAATTGCATTTGTTGAAGAATTAATATGTATATTATGCGGAATGAAAATATTATTCAGACTATCATTCCCTGTCCTGGCTTCTGAGATCTGAGATCATATTCTAATGTTATTAAATGTAAAAATCTCTGACTCTCCGTCTATATTTGTTACTTTTTTACATAGTACGTAAAGTGATAGCAGATCAGGAGAAAAACATGGGTTATTATTCCACACGCATCCTTGGCAAAAACGCCTGAGTAAAAACTGTATTCTTCATATATGCACGTATAAATTCCATGATTTTTATTGTATTTATTTATAGATTTATTGTTGTTGTATATTGTTGTATTTATAGATTACCAGACGACATATGGCTTGTGGATTTAGACGCAACGAAGCTAATATGCCCTACGGGCAATGATCAAGATCTGCCGCCTCTACCGGAACCAGAAGGATCAGTACTAAAAAATCACTTAAAACAGGTACATGTACTTACTTACTTTTTCCACTCGAATGTTGTGTCTATTAACAAATACTTTTCTCTAATATTGTAATATCACCTAATCTTTCTCTTTTGCGTGCACTCGTGAGCGCATTGTTCTCGATGTCGCTACGCTACTGTGTCAACTGTGTGCCTTTTTGAAACTTTAATGACTATACTGTATGGCAGTTACTTCGTAACTATGTTCACTTAGGGGCAAGATAAATATATTCTTTTCTAACCCAAATTTTTTACCATATTTCTATTTCATTATCACATTACATTATTCTTGTACAGCTTTATTTTTCAAACAGAGTGCAAAACTATTAACTTAGCACATATAAAAAGGCAATTAACTTGGCACTTGAGACCAAGGAAGATGAGGTCGCTCAAGTACGCACTACTTAATTTGAATGCTTTCGCTTGTTGTAAAACAGATACTTATCACTATCGTCGTCCTGGTCTATGTGTCGACTTAATTGCCAGGTACATGCTTCAAATATCAGTTTATCTTGTCCTTACTCATATACTACTTGAAACAGTCTTGTACCAAAATTCTGATTTCATGTTCACTAACATATCCCTCACTTCTCTCCCACCGACGCTAGGCCATGCATCTCATGGGAAATGGCGGAGTTGGTGTAAATATTACTACTCTCTTTTTACATTGCACACTTTGACTTTATTCACTCAATTTAACTGAATATGTGCCAGTATGTTTTATAAAGTATTTGATGTGTTTGCCTTTTGAAATAAATATACTTAACCCTTTTTTCCTGTAATATTGTAGAGAGAGTGACTGATAAAGTGGGAATAATTAGCTACTGGTGTCAAGGCGTACATAACAAAGATGAGGTCTATGTGTTCTTTTCTGCAGTGATTAACGTTAAAGGGTTTGCTTGTACGACTGCGGAAGCTCATTCGGGAACACCCACTCCCTATGTCTCACGAAGGTAGTTGAAACAAACTTAGATAAAGTAGAAACATTATACATCATCGTTCAATCCATGTATAGAAAATATCCAGAAACAGACACGTTCATGACCATTATTTGTATTAGACAGGAATCGAAACTGCGACTCGTAGTGTTAAAGTAGCCTTTTTTAAGCAACCCTTTGTATCTGGTTTAAATAAAAAAAATAATGCAAGCTACTGAGCGAGTCACTTTTCTACTACCTACTATCAAACAGCCACGGTCACCGTGATAGCCATCGTTAACACCGCTAAAATTGTGTCTTTATAAAAGTATGCCATCTACTTCTCCAAAAAACAAAAATATGAATCGTATCTAGAAAGGAATCACAAGTGACCATATCTATTATTCGTTGAGCATTTTCATATTTCTCTGATCCTATCTTTTCATACGGGTTACTTTATTCCTATATTTCATTTTAAAAGGCAACACGTCATTCATTTGGCTGAAATAAGTGTTAGAAACAATAAACACTTCACATTTAAATTTACTTGAAACATTTCAACATTCATACCTTCCTAAAATACAGTAGGTAGGTATTTTTATATCTGATTACGTTAACACAATTTCAGTCATTTTGAAATATTGCTGTGTTCAGCATGGTTTGACTTTGTTGTGATTGTGCTGTTTGTTTCTGTTATGGTATTTATTATTATATATATCTAACCATAATGCACAGGTAAGAAGTAATATTAGGTATAATGCTTACATATTAGCTATATTTTCATTATTGTAGTGCTGCTCTTAGGTGAAACGGAAGATTAAGTATATTTGATATATAGATATTATATTTGTGTATAATATGCAAGCATTATGCAACAACGGGGTGAATATATTGACGTATGTGTACATAGACGTATAAAATACAAAGTAGCAATTTTGATTGCAAGATTAAGTTCTTGTAATAATACAGCCAAAGAGAAACTTGTATTTGAAAGAAGCTTTATTTAGATTTAACAGTTCATTCATTTCATATTATGATAACAATTTCATCCTTCCAATGTACATTATTATCATCAATAAGCGCTTTGCATTATATATAAGTCTCTATGAAACAGAGTAAGAATTATATTTTTTTTGTTTTCCATTGGCGTCAGGCTCTAAGCAGTTTGACCAACAGTACAGCAGAGCAAGCTACGGCGCTGCTCATGCCATCAAGGAGGGATAGTGTCGGGGGTGCCACTCTCAAGTAAGTTTATTATTACATATTTTTTGAGTAGAGTTTTGCAGTTAACAGAATTGTTTTCAACATAAGAAATGTCTAGTAGATTATTTATGTTTGAATATAAAGCCATTTTATATATAATAGCTACTTCTCGTATTTCAAGCCTTCACATGTTGCTTTAAACGCTTCAATTCAGACGGAATTTATTCTTCAACAGATATTATTCGGCTTCATTTCTTTACGTTTAATTACAACATGTAGTAGATACATTTAAGTAGTAATCATAAATGTGGTATATTGTGCTATAATTTGCCTTTACAAATACAAAAATAATGTTTCTTTAATTGTTTCTCTGAAGTGTTTGTGATGAATACAGAGTACACCAGGCGTCGTTCCGTTCGTCGTCCGACGGCGCGCACTCAGCGCCGCCCAGCACGCCGGAGTCCCGGCGCGTGTCTGTCGGCGGGGGTGCAGTCTCGGCCGGCCATACGCCGCAGCGTTTGTCGCTGGCCTCGCCGCAGCCCCAGTCGCAGCCGCAACCATTCAACCCGCTCATCTACGGCAACGACGTTGACTCCGTGGATATCGCCACTAGAGTCGCTATGGTTAGTTTACCAAGCCCGTTAAAACACCGTCAATATGTGCCTGAGACACTCGACAATACCAGGACTGGTGAAGCGACCAACAACCGCATTTCAGCGACCTATGATTTCCAGGTTTCTTCACTCGTACAAAATAACTAACTGCGGGGACTTAAGGCGAACCCACTTCCAAAATTGACTACTGCTGAAGAGTCATGAATGTCATCATAAGAATCATAACGAGCGAATGTCATCATACATTCCACTTGTCTACCTACTTGCAATTCTAGTATTTTGGGTTAAGGATGTTAAAAATAGGTTTACTAACTTTCAGTTACGCTAATTTATCGAATACAGTTTTTTATTTTATTATGTATACTATTTGTTTTTTAAATAGACACTTTTTATAAATTAAAATTGGGCTGAATTTCTAAGAACTTATTATATTTTTAATTGTCTTTTAAAATATACATAACCAATTATATTCATAAATTTGGATATTTTTGGCAGATACTTCCAACCAGAATTAGGGACTAAAACTTATACAAGTCTTATAGGGCCTTGTGACTCACTTCAGAAACGCGCTGTGAGAATTGTCGACGATTCTAAGCTTACACATGGTATTGGGCCCTGAAGTTTAAGGAGAGATTTTGCCTCCTTTTGTGGATTCTACTGATTGTGCAGCGAGTTGTATACCGCTCGCCAACTGAGGGTAGTTCATCCTCATACGCTGCAACCGCAATGGTTGCGTACTGTGCAGTTCCAGACAAGTTTTCTTTCAAGAACCCTCAAATTGTGGAGGTTTTCTTAAACAGTACTAGCTGCTGCCCGCGGCTCCGCCCGCGTGGAGTCAAATAACGTATATATATATGAGTAATATATAACGTAAATAGCCTATGTGTTAATCCAGATCATAATCTATCTACGTGCCAAATTTCATTCAAATCCGTTCAGCCGTTTAAGCGTGAAAGAGCAACAAACATCCATCCATACATACAAACTTTCGCATTTATAATATTAGTAGGATAGGGTTCTTCAAGAAAGGCATGAAGAGGTTTTTACAGAGTCGCCAAATCGTGACTGATACCCCTGGTGTTGCAAATATCCATAGGCTATGGCAACTGCGTACCATAAGGCAGGTCGTATGCTTGTTTGCCACCTTAGTGGTATAAAAATCATATTTCTCCCATTTCAGACTCCACTTTCAATTACTATAGTATTTACTTTTGTGTTACATGAGGCTGCCAAGGTCTACTATTGTAAATAATTTCAAGTTCAAAAACAGTGGTACAGAAAGACCGACAGAATATAAAAGTGAATTTCGCTTCATTGAAGTCAAGATTATATAGTTAGGTACTTTATTTTCGCAGTCGAAACTTTTTATCAAAAAAATAGTTTAAATGCGGACAGCCTTCACATTGTTATTATCTTCTTTCTAACATCTAAACAATTAATAAAATGCACCTTTGAATGCACAATAATAAAATAATTACTGTGTAGGTTTTTGAAATAGTTGAAATTAACTTAATATCGATAAATAGTTCATTACCTTTCACACGAAAATTGACGATATTTCAGGTTCGTTTCTTCAACTCTCAAAACATTTTGGCCAACTTCATGGAACACACGCGCACGTTGCGACTTTACCCGCGGCCGGTTGTCGCATTTCAAATCAACAGCTTCCTACGTTCACGGCCCAGAACTACGTCTTTTCTCAATAAATTTGCTAGAACTCAGGTGAGTAAACTTATTTTACATTAGCTATATATGTGACTACTCTCCGCCCATCCGCGCAGGATACGTCGCAGTCCTCACTCAAGAATTCTTAAGTTACAACACTAAACTGTGTCCCCGATTTTATTACCTTCAGTTTTCTGAATTATCTCCCACTACGGAAGCGAATTTAAAGAATTATTCACGCCAAGACAGTTATATTTCGCCTCATTTTATTACTCTCGTAGTAATACGGAGATACATATCCTGTTAAATATTAACTGTGATAAAATATAAACAGAAGTTACCACAGCCTACTGCAACTGTAGGAGACCTGGATATATGTATATCCGTAATTTATCTATTTTAAGTAAACAAAACAAGTTCTTCCGAAATACTGTGTAAATGGTCAAGATTACTTTAATCACAGCTACTATAAAAAAGTCGGCCAAGTGCGAGTCGGACTCGCGCACGAAGGGTTCCGTACCATTATCTATAAAAACGGCAAAAAAAAAACACGTTTGTTGTATGGGAGCCTCCCTTAAATATTTGTTTTATTTTAATTTCATTATTTATTCTTAAAGTGAATATATAACTAAATATTCTGGGAATATTTCAAGCGCCTACCTGTTGCCGTTATTAATATCAAGCAAAAACTAGCAAAAAAATAACGTTTGTTGTATGGGAGCCCCCTTAAATATTTATTTTATTCCATTTTTTAGTATTTGTTGTTATAGCGACAACAGAAATACATCATCTGTGAAAATTTCAACTGTCTAACTATCACGGTTCATGAGATACAGCCTGGTGACAGACGGACGGACGGACGGACGGACAGCGGAGTCTCAGTAATAGGGTTCCGTTTTACCCTTTGGGAACGGAACCCTAAAAATGAGAGTATGGAAAAACACCTACCTACAATTGAATGCGAATAAAACCAAGATAATATAGTAGGTATTTGAAAGGAAACCACAACAAACTCAAAGATTACAGTTCATGTTATTGTTCATGTAATTTTAGAACAATTGAATTAAATTGTACACAGTACATCCTGGATTTGCTTTTAGGGGGATAGAGCATACACCCCTCATGTCGAATGACGAGTGAGAGAAGAGAACAGCGTGAATTGAGCGTTGAGAAAACTTATAGGAAGCTAAAAGTAAGCCAGATGGCATAGCTCGATGTGTGCAATGCGGTGCTGATCCCAACGCTAAGGTATAAAAGGGAGTACTGTGTATGACAGAGATAACATAAAAGTAGAATAAACGCGATCGAGAAATGTAAATATTATATATTTTATTACAAACAAAATGTGTACTCGCAGGCGGTGGAGTTCTTAGCGGAATGGTCACTAACACCTTGCAACGTGGCATTTCTACGGGTACAGACCGGTGTGTTTGACCCGCGGCAAATTGGCGACAAGCCAAAATGGTTCGCCGACTCGCTGCAGCCAATTCGTTTCGCAGTGTGGGATGACGGTAGCTCGCTAAATGGAGCCCTGCGGCAACTACAGCGGCATGAGAATCAGCCGACAGGTACATTTATATACTTAGCTTAAAAATTCGCAAATTTAGCGGCCTAGAGCTAACGCCTATTCATAAATTTTGGTATAGTGACTCATGAGATTTGTAGAGGTCTGACAGCAGTCACTCTATGCAAAAATCAGTATCTTTGCCAAAACCTTAGGCTTAGATAGCGGATTTCACCAGTCCTAATGAATTAGGAAACGGCATAACGCTAATAAAATGATAAAAAATAATATGTTTTCGGTGTCTCGGAGATGGCTGTACTGTTAACAGTACTACCTACTGTACTGTGTATAGTGTACAGTAATGCTGTACTGTGTACAATTTGGCAGCAACAACGCTTTGGCAGAAAGTACAAACAAAATAATAAAAACAACAATATTTATTTAAATACTATTTGACAAATTACACAGTGTCATCTAGTACCAAAAACGAAGTACATTCGTAATTACCTTTTTTTTTTGTAAATACTACTTATAATACATAGAAAACACGTAGACCAAGACAAATAAACATGTTTATGCACACAAATATTTGTCTTGTGTGGGAATCGAACACACAATCCTTGGTGCTAATGTAGCTATCACTCGCGACGCCACTACCGAACTCCTCAAGTATAGTAATGGTGGCAGAAGCGACACAAAATATTATAGATTTATTGCCTGTGTATTTACTTCCGCAAAATTATACCACTATTGTGGTCTTTGTAATTGTTATTGGGAACATAAATAACAGAAGATCGAGCCCTATTTCTTAGCAGAACAGAGTAGTTCTTAGTAAGCTGAAAGCGGCATGTTTGAGGGTATACATGGACCATACAGCAGATCGCGGCGATTGTCACCTAATTGTCACCTAGAGATCTTGGCTTCACAATACTCCGACCGTACGCTTAACTGCCATTTGAGTGGTATCAAAATATATAAGTGCAAGTATTTTTTTTAGATGAAAGTGGTTCAGATTCTGAAGCAGCTGAGAGTACAAGTTCTTCATACTCGTCGTTGAGCGACTTCGTATCAGAAATCGTTTCATCCGATCTATCGCCAGGTATGTTACTTATATATTTTATATCGTAATGAGTCGGCTTTCTTAGTTTTGCTTTATAAATATCTCCACGTTGTTCAATCCAAATAAATTTTAAAATATTTTATAGTGTAGTTGCAATAATTGAGTGCATAAAGTGCCGGGGCAAGGGCAATCTTAAAATGAGCACAAAGTGGCAAAAATTAAAACAATTGACTTGAATAAATGAGTAATTAAGTAAGGATGCATAAAGCAAGGTTTGAGATAAAGCGAAATAGTCACTGCTTCAAGGCGTTTTTGCTCACAAGAAGTAGCATTCATGTTTTATCAGAAATTGATGTCGGGAGCCCTAGCTTATGAATAAAAGTTCAAGATGTTTGCGGGAGGTGTGTATAAGGACCGAGTCATTTGGCGCTCGGTTCTCTCTGCCTACCCCGTAACGGATTTGGCGTGAAGTTATAGATATATAGAAGTATAATAATAGCTTTAATAGTATTTGTAATCTCCACAATTTCTGTATTACAACCAATTTGATCTTGGGTCTATTGTACACAGGCAATCCACACCAGCAACATGTAATCGGAGAGACGTATAGTGCTGTGGTACAAGTTCCGATGACACTGTCGTCCTCGCTCGATCCCAAAACAGTATGCAACCATTATTATTCACATATTTACTGCCAACTAGTCTTTAAGATTATAGCTAGACTACTTCTCTACAGAAACAGCCTGATGTGAAGCAATTACGGACCTCCACTGCTAACGTTGCAGCTTATCAGTAGCTTTCTGGTATCCTCACCCATGCAGGAGCCACTCGGCTGTTTCTGACGTCATTATCGCTAAGCCTCACTTTCTTTAGAGCCTTGTTTGTTAGTCGACGTTGTGCAATAGATAATTTTGTGCTTTACAGCACAAAACTAAATATCTTATTGCAACTGTTAGAATATATGCCACTTTGACGAACTCGGTGGCGCTGTGGCTACTAACGCTGGCTTTGACACCAGCGCTCCTGGGTTCAATTCCCACACAAGACCAACATTTGTGTGCATGAACATGTCTGTTTGTCTTGGTCTAGGTGTTTTTAAAAGAGGTAGGACGCATCAAAGCAGTAAATATTCCCCGTCTGGGTAAATGCCTCCACCATACAGAAAACCGCAGCCAAATAATAACTCCTTGAAGTGCTGTGTTCCTGCGAGTGAGTTAGGTCACCAGTAAGCTCCTATAGTTGCTGTGTTAGCAACAGAGTGGCAGAGAGATCGCGCGAGTAATACTTAATAACAAGCGATCATAGGCTACGGTAATTGCTTTATATCAGGTGGGCCGCATACTTACATGCCTCCCGAAGTTGTATAAAAAAAACATTGCTTAAATACCTATATCGCATTATTCATTTCATTCATGTATACTTTAACAGGTATATAGTCCACCCTCGTCCCTAATGTTCGGCGAGGTCGAGGATGCGGGAGGAGTAGTCGCCGGTACCGGGGGACGGGCCTCCACCTCTCCGTCGCCCTCGGCGTCCAGCTCCGACCGCAGCGATCGCTCCGATCTCTCTGACGACGACGCGCCTGCAGCACGTCGGCAGTCAACGCCGCACCATCCAGCTCCGGTCAAGAAGAGCGTGAGTACAGTACACCGCCACTGTCAAATTTCACAGTACTTCTCGACTAGTTTTACAACTTTTGCAGTCTTACGTGTCCGTGTTGTAACTCAGGTTAGTTAAAAGTTCTTTAATAGTAGCCCTTTTTATATTTTTAGAGGAGACTGTGACCAAAGTATGTCATGTAATATTAATTTTTGAATTTGTAATTTGAAAATTGCTGTGAGTATCTATAGAGAAAGGTAATTTGAACACGAAAATAGTAGACTGCAGAAACGGGCTCAGGGTGCATTTAATATGATTTTTAACAAGACCGCAAGCTACATTTCAGTTCTTACGCTGTGTAAAATGCTATGGCTTGAACACACGACAACTGATCTCGCGAAATAATACTGTCAGCACAATTTTATATGTATAGGAATACTTCATCGTTAAGCTACCTTAGCACTTTGTTTATACACACTACATAATTACGGTAGCTAAAATAATATCAATAATATCACTGAGAGAGAGAGGTGTTGTAGGAAATGACTAATGAAAACTACAGGGATAAAAAAACTATAATAGTGTAGCAGCGAACATGCATTATTTTAAATAAAAACTACGAAATAGTCTATAGTGAGTAAAAAAGAATATGGTACAATGTAACTAACGTCTGTACAGTTGCCAGTCCGGCAGTGAAGTGATGTGATCGCTGCTTATTATTTCAATCTGGCGCATATATGATTTTCATTTGTTTTCAGTAACTTGCGGTGCTGTGCCTGCGATTCCAACATCGTGTACAGAAAGCCTATATTGTTTCAACTCTCGGCATTTATATATGTGCCTTCCTTTAATAGTTTTAAAAGCAACGTTGCTGTTACAAATATTTGACTCTCCCTTTCCTATGTTAATTATTTTAAGGATACATAGTGTATTTTGGAGCAGTGATATGTTCACATAATATGTAAAGCGAACTGTAGAAAGAGCGTAAGCTTTTTAGAGAATACTATGTAGATAACCACATTACCTTTAGGACGCATAAGTCACTATCGCCTAGCACAAACTGCACTAGCTTGCCAAAAGTGATGTCCACCATGCTATTAGCGGCGCTTGACATACAGGATACAGACAGTGGCAGCTTCGGGCGCGAGTCGGACTCTAATTCTACGACGACGCCGAAGACGGTAGTGAGCAGACAACGCGCTGGGGCTGCTGACAGCACTAGCACTAGTGACTCTGAGCGGGCACTCACACCCTCTCACCACTCCGCTGCGAGGCAGCATTCGCCCGCCTCGCCCGCCTCGCACGCTAAGGTACGTACATACACGCATAGGCTGTACTCGACACGATGATGTTGTAGAGCAGGCTGTTCCACCACACCAGCGACTCGGGACGGGTATTTACACCACAGTACTCCATCGGGAGGCAGCTGCCGCCTGACTTAAATTCCAAGGTACGAAAGTACCTACTTGAAGCGGTGTTAAGCTACCAGCATAAACAACAAAATTTTACAGTCTTCGTTGTCGTGGTGTATCGCCAGTATAACAACACCTGTCTCATTATCTTACCATATTAGTAAATTTACATACTTATGCTAATGTTAAGCACTTATGTGACACGTTTTCCTGTTAGTATGTAGTCAGTAGAAGATACATAGAGCACTCGATCAGTAATTAATTCCCAGTAGGTAGTGGGAGATATTTGCATTGTTGGCATTTGTTTTATTAAAATGAGCAATTAAATAGTATATTCATCTGTTTATTTTATTTCCAGAGTACTAGTAGCGGCGTGTCTCGGCAAGAATCCCAAACATCTCTGCTGGAACAGTTCGCTGCCCAGGCTAAGGAACTAGTGAGAGAAACTACACGTCAGAGCAGCCAAGAAGGAATACTCGCACATATGGATAAGGTAAGCTAAACAATTATATTTTTGTATTATGTTAATTTTTAAACCCCATCAGAACTTTTGTATTTAATAAAAGTCAGCTTTTTTACTTATTGTTAAAACTTATTTTTTTGCAACTCTTAACGTTACTGTATTCCTTTAATATTTACTATAAATGGAAGAAAGGAAAAGTGCCAGACAGCGAAGAGAAGAAAATGTTTGCTCCATTTGGGCAGGTACCTATCACTGAGTGACGGCTTTCAAAGCAATTCGTAGAATCGATACACACTGCCATCAACAGCTAACAATTACATCTCATTATAACATAAAAATGTTAATATTAGTACAAGTTATATTGTCATTAGATATTAGTAAATAGAAAATAAGTTAAAATATTATAGTCTTGGAATAAACTAAGTCTTTCCTCAGGTAGGTACACACATTATTAAATAGACGCATATTAGAAGGCTTTCTACAAGGAGAACTCTGAGAATTTTATATTTCTCTTCTGTCCTTATATTATTATTCATATAACGAAAATCGACATATCTTAAAAGCAGAAATGTGTTAAGGCTTTAAAAATATATTAGTTCTGCTTTAATTATATTTTATTTATTATCAAAGCTTTAATTTTAGAACTACTAATCAATTTGTTAAAATGACATCACTGTTTCAGTATTAAAAGTTCCTTTAATCATTACTTATTACTAAGCACAATGGTTTTGAAGGCACGGAGCGCATGCTTTTCATGATAAGCTGATGTAGGTATTGGAGTAGCAACATTAGCTATATATTGATTCTGCACGTTAACAATTGGGTTCACGCTGGCCGATCCACATTTCAAACCATACTCAGACTTGGCGAACCACGACTCTTGAATCAGACACGTGCTCTTTTATCGGGCGAGGCGCATGTGCATAATAAATATAACAGTTAATGCAGATTCAAGATCTACCGCATTGTTTTGGAGAGACACTCTGTGCGGCTCTGTAGCTCGGCCTGTGTGGACCTAGTGTAATTTTTCCCCTCTGTATATGACAATGAAACGTAACTGTTCTGATTTTTCCCTAGCTCACACTCCATGCTAAAAAGGCAGCTGAAGAAGCTTCTAAAAGCATGCACGAGGCGTCTAAAACAGCATTAGAAGCTAGCAAGACAGCTACTGCTGTCAGCAAAAATACCTTCGAAGATCTCACTTATGTGGGCAAGTCTACTTTTGGGGACTTCACTAAAAGCGCTAAAGAGGTGGCTGCTAAGAAAGGACTACTTATTAAGGTAACTTGAATATATATAGACGGGTATTATTGCTCAACCTGTGCCATTATGGAGTTAGAGGTAAAGCCCATAATTTGATCGCATTTTACATAAACAACAGATACAAACTGTTGCTATAAATGGGGTCAAATTTAAAGGCATGTTATAAATGTTAATATTGGGGTGCCCCAGGGCTCTATATTGGGACCCTTTTTCTGCCCTACATGGTGCAGAAAACAGTGGATACACTACTGTTTGCCGATGACATTTTCATTTTTGATGTTGCTCGCTGGTGCGAAAATATTGACAAGGTAAATAGTGTTCTACCTGTTATTCTAAATTGGTTCCCATGCAATAATCTTTTATTAAATTCAACTAAAACATAATTGTATAAAATTTAGTCTTCCAAATGTGGCATCTGCCAATACAGAAGTTTTTATTGACGATAATATACTAGAATTTATTAATGATGCTGTATTTCTCGGAATTACTATAGACTCAAAATTGCAGTGAGGCCGCCACCACATAAATAAACTGGCCAGTAAGCTCAGCTCTGCCGCTCTGCTGCGTTAGGAGAATTAGACAATTGACGGATGTGGCGACTGCTCGCTTAAGACTAAGCGAAGAATTTTCCCAGCATTATGTCATATGGTATACTGTTGTGGGGAAGAGCGGATAATATTGAAACTATTTATATATTACAAAAGAGAGCCATCCGCTCTATTTATAACATGGGCTCCAGGGAATCACTTAGAGAACTATTCAAAGAAATAAATATCCTCACGATTACCTCTCAGCACTTTTATAAGAACATAATGCATGCAAAAATATAAAGTCGTTTTCAAAATGTACTGAAAATCTTAGAAGCAGGAATAGATTGTGTATTGTGTATTTTGTTGTAAATTGTATTCGATTCTATAATTAATTACCTGAAACAGTTCTGTCCTTGCCTGACAATATATTCAAAAGGCACATCATAAATACTCTATACAAACAGAGGTATTATAGAATCGATGAATATCTAACTGACAGAAATATTTGGAAATGATTCAGCACATGTATTAATATAACTTTAATTGTACCACTTGATATCATTATATGCACACTCATATATATATATTGTAATATGTATAGATGATTTGAAAAAAAAACTTATATTGGCCAGTCTCTTTTGGCATTTCATCTTCACCAATGGTCATTTGTAAAGCTGATAGATTAAAAAAGAGAAATCAAAACTATGAAAAATTAATAAGATATAATGTTGAGAATGTAAGACGTGTCTAAGTGCCCGTGAGGGTCTAAAGGCAAATAAAGAATTTTTATCTTTATGTTATAAGTAGCTTATATAGATATGCATTAAGAAACGTAAAGTGCTCTTTTGTCCATTGTTGATATTCTCCTCGTCTTAAGAGGTTTGTCTAATGTTTTCAATATTTTCATTTTGTGCCTTTAAGTAGTTCTTTTTTGTCATGTAAAAGCTTTGTATATACACTACAAGTGTAGCAATATAAATGACTTAAATTGAATAAAAATGTCACGCTGAATTTCCAGGAGTTTATCATCCGTTCTACAACATTGTGGAATTACCGAAGGCTTGAGAGACGGCTGACAAACTCCTGGCGTAACTCTTTATTCTTTTGACTGTCGCTTAGAGCGGCTGACAACTCCTTGAAACAACTTTTATTCAAATCATCTATTACCTTGTGAAGTGAGTGACTATTTTTTGAATAAGCCCTTGTTCTATTAATTATTTTGTAAAGCAGCTGGCAACCAACTCCTTGTTACACGTTTATACTACACGTTTATACTTTTCGTCATTTCGTGCAACATGTGACAGCTCATTGAATAATCTTTTGTTATTTTCGTAATCTTGTGGAGCGACTGACAACATCATAACTGTTGTCCTTTCTGACGCCTAATTGTTATATTCTCTCCAGCAACTCAATCAAAACTTTTTAATTGCTACAATTAAATAAATGGCGGCCTGTCCCCTACAATGTAAAACATTTCTGAGCACAGGACAAGCATTCAGTGGATGATTCAATAAAGCTATATGCAAAAGCAGCACTATTAATAAACAAATAGTAGAACAGTACGTCCTACTACAATTAATAATGCAAAAAGCTACTAGTTTTGCTTCACGTTGAGCAAAAGAATGTAATAATATTCATACGCGACAAGATAAAATAGTGAACATAATGAATGATACATAACGAGTTTGTAATTAATCTAAATGTAATAAAATCGTAGGGTGAGAGCCAAGAGTCCACCGGCAGCACGAACGCTCGACGCGACTCTACGGCTCTGCAGACTACTAATCTATTGGCAGCCACACATCGGGACTTCTTTTCTAACATTAGCTCTGATCTCAACGGCCTCGCAGCTTCTACTTCCAGCATGTTTAGCGACTTCTTCGGCTCGAAAGGTAAGAGTTGTATATAATTTCTTATTATTTTTGCACGCTATATAAATGAATGACATTTAAAAATCTATAATGTCACAGACAAATATGATCCGAAGCGCATGCGACGGACATGGCGCTTTGCTCAATGCGGGATATACTACAATGGGATAACATTTTTCAATCAGGCAAGCAGTCCAAGCCTACAGACGGACGCGCGAGTAGTAGCGCAAGTGGTGCAAACATGGCTGCGAGCGGCAGTGCTGGTGGCAGCGCGGGCACAGGTGGCGGTGCGCTGGCAGCCACTTTTGGCCCGTTCTCGCAGGGCGCGCGAGGGCTGGTGCAACGCTCGCCACTCATCAGGCATACACCGCCCGCTGCACAACCCGTCTTGCCTCACACACGCTCTTCGGCCAACACTGAGAACCAGGCATTCCTTAATGACGTTAGTATACTACTCACACCATATACGTAATATTTCACTTATTTCTCATTGTCAAGCAATTCACGTTCTTAGGCTGATTTTGCCATTATCAGGTGTGCCTATTCTTGCTCATAAACGTTATATTTGAATAGCGTGATTTGGTCATTTACGTTATAAAGAAGGCTAACAGCATTATACTAATGATCCTATCGTATGTTAGGGACGACATGAATTGGTGTATTTTTTCGGTTCTGACTTTACTGGATGTTAAATTCTTATTACTTATCATTACAAAAATCTCTTTCACCTTAAGAGTCAAATCCAACCTCGTATTTTTATCGCTTTATGATATTCGTCAGACATGGAGAAATAGGGTGGCGGAATTTCAATTAAATACAGTAACAAAATGACTTGAATAATATTTTTTTAACAGCTCGTCCAACACGTGTTAGAAGGCGAGGGTGTGGGTTGGCTGAAACTGAACAGACTCAAGAAACTGATGGAGGACGAATCCTACAGGAATATGGTCCTTAGCAAATTGAACAGGAACTTCAATAGAAAGTCTACGCCGAACGATAAAGTCGATGACGTGGTGAGTTACGTCTAAGTCAAAGTCAAAGTCAAAATCTTTTTATTCCGTAAAAATGGCTACATTTGTTTGGAATCGTCACAATTTTTTCTGGTGTGGTATGATATAGTTTCATGGAAGCAATCATTATACCTATATTTTTAAACATTAAAGTTTTTTAAGCTCTGAAATAAACGATGATTAGTATCGTTTATTTTAGAATTATAGCCGGCATAGAATTGCCCATGTCATGTGGGTACCGTAGAAGTCGGCTGAGGAACATACATTACCAGATGACGGGCAGCAACGTCAGCTCGTGCACTGCATCAAACTGCGATCACCAACCCGCCTGCCAAGCGTGGTGATTATGCCAACCCCCCAGATAAATATGGCAGACGCTATAAATACATGGCCCCTAGTCCCTGGCCATAGACCAGAAGGTTTTCTGCGGTTGATCTTGAGAAAGCCTTTGATAGGGTTGTGCGAAAGGAACTGTGGGATATATTGCCGAGATATGGGATTGACGGTTCACTGCTCCGTGCTGTGCAGTCCACTTACAAGGATTGCTCAGCATGTGTGCGGATAGATGGTGGCATGTCACCCTGGTTTGATGTCAAAATTGGTGTCAAACAGGGTTGCTATCTGCTAGGCTGTTTATCCTGTATCCGATAGTTGTCTGCAGAGAATAAGGTCAATGAATGTGGGATTGCGCATGGGTGACATAGTGGTAAACTGTCTGCTGTATGCAGACGATGCCGTGCTATTAGCAGATACACCATCTGAACTGCAAACACTGGTCACAACGATGAAAGACGAATGTATGGAGAAAGGCTTACTACTGAATGCGAAGAAAACAAAGATAATGGTATTTGAAAGAGCAGAATCCAGAACTAATGTAAGGATTACGATTGATGATGAAGTGGATGAGTTTGTATATCTTGGATGCGCTTTTAGCAGGTATGGAAGGTACACCGCAGATGTGGAAAGACGAGTGAGTGCTGGGAATAGTGTGAATGGAGCGTTGGGAAAACTTCTAGGCAGTAAAAACCTGAGCCAGAAGGCACAACTCGCTATACACAATGCAGTGTTGGTCCCAACGCTAACTTATGGAAGCGAGAGCTGGGTATGGCAGAAAGAGCATGAAAGTAGAATAAACGCGGTCGAAATGCGAGCGCTGCGCAAAATTGGTGGCGTAAGGCTTGTAGACCGTATTCGCAATGATGATGTTAGAAACAGAGTTGGTCTGAAAGAGAGCGTGTCGGTGTTAAAATAAGAAGAGGCATGCTCCGATGGTTCGGACATGTAGAAAGAATGCAAGATGAAAGAATGACGAAGCAGATATACAATGCAAAAGTGGAAGGATGTAGGAGCCGGGGAAGGCCAAGACTTACCTACCATGACCAAATTGGTCGTGTTCTATCAGAAGGTGATGTCAGGAGCCCTAGAAACCGGCGAGCGTGCATGAGAAGAGCAATGAATGTTAAAGAAGCGAGTGGATATGTAAGGATCGAGTCACGTGGCGCTGGTTCTCTCTGCCTACCCCGCAAGGGATTTGGCGTGAAGTTATAGGCTCCTAGTCCCCGATGGCCCCGCTATTCCGCAATACGGTAGTGGTCGCGGTAACGGCCGGACAGGGGGTGCGAATAAAATTGAGGACCAATATCCAACTTTGAGAGAGAGGCCTCTCGTCGAATCCAACTAGGATGGGCAGCGTTTGGGAAATTGCAAAAGATATCCTCGTCCAAAATACTTCAATGTCTCAAGACGAAAGTCTTCGACCAGTGCGTGTTGCCAGTGATAACTTACGGCACAGAAAAGTGGTCCCTTACTATGGGCCTCATACGAAAGCTCAAGGTTGCACAGCGTGCCATGGAGAGAGCCATGCTCGGAGTTTCTCTGCGGGATAGGCTGATAGGAAATGAGCACATCCGTAGCAGAACTAGAGTTACAGACGTAGCTCTAAGGATCAGCAAGCTGAAGTGGCAGTGGGCAGGCCATATAGCTCGGAGAACCGATGGCCATTGGGGCAGAAAGGATCTCGAATGGCGACCACCAACCGGAAAACGCAGCGTAGGACGGCCCCCACTCGATGAACTAACGATCTTGTGAAGATCGCAGGGAACCGTAGGATGCAAACTGCACAGGGCCGATCTCTGTGGAAGTCTAAGGGGTAGGCCTATGTTCAGCAGTGAACGTCTTTCGACTTATATGATAATAATGATGAATGTTATATATTTCTTGCCATCGATACGATGAGAGAATTTACCATATAATGCGAGTGTTTTGGTTTCAGTTCGTCAGCAAGCCAGTATGGAAAGGAATGTTGAAAGTGTTACAAGCGGCGGTGCACGGCCTAGAACATACGTACTCTAATTTTGGTCTGGGCGGCATGGCATCGGTATTCCAGCTGGCGGAGATGGCGCACACGCACTACTGGAGCAAGGAACTGGCGGGACTAGAGTCGGGTGGAGGCATGGCGGGATCGGCATTGCTCGATTATCGCCATGATCTTGAGACACCGTCCTCCTCACCGTCCTCCAGGAAGAGCTCGCAGACAGGTCGGTACTACCTATAGGGTCACAGCAACACTATCTACACACACTACTAAAGTAAGCGGCTAGCGGGGTTGGACACAAAATAAAACGTGGCGGTATTGACCCTACTCTACTTTCACCACGATCTCGAGATATATTCTTCTATAACCTACAGATGGTCTTATAACGGTGATAGTTACTCTCGGTACTCAATCATATATCTCGTGGAGCTGAAAGCAAAGTATGGTATGATGAGATCTGCATTGCTAGACTCCGGCCAGAGCACTGAATCACCTCACTTTTGCGCTTTTCTTAGAACATTTCCACCACGAGCAGACCCATGGTGGAAATGATCACTTCGTTACTGGATCAAGGAGTCGACGAGGCTAGAGCCAGCCGCATCGAACCGCTTATTCTCACACACAGGTACTGCAATGGTCGCGTACTGTGCGGTTCTATAGAAATTTTCTACCAAGAACTTTAGCGTAAAGTTGTTGTGTATTGAGTTGTGATCTGAACTCCCTGTCGAGGTTTCCCCTAGTGAGTGCAGCATAAGACACATCAAAAAATACTAGATACAAATATTCTCGGGCAAATTACACAGCGACATCTAGTCCTAGAATATGGGTAGGTACTAGACAACTGACATACAAATGTGATTTTTTTGGTAAATACGTGCTTATTACTTAGATAACTCCTAGACTAACAGACATGTTTATACACACAAATGTTTGACTTGTGCGAGAAGCGTACCCTTGATGCTAATGTAGCCATGGCTAACCATTCAACCAGCAGGCTTGTCAAAGGTGCCAAAAAAGGTGTGAAGACGT
This sequence comes from Pyralis farinalis, assembly GCA_947507595.1. Lineage (NCBI taxonomy): Eukaryota > Metazoa > Arthropoda > Insecta > Lepidoptera > Pyralidae > Pyralis > Pyralis farinalis. The sequence continues at coordinate 21,619,478 of OX382264.1, read as the reverse complement.
TTTTACATGGCACGTGTGATACCTCTGCCCTGCAAGTGTCCTTAGGCTATGGAGGTAGAGCTAGCATTAGTAACTCGTGGCAAACTCAAGCATTCAGGTATAGGAAGATCGATTCGAAAAATGTCTACTTGACCATTCACATCTATTATGCAAAACGCCCCATCCACGAAAAGTCTTTTGCACGTGGTGGCAAGAAAAAATATACCAGTCATCTACAAATTATGCTGATACTATATTTTCAGATGTACCGATAGTAAACTATCCCGACTTGGACTCGGCGGAGGCCCAGAGCACCACGGAGATGTTCAAGGACATGCTGAACCAGAAGAGAAATCTCCTCTTCAGCAAACTGACGTCGTTTGATTCCGATGTAAGTTGATAACATTAATTTACTGACGCTATCCATGTTATTTGATTGTCGTAATAATTATGTTGCATGGTGGAGGATTTGCATTGCCCTTGCCAAATATATGTCTGTTACTAATTTAACATTACCTGTACCTCTTGAGCATGACTTCGATTTCATTTGTGCAAAAATCTTATATTATATGTATTTCAAAATACTAAAAAAAAAACAATATTTAACATAACCTCAAAAGTAATAAAATTTGGAAAACATTTTTGCCATATTAAATTATTCATTTGATCGCTGTTGTATTTCGCATTTCCATATTTTTTACTGATTAAACATGCCGCTTTGATTTCATATATGTACTACTAACTATTATTAATATCACAGGTATGGTGAATAAATATTGAAATCACTGCGTTGACCCTTTATCAGCTCAGAATGAAATATTATCTCTCATTTTTTTGCGCTTGAATCGTTGTAGTTATTTCTAAAAATAAAACTTTATTAAGTATCTCACCAAATACCAACCTTATTATCTGAACGAATTACTTATATTTTATTATATTTTTTTATTATTAATGTATACCTACACTATATTCATGCGCGGTAATTGAAGTAAATAAGTAAATGATATAATATGTAGAATAATACCTACTATTTTTAAGTGGTAAGCGTAAATTAGACAAGTGTAACTGTTAGTTGACACGTGGATGTGATGAGCTTCATATAACTTTGCTCAAAACATACATGAAGGTATAATAAAACATTTAGGGATATAATTACCTGTTTAAATAATCAGTCATAGGCACCTGTTTACCGAATTAACTCCGCCCTTATAGAAACACTATGTATAGATACATAATTAAGGGGCGCAAATTAGATACGCCGTCTGTACTTTACCTTTAAAATAAAACATTTTTAATGATTCATTATTAGTTGTCATTTAATTGCGATGAATATTCTTATATACTTGTCATTCTTCTAATAGAAAGTCCTACCTATCTGCCACTAAAGAAGTTTTATATACAAAGTGAGCGATAGATGAGCATTAGAGATCAGGAGCGCTCGCAAAAAATAGGTAGGTAAAGGTGCACACGTGTCACTTACTGTTTGGACGAGGTTATGTGAAGCAAGCATTACGCGTGTGGTTTGTGTGCGCGGCAGGCGGCGCCGTCGTCAGACTGCTCGGGCGACGAGAGCGGCTCGATCACCACCAACCGAGCCAATCTCTTCGACCACCGCGCCTCCTTTAAGTCCAACCTCTCTGACACTGACGTCATGTTCCTCAATGTAAGTCCTAGTGCGTGTTGTGTGTAGCTTGCCCCGATATATATACCAGAAAGGCATAGCTGAACTCGATATATTTACAGGTAAATTGCCTTTTAGTCAAAAGTTAATTTACATTAATAACGTACACTTGTTAAGGAGTTATATCATCCACATCTTGTGTTATCTTGGAATAAATACCGGGAACACTGTTGTCTTTATGGTCTATAGACGGGCTTATGTAGTTTTTGTCTGCTTTCGTGATTTGACAAATAGCCACTAGGTATTGGAATAGGTTTCAGTCAAAAATTCTCATCGGAGGCTACTTGTCTCAGTTGTAGTTTTGCATGGCAAAAGTATTTAATATTGTAGACCGGCTATCTATTGAGTATAATTGCACAGCTGGCGTCGTGAATATGTGTTTTAACCTACGGAAAGTTCAAGGCGAAGCCAGCCGTGTAAAAAAATCGGGTTTAGGTATTTACAGAACTACCCTCAAAGACGCGATCCATTCCGTCAAATAGTATACTGAGCGGTTAGAAGCCGACATAATTACACAGATAAGACAAATTTTTGACTTCGATGTCTATTTGTGTTGATGTGAATTTTTGGAAAATAACACTGCAACTTCTCAGGAGGTTACTGCTGCACTCACTCACTCGCAGGAAGACTGCAACCCTTTAGTGCAGTTTTTTGTTTAGTAGTCTAAAAAACTGCACTGCACGAAGTACTACTAAGTACTTCCTCGGACAGGCTATTTTGCACCCTACTTATCTTAGGTTAGGTTAGTAGCGATTGTCAAGCACCGACAGCTGTGCCCTCTTAGCACGAAGGCACTCTAGACGATTAAACTCATCCATAAACACAACCTATTGTGTCACTACCGAGCTCCTCAAAATATAATCTAACATAACATTAGTATGCCTTTTTCTTTTACAAAATACAATTAAAATATAATGTTCGCACTTTGAGATTGTTCAAAATCACCTAATAGATGCGGAGTTGTCGTTTAACAAGACAGTGCATCGCCAACTATCGAGATACATTTCTCGACAAATATCAATACAAACTTCAGGCACCCTTTTAAATTACAGTGCCCACCAGATCATCGCGCAAAAATGCAGTCGAAGTCCTCTATATCCATGAACATGAGATGCAGAGGCGTGTTCTTGGTCCTGTGTTTCTCCATAGGAATTTCTAAGAATCGACAATCTTAGGTCAGAAAAAGCATCCACGATCCCACGACCAGGGCTGAAACCATACGGAAACTTCAAAAGAGTGCACTCCTACCGAATCCGGGATCTATTATTATATCTATATATTCATTTGAATATCTTCATGGTGTGAGACGGAACCTAAATACCAGAATAATTGCCATACATCTGGACTGCTCCCTTTCTTTTGAAAACTCACTCACCATTGGTCGATGCGATGTTTACGATGAGGTGTATGTGATGCTCTTCCAGGCTTCTATGGGGAATCTGTGAGCTTTAACTGTTTTCCGATTCTTAATGCGACGGACAACCAATTGAACTTCTTCAGACGTTATCAGTGGCACTAATCCTTGAGGTCCGGTGGCTGCACATTTTTATGCTGCTTATGCAGCAGCTCGTGCAAATACAAGCGCCATGACACTTTTATCAAAACTTTGACACGTCGTGGTCTTCAGGAGATCTCGATGCTTGCATCTTTTTCAAGAGGGTTGTCTTTACCCTAATCTTCCTTAGGACTGTATCAACTACATTTTGTTGTCACTTGTCGCTGAGGGATGAGGTGAACTCTTGAAACTTAATTCATGGAGCCACCATCTCCTGATCCGACGTTTTCAGTCCATAGCAAGCATACGATTTACTGCAGTGAGACTGGCGCCGGATATGACCAGCGATGTGACTTTAACACTACGTCGGACAACAATACGGGTTGCTATCCGACGTAGCATTAAAAATCATCGCCTCATATAAATGTCATGTAAAGGTCTATCATCGCTAGTAATACTAAACTAAGTATCTACCCAACTACCGTTAGAGAGACTTTAGCTATACTAATAACTCTTGTCTGCCACTAAAGTTCGTTACGTTATCAACATCTAGTACTGTTTATGTTGTAATTTTCTCAAACTTGAATATATTGAGAGAGGGTACATATGGGATACAGCATATTAATGTATTCGTACCTTTAGAATAAGTATGTATCCTCATTTATAGGAATACGTGAGTAAAATAACAGATGAAGTAAATTAAAATATAGCAAGTATACGGAAATTATAAGCACCAAACATCACGTTGGGATGTCCAAATCAATATCCCTTTGTTATAGTAATATTTTTTTGTTGTGTTAAATATATATATATATATAGTACATTTATTATATATATTAACACTAGTCTTATTCCAAACCTGCAACAGTACACATAAACAATAAAGTTGTAATATAATATGTTTATGTAAATAGTTATTAAGTTACGTATATACCACTATAAAGAGAAAAGTATAAAAAATTAAAATAATAAGGACATTAACATTTGAGGGTATCTCACATGCCTCACATGCCATGCCTAGGAGAACATGACTTGATCAGCGATGGTCAGTACTTTTTCCGACACGATCGAATGTCGTGTGGTCTTCTAGTGTATCTTAGGTATCGTAGTCCTTTAGCGTTGAGAGTCAAGGTGAATTTGGCTGTCGGCCTAGAGACGGCGTTTCATCGGTTTTGTCATAGAACTCTACATTAGAAGATGTCATGGTACAAATGACTTGTCACCTTGTTATCCAACAGATACATAAAAGTAGTTTTGTTGTTAATACTTGATAATACATGCGTAATCCGTTAATAAAGAACCAGTCTCTTAAAGTACTAGGACCTGGTTCGAACCAGCACATGCCCGGACCAGGGCATGTACCACTTAATTCGTGTTTTCAGATTTACGTTTAGGATTTCTACATATTTGTAATTATGACTTCCTCGGCATTGACGGAAAAAATCGGCATATCCAAGAAATTATATTTTGGAAGAATTTTGACCTAAGAAAGATCTGGTTTTACGGAAGTCTCTTCATGTCAAAATCTTCGCCAAATCCTTAGGCTTAGGTAGCAGATCCCGCCAATCCTAGGGAAAGGATTTCGCTAACGCCAGCTAGTGAGAAGGTTAATATTATGTGGCCAATTGATGGCATTCATTTACTTATTACACAGGCCGTGCAGTCGATCACTTGTGAACGAAAGCCGCGATAAACTAATGTCTGAAATTGAGGATACTTTAACGAAAGTATTCGATTAGAAACTAGGTTAAATTCAACACATAACGAGATATGCGCGTTTACCGCCTGTATAGAACGGATGGGGTTTAGAAAATCCAACACACCCTTGCAATCATCAAGGGCATTCTTGAGATTTCCAACGAGGTTAAGTTCCGAAAGGAAGGAGAAGGAAGGAATAAGCTGGAAACTCGGTGTTCTCAACAGATCGAAACAGTACAACAACTCGAGGCAACGACTTATGTTGTACAAGTGTTAAGTCAGATCGCAATATCCACGTGCGCAATTTGACTTGAGACACTATAGGAAGTCACCTTTTACCATGACATTTACATGATGCGATGATTTTAATGCTATATCTGGCAGCAAACAAGCAATACGGTACGTTTGTTTTCCGTTAAAAATCTCATTTCATAACCAAACAAATTATTCAATCCAACTGAATTTTGATGCTATTCTTATTGTTTTACGTCTTATTTCGATAAGACTTCGAATTCTATAAAAGGTTATCTGTATCTTAGAGCAGTGTGATCTGCGACCACGTTGGGATCTAAATAGATACTGTTTAAACTATAAAACTACTTGAATAAATGGGTGGTATAATGGTAATTAGTAACTTTCTTGTTTAAATTATTCAAATTAGTTAAACCGTTAATATGCGTAAACATATAGGTACATACAAAAATACGTGCCGAACATAGCCCATTTCACCTTTTTTGAAGTCGGTATTCCCTGTGAATGTAATCGTACCAAAGAACAATGGCGAACATCCATACATGGTTTTACCTGAAGCGTCCCTAAATGGAAAAATCTAAATAAATATAACGTCAGTTCCACAAACTCACACCACAAAGAATTCTTATCGGAGTAGGCCAGGATTATGAGTTATTTCATTTTGAATTTTTACAGGTTATGTCACAGAATAAGTAATAATACTTCGTAGTTTATGTCTATACTGTGTTTGTAGTTATACCAGTCAAACTGTGGTATTTATGTCATCTTCGGTCGATAAAATAGAGGTTCCAAATTTAATTTGTAAAATCTTATTAAAGTATTTGATTTGCATTACTTAGTTATTTTGAAAGTTAGCTACCATCTATTATACCAGTCTAGAACGACTTCTCACCTACTCACAGACAAATTGGTAACAGGGATCTTTTATCACCTATACATATAACGTAGGAGGGGGAGAAACATACCGCCCACCTGTTGTAAAGTGATTACCATAGTCCATTTTATTGCTTACAATACCGGAAGTATCGCTCGTAGAGTTTCTAGACGTAAATTATGTAATTTTGAGACGGTACGTTGTGCGGTGAGCGGATGAGCGTTGTCGTGAACAAAGAGTGAACAAGTCCCGGTGGTTCGACGGGTTACCGCTCCTGCTACCAACACAGCAACTCCATAGGAGCTTACTGGCAACATTACTCGCTCGCAGAGCATAACCAACTTCCAGGGAATTGGTTTTTCCCCGCGGTTTTATTTTGTGAGGTGGAGGTACTTCCCCATTAGGGCTACTTTGATGCACCTTACCTTTCTTAAGAACACATATACACACAGACATTTTTTACAAGTAATACATTTATCTATTCGCACCTGTCTTTGTAATATTTTAATGCACAAATACAGAACTAAATAAAATAAATATGTTCAATGCACAATAGCTTGCCCTGTGTGGCAATCGAATTGACGAGCCTTGGTGTCAAAGTAGCATTGCTAACCACTCCGCCACTGGAATCGATGCAAAATGCACAAAACCGTCCGTTATGAAAGTTAAAATAACGTTCAATCTCTTTGTTGTTAGAAGTTGTATTTCATACATGTTCATCGGGCGAAGTAGAAGACTTCACGTCAGGCGTCAGGCAAAGACCATCTCGCTCGCTACGTAGAGGCTACATAGCAGTTTGTATGTGTAGGGCGGACGCGGCGGGGCCGCGAGTGCGCCGGGCAAGCCGCGCGCGGCCAGCGTGTTCTCTTCCAAGTCGTCCGTGAGCTACAGGCGGCCGGTGGGCGTGCCCGCCACCTCGCCGCTCACTTCGCCGGACACCGCGCGCACTTATCTCTACCAAGGGCTTATTGGTAACATTCAACACTTTACAACGTAATAAAATATACTCTACCTATTAAACCTAATATAAAATGGTTGTTTGCAATTAACCGTAGTAGGTACGAACATAAAAACTGTTTTCCTTTTTTTTAACATAAAATATACATTTCATCCAAATTCGTACGATTTACGCGTGCGTAGTTGAGTATAAATAACCAAACATAATAAACTTTTAAATCTATATACATAAATAATGTAAACTAATAAACTATCTACTACTAATAAACATCATTGCCCAATCCGCTGGATCTTCAAACTTAACATTTTCCATAAATCGATCGCGTCGTAGGCTACCACTAGGAACGAATTTCCGAAAATGTCCACTATACCTACATAGCGCCAAGTTGCAAACAACATGTAAGGGGACCAATGGGCACCTGAATTGGTGACGAATCTACAATTTGTATTCCGGGGTACGAGTTTCAGGGGTCCAGTGGGTCATGAGCCGTAGTAAGGGGATTAGGGTAGGGGTAATGTTCATGGAATTTTATGGTACTTTTTTCAAATCTCGGACTAATGTTTTGTCAGCAAGTGCCAGTATAGTAGAATAGTTCCGATAAATAAATTGAATAATGAAGGAGTATTTAGTTATTATGGCTGGAAAGTTAAACGAATAAACACTGAGAAATATTATACATAAGACATTTTATATTTACAACTTGTAAGCGCATTACTTAAATTTTGTTAATTTGCACTACAGGTAAAGAAAGATCGAATTTATGGGACCAAATGCAATTCTGGGAAGACGCCTTTCTCGATGCCGTGAGCCAGGAACGTGACATGATTGGTATGGACCAGGGCGCCAATGAGATGATGGAGAGGTACAAATGTTTGAGCGAGACGGAACGGAAACGTCTCGAACACGAAGAAGATAGACTGCTGTCCACTGCCCTTTATAATTTAACGGCTGCACTAGTGTTATTCGGAGTAGACGCCGACATTGTTCGGAATAAAGTGCGGCGTCTGCTTGCAAAAAGCCATATCGGACTTGTATATAGTCAAGAAGTCAATCATTTATTGGACGACGTACATACTTTGGTGAGTGTTACTGATACAAAAATAGAATTCACATAAACAAAAACTGTAGTTTTACAAACGTTAGTCGTCATCGTTTATAATCTCTTTCCTAGTTAAGATTGCGATTCTTGTTTCTCTAGTAAATACTTGATAAATTGGTAGGCACTTAAGTTATCAAAGTACGTCATACGCGTGAGTACAATTCCGGATATGGATAGCCTAGCATCCTGGCCGTGTTGTACGTATTGACCGACGATTTGATATTGACCGGCTCCTTAAGATACTAGAAAGGAGTAACTAATTTACTGGCATATGTTATCGCTAAATTTATGGTCGCAACATTCCGTAATATTGTTTATTCCCTACTATCTACGTATCCCCTTGATGACTGCCGATCGCAAAATTATAGTAACGCGCTAAACATTACTATTAGGTCGTTACTTATGAATTTGGCGTTTTAAGTAGGAAAAAAAATCATTTTTTTAATGAACGGTTTAAGTATATAATAAAAAAAGTCGAATTATTGCCCATTTAAACGGCAAGCTAAAATTCTGCGTACAAGAATCTATGTATATCCATATCCGATTTCAAATTAGTTGAAATAAGGCCTGGTGCGTAATGGGGGTGACGGAGAGTTTCTAGACGTACTCGTAAATTATGTAATTTTGAGACGGTACGTTGCGCGGTGAGCGGATGAGCGTTGTCGTGAAGAAAGAGTGAACAAGAGCAATTGTTAAGTCCCGATGGTTCGACAGCGACCTTGTAATAATGGCATGAGGGCCTTTAGAGAATAAGAATAACGCTTGAAGCAATTTTTACAGGGCTGACGGCCCTGTAAAAATTGCACCAGTGATATTAAAATGTCTTTAGCTATATTAATTGCTTAATAATATACAAGCCGTAGGTACCCTTGTTTACAATCTTTCATAGGTTAAGTAACCACTTGACATCAGATGAACCATATGCTTGTATGCCTCCCAAAGCTGTATAAAAATATGTCTTCCTTGTACAAGTAATTCTGTTCTGCCGGGTTAACTTACATTATTATAAAGATATCACTAGACGCATGTGTGATGGGTATTTGAGACAATTTCGCGTATCCTTACGATACCAATACCTCAATGCTCGAAAGTCAAAGGCATTGTTAACCAGTGCCTTCTACGACATAGCGATATAGATCTACACTGTTATGGGAGACGTCACGTCGAAAGACAAATAGCCAGCGATAGAGAGAGCGATGCTTCAGGGTTCGCTGAGGGACAAAATCCGAATCGAGAAATTGTATATAGAATAAATTTGCCAGCAATAAGCAAGCAATAAACCGGTCATATCTGCCGAGTCAAGTGCGGAAGAAAATCACCCAAGAGTGAAGGCCTCGTGGTAGGCACTAAACGTGTTATGTTATATTATCCTTACGATACCAATACCTCAATGCTCGAAAGTCAAAGGCATTGTTAACCAGTGCCTTCTACGACATAGCGATATAGATCTACACTGTTATGGGAGACGTCACGTCGAAAGACAAATAGCCAGCGATAGAGAGAGCGATGCTTCAGGGTTCGCTGAGGGACAAAATCCGAATCGAGAAATTGTATATAGAATAAATTTGCCAGCAATAAGCAAGCAATAAACCGGTCATATCTGCCGAGTCAAGTGCGGAAGAAAATCACCCAAGAGTGAAGGCCTCGTGGTGGGCACTAAACGTGTTATGTATATGAAAACTACATATTACTTTCTGATTCAGTTTTTAATTTTTATGGGACTAATAGAATCTTAAAATGAGTAGAATTTACTCAATGGTAGGGGTAGGTGGGTTGATCCGAAATAGGTTATATTTGTACTATTATATATTTTTTTGTTTAACAGCATGGGAACGACATCGAACTGAAACCATTGGGGTCGCGTTTGCTACGACGCGCCTCTTTCACGGTGCACGAGGGCGATGCTGCTGGCGAGCTGCGCTTCATGGAAGTACGCGACGACGGACTCGTGCTGCGCTCGACGCAAGGTCTCAACATGATAATTATATTAAATAATATAGTATCGTATATGGTAGTAATTTAATGTATCGTGTATATTTTTTATTACATCTGCAATCAGCGCATTCACTTTTAGCAGATGTGTTGCATGCTTCTCACATTCAGAGTGTGTTCTCCAGCGAGAACAACTCATATTCAATCGTGTATATTTAAGCGAGCATTTTTGAATCAAATTTTGTAATTAGATAAGGAAATGTTATTTACAAAAGTACGACAGGACAAATATAAATTTATGAAACTAAATACAGATTTTTTGCACAAGCGCATTTTGGCATTCCATACAAATGTATGCAAACTTGCTCGTGTATTTTAGCCCTATTTAACGAGCACCGTTCTTTTATTTAAAAGCACACATAAAGCGCATTTTTAATTGCGCTACTCGCCTTGGCAAGTCCTGATTTGCGAAACAGCGTCTAGACATGCTGATGTACCGGTACGCACAAGCCACGGGTACGATGAACAAATTGCGACTGCTTGCGGCCCAGCTCATAAAAAATGACAGGCATGCATCGATCGTTGTAGCAGTGCAGTTGTTGGAGTGTCGATCTTGCTCGATTGTTTCATAGGAGATAAAAAAAATGATTTTGTTTGAAATAATTTTAAATGTGTGGTACACCAAATGTATTTATTATCATAATCAGCGTAATACTATTCTCCACAGCAACCCTGGCATAATCATTCAACTACATCTGACATATATTCCACAAATTAATAATTATTATAATAAATATTTTCAGGTACAATTGTGGAGAGGTGGTGGTATGAGAGACTAGTGAATATGACATACAGTCCGAAAATACGAGTATTGTGCCTTTGGAGGAAGAATGGTGGTCAGACGCAACTACACAAATATTATACTAAGAAGGTACTGTGTTTACTGACTAAATCATATACCTATTTTGTTATAACAAGGCTGGTAATTTGTGAAGTCATAAGCAAAATGTAAAACATCAATTTCTTTGTTAATTGCTTAATACTATAAAATTTATGAATGTTACAGTGCAAAGCGTTATACTACTGCATCAAGGAGGCTATGGAGAAAAGTGGGCGACGACAGGATGCGGCGGAGTTGGGTGGCGAGTTCCCAATACAGGACTGCGCCACCGGCGAAGGCGGTCTCATACAGGTAATGTGAAGACATCCAATGAATAGTGGATGATAACGCTAGGTGAGGGCTGACTCATACAGACAACGTGCATGTATGGAATGGTATGGATGAAATTGTAGGTAAACGTGGCTTCATGTAGAGAGCGTGTAGGCATCCAACGACTTGTGGATGAGAGTGATACGTGAAGACAGCCCAATGGATGACAACATGCGGACTACATTTATCCACTGCCCTCTCGCAGTGGATAAATGTAATAAGTAAAGATGGCCTCACGGAGAAACGTTCAGATGTCAAGCTGGCATGAGACGATAGCGTTGGTGGACAAAGGCGGACTCATGCAGGTAATGTGAAGACAGGCAATGGGTGGAAAGCCACCTTCATCTACTCGTCGAGCACCCTGCTCATTAACAACTGAAAGTCTGGCGAATGAAAAATAGGGTGAATCGAAGCAGCCCTACGTCACAGAAAGTTGCAGCCAAATAACTGTTTTGAGGATTATCATGTGAGTGTGTGAGGCTATAATAACCACTTTGCATCAGGTGTGCCGTATGCCTGTTTTCCTCCCGACGAAGTATAAAAAAATTGGATAAGAGTAGTATGCAAGGGAACCTTGTGCACGGAACGTGCAGACGTCAAGCAGGCTATTAGTCGAGACTGGTCTAATATAACACAGGTACTTGGGATGAGATGTGAAATGGAGAATATATTACGGCGACTACATGGGTAATACATGGATGTCATGTCCGAATATTCTGGCAATTACCTATTTTTTATGTCTATCTTGCAAGAGTTATTATCTACTAAAATTACATATTTTATATTTAAACATGATGAATAACATATTTACATTTAATGTTACTAACTTTCATTTTGAAGGTGTGCATGGAAGGCGTCGGTCTTCTGTTTCACCACAGCAAGGTATGTCCCCATGCTTTTACTGTTCTTAATTTTTTGTCAGCTTATTTATGTTATTGTACAATGGCATACCAAAACACACTACTTATAGGTACTTACCTCTTTACATTAAGATTTCAAATAAGTACTTATTATGAAGTTGTGAACTTTGGTATAGCCATTGTGTCATTTATCTATCAGGTAAGGTGTCTGTCAGTGTCCTCGCTTGTATGATAATCTCGATTTGGTCGAGCGACACGTGTAGAGTGACGTACGCCGTTACCAAGTACGCCAGTCTACTGCGGGCAGTGTCCCGCGCCGGGCAATGCTTCATTGTCTCAATATTGTGACGGTGCCGTTAGCGTGTTGTTAAATATTAACAAAGCTTCCTCATCCAACGAAGACAACGGTACTGATATGAACACATTCAGAGGAAACAATCCATAACTAGCAGTTCTGAACTCACTTCTGCTGCACCCAACGCAGCATGAGTCTTGTAACAATCCCCAGTTAATTAGATTCATAACTAGTTGGTCTAAAAAGGGAGTTATTTACTTATACTTAAAGTACTCGGATGCAAGGACCACTCAAACTTTCCTATTTCGATATCTCTTCACAATTATCTTATTACATATTTCGTATATACATGTCTCTATTCGTTTTATTTCGTTTGTTATATCGTATTCCAACGATTTTGCTATTTCGAATTATTTTAATTACAAAGTATAGCTTATTAATACGTCGATCTACGATCCAGTATTTTTGAATATCTTTCTATTACTAATTCGATGTAATAGCTTAGATTTTTTTTAAATTTTAAGGTAACCGTTGTCCATCTGATTTACGTATACCTACTCCATACAATTTGTGCATGTGCTATTTGTCTGCAATACCCGTAATCGCTGGAGTGCGTGGCGCCCAAGTCGGAGCACCGCTCCGCTAGGAACTTTTGAGATGGTCCTTGGCACGCGCTCGGCCGCCCTCAACTAATCTCTTCTTTTTGTCTGTTCTACTCTTTCTGGACACGCCGAACCCGCTGCGCTAAAGGATTTCGAGGTACACAGTGGTTCATTCACTAGTAATGGCGACCTTTACGACCTTTATCATCTCTGGCACGGTCACCGCGAGACACGCTGTTAGCGATGATCGTTCGAGGTCGTAGGGCTTTACTTGTAGTTTTGAGGCTTACCGATTGTTTTTAGCCGTTGTTAGCGTTGTATTAGTTCTCCCGAGTGCGGCGAGCGCCGAAGCGCGCGGTCGTGCATGCACATAGACGCCCTTTGTTTATTATCTGTTTATATTATCGCACCCGACAGCTTGCATTCGTTATGGTGGATCGTCCGGCGAGCGGTCTCGATATTTCGCTCTCGCACATTGTGCCGAGATTTATTTCGTATGTCCCTTGTCACCTGGAACCCGAGTGAGTGTCACGTGAGCAATATAGCTTGAACGGACGCGAGACTAGAGGTCAGTCGTAGAGCATTTGCCATCTCACAAGTTCTGGTGCGGCCCTGGGCAAGTCGCGCACGCCCGCCCCCGCACCCACACCACCGCACCGGCCAGCCGCCTCGCGCTGCACCTCCCGCTCCTTTCCCGCCCGTCGCCTCTCGCCTCGCCGCCCTACACATTACTCAACTACAGAAATTCAATGTCGGTCAAACCATGGTCTAAAGTAAACAATATATTATTCCGCCACCTATATTGGTGCGCGTGTTGAATTTTTGTCGTTGTTTGGTGTGCGATTACTGATAGATGTATAATCGACATATCTAATTGCCGATTAGATATCTTTACACCAAAACGGTAGTTCCGCTTTAGTATTATTAAGTGTAATTATAATTTAATTTACTTACTAAAATAGCCTCGCATCGCTACTAAGTATAATATCGCATGAATGCATGAAGTAGGTATGTGTATTGTATATAAATATAATTAAGCTCACTTAACGCTTAAGGTGATTAATCACGGGAAACTAACACCGCTTTCGAAAAAGAAGGTATTAAAATGCAAATGTGACTAGTCAAACATCTAGTTTATCACATAAACAATATATTATTTTTACATGAATTCACACATTTAAATAGATAATAAGCCATTTTTTTCGATGGTAAGCTTAGTTTCGCGTTAAAATAATACCTACTATTGCATGCATACCCGTAGTTGTTGTATATACGTTGTGTGATCCGCTTTAATATTATGTGTATGTATATGATGTAGTGTTTATTCTCACGATATAGATTATAAAAAATATATGAAAGTAATTATATAAACATAATATGTATAGCCAGGCGTAGGTATAAGTACTACCTAAAATGTAACAATATCCAAATTCAAATAATTTATTTGCATAAAAATAGGGTACAATAATGCAGATGGAATATACAGGGGTAAATCTCCTATTTAGCTATGTAAAATAAATAGCATGCAAATATTTTTGTTCGTCTCTAGACTTAATTCATATATCAATTAAAATTTAAAAATTCTTCAACCGAGTAAAATGTTCTCTCCAGAAGCCATTTACGAAACAGTATTTTAAATTTATTAAATGGTAGCTCTGTTAAGGCGTCAGGTATTTTGTTAAAAATTGTTATACACATCATATCGCAATTTGTTTGATATTTTGTAGTTTTGGGAACAATATTAGAGTCGATTTTCTTGGCGCATCTTACTTTTCTTCGTGTCCGATCTTTAACGTTTAGAAACTTATGTTTATTTTTCATGACAAATTTAGCTATCTCTAATATATAGAGACAGGGGAATGGCAATATATTTAGACTTCGGAAATAAGGCCTACATGAAGTACGTGGTGTAATGTTGCAAATGGCTCGTACACATCTCTTTTGTGCGAGAAATACTCTTTGAGTGTCGACGCCGTTTCCCCAGATCAAAAGTCCATATCTAATTATGGATTCTACATAAGCAAAGTAGGCTGTAATAGCAGTTTTTTTGCTAGCTATTTTATTTAACTTATAGAGTGCATAAGGGAACCTATTTATTTTTGAACACACTTTCTCCAAGTGCCCTTTCCAATTTAGTTTTGGGTCAATAGTTAGCCCTAGGAATTCAACACTCGTAGCATTCTGTAGAACTTGTCCTTTTAAATTTATATTGTCAAACACTACTAATCTAATACAATACAAACAATACTAACTGATCCGCCCTGGTTTTGCACGTTCGTACGTGTGCCTGTTTGTTATCACCACTGAAAGGGAAAAATAAATAAGTAGTTTTTTTAGTTTAAAATAGTTGTTTTATTGGTATGTTAAAAATACTAAAGCATGAGATATATTGATATAAAGTTTATAAATACATGTTTACGATTCCTGCAAGGTCTTGTTTATTATTTTCCGATTTAAGTCTAACCTTAACTTAAGCCCTAGCCGGTCGGGCTCCGTGCCGAATATTAGAACTCGACCGTTATTTGTGTATATTCTAATAGAGCTTGGCGGGCTAGAGCTTAACGATAAAATGTGAGAAAAATCGGCCAAGTGCGAGTCTGTGAAAATTTCAACTGTCTAACTATCACGGTTCATGAGATACAGCCTGGTGACAGACGGACGGACAGTGGAGTCTCAGTAATAGTAGCCGTAGCCACAGTTCTGTTCATCAAGTATTTGTAGCTTGACAATCGAAACCGAGCATCTGTCATACTCCCGACTTTTTTGCCGAAATTCGGCATACTGTGTAAACGATGAGATCTCTCTCGTTTATGCATTTACCCAAAGTATGTTAATAGTTTGTCCTGAAGGTTCCAGGTCCAGGACCCACACACCGGGTATGCCGCCGGGAGTGTATGAACTCGCCATTATACGGCATTTGAATTTAGTTATTATCGCAATATAGCAATACCTTTAACGCAAATGTCACTTGTAAACGAACTTTTTTTATTTATTTATTCAAACAATATTTTAAAGAGAGGTAGGGCGCATCAAAGCAGCCCGTCTGGGAAAGTGCCTCTACCTCACAGAATACCGCTGCCAAATAACAACTCCTTAGAGGGTTGTCGTGTTCCTGCGTGTGAGTGAGGTCACCAGCTCCCAAGGAGTTGCTGTGTAAGCAGCAGAGGAGGCATCGCGCGAGTGATACTTAATATATCGCAAGTGTTAATAGGCTACGGTACCCGCTTTACATAAGGTGGGCCATATGCTTGTATGCATCCCGACGTAGTGTAAAAAAAAATCTTTCCGAATCGTTGACTTTAAAAGAGGCTTTGAATTAAACAATTTTTAACGGAAGTATCGCGTGTTTTGTTTATTTTGTTGAACCTGACGTTTCGAATGCTTTGCAGCATCCGTGGTCGCAGGCTTTTACTTTGCACTTTTCTACCTAAAGTTAAAGTTGATATTAAACCGGCATAATTAAAATTGTTCTATTTATAGTTCTTCTACTAAATTCGCCATCAGAACGTGATTACAAAGTCCGTAGTTGTCAAAGGCACATGTGACGACAGCTCGAGCAAATTAAAGCGAACTTCATTACAATTTAACATTTGCGTTTCCAAATACTTTGCCTTTTTTTTATAATATGTCGGTCTCCCAGTAGACTCCTTTGGGAATTTAGATTAAAGAAAAACGACAATAAATATCAGTGTCGTGTGCCGGTTCAGGATTCTCCGAAACGTAACACCCGTGCATATTTTTGAGTGGAGGATATGGCCTGCAATTCCTCCTCAACCAATAACTAAGATCAACGCCCCTATCTTCGTAAATTTGTCATTGTCGCCATGACAGTAGGTACTATCTTCTTCCAGATTATCTCATTTACGGGCAATCTAAAATAAATTACTGTATTTTATTTTAGGTGGGCGTAAATGCCTATTCATTTACGCCCATCTAAAATCAAATACAATAGCAAAGTTAATAAAAATAAGTATAAGAAAACTTTAATACGCTACTCTCTTGACCAAAATAATACAATGGGTATTTGTTCCTACCCTCACAATAATAGGACAGAAGAAGATGCTATGCATTTATCCAAAATTATTATCGGTTTTCACCAGGCCAGTTTTCTCGATGCTCACGAAAATATCTCGCCAAAATAGAAATTCCGGCGACTTCAAAAAAAATATTCTAAGTATCAAAAAAATACCTAATAATAAAAAAAATCGGCCAAGTGCGAGTGGGACTCGCGCACGAAGGGTTCCGTACCATTATCTATAAAAAATGCAAAAAAAATCACGTTTATTGTATGGGAGCCCCCTTAAATATTTATTTTATTATATTTTTTAGTATGTGTTGTTATAGCGGCAATAGAAATACATCATCTGTGAAAATTTCAACTGTCTAATTATCACGGTTCATGAGATACAGCCTGGTGACAGACGGACGGACGGACGGACAGCGGAGCCTCAGTAATAGGGTTCCGTTTTACCCTTTGGGTACGGAACCCTAAAAATTAAAGAAGGATCTATCCCAACTTTATTTTTCTCTTTCGGCGGGGTTGACACAAAGATTGGACAAACACTGGCAAACAATTACTAGGTATGGTATTTTTTATCCCATTCTACAGTACTGGCATGGCATGATACATGAGTTGGTTCCCTTTTCTACAAGTACATACTCTGTTTAAAAAAGTATGAGTAAATCCTAAGTAATTTTTAAAAACAATAAATTAATTAATCCTCAGATTACAGGTGCAATGGTTAATCCCTAGATTATCTAAAAGTTATTTACTAGTTCATGGACATTTCATGCGTGCCAGCTGATACTTGACCCTTCATATATAAAACGGAGAAATATATACCTATACGAATATAATACAAGACTTTTTAAAGTAGGTAAAAAACAATGTCTAACGCATTATGTAATTATATAAAGAAAAAGAAATAATTTGCTATCGATAAATTAAAAGTTATTATAATTCCCCCAAAAACAATTCGAAAAATATTCGCAAGTTTATGTTGTGACGGAGCCCCTCTCTTCACTTTGCATGTCAAGATACGAAGTGCTGAAATCGCTAGATCGATAAGGGAGGAGAGGACCGATTATATAAGGCATGCACGATCGTCTGACCTCAACCACATTGATTGTTTTCTGTGGGGTTATTTTTAAGGAATTGTCTACCATAGATTTGAGGCTAAAGTATGAAATGAAAAATAAATAAAAGTTGGCAATATGGCGCAAATGAAAAACAACAGCCATCCTTGTACAAAAATTACCAATCTCGAAAAGCAATTTGAATGCCCTTTAGAAAAAAACTTCAATTAAGTCTTAGACAACAATATTTTTTCTGTACTAATTACTTTAGCACATACATAGGTAAATAGGTACACTTTAACAATCCATTTAATTACCTTTTATCATGTGAACAGAATTAAATAAAATACTTAAGTTATTGTCTACATGTCGCTGGCTAGTGCATATGTAACTTATGTATTTACATCTGTAAATAATATGGTACTTGTCAGGTCAATAATATTTATCTCGTTTTAGGCACAAAATATGCCCTTATATATTAAGACATATTTTGAACTTGTAATCGTTTTGGTTCTACATTATTAAAGTGAAAAATTTGTATGTTTCAGTTCTTTGTGCGGCTCGATCACATTCGAAAATGCTTCACACAGAACGGCGGTATCTTCGTTTTAGAAGAATTTAGTAAGTATATATTAACACTTTGTTGCTCTGTCATATAAAAGAGATCAATATAATTTGCATGCCACCATTTTCGTTCCGGCACAGATAATAAAAAAATTCAAATTACAAACAAGATATAGTTTGTGTTTTAAAGACTATTAAATTAGAATTTCGGTATACCGCTGCCTTTTTGCAGAAACGAATGTGACTGAAGCAAGTCCTTTATTATTTCTTTTTGAATTATAATTTGAAAGAAACGCATGTGGTAAACAATTATTATTTAGTAACTGCATTTTCGCGACATGCTCACGATTGTATTTGGGTAGGTATATGTAACCCATATGACTATCACATCCTCAAACTATCTCGGGTATTTCTACTAGTTGATTTATTTTGATGTGGAGGAAGGGCGACGTTTTTTTAATATCCGTACACCACCGTATCGTCAGGTACAGTGTGGGTTGATGTCAACACGACTACACGGCTACTATTTACAATTGCTTCGAATGAAAAACACGTGCTCATTGCACGTCCGTCAGACCGACATATTTTATTGCCTTCGTTAATTTTAAGAATACAACAGTATAGGACTAGAATTTTATGGTATAAATTATATTGTATGACATGCTATATGGATAACTAATTCGAATTTTAATTGCTAACGGCGCTTACCGTATACATTATTATTAGTATGTTTGATGTGTATGGTGAGAGTGACTGCTTTAGAACTCTAACATAATTCCAGAGCTCAGAGTGTTCAGCTCTTGGTCGATGGGCTTATCTGTCATGAAACGAGCACTCTTACGGCACATATCGACCTTAACGAAACTACCTACCTCAAATTTTTACGAAACACATATACATTAACTTTCGTAAAATTTTGTTTAAGTTTTTTTGCATGTAGTATAATCCGTCTACGGTCGGTGATACATGAAGCTATTAACGCCGTAGCGACAATATGTCATTACCTTCCACCTCCACCATATAATTGTATGGATACAAAATCAAACGTCACATCTTGATAGCTTAAAGTTTAATTTCAATCCCAAAAATTTGGGCAAAGGATTAATATGAACAAATGAGTCATTGTCTTCTGATTTGGAGTGAAACTGCCTCTACGAGTACGATGCGTGGAATTCACGCAATCGCAAGCGCACTTATAGTGCCATACGCGACGCCATCCAGCAAATCGAGTTAGGTTGCGTGTGGTGGTGAGACCTGGGTTTGGACGAGACAGTAGTTCAATGAACCAAGCGCCTCCACTGAAATGTTATATTCATCTGGACGTATAATCAGCAACGAACTCATCCAACTGACAGCTTGTATAGTCCTTTATATGTAATATTCTTGTTGGAGAATGAACCAGTTGAGAAAAACCATAGACTAAATTTCAAGTGTAGCTCTCCCCGTGCAGTCAGTGCACCGAGAGCTTCGGTGCACTGACTGCACGGGGCTGCTCAGCTCAGTGGCTTGCCACTGAGATGAGCAGATATTGTTGCGAGATATTGTTGACCGCGTTGGTGTTTGAGTTAAGTCGACGGGAGAACATGATGTTGCAAGCTTCACATCTTCATTGTGGAGTTCTCGAAACAAATTTTATCTGGAACCGCATAGTCCGCGTACACTGCAAAAAGTGCTTTGGGACACGTTGACAAAACACTCTGTCGTGTAGCGTTTATCAAAATTCGTGCTCTTCCGAGCCTGTGACATGACGTATACGTATCATAATCATTAAGAACGAAGTGTATACAAACACTTTATATTTCAATGTGATATTGACATTTATAAATACAATTTTATTTCTTTCAGATCCAAAAACCAGACAGATAATACAAAGGAAGTACAAGTCAATAATGGCAAGTATATTTCACTAATTCATAGGTGTTTCGTTATGTTATTTTGTTATATTTTTGTTTGTTTTATTCACCTACTGTCGTGTCTTATGTTGTAGGCTGCGAAAGTAGTGCTTGACCTTCACCGATACTTCTCCATATATCTTTCTCGGTATTTAGTCGAGACCAGTGGACTTGAACCGTATTATGCACCTTACGTTTCATGACCCCTCCTGATGTATGTACACTCTTAATTTATGATTTAATTTTTGCATGGTACTTACGCTTCCAAAGCTCTCATCATTAACTGTTCCCATTATTATCTTATTTACAAATAACTTATTTTAAATATCGATGCATCATGTTTTAAATTATGTAAGTAGGTAGAATTATCAAGAATTGTGGCAAGTTATATTTTGATGTGAATTTTATTATGTAATTGTCATTTATGTTTTAAGTATTTTTTTTACTTTGGAAAATATTTTATAAGTACACAATTCTATTACACTTATATAAGTAGGATTCTAAAAACGATCTTTGTACAAAAATTTTATCTATCACGACTAGGTAATACTTTAAGGAGAATGTGCTACACAACTCTACTCATTACCTTTTGTTGTTTGTCAGCTATTTTAATAAACGCTAATAATAACACATAAATAACCACAATCCCAATTTTTGTCTATGCTTAAAATAACATTTAATTAAAAAATGGGTGCGTGTACTTATGCACGCGCGTGAGCAGTTATACTTCTTTGGCATCATTAAATAAATATTTAACATTAATAATATTAAAAGTTAATAATATTTAGTATTAATTATATTAAATAATAATATTTTAATTTATAAGAAGGGTTATTTGAGTAAAATTAAAAAACGTCTTTCAAGTAGTAGCGGCGATGTTTATGGAATGTATTACATACAAGTCAAATGTCAAGTACAAATGTTATACATTTTTAACTAAAGCGCATCTACCGGCAATACTGTGAAACATTTAGCATTCGAATATAGTGTTCCGAGGCAATATGAATACACCTACTAATCTATTCACGAAGATGGGACATTAGCCAGTGTAGTACGTAAGCGCTGAAGAGCGCCTAAGTACAGATCAGATCTGGAAGCATTCAGCGTCACTGCTGGTGTACTATCTGATCCACTGGATCTCACTGGGTGGTTGAAACTTTTGACATGAAACTGTCGCACCACAGGATTGAAGGTCTTACACTCTCGCCGTCATTTAAATTCGTGTTAGTGCAAAGAGTTTACTTAATTACCAAGTGAATCGGTTTCCGCAGTAGTGATAAGGACTGACAGAAATTTCCGTCAGTAGCTTTATCGCGTGACCAAAAAGCAAGGCTCCCGGGCTTAGGATGGCACATGAGCCACGCGCCAATTCTGCCGACGAAATCAATTTTTACTCTATCATCCACCCTCTATACCTTAGGGCCGCATTCAATGTAAACCGTCATATCAGATATGTTAGATCTAGGCATGTTACGGATCTTTGACTTCCATTTCGAAACGTCAGATAATTTTGATTCGTAGTTATGACGAAGATTTAAATGTATATTCGACTATTAGGACCCCTCTGACATACGCCGTGGTTCAACAATATTCATATTAATAACAAAAAGCCCCTGTCTTCTAAGCTGTAAAGACGGTAATAACAGATTGTTGTGAAGACTGAAAACAACAGCAGTATTTCAGCATTGGTGATATTGCTGCTGGAGCGGCTGCCATCAACGACGGATTTTATGCATCTGTTGGATAAAAAACTAACAAACCATTTACACAAACTCTCTGGCAGCCCATACGACGGCAAATTTGATAAAAAACTTCTATATCAGCCCCAATCGAATGCCTCCGCTATCTCTAGGCGGACAGTCAATACCTTATCTGCTCTCAATCACCAAAGCCCAATGGTGTCTAAAATACACTAGAACATCATCAGTCGTGATCTTCCAAGTTTGCCAGAAGTCGCGTTTACCAAGATAATGGTCTTCCAAGTTTGCCAAGACACTATTGCTTATAGTTGCTGTGTATAAAAGGCCAATGACAGTTATACATAATTATTCAGTTATCTATCTATGTGCTACCCCAGAAGGGACTAAAGCGTGAAGATATGCTTAGCCCTTTCTTCTATAGGTAATAGGGTATCGAGTGCCATATGACTTAGTTCTTATACACTTTACTTGCCTCTATAACATTCAAATATCTAATATGCACGCTCGCCAGTTTTTTTTTTATAAAAATAACCTAAAGCAAGTAGCATTCTTGCAAATGCCTCTAGTGTGTTTATAAGAATAGCACTTCTTTCACGCTTCTCTTTCACTAACGCTTTGAATTTATTCGTGCATCATGGTACATTTCTTTCTTCGTCTCACTTGAACAATTACTTTGGTGCAATAGTCATCCTTGAATTTTAGTGATAACATAAGGAGAAAGAAAGAAATATATATCATAATCATAAAACCAAGCTTTCCACTATTTTCTTCACCTTTCCATGATTTGTCTTTTTGCATATGCTTACTCTAATAAACTTATTGTTATAAGAGCAGTTATCTGATTACTATTTGAGTATATAGTAAATTAGTACTTTCCACGGCTACTTGCGCTTGGAGTTTGACTGTTTTACAATGGAAAAAAAAACCTATAATTTTTTTTGTATTTGGGGTTGCCGTGTATAATAAAAATAAAAACATGAGCATAGCTTCCTATTAGTACTAGTAGATTGCCCAAAAAATCCTAGGGTAGATTTAAATCCATATGTATTAAAATTTGTTAGATATGTATGCCTAAATATGAATTCATAACATAAATTAATAATTTATACCTATCCTTATACTAAATCATATTTGTATGTCTGAAAGGGCTAGTGAGACCGCTAGTAATGGAAATAAATTTATATTCTTGGTTAGCGCTATCTACCGTACTTTCTTTTAAAACTTTCCACCAATATCGTATATATTCAAATCAGAATGCTATATACCTACCTACGTACTCCTTACATTTTCATAGATCTATTTTTCACTCCTTATCCTTTTAAAAGTTTCACAAAGAATACACACGCGTCAGCGCCTTCACTTCTTGAAATCTCCCTGGCGGGTTCTTGTATTCCTACGAATGAGTGAGGTTAGTAGTAAGGTTCTAAGGAGTTGCTGTGTTAGCTGCAGGGACGGCAACGCGCTAGCGATATTTCCTGTATTAAAAGCGTTCATTGGTTACAGTAACCACTACATTAGGCGGGCCGAATGCTTGCATGCCTCCCGACCTTGTGTAAAAAAAAGTATTTCCATAGTAATTTCCGCGAGATCAAAACCTGTAGGGTCCGTTTATTCGAGAATATATGTTATACGGATTTTTTTATACCACTAAGGTGCAAAGCCTTTTTTTTATACTACGTCGGGGGGCATACAAGCATACGGCCCACCTGATGTAAAGCGGGTACCGTAGCCTATTAACGCTTGCGATACATTAAGTATCACTCGCGCGATGCCTTCTCTGCTGCTTACGCAACAACTCCTTAGGAGCTTACTGGTGACCTCACTCACACGCACTCTTTAGGGAGTTGTTATTTGGCTGCGGTTTTCTGTGAGGTGTAGGTACTTCCCCAGACGGGCCGCTTTGATTCGCACTACCTCTCTTAAAACATCCAGACCAAGACAAACAGACATGTTCATGCACACAAATGTTTGCCTTGTGTGGGAATCGAAACTACGAGCGTTGGTATCAAAGTCGCGTCATTCACGACTGAGCTACAGAGCTCGTCATTGAACATCTGCAGCACCAGGGGTGTCACTCTTGCGTTGCCAACCCTGTAAAATCTGATTTTTTTCAGAGAGCTCGAAGTATATTCAAGATAAAGAGGACTAACTGCTAACTTCTCGTAAAAACTATACAAACAACGGCACAAGTAATACGGGGGCCATTTAACTAAAAATATCCGCGCAAAGAAGACGTCGAGGAAAGTAAAATTTATAACCCTAATGATGAAATCCCAGCACAAGAAGTGCGCGGAGTCATAACGATAATTAAAAATAGAAACGTTTTCGGGTCTTTATTAAATACCCACAGAAGTATGAAAATAAGCAATATGGCAACGTATGTTTCGGAATATTTTTCAACAACATTATCCGTAGTAAAGTAATTAATAGCAGTATATTTGTTCCGTTCTACAGAAACAAAAGAGACGTTCGTCAATGTGAAAATTACAGGTGCATAAAACTGACACGAAAAATATCCCCAAAAAATCAGGAAGTCTAAATAACTGTCTCCAAAAAGTGATAATGAACACCAATAACCCGGTTAAAACCAGAGTTCTCGCAAGAAAAAATTAGAGCTTGTGTCCAGATTTCATTACAAGTAGGCAATTGACCATATCTCAATATCCTCTATATAGCAGGCACTGAGGGCGCACACCCTTCCGGAATACTGCTATTACTTTGACCTTGTAATTGACAAGCAACTACACATGTTCATACCCAAGCTACATAATGGTATAATAAAAGTTTTAACATTAATATTTATGTAGCATTTTTTTGTTTAGTATAGTCTTGGACTGTTTAACGGCTACAATTCAAAAGCTTACTCCATGGATTATTATACAAATATATATATATATAGGTGACGTGGTTTTCCAACCTCATGGAACAAACAGGACATCCAAGATAGTCTTTATTAAAAAGTCTTTGTAAGACAGTAGACTGTGCATTACTAGAACAAAAATATAATTTATGATTTACGGCTTAGATGCTATTGAAAATACCACTGTTAATAGCCACCTAATACTAATAATATAAATAATAAAGGGCAGT
This sequence comes from Pyralis farinalis, assembly GCA_947507595.1. NCBI lineage: Eukaryota > Metazoa > Arthropoda > Insecta > Lepidoptera > Pyralidae > Pyralis > Pyralis farinalis. Next base: position 21,594,221 of record OX382264.1, on the reverse strand, counting down.
ACAGCTGTAGGTGAGTTAAGACAATTCGGGTACTCGAGTGCTCCAAAGAGTAGATCATGGTCTTCATCACCGACATGTCTTCTTCGGTTGGAGTGGAATCCCAAGAAGGCCTGGAGACTATCAGCTCTGGCTTACTTTCATTGGCCGTCTAGAGAGGATTCAATAGAGCAATATACTCACGGGGTAGAAGCGTTAAAGGGCATAATGCTGCGAGTAACTTCGATGAAAACGCACCACCGGGCCCCCTTTCTCTGGCATTTAGGGAGTTACATTCAGATATGATAGTTATAACATGCGTCCGTATTCTTCGGTAATAGCTCATAATCGCTTCAGATCTCACTGAAATAGCGCCACTTTCGCCATAGTCCCAATACCTGCCGAGACCAGCTCATGGGTATATTGTTCCATCGATATCTCCCGGAGCAGGTCACGGCGGGTGTAGGGACTACAATACATCAATATTCTCAAAGGGACCTCTACGCGTTGGATCCATAACCCCGTACACGCCTACCAAATGACCGTGATTAATACCCGTGATTTTAGAGAGATAAATTGTGATAATAGTAGTAAAATCCTTCAAATATTTGATATAGAATCTGTGATACCCGGAGACCGAAAAATTGACATAGATATCATTCGCAGAAACGGAAACAGAGAATGCTCACGAGGATTTTATTACAATGCTCGCAGGGCAATATATACTGAGCATCAGTAATATCGAGGCTGTTAATGACAGAGAAGTGAATAACTTTCACTTAGCGGCAGTAGTATCAAGAAGAGGCAGGGTACGCAACTATAAAATTAGCGATAGCTTTGTGGTCATACCCATTATCGATAACAAATTGGCGTCCTGAATGAGATGATACAGTCACATAATACCGAATGCATCGGGAAAAGAGGATAACGAAAACTAAAAGCTGATGACGGCCCAAAAAGATGACGAAGTCTTTGAATCAGACAAAATGCTCAAACAGAAGCAACAACCTGGTGACTCGAGATAAGGGTAGGCCACGAAAAGGAATAAGCCGAAAAGGAAGAAAAAGAGAAGGATATATTCATCTATTACCTACTTGTTATCCAAAATTACAGCCGTTGGCATGCAAGAACGAATACAGAATAACATTCAAAAGCTGATGCAAAACATGTTACGCTGCTGTAATATGCATGTGCCATATTCATTGACTTCATTTATTCACTGAAATATTGTATTCCAGAACTATGCAAACTAACATTCAAAAACAAGTTTATATTGTGTAACATTTGACCGCATTTAAATTTAAGGCTGATCAAAGTTACGCTGTAATAGACACATATGTAATACACATGTTATTTAATGACATTACGGAACTATGCACCAAATAACATTCAAAAACTGGTGTACATTTTGTAACATTGATGGCGTTTAAATTGATCAGGATATCTTAATCAGACTGATCAGATGTTAAGCATGCATTAAGTACATGATTCATAAACTGATCTGGAAATAACATTAAAAAATTAGGGCTTTATTTCGATAGTGCATGTCGTTACGCGTGTCTCTTGATCTGGATATTTTTTATGTATTGTAAGAATTTATATACATAAAGCCACATAAGTAAGTCAGTCAGTTATTTAGTATCTATAGTACAAGCTTTGTGATCTGTCCGCACATATTTGTTTATTATTTATTTATTTTCCGTATTTTTAGGGGAATTTTACGCCTTCAATCCCACTTATATGTTACAGTGCCTTATTTATTTATAGGAAAGGTACACCAACAGTATACATACATCACATTGCTTATGACATTGTACAAACATAATTCTTATATATATACCTATTACAGGCATACACAGTATTTATATTATCTGGGTATTTGGCTTATATTAATAAATTTCTGAGATAATATTGTATGTAAAAACTATTAACAAAATAAATTACATAGCCAAGTTTAGATGTGCTAACTGCTGGAGTTCAATGATGGTTAGTTACAGGTCTTGGGACTCCAATAACCGCATAATATTTAATTTAAATTTGAATGAGGAGTCATGGAGAACGTAGTGCAGACGTTCTCCATGACTCCTCATTCTAGCTGTATTTTTAGTCAGTTCATTATATTTCGTGCAACATCGGACGGGAGGGGCGTTTTTACCAACATTGGTTTTAAATGTAGGTAGCACGAACGTTTTATTTATTGGCTGGCGAAGCAGACGTGATGGCACATAGAAAGAGATATTCTCCACGAGTTCGTCACATTTTAGATTGTCATTGAGAACGTTAGATCATGGGCAGACCGCCGCTGTCAAAGTGACTGAATATTGAAAAATGTTAGTCGATTGTTGTAAGGAGATCTGTGTGAAATGCCTGGTGATATGAATGCGAGATGTCTGGTAAATGCCCGCTGGATGTCTTCTTTTCGTTGAGAGTGAACTGCGTATACGGGGTTCCATGCAACACTAGCGTACTTCAAAACACCCCTTACTAAAGTGATGAATGATATGAGTCGCACTTTGATAGATCGGATGCCTTTTGTTGTCATTTTTATGAATCCCAACAGCCCTGCTGCCCTTTTAACTATGTTGTCGACATGTGAAACAAAAGTAAGTTTTCTATCAACTATTATGCCCAAGTGGCGAATCTCATTAACTTCAGACAAAACCACGCCATTTATATTGTATTCTGATTGAAAGTAATTCTTTTTTTTAGTAAGTTTGATGTGGTGACACTTTTTGACGTTAAGCTCATTTGATTAGATTTACACTAATTGTTAATACTATTTAAATCGTTTTGGAGAAGATTCATATCCCGACAGGAATCAACTGCTCTGAAATTTTTTAGATTATCAGCAAAGAGGGAGAACTTATTGTATTGCATGTGTGCTGTTATATCATCCGCGAAAACAAGAAAAGCGATACACTTTATTGCACCAAAAGAAAAATATATAAAAAAAACAACAATTAAAAAGTATCAGTAACGTAACGTAACAGTAGTATCAAAAACGGCGGTCTTATCGCCTTGGGAACTTTGAGGAACTCCCGAGGTTGCATAGTATTCTTGTGAATTGAAACTGTTGATAGCAACGTGTTCAGGTCTCGCGCTTAGGTAAGAATTATACCACTGTAATAATGCACCGTCTATCCCACATGTCAGTTTTGAGAGAAGCAAAGTGTGACTTACTTTGTCGAAAGCGCTACTGAAAGTTGTGTATATAACATCTGTTTACTTGGCACAGTCAATATTTTTTGCGACGACTGAGATTTACGGGGTTAGGTTAGTTTGTGTGGAGCTACCGTTTCTAAACCCGTGCTGATGATCTGATAAATTGTTATCTACATGCGATTCAATATCGGGTGCGATAGAAACTCGAACAATTTTGAAAAAAGCAGATAAAATTGAAATAGGACGATATTTTGAAATATTTGAAGCTTCACCTTTTTTATAAATTGGAATTATTTTTGCTTTTTTCATTCATATGGAAATACACTGTCACTCAAAGATTTGTTAAATATCAGAGCAAGGGGCAAAGATAATGCAGATCCACCGCATCTAATGAAAATGGGTGGTATTCCGTCCGGACCTGGGCCCTTGTGACTATCAATATGTTTGATTTTCTTTGCAATCTGACACAGTAAATTGCACTTTCGATAAATTGAGATGTGATAAGTTACTGGGCACAAAGGATGAAACTTGATTGTTTAAAGTAAAAATTGTTGTAAAGTGTTGAGCATAAACCTTTGCTATGTCAGGTCCTGAGCTTGCAGTAATATCATTTAATTTCATTTCTGATGGAATGGTTGGCAAGTTACAGCGTTTTTGATTAACAAATTGCCAGAAAGATTTTATACTTCGCGATATGTTGTCTTCGATTTTAGCTTTGTAGTGACAGTAACACTATCCATAAGTTTATGACATCGATATCGAATCGAATCGTACTCCAATTTCTCCCGGGGATTACCATGTTCAGGGTATTTAGATCGCAATTTTTTTTTTGTGATGTGTGAGCTAAATCAGTGACCTTCGGCGGCTTATAATACAAAGCAATCCGCGGCTTAGCAGCAAAACGGGGTATGCGCTAAACCCGTTCAGTTGAAGATAGACTCGTATCACAACAGTGAGACGAGTATGGGTTACGTGGCAGCGTTAAATTTAACACCATCGAGATCTGTTACAGTTGACGGCAACATTTCGGCTGATCAGATGTGCTACTCGATGTTACCACCAGCATTGTGTATCATTCCCGAAAGTAATACTAAATTTGAAATATTAGATCATGATGAAGTTAAGGGAATAAATCTTCCAATTCTTCCGGGCTAAGCAAGACATTGAGAAACTTAGTGACTTGTATGGTAGTAAGTTGCAACGAATAGTATATTTGGCCTTAGCCAGAATACCGAATATTCAGCCAGAAGCGTGGCCGGAATCACGCTATATGCCAAAGAATGTGCACGCTAATCTCAGCTTGACTCGCGTGTTTTATGACAAGATGGTTGTTCCATGCTTAATGACCTTTACTACTCTATTAAAATGACTATATAAACAATAATTATGTGTTTTTTTATTATTTGTAAATTTATAACAGGTATAAAGAGCTGATATTTTGTTGCACAGTAAGTAGTTTTCATATGAACTGGTTCCTTTGATCTCAAAATTAATTTAATTGTGACTTATGCTTTGTACGAGCTGTTGTGAGCGGCTCCACACTTGTGGATGTGTTTTCCCAGTTTACCACGGGAACTATACCTACATTTGCGGAACATAAAGTAGCCTAAATATGGACCCGTAATGTAGGTAGCCTATAACTGTGTAACATTTCATTAAAATCCATTCATGCGTGCACAACGTGCATACAGATTACTGTTTTGGCTTCTGTGTTGATATAAAAGCCCTATTGCATCACTATTTAGAAAGAAATCATATGTCTACATTTAACTCTTCAATTTAATTCTTCATTCTTTTTATATACTCGTATATGATAGTTAAAGATTTTGAACTTAGACTGTATATTTACTAAAGTTACGTACTTATCTAGAATTAATAATAAGCAGTTGCAGGCAAATTTATAATGTTTTTGTTATTAGTTTTAGGTATTCGCCGGAAAAGAAATTCAAAATTTTATATTTAGCCGAATATCAAAATACTTAATAAAAAATTATATTCGTTGCAACTCTAATTGAAGGTATTTACTTTTCAGGCTGATCAAATATGTTATGCGGTATTATGCGTGTTCTCATACTTCGCTGCGGGCCAGGAACAGAAGAAAGCGATCTTGGAGCAGGCGGCGCGCGTGCCAGCCGTCACAACGGGCGCCCTCGCGCCGATCTCCCCAGGACGCGATGCGCTCTCTGACTCAGAGGTGTCGCATAGAAGCAAAACTAGTCCTATGGTACGTTTTCTTGCACCGCTAAATTGACATACATATAGTACGGATTATATGATTGATCAGGGGTTCTCCATGACTTTTTGAAGAACTTCCTGCACTTGAGAATTTTTAATTGGGAGTTATTTCACAAACTATCGGTTTACCCAAGAAAACCTCTTTGGTACTGTACGATACGCGACCATTGTATTTCGAGAGAGTGAGAAGTGGGCTATGGGCATCATATACCCTCAATTTCAGTAATAAGTTGATCCCTGCTTTTGTCCACAAGGGAACGAGAAAAGTTACCACGATCTGTATAATTGCAGTTCCCTGGGGTTGTCGTCTGCGTAACCAATATATGCCATCAACTAACATATCATTGATATGTAGCAGAATTAGTGTTAGGAACGTCCTATGGGTTTTCAATGCTAGTTCTGTAGGCCTGGTGTCGACAACACTAGCGTTTGATACGTAATGTCCATGCTACATGCTACCAAAGTAGCTGTCATCAAAAACGACTTTTATCCATCTATTGAACTAGAATGTGACAATCCATTTGCACAAATCCTCGAGCAACAGCGTAATGGACCCACAGCCAAAGCTGAGAGCCGCACCACTACCCTACCTAACTACCCCTACTGATACTGCAGCACCCTACCTAATATTATTACTATTTTACTATTATCTTACCTAACGACTTTAATGTACCTAAAAATACTAAGCCCTAATTAACTTCCTAACTAATAACCTAATACTTACTTACCTACGTATCTAACTTATGTTCTCCTCACGTACCTAACCTATGACCTACTTATGTGTTTAATATTAAGTCCTACCTAGATAACCTAACTATCCCTAATTGCCTTTTATTTATCGAACTTAGATATAATGACCTACCTAGATTATTATATATTCTACTATAGCCTATTCCCCAATTCTGTATCGAGTTGATTTTTGGCAGTTATATATCGATTTATCGATATATTTATCTATTGATGTAAATGTTACGATGTTTTGATACGCCTAGTGTCTTACAAACGAGTTAGTTATAGCAATTCGCCTATAAGCTCGGGTTCAATCGAGTCTGAATGCAGATGAGAGTTAGTATTATAGTATTTATATTGTGGCTGTTCACCTGGCCAGAGGTATCCCTCCACACTGCTAAAGGATTTTGAAGCTGATTTCCTCGCAAGGAATCAATGTATATATATATTTATTTGCGTACGCTAGTTATTTAGTATTTTATTGTTGCAACAAATAGCCACTTGCTTCAAACCTTTGTTCCTAGTCCAATGGTATATATTTATTTATTATATGTGCTCTTTATTTGTATGTGTTAGAGCTCTTTACCTTGTATATGATTACCAATTGTTGGACTGAAATGGAGTGGATTCACTGATCTTTTAATGATTATTTAGAGAATTCAACTCGGCGAATTTCTTTAACATATAAACATGTTTAAGTAAGAGTAAGATAGAAATTGAACGAGTATTTAAAGAAAACATGAACACAACGCTGTTACAATATAAAAGTTACCGTGTCACAACTTGGGCGATTTTACCTATATGAATATAAAAAGTATTTAGATATAACTAAATAATAAAAAAAAGGATCTCATAGAATAGCATTAAACTTAAAAAGATATCGCGTGATTTGGCTTTATGTTACTGGAGCAAATGATGATAAAGCAAGTGCTTCGTTCTGGTTATGCTTGTGGCGAATAAATCAATGTCAAGTTTGCCTGCGCGCAAGAATGCCGGCAATTAGTGGAACTAATTGGAATAAGAAGAAGAGGGTTAAATCGAAGTGCTTACTTTAGCCAGAAGTTCGGGAGAGTCAACTACATCGGTTGCTATCTTCATTAGGTATACTATATCGGCAACGTCTCGACGAATATTCAAAGGAATCAGGTAATGCTTCATACAGATCCAGATAATTTTGAGAACAGTTCAGGTTTAGGCGATAACCTTGGTGTTTTATAAATTTTCTTTGTATTTTTTAAAGTTTTAATATCTTTAAAAGATGTCGAGCACCGTAAGACGAACCCTTTGTGTGGAGCCTTTGATATTCCTTATTTTATCAATGTGCGTATCGAATATTAATTTAGCGCTGGAGGTTATGTTGCTTTAGTATATGTTGTCTGAATTATATACCGCTTTCTGGTGAATGTGACTACATAACACTTCGAGGGATTAAGGTCAAGGCTATTAAGAGCACAATATTGTAAGACGGGAGAAGCTTGAAGGGCACATGCATCTGATGGAGATGAAATAGTGGAGAAGATCTTCATATCATCTGCAAAACAGAGCAGTCTTGATGATAGAAGGCTGAAGAATTTTCGATATCATTAATCTTTATAATGAAGGGAAGGGGGCCCGAACAGTGAACCCTGGGGAACCCCGCTAGATATGTTAACCCAGCTCGTAATATAATTTTTCCCAACAACCGCCTGTGTTCTATGGTCAATATAAGGTAAAAACCATCTTAAGAGATTTCCACCGATTCCTATATATGCCAATTTCTCTAGAAGTATGTTATGATCTATCCGGTCGAAGCATTTCGAATGTATCGGTGTATGTAACATCTATTTGCCCACCAGCATCCATTGTCTCAGTTAGAAAGTCATTGAGGAGCACAAGGTTGGACACGGTAGACTTGCCACTAAGAAAACCATGCTGAAAAGGACCAAAAGATTTTTTTCATGCCGAGTTTATACGATCAAATACTTTCGATAGTATACACAGCTTTGAAATTGGTCTGTAATTCGTGACGTCTGGACGTGACTGGTAAGTTGTCAGGTCCAGCCGTGTTTGATGTGTCAAGCGAGAATAGGTGTTTCGTGACTTCGTCCAAGCTAACCTTAATATTGGAGATGTACGAATTTGGGGCAGCGGCATGTACTGTAGAATGGGAAAATGAAGTAGGCTATGAAAAGTTAGAAGAAAAATATGATGAAAATGCTTCACAAATATCATCACCTGTATTAGCTTGCACATTATTGTACGTGAGGTTATTTGGAATAGTGCTAGACTTTAAATATGTCCAAAAGTATTTAGAATTTATATTTGACTTAAAAAGTTTAATAAGTAGCTGAACTCTATGATACTGATACGTATAACCGTATATCAATAGATTTTCACTTAATACCACATTGATTAAAATTCCCTATTTATTTTTTGTTCAACATGCTTCACCTATCTGTCTCTCACAGGTTGAAAAGAGATCCCCGGTGAGTCGGGCGGGGGAAGCGAGAGCATCGTTTGCAAAGAGTGAAGGAGCCGCCGTTTCGGATTCGCGGGAGACCCAGGAACGGCAGCAACGCATTCTCCCCGACAGACCGACGCCGGTGCGGGAGCCTGCCGACCGACCGGCAGATCCGTTGCCGGCATCTCACGGAGGACTGGTGCGCAGTGGCAGTGCTCCGCCGCGCCGCCCCCCACCGCCCGCCCCGCTAGCTGCCTCATCGCCGTCCCATACGCCCACCACACCGCCGCTAAGACTAGCGCGAGCTTACTCGCATGCTGTGCCGCCGCGGCCGCACGACCCGCCAGTCGTGAGTACTGCTAACACTCACTTTAATAGGCTATTGGATATCATTGAAAATATTCCACCTACTGACGTCACACGCAAGTACCTACCTACTCGAGTGATTATAATTGAAGTTTTATGTTTTCTAGGTGGTATATAAATCTTATAAACTAGTGTAGTGCTACTTACGATACTTAGACGCATTTATGATTGAATTTTCTTAAAAAATAATACTGATTACTATGCTATCTATCAATATCACCACTCTTTTTCACAAATACATACGAAATAATCCTTTAGTCTATATCGTAGTTTACGATGGCGTCGTAAAACGTCAAGCTAAATATACCTAATTATATGAGGCCTATTATTTTATCTGCGCTCATAAAATAGTAGGTAATTTAACGAAATAAATAATCAATAATAGGATACAACTTGTGAAGTATTATTAAGCAAAGCATTTACAACAAACAAGTGTACGCGGCAGGTCCCTCCCCGAGTAGGCCGCGCGGCCGGCGCGCCGCCGGCACTGCCTCCGCGTCAGCTCTCCGCCGCTGCCGATATCATTGGACCACATAAGTAAGTACCAAGCTTTCGACAATAAACACAAACTAATGAACTTACAAACTCCGGGTAGTTAGACATGCACACGCACTGCTTCACAGGCAGTTGTGTTTTAAATGGATAAATGTGTCAAACACCACCCAATACCTTAATAGTTTGGGTGCAGTTGCACTGACGAGTAAACCGTGCCATATGTTCCAAAATTGAGCGACTTATTTAATGTGCATAATACTATAACTATGCTGTCACTACATTGAACAGATGGCATGACCACTATTTTTTTCAGGTTATCGATGACTTAGAACTAGACTGTCTTTAGCTGCATTACAGACAAGACGAAAATCGTGTACTCTGACAACACAACACAATAACAAGACATCAAGTAATACTTTAGAATTTACCTTTGCAACGTTAGTATATAATAGCATAATATTTATCTCTTAAAATTTGATGTGTTGTGAATACATTGTGATACAATTCAAGTTGGATTGTAATATCACTTTTCACCACATTTGCTCATAAACCATACCTAACCTAACCGAGCTTAAGGTATGGATTTTCATTACGTTTACGGGCGTAATTTTCCCCTACAATAAATAGCAGGCAAGGAGATTCTAAATTAAATTAAACAAACCTCCATAAGTAAGATTAGCAAGATAAAAGAGAAAGCAAGATAAAAGGAAAATATGCCATATAAGATACATAGTAAAGATAATAGTAAAGAAAAAGAGTGACAAGAAAGGCGAGATAAGAAGTATAGATAAGATAGGTTAAAAAGGAGAGATTATGATAACTTGCAAGATATGAGACATACTCGATATAGCAGAGATAGGATAGAATAAGCAAAATCTAGCCTGATAAAAGAAATAAGCAGAATAGGCAAGATAAGAAAAATAGGCCTGTTAAGCAAGATATACAACGTAGAAGAGAGATGAAAAGATACATAAATTAGACAATTTCAAGTGTAGTAAAAATCATTGTGTGTAACACGGGTGGCGCAGGAATAATAACACGAGTTCTTAAAGCCGTCGGCCTCAAGCTTCTAAGTAACTTCTCGTTTGTAATTCCTTCCCTACCGCTCTCAATACAGTGTGTCATTACGTAATTCATGGAGCCTTCTTGAAAGTACTTAGAAGTAGCAAAACATAGTTATAATAAGTGTATCTTTAAAAGAGATCTCCTTATCAGGCCTCAGTCAGATTGTTTTGTTAAATATACTAAATTCTTGGAATGAAATTAACCAGATAGTGGAGATATATAGATGCAATATAAAGTGTTGAAACTGTTCGCAAAAGTTAAAAATGAAGTTTAAAATTTATTGTTATAACAATAAAAAAAACAAACGCTTAATAGAATCATGACCATTGTACCAGGATTTTTTTTTTCAAGTAACGGAAGCTGGTCTCTTTTAAGATTTTTATCTGTTTATTGTGACTCTTACTGAAAAATTACTTAACAGATTTTGATGACTTTTACATGGTGAATAAATTAGTAAGCTAGGAAATTATTACAAGGTGTCAGACTGAGAGGAAAAATATAATGTGAAAACATATGATCCTACTCGTAAAATCATAGGAAGGAAAAATAAAAAGTTGCTGTATTAAAATGTAGTTATAATTTATTTTGTACCATAGTGCAGTTATTACGAATACATAGTGGAAATATTATATATATCTACACGTTACAGGACGGGTGGGAACGCAACGAGCGGTGTAGTCAGCACAAGCGGCGTGAACGCACGCCGAGTGAGCGCGGTTGGTATCGCGGGCGGCGCGTCAGCTGGTAGCAGTGGCGTGGTTAACGTAGCCGGCGTGACTGGCAGCGGGGGCGTGTCAAGTGTAGGAAGCAGCGGTGCAACATTTGCTGCTACTAACCCATTCACCTCCCCGCGCCACGCAGAGTTCGTCATACCGCAGCGAAACAACATTCGTCGCTCCTCTACTGCAGATCGAAACTAGTCACGCTTTTGCCCCTAAGACATATTTTTTACTCCTCGTTAGAGAATGTGATATTTATGCGCGTATTGTCTATTGTAATCACCTGAGGTCGATTCATTCGGTCCACTTTACCCCCTGTTAGCTACTATCCTCGTTTGTCGTTGTAAACCAATGTGGATATGACAAAACCCCTAATCATTAGGTCAATAGAAAACATTTGAACTTAAATTATGTTTATGCTGTGATCGTAATCGTAGTTATCTATTCTATATAATGTTTACTCTCATTTTATAGACAGCGCATACATTAATAATTATAGCACAGATGTAGTAGATGCGTATTTTTATAAAATAAATGTTGCAGTTAAAGACTGTAAAGCTGGACTCGTACGATCAGTGCATCACGTCAAATAGAATGGTAGGTATATAGCCAAAATCTCCCTAATTTAATTGTAGTGCGAGGATTGTTTAATTGCTTACCCAGCGCTACACAATCTAGAGCTTCGCTCCGCGCAGTTTTACGCCCGCCAATCTCTCTATGTATTTAATCCGAGTGTATTAACCAACTTAAAATGTACAGTATCCTGACTATTAAAACTTTTTATTATACTTATGCATTACTCCTTATTCGGCTTGTGAAATAAGGGCGTTTGACATAGTACCAGACAGACTGATCGTGTATGTCTAGCTTCAGGTTTCAATAAATAGTAGACTCTGTACAATTAGTAGTCCATTGGCAGTTTCCTTCAAAAACACTTCCAGTGGGCTTCTTGGTACAAACTAATAATGTTACTTTATAAAATAAAAAGATATTATACAAAAATCTACTTTTGTAAATGGGAACTGCAACAGTAGAGCAAACACAACTAGAAATCTGTGTTTTGTATACATTTGATGTCATTACACCTGGAACATTATAAAACAATATTAAAGCAATGCCTGTAGTTTGGAGTTAGTTATGTGAAATAAAATATTTTTTGTTATACATATAAAAAAAGATTATATTAGTACATATTAACTATTTGTATAGTACCCGCCATTAAAAATCTCGGTTTATAAGTACGTTAAATACTTTGAGGGCTTTTAGACAGACGGAAAACTATATACATTGTAGGATCATTTTTAATTTATATATTCACTTCCATTGTACGAATCCTGATTGTTAAAAGCGCTTCCTATCGTTTAGTTGTAACTACTGCTAAAAATACGAAGCACATGCGAAAATACGTACATTCAAATCGAACGACGTTTACGGTTTTGGTCAAAGACCTCCTATTACAAAATGCCCGATGCCCAAATTAAATGGTGGGTATTGTACATCTAAGTACCATTGCGTACGACACGTTATTGTGGATGGTTATTGTTATATAAAGAGTATTTTTAATTTGCTACCAACCAATATAGTAGGAACAAATCAAATTATATAAGTAGTAGTATTTTGCCTCATTGTGATTCTATTAATTTTAAGTACAAGGATCAAAACGTTGAACATATCTATAAAGTTGATGTTTATTATGTATTTTAATTTTCAAAATGTGATTTTATTTTATAATTCAATCAAAATAAAATCGGCAGCTGGGTTCGTAACTTGACACATGCCTACTCAAATATTCATTACCTATTTTGAACATCTAAATGGCACTACTTCGAAGTACCTATGCTTTATTGTTATATTTAGTTAACAAACATTATAAGGTATTTCGTTGGAAATTCTGTGAATAGGAAAGCGCTTCCTATTTATTTATTTAAACTTAAATAGTGACTATGCGGACTCACAAATCAAAGTCTTATAATCAAAAACTTAATGGAGACACTTGTAGTCAAAACTTACAGTTTAGGCGCGTTATAAAATATCAACTTTATATGGTTGTACCATTATGGAAATTACAATTACATGGTGGCAATAGCAATTAGACCGTGTTCCAATGTATTTCAAGTCAGTATTTACCCGATTGTAATGTTATGTATTAAATAATCAGTCATATTCGGGTGAAAAATATCTCGATTGAGTTATCAATACTTACGAGTAATATAAAAAAGGCAATTTATTAACCACTTCCTTTTAATGGCAACGCATGAGTGACACCCCTGGTGGTGCAAATGTTCATAGGCTACAGTGACTGTTTACCATCAGGCAGGCCGTATGCTTGTTTGCTACCTTGGTGGTATAAAAAGTTGTAAACTCTTTTAAAAGATTACTTGCGGAGTTTTAATGTACGCACGCACTTGGATTCCCTATGTACATTTCTTTAACCTCATAAATATTACCTCCATCAGGAACTGTCATGTTCTACGATAACAATATATAACAGTTCGAAATCTTTTAATGTAGTAAGCGGATTGCGCGGGAGCGCGGGTGGAGCGGCGGCGTAACACCCGTGCGATTTAGCATGTTGTCTTGCGTTGTGGTTCCTGGAAGCGAAGAAATTGTCTTAAACATATTGTTCACATTATTCAATATTTTTTCTTCTGTACTTAGTACATTATTGCATTTTCAAGGCCTTTTGCGAAGCGCACGGCAGATGGCCAAGCCCTGCACATAGCCATCCATTATGTATCCATACATCGCGCACAGAGATAATTTACGCGATGAATTACGCGGAGGAGGTTTACTTTCTCGAAGACTTGCCTGAGCAAAGAACTTTAGCTCTAGACTCGTAGTCAGAGGGAAAATACCTATTTGTCCTGTCGCACATCGTAGGATTAATAATTTTGCAATTTTTAGTTATGTTAATAACGGGGCTAGTGCCCGTGATTAAAGAAATATATAAAATAATAAAGAAACTACCAATAAATTGTAAAAAAAAATATTAACACTCAAAAGTCACTACAAAAGTAGTAGTATACATTATTATAGACCATAACAGTCTAAGCATTTAGAACCTTTGATTCAAGGTTTTACTATCTCTGACAAATTTGCCTATAGAGCTCGTGTTACGAGTATTTCACTAGACTTTGAAAAAGTAATCCTCAGTCGAGATGCACATAAATCTAAAAGCACTGAATTCATACCTGATCACTCCATGACACGGTGCGGTAAACTTTATTCCAAAATCTAAACCATACTACAGAACTAAATACCTAATATACGCGGCTTCATCCCCTTTGGTTTTTAAATTTTAGCAACTGCAAGAAATGCCTAAATTATTGATCAAATTTTATCAAAATCTATAGTCATCTCGAGTCACCTAGGTATGGCATACACAGTGGACATTAGACAACGAAAATAAAATAAAAAAATAGGTACTGTTGTGTAAATGAATGTTGAGCCCAGCTGCATCAATATTACAAAATTATATATAATATGTACGACTATGTCCCGTATTTATTATTATAATAGGAGTGACATAACCACGTTAGTATCCTGTCTCGCTGCTTTTGACCACGGACGGTACCGTAACAAGGACAGCGGCGCAACGGCAAACCGTATGCCAGATGCGACGGTTTTTCAGTAAACGTGACATTTTTTTTTTATGAAGTAAACACATTACACTTCGCCCATAAGTATTTAGTACTTATGGCTTATTTAACCATTTTTAGGCCATTCGTACTGTATATTTTGTATAAAACAGTCAGGGTTATCAAAAATTCTTTTATTGCAACAATAAAAATAGTTTAGTTTCTTATTGCATTTTTATTCAATTATGTGAGCGCTACCGATCACCGACTATCTTCTAATTTATTTTTGAAGTTGTAAACACGACTCATATTATGTACCACGATTACAATACATTTATTAGCGCTGTCCACAACATAGCTTGCGCGTTGACGCAGGAACACGACGACCGTCTAGCGATTTGTACCACATACAGAGGTAGGCTTTGGCTCCATAAACAATGATGAAGTACTTACACCTCAAATTAATACAATTATCTATTACTAGGTTTTTTTAAATATATAGGTTGTATATATACTTCGCATAGAGTTCATCATGATTCGAGCGTTAATCCCGGCCGCCCGGAGCCCGCGGTTCAATTTCCGTCTTTTACTTCTCCACTTCACGTGGCTTTCGGCATCTCTTATGAAGACCATTGGCACCCATTACATCCCTCAATACATCAAGCTAGCATTTCTTGAACTTGGTTGGCCTTTTTATCGGGACCCTGCGGCAGTCTGCGTGGTAGTTACAGCTGTGTAAATAGATAGAAAGTGCGCGTAGGCGCTATGTGGCCTGGCGGACTAAACTACGTTCAGATTAACGTTTTCCGGTCATGCATTCTAGTGCATTGTTGACTCTGTAAAAACTCACGCCTTTCCTGAAGATCCACATGCTATAGTCTTTAGGGAAATCTTCAGACCTAATGTTCGCAGAAGAAACTCTTTGGGACCACACAGTACGTTGGTAATCGTCATAATTCCGATGTGTGAGGAAGAATTCCCTGCCGACATTTTTTTTTATTACAGTTTATCACCGAGTGCCTGGGCGACCTGGGACTGATATTTTTTATGTGTTTGTCCAAAATCGTGTTTTTGCAGGAAAGGCACCTATAATGAAAACCTTATCTATAGGTACCTATTCAAAATTTTATACAAACCGTTTCCGAGATACAATATATTTACCTACACTTTGAAAGTTGAATTTTGTACAATATTGTACAGTAGGTGCCAAACAAGCTGGAGAATAATGCTTTCATTCGGAATACACGTTGGCAAAATATATTCTCACGATGAAAGACTGCAAAAATGTTTTATAGGTTTGATATTTGATTCAATGTCACGAGGCAAATAAGCACACGGCCCACCTATGTAAAGCGGTTAGGTACCATAGCCTATGAATGCTTGGATTACAAGGAGCATCGCTCCCATGAATCCTGGCTGCTAACATAGTGACTCCTCATCGTACTGATAACATTACTCACACGCAGGAACAGAACAACCCTACATGGAATTGTTATTTAGCTTAGGTCTTCTGTGAGGTGTAGTGGAGTACTTATCCGGGACTGTCTTGATAGCCTTTCGGCCAGGAAGACCCGGGGGTCACTTAATCTCCACTCCAGGAAGTTGGAACGCCAAGTTATCTACAGTCCTTCTACGGCACAACCACTGCAACAGGGCGCAGTGTTCGTGCCGGAGAAGGAAGACCGGGTTGGACCCGGCTGATGCAGCAGGGGGCTTTCGCCCACCGCGCTAGTAGGAAAACCGCGTAACCCGCACTGTACTCTGGACAGTCGGTTTTCCTACTGAAGGACATACTTTACTATATCTACTCAATTCCCTTGTTAACCTGAATATCTGTAACATTTGCGAAGAGAAAAAGAAATGTAATACATTTTCATATGCCTGTAGGATAAATGTATTACTGAGTGAGTTTACCAACAGGCTCCTAAGAGGTGGCAATTCAGTAACAATTCTTCTTGTATTGTAAGCGTGGATAAGCTACGATAACCTTCTTCACATCATCACTATATTCTATATTTATTTGTCTACCGACGTTATATAAGGTATCTGGATATTACCTACCTGCATTCTGTCTTGTGGCGCGATTTAAACACGAACTAAGTCATATCAGGAACGGTCATAACATTTGTAATTTACATAAAAGATATGATCGAGCTTTAGATGAAATTCTGTTTACGTAAAATAATAAGGTATTTTACAGCAGCTCTACATTAATTCATAAAATTACTAATATGAAAAATATTGGGCTGCTTACAAGTATATTCGATGTGCGTTAGATAAATTATGGGTGTTAGATAAATATTATCTACTGTAGTATTACTTCCGACACCCGGCAGAGGTCGATCCAAAAGGAAACTAAAGCAAAATGGAAAGCGAACACTCTCGGTGTAAATCACGATCGCACAACAACACCAACCTACCTTGATCGCCATGCTTTCTATAATCTGTTTCTGACGATGCGACGCAATTTCGTATTAGTTGTACCATCAGCAAATAATAAGCATTTATGATGTGTACAATTTGAAAAGTCTTTAATATAGAATGAAAACAATGGACAGAATTTTACAAATTAAACGAATTTTACCTGGGCGACTGAGCTACCCTTTTTATGTTTTAATTTTTTGTCGCCAATATGAATAACGCCAATATGAATAAAATTCAAAACAAAATCTTATCAAAATACAAAATTTGGTAAAATAATCTTCGACCCGTTTCCAAAATACGCTAAACGCTTGCGGGGTAGGTAGAGTGGACCGATCACCTCGCTCGTATCTTTATCATTTATTATAGCTCTTTTCATGCACGCTCGCTAGTTCCCTGGGTTTCTGAAATCCAGGGGTCCCTTGTTCCAGTTATCTGATAAAACATAACCCATTTTTTCCCCCCACTAAGTTGGAAAACAAGCATACGGCCTGCCTGATGGTAAACATTCACCGTGGCCTATGGACATTTGCAACACCAGGGGTGCCAGTCATGACTGACTTGTTGCCGTTGCCGACCCTCTGAAAACCTCTTCACGCCTTTCTTGAAGAACCCTATGCTTATACCTCGGAAAAACCTCGATTGGGTGCTCATTTGAGAGCCCACAACTTGAGTGTTCTCGGAAAAAACTTCACTGGAACCGGACAGTACGCGGAACATTGCGGTACCAGCGTGTGAGGGTGAAGTCCCCGCCGTCGGCGATCGGTGTGGTTATAAAATAATGATGTCGGCATCACATCGCTAAGTTCTTTAGAACACAACCCGTTGTACAATTGGTAGAACACACAAAGGGAGGCAAAATCTTTCCTGAAACTTAACGGTTCAATGCCGTATGTAAGCTTAGGATCCTCGACAATTCTCACAGCTCGTCTTTGAACGAAATCACACGGTCCAAGCTGGTGTCCAGGTGTTTCTGCCCAAACGTTAAAGTCTGTGGTCATTAACAAAATAATTATATACTGTCTAAATATGAAGTAAGTATGTCAATTGAAATCTTAGTATAATCCATGCATCATAACATAATATTAGAGTTTACGATTTAAATAGTCACTTGTAGAATAAAAAAGATTGTGAAGAAGCCATCAACGCAATTTACTTTTGAACGTATTAAATGGCAATATTTTTATATGTTCTGGTACTTTGCTATATATTTTGTTACACATAATAAAGCAGTTTTTTTTATAACGTTTACTTCTTAGAATGGTATCAAGTATTAGTTTATCTGGGTTTCTGTTATCTGTTCTGTTCTGTGTAGGTACTAGGTACCTCTTTGACAAGAGTAAACATGTGAATATTTCTTGACAAACTTTGCAACCTCCAATATGTACAGGCAGGGTAGGGGTAATATATTAAATGATTTAAAGTAAGGTTGCATGATATATCCAAGTGCTATATTGCATATCGCCAGTATACATCTCGTTTGAGCTCTGAAAAGTCTCAGAATATATGTACCATTTCCCCAAATTACTATACCGTATCGTGCCACAGATTCTACATAGGCAAAGTAGGTCGTTAGTGCTGTAGGTACTTTTATTTACTATTCTAGATAGCTGATATAATGCAAATGCGAAACAATTTATTTTACCGCTAACCTTTTCTATTTGATTCTTATTTAACCAGTCTAGTATAATTGTCATTGTATTCTTAATATCTAATTTATGCTATTCTGTCGTATCCTTATTATTAGACATCTTTATTATTATAATCACGGAAATGTCATCTGCAAATAGTATGGTTTTATGACTTATAATTTCAGGTAGGTCATTAATATTGAACCTCACTGGAGATCTCGATACCAAGTAATACTAATGGTGACGGTAAGAGGTTTGTTCTGAAATTTAGGAACCATAGCAAATGGGGTTTTTTTAGCGGTGAACGCACAAACTTGCATTTAAAGTTAAGCCGCCCCCAGTCAGATACTTTAGCTAAAATACTCTCCATTTCAGGCACAAGTTAATGGCGGCTTTCCTCCACAAGGGAACGAAAGATATTAGCACGGCTTGTCCTAATAAGTGTAGTGTCCCCGGTGCTGTCATCCGCATTACATGAATGCCATCAATTGACAACATATTATTGATATGCAGCAAAAACAGCGTCAGGGACAGTACAGAGCCCTGTGGGACACCACCATTGATATCCATGTTATCAGAGCAACTGCCGTCTACCACGGCTACTATGCATCTGCTGGATAAGAAGCTGGCAACTCACACAACCCTCGGCCAGTTTGCATTTCACAACAGCGACATCTGGATCTCCCTTTGCACGCGCCGTGGTCCAAGCCTCGTAGGCAGCCTGCTTAAGAAAGTTGGCTTCCTTACAAAGCCGATTGGAAATGTAGCATTCCGCGGCATCCAATATCGCCGCAGCCATTGCGGTTGCACAGGATTCAATGTCCTCTGATTTAAAACAGTGCTGCCTCCACGGGTACGATGCATAGAATTCCCGCAATCCATCCAGACTGGGATGGATTGCGGGAATTCTATGCATCATCGTGGCTGACCTATAGTGTCATACACGACGCCATCCGGCAGGCCGAGATGGGTCGCTCTTGGATCCGGATGAGACAGTGGTCCGATGGGCCAAACGGCACATTCACTGAGATGTTGTATTAATTCCGCCGTGTAGACAGCAGAAGATCCAGCAGAGAGCTTGCATGGTCCTCTTATATCTGATATTCTCGTGGTACAATGAACCAGCTGAGAAAAACCATGGACCAGCCAAATTCATGAGCAGATCTCCCTGCGTAGTCAGTGTAGTCATTCGGCATAGTGGGCATTAAAGTCTTCGAAAATCGCTAACGGAGGACGAGTTGTGCTTGTATGACCGCTATGGGACCAGTAAAAACGTAAAAACACCGGATGAGGCCGCTATGATCCACGAGGCACAAATAAGTGCTCTAGTTTGTACCCGGTGTAATGTAAGTAAGATGTGTCGACCGGTGAGGATATTTGTATCCACGTGAGGAAAAGAATGCTCGGCCGAGCGGTCTCTAGATGATGATGGACCGGATTCATGTTTGAGCGTAACCCCCTGACGTTACAAAAGTCCATATACGTTGTGGAGGGCGTGGCATAGGTTACGGTAATTGCTTACTTAGGCCGTTGATGTGTGACACAAGTGAAACAACCGCTGGCTATTGGTCATCATCATCATCATCATTTCAGCCTGTATTCGTCCACTGCTGAACATAGACCTCCCCTCTAGAGTGCCACTCGGCTCGATCCTGTGGCACCAGCATCAATCGACTCCTTACAAACCTCTTGAGGTCGTCGCTCCATCTAGTGGGGGGTCGTCCCATACTGTGTGCACTAGTACGGGGACACCATTCGAGAACTTTTCTTCCCCAGCGATTGTCGGCTCTACGAACCACATAGTGGCCGGTCCACTGCTACTTCAGCTTGCTTATCCTGTGGGCTATGTCGGTTACCTTAGCTCTACTGCGGATATCCCCATTTCTGATTCAATCACGCAGAGAAACCCCGAGCAAAGCTCTTTCCATAGCACGCTGAGCGACCATGAGCTTCCACATACGGCGCAGTGAAGCAGTGAAGGGCCACGTCTCAGTTCCGTATGTCATCACTGGCAACACACACTGTTCGAAGACCTTACTCTTCAGGCATTGAGGTATTTTAGACGAGAATATTTGTTGGAAGTTTCCCGAACGCAACCCAGCCGAGTTGGATCCGTCTGTTGATCTCTCGGTCGAAGTTGGACTTACCTAACTTTTTTTTTGTGTCGCGGGGAAAATGCGTTACACACACCACCGGTGCCAGGGTGGCCGCCGGTGATAGTGTGGGACTCCCCGTTGGCTGTCCAACGGTATATCCACTAAACAACCCCGCGAATTGCCCTCGGCCGCTATGGTGGGGTGCCCCGGATCTGTCAGCGACAGGGCACCACTGCGACTGGCCAGCCCCTCAGAAGGGGCCGGACTTCTTCACTCTAGGGGCCATTCCGACAAATTGGCATAGCCCCTCCGGCGGTGGGACCACTATGGGGCCAGGTTCCCATCCTGACCCCTGGTCCCACATATTAGGGAGGCGACAATAGGTGCGCGTCGCGCCTACGCCGCACTCCCCTCCGCCGTCTCCGGAGCGGGACAACGTCGGGATCATCCTCCCTGTCCCGCTCCGAGGCCTCCTTCTGGGACATGACAGTCTCACAGAAGGAGGCCATTGCCTCCCAGGCACTGTCGCTCCCGAGCATGGAGCGGACCACGCTCGGGAGCGAGAGGTCTGCGACTCCTAGCAAGGCCACCAGACCGTGGCGCTGCCGAGACCACCTGGGACACTGCTCCAAAGTGTGTTGGGCAGTGTCCTCCTGCTCCCGCCTCGCGACCCGGTGCAGATACTCGCCGAAGCACCCATGTCCAGTGAGTACCCGCACCATGCGGAAGGTGAGGGGTTTGCTTTCTGCGCATCCAGCTATCTATGTCCGGGCGCAGCGCCTCCGCAACACAGGTTCCATATCTCCTCCAGCGCCGGGCGCTCGCCGAGTGTCCTCCTACTACCCACAAAGCCACTTCGGCGAGCACCTCCGCCACCAGCTCCCAGGGCGTGTCGCCAGCGAGAGCGGTCGCGTCCGTCCAGACCACCGTCCGGTACCCCCTTGTCGCCCTCTGCGATATGACCCGCTGCGCTCTGCGCAGCTGAGCCTTGTTGCGCTCGCAGAGGGCGTCCGCCCATATGGGGGCACCGTACGTCGCCATACTCCGGCAGACATTTCGCCATGGGAACTATATCGTTGGCAAATCGAAGGTGAGTGATGTATTCGCCATTGACGTTTATACCATATCCTTTCCAGTTCGAGAACTTGAAGACATCCTCCAATGCTGCGGTGAAGAGTGTCGGGGATATAACATCGCCCTGTCTTACACCTTTTTGCACTTAGATCGGTTTCGTACTCTGGTCCTGTACTCGGATACACAAACACATCGTAGCCTCACTGTACAAGCACTTCAACCCTTCGATGTACCGATAGCATCGAAAAGGCCTTTGATTTCGTTGAGACATGAATCAAAGGCCTTTTCGCAATCCACATGCGCCAAACTTAAGGGGAGATTATACTTTATATTATTCTATATTATACTCCTCAGTCTTCTGTATAATCAGGCAGAGGGTATGTATGTGATCCACGGTGCTAAAGTCTTTTCGGAATCCGGCTTGTTCGGAAGGCTAGAATTCATCAAGTTTGCGTGCGAGACGGTTTGTGATGACTCTCGAAAACAGTATATAACCTAATAAATAGTTCTTCAAAATGGTCTTTTAACCTTTTTGAAGAACAACATGACCAAGCTTCTGCTCCACGGTTCCGGTGTTTCACCGGAGTGTATGATGGAATTGAATAGCTTCTGAAGGACTACAAGTATCGGCTTTCCGCCCGCTTTCAGAAGCTCCGCCGTAATTCCGTCCTCACCCGGTACTTTCCAATTTTTAAGCTGTAAAAACCATACGAATCTCGTACAGACCGATGTCCGGGATTTCTTCGGGATAGTGTCGGGTCAGTTTAGCTCTTGGGTCGTTACTAGCACTGTTGCCCGGTTGTAACGGTGATGTGTACAGCTTTGTACTGTACATAGAACTTCTCCATCTCATTCATAATCTCAGCTTTCGTAGAAATAATGGCGCCTGTATTGGTCTTCAGTTTCGTAAGTTGACTTTGCCCAACAGACAGATCTTTGGCGAAGACTTTGGAGCCTTGGTTCCGCTCTATCGCCTCTTTAATACGAATTGTATTAAAGTTGCGTATGTCTCGCCGTATGCATTTAGAGATCTGCCTGTTCAGCCGTCTGTACTCTAACGTGTGAGCTAAAGACTGCAACCACATTTCACGTCTGACCTGCATGAGATTCTGCGTGTGAGTCGAGAGCTTTTGGTCTTTTTTTGGGCGAGGATTTAGAAATTGAGCTCCTGCTGCATGGACAGTTTCCACGAGCTTGCTGTTGGTATCGTCCGGTGTTACGCAATCATCTAGGCACTGAAAACGATTATGAGGTTCGAGTTGAAAGCTTTCGGGGTTTTGGATTATGGCACGAGATGGACGGAGCATAGATTTTACCAGGCGAGACCTTTCCTGCTTTATGTCAAGGTTCAAGATGCATCTTACCATCCGGTGGACGCTTCCGGTTTCACCCTGTTGATCACAGAGACATTATTGAACAAATGCCGGTTGGTCGTCAAGATGAAGTCTATCTCGTTTTTTGTCGAACCATCCGGGCTGCTCCAAGTACATTAGCGCTGCGGCTAGTTCCTGAAGAAGGAGTTCATCATAAAGAGTTCCTCTTTTTCCATGAAGTCTACCAGCAGTTGGTGATGAGGGGCCGATGGACGATAAACCCGACACCACCTTTTCACATCCGCTGACTTTATTAGCTTTTGTAAATTACACGTGATCAGCCGAGAGCTACGTGAAAATTGCGAAAAAAGGAATAAAAAACAGTCTTTTATCATCAAATAACCCTAAAAGAAAGTAAATTCAATCTATTGAAATACTAATTGACTATCGAAGCCGTGAGGCTTCGGCGTAAGAATAGGCCACACCATCTCAACCCGTGAGTAAAAGGCGACTAAGGGAATTATCCAGTAGATAGGCAGCAGCGTCCCCTGATTGTAGTATATTTAAAGAACGTACTACGGTTACCAACCCCCTGCCAAGCGTGGCAACTATGGCAGAAACCTCCTCATGAGTACGACAAGAAGACGACCCCCAGTCACCGGCAGCCCTGCTGATCCGATAGCGGTCAGAGTATCGGCGGGGCAGAGGGTGCTAAGAATCCCCGGCTCTGACGCCGCGGCTACCACCACAATGGACTAGCCCTGGCAACGTACAACATGCGTACAATGAGGTCCAACGAGAAGATAGTGGAGCTGGAAGAGGAACTAGGCAAATTGCGTTGGGATATATAATAGGACTGTCCGAAGTCCGAAGACAGGGGGAGGACACGGTGATCCTTAAATCCGGCAACTTGCTTTACTACCGGGAGAGGGTGACCATCTGTCGACAATCCTAAGCTTACACACGGTATTGAGCCCTTAAGTTTAAGGAGAGATTTTGCCTCGCTTTGTGTGTTCTACCGATTGTACAACGGGTTCTCTTCTTAAGAATTGTTCGAAATGATGCCGACAGCTACATTTTATAACCGTACCGCTCGCCGACGGCGGGGAGTTCATCCTCACACGCTGGAACCGCATTGGTCGCGTACTGTGCGGTTCCAGTTAAGTTTTCTTCTAAGAACTCTCAAGCTGTGGAATGGGCCGAGGTTTTTCCAAGGTACTACCGCTAATAGAATTCTTCAAGGAATGCGTGAAGAGATTTTTAGAGGGCCGGCAACGCATGGGTGACACCCCTGGTGGTGCAAATGTCCAAAGGCCACCTTAATGGTACAAAAAATAGCAAATTGTTACAATTTACAATGATAATCAAGCTGCAATACATCTAACGAATGCACTGGTTAGTTCTAAAACAAAGCACGTTGACAAAATAATGCACAAACTTATAAAAAGAGAATGTATTCATGTATTTATTCCTTACAGCTGCTTTCAGACAAAATTAATAGGAAACATAAATTAACCCTCATATATCGATATCGTACATGGCATATTCAAATATAATTAAAGAGCAAATAAACCTCTTCTCATATGGACAACATACATTTATATATATATTAATCTAGTTTAGATGTACTGTATGTATGTACAGTAAAACAGGTGTACATTTGTACAGATCTAATTACTTTTTGAGTGCATTATCGGGCAAAAACGTTCATCATTTACAAAAGTTAACACTTTATAAAAAAATCCGAAACATTAGAATGATAACCTGATTGTAAGCGGAGCATCGGGCACGATGACAAGTATACCAGCGTTGCACCTCTCATGTACATATCTATATGTAAACGACCAGGAACTGCGTACTACGGGTTGCGGTCTGCGAATATATTGCGGCCTGCGAATTGCAACCGAACCTTAGTCTGCAATGAAAAAAAGTAACCATTAGATCCCTGGTATTAAATCACCGGGAATGAAAACATCCTGTGCTTCACAAATCAAACTATTCAAACACACTTACTCGGTACTGCGAGTTCAAAGTCAAACTAATTTCGTAGGTGACGCGATGACGCCATGCTTCTTGATTTAAATTTTGATTTACTGTATTTGATCTTATGAGTTACAACCCCGTGTTAACATATTAGTTTCAAAGCCACATTGGATGGCTGAGTCCACTACGACTCGAAGAAATTAACTTCACATGTCCAGAAAAAAAACGTGTTCTGTTCCAGCCGGAATATATCTGTCAAACCAAATCAATTACTTGACGGCTACGTGTTGCCATTATGATGAATCAATCTTCTTCTTAAATTCCGTCCCACAATTTTCCATAATAAAGGGTATTTGTGGAAAACAAAGAAAATAAATAAACATTGAGAACGCAAAATTCTAAACTGCTGTAACAAGGCAAAAAATCATATTAGTATGAAAAGCAAAGAAGTAAATTAATTAGAAGCGACTAGAGGGCGGCACTTAGCTAGACTGAATGCGATCGATTCAATCTATTTACGGGTTAACAGATGACACTGGTGGCAGCGAAATTCGCAATAACATGCAATAGTAGATTTCCACTGTAACACCATGATTGCTAAATGTGAAGCAAGCTTGTCACAGCGTGTTTATATTAAGTATTAGGGGTTAAAGTATGAAATTGCCGATATGTACTGAAAAATTATCGGCGGCAAATTAATATTTCAATCCCTATTATTATAGTTTACAATTTTATATTAAGTACCTACACCAAGCCCTACGGCGAATTGCTATTTTAAAAGGCATATAGCATAAATATGCAAAAATACGTCTATTGAAGCTTAAATCAAGTACGTAACTCATTACTTTCATAAATATGGTTTAAAGTTGGCATCTCATCTACGACGCGTTGAGTGAGACGCAACAAACACAATATGAAGCGGTCACAGAAACGCATAGAAGCTTACTGGTCTTATTGATTCAAAGGAACCTAACAAACTTAGAGGAGAGGAGGAACGATGAGTTATATTTGTCTGCGGTATTCTGTAAAGTAGAGGTACTTCATCAATCGGGCTGCTTAGTTATTATCACCTCTCTTTCCCTAGAACCTCGTTCACAAATTGGTGCTGTGTGAGGTATAGGTAGGGAAGCTGTAACATATATAGCTATGCAACAGGAGAATGTAATTTAAAAAAATGATTTTCAAAATAATACAAGTTTATTGATAAAGTTAATTTTCATATCGTCATAGACATGAACATTTTATGTCTATGACAATATGAAAAATTAGCTTTACTTTTATTGTTATCTAGCTATTTAGCTATCTACGAACATAAATTCTTAACCTTAACCTACCTTATGTAATACTTATCCTGCTAAACAATTAATCAAACTACGCATGCTATAAATGATAAACTAGGTAGTTGAAATTGTGGTCAGAGACAATGGTTTGCAAACATTCGTGCCATGCTATAACAAAATTAACCGCTACCTATATTGTCAGTTAGGATATAGTTCCCCAACTTAAGAATAATGTTTATGATGTAATATCACAGATTTTTTAATATAACAAACACAATGATGTTGTTCTATAATAAATTTAGGCATAAGCACAGTAAATATAGAGCTACAGTAATAAACCGAATCATCACTCTCACACATACACGCACCATGACGACTCAGATCCAATTGCGTATGTAGTTGTGATGCTATTTAGAAGACATTTAAAAATGATTACCACAAGGTAAAAATGAATTGCAACCTGTAATGTGCAACCACACATACACAAGTACTTTCTTTTTATTTGTAAGTTTTAGTCATTTGCGACTTGTCTGCCTAGGTAAAGAATAACCTGTACCTAGATGTACATCTAAAACATAGGTATAAATCAACAGGCTGATTGGGGTAGTTCTTGTTACGAAATACGATGGAATTAATTTATTCATCTCTTATGTGGATTTGGTACCTAACCCCCTTTACAATAAGTCAGAAGTCATTTTGCTTGCGAGTATCACGAGAGCTGATAAAATTTGATAAAATTTGATAAAATTTGATAAAATTTGAAATATTTTACTATTTCTCACATTATTGTACAACTAAGTGTTCTCGTTCCACTTAGGAATGAAAGACATTAAAAAGGGTATGCTGAGATTACTTGGACATTTGGAAAGAATTAATGACAAAAGAAGTGTATCGAGCAAGAGTGAGTGGAGATATCGGCAGATGCAGCCCTGGAATGTGAAAGAAGTTAGGTACATTTGGATCGATGCACCTGGCGTTATATAGGCCTCTGCCTACTCCAATGGGAGACAGGCGTGATGATATGTATGTATGTATTGTTGTTGAATACAATTGTACGTAGTTGTGCTATGCTTGCACTATTATTTAACAGACAACTATATAATTACTCGCCAAATTATTGAATGTGAACATTAACATAAACTGGAGAGTAGCGCAGATCGATAGAGTTATACATTTACGATATTTATCGTGTCAGGTCTAAGTAAAATCTGCCAACTTGCAGTATTTACCCCTAATGTAGGCTACGAATTCTTCTTGTATTGCAAGCATTTATAGTTTACAGTTGCCGCGTCACATCAGGAGACACGTATTCTAATCACTACACGTAGGTAATAAAAAATAATATAGGTAAAGTAATACCAGGTTACAAAGACAATGACATTTTAAATATTCACTTAGGTACTGACACAAAACACTTTACTACGAGTAGGTGCCTTCTTAAGCACAGAGCATAGTAAATTTTCCGGTTTCCGTTCATTATTTTGTTTTGGAATTAATACTTCGAAGATATCGCAGTCGCAACTATAGTGAGAAGATGTCGCAACTCACATAACTATATGCAAAAGTGCCCTATGAAAATACCAACATATTCTCACAAAAAATAAACGTACCTATCGGTCTATTTCAAAAAATTGGATTTATTGTTTGGTATAGGAGTAACATAACCTCACTTTTACTAAACGTTCAATAACTCTACTCTCAGAAGTCATCAGTAGAATTTTTAAGAAGGATCCGATAATAATTAAACTGTTAATTTACACTATTTATTATTATTTTTATACATTCAGGCCAAGATTAAATGAAAGCATATCAGTCTCCGTTAACGTATACAACATAAATAACAAAGTTTGACAATTGCAAACAATTTGAAATAATAAAGAACAAAATCAACATAGGTATTTGAAAAGAGACTAAACAATGGATTAATAATGTTTACACCATAATTCACCATCAATTTCGCAATCTGTTCCCAAGATTTGAGTGGATCAACCCAAATACGAAAAAAAATCTTCCGACTGACGCAGGTGAACATTATGGCAATTTATTTGAACCATTAACAAATTATCGACGAATAAACGACCGCAATTAATTAATAAAATCCTCACTTATTTTTCTCTAGTTTTTACCTAGGACAATTAAATGGGATAATGGCTAGATGGGAAAAGTTTTAACTCCGATACAGAGTTCATATACGAAACAAATGCCTATTTTGAAGAGTTGATAAACTCTCATTATCCATAGGTATACTATTTATTATACTTGCATAATATTGTCTTAGGTTTTCGCGATTGTTACACATTGAATTAAACAATTTTTAACGGAAGTATCGCGTATTTTATTTATTTTATTGAACCTGACGTTTCGAACGCTTTGCAGCGTCCGTGGTCGCAGGAAAGACTAAGGTGGTATTTGTCTTACATTAGTTATTCAATTATTACATCTACCGACATGGATGGATTAATTATATATGTTCCGATTCACACAAAAATCGCTCACAGTGTCCGAACATTTTTTAGATCTTTGGGTTTGGGATTTATGTATGCGTCACAGAAACCGCCCGAAGCCACCTACAGTTGAACGTCAACCTGCCATCTTACCATACTTAAAGGGAGTCACAGACAAAATTGGCAACATCTTACGGCGAGCTTCAATTAAAACTTATTTCAAGCCCCATAAGAAGATCAGTCAATTTCTAAGACCTATCAAGTCTAATATCCCCTTACAAGATGCAGGAGTATACAAATTAGACTGCGAATGTGGTTTATCATACATAGGGCAAACAAAGAGAAGCGTAGGTACTCGTGTGAAAGAACACATTGCTGACATGAAGAATAGGCGCGATAAAAACTCTGCAGTTTGTGAACATACACTGGACCAGCCAAACCATTACATCCGGTTTGATAAACCACAAATCCTCGCCAAGGAGAATCGCTACATGCCGAGAATGTTGCGCGAGGCTATTGAAATAAGAAAACACCCCAATTTCAATAGAGAAGATGGTTGGCAAGTACCACCTGCTTGGGATCCAGTCCTAAAAATAATCAAATCCCAAACCCAAAGATCTAAAAAATGTTCGGACACTGTGAGCGATTTTTGTGTGAATCGGAACATATATAATTAATCCACCCATGTCGGTAGATGTAATAATTGAATAACTAATGTAAGACAAATACCACCTTAGTCTTTCCTGCGACCACGGACGCTGCAAAGCGTTCGAAACGTCAGGTTCAACAAAATAAATAAAATACGCGATACTTCCGTTAAAAATTGTTTAATTCAATATACTTGCATAAGTAGGTACCTATCTATATGATGTTTGTAATGAGTTTTGTAGTACGATTAAATGCTGAACTGATTTTAATGAAATTTGACACAGAAACTAGTAGGTAGTATCTACATTAAACAAAAAACGTTTACAAAATATAAATTGCGTCTTTAATTTTTATATCTAAAGTTACTTATAACCTCTTCATATTATTTCATGGTAGAACCCCTGCATTGTGACGCTGGGCATTCCTATACAATACCTAGGTATTCTTACAAAGAACGTTTAAAATACTAAGCTATAGATACTTTGTACATTTAGGTATTTGAGGAAAATGTTCGTTCAGCGTCGTCGTCACGTCATAATTATACAATTATATTTTCCTCAAAATATAATCAGTCTTAGTTGCGTTATACCGTAATATTGACAAACATTAATTCCATATATTTTGTAAAATGCATCAACATCGTTAGGTACTTGAACTGGATCTTCCTCGGTACATTTAAGTACATCAGTTTCATTTTCAGCCAGTGTTTCTTAGCCAGCATCTTCATCAGTTTCCATCTACAAAAAGTAAAAATTATCAAACGCTACACAAATATACCTATATAAAAGTAAATATATATAAAAGTAGTAAGTAACGTCTGTCATACTCTGAATTGCTTGATTAGAAAGCGCAATCAGTGAAGATGAATCCTTAAATCGAATAAAGAGTCTCCTGCTGAAACAGAGCGGGCAGTACCTAGTTTAAATGAATATTGGACTCCGGTCGAATATATTATGGTTGTTCCAGTGAGCGGAAGCTTGTAAGAAGTTTCGAAAAACGCCGGGAGGATTTTATGCTAGATTATTGTGATCAACTTAAGTTAACAATAAAAAAAACACGTAAGTATTTTTTGTACCACGTCGGTCGGTATACAAGACCACCATCACCTTATTGAATTAATTACCGTAACTTATGAGCGCTTGCAACACGATCAGTATCGCTCGCACGATGCCTTGACTACTATAACAAAGCAGCTTCCCAGGAGCATATTGGTAACCTCATTCTCTCGCAGGAACCCCACTAGCTTCTAGGGAGTTTTTATTTCGCAAGTATTTTGTAAAGTCGAGGTACTTTCCCATTCGAGCTACTTCGATGCGCCCTGCATCTCTTTTGCAGAGCCTATAATTCATTTATTAGCAGGGCGCACCCCGTGCATGTGAAGTTGGCTTTGACTCAAAAAATAATATTGAATCCCAAAAATCAGATATTTCTGCTTTTTGTGTGTGATGAACCTAGACATATCAGTGGGGGTATTCGCAGTACCTCGGAAAGCCATATACGAAAAAGATACAAATAAATCATAATTCACTCAGATTCCATACTTTTTGACAGATAACTTTTCGATTCCGATTCGAATATGGCTTTCCGAGGCAATGTGAATACCCCCACTGCAGTGCCGTCTATTAGAGGCCCTGGTCAAATAAGGATAATAGGGCCCCTATGACCTTAATAGACCACTATTTTGTTATGATAGACAAAGAAAGTATATAAGCAAGGTTCTAGATTTGTTTTTTATTTCTTGACAGTCATATTATGCGACATAGACAGTACCTAGGTATAACATAATATGAATAATGTTCAAGTATTCTGTTAAATGGAGGTATTCCATTCCCAACACTTTTTCGTAAACATTTCATATTTGCATCTTTTGTCTTAACCAAGCCAACCAAGAAAAAAATACAAAAAGTTTACTAATGTTCTTATACAAACTTAATCGCTGTTTTAGATGAAGTTTTTCTTTTTGAATTTCTCTTTTCAATTCTCTAAGACTGACGGCGCAGGGCCATCAAAAGAGATTCTACGTATTGTTCTATGAAATAGGTTCTTAGTAGTCAGATTCCGGGTTTCTTTCATTGGCGGACGATTTGAAGTAATCAGTTTTATTCCTGTGTGTCAAGTGAAGTAAACAAACGTACAGTGTTATTGTTTCTTTCTGTAGATAATTACTTGTTTTGTCCATTCTTTCCAATATAGGGCTTCAAAATTCCGTTTGTATAATAAATTCTGGGTCTTCCATTTATTTGGAAGGCTCTGTTTCTAGTTTCTCGCGTCTGTTCGGTATCATTTGCAATGAATGTCAAAGCTTGTATAATTTGCTTATGACCTTCATGCAAGGTGCTTATTGTCTCACCAGCTTACTGACCACTGTTTTGTGAAACTTTTGACCCCGACAAAAAAGTAATAGGTATAAAGATATATTACTTTTTTGTCGGGGTCAACCATTTCAAATAACTTTGTTGCCTCTGATACACACCCAGCAGCATGGACACCTACCAAGTTTAGTGAATATCACGCACATGGTAGTACTTAGGTGACAAATTCACAATTCACGATTCTTGCTTGTAGACCGTGTACTTCCCCGACATATTTGAAAAATTCAAGATAGTTTCCGCTAAATACTCTAATTTATTTTTTAATAGGCTTTTTAATAGGTAAAAATTGCAGTAACCATTCAACTGGAACACTTACGTATTGGATTATAAAACTTAACAGGCCAACACGAGCAGATAGGGCGTACTGTCAACGCAAATGGAAAAATATTTAGCTAAATTAACATCATTTATAATTTTGGAAGAAAGACCAGAACTCTTGGCATAACAAGGACACTTTAATTGTTGTGCCAAGTTTCAAGACCTATATAACTCGCAAGACCTGTAAATAGGTACATCAGGTACACTCATAAGATGTTTCTTTAAACTCAATTTAATCCACTTTTCATCACAAATGACAATGAAATTCAGAATTCTTTCATGTTCAAGCAAGTTTCGTAGCGATGTTGTAGATGTGGGCAGTGAGCGTAAACGGCACCTATTTTCCGATATTTTTAATATTTCCAACTGGACGTAAATGAATCCTTTAACCACTTACATTGAAGGTTGCTGTTAATTAATTATCATTCCTGGTCGACCACTTGGCTCATTGTTGACATTAAAATTTCCAAAACGTAAGCGATCGAGACAAAAACGCCCGTGCATTTCCATGCGGTTCTGGTTCATACATATCGTTGACATTTCATGCCGCCAGCGCGGCGTTTTAAGCACAGTGAGTAAACGAATATTGATGCACCAGCCTGCATTAATATTTCTTTAATGTCCAAATGGGATTGCGCATACGGGACTCGTGCGAGAAAAAAGTCGCAATAATATTTTTAGACACCTCTCTGAACTTCAACGTTTCTTTCGTTTTCGAACGTTCATTCCCACGACTGCTAAATTTCTCAGGGCGCCGTCTCCTGTGACAATGTCTTAAACAGCATTCGAATGCCTTTGGTTGTAATTTATTAAGATCTATGTGCACTAATCAGCACGAGCCCGTTTCTGCTGTGAAGTTAGTTTGTGAGATATCAAGACGAGAGCTTCTATAGAAATGTTAATGTAAAATGTTTTAAACTTCCCTCGTACTGATCTGCAAATGTTCTCGAATCACCTCGTAGTTGCAGCCGGTTTTATACAAAAACTTATAATACCTATTCAAAATTCGAACGATTATGAGCAGCAAGCAACGCAAAATTTTCAGTCTGATCCATGTAAATTAGCACAAAGTAAACTCAACTTTGTAAGAACTTCATATACCTAGTACTGCAATATGATTTTCTGTATTGGTTAAGATATGGTAAAGTTTTCTGTAAACCAGCCGTTTATTCATCAATCAATCATCACAAATGCGACACACGTGCGACTACATGAACTGTAGCAAAATAATTACCTTGTCAGATGTGTCCCCACTCTGTACTTTTGTAAATTTTGTAATTGCCTTGCGCGGCGCCCGCGAATATGTTTTGAAGTTATGAACTACAACGTTCATAAGATCATGTTTGTGTCGGAGTCCTCGTGACGTTAACACCTATAAAAATGAAACGAAGACTGTTACTATATATTTCTAACTACATCATTTTGTGAACGTGTTTTGATAGGGACTTTAAGAGAATGTAATGAAAAACGGTGTAAATTGCTTTCAGTTCGCTTCTCATTACGTTCATATAAAAAATGATTCACAGTGTAGATCACGGAAACAAGGTTGTTGTTGTGTGGGATCTTGTTTCTCTGATCTATGGTGTAGATAATGTCGTCGTGTACAGATTTTAGTGTTTTCCCCCTGTACCGGTACTGTGATGCCTTACTTCTGGGCAAGTTTCATGATCTCAGATTAATTGGGAATATCCTGTAAGCTTATCATTTCTTAAAAAAAGAGAAAACTCTACAGAATGGCAATTCGC
This sequence comes from Pyralis farinalis, assembly GCA_947507595.1. Taxonomy (NCBI): domain Eukaryota; kingdom Metazoa; phylum Arthropoda; class Insecta; order Lepidoptera; family Pyralidae; genus Pyralis; species Pyralis farinalis. The sequence goes on along the minus strand of OX382264.1, from coordinate 21,560,131 downwards.
AACGTAAATCTTTAAATTTAAACCGCCACGGGTAAAACTAAAGTAAAAATGGTGTGAAATTAAATTGTGACCGATTTAGTAAGCGGAATTTCCACCCAGCTCGATATGAGCTCGTTAAGTCTAAGTGTTTACCTACTCGCCATTCTCCAGTCAACATATAATCACCGATAAAAACATTACACAGTTGATACTTATGTTATATCTACACAGATTACATATTGTCATCAAGAGCATTAAACTTATTTGGGCTAACATAAATAACATCTTGAACTGTACCGAAATTAAGTCTGATAATTTTTGTTCGCATGGTGGCCAGGCGGATTTTCCATTTAGATAATAGTATAATAAGCTTTTCAACACACTTGCTCATAAAGTGGCTCTAATTTCACCGCAATTAGGCACATAATGACACCTGTAATCAAACTGTGACTTTTTCATTGCTATTATTCACAAGTGAGTTATAGATTTTTTTTTTTATTTTATTGGTTGAGTTGCTTTGTTCTTAAAAAAGTTTCGATACAAAAAAGATCGTGTTCAATAGTACAAATAATGTATCTATTGCTTGCTATTTCATGCAACTTCGTATTTAAATAGATAATTTCAACTTGTACGTGTTTAATAAATAAAACTTTCACTCAAATATAACTTGTTTTCTCTGTAATAAAAACAACTTTATATTTCCCACTTTGTACTTGGCTAAAACGCTATCCGCAAAAAGCAAAAAAAAAGAAACCTCATTCTTTTAGTCTATGGCCGATCCCTTTGTTAGATGCGGGCGCATAGGAAAACTGATTAATTTTTCCCGCCATTGCGAAAAATATTTCACAACTCGTTTTCACTGTTGAAATTATAGTTATTTATTAATCAAAATGTCTACAAGTACTAGATATGAAGAAAATGATTTATGTGGTACGCCGCCCGATATAAGATGTGAAGCCCTTAACGTTATGGAAAGTTTACTACCTGAAAACTCAAAGGAAAAATATCTATTAGCGTACCAAAATTTCATACAATGGCACAACAACAAGAATATGTATGCATTCTTTTTCAGAAAATGTGTTCATGGCGTACTTTAAACATACACATAGTTACAGAAGAACTTCAGCTACATTGCTGACTAATTCAGGAGCTGATATAATGACTTTGCGTCATGGTGGGTGGCGTTCTAGCAATGTAGAAGAATCATAAGTAGAAGATTCGATACAAAACAAGAAGAAATTTTGTGCAAAAATCACAAAAAGAATTAGACCTGATTCTGAGGCGCATCCTACTGGCGAAACACCAAGTACATCCAATGATTGGATTTCACCTACGCTTACACGAATAATGAACCGTCTCAAATAACAATAGAACATGAAAGTATTTCAGTAAATAATCTATATGATGAGAACGCTATGACATCAAAAATAGTTAATTATAATTTTACTAACTGGACATTTACTAATTGTTTCTCTAAATAAACTTTTTATCTACTATATAAAATGATTTTTTAGTATTATTTTCTTCACAAGTGTGTTGAAAAACGTCGTATGATACACGTGTGTATTGATGATTACCGTCCTCGGCTCTCTTAAGCTCCTCACTTAACGGCTCGGGTCTTAATGGCGCCTCAGCGGTAATCACCAACATTACACACTTGTACCATAATGTACTATTGTACCATAATGTATATATTTACAAAGAACATTTTAATACAACTTTTAAATATAATTATACACGTGTCAAAAACAATTATAAAGCTGTTATAATTATTTAATATATACATATATTTAGTTCGGGGTCATCAAAGAGTATCTTGATCTCATCTGTAACCACGGGCTGCTGTACCCACTAATTAGCACATTAACTAGTATATAAAGCGGGTAACAGCGTTGTTCAAAAATAGGGTATTGGACAAGAGCAGTGATAGACCAGTGCACAAAGAACCGGCCTATTATCCGGCGGTCCAGGGTTCGAATCCTGGTGTGGACATGTACCACTAAATTCGTGTTTTCAGATCGGACAATCTGTCGCTAGAATTATTGTGTGATCTCCACTCAATGTTAAATATATGGTGAAACGTTTCATTGAAACGAAGAGACCACCAAAACCAAAATACTTACAAAATCCTGACCAAGATGTTCACATTTTAATTGGTATGTAGATTTTAATTCGCTCATCGTCTCTGCAATTTTCCACTCCACATTGATATTTTTAGGTATACAGATTTTTCTTGATAAAACTCTGGAAACGTAACAGACATATTTATGACAGCACTAAAGTTTGATGCTATTTAGCAATGACCTTCTATACACATGGACATAGCACGTCATAGAATAAAAAAGCCCAAACATGGCACATGTATCAAATTTCACTATACATAGCTTCTACTGCTCTTTTCATACATTGCTGGTGACACTCTAGTCTTACACAATGACTTCAGTTATTAAGCAGCAATGCATAACAATCAGCTAGTCGAAGCTACGTATTTGGTTTTATTAGCTGACAAGAACAAAGATAATTACGGAGTAGCAATGTGCTGTTGATTTTTGTATTTTTTTTTCTTCAAGATAAAAAAATATATAGTTTTCGAATATATGAAATACTAGCGGGCGCCCGTGACTTCGTACGCGTAGGCTTTGTTTCAGTAGTCAGAAGTGAAGCATAAGATTTTGGTTAATCTCATGAAGATATGCCTGAAGATAAAATATTTAGTTATTTTGATCACTATTCTAAATTTAATCTCTCTCTATCTATCTATAACTTCACGCCAAATCCCTTGCGGGGTAGGCAGAGTGAACCGAGCGCCACGTGACTCGATCCTTACATATCTCACTCGCTTCTTTAACATTCATTGCTCTTCTCATGCACGCTCGCCAGTTTCTAGGGCTCCTGACATCACCTTCTGATAGAACACGACCAATTTGGTCACGGTAGGTAAGTCTTGGCTTTCCCCGGCTCCTACATCCTTCCACTTTTGCATTGTAAACCTCTTCTTATTTTAACACCGACGCTCTCTTTCAGACCAACTCTGTTTCTAACATCATCATTGCGAATACGGTCTACAAGCCTTACGCCACAAATTTTGCGCAGCGCTCGCATTTCGACCGCGTTTATTCTACTTTCATGCTCTTTCTGCCATACCCAGCTCTCGCTTCCATAAGTTAGCGTTGGGACCAACACTGCATTGTGTATAGCGAGTTGTGCCTTCTGGCTCAGGTTTTTACTGCCAAGAAGTTTTCCCAACGCTCCATTCACACTATTCCCAGCATTCACTCGTCTTTCCACATCTGCGGTGTACCTTCCATCCCTGCTGAAAGCGCATCCAAGATATACAAACTCATCCACTTGTTCCAACACTTCATCATCAATCGTAATCCTTACATTAGTTCTGAATTCTTCTCTTTCAAATACCATTATCTTTGTTTTCTTCGCATTCAGTAGTAAGCCTTTTTCCATACATTCGTCTTTCATCGTTGTGACCAGTGTTTGCAGTTCAGATGGTGTATCTGCTAATAGCACGGCATCGTCTGCATACAGCAGACAGTTCACCACTAGGTCACCCATGCGCAATCCCACATTCGTTGACCTTATTCTCTGCAGACAACTACCGAGATACAGGATAAATAGCCTAGCAGATAGCATGCAACCCTGTTTGACACCAATTTTGACATCAAACCAGGGTGGGATGCCACCATATATCCGCACACATGCTGAGCAATCTTTGTAAGTGGACTGCACAGCACGGAGCAGTGAACCGTCAATCCCATATCTCGGCAATATGTCCCACAGTTCCTTTCGCACAACCCTATCAAAATCTAAATTTAATCTCTGCCGAAAAATGTTAAGTACTAACTCATTTATTAATTTCCCATTTTATTTATTTATTTTAATGTCTCGTGAACCCAAACCATCAATTATAACAAAAACAAATATATAACACTTCAATTTTATTTTTTATTTTTCGGCCATTTTGACCATGTTCCTTAAGTGATAGGAACGGTGTTCCTGAACAATCTTATTCTACTTTTTTATGCTGAATCCGAATCTGAAGTCAAAATTCGAATATTAAAAAAAAACGCACACACAGACAAACGCACACACAGACAAACATATAGATTTCATATACGAACGGTGTTCCTGATAATGTCCTACGTTAAAATTAAATAAAAAGAGCGACTCTATAGTTTTCTATTCTGACTGTGTTCTTGTCGCGTCTTTTTTGTCTCTTACTGACGCGTGTGAATGAAAGAAATGGGAATATATATTAATAGGTAATTGTATTTAATGAAATTGAATTGTTTTACTATATTATTTACACTTTTTCGCGTGTTATCTAACATGAATTAATTTAACTTATCGGTGATAGGTCACACCATCTTTTTTTTGCATCGTTAGGGTATTATTTCGGCACTTTTTTATAACACACTTCGGCATGGTTACAGCTTTGCTATCAACAAACGACTAAATCGCAAGTGTGCTTACTTTGACTTTAAGCACACTTTTGTCGTTCCTTTATTAGCGCGTGTATGCGAAGTCCATGTGTATAGAAGGTCATTGCTATTTAGTTAATTTCACGCGTAGTCTTGTCTTTATATAGGGTTGAATTGGAAGAAGTTCAACGGCCCCCATTAGGACGGCTTTTACCACGCGGCAGATTACCGCGGCTTTTATAATAAGTATTCCCGGTTTGTAATACAAAAAAGCATATGGACCTCCTGATCTCAAAAGTTACTGTAGCCTATGCTTGCAATACAAATATAGATATTCGAATAAATAAATATTTATCTACACCTATATCACTAGTTTCAAATTGGGAATTGAAGAATAAGACTATATACTTTACACAAACTATATACTTTATACGAATTCATATCTATAACAAAATGCTTACAGGACAGGTTATAATGCGTATACAGTTAGAATGTAGCTAGTTATAAGAATGAGACGATGTAAATAAACAAATGCATATAGTATGCTATATAGTATAGCACGAACGTGTTCATATAGATTTCGTTTATAGTGTTCGTCTGTGGCAGCGCGAAATGGCAGCAAGCATAAAAATTAAACCCCAACGGGTTTAATTTTTATTCGTGCAAGATGTTTCACAGTTTATTATTGCTTTTATACCAGACAAGCAGTTCAACATTAAAATTATGCCATTTGACGACCCGTGAAGCCCCCCACTCACTCACCAAAACGTGGTAATTTAGCACCTGAATATCTCAGCGATTTGAACCTAATGAACAATGGGAGAATATTTTAACCAATAAACCGATAAAGTTCTCCTTGTCGATTCGTAAACTAGCTAATAAGAACTACGCGTTCTACTTTGTGCCCCGGCCCGTAGCAGTGAGTTTATTTACTGTACAAAATCGTGACATCTGGTCTCCATATGTTATTTCCTCCATGATTTTAAACGAGCAATTCTTGTATTTATATAAATATATTTCACATCGAAATTGCTCTAACGATATGGATAATTTTTTTGTCCTTTCCTAAAAAAATATGATTATTATAAAAATAAAACGAAACGAATCTCGGTCTCCCAAATACAAATAGAAAATTATTTGATGCAACGTTGAAGTGACAGTTGAGATAGTTGCGTCTGAGTAATTTAATTATATTTTATAGTGCAGTTACACATTTAACATAATTTTAATGTAATAACTTATTGTAGAATTTTACGTAAGTTGAAAAATAAATGGGGCAAAATTAACAGCTAAAACAAAAATATTGCAATCTCCCACCGTGTAAGTGACTTTAGTTTTTATCTGTTACAGCTTTTGATGTAGGTGTGTGTTTGAGTGTTTATTATGTAGTGTGATAGGGTATCGCTCTTGCATAATTTTAACACACCGTGAGATTTCGCAATTAATTTACGAGAAACAAATAGGTTCGTTGATAAAAACCAAAGTGAACGAAATACATTGATTACTTACCCGAGATAATATTGAAACAAAGTACACATAGGAAAATACTTCCACATCCCAAGAAACCAGAGCCAAGTAACAACTCTCGGAGAGTTATTGTGTTCCTGAGTGGAGCTACCAACAAGCTCCTGAGAAATCCTTGTGTTAGGGGCGAAGGTGGCAACGCGCGAACGATACTACCCGTATTGCAAGCGTTCCTAAGCTACGGTAAAAACTTTACATCAGGTGGGCCATATTCTTGTATGCCTCCTGATGTTGTGCATAAAACAAATGTAACGTGTAAATGTAACGTCTACATTACAATTTCGCGCTTACATATCCATCTAACTTTGATCGTAAGATGGATATATAAGAAACAGGTGAAGAAAGTTATATTATATATATAAATATATATATTGTTACGAACCCGAACCAAAAAAATAATCTCTCTAATCTATGCTTCCCTTCGAAGATTTGCCAGTAAAAGTTAAGAGGGCAGAGGTCAGGGGAAATTGTTACAGGACAGGCCCACCACTCACTTTTTAAATTTTTAATTTTTATTAAATTATATATAACTGTAGGAAAATAACATATTAAGGTGTTTTAACTTTATAATAACACCTTACAATTAATTATATAAATTTACTAAACGAACCTGATCTTTTTTTTATTTTAAGGGACAGGCCCACCACTTATATCCACCGCTATGTCTCCTGTGTAGCCATAATTAACAGCGGCGACCACCAAAAGGCAATGAACAGTAGTTCATTGTTGTCCCGGGGGTTAAACTACAGCTGCCTTGGAACTCACAACGAATTTAATCAGAAGAAATTTGTAAGAGTAGGAGTTTTGGAGTTGACTTCCCCTCTTGGCAAAGTTAGAGACAGCAATGTGACTGATAAAAATATATATAATAAGGTGTTAAAAAAACCTTATTTGTCACATTGTTGTCTGTCAGATATGTCTTTATCAGATATCTAACACTATTGGGATCTAAATTGTGAGTTGTAACCTAACTAATTCCAGTAATATAGATTGCAGAACCGCCTAAACGCCCGGTAATTCTCCCCCGTTGTCACCAAATCAGAATAGTATACTACCCCGGATGTGACATGCAAAGAATTTAACATATCGTCTTGCTCCCGACGCCAGAGATCACACTCCCGGAAAACATGATGTATTGTTTGCTCATGATGTGTCGTAGAACACTCACATAAAGGCGATGACACAAGTCTCAACGAAAAGAGCTTAATCCTAAAGTTTCCATGCCCAGTTAAAAATTGTGCAACGGGATGATCGACTTCTAATTATTTAATGTCTCGCGTTGATTGAAAGAACAGATACAAGTGGCGCCCATCAGTAGAAGTTTCCCATCTTTCTTGCCATTCAGACAATAAAGTTTCAAGTGCCTCGTCAATTGGTTTGAACAATCTAAGTATTTTGTCATGATCGCGGTGTTTTAGAAAGTCAGGTTGCATGTTTTAGTGGTTTAGTACATTGAAGCACGGCGTTGTATTTCTAAGTCAAGTGGTAACACGTCTGCCAGCACCGTACGTAATACATCCTAAATATATGGTTGTGTAAATAATTATTAACGTTTTAAAAGTTAAGCCCCACGTCTAGATGGAAATTTTCTCCAACCTACTTCATGTGTTCAATGTAATAAAACCTTCGTCTAACAGTAATCCCAAGTAACAAACCGAGTTTTTATTTGCAACTGATACTCCATTGAAGTGTAATCGCGACGGAACCTGCAATGTTCCCTTGAGTAAGAGTTGCTATGTTTTGTGGGTTGTGAAATCGAGACGGTTACGATAGCCCCAGTCTGAAATCAGGCCAAGGCAAGTACTGGCTAGTTTTTCTATACTTGATCTGGAATTAGCTTAATATGAGGCCGTCACCGGCGTCAAACGAACAATGAACCTGATATATTAACACACAACCTGTATGTCTCTATTCTTACGATACGAGAAAATGACACACTGTTCCGTGATGACGACTTCACACATAATACGACCACAGAAAATAACAAAAATTTGAAAAAACTTAAGTTGTGTAATATTTCATCAATTATAAATAATCGAGTACCTACTTAAGGGAATTATAATATGTGTTGTTACAATTTTACCTGTTTGTGTGACTCATTGTCGGAAGTCTATTGTAAATACAATAATATGGTAAACTTACTGATTGATTTTACAAAAAGCAGTTTCTTCTGGGTAGAATTCTGAATATTGAAACCCCGGGAACTTGAAACTCAATGTACAATCAACGCTTCTTTTTCCTGGTATCCAGCCAAAATTTTCAATATTTGCACATTCTATCCATATATCCGTTCTTTCATTTGTTGTTTCCTCGTCGTCATCCGAGATTATAAACACGTCCGAGCATAAGCCAGACGATGTTACAGTTTTCGTTAGAAAGTTTTCTATGTCGGTACCCATTTCCGTCTCATTAATTTTAATCTGCTCATTATCGTCAGCTTTCTTAGGAATATCACTGTCAAATGCATTTTTATTCAATACTCTTTTATTTATTTCTTCGGGTTTTAACACGAACATGTTCACTCCTAGCTTGGGATCCTTGTGTTTTTCACCTAATGTCTTATTCGCCTCGGAATAAACAGATGATATTTTAATTTGAGGTCCTTCTTCCGTAGGAGGGTCAAGAAAAATGTTTTCTTCATTTGGTATAGAAGTAACAGACGATATTCTAATTGGAGATCCTTCTTCTGTATGTGGGATTAAAAATACATTATCATTTACAATAGAGGCGACAGATGATATTTTTATTTGAGGTGCTTCTTCTGTAGATGGGACTAGAAATGCATTGTCTTCACTCATTGAGGCGTTGCATACAACATTCATATCTGTAGGTTGTTTAGATTCTACTACGTAAGCAACTAAGCACGAAGGTTCAGGAGTAGATAACATAGAAGAAACATTATTTATATTTGAAATTGTCTGTGATTCAGAACGTACATCCATGCGCTGCAGTGCAATAGGGTTTACAACGCTCTCTGCGGTAACCCTGAACATATTATCTGATTTACGGATTTTTATAGGTTTTACAATTTTAGGTTTTAAGTCTGCCTTGATATTAAACGCATCATTTTTGTGTGCGTTATCTTTATCAGATGCCTCGAGCTTTTCTTTTAAATCATTAGAATTAATATCCAAGGATACTAAATCGCTCTTCTCTGCTGTTGTTGGAGGAACAAATGACATAGGATTATCAATGACCTTAACGTTATCCACTTTATTTGTAGTAATCCAGTAACCTCTAGTGCGATTTTTTTTTAAAATGAGTGAACTAGAACTAACAGTCTTTATTCCTAAAGGCTCGTCACTCTCGTACGGACCGATAAATACACAGTCTTCATTAACATTGGGAATAGCATACACACCAAATGGTGTACAATTGTCCTTTTCTACATTTTTTAGACCAGATAATCGGGCAGTTTTGCCCGACACTCTTGCAATCCTTAATGCATTTAAAATATTCGTATATGTTACAAAGAATCCACGTTTAGGCAATTGAATTTCTACGAAATCATTTACGACAGTCATCATGAACCATTTTGAAATCTCTGAATTATGAATATTTTTATCAAGAGTTGTTTCTGTAATGTTTTGAGCGTCGATTTCAGTTTCATTGGAAATATTTTCGTCATGTTCGCTGAAATCCGATGATTGTATAGACTCAATCTCTGGAGTTTCTGTTATATCATTATTTGGAGTATTATCTGAATTAGTTTCAATAACTTTAGTAACAGAACCTTTTAGTTCCCAGCAATATGGTAATCCACTCAGTATACAAAAACTATCTTTTAAATCAGTAGCATTGGTAAGCAAGTTTTTAACCGTTATAGGATATTTATATAAGTCAGCAAATCTAATATTGTCAATATTAATACAATCTTGAAAAAAAGAATGTTTAATATCTATAGCCATAAACATACGGAAAGGTATGCGTGTAGAAACTAAGAAATGATTTTTTCGTTCTCTGTACCTACTCAATATGAAATCCCAAGGATACAGTGCTAATTTATTAGCTTGCGGTGCTTGCAGAGCCGTAATTCCACCTCTGCTACAGCTTTTTTTATATTGTTTAAAAGCATTTTCAAGCCACGTTTTTAATCGTGTATCCTGAATTTTAAATGTAGAAACATTTTCATCTTCACTATTTTTAGATTTTGTCAATTCAGCTTCATTTATATTTATTGAAGTGCCACTATTTGTAGAGATGCCTGTGGCTGTCTCTGGATTGTCTTCAATATCAATGTCGCATCTATGACTTTCCAATCTCTTCCGTAATGTACTATCATTTTTTTCTAGTTGCGATATTTTAAGATTAGTACTATTATAATACCCGTCGCTGAATTTTCGACCACCATATGGCTTTACCCTTGCACATTCATTGTTGATAATATAACTATGTTCATTACTGTTATTAGAATCACTTTCAGAATTATTCAATTTTCTTTTCTTTTGTCTGTCTGGTTGCTTACGTAACCGGTTACATGGTGTTCCATCTGACTGATCGCCAAGTTCCAATAATTTGGTGATCTCAATTGATTTTACGTCAGATTCAACATTAACGTCGTGGCTAAGCTCCTCGCGTTTATTTAGTAATTCACGAAGTGTGAACGTTTTGTTGACGTCGCTCAATTTTACATCAGACTCAGCAATATTTTTTTCCTTAAGCTCCACTGCTTTATTTATGCTTGAGTCATGAGTTTTCAGGGCAGCAATCTCATTATTAACAAACTTACCTTTGCAAAAACATTTATACAAATTATGAACCATACACCATGGTTCAATATTTTCGCAGTTCAGTTTTCTATCGACTACAGTCAAAATCCGGTTTTCTTTTAGTTCTGGTCTTAAAGGCATATTTTTATAAAAGTCAAAATATTTTCTTGATGCTTTCCAGTTTCGTCTCTGGGATTTTAATAATATACTCTTTTCGCCAGTCATAATAACAGTTTGGTGGAATTTTTGTTCTTCTTTAGCTAATTTTGAATTTGCAGCATTATCTAAATTGTATAAATCTGGTAATATGTCGGGACATTCGCTATCAAAGCTGTCTAAAGCTTTGTATTTTGAAAAGTTACATTTGCATTCAAACATGCAATCTATGCGACCGCAATGTCTTCTCAAAATAAGAGGGCATTGCAACGAAAAGCAAACACAACCTAATGAACAATATGAATTCTTGCATGCATTTGTTTCTGCGTTACAATTTCCATTATTTTCAACTAATCTTATAACAGTAACGTGAAGTCTGTCTAATTCACTGAACTTGTTTTTCGATTTTTCTTTTACTAAATTATTGCAGGCAACTTTTAAATCAATGTCATTCGCTACATCCCTTGCGAAGTCAACGCCAGAATACATATTATCTTGTTTCAAACTTATTTCGACGCAATCGATCATGTCACAAATTATATTTTTCACTTCAGGAATAACATCAGTTTCGCGATGTGCGAGTAAACGCTTGGTGACAGCTGGATTGTCGCTATTGTGGCTTATAGCTCTGTCTATATCTCGACGCATAAGTATACGACTTTGGCCATATTTGAAACATAAATCGAACGTTACATTAGGCTGTTTAACAATTTGTACTTCATTAGGCGTCTTGACAGTGCCCAAAACGGATACTGCAAACTCTGCCCATTTCTGTGATATTTTTCCATCAATATCTCTTAAACTATTTAAAAAGTTTGTGATGGTGGGATCTAATGAGCAGCCATATATGGCTTCTATTTCTAAGCCTGGTTTCGGTAAGTCTACTAACTCTATGTTGCCGACATGGTACTTTTGATAAGAATCGTCCAGATATTTTTTCAATTGTAGTGGTCCAGGTTTAAATTTAACAGACAGCGAATTTTGCAATAACCCTTTTTTAGTCCTTTTTAATGACTTTCTACGTTTTAATTCTTCTTTACGTTTACCCAAATCAACTCGGGAAATGAACTTATTTTCACCTCCTTTACTTCCACAGACTCGAATGCGCTTGTTATTCCATAATACATACTGTATAGGATGGACATTTCCGTCTGGATTAATATTCATCAACATTTGCCATGCTGATCTAGATATTGGATTATCACAGTTTAATATTGTACTTGCTAGTTTCTGTGTATTTTCAGTTTTAGAAGAACCATCTATTATTTTGTTAAGCAAAATAATTTGTTGTTTTTCCAAATCATTAGGCAAGTAACTATACACATCCTTTTCAAATATATTTCTAATATCTCTTACAGTTTTCACTTTCAGTTTGCTTTTTTTCTTTGGTTCATAATATTTGCCATTTCTCGGTTGAAATTCGCAACCACTTTTTTGTGCGTTGTTTAATGTTACAGGTACCGCCGGAACTGGTTTTAACAAGTCATAAAGGTTATTCTTCTCTTCTTGTGACGTTCTTGTTATTTTTGACGAAAACACTTTCATGTCCATTTCTAACTTGCCAAACTGAAAAATAAAGAAATAAACTCTATCAGTCAATCTAGTTTCATTAAAAAGATACTGATATTGCTTCTCATTCACGTGTAAGTTGATTTGGTAATCGTTGTGATGATGGTGGCATATTTAGAACGAATAAGGGAGAAGTAAATACATTTACATTCATTTGGTATGTGGTAATTCTAGACCTTGAGCTTGACAGTTTCTACACTTGTTTCTTTAAAAAACAAATATAAATGCAGAATTAACCAGAAAGCATCAAGTATTGAGTAATAGATAAAGTATTGTCTTAGGTTTTCGCGATTGTTACACATTGAATTAAACAATTTTTAACGGAAGTATCGCGTATTTTATTTATTTTGTTAAACCTGACGTCTCCCTGCGACCACGGACGCTGCAAAGCGTTCGAAACGTCAGGTATAACAAATTAAATAAAATACGCGATACTTCCGTTAAAAATTGTTTAATTCAAGATAAAGTATTGTTTGAATGCAAATTTGCAACACATCAGATTTAAAAAGTAGGCTTGGTAAAGATTTCAAAAATAAATTAAAGAAGAAAATGTGAGCACCGTTCCAAGCAAGCTAGATTTATTTGATAAGTTTTATTATTTTAACTACGTAAGTAGAAACATAAGAAATAGCTGCAGTAAATGTTTACATAAATATTACAGTCAAAACGTAATAGGTACCAAAGCAGTGCTGGTACAGGTACTCGCAAGACGGGCTAGCACCTAACAAATTTCTTTACAATACATAGTATTTTTTTTTATACAACGTCCGGAGCATTCAAGCATACGGCCCATCTGATGTAAAGTAGTTACCGTAGCCTATTAACCCTTCGAAACCCGGGTGGTCGTATATGACCGCGAAATGTATGGGAAAACGTATATAACGGGTTCTGACTGCTCAACACTTGTAATATATTATCACTCGCACGATGCTTCCTCTGCTGTTTACACAGCAACTCCTTAGGAGCTCACTGGTGACCTCACTCACACACAGGAACACAACAACCCTCCAGGGAGTTGTCATTTGGCTGCGGCTTTTTGTGAGGTGGAGGTACTTCCCCAGACGGGTTGCTTTGATGCACCCTCAGACCAAATAAAAAAGTTAAGACGGAACTCGTCAAACAGCAAAGTGAGGCCAGTTATCTAAACATGTGTTGTGTGGGCCGGTGTTGCCATGATAATACAAATTACCCCAAAAAATAAAAAATAATGTTATTAATTAATAGACATCGTTATCACGCGGGCAGTTTCAGGGCAACGCATGGATGACGGCTAATAGGGTTACCATCATGCGGGAATAACCATTATTGTATCTTCTTAAAAAAAAAATTTTTTTTATTTAATCCTGTTTTTAGTTATTTCATTTCATAGGCGGTAACAAACAGGTAGAAATTCGCCTTTAGAATATTATCTATATATAACTTCACGCCAAATCCCTTGCGGGGTAGGCAGAGAGAACCGAGCGCCACGTGACTCGATCCTTACATATCTCACTCGCTTCTTTAACATTCATTGCTCTTCTCATGCACGCTCGCCGGTTTCTAGGGCTCCTGACATCACCTTCTGATAGAACACGACCAATTTGGTCATGGTAGGTAAGTCTTGGCCTTCCCCGGCTCCTACATCCTTCCACTTTTGCATTGTATATCTGCTTCGTCATTCTTTCATCTTGCATTCTTTCTACATGTCCGAACCATCGGAGCATGCCTCTTCTTATTTTAACATCGACGCTCTCTTTCAGACCAACTCTGTTTCTAACATCATCATTGCGAATACGGTCTACAAGCCTTACGCCACAAATTTTGCGTAGCGCTCGCATTTCGACCGCGTTTATTCTACTTTCATGCTCTTTCTGCCATACCCAGCTCTCGCTTCCATAAGTTAGCGTTGGGACCAACACTGCATTGTGTATAGCGAGTTGTGCCTTCTGGCTCAGGATTTTACTGCCAAGAAGTTTTCCCAACGCTCCATTCACACTATTCCCAGCACTCACTCGTCTTTCCACATCTGCGGTGTACCTTCCATCCCTGCTGAAAGCGCATCCAAGATATACAAACTCATCCACTTGTTCCACACACCAACACTTCATCATCAATCGTAATCCTTACATTAGTTCTGGATTCTTCTCTTTCAAATACCATTATCTTTGTTTTCTTCGCATTCAGTAGTAAGCCTTTCTCCATACATTCGTCTTTCATCGTTGTGACCAGTGTTTGCAGTTTAGATGGTGTATCTGCTAATAACACGGCATCGTCTGCATACAGCAGACAGTTCACCACTAGGTCACCCATGCGCAATCCCACATTCGTTGACCTTATTCTCTGCAGACAACTATCGAGATACAGGATAAACAGCCTAGCAGATAGCATGCAACCCTGTTTGACACCAATTCTGACATCAAACCAAGGTGACATGCTACCATCTATCCGCACACATGCTCTGAGCAATTCTTGTAAGTGGACTGCACAGCACGGAGCAGTGAACCGTCAATCCCATATCTCGGCAATATGTCCCACAGTTCCTTTCGCACAACCCTATCAAAGGCTTTCTCAAGATCCACAAAACCGCAGAAAACCTTCTGGTCTATGGCCAGATGTTTCTTTACGATATTGCGAATCGAGAAAACTTGATCCGTACATCCCCTTCCATTTCGGAAAGAATTCCTTTAGAATATTAATTAACTTATTAATATGAATATAATTGACACGTTCATAGAAATTACATAAAAAGTTTAAAAAGAAAAGTTGTCATTTGAAAAGTCAAAAATAATACTTATCCTTGAGCCATCAAATTCGATTGAGTAACACCTATATATATTTTAATCATAGAAATTGATAGCACGACAAGGTTTGCTCGTTGAAATACGGTATAATATCGCGGATCTATTCATTTACTAGCATTTCCGATCAACTTGTTATGATACGATCAAATTTTTGTTGCAAATCTAGTTACATTGGGTGTTAGATTGTTAAGTCAGGGAGCGTTATGAGTATGCAATTTTAACCATTTTAATTTTAGCTATTTAGTTATCTTTGTGCTTTAAACTTAGCGGTACCCCTGCCGCGATATTATAGCGCCATTTCAACGAGCAAACCATGTCGTCCCATCAATTTATATGATTAATATATATATATATGTGTTACTTAATCGAATTTGATGGCTCATCGATAGGTATTTTTTACTTTCTACGTTACGTTGCGTGTCACATTACCCAATAATAGGGTAAACAAAAACACTTCATAATGGCAACACTTGTGTTCTAAGCAATAGCGTCAAAATTTTATTTTAATTTATTGAATAATATTGGTTTCCAAATTACTTACGTGTGAAATGTGATTCAATCCTGCTTTTTATCTTTTGAAGATTGATTTGTACACCCTTTCACAACACAATTCGGCATTTTCAAAGGTAAAATTATTATTTCTCAAAAGGTATTGCTCCCCGCGCCGCGATAGCTACACTGACAAGGCAAGGCGTAGTTTTGTTGTACGTGTGTGCGTGTAACTGTGTATGTACACGGCAAGGCGTAGTTTGACCGGCCTCACTTCGCTGTTTGCCGAGTTCCGTCTTAACTTTTTTATTTGGTCTGAGGATGCACCTACCTACCTCTCTATAAACATCCAGACCAAGATAAACAGACATGTTGATGCACACAAATGTTTGTCTTGTCTGGGAATCGAACCCACGAGCGTTGGTGTTGGTGTTAGCCACCGAGCTTATTTAATTACTACTGAACATCGTATATTTACATACGAGCCGTCAACTCTATGTATAACATTGGCCAAAAAGGTTTATTTCTTTGAACCCTAGGTGACTAGGGCACTGTTCAAAGAAATAAACAATATTGCTATTACATCTCAGTATATTTATGAAAACATATAGCTCATACATATAGAAAACATATATAACATATAGCTCGAAAAAAATATGGTCGTTATTTGAATTTTGCGAAAAGCAGGAATAAGTTGCTGGAACATTTCTGTAATTCTCAACAAAATTATAAGGGATACCCTAAACAATATTTGTAAAAATAGTTACATATAACAATAACTAAACCTATTCTAACCATTTTCGAGATAACTACAGTGAAAAGACCTACTGTTTAAAATACCTAAAATCGTTTTTCAGATTTTAATTATAACTAATGAACGAAATCCATAAAGGAGAATTCACCTACGTTTCACCTACTGTTGATTTATTAGTGGTCAATATTTGTAGACAAAATAAGAAAGTTAAGAAAACACAAAAATAATAGTTTAATCATAGTTTACTTACATATAATTCGGTCGTTAAGTTGTAGGTCAAAACAGGAATTATTAAAGAAAATTAAAGGTGTTTATAGGATACAAATTAATAATAAACAAATTAAAGATTTGAAGCAATAGCCTGTAAAATTCCACATGTGTGTACTCTGTGATTTCTTTTAGAATACATATTTTCTGTTTTTTGTAATTTATCTATTCCGGTAGCTCGTTCCTTATGACGATTCGTTTTCTGGTGGGGTCGCAGTTCTAACTTAACCTAATCTACTATTCTGGTAGCAGCTCCAGCGCGGGGCGTATTGATAAACCGTAGGCGAGTCGTCCATTAGATAATACATAGTTGAATCAACCAATATCATAAAAAGTCATTAGATTAATCGTTCGTTAGTGCGATTAATTTTAATATAATCGAAATTAAGTCAGTTAAACAGTAGGTACTTCAGTCGACCAATATCATCGATGTATATGGATAGGTTCTATCGATAAAAAAAAGCTCCCACAAAAGCAATCTGGTTTTAAAAATCAGATTGCTTTTGCTCACAGTCGTTTGGGACTACTCGTCTGATTCGTACGCGTTTTCGCCGTGGCTTTACTGGCTAAAAATGCCTTCATGCGTTGTAAAATCGTGTAAAAATTGTTCTAAAAAATATAAAAAAGAATGCAGAATTATTTCATATTATTATATAATTATTTGTGTATCATTTGACGAGCTCGGTGGCGCAGTGGTGAAACGCGTTGTTACACTACTTTGACACCAACGCTCGTGGGTTCGATTCCCACACAGTACAAACATTTGTGTGCATGAACATGTCTGTTTGTCTTGGTCTGGGTATTTTCTATGTATGATATGTATGTATTTACAAAAAAAAATGTATTTACGTATGTTTATCAGTTGTCTAGTACCCATAACACAAGCTTCGCTTACTTTGGGGCTAGGTGGCGCTGTGTAATTTGTCCGACAATATTTATTTATTTATTTATTATTTAGCAATTATTTTATTGCAATTACGTACAATAAAATCTGTACTTATCAACTTCCTCCTTAACATAGAATTTGGAACAAAAAATGAATGGAGTCGTACTTTAGATATTTAAAAATAATTATGTATATTTAAAATATTGTATTGTACGTTTATGAATGTGTGTATATATTATATTTTTGATTCATTAATTACGCATTCGTTAGAACAGCTATTAACCTATAACCATCGTGTCCATATTATTCGAGCAATAATTGATAAGTATATAAATGTGAGACTGAATTACAAAGCCAAAACATTATCTTTAAAAATCACTAAAAGGCAAAAATTTAATAAATTAGTGCTTTTTGAAGGACTTTAGTATGCATTGTAAATTTCTGCAGAAAGATAGGACTTTGATGACGTGCACACATATTACCTTACACGCACAAGCTGTGGTCTCTTCGAACAAAACTTTTTAAATTTAAAACGAATTAATACATAATATGTACATGTTCCAACAATAGGGGTGTGCGGAGAGCTTTATCCCTTTTACATGTATGTATGCATTGGCCTATCTCAGTTGCTACAATATGGTGACCACTGGCATCAAACACACAACTTGAGAACTGCAATGTCAGGAGTTTTGTAATAGGTACGAGCGACGACGGATCTCCTCGTAAAATAATGCCAACTGCATTGTTCTACGAGGTGGTTAGTATAATTCAAGACATATGAAAGTACCTACATATGGTCAAATATTTCCAACCGAACAGCCCATGTAGCTTACAAATTGATAAACATGTAATGTAAATAATTACCTATAAGTACAGGCATCCATAGTAGTACAAATTATTTTAAGCCTCGCAGGAGCTAAGGTCATATTGTCACTTAGATTACTTAATTCTGTATATGTAATTGAAATCGTTACATTAATGTATAAATTATATAATAAATTCAAGACCAGCTAATATTTTATATAAATAATACACTACAAAATAACAAATATAGATTTTGATATATTTTTTAAAGAATTGTTAAATTTTTATTATTTATTTATTCCTTTGAAACCGATTCTGTTCCTTCATTGTTCCAAATCAACAAATTACACGTGTCACTCCTGATTGGTGCATTCCGGGCCTCATTAACCGCGGTTTCTGGAATAGAAACGTGGCAAACTAAACCAAGGTGGGCCCGCTGGGTACGTTTCTAAAGAGTATTTTGTATTGGAAGGGCGCATCCTTATACATCGATGACCAATATGCATTATGAACATATGTGAATCGACCGTAGTTACCTATAAAATAGTTAGGATAGGTTTAGTTATAAAAATATGTAACCCTAAAAAGGCTTATCGCCCACCAAATATTTGACTGATAAAGATGTCCCGACAGGTTTAGCATAATATGTATTATTTATTACATCCTTATTTTTTTCTCCACCAATAGTTATTTATTAGTTATAAGGTATTTACGAAATGCTACTTAATAAGATACAATAAATCACTGAATAAATTCTTAAAAATAATATTCTCTTGTGTTTTACACATATACAAAAAACTATATGTTACTCCGAAGAATTACGCAATAACTATGGCTGTACAAATCGTCATTTATTTTAAATTAAATCAATAAGTAATATCACTTATCTAATTATTTAATATTTAAAAAAAAATACATTGAAGTATTGTTTTATACTCTTTTAGCGAGCTTTCTTAGACGAATTTTAGTATTTAATTTTTTTAATGGGTTAAATAAAAAACTATATTCTTAATATAGTAATTTATCTTAATATTAATAATAGGGGTTAAAGTATGAAATTGCCGTTGAACAAATTATTTATAGTAATATCTAGATACTATGCCACATTAAACCTTCATAGTGTGAGATTATCGATTGAAACTGTTTTCAAACGATACCTACGAGGCTTCGCGGTCATATATGACCATCCGGGTTTCGAAGGGTTAATGCATTGCCAGGATCCAGGAGATCTGATTTTAATTTTTTTCTCATTATCTCCTAAGAAAATAATGGATAGTTCAATTACTTCCCGATAATCGTCACGTACAATGGTTTTTTTGTAATTCTTGATTATAAAATATCAACAATTCTTTTATTATTGTATTACCAAAATGTTGTGTGACGATATCGGTGTACGATTCAATAGCAGCAGGATTAAAATAGTTTTCCAGTCGTCTCTAAATTTTTTGAACATTGGGATATCAGGGCTACTTGTGACTTGGTGGATTTTTGATTCGATTTGACACAGATTTACCTTGATCCTAGCCGAAAGAGCTCTCTAGTTTGGGTACAGCCAGAAGTTGTTCATTTTCTCTAAATGAAATTAGAATTGGCAGGCGTTCTTCTTTAGGGCTTCTCACGTCCAGACCAGGTAACAATTTTCCATTCCAGTAAACAGTCACCATTTTAGGCATATTATTTTGAAAATCTGTTTTTATAGATTCCGCTCTATCTTTTCTACTCTGAGTACGAATGCGTTGATAGACGTTTATCAGGAAATCATCACAGCTAAAATCTAGTGCTTCTACTACAGCCTGAAGTATATAGACTGAATCCCTTATACATAATTGAGATCTATCTAAATCTGCAACTAACATAGTGACATAACATACAACGTGACGTAACATACAACGTGATAAAGTCTTCCTTCCTCGTAACACATTTGTTCATGTCTTTTTTTCTCTTCTTTTAATTTTCTCTGTTTGGTCCTTTCTTCTTTTTCGACTAACTTTTTTGTCTACACCTGCTAAACATCCTGGACGCCCTGGTTCTATTTATATAAATATTTTTAATCCGTTCTAAAGCATCAGCGTGTGCTATATCGAATAAACTATCTAAATTATTTTGAAAGTCCTCACGGCGCTAGTAAACATCTTGTATTTTTTTGGATTTTTTTTGCAACTCCCTCCTGGTGAAGATCCACAAGTTATTTTACACAGTTAGGTATAGCTCTTGTAGGGATCCTAGCTTTTTCCCAAAATATAATACACTCTCGAGGTTTGCGCTTTCACTAATAGTCAACTTAACTTCGCGAATGTTAGACGGTAATTTTGCGCCTATTATTTGATCATTTACGTCACCAACTAAGAAAATACTTGTTTTATTGCTTCTCAATTCCACTGCCATCTTATAAAAGTTAAAACAATATTATATAAATTATTATACGCGTATTAATCGCGAGAATAACTGAGAACAAATGCCGCGAGTACGCGTCGCACTGCCGCGCACTTGTATGAACATGTTTCGATGCAAGTCGGCACGAGTTATCGTAATCCAAATAAGTTAAAAAATAATTTCCGAGTGTGTTAAAAGCAAATGAACAAAACTAAGACCTAGGCGTTAGAAAATAAAAACTTTGAAAAATAATCGACACCCTAATATACATATATACAAATAGATTCTATAATCTATTCATATTTAAAAAAAATATGTGACAAATCATTTTCTTGCTGTTTCATAACTTTAACTTTAGTATACTGACATTTATTGTATTTTACTTATGTATACTCTGTGTTTTGTATTGTTGTACGTTTCCTTGTTATTTATTAAACTCTCAAGAACAAAGAACAAGGACCATCTCTGATGTTGCGAAATAAATCTGCTAATCCGCACAATAGTTCAATACCAACCAAAATGTATAGAACAGATGTTTTTTTTTGTGATTTCAGTGTTGGTTCATAGTAAATATTATTTGTTTTCGCGAGTAACATGGGTATAAGCATACTATCTATCTATATCTTCACGCTAAATCCCTCGCGGGTAGGCAGAGAGAACTGAGTGCCACTTGACTCGGTACTTACACACCTCGCTTGCTTCTTTAACATTAAACATACCGAGTTTTCTTTAAAAACTATCAAAATACACTATTTTATTAGTAATTATTTAAATACAAAAAATAATAATAAATCTCCACTGGTTTTCTATGTTCTGATAGCGCGAACCGCATTGGATATTTCCTACGTAAACTAACCTTCATCTACGTACAATGTCTAAGTCGGAGTTCGGTCAGCTTATAATGGTTACTATGAGTTTGTCGTCTCGTATGACACATACGTTAAAGTAGCATCTAAATCGAGTAGTGATTCTTCTGGTGGAATCTGTTTATTTACTAAGTATCTCCTAAAAACAAAACAGCAAAAATATTCTATTTTATAAGTTTTTATTTTAATACAAAGAAATAAAGAGTCTCCACACACACCACCGACGTACAACTTCTAAGTCGGAGTTCGGTCAGATTATAATGGATATAATAGGAGTTTGACGTCCTGTATAAGTACACGGTCAGCCTATGGATAATGTATGTATACCAATTATCAAATGTTACTGTTTATTCCTGCAAAAAAAATAACTTTTATTTAATAGAGTTTTATATAGAGTTATTAAGTAACAAAAATTAAAAAAAAAGTTTTAAGAGGAATTACATAGCTTGGGCCAATCATACCTAGGAACTGTTCTAAAACTAGAAATATGTCTACACAATGTTACTATAATATGTTTAATGAATATAATAATAAAAAAAAAATAAGTACCTTGTCTTGTTCGCGTCCGCCATTCTACGAACATTTTCTTTGTATTTTTATTTTATATATTTTCTTTTTAGTGTTCCCCATTATTACAACACTATGCCTACAGCTAAACCTATAATATTATTTACTACTTATATCTAATAATAATACACTTACGCTAAATACTATAATATTGAATATTTACAACTATTAATTATAAAAACTTCGGTGTCGCGATGTTAATGGAGCGAGCTCGAGCAGACAATCGACATAGGTCTCACCTCGAAGCAGGCTGCTGCCTGACTGGCCCGTGTAGTTAGTCAATGCGTTTATAATCCTCATTACCGTACAATAAGGTCGAAATATGTAGCACCCACGACGAATGTGATCGCTTAGAAATTGTCAGAAACTTGAAATATTAAAAAAAAATATCATATTTCAGTTATCAAAATATGCAGCAACCAAATTGTAAACATAGATATTACTAGCAGATTTAAGTAATTTTGAAGCGTATACACAAAACAATTTCGTTGTAATTTCAAAAATAATGATTTTCAGGAGATGTTTTCGAAAGTAATTATTATCGAATCAATTTTACACAATCGCGTATTTGAGTAAGCAAATTCAAGATAAAGAAATAGAGTTATTTATATCATAATCTTAGATCCGTCAGTTTAGTCATTGGCCTATATTATTCGATGAAAGTTGGTCTAATTTTTCGATGTGTCGCCTTAAATATAATAATCAAACTGTAACAGTTGCTAAACAAGTAGCAAATCTATTTGATGACTACTTCATTAATATCCCTTGCAGTACCACTGACTCCCATAACTCATCTCCACATGCTGCGGCTGAATTATTAAAGGAGAATGTACAATCAAGGGTGGAGCTGTTTAAATTTATACATTCAGTCAAGCGAAATTATTAAAACTTTTAAACAATTAAAAACTCAGAGGATCATTGGGGAATGTCCATAAAAGTATTTTATTGTATTATTGTGTCAATAGCTCCACACTTGGCACTTATTTTTAATCAATGTATAGATATTGGGTGTATTCCCAGACTCCCAGACCAGAAATTTAGTAAATAAATTCCGTTATTCAAGTCTGCTGAAAAAAGCGAACTGGGGAATCATAGACCGATATCTATTTTGCCAGTATTGAGTAAAGTATTTGAAAGGATAATGCTTGACCAATTGCAACTCTATTTTAAGATCAATGAAATTTTCCATAATTCACAATACGGATTTACAGCATGAAAATTCACTAGAGATGCAGGATTAGCATTTGTCAAGCATGTTCTTAGCGCATGCGAGAGATCCTAGGACCGCTATTAAGGTCTTCTGTGATCTCTCCAAAGCGTTTGATTGTGTCGACCATCGGACATCATTTCAAGCTATGCCACTATGGAGTTAGAGGCAAAGCCTATTTGATTGCAACTTAAGTAACAGAATACAGATTGTTGATATAAATGGGGTCTCTAAAGGCAGCAATGTTAATATTGGGGTGCTCCAGGGCTATAGCTATATACGTATAAACTATCCGTGCCAAAACAGAAGTTTCCATTGACTAATTTTATAGGACAATTTTAAATTCTAGCACACACATATATATATATATATATGTGTGTGTGTGTACTAGAATTTATTAATGATAAGTATATTATTGTATAAGTATTTCTTTAATTACAATAGACTCCAAATTGCAGTGGGCCCCCACATAAAAAAAAACTGACCAGTAAGCTCAGCTCCGCCGCATATGCAGTTAGGAAAATTAGACAATTGATGCAGCATTGATGCGCAGATGTGGCTACTGCGCGCTTAGTCTATTAGAACTACTTTCATAGCATTATGCAGTATGGTATACGTTAGGAAAGGCGGCTGACATTGAAGTTATTTTTATATTACAAAAGAGAGTCATCCGCTCTATTTATAACATGGGCGCCAGTAAATCACTTAGAGAACTATTTAAAGAAATAAATATCCTCACGGTTACCTCTCAGTATATTTATGACAACATCTCAGCTCGTAAAATATAGTCATTTTCAAAATTTTGTGAAAATCTTAGAAGCAGGAATAGATTGTGTATATGGTACATCGGCTTGCTAAGACTAATAGATCTTTTATTGTAAATTGTATGTATGTAGTAGATTAAAAAAGAGAGATTAAAACTAAAAAAATATGGAAAATTAATAAGATACGAGGGTCATTTGAAAAGTTCTTAGCCTAACATACTTAAGGAAACCACACGATTTTGAGTTTATTTTTATTTTTCAACATACTCTCCTCCGAGCTCAAAACACCTTTTCCATCGACCCGGTAAGGCTTCGATACACGTTTTAAAAAAATCTTCGTCTAACTCCTCAAAATAAGCGTCCACGGCGGCTATGACCTCTTCATTTGTAAAAAAATGTTTACCACCTAAAAATTTTTTCAGCTTTGGGAGCAGATAAAAGTCGGACGGTGCTAAATCCGATGAATATGGGGGATGAGGTAACAATTCGAAGCCACATTGATGGATTTCTGCCATGGATTGCACAGAGGAACGCGCGCATTGTCCTGATGAAACAAGACTTTCTTCTCAATAAACCTGGACGTTTTTCTTTGATTTCTTCTCTCAAACGACGCAACAGGTTGCAATAGTAATCGGAGTTTATTGTTTCACCCTTTTTTAAATAATCCACGAGAATTATACCCTTTGCATCCCAAAAAACGGATGCCATGACTTTGCCCGCCGATAAAACCACCTTTGGGGTGGGCGATCCTGCTCTTTTCCATTGTTTCGACTGTTCTTTTTTCTCGGGTGTATTGTGGTGAACCCAGGTTTCATCCATGGTTATAAATCTTTCAACAAATTCTATTGGGTCAGCTTCATATAACTCTAAACAGTCGCGAGAAGTTGTGAGTCGGTTGCGTTTTTGTTCCACTGAAAGCAGTCGCGGTACCCACCGCGCAGGCACCTTAGAGAATCCAAGTTCAGTAGTAATTATATGATGTGTTCGCTCAGATCAGATGCCTACAGTCTTAGCTATCTCCTCGACAGTCAATCTTCGATCAGATAAAATTAAATCACAGATTTTTTCTTTGTTTTGATCAGTGGAAGCAGTCGAAGGCCGGCCACTACGGGGCTCATCTTGAATGGTCTCACGACCACGTTTAAACTCTGCCACCCACTTTTTAACAGTCGCATACGAAGGAGCGGACTCACCCAAAGTAGCAGACATGTCTACATGTATAGCTTTTGGAGTTAAACCTTTCAAATTGAGGTATTTTATCACTTCACGATGTTCAATTTTATCCATTTTCAAAAATAGCTCTGACTTGACTTACGGTATCACGTGTCAACGAACAATGAGTTACTGTGAATAAACTAAACTGTGCATACTTGTTGCTAAATAATGTAACTCTCCCGATAAAGTCGAGCTGCTTCTCTACCGACACCTCTGCATTCGCCATAAATAAAATGCATGTCGGCATATTCGCGCGGTGTGTACTGAGACATTTTTTAATTGTCACTGCACTGCACGTTTGTCCAAATCGTTGAGCAAGCCAAAGTCACCAGTACACGTCGCCAATATCGCAGAGATCACCAAAACGACAAGTCCAATGAGTAGGCAAATTAAACAGAGTCCGCGGTCAGGCAGGGGTAAAGAAATGGCGGAGGTAAACACAGGCAGAATAAAAACAAAACGCATAAGACGCACGACACGAGTGACAAGATCGTACTAAATCATTTCGAGATTTCTGGAGATTTCAACGTTAGTAATGAAAGAGATAGCAATACCCTACCATATCTTTTCCTTATCACTCCTATTGTGCGTAACTCAATTGCGAGAGCTTCAACGATTTTTTGTTAACAAACATGTTTCAGGTAAAAAAAGGGTCAGGGTTTTTTACCTGACAGGTTTTTTACCTGACATGTTTGTGCTTCAACACAAATCACATTTGAAATGTAAAAAGTTATATTGTATCCGTTTTTGAAGTTTTAATACGTTTTGTAATAGTATTAACGCAATAAAGTTTAAAAAAATAGTTTAATGAAAATCTTCTTTTCTTCAATTAAAATTGAATATCTTTTTGTTAAATAATAGGATCTGTTATAGTGATACCATTTTGAAATCAGTATTTAGTAGGCAGATTATTAAATAAATGGGACAGTGTACGTATGTGTACGTTTTTTTTTACAAAAATCGCCCTTGAATTTGGATGGTATGTTAAAAATTAGGGTTAAAATTAGAGAAGAACCAACTTTTTCTTCAAAAGAGCTGACTTTACATAAAAAATCATAACTTATCATGATAGCCCTAGTATTCAGCAGTAATTAACAGAAATCAAAATGAAAAATAATGGTTTATGTTGAAAATACAAACAAATTTGTAATAAAAGGTAGAAATTTCGTAAATAAAAGACAAAAAGGAAATATTTTCGGAACCCTTGGGTAAAAGTGGTTAAAATTTTTAATTGTTACAGTTAATTATCTGGTTCATCGAATCCTGAACGATGGACCACTACTTACGCCACACCCTGTATACTGTTGTGCGCGAACAAATATGTATAAATACACTCAGAGGTACAATTAACCGCCCACTTAACTTTTTCCATGTAACTTGAAAATTTCTTTTACAAATTTATTTTTTTGTTGACCAAATTTAAGGGACAAGAATGTAAGGTCGGAAAGAATAAAATAAATTTTTGCCATAGCTTTATTTTATGTAAAACTTTTTTCTAACAATAAGATCTTAGCTCTAATAATCAGTGTTGCCTCTTCTGGCTCTTATGGCCTCCTCCAAATGATTTTGAAGACCATCCATTACGTCTTGAATGTTACCTAAGGAATATTCTGCCACTCCTCAACCAAGGCAATTTTCAGCTCATTAAAGGAGGCAAGAGCTAGAATTAGATTTCGGACACGCCTTTGGTTGTCCCAGACGTGTTCAATAGGGTTTACATTCGGGCTGTGAGCTGGCCATGGAAGTCACGCTATACCCACAGCGTTAAAGGTACTCCGTGACTCTAGCGTAGTGCGCACGGGGATTGTCATGCATTAGAAGGAAACTGACCCCAATAAACGGGGCAAATGGCATGACATGAGGTTCTAAAATCTCTTCCATGTATCTCTGAGCATTTACACTGCCTCTTTCAAACACCACGAACTCCGTACGAGCATCGTAGGAAATGCCACCCCATACCATTACTGAGCCACCTTGATAGCCCACTATTTCGACGACAATGCACTGTGCAAACCTGTCACCGGGACGTCGGTATACGCGCTGGCTTACATCGGGACCTCTTAAAGCCACTCTCGATTCATCAGAAAAGAGAACGTTCTTCCATTGGTCTCTGGTCCAATGTTGTTTGATATTAACATGTCAAACAAGTACTGCGGAGCAATAGTCACACACTCCCTCGCATGCGTCACAGAAGCCGCCCGAAGCCACCTACAGTTGAACGTCAACCTGCCATCTTACCATACTTAAAGGGAGTCACAGACAAAATTGGCAACATCTTACGGCGAGCTTCAATTAAAACTTATTTCAAGCCCCATAAGAAGATCAGTCAATTTCTAAGACCTATCAAGTCTAATATCCCCCTACAAGATGCAGGAGTATACAAATTAGACTGCGAATGTGGTTTATCATACATAGGGCAAACAAAGAGAAGCGTAGGTACTCGTGTGAAAGAACACATTGCTGACATGAAGAATAGGCGCGATAAAAACTCTGCAGTATGTGAACATACACTGGACCAACCAAACCATTACATCCGGTTCGATAAACCACAAATCCTCGCCAAGGAAAATCGCTACATGCCGAGAATGTTGCGCGAGGCTATTGAAATAAGAAAACACCCCAATTTCAATAGAGAAGATGGTTGGCAAGTACCACCTGCTTGGGATCCAGTCCTAAAAATAATCAAGTCACAAATCCAAAGATCTACTAAAAAATGTTCGGACACTGTGAGCGATTTTTGTGTGAATCGGAACATATATAATTAATCCATCCATGTCGGTAGATGTAATAATTGAATAACTAATGTAAGACAAATACCACCTTAGTCTTTCCTGCGACCACGGACGCTGCAAAGCGTTCGAAACGTCAGGTTTCAACAAAATAAATAAAACACGCGATACTTCCGTTAAAAATAGTTTAATTTCAATCCTAGAACTTGTATTTATGACACTATAGGTATTCAAGGAAAAAACTGAAAAATTTACATCCTGTGATAATCATTGAAATCATGTTGCTGCAAAAGATTACTTTGCTTTATTTTTGGAATGCAGCCCTAAATAATGCTTCTTTAAATTATAGTATAAAATTTAAAGTCAACTACCTTAGCTCAGAAGAATATTTATCTTTTATCCCAACCAAGTATTAAAAATTTTCACTTTGTCCAACTTGTTTTTTACACTACGTCGGGAGGCATACAAGTATACGGCCTACCGGATGTAAAGCGGGTACCGTAGCCTATTAACGCTTGCGATATATTAAGTGTCACTCGCGCGATACCTCCTGTGCTGCTTACACAGCAACTCCTTGGGAGCTTACTGGTGACCTCACTCACACGCAGGAATACAACAACCCTTTAGGGAGTTGTTATTTGGCTGCGGTTTTCCGTGAAGTGAAGTGGTACTTACCCAGACGAGCTGCTTTGATGCGCCCTACCTCTTAAAACATCCAGACCATGAAAAAACAGACATGTTCATGCACACAAATGTTTGCCTTGTGTGAGCATCGAGCCCACGAGCGTTGGTGTTAAAGTCGCGTCATTCACGACTGAGCCACCAAGCTCGTCTAACACCAACCAACTTTAACACTTTGTATTCAAAAAAATGTATTACGCTGATTTAGCAAGTAGCTATAAAACTTTGCGTATATAGAGCTGATTATGGCATAATGGTATAATACTTAATATTAGATCATTTCTAAAATAAAGTAAAAAAAATCAAGTAACTAGCGACTCAATGAAACGGAATAAAAAAAAATCAAGCGACTATGAAATGTTTTCCTACTTTGATTTCTTTTCTTTTTTAAGTAATCTAAAACCACGATTTAGGATTGATTTTATTCACTAAGGTTTAAAATAAACGTAAACTGTTAGACTATAAAATTTATTTTAACGCCAGTTCGAACTACCTTCCTTCCATTGCAATGCAGGCATGGCATCTTAAAAAAGACGTCGAATTGCGACGATAGAATCTGACGTTATTGACATATTCAACTGCCTCCTGTATCCTTTGTAGCTCAGCTAAATTTTCAATTGTTTTTAGTACACTTTTTCCTTTAGAGGGTTTAAGTCAGATGAACAGACTGGCCACACAATTGTACCATCACGCCCTATCCACCTGGCCGGGTATTCTTCATGTAGAAAGTCTCGTACCTGACGAGCATAGTGCAATGGTACCGGTCAAAGTTCCGGTCCACATGTTAACTTTAAAACGGTATTGTGGCCCATCTTCTCTCATCAAATTTGGGTTTTGTACATGCCACTCGTGCAAATTATGTAGGTTCATGTAACAATCATTTTTTAAAAATGTCGATTCATCAGACCATAACATTTTATTTATAAATAAATAAATAAATAATAAAATAAATATTGCCAGACAAATTACACAGCGCCACCTAGCCCCAAAGTAAGCGAAGCTTGTGTTATGGGTGCTAGACAACTGATAAACATACGTAAATACATTTTTTTTTTGTAAATACATACTTATTATACAATGAAAAACCCAGACCAATACAAACAGACATGTTCATGCATACAAATATTTGTACTGTGTGGGAATCGAACCCACGAGCGTTGGTGTCAAAGTAGCGTAACAGCGCGTTCCATCACTGCGCCACCGAGCTCGTCAAATCGGATATCATCTGTATTTTGCATGTACTTTTAGGCACGCCGATATCCTTTTCTATGGCACGTACTCGGGTCTTCCTCAACCGCTTTCAGTACTCATGTCCTCATAAGGCACAGGAGGTCTTTCCTCACCATGGGCTTGGTGCGGGAATCGGTCTTCTACTAGTAATCTGCACACATCAATAAAAAAAAACTCTGTAGTCTGGATGGCGCGCTGTAGGTCTCACGATACAGCCAAACTGCAGCATTAGCATTCCCTCTGCATTCTCCGTAAATAAAGTGCATGTTTGAAATGAACGAGCGAAACATATTCACTGCTCTTTCTGTATTGTGATTTGTGCGTCAGAGTAGATAACACTCATTCGTACATTTTCGACAGCGTCACTATCTTACTCGCTCATTCATTAATGGCGTCACTATCTATCTGGCTCACACTTAAACGCCGTCATTAGCTGTCTCACTCACACTGGCCTAGAGAAGGAACAACGTTGCGCGGCTACCTCTACCGAACACTGTCGTGTTTTTGATCCTAATTGCATAGTTTCTAGTTGTTTGATTTTTTTCCTTATTTTAGAAATGATCTAATATTAAGTATTATATCATTATAAAATCAGCGTTAAATACGCAAACTTTAAAAGCTACTTGCCAAGTCAGTGTAATACATTTTTTTTATACAGGCTGTTAAAGTTAAACAAAGTGAAAAATTTGATTACTTGGGTGCTAAGATGTTTTTATAGTCATAGATACGTCGTACACGCTCTAGAATGGCAATACGAAAGTAAGGTAATTGCCCACCTCGAATTCAGTTGGGCACGCTCTCGCGTCACGTCTATACGTACTTCGCCACAAAGCGTAAATAAGTTATTTCTGCCAAAATGCCTTCTTGTGTTATTAGATGGTCTACAAATTACACAGCAACTGTTAAAGACAAGGAAAACGTGTCATTTCATTTGTAAGTACAGTTTTTTTTATTAAAAACATAGTAAATGTATTTAGTTTTGAGCAATATTAGAGCGGGTCTAGTGGCAGCCGTTGCTAGGGGAAGTTGAGGAAAATTTAACTATCACGTTATGAACACAGAATTGTAATTGTTTATTCCTAACTTTGTTTTATATTAAGTAATACGCCTGCCTACCTTATTTTCAATTTTATTATTAGATACTAGTAATACTTCACGTTCTAGAAAAAAATTAAGCGAATAGAATATTACTTATCATTTATTTATTTCCGTTTTAGATTACCTAGCTAGATGGTTTGATGAAAAAAAATGGTTAAATATTTTTTTTTTATACTACGTCGGGAGGCATATAAGCATACGGCCCACCTGATGTGAAGTACCGTAACCTATTAACGCTTGTTGTTAATTATCACTCGCGCAATGCCTCCTCTGCTGCTTACACAACAACTCCTTGGGAGCTTACTGGTAACCAAACTCACACGTAGGAACACAACAACCCTCTAGGGAGTTGCTATTTGGCTGCGGTTTTCTGTGAGGTGGAGGTACTTCCCCAGATGGGGTGCTTTGATGGGCCCTACCTCTCTTAAAACATCCAGACCAAGACAAACAGACATGTTCATGCACACAAATGTTTGCCTTGTGTGGGAATCGAACCCACAAGCGTTGGTGTCAAAGTCGCGTCAT
Organism: Pyralis farinalis; assembly: GCA_947507595.1. Classification (NCBI taxonomy): domain Eukaryota; kingdom Metazoa; phylum Arthropoda; class Insecta; order Lepidoptera; family Pyralidae; genus Pyralis; species Pyralis farinalis. Next base: position 21,528,526 of record OX382264.1, on the reverse strand, counting down.
TCACGACTGAGCCACCGAGCTCGTCAAATTTCGAGTCGTCATTTAAAGTCTTTCCTATATCGCAATGATGTATTTTCCTCTTTAAATTGTCATTCCCTAGAGCAATATCCGACTTATAATCACAGGCTTCACCTAATACGCGCTATTATAGAGAAGTTAAAACATATTTCGCGCATAAAAATAATCTAGATTAGAAAACTGATTAAAAAAAGACAAAAAAGGAATAAGTTTAATTGAGGGAATAATATTTTATTAAATACGTATTACAGCATTAGCAGCAATCAATACGTAACTAAAGATGTATATTCATCTCTTTCTAACGACAGGTATTCCCTATCATTTGTCTCTTTTTAGAGCAAAGTGTGATAATAAATAACTGTACGTACTCGTAGATATAGTAGTACTTGCGCCATTTTAAAATACAATAATGTTCGTGTATAACGTGTCTACCTTTGATACGTCGCTGCTTGGGTGGGATAAAAGATAAATATTCTTCTGAGCTAAGGTAGTAGACTTTAAATTTTTACTATAATTTACAGAAGCAATATTCAGGGCTGCATTCCAAAAATGCTATTTTGTAGCAACATGATTTCAATGATCATCACAGGATGTAGATATTTCAGTTTTTTCCTTGAATACCTATAGTGTCATAAATACAAGGCCTAGACTTTTTTGTATCTTTTTCTGATAGCTGTTATGACTTGATCTATCACCTGCTACCGGCTTATCCTCGACTTTTGGGACACCTGTATATATGCTAATTAAGCCCTTTTAATTTGATACGTCATACAGCAACCTGTTTTTTTTAGTTACTGACTTTATGTCCTCTAGAAGGCGCAATATTCGTCCAGCGGACGATCAAGACACTTCAACGATACTTCATTTGGCAAATTGTGATAAGTGGTTTAGAAGTTATGAGGAGGGATGAACATACATACCGGTCAAACACATATGGGATATATGCAGAATACAGAATAAACCAGAAGGAGCCTACAGCCGATAATACATGCAGTCCGCTGTGTCCAGAAACAATTCGCAATCCCCGCACTTCTCATACTTCCCACCCATACAGTGTTGCTAGCTTAGTGAGAGTTCGCCTCTTTTAGGGTAAATTAAAAGTGTTATATTAATATTAAAGGTGCTATATTAATATTAAACGTGTTATATTAATATACTGTTATGCCTAAAAAATGCTTTAGTAAAATAAAACACAAGTAATTTACAAAAAATATGTCTTTACTTAGGTACATTTTGTTGTACATATTTTTTTGTAATATTGCCGTTTTGATTCTGAGGTAATCAATACATTTTTACGTTTCGACAAATTAAGAAGTCTTGCTCTTTGCTTTTATAATTTCATCAGTGGGGACCTGAAATTCCACATATAATAATTAGAATAGTTTTACACAAAACATTTTTGTAAAAAAAACTACTATTTACACAATTTCACATATGCAGACTATATACTAAAAACATTAGTTAATAACATTTCAATCATTATTATTAAGTCAATATCGACGAGCTCGGTGGCTCAGTCGCGAATGACGCGACTTTGACACCAACGCTCGTGGGTTCGATTCCCACACATGGCAAACATTTGTGTGCATGAACATGTCTGTTTGTCTTGGTCTGGGTATTTTCTATGTATAATAAGTATGTATTTACAAAAAAAAATGTATTTACGTATGTTTATCAGTTGTCTAGTACCCATAACACAAGCTATGCTTACTTTGGGGCTAGATGGCGCTGTGTTATTTGTCCGACAATATTTATTTATTTTATTTAAAAAAAATATTATTATTTATTTCAGGCAATATTTATATTAAAAGAGCTCAAATAATGTAAACATAGGCTCATATCGTAAATACCTTAAAATTTAATAAATGTATTTACATATTTTATATTAATCGAACAATTTTTTAATTACTTAACATGAATTTAATAATTATTTCATCAATGTCAACTTTATAAAAAAAAGGAGGGAAAAGAAACCAGTAAAACTGGCAACATGAACAAAATGGACTCGCCCAAATTGTTTACCACTATCAACGAGTAAAAGAAATTCATTATTTAAATAAAATGAGATGTAAATGCGCTACTTACACATGAAATGTAATCCCATCTTGTTTTCTTATGCTTCTAACTGCATTCTTGCAGGTGGGAACCGCACAAGACGACATTATTTAATAAAGACTGTCGAGAAATTTTTACGCGTAAGAGACACGGTGGCCAAATATATACTAGTCATCCAAATGTCAAACTACTCTCAAAGAGAGTAGTTTGTATGGCTTCAGTTTAGGGCGTCTTCGCGGTTTCTGGTTTATTCTGTATTCTGAGTACCCCCCATAGTCGGGGAAAAACCGGTTGCCAGCTTAGTATGAAAAAATACTAACCATAACTGAAAACAGTTACAATTATTAACATATTAGTTCAATAATCTGTAGAATTCACCTGCTATATTTTTTGTTCAATTTATAAGGTAGGTACTAGCTTGCGCCCGCGAGTTTGGGAAAGTAGCCTATTTCCTTGTCTAGGCTTCCAAGTACTTATCTAAATACCAAATTTTATCAAAATCGCTTTAGTGGTTTATCCGTGAAAGACCAACAATCAAACAAACACACTTTCACATTTATAATACCAGCTTCCGTCTGCGGCTCCGCCCGCGTGGTGTTCGGGAAAGCATGTCCTTCTTCAGCCTTCCGATTATCTCCATACCAAATTTCATTTAAATCGGTTTAACGCTTTAGCCTTAAAAGACGTACAAACAAACAAAAACAGTTTCGCATTTATAATATACTAGCTTTTACCCGCGGCTTCGCTCGCATTGACAATATGTATATATATATTAATAATAAGTATCCTATTTTACTTCTGTTACCTCCAAGAATATGTGTACAAAGTTTCATGATGATCGGTTCAGTAGTTTTCGCGTGAAAGCGTAACAAACAAACGGACATTCACATTTATAATATTAGTAGGATAGGATATTATACAGTTAGGATTAGATAGGTTAGGATAGAATTAATACGGAATATAAACAACTTTTCTATAGAATTAGAGACATTTAACATAACATAAGACATCACACCAAATAATTTCCCAACAGTTTTAGACACTGTATTGACAACCACAACACCGCTAAGTAGGACTTCCAGACTCGAGTGCGACTCATTACATTAGCAGACTCCGAGCGCGCTACAGACTCGAGCACGAATGTCGAACTCGAGTTCATTCTGAAACTCGATGGGCTCGTAATACATCGAGAATCAGACTCAGATGTTTTCATGAGTTGAGTCTCGGAATTTTGAGCACAGTCCTAAAATTTGGATTCCCAGACTCGAGTTTTTTACAACACTAATTCTGAATGTCCATTGAACTGGTTATAAGTAATAAATATGGTATTATTTAACGACGACTTCGAAAAAGCGCTACATTCAAGCGTTTTCATTTTCATTAATATTTTTTGATTATACTATTTATTTATAGTTATAAAATATACGTGTTGATGCTTCTTTTCTTTTTCACCTTATTATTACCCTTATACTGTCAAGAAATTCCAAGACACCTATTTTATTGGTTTTCAATTATATGACACAGTAGATTTAATATACTAAAAATTCATTAATAATACGTGTATTGTGCTATTTGCGTTGTTTTTTGCTTTGCTAATGTGGTAACACTGATTGCATGTCATAACACGATCGATGCAATATTGGTTATGTCTAATATCTGCGATGTTACAATTCATATTAAATCTAACGACATCCACGTAGCTTCAATATTATTTTATGACTTTGAACTTAAGGAATCTATAAAAAAATATAGCCGATTTATATAAAATTATATTTTATGGAAATTATACACAATATTATTGTAAATGCCAAATCCCCAACCTTCATATAACCTCCCAAGTAATTCTGGTTACTTACGCGTCATGTAATTATAACGATATGGTATACAATATTTTTTTATTCTTGTTTTATTCTACTTTGGTAGGTACATATAATGAAAGTAATCTTACCTACACCTAAAAATTCCATGCTTGCTTGCCTCCAAAGACCTTTTCTTTGTACAATCTCTATAATTATATCTTCCATGTGTTCCAGGTGCCAGCTAAATACATAACTTGGATTACCAGTGCACGCGCATTTAGAATCTTATTTTTGGTTAAGTTTAAATAAAAAAAACAAACATGCCCAACATTTCAATTCTAACCTACACGACGGTTTATTCTTAAGAATCAATTTTTCAGTCCTTAACCTTTTTTAAGCTTAAATAGATAGTTTTTTTTTTTATATTCTATAAATGTCATTGTCGACCTCAACGTCAAATTAGTAAAAAGCAACAAAATATTATGACTATAGAAGTAAAGTGTTTTCAAGATGGCGGCGAAACATGAGTTTCATAAATGGAATAATAAAGACGTTTTGCCGTTTTTTATTACATTATATTGATTATCTGGTGGTACTTATCGATGGTGACAAAGGTTGGTAACATTTAAAAATATAAAAATGAACCTACCTCAGAGACATGTTAAGTATCCCGTAAATTGTCATGGACAATTCACAAAATGGCTGCCACTGCAGTTTTTCAACAATAACAATACAATCGCTGATACAACGAATGCAGTATCCACTTTAATCAATGAATACGTAATTAATCACGAGTTAGAATTTTCCAAGAACACCAATTATTAAGGGAAAATTTGCTACGTAATAATATTTGGTTAAATATAAAAATTGCTACTTTGAAAAAGTAAAACTTGTGCTACCATCTTTTCACTGTCAGTTACCACAGATAATGTAGTCTAATGCCAAATGCGCGCAACGTCATTACCAGTTCGGAAACCAACTATTTTACGCAATACATAAACTTAGTATAACGCTACGCCGTATGACGCAGAGATATACCTAATATTCATCTATATCAGGAATTTTTAAGCTTGATAAAAATAAGGAAATACAAATGAGAATGATACAAATTATCAAATGGCAAATGTATTTTTTTCTACGTCAAAACATGTTTACGTTACTTATTTATTATGTCATTATTTAAAAGTCATTAAAATAACACTTAATATGTATTATTAGTAAATTATTGCAATGAAATAAAAATTTCAATTACAGCTATCAGTGGCCCGATATCATAGACTATTTTTGAACATTATTCTTCAATGTGAGCGATGTATGTTCAGTGATTATCTGATCTGTTGTCATTGCTGAGTGTGTAACTACGTCTACCAAAGCAACCGTCTTTTGTAGTATCGCTTTATGATTTTATAAATTAATTGATTTGTCGTCTCGTCGTTAATTGGGCTACCTCATGCCCTTCTAATAAAAAATATTAGTATTATGTTTATTTTTATAATATAGGTGACAGTTAAATTTTTGGTATTGAATTTATGGATATTTGCGCGATTTGGCCTACTGAAAATTCCAATTTGGGTCACATAAGAATGCCAAATGCTCGCATTTTTATGTGACCCAAATTCACAGAGTTCAGTCACAGAGTACACAAAGTCACAAGTTTAAAAGAGTGCGTGCGTAATATCCCACAATATACGTACTCGTATGCTTTTTTAGTTGTAAATATTTTAATTTAACTCGTAAATTTATAACTTGCCTATTTTCATAAATCGCTTGTTTAACTTATTTGTAAAATTTATCTTTTTGTAGCAAATCTGTCGGATTTCATGGATATATAATTATACAGATATACAGTTACTTATAAGCATAACAAGAATAGTAGGTACTTAGTACAAACCCGCAGGGCAGTTTGTGATGAGGTTTTAGTGAGCCACTCCCTGCAGGATGTAGCGAACTGACATGATAGTTATGGTACGCTTCAATCTTGCTTGTATAACAATATGTGTTTACAGGTGTAATGATTGTGTATACATGTAATATATACTCAAAACAGGAAGTAAATGGATTTTCTTTTCATATTCCTATAATTATTCAATTCTGTTTCTACAATTCAACGCGTCGGCAACGCATGAGTGACACCCCTGGCGTTGAAAATGTCTATTGGTTACAGTAACTGCTTACCATCAGGCAAGCTGTACGCCTGTTTGTACCTTAGTGATATTAATTAATATCATAACTTAATTACATTCGCAGGTTTGGTTATTTTTAATGTGATGAACATAGCTGCATAGTATGAACGATTTCTCTACTACTTATTACTAGTCTATTTATATAATATGATTTCTTATTACGATAATGTATTGTACTTACTGCAAAATTATTGGCATTATTGAAAAGGTGTAGACCTGGCAACGACTAGAAAGTCTAGAAACTCTCTCTACAATGTTACAGCTTTACTCTATGAAAAATAAAGTGACAATAAGCTTATATGTACTTATTCAGTTATTTTCATTTCTACTTGCAAAATAAAACAAAATCGTAAAACTTATATGTAAGCCTTTTAAATAATAACTACATTATACTACGGCACAATATTGTTTCACATCTTAATGTCACCATACCATGAATGATTATGGATTACAGGTGCATCTTTTGAGACACTATAATTTCTATAGAACTTCAGAACAAAGTAAAATGCAGCTTATTGAAAGGAATTCCGTGTAATATACAATTAGTGAATTGAAGTAAAAATTGGAGAATTTTGAATGCAGTAAAATGTGTATGTGTCCTATTTGTCATGGATGTTAAAAAAGCAAATATTTATGTGTCCATTGTTGGATGTAAAAAGCAGTTAATGAATTTAACAAAAACAATTTTTTCAATTGTCTGCTGCAGTCTGACAGTGAAAAGACCAGAGAGTGACATTCGAGCAAATATTTATTCAGAGTCGCCTTAGGGTATTGTTATTTTCGCACGTCAAAGAATTATTCCAGACATTTCAATAGCTTATGGTGAGCAGACTTTCCCTGTAAAAGACAAAGTTAAATTTCTTGGTGTAATTCTAGACTCTAAATTAACAGGCACCCACCACATTGTTCACATTCTCAAAAAGTCGGAAAGGAACATCAACATTCTTCGTTCACTTTCTGGAGTTTGGTGGGGTTCTCACCCTTATACACAGAAACTAATATACAATGCCCTGGTTCGCAGTCATTTGGACTATGGTTCTTTTCTTCTGGAACCATGTAACAAAGAGGCTCTAAAATCTCCGGACAAAATCCAATCGAAATGCCTCCGTATCATTACTGGTTCCATGAAATCCTCTCCCATTAATGCCCTGCAAGTAGAATGTGTGGACCCTCCGTTGCACTTACGTAGGCAATATCTTTCGGACAGATTTCTACACAAGGCTCTACAGATATCTCATCACCCACTTATAGCTAAACTACATGAGCTGTCAGATTATATATCTGCTGGTGGATACTGGACACACAAAAACCCTCCATGCCTATTCAATAGTTTTGTCTCATTCCTTCACCTTCCGTGTCCTATATTCCAATGCAGAATTAACCCCCTTTTCGATACTCCCTATCAAGCAATTGTTTATAAGCCTACCATAGTCTTAAATTTAGCAATAGAAAAAGGTTCACCTTTTGTGTCAACAAAACTAAATCCTGTAATTGACAAATTCTGGTGTGACTGGCTGACTATATATACAGATGCCTCCAAATCCACAGAAGAAAGTTGTGTGGGAGCTGCCATCTGGATCCCAAAGTTCAGCATTATTATAAAATTTAAATGTCCTTCAGTGTGTTCAGTTTTCACCGGTGAAGCCACTGCAATCCTAGAGGCTCTGTTATATATAGAGTCTCATAACATACCAAAAACTACCATTCTCACAGACTCTAAAAGTTGTCTATCTGCAATTGCCTCAAATCAGTTCTGCAACAGATCAAAGGCCCCGGTTATTTTCTCTATTAGGCAGGTGTTATATAAATGTCACATTAAGGGTTTACTGATATGTCTCGTGTGGATTCCTGGACATAGTGGTATCCCAGGAAATACAATGGCTGACCAATGTGCTAAAGATGCAATACTTAATGGATGTTCGACCCCTCAGTGCATAGCTTATTCACACGACCTTGTATCCCTTGCGCGAAACAAGCTAGCAGGCAGGTGGGATACATTATGGTCAAAATCCCAGACTGTGAAGGGCAAGTTCTATGGCTCCATTCAGAAGCATATACCTCCTAAACCTTGGTTTTTTAAGTATCGAGATGCCAACAAGCGGGCTACATCTGTCATCTGCCGTCTTCGATTGGGACATATCTGTACAAATGTATTTCTGACGAAAATCAGGGTGAGGGACAGTTCCCTGTGTGAGTGTGGCCTGGATGACGATACTCCAGATCATATTTTCTTTTCCTGCCCCAAAAATTCCTCCTCTCTTTATGACTTACTCCCTTCCTCTATTCCCCGTCCTATCAACTTTAAATCCCTCCTTACATTTATTAACTTCCCCTCCGTAGTATATACTTTGTGTGCGTTTATTAACACTAATAACATTAAATTGTAAAGTGTATGTCTTATAATCATACTAACCCTTGTTTGTGATGTCAGTGTATGTCTTTTGTTTCAGGCATGTAGACGGAGCGTCACAGTGTCTACGCCACTTGCTAAACTATTTATATAAATATACTGTACACTCACAAAGCCACTTCTTAGCAGAGTCACATACTAAGAGTAGTCACATACTCAGTTAAATTATGAACTGAAATATGAAAGCACTGACATTGGCGAGAACAACAGGATCGCCATAAAGAAGAATAATAGGGCTAATATGATGGACAAATGAGATATTTAGTTTATAGGTTTCATCATACCAATTTTAGCCATGAACAAGTAGGAGTTTATGTGAATTGTATTAGTCTTTACTACCAGTCATTCGGTCTGCATTGATCTAACAAATATGAAAATAACAGGTGACCAAATAAGTTATCCCATTTCCTAATACATTAGGATTGGTGGGGTCCACTACCTAATCCTAAGGGTTTGGCGAAGATACAGATTTTCGGTCATTCCCATTTGTCGACGGCTTTCCGAGATTTATTCTGAAAAAAAGTTCCCAGTTGCTGTCGACCACTTCTTTCCACTTGCTACGATCCTTACATACTTGTTTCGCTTCGTCTACTTTCATTATTCCCTTCATACATGCTCTTCGGTTTAGGGCCAAATAAGTCTTCTAAAACTTATCTATTGACTAAACTCACAGACTGAAATCATAGGAAGAAACAACTGTTCATTTTCATAAAATTATTTAAATATAAAAAGAAAAGAAACTTCTTAATCTATGTCTGTCTATAACTTCAAGCCAAATCCCTCGCGGGGTAGGCAGAGAGAACCGAGTGCCTTTAGGTACTTGTACAGAGTAGGAAGGAACATGTGATTTTTTTCTGGAGTTTCCTACAGACTGAAGTTTTTTAAAATAATGTGATGCGATATTTAAACTTTAACCTATATTCCTAAGAACTATTTACTTACCTACCTGTTATTATTATTTATCAGACAGTGACATTTGTCATTGTTTTTAAAACCAACTAGATTAAAAAACCAGAACCAATGTCAAGATTACGGTTGATGATGAAATGTTGGAACAAGTGGATGAGATTGTATATCATAGATGCACTTTCAGAAGGGATAGAAGTTACACTGCTGATGTGGAAAGACAAGTAAGTGCTGGAAATAGTATGAACAGAGCGTTGGGAAAACTTTTGCTAGTAATAACTTGAGCCAGAAGGCACAGCTCGCTATACCCAATGCAGTGCTGTTCCCAACGCTTACTTATAGAAACGAGATTTGGGTATGGCAGAGAGAGCATGAAAGTTGTGCAAAATTTGTGTGTGATGTACCTTATTGACAGCTTCTAGACCATGTTCACTATGGGAATATAGATTAAAGTTTAAATATCACATTATTTTATAAATACTTCATTTTTTTTTATTAGACAACATACTTGTGGGTCACCGGAGCCAATATCAGCAACACCAAAGGTTCTCTGATTCGTTGCCAGCCTTTTTAGGCAAACATAGGTTCATATTGTATTTGTTCAACACCGCTGAGAGTAGTTGAGTCCACAATTTCATCGTAGAAAATGCCTCAGAAAGCGTACTGTAGTGGATTGCCACTCATCAAGATGGTGAGGGTGAAATTTTAGTTTTACTCCCCATGATACAATTTGTACAGTACACAAAGAGGATCAACATCTCTTCATGTACAAAGTGAGTCCAGCCGACAGGAGTACACTGGTTCACTGATGATTTGAACTGCTATACGTTGTATGCGATCAAATGGAGGAAGCAAATATTGTGGCGCGCCGGCCCAAAGACGTGAACAGTATTCCATGTGAGGCCAGAGCAGGGCCTTATAAAGTTGAAGGCGATTGAGCAGTAAATTATCGTCTAGCTCTATTGATCACACCAATCAGAAAATCGTCACGAATGTTCCTTCCTATTTCGTACAAGTACAGGCGCTCGGTACTCTCTGCCTACCCCGAAAGGTATTTGGCGTGATGTTATAGACAGATAAATAGATTAAGAAGTTCATTTTTACAGTTCCGTACGTACCCAAAGGGTAAAACGGACCCTATTACTGAGACCCCGCTGTCCGTCTGTCTGTCACCAGGCTGTACCCAAAGACTTCTATGTATACTATCATAGAAGTCTTTGGCTGTACCTCATGAACCGTGATAGTTAGACAATGGAAATTTTCACAGATGATGTATTTCTGTTGCAGCTATATAACAACAAATACTAAAAAACAATAAAATAAGTATTTCATTCTGTGATTTTTAAGTCAATAAATAATAGGTAGGAGGTACATACATGAAGAGTTTCTTTCAACATTTTTAATTGTAAATTAATTTACTTCATAATGTTCTATTTGTTTCATTTTACATTAATAAATATTTAAACCCTTTGGCGTCTTGGTTGGTCTCTAAATATATTTTTATTCAATGTTTACGTTATTGTATATGATTTTATTCATTGCTTTGCTATAGTGGAATCAGTTTGGTAATCAATAAATGAAGTAGGTTCAAGTTCCACCCTTTACAATTAAATACCTTTACAAATGGAAAATACAGCTGATGAATTGATTATCACGGCAACGTCTCCAGCGACGACAACTGGGATATTTAAAAACGGATATATCCCAGTTGTTGATTTTGACGTAGCAACTCTCATCAGACCTCCAAAATTCACAGGGAATACTAGACCTGTGACCAGTCAGAACCCGTTATATACGTTTTCCCATACATTTCGCGGTCATATATGACCACCATAATTTCATTATGGCAGATAATTTCTTGGACATATGGGTTTACTGAGAGCTCGATGGCGTCGCGCGTGTCATTCTAACCAATCACGCAGTTAAGCAACGTCGACCGCACCCTATCTATGGATGGCTTTATCTATCTCAAGTTTCTCCGTGCTTCGGAGGGCACATTAAGCCGTCGGTCCCGGCTGTTGTCGATAGATGACAGTTGTTAAGTTAAGTCAGTGGCCTTCGGTCGGCTTGACAGCACTGACCTCCGCCAATCCGCATTTGCGCAGCGTGGTGGAATATACTCTAAACCCCTTCGGTTGAAGGGAGACCCGTATCCCTGCAGTGGGATGAGTAAGGGTTGATGTGGTGGTGTGGTGGGTTTCCTAGCAATGTTTTCCAACACCGCCGAACCAAATAATTGTTTAATACCTAGTCAGGTCATAAGTTCTGTCAAGAACTTGATGTAATTAATGATACACATTTTGATAATTATGTAAAAGTTATATATGAAATGAAAGGTAATTAAATGTACAATGAAAATTTATTTATATTATTCGAAATGCCCTCCTCCATTTTTAAAACATGCCCTTAATCGACACGGCCAGTCATCGATCGCAGCACGCACCAAATTTATATATATTTCTGCTTTAACCAGAGATGCTCAGAGAGGGTCTAAATTCTGAAGAGTTTCACCGCAGACTTTCTGTACGTAGCACTCCATTCGCAATTCTCGCTAGTACTACGACGTGCCCTTCCTGGGTAGCTGCAGCATTACGTTAGTAATTTCGTCCGGCCCAGGCGCCTTACGCTTGGGGAGTCGCTGTAATACTCGCCGAACCTCCGCCGGCGATACAAACATCTCCCCTGAGAGTGGCGGCGGCGGGGCGGTAAGAAATTGCTCTACGCGGTGCACCACGTATCGGTGGTGTTCGCAGACGACATCTGAAACCCGATTTGGTATTGGATTGGGCTGAACAGTACCTACTGGCTAGATGGTCTACCAGTATTTGAGCCCTTTCGGCGGCTAAGTATTTTCGCTCGCCCGCTGCATTGTACAGCGGGCATACGGGCAGTAAGCCGTCGGCTCAACTGATGCAAGTTGATGTTAGCGCTATCCTCGGCTACCTTATCAATAATTTCGTCCCAGGATGCGTCACGCCATGCATTCACCCGAGTCGACAGCCTCACCGTTAACCTATTTAGGTCCCTTTTAACACACAGACGACGCGTCTGGGACCACAGCTTACGCAGTGCGCGCTTTTCGCGAAGCATAAGCACTATATCCCTCGGGAGGTAGCCCCGCCACTTTGGTGCTGTAATTTGTGAGGAGGCTGCCTCCCTGGCCTTTTGTATTGAATTTGTGAGAGGACAGCCTCCTCCACCTCGACGGGGGTCGATAGTTGGCCCCCGAGGGAAAAAAAATTGAGCGCCTCGCGATAGGCACGTCAGTCTATGCGAGTGCGCTGTGGTCGCTTTATAGCGTATGGTGCTTCCATATCAATTGTGGCTAGTTTTGGTAAGTCATTTGTGTCAGTGGAGTATTACTAGTACTTACTTCCACTGACACAAAATGAGCTACATCTTTAGTGAGCACCACATTCAGCACATCTGCGTAATGTCTTGCGTTGGAGGGTACGTGTGTTGGTGAAGACGGTCCCAACACATCGTACCCACCATTTTCGGCACTGTTTAAGTTTACGGCCCGCTTACATTGTCACTCGTGAACCCCATAAGGGGTCCTTCGCGTTGAAGTCCCCTATCACAAGTGAGGGGCCGCGTTCCGCAAATATGTGCTGGAGGTCGTCCGCGTGTATGGCGGGTCCCGGCGGGCGATAGGCTGTGATAATCCGCATTTCTTCATCACCCACCCTTACATGTACCCCAGCAAGGGTATGAAAGGGTAGGTGCGCTCTTCGTGCACGCAGTCACGACGAACCAATACCGCGGTGCTCCGATATGCGAAACCCCGCGTCGATGTCTGGTCCCTGCGGTACACGCAGAAGTTGGGAATGCGGATCGTCTAGTGCTACTGAGTTTAGTCTCGCCCAGTAGTATAACATGTGGGTTATATTCCTGAGCAAGAAGTCTAAGCGCAGACACTTTGCCATCAATCCCACCCGGGTCTCAATAGATTACACGCAGCTCCTTACCATGACGGGTAAGAAGCTGCGTGAGTGCCTGCGTAGGCGCCGTCCATATATCCTCCCTGGCGGCTATGGCTTTCAACATTTCGATTAGTATCCCTACTATTTGTGCAATAGGGTCACTAGTCGAGTATTGGTAAGTTGCAGTACGCGTATTGTATGCGTCTGCACGCTGACTTGACGCCCCGGGGCGAGTACTTTCACCTCTGTACCTGGTATACCTTACTTGGGACCGGCCATCTATTATGTTTGAGGTGTCGCTACATCTAGTGGTTATTTTTATGTTTGCATCGCGGCTAGATTGAGTGTTACGCGTATCTATCGTAACTCCTCTAGCCGGCGATGCATTTCTTTCTGTCTGCGCTCCTCTAGTCGGCGAATGCACTCGAGAGTGCCTTCGTGACTGAGTGCGCGACGCACGCGTGACTCGACGACGCTGTACTGTGCGTCCCCGAGTTTCAGCTTTTAGCTGCGGGTTCTGTACTACTTTATTTTTTATTTCTCCTGCTAGGTCGATATTTACGTGATTTTTGGCTCCCTGGGTTTGCAGGCGGGTTTAACGTTGTAGGCATTTGTCCTACCTGTCTCGCCTGTCCCATTAGTGGGGCTATCAACGCGTGCTGCGCCGAGGCGAGGGAATGCAATTGCGGCGCTATGTGGCCGCGACGGTCTCTGCTGCCAACCCTCTTGTATCTCACCTTGAGTTATTTGAGTGGGAGGGTTGTAGCGAGTGGATTGTTGCTGTTTTTGTGGAGGGCCGCCTGAAACTTGTATTCCTCAGCGCCTAGCCTCCCTCCTCATTACAGCGCAGCGCTTATCCTTTGCGGTATGATTTTTGCCGCAATTTGCGCATTTGGCTTCCGACTTTTCGTCTACGCCACAGGTGTCTGCTGCCACACACGGCGTATATAGGAGTTCACTGACAGCATATAGTCTAGTGAGCGCCTCCTGCGAGAGGTGCTCGAGCTGAACGTGGTACACTCCGCCGCTCCTACCCACCTTGGGCACGATAGGTCTCACGAGCTTGACGGAGTATCCCGGTGACTCGAAAGCTGCAGCTACGTCCTCTGTCGGGGTGTCTAACGGCAGACTTCGTACTGCAACCTTGTTGGGCAGCTCCTCAGCCATCGAGTAACAGAACCATTATAGTGTTGGTTTTGCCTCGCCCATGTTGCATAGGTACGCCTGTACAGTCCTGAACTCCTCCGGACTTCTCGCCATAAATCTAACCCCTTTGCCATAGAGGCGTGCGTTTGGAGCGTGTCCGAGTGTAACTCGGAGCATGGTAAAATGGTGAGTCCAGTTGGGCAATGACTCTACCATTATTGGCGGGTAGACCTTCATTTGAGTTGAAGGCCCGGCTTCCGCGTTTGATGTGGGCGCTCTTGAGTGCGCCAGTCCGGAGGGCTGTTTGCTCTGGATGAAGGACTCGCAAGTTTTGCTGCAACAACAGCATAGGATGTTGATGGCTGTTTTTGCTGTAATGGCGATGCCATTACCTCCATCGCATTTCCCTCGTTACTGACAATGTGCCTATAAGAGGTCCCGTGGGTGTCATACGAGTGCGCCTCTCTCTGACTGAGGGCAATCGACTCGGAGGAGGAGGTGGCAAATAACGCTTTTCCTATGTTTAGGTCGGCTAAATCTCCGTTGGAAAGGCCCGAAGAAAAACTAAGAGTCCTAATGGCTAATCCTGTAGGAGAGCTTTGCCTCTGAGAGGCGATAAACTGCTGAGCACTGCTCAGGGTCAGAATGTAACCTAGGCCTATACCTTTTGACCTCGTGGATAAAGCTAGCCTCTAGGGAAGAAGGTGACTGGGCCGCTGGTTTCTGCGTTCGACAGCTGGTTGCAGTTGGTGGACTAGCAATCTGCTCAATCTTCTGCAGAACTGCGGCGATGAATTTTTTATCTCCGACGGGGGGACTACTAGGAGGCAATCCTAGCTCCGACGGAGTAACAGACTGAATTTTGCCCGTCTGGACATCTCTTGATACAATCTGTCTGCCTCCAAATGTAGCAGACTTCTTTAATTGCTTATTATCATCTGTTTAACCACTCAAGCAATACCAACATGAATGAATTGAAATGACAAAATATGTCATACCCTTTCAATGCGGCTGGCGTGTTATTAGGTCCTACCGAAAACCTCTTCCCGCACGATCGACGTATGATACAGTCTCCTTTAAATCGCTGCCATGTACCAACGGATTGTTGTGTAAGGTGATTACCGGACACAATGTTATAACTGAGGTCCTTACTGAAATCAAATACGTATTTCTTATTTATATATACATAACGTGAGAGTAGTGTGTTTTGGACGCCTGTGGATTTTTGAAAATAGTTATGTCTTGTACCCATGTACAAGACACATACCTATTTTCAAAAAACAGTGGACCAATATTCTGCATAGATATTTTTTTTTATTGCGTGCCATCAACGTAGTCTAACCTAAAAAGTACCTATATATTTCATACGGAGAAGTAGGATGCCAGTTTTTAAAACGCGAATGTTCGTTTGTTTCGTGAGTTTCAACAAACTTTTGATGATATATATATATATATATTTTCATTACTTTAGGCAGGTCATCTCTTTACATGACACAGTTAGGTACTTATAATTGTATGACTCCACTAATACACTTATTACACTGTACTACTATATAATATAAGTCAGATCAAGTGCGGGCTATCCAACGATGTCGCTTGCTGGATGAACCTAAGCTTGAACGGCTTCAAACGGCATCAGGAAATGCAACCAGTTCACACAATCAGTGAGGTACACCAAACAACTACTGCAGCGGTGTCAAATATTACATATTCGACCATGACGCAGACGGAGGATGGGCTAAGATCTAATGATTGTGTGAAACGTAAGTACTACCCAGAATGATGAGCAATAGATGAGAGCATTGGATGACGCTTTCTGAATATCGATCAATCCCAATTGCCCAAAGACCACGTTTGCCTATACATAGACGAAATATAGCGCTTGTGAGGGCTCCAGATCGCTTGCTTCAGCCGTATCTAGAATCGAGTCGAGATGTAGCTGACATCCACTCGATTCTTTTTTACGCAGCCGTTACGGTTTGTCATGTGGCTCGGATCAAATTTCCAGACAGTAACCGAGCCCCGCGATAGACTGGTGACGTACCAGCATGGCAGTTGAAAATCGAGCGGCGTATAAGCGCGGCTAGGACCCTCATAAGTAGGTAAGTTAATCTGTGTCAGGTCGGGGAACAACCGCCCGAGAGTTATTTGATTGATTGTGCACCAGGGTGATTAAGAGAGGTAGGGCGCATCAAACAGCCCGTCTGCGGAAGTACCTACACCTCACAGAAAACCGCAGCCAAATAACAACTCCCTAGAGGGTTGTTGTGTTCCTGTGTGTGAGTGAGGTCACCAGTTAATTCCTAAGGAGTTGCTGTGTAAGCAGCAGAGGAGGCATCGTGCGAGTGATACTTAATATATTACCAGCTTTCCATCAGGTAGGCTGGTATGCCTCCCGTTGGAACGTTTCTTTGGTCGCCTAACAAAAGTACTTAAAAGGCTATTGTCAGGTAGCAACAAAGTGCGTGCCTTCAACAGTTGGGTTATGTCTCTGTTAATATACACCTTCGATATACTAAGGTGGACTCAGACTGAGTTGGACGCCATGTATGTAAAGATACGAAAACTACTTACAATGTATCGCATGCATCACCCACGGTCATCAGTGTTAAGATTGTACATCCCACGGTCGTGACTTTTTAAATGCCAAGTATCTACACAACAGTAAGGGTGTGCAATCTCAGGGAATATTTCCTCAACTATGAAAGTGAAATGCATCGAGACATTGTGATGGTCGATAAGGACCTTACGCCGCTGTCCTTGGCGAATGAGAACTGGCGCAAACCACCGGTGCTAACTACCCAGAGCAAGGATGTATGGAAGAAGCTACACGTGCGGTTCTACCAGGCTCTTAAAAAGATATAAACATATACATCTGTAGGATTTAAGTGCCAGAGAAAGAGATGGAAGTATCTATAGGATTTAACTGAGATTTTTTATACGTCGGAAAGCATACAAGCAAATGTTTCTTGTGTGGGAATCTCGTCAAAGAATGAGATAGAATGCATTATACAGTGTTTATTACAGGGATAGAGGGTTGTACGTGTGTATTGCGAAGCTTGGTATATATTTATGTACTTACTATTAAACAAATCATCAAGTGATTAAAGTTGATTAAACATTGCAAAATATGGAAAAAAAAATGATTCGAGTGGTAATGAAGAAGAATCCGAAAAACAAGTGAAAAAGGCGGTTAATTCTTATAATTCACATTTATGAATAATATCAATTTTATTCTTTTATTTCTTTTCGAAGATTCATTTCACCCGTTCATTCAAGGAGCACTCCAATCGTGCGTCAGAGCCGACACCACACTTATTTCAAATTGGGTGCCTTCGATATAGGTAAAACTAATGCAGTTTCAGTATGTGAAGATGATTTCCCAGCTGTCGGCATCTTATCGAGCGACTCCTTGAAACACAACCTATTGCATGTCTGCCTAAACTTGCCTGAATCTGTTGATCATGTTACTTTCAATGATCGCCACTGTTACTTTCAATGATGCGGGGAACATTAATGAGCTTGGCTCTGATCGCTCTGATCACTCTTTACACCAGTTTCAAACAGTTACATGGAATAGGTCGTAGTCATGAAATGCCAGTCGAAGTTTATCATAACATTCTTGTTATTAAGGCCGAAACGAAAGCTCATAACAAATCATAGCTTTTTTTCTAGACAAATTCACTTCGCACATTTAAATTACCAAATTTAAATTCGTAGAAAACAAATGACATGAATTCAATGTTACATCTACCAGCATTTCCCAATGAATTCTTTATCCGAAAAATGAATTTCTCACTAGCCTAGTCTAACTTTAGTGTGACCTTTTAGGTCTAGGTCTTGGATTATCTCTTTAACAATATTTTTTACGATCCATTTAAAGATAAACAGGTTTAATAACATTTGTCTTATTCTGAATGTTTGGTTGTTATTCACCTTTTTATTGTTGCATTTCATTTATTTTAACCTATGACAGCTACATACAACTCAACTATCCTACAAACTTGAACGAACATTCATCTTAGTATAAAAATATATAAATAATACCCGAAGTGTGAACGTAGCTGTTATTTGATCTTTTTATACACACTTGTATCAGAAATAGACTCCAGGAGTTTCCTGTTCAAGAAGATGAACTTCCGGAGATTTTTAGACGCAGAATAATACAATTCGCCAGCTTGTACAACGATGGTAGTAAATTTGCATATTTTTTTATATTAGCCTAGTGTTTTTGTTGTTAATATAAGTTGTCGGTAAATTTGTAACTTAATTTAAAAGAAATGATCACCATTGTTCATTGAAATCATTTCCAAAATAAAAATGTTAGTAACCGTTTATGCAATAAAAATCTATGTGGCAAACACCTATGCAAGTCAGTTCTGACAAATCTTTGTAGATCAGCAATTGGTTTCCTATTTGAGTACGGCTAGTAGGCAATAAGTTAGCAAAATAAAACTGTATTATCTTCCAAGATTTTTATTACAATATAGGTAGCCATCCCTGCATGTCACGTTCATAATGCATTTACAAATAAAATTCCAATTCTTCATGTCATTGGAATTGCTGCATATCCTATCTTCTCATTTTTGATTCATTTGACCGCCTAGTATAGTAGTAGTTAAGGAATATAATTGGTACAATATTGTTACACAATAAACGATCCAGCTATCTATGTTAGAGATACATTCACTCTTAGCACCTTGCGCGGCAGGCAGAAAGAACTGGTAGCACATGACTCTGTCACACCTCCCTTTCTTCCTAACATTGCACGCTCCGCCGGTTCTAGTATATTCGCCGAAATAGGCTTGACCTACTTTGACTTCTATATCCATCCATCTACTCTTGTGTTGTACATGTGAAGGGCTATGCACATTGCCTCAGAAAGCCTTATTCGAAACGGATTCGAAAATCAGACCCGCGTTTAGCCAAGCTGTGTCCTACGAACTCAAATTTATATGCCGAAAATTTTTCATAATGCTCCATTCAAACGCAACAGAAGATTCCTACTACAATCTATCTATCTATAACTTCACCTCAAATTCCTTGCGGGGTAGACAGGGATAACAGAGCGGCATGTGACACGGTCATTACACATCTCACACGTTTCTTTAACATTCACGGCTCTTCTGATGCACGCTGGCCGGTTTCTACGTTCCTGATACCAGTTTTTGATAAAACACGATCAATTTGGTCATGGTAGATAAAGTCTTGTCCTATCTGGGTTCCTAAATCCTTCTAATTTTCGCGTTGCATATTTGTTTCGTAATTCTTTCTTTCTGCGTTCTTTCTACATGTACGAACCAACGAAGCATACCTTTTCTTATTTAACAATCAATGTGTAATATTTCTTCGTTCCTATTTACCGCTGTCCTATTGGTACAACTCGAGTTCTATTACGTTCATATTAGCCTTTTAAAATTTTAATTGAAAAAGGCGTACATGTTACGCTAAATGTTGTTCCCAAATAGATTGCAGTTGGTAATGGGAAAGCTTTCACGACATTGTCATCGCAAATGATCTTTATGAACATGGTAGAACTGCAAACATTTTGAAAACAGGACCACATTTTCGGACCGACCAAGTTCGGATTTTTCGTGCCACAAGAGCTGACGTAGTTTTTTTGACGTTGTATCGTATACAAAATATATTGGGTTGTGCTAAATAAAATGTCCATGCGACTGTAGAATATCATTTTAGCGGCAGAGAAAATCAAAACTTTGTGCGGAACTAGGATTAGTCCTATCATCAGTAAAAATAAATTATATATTAAAAAGGATATTGTTTGTCTCTTGGTTCTTCGTGGGAGCGATCTCTAAATGGCGATTTATCCTGCAAATATAATAACGACACTTTGAAAACACACACAAATTATATTCTAAGATAATAAAATAGACAATTATTAAGTTATAAAAGAATTATTGAAATTCATTTGCACATTAATAATAATACAGACGACTATTTTAGCCGTCAATAATAATCCTACAAGACATAAGAAGCTACTACTACAACGCAATCCATAAATTAATTCTTTCCGTGCTTTTTAGGATGGCATTGTTGTTACAATTAAAAATTTTACAATTTAGTATAAAATTAGCTTTATGTGACAATTATGATAGTATTTTGTAACATAAGTGCTAGTGAACTTATACAGTAGGTAATCAAAAAACTCAAATACAATACGTCTATGCACTTTTTGAAAGACGTGATCCATGAAGAAAACCTTGTAAAAATCACTATCGTTTTACAGGTGGTATTTAAACTGTAGGATTGGGTCTGGGTACCCTTCACTAGTAATTTATCAGCACAGTTCCTGAAGCTGGAACTTTGTAGAATTAGATTTTGAAATGGCTCTGAACTGAAGACTTGGCTGTATGGGCTAGATCCCTTTGCCTTTCCCCTTGGGGGAAAAAAGTAATATATAAAGTAGATTTAAGAAAACATACGAAATGACTGAGAAGTAATGCGGAGGTTACTCATCGGTAAGTATTATGTGACTGCCGGTGAATAATAAGGTTAGCACATTATGCTCGCTGCAGCTCCCACATAAGATTAGCACTAGTCATTTCGTTGTCTTTGCATACTCGTTCTTGCTCATCACGTTTACATTTCGAGCATGATGAGCCAGTTCGTATCGCGGTCCGACCTATTGTAGTTTAATGTACGACAGCCGAACACCGTGTACCAGTTACAATGGAGTTTGTACGTGCAGTAATTTTGAAGAAAATGAGCATTTTCTCAGGCTTGTAGGTACTCTGCAGAAACGCCACTTACAATCCTTATTTGCAGATACAATGTAATGCTGATTTTGACAATGACAAACACTAATTAGTATGTAGGTAGGTAATAAAATAATGAGGAAAATGTGATCAATCATCGTTTTATCTACCTTAAAAACAAACTCCTTTCTTTGCATGTTTCACTACGACTTTTCTGAAATTTGCTAACAAATTATTGTAAGGCACTGTAATACAGTAGCATAGTAAACTCAAATAAGTAGGTTATCTTCATAGATACGCACCGCGTTCGGTTTGTATGTGCGCGCGCCCGTACCATCCCGTACGTATGCGTCGTCGCACGCACACACTGACAGAATTTATCGCTGCCAAAGGTACGCCAGTCGTGGCTACGCCGTGCTTAATACCGCACGCGACTACGCACACACCGCCGCTGCGCTCCCGCTCGCAATAATTTGTACGTCTACCTACCTACTTTAACTACAAATTCGTAAAGATGGCTAAAAAGTAAAAAGATTTTTTTTTGAATCAAATGTGTAATTTTATTATAAAATCACAAATTTCCTACAGAAAAAAGTACTTTTAATGCCTATCATTTTAGGCTACTGTAAAAATATTAAATTTCCGAATATAAAGATTATAATTTTGATAAGTGTTGTGAATGAAAAAGTAAAAAATAGTTGTGTAAAAAAAAAATTGGTTGGGTGTACTTATGTACGCGCGTGAGAAGTTATACTTCTCTGGCATCATTAAATAACAAATCCCTGGAGGGATGTTGTGTTCATGCGAGTGAGTGACGTTACCACCTCACAGGCAACTGTAGCCAAATATCAATTCCTTGGAGGGTTGTTGTGTTCATGCAAGTGAGTGACGTTACTACCTCACGAAAAACTGCAGTCATATAACAATTCCCTGGAGGGATGTTGTGTTGGAGTTGCCGTGTTAGCGGCAGAGGTGGCAATACGCGAGGCATACTTAATATTTTGCAAGCGTAAACAGCTACAGTGACCGCTTTAAATTGGGTGGATCGTATGCTTGTTTGTTCCTGTGAGTGAATGACGTTACCACCGCACAGAAATCTGCAGCCAAATAACAATTCCCTGGACGGTTGTTGTGTTCAGGCGAGTGAGTGACGTTACTACCTCACGGAAAACTGCAGCCAAATAACAATTCGCTGGACAGATGTTGCGTTCAGGCGAGTGAGTGACGTTACTACCTCATGAAAAATATGCTCAAAACTGCAACCGAATAACAATTCCCTGGAGGATTGTTGTGTTCATGCGAGTGAGTGACGTTAACACCTCACAGAAATCTGCAGTCAAATAACAATTCCCTGGACGGTTGTTGTGTTCAGGCGAGTGAGTGACCTTACATGACTTTATATGGCTGCAGTTTTCCGTGAGGTAATAACGTCACTCACTTGCATGAAAACAATAATCCTCCAGGGAATTGTTAATTGGCTGCAGTTTTGAGCATATTTTTCGTGACTTAATGAACGGTTTAGCGGGGAGCTTCAACCTGTTACTTTTGCGTTACAGTATCTTAAAATTTCTTTATTTACTTCTGTAGATGGAAGCACTTGCCTGATTACTTGAAAGTTATGTTAAGGTATACGTATTTATTGCGTTCTTCTTTTTTATAACATTACACCGTTTTTTAACCCATAAGGACTGGCAGGATCCGATGACTAAACCTAAGGATTTGGCACAGTTACTGAATTTGACATCGAGCGACTGCCGTCAGACCTCTAGTAGAAATTTAATTTCTTGGACGTGGGATTGATACTATGTATACTTCACCGTTGAGCAATATATAATTACAAATATGTAGATAAACGCGAAAAGTGGCATATGGCTACGCCAGGGTTCGAAATAGGGACTATCGATTAATACGATGAGGTTTTTTATCCAGTGTGCTCTTACTGCTCTTTAATTTCCTGCCTTGCAATCTTTAATAATATTCATCTAATGTTATAGGGTCTGGCTTGTTTGTCTGCCAATATACCTATGGATGAAGTTGAGTAACTGCAAATTCTGTCATGAGGATCCATCTGCACTGAAATGTATTTTCCATAACAATAATTTTCAAAAAATACATTGCTGTTTCATACCTTTGTCAACCAGTATGTAATTCAAAGTCTGGTATTGACATCGTCGCTTAACCGCGCGCGCGCGCGTTTGATTAGCGACACGCGCAACGACTTCATACACCTCCTTTTTCATTCCACACTAAACCATAATATTTAATAAATGTGCTACCACAAATTTATATGTAAATGACATCTTATTTAAAAGAATAAACTATTTTTCTTACTCTTTTGTGATATTTGTCATAATGATGATCCTCTTGAGAACCGTTTTGATGACTGCTCATTTTGATAACAGCTGTAACAAGTCAATTTATGAAAAATCATGTCTGACATGAAAGACTAATAAATAAAATTAAGCAATCAATGACATAATTATCATTTCATTATATACTTGTAATTAAAAAGTAGCTGAAAACATATGAATTGTATATATATTTAAGATCACCTTTCAAACCCCTTTATTTTGTTACCCCGCTTGGTAAGTTTGGAAGTTTTTTTTTCTTTCAGTTTGTCATAACCAGCCATATAGTTATTATTATGAACATAGTGAATGCTACCAGGGATAACATAAGATTTCTAACGATATTTTCTACATTTGAATCGGTTAATCGGAATCGTTTACATAAACCCGGAGAACATTACACTTCTTTTTGGGACAGTCGTGTAAAAGGTATAATTTTAACTATGAATAAATAATAAAATTACATTTAAGACAATTTATGTTACTGTTTCATAGGTAAGCATAAGCATACCTTTTTGTTCGTCTCGGCGCCGTTTTTGATCCAACGATGCTGTCTCATCGATCCTGTCCTAAAACGTTAACATTTTTTGTTACAATCACTGATATTTTAACAATATCAAAATCAATAACTGCGTTTTCACGAAAGCATATAAAAGTATGGATGAATGCAAAGAAAATTTATACACTTTTTATTTGAATAAAGGTTATTTTTGTATGGCAAGACTCTCACTTCCTCCTTCAGGGCTTAATTAATGCTGAATGTCATTAATTCGGAACAGATATATATTATGGCTCATATTTATATTCTATTATAACTCAAGACTCAGAATTTTTGTATTAGCATAGACGAAATGGAAAAACAATCGAGACGGTTTTTCACCGTCAAGTTCATGAACTTTACGTTAATTTGAACAAAGACTACAATACCATCAATATAGCTTTACTATACCGAGCATTTTAACTCATACTGTCCTGTTTGCCATCTTAAATCATCATAAAAATGACACATGATTGAACCTGCACACAAATTCCCTTGCGAGAGAGTTGCCGTGGCCATAATTGGTGGTGTTAGATCAAATTTGTCTAAACTTGTTGCCAGGCGGTGAACTTCATTTAAATTCCTACTCTTACATCTTTAAGCTAGCTGTCATACATTTAAGCAAAAATTGAACATATTTATTCAAATAAGAATGCAACACGAGTATACATTACCAGATGGGTAATATAAAGATTTTGGAGCGGGACGCCGGGAAAGATGTGCAGATTGTCCTATACCATTTCCTATCATTGTCGAAGCTACTTTCGCTCACGTATTCATCATGCAAAGAAGATGGCGATATTCTCATTATTTCATAAGAAACGATAATGTTTTAGGTAATACAAATTGAAAGCTTTTTTTAGGATTTGATATGAAGTTGTAAAAAAAACAATCGTGCATTCTTCGCTCCGTTTGCTTCGACCATTCATTGTCGTAATAATAGTATTATATATAGTAACAATGTAAATATTACCCAAGTCAATGATCCCCGTGGTTAATGTATATTATGTATGTAATGAGAAATTATACTTTGCATAAATTTACTACTAATAATATATGCCTTTATCGAAGAATATATTACTTGAAACTTACCCTCTTCCGGCTCATCTTACGCTCTTTACGTTCATCACCTCTCACTTTAGTTTTTCGTTTTTCCTTTTCGGGAGAACGTTCCTCAATCTCTTTGTTACCCTGCTTATGCAGAAAATAGACATTACTCACTATTGCTAACACCGAAAGTGATAATTTTTGTATCTTATTATATTTACAATAGATGAATAAGCAAACAAATTTCACTACTAAATTCATTATACGAAAGTAAGTGAAGTAAGTAAGCCAAAAGGGACAAAGAACAAAGATAACTTTAGTTTCACAATTAACGCATATTATGCAGTCTGACTCATTATGCATGTCATCTGTTCGCAATTTTACAATGTTGCTTGATCAGGCATTCCTTAGGTTTGTCGGGTCAAAGAATATGTCTTGTTTCCATAGGTAAAATAGTGATGAGTCTGTTATATTTTTATTTTCATGTTTCACAGATGAGTTCCAGTTCTTCTTTATAAATGTTTGTAACTCTTGATAGAAATCTTCTAATTTTTGTTAATGTTATTGTATTGTACTTCATAATTTGTTGTCGATTGAATATTCAAAATACGCTCATAATCTTGCATTTCCTTCTCCTCCGGAACTTCATTGTACAATTGTTTCTATTGCAATTACTTTACTTCTATAATTTCATTGTTGTGATGTAGTATTCCATAATCATAGTATTAATTGCAATTTATTTGTCATTGACTATTTCATTGCATCATCGATCTATAGTTATTTATCTGTAGTTCCTCACATATGATATACTGTAGTTATACTTGGTTCATTGGACCTTTTGACTCATTTGTAGAACTACATATAAAAAATAAACCTTACCAGTATGCGACTGGACTGGGCTGAATGGACTTACGACACGCGACACGCTACACAATCCATACACGTAATTAAAATGCAACTAAGGTTTCATTCTTCATTGTCCATTTTATTAATTTATCTCGAAGTCGTTGAATGTACCCCATACAAATTGTTCCATATCATTAAAATCCAATTGGCTTTTCTTCTTCATAATTCCGTTTCATATATCTTCATAATGGAGATGAGTAGAATAGACACTTTAATCTCAAGTATTCATTGTGATCGAATTAAAAGAGGACGAAGTATTTACTACATTTGACAATCACTTCAAAGATATCTTAAATATTTTGTCGTATATATTCAATATTTTACGGTGTACTTTGTATAAAATTGTCCTTGGTTCTCAGCTCCTGTTTGCTTGTAATCATGTTAATCTTCTTTATAGTATATTTAATTTTTTATTAGACTTGTATCTTCCAAAAATTTTACTTTTTTGAGATGTTTATTATTAATATTTCACTATTTTTGTTTTTTTTCTGACACTTTCAGTTCATATAGTCCGTTGTTTATTTTTTATCACGTGATTCTCGTTCTCCGCTGGGTCCCGATGATCGAACGGTAGCACTCGGTAGGTAGGAGTAGACGGCGCAGCGGCGCGTTGTGGTCTCGGTCAGCCCAATCCTCAGTCCGGCGCAAGCGCGATGCAAGGTCGGTTTATCACAACGATACTCACCTTGCCATTGCCGACGTTTTCTACTTTACGGCGCTTCAGATCTGTTGATAAAAACAATTATATTTAATTCTTCATTATATTGTGCATAACTTTATGTGCAACCTATAAATAATTAACAGAATCGTTTTACGAGTCCTTTACCATACAGTACATCAAACAAACTTTAACTTACACATTGATCAATTGAAGTCACAACCAAATTTTTTTTGGAAGTCACATATTTGTGAGCAATTTTATTCAAATAGACCTTATTTTTTAACTTCGTACATGCATAGTCAAATAACACAATTTACAAATGTATACTTTAGTAAGATTATCCGGATACTTCGGATTGGCATCTTAGCTTAAAAAGATGTACTATAAATGCTAAAAATGCAAAGACTACGCGACTTATTATATTTATATATACACGTACAATACGATATAAATCATCTTAATCTAGATATTTCAACTACTCGATTGATTCCAAACAATGCACGCCCGCACGAATTGAAACAGGCGATAGCGGTCAGCCGTGTCATGGGGACCCTAGAAATCCAAGAATCGCGAGTTGTAAATGTTAGAACTTTAATACTTGCGTCGTTTCTTGAAATGAACTCATTCAATGAGTTACAAGTTACTAAAATAAATGTAAGTTTTTCAAATATACGAATGAACAACATTGGAGTAATTGTTACAATTATATGATTAATTTAATGGTACAATAATATAAATAGTAAAGAATTTACCTCGTTCAATGTCATCAGGGGGATGACGATGATCAAGTGGTGGAGATACGGTTTCCAAATATCGATCCTCCTAAAATGAAATGGTACATTTAATGCGTCCCCATGAAACCATACTAATATTATAAATGTGATGGTGGTGTGGTGTTGTGGTGTGTTTGTCCTTCTTTCTCATCACATATTGTTTCATAAAACAGCGAGATGTCCGACGGGTCATTGATTTCTCTTGACATTCGTATGTCGAGCGAGTCAGACCTCTAGTGGCTCCACCGGCCACGCTGTCACTTGAGTACGGCTCATAAGCAGTAGTATTGTAACTATGTGCTCACGACTTGCGTATACCTCTACCGACGCGGCTTTTCATATTCAACTGGGCAAGTCCCGTCTTTTCCCTTAAAGTGCCCAAAAAAGAGCGACCGATCAGACTCATTGAATAAGAATTTTCAACATTTGAGTGAAACGCCTCACCATCGTAATGGAAAAGTGTATGTGTCAAATGTTTTAGAAGTACATCAACAACCGATTTATAGCAGCTCGGCTGTTGCTCATGAAAATATTAAAAAATATACCCTATGTGATCGTTCCCTTGGAGACTTTTCCTTGTTTCTCATTTCCTCCTTACTTCTCTCCTTGAAAGATCTGTTAGTAAAGAAAAAAGCATGAATTATCATTATTTTTATAAAATTAACACTAAAATTCAAATAAACGCTAGTACATACGTTCGCGACTCCCTTTTGGTGTCTTTGTCTCGGTCTGATTCTTCTCGACGTCTTTCACTATTTCGCGAGTCTCTTTTCTCAAGCTCTAAAATGAAACAATGTTTAGATTATCAATACACGTAGGTATGTTACGACTAACATATTAGTCGTAACATACCTACGTGTATTGACAATCACATATGACGGAAAAATAAAAACTACCAAATAGAAATATTGGAGAAGTATTTTTGTGATTAGTACTCTAATCAATATCATTAATTGTTCAAATATAAATTTTCCAATCCATGTCAGATGTCAGTGGTATACCTTGTGTAGGTGGCGGCGAGGTGCCCGGCTCTTGCTCCGCCTTGACGGGATGGTTCTCCTCCTTGACGTTGGCGGGTGCAGCCGGCGCCACCCCCGCCACCTTGTGCTTATCAATCACCTGCAACGATACAAGCTTTTATACTAATGATAGGCCTGTCACTGCCCATTGTTCAAAGTCGTGAAGAATCGAAGTAGCCGTGGATTGTTGCAATCTTGTTAAGTGGACCATACGTTAGGTAAATTGTAATTGGACATGGAAAAAAAAACACATTTCTGGAACCAACCTAGTACTCACTTACAGTAGACAAATTTAGTTCCAATTTATGACACGAAATTCTGCTATAGCCACGAGTGTGGGAGACCGTGGCATAGATGTCATATCACATAACTTCTACGAACACAAAACCCATTGTATAAGCAGACATTTTGCCTCTAATAGCGTGTGTGTGTGCACACAAAGGGAGGCAAAATTTCTGAGACAATGATGGACGATACTCCCAGCCCATCATGTGCACTCGTCCAAAAGTTACATCAGTGTGTGTGTGGCGGCACAAGTTTTTAATTGAACTCGAAAAATATTTATGAATTAGAATGAAATGAATACAGTAATAAAGGCAATCAGCAAAAACATTTGAGTTTTTCTTCCATTGAAGACTACTATAATCGTCATTCAATCCAGCGCGAGTGGCATCCAAAATATGTACTGAGTGCTAATACTGTACTGCATTTTGTAAAGGCTCATTAGCTGAAGTCTTGCTATTTGTTTAAAGATAAGACTTACTTGATGAAAATCACTTTCTCTCATCATGTTTGGAACCTTGTTGCGTAGCTGACCACTATAACCCGTTGCCAAAACGTAAAGATCTGGCCTCTGGGTTTTCTCCTCTTCTTTTACCTAAAATAACGACACACATATTCAATTATATCCCTTCAACTCATACTCTGCTCCCTTCTATCGAAGGGCTAAGAACGCCGCTTTATAGGTTAGGTAGGTTGGCGGGGATCAGTCTTTTCAAAACACACGAAGACCACTGAATTGGATTACACGCCTTCGGCTTTTCTCTATAAATGACAGTCGACAGACTGTCCTATGGAGAAAGGATAAGGCGACGACTTAACCACTTGACTCCGCATGAAAGTCGCCATTACTCACCAAAACTTAATGTTTTAACGCATAATATCTCAACGATTCGAACTTACTGACCTATGGGAATATATTTTAACCAATAAGCCGATTAGTGACGCGCTGTTTATCCGCGTCAATAAAAGCTGTGTGTTCTACTTAAACCCCCGACAGGTCGGGGTATAAAGTAGACCGTATCCCCCGTTTACGTAAACATTATATACATAGAGAAATAAAATTAAGTTTTGTAGTAAGTATTACCTTATCCACTTTCCTTTCAATGATCTGTGCCAATTTCTCAAGCACCGGGAAATGCGGCAGCACACGTATTAGAACAATCAGAGCATTGCGTATTTGGACATAGTCTCCAGAATCGAGACACACCACCATAGCTTTGGTGATTTTGTAGTGCCACTTGTGGCACACGTGTCTGGAAAGTAACAATACAACAATTTTACTAATTATTATATAGTACTAGTGGATCCAGCAGACGCTGCCGTACAAATAAGAATAAAAATAGCAAGAATCCGATTGCAGCGCCATCTAGCTACCTAACTATTGTAGATCTAAATCATCTAGGATCTATCAATCACCCACTCAAACACACGCAAACAAGATGCACTCAATGCCGTTTAAGTGGAGTTCAGTGACATACATATGTACAGAAGAATTATACATATAAAGATGTATGCATATATATCTTCACGCCCGGTCCCTTGCGGTGTAGGCAGAATGAATCGCACCATAAGAGGCGGTCCTTACTCACATTGCTCGCTTCTACATTCTCTTTCTAGGGCTCCTGACACAATCTTCTGACAAAATACAACTGATTTCATCGTGTCGTTTGGGGCCTACATACCTCGGTTCCTTTACCCTTCCACTTAAACGTATCTCCGCATTATTTCTATATGTCCGAATTAGAAGGCATGCTTCTTATCTTAGAACCGATTCTCTCTTTCGTACCAATAAAATATGTTAATATTAAAATAAGTTTTATATTATTTGTACGAGTACGGAACCCCTTTAGTGCGACTCGCTCTCGGACGGATTTTATTTTTAATATACCAAATGTGGCACGAATTGTGTTGACGGGACAATCGATAGTTATTAGCTTAGGACCAGAGAGTGACTTAAAATCTAAATTCCACCTGATCAAAGGATTTAGTTGGCAAATGCCCTATCCGCGTTCAATTGTGACATCTAACTTCTGCTATATAAAAAGACGAGCATTTGTGTAGTTCACTATATCACCTGTAGTTCTCGTAGCCAACATGATCGTTGGCTTCTGTAAACTGGTTAGAGACTCGGTACTTGGTGACGAAGCCGGGGTAGTGGGCGCACTCGCGGTGGAAGGCGGAGCGATCGGCATGCCAGCGCATGGCCGTGCCGAGCACGCGGCACAGGAACGTGCCGTAGCGCGCCGCCTCGCCCTCCGTGCATGACATCACCGAGTACGTAATGTCACAGAACAGCTGCAACAATACGCAATATATATATAAATATAGGTAATATATATAACTACAGGACGAGCTGG
The DNA here is from genome assembly GCA_947507595.1 of Pyralis farinalis. NCBI lineage: Eukaryota > Metazoa > Arthropoda > Insecta > Lepidoptera > Pyralidae > Pyralis > Pyralis farinalis. Next base: position 21,497,439 of record OX382264.1, on the reverse strand, counting down.
GTGGCGCAGTGTCTAGTACTTAGACACCAACGCTCGTGGGTTCGATTCTCACACAGGACAAACATTTGTGTACATGAACATTTCTGTTAGTCTTGCTCCGGGTGGTTTTGAGAGAGGTAAGGCGCATCAAAGCAGCCCGTCTAGGGAAGTACCCAGCAGACGTGGCATCGCGCGAGTGATACTTAACCCGTTGAGGCCCGCGTGGCTGAATTCCGCCATGCGCGTTACGGCGCCAAGTATATTACGGGCCTCAAGGCGTCAATGTATTGCAAGCGTTCATAGGCTATGGTAACCGCTTTACATCAGGTGGGCCGTATGCTTGCATGTCTCCCGATATTGCATAAAAAATATACTATATATTACGACCCACAAGATGTAAAGCGGTTACTGTAGCCTATGCCGACATGTACTACATCACGGCTTACTAGTTTTTTTTTCTACAACGTCGGGAGCCATTCAAGCATACGGCCCACCTGATGTAAAGCAGTTACCGTAGCCAATTAATACTTGCAATATATTAAGTATCACTCGTTTTCAGAACGGTTCGCACATTTGGTTATTTTATTAAACCCAACATTGACAAGACAAGAAGTGTACTATTATGAAAACTATTCGACTATGAATATCACCAATTACATAGTTCAACTTGCACTGAACCGACCACGGTTTAAATATCTGCAAACTCACCCTGTCATAACAGAGCAGCGTGGAGAAATTGGGTGTCTTGAGCGAGTGCACAGCGTGCACGAACTCTGCGCAGTATAGCGCATCAACGGCGGTGAAGACGCAGCGCGGGAATAGGCAGAGCTGCATGAGCCGCGTGACAGTTTCATTTTTGGCGGACTTGGCAGCGCGAGCAGGGAACCAGCCGGTACACTCGCGTCGGAGCCGTGCCGCTACGCGCGCCACATGTTCCGCCTGACGCCGACGCTCCTCCTGCGCAAAATATTAACACACGGGTCATTGGTCGACCATACTTTAATTACAGGTTGGTTGATTAAAGCTAGAACGTTCACAGTATACGAAGTGAAATCCTGTCCATATAGGTACGTGCGTAAACGACAGATTATGTTAAGAGAGTGACAAAGAAAGGGCAATAATCTTAACGCGCGCGGGTGCTACCTCACTACTCGACTTACAATACAATTATCTTAGATGACTCAATGACGGAAGAGGAAACGGAAGGGATAGCGTGGCCTGATGCGGGCAGCAGAGGCCGCGCTCACTTTACTTCGTGCGCTCGTACGTGGCGGACGTGTTCTTTATTAGATTTAGAGTTTCAAGATTTTTGTTATCTACTTAAATAAAATATCAGTTAGGTTTAATATTCTTTTTTAAAAAATCTATATGCCTTTTGATTTCTAAGAATTAGTTATTCTTTACTATTTGCATACACATATGATTGTCAATTTATTATAAACAACGGAGCTAGTAAATGGATGTAGTACCTGCAACTTGTCGATAAGGGTATTGAATCGTTCTTGTTCTTTCTTTCCTTTTGTACCTTGCGGTGTATCTTTAGTGGCATTGGCAGCGGCGATTTTCAAACGTTCAATTTCTCTATCGTAACTCTCTTCTGGCACTCGTAGATCGTACATCGACAGGGACCTGTAATAATAATATATTATGTATTAAGAGCGTTCGAGTGGATATTACTACACTATTTTCATACTGAGGCAGAGGATAAAGATTTTCTTAACATTTGCAAGAAAATAAATATATGACGAAGAATTTTTACATAACACATATTTTTAGAAAAATAGGCTAATTAATAAGATAAGGTAAGTATTGAGTTTATATTTATTTCTTGGAGTTGACTTGAAGGGATCACTACGAAACTGAACATTTTTGGATTCTACCACGTCTAAATGAACTACCCAAAAATTGATTAATGCTAGCACCAAAGTAAAATTATAATCAAGTGCGAGTCGGAATAGAGTAGGAAAGGGTTCCGTAGTCGTACAAATAGTATAACATATATTTTTTATACAACGTCGGGACGCATACTTGTACTATCGCTCGCGCGTTGCCACCCCCGCAGCTAAAACAGCGTCACCTTAGATGTGGGGAATTTCCTCAGTAGAACTATATCCTACTTCTCTTTGCTTAAAGACTGTCATTTACGTAAAAAAGCGGGGACCAACGACTTAACATGCTCTTCAAAGCACGAGACGATTAAACCCAGCCATAAACAAATACAGCGTTACTAACAAAAACTATTATAAAACAGTAATCAACACGTATTTAGCTAAACACCGTCTAAGTATTTAACACAGTAATTAAACACGTGTTTATTTTTTGTACCACAAAACGAATTTTAACATCTGAATTCATAACACTGCTTAGTTGAATGTATTCTAAACTTTCATTCATTTATCATTTAACGTTTCGTTCTATGCAAAAAACATATTATATAGGTTGCATATTTAACACGTTTAACGTGAAGATAAACCATGAGAAATCAGTGTTTAGTTAAAATGAGTAATATATATGTCGTATTCGTATGATTTTTCGGTCTATCCGATATTATGTGGGCGTATGGTGGGTAGTTGTGCAATGAGAAATCCAATGCAATTCGTATCACACTATAATCAACACTGGTAATCAATGTTCAGGAATATAAACAATTGCCGCCGTTTGCACTAACTCTCCATGCCATAACATACTTTTCAAATGAATTAATTCACTCACGATATATGTTATTGTGAAAAACATTCATATAATCTACATCCCCCTTATCAATAAAATCAACAAAATCTGAAAAATCCAAGTAACAAAATAAATAACATATTAAATTTGGCCGTAAACTAAATAAGCGTTGAACAATGTTTGACTTTAAACAATATCTAACGGTTCTCAAACCCTAAAGAGACCCTAAACACGATTTTATGGTACAACTTTTTGTAAACATGCGGTCAACAGATGTTTGTTTATCTTTTTTATAGTAACGCTGATTGTGTTCGACGCCGCTTAACTTGCGTTTCGATTAGACTAACACGCACATCGACGCCATTTAACTTCTCAAAAAAACTTGCACGAGTTTAACTGGCATACAAGATACAAATAAAAATATTTTATACAATACATGAAACGAGCTACTGATCGACTTTAAGTTGGTCGACTATTACAAGTAAACAAATCAAACGTACTCCTACGTGATAGTTTTTCTTTGAATTATTACGAATTTATCGTTACATTTTCAAATATTAAAACAACAAGTCGGATATCTCCTCCCAACTTGTAGTGGTGTTTGTTTAATCAAGCAAGCTAGTCAATTAAGGATCCTAAAAATATAATTAAGGAAATATTTTAACCCTAGCGATGACTGTGAATCCATTATAAAAATTCCACGCATAGATATACAATAAGATAATGAATTACCAAAATGTGACATAAAACTCTGGTGAGATGTCCTCCCATACTCTTGTCGGCAGCATTGGGGTAACAGACAGTAGTACTGGTTCCAAAGTCTCTTTCGACGCTGTAGTGTATCTCTCAATACTTTTCTCCAATTGGTCAGATTTGGAGTCAGACATTTTTCTTAGGACGTCGACTCTGGCAGCTATTTTTTGTGCTAACACTGGGCGATGTAAAAAGAAAGCGACGTCTGCGTCGACGTGATAATCACGAAGTAGCTCCTGAGAAATAACAATTCATAAAGCATCTTGTGTAATGCAAAATAATAAAAATAAAACAATAAATATAAATGCAAAAACCCAAAATGAGACAAATCTCAGGTATTTTGAGTAATCTTTGCAAAATGATTGTCTGTGTTATTTTTAACACAGAATATACTATATAACATCCCCTTTTACGTTTGTAAAACGACAATTCCTTGAAATAACTTTACATGGCAGTCACGGTTACATTTTACAGATTTATTTATCCACTGCCAATTGAAAATTGAACTGTCACAGCGAATAGAAAATAGAGAAAAAGTAAACTTTTTTTTATGAAAATATATATTTTAGTATTCGAGCAGCTGACCATTCATGCATTATTTACATTCTGTGTACTAAGTATCGGGAATTTGTCAATAAAACAAAAAATACAAATTATTCATCTAAATTTATTTTATCGCCTTCAAAGTAGGCCCCATCGCTTGCAATACAACATCTCCACCGCTTCACCCAGTCTTCCATACATTTTTCATAGGCTATTTGCGGTATGGCCTTTAGCTCATTCAGCGAATTTTCTTTTATGGCTTCTATCGACTCAAAACGTTTTCCTCGAAGTGGTAATTTTAACTTGGGAAATAAAAAAAAGTCAGACGGAGCCATATCAGGTGAATACGGTGCTTGGTCGAGAACTTTTGTTGAATTTTTCGCTAAAAACTCTTTCACTATAATGGCTGTGTGTGATGGTGCATTATCATGGTGCAGCATCCATGAGTTGTGTTGCCACAAATCTGGACGTTTTCGGCGGATACTCTCACGCAAACGCTTCATGACGCCTAAATAATATTCTTTATTCACTGTTTCTCCCTCTGGAAGGAATTCGGAGTGAACCACACCACGGTAGTCAAAAAAAACTGTCAGCATCACCTTGATTTTGGAGCGACTTTGCCGCGGTTTTTTGGGTTTCGGCTCGTTTTCGAGACGCCATTCTGAAGACTGTTGGCTTGTTTGCATGTCGTACTCATAAACCCATGTCTCGTCGCCAGTTATTATACGTTTCATAAAGGTCGGATCCGTAGAAGCTCGGGAAACCATGTCTTCAGCGACATGCTTTCGCTGCGCTTTTTGAACAAAATTGAGCTCTTTTGGAACTAGTCGAGCGGCGACGCGTTTCATGCCTAAAATGTCAATGAGAATGTCGTGGACGGACTTAAAAGATATGTTCACCTCACTAGCCAACTCTCTCAGACTCATACGTCGATTTTCGAGCACTAGCTTCTTGATTCTGTCGATGTTTTCTCTGGTCGTAGCGGTTGAAGGTCTACCAGAACGAGGCAAGTCTACTACTACTTCTCGGCCTTCTTTAAAAGCCTTATACCATTCATAAGCCCTTGTTTTCGATATACACGATTCGCCGTAGGTATTTCGCAACATTTTTAGTGATTCACCACATGAAATATCATTTGAAACACAAAATTTAAGGCACACTCTTTGTTCAACAATATTTTCCATTGTAAAAATCGCCGAGGACTCAAAACTATGACCAACAAAAAGTGTAGTTTAAAACAAATTAAATGACAGATCCCGCTCAAATTTTGCGCGCTAAATCAGTACAGTGCTACCAACATGCAGTAAAAAAATTAGAACGACCTCTTTTACGCGGGTCTTTTTATTGACATATTCCCGATACTTTTTACACAGAGTAGTATATAAAAATCCGGGGGACGGAAAACGAACTCATTTTGAATGAAGGATTTTTTCACTACCTCACCTAAGAATTTGAAGATTTTCTACTGTAAAAAGTTATCGAAGTTGCAGACAGTTTTCACTATGGCTTTCAATTTATTGTTATCAACTTTCCTTTTCCAGTGGGACCAAATTTTCAGAACGGAAACTATATAACTCGAAACGCACCCTGGGTTCACTTGTGATACCTGGTCATTGATATTGCGTACCGTCGGTGTTGCGTTGGTTCCATAACAGATCTCGTATACGAAAATAAAACGCAATGTCGATTTTTCTATTGTCACAGAAACGTCGATATAAAAAAACAGACAGCAAAAAGCAAATGAACAACAGATTATTTTAGAATTTTATTTAGTATTAGTAATTATAAAATAGTCAGTTGCTTTAATAGAGAGTCTTTAATAAGAGGCGGGCCAATGATTGTGTTAAAAATTGCCAAAAAGCCAAAGAACGTTTGGATATTATTAGGCTCTCTATCGAATGTCGAGGTGTCTTGTGCTGAATTAAAAAAATATATAATTATTTGTGTATATAGATCTCCTAGTGGCGATTATTTGCTATTTGAGCAAGTAATGGAGGATATTTTAAGAAAAGTTTTCAAAAGCAATAAAGACATAATCGTCTGCGGTGATTTCGACATTCATATATTACTAGAAACAAGTATTAGATTTTTCAATTTATTTAAATCCTTCGATCTAGAGAACCTATTTCTAGAGCCTACGCGTATAACGGCGGCTATATCTGCAACTTGTCTTAATAATGTTTTTTTTTTAATTGTGACCATATAAATTAAACAATAATTGGCAACTTGCCTTCAGATCATTGCAGTCAGTTGGTAGTTTATCAAGGTTCATATAATACAGATTTGAGAAATAATCTCTTGTACAGACCAATGACCAGAAACGGCCTTATTAGATACAATAATGTAATGGAGTACAAGTTGCAATTGTTGGATTACACTGTAGATGATCCGGATTTTCTTTATACCAATCTGTTTCATGCTATATCCAGTGAATATCAAAAAATATTTAAACGTAAAAAAATGATATTACTATTTGAGTGTGACCTGTCAGAACCCGTTATATACGTTTTCCCATACATTTCGCGGTCGTATTCGACCACCCGGGTTTCGAAGGGATCCAGTGGATCGGTTATGTCATGGTTATGCTTATGCTGATGTTATGGCGGTTATGTTATGGTTATGCTGATTGGAATCCGCTAAGTAGAAACAAAATGTTTGATTTGTATGCAGAAAAGTGTCACAGAGTTGACCCAGTTTTTGTCAATTATGTCGCCGTTAAAAGAGACGCAAAGTCCATATATGTTAAAAACAAAATTAAGCAATAATTAAATAAAAATAAGGCTGTATAGGACTTTGTTAGTAAAGAAACAGGTAAATATAAGCCACGGGATAATGAGTGTTCTGTAAAATATGACAATCGAAGTATTACAAACGTTAAACAAGTAACAGATCTATTTCATGTCTACTTCATCAATATCCTTTACCTTACCACTAACTCCCTTAATTTATCTCCAGATGGTGCTGCTAAGTTATTAAAAGAAAATGTACGACCTAGTGGGGAACTTTTCAGTTTACACATATTGAACCAAATACAATTATTAAAAATTTTAAACAGTTGAACTAGTTTTTAATTTTAAACAGTTTAACTTAGAGGATCACTGGGGAACGTCTATAAAAGATTTTTATGGTATTATAGAGGCAATAGCTCTACACTTTAGGGTAGGAGTGGCATTGGTTAGGCATATCCTTAACACATGGGAGAGATCACAGGATGCTATTGGGGTTTTCTGTGATCTCTCTAAAGCTTTTGAGTGTGTCGATCATTAGACATTGTTACTCAAGCTGACCTATTATGGAGTTAGAGGTAAAGGCCAGAGCTTGATTGCATCTTATTTAAATAACAGATTGCAGACAGTTGACATAAATGGGGTTAAATCTAAAGGCAATAATGTTAATATCGGGGTGCCCCAGGGTTCTATTTTGGGTCCATTTTTATTTTTAGTATATGCGAATGATCTGCGTTATATGGTGCAGAAAATGGTGGATATAGTACTAATTGCTGATAATACCTATCTAATTTATTAATGTGGCCCGCCGGTGTGATAATATTGACAAGGTAAATGGTGTTGTGTCTGCTATTTTAAACTGGTTCACATGTAATAATCTTTTGCTAAACTCAGTTAAAACCAAATGCATCAAACTTAGTCTTCCAAATGTGACTTCTGCCAATACAGAGATTTTTATTGGGAATAATAAATTAGAATTCGTTAATAACACTGTTTCTAGGAATTACAGTAGACTCCAAATACAATGGGACCCACACATAAATAAACTTGCCGGTAAGCTTAGCTCTGCTGCATATGCAGTTAGGAGAATCAGGCAATTGTCGGATGTGGCTACTGCGCGCCTAGTCTATTTCAGCTATTTTCACAGCATTATGTCGTATGGTATACTGTTAAGGGGAACGGCGGCTGACATTGAGACAATTTTCATCTTACAAAAAGTGCTAGTGAAACTAACCGCTGTATAGAAATTGAAATTTCCGTACCTGTAATGGCGGTAATCGTGCAGCATATTCGTCAGGAGCGTGCGAAGACGCAAGGAATGTTCCTAATTGTACTAAGGCATCTTGACATTGGTCAGCTAATCTGCCAACCACTTTAAGTTGTGATCCCGGAGGCTCCCCAGGAGTTTCTTCTTCACCTTCTATAACAAAACATCCATGAGGTGTTGCCGATGGACGGTCTAATCAAATCGATTCAAATCCCTATCGATATTTTTAGATGGAAATATATAGATATTAGTTACACCTGCCGTCGGTGGGAAATTCATTCAGTCCCATACTATGGGGCTCTACTAAAATTTTTATGTGAGAACTCTTAAGAACCTGTAAAAACCTTCACGCCTATGTGGAATTCATTACATAAAAATTCATGCGTGTGCATGCGGGTGTGATGAAATTTTTACATGTTCGGCAACCCACGTTAAGCATCCATATGCTACAGCATACCATCTCATCATACGGGTCTACATAATGGAGGAACATATATTTATTTGCTACTGAATGTGATTTAAGATGAAAAGGATTTATTACCTTTCCAAACACAGCAATGACGCTGTTGAGCGGATAGTATACATAGAGAAATATCTAAATTATTTCCTACAATAGCTTCTTTTAACCTCGCCGACGATCTTCTGGTATTGCGTACTTGAGAAAAGTATCCGGCCTGGAAGAAAAATTACAATACATAAGGTATATTTATTTATTATATTCAAGTAACGATTTGATTGATTTTATGGGCTTATTTACCTCTCCCTTTAGTAATTCTCCACCGGCCATAGCGTCCAGCTGCTCCGGAGTCATTTCCTCAGCAGCTTCTATGCCGGCCATTTTTTGTACTATTTCTTTCAGGATGAGCAAGTCATAACTGAAATGTACGTTTATTAAAAGTTAAAACCACAAAGTAATTGAAGTAAAGTCTAAGATGAATATATAAATAAATAATATAATAATAAATATTGTCGGACAAATTACACAGCGCCACCTAGCCCCAATGTAAGCGAAGCTTGTGTTATGGGTACTAGACAACTGATAAACATACGTAAATACATTTTTTTTGTAAATACATACTTATTATACATAGAAAATACCCAGACCAAGACAAACAGACATGTTCATGCACACAAATGTTTGTCTTGTGTGGGAATCGAACCCACGAGCGTTGGTGTCAAAGTCGCGTCTTTTACAACTGAGCCACCGAGCTCGTCATATATATTTTTATTTATTTTATTTATTTAATAAGGCAACGCAACAGGTACTAAATATATACAGTATTACACCGATTCTGGTCACAAAAGTTATATAATGATAACTGGATTGGCAAACAGGCATGCGACCCGCATTAGATGGTAAGCGGTCACCGCAGACTAGCCACCGCAGACTAGCCACCGCAGACGCTCGCAATACCACGGGGATGTAACTCGCGCGCTACCAATCTTGTGACCTTAGGCTGTTTTGTCAAAGTACCAAGTAATTCTACTGCCATAACTCAACCTTCAAACCGGAAAACAGCTATATAAATATAGCTGCTACTTGGCGATAGAAATAGCTGTGACAGAGTTACCCACGCAGACAACTTTAACTTGCTTTAACGACGAATACGGTTGAACAGAGCGATCGGTAGTCGGCATCACCTTAATCCCACTCACCCTCGAGCTTTATTTTATTTTAGTTTCATCTATACAGATAAATAAAATTGGAGTGTCTGTTTGTAATATTAAAATCATATGGATGTATACACGGTAGATATAACAAAATTTTTTTTTACAATTTTTGTCTGTCTGTTTGTTCGGCTAATCTCTGAAACGGCTGGACCGATTTTGACGGGGTTTTCACTGGCAGATATCTGATGTAATAAGGAGTAACTTAGGCTACTTTTATTTATTTGATTACGTACAATTGGTAACAACAAGTAATACACGCTAGTGGTTCTTATTTTTTTTTGTTACACCTTCGCCTTTTTAGGCATTAGTGATATGGTTATTAAATTACTATAAATTACAATTACAACAATGAATTATTTATTTTAGAAAAAATATTTATTTTTATTAATATTATTGAATAATAAAAAAATAACTAATCCGCGCGGATGAAGTCGCGGGCACAGCTAGTTCATAATATGAAAACATTTATCTGTAGAAACAATTAAAATAATAACTAAATCAAAGGATAAATCAGATAAAGATGAAGGCGAGGAGGCATTACCAATTACCTGTGATACGGTTATTTCAGTTCAGCGTATAATTCGGAATAGGATGATGTTGATTTTACATTCATTGATCATACTTAATTTTTTTTTGTTTAATTTTTTATGTATTGCATTTTGAGAGCTATCAACTGTCACGACCAACCACGTACAATATATCAAATCAAACGCTGATTGTCCAGTTTGTTACATAAAATGAAGTATACACAAATATACTTTGGATGTGTTTAAGTGGTAGGTAATAGTAACCCCACAATGAAACACCAGGTTATATTTTTAATCTTGTTAACGCAAGGCCAAACCAATCACAAAAATTGAAACCTTATTTTTTTTGTAATAAGTTTATAACTTGTGCCCTCTGGGTTGTGGTCTGACAGCAGTCACTCTATGTAAAAATCAGTATCTTCAACAAATCCTTAGGCTTAGGTGGCGGACTCCGGTATTACTAATATATTATGATTACGCTATGAAGAAGAAAAAACTGTAGAACCAATAGAAAGTGAAAGAAAGAAATGATCATCAGTCATATAATACTACCTTATATGACTGATGATCATTTTTTTCTTTGAATAAACTTTATCATAGCTTCGCAATGCATGAATACGATAAGTTCAAGAAATATCGCCTGTATATTTTCTAGATTTTTCTAGTACTCTACAACTGAATAGCCAATTGAATCGGGATCGTCGAATGCAGTGTTATGATAACATTTAAGCAAATGTAGTAAGTAACGTGTTATTCATTAGTACCTCTGTTGTGCCTTCAGCCGGTCAGCGACGAACTGCAACAGAGCGGTAAGATCTATGTTGTGCTTTTTGAAGGCAGCGCCAGCAAAAGCCGCTAGAGCCTGTAACGCCGGACCGGCAGAGCGACGGGCACTCAAGGCCTCCACCAAGCAGTAGCCCAGAACGTCCAAGGACAGCGCCGTCAGGTACTTGAGCGACTCTACGACGGGCCCGATCAGATTGTCGTATGTTTGAATCTGCAAGAAAACGCACGCGACATTCGTAACTACATTTTTATTTTACATGATATAAGTTATGCGGTACATCTAAAAAAATCGTGCAGTATATAACTACATTTAGTTCAGAACGGTTACAAGAAATAATACGGTGAAATCAATGACGGGCGAGGAATGATTTCCGCTTCATACAATACTACATTTGTACTTCACGCTAAATCCTAAGTGCTTAGCTAAGCCCCATTAAATATTACTAACACATTTTAAATATTAAAAATAACATAAAAATGTTGTAGCAAACTAGTATGTATTTTCTCGATATTGTATATACTACAGTCAATAGTTCTAGTACAGGTTGGCTGGAAGAGTTCTCTTTTAGGGATAAATCAACCTATGCACTCTTATGTTGATTGTGATTTAAAACAGATATCACAATAATAACAACACACTACGTCATACATACATATAGTTCTCAATTCAAATTACATATTATAAAGAATAAATCTAATAAATAATAGGCATAGAAATTAATATTCATTCAGTAAACTGATGATTGCCGCAGGACATCAATAAAATAGAAGCACAGCAGCAAAGGAGGTTCGACACACTAAGTTTTTCCATTCTGTAAATAGTGTAAATATTAACATACCTGTAAAAGCATGTAGTCGAACAGAAAAGCCGGTGCAGCATGAGAAAGTTTTCCAATTAGCCGACCTTGTGGCTTAATGTTTTCTTTTGAAACACGCTTCATGATGTGTTTGATTCTTTGTAATGAGTTACCTCGAACACGCATCAATGATGGTATTCTCTCTCCAGCCTCATTTTTCCAACGAGAATATAGGCAATATCTGGAAATATTTAAATAAGTTGTTGCTGTTTACAATACAATATGGCTAAAGATATAACGCACATAGAAATCGATTGTATCTCAATTTCCAATGCACGGAAGATGATATCTACTTATACATAGAATAACTAGGTAAAATTCGCACAATAATTTGTGCAGTTGTTGTGGAAATGTTTTAATAAATACTATCAAGCTTTAACTTCTTCCTAGTGTTATTCCGTTTCCTGGTGTATTAGAATTGGCGGAGTCCGCTACCTAAGATTAAGGATTTGAAGATACTGGATTTTAATATGGAGGGACCGCCGCCTGGCTTACACAACCAACAGGGAAAACTAACCTTTCTTAAGTTATGTCACACGTCTTTCAAAATATAATTATTTGGACGTGCGAGTTTCCTCATGTTAGATTTCAGTGATAATTTCAAATATGTACATACATCTGATAATAGGCATTTAGTGGTATATGGCCACACCAGGATTAGAACTAGAACAGTCGATTAAAAGGCTGCTTCCATAATAACTGCAACTATCAAGCTTTAACTATTTCTACATTTAATTTAAGGCATTATTTAAAAAAAAATTTTTTTATCTCTTCATATATGCAGAGAAAAACAATGAAAAATGGCAATAGCCAACAACAGATACTGTAATAATGGTATAGTAACCGACAGTTAAAAACAAATTTGTCTTCATGTCATACAATTCAAGTCATGAAACTGCCTAATTCACTTTAAAATGAATTTTTCAACTCCTTTGTTTCTGAATTCGGCTTGTACTCTTGGTTCCAATATATTTTCGTTAAATAATCTTTAAATATTGTTTTGGGCCATTGAAAAAGATTATTTAAAAAAAATGTATACGTGTCACAATTTATTATGGTGATATAAATATTCATTGTGATTAATTTAAGTCACTTGTTGTCGTAACCTATAGTTAAATGGTATTTATATTTTATATTACCATTCCTGAACCACATATTAAGTTTTATTGCGGACAACCCCGGATCTACGATAGCTTGATAATGGCACTCCTATCTACAGAGTTGGAGATAAATTGTTAAAAATACATATTTAGTGACAGGGAGAATAAGTACCGTCTAATACATTTGCACTCTTTATTAACATTTAGCTAATATTTTTTTGTAGTCGTCACCAGTATCTACGTTCAAATAATTTATTATCATATTTATATTTTTAGAAAAAAAAGATCCATTTTAAACTTGCCAACTACTTGGTTTTTTTTATGTGATCTTACTGTGTACTTTTATTATTATTATTTTCTTTAATAATAAAAATAAACTGAAAAACAAGCATAAAAACAGAATATACAAATAAAGTTAATTTATTAATGTTTGAATATCACCGTGACAAAAGGCAAATGTTTCCTTCTCGGCTATTTAGAAATTGAATTTGTTCTAACAATATCTAAAAAGTAGAAAAAAAAAGAATTTATAGATAATTATTTTGCTTTAACTTTCTATCAATTTAACTTCAATACCGACCATCGATTTCGGGCAAGTAAACTTTCAAGTTAATGTCAAATTTCAAATAAGTGGCTATCAAGTTTCTGTGTTATTTGTTTACCATTATACTACCAACCTATTCATCGTCTAAATATATTTTATTTCACAGAATATATATAGAATAGATATACATAATCCATGCTTTGTTTATTTATATAGGTACCTAACATATATGAGCAGGGCTACCACCGTGACAAATGGCATAGGATTTTAAAACGTGGGCTAGCATATTTTACATGGATAAATTATTGTGAATAATTGTGAGTAAAAGTAATAAATTTCAAGAAAAATCTGTAAAATAAATGCAATAAAAAGTGACTATTGACAGTATTTACATAAAGATATTTATTTATTTATGAATTTAAAACTTCAGCTATGTACAAAAAGCTGTCAAAATGTATTACGACTCCGGTAAAGAGAGCGGTAAGCTCGTGTCGTACATACTTACACATGTACATGTGTTTGAACGCGTAATTAGAAAAACATGTTATTTATTGTGATTTTGGCGCCCCCTGAAAATGTCGCACGGGACAGTTGCCCCGGTTTACCCACCAATCCGGGGCTGATTGCGGAAATATGAGTATAACAAAGATTTCTATGCGCAATATTATAAGGCGTATTTTACATGTATCACGCAAATATAATTAACCCTTCAAATAATAATAGACAAGCGTAACTTTCAACAAATAGGTACCGCTTTTAAAAGCAAGCCTTTATTTAATGCACACATTCAAACACTATGCAGGAAAGCAAACACCGAAAGGGCGCATGTGCGCTCGATATTGGTCACCTCAATGTCATATTCGACGTCGGCCATTGCGCGCCTGTACAAGCCGCATCCTACTGTGGCCGATCCTTTGCATCGATAATTTAGGCACAGTTACGCTTCTCCCAATTTATTATATGTAGAGTTAACCAGTATCTTTATCACCTGCATTGGTATGGATATAGTTTCAATAAGGTGTAAACTTCTTCTGCCATACAACAGTTTCCTTCCATAAGAGTAAGCGCAGGCAATATGGCGGCATCGAGCACAGTCAGTGCCTCATGATGCAAAGGATCGTCGGATTTCAAACGAGCTGTTCTTAAAATACGAATTATCTGCAAAATTATAATCACACATTATTATAAATTTACAATCTTTCCGCGTCTGTGTTGATTTGTATGTCAAAAACAAAAGTGATGATATTACCTTATACATTAAAACAGGGTCATGATGTAAAGAGGATCCCAAAATAATGAGAGCAGGAATAACATTTTCCTTCATATCTTCAAATGTTTGGCACGGAGATGGTGCCAGATTAGATTCCAAAGGTGGAACTGGATTGCCTAATATTTTTGGAGCTACACGACAATGGCTGAAAAAATATTTTATCTTTGATACAGTTATGTTCAATTGAGCAATATTACAACAGTAAATATGTGAGATGAATTTAGCTTGAAGGAAAAAGACACGGAATATTTCATTAAATCATGTTTATTATTAAATAAAACAGTATTATGTAGTCTATATATATTATGCAGACACCAAAACCTTTCTACATTAAGGCGACACATCGAAAAATTAGACCAACTTTCATCGAATAGTATAGACTAATGACTAAACTGACGGATCTAAGATTTTAATATAAATAACTTCATTTCTTTATCTTGAATTTGCTTGCTCAAATACGCGATTGTGTAAAATTTATTCGATAATAATTACTTTCGAAAACACCTCCTGAAATTCATTATTTTTGAAATTACAACGAAGTTGTTCTGTTTATACGCTTCAAAATTACTTAAATCTATTAGTAATATCTATGTTTATAATATGGTTGCTGCATATTTTGATAAGTGAAACATGAAATTTTTTAAAAATATTTTAAGTTTCTGACAATTTCTAAGCGATCACATTCGTCTTGGGTGCTACGTGTTTTCGACCTTATTGTGCGGTAATGAGGATTATAAACGCGTTGACTAACTACATCCAGCCAGTCCGGCTGCAGCCCGCTTCGAGGTGAGACCTATGTCGACTGTCTGCTCGAGCTCGCTCCATTTACATCGCGACACCGAAGTTTTTATAATTAATAGTTGTAAATATTCAATATTATAGTATTTAGCGTAAGTGTATTATTATTAGATATAAGTAGTAAATAATATTATAGGTTTATATATATTTATTATACTGTTGTAATAATGGGGAACACTAAAAAGAAAATATATAGAATAAAAATATAAAGAAAATGTTTGTAGAATGGCGGAGGCGAACAAGACAAAGTATTTTTTTTTTTTAATTATTATATTCATTAAACATATTATAATAACATTGTGTAGACATATTTCTAGTTTTTAGAACAGTTCCTAGGTATGGTTGGCCCAAGCTATTTAATTCCTCTTCAAACTTTTTTTTAATTTTGCTTACTTAATAACTCTATATAAAACTGCATTAATTAAATAAGAGTTATTTTTTGCAGGAATAAACAGTAACATTTGATAATTGGTATACATTATCCACAGGCTGACCGCGTACCTATATAGGACGTCAAACTCCTATTATATCCATTATAATCTGACCGAACTCCGACTTAGAAGTTGTACGTCGGTGGAGATCAGGTTACGTTGGAAATTTATACCAATAAGGTTCGCGCTCTCAGCACATAGCAACCAGTGGAGACTCTTTATTTCTTTGTATTAAAATAAAAACTTATAAAATAGAATATTTTTGCTGTTTTGTTTTTTAGGAGAAACTTACTAAATAAACATATTCCACTAGAAGAATCACTACTCGATTTATATGCTACTTTAACGTAAGTGTCATACGGGACGACAAACTCATAGTAACCATTATAAGCTCACCGAACTCCGACTTAGACATTGTACGTAGGTGAAGGTTAGTTTACGTTGGAAATTTATCCAATCAGAAGATAGAAAACCAGTGGAGGTATTTTTTTTTTTTTTTGTATTAAAATAATTACTAGTAAAATAGTATATTTTGATAGTTTTTAAAAAAACTCGGGTATGTTTCATGTTAAAGAAGCGAGCGATGTGTGTAAGTACCGAGTCATGTGGCGCTCACAAGGGATTTAGCGTGAAGATATAGATAGATAGTATACTTATACCCATGGTACTCGTGAAAACAAATAATATTTACTATGAACCAACACTGAAAACACAAAAAAATCATCTATTCTATACATTGTGGTTAGTATTGAATTATTGTACGGATTAGATTTATTTTGCAACATCAGAGATGGTCCTGGTTCTTTCTTCTTGAGAGTTTAATAAATAACAAGGAAACGTACAACAATACAAAACACAGAGTATACATAAGTAAAATACAATAAATGTCATTATACTGAAGTTAAAGTTATGAAACAGCAAGAAAATCATTTGTCACATGTTTTTTTTAAATATGAATAGATTATAAAATCTATTTGTATATATGTATATTAGGGTGTCCCTTATTTTTCAAAGTTTTTATTTTCTAACGCATATGTCTTAGTTTTGTTCATTTGCTTTTAAAACACTCGGAAATTAATTTTTAACTTATTTGGATTACGATAATCCGTGCCGAATTACATCGAAATATGTTCATACAAGTTGCGCGGCAGTGCCGCACCTACTCGCGGTATTCATTTGTTCAAATTCAAAGTCAAAATCTTTTTATTCCGTAAAAATGGCTACATTTGTTTGGAATCGTCACATTTTTTTTCCCTACCGTGCAGTTTATGACTAGGTGAGCACTGATAAAAATACTGCCAAAAAACTCAGGCATCCCTCTTTTGGTATCCAAACAAATTTACATATTTTGTTAATTACATTATAATTGGATCGACTCACTCCCAGGAATTTTTATCATTAATATAGTCAGATACTTTATAATATGCCCTGCTACACAATTTGGCTTTAATAGTAGTTTTAAATTTGTTTATTGACAAATCTCTTATATTGCTGGGAAGTTTGTTATAGAACCGTATACATTGCCCCATAAAATAATTACTTGTTTTGTGGAGACGGCTTGCATATAACACAAGATTATGCTTATATCTAGTATTTATGCTATGAGTATTACTCTTTTTACAAAATGAGTCTATGTTTTTATGGACATACAAAAGATTTTCATAGATATATTGCGATGCGACTGTTAAAATATTTATTTCTTTGAATTTTTCTCTAAGGCTCTCCCGGGGACCAAGTTTGTAGATAGCTCTTATGGCTCTCTTTTGCAATAAAAAGATGGTGTTAATATCCGCGGAGTTACCCCAAAGAAGAATTCCATATGACATAATACTATGAAAGTAGCTGAAATAAACTATTCTAGCCGTATCAATATCAGTGAGCCGTCTAATAGTTTTCAGTGCATAAGCTGCAGAACTTAGTTAACTTAGCCCCTTTGTAGTCTGGAGTCAATTGTTATACCCAAGAACACAGTTGTCTCCACAGAGGCTAAATTAGTTCCATTAACATGTACATTGGTAGCCACCTGCCTTACATTAGGTGTTGAGAACTTAATTACTTTAGTCTTTTTATCATTTAAAAGCAGATTATTAACACTAAACCAATGAATAACTTTAGAGAGAGCATCGTTAACTTCGTCATAATTACCTACCCGTCTATTAATTTTGAATGTCAGTTATTCTCGTGATTAATACGTAATGTTTTAACTTTTATAAGATGGCAGTGGAATTGAGAAGCAATAAATCAAGTATTTTCTTAGTTGGAGACGTAAATTATCAAATAATAGGCGCAAAATTACCGTCTAACCGTCAAGTTCTTCCTGTACTTTTTTATAAAATTCGCGAAGTTAAATTGACTGTTAGTGAAAGCGCATACCTAGTCATTCGAGAGTGTATTATATTTAGGGAAAAAGCTAGGATCCCTACCAGAGCTATACCTAACTGTGTAAAATAACTTGTGAATCTTCACCAGGAGGGAGTTGCAAAAAAAATCCAATTTTCTATTTCAATTTCAATCTAATTCAATCTGATAATTTTATTTCTCTTATTTATTCGAAATAAAAAAATCCTGTGTTTACTCGGCGCTATCAGCCATTATGACACTCGAACATCTATAACTTCAAACCAAATCCCTTGCGGGGTAGGCAGAGAGAGCCGAGCGCCACGTGACTCGATCCTTGCATATCTCACTCGCTTCTTTAACATTCATTGCTCTTCTCATGCACGCACGCCGGTTTCTAGGGCTCCTGACATCACCTTCTGATAGAACATGACCAATTTGGTCATGGTAGGTAAGTCTTGGCCTTCCCCGGCTCCTACATCCTTCCACTTTTGCATTGTATATCTGCTTCGTCATTCTTTCATCTTGCATTCTTTCTACATGCCCGAACCATCGGAGCATGCCTCTTCTTATTTTAACACCGACACTCTCTTTCAGACCAACTCTATTTCTAACATCATCATTACGAATACGGTCTACAAGCCTTACGCCACAAATTTTGCGCAGCGCTCGCATTTCAACCGCGTTTATTCTACTTTCATGCTCTTTCTGCCATACCCAACTCTCGCTTCCATAAGTTAGCGTTGGGACCAACACTGCATTGAGTATAGCGAGTTGTGCCTTCTGGCTCAGGATTTTACTACCAAGAAGTTTTCCCAACGCTCCATTCACACTGTTCCCAGCACTCACTCGTCTTTCCACATCTGCGGTGTACCTTCCATCCCTGCTGAAAGCGCATCCAAGATATACAAACTCATCCACTTGTTCCAACACTTCATCATCAATCGTAATCCTTACATTAGTTCTGGATTCTTCTCTTTCAAATACCATTATCTTTGTTTTCTTCGCATTCAGTAGTAAGACTTTCTCCATACAGTCGTCTTTCATCGCTGTGACCAGTGTTTGCAGTTTAGATGGTGTATCTGCTAACTAAACATATGTGTCCGAATCAACAAATGGCCCGCTTTAGCCTCTCGATAAACAATGTTGTATTATGTAGCTGGTGTTTCATTCTTCTTAAGGGGGATACATGCCGTCCAGTGGCGCCTCAAGGAATAAAATATCGTATCTTAGCGTGGAAGATAAACATTATAAAGTCATGTGTTGCGTGTGTTACAAATACAATAACGTACTTTTACGTCATTAAACCAACAATTGAAATGTTTTGCTTTCGTTGTTATAGGCATAATTGCCAAAAAACGGCCTCTTTTAGCACTTTTGCTTATAACAACGATAGTGGAATATTTTGAGTGTTGGTTTAATGACGTAAAAATACTTTACTATCTTCGTAATAAATGCAACATAAGATTTCATAATGTTTATCTTCTATGCTATAATATGTTTTTCTATTCAATGAGGGCGCCACTGGACGAGACCTAAGTAAGAACAACATAGATACCAAGACATGTTAACTTGTAGAGATATAAACATAAAACGATGTCATTGATTTCTCTTTCAATAAACTTTTAAAAGTGAATACGTTTCTGTAGTTTTTTATTACTATTATTACTATTGTTTTCCGTCTAGCTTAAATAAATATGTTTGGTTCAGTATGTATAAAGCTAAATAATAATTAAATCAATAATTTTTATTAAATATTGATATTATAAATTTTATTTAAGTGTGACGCGACTCTGTAGCTTTTCTGTTTGCATTGACTATACGTTGACCCCAGGTTACCTATTAGGCGCTAATTTCAAATTTTACAAATCGAGCGTCGAGTGTCAATTGAGGGGCGCGGGGTGATTGGGCGGAGCCATTTTAAAGCTTCACGATCGAGGTGTCGCCTTAATGCGGAACAGGGTGTTCGTCGCCTGAAAATTGTGCAATGTCTTATAAATTAACGATATAATAGATAGACGTAGTATTAATTTCTAATTTGTGTAATTTAAAATATATTTTGTATAACAAGTAACTACAATTTAGAATATTTCCTCAAATATTGCACAATATGAAATAAGCTTCAAACTCAAAAATATACAAGACCCTCCAGAGCTGCTACAACTACAAATATATTATGTCACTATTGTCTTAGTAATTAAATACGTGTTTAAGGGATGCCATGAAAATAAGTAATTATGTTATACATATTTCTAACATATTTATTACATATAATATATTGTTATTGAAACAGTGCAGGGTAGGGGGTTGCGAAAGAATTTTACATACTTAGGGGGTAATGAATAGGAATAAAATTGTTGGTAAGTAAATAATACAATGAGAATGCGGTGATGTTCAGGAACACCGTTCCCATATGAATTCTATATGTTTGTCTTTCGCTTTTTTTCGAATTTTGACTTCAGATTCGAATTCAGCATAAAAAAGTAGAATAGGAATGTTCAGTAACACCGTTCCAATCTCTTAAGGAACATTGTCAAAAAGGCCGATAAATTAAAAAATAATTGAATTGTTATATAATTGACGAGCCAGATGTTCCTCTGGCAATGCAAGCATGCGCATTCTCAACTGGTTTTTTTTTCTTTTTTATACAACATCGGGAGACATACAAGCATATGGTCCACCTGATGGAAAGCGGTTACCGTAGCCTATGATTGTTCACAATACATTAAGTATCATTCGCGCGATGCCACCTCTGCTACTAGCACAGCAACTCCTTAGGAGCTTACTGGTGGCCTCGCTCTAACGCAGGAACACAACAACCCTCCAGAGAGTTGTTTTTGGCCGCGGTTTTCTATGACGTGGAGATACTTCTTCAGGCGGGCTTCGATGCGCCCTACCTCTCCTAGAAACACCCAGACCAAACAAACAGACATGTTCATGCACACAAATGTTTGCACTGTGTGGGAATCGAACCCACGAGCATTGGTGTCAATGTAACATAACATTGCGTTTCGCCACTACGCCACCGAGCTTGTCATGTCATCCCTATGATGTGAGATGTGCCCTATGAAGTTATAGATTCTAATACTTACGTTCGGTACAATGGCTCCACGAGAGCATGTAGCATTTTACAGAGAGCTATTGCTGGTCGGGCAAACATAGTCGTGACTGGCAAACGTGCGGACAGTGCGGCGTACTCACGCCATGCTGTCACTTTTAGCAATGCCTCGCCCAAAACTAGCTTTTGGTTGCTCCAGTACTCCTACAACAAAGTTTATGAAATTGTTAATATTCTGCTGCAGGAACCCATCTTATTCCTATGTCATCTGTCGACAACGGTCATCTTTGCACTCTGGCGAACCTGCTGTCTACTTTATGTGACGTGCACAGATGGTTTAATTTAATAATTTATACTAAAGTGCGTTCAGACAGCCGAGATAAAGAATGTAAACAAGCATTTAGGGGCGCACAACACATTTTTATTGAGTATAGTCCTCTTCTTCCTCCTAGAGTTACCACCACTAGGCTATCACTACTTTTATTTGGTGTAACTTATTTATGTATTTACTTCGACTAAATTAAAGTTTTAAATTGAAATCTGACTAATATCAATCTCATCTACCTATCGAAAAGACAAGGCTCCTCTAGGCTAGGGAGTTGTTATTTGGCTGCAGTTTTCTGTGAGGTGGAGGTACTTTCCAAGACCGGCTGCTTTGCTGCGCCCTACCTCTCTTAAAACACCCAGCCCAGGCAAACAGACATGTTCATACACACAAATGTTTGTGTGAGAATCGAACCCATGAGCGTTAGTGTCAAAGTCGCGTTATTCACAACTGCGCCACCGACCTCGAGAATGTTATGTATTATTTAAACAGGCATAATCATAGGATTTGTTGGTCTATTTTTGTCGTTTCTATTAAAATTTTATTAGTTGAAAACTGAACCACGTAGATATTACTTAACTTGCCAAATGTGACGAATTCATGTATGTAAAACATAATTCCCGTACCAATATGTAAAGACAGTCACACTTATTGACAATTAGCCGCCGTTCCTGCCTGCGATAGAAATGGACGGGGATACTTATCGCTTGATTTGTAACGAAACTCAGTAAAGGTCGGAGTGTTTACCATTTTTATTCCGTCTCGTTGAATGTTAGGTGTTAAATTTTAAGATTATCTATCTTAGAACAAGCTGCAGTTGATATTTCAGTACCTGCGTGCTTGTTTAGGTTACTCATAGTACCAATATTGAATTTCTCAACCGTTAGCATAGGAATTGGATTTTACACAATACTTTTTTCCTTATCAAACATTAACGACTGTTAAGCCGAAATTAGTCGGTATAAGGATCCGTTCTACGACTTTGCACAACGCTGAAGTTACGGCAATGGGGCGGTAATTTGACGGGTTAGAACGGTCTCCCTTTTTGGGGACCGGCTGCACATTGGCGTCTTTGCAAGCCTCCGAAATACAATCGGTCGAGTACAAGAGACGAAAGGGGCGCGTCAACACCGGAGACAACTCTGCTGCACATTTTTTTAGAACGCTGGGATACCGTCAGGGCCACTGGCTTTTCGGACAACGAGGATTACTAGGGACTATAGTTCAAAGCGCACATCGCGCAGCCTGATGTGAATATCAGGCATAACGGATACACTGGAAGGTATATTATAGGTGGCTGCGTGATACAGTCATCGATCCGGAAGTTCAGGATCGTGAGGAGGCTGGCCATATGACCGGCTTTCTCCTGCGGCTGATGTGCCAGTGAGCCATCGGAGCGGTGGCAGCGAGGGTTGCCAGAAGTTGGCCTGCACGGCTTTGGCGAGTCGCCAATAATTACGCGATCCAGTAAGGTGCGACACTAGTTCCGTGCTGACTCGTGTAACGCGCTGGGGGTCAGCTCTTATATCCGCCATCTTGCAGACCTTGGTGGTATTGTAAGCTGATTTCAACGAGTTAATATTCGGATCTTTGAGGGCGCGACCCCTGGTCCAAACGCGATATGCGGCCTGTTAGTTACTAACAGCTTCAGCACACTTGCGATTAAACCAAGGGCGTCTCCGACTTTTGATGACAACATCGGGATGAGGAATGTAGTATTCCATGCCAACGCCGATCTCGTCAACAATGGCCGCAGCACTCGTCGTGAAATCCTTCTCACTGAAACAGAGCGCTGCCCCCATTGGACGGAAGCAAATTAGTCGCGCATGCTATCCCAATCTGCTGACGAGTAGGGTCAGACACGACGCTTAACCGGAGTGGATTGTGACGGAACAATATTGATACTGTGCTGGATACTAGGCAGTGGGCAGATGTACCCAGGGGCGCCCTGACCTCAACCCGGTAGCCAGCAGGGTGAATGGACAGCAGTAGGTCTAGTAGAGAGGGCTCCTAACCAGTGATATTTGATATTCTGGTAGGTCGGTCTACCAATTGCGTCAGGCTGCGCGAAAGAGCGAACGTGTGGGCGGTCCTTCCTGCATGGTTAGTTGTGGAGCATCCCAACCAAGAGTCGTGGTGAGAGTTAAAGTCCCCCAAACACACCATATCTGCAGTAGGGTACCGCTCCTGCGCTTCATCTGCCGTCCGACTCATGTACTCAAAGAGCCGAGTTGTCTCTGATTCCCTTGGATCGGTATAGGCACATGTATAATACGGCTCTGAAGGCCCAGATTTTCATGCACCCAGAGGACGGGAAAGGATGAATCCTCTAGGCAGCGCAGACGGTGACTGTATGAGAATGTATGTTACATTCGAGCGGACAAACCTCGGCTTTCGCGAGGAAATTCTCCTCAAGCACGTAACCGTGGTACTGGAGGTAGAACATGTCAGCTGGACGCTGGATCTGTGCCTCCGTCAGTAAGAGCACGGCGGGCCGTGCCGTCTAAAGGTGTTTGTTGGTGGACGGTATTAAGTTTCAAACCTTGGAAGACCATGTATTGTTAATTGCGCTGTCATGAGAATAACAAAAGGGAAGCGGGAGAGAATTGTCACGACATTGGAGAAAAAGCGCGGTGGACTGTTTCTCCATTAGCAGAAACAGTCCACCGCGCTTTTTCTCCAGCAAGTCCCTTAGTCATCTCTTATGACACACACGGGAAGAGAGGGGGCAGTGATTTTTAGTATACTTTCTCTGTCACCGCACGGATAATACTTGTCTAAATAAGCAGTTACCATAACCTATGGATACTTGTAACACCAAGGGTATCAGTCATATTTTGACGACCCTGTAAGAACCTCTTCACACCTTTTTTGGAGAACCTCATGCTTTAATCTCTAGGGAAAATCTTAGCAGGGAATTGGTTCTTTAACAAAAAAAAACATTGAGTGTACTACGAGGTATTCTGTTTATTTTTAGTAACAGTTGATAACTATACTTTTTAAATAATTCTTACCTGTGGGTCAGCTTTCTCTTCAATAAACTCGGTGGGTCCATTAGTTTGAGGTCCTTTTGTAGATACAATATTTAACTTACGTATGTAATCTTGTACTGCCTTTACTTCTTTATCTGCTTCTTTAGCCATAATAGCGTCATCGGGACGTAACTGTAACCAGAGGTAAAAGTTTAATGCAAAATGTAAAAATTTATATAGGTCATTCATATACATGTGTCATCTTTAAAGGTGACTTGAGTTAATTGAAGAGCTGTCCCACTCAATGCGTGTTCTATGTACTCCAAATTCAGGTAGAAAAAATTATCAATACAATTCTAATGCTCATTCGCAGGAACACAACAACCCTCCAGGGAGTTAATATTTGACTGCAATTTTCTGTGAGGTGGAGGTACTTCCCTAGACGGGCTGCTTTGATGCGCCCTACCTTTCTTAAAAACACCCAAACCAAGACAAACAGACATATTCATGCTCACAAATATTTGTCCTGTGTGGGAATCAAACTCACATGCTCTGGTGTCAAAGCAGAGTCAAAGTCAAAATCTTTTTATTCCGTAAAAATGGCTACATTCATTCATTCATACAGTCAGAAAGAATATCCTGATCCCACTCACGCTACATCAACACGGTGTCTGTTACTTAGGAAATGAAAACTAACAAAATACTATCAGTAAATACACCAATGCAGCAGTTGAGCTTAGCTTGACTAGCCATCTCTTTGAGGTTTTTTAATGCCTTATTTGTCATATTGCTGTCTCTCACTCTGCCAAGAGGGGATGTCAATTCCAAAACTTCCTAATTCTACAAACTTCTTCTGATTAAAATTGTCGTGAGTTTCAAGGCAGCTGTAGTTTAACCCTGGGACAGCAATGAACTTCACTGTTCGTTGCCTATTTGGTGGTCGCCGCTGTTAATTCTGGCTATACAGTAGACACAGTGGTGGGCCAGTCCCATTAAAAACAAATACACCAATGCTTTAGCCTGATAATATTAAAATATTTTTAATTGAGAATGAACTTAGAAAATGTGCACTGTAAAACTAACTGTAACTAACTATTTATATTAAGAAATGAAAAATTTACAAAAACTTACCCAAGGATAAATATCATCAAGTGCTATAACTTGATGTTGCAGTAGTAATGCTATCACAGTCATCAATGGTGGTGGATCCTTATAGCTGTCCAGCATCTCCATGTTCCCCAGTTTGAATCCTAACACTTCAGATATTACTTGTGGATCACCCATGTAGTTTTTAATAAGAGATATGAATATCTTGTGTAAATGTGGTCTTGCCTCAAATGATTCCAGTATGATATCTAATACCCGATTTGGGTCTAGATTGAAGCAGCCTAAAATAAATGTGTAATAATACTTTATGATTGTTGTCCCTTCTTACCATCAGGCAAACCATATGCATCTTTACCACTTTGGTGGTATACAAAAAATGTACTCCTATGCTATCGGAACCCAAATTGGGCCTTGCTCAACCTGCAGCAAAAATTATATGCCTCCTGGACATAGATCAAAATTATTATATTAATATAATAGAAATTATTTAAGAAGATTGAGAATATGATTATAGTAGTAATTAAGAGGATAAATATGTATTGACAATTTAACAAATAGGATTATATTAATTATCATTCTATTATTCTCACGGGCATTATCCCGATCATTTGATAGGCGTACGCGGGGATAAGGATCCAACGCGTAGAGGCCCCTTCGAAAAGACTATGTAATGTTGTATACCTCATTATTATTACAGTTTATTATTAAAAGCAAATAGAAATAAATAGCAAGTATCTGCTGTAGTTACAAGAAGAGCTAAAATATATTTTACAAACCTATTAATGATTGAATAATTTCTAACAAAGTTTTCCACTCTGCATCTTCACTTAATTCTTGATTTAGTTCAACAATTAACTTTCCATATCCTTCACTTTCTTCTCGAAATAGATTAAACTTACGCTGTTTATAGCTGAAATAAAATATTACAATTTCTTTCAACTCTGACGAAATATAGATAATTAATTTAACATTACACAAATAAGCATTATCCATTTAAAAATTTCTAATATTTGTACTTACTACAACTTGGTCTTAATTTTAATAAATTTGGTATAAAATACTTTATTCTTCAATGTCCCGACATCTTGAAGTGTCTCAATTTCTAATCTCTCCTTCAAGAGTTTCTCAGACATAAACGTCTCCAGTTCTCTCACAATATGGCAGAAGTTTGTGCGCATCTCACTTTCAATGTCTGTACATGTTTCTGCATCTAGTACACATACAACATCCAATACTATAGATGCTATATCAGCATGTAAGGTCTGAAAAAAAAAGAT
This sequence comes from Pyralis farinalis, assembly GCA_947507595.1. Classification (NCBI taxonomy): domain Eukaryota; kingdom Metazoa; phylum Arthropoda; class Insecta; order Lepidoptera; family Pyralidae; genus Pyralis; species Pyralis farinalis. The sequence continues at coordinate 21,470,441 of OX382264.1, read as the reverse complement.
GTACTCCTGTTAATTTTTACATCATAGAGCTTAACAAATTTTCAGTAACAGTAACAAATTAAATTAAATGCTGTGTATGACGAGACATACTGTTATTTCACGAAGTGTTGAAAGAACTGCATCTTTCTTGAGATTACCCCGCAATCCACACAAAAGTAAGTCATATATGCTTTGAGATATTCCAGACAGTTTTCCTGATTTGGTAAATAGTGGACTTTTTTCTTCATCTTTTATAGATTGTGTCACATATTTAATGCTGGAAACATGATAAGGTTGTCATTAACGTATAACAGACACTGCAAATAATCTAAGTTTTGAGGTTAGTATACAGTACACACATACTGTATTGTATTGTTTAATTTGAAATAGATAGCATAAATGCGCAAAATGGCACTTTAACTAAAATAAACATAACAATTGACTCTCAGTTAACATGACTTTAATTAATGAACAGGATATTTGTTTCGATAATCATTTACATTTAAATATGACTAATATGGTTAGTTAAATAAACTCCGAAAACCTAAAGCAGATAAATACTTCGTACAATTTACGCAACGATGTGTGGAAATGTAAAGACTACGTTTATTTAGCATGTGATTAAAGAGATCGTATGTTTGTGACAACATATTATTGTGATTTTATAAAAGCAGAAAAAAATGTACGATTAACACTTACAATTGTTCCTTTCCTAATTTATCCCAAGATTTACAATATTCAGAAACAAACTTTGCAAAGGAGCCCATACTGATATATGGGTTCGTTTATCAATAATTTCATTTCAATTTCTCAAAAAAGCAAGCAAACTGCGGCCATGACACATAGATGACGGACGCGGATACGGAACAGAGTTACCATCTCCAAAAAAGCTAAAACTGCTAAAACCCATTCGACCAAAGGACAACCCTCGTATGATCATTTCCCTCTACCTTAATGAAAGACATTTGATCAATTGCGTTTAAAACCAACTGGATTATAAGGTTTTTAACAGTTAATAAATTCATGTGTTATTTTGCGATAGTGAAGTTTACACGCAATTTGATCTAAACTGCTTTGTGTGCGCTGCGCAGTCATCCACCTACTATCGTTAGTAGATGTATGCCGTCCACGGAATAGAAAAAGCAAGTTGTTTTTCTATTCCGTGATGCCGTCACTAGCTGCTCTCCATGAGGCATCCTCAGCCTCTCTGCTATATTCACATCATACATCACGGAATAGAAAAAACAATTTGTTTTTTCTATTCCGTGATGCCGTCACTAGCTGCTCTCCACGAGGCCTCCTCAGCCGCTGTATATGTAAGTTACGTTACGACTGCCTTCTACTTCGACTGGACAGTTTTTAACCAAATTTTACCATATAAAAATGATTCAGTTTAAAATTGCGTAATTAACGATAAAACAACATGTTATCGTTCGTTACGTTCCTGCAAGTCAGTGAGTTTATCAGGAAACTCCTGAAGTATCTCTGGGTTAGCAGTAAGGTATGCTATACTCATTGTATGGCAAGCGGTCCTAGCGTAGCTGTTTCATATCTAGTCGGCGTGTATTTTTGCCGTGAAATAAACAAGTAGATTGACCCTGCCTGTTTACCTTCTTCGGGTCAAAACATTACCTAGACAACAAGAATATGAAGTGTACCATGACAGTTACACGATGTTTCGGAAAAATAGATCGACGTAAGTTCTTCCAGATTCCATACGTATATTGTTGGATATTTATTACGCAGAGTGACATATTTATTGTAGTTAGTTTCAAATGGTCAACTAAGCAAAATATTTCAATTCTGTCTCTTAAATCCTATGACATAGGACATAGGTAATATATCTTAAATTTTCAGAATCTTTTGCTGTGATATTTTTTTTTGTCAAAGACCCTAATAGCCAGAATAAAATCAGTACGTAACAAAAAAGCAGACACCGTCTCCCGAACTAAACACTGAAGCACCTCCATAGTAAGTCAGTCTCTATACGTACGAGCCGACACACACATATTCACACCATAGTAAGTCTACCGCCCGCCATTACGCACCGACGACACCTCGCCGCGTAAACATAGAATTAAGATTTTCAAATGGTTCTAAACTGATGACGTGGCTGTATGGGCTAGATCCCCTTGCCTTTCCCCCCGGGGATATAAAGAACCAAAAAAAAAAATATATTTTAGGTTATTTCCACATCTATTATTTATTATTTCAAACAAAACATTACTTCTTAAAAGCGGGAATACATTGCGGATTCTATACATCATTTTTTACTTTACATAACAATCGTCGTAATTGGGTTGAAGTTCACTATTTGTCGTAACTTAAAAAATGCCGGCGTACGAATTAGCATTAATGATACGTGCAATGCCAAAATCTGAACTTAAGATCACTCTGAAACGTATATCTCATGCATTGTTTGATCGTGGAGTAATTTTAAAGAACATTGAAAATTTAGGCTTTAGAACAATGCCTTACAAAACTAGTGTTCATGGTTTAGTGCATCGTGAAGCAAATTACATCGTTTTTAAAATTGATTCAGCAACGCAAACAGTAGCTGATCTGAAGGAAGAATATAGCAGAGATGTAGACATTATAAGACAACGTGTATTTAAAGGGCCAGAAGAAAACGACTATGCTTGTACGTTAGAGGAAGAACTTTTACCTCCTGCTTATCGTAAGGAAGTACAGAAAATGATTGAGGTTGGAAAGACTCAGGTGAACCGTTTTACTCATAAATTCAAGTACAATTCTGGTTTAGATTATTATCCTTTCCAAAGATAAAAAGGGAAGATAAATATACAGTGAAGAGCATATTAGTGTGTACAGTTTTTGCCCGACGATATCTCCTTTATTATAACTTGAGTAGTAAAAATGTTAGTAGATATACTTTGAGCTGCAGATATTGTAAATTATTAAAATTATTAATTATATAGGTATTCAATGATAGATTTGTTGTTTCATTTTGTTTAAATGGTATGTAGATATTAAAATATTTATAATGATCTAATGCTGTTGGTTTTTTTCTTTTTTTTAAACTTACACTTTTGCAACAATAAATGTTGTATAACACACATTTTTAAAATCATATACATACATAACCACATTCATACATCATACTCTCATTCCGCAATTAAACATCTAAACTGTCTGATTTTGCCCATTTTGGAATGCCGGTGAACTATTGTAACTATTTCCAAATTTCCCTACCCATAATGCGTCAGTCCAGACACGGGTGACAGCGAGCTTCACAGCTCCACCTAGCCACTGCGATCCCATCGGCTATACAATGTATAGACGAGGTATACAGCATTAGTCCTAGGTGGAGCTTCTCTGCTTGTTACGTTCTATGACAGCCGTGGCTAGACTGATGCAGTATTTTAAAAATTTTGTTCTGCTTTTCCCCACCACTATTTCGGAGACTATGTTTTCTGTGACCCGCATTCCCAACTCCTGCTCCAAATTGTACCTCTGTTTGGAGAATGCGGGACACTGAAACAATATGTGCTGCACTGTCTGATCCACGCCGGGCTCGCTGCTCTGTTGGTTAGGACGTATAGAAAGAATGCAAGATGAAAGAATGAAACCGAAACAGATATACAATACAAAAGTGGAAGGATGTAGGAGCCAAGGAAGACCAGTACCATACCACCTTGACCAAATCTGTGGTCATATTTTATCAGAAGGGGATGATGTCAAGAGTCCTATAAAACCGATGGGCATGCATGGTTAGTGTTATGAATGTTAAAGAAGCAAGTGAAGTGTGTAAGGACCGCATCTTATGGTGCACGGTTGTCTCTGCCTACCCCGCAAGGGATTTGGTATAGATAGATAGATATTATATTTAATTGATAACTTTGATGGAGTCATAGAACTCACAATTTCAAATTAAAGCTAACATGCACCAAAAAGTGTTGCAAATGGATTGCATTTCGTCTGTGAGCTTCACAATTTGTAATGTACGAGATTTATGTATGAAGGTTTTTTTTTCTATACCACTAAGGTGGCAATCAAGCATACGGCCTGCCTGATGTTAAACAGTTACCGTAGCCTATGAACATTTGCAACACCGGGGGTGTCACTCGTGCATTGCCGACCCTCTAAAAACCTCTTCACGCATTTCTTGAAAAACTCCATGCTGTAGTCCCTTGTAAAAATCTCGGCTGGGAGCTCATTCCACAGCTTGAGACTTCTCGGAAGAAAACTTCTCTGGAACCGCTTAGTACGCGACCATTGCGGTTCCAGTGTGTGAGGGTGAACTCCGGGATGCCGTCGGCGAGCGGTGCGGTTGTAAAAAGTAGCTGTCGGCATCATTTCGAACAACTCTACAGAACACAACCCATTGTACAATCGGTAGAACTGAAAGAGTCACAGATGTATATATGCAATATGACTGCGTGTTAGACACACTTAAATCAAAATTGTAACAGCGGAACAGCCATCTCGTGCGTGTGCTCTGGTATGATGACACTTTATTATATGGGATATTCTATTGGAGCACACTGTCTTATGTGACTATGATCATTTGCTGCACTGCAAATAAACTGATTCTTCTCAATATTTGTAAACAATGTTAAAACCTTCAGATGAACAGCGTCCCGCCACATTTTGCTTTAAAAAACTTAAGTAGATTGACAGATGCATTGCCAGGAGTGTTTTTCTCGCCACATGGAATTCCCGTATCCATATTCCATTTGTAATGTGATAGCACTAAACTTCCCAATGCAGGATTAAAAAAAAAACTATTTTGACTTTCACTTTCCGTCCTATCCTTGACGTGTCGACATGGCCGTTATAAATATTTTCACTTAATTTGTGGTTTTAAAGGACTGAAACGACCCAATTTATTTTGAAAACGGCTACCTAGCTTTTAGGCTTTTATAATTGTGTTGCAAATCGCATAATTTTGAAAAATGGTAAGTATTTTATGATGCCAGAGAAGTATAACTTCTCACGCGCGTTCATAAGTACTTTGCTTCCATCCCATGGGGGCAGCGCTGTTACAGTGAGAAGAATCTAACGGCAACTCATCAACAATGCGGCCATTGTTGATGAGATCGGCGTTGGCATGGAATACTACATTCCCCACTCAGATGTCGTCAAAAGCGGGAGACGCCCTTGGTTTAATCGCGAATGCGCTGAAGCTGTTGGTAACAAACAGGCGGCGTATTGCGCTTGAATCAGGGGTCGCGCCCTTAAAGATCCGAATACTAACTCACTGAAATCAGCCTACAACACTGCCACCAAGGTCTGCAAGAGAGCATACATAAGAGCGGACGCCCAGCGCGTTACACGAGTCGGCACGAAACTAGTGGCGCCCCTACTGGGTCGCGTAACTACTGGTGACTGGCCAAAGCCGTGCAGGCCAACTTCAGCCTGCCCTCGCTGCCTGCTCGATGCTCCGATGGCTCACTGGCGCATCAGCCGCAGGAGAAAGCCGATCTTACGGCCAGCCTCTTTGCGGCTATCTCCCGGATCGATGACTGTAGCACGCAACCACCAACAATACCGTCCAGTGGATCCATTATGCCTGATATCCACATCAGGCAGCGTGATGTGCGTTTTGAACTACAGTTACTCGATGTCCGAAAATCCAGTGGTCCTGACGGTATCCCAGCGATTGTTCTTAAAAAATGTGCAGCGGAGTTGTCTCCGGTGTTGACGCGCTTCTTCCGCCTCTCGTACTCGACCGGTTGTGTTCCGGATGCTTGGAGAGAGGCCAATGTGCAGCCGGTCCCCAAAAGGGAGACCGTTCTGATCCATCAAATTACCGCCCCATTGCCGTAACTTCAGTGTTGTGCAAAGTCATTAAACAGATGACTTAACGATCAATTGATCCGTTACCTGGAAGATCACTCCATAATCAATGATCGTCAGTATGGTTTTAAACGAAACGAAACGATCAACGGATGATCTTCTAGCGTATGTGACGCACCTCTGAGTATCACCTCTGCAATCGATAAATATAACGATTCCATAGCAGTCAGCCTAGATATCACCAAGGCGTTTGACTGGGTTTGACACAAAGCACTTCTCTCCAAACTTCCGGCATACGGTCTGTCCCTTCAGCTTTGTAATTGGATTGCTGGCTTCCTGCATGAGCGTAGAATCCGCGTCCTTGCAGATGGATGCGCTTTGCGGTTCAGGTGAGTGAATGCCGGTGTCCCACAGGGCTCCGTTCTATCGCCCACCCTCTTCTGCATATCAATGACATGCTGCCACTTGGTAATATTCATTGCTATGCAGATGACAGTACGGTCCATGGCCGATATTTCGGTCGGCCTGGTGCTGGTCTGAGAGAAATCGGTGAGAGGCGTGAGAGTCTTGTCGTTGAACTGAATCGGGTTTTGGATCTCATTAGTAAATGGGGTTCCAAAAACCTGGTTGGTTTCCTTCCCACTCCCAGTCTTCAGGGCGCTTCCCTCAGTATGCGAGATAGCCTGAATATGCTAGGTATGGGTATTCATTGCGACCTTAACCAGCGTTATTACATCGAGAGCCTCATCTCAACAGCTTCAAGAAAACTCGGAGTCCTGAACAGGGTCCGCCGGTTCTTCGCGTCGGACCAGCTTTGTTTGCTTTATAAGACACAAGTTCAGGCCTGCATGGAGTATTGCTCGCATCTCTGGGACGGCTCCGCACAGGATCTTGAGCTCTCGATAGGTTGCGACGGGCTATTCGCATAATTGACTACGAAGAGGTCACCAAAAACCTAGAACCTCTTCAACTCCGTAGGGACATAGGCTCTAAGCGTATTTTACCGCCTTTACCATGGCGAGTGCTCTGAAGAACTGTTTTCCCTTAACCCACCCTCTCCCTTCCGTCATAGAACCACTAGTGCGGGCTTGCGATGTCACCGTTCCACTGTTGAGAATATCTCTTCACGTACCAAAAAGTTCGGCAACTCCTATCTTTGTCGTACCATTAATAAGTGAAACGCCTTGCCTGCACATGTGCTCCCTCCTTCCGACAATATGGGATCCTTCAAACGAAGCGTGAAGAAGCATCTTGCGAGTCAGCATGGCAGCGTCAACTAACAGGATACGGTGTAGTATTTTGTCAGTTGCAGTTGCGATTTGGGCTCCTCTTTCGCTTACCATCAGGCAAAGAGGAGCCACTACGCTGAACCAATATATAAAAAAAAAAGAAACATCCTTAATTTACTTTTTTATGCTGAATCCGAATCTGAAGTTAAAATTCGAATATTCGAAAAAACGTACACACAGACGAACATATAGATTTCATATAGGAACGGTGTTCCTGAAAAGTTGTTTCCAGCATTCCAAAATTTTACTATACACTAACGATATGAAGATACTAAGAATTAAACGTGACTGCATAGATGCATTCATTACTACTACAATCGGATTTGCTAAGATTCGAGGAGTTTTGTTGTGCCAATAAATTGGAATCTTTTAGAATGTTTTTATATGTCTCTTACGCGAAAAATAAACATTTATAATGAGGGGTATATTCTTGGGTGCGAGCGGATTACAAGAGTGAGTCAGATACGTGATTTAGTCGTGATTATCTGACTCATACGTGATTTAGTTGTGATTTTGGGTTCAAAGTTAATATTCGACACTCAAATAGAAGCTGTGGTCCCTAAGATTTCGAAAGCTAGGATTTGTTCTGAAAATTTCGTCATAAAAAAAATTAAAACAGTTAAATTTTTGTATTGTGCCTATGTACGCTTGCACTTGGAATACGTATCCCAAGTTTGGAACCCACAATACGAGGTATATAAGCGTCGTATTGAGAATATCCAAAACCGATTCTTCCAGACATCCATTTATTTTCAGACTCGTCATATAAATACTAACTACGTACATAATATATTCCTATCTAGAGCCTCTCGTATGTTTTGACCTACAGATCGATATTGATTTGTTTTGCACTAGCAGCGCTAGGTACGATTAAAAGAAAACACTGAATTATTTTAGTGAAGAAGGGAACACACTGCCTGAATGATCTGATTGTTTAATATAAATATCATTATTACTTTCACCAAAGCGCTAACCATATTACATAAACTTTTTTGTTTGCATAATTTGTTACATGTAGAATAATTGTTAAATATTTTTTTTTAAGTTAAGTCTTCCGAAGATAAATAAATAAAATATTAGAAAATAAATAGAACATCTTTTTTAACATAAATCTTTATTAATTGTGTCCTACGTTAACGTATATAAATATATCTATTAAATGCAACACTGATCAAATTTTCAGTATCACTGAACATTCACTCGTTCATTGCTAAGAATTTTCAGTACTTGGTCCAGTTGACATTCATATAAAACCTTGCTCAGTTCTGTTCTTTCAGTGTTGCTGTCCCTGTGTCTTAGAGAGAGTGCCTGCCAGTCAACATACCATTGTTCCACTATGGCTGAAATAATGATGTGTACAAATTGAACATTTTTATATAGGTAACCAATTTGCAAATTAAATTCTGACAAAAGAGGTAGAGCACAACAATATTTAAATTAACCAGTAAGCTTCTAAGGAGTTGCTATGTTAGCAGCAGAGGAGGCATCGCACGAGTGATACTTAATGTATTACAAGCGTTCATACACTATGGTAAACGCTTTACATCAGGTGGGACGTATACTTGTATGGCTTTCGACGCTGAATAGGTAAGGAAAAAAATGTAGTAAATTTACAAGCGGCTGCAACTACGTAACAATTCCCTGGAAAGTGAGTCTTTCTGTGAGTGAGCAAGGTCATTCTGCGGATTTGTTGCGTTGAAAAGGGGTTTTGACTTAAACTTACCAACAAGTTCTTCAAAATGTGTATCCATTACGTTATCCTCATTTGCTTTCCAAATCTGCAGATATTCATCACATAATAAGGGCATCTCATCATCCTTTGTTTGTTGATCCAAATCTAAACCACTGTAAGTAATTACCTTAATTATATACATATTAGGTAGGTAGACACTAGTCACAACATAGATTTACTGTTTGTCATACTCGCAATCGTTATACAAAACGGTACACATATAAAACAAAGAATACAAAATATTACATGTAATAAAATATATTTAATTAATATGATACCTACCAACCATAACACTTTTGTTTATTTAAGATGTCTTAGGACTTGCAGCCTATAAGAGACGTACTGGTAATTTCATAACTTGTAATTTAAAAAAGAATAGGGTGGTAAAATCGGAACAACTACTGAAGCGGTACGCAAAGGGAGGTCACAGAAAAAAATTGTTTACGGATGAGATTTTTTTTACAATTGAGCAACATTTTAACAAACAATATGACCGTATTTATGCTCAAAGCTCTAAGGAAGCTTCCCAATTAGTCGACAGAGTGCAACGTGGGCACTATCCGACTTTATATTATTAGCTAGGTTATGTTACCTACCTTATAGCTTTCTTCAAAGTTATATCTTTGTAGAGTTTGTACTCGGATTTGATCTGATCTGTTATTCTTTGGAATGATTGTAGACAATTATCCGCTGGAATATCTGAAAAATAGTTATTATTTTAATTTTTAAAGTAGGTGGATAATAATTATATAAGGGGACAAGTGCGATTTGAACTCGCGTGGAGAACGTATGATGTATCGTAAGAACGTATCTACTTTTTTAGAGTTCCGTAGTAAACAAGAAACTCTTATAGTTTCGCCATGTCCGTCTGTCTGTCCGCGGCATAGCTCAGAGACGCTTGATACTAGAAAGCTGTAGTATGGCATGTATATACATATTAACTATGCTGACAGTGGTAGAAAATCTTGGAAAAAATTTTTTAGTGGTACCAGGAGGTGTCACCAAAAATATAAAACATGTAAAGTGAGGATGAATTTTTTTATTTTTATATATTTAGGTAGATATTTTTTTTTATATTTAGGTAGGCTTTTTTTTAAAACATTGTAAATTTTTGTTAGAACAGTGTCCAATGCTAGCGAAACTGTTGTGTTTGGAAATGTAAAAAAACTGTCACGGCTAAGCAGCCAATACAGGTTAACGAGTAATAGTCGACGAATTTATAAAATGTATTGTATTTTATGAAGACGTCATAGAATATGCACTTATCTGTACTAAGCGTTTTGCTTCATAGTTTCTAATTTGAATGGTCATGTAGTGGAATACCCCTGCCCATACTTCTTTCCTATAGTACCTGTCGACAGGCAATTGCTATTTAATATGCCTATACTAAAATGTACTGCGGAATACCTAGTTTTTATTCTTTGTTTGTTTCTAATCTCTGGGACTACTATTCAGATTTGAAAAAATATTTTTGCATTTAATAGACCAATCAATATATACGTCGATAGTACTAAATTTCTAAATCCTAAACCTACACTATATTGTATATTCGTATTTATGAAATTGCAGATTACTTAATTAATGATGTTACCTACGCTACCTAATCGTACAAGGAGCGATACGGCCTATGGCCATGTAGATCTGTCTCTATCCTTTAAACCATAGTACGCCGAAGGTTGAGTTTCTATAATGGTTAGTTTAGATTCTGATAAGGCTTAATATTTCGTATTTATGAAATGTGCTTCCCATATGAATTTAGTTATATAGGTAAAAATACAGAACATTAAAAAACAGGTACAGTGAAAAAACACTTCCATCCGACCCAAAAATGACGAAGGTCAGGTAATTTTAAAAAAGTAGTTCATGAACATACTTAGTTAACACTAAGGAACATACGGCTCTAGCTCGACAAACACTTGCGACACCAGATCGATTTGTCCCGTTGAGACTGTTGTCGTCACAAAACCATAACAACATGTTATTTGTTGTGTGCGCATTGTTCCTACTTCAGAGGATGTATAAAACCATAATAAACAAACCAAGTGATATTTCCGCTCGTATATTTCTTTCCACTGAACAATTGGATATTAAATCTTTGAGTATAGCAACAGAAGATACATCATCAGATTTAAACTCAGCCATTCCACGCCTGGAACACAACAATAAAGTATATTAATACAGGTCAAATGTGAATTCGGTGCTGCTCTATTACTGCCTTTGTTCTAGATTTTTTTATAACACTTAGAGGTAAACGCAGTAATGTAAATCTTTGTAAAACTAACATTAGATGCTATGGATGGTATTTCGCCCGACGATAGGGCGCTGCAGCGCTTGCGTTTGTCTTGAATATCTAAGTTAAACTTATTAATCATTTACCTGAACTAGGTAAGTATATTACTTACTGGTATCGCAGTATAAGCAAAGTTCGTAGTAGAGTGTGAGAACGCGCAAAAACCACGTTTGTAGAAGGTCTAGGTAGATCGCCAGGCAACGCATCGTTCAACCAGGATGTGAGTTCAGCTACTGAGAAACTGCCAGAGACACGCACTTGACACCAAGACCTGAAATTTTGTACGCAGTAGATATAATATATATTTTTTTATATGTTCAAATCAAGGAGTAAGGGTGGTGGGGGAGTGCACCGCTGTGAGACCATATATCCTTAATTGCGCTGTCATGAGAGGAAAACAGAAGTGAAGCATGAAGCGGGAGAGAACTGCCACGACATTGGAGAAAAGCGCGGTGGACTATTTCTCCATTAGTTTGTGAAGAATGGAGCTGTACTGATCCGTCGGACGGAAGAGCCCCCGAAACCCCCCGGAGGTAGTCGTCGGGTTCCCACCATCCGGCACGACGATGTACACAAAGTTAGTCTTGATTGGGCCCCTGTTCTACTGTACTGTACTGTACAGTACGCGGGCGGCCAGCAGAACAACCGTTTCAACGGGTCTCCCTGGCCGACGGGTCAGATCAGTCCTCCTGACAATGGCTATACAGAATCCATCACTGTTCTCGCAATATCGCGTTAATAATCCCCAAGTACTGGTAATACCCCAGCTGAGTCCGAAATGCGACGTACTCATAGGTAAGTCACTTCACGCATTCACGTGTGTGTACGGTGGTAGCCAACCAGGCGGGTATTTACCCTACCACCGGCTAAGAAGCTGCTCTACTCTACTCTGCGTACGGATTGCTTCAGGGACTCCAAATTATCATGGCGTTTAGAGCAAGCCGTACTCTCTAAAACTGACCATAAATCATAATCCAGCGGATTAAGATCGGGACTAGACGACGGCCAGTCTTCAGCTCTGATGAAGTCCGAAACGTTCGTTTCCAACCAAGACTGCGTAGACCGAGCTTTATGACCCGGCGCCGAGTCTTGCTGGAAGGACCATTCTTGGTTATGGAACATGGTGTTGTTAAGGGGCTTCACTACCTTCTCAAGAATGGTATCTTGACACACTTGTGCTTGAAACTTTTGTGAAAAAGGTACGAGTATCAAAACATCGTTTGATACTCGTACCTTTTTCACAAAAGTTAGGCTCAGTCACTCCTTCATAGCTAATACCCCACTAAACCATCAATGAAGTCGGATAGTGCCCACGTTGCACTCTGTCGACTAATTGGGAAGCTTCCTTAGAGCTTTGAGCATAAATACGGTCATATTGTTTGTTAAAATGTTGCTCAATTGTAAAAAAATTCTCATCCGTAAACAAAATTTTTCTGTGACCTCCCTTTGCGTACCGCTTCAGTAGTTGTTTCGATTTTACCACCCTATTCTTTTTTAAATTATCAGTAAAGAAATGCGACATGGTTCTAGGTGCTATTTTCATCTCCCGAGATAAAATCTTTTGCCTTCGGACAGGATTTCTTCGAATTCTTTCCCTTACTGCTTTGACCACATTTTTCGTACGAACACTACGTGGACGGCCCGATCTTTTTCTGTCACAAACAGAGGAGGTCTCGTCGGTACACAAACATTTTACTAATACTAAACGTATGGAGAGTTTTAAAAATTGCATTTGGCTCCATTCCTACTTTGTGTAATGCAATCACAGCGATTCGGTTCTCTTTATTACCCCACTCAATTTTAATATCGCAAAATATTGTTCAATGTATTGGCGCCAAAATGAGAAAACTCAATGTACGCTTGTTTGCCGTCGAGATAGGTTTTATACCTATTGGTATTTCCTATTGGTTTTTTTACTGGTTAGGATTAAGTACCACTTAAGAAATGTTAATGAAAATGATCAATAACCAAAAACTTGCCGTTGATGTTTGATTTCATGTTTGGTTTTAGCCGATTGTTGAATAGTTTGATTGTTTAATTTCACTTAAGTAGTCTGTTACAACCATTTTACATTTTCTACTAGTAAAATTATACGTAACATTCCGTTTACTACGTGCAGGTATTTTATTCAGCCTTATGCCTTATATATATTAAAATACCATATTTGTAAAAACAAATATGGTATTTTAGCGTCAAAAAGGCGACCCTTATTGGAATTAAATACTGTAGTACCATGGCAGCGGTATGGCCACACATGAGTTGCAATTAATACTTATACTACTTAAATCTTTCTGCAGTAAAGATGTATGTTTTCAAAAAAAAAATGCATTTCATGTCTGTAGACAATTAATCTTTGTGTGTCGTCACGAGATTTCTGCTTCCATTTCATTATTAATGAATTCAGTATTTATTAATCAAGCGTGAGTGTTCGATCGAGTGGCATTGTTTGAACAAGTTGGGAGTTGAGATCGACTTTAATTTTTAGACCTATATATTTGGTCTATAGTATAAATGTCTACTCATAAAAAGAAACAGCGATTTTTATTAGTTCAGACTAATTATGAAGATGAAACAATTCTGACGAATCGAAAATGACACGTAATTACTCCACAGGTATGATCATCTTAATGTGAGGCACATATCAGATTACCTTTTCTCATTTTCTGATCCTATGTCTTCATGTCGTGAGTAGTACGGTAGCACGGGTAATCGCAAAGTAATACGACGCGCTACTCTTGGAGCGCCAGTCGGTAAAGCGTATATTAAGACGCGCACAGGCTCTGCTCTCCTCAACGCGCTAACCCCTTGATGTACATAACGTATGCGTACCCAAAGCCGTCGCGTGCTTGCTTGACACCTTACTGTGGCAAGGAGATCTTTTGCTATTCCCTGTTATTAACACGATAAAGATTACTTATAGAAATCAGATAAGAATAATTCTATCTGTGATTTGTAGTTATTATATTCACCTGTGAAGAACATACGCTAAGTACTGCTGTACTATCTGTTAGTAAATCTAATTTCCTATTACAATAGATGAAGAGCATGTCCAGAGGAACTGCTGATGTAATACTGACTTCCTGCCAGCCATCGTGCGTGGCACCTGACAACTGAAATAGATAGAATCAGTTGAAACTTTTAAACTAGTAGATAGATAGTCAGGATTCATTAGCACACGATCCACGCTTATAATATTGTATTATTCTGACAATAAATACTTAGGCAGATATAATAGGGGTTAAAGTATGAAATTGCCGTTTGATAGTAATAGATAGTTTGTACTGACATTAAACGTTCATGGTGTGAGATTTTCAAGTGAAACTTTTCACTTAAACCTATGACGTTTTTCTCTTAAAAAAATGTGCAACATTTGATTTTCGAAATTCAATTGTTTTTTTTATTCAGCTTAGACGGGAAAGATGGATACTTCGAAAATCCGAGTAATTTATGAATACGAGTTCCGACGCGCGCTGGCAATATTAATGCTGCGTTTGGAGAGGAGACTGCTAATGAACGCACCGTGCATTTTTGGTTTAAACGCTTTCATAATGGAAACTTCGACTTGAAGAACGAACGAACGTGGCAGACCGCCCACATAGGTGAATAACGCCGAATTGAAGGAGACGGTGGAAGCCGATCCGAGTCAAACTACCCAGGAATTAGCGGCGTGGTTTAACGTTACCTTACCTACAATATTGACTCATTTGCATCAAATCAATCAGATATAAAATATGAAATATGGGTGCCTCATGATTTGACTGATCTGCAGAAAAAACGCGTGTTGAAATTTGTGTTGCCTTGTTGAATCGGTACAGAAATGAAGGAATATTGGATCGAATTGTGATGAAAAGTGGATTCTTTACGATAACCGTAAGCGAAAAACGCAATAGCTGACCCCAGGTGAAACGCCGCAAGTGTCCTAAAGCAAAGTTTAACAATAAAAAGGTATAATGGTGACTGTTTGGTGTTCTCTTCATGGCGTTATTCACTATAGCTTTCTCTGGTCTGGTCAAGCAATAACAGCAGATGTTTACTGTACCGAACTTCGAACAATGATGGCGAAACTGGCAGTGAAACAGCACCGACTCGTGGATTGATCTTCACGATTATTGCTTCATGATAACGCAAGACCTCACATTGCACGAGAAACCGCTGTAACTCTACAAGAGCTGCAGTTAGAAACTATACGTCACCCTCCGTACTCACCAGACCATGCCCCAACTGACTACAATTTTTTTCGTGATTTGGACAATTTTCTACGTGGTGAAATATTTTCTTCCCAGGAGGCAGTACAAAATACTTTCACACTGTCGAATTTAGATCCTCCGAGTTCTATCGCAAAGGCATAAATAAACTTCCGATTACATGGCAGCAATGTACGAGACTCGTACAAGATAATGAGGGTAAATATTATGATTAAATAAATATGTTACATTTTAGAAAAAAAAGAATTTTAATTTTACAGTACAAATCGGCAATTTCATACTTTAACCCCTAATATAATGTACACTGCAACCTGAATAAGCATAAGGTAAATATTTGTCATTACCTAGCTCTAGAATATTACCTACCTCATACTGCACATCCAAAAGCGGTGGTGCCGAGATCCCAGCGTGTAACGAACGTGTATTTCGCTGATATTTTTCTCGTTCATTTGAGACTTGTTTTTCTAACCGAGCCACTTCCGTCCTAAATAAAAGATAAATAGCTTATAGATAGAATATTATTTCTCGCTTATGTATAAAGATGTTCCTATACCTACTCCAGTTTAGACCGACGTGCAGCAAGAGCATCTTGGGGAATGTTAGCCAAACTAGACATGCCTGACACCAGGCGTTGCGATCTAAGAGCAAATATTCTTCCTGAGAAAGTTGCCGCTAGCAATTCACTTTCATCTGTTCCTACACAACCACCGCATACAGATGTTACTGGTTCCCCACAAAACTAACAAAATAAATTACAACCATTAGCTTTGCAATAATCAGTTCAAATTACAATCCGAATATAGTATAAGATACAGACATATGTAAATTTTAACCGTGGCTTATCACGTAGATTTTCCGGGTCGATGAGATAAAGTTGTATGGACCCGTCATGGCGGCCAACGATGAGGTGGACATTACTATTTCCATAGAACCAACTCATGCACACCACCGAACCTAAACCTCGGCCCTCCATTAAACATTTGCTCGTCAAGGTTCCACTGTACACAAAGAAACAAATTGTTTTAATAAGACTACAAATTTTAAATAATTTATTCAAACCGGAATGGTCTTACCCTTCATATACTATGAGACCTAGTGACCCGTCAGCGGCCCCGTACAGTGCATTAATATCGGAACCATGCAGCGCAGGTGGAACTGAAAGACGTGACGGTCCAGCAGATATAGCAGTATGTGCAATTAACTGACCATTGTCTAAAACTTCCACTCCCTTGTTGGCAACCAATACAAGCAACCGTATCCGTGTACTCTGGGAAGTAAAGTGAGAAGATATTTAGCAGGTATCTACATAATACATCACAGACAATATAATTCAGTACCCTTTTACTCTTCTATTTGTAAACAAATTTCCTTTTTTGTTCTTAGCAACTACCTACTGACGAGCTTTTGTGTTACATAGATGTATCCATCTCACATATTCCATATGAATACACATACACCATGCACGGTACACACAGTATTATTTTGAGCATGCATTTACTGTCGTAGGAATATTAACAATCTAATTTATGTATAACTTATATATCCTATTTTATACGAATATGCTACATGAATGTGAGATACATAAAAATGTTGTTACTTATCAATAAAAACATTTTGGAAACACAGTAGAAAAAATGATGGAAATTTGCAAGGGGAGTAAATAGCAAACGTTTTCCTCTAAGTTTCAATAATGATTTGTTCCAATTTCGCTCATTAGGGAGAACTCTTTTTTATTTGGTCTGAGGAACTTTAATTAAATTACAAATTCCTGGTAGCCTAGGTATCTTGCTTTCACTATGATACATGCAATGAAACGAAGTAGAGTCGAATATGTACTTAGATTTTTTGGGGTTCCGTAGTAACCAAAGAACCCTTATAGATTCGCCATTATCCGTGTGTCTGTCCGTCTGTCCGCGACGTAGCACAGAGACGCTTGATACTAGAAAACTGTTGGCATGTATATACATATTAACTATGCTGACAAAGTGGTAGAATAACATCTTGATAAAACATTTTATTCTACCACTTTTTTTGTGGTACCTCCCCCACACGTATAGTGGGAATGACTTTTTTATTCGCACCCACACCATGGTGTGGGGTGTCGTTAGATAGATTTTTTTAAAACATTTAGGGTACAGGAAGATCACTTGTCGATATAGTGATCCGTTTGCAAAATATTTGTATTTAAAGTGTAAATTTATGTTAGATTCAAGTGTCCCAAGCCATAGAGTGCTGGGAATAGTGTGAATCGAGCGTTGGGAAAACTTCTTGGCAGTAAAAACTTGAGCCAGAAGGCGCAGCTGGCTATACACAATGCAGTGCTGGTCCCAACGCTAACTTATGGAAGCGAGAGCTGGGTATGGCAGAAAGAGCATGAAAGTAGAATAAACGCGGTCGAAATGCGAGCGCTGCGCAAAATTTGTGGCGTAAGGCTTGTAGACCGTATTCGCAATGATGATGTTAGAAAGAGAGTTGGTCTGAAAGAGAGCGACGGTGTTAAAGTAAGAAGAGGCATGCTCCGTTGGTTCGGACATGTAGAAAGAATGCAAGATGAAAGAATGACGAAGCAGATATACAATGCAAAAGTGGAAGGATGTAGGAGCTGAGGAAAGCTAAGACTTACCTACCATGACCAAATTGGTCGTGTTCTATAGGTGATGTCAGGAGCCCTAGAAACCGGCGAGCGTGCATGAAAAGAGCAATGAATGTTAAAGAAGCGAGTGAGTCATGTAAGGATCGAGTCGCGTGGCGCTCGGTACTCTCTGCCTACCCCGTAAGGGATTTGGCGTGAAGTTATAGTAGTAGTAATAGTGATAGATTCAGGCGTTATTTTGCGAAAGTCAAATTTACATTGGTGGCGGAAGCACACAAAGCAGGTTAGATCAAATTGCATGTAATTTTAGTATTTTATAGTTTATCTGAATTTCATACGTAATTTTAGTTCTGATATATTAGATTAGATGGCGCTGTTCAAAAATTACATCGCCATGTCGAAGTCAAATTAATCTATATATACATATAAAAATGGAGTTCCTGAATAATTCACTGACTCATCAACGCCGAGGCCAAACCCTTGAACCTAGAAAGCTTAAATTTTGTAACTCTCATGAGAGACAAGAAAGGGTTTTTTTTAATTCAACCCCTAAGGGGGTGAAAAGGGGACTAACAGTTTGTATGGAGCAGAAATATTTTTTGAAGTTAGTGACTTGAAACTTTGTACAGATACTCTCTGTTAGTTAAAAAAAAAGTAATTTCAGCGTCAGCGTTTTCAAAAATTCCACCCCTTAAAAGGTGTAATGCGGGTCAAAAGTATTTCTTGAACTAAACGTTGCATTGTTAAGTAATTGTTTTTTTTTTAAAGTGAGCTGCTTTTGTCTTTAATTTACTCTCAATCAAGACGTCAAAAAAGTAATTTCAGCGTTTTTCAAAATTCCACCTTAAGGGGGCTGAAAAGGGGGTAAACCAGTTTGTATGGAGCAGAAATATTTTTTGAAGTTAGTGACTTGAAACTTTGTACAGCTACTGTCTATTAGAAACCAAAAAAGTGATTTCAACGTTTTCAAACATTTCACCCTTAGCGCGGTGAGGCGAGGTAAAAAGGGGGTTGAAATTGTGTTTGAACGAGACGCTAATCTATCTATCTAACATTCTAATCTAAATATCTAATATATAATCTAATGGAATTCTTTTGTAATGCATGTGGGAGATAAGAAATGATTTTTTGAATTTCAACTTTTACTAACTATTTAATGCGGACTGTACTAAAAAATAAGAAGTAAAATAATAATAAGTAAAACTGTCGAAATTCCAAAATCTACGCATGCGAAGCCGCGAGCATAAGCTAGTATTCATATATGCCTATGTGTGCCCCTTCCGGTGACGTAGTAACGGCCTGCAGGGGACAACTACATAGTCAGGTAAAAAAATGCGTTTAATGCGTTCTGGATCTAGATAGTCGTAGATTTTATTCTACTTTGTATATACCTTTCGATATTTAGTTACATTATTTAAATAGGTATGGTTATAAGAAGTAAAGTTTGGTTTTGAATGTTTTTAACATTCAAGCTAAGCAAACACGGAACCCTAAACTATGCGTGGTCTGACATGCACTTGGCCGATTTGTGAAGTGAAAACTTCTTTAGCGGCGTTTTGCACTTTTGGGATGAGTAAAAAATGTTAAACTCGCTTCAGGACACGTGACCCTAACCGTAAGATTTTGCTGAGAATTAGAACTTAAGTTCGCTGCAGCGATAAAACATTAGTTACCTCTAATTAAACAATTAAAACATGAAGCGCTAGATCGTTCATAGGACATTATTTTTTCGCGACCAAAACGCCATGAAATTGTTGGCGCTTACACGTTTCGTTCAACGTAGTTTATCAACATCGCTGTTTGGTTTAAGCGGCGCAGGGCGCTTGCGATGATGGTGAAAAAGTCGTTGAAATTATGGATGAAAGTTGATTTTTCTGAGATAAACTTTTTAATGTAAAATAATTGTAATAGTTCTGAAGTGTAAAATTTTTAATGTAAGTATTAATTGTCATGTTTGTGTACGATAGCGTAATAAATGAATATTGTATTTTACCACATATATGATGGTACTTTTATACTGATAAATAAAGCATTTCGTGCGAAATTATTCCCTAACCGTTCCAAAATATTCAAAAATGCACAACGTTAATGTTCAAGTTTTGCCGGCACTCCCGGAGTGCAACCCGTTTTTTTATTAGATATACCGCTGTACTCTATATGCACAGAAGTCACTCATTTTAAAAATCTAGTCTGCCTATTCGTTGGGCATGGGTCACGCAATAACTTATTAGTGCACAACTCTCTGGAGGATTGTTGTGTTCTTCAGCATGTGAGTGAGGTTACCAGTAAGTTTCTAAGGAATTGCTATGTTAGGAGCAGAGGATACTTATTGGATTACAAGCTTTCATAGGCTACGGCAAGCGCTTTACATGAGGTGGGCCGTATACTTGCATGCCTCCGGAGGTCATGTAAAAAAATAACTACTTGCCAAACGACTGTACCCATGACGTTTATAAATACGATGGAATTCTTATATCCCGGCTGCTACTTCGGGGTTAATATTCATATATGCTATAAGTACGTAAAATTGGACAAACAAATATAAAGAACTATTCGTGCTAACTGATCCACACCTCATGCTCGTGTTTAATTTCAAGTTTCGTTCGCAGGTTTGTACTACAGTATTCCCTCAATTTTTTTACACTATGTCAATAGCCACACAGCGTAGGTACAGTTTGCCTGTTCTGCAACGAGTACCGTAGCTTAATAAAGATTATCGCTTACCCGTTACTGTCTTTGACGCCAACATAGCATCTACACCTATGCCAATTACTCGTATGTATTTAATTTATTCAACAGCTTCTTGACTTTATTCCCATACAGGAATGCAGCTACCCTCAGAGGATCGTTGCGGTTTTCTGTAACCTTTTGGACTTGGTGGTTTCCTAAGTCGAGCTGCTCACAGTGAAGTTAGCTTAGCCTCTAAACGGAACGGTGGGACGTAACCTTATAACATGTCTGAATATAAGAAATGGAACTAACATTTGGTGTAGCAAACGCGACGATATCCAGCACTCTATCCTCGCAGGTATAAGAGTGTAATTCTCGCAGATCTCTGTAGCAGGTCACTATGCGCCCACTGCATAAAATCAAGTCACCCCCAAGCACACACCTGTTTTAATGAAATATTTTATTACATATTGTTTTTTTAATATTCAAATATGATAAGTGTTTATTGAATTTTAAAACAATTACATGGAGGTAATGGTTTCCGATAAGGAAGTTTCAATTGTAAGAAAGACTTTTCCTTTTTTCGTATATCCCTTTACCTCATTGCCCGAAGCCGCAAATATTTTATCAGCTTGCGTCCCTACGAAATGAAAAGTACTTTAATATCAGAGCTTATCAGACCCGGATCAGTGGCGCATCTTTTTATTATTCGATTACGAACGACGTATGAGTAGATACGAGGGTAATGAATTACACGTCATAAGGCACTCTAAAAATAAAGGATTGAAGTAATATATCCTGTTTAGTTCATCCTTATATATATAGTGTAATAAATATAAAAAAAATATATCTATAATGAGTAAATACCTACATTTAGAAAATATACATACTACAAAACAAATGCAGGTTACCTACGCCCAAGAACCTACATTTACTTTAAGTTTCGATTATTGTACTTCATACTCAGTCGGTATAGGTACAGGGGCTTTGACAACTTATTTTATTTACACACACATCACATCACACATCGAAAAATGACGATTTGATGCAGTTATTCCAAAGTAGCATTTTTAAATTTACTTTTTTAAAATTTTTTTTGGTGTAAGTATTAAAAATTGGTATTATAATAAATATTTATATTAATTGGGGATTTTTAGTAAAGTTTAAAAATTAATAAGTTTATTACTTTTATTTACTTCTAAATCAAACGGCTATAACTGTTCACGGTCTACTCTACCATTTTCCTATGCGTAAGTATATAAATAATCATACAAATAGTTCTAGAAACCTATAAGAAATACATTTCTGCAATTATATAGCTTATTGAGCTGGCCGTGTGTTATGAATGTTATGGTATATGAGAAGGTGGTGTGGTGTCAGGAGCCCGTGGCGAGCGTGAAAAGAGTTATGAATATTGAAGAAGAAGATGAAAGTGTAAGGACTGACAAGAATGAGGTGTGTAAGGACGCAGTCATGAGTCCTCTCTGCCTACCCCTCAAACGACTTGGCGTGAAGATATAGATAGATTAAGCTAGTTACATTAAGTGCGTCTCCCTTTATAAGTCGGATAATTAAAAAAAAATACCTTGCACCTTGCTTCATGTAGTACAATATATACATATATATATATATATATAAATACATATACATATTACAGGCGTACACAGCATTTATGTTATCTGGGTATTTCACTTACATTAATAAATTTCTGAGATAATATTACATGTCAAAACTATTAACAAAATAAATCATATAGCCTAGTTACGACGTGCTAACAGTTCCATGACGGTGAGTTACCGGTCTTGGGATTCCAATAGCCGCATAATATTTAATTTAAATTTGGATGTAAATGTCGACAATTTAGAGTAAGTAATTATATAATCTATTGTTAAGACCGCAGAGGAGCGTATGTACCTATAGGGTAGACCGGAAACAGCATAGCATTTCAATTTAGGTGCTGCGTTGTAGGTCTATCGTTAGCAATGTGTCAATATTCTTTGAATTTGGTTTATTCAACTATAATATCGTTAAACACTTTACCTGAAGCGAGCTGCACGGATGTAATTGGCTTTCCGGGTAATGTTTTAAATTGCACAAGTGGTTCTTCATCTTTTATATGAAGGCATTGTAGTACCCCATTTTTGTCCCCGATTGCAAACTATAAAATTAATTACATAAAATTAGTAGTTAAACTATAATGCCCGGCAAACTTGTAGCATACTTAACATACCTTTTGTTGCATTTTCGGGCCCTGTGCTGGTAATATTTTTAATGTATCAGGATATGTGATCCCACAAATGGTATAATCTATTCGCGAGAAATCGTAATCCATGTTTTAGCAGTATATTTCAGTGGTAGAAGATACGTAATAACCTTAACAATATTTAAGAATCGATAATACCTTGGTAACGACAAAACTATCAACATTAGCTATATTAAATAGTAGCCCAAGAAACTCAAGCTTTAATTATATAATACCATAGGTATCTAATACCTACCTACTGTGTTAATGTATGATAGATAACGCAATAGCTCATTGATATTTGCAACATAAGGAGCATTCATTATTCGTGCGTTGTTATAGAATTTAAGGTAGAATTTCTCTGAGTAATAAAGTAGGCATGATTTGGCAACACTCGAATGATGTCCGTGGTGTTGCCAGTGTCTATGCAACTATGTCTGCTTATCATCAGACTGTACGCTCGTTTGAGATTTTAATAAAATTTTTACATAATAATCGTGATGCATTGAACTTTCCGTTTCCCTCCATTCGTAGATCGCTGGTAGTGTAGCATACATACTTAAAAGTTATGTATATATACTGTAATACCGTATAGTGTATTGGGCGTCTTCATGTTGGAGCACCACTACAACAGTGTCAATTATTAAATATGTGTGCTTCAATTCACAGCCAGCAATTAATTCATGTGAACTAGCGCCGTCCGATACCCACCCGCTATCGTTAGTAGATGCATTATGCTATGATTTGTAGCATGTTATTCTAACTATTAACAGCATCAACAGACTACACGCCTACTATACGCCTAAGGATGCCTCGTGGAGAGGCGAATCACGTGTCGTAGAGACGACCAGCCATGCAATTCTGTAAGAGCAAACATACTTACATCCTCGGAAACATCGGCTGTTACAGCCTTGAACACAAAATTGCAATTCTTTGGTGTCGCTTTTCATGGTTGTGCGACACTAGCGCCGCAAGGCTGCTTTGGAATTGGAATTCTACAAGGCAAACAGCCTCGCGTACGCTTACAGCCTTATAGAATACCAAATAATTTAGCCGTGATCGCAGTAGACGATGTCAAAGCTGTGACATCTGTGATCACAGCGACGCACACAGCCATTACGAATTGCTTAGAGAATTGCATGGCAGGGCAGCCATGGCAGCAACGCGGTGGTGGGTGCATGCCATTCCTGTTCCAGATGGCGGGCAATTACAGGGACGACCGCAGCAGCCGAGGCAGAGATGACCGGAGCAGCCATGGCAGCAACGCCATGGTGCATCTACTGACAGGGCCGGCAGGTGCTAATTCGTATGAACTAATTGGTGGTGGTTAGATCAAAATGTTTATAGTGATTTATTGTGATGTATTCTACATTTTCAAAAGTTTTGTTAAAGTCAATCATCATCTGCTCTTACAAGAGCTTTATAACATCCATATACCTAGTCAGCCCATAAGTTCTGTTACAAATGAATATGCATTTATTTTTTTATGAAGTAATGTAATCTTAATAAAACTTATATGTACATATTTATGGAAGTCTCTGCAAAAAATAATAAAAATGATTCTATTCGATATGTAGCTTTGATACAGGCCTTTAATTTGTCTGGCCACGAATTATGGAACTATGAATTTACGCACTGTTTCCATGGGGAATTTAGCCACTGCTTGCTCTAGAGATTTCTTAAGAGACATAATGTCGGCGTGTCGTTTCGAGCAGGTCATATCCTCTAAAACTGACCATAATTTGTAATCTAAGTAAGAGGTTCAAACCAGGGAGATGAGGGCCTTATAAAGTCCGGAGTGTTGATTTCGAGCCAGGCTTAGATAGTTCGTGCCATGTCACCAGGTGCAGAATCCTGCTGAAAAGTCCACGGTACATTTTTAAAAAGTGTATTGCTGAGAGGTTCAGAAGAAATGTTTAACATAATAAATGCGTTCCAAATTCAAAACAATTAAAGACTTGAAAAAAGTAAAGTTTTTGCAAGTCTTTAATAAAAATAATAATAAAAAAAAAAATTTTTATTATTCTAAAAAAGAAAAGTATTTATTGCCAGACTATAGTTATATGGCACGTTGTTTTGAAGTAGGTATAATACACACAATAATTTAAATTAGTTAGCAAAAAATGTGGAATGAAATATTGAAATTGGAACGTACCTATTTTTACTTATCATATTTTCAAAATAGATTATAAATTTATAACTGGCCAGTCTCTCATACATAAAAACTTTTTTTCTCAATACTTTCTGAGTGGCCTGGTATGCATGACATCAAGTAATTTCCCTTGCATAATCTGCGAACGAGTACTTCGCCTAATGCCAATAAACTTTTTTACCTACATAAATTTTGACAAATGATTTTTTTAGCAACTATCTACACAGATTCTTGTGTTATTGATGTACCCGAGTTAATTTACCGCATGCCACACATGGCACGCGTGTTATTGGTTCGCCGCCCCTGCACTAGGGAGTTGTTATTTGGCTGCGGTTTTCTGTAAGGTGAAGCTGGACAAGGTGCTTTGATGCACCCTACCTCTCTTACCTATAATTTTCATTGTTCTTAAAATAGAGTTGCAATTGATCAAGCATTATCATTTCGAATACTTCACTCAACAACGTATCAAAAGGTAGACACGTTATACTCGTACACCAACATTATTGTATTTTTAAATGGCGCAAGTATGTAGTACTATATCTACGTACAGTTATTTATTATGACACTTTGCTCCAACAAAGACACAAATGATTGGGCATACCTGTCTTTAGGAGGAGATGAATATACATTTATGCTTTGTGGCGAAGTACGTATAGGCACGACGCGAGAGCGTGCCCAACTGAATACGAGTTGGGCTATTACCTTACTTTCGTATTGCTATTTTAGAGCGTGTACGACGTATATATAACAATAAAAACATCTTAGACTTCACTTCTCAATACTAGCCATACTTGAATAATGGAATTAATTTACCTACTAAACGTCAAGTCTGGGAAGACACCATATCTACACATTGATTAAAAATAAGTTCCAAATATGTAGCTATTGAATCTATAATACTTATCTATACAGATAAATAAAATTGGAGGGTCTGTTTGTAATATTAAAATATCCGCTTTTTACTAAATGCATATGGATATATACACGGTACATATACCAAAATGAATATTTTTACAATTTTTGTCTGTCTGTCTGTCTGTTTGTTCCGGCTAATCTCTGAAACGGGTAGACCGATTTTGACGGGACTTTCACTGGTAGGTAGACGACTGTTCAGAGCACAATATAGGGTACTTTTTTTTTCCGTAAATATTTAGGGTTCCTGCGTAAAATATGAAAAACTGTTAAAATTATGGGGAAATATCTTCCCTTCGGGGGACTTTGCGCTTTTATTTTTATTATTTTCACAGAACACGTATTTTTTGTGACATAAAATAACTACGCATTTTTTTATATATATATAATAACATAATATGTAATAATATAATAATAATCTTCTATGCAGATAAATAAAAGTGGAGTGTGTTTGTAATATTAAAATAACCGCTTTTTACTAAATGCATATGGATGTATACACAGTACATATACCAAAATGAATATGTTACAATTATTGTCTGTCTGTCTGTCTGTCCGTCTGTCTGTTTGTTCCGGCTAATCTCTGAAACGGCTGGACCGATTTTGACGGGACTTTCACTGGCAGATAGCTGATGTAATAAGGAGTAACTTAGGCTACCTTTATTTTAGAAATTTTATTTATTTTTATTAATATAATATAAATAAATAATAAAAAAAAAACTATTCCGCGCGGACGAAGTCGCGGGCACAGCTAGTAAGACATAAAATCAGCTGTGTGACGTCATCACAGTAGCGCGCGAAGGAACGCAAATTTCAAAAATTGGTGAAATTTTACAACACTGTATCTTTGGTAATCCTGACCCGATTTACACGAGTAAGCGCATCATATGCAGTAACTTTATACTTAGTGATATTTTAATGTGAAGGTGTTACTCATTATTGTCGTATTGTAGATATTCATATCTACACTATGTTCTTGTGTGTAACGTTTCCTTTTAGGTGGAATACAATCCGTTTACTTACATTTTTGATCTCGGCTTCGTTTTATATGTATAGGTACCACATGAGGAAAAAAAAATATCACTACATATTATAAATCAAAGTCGCTTTCCGCCATCGATGTATACTTCCCGCTGTCTGTCCCTATCTATGCTTAGATCTTTAAAACTACGCAACTGATTTTGATGCGGTTTTTTTAATAGATAGAGTGATTCAAGAGGAAGGTTTATATGTATAACTAGCTGCTGCCCGCGGCTTCGCCCGCGTGGAGGCCTAGAAATATATTTTAGGACTCGACGCGGGCGAAGCCGCGGGCATCAGCTAGTCTACAATAAAATACTTTTATGGACATTCCCCAATGATCCTTTGGGTTTTTGTCTAAAAGTTATTATTATTTCGCTGGACTCAGCAGCAATATGCGGAGATAAGTTGAGTGAGTCAGTAGTAATGTAAGGAATATTAGGGAAGAAAGTCATCAAATAGATTTGTTACTTGTTTAACAAACTTGATATTATTAAAACTTAACAAGAATCGTTCGACGCAGACTAGCACTGGAGTACCTACCACCAAGACTACGAAAAAAAACATTGTAAAAAATAGCGTTTTAACTAGGTTTCTTTCTATGTAAGTAAATAGGATGTAATACAAACAATGAGGATGAGACGTAAAAGTAAATGAACACATTAAAGTAAGCGCAACGTCTATTTGGCAATAAAACCAACTTTTACCATTATTTACTACCCGGAGATAAGCCAATTAATTACTTTTATTTAGTTCTTTACTGGTAAAATGAGGAGCTCGACATCGATGCCTATGTAAGCTTAATCGAACACGCTTGTTAAACAGCGTCGCTGTTGTCTGCGATGAATGGGTTTAATCGTCTCAAGTTCCTCTGTCCGTTAGTTAAGAGGGCATGTTGAGACGTTGGTCCCGGCTGTTTTCGATAGATGAGTCTTTATGCAAAGAGAGGTAGGACACAGTCCGACTAGAGAAGTAGGTATCTCCACAGGAAATGCAAACGATTAACAACTCCCTGGAGACGTTAGTAAGATCATCAGTAAAGTTCCGAGGAGTCGCTGTTTAATAGTACGACAGAGGTAGAAGTTGCCTAACTTTTTAGTACGAGAAGAAATGTCTTCAACAGTGGAATGATGACATCGCAGACGTGCAGCATGTGGTTCTATGACGGAAGGGAGAGGGTGGGAAAAAGGAAAACAGAATATGGCATTGATGGTTGGTTTATTATTGTTTCTTGACCCGTAACAAATACACAATCGCCTCCGTCCTTAGAGTATACATTACGCTAGCTAGTTTAATGCTAAATGTATACTCTAAGCTTTCGCCACTGTTATTATTATTATTCTTCTTTATGGCGATCCTAGTGTTCTCGCCAATGTCAGTGCTTTCATATTTCAGTTTATTATTTAACTGAGTATGTGACTACTCTTAGTATGTGACTCTGCTAAGAAGTGGCTTTGTGAGTGTACAGTATATTAAATAGTTCAGCAAGTGCTGTAGACACTATGACGCTCCGTCTTCATGCCTGAAACAATAGACATACACTGACATCACAAACAAGGGTTAGTATCATTATAAGACATACACATTACAATTTAATGTTATTAGTGTTAATAAACGCACACAAAGTATATACAACGGAGGGGGAGTTAACAAATGTAAGGAGGGATTTAATGTTGATAGGACGGGGAATAGAGGAAGGGAGTAAGTTATAGAGAGAGGAAGAATTTTTTGGGCAGGAAAAAAAGATATGGTCTGGAGTACCCTCATCCAGACCACACTCGCACAGAGAGCTATCCCTCACCCTGATTTTTGCCAGAAACGTGTTTGTGCAAACATGGCCTAATCGGAGACGGCAAATCACTGATGTAGCTCGCTTGCTTGTATCAGGATACTTGAAAAACCAAGGTTTGGATGGTATATGGTCCTGGATGGAACTGTAAAATTTCCTTTTCATTGTTCGGGTTTGTGACCATATTTTGTTCCAACCGCCTGCCAACTTGACACGGGCAAGGGGTACCAAGTCGTGCGAGTAAGCTGTACACTGAGGGGTCGAACATCCGTTACCTATTGCATCCTTAGCACATTGGTCAGCCACTTCATTTCCTGGGATACCATTATGTCCAGGGATCCACGCAAGACAAATCAGTAAGCCCTTGATATGGCACCTACATAGAACCTGTTTAATGTTCAAGATAACAGGGGATTTGACTTTGCTGCTGAACTGATGAGACGCTATTGCGGATAAACAGCTTTTAGAGTCTGTGAAGATAACCGTCTTAGGTATATTGTGAGACTCTATATATAATAGATCCTCCAGGATAGCAGTGGCTTCGCCGGTGTACACTGAACACACTGAAGGGCATTTAAATTTTAATATAATTCTGTATTTCGGGATCCAAACGGCGGCTCCCACACAACTTTCCTCTGAGGATTTTGAGGTATCCGTGTACATAGCCACCCGGTCACTCCAGAATTTATCTATTTCAGCATTTATTCTTGCTGCAGCAAATGGGGAATCTTTCTCTATACCTAAATTGAAAACTATGTCAGGCTGATAGATGATTGCCTGATAGGGAATGTCAAATAAAGGGTTTACCCTGCATTGAAATACAGGGCATGGAAGTCGAAGAAACGAAACAAAACTGTTAAACAAACATGGAGGATCTTTGTGTGTCCAGTATTCACCAGCGGAAATATACTCTGACAGTTCATGCAGCTTAGTTAGGAGTGGGTGGTCAGATACTTGTAGGGCTTTATGCAAAAATCTATCTGATAGATATTGCCTACGTAAATGCAACGGAGGTTCCACACATTCAACTTGCAGGGCATTAATAGGAGAGGATTTCATGGAACCAGTAATGATGCGGAGACATTTCGATTGTATTTTGTCCAAGGATTTTAAAGCATCTTTGTTACATGGTTCCAGAAGGAAAGAACCATAGTCCAGATGACTGCGGACCAGGGCATTATAAATTAATTTCTGCGTATAAGGGTGAGAACCCCACCATACTCCAGAAAGTGAACGAAGAACATTAATGTTCTTTTCTGACTTTTTGACAATGTGATAAACATGGTGGGTGCCTGTTAATTTAGAGTCTAGAATTACACCAAGAAACTTAACTTTGTCTTTTATAGGGAAAGTTTGCTCATCATAAACAATTGAAATCTCCGGTATAATTCTTTGACGTGCAAAAACAACAATACTGCTTTTAGGGATTGAAATGGATAACCCGTGGTTTGAGAGCCAATCCTGCAAATAATATATGGCTGAATTCATCCTTGAAGAGGTTTCTGCTACATTATTAGACGAGGTATACAAGGCCAAATCATCGGCATATTGTAGTACACTACAAAAGCTGTTGGCAGAAAGTTCTAAGTCATATGTGTATATACTAAACAGGAGGGGACTGAGCACAGACCCCTGTGGGAGGCCTTTTCACACTTGTCTTGGAGCACTGGAATAATTTTGAAAGTTAATAAGGATAGATCTATCAGAAAGGTAATTAGATATGTAATTGACAATCCTCACTGGAATACTCAGCTTCAGCATTTTCTGCCTGAGTACCGGAAGAAGTACATTGTCGTATGCAGACGACACATCTAAAAAAGCAGCCACCAAGTAACTGCGTTTGGAAAACGCCAATCTTATGTCCGTGACAAGTGTGCCAAGGCTGTCCATCGTACTAAAACCCTTCCTGAACCCAAATTGGCTTTTAGGTAAAATTTGCTTGTTCTCTATTAACCATTCTAACCGATTCTTAATAAGGTGTTCAAGAATCTTAGCCATGGTACACGAAAGGGCAATAGGGCGATAGCCCAAGTGGTCAGTACTCAGTTTACCCGGTTTTAGTATAGGGATGACAATTTGGGATTTCCATTCCTTATGTGGAGTGGCTGAGATGAAGAACTGGTTCAATATTTCCAGAAGATATTCTTTAGTAGCAGGACCACTGCGAGTTATGAATGAGAAGGGAATTCCGTCTGCACCAGGCGAAGAGTCTTTTAGGGTGCTAATGACAGCATCAAATTCCTCTCGGGAAAATGGTGCATCAAATGGGTCAGATGAATAAGTTGGGTTGGTATACGTCAAGGTTTCCTCAAAAGACGGGACTGCAGGAGGGGCTATCTTCTGTGTAAATTCACCTATCCATACTGAGCAGTCGTTTGTAGAAATGTTTAGGTCATTATTTGTGCCACAGCGGAATTTTTTTACGTTTCTCCAGACCATAGAGGGGTGTGAGTTAGGAGACAAGGTTTCACAAAAGCTGTGCCACCCAGTTCTCTTCTTCTTTGCAATTAATTTGGTTGCCTCAGCAGCCACCTTCTGGTAATTAAGGTATTTATCCCTACACATGTCAAGGGAATACTGACGTTCCGCTACCTTTCTTCTTCTAACAGCTGCATAGCAATCTTGATCCCACCAAGGGGGTGGAGATGTTTTTTTTTTTGGTGGCTTCTTTAATGGGATGCTTTTATTGGCAGCTGACAGGATAGCATCTTTAAAATCCAAATACAGGGACTGCACATTACTTTCGTGGATGGGTGGGAGCTGTGAAATGGCCTCATCAGTGGTATCAGTAAACCGGGACCAGTCGGCCCTAGTCAAACTATATTTAAGACGGGGCTTAAAAGGAGTGTTAGGTATACTATCAGCTGTTAGAATAGAAATAAGCAGCGGGTAGTGGTCGCTTCCATAGGTGCTACTAAGTACTTCCCACGCAAGTAGGGATGCAAGCTCAGGGGAAGAGAGTGAAAGGTCCACGGCACTTTGTATATTTTGTATGGGAAGGACACGGCGAGTAGGTGATCCATCATTAAGTATGGTGAGATTCAGATCATCAACCAAGTTAAGGAAGGTGGCTGATAAAGAATCACTGAAATGGGAACCCCATGAGGTGTGGTGAATATTTAGGTCACCAAGGATCAGAACTGGCGGGGGAAGGGAGGAAATTATGGATACCAGTTCATTGATGATAGCAAGAGTAGGGTTAGGAATGTAAACAGATAGGAATGAAATGTTAAAGGAACGGATAGCCACAGCATTGATGCTATCAGAGTGTGGGGGAAGAGAGATTTGGGAGAATATGCAGGATTTGGAAATAAGGATAGAAGCACCAGCATGCCCATCATTCTGTCATCCCGGAGACACGAATAGCCTGAAACCCTGAAATGGGCACCAGGTCTAAGCCACATCTCCTGAACGGCAAAAACCATGGGCTCAAATTTGTTGATAAGATGAATTAAATCTGCTTTTTTATGTTTGATGCTCCGGCAATTCCACTGAAGAATTGCTTGGAATGTTAACAGACATAGAAATCAGCTCAGTAAGTTTTTGGTGGATACTGGATGGTAATTCAGTATCACTAAAGCGTGTAAGTAGACTCATTAACGTAGAGAGCAACAGTTCGAGCAGATTGTCATTGGGGGAAACATTTAATGCACTACCATTGGGCATCACAGAGACTGGAGTTTCTGTGATAGCACTATGAGCACGCCTATCATAGCCAAGACTTGAGGCTGGAGATGGTGTACGGCGAGGAGTAACAACTGTTTTCCTATATGACATCTGGGGAGAGTACATTTTTGACACGTTGTGGGGGTGATTTGATGGTATAGGTGTGGAATAAGGAATATGTGAGGTAAGTGGAGAGGGAGACAGTCTGATGGTATCTGCAAAAGATCTCCTCGACTGAGGGAATCTCGCAGAAGCCTCCAGATAGGAAATGTTTTCCTGAGACATCGTGAGCTTAATAGATTTTTGCCGGGAGAATTCAGGACAGGACATATCTTTGGCTGTATGATTGCCAGAACAAAACAAACATGTGGGAGATGGCTTAGAGCATGAGATTCCCTCATGACTCTGGGCACAGATAAAGCAGCGTGGACTTGATCTACACTGTGAAGTCACATGACCATACCGGCAACACTTGTAGCATTGTATTACCGGCAGAACATATGTCTCCACCGGCATAGAAGTATAAAAACAGTAGATATTTGAAGGAAGCTTCTGACCGCGGAATGTTAATACTACAGTTTGGGTAGGGACCCAGACTGTGTTACTATTATCATTAGTAGTTCTCCTATTCAACCTACGTGCCTTTATTACTGTTCCATAGTCTGAGGGGACCTCAATAGCCAAGACAAACTCCTCCAAAGACCATTCCACAGGTACAGCTCTCACAATACCCATTCGAGTTACATTAAAGGATGGAATGGTTGCCTCGAACTTAGCTGTTAATAGTGCAGGATTGGCCATAAACATATTTGCATCAGCTGCAGTTTTAAACTCGACTGAAATGCGGTTTCGCCCTATACGTTTGACACCATCCTTGGTAATTTTCTTTATATTCTGGCGGAATAAAAAGTGTCCAAATTGTATTGGGCGCAAAGTGGCGCCTGCAGATTCCTCGAGCCTACTAACGTGTACAACAAACGGAACCACATCAGTATCTGTGTAGGTTGTTTTATTGTCCAAGAAATCAGGGTGAGTGTACGTTACCTGCAAAGATGCGGAGGCTTGGGAAGGGTGCATTATAGTTTTCTTAACCGATTGCGTTTCGTCACTGTCTACTTGAGGGCGCTTACGGTTGACCTCAATCGCAAGAACCTCGGGTGTTTGTGGAACGAGCGGAGTAAATACTGGAGGCGATAGGGAACATTGGGCGACGGTGCCTCCGCCCGGATCGGGCGTCTCCTCGTCCATTCTAACCACTAAATTACCTGTCAAACACTTAATAGATAGACAATTTACCTCCACCAACACAAATCTACAGATACGGTACGTCAATAGGTGTTTTTAACTTAAAAAACCACAGAAATATATGATACCACGTGTATCACGCACTCGACCAAAAAGCAGAGTCCTTTCGCCACTGTATTTGAATGCAAGTTAAAGAAGAAGAAGTGGTTAAGCAAATGCCAAATCAAAAATGACAAGTCTTCTTCCCGCGTTTTTGATGAGTGGCATTGTTGTTATACTTGAAATTTTTACAATTCAGTATACAATTAGTTTTATGTGACAATTTCGATAGTATTTTGTAACTTAAGTGCTAGTGAAATTATACAGTAATCAAAAAACTCAAATATAACACGTTTATGCACTTTTTGAAAGACATGAAAAAGTTCATTATGAAAACCTTGTAAAAATCACTATCGTTTTACGGGTATTTAAACTGGGTTGATTGGGTCGAAGTACCCTTCCCAAGTATTTTTTGAGCACAGTTCCTGAAGCTGGAACATAGAATTAAGATTTTCAAATGGTTCTAAACTGATGACGTGGCTGTATGGGCTAGATCCCTTTGCCTTTCCCCTCGGGGATAAAAAGAACCAAAAAAAAAATCAGCCAGATATGAATGACGCTTCTTCCCGCGCTTTTGACGAGTGACATTGTTGTTTTACTTGAATTTTTTACAATTCAGTATAAAATTAGTTTTGTGCGACAATTTCGATAGTATTTTGTAACATAAGTGCTAGTGAAATTATACAGTAATGAAAAAACTCAAATATAACACGTTTATGCACTTTTTGGAAGACGTGAATAAGTTCATCAAGAAAACCTTGTAAAAATCACTATCGTTTTACGGGTGCTTTTAAATTGGGTTGATTGGGTCTAGGTACCCTTCCCAAGTATTTTTTCAGCACAATTCCTGAAGCTGGAACATAGAATTAAGATTTTCAAATGGTTCTAAACTGATAACTTGGCTGTATGGGCTAGATCCCTTTGCCTTTCCCCTCGGGGATAAAAAGAACCAAAAAAAAAAAAAGATATGAATGACGTCGTCTCCTTACCTGCTGTATATTATTTATATTTTTCTTTCTAAAAATTAATATAATTTTAGTAATATATGAAATAACCATGGAACTAGATAAAGAAAACATTGTTCAAGCCGTTGTTATTATGGACACTTTTAATAATAACTTCGACCCCATTGGCAACAGTAAACCAATGGTGAGCTTCAATTATTTTGTTTTCTTATTTTACTACATTGTATTACTTAAATTAGTAGTGCATTTTATTCTGATATAGTGGCAACTTGTACTCTATTTAGAAATTAAATACAATGTCTGTAAGGTGTCAGAAGTATCTACTGCGATAACCAACTAACCTTAATTATTGAACTATCAATAACTTCTGTTTCCTTTTGAATTTCCAGGCATTTTTTTCAGTAGCCGGTGTCCCGTTAATAGACTATGTTCTTGAGTCTTTAGCTTTAGGCGGAGTAGGAGAAACTATTCTATTTTGCTGTCAAGATGGGTTAAAAGTAAAGGACCACATAAGGTAACAGACTTCATTAGAGCATTGGGTGTGATATTTTCTTGGCTCTTGCATTAATGATTATTTAATGTGTAATATATTCTTGTTTAGGAAACGAACTGAGAAGAAATCACCTTGGAGTTTAGCTATGGAGGTGAATGTCATTATGTCGGACACCTGCCAGACTATGGGTGATGTGATGCGGGAGATTGATGCCGCTGGTCTTGTTAGGGGATATTTCATTCTGATGGGAGTCAACACTGTCACTAATATTAACTTTGCTTCAATGCTTGAACAACATAAGTGAGATTTATATATTTATATTATTATGAATAAGTGAAATGTTTTTTTATAAATAAGCGATTTTGTGCTGAAGCTGTTAGTAACAAACAGGCGGCGTTTCGCGCTTGGGTCAGGGGTCGCGCCCTTAATTATCTGAATATTAACTCTCTGAAATCAGCCTACAATACTGCCACCAAGGGCTGCAAGAGGGCATACATAAGAGCAAATGCCCAGCACATTCACGGAACAGAACTAGTGTCACACCCTACTATGTCACATAACTACTCGCGACTAGCCAAAGCCGTGCAGGCCAACTTCTGCCAACCGTCGCTGCCACTGCTGTGATGCCCTGATGGCTCACGAGCGCATCAGCCACAGGAGAAAGCTTATCTTATGGCCAGCTTCTTTGCAGCTAACTCCCGGATCGATGACTGTAGCACGCAAACACCTATGACACCCTCCAGTCAATCCGTTAGTCAAAGTCAATATCTTTTTATTCCGTAAAAATGGCTACATTTGTTTGGAATCGTCACAATTTTTTCCCCTACCGTGCAGTTCATGACTAGGTGAGCACTGATAAAAATACTGCCAAAAAACTCAGGCATCCCTCTTTTGGTATCCAAACAAATTTACATAATTTATTAATTACATTATAATTGGATCAACTCAATCCCAGGCATTTTTTATCATTAATATAGTCAGATACTTTATAATATGCCCTGCTACACAATTTGGCTTTAATCGTAGTTTTAAATTTGTTTATTGACAATTCTCTTATATTGCTGGGAAGTTTGTTATAGAACCGTATACATTGCCCCATAAAAGAATTACTTATTTTGTGGAGACGGCTTGGATGTAACACAAGATTATGCTTATATCTAGTATTTATGTTATGAGTATCACTCTTTTTACAAAATGAGTCTATGTTTTTATGGACGTACAAAAGATTTTCATAGATATATTGTGATGCGACTGTTAGAATATTTATTTCTTTGAATTTTTCTCTAATGCTCTCCTGGGGACCAAGTTTGTAGATAGCTCTTATGGCTCTCTTTTGCAATAAAAAGATGGTGCTAATGTCCGCGGAGTTACCCCAAAGAAGAATTCCGTATGACATAATACTATGAAAGTAGCTGAAATAAACTATTCTAGCCATATCAACATCAGTGAGCAGTCTAATAGTTTTCACTGCATAGGCTGCAGAACTTAGTTTTCCTGATAATTTTTTAATTTGTGGGCCCCATTGTAGTTTAGAGTCGATTGTTATACCCAAGAACACAGTTGTCTCCACAGGGGCTAAATTAGTTCCATGAACATGTACATTGGTAGTCACCTGTCTTACATTAGGTGTTGAGAACTTAATTACTTTTTATCATTTAAAAGCAGATTATTAACATTAAACCAATGCATAACTTTAGAGAGAGCATCGTTAACTTCGTCATAATTACCTAACTGTCTATTCATTTTGAATGTCAAAGAGGTATCATTCGCAAACAATACAATCTCATGTTTATCCTTTACATATTAAGGTAAGTCATTTATATATACTAAAAATAAGAATGGACCTAGAATTGACCCCTGTGGGACTCCCATAACTACAGGGGACGGCGAAGATCTTTTACCATTAATATCGACCTTCTGTATCCTATTGCCCAGATAAGAAGACAGAAGTCTCGAACTTCTGTCTTCTTAGCCTTGTTCCTGATACCGTAGTGGTGTAATTTTCTGACAAGAGTGTCATGGTGCACACAGTCAGACGCTTTAGACAGGTCACAGAAAATTCCCAAGGCATCTTGCGAACCTTCTCATGCCGCGAATATACTTTTAAGCGAATGAATCCCTGCGTCTATAGTTGAACAACCTCTCGTAAATCCGAACTGTCTCCTATGAAGCAAATTATGTGTATTGAAATGTCTGAGCAAATGGCTATGCATTAGTTTTTCAAAAATTTTACTGAGAATGGGCAATATGGAAACTATCACCAGATTTAAATAATGGAATGATTTTACTATGTTTCATCAAGTCAGGAAATACACCAGATGCCACACAACAATTGAAAATTGTAGCTAAATGTGGAGCGATTGAAATAATAATAGAAGATATGGTTTTGACAGATAGACCCCACAGATCTTTAGTGTTTTTCATATTTATTGATTTAAAAGCGTTCAAAACATCTTTTGGGCTTACAGCTGAAAATTCAAATATTGTGTCGCATTCTATCACCCTCTATTTGAGAACCAGTTCAGCATCTATAGAAGAAGACCTAAAATTTCTCGTAGTAATAAGAGGAACGTTAGAAAAATATTTTTCAAACTCATTCGCAATTTCTACATCATTTTTGATATCTATATCATTTATCTTTAACTGAAAGTCTCGACTACGTACTTTCGCTCTACCCGTCTCATTATTTATCATATTCCAAACAGATTTAATAATATTTGTTGAACCATTAATTTTATTTCTTAAATATATAGACTTAGCATTGGAACAGGCTCGTTTAAATATTTTAGCATATTTTTTTACAAGTTCTTGAAAAGTCGGATTGTGATTACAGGTCCTTTCTTCATAAAGATCATACAATTTATGCCGACTTTTGTAAATACCAGGAGTTATGCCTGATATCCACATCAGGCAGCTCGATGTGCATTTTGAGCTGCAGTTACTCGATGTCGATTGGAGGGAGGCCATTGTGCAGCCGGTCCTCAAAAAAGAAGACCGTTCTGACCCATCAAATTACCACCCCGTTGCCATAACTTCAGTGTTGTGCGAAGTCATCGAACGGATCCTAACAATCAATTGATCTATTACCCAAAGAAGGACACTCTCTAATTAATGAGGTTTTAGATGGAAACGATCAATGGGTGATCTTCTAGCATATGTAACGTATCTCTGAGTATCACCTCTGCAATTTATAAATATGACGATTCCATGGCAGTCAGCCTAGATATCACCAAGATGTTTGACTGGGTCTGACACAAAGCACTTCTCTCCAAACTTCAGGCATATGGTCTGTCCCTTCAGCTTTGTAATTGGATTGCTGGCTTCCTGCATGAGTGTAGAATCCATGTCCTTGCAGATGAATGCGATTCGCGGTTCATGTCAGTGAGTGCCGGTGTCCCACAGGACTCTGTTCTATCGCCCACCCTCTTTCCTCTTCATATCAATGACATACTGCCACTTGGTAATATTCATTGCTATGCAGATGACAGTACGGTCCATGGACGATACTTCGATCGTTCTGGTCAGATAGGAAATGGAGTTCCAATAACCTGGTTGAGTTTAATGCCAAGAATACTCATGTGTGTGCGTTTAGTACAAAACTGTGCCCATTCCTTCCGGGTTCAGGGCGCTTCCCTCAGTATACAAGATGGCCTGAATATGCTAGACATGGATATTCGCTGCAACCTTAACTAACGAAACTATACATTGAGAGCCTCATATCCAGCTTCCAAAAAAGTCGGAGTCCTGAACAGGACGCGCTGGTTCTTCACGCCGGACCAGCTTTGTCTGCTTTATAAGACTAAGTTCGAGCCTGCTCGGAGTATTACTCGCATCTCTGGGACGGCTCTGCATAATCGACGACGAAATGTTCACCAAAAACCTAGAACCTCTTCAACTCCATAGAGACATTGGCTGCTTAGCGTATTTTACCGCCTTTACCATAGCGAGTGCTCTGAAGAACTGTTTTCCCTTATACCACCTTCTCCAAAGCGGCAAAGTGGACCCATTATGCTGAGCTAATAAAAAAAAAGTGTTACCCTGTCTACTGATTTGATGTGGAATTCATGGGTGTATAATGGGTCTCATGACAGCTGACTGTATATGTAGATAAGGTTTGTATTTTCATCTATGCAATTCTACAATCACTAATTGTATAAAGGCAACATGCATAATATACCTTGAGCTATATTGACAATTATCTTAGTTTTTATTATCTTTAAAAATTGATGACACATCACCAGTAAAAAAACATATTCTAGAAAAAGATAATATGTAGGTAGTTTCATTTTGTATAGGGAATATAGAAAAACATGTTACCCTAATGAATATGTGCCCCTTATGCAACAGTGTCAAGGTACTCATATTTATTGTTTACATTACATGTAATACATGGTTTACTATAATTTGATCCTTGACCTGTATTTGGTGAAATCTGCATTCAGTCAAGTGAGGGAAAAATCTTGTACAGACAAAATACAATTTAAACTAATTGAGTTTTCATAAAATTGGCTAAATGCGTCGTGCGACCACATACAATAAAAGAGATCTGATTAATTCCAGGTCTATTAGCAAAAAAGAAAAAGGTGCAGCAATGACTTTGGTGTACAAAAAAGTCTCTTGGGAACATCCTTTGATAACCAGTGACAAATCAATATTTTTAGCTGCTGATGGGAATAGCAACAAAATATTAGTTCATCAGAAATATAAACCAAAGTCTAATGAAAAAGTTATCAGAGTGCCTTTGGTAGGTCCTGAATAATGTGATTCAATACTTGTGACTCTTATGCAATGTATTTAATTATGTGTTGTTATTGCAGGATATCACTTTGAAATATTCAGAGTTAAAATTGCATCACAATTTGGCAGATGCAAACATTGCCCTCTGTTCACCATCAGTACCCCCATTATTCTCAGATAATTTTGATTTCCAAACCCGTGATGATTTCATTCATGGTCTTCTTATAAATGAAGAAATTTTAGATAGTTTCTTATATTATACTCTATTGAAAGACCATCAATATGCAGCAGCTGTCACTAATTGGAAGACTTATCAAACTATTTGGTAGGTTTCGTTATATTATTTTTAACTGTTTTAGATATAAGTAATGACTTGATATCTAACCACAATTATAGCCTGTGGCTTCTTGCAACATATGGAGCATTGCTTACACATAGCCTCATCAGCTACTTTTAATTCTCCATCTTTTTAAGAGCTTCTCGGTGACTTTACCCCCTAGTAGGCACACAAGCCTCCAATGGATTCTAATTTAGTTGTGATCATCTATAACACGAAGGTTATAATGTTGGTTGGTTGTATCACTATATTCTCTATGGTTAGAGCCACTTTTGTTAATTGGTAAGATGTACCATGTGCAGGTGAGGTTGGCTTGGGTGCCCAAGATAATGGTGGGGACCCATAAACGTATAATAACAAAATATAACCCTAATAAGCACCAAATATTCACCTGATGTTGCAAGCGGTAACTGCTTATAATCAGGAAAGGTTTAGTGTGTAGCAGTCAAGTAAGTGTAAATTAAAAAGAAACCAATTAGTTTTGAATCCATGTGATTATATGATTGTCGTCAAATTTGATATTGTAATTATTCCTTTCAGTCGAGACATATTACATAAGTGGGCACATCCCTTATCTATTGAGACAGGATCGTTTTATCAAAACAATTACTTGTTTATGGGAAATCATAATTTTCGTCATGCAGAATCAATGTTGAGCAGGTGATTATTAATGAAATACTTATTACCACCATAATCTGGTGCTCTAATGCAGTGTTCTGCGCACTTATTGCGCATTTTGACAATTTCAAGACACACCTTTGGTAGATATCCCTTGAAATTGTCAGCAAAGTTTAGGTGTAAACATAGGAAAGACAAACTTTTATCTCATATTTATTTATTATAAAAATATATTTAATAAGAAAATGACCTTGTTCATTCATAAGCGAACAATATTTGGAGCCATAGTCAATAAACTTTCAAAACTCTCATTTACATGTAGATATTATCTTGTATTTCTGACAAAACTAAGTTTTCTGCGACACATCGGCTAATGTGCATGGTGTGCCGCGGCTCACGTTTTGCAGAACACTGCTCTAATGTAAAACAGATGACAGTACAATATTTATTACTACTATCAAACTTTTCAGATCATGTTCATTGATCGAAGATGTGCTAATTGGTGCAGGTACTCACATTGGTGACAGTACTAAGGTTACAAAATCTATGATTGGTAATAACTGCAACATTGGCACTAATGTGACAATAACTGGCAGCCACATTATGAACAATGTTACTATTAAACAAAATTGCACTATTACTAATAGCTTTATTGATGATAGTTGTGTCATTGAAAACGACTCTATTATTGAAGGTGGCACAATAATAGGTTCTAATGTCAACATAACAGCTGGTAGTAAATTAAAAGGAAGTATTGAGTATTCTACAACTGATAAAGGAAGTGGTCAGTATTTTTTGTTACATATTATTCATTATATGAAGTTATATTTTTATTTATAATTTATTTTTTTGTTAAGAAAAAGCTTTGATGAAATCAACATCAGAAGGAGAATGGGAGAATGAATCGTCAGCGGCTGGAGACGATGAATTCATTGGATTTAACAAAGCCTGGAGTGACAGTGAATCATGTTATTCATCTGACAGCAGTGCAGAGTCTTCTATGCCAAATTCACCTTTACCTGAAGATACTAACAGTGAGTTGTTCCACTTAATATTCTGTGTAACATCAGAGAAATTATACAGAATTGCTTAGATATATCCCACACATCACAGTACTGACTCTTACATTTTAATGCAATATATTTATCATTGAGAATGTATTTCCGGTTAATTATTAGTTGATGTAATAGTTGATAAGGGAAATGGGAAACTGGAACATATGGATCTGACATAATAAATCACTTGTCCAATGCAATATACAGCCTGCTTAGGTTGTAATCTGTAATTTTATAATATCTGCTATACCTATATAGGAAGCTTTCTTCCTAAATTTAAATGGCATTTAGATTTGCTCCACTATTCTACAATAACCAGTTCCTATGCATGTTGTTACAATGGTTAAGACGTCTTATTTTGATTATTCTAATTTCAGTATTCCTCCAGGAAGTTATTGACAGTTTAGCAAGAGGATATGATGAAAAATTAAAATGTGACTACCTTATATTAGAAATTAATTCATCAAGATATGCATACAATATCCAACTACATGAAGTCAATTTCTTTGTTGTGAGAGCTCTGCTTAGTATGCCAGTTCTCACTGAGAGTAAGAGTGTACTAAGCACAGTAAAAGATATTCTGAAGTACTTTCGGCCAGTTATAGCCAACTATATTAAGACCAAGTCTTCAATAATGGATTGCTTAAAAGCTGTAGAGGTAAGGGTGTCAAATATCCAGTGAATATTTCGGCGGACTAGTGAATGCAAAGAATAGTTTTTGATACATTGCTTCCTTTAGTAACTATTTAATGAATAAAATCAGTTTTCTTTCAGTAGGCAACAACAGTTTTCTTTCAGCTATCAAAGGGTGTGTCCCTTTGATAGCTGAAAGAAAACTGTTGTTGCCTACTTTTAATTAGTATAAAGAAATTGCAAACTAGGCTCCCATACTAATTGTTTTTTTCTTTTAGGATAGTTGTATTAAATGTGATTGGCTTGAGGGCAAAGCTGGCCAGATCATACATCTATTGTATGAAGCTGACTTTGTAGATGAAGATTCTCTAATTGAATGGTATAAAGATTTAGAGAATTTAGAGAGTCCAATTGCGACACAAACTTCACTAGTGAAGTTTTTCGAATGGCTTCAGCAAGCAAGCGAAGAAAGTGATTAATCATGATCATATTTTTTTAAATAAAACATATATTATTTAATAATTTTATTATTTGGCAAATTATTTATACATGATTAAAATTAAATAGGTACACTGATCTAAGTAGTTCCACTTCCTGCCTGTGAGTGCTAAATTCTGCCTATTTCACTACTATTCATATAGCTTGCACAAGCAAGGTATCTGGGAGTGGGTAAGCAGAGTTGTGTACTGTGGTGAGTATATATATGCCCAATCATCATCATGCCCTACAAGTTTAACTATTTATTTGAAATTATGTTTGTCAATCCCGTATTAGTCAGTTCAATATAGCATTTTTTAAATTAACCAGTTGCAAATGTAATTAAGGACTAATGACATTATTTTTTGTGTACTTGTAGCAATTTTAACACAATCACTGTCAGCATTCTTGAGGATACCTCTGAGCTCATATAGACTAAACTGCAATATAATAAAGATAAAATATCAACACACAGAGACAAACAAATCAATACTGTGGTTCATTCTCTTAAGAGGGCGGTCCGATAAGTACTTAGCCTCACCGCCCGATGGCGCCACTATCGCAAGAGAAATTTACTATTGTGTAGTACATTCTTGTAGACGGCTACGGTAATTTCAGCCTTATCGGACTCGTAGTTTTGTTTTGACCGTGTGTAGCGGGCGTGTCCGCGGATTTTTAGAAAAATGGAAAAAGCGCAATATCGGTTGGTGATTGGATTCTTGTTTTTGGAAGGGAAATCACGCAGCGAAATCAAAGAGCGCTTGGATGCTGTGTATGGTGACTCTTCTCCTTCGTGGCAACTGTCAAAAATTTCTTTAACGAGTTTCAACGTGGTTGCACGTCGGTTTTTGATGAGCCACGCCCAGATGCCCTGAAAATGGCTACCACAGAGGATAACATAACAAAAATCCACAATCTCGTATTGGCAGACCGCCGATTGAAGGTGCGCAAGATACAGTAGGCATCTCAAAAGATCGCGTGGGTCATATCCTGCATGAATTTTTGGGCATGAGAAAGCTGTCGGCGCGATGGGTGACGCGTTTGCTCACTCCGGACAACAAGCGCAACCGTGAAACCACTACAGAGCAGTGTTTGACGCTGTCGCAATCCGAAGGAGTTTCTGCGTCGTTTCGTGACCGTCAACGAAACATGGATCCACTGGTACACACCAGAGACCAAGGAACAGTCGAAACAGTGGACTTCACCCGGTGAACATGCTCCGAAGAAGGCAAAGACTATCCTATCGGCTGGTGAAGATGATGGCCACCATTTTCTGGGATTCACAAGGTGTGATCTACATCGACTATGTGGAGAAGGGCAAAACAGTCACAGGGCTGTACTATGCCAAATTATTGGGCTGATTCGATGCTGAATTGCAGAAAAAACGGCCCCATTTGGCGAAGATAAAAGTGCTCTTCCACCATGACAATGCGCTGGCTCACACCTCCGCCATTGCCACAGCTAAATTGGGCTACGAATTGCTGCCCTATCCACCATATTCGGCCCCGTGCGCCTCCTTTTTTTTTCCAAACTTGAAAAAGTCACTCGCCGGACAGAAATTTGAGTTGAATGAGGAGGTCATCGCCGCCACAGAGGCCTACTTTGCAGACCTCGAGGAAATATATTTTTCAGACGGTTTAAATAAGTTGGAGTATCGCTGGGTCAAATGTACCAAGCTAAAAGGAGACTATGTTGAGAAATAAATCACCACTTTTCCAAAATTTTCGTTTTTCTTTTGTAGGCTAAGTATTTATCGGACCACCCTCATACATGCATACAATGACACAAAACTTATTGAAATAAGAGATATTTGATCACAATATAGGAGTATCCTCATTACTTGTGCAGTCAATAAGTACCAAAGTTGTATTCGGCAGGTAATTATCGAATTGTTGCATATTGTTGGAATTGAACAGTAGAGAAATTTCTAAACTTATTG
Organism: Pyralis farinalis; assembly: GCA_947507595.1. Lineage (NCBI taxonomy): Eukaryota > Metazoa > Arthropoda > Insecta > Lepidoptera > Pyralidae > Pyralis > Pyralis farinalis. The sequence goes on along the minus strand of OX382264.1, from coordinate 21,425,547 downwards.
ATATCAAATGATGTAGGTTCACATGGTGAGTGAACTTTGATTTGTCGCATGTGTGTGTCTCGTCCATTCTGGTGATTGCTCAGCACTGCAATCTGAATCATGTATGTTCTAATAGGCCTATCATGCATATCCTTGATTGGAATCATTTCCCATCCTGTAAACAATGTATTGTTTTAGTAGTTATCGGTATTGATGGTTAGAGAGTAACTTTAGTATTATTGAAGTATTATTTCCGTGCTTACCACTTGGTTCAATTAGCTCTATGACTTCAATTTCTTGTAAATCGTTGAAATGTGTTCCTGCTCTAATGGATATTCTACTAGGAGTATAGCTCTCGTCTAATTTATAATCTGTGTAGATATAAATATGAGAGACCATTGTTTTCCTTTGAAATTGAATGTTGACTAAATGAGGGAGTTGGCCATCAGATTGCCAATATGTATCCATGCAATCATCTCTGACTTGATCAATACCGAAACCTAAAATAAAATAAATTATTACAACAGCACAAAATTAGCTGGTAGGTGTCTAGTTTCTTCCTTTACACGCATTTGCTGATAAATTTAATATTGAGTTGTACAACCTGGTTTACAAGACGATAAACTCCAAATGGCATGATTTCCCACTTCCCTGACGGTGCCAGATCTTTCGCTGACTAGTGGATCTTTTTCAGAACTCATATTACAAACCAATTTTAATTTGTAATCAAACTAATCATAAAAATACATTCAAGAAATATTTATATTTTATTTATGTAAACAGTTTTTTTTGTTATCTTTTCTTTCTACATTTTATGCATGCAAAGGAATTTTAGCTCATACAGCCGTAGTATTTTGCAAGCATACGTCTATGTTTGCAAGCATGTTTAGGTGCGTAAACTGGTACGTCGTGAGATAACTATTATGTCTACATACACATAACAGAAGCTGTGTGTTTGCTACATATGTGTACACGTCTCATACTGTTCGATATATTACAACGCAAGTAGCATGTATGCAACCAGTCTGTTTATACTCGTACTAACAGTGGGCGTATTCACACTGCCTCATAACACTACATTCGATTCCGAATCGAATTTGGAATCCGTTTCAAAAGTGGCTGTCGATGGCAATACTGGCAATATGAATACCGACAGGATTGGTTACTGATACTGGAAGCTGAAACACATGATAGTCGATGTACAACACAGATGCTTTTGGTCTCTTTCTATATACTGGAATTCAATTCTGTAAAATAACAGTCGCTGTGCTAAGACTTTGTCAAAAAATATGATGGTGATAGTACAAATGAATGAATGAGTTAATTATTTTATAATATCCATGTTCGTTACCACACATACAGCCATGAGCTGCTCGTAACGTTTCATTTCGCTCAGTTGCTTCCTGAAACATCAATGTCTTGGGTCTCACTCACCGTAACATCTGAGATAAAATTCATAAAGTTCCCTACCTTTGATCTCAGATTTCCAGCAAGCTAGCTACTCAATTACTGTTGTTTCTCAATATTTGCGCTTACGTATGCTCAACTCCCGATCGGACATGTTACTTCGCATCCTTTCCATGTGCCCAGCCCGGGTGATTACTAAAGTAGCGGCACGCTATGATGGCCGTTTTGACATATTACAATAGTGATGTGAAATGTCAATTTATTCTCAAAAAAAATATAATCAAATCTGTAAGCTTTTGTTGCATTGCAAGTAGTACCTGATTAAAAAGTAAGTACCTTTACGTCGTAAGCAACGTCAAGTGGAACTGTTTTGTTTTGCATTGAGCATTGACGCGAGTTTGCCGGAGGTAGTAGTTGTGCTGGCCAGCGATCCTATGTGACGATCGTATTAAATTTCATTTTTTTTTAATTTGAATTTCGAAAAACAAATGCCGAGTTATGTGGTAAATAAGTGCACCAATAATTATAATCTTATAAAATTAAAAAATAATTGTTCGCGGTACCCTAATATATATAGTTTAGAAATCAATGTAATACATAAATTTTGTGTCCTAAAATTATACATTCGATAAATTTTATGACTAACTGCACGTCACTGTTGACAATAAAGAACAACAATTTGCTCCTTCAAATGTAATTATTAATTAATACGAAACTTCATGAGTGGACAAACGTCAAAACGGCCATCATAGCGTGCCGCTACTGTAGGTCTGATGGAAGGACCCCAGCCAGCACAGTTAGTGAAGCAGTACTGCTGAACTTTTACGCTTTCGTCGTCAATAAAATAAGTGCTCTGTCTCACACTCTTTAGTTCGACACTGCGTCAAACATACGTATACACTCTTGCTGAGAACCTAATTCCTCACGACGAAACTTGCGGCGATTTCCAAAGCACGCTGTAGCGCGTTAACCTATCGCGTGCTGAGTGAAGTGTATCGCGGAGTCCATTTCCACCTTGAGCACAGTCGTAAACATAACGCTCCTGACAGAGGGTTCGCCACTATTTAATAATTGTGTTTGCAAATAAATCCTACTAATATTATAAATGCGAAAGTTTGTATGTATGGATGGATGTTTATTGCTCTTTCACTGCTGAACGGATTTGAATGAAATTTGGCACGTAGGTAGATTATGATCTGGATTAACACATAGCTACGTTATTTGACTCCACGCGGGCGGAGCCGCGGGCAGCAGCTAGTTGATTATAATTGGTCGGAGAAATCGTTTTTTCGTATTTTACATACAAATTCAAGGTGTTTTTTTTATTAAAGTTTATTTAGATTTGATTATAATATATGTATACCTACGTGACATTGTGTTATTTATTTGTAAGTAGTGATATAATCCCATAGCTGTAAAAAATGTCGGACTTGTGATAAAAACTGCCACAGGTAATTTTGACAGTCTTCTCTTGATGTTAACCTAACACTACCTAAATATTGTGAAGAGACCAAAATAGGTGAAAATCTGAGGGTGCTCGGTTAGGGCTATGTGGTAGATGCGATAACACTTCCCAGTCTCAATATTTGTCGAGTGGCTAAAATGTGTGTGGTGCGTTTGATATGTGAGTTATCGCGATAGAAAACTACACCGTTACTGTTATCTATTCCGGCCGTATTTTCTCTATTTCGTGCTTGAGCCTTATCAGCTGTTGGCAGTAGAGATCCCAATGATTGATGCCCTTCCAATCTTTACATATATACAGCGTCACCTTCTAGTGAGTTAATTTAGGGTTCGCTATAGTCTGTAGAGATTGATTGTCCTTTGATCATAATCTTTTTGGCACGTTCTTTTCGTATGAAAAGTGGATTCACTTTTCATCACCAGTGATCAATCTTTCAAAAACTGTTCGCTGACATTACGTTGCAACAGAGAAAATGAGTACATGATTTGATACTTAATTAAAAACACGCCACAAGAAATTTTCCCTTTATTCAACGTAAAACCGTAACATATTTTAGAGGCAGATACTTGACCGCTAATATAAATAATCTATCTCCATGGCAATGGCCATAGCTACACATCATTAACCCCTCCTTTTTTCTTCAGAATCTTCAAATCAGGGGAGATGGGGGTGTCTAGCCGGCATTGGTGGTACTGTATCAATAAGTTCTGTATTATTATTAAAAGCAGACGTGCCTCGGTTACTTATTACTACTCTGGATTCATCGTCATTATTTTCTTTTGTCAAACAATCAGTAAATAAATTTTGACATCTTTTGTTAATTAACCAGTCAAATTATGATAAAACTTTAATTTTTACTTTTGTAATAAGTTGTGTAAATTTTACTTTTTATACTCATGCTATAAATGATATTATTAATAGTACTAACCTCTCTGAAAATGGGTCGGAACCATCTCACGACCGGCTCTTCCACCACGCGCGCTCATCAGTCAAATCAAATAGCGCGCGTTTCCCCGGGTTACTATAACACGTCCCTTTTCACGAAATCACTACCACAGATTGCAGGAAAGTGAGAGGTAAGATCTTACACATCAAAAAAGTTGCAATATAAAAACTAACTAACTTAAAAAACTAAGTTTTTGAAGTTATACTTCTAATGCGACTTCCAACAAGGTTGCGTTAAACGTTTAACGCGACCATGGAGGGGGAATAGAAAGAGACAGAGCGAGAGTGAATGCGTGGCATGGCCCGCATGGCACTCGAACGCATGCGCGTAGTTATTCTCTCATTGCTACTTATACGTTAGCAATGAGTAGCGTCCATTATTATAGCAAAGTAAACAGTGTGAAGTTTCACTTCTTCCGCGCGGTATTTAATATAATGAATACTAAATATTAATAAATTATTAATGTTAAATATTTATTTAATGATGCCAAAGAAGTATAACTTCTCACGCGCGTACATAAGTTCACGCACCCATTTTATTTCTACACCTTCGACGTAGAAATGAAGCCTGTATTTAGAAGTAAGGATGCGTATGCATGTATCTCGTCGTATATAGTAGTTGATCATCATAATAATAGTAAAACAAAATTAATTACTCGCAACTGTTACATCCCCTTTTTACTTTTTTGAAGTGAAAACTTCTTTAGCGGCGTTGTGCACTTTTTGGGTGAGTAAAAAATGATAATCTCGCGTCAGGACACGTGACCCTGACCGTAAGATTTTGGTGAGAATTAGAACTTAAGTTCGCTGCAGCGCTAAAACATTAGTTACCTCTAATTAAACAATTCAAACATGAAGCGCTAGATCGTTCATAGGGCATTATTTTCTCGCGACCAAAACGTTGTATGCGCCATGAAATTGTTGGCGCTTACGCATTTCATTCAACGTAGTTTATCAACATCGCTGTTTGGTTTAAGCGGCGCAGGGCGCTTGCGCGAGTGTGCGTGTGTGTTTGACGTTTGTACTACAGCCTGCTACGCGTATCCACGGATGGTAACTGCTGATAGGTCGAGATAGTACTTTTATATTGATAAATAAAGCAATTAGTGCGAAATTATTCCCTAACCATTCCAAAATATTCAAAAATGCACAACGTTAATGTTCATGTTTTCACTTCAGCCGGCACTCCCGGAGTGCAACCCGTTTTTTTTTTAATAAGAAACTGATTTTGTCGTCTCCATCATATGGAAACAGCTGACAAGCATCAACAGCACAACACAGCAACATAAGGCAACCCAATAAAAATAATGTTCCGTCATGGCGAGAACACCAAGAATGCCACAAAGAAGAAGAAACCCTGTTTCTGCTTCCTCTGAGTGTTTCTGTTTTGAAATTCTGGCGGGAACACTGTTTATACTCTGTTCACGTTGTTGGATATTTATACAATTTCTGTATGTTCTGCAATTTGACACATAGTGTATACGATAGGTATATAGTGTACAGTGATTGAAATTTGTGAACTGATCAGCGACAACGGTCCTCTTCGTGTTGTCTCCATATTCGCTTGTTCCGAGGAATTTTCAGCTATCATTTTCTTCGGACCGTTTTGACTCATACGAAAGGTGCTTGAGTACTCAAAAACACATGAAGTAATCTCAAATGTATTCGATACTGGCAAAATTAAAACAAAAACTTCTGTTTGAATTCATTTAATAAGCTAATAGAGTCATTGGTCGTCGGCAGGTTGCATAGGTCTGAGACCAAAAATGTATAAAATTATTAGATTTTTACGAATATAGAAAATGAAGATGTTTAGGATAGATGTATATGAGGCTGATAACCACGAAATTAAAGAAAAAGAAGAAGTAATTAACTCTGGACGATTGTTCTGTGTCGCAAGTACATACAAGTGTACGTGCAAGTCTTGAGGACTTCTTCCCGCGCTTTTGACGAGTGACATTGTTCTTAGACTTGAAATTTTTATAATTCAGTATAAAATTAGTTTTATGTGACAATTTCGATAGTATTTTGTAAAATAAGTGCTAGTGAATTTTATAGTAATGAAAAAACTCAAATATAACACGTTTATGTACTTTTAGGAAGACATGAATAAGTTAATCAAGAAAACCTTGTAAAAATCACTATCGTTTTAAGGGTGGTATTTAAACTGGGTTGATTGGGTCGAGATACCCTTCCCAAGTATTTTTTCAGCACAGTTCCTGAAGTTGGAACATAGAATTAAGATTTTACAAATGGTTCTAAACTGATGACTCGGCCGTATGGGCTAGACCCCTTTGCCTTTTCCCTCGGGGATAAAAAGAACCAAAAAAAAAGTACGTGCGGTTCCATATTATTGGTTCACGCTTCTTCCCGCGCTTTTGACGAGTGACATTGTTGTTTTACTTGAAATTTTTACAATTTAGTATAAAATTAGTTTTGTGTGACAATTTCGATAGTATTTTGTAACATAAGTGCTAGTGAATTTCAAAAAAACTCAAATATAACACGTTTATGTACTTTTTGGAAGACATGAATAAGTTAATCAAGAAAACCTTGTAAAAATCACTATCGTTTTACGGGTGGTATTTAAATTGGGTTGATTGGGTCTGGGTACCCTTCCCAAGTATTTTTTCAGCACAGTTCCTGAAGCTGGAACATAGAATTAAAATTTTCAAATGGTTCTAAACTGATGACTTGGCTGTATGGGCTAATCCCTTTGCCTTTCCCTTCGGGGATAAAAAATAATAATTATTGGTTCACATAAAAATCTCATTCCTATTTTTTGTTTACTACTGATTTGTGTTCATAATAATCACTCTTTATAATTTTCTCTTCATACTTTTTGTTTATCAATTTTTATTACTACCGACGGAACTCATAACAGACAGTTATCATATTGTTTTTATTAATACTGTCATTATTAAGAACATATTTCAACTCATATTTTTTTCAGAACTCTTTCCTTTATAACAATCAGTGATCATAGTTTTTTTATTAATAATGTCATTACTAAAAACATGGAAGGCTGATGGTAGTCGCTTCATATCAAAATCTGTATCTTCGCCAAATCCTTAAACTTAGGTAGCGAACACTGCCAATCGTGCAAATCGCGGGATAACGATAGGAAGAAGAAGGTTTAGACTAGTAGAATATCAAGCTATATCAAATCTTTTTCTTCTTCCTAGCGTTTGTATTGTTTTGGTTTGTCGCCGTGTATACATAGGAAAGCATGAGTACCTACCTACATCTATATATCTAATTAATATTCGTTAATATTTTATTTTTTGTAGGCTAACCAAAGCCTAACATTAAGCTACTAACACAACAGCTCCTTAAGAACTGGTAACCTCAATCACTCGCAGGAACACAAAAACCCTCAGGGAACTTGTTACTTGGCCTGCGGTTTTCTGTGAGGTTGAGCTACTTCCCCAGTTTGGTGGTTTGATCTCTTGAAAGTGTTAAAGTATTAACCACATAAAAGGATCGATTATATTGAAAAAATAGTAACTGTTTTATTCCTAGTTTACAAACAAGTATCAAACTATACACAACGAATATCCTAGCAACTAGACTGACACAAAGTCTCTTAGTCGCCAGTACATAGATAATGGATCTCATAGATGTATCAGTGGTACATCGCATTGGTACGGCACATCTTAACAGAAAGATACCCACGTCAAAAACATATAGGTATTCATGCAACCAAATATTTGTTTTGTGAACCCACGAATCCTGGTGTTAAAATAGTCATTGCTAACCACTGGACTACCGGGCTCGTCAGTACTGGATGAAAGTTTCAGCTTCAATTTTTTGCTGTTCGGGAGAAATGGACCACGACGCTCGGACAGATAGACGAATAACAAAAATCTTGTAATTAAAATTTCGATATTACGTATATATAAATAAAGAAATTTCTTAAAGGCCGGCCATGGGTGGTAAAGATAAGTCTTGGCCATCTCGGCTACTACATCTTAGCACTTACGCGTCCTGCCAATCAGTCAAGGGATTTGATGTAAAATGAAATGAAAAGATTTTTAAATTTTTTGATGAAGTAATAGATAGGTACATAGTAATAGAATTTTTATTCAATACACGAAGCCAAAGTTAAAGCTCATGTCCTTTCGAGAATTGTGATGTGGGAATGGGAACACAATGTGTTTTGAAGTGACCGATCTATTTGGTTCCAACATTCTCATATTAGACTAATGAAAGCTAGATAATATGAGTTGACAAATTGATAACTTTATAATTAGTGGTTAGGTTGTGGCTATGTAATTTGACCGTGCCATGTGGCGGTCTGGACGATGCGCGGGAATCGCCCACTCCGAGAGTCCCAGACATATACCAAATGTTAAATTCTGTTCCGGCTATGAGCACGAGTCATTTCCATAAGCTACGTCTTGTTGAATAAAACTATACATTTAGTTGAACGGCACCAATAGATTTCTATATATCTATCTACTGTGATAGTAGTTATTAGAAGCAAAAAGTTGGTAATGAATTGCTTTTAAATCGCTATGGTCGAATTTTATTTCAAACATTTTTAGAGCTGTCATTCACGTATTCATTTTTTTCATAATTGACACGCAAAATACTAATAATTTGGGACACGAAAGTAACGAAAATAATTATATAGAAAATGGCATTCAGGGGTCTCGGTAAAAAACAATTAGAACAGCTTAGTGGATTCACTGGGACGGCTGTATGTTATGGACTGACCACTGCTATGACTATGTTGTATTTCACAGATTGGAAAGCTATAGTAGCTTACATACCGTACTACAATATAGGAATTGACATAAATAAAAAAGTGAAGAAAGAATGCGAATAAAAGTAAAATGGTATACACAATACAAGCACAACATAGTCAGTGGCCCTAATAAATTAATACGAGCCAGTTATTTTAAATAAAAAACTGTGCACGCGTTTATAAATAATACAAGCGGAGTCTGGAAAGAGAATGAAATTACAATAATGTATGGTCTCGAAATCAGGTGTGCTCGGATTTGTAATAAAATGTCAACCGGCTCCGGCGCAGCCGGCACACGCGCAGCTGCCCTCGGCCCTCCGCCCTCCGACGTGCCTCCGCACTCGCCCTCTGAACAAACAGTACTCATTGTATATATATGCCCATTGTGTTATTATTGTTGAGTTTCAATTATTATTATGTTTTTTGACTTGTAAAAAATGTAGTAACCAATTGGTTTGCATAGGACCTCTCATGCTGTGTGTGTTTCCTATTTTTCCTAAATTATACGTATGAGATTAAGGGAATGTGGTATGATTTTAATCCCGTTGGTATTGGTTGGTACAAACCTCGCACAAATTGACAATACCAATAAGTACTTGTGTGTAAAAAAAAAACATAATTGTTTTGGTTTGGTGTTTTCTTTGTATTATAATGATGGTTTTTGTTAATTTAATTATTACTAGCGACCCGGCATAGCCGGCTAGGCACACATGCAATTTACTAATGATTCTCGGAAATGTGCTTAGCAAAAGAATATTAAGTATGTTTATTTCATAACACGTTTCTATCTCCAGTAGGTTAGACTGTGCGTTGTCTGTCAGTCGGTAAGTTCATCGAAAAGGGCTACATCCCATCGTATTGATCCTTGAAACGGAGATTCGATGTCTCGAATACTCACTGGTGACATTTTCGCCAAAGACACTAATCACGATTTTGAATGCAAGTAAAAATTAATCGTGTCTTATCATAAGGTGATGTCAGCAGTCTTAGAAACCAGTGAGCGTGCATGAGAAGAGCTATGAATGTTAAATAAGCGAGTGAGGTGTGCATGGACCGAGTCATGCGGCGCTCGGTTTTTTTTGCCTATCCCGGAAGAGACTTGGTGTGAAGTAATATTTTTAGAACGCAAGTAAAATAATATAGATGTACTCGTACTATAAGCTTAACTCAGTTTCGGACTATTAGGCATTCTGTAACAAAACAACTCTCCAAGAAGTTATTTGGCTGCGGTTTTCTGTAAGGAAGCATTTGCATAGACTGCGGTACGTTGTGTAAAAAAGGCATTATTGTTATTGAGCTATTACAGAAAAGATACGAACACTTGCCGTAACTATCGGTTCTGATCACTATTTCCGGTAGACGGTGGGGTCAGCACTTAATAAATGGACCTGCGAAATGACAGGAAAAGTCGACTGGCGACATCAGCGTTGTGACTCATGGGCTTGGTAAGATAAGGTAATCCAAAGATCCTTTGACGTTGTGCCTTTTAATATATTCACCTGGAGCATAACTCTAACGACACCACCCTAGACGACCAATAGAGGCAAGCTGAAGTCGAGAGCCGTGCGGGCCTTTTTGGATTTCCACTGTGATCGACGATGTAACGCATGAGACGAAGGCTCTCAACCAACCAACTCTTCAAAATACCACCAACAGCTGCCAATTATTCAATTATTAGTGTGGAATTCAAATATTTTACAATCTGTTACGAGAAATAGATCTCCAACGCGCTCCACACCAACATAGTTTAACACTATTTCAAATAATAACGAATGCCATTAGAATTTGTACTTATAGCTCTTCAGTTTTCTGGTGTAAATTATAAATTAAAATTACTTACTGGTGTTAAAATTAGAAACATATACATATGGCACGCTTTAGATAGTGTCCTCACTGACAATATTCAGTAGACAACAATTGAAAATGGAATCAATTAAATTTTTAAGAATGCGCTCGATTGATACTCTTGGTGTTTGAGCCAATTATGAAAGACAAAATTTACGAAAATAAAACAAATATGTAGGTATATAAAAGATAATGAAGATGAATAAGTACAAGGCCGGGCTAATCATTATAATATATATAAGGGATCCCTTCCAGGGAACCTTTAATTGTGCACATGGAACGAAATTGGTGGTGAGTGGTGATTGACTGTCATTGATACAGTGATCGGTTATTTATTTTAAAACTATTTCTTAAATAAGTTAAAAAACAATAAAACTGCGTAAAAATGCACTGATTGCCAATTTACCATTACAAAATAATTTTAAGCATATAAGTTGTACTATTGATACCTATATATTTTTGTGATTGCCTTAAAAATACCTTAGTTTCATATTCCACTTTATATTTGAAAATTTTCTTAATTCAATACTACACAAATGCAATTTTAAAGAATATGTACCTACTACATACAGAGTAATTTTAAAGAATACTACCTCTACATTCATATAAGATACGGAAAACAATACCCTTCCTTCAGTCGGGTAAAAATTGGTGTACATTGCTTCACATTTCCCCTACAAGTAGGATTCCACACCTTCGGAGAAAAAATAACGAACCCCTTGGATTATTACGTCCACACACACATGACTAACTATTAGTCAATCCGTCTGTCTGTCACAAGGATTTATATCAGAAATTAAATAACAGAGAAAGTTATAAACTATGTATGTATGTGTTTATAAATGGGCTTCGTGTGCGAAATACCACATTCATAGACAATATAATTTTATTTTTTAGATTTCAATACGTAAAAAGTAACTATTATGGGGCCGCTTTGTTGTCTGTGTGTGTTGTCAAGAAATCACAAATTAATTACAAGATCAGTTACATAGTTACAATACTACGTATGATATGACTTAGTACGAAATATTCTAACAGTCGCATCGCAATATATCTACGAAAATCTTTTGTATGTCCATAAAAACATAGACTCATTTTGTAAAAAGAGTGATACTCATAACATAAATACTAGATATAAGCATAATCTTGTGTTACATGCAAGCCGTCTCCACTAAATAAGTAATTCTTTTATGGGGCAATGTATACGGTTCTATAACAAACTTCCCAGCAATAAAAGAGAATTGTCAATAAATAAATTTAAAACTACTATTAAAGCCAAATTGTGTAGCAGGGCATATTATAAAGTATCTGACTATATTAATGATAAAAATGCCTGGGATTGAGTCGATCCAATTATAATGTAATTAATAAATTATGTAAATTTGTTTGGATACCAAAAGAGGGATGCCTGAGTTTTTTGGCAGTATTTTTATCAGTGCTCACCTAGTCATGAACTGCACGGTAGGGAAAAAAATTGTGACGATTCCAAACAAATGTAGCCATTTTTACGGAATAAAAAGATTTTGACTTTGACTTTGACTTTGATAGCATGATACTATGACCTTGTATCCAGGATACTAGGTCATTGTATCATATGCAAGAAGAAAGTTCCTCATATATATCAGGAAAAATATAAAAATCACATCCTAATTAAATCAGAAATATGTTGTTTACCGTCATAACCTTTTAGTTAAGACAATTATATGTAGGTATGTGCAATGTATACACAAAAAAATATATTTTTGGTATACACACAGCGACAAGTCATGTTAGACACTTGTAGTACCATTTTTACGGATGAACTCAAAACAGTGCGAATTAAATAACTATTCTTACGTAAACATGACCAGCTTTTCCTTATTAAAAAATATACTTACTTTTAATAGTATATCCTGCTCCTCGTATCATGGCGTCAAAATTATTTGAAATTTACCATATTGTATTGTGTCCTAACTTGGAAACGAAGAATTCATAAGACAAATAACAGTCTGTTTGCCTAAACAGATATATTGCTGTATTATAATAATTGCCTTCATTTGATCCCGAGTGGCGTGCTTGTTTGTACTATGTTCATGAAGCAAAATCATTACACGTGCAATAAATAAATAAATGATGCCTAGTTTACTTATACTTTAATTTTGGGAAAACCGTAGCGGTAAACATATTTTAATGGCATGCAACAGCAAAAAAAAAATGGTACGAAACTTTTACCGCGCGGGGCCAAATCCCACTTGCCGGTTTTATCCAAGGGCCCACTCGATACTACGACTTGGGGAATTTAGGAGGGGCGAGGTGTAATACACGCGCGTTCCGATACACCCGGGATCGTAAAGTTGTAGTAAAGTTTCACATCACATTCGCAGTTGGTTGTAAGCCGTTCGCTGGGCGGGTGTGCCGACTTCGGTTGCACTCCTTACCACTCAGACTTCGATCTTCGTAAACAAAGTGATTTTGTTGAAAGACTGATAGACTTTTCTTACTCTGTGTAGGGACCTTTGTGATCTATAAAGTGCAGTAAATAAGTGGCCAAAATGGATTTATCTTGCGGCGAAAACATGGAAAACTCTGGACAGAATAGTGGCAGTAGAAGCAACGTAGACATGTGCATTGCTGGACCAGATCGTGCCCTGGACCGTGATCCCCGGATTCTGTTAAACCTTCTGGACCTGGAGAGGCTTCACGCTGTGCATACAGACTATTTCCAAAATGTGCAAATTGATATACAACCTTTTATGCGAAAAGTTGTTACCACTTGGATGTTGGAGGTAATTTTTTATTTTCACTCACATGAAGCAGCAGTAAATAAATTATGCAACTTCTGATAATGCTACCTATAAAACATATTAATCTCGTGATACCATGTTTGCTGTCAATGCATCTCTCCATCGAGAGCTCTGGCAATCTTACTCATTCAGTGTGAATGAGTGTTCTTGTATCTTTTCTCCATTATTCTGTATCCTTTGTAAGATGAAGGGTATTTCTACAATATGGTAGGGTAGTTTACTACTTCTTGTAGGTACCCTACCTTTTGTAACTTTAAGTCTGGTTTTAATACTGAAGTTACACTTGTGCCGTGATAACAACATACTTGATCCGATTACATATTTAATTTATTTGGGGGCAGGCTGTCAAAATAGTATGTACTGTATGTAGTTTAGTTTCTTCCGCTTATATTGGGTACTATCATAATTGTTTAGGAGTAATGACCTCAGTTTATATCACTTACTTAAGTATCTAGACTGTTTTGTATTTGATGCTATAAAAATCACTTGTATCACTTAGTGGCATAGTAATTTAGATGTAGAATTACTTAGTTATAGGATCTAGTAACGAAATGTTCCACAGTACTTACACCATATTTCATAGTACGGTGGTTCTATATACTACTTACTCAAATACTTTAGTTTCTACAGTAAACGGCGAAATGATGCTGATGAAGACATAATAAACGGTAACTGAGAAGAATATTCACAAATACTTGTAGGAAAAAAGTGCATTTGCATCTATTTAGTTACCAATAACTATGAAGTCTTTACGCCAAAATATTACGATAATTAGTGTTAGAGGAGAGTGAATTTAATTTAGAATGTAGTTTTCTCTATGTTTCATAGTACGAGTAGTATTTTGTGTGAGAACTAGAAATATATTGCGAGTTCTTTTTACATTAAACGGTTTTATTGTAAATAAACATAATAATAATGTAGATAATGCAATAAATGAAAAAAAAACCAAAGGAATTACATTAAAAAAAGAACTAGTAACTTGAATAATAGATTGCGTAGAAATCCAAATAAACTTATATACTAACATAAAGATATAACGTTAAAAGTAATAAAACAAAACTAAAATTAAATAAATTTAATTACCAGTACAACTAGTTAGAGCTACTTGTAATTTATCGAGATTCTCGCTTTGAAAATACTAAATAGGCAGTATTACATGTAGAAAACTAAATTTATTTTCCCTGTTCTTTGTACCAATGAGCCCTTAGAAGCGCAAAGCAACGGAAACGTTTTTTACGGACTTTTTTGCCGGTCTTACCTCTTCAATGCACACGAGAATCTTAATGGTTTACGGAATGTGTACTTGCCAACGCCACAAAAAAAGAATGGTAAAAACCGGAGTATCATATCGCTAATATTATGCGAGAGCTGAAATGCTTTACAGACTCGTCCCCCGTCAAAGGTAGCAGAATTATTTTCAATTAGAATCACACATATACTGCATCCTTTGGTTCCAAGGTCTAAGATAAATACATATATATGTAGTAAGTTAATAATCAATATTTTTATTTTATGATTAACTTTGAGAAAACTCTGTTTTGTACAGTTGTCTACTATACATATATTTACAGTATTACATTTTAATAAATACAACGATATGCCAAAAATTGCGACGTGTGTATACAAAAGTGGATATTGTTGTCAGGTGTGCGAGGAGCAGCAGTGCGAGGAGCAGGTGTTCCCGCTGGCAGTGAGCTACATGGACCGGTTCCTGGCGCAGCGGGCGGTGTCGCGCCAGCAGCTCCAGTTGCTCGCAGTCACTGCCATGCTTGTAGCCTCAAAGTTCCGCCAGTGCCACCCTCTTTCCGTGGACTTGCTGTGCGCATACACTGACAACTCTGTGTACTCTCATGAAGTTCGGGTAAGTCAAGTAACAAAAGTAAACCATAATCAAGATACTCGACTGTATATCTACGCTCGCCTGAGATAAGAGAAACATTTATTTTTTTTATACCACAAAACTCCCAAACAAGCTTACGGCCTACGTGATGATAAGCAGTTACCGTAGCCTTTGGATATTTGCAACACCAGGGGTGTCACTCACGCGTTGCCAACCCTAAACATTAGTCATGTTGTTAGAATACTACCAGATAAGTATGTATTTATTAAGTACTAGTTGTGCCTACGACTTCGTCCGCGCGGAATAGTTATTTTTTTATTATTTATTTATATTAATAAAAATAAATAAAATTTCTGAAACAAAAGTAGCCTAAGTTACTCCTTATTACATCAGCTATCTGCCAGCGAATGACCCGTCAAAATCGGTCCAGCCATATCAGAGATTAGCCGGAACAAACAGACAGACAGACAAAAATTGTAAAAAATGATATTTTGGTACTAGCTGTGCCGGCGACTTCGTCCGCGTGGAATCTTATTTATTTATATTTATAAAAGTAAATAAAACTTCTAAAATAAAAGTAGCCTAAGTTACGGTTTAAAAAATTCTTTATTTCTCATATGATTTTACAATCACTTACTGAGAAAAATACATAAATAAGAATGACAATATCGTAAGCGTTTTAGTAAACATATCATAGGTAATTTACAGTTTATCACTTATATTATTCATACCAATTGTAAAGCGGGGTAGTTTACTAATATCACTGCTACAATCCGCATGTGAATCGCGTTTGACGAATGCGCTTAGTCACTGGTGATAATGATTGGACGTACAAAGCAAGCAAGTTACCTGCCGTCAGGGCGGGTTGCACGATTACAAGCTGCTGTTAAGTTACTTCTTATTACATCAGATATCTGCCAGTGAAAGTCCCGTCAAATTTGGTCCAGCCGTTTCAGAGATTAGCCGGAACAAAAAGCAACACACGGTACATATACAAAAATGAATATTTTTAAAAATTGTAAAAATATTCATTTTTGTATATGTACCGTGTATACATCCATATGCATTTAGTAAAAAGCGGTTATTTTGATATTACAAATATCAGTTAGTTTGTCTTGGTCTGGATATTTTAAGAGAGGTAGGGCGCATCAAAGCAGCAACCTCACAGAAAACCGCAGCCAAATAACAACTCCCTAGAGGGTTGTTGTGTTCCTGCGTGTGAGTGAGGTCACCAGTAAGCTCCCAAGGAGTTTGTGTGTCAGCAGCAGAGGAGGCATCACGCGAGTGATACTCAATATATCGCAAGCGTTAATAGGCTACGGTACCCGCTTTAAATCAGGTGGGCCGTATGCTTGTACGCCTCCCGACGTTGTATAAGAAAAAACCTTGAACTGTGCATACATTTGGAATATACCTTTGGAAAATAACTAAACCTCTTCTTCCTCGCGATATCCCGTTTGCTAATCCATTAGGAATGGCGGTGTCCGCTACATAAGCCTAAAGATTTGACGAAGACACTGATTTTGACATGGAGGGACTGCTGTCAGACCTCCATAGCCTAGAGGGAACACCGGACTTCACTTAGGTTACGTCACACGTCTATCGAAATATAATGTATTGGACGTGCGGGTTTCCTCACAATGTTTTCCGTCACCGCCGAGCAAGACATAATTACAAATATGTACGTAAATTAAAAAACACGAATTTAGTGGTACATCCCGGGATTCGAACCGGGGACCTGCTGCTCAATAGACCGGTTCCTTATCCACTGGGCTATCACTATTCATAGGACAATAATCCAACCTACATAACGAAAAAGATCATACAGAAATGTACGTACAGTATGCGTACATTAAATTAACACTATAGGTTGTTGTAGTAACAACCTATAGTGTTAATTTAATGTACGCATACTGTACGTACATTTCTGTATGATTATTCTGTACACGCCACATTAGCATTTGGGGAAAAAAATATTTGCATGTTTATCTACCAACCGATTCATGTCTAAAGCCTCAATGGTGGCGGTTTTTAGGGTTCCGTACCCAAAGGTTAAAACGGAACCCTATTACTGAGGCTCCGCTGTCCGTCTGTCACCAGGCTGTATCTCATGAACCGTGATAGTTAGATAGTTGAAATTTTCGCTGTTACGCTACTTTGACACCAACGCTCGTGGGTTCGATTCTCACACAAGACAAACATTTGTCTGCATCAACATGTCTGTTTGTCTTAGTCTGGATGATTTAAGAGAGGTAGGGCTCATCAAAGCAGCCCGTCTGGGGAAGTACCTCCACCTCACAGAAAAACCGCAACCTAATAACAACTCACTAGAGGGTTGTTGTGTTCCTGCGTGTGAGTGAGGTCACCAGTAAGCTCCTAAGGAGTTCTGTGTAAGCAGCAGAGGAGGCATCACGCGCGTGATACTTAATATATTACAAGCGTTAATAGGCTACGGTTATTGCTTTACATCAGGTGGGCCGTGTGCTTGTACGCCTCCCGACATAGTATAAAACAAAAATATGATTGAAGGATTTTCACCGAGGAGGTTCAATATTAGGCTATGTGCTTACTACACACTTTGACGAGCTCGGTGGCACAGTCGTGAAACACGCTGTTACGCTACTTTGACACAACGCTCGTGAGTTCGATTCCCACACAGACCAAACTTTCGTGTGCATGAACATGTCTGTTTGTCTTGGTCTGGATATTTTCTATGAATAATAAGTATGTGTTTACAATAAAAAATGTATTTACGTATGTTTATCAGTTGTCTAGTACCTAAAACACTTTGGGGCTAGGTGGCGTTGTGTAATTTATCCGACAATATATTTATTTATTTACCTGTGATCGTATTTGTTAGGCAATATTAAGCTTTTAGGCGACGATACCACACCAAGGTGTTTGATAACAAGTATCCAAGTTAATGTAGCTTTTAGGTGTTGAAAGGAAATTAGGAGATAGTAATTAAGTGTAAATAGAAGTAATTAGGTACTTTCAAATCGTAGTCCAATTATCGCCTTAGTATCTCTCTCACAATGGAATGTATTAGGCAAACAACATCAACAGCAAAAGGTCAAGTTCCGACGTACACCTTACTTCCTGCCTCAACCGCAAGTACCTACCTATATGTATAATGATTTTGATTCCACTGTGAATGAACTCGATTGGTAAAGTCAAATGTCACTCCTTCACCCCTTAGAGGCGGTCTTTATATTGCCTGTTTCCTTAAAGTCTCATGTTAGTTTCCGGCAATTACGTCTTCCTTGACACACTTCATAGTGACCAAGGTACTTATTGTCGCCCTTCTTAAGCAAGCTACAGCCTGTGACGATACCGAATTGGTTGCTTACGTGCTTCCGACGGAAATGTGGGCACGGGTACTGATATAAGAGATAACATTAAGTAACTTAATAGAATTTGTTAACATGTCGCGTCCAAAAATGTCAGGACTCAAATTTTGAAGAGCTGGGTGGCGGAGTGGTTACTCGTGAGTTCAGTTTGTGTGCATGAACATGTTTGTCGTGGTCTGGATCAAATCGACCCGGGAAGTACCTCCACCTCACAGAAAACCGCAGCTATATAACAACTCTATGGAGGGTTATTGTGTTCAAGTTTCTTTCGGCATTTCTTCTTAGCCAATGGTCACTTCCGAAATGCTAGTAGATAAAAAAAAGGAAAAAAGTAAAAAGAGAATTAAATAAGATACAATAAGATTATATTTCAAAAACTGTAAGACGTGTCTAAGTGCCCGCGAGGGCCCAATGGCAAATAAAGAATTTTTATCTTTTTTTTTATCTTTTTTTTTTTATCATGCGACTGAGTGACATTACCAGTAAACTCCTAAGGAGTTACTGTGTTATCAGCTAGAGCGGTAACGCGTAATTCTTTATATGTTGCAAGCATCCATATGCTACGGTAACCTACGTAAGGTGGGCCGTATGCTTGCATGTCACCCTACGTCGTATTAAAAACAACAAACAAAATTTAACATTTTCTACAAATTCCCACAGTGTGGTTTTGTAATTGCAATAAAATTGTCATAATCGTCATTATGAGTATGGACAGGTGTGACCGAATCAATTATTGCGGTAGCACCCATGAGTATGCCTTACGTCGTCTGATTCACACGCCTCTGACACCCTCGCCCGACAGGTGATACCGATGGCATGGGTGACACAACGAGCCATTGTCATTCGTTTAGGTAGATGATACGAATAGACTAAACTGTTAATTATAAAAAAAATACTTAAAAGAGGTCTTGGGATCCATATATGTTTTCGTCATAATAATTGATATGCATTTGACAATATGGCGGGTATAAAATATTCATGAATTCAAGGCAATACTTTTTGTATCGTGAGAAAATTCCCAGTGTATTCTCTTGAAGCCCCATATGTCGTCGTGGTCACACACTTCCTTGCAATGAAATGTACTGATGATCGCGATAGTCCTACATTACACTACGCATTCTTAATGACGTCATATGGTGCGGGGCCGCGTTCCCATACCTATGCAAGTACACGTCACTGAATGCGTATTTCATGGGTACGTCACATTATCATTAGATCTAGGAACATCACCAGTATAGTTTAGTACGATTGATAAAAAAGCTATCATATAGAGTAAGAGCCGACAGCTGCCAAACCTACACAACTTTAGCAAATTTTCTGTATTACTATTTATACTATACCTACAGGGAAAACGTATGGGTATTTGGTATTAAAGCGGTCATTTGAAAGGCAGCAGGCATCATAGGTACATAAAAAATTTAATCTCTCAAGATTTTTTTCTGTTCATGCCTTTGGTACCCCAATATATCAATTTTCTGAAAATTAAGGCTTTGCTATAATTACATAGATCTGGTTTAAATGGTTTTATACAGGCTGTCCCGAAATTTACGACTTACAGGGTGGTTAGTGCTTCAGCAAAACTATATCGTACGCAGATATATATCATGCATATGCATCTTTCCTTTCTCTTATTATCATATTAATTGGTTTAAGTTAGTAGTTAAACATGTAAATAATGGTTAACGTATGATGTATTTTTTTACATTGCGTTAGTTTCTTGTTTGTGTTTCTTGTCAACAACTCCAACGTTTGCTGAATATCCCTTACAGAAATAAGCTCGCTTTTTTACAGCTAAAAGCAGAGCAGATGGGGGTGGATTATGGATTTGAATGTGAATACATTGCCTCGGACATCCATAATCGAATAGTAATCGAAAAGTTATCTGTCAAAATGTATGGAATATGAGTGAAAACTTTTCGAATCAGTTTTGAATATGGCTTTTCGAGGCAATGTGTATACCCCCATAGACGACCCGAAGATGATTGTACCTCTTATTACTTACTTAAGTACGTTACGTACTTATTCAAAGTGTAGCGGGTAAAGCTTAAAGTGCACTTAGTTGTACAAATCATGAATCAATTGTCGATTTGTTGTCTTTTTTCTGTTACATGTTTATAATCTCTACAATAATTATATTATACAAACAAACGAACTTTTTAGTTTTTAAGTTATGTTAACTATAACACGTGGTTTCACACGCGTTAGGGAACGGGATAACGCTAAGAAGAAGGAGATCTTTACGGAATTTTAATTAAGCCACCAAATTAGTTTAATTTGAATACTAGAAAGTTTTGCCTAAAATTGTGTTATTTTGGTAAGTTCACCCAGCGTAATGTCGCTGGAAATTCTGGACAGCTTGTGTATACTAGATATAGAAAAGCACACTAAATGCAACGTTTGAATAGTTACGACTATAGATGTCCTTTTGTACGAGTATAATATATCGAAAGTCGACAGACAATTTTTATGTGTATTGGGATATTATCTGAGGTTAGTTTAATGAACTTGGGAGTACTGATTATTTATTATAATAGTTAGGTTTTAGTGATGCCGTTCACCCTCGTTTATCATAGTGTAGCTACATCTTATCGCGGACAGAATAAAAGAAGCCGTAACGTCGCTTTTGATGAGCTTCTGTACAGCTTTACCCTAGAAAGTCGACCCTTATTATTATAATATCGTGGAAGTTCCCTGCGCAAAAAATTTAGACACCGGTCCCATGACTCCCTTTCCTTACATTCCTATTTTCATTTGTAACTTGATTTGCTACCTTTTGCGGTTTCCGCCAGATTCATCAAGTATGACGGTTACGTTCCAACTATTAAGAATTTGTCTTTTCTTCAATACACCTTGTTAAATAACCGTACGGTAATTGCGTTGCATTATAAATTAAAGCAATCAATGAATAGAACTACGATACTTCTTTGAAAGTGATTTTATTCACACGGGGTCGCGCCCTTTGCTAGAGCGAATTCAGGATGTGTATCGCAAATAAATGAACTTATATAGTGTGACATCTTTAATTATTGGGTGTGTTACCATAATCGAAAATTTTATTTGTTATAGCAATGGGAGGTGATGTTACTGCAACGCTTAAACTGGCAGCTGTCAATAGCAACGGCCTTCGACTTCGTAGAGCCTTTCTTGGCCCGTGTCCCCTGGGGCCGGAGTAACCCTCTTATCCGCACACATGCTCTCACCCTCACCTCTGTCTGTTATACCGGTAAGTGTGTATGAAATATACTAAATTAGCCTCGATTGTAAATTCGCAGTTGAATGAAACATACAGGTTTGTATTAATGTTCACTTCGTCTGTGTAATATATTATTGATGAATATGTGGTTTTGTACTATGTCGGGTGGTAAACAAGCATAATTATGGTAGAGTGTTTACCGTGGTCGTCACGGTATATAGACTCTTGCAACATAAGGTGTAGGTATCGTTCGCGTGTTGCCGTATCCCGCTTCTTCCATTAAGTGAAGTACGCATTAAAGCACCCCTTCTGGGGAACTACTTCCACCTCATCTCACCTTAAGACTGTAAAATAACAACTCCCTGGAGGATTGTTGTGATTCTACGAGTGAGTAAGATCACCAGTAAGCTCTTAAGGAGTTGCTGCGACAACAACAGAGGAGACATCGTCTGAGTAATAACTTAATGTGTTGCAAGCGTTCCTAATTCATAGGCTACGGTAGCCGCTTTACATCAGGTGGGCCGTATGCTTGTATGCCTCCCTAAGTTGTATAAAAATAATCGATGATACTGCAGTACCAGTTATCAGCCTCCGTCTTATCACATTCTTATTGTGTTCTTCGCCGACGTATAAAAATCCACCAGAGAAGGTATTGTCATACCGCAGTCTTTTTCCGTTAGGTTGAGGTTCTCTTCCAGTCAGGCTATTCCTGACTAAACATCACCGTGCTGTGCCGCTCTTAAAATATACGTGGTAATTAAGATTTCGCGCTGATTGACGTAATGGGTGGTTAGAAGGTAAACTCTGAAACATAATGTGTATTTTTAACGAGCACCCTTTAGCCTCCCTTTGTTTGGGAATGGTTGTCGGGAGTGCGTGCCGGGCCGTGTTGGCGAGCAGGGGTGGACGCGTGTATCGGAACGCGCACATGCTGCCTGCGCACTGATATCGCGCACACCTTGCGCCTGGGCATGGCCACCCCTCAGCCACTGACCCTAAACCACTCCATTGTCAAATTACACGAAATGCTTTTAGATAACATATAAAACACTCATGGAGTTCGTAAACTACCAGATTATAAAGACTTTTAATAATAAAAATTAGATATGATGTATAATATTATACCGAAATCTAGTTTACGATTACTTTAAAATGCAACCGAACCAGTTTGCTGGTATATATGCAAATCCTAATTCAAATTTTAAGTGAATTAGAAGCGCGTGTGCTATAGCCCAATGAAACTTGATATGTTGATTTTTTTATCGTAGCATACCCACTTCATGGCGTTGTAAAGTGGGGAGGCTTTTGATTTGAATAGGTAGGCGAAGTGCTGTAGTAAGAATGTGGTATTATTTTATTACGATGTATATTAACTATAATTAGCCCTTTAGTAGACAAGAATGCGGTCGACGTTGCTTAAATTTCGGGTTCGATTAGGCTGATATGCGTATGCGACCTCCGTTAATCTCAGTCTGTCTATCGGTATGTTTAGAGTACGTTGTAGTAGATAGATGACATTCGTTAACCCACATCAGTGATTTTCGAGTGGCTAAAATACTGCTCTCCGCCAATCCCCAATTGAACAACCTCATGGAGTATGCTCTAAATAAAATCCCTTCGTTTGTAGGGAGTTTGTACCCTATCCCAAAGTGCAAAGTGCATGTATAAATGTTATATCGTTAAAGAGCAGTCAACTCTATGCCCCCCTATAGTTATTTTCTGAATATTGTGGCGTTGTCTAGACAACCAACTGGAAAATCGGAAAAAAGACTAGGCACAAACACTAAGTAAGTACTTAATTCATGTAACGTAATGTGGTAATTACCATTGACCAACGCTCATCGTGCTAGGCCCAAGGGTTGCGCTTGCGCGATCACAGAACTCTACAAAAACCTGAAACTCCTTGAAGAATAAAACTCTTAGTTTTTAATTGAGTTACTATTATGACAATGTAGGTGTTAATGTATAACTTTTAGAACTGTGTGCCTTCCATCTTTTTTGAAAAGTGAAATACGGATCCCGTGTTATTCAATTTCGACAGACCCTGAGAACTCTCTAAAGAGAATTTTAAAGAGAATAGCGCTTCAAATCTTTGTTTAGACATTTGAATCGATATATATATATAATATAATGCATTAAATGTTTGAAATAACATGTTTAATTCTCTGCTATCTAAATATTCTTTGCCTCGAAATAAACTCAGTTTTGTTAACAAACCATCAGCTTTGTTATTATAAGCTCTGACAAATTTTGGTGAACTGTAACTATCAAATTAAATAAGTCTCCAGATAAAGGTACATTTTTATACCACTAATATGGCAATTTAACGTATTTCCTATCAGATGTTAAGACGTTACCGTAGCCTATAGATTCTTGCAACACCAGAAGCATCACTCGTAGTGACACCCTAAAATCCTCTTCACGCTCTTATTGAAAAACGTCATGCTCGACAGTTCATTTCATAATTATGTTATGAATTTTCGGAAGAAAACCCGCCTGGACTGGACTGCAGAGTATGAGAGTACGTGATTTCAGTGAACTGTTCCAGTAAATATACTCGTATGTAACCTATAATACATTCCGATAGAAGCTTCGTTCATACTACTTTTCTAGAACACTAACTACATGTGAGAAGTATTGACTCTCCATAAACATATTAAAATGTATTCGTTCGTTATAGGCTACTTATTAGGCCAGCAGTTACAGTATTTAATATAAATGGGGGAAAACATTCGAGACAAATTTGAACATTGAAACAACAAAACTTCTAAGCGACAACCCGTATGGTCCATTGGATTCTGATAAGGGGTAATTTATGGCTGTCATATGGCGTACCCTTGCTTTGGCATTGGATTTCTATAATGATGTGTTCTTGTTTTATTTCAATACGTAGCTATAACCTTAGCTACTCGACGTAATCGAACATATTTTTTAACGACTATTATGATATTAAGACTGTACAGACACGATACAATCTAATTCTGAAATGTATAGAATTACATACGTGTTAGCCTTTGATAGCCTCTTATTTAATGTCTCATTCTAGTGGAAGTTATTGTCACAATACAAATTTTGTGAATATGTGTACATTTCTAGACGTGATCGATATTATATCGTTTTTAAAAGGATGTGTGTGTGTGTGTGGATGTGTAAGTGCATATTGTCCGTAGATAAATAAACAAACATTGCGCTCAAATTTTTCATGCCATTAAAAGTTGTTCTTTTTGCAACCTGCCATAACCAATACCGAAACTGTCACCTCGTCTAGTTTATTTTAGAACTAGCTGCTGCCCGCGGCTCCGCCCGCATGGAGTCTTATAACGTAGCTTATGTGTAAATCCAGATCATAATCTATCTACGTGCCAAATTTCATTCAAATCCGTTCAGCCGTTTAAGCGTGAAAGAGCAACAAACATCCATCCATACATATAAACTTTCGCATATAATATTAGTAGGATTGAATTAAAATTCCTTATAAAACGTGAAAGTTCGCCACGATCTTACGATGTTTAGATGTTTATGTCTTCACATTATTATATCGCATTAGGTATTTTACAGAGGTCATAGGTGATAAATACATGCTTTATCAAAGAACTCGAAAACAGTACTTTGAGCCAGTGGAGTAGCGAGAGCGAGCAACTGCTAGTTTTTACTATTACCTACTATCAAGTAGACGTTTGTTTTGATTCATACATAAGCTCAAAGAGTACGTTCTTACCGAATGTGTAAAATTGTATTGTACATCATATTTTGATATTGATTATGGTTAGGTACGGTAGCGCTGTTAGTTGGGATATACTTACTCGTACGCAATTAACGATTGACTGAACTGATTTTTCTTACATT
Source organism: Pyralis farinalis (assembly GCA_947507595.1). Lineage (NCBI taxonomy): Eukaryota > Metazoa > Arthropoda > Insecta > Lepidoptera > Pyralidae > Pyralis > Pyralis farinalis. The sequence goes on along the minus strand of OX382264.1, from coordinate 21,400,144 downwards.
ATTTTTTCTCCGCTTCTAAGCGTCATAACGTGATGTTGAATAATAGCCCATAACCTTTCCCGAGAATTGGGATATCAAGTGCAAAATATTTTTTTCAAATTCAACTCGTAGTTCCAGACATTAGTGCGTTCAAACAAACAAACTCTCCTGCTTAATGTATTAGTACAGTTTTTCAACAAAATAATTTTAGGCTATATTATATTTTTATCATTTGATCCTGTTTATCTACGGATACCTGAAACGTGTCAAGTTGTGTGTCGGCAGTACTCGCCGGAAGTGGCATAATTGCCGGTAACTGATCGTGCATTACTAGAGGTGTGAAAGGGTTAATAACACTGCTTGACCCTAAACTTCCTTCTTACACCATTATTTAATCGTTAAAATTCTTTATATAAATACAATCCAATATTAAAATATGCTTAGGTTTATATTTCAAACCATGAGTTTTTGTATCTCTAAATGTAATAATTAGCTATTTTCTAGCGGATTCACTTGCACGAATCAACTATCTTGTGATCACAATAACTATACCTAGGGCCGAACTATCTCCATACATTCAGCAATATCAGACCGAAAACACACTTTTATAATATAAAATTGCACGTACTAGGTATTATATGAAAGGCGTGTTAGTATACCTTTATAAAGATGTAGTTTATTAGATGAATTAAGCACATATTTTTAATAAAAATAGAGCGTTGCCTAAAAGCTTTCAATGTCATCATGGATTTATTAAAATGCATTTGATCGTTACGTTACCACTGTGTATATGATACAACCATACTATGAAATGCAAGTAAATATGTCATGGCCTCGGTGAGTTATGCGTCTGGTAGCAACCGGGGGAGCGACCGCGACAGCTGACTTCGCGACAATACCTGAAGACGTCCCGCGGCTATTGTGCAGCTCCCGAACCCAACTCCCGGTCTGCCCCGCGCGGCGACAAAAGCTCCCCGACAAAGACCGTCTCGGCGCGCACCTGGCTCGCCCGACCCTATCTAATCCGATACTACATCGGTACTTAGTCTCCTCTGCCTTCAATCATAAGAAATTAGAAAGATGCAACATCTCGCATTTCCGCTTTTAATCCTTCACTACTTCCGAAGCGAATGCTGAGTTACAGTTGAAAGCTCTTTTGCATAATTGTCAATATGCACGTTTTTATGAGATCTTCAAACAAAGAAGTGATAGAATAATAGAAACATATCGAGCCATAAAACATTTTATAGCTTATTTGTTGTGCAAACTCTCTTAACTGAACACCGCTCATAAACATATCTATAATCGACAAATAATGAGAAATACACAACTTAAACTATTTTTTCTTTCAAGATAAGTCATAAAAACTAAATAGAGAGCGAACGTTGTACTGCAACCAGTTTTGCACGATTAGACATGAGTATTTGCAACCCTTGCACTTTCGCGTTTATCTTTGCATTACGATTCATTATTGGGGGACAGGTTTCCCAAACGGAAATTAACGGTCTTCAATGTCTGTTGTATAAACGTCATTTCTATTGCCGTAATTAGAAGGGCAAGACGCGGGGGTGCAAGTCTCGGGTTGAAGTCCCTTGGCTTGGCGCGTGCTCAGGTCAACAGATGTCGACTCACCAACTGGCAGGCAACCTGTCGCGCAACGGACCGCGTCGCTCCGTTGCCCATGCTATGGAGATCAGGGAGCTGATATGTGGCTCGCGATCGCATTTGATTTTATAATAAGCGGCACTGTGATACAATAAAATGCTTGTTGTCACGAATATCTATTACATTTGAAGTACATACTCTTACATTCGTTATTTATTGTAACTATATCTGCTCGATGTTCGTTATGGAATTAAAACCAGTTAAAGCTCACCCTTTCTTTACTCGTTTCAATGACCTCCGGACGTAATACTTAGTAAAGCTCGAGCATACATTAATTAATGTGTAAAGGTTCCTGGGCAGTTTTTCTGATTAACAATGTGATGCACTCGCGTGTTGCAATCGCCTTTTTTCTTAAGCAAAAACTAAAATAAAGTTATAAGGGTACTATAGTAGCATGAAGGGTGTAGGTGGGCAGTGACCCTACGCTGGTTGGCGGAGATAGTCAGCGGAAGGGTCTCGCCAGGTGTCGTCACATCTGCCGCGTCTTGGCTCTACACCCAACACAACTTAAGTCTACGTTGTTACGGGTCAGTACTCCTACTCAACATCGCCGTTATTGCAAACACACGAAGCGTCTATTAACTAAAAATAATTAGTACATTGACTCAGTCATGTACGGAGCACCCTTCCAACTATTAAAATAAATTTTAGTCTTTTTGTATTTAGGAAATACGAAGCCCAATATCTCATTTATACTATCTAATTTGAAATTACCGGGCAGATTGTTAAATATTGAGAATATTTGGCATAGTATGGGTGTGATTCTCAATCGCGAAAGACAAATCACGAATGTGACTAATTCAAGTTGACTTAGGCCTTCGCACTTCGCAGGGCTCCTATTTATACGTGAGAAGTCTAAAGAGACCTAACAAACCTACTTTGAGCAATTAATGTTACTCAAAAATGTTCTCCATACTTACAATCTGCCCGGTTATTTCATAAAATGGCTAATTCAATGAATCTGGGCACGATATATAAAAGATCGTTGATATTGACGACACAAAAGTATTATGTAAATAGAAAAACGCATGAAGAACTATTTGAAAAGAAATATGAAACGCTTTCTTAAAAGTAAAATTTAATTCAAAATAGGTATTTTGCGTTTTTAAGCAAATATGTATTTCAAATAAGTCACAACTCTCGTGGGTTAAAATTCACACGAGACAAACATACATGAACGTGTCAAGTTATTTTGTCTTGGCTGGCTGTCGTGTTTTCTATGTACCTAATATATTTATAGAAACAAAACATTTATATAGTGTAAGCGTTCTTTAGTTTCGGACTAGATGAGGAATTAAAAAATATGTATATTATAATGACTCTCGCGTTGATGAAACCCTGTGACCCAGTCTTGTGCAAAAATTAACGGTATTTTGCACGTTATAGGAATTATCGATTGGACGCTTGAATTTAAGACTATTTTGTTGAACAATGAATGAGGGAGGGTTTAGGTCGTGGCGAAATCGCAGCTGCGCCCTTAACTAGACGACTTAAGATGTAAATTACCATTATTCTCGATCTATTGTCCCTACACAGGCACACAAAGATGCAGACGGGGACGGAATGCACAAATCTGGCAGCTGCTCGACTCTCCTTCCTTATTCTTATACAACAATAGACGTCACGTATTGTGCAAAATGTAACACGATGTTTTTTTGACTTACGAGTCAACAAAACCAGAAAAATAGTGTCTTCAAAACAGATATAACTTTGTATATTCATTTTGTATCTGGTTTGTGGTTTATTCTCGAGCTAAATGTCTTACCGTGCCCTATCAAGCAAGATGTGTATTTGTGGATGCAAGGACGCTGAGATGCAAGGTGTCCGAGCCACCTGTCCGTATTCCAATTATCTCGCAACAGATGCGTCCTACCTGCGCTCGTCCTTACCGCGTCATTAGGTTACCTGTACACTTTACAAGAGTTATAAAATTGAATATAAACAATATTTTGAACTAGAAAAACTATAATTTAATTGTAATGTAGGAGATATTCATGCAAAAGAAAATTAAATACTAAAAACTGACAATAACAAAAAAGCTTAAAAATGTATAAACAGGACTTAAACGTAGATATATTTAGGTATTATAATAAAGGTGACAGAGAGAACCGAGAGCGACACAAAGAGTATAAAAATAATATCTGACTAGACAACAACATAACTATACAGCATAAACCAAATTTTGACTTAAGTATTAATTTTCATTGATGATATCAGAATTTTTAAATTTAGATTATAACTTGTTTGAGTTTTTGGTATTATTAAGTTCCACGTAAGAACCATGTAAGAACGTAGACGGTACGCTAAAACCCAAGAATTACATAACCTACTAATATTTACTGCCCCTATCAACTGCACCATAACCTGCAGGGGTATTCATATTGACAAGGCAAATTCTCATTCAAATTATAAAAATACAATCAAATATGAATTATTTACTTGTTCTTTCAAGCTGGTTACTATGTAAAAAATATATTTTTTGTTTGTGGCATAATTAAGTGTACTCAATTGATTCTTTTGTTTACAGAAACGGAGTTTCTCTTGGTGCCGCCATCTCTAATATCGGTGGCGTGCATCACAGCTGCTGCACGTGGTTTGCGAGTGAGGATGTCAATCAGTGACCTGTGCGCCTTGACTCGGACACCCGCGGCCGCCGCCGAGCTGGTCGCCCGGCACGTGGAGCGTGTGCTGGCGCGCGAGACTCAGCCGCCGGAGCCCCGGACTAGGCACATCCAACCATACAAACAGACAGCATCAGACCAAACACAATTGCCAGATACACCAACCGATGTTCAGGACGTACATTTTTGATAATTGAAAAATAAACTACGATAATAACTTAATTCTTTCTTCGGGTATTGTGCTGCATATTTTGAGAGTCTCAATATCTGGCGAGCTATGCCCCAGTGCGTGCTGAGAAGCTGCAAGAAATATGTAGGAAGTACGAAGGTCAGGGGCTGAAGGGTCGATTTGGAAACCCAATGGAAACGAATGAGTTATAATTTTGTTAATTTAAAATGGTTCTGCATATTTTTGTTATTAAAGATATGATAGCAAAGTCCAGTGGATATTTCGCAAAGTGTAGCAATTTCTACTGCCAAAAAGCTCATTTATCTTACGAAATTTAATTGAAAATAAAATGCATCATCAGTACCTATTTATAGGATTATTTTATTACTCAGTTGGTTCAGTAGCGAACTGCTCAAAATATATTAAATATAATTTCTTTACCTCTGTATATTCTCCACTGAGTCGCAGGCTTCGACACACACTTGGAGTGTTTTTATAATTTTGTTTTAAAGGCTACTGGGTGAACCCAGCCACGTGATTTTTTTTGTTGGCATTGAGTTTTTGCTGCACACCTGGGCGGATAAGAAAGATTCTAGAGGCAAAAACTTCACTTTGTATAAGGTTTCTATTAATGAAAATCACATAGAAGAATTGTCCATTGATCTCAAATTTTATTTATATAAAATACTGCTGTAAGTTTATGTTATTTATTAAGATTTGTTTACACTGTATTATAGTTTTGAAAGCGTTCGACAATATAGGTTTACAGTAGGTGTAGATTTGATCTCCGTCGATTCCAAAATGTAATATAAGACTGAAATTGAAAGCTAACTATTGACTCGCCTGCGATATTTCACGCACAATTAATCATCTCATTATTTTTACGATCAATTTATTAGGTCATGTCAGAAAATGTAGCCTCTTCCCGGACAGTGTAATAATTTTAGAATTCATGTTTCGGTAAATCGTAAAACTAAAAGTAAGTAAGTAACTTAACTTCTCACGGCGAGACGAGGCTTCATTGTTATTAGCCCGGTTGTGACCACCGTGTAACAGGTCGCCTGTTACTAATGTAAATTAAAGGATATTTTTGATTTTGTATCAAATATTTGTGAACGTTGTGAATAGTTATATTTTCTGAGTATGTTTTGTGTGTCATTACAATTAAATTATTTTTAAGATCTCAGTTTGTAGTAAATGTATAATGGCATTAATGGCCGAGCATAGAGCCTGAGAGGTGTGCCTAGTTAGTTTTAACCATAGATAACAGAAACAACGGGAGATGTGACAAGGGGGCGTGGTTGGTGTCGCCGCAAAATGCTCAAAACGAGAACATTACCAAGAACAGTTAGTTAGTTGCAATCAAGTTCGATTGAGATATGTTGCTCCTTGTTTTAGCAAAATGCCAAGTTGTGCTGTTGAATTTGCAAAAATAGAAGTGCAGTGGTTAACTTTAAATCAAATGGAATCACTTATCACCTGTAAGTACAAATAATATTACGTTTTATAAGCATAAATACAAAATTTATTTCAAAAATTCTCCGACGCCATTTCTACCCGAACCTTACCACGATGCAAATTTTAAATAATCAACATCTAATTCTTAAATCATACATTGCTTTTCTACCATTACGCAGTCGCCACCGCTCGTTTCCCAACACGCAATGTAAAGCGAGTGATATTATTCGTTCACTGTGTGTGCAGTTTCGAGATACGGCCGCTTGTTTCTGCCGCCGGTTAGGGGTGCGCTTTGACTTCACTATCGATACGAAGTGTCAATAGACTGCTAGTATTAGATAAAAATTATAAGTCTTTACTGTAGTTATTATTTCATCTATATTTTCATCGTCACCCTCGCTGCCAATCCAGCAACTCAACTTCTTGTGACTCACTAACTCGCATGAAATCAATCATCCTCCAGGGAATTGTTATATAGTATAGTGGGGTTGGCTTTGGTTCTAAGTTGACATTGATCCACTTACACCCCATAAATATTTTATTACAAACATTATACTTCTTGATAGATCATAGATCGATATAACGTTGTCAATATCGACAAAGTCATATCGACCCGTGTGTCCCAGCAAAGTCGCTTTATCAGTGTTTGTAGTAGTGCGTGCTTACTTGGGTGTTGTTTAAATAAACGTCCAATGACAGCGTCTTAACAGAAGTGTGTCGTTGTACTTGTGTGCGTAGAATGACATCTTTTATTTATTTAAGTGTGTGAGTGTTTTATGATAGTGTGAAACTTGGCGACAACCGTCCCGGTGCAAACTCACGTAGCATGTCACATCTCCCGTTGTTTCTGTTATCTATGGTTTTAACAGATGTCGCTTGAAAATGTTGATGTATGTATTATTTATTTAGGTCGATGTTAAGTTTTAGTAAATTCTAGTCAGATGTTTTACACATTCCTGTTTTCGACCAAACTTATATGTTTAAGATTTTTTTATGGTAAGATAAGATAAGCTTAGATACCCCTTGGTATATGAAGTACTTAGGTAGGTATTATTTACTTTAAATTTCCTGTGTTAAGTTATGACAACAACAGAACACATGATAGGTTCATAAAACGCCGGTGCAGATGTTTCGTGCGCGTTTCTATAAATTGATGTGATTAAACTCTTATCTCATAGCATTTTATGTATTCGTGTGTGTAAGCATGAACGAATCAGTGCGCGAATCTTTTTAGTGCAAAATAGTACTGGCGATATATTTTTGTACTACGAATTTGGCACTAAAACCATGTGTTCTGTTAAGAAAACCAACGATTGGTACTTGTTTGTTATCGAAACTGTGGAATACTCATTAGTGTGTGCGATAGGGAATCCTAATGTAAATAAAAAAAAATCTCCCCTTATTAGGTAGGTAACCGTACCTATTGTATAGCATGGAGCTAGGAGAGAAACGTCGGCATATTTATCGTAAATATTGTGTAAGTCGAATTAGCCAGGCGCGTCGAGCGTTACGCGATGTTAATTAAACTAATTAGAATAAATTAATGGGCGAGCTTTCAAGTTTCTCTCTTAAAACGTAACTTTCACATAAGTGTAAGCTTCTTTATAATGAGGTCTCATGTAACCCATACACCGTGTAACGTGTCTTTAAAAATAATATATTTCATCACATCCTTGTAAGTACTTCGTACAGAGAATACGAGTCGATTTGGTCTTTGTCTGTTTATAAGTTGAACAGTTTTTGAATGATTTTATTAAACACAACCGTTTTGTTTTTAACTTTAAAGTTTGTGGTAAGATTCGTCTATAGTAATAGTGACTGTGACTGTGTACAGGGTCCTTTTAAAATGCTCTGACCGAAAGAAATAATATACTTCTATCTTTTTCGAGGATCAACTCAGTATTGATAGGTCACTATTGAACCAACTTTGCGATCACGAAAATCTGGTAAGTTGTTACAAAAATCACTATGAAAGTATACATTCAGCTACTGCACAGAATAATTTAGAGCACGACATAATTTATACTATTTTTATAGAAAGTAATAGTACAAATTAATAGAATAAAATATTATTTCTTAATATTTTCATCATGTTTTACATATTTCCTACAAGTTCCGTTGTGGTATAGGTATACTTTCATAGTTATTTTTGTACAAATTATCAGATTTAAAATAAATATATTGTATCTTTCATCCCCTGTGGTATACCTACGGCGTAGGTTCAAATCTAAACTAGGCGAAGGAGGTGAACTTTTCCGTTTTAAAAATGTTAGTAATGTTATTGGTAAAACAGAAATACAGGTAGTATTACAGTTTTCTGTACCAATTTTTTTGTGATTACTATCTGTATTGAGTCGGTATTCAGGAAAGTGTATTTTTTCAAAAGGGCTCTATAGAACAAGTTTTTGGTTGTATGATACGTGTAGATGATGTATAGGTAAAACCAAACAAATAAAATATTATTGATTTAGCTACATATTGTCTTTTATTAAAATATTTGATGAATTGAGTGCATACGTGTAACCATCATTTTAAGCAGGTAAGTTGTGGAACGAAGACTCTTTTTTCCAACGAATAAGGTTCTTCAAAAAATACGTAAAGAGAATTTTACAGGGTCCGCATTGCGCGAGTGATGCTGCAGGAGCATCACTCGCGCAGTGTTGCAAGTGTCCATAGGCTACGGTAGCTGCGTGCATGATGGTAACATAATGCATGTTTGTTTGCCACTGTATTGGCGTAAATAGATGGTAAAAAACATTTTTGTTGTTCAGTAATGATCGTCTACAACAAACAAGGTATGTTCTCATGTATTCACGCTAGGTTCTTGCGGGGTAAGCAGAGAAAACCGAGCGCCATAAGACGCGGTCCTTACACACCTCACTCGCTTCTATAACATTCTTAGCTCTTTTCATGCCCGCTCACCGGTTCCTATAGGTATTTAAAATAAGCAAGATTACTTGGAAAATTTATTTTCATTCGCTATGGAGCAGTTAAGATATTAACAGATGAGAATTATATTGGTACTTTGAACATAGAGTCGTTAGTGAAGAAGCACTGGAACAATTAGAATTGAATTTGATATGAGATGAAGGTAACGGGCTAGTTCGCATAGCTTTATTACAAATATACCCGGACTAAGATACGAGAACAAGAAATATATGAATTAATGAAAGGCGCAACTTTTCAGCCGAACGTTTCCAAAAATATTTGTCATAAGCACCTTATGATCATAAAATTTATAGTCAACCAAACTTAAAAATATATTATTAAGTTATCTCGGTTAACCTTGCGACCATAATTTAAATTAGAGCGATGGAGTGCAGGAAGCGGGTTTGCGATTCTTGACCGTAGGTAGCTAGGTGCAGGAAGCCCCGCCTCATTTAGTAAAACGTAGTGTTCTTGCGTTTAAATATCTCAGCGATTTAGCGAGCTTACTGACCAATGGGAGGATATTTAACCAATAAGCCTATAGGTGACGCGATGTTGATTCGTGACCTAGCCAATAAGAGCTACGTGTTCTAAAAGTAGAACTACCGAAACTACCGATTGCTAGGAGTATATAGAGAGGAATCTCCTCAATATGGGAGTCTTGTCTAGAAGAACATGTATTTCTGTATCTGATTCTTGATTCAAATGCCGAGCGAGAGCTTCTCAAGGTAACGATCGAGGCTCTTCTCTATAAACCCGTTCACCGGCGTGGCTACAGGAAGAGTGATCGTTGTTACATCGCGGTAACCTGGTGGGCCAAGACAGAGTGCTTTGAAAGTTTCTCTTTCTCGCCTTTCACGAGGATCTCCTCATAGGGAACGGTGATTTCAATGAGAATTATGAGACGTGCCCGTCATTCAACTAGCTCAGGCAGTCCCAACAGTGATAATAAACTGACTCCCAATAGAGCGTGACTTCATGACATGCAATATCATGTTGTCCAGGATTGTCGCAGTGTGGGTATTTATTGTACGGTACCTATATCATTGTGAATACAGGAAAGACGCATCAAACAATTTTAGCCCATGACAACTCTGTTTGGCGATTAGGCGATTGGTCGGACACACTTGAGTTTTCGCCCTAATTAATTATTTATAATTACCAATTCACAAGCCGTAAAATTTGAATATAATAATGTTAAACAGCAACTATAATATATCTATAACTATAATAATATCTATAACTTCACGCCAAGTAACTTGCGGGGTATACAGAGAGAAGCGGCGGTACTTACATGACTCGATCCTTACACACGTCACTCGCATCTTTAGCATACCTGGCTCTTTTTATGCATGCTCGCCGGTTCCTAGGACTCCTGACACCACGTTATGATTCCACACATTGTAACTACAATTAAACGAAATCACCTACCTAACAATACTAAGGCCTCTACTGTAACGCAGCAAGTAGTTTGTATTGTATAACTTAATTTTCTTATAAAACTCTACTTTATAGCCACATAAATTAATAATGCGCAAGTTATCCTCTCATAATCAATTTGCTACATCGGTTAATTATCTGTTGAAAATTTTGCACCTAATATGTAAATTAACCTGTAACTTTGTAACCGAATTTAGGTTCGTAAAACTTAATTGTAAGTATATCAAGCATACAACTTACGTGATTTCGTAACATTATATGATATGTCTTTTAAATTCTGTCGTTTATATTTACCAGTAATTTGGAATTTGGAACTGTTCAATATTAAAATTTATTTGAATTCTGAATTTTTTTTTTATATACTACGTCGGGAGGCATACGGCCCACCTGATGTAAAGCGGTTTCCGTAGCCTATAGTATCACTCGCGCGATGCCTTCTCTGCTGCTTACACAGCAACTCCTTGGGAGCTTACTGGTGACCTCACTCACACGCAGGAACATAACAACCCTCTAGGGAGTTGTTATTTGGCTGCGGTTTTCTGTGGAGGTACTTCCTCAGATGCGCTGCTTTGATGCGCCCTACCTCTTTTAAAACATCTAGACCAAGACAAACAGACATGTTCATGCACACAAATGTTTGCCTTGTGTGGGAATCGAACCCACGAGCGTTGGTGTCAAAGTCATTTATTCACGACTGAGCCACCGAGCTCGTCAAACCCTCAAAACAATTAAAAGTATTAGGATTAATGCTATTGTTTAGTCTCACAGACTAGGTTTGAATATGTCAGGTTACGTATGAAAAGGAAAAAATAAAAATTAATTACTTAATTAATTTAAATTACCTTACTAAGGAAAATGATTCAGTATTATATCGAAGAGCTAACGTCTACGTTGAATGATGAAATGATGAAGCACCATGTTTGTGGACTGTCGGTCACTGGTATATAAATTAAAACGTTGTTAAATCGGTATTATTGACAAATCTCGCGAAGAACATTTAAAATCCTTCGATGAAGAACACCGTTGTTGTGAGAAAACTAATTCCCAAAGTTCGTCGTAAAACACATCGAGAGATCTGTATCTCTAGTGTTTTTAGGCATTTCAGGAACCACCACTCAGAAGATGTAGCATGAAGCGCTTGGCGTGAAAAACCTAGTCAGCCGTTGGATTCGACTTTTGCTTTACGACGGTCGTAAGGCCGCCCGCGTCAGATGGTGTTAGAAAACTCTTCGAAGATTCAACTGAGAGTCAAATCACGCATACGACATCATTAGTGGTACCGAATGTTAGATTTATGCCTACAATCCTGATTCCAAACCACGATCTACAATCTAATGTCGTTTGCTCTCGAAACACTTCAAAGGTGGTCGCGTTCATTACGAATACGTCATGCGTCGATTACACTAGAAGATCATAGAACGGTTAATGCAGAGTGGTAGATATACTACAGTTTATACAAGTCATCGCCGAACTTCGGAAACCTAATCCAAAACGAGGCCTCATCCTGCACCATTACAATACAAGCGCACACAGCAGCATTTATCAAATGAGTAATCGATCTTATGTAAAATTGAATCGGTGTTTTAATTCTATATTCAGTTTTTGTGTATTTATTTTAAATAGGGTTTAAGTAGCAATTTGTACTTAATTTTAATATTAATGAGATGTTTTAAGTAGTGGAAGATGTTAAAAATCTGCCTCTGTATATTAAATAGTCTTTACAATGAATTTAGTTAAAAAAAAAGAATAACCACATTAAAAACTTGGCGAGCTACCACTAAAGCTCGTGGGTTCGATTCCCACACAGGACATATTTGTGTGCATGAATAAGTCTGTTTATCATGATCTGGGTATTTTCAAAAGAGGTAGGGCTCATCATTCCGGCCCAACTGAGAAAGTAGGAAACCGCACCTGAAGGAAGCCAATTAACAACTCCCCTTGAGGGTTATTGTGTTCCTGCGAGTGAGTGAAGTCATTAGTAACCTCCTAACTCCCTCCTAAGGAGAAGCTGTGTTACCAGCAGAGGTGGCAAGGTGCGAGCGATATTTAATGTGTTGCGTAGGCTACGGTAACCGGAGTACTTCAGGTGGGACGTCTTTAGGTATGCCTTCCGACGTTGCATACAAAAATAAAAACTAAACCGCAGAATAGCAACTGGGACGCACAAATTTTAAGTTTTCTACATATTTAACTCATTGCAAATGTGCACGTCGCGTCGCTTAGGTACATATTCTGGACTCAATCTATTCATCTCCACGCAGATTTAGAATAAGAGTTTATGGGATGTAGTAGGGTACCTACCTAATACTAATTTTATTATCTTTCTTCGCTGTTTTCATCTCCCTCTTGAAGAACGGTCGTTCTTGTCTAAAGCATTCTTACTTTTTTATTTTGAACATCTTTTTCTATTTTTATAGCGCTGATGGTGGCAATGAAAGAAGAAACGATACTGTTGTGATTTTCTTTATTGTTACTTTGTTTCTTTAAAGTTAAGAGATAATACCACAGTTTATGACTCGTTATGTATCTGTGTCCAGATTGTATTCTCAGTAGGTACCTACTATTTGGTGTCACAAAAGAGGGGACCATTAGTGCCTACTTTTATGAACTTACGAGTATCGTGTAAACGACGTTGCTAGCATTATTTATAGACGTAAGTAAGTAGGTATTATACATACAATTAAAATCGTGAAATAGTCGATCTTGTATATTGCATATTTGTTGAAGTAACCATGAAGCTGGATTGGGGAAAAATACCTTTTTATTCTAAAATAGAAGAAATATATTTTTTTTTGGAATCTCTGTCTGCCTGCCATTTTTAATAGCGTAAATACTTCAACGTTACGAAATGAGGACTTAGCGCCATCTGTAAGTTCAAAGAGACTTTACTTTATTCTACAAAAAAATAAACGCTGGGAACGAGCTTCCAAAAGAGGGCGTCCACGTTTCTGCTTTCCTGTTCAGATTGGTTTACCTATGACTCGATAGATGGCAGCAGCTTGGGCGCAAGCTAAGGGTATTTGTGATATGTAGCTTTTGTTAGTGGATACTGTGCTCAAAAGATGGCAGTATGTATATTTTCGTGGGAAAATATTTTTTTACGAAGCCTCTATCTGTAAGTAGTACAACACGAAATATCGTGTTTACATAAACACGATATTTCGTAGAGAGTGGCAGTTTTACGACGGCGTGTTTTGTCACCCATATTTTGTAGTGATTAAAGAGGAATTAATTACGGAAAATATCTCAGAACATATTCCTAACTATACCTACTGTTATTCTACTACTATACTCTAAATTTCCATAGGCTACGGTAATTGCTTACCATCAGGCAGACAGTGCCCTTGATTGCCACCTTTGTGGTACAAAAAAAACTATATTTTTTTTAGACATAAAGATAATGGATTTCTTTATACTATACTAGACTGACCGCTGGCCGCGGCAAGGGCCGAGTAGAGTTTGACTTCTCAAGTTTTACACTCCAGCGTTTGTTTAGGGTTCCAATCCTAAATAAAAAATACAGTAAGGGATATGTAGCTTCCTGTTAGTGAAATAATTTTCAGAATCTGATCGGTAGTTCCAGAATAACGCCCTACATATAAACAAATTTTACAAACTACAATATTAACTTTATTATTATAAGGTTTAAGAATAGCGAAAATTTCAACGAAGACGTAATTATTTTAATATGAAATGTTACGCGTGAGAGACTTTGTCAGTAAAGAAGCTCTTCAAAAGTTGCTTTATTATCTGTAGGCAATGCGCGAATGGTACCTACTTCCTTCTATACTACTTAAAATTTGGCGAAGATATTGATCTTGGCATGGAGAGACTGCCGCCAGACGTCCACAACCCACAGCGAAAATCAGACCTTTCTTATGCCTACGTACCTACATAAATCCGAAAACAAGTGGTACATACATGCACACGTCAGGATTCGAACTGACCGTCATACAATAGGTTAGCTCTATATCCACTACCACTACTCTTAATATACAAATAATAATAATTTCATAATAAAAAAAAAATACATAATTTAAAAAATCAAAGACAAGAAAGTGAATAATGGAAAGCTTGAAGAGCATTTTACTGGATTAGCAATTATTTTGTTTTTTTTTATTTGTGTTACAAGTGTCCATAGACCAGTAAGTATTTATCATTAGACGGGCGGTATGCTTTTTATTTTATTGACTGCAGAAAACATATTATTTATTTTTCTGTCATTGCTCTGAATAACAATATTTTTATATTCAATATGATCTAAACTACTTTGTGTGCTTCAGCTACCGATTGGTTCACGGGCACTAGCGCCTCCTGGCACCCACCTGCTCGGCTCCCGCGGCCGTCTCTTTGAATATCCGCCATCTGTAATATGAATGAAACTGCGAGGCGAGACACGTGTCGTAGAGACGACCCGAGCAGCCAGGCAGTAACTGTGACTGCTATCTGTAACATGAACCGCAGTTCAATTAAAATTTTGCTAATTTATTTAGGTTTTCTGTGTACTTCTGGAAAGACCGAATACCATGACAGAGCTGCCGCGAGCAGGTAGTCTGTATAAACTACCAGCAACTATTAAGTACCTACTGTCATTCAATGTACAAGTTTTTATTAAATATTAAGATGAGTGCTACGGTGACTGTTTACCATCAGACGGACCGTATGCTTGATTGCTACCTTAGTGGTATAAAAAAAAATTGTTATGGAAAAATGATTAAAAATAGGGAGGTACGTATTAATTTTTTTAAGTTTTAGCAAAGTTTTATTAATTGATACAGTAATTTGATGCAATCCGTTTGATTGCGTATATATTTTGCTTATAATTACGGTGAAAGCTTGAGTTTTACAAAATCGCGAGATAGGAAAATGATAATTATGCTCACATTTGGGTATTTTTTGCATTTAATTAGTTTCTTAACTCTCCGAATTTTAGTGCCCAAATAGTAGGCCGTTAGTTACCTGTCTCAGATTCAAAATAAATCAGAAATATTAAAAACTTAAGAAGGTACGAATTGGGCCCACTAAAATTCCTTCTCTGAAAGAACTAAACACCCATGAGAAAGTTGCTAAAAAAAATCCGACGCGTGAAGGAAATTGAATGGACCTTCACTCATAACCACACGTTCATGAGTGAAGTAAATAACTACTTATTTTATACTTGGTATCGTAATACGAGCATCTTGCTATTAAGTATACTGTCCTATAAAGTACTGATCTATCTGGTGATTTGTAATAATATGTAGTACATAAATAATAGAATGCAAGTTTGTATTATTCCAATTTCTTTTGATCTAATAGGATATTTCTCGATATCTTTTTCTTCCTCTTAGCGTTATCTCGTTTCATAATCCATTAGGATTAGCGGGGTCCGCTGTCTAAGCCTAAGGATTTGGCGAAGATTTGATATAGAGCCACTGCCTTCAGACCCAGTGGGATAACAGGCTAGATTAGGTCACACGTCTTTAGAAATATATTTTCTTGGACTCTACACGATGTTTTTAATCACTGCAAGAGCAAATGATAATTACAGATATGCATATAAATCCGAAAGCACATATTTAATGGTACATGCTAGGATATTTCTCGATGCATCTATTTGAATTACATAGTGTAATGTTCGTATGTAAATGGTTTGGTACCAACCATATGTTTGAGTTCGGTCGAAGGGTATTAGCCACAATTTTCCAATTTACACTTGAAAGTCCGATACGACACCGAGTGGGGAGCAAACAGAGGCCGCGGAGTACTACGAGGGCGGAGGCCGGCGAAGTGCGGGGTTCTCGGCGAACCCTGGCGTTTCCACGAAAAAGCCAAGCGAGCGCTTGGGGCGCTCGGAGGCAAACACGTCGTCTCTCGGGAGCCGCTCATTAGTTGTTCAAACACGCCGGCGGCCACTTTGACAAGCAGCGTGGCAGGACTTGCTCGGTCCTCTCGCTTCGGCCGAGTCCCGATCTTCCCCTTCAATGATCTAACGCTAACTATAAAGAGCTATCGGGTCGTCAGATAGTAAATAGACGCGGTCTGCTTTATTTACTTGGCTGTCGGGCAAGAACGGTCTACGAAATCTATTCGTTAATGAACTGCATTGTTTATTGAATCTCTTGGGCTAGTATTCCAAAGCTAATTCTTGCTATTCAATTTTGATACTTTAAGTCCAATGTTTTAACTTAATCGCATTCTTTGAAAAAAAACATAAATTTAGAAGTTGAAGGACAGCGGACCCTGTTGTCGTCTTTTTTTTAAACAACGTCAAGAGGCATACAAGCATACGGCCCACCTGATGTAAAGCAGTTACCGTAGTCTATTAACGCTTGTAATATATTAAGTATCACTCGCGTTATTCAAACGCAGGAACATAACAACCCTCTAGAGAATTGTCATTTGGCTGCGGTTTTCTGTGAGGTGGAGGTACTTCCCCTAGATGGGCTGCTTTGGTGCGATTTCATTTATAAACTTTTTGAAGGCAAGTTATTCAAGGAAGTATCTTCAGAACATTTGTAATGGAACTAATATAAATAACTTAATAACAACTCCCTGGAAGGTTGTTGTGTTCCTATGCTACGGTAACCACTTTACATCAGGTAGGCCGTATGCTTTTGACGGTGTATAATAAAACGGAATGATTGTTTGTTAGTAGTATGAAAACAGACAGACGGACGGACGAAGGACAATATCGATTCTTTTTTGCCGAGTAAACTTGAATTAACGCTGAATAACTAAATATTAGAAATAAAGATAAAAAGGAAAACATGCATTCATGTACGATCATTGATTGTATCCGTATTTTGACTTACCTACCATGACCAAATTGATCGTGTTTTATCACAAGGTGATGTCAGAAGCCTTAGAAACCGGCGAGCGCGTATAAGAAGAGCAATTAATGTTAGAGATGCGAGTGAAGTTTGTAAGGATCGATGTGGCGCACAGTCCTCTCTGCCTACGCCGCAAGGGATTTGGCGTGAAGTTATAGATGGATAGATTTTGACTATTACGATGATGATGATCATGCACTGGTCTGGGCAAACAAGTCGCAGATTGGTACAGTGTACAAATGTAGAGATAGATAGATAGTTTGTCAATATTGTCATCTTCAGCTACGTGTTCTATCGACAATGATTTTTTTCAGTTCGGTATACTTAGTCTGGCCATAAATACTGTTACTATTAAAAATAAACAAAATATGTATTACATTTGAATTTGGAATCTGTCATTTTTATATGATTGTTCATTGAATTTTTCTCATTTTGCCGCCAATACATTGTACAATATTTTGCGATATTAAAATGGAGTAAGGTGATAAAGAGAACCGAATCGCTGTGATTGCATTACACAAAGTAGGTATGGAGCCAAATGCAATTTTTAAAACTCTCCATACGCTTGGTATTAGTAAAATGTTTGTGTACCGGGCTATTAATAGGTACAATGAGACCTCCTCTGTTTGTGGCAGAAAAATATCTGGCCGTCCACGTGGTGTTCGTACGAAAAAGGTGGTCAAAGCAGTAAGGGAAAGAATTCGAAGAAATCCTGTTCGAAAGCAAAAGATTTTATCTCGGGAGATGAAGATAGCACCTAGAACCATGTCGCGTATTTTAAAAGATGACCTAGGACTTGCAGCCTATATGAGACGTACTGGTCATTTCTTAACTGATAATTTAAAAAAGAATAGGGTGGTAAAATCGAAACAACTACTGAAGCGGTATGCAAAGGGAGGTCACAGAAAAATTTTGTTTACGGATGAGAAAACTTTTACAATTGAGCAACATTTTAAACAAAATGACCGTATTTATGCTCAAAGCTCTAAGGAAGCTTCCCAATTAGTCGACAGAGTGCAACGTGGGCACTATCCGACTTCAGTGATGGTTTGGTGGGGTATTAGCTATGAAGGAGTGACTGAGCCATACTTTTGTGAAAAAGGTATCAAAACATCGGCACAAGTGTATCAAGATACCATTCTTGAGAAGGTAGTGAAGCCCCTTAACAACACCATATTCAATAACCAAGAATGGTCTTTCCAGCAAGACTCGTCGCCGGGTCATAAAGCTCGGTCTACGCAGTCTTGGTTAGAAACGAACGTTTCGGACTTCATCAGAGCTGAAGACTGGCCGTCGTCTAGTCCCGATCTTAATCCGCTGGATTATGATTTATGATCAGTTTTAGAGAGTACGGCTTGTTCTAAACGCCATGATAATTTGGAGTCCCTAAAACAATCCGTACGATTGGCAGTGAAGAATTTTCCCATGGAAAGAGTGCGTGCTTTTATTAATAACTGGCCTCAACGTTTAAAGGACTGTATGGCAGCCAATGGAGACCACTTCGAATAAACTTTTCATATTTTAAATTGTTTTATACATATTTATGTATTAAACTAACGCACAGTAAAAGTAATAAATGTTATTTGCAATAGAACATTTTTTTTCTTTGTTTCAGTATTTATGGCAAGACTAGGTATAAAAAAAGAGATCAAGTATCGTAATTACATAATGTAACAAACCGAATACTATATGGTTGTGTATAATTTATTTTGTTCTACGTCGGGAAGCAAACTAGCATACATTTCACTTCATGGGAAACGGATACGGATGCTTATGAACCCTTGCAATGAGATAGACACAATATCTTCCAAACACAAAGCTTTACAGCATTGGTAAGTCTTTATAATCGACTTTTTTTATGGGCATTCTTATTATATAAGTCTATCTATTAAGTATTGGATTTGTCCCATATAAAATCGGTAAAGTTACTACTTAACAGATTTTAAACCTTTGTAATTGAGAAGAAAATTATTCTGTTTATTACTTTAAGAAGAAGGATGAGACAACCATTTTTTTCTTTATTATTATTTTATCTTTAACAAAGTTTATATTGTTACTCGTAGTAATGCATCTTTTAATCATTTAATAAAATAAAAATCCTTGGTGTTCCTGAAACCTATCAGAATTGTGATTTGTATGAAACAAACTAGGTATTTATAATGCCACGTTACAAATTCTATATATACCTACTCTTATTAATCTCAGTAAGTTTATACGGACATACATTTTGATCAAAAAATTAGTAATAGATTCGTAACTCACAAGAGTTCCTTAGTTATAGGCTATTTTATGACTACACTTTGTTAAGTTCTTTAGACAGAGTTTGTTCACAACTTTCATAGTAATAAATTATTGTTGGCACGTCTACGTCGTAGACATCTAGTAACGTCAGTGTAAGATCTCAGCTAATGGAGGCAGCGGCGGCTGCGTCAGATCGCAATCATGGCGATTGCTGAACGGTCATCAATCATGGCCGCAGGTGCACCTCGTGCCGTGCTCCCCGCCCCGCGCACCGTGCCGCGACGAGATCTGCCCTCGTCTGCAGTATGCCTGAAAAGTCAAAAGCTCCTTGTAGTTAAATGATCCACGGTATCTATTGCTGTAGGACGTAAATATCCATTAATGGAAAAAAAAAACATTGATATTTAAGTTTAGACCTCTACAAATAGGTTCCAATCCATTTTTTTAAATTAAACATGGACTCTGCACATTATTAATTATGACTAAGAACTGTAACGTTAACTATAACGCCCGAAAAGCTACTTTTAATGATACAACTTTGCCATTCCTGTACACCCGTGTTTTTATCGCATTTACGGGGAAATAAATAAAATTATAGATTAAATAAAAATCATGTATTACTGAAAATACACCCTGTATGTTTCAAATTTATATATAATTTATCTATCAACTCTAATTAAGCGTGGTGCCCCCAAAATCCATTAGTTAAGAAGAACTTTACACAATTGTCTTTCTAGGGCTCTGTTGATTCGTGTGGTAGTCCTTTGTGTCTTCAATTGACACGAAATAATCTTTAAATACTTGAAAATAGCAGAAATGGTCTTCGAGTAAATAATTTGATCGGAAAAGATTATATTTAAAAAACTCTTATTATTTAAGAAGACTATAAGAGCCCCTTAATGTGCAAGTTAATAAGGCTGTATTTGACGAGCTCGGTCGGACAGTGGTTAGTAACGCTACTTTGACACCAACGCTCATGGGTTCGATTTCCACACAGCGCAAACATTTGTGCGCATGAACACGTCTGTTTGTCTTGGTATGGGTTTTTAAAAGAGGCAGAGTGTATCAAAACAGGTCCATCTGGGAAAGTAACTCCATGTTCCAGAAAACTGTAGCCAAATAACAACTCCCTGGAGGGTTCTTGTGTTGCTGCATGCGACTGAGGTCACAAGTACCTAAGCTGGTGATCGTGCATCACTCGTGCGGTGCCACCTCTCTATCCATTTTAAATAGCAAATGGTTGTAAAATATTGAAAAATCGGTATTACTATTTTCAGCAGATAATAAAATGAGTCAAATAGTAATTATATCTTATTATCTGGTACCCGGTGCATTACTGCCATTTTTAATATTTATTTGTTATACTCTAACAATTGCAATACGTTGACAAAGTTTTATTTATCAGAATTCATCAGTTAAGGGGACTAAAGTATTATTTGAAAATTAAACTGGGGAACGCTTTTGTTTAACTATTGTCTCATAATCATCACTAAAGGGTATGTAACAAAACGTTTAGTTTATTGACTTGCTGATAATTATTAACGACACATGAATAACACAACACATACAACACTCAATCACTACTCAAAGGTCTCTTCAAAATTTTTAACCCAGACTAAATTAAGAGATAAAATTTGTGTTAAATATTTGTGTATTGGTAGTCTACCCTATATAAATTATTTGTTTGTTTGTATAATCTTTATTGTACTGTAAGAAAAATTATCAATGTATGTATATCTTCACGCCAGGTCCCTTGCAAGGGTAGGCAGAGAGAACCGAGCGTCAAAAGCGCGAATAAATGTATATAAAATACAATTAAGAAAATTATTGTTTGTACAATGGCGGAGTTATCGCATTCCGGATCTCTTCCAGTCAACCATAGAATACCTGATAGGAAATATCAATTTAATGAAGTAGGTATGAACATAAAGTCATTCACACTATATTAATAAACAAACAAAATAACATCCGTACACACCAGGATAAACTCAAACATATATAAACAATCGTATATATAAATACTAATATATGTATCTGCATACAGGTACATACACAAATATATACAATACACACATAAATACCAGTACATATACATATCAGATACTTGTAGACAATTAGCCCGAGTTTTTAGGTGTATCAAACCAGAGCTTAAACAATTTTAACTTAAAAGATTGGACAGACTGGGCTATTTTCACATCAACTGGAAGAGAATTCCAAAGACGCGTCGCCTATACAGTAAAAGATTTCGCATAGGAATGATAATTGTATAGAAATATCAGATTCATACTAGGACGTAAACCATCATTCCGTACATGGAACTCGAATCTCTTCGAGAGGTAATTTGGAGACAAGGGATTAAGTAGAACTTGAAAAAGTAACGTGAGAATGTGCATATTTTGCGATGTCCAATTTAGTTTGTGACGAAATTCAGCTATATGACCAAACTTCGGACATCGAATTTTTTGTACCCAGAGAAAGAAAATATTGGAGGCACTTTAATGAGTGGAGCGATGCTATAATTTTACGACTGACTGCACCAATTTGAAGGGCCCAGGATAGAGTTTGGCCAAGATAATGCCTAAATCTTGACAGTGGCAGCCAAAGGAATGATACTCGTAATAACCAACACGGACTATATTACGGCATGCCACTGTTCAACTGCATACTTAATTGGTTCCTCATCTGTGGCTTCAGGAACACCATGGAGAAGCAGAGTACCAGACCGGAATCTCATTTCGATGCCATCGAGAGTATTGTGTACTAACTACAGTTGAGTTTTAAGACCTGTGACAGCCTTCCATATTACAGTCTTGAAGGTGTGGAAATCTTTTGCGAGGGCAGAAGTATCCTGTGCGCCCCGTGACCCCGTGCCAATTTTTTTTAGTTGTAAAAGATTGTCCGTTATCAATTGTAATTTTTTATTCACACGTCACAGTGAAAGTGATAATAACAGCTGACGGGTCAAGTGAAAGTTTACTTACTGCATTTAAAGTGTCCAAAATGTACTTATATGTAGATTATCTATTTTATTTTCAAAATTAAATCATAGCAAGGGCAAACATGTGTGCTTTTACTCACGCCTACCCACGATAAATTATCTGCAACCGTCAATCATAATCAATGAATACATCAATACATATTATGAATAAGTTTCCCGCCGTGCTGCGTTTGTGTTTATTCGAAATAATCTCGGAAACTACTGTGCTGTGCTGTGTGTTTCATACAGCACGGCACAAATACAAAGAGAGGTTGTCCAGGAAGAACCAACAATTCTGTTGCCGAGGCGTGCGCTGCCTATAGTTAAAGTTGCATTTAAATAAAATATGGTGAAATAGTTTCTGCTGAAAAAGCCTGCGCTAGCTATATCTATCTTTTAAGATATACTCAATAACAATTTTTATGATATTTAGCACAAATTTTGTCTACAGGTATTTGCGACGGTCTTGATACCAACATAGTATTCCATAATTAATGTCTAAATAAATATGTCAGCCGTTTGTATTTTTTTTAATGCACGAAGGTCTGCCTGATGGTGAGCAGTTACCGTAGCCTATTATTATTTGCAACACCGGGGATGTCGTTAGTGCATTGCCGATTCTCTATAAACGTCTGCACGTCTTTCTTGAAGATATCCAAGTGAGATATCCAAGAGTCCAGTGGTAATATACATACCAGTTCATAACAAAAAGAAACATAACAGTTCATGTATTTACAAGAATGTTCAAATCTTTCAATAAACAATTCAGTGATATTCCAACGCATTAGCAACCATTATTGGGAAAGGTTACACACGTCTTTCGAAATATAATTTTTAGGACGTACGGATTTCCCCATGATGTTTTCCTTCACCGTTGTGCAAGTGATAAATATAAACATGTACGTAAATCCAAAAACATGAATTTGGTGGTACATTCCAGGATTCGAATCGGGGACCAGTTGGTCTTCTTTATCCACTGAGCTAACACTACTCCTATGTATAGGTTAGGTGTATAGGTTTATAATCCACTAGCTGCCCGCTCCAACTTCACAGGATCACCCGCTGGGCTAATCCCATGATTCCCTGAAAAATTGAATAAAATCGGTTCAGCCTTTTTCGAGCCCATAGAGAACAAACATTGATTTTTATTGTATTCCACTACGTACAGATTAGGTTAGCTTTGTCTCTGATGTTAGTGAGACATGCACTCCATCTTCTTCCATCGCGTGTTCTTATTTATCACGAAAATCGGAAAATCGGAATCATTTCTAGAGAACTAGATAATAAGATAATATATCTAGATGTGTGTTTAGAACAAAGCTCTTGTCAAGGAATTTGTTTCCATTATCGTAGACAAACTAGAAATAATAGATGTCAATATGAAATAACAGAAAGTCAAGGTGACTCAAGTTAGCAGTTGCAAGGTGGATGCAATCTATTATGTTCCGCAAGGGAATGTATTAAGAACCACACTATATATACGATTTTTGCAACTTGAATCTAACTATAGTTTTTACTGATAATGATTGAGCTTTAACAAGATGGCTGAGATTGGTGAGTGGTTTTTAAATCAATTAGACATGTAACTTCCAAATACTTATTGAACCGAAATTTATGTTGCATTAGCTAAATCATTATTGATCTATTATTCCACAGAGAGACCTTTCCTGATCCTGGTTCACAAAAGACAAAGAAGACCTTTTTGTCTTTTCTGAACCTGTAAGCCAAGTTCTATATCAAAAGTACTTTCGCCTTCCTCGCACGCCGTCATATGCGTAAACTAACATGCATTGTAGAGAGATCTGACATATCGTGACATCTTGCCCCCAGAGTTGGGCGATTACTATCTGAGCAAGCTGGGGTGACTTTTTCTGAGACCGCTGCTGGTTGCCGTTTCAGTACTGTTCAATCAGAATCAGGGGTTTTTTTACCACACCAGAATAGTATATGTGCTATAAGATTGTTGAGTGGCAGTTTTTACTCTGATTAGTTTTAGTACTGTTTATGGCGTTCTAAGTCGAGGTCACTTCGGTGTGATAGAAATTAATTAAAATGCCAATCAGAATATAAATACTGTTTAATTAATATAAAACTGAATTATTGTATTAAATTAAGATATGTAATAAAAATTAAGACTAAAATCAACAATAATGAACGTGGTTCATAGCATGATGAACACTGAGTGCGGGTGCGTAGGTCCTGCGCGTTCCGTACAGCCGCTGTGAGTCGCGACGACTTTCATTTGTTCAATATTAGTGACGTGCCTGAAAAGGGCTGTACGTTTTGTTTTCGTACAACCCTTTTCAGGGCTACTTGAACACTTCTTATACAGCACTTTTTAGTTTTACTTAATCATGTTTATGTACACGTTTGTATATATATACTGGAAACGAAGGTAAATTCCGCATATTCTTTTGTTTTGAAGTCAGAAACTTGCGAAGAGTGCCGAAATTTACAGCATACCTATGCAACTATTTTGAAATCGTGTGATTTCAAAATAGTCTGTAGTAGTTCTGGCCAGTGATAGAAAATTCAACTTCATACATTGCAATGACGATGGTGGTGTATAAGGCAGTGGCTTGATAAGGTTTTTTTGACAGATTACAGCATGGGTTTTTTTAATTGTTGCAAGTGTAGGCCGAGATGAGTTCATCGGATAATAAAAATCATTAATAAAAGTACAAACTCATAATTATCTATCTATATCTTTACTCCAGGTTACTTGCGGGGTAGGCAAATTGAACCGAGCGCCTTTAGATGCGGCCACACTCTCTTCTTTAACATTCATTCATAGCTCTTTAATATTATTTATATATTTAAGAGAGACAGGGCGCATCAAAGCAGCCCGTCTGGGGAAGAACCTCCACCTCACAGAAAACTGCAGCCAAATAACAACTCCCTAGAGGGTTGGTGTATTCCTGCGTGTGAGTGAGGTCACCAGTAAGCTCTCAAGGAGTTGCTGTGTAAGCAGCAGAGGAGGCATCGCGCGAGTGCTACTTAATATATCGCGAGCGTTAATAGGCTACGGTACCCGCTTTTCATCAGGTGGGTCGTATGCTTGTATGCCTCCCGACGTATTATAAAAAAAATATATAATCCCGAAAATTCATAATACCTACAATTAAAATACCGATGTTAAAAACATCGAAAATCAAAATATCGAAAATACAAAATACCGATATCCGATATACCGAAGCTCGAAATGTCTATTTTCAAATGGCCGAAAGTTCAAAATTCCAAAAATTAGAATATCGAAACTTAGTTTAGAGGATTTATCTATGTCGTATATTACATACCTATCCCTATAATGTTCTTTTGCCATAACATTGAAACATGATCAAACGCATGTCGAGCCTCGCTCGTTTCGCTTTTGATGGTTACATGTCTAACCTAACCTAACCCAGCAATGGCGGACTGTTTGTAATACGTAAGTACTACAGTATTTACACTATCAATTTTTTAATAGAGAAATGATGGCTATATGGTCTGTCGTATATTACAATACCATATAAATCTTCGGGATTTTAAACGTTTGGTATTTTGAACTTCGGCATTATAATACGTACCCATCTTTTCATGTATACTCGCCGGTTTCTAAGGTCTTCTGAAATCATCTTCTGATAAAACACGGCCAATTTGGTCGTGGTAGGTAAGAGGAAAACCTCTGCTCCTACACCCTTCCACTTTCGCATTGTATATCCGTTTCGTCATTCTTTCGTCTTGCATTCATTCTACATGCAAGAACCAACGGAGAATGACTTTTATTATATTAATATGTACACTCTTTTTCAGACTACCTTTCTTTCTTACTTCATCGTTGCAAACGCAGTCAGGATAAAGTATAATATCCTGACTGCGTTTGCAACGATGAACCCCGTACCGTACCCATAACCCATAATGCCGTGTTGATATGGTCATTTATACAATTTGTAAAAACTATATATCATAGTCTATATGAGCCCATATAAAATAAGCAGATTATATTATTATTTTTAAAAAGTATCTTTAAACATATGTTACATGTATTTTCGAAATCAGCTCTCAAAACTCTTAAGATTTTTTTTCTCTAGTCTGCACAATAAGTACTCGTAGTATCGTTTTTATTATGACGTCACCTAGTCTGTGTTACCCGAGAGAAACGTTTAGGAGCTTAAAAATTATAGTGAACATTTATAAACGTACATAAAACCTGAAAACATTAGGTGTACTCCTTTTTTGGCATAGTCATGTAAAACATTTGAAATGAGATTGGACTTCAAGAAACGCGATACAATATATTTTTGGTAAGTAACATTTTCTGTGCGTTTTCCCACCGTCATGTTTAAACGAAATTGCTGTAGCTCTTGCATGTGAGCGTAAACTTTTAAATACTCTAGGTGTGGCAACTTTGAAACTATGCATAGACATTAATTTAAACTTCAAAACTAACCGAAAACCGATTTACTGTTGAAGATACATACAAGATCATGTTGGAATAGAATGGAACTTTTCTTATATAAGAGTAGGGTCTAACGGTTTCTTAACTTCCGTACAAATATACGGGAGACATCTTAAAGGTATTATCAATGCCATTTATTTTATCTAACACATAAATAACTAGAGGTAAGATAATGTACGTGAAAAATTACTTTCTGAATATTGTGACCGTATACGAATAAGAGATAGACTTCGAGTGTATTTATTTGGTTACGCATTTACTAGTATACATATAAACTAGCGACCTCTAAACCACTAACTGAAGTCAATTGAATATTTGCATAACAACAATTTGATAAATTTTACGATTTTGATTGCAACAAGGATATGAATACACTGAAATAACCCTTCGAAATGTTTTTTTTTTGCAAAATAACTCAATGCAGTATTTCATGTCGTTATTAAAACATGTCATAGTCAATCTGAACGTCACTCTTTATTATGTACTTAACCTGTGTGATGGAAAAATAAATATAAATTCTATTCTATAATATGCATGAAACATTATTAGGACAGATATTAAAAGAGGAGGTAGAGACAGGAAGATATCTCTAAGTATTTTTTTTCAACGATTATTAGTTTGCGAGATAATGCTGTTTGAATGTGGCATTTCATCACGTGACTTAAAACGCTTCATATTAAGAGACTGCGATAAATGACGTCACAAGTTATGATAACTATGAAGAAATGTATGAATTTCATCTAAATATTAGCTGTATTTCCGCAATTCAAGCATTCACATTAATGCTGTCATAGTAAAACATATTCAAAATATGACAATGATTAAAATTACGGAGTTTTTTTTTTGTTATATGGATTTATTATGCGAGAAGCATTTACGCTTTTGTTGTTCGTTAATTAAAAACAGTAGAAGATGTGTCCGGGGAAGTCGCGATGCAACGGCGGCGCGGCGGCATGTGGTCCGCGGAGAGGGCGCAAATCGAATTAAGCAAGGGTAAGTGGATGTAGCGTACGCACGCCGCCCATAACCGACGCATTATCAGATTAGACTCCGGTCGCTGCGACTCGCGACCGTCTTTTCACCGAACAATACGTGCAACTATTTCCCTAATTATTCGTGATTTGGTCAAGGTCGACATAAAATTTTATAATAATTAGTTTATTACCTAGTAAAAGTTTCTTAATCGAAATAATTATTGAAGGATATACACACATCAAAAGTGTCTAGGGATCAACATATATTTTTGCAATAACTTTTCTCCTGATTGATATTAATAAAAATTTTCTTTAAGGATTCATCAAATAAAGTGTTTTCGTTTGTCTACAGTAACGATAAACCAAGTCACCTTTGCATTAATAAAGAAATTTGCCATTTTCATAATAAAGGGATTTTTGACATTTGAACCACTAACATTAAAGTTCGAAAAAAAGACTGAAATAACAGTTTTCTTTAAAATTTTATTGGGTAACTTAAACAATTAATAATCCGTGCTTCTACCGCGAACACTAACAACACAAGAACATCGGTTTGGCATACTCAAAATGAGTTCATCCAAATCACGCTGTGGAATGGCCGCCCATGTTCGTTGCAACAACAAAAAAAGGTCTTCTTGCGACTGTATACCCTCCATATTCGGCAGAGCTCTTCTCTGTAGCATATCCCATGCATGCTCAATCGGGTTCAAGTCTGGCGACTGAGCAGGCCAGGGCATGACATTGATGTTAGCTGCGGCGAGAGTCTGTCT
Source organism: Pyralis farinalis (assembly GCA_947507595.1). Taxonomy (NCBI): domain Eukaryota; kingdom Metazoa; phylum Arthropoda; class Insecta; order Lepidoptera; family Pyralidae; genus Pyralis; species Pyralis farinalis. Next base: position 21,371,672 of record OX382264.1, on the reverse strand, counting down.
TACAACTCTTGCGGTGTGCGGTCGTGCATTATCATGCATTAACTGAAATAAGGGACCGATTTGCACTTGTAGAGGAACGATGACGTCTGATACAATCGTCTCAGCATAAATTTGAGCGTTGAGGTTGCCTCTGATCCAAATCAACTCAGTTCTTCCGCCGATCCAAATACCCGCCCATACCATGATGGTTCCACCACTATAAGGATGGACTTCCTGGCAGGATTTTAATCGCTGTTGGCGTCCAGGGGTTCTCCAGTATCGTATACGTCTTGTATCCGGTCTCATACCAAAACGAAACTCATCAGAAAAGCACACGAAACGCCATTGTTCTTCTGCCCAATTTCTGTGTTCAAGAGCCCATTGATATCGAATCCTACGATTGTGCATTGCTATAGGTGGTACCCTTAGCGGTCTTCGGGAATGAAGGTTCACTTCATGCAAGCGGTTTCTGACTGTTTGGTCGCTAATTAAGTTCCCTGAAGAGTGATGAAGCGTCACGGCTAACATCATGGCGGTTATTGTTGGAGCTCTTCGAGTTGTGATTTGAATGTATCGGTCTTGTCTCCGTGTGGTGCAGCGATACCGTCCTCCATGGCGCTCAGCCACAGTACCAGTGCTTCGGTAACGTGTCCAAAGTCGACTGATAACACTCTGACTTGTATTCAGAGCTAAAGCCACAGTACGTTGCCGGGAACCAGCTTCTATCATTCCCACGGCTCTGAGCATTTCTTCCCTGCTTAAATGACGTCGCCGCTCCATAATAACGTTGGTTTTAATCAGTAGTAGGGAAACAGTAGCACTAATAATGTTTTCAGTCTTTTTTCGAACTTTAATGTTAGTGGTTCAAATGTCAAAAATCCCTTTATTATGAAAATGGCAAATTTCTTTATTAATGCAAAGGTGACTTGGTTTATTGTTACTGTAGACAAACGAAAACACTTTATTTGATGAATCCTTAAAGAAAATTTTAATTAATATCAATCAGGAGAAAAGTTATTGCAAAAATATATGTTGATCCCTAGACACTTTTGATGTGTGTATATAGGATATAGATGTTGAATGATATCATATGTATACTTAGCAGCAATTTGAAGGTGTCTAAAAATGATTGCCGAAAAAACATTGTGCATAAGACCATGTACCCGCTTATATCACATACAGGTTCTTTGGTTCCATAATAAAAAACGTAAACCATAACTATTCCTACATATAAAATATTTAAACCATAATTACCAGAGGATACAGCACTAGAAAAAATAGTTGTTAAGAATAACTTTATACAATTATATACATAAACTTTATAACAATAATTTTATTAGTTAAAAACAATTAATTTGAAATTGGGTCCGGTACCTGATAAGTTTTCATTGAAGGTCTCTTAAAGGCTTAAATAAGTGTAACAAAGTGCTTGTTTCATACACATCAATCTCGCAGTATTATTGAAAAGCTTTTTACAGAAACATATGTCGAATAATAAAAAAAAAGTCCATTATACAATTTTATCAGATTAGGCGATTATCATTATAACTTATTATTATAACTGGACCTAGTATTTCTGTACCTACCTTTGGATAAAACACATAGTTTGATTGTGATAACAGACTAATATAAGTATACTCGTGTAACGATCATAGATTCGTTGCATGAACAAGTATGTTCTATGAATTTTTTATTAACAAGTTTATATATTTATGAAGTTTTATTTATATATTTATGAACAAGCATTCTGTAAATAAAATGGTTTTCCGGTCCCGGGAATCGAACGTCTTCTTAGAAATGAGCATGCTTTGGAACTCAAATAACAGTTTGTACTCGTATAATATGATGTCAACATTGGTGTCAGACAGGGATGCGGACTATCGGCTCGGCTGTTCATCCTGTATCTGGACAGTTGTCTTCAGAGAATAAGAAATATGAATGTGGGAATGCGAATGGGTGACTCAGTGGTCAACTGCCTGCTTTATGCAGACGATGCGGCATTAATAGCAGAATCACCATCCGAACTGCAAACACTAGTTACAACAATGAAAGATGATTGTATGAAGAAAGGCTTATAATTGAAAGCGAAAATGCGAAAACCAAAGTCAAAGTCAAAGTCAAAATCTTTTTATTCCGTAAAAATGGCTACATTTGTTTGGAATCGTCACAATTTTTTTCCCTACCGTGCAGTTCATGACTAGGTGAGCACTGATAAAAATACTGCCAAAAAACTCAGGCATCCCTCTTTTGGTATCCAAACAAATTTACATAATTTATTAATTACATTATAATTGGATCGACTCAATCCCAGGCATTTTTATCATTAATATAGTCAGATACTTTATAATATGCCCTGCTACACAATTTGGCTTTAATAGTAGTTTTAAACTTGTTTATTGACAATTCTCTTATATTGCTGGGAAGTTTGTTATAGAACCGTATACATTGCCCCATAAAAGAATTACTTATTTTGTGGAGACGGCTTGCATGTAACACAAGATTATGCTTATATCTAGTATTTATGTTATGAGTATCACTCTTTTTACAAAATGAGTCTATGTTTTTATGGACATACAAAAGATTTTCATAGATATATTGCGATGCGACTGTTAGAATATTCATTTCTTTGAATTTTTCTCTAAGGCTCTCACGGGGACCAAGTTTGTAGATAGCTCTTATGGCTCTCTTTTGCAATAAAAAGATGGTGTTAATGTCCGCGGAGTTACCCCAAAGAAGAATTCCGTATGACATAATACTATGAAAGTAGCTGAAATAAACTATTCTAGCCGTATCAACATCAGTGAGCCGTCTAATAGTTTTCACTGCATAGGCTGCAGAACTTAGTTTTCCTGATAATTTTTCAATTTGTGGGCCCCATTGTAGTTTGGAGTCAATTGTTATACCCAAGAACACAGTTGTCTCCACACGGGCTAAATTAGTTCCATTAACATGTACATTGGTAGTCACCTGTCTTACATTAGGTGTTGAGAACTTAATTACTTTAGTCTTTTTATCATTTATGCGAGAAGCATTCATGGGGTCATGTGCCAGAAGCGTGCTCGTTCGCGACCCCTGCCAATCAGTCGATTGCAATTCTGGACCGAGAGCGCACCGACGTGCGGATTAGGGCGTCCCCCGTAGGCGACGCGCACCGATCCGCCCCCGTCGGTGCGAATATAGCTGCATGTGGCGGTGGGGGCCGCCACCCACCACGCAGCGCCATTTCCGGCGGGACGAGGGGAGCCGAGTGCCGCATAGGCACGTGGAATGTGAGAGGTGGATTGAATGATAAGACGAATGAACTGATAGACGTAATGAATGATAGACGTTTGGATGCGTTATGTGTGACAGAGACTAAGCGCAAGGGGAGCGACACCGATGATCTGCCCGGTGGTATGGTGGCCCTATGGTCTGGGGTAGACCGGGACGATCATGCCAGTGCTGGTGTAGGTGTCGTACTCTCCTCTCGCTTAGCCACTGGTGTAAGAGATTACTGTTTGGTAGGGCCTAGACTTCTCTGGGTTCGTATTAAACTGGGCATCACGCGAGTATTTTTGGTTGCAGCATACGCTCCCGTAAGCTCAGCGTATGCTCAAGAACTGGAGAAGTTTTGGGAATCTGTGAGGGATGTTCTGGACTTAGCTGAAGGGAATGAAAGAGTGATTATGTGTGGAGATTTGAATGGATGGGTTGGGACCAAGCGATACAGCTATGAAGCTGTTCTTGGTCCGTATGGAGATAAGAGAGTGAACGAAGCAGGTAAGTCAATACTAGATTTATGTATGGAACGAGGCCTCCTCGTGTCGAATACTTTATTTCATCATAAGGATATTCACACGTATACATGGAGAAGGAATGACCAAAAAAGTGTGATTGATTTGATTTTAATAGATAGACGTCTCCGAAATGTTCTAATGGATACAAGAGCCTTTAGAGGCCCCACTCTTGAGACGGACCACTACCTGGTGGTAAGCCGGTTTGTGGGCCTTTTTAGGAAGTGGAGGCACTGGCGAGTGCGTATCCCTTTCGGAGATCATGAAAGGATAATGAGCGAAAAATTGCAAGATGAAAGTGTAAGGAGAATGTATGTGCATCTGGTAAGTGAGAGACTTGCAAATGCAAGCCTCTCCGACTTAGATGTGGATGATTGTTGGAAAGTTTTGAAAGAAAGTATGGTGGATAGTGCAAAAGAAGCTTGTGGATGCGCAAAGAGACGTAAAACAGCGAAAGGAGATGCCTGGTGGGATGCGGAGGTTGAATCCTCCGTAGCAAGAAAGAGGAAAGCGTGGCTGGATTACGTATCATCTTTGCCTTTAAATGAAAATATGAGAGAAAAGAAGAAAGAAATGTACCGTCTATGCAAGAATGAAACCAAGGCTTTAGTGAAAGGGAAGCGTGAAAGACAAATTATGAATGAGGAAGAGAGGCTGACGAAACACTTCGAGGCAAATACCAAACTCTTTTGGAGAGAGGTAAAGAAGTCTCGGAGTGGTTCGTCGGCATCCAGAACGGATAAGATAAAGTCTAAAGCTGGTGTCATTCTTGCGAACACTCAGGAAGTGTTAGAACGGTGGAGTGAATATTTTGAGGAAATGTATGAGTATGCCTCGGACGCTGGCAATGAGAGTGAGTCGGATGCTTACTCCACGTTAACGGCGTCCGACGAAGGCATAACTATGGATGAGATCGAATGGTCGATACGAAGCTTGAAAAATGGAAAATCAGCGGGAATTGATCTGATCACAGCTGAGATGATCAAATTAGGTGGCACTTACGTCCGGGACGCCTTCTGGTACCTATGCAACCTATGCTGGAGAACTGGAAGGGTCCCAATGGACTGGAGACGCGCAGTCATCGTGCCCTTGTATAAAGGCAAGGGGTCACGCATGGACTGCGCCAACTATAGGGCCATCAGTTTGATCAGCTTAGCAGCAAAAGTATATGGAAAGGTGATTGAAAGGAGAATGAGGGTGAAATCCGATGAAATGCTGTGGGACGCACAAGGAGGTTTCCGAAATGGAAGGGGATGTACGGATCAAGTTTTCTCGCTCCGCAATATCGTAGAGAAGCATCTGGCCATAGACCGGAAGGTTTTCTGCGGTTTTGTGGATCTTGAGAAAGCCTTTGATAGGGTTGTGCGAAAGGAACTGTGGGACATATTGCCGAGATATGGGATTGACGGTTCACTGCTCCGTGCTGTGCAGTCCACTTACAAGGATTGCTCAGCATGTGTGCGGATAGACGGTGGCATGTCACCCTGGTTTGATGTCAAAATTGGTGTCAAACAGGGTTGCATGCTATCTGCTAGGCTGTTTATCCTGTATCTCGATAGTTGTCTGCAGAGAATAAGGTCAACGAATGTGGGATTGCACATGGGTGACCAAGTGGTGAACTGTCTGCTGTATGCAGACGATGCCGTGCTATTAGCAGATACACCATCTAAACTGCAAACACTGGTCACAACAATGAAAGACGAATGTATGGAGAAAGGCTTACTACTGAATGCGAAGAAAACAAAGATAATGGTATTTGAAAGAGAAGAATCCAGAACTAATGTAAGGATTACGATTGACGATGAAGTGTTGGAACAAGTGGATGAGTTTGTATATCTTGGATGCGCTTTCAGCAGGGATGGAAGGTACACCGCAGATGTGGAAAGACGAGTGAGTGCTGGGAATAGTGTGAATGGAGCGTTGGGAAAACTTCTTGGCAGTAAAAACCTGAGCCAGAAGGCACAAATCGCTATACACAATGCAGTGTTGGTCCCAACGCTAACTTATGGAAGCGAGAGCTGGGTATGGCAGAAAGAGCATGAAAGTAGAATAAACGCGGTTGAAATGCGAGCGCTGCGCAAAATTTGTGACGTAAGGCTTGTAGACCGTATTCGCAATGATGATGTTAGAAATAGAGTTGGTCTGAAAGAGAGCGTCGGTGTTAAAATAAGAAGAGGCATGCTCCGATGGTTCGGGCATGTAGAAAGAATGCAAGATGAAAGAATGACGAAGCAGATATACAATGCAAAAGTGGAAGGATGTAGGAGCTGGGGAAGGCCAAGACTTACCTACCATGACCAAATTGGTCGTGTTCTATCTGAAGGTGATGTCAGGAGCCCTAGAAACCGGCGAGCGTGCATGAGAAGAGCAATGAATGTTAAAGAGGCGAGTGAGATATGTAAGGATCGAGTCACGTGGCGCTCGGTTCTCTCTGCCTACCCCGCAAGGGATTTAGCGTGAAGTTATAGATAGATCATTTAAAAGCAGATTATTAACATTAAACCAATGCATAACTTTAGAGAGAGCATCGTTAACTTCGTCATAATTACCTAACTGTCTATTAATTTTGAATGTCAAAGAGGTATCATCCGCAAACAATACAATCTCATGTTTATCCTTTACATAATAAGGTAAGTCATTTATATATACTAAAAATAAGAATGGACCTAGAATTGACCCCTGTGGGACTCCCATGACTACAGGGGTCCCCGAAGATCTTTTACCATTAACATCGACCTTCTGTATCCTATTGCCCAGATAAGAAGACAGAAGTTCGAGAGCCTTGTTCCTGATACCGTAGTGGTGTAATACCAAGATAATGGTATTTGAAAGAGAGACAACCAGAACGAACACTAGGATTATGGTTGATGATGTAGTGTTGGAGCAAGTGAATGAGATTGTATATCTTGGAAGTGCTTTTAACAGCAATGGCAGGTACACCGCTGATGTGGAGAGACGAGTGAGTGCCGGGAATAGGGTGAATGGAGCGTTGGGTAAACTTCTAGGCAGCCGAAATCTAAGCCAGAAGGCACATCTCACTGTACATAACGCGGTGCTAATTCCAACGCTAACTTATGGAAGTGAGAGCTGGGTATGGCAGAGAGATCATGAAAGTAGAATAAATGCGGTCGAGATGAGAGCATTGCGCAAAATTTGTGGCATAACGCTTGCTGACCGCGTTCGTAATGAAGACGTGAGAGAAAGAGTTGGTCTAAAAGAGAGTGTCGGTGTTAAGATAAGAAAGGGCATGCTCCGTTGGTTCGGACATGTAGCAAGACTGCGGGACAAAAGAATGACGAAACAGATATACAATGCAAAAGTGGAAGGATGTAGGAGCCGAGGAAGGCCGAGACTAACCTACTATGACCAAATTTGTCGTGTTTTATCAGAAGGAGATATCAGAAGCCCCAGGAACCGGCGAGCGTGCATGAAAAGAGCTATGAATGTCACAGAAGCGAGTGAAGTATGCAAGGACCGCGTCTTATAGCGCTCGGTTCTCTCTGCCTACCCCGCAAGGGACTTGGCGTGAAGATATACATACATATATTATGAAGAAATCGCAATGCCAAATATTATTTAAAATTTATATTCATTTAAATACATTAAGTTTAAATATACTTATGTCCTAAGCACAGAAGTCCTCAAATAAATAAGTCACAAAAAAAGCTGTAGCGAACGGGAATGAAAAACTACGTGCCAGTTGTTGTTGTTTGATTACAGGTCGCTAAGTGATCACATATTTTATCGCGGTGAGTTTGTTTTTCATCCTGGGAGACGACGAACAAATAGTAAATTCGTATTGTTTACATTAGGAGGTGAGTTTCGTGAACTCTACTAGAATGTTTGTGCAACAAGGCGGGAGAAAACATAACAAATAAAATACACCAAGATACTTAATATTAGTCAATTTGGTTTTAATGTACAAATGTAGGGACAGTAATCAAACTAAAAGATGTGCACGGGTGTACCTATAATTATTTACCTACGTGTCTGCTACAAAAATGTAAGATTATTATATTATAGCAGGGGTAGATTAAAGAGCGATCAGAAGATGAAGAAGAGACTTTGATAATATGAGATTGAATCTCATCAAGTCTTTAGTCCAACAGTCGGCTACCAAGGCTACCCTGACGCCATTATGGCGGTTCAATGTATTAAATTTCAATTAATTAAGTAATTGTCCCTGGAATCATGTGTGTGTATAAATGTATGTACAATATTTTCCGCTCAATTTTCTCCTAAAATATTAAAACATCTTATCGTAACTTAACTAAATATATATGACTTATTACATCCTTTAAAATGGAAGTCTTTTAAAATTCTGATCGATGTGATTTCGTTACGAAAATAATTGGTTATATGGTAATAGGATTCCAATGCTCTAATAAATCTATAGATATCCGCATGATGTAAGCAAGGGCAGAGGTTCTTATTACTGCCCATTCCTCGTTTACTCTTAATACTTATTTATGTATTTTATGTAAAACGTATTTTTGTTATTTTTTTAGTGTTCAACGACAAACAAGCACTAGTATCGTTCAGAAGCTCAATATAAAAAATCGTAAATTGTAATTGCAAAATGTACAATGTTGTGTAATTACTATAAATAATAAATAAGGTCGCGATTTGCGCTCGCCGCGCCCGTGCCGCGCCGTTCCCGCGGGACGCCGCGACGCGCGTCGCCTGGTGCAATATTGAGAATATTTTACGTGCAATTTTCTCATGAACGCTCCCTCCCCGGCTGCAGTCACCACCCGCTGTGCTCCCATCCCGATATGTATGAAATGGATCCTAGTTAGAACATAATCAAAATTAATATTTTGTACATATTTTATGTTAGAGATTGTATAATAAGGTTGGGGAACTATCTTACAGAAGACAGAAACCAGATAATAAGTCACCGGAGGATTGTTGCGTTCTTGCGATTAGGTTAGGTTGCCATTGAGTTGCTAGCAGCGGGGACGCTACATTAGCCGGGACGTATGCTTTCATATGTCAGCCGTCGTAGTGTAAAAAATGGAACTATATAATGAAATTGCACAGTCAAGTTAACCATCAGAATTAATGATTCGTGCTTTTTTCCTTCTCTTTGAGTCATTTCCTCGCTATTCTAAACTCTTTTCATTCATTGTCCTCTCTTTCACTAGGGTATTCAGTGTCTTTTGAGGTGCAGATTCGATCGGTCTAGCGAACGGATCTATGTTCTTTTAAGATACGTCCTTCCATTTTTCCCGTTGTAGTTTGTCTTTCCAGAATGTCAGGGTGACAATACGCTTCACGATGTAACCAAAGTGTTCCATATTTCTATTATAGGGTACGACCAAGGTATATGAGATTAGAGTCTTGTGATAAAAACTGCCTGCGAAGTTGATGATTGTATTGCTAGTTTTTTATTATTCTAATTTTGGTTCATTTGGCTTATCTTAGCCATTATAACAGCCTTTGGTGGTATAACATAGTGTTTTTCAGAAAAACCTTGTTGTTTTGAAATAACGAGTTGCTTATTTAAAAGTTTAATTTTCAAAAATATTTACCCGTAACTAACATTTATAACTATTCTAGTTCAATGACGGTCATTGCATGCTGCTAACTGTATAACATAGATGAATTGATCGCCTAGTGGGGATCAAACTAAGCAGAGAGATAAGTATAAGGTTATTGAAATAGAATGATTAGCAATTTCTTGATAATATATACTCAACTTTATCTATAACTTCCTCTCGTAAGAGGATAATCTTTAGTGTTGTTAATGCTTAATTATCTTATTACGTACCTACCTACTTACCTACTATCGGCCTACCAGTCACCGTTCACTAAAGCAATCGTTTTATAAATACTAGTTTTCATTCAAACGGTCAAAATTCAATCTTAACCATTACTGAAATTTCGAGAAAAACCTATATGAATTTGGATGTTGTCATTTTTATTTATCTATTTTATAAAAAAAAAATGTTATTATAAAAAAAAACATCAGATCATCACAAACAGCTTCATCGTTGTGTATTTACATATAAATAGTATTTCACTAAGTTTCTTTGGAGGTATTTTAATGTACTAATTTTTCTTTAAATTTTCAGTGGTCGGTTTATGAGTTTTCTTTTAAATAGTAGGTACTTAGATAGTGAGGGATTCCTTCCTCAGGGGTTAAGTTATTTCTAGACCAAATAAATTTAGTAGTTTACTCGTATTAATGAAAAGGTAACTTACTATATAAAGTTACATTTATATTTATGTATAGATGTGTGAGAATTAGTACATCTATAAAAGTTATTTAGTTATTAAAGTCCTAAATATAAATGTAAACTATTATCTACACATAATATTATTGTGTGAATTTAATTAAATAATTCCATAGATAGTTTTAACAAGTTTCAAAAATATAAATATGCTAGAGGTTATGAAAAAGTAATCCGAGGGCTGAATATGAATACATACCTAGAGCCATTCATTAAGTGGGTACCTGGATCGTTAATTACGACTTTTTTATTTTCCTCAATGACAAAGGAACTGTCGGCGAAAAGAAAAGTAGACAAGTGTCGTGACACGCACCCCGGCCGAGGAGTGCGGAGCGGGGTGCTTGGCCGACCAATGAGGGGCGCAGGGCGAGCCAGCGGGCGCGGCCATTGGTCTGTGTCGGGGGTGCGCGCCCCGCCCCGTCCTCGAACCTGGCCCTTATTGAATTAGGCATATCATTCGATTTCGAGTGGGGCGAGCGCGCGGTCCTCCGCGCCACCAAAAACTATCGCTCGGATCCGATACCATCTGTAATCGGCATAATTCGATATACCCGCGGCTCATCCAATTATGCGGCTGTGAGCTTTCGCGCGGCGACTCCTGACACAAGACGCACGCGCCCCGCGCGGCGCGCCGCCCGTGTGGCTCCTCGGCTTATTTTACAAAATACCCACCGTTTCTTGGAGCACATGTTAGGGAGTCAGCTGGTTAGATAGCCGAGGCACGCTACCAGCCATGGAGTACGGGTATCTGAGTGGGGCTGGCGGTGGATTTGAAGGCGGTTGCTTGGGCTCCGGCGGCGGCGAGCTGTCGTGGGGCGAGCTGGCGTCCTGCGGGCAGATGTCACAGGCTGCATACCGCTACCAGGGTATGCGATACCAGCCGCCGCCACCCCAGTGTGCAAGACCACAGGATGCAACCATGAGAAATCACCACATCTTTCCACCAGCAATGAATTTGCAACGTAAGTTTGTAAAGTTAATTATAAGTCAATGAGGTCCAAGGAATCTCTTGAAGAGGTGTTTTGTTGGTAGCAGACGAAGGAAGAAGAGTGTATTAGAAATCCACTACTGCTTTATATCAGGCAAACCTATTATGCTTAATTATTATTCTTTCACAGACATCTGACGTATATATGAAAAAGTTATATCACGTAAACATGACCTACATAAGTGAAACTTATAGTTTAAACTAGTATATAGCAAAAAGTGTTTAAAACATTTAAATATTAGGTACGTATTAATACTCGTAGCAAGAAAGAAACTTAAATATCTAGGCGAAAACCTTTCGTAGCTCGGCGCTACGACCGTAGCCAGGCGTTCATCGTAGCGCGTCTGCTACGATGCGAGCAATGAAAGATCAATACGATCGCCTACTATTTCAAGAAGTTTTTAAATATGCTCATACTATTATTAAAAAAATAGAACAGCCAATTCCTTGCATGTTTATCTGTTATTATTAGTATTACAATCTAAACATGGATTTATTCGTTATGACGGTTAATATCATTGTTTTCTGTCATTCTCATTAAATAACAATCTAATAAGAAAACTTATTGTGATGTTTAAAAATTAGTTTCACGAACATACATCAGTTATAAAATCATGACATCCATGTTAGCAGCGCGGCGGCGGCGGCAGCAGCGCGCGGTTTCGCTTTAGGTAGATTGTGAAAATTATAATGTATATGAAACACATATGGGTGTAGGTACTAGTACAAATAGAATTTCAAATGGTATGCAATGATTAAACAAGGCTAAGTAATATCAATAAAATAATACGTAACTAATATATAGTATAAAGGGCAAGTGTGAAGAGAATCTTATGCCATCTATTTTCCATTTATCTCTTCGCATTATTATAATTCTTCGGAACAGAGATAGAACAGAATAGAAACAGAAATAGAACAGTAGATTAATTGCTCTTGCTTTTTTTTAATAGAATTAATAATGCTGGCTATAGGTCGTTACTAATGATCAGCCGCGACTGATTTGAAAATTATTGTACCTACGTGTCTTTGTTTAATAATGATAATAAAATTAATAATAATTTGCAACCTTTGTAGTTATTTCCCTGCAAAATTTATTGATAGTTATATTAACAGGGCAATTAAATATTTCACTGAATAAAAAGTATGTTTTAATGGCGGGCCGTCGCATTTATGAGTTATAACTTATTGTTTACGATATATTTGTTATTGAACATTTATTATACTTAAATAGTGAATACTGAAAGCGCAGATTTATTTTCAAGTTTATGCGCTGTTACTGTACAAATATACACTGCTCATACAGGTTGCTGTAATAAAGGCCACATTCGATCTTAAACGTTTTTAGTACATTTACAATTACAATTTCACTGTCTTATTTATCTCCAATCCTTCTTATGGTTGCGAACTTTTTGTCACATTTTTTTAAATAACTGGTTTTTCAGTTAAAATAAGTAAATAATTCGTTTTTGTTGTGCACAAAATTTAGATAATATCTTTTTCAGGTACTCCTATTTATGTTTTTACCTGCGATCCCAAACTCTGTATCAAATATAGCCCGATGACAAAAAATAACTTTTGAGTTGCTAGTGCCTATCCGCTGTTTTAAATCTGCACCTGTCACGGCATTTATCATTTTAATCTCCTTAGTGGAAAAATCTCAAACCTCTAACAGGCCTATTTATAAATTGATAAAAACAAAACAGTTCTTTCTTCTTTGTTTTTCCTTTCTCTCACCTGTTTATCAACCGATTTTCTTTTTGATTTAGCTATTGACGAGCTTCAGTGTCATCATTGAAATATATTAAAAAAAAATAGATACAAACATATGTTTCCTCAATATTTCTATATTGATTGTAGTCGAATCTCAATCATTGGGGCAAACACCAGTGTTCATAAATTTACTCTTGATGTACTAATAGTAAGTTAATGTAAAGTATTACATTAACTTAGTATTGCAATAAATATATAAGTAATAAATCATTCAGCCAGGCGCTTCACGTTCAGTATGTTTACATTAGCTGTCATTTCTCTTTCATCAGTATCGAGCGATTTTGTACTATGCCCATTTCAACTATATTATTCTTATGCATTTTTCTCTTTTATCTCAACCTTACTTCTTTTTAGATTTCCTTTTATTTCCTGTCTTTCATCAGAGAAAAATCCTATTGGAATAGAAACTTCTTATTGGAATTAATTACACATAGTGAAACAAGGGCGCTTAAGTATGTGTAGGACTCGTAGACCTAGGTTTTTCACCATTCCTTGGACAGTAAAAGTTTGTTTGTGTAGAATTTTTGATGATTTCTATCAACCTGTGGTTGTTCGACATATTATTTTGTTTTTGTTCATCCATAAAGATAAATATTAAATATAAAATATTCATGTCCATAAAGGAAAATCCGTAGCATACAAACTTAACATAGCGACCGGCATTTTCAATGTATATTTCATATGTATACAAATATTTATCAACACTGAATTATATACTAAAGAATGACCTAATATTTTGGTGCAGGAGCAAACATAGTAAACTAGAGCACCTATGCTCGAGGTGTAATTGTCCACTTCTTCCCGAGTTAAACACTCTATTTTACATTTTAACTGTGAGAAAATAATAAGTTCTAGAACATTCTATCAACATTACTCACAGCTTTTTCTCACTTTGTCTGTTTTTTATATAGTTTAGTGGCGCTAAATACTAGCTCTTCAGAGCAGTGCATAATATGCCAATTTCTTAATTTGAGTTCCGACAATAGAGGCAAAAAAATAATGACACGGAATACATTCCATTGGTATATTTATGAAAGTAGCGGTTGAAGTAAATCCGAAATATACTAAATTTTATTGCTATTTTGGCCGAGTTCTTGTAGCATCTGAAACGACTTTTTGCACATATAATCACATATCCCACTCATATTATTTAGAATGCGAATACTTGCATTGTATAATTATATATAATAAATTTAATGATTTAGTGTATGTATAATCCACACACGGACGCACACACATACTTTCGTACACACACACACACACACCCTTCCACTCATGAACACACAAACACACAACTATTATTATTATTATTTTTTAGTTATAATTTTGAGAATCTAATCAGATTTCTTTAACCGGTTATATTATAACATAGTTTCGATAGACCTACTGTCAATGTGATTTTGTTATGAAGAGCGGTGTCCCCTAACACAAGTATATAATATACTTAAAAGGGGTCCCCAACAAATTGTTGTTATTTAATTTAAGACAGTTACTGAATAAAGTATTTATTATAATGTAAATCATTAAATTATTAATACTTAGTCAGAATGTTGAAAACATTGTAACATGACAAAATAATGGAATTATGTGTGTTTACGCATTTTATAAAAAATAGAATTACAAAGAATAATGATTATATATTTAAATTTTTTATATTTATATTGTTAAATTTTTAATTATATATATGGAAAGGAGACCTACTATATTTCTCTCTTTATAGTATACTACTCAGCATAGCGTTTAATTTCTAGGCCCGTGATTATACTTACGCGTAATTACAAGGTGTAGGTTACCCGCTTTAAAGATAATCGAAAATATCATTCTGTTTTTATTATAACATTTATTGAAATATTTGTTAATTGTAAATACAATTCACAAATATTTAAATAAATCAAAAATTGTAAATACAATTAACAAATATTTAAATAAATGTTATAATAAATTCAGATTTCTTGCCTTTTAAACTGAAGATACATGGACAGACGGAAAAACGCAGTTGCACCATTAGTCTTTTAACAGCATCGTCATTTCAGCCCGTATTCGTCCACTGCAGAACATAGGCATCCTCTCTAGAGAACCACTCGTCTAGATTCTATGCCATCTGCAACCATTGACTCACTGTAAATGAAATGAGGACGAAAAATCTTTAATTCGGTTGAGACATTGAGGGTGCTACAGTCTCTCCAGCGATGCCAAATTGACTAACGGTACATCCATGCGTTGAAGTGCTTATACAGTAAGGCAACCATGCGTATCCGTACAGGACCAGAGTACGAAGCCGATCCGAGTGCAAAATGGTGTAAGACACGACGTCATATCCCCAAAACTCTACACCGCAGCATTGGAAGATGTCTTCAAGCACTTGAGCTGGAAAGGATACTGTATAAACATCAAGGGCGAATACATCATTCACCTTTGATTTGCCGACGATATAGTTCTCATGGCAAAATCGCTGGAGGACCTTAGCGCTATTATGAATAACCTCAATGAGCTCAATAGTGTTTCAAATCGGGTAGGTCTCAATATGAACATGGACAAGACTAAGATCACATTGAATATTTATGTTACACCTATACCAGTAACGATTGAAACTACTAAGCTGGAAGTTGTTGACTAATATGCCTACCAGAGGTAAATTATTCAGTTAGGTAAGGCCAACTTCGACCGAGAGGTCAATAGACGAATCCAACTCTGCTGGGCAGCGTTCGGGAAACTTCGACACATCTTCTCGTCTAAAATACCTCAACACCCGAAGAGTAAAGACTTCGAACAGTGTGGGTTGCTAGTGTTGGCGTACGGAACTGCCGTGCTATGGAAAGAGCTATGCTCTGGGTTTCTCTGCACGATAGAATCAGAAATGAGGTTATACGTAGTAGAACTCAAGCAGAGCCCAAAGGATAAGCAAGCTGAAGTGGCAGTGGGCCGGCCGCATAGTTCATAGAACCGAAAATCGCTATGGAAGAAAGGTTCTTGAATGGCGCCCCTGTATTGATATACGCAGTATGGGACGACCCCCCACTACATGAAGCGACGAGCTTGTTGTGAGTTACTAGTGTTCATTTTATACCTTTTAATTAAAAACCTTAATAACTACTCTGACAACACGACACGTGTACAGTGTTACGTATCTATACACATATTGCTGCCTCATTACTGCTTATGCACTCTTTTTTGACATTGTTCTTCATCCTTGTCTTTCATCTAAAGTTTGATAGTACAGCTAAGTGCAGCTCAAGCTTTACACTTTGACTTTTGTACCGTTTTTATGCCGTTCATATTAAGAGTTACAATCGTACTTCGAGTGATAAGCATGATCTGCTCTTAGCTGTACGAGTATGTTTCTGTGTCGGTTAATAGATTTACTAAAGTCCTTCATTTAATTCCTCTACGTGTGAGTAGAAACAATATATACATGTATTTACAATATTTTATCTATGTAACTATATATTCAACCTAGATTCCATGCCAAGTAATGGAGTCTCCTCCGCAAAGGGAACTAATTGCCAAATAACTCGGTGCTTGCAGACCTCATTCGATTTTATAACATTGGTATGTTTTACTCAATCATTAGGTTTGTCACCAAGTAGGGTAGGTTCGATATAAATCATAGAACACACAAAATTAGTGAATATTAGCATATAATTATAATAGTTCTATTGAGTGAAAGTCATTGCGGAAAGAAAGTAGCTCGCTCGGAAGCATTGCTTGAAAGGATGATCGCAGATATTGAGAAAATAAAAAAAATATTTATTTGGCATCAGACACTCACATGCACTTACATTTTTTTAAACAAAATTTCATTACATTTCTTTACTTCTAATAGGTATCATTTTTTTAATCTAAAATAATACGAAAATGATAATTGGCGAAGAAGAATTTCTGCAAGTAACATGCTACTCGTAATATAAACCTTTATTCAAATCGTCTTTTAGATATTAAAATAAATTTACGCCAGAATATGCCAGTACTATAATGATTATGTTAAGTATTAAAATTAAAAAAAAATTGCATGTGCTGAATCATTGTCAGACATCTTCCCCTGTTGGATAGTCATCAACTCTATAGTAAGCCATATGACGCGCAGTATTTCTGATGTGCCTTTCGAAGACATTGTCGGAAAACAATAGAACTATTTCTGGATATTTATAATAGAATCGAATACAAATTTACAGTAAAGACATTCATACCAATTCTAAGCCGATATACTGGTATACGTAACTTATAAGATTTTTATGAAATTGTAAACGATTTCATATTCTTACGAGGATGTTTTCATATACTCGTATATACTGAGAGATAACAGTGTGGATAATTATTTTTGGAACATTTCCTAGAATAATTCACTGAATGATATTATAAATAAAGCGGATGGTTCTCTGTTGTAAGTAAAGATTACTACTCTATTGTCAGCCACTTTTCCCCTAAATAATATATCATACGACATAATGCTGCGAAAGTAGCTGAAATAGTCTAGACGCGCAATAGCCACGTACGTCAAAAGTATGATCGTCATAACGTGATATGTGGTGATTCTGAGTTTACTGACAAGTTTATTTATAATGGGGGAAATACTAATGGCCATGATAATATTTTCACACCAACGAGCTACATTAAAAATTAAGGAGATATTTCAGCAAATTGTACATAGCATAGTATAAATATATAGTATAGTATAATATCTACCATTTTCTGCACATTATAAGGCATTTATTTGTAATAAAATACCCAAATTATTACTCACTAGCTTTTGTACGCGACTTTACCTGCTTGAGGATTTCGTTATCGCTGTAGCAAATTACTATGTCCTTTTCCGCGAATCAAACTCTCTACTACGGTTCATTTAATTAATTATTAATAGGTAGAACCAACAGGCAGATAGAGTGACTTTCGCATTTACTGTAATTAGTGGAATTACAATATATTTAAGTGTAATTTTCAGATATCATTTGCCATTTATGTGAAAAATATGCTTAATTTGTTCTTGTACTTCCATACATACTCCTTTAATACTCAAGTTACTAAAAACATATTTTTATAGTGCCAAACGGTATAATTACGAGGTTATTATTACGAATCAATTATGTAAAATATGTTTCATCTGAATTTGAAGTCATCATCATCATCTCAGCCTGTATTCGTCCATTGCTGAATATAGGCCTCCCCTCTAGAGTGCCACTCATCTCGATCCTGTGCCACTGGCATCCATCGACTCCCTGCAAACCTCTTGAGGTTGTCGCTCCATCTAGTAGTGGGTCATCCCACATGCGTGCACCAGTACGGGGACGCACTTCGAGAACCTTTCTTCCTCAGCGGTTGTCGGCTACGAACTATGTGGCTGGCTCACTGCCACTTCAGCTTGCTTATCCTGTGGGCTATGTCGGTTACCTTAGTTCTACTGCAGATATCCTCATTTCTGATTCTATCACGCAGAGAAACCCCGAGTATAGCTCTTTCCGTAGCACGCTGAGCGACCTTGAGCTTCATAATACGGCCCGTAGTGAAGGGCCACGAGTCAGTTCCGTATGTCATCACTGGCAATACAAACTATTCGAAGACTTTGCTCTGCAGGCGTTGAGGTATTTTGGACGAGAATATATGTCGAAGTTTCCCGAACGCTGCCCAGCCGAATTGGATCCGCCTGTTGACTTCTCGGTCAAAGTTGGACTTACCTAACTGAATAACCTGCCCTACGTAGACATATTCGCCGACAACTTCGAACTTAGTGCTTCCAACCCTAACCGGCATAGGTGTAACATGGACATTTGACATGATCTTAGTCTTGTCCATGTTCATCTTGCGATCTACCTATTTGGAAACACTATTGAGATCATTGAACAATGCGTTTCAAGTGATTCATATTAACAATAGTAATTAATATTTAAAATGATCACTTTGAAAGTGAGGAAAAAATGTTGAATATTTCTTTTTCACTAAGGTGTTCTAAACCAACAACGCTGTAGAAACAGCTCGAATAATAATGTGTATGGGGAAGCTACTGTCAAAAAAAACACGGTACTTTTTTGGTTCCAACGTCTTCGTTCTGGAAACTTTGATTTACAGAACCCTAGTTGACAACGAAGAATTAAACGTGATCGTGGAAGCAGATCCATTGCTAATCACGTCAGAGTTAGCGGCAGGCTTCGATGTGAGTGACAAAATAGTTTTAGGTCACTTGAAACAAATTGGAAAATTGGAAAGGATAGAGAAATGGGTACCTCATGAATTGAGTGAAGCACACCAACAAACACGCATTAACTCCTGCGTAACATTACTCAAACGTCACAATAACGAGAGAATTTTTGAATCGTGTCGTTCATTGTGATGAAAAATGGATCCTGTACGACAATCGGAAATGCTCATCACAGTAGTTGAACTCAGGAGAACCGGCTAAATCCTGTCACAAGTGAAAGTTGACTCAGAATAAGGTACTGGTGAGTGTTTGGTGGACCAGTGCTGGTGTCACTACAACGATTACGGCAGATCTGTATTGTCAACAATTGTAAATCATGATGGAAAAGCTCGTTAACAATCGCTTAACAATCGAGACTGGTCAAGAGGTTGCTCCAGCCCACTACTGCTTCATGACAAAGCTAGACCTCACACTTCACGACAGATGGTGGCTAAATTAGAGGAGCTGCGATTGGAATATCTCCAATACCCACCATACTCCAACAGATTTTTTCGCAATTTGGAAAACTACTTGCAAGAAAAAAAAACAATTCCGTTGGGGAAGTCGTCTTCAAAAACTTTATTGATTTGTTCAGTAATGGAATCAATGATCTACCTATAATATGACCAAAGTGCATAGGTAATAATGGTATATACTTCGATTGATTAAATATGTATAAATTTCATTTTTTTTTTCTTTTTCCATATAAAACGCCAATTTCATATGTAGGGACCTAATATTTAATAAAAACCAGTTGAGAATGCGCAAGCTTGCATTGCCAGAGGAACACTCTTGGCTCGTCAATTATATAACAATTCAATTTTTTTTTATTTGTCGGCCATTTTGACCATGTTCCTTAAGAGATAGGAACGGTGTTCCTGAACATTCCTATTCTACTTTTTTATGCTGAATCCGAATATGAAGTCAAAATTCGAATATTCGAAATAAACGCACGCACAGGCAAACACACACACAGACAAACATATAGACTTCATATAGGAACGGTGTTCCTGATGAACATCGGTAGAGATATTGGGATTGACATTTAACTTTAACAGTTATAATTCATATGGTTAGATATATAAGCGGAATGTAATAAGATTTTAGTACTCCTAAAAGTAATGTTTATGTAATGAAAGTTGTTTCAATTAAGCGTCTATATTTATGTACTGGAAGTCTAAGTAATAAAACCAAACAAACTTTGGAAACCAAAGCGAAAAAAGGTGAAATACCTTTCTTAAACTTTATCTTTATTGCTTCTCTTCGTAATAGCAAAGTGAAACCGTTTTCATTTGGTGAACAAGCGGCGGGACGGGAAGCTGCGACGACGAACATCACGAAACAAAGAGTAGTGCGCTGGGCGGGGCGGGTGCAAGCGGGCCGGGGAGTTCTCGCCGCGTGAGCGATTGCGCCCCTAATTGGCAGTGGCGTCCGCGAGAATCTTAAGGGGAGGACAACGAAGCCCGAACGAGCCTTGTTGGCGTCTTGTGGCGGCTCTCGGCTCCTCGGACTCCCGCCCGCACCCGCGCCTGTAATCCTCCCCGCGACGCCCACGCAACACAATAACTCACCTCGGGCGGCAACTCTCACGTAATCTCGAGTAAGACTGGATTATACCCGTTAATCATACAGAAATTAATTACAAGTTTGTAAATTAATTGTATAACATAACTAAAGAAATTATCTACTATGACTACATATGTTTGTGACTATTGTTTCATTGAAGTGTACTAAAATGCAGAATCTCTGTTTAGAGCCTGGAAAATGCTAAACATTATTATATTAAAACAGTTATACAGTATAGGTAGGCGCTGCTAAGTATCTACATAATTACTTTGTTTTAAAAACATTGCATTAAGTATTTTAACTTTTGTGTTAGAACAAAAACTGTCGTGTTTTTGCTTAAAGTAAACATTGTTTTTTCTACCCAAAAATACACAAGATTTTACCCATTATATGAAGGGAAAATAGTTCGGTATCCTAACCCGATATTGTCATTTCTATTCTCATGTCGCCTTTGTATGCAAGTGGACGGGTTAATTCGATTTGGTGCTAGGACGGAGGGCAATATTTTATCGCATCATGTGATCTATTCTGTCCCAGTATAGTACAGTAGAGTGGGCCATAAAAAAGGCAATATCTCACAGTTGAGCTGCGCCGGGAGCCGCGATCGTAACTTCCACAATGTTACTGCGGCACACTCGACAAGGGAACCGACTTTTATTTTTACTAAAGAAATTATTGTTTTCTTTCAAAGGTGAACATTGTAAGAAGCGAAAATGGCTTTCAGTCTCGTCTAGACAGATTTTATTGTTTGTAGTCATCGTAGACATACCAATTGTGAATTATATTGTGTTCTATGTTATTATATTGTGTGCACTTAATTTAAAACGTGAATATAATTGACAAATTTGGAACTGAATATTTTGTACATATATCTTTATATACGATTTATCGTGTTCTGTACGATGCTGAAAAAATTAAGTACAATTTTGCAAAAGATGACCATCGCATTAGAATTCAAAGAATTTTTTATGTTTACAGTCGTGTACAAATATAACATATTTTATTTTAATGCCCATGTATACGAACTCACACAATACATCTGGTTCTTTTATTTTTATGATTACCTCCGGGGTATCTGCCGCCATAGGTTTGACATCGATGATACCTACATATATGTTCGCTTTTTACTGCTGCCATTACGCAAATTTACCCACATGTTTATTTGCCATATAAAATATTATTACCATTATACATTAGACACTCCAGTATTATTTATTTTTTTATTACATCGTCGTAAAGGAAACATTAAAGATTTTGTAACTAGGTATATTATTTAATTAGTAACTGTTAGTACCTAGAGATTTGGATAATTGTTTGATAGATATAAGCACAAATTTTGTGATGTAGGTAAATAAAATTTGTATAGACCTATATGCCTTTCTACTTGTTAACAGATAACTAATAAGCAAAATAACATGAATGAAATTAGCGAACTATCTAGTTGTCGTAGAACATGGTTTTCGCCTTATGACGGGACATTGAACAAATTCATCATAACTGCTCACTACTGGTTTAAGCTGGAAAATGACATGACATATCATCTGAATACAGTACAATGAATATACATCAAATATCGACTTTCTATATAACAAAAAAGAAAATACGTTAAGCTATACGAATTCTAAGTTATTGACTACCAAATTTAAGTATATATGTGCCATTCACTCCCTACTGAAGCAGAGGAACTCAGTTGAAGGGCCTTCATTAATCTAAAGAGTTGAACCCTTCCGTGGTTGCGAGCGTACGGGCTCAGCAATATGCCGCGATGACGCGCCGACATAGCCTGCATTATGGATGCCGGCGAACTTCCCGCGTGACGCGAGAAAAATGAACCACCGCTCGCCCAGATGGATTGCGATACAATTTACTACGAGGATTTCGCATGTCGAAAGCAGCTGTGAAGAAATTCTTTACTTTTCATTGATTCAGTCGTTTCAAGTACCTATACAATTTTTCTTCAAAAATACTGGAAAGAAGTGACTCAACAAACAGAGATACTTTTGTTATTGCATTGACTTATACAACGTTATTGTTTAAATAACCTTTTGGAAATGTTACTTTTTTATTAATTCTATACTTATTTACAACATGCATTTTGTTCTTGCGTTATAATTACCGGCATAAATTAACTATTCAGGATTCAAACAAATTAATTTGGTCATATTGAAATAATCATATTTTTTGAATACTTGAATGAAGATTTCACAAATGCAGAGGCATTTCGGATAAGTCCTTAGCGCCCTTCAAACAGTCTCGCCGTCTAGTAATTAACAGGAGCCTCAGCGGAGCTGGGTAGGGAGGAGTGTCTGTAAAAAGGGGGGAGGGCGACGGGGTGCGGAGGTCACGGATCATATCACCTGTGAATTAATCGGTCTCTGACGATTAATTAACGCCACGTGTTCGCGTAAGCGTCTTATGTAAGCACGTGACTAGCGTAAAGACTCACGAGGTGAGGGAGCTGTTTACATGTTGTTGAATTCAGGAGGAGACTATTGTTAATTAAACTGGTGTTATTTATGCAAATAAATACTGTAATTTTCTTTTTAAATTTAATTTTGAATAATTTTTACAAACTGATTTAATTTAGTGGATTTAAAATATTAACCATAACTGATAAAAGATACCGCTCGCAATAACAATGAGCGGTCCCGCATGACCCACGAACTGCAAACCCAAATTAAACATCTTATGAACAGAAACATCTTGGCAAGATCCTCTTCATTAGGTCCCGCAAATTGCGAGGGGTTGGAGTGGGGAGAGCGGGGGCAGTGACACGACGGGCCCTCGCCGCGCCCCGCACCCCGCGCAGCCTCTATTAATAATGCAAATGAGACCGCAGCTCGGCCAAGAAGCGAGTCTCGATTAATTCCGGTTCATTTGAGGTAATTGTCGCTGCGCGCGTGCGGTCTGCGGTCCGCTGCGGCCCATTGCCGCACGTCCACGCCTCTAATTCCTAACGCTTGTTATGGTTGCGTGAGGCTTTGTTTGTAACCGCTCTATATTCAGGCATTTCTGCTTAGAAATATTTAGCGCAAATTTAGGACAAATTCTGCACTATCAAAGATACTTAACCTCTAGACGTAATCTTTACGTAAGTTAGAAGGCATGTAATTTTTCTTACACGTTACATACTCTACAATTATTCTTTACAGCGGCTAATTATCGTAGTATGAGTAAATGGCAACATTGATTTTTATGCGAATCGTAAAATAACATTGTATAAAGTCAGCACAGAGTCACCTTACGATTTATTTTCAATTAATGATAATGGGGTGATAAATATTAATACATCCGTATGATGTTAATACGAATTACGTAACTTGTTCCCCGCTGATTTATTGATATTAAACATTTGTTAGTATGAAAAAGGCTAACCTTAAATTACAGAATAACATAGTACGTTAAATATTTCGTTTTTTATGTTAATAATTATTATCATTGTACTTTGGTGATTTAATTATTTGGATATTCTCGTAAAAGATAAAAAGATAAAAATCATTTATTTGCCATTAGGCCCTCATAGGCACTTAGACAAGCCTTACATTCTTTAAATCAAATTATATTATATCTTATTAATTTTTCATAGATTTAAGCTCTCTTTTTTAATTTACCAGCAGACTTAATATGCAGTTCATCAATACGCACTCATCATCAATACTTCAAATAAACATAATGTTATTCTTTCACTCTACTTCCCAATTTACCGAAGGCATAATAAAGTCAATTTTTTTGTAACATTATTAAATTATTCAATTACCAGCACTTTGTTGTACACATATAGTCATTATGTACACATCTGTGTGTATAGTTGTACACATTTAGTTACATAGTTAAGTACCCGTAGAAGTCATTTTGCCATTTAGTCTTGCTTTATATTATACATGTAGTAATTTACATAAGTAAAAATACCGAGTCGTAAGTGTCTCGAGATCATATTGTTTTTGATTTACTCGTAATTATTACAACCCGCTGATATCTTTAACTAGTGCCTCCCCGCTTTGTTCTACGGTTCAGGAATCGGTACTGTTGGCGCCTCACCGTAGGTGTGATCGCCGTGCTGATAGCCACACAGAGAGCGATAGAGATTTGTTTAGGATGTTTCTAAGGAATAAAATCCGAATTTGATTTAGAACCGAAGTCCTGGCAGACGGAAGTTGCTAAATTGGCGGTGGTCGGTCATTTCTGCCGAGTCACAATAATAACAATATTTTTTTATCTATATGCTTATCTTTCTAATATCACGGGTAGCTACATTTCTGGTTATTTGATAGATGTGCGCAGAGGCATGGATGCAATATGTAGAGGTCTATTCGAGAAGATTGATGCAATTTAAGTATATTCACCATAACCCGCTTAAAATGTATCATTGGAAAAATATACCCACCCACGAGGAGATCTCGGCAGGTATTGCGACTACTGCGAAATGTATCGATAATTTTATAGCTATTGATATGTTAATTGTAACCTCTGATTGCTGCTTCCGGCGGGCGACTCACTACTTACTGGAGAAGAATGCTTCGGAAAGTCCACCAGGCGCGCCTTTGGTAATTGTGACTCGGAGGCGTCGAGAAGTGTACTGTGCTTTCTCTGAAGTTAATGGCAGCATTTTGTTGTTTAATATGTAAATTCGCTACAGGCGCATGTGACTCTAATGATTCTTTTCTGTAATGCTAGCAGAGTCATGGCAGAGCTGATAGTACTACGTATATTCTTAGATATTTTACTCAGAATGATTAAAACATGCCACTGGAGACATAGACCCTGATTGACTCTGTGTAGTACTCGGTATTTGTGGTGTCGCTACTCACCGACGGGTGCAACAAGCCGCTCTGCAGACTCATTGTTTTTTGTTATTACTAAGTAATTATTAATATTACATACAACTTTAATTTGCTCCTGACTGCATTAGCAAAGTAACATTAAATTAATAAGATTTTAGAGGGAATAACGGGCACGTCGTAGGATTGCTAAATGGGTGGGATTTTAAGTCAATAAACTATATTTTCGAATTTTCATAGACAGGTCAGTGTAAAAATAGTACTTAACTACGTAATATTATTCGTTTTTCTATTTACTTTAAGGTATAGTATAAATATTAACCATAAAAACACAAAAAGTAATTTACTGAAGACAAAAATTGTCTTCATAGTTTCATAGAAAATATTTTACAGTACAGTCATATATTATGACCAACCACATTATAACTTAAAGCACTTATAACGGAAATAAAAAAGCACAACGTAGAGGCGAGCTACAGCGTAGCGCCACGCTACGATCGATACATAAGTCACGCGACAAGCTACGAGAGTTTTTCCTCCTCGTTCTACGAGTATGCAAGTTAGTACGCTTCCGATTTTGTGTTACACAGTTTGCTGTAGATAATGTGGCCAAAGTAGGTTGCTAGCTATGCCGGACTGTCTCTGAACTTTTCGAACGTGACTCGAGTTCAACAGTAAAATAAACCGACATTATGTCTTATTTAGCATCTGTATTCACACAATGAAGCTAGCATTTTGGTTAATACTTGTAGCTATAAAAGTAACTGAATTTTACTAGGTGATTTTCGGAGATGAAAAGACGTAAGCGCAACTGATAGTTAATAAATAAATATCTCCGAATAAATTACACGGCGCCATCTAGCCCCAAAGTAAGCGAGGCTTGCGTTATGGGTACTAGATAACTGCTAAACATACGAAAATACTTTTTTTTTAAATATCTAAGTACATAGAAAACAACACCACCAAGACAAACAAATACGTTCATGCACACAATTACATGTAATAGATATGCTCTATTAATTTTAAAATAATAGAAAGCACATAATACGAGTACATCTCAATTAAGGGTTGTGAAATGGGGATTATAACTTTTTTGGCGTAAATATCCTAACCTTGTACTATATGATATTTACGGCAAAAAATTATATAAGATACTTTTAAATAATAAATAGTCATAGCCGCATAATACGTAAATTTCATGATTCACTGATAATAAGTAACTTTATTTTTAGAATCCATCCATCACTATAAATCTCCACCTTTGTACTCTTTTATCTAAGTATACAACCGGTAAAATGCTTAGATATGATGTAACAGTAAAATTTGAATGTGTAATCCAAATTTTACTAGCTGACATTGTGATTTGTTGTAGTTGATATATTTTTTTTGTAATATCTAATTGGCAACATGAAAAAGACCTATATTGGCAAGTTTCATTTGGTATTTAATTTTCACCAATTGTAATTTCCGAAGTACTGTTGTAGAGCAGTGAAAACAATAAGAAATGCCTAAAAATATTTTTTTATTAAAATTTATATCAAATTGACCGTGAGGGTCTAATGTTAAATAGGCATCTTTATATTTTAACTTACCTTCTTTTATTACTTTTTGGGTCTTTTTACTTTTAGGGTTAGAGTTTTTGCTTGATTTGCATCACGTGAAGTACAGGATATTTCATGCCATATTCGCAACATGAATTAGCTGTTTGTTTTAAGAAGATATTTAATTTTTTCAACAAGTTTTTTTTAATGTCTACAGAGTAATCGTACTTTCTTGAAAATATCAGTTTGAAGGAGTATAATACAATACCGGCGTAAATTTTATTCATGTTGCTGTTATTGTCCAAACGACAGTCGGCTTGAACCTATTTAAGTTTGCTGTAGGTCGCTTCAAAGTTTTGATTGATCCGTTGCTTTATTAATTCTAAGATCTGTTCTAGTATCAAGCATTAAAGACACAAGTTATTTCCGGTTTCCGATACTGAGTCCTAGACTCTTTTGAGATAATTCATTGAGAGTAAGCAACGAATTGCTCGCCCATTAACTTCGGACGGTAGATGGCATTAAAGCAGTCTGAGGCCTTTCTCTACTGTTTGACAGATTGTTTGATAGATGATTCAAAAGAGCTTAGTTTTTTAGATAGGCTTTTTGGTATGTTAAGACATGTGGCGAACCAACCACATAAGGCATGGTCCACAGGGAGTGTCTTAGCATTAGTAATAGAGGATTTAATATATTTAATGAGTTAAACAATGGCGACATATTGCGATTTCACGTTAAGTTTCATGATTTTATTTTGTAAGCATAGAGAAATGATGAGAATGCAAACAAAATAATTAGAAGCATATTAATATTACTACAGTTAAGAGAATGTGACAACTTAAACACGGATAAAGTTAATGGTCACTATCCTTCAACTTAAGAGAATGCAGATCTATGTTTTTTGACTATATTAACAGTAAAGAATTTTATTTAATTAAATAGGTAAATATTTAAAGCATTTTGTAGAAGGACATTAATGGGAAGTTACAGCCAAGTATCTGTAGGCCAAAAATTAACATATATTTCTAGAAGAGAGTTTCTCGCTAAGAGAACGAGGCGCACTCGTAGGTATAATCTATGTCGGTAGCTCTATTTATATTGTAGGTACGAGTAGGTACGTTGAAAACGAGGGCGCGACTACGGTGAGAGGGGGAGTCAAAAATGGCCGCTGTGCACGTATAGCCCACACAGCACTTTGTACTATTTTTTATTTTACAAATATTAATACTCAATAAATAGCATTCTTTCGATTTAATGTCCTTCGTGCTTGACATTCGTGTCACCATTGAAAAATAAGATAGTTCATAAAAGTCACAAACCCAGTATTTTTAAATCATATACAAATTCACATTCGACATATTTATCACTGAACTCTCTAAAAACATAAGCGGTGTTCCAAGGAACTTTACAGTTTCATTTAAGAGAACGGGCCTTAATGTTATCAAAGCTATTATGTGCCTATCCATAAATTCCTTCCATTAATTTCTATAGATATATCCGATCTCCATCATAGTATCGTATTATTGTACGGATATTAGTACTACATTAAATTTTCATCAGCCATATTGCTACTACAATCAGTAGTTGTTAAAATACGATTCCATAGACTTCATTACATAGTCAAAAGATACATGTAGGTTTTTTATACAACGTCGGGAGGCATACGGCCCGCCTCATTTAAAGCGAGTACAGAATCACTCGCGCGATGCCACCTGTGCTGCTACCACAGCACAAACAAATAAGATACAATAAGAATATCCTACTAATACGAGTATTATAAATATGAATGTCCGTTTGTTTGTTACGCTTTCACGCGAAAACTCCTCAACCGATCATCATGAAACTTTGTACACGTATTGTTGGAGGTATCAGAAGTAAAATAGGATACATTTTTTTTATCAATGCGAGCGAAGCCGCGGGTAAAAGCTAGTATTTCAATAAATGTAAAACATGTATAAGTGCCCGCGAGGGCCTAATGACAAATAAAGAATTTTTATCTTTTATCTTTACAACAACAACAGGTACCGACTTAATAAAAGTTAAAGAGTATGCTTTCGATTTAGTTCTTCATGTTTACCTTAAAAATTAGTAACGCCGCTCTGGGTTCATATAAAACTGTGTGTGTGGTCTATTCTAACTACAACATTATAAATTTGAAAGTGTGCCTGCTTTTTGTCCTCTTTTTCGTCAAAACTGCTCATTTAATGAAATTTGTTATATAGTGAGCCTTAATTTGAGAGAAGCATATAGGATATTTTTGAACTCCGCGCCAAAATTAAATACAAAATTTAATATATTAATTTCCTAACTTGTTTCTTTTTTCTATAGCTGGCCTCCCTTACAAAGTATACGGGAGCCATGAAGGTTCTCTGACGGAGAAGCGCAAGCAGCGGCGGATTCGCACCACCTTCACGTCAGCGCAACTTAAGGAGCTGGAGCGGGCCTTCCAGGAAACACACTACCCCGATATATACACCAGGGAAGAAATCGCCATGAAAATCGATCTCACGGAAGCGAGAGTACAGGTAAGTCATATTTTTAAGGAATATAAATTTCAAAAGGTAATGTTTATTAAATATATCCATCTATAACTTTACGCCAAATCCCTTGCGGGGTAGGCAGAGAGATCCGAGAGCCACGTGACTCAATCCTTACACACCTCACTCACTTCTTTAACATTCATTGCTCTTCTAACTCCTGACATCACCTTCTGATAGAACACGATCGATTTAGTCTTGGCCTTCTTCGGCTCCCTCATTCTTTCTTGCTTTTTGCGTTATATATCTGTTTCGTAATTCTTTCTCGCAGCATTCTCTCTACATGTCCGAACCAACGAACATGCCACTTCTTATTTTAACACCGACGCTTACGGTAAGTAATTAAATATATAATTATTATATATATATATGCCTCATTACCACTATTGCCGACGCAGCAACTTCTCAAGAGCTCACTAATATGATCTTGTGGGAGCTGTCATTTGGCTGCGATCTTCCGAAAGCTGGAGGTACTACCCCATATCACTGTTTCGGTATATACAAGGTCTTCGTTTGTTAGTCATCATGGCTATCTAGCGACATGTAGATGAGGTAGGTTTTGGCAATCAAGATGAAGGAACCTACTTAAGCCACTCTGGTTTTTTCATGTTCAATTTATATTACAATTACTAAACACATGTAATTCTAATGATTGCATGTGTTTAGCAATTGTATACTTTGTAAATAATAACATTCATCAGCAAAACGGAGTACTTAGCAGAAAAATAATTTAACTGAATTATTTACATCGGATAGAACTGGTTCGCAAAAAAAAGCATGGCTTTCCCGTGCCGTCCGTCACATTTCCAGAGTCCAATTAGTGTCCAGTAATTCGGCTGCGGCTGACGGGCTGCCTGCGTAAAAAAAAGAACATTTTGCGGTTAGCTCTAGTTAATTTCATAATAAGCGTTCATTTTTATGTGAGCAGAGTGTACGCGACGTATGCTTCCGTTGAATGTTTAATGAAATCCAGAATCGAGCGCCGCTGCCGCCCGCCCTATAGTTATCTGATCACGTAAACCTTGGGGCGACCCGCCGCGGGCGGTGTCTCTGAAACCTTGTCTCATATTCAGGGAGATGACGCCCCTGACGCGACCAGCGCTCTTATTGTTTGCAATGAAACGACCACGTGGATATCTTATGATATTCCCGTAGCTGTGACATAGAAAGGTAGTTTGTTTTTGTTAATATTTTGCCTAATTGTGTTTGCTCTTTGTTGTTGTAATAATTTCTGTTGTCTATAAAAGGACAATGCGAATGTACAATATAAAAAACGCATCAAAGCAAGTCTGTGGAAGTAACTCCACCTCACAGAAAACCGTAGCCAAATAACAACTTTGTTGTGGTGTTCCGGCGAGTGAGTGAGGTCCCAGTAAACTCCTAAGGAGCTGCTGTGCTAGCAGCAGAGGTGGCATCGCGCGAGTGATACCTAATGTATTGCGAGCGTTCACAGGCTACGGTAACCGCTTTCCATCAGGTGGGCCGTATGCTTGTATGCCTCCCGACGTATAAAAAAATACGTACTTTGTGCAGAATGTTTAGTAAATAAGAATTGTCATTTTGCATGTAAGGCCAGTGGATTTCGTAATAAAATGAAATTAAAAAAAAAATCAGCAGGTAACAACAAGAACAAAAATAAGATTTTTATATTACTCTGAGTGCTTGATAAATATACAGTACTCGAAACACAAGAAGTATCACATGTGCGTTGCCACCCTGCACCGGGTTTCTGATGATTTTACTCACTCGCATTAATCATTGCTCCTAGAAATTCTTATTGTTATATGGCATCGGTATTTAGTAAGATTGAGATATTTCCCTAGTTCCCTTATTAAAGCTAGCTGCTGTCTGCGGCTCCGACCACCAAGAGCGTTATTGCCTTCAAAAAATATGAAGGCACGTCCCGTATATTTCTCATATTTTCGGAACTACATAACTGATTGAGATATTTCAAATTATATTCTATTAACGTATATCCCAAGTTAATGTTATATAAATTTGGTGAAGTTTTGATAAGAAACTAAATAATACTGGAATAGAAGACGTTAAATAAAAATATGAACGAAAAATACGATTAAGTGCGAGTCAGTCGTTTTGTAATTAACTATCTATAACTTCACGCCAAATCCCTTGCGGGGTAGGCAGAGAGAACCGAGCGCCACGTGACTCGATCCTTACATATCTCACTCGCTTCTTTAACATTCATTGCTCTTCTCATGCACGCTCGGTTTCTAGGGCTCCTGACATCACCTTCTGATAGAACACGACCAATTTGGTCATGGTAGGTAAGTCTTGGCCTTCCCCGGCTCCTACATCCTTCCACTTTTGCATTGTATATCTGCTTCGTCATTCTTTCATCTTGCATTCTTTCTACATGTCCGAACCATCGGAGCATGCCTCTTCTTATTTTAATACCGACGCTCTCTTTCAGACCAACTCTGTTTCTAACATCATCATTGCGAATACGGTCTACAAGCCTTACGCCACAATTTTTGCGCAGCTCTCGCATTTCGAACGCGTTTATTCTACTTTCATGCTCTTTCTGCCATACCCAGCTCTCGCTTCCATACGTTAGCGTTGGGACCAACACTGCATTGTGTATAGCTGTGCCTTCTGGCTCAGGATTTTACTGCCAAGAAGTTTTCCCAACGCTCCATTCACACTATTCCCAGCACTCACTCGTCTTTCCACATCTGCGGTGTACCTTCCATCCCTGCTGAAAGCGCATCCAAGATATACAAACTCATCCACTTGTTCCAACACTTCATCATCAATCGCAATCCTTACATTAGTTCTGGATTCTTCTCTTTCAAATACCATTACCTTTGTTTTCTTCGCATTCATTTCTTTCTTGTAATTCATGCATTTTTTATTGAATCATAAATGATGTTCATAGTGATTTAATTTCCGTGTTTTATGCCTCAGTATATGCCTCTATATCTGTATCTGCAGTTATCCGCTACCTATATATACATCTTTCAAATTTTTTTACCAATACTCCACTTCGATATCTATCAGCTTCAAATCTATCACACTTGCTGGATTATTTTATCTTTTCCTATATATGTGAATATCCTTATAATGAAATGAAGTAAGGTTCCGTTCAACACGTACGTATAAAATTAACAAGCCTCTTGCATTTACTCTCTCAGTCACGCCTTTTACGTACCGCAGAATATGCCTTACCGACTCGAAAAGTCTTTTCTAGTTCTAAGGTACTCTCTGAGCTTACGGGAATGTACACTACGATCAGAATAACTCACACGATCCCCAGTTTTATGCAAACACCTACAAAAACAAAATCTGACACTTCAGAGGCGCAGAGGGATGAGATCACGCACTACTCTATTTATCTATCTTCACACTGGCACGAGGCACCTGGTTAACCATAGGGCATCATGTCACCAGGAAGATCATCGTTAACACTTTCCTTTTGTTTAGTCACTGTATAACACAAAACATAATAGCATCTCACATTCATTGCATCTTTTTTTTATACAACGTCTGGAGTATACAAGCATGCGGCCCACCTGATGGAAAGCGGTTATCGTTGCCTATGAATGCTTGTAATACATTATGAATCACTCGTGCGATGCCACCACTGGTGCAAACACAGCAACTCCTCCTTAGCAGCTTACTGGTGACCTCATTTACATGCAGGAACACAACAACCCTCTAGGGAGTTGTTATTTGGCTGCGGTTTTCTGTAACTTGGAGGTACTTCCCCAGAAGGGCTACTTTGATGCGCCCTGCCTTTTAAAATCCATCTTCTTACAATTAGATGCACACTTCGAATTCCACGTGCGTATACGGCACTCAGTTCTCCTCGACATGCCGGGCTGAAGCTGCAATAACGTGTGGAGGCCTCGGTGTCGGCAGCTGCTATTTTCGTACCAACGTAGCTGGATTGTTCTGTAGCGCCTATGGAGTGGCACACTTGGCCTCGCACATTGGTGAAATTTCGGTTCTGAATTTCAATCTACTAAATTGGCAGGGGTATCGACGGGCATAGTTCTTGTATACATAACCCTCAGTAATATAATATAAAATAATATTACATTCTAGGCTAGTCAGAATACGTAATACATGGCAGAAATGGTCTTCGAGAAGAGCAAATACGCATTAATTTATTTTGTTTGTTTACACACAATTTATTATTTATTTTAACTTATATGTCATAAATCTAACATTGTTTGTGAAAGTAGATCTGAAAAACAATCGTGACAGTATACATACTGTGTGGCGCCCTCCTGCAGCCGGTTGGTCGGTAGCGGCGGATGCTCATTACGTTAAAAAGTGTATCGGAACGGCGCGGCCGGGTACCATAAATATCGCGAGCGGTCGCGTAACTCAACGCGCGCGACTGCTCATAATTAAAACTCGCCTGCGAAATACAAATTCACATGTTCCAATTAAATCCTGCAAATGCAAAGCACGCTTTGTTTTTAGTATAGTGCCTACTATATATGTACTTGTAGATATATTTTATCTATCCTTTGCTATTGTTGGAGGAGTAAACCGTATCCATTGTTTGTTATACAAAATGCATAAATATATTAAAATTTGCTGCTGACCGCAGCTTTGCCCCTCTTTATTTTGATGTTCAAGTCTGTCGTTCGGTTTCTTCAAGATTTTCGCAATTATCGATCGAACGATTTCTGAGAAAAAAAATGGCCTAAATATTGACTTAAAATTAATCAGCATGTAAAATATTTCAACAGACAGACAAAAATTTTAAATGATTTTGGCTTCTGCGTAGATATTATAGTCCAGTAGTTCAAAAAATTCACACAAACTCGACCCTCTCACTATTTTATTAAATGTATAGATATAAATATGCCTACTGTCATATGTTAAACTAATCTTTTAATTTTGAAAGATTTCTTGGATAGTAGACTTCTACCTCAACCATACTTTGAAAGTTCACATTAAAATGTTTTGTACTTATCTATATTTCCGTAAAACTTTACAGGGTTGACAATCTGAGAATGAGAGAATGGTAGAGATTGCACACTATTATATTGACCAATATCAAAATAATTCATGTGGATATCTAGGGAAGGGATTTGGGTAATTCAATCTGGTAGATTAGAATTCGGTGTTAAACAAGGTTGTTTCTTATTCGGCTTATCTGAAGCTACTATTTGACTTTGCTGCAATTAGTACACACTATTCCTACTATATTTCATTCTTTTAAACTAGTCTATTTTTAACTAATTAAAAGACCGTTTCCAGTTTCACTTTGGAGTATAGGTTCTTGCTTTGCAGAATTTAAATGTCTTCACCTTGTAATGCCGTCAGACTGCCGTCAGTCCTAAAATGTAAAGCTCTGGATTACTCTGTTAATAAATATTAGAAGTTATTAAACTACTTATATTCTAATCAAAAAATACTTGTTAAATCCTATTTAACCTATTACATGTCACATAGTTCTATGTTATTATTGTCATCTACATTCATCGTTTTGTTTTATTTTTTATCACGAAATATTAATAAAATAGATTGATCGAAATTTTGCGTTTTATGCAAATTTTTTTATGCAAAATTTACTTATATAGACACAAAATTTTCAGAAGCTTTTATCATGCAAGAAATTTATTTAGGTTAAATTCCTCTTTCTCTGTTTTCTATAGCGCTACAAGATTTAGAAATTTATTATACTTATAAAAATACTCGTAAATAGTTTACGCAGGATTTTCACCTATCTTTTTTATTATATTCATCTATATAAATAAAATTCATCAGACCTTGCATAAAATTATTATTATTATTTTCTGTTTCGTGAAACTGATTTTGACTTTGCCTTTAGAACAATAGAATTTTTGGATAACTCTTTTTTGCAAAAGTTTTGTTATGAATAATTTTATTTTCAACTTTTTAAATTTACTTTAAGTCTTAACCAAGTTAACCAACTAAGTTTTCCAGTAATGCATCATTATTTCAAGACATTTTTTCTGTTAATATTGAACTATATTATTCTTCGATGAGGAGTTATTTGTTTTGTTTAGAAATTTCTATATTTACTTTCCGTTTTCACCTTTAGAATTTACTTATCATATATACTAGATTGCTTGCCATGACAAATCAAACGAGCCTAAAAACGACGGGTCTATCTTGTTCAATTCAGATGTTCCTATGACGACCTACCGTTTTCATCTTCAGACCCTGGATGTCATGTGGCACCAGAGTATTTGCCACGACAAAACTAATGAGCCAAAACTCGATACGTTTATCTTGTTTAGTTTAGGAATTCCTATGGCCACTATCCGACTCCATCATTAGACCAACTCTATGGTACCTACCATATTGTTGCATTGTTACAGAAGATACGCTAGTATACCAAACTGTCAGCCCAATCGAACTTCACGAAGTGTGTCTAAATTTTTCCAAATTTTTAATCCACACAAACTTACTAACAGGGCAAGTTAAATAAAAGCTTGTAATATTATTATATTACTTATTAAGTACGTTACTACTATCTCATGCGTATAGAATAATAATATACACTATTAAGAAAATTAAGTTTTAAGCAGCGATATATGTATAATGATGAAAACAACAGCTATTTCGATAAAGTAATGGTAATCAAAAGGTTTACAAACGGCGTTAAAAATCATTTTTACAGCGCAATTCAAGATACATAGCTACATAAACGTAATTGAGTGAAAATACCTACGCGTTAGAGCGTGGTGGGCGCGAGGAGGGTCCGACCACACTCGCCTTTCAATTATTAATATTCATTCCCCAAATTTCACTTTGCTGCTTTCGCCATCCGAATGATGGTGAATTTTCCTTTGTCGACGATGCCACAATAATATTTATATCAAAAATATGTCGAGTGTTTTTTTTATTGTTTTGGAATACATCAGCAGATTGAAATGATTTATGAAAGTTGTAATAGCTGAATGCATGCAAAAAAGTAGTTATTGTTACGGTGACATAAAAAGAGTCCAAAGTTACCTTGTATACTGTTGAGTGTACTCCGACTGAGAAGGACATCTTAGCAAAATATCTTTGTAACAAGCTACTTGTAAAAGACACAAAAATGAATGTATTTATTTTCAATCCCATTCAGTTATTTTTAAAATAGTTATAACAATAACAAAAAATATATAATAATAATCAGTTATATTATACTCGTAGTTATTAATTTTGTAGATCAAAGTCTAACAAAATATAAATTATAAGCTATTTTATATTGCAACATTTAGCTTTCCAAATAATTATGTAACCCAAATAACTCAAATTGTACATTTATAAAAATTCAGCTACTGAAATTTTTGTTTTCTGTAAACAGTTGATATAATTTACAAACAACTGGCCATAGAAATAGATAAAAATATTTTAAGAATAGAGTTTAATAGAATACAAACAGATGCACGTATTAATAATAATGATTAATGCACGAAGCACTCACTATACAATAACACCATTTTCCTTTAGGATGATAAATTCGTAACCAAAAAATAAATACCTATGAACAGAATGACGTGTACTAATTCAACAAGGAAATCCTACTCAAATTCATCAGGGGCGGTCAGCAAACACTGCTCGTCGTGAGCGGTAAGCAAACTCACAATTTTACGTACCTAAACCGGGCCGAGCTCGAAACAAAAAGTCGGCCACCTGCTCGGTCAGAGCAAAAGGAATCACTTGAAAAATGACCAGCTGCTTTTTAATACACTGTGTATTTTTCTGTGCCCACGTTGTCATAGGGATAGGGCAATTTAATCCATCACGATGCTGCATGGTATCATATATCAGAGTTGGTAAATTCTATATCATAATACAACGTTGTGATTTTATTTTCATGTGTCGGGCATATAAGTTTGAGATCATCACAATAAGACATTATTGACAATTTTTTATTTCAAATTTTCATTAAAACTTAACTTCGTAATGAATAATTCATTTCAGTATTGTTGCTGTTGTTTAGTGTGAACGTTGATTATTATGCCAGACTTCTGACAATGTATGCGCTCATGTTATTGACTATGTTATTTCGATTTACTACACCTCTTCTCAATAATTAAATTTTCAACATCGTGATCAAATAAAAAGTATAATATAAATAACTTAAGAAATACTAGTTCGTACATACGTTCAGATTAGAGGTTAGAATGGAGCTAGCAGACATTTGATCACAAATCAAAATAAGAAATGAGCGATGGAACAACTCGTAACGTGGCGAATATAGTGCGGAGGGATGATGGTTTATGAGATTGCGTGGAGTTCGGGGCCAGTGCTCTGGCTCGCTCATTGTTATTGCAACAAGTGCTGGTCACCTGACACGTGACGTGCCGCGAGGCTCACGAGACCTGGCAATAAAGACTGACGTGCCAACCGCCGGGAGACGCCAACAAAATGTCAATCCACCTCTCGATCTTACATATTGAACCTGCGTCCCGTGGGGAATATGCTTACTGTAGCTGAGCTGTATCCTCAGATCTCATCTCTAATTGTATTAGATTGTTTGGTTTTTACGGATTTCACAGGTTTCTACGGATGTTTTCGGTATATACAGTTCATGAATTTCATAATTAGATTATTAATAGTGAACATTGTCCTTATTCACCTCTCATTTGAACTGATTAATTAGAGGTTAATAACAATCGAGGGAAAAATGACTAACTTGAAAATCTTATTATTCGGAGGAACCTTATATCATTGCTATATGAATGTGCTATTACTAGTCTTGCCGGAATGATCTAAATTCCACCTTTATCAACACTGAGAATTTGAGGAAAACATATACTTACCAATTTGTATGTTTCCAATATTACATGTATATATATATATATATATATATATATATATATATATATACACATGTAAATGTAATAATAACATGTAATATTGGATAATAATAATTAAATAATAAAAAAATTGAATATATATACATATATATTTCACATATTATTTAATTATGAACATATATATTATGTTCACAATATCCCACGCAATCAAGCGTGCAATATTGATGCGTCTGACCATATATATTTATTTACTCTTCGTATAGTAAATAAAGTTCAAATACGAATGTTTACTTTCAAAACGAGCACAATCACCGACAAACAAACTAATAAAACGCAAATCCGAAATTATCAATGTAATTGAAATGAGTTGTGTGATTCTATGAGTGCGATACACAGCATAGCGCTCCCTTAGTAGTAGGCAGGTGGCGGGCACGCGGCGCCACGCGACTTGCACGCGCGAACAAGTCACTCGCCTGATTAGGCGCACTTGCCACAAGTGTTTGTCACTGCACGGCAAATGGGGAATGAAAACAGTCATTGTGTGTTTGAATTGCCTTCCCGGGGTTGTTATGAAACCGTAATATAGTTATTGTTGGGACGTTGGGATATCACACCAAGAAAATTATTGAAATTATTATGATGATAATTTAATGTCAATAATGGCGAATACATATTATTTTTTGACAGATGCCACATGATAGATAAATTGTCTTGTTTTTATTAACTTGTTTTAATTGCCAGCGTTGACAGCCTACACTATCACTACAAAATATACTTATGCTACATACTCGTATATACTGCTTCAAATTAGGCGATATCATGCTTATTTGGCACGAGTAAAAATAATAATAATAATAAACCCCGCAGGGCAGCTTGTGGCGAGCTGTTGCGTGCGTAACGACATCACGGGTACCCGAGTGCTCTAGAGAGTCGATCAGGGCCTTCACCTCCGGCGTGTCTTCATCGGTCGGAGTGAAAAGTCAAGAAGGCCCGCAGGACTCTCAGCTCTGGCTTGCCTTCATTGGCCGTCCAGAGAGGAGTCGATAGAGTATATTGCTCTAGCAGGTGATATGCTCCAGGGGTGGAAGTGTTAAAGGGCACAACGCCGCGAGTAACTTCGGAGAAAGCGCAGCACACCTCCCGACACCCCTGAGTCACTCACATCGGTGTTGCCCCCGGCTGACTTTCTCTGGCATTTCGGGGGTCAATCTAGTGAGTGGCGAGCCACCGCCTGCCGAAGTAACATCAGATAGGATAGTTATGGCAGGTGTCCGTCTCTCTTCTGTAATAGCCCAGTACTAATAATCCCTCCAGCCATGCAATTCTCTAAGCGACTCGTAATGGCTGTGTGCGTCGCTGTGATCACAGATGTCACAGCTTTGACATCATCTACTGCGATCACAGCTATTTATTTGGTATTCTATAAGGCTGTAAGCGTACGCGAGGCTGTTTGCCTTGTAGAATTCCAATTTCAAACGCAGCCTTGCGGCGCTAGTGTCGCACAACCATGAAAAGCGACACTAAGGAATTGCAATTTTGTGTTCAAGGCTATAACAGCCGATGTTTCCGAGGATGTAAGGATGTTTGCTCTTACAGAATTGCATGGCAGATCTCATTTCAATAGCTCAATTATTTCCTACACATTTGCAATAGTCCCAAAACCTGCTGTGACCTGTTCCTTGGTATCCTCCCATTGATATCCCTCAGAGCAAGTCACAGCTGGTATAATACATTACATCATTCTTTTAGAAGGGGCCTCTATGCGTTGGATTTATATCCCCGCACACGCCTATCAAATGACCGGGATTAAAACCCGTGAAATAAGACAAATAATAATAATGCGTATAATCCGATATAGCAACAGAAAACACTTATTTTTATAGGAGGTATAGGAAAGGTTTGTTTCTTAAAAGTCTTTATTACTCTATCTCTATCTTCTTCTTTGCGCTATCCCGTTTCCTAATCCATTAGGATTGGCGGAGTCCATTATCTCAGCCTAAGGATTTGGCGACAACACCGATTTTTACATGAAGCGTCTGTCGTCAAACCTCTATAACCCAAAGGGAAAACCAGATCTTTCTTTAGGCTAGGATATAAGTAATTCCAAATATAATTTCTTGGACGTGTGGGTTTCTGGTGCCAGTTCGAATCTTGGTGGAACATGCCCCCGCCGGGATTCGAACCGGGGCCCAGTTGGTAAATAGGCCGGTTCCTTATCCACTAGGCTATCACTGCTCAAACCACTATACATATGTCTAGTAAGAATAGTATCAGATAGGAACAATTAATATACTCACTTCTTTGGAAAGACTAATTGACATATTTTTGGTGGCAGCAAAAAAGTGTTATTGGTGTGGTGTAAGTGACTTGCAATTTTTTTGTACCACTGTATAGGTGACGGTGACCTATAGAGTCAAAATTGATCTCATCTTAGCGAACTCTATTCTACCGATTATTAAAGTATTGACAAAGAAAAGGTAGGGCACAGCGTTAATTAGCAAGGGGGAGCTCGACTAAATGCTTCCTCTGAATTGCAAAAGATTGCGGTCAATAGTTATACAGAATTGGAAAATAAATGGTATATCTTACCTATATATATATATGTATTTTTCTTTATTTTGCAATAATGATAAATTCTTCCGTATATTGAATATAGTGGTGATTTTAACGAAACATTGAAAATGAATATAAAAATATAAAATAACATTATTATGTAATATATCACCCATAAAAGTTCGCAGGTGTGGTCGGCCCTGACTCTAAAGTTTACCTTCATCCAAAATTTATTTTTATTAGTTTTTTAATAAAAACTGCACAGCAAAAATAAATACGGAATATTTTATTTCCAGTCGCAATCGGTAGAATACGAATCAACTCTTTTTAAAATAGCTTATGATATATAATTCAGGAAATGCTGGTAAATAAGAATTTTTATTTTGAACATAGTTTTAAGTTTAGAAAGTTGAAGAACTTAATATATTCTTTTACAGAACTATTTTATATTCATGAACTCTAATATAGAAAATTCTTAATTTACTATCATATTATGACTATTTTTGTGTGGAAGCCCCTTTCATAATCAAGTTAGAGATGAATAAAGAAAGAATTTAACCCGGCACAAAAAAAATTGTATACCAAATTTCAAGAAGATCGGATCATCGGTTTAGTTGGAATCGTTAACAACGAACAGACACACATAATATTTCTTTTGATCGAGTTTTTTGTAATGTATGTAAATATGTTTTCATTAAAATCTTATAATCGAAAAAAAAACATGATAACTATGGTAAACCGTGATATAAAGAAGGTAAAGGACACCTCTTTTGAAGAAGAAGGAAATCATAGATCAGCAAATGGTAACTTTGTTTAGTGGATAATAGCGGAGACCAAGTAATGGAAAGGTTTTGTGTTAACCCTTAGTTAATCGCGTTGATTGCCGGCGGTTATGGCGAGTGGATCAAGTAATCACTTAACGGTCGCTCCAGCGACTGTCACTGTGATCTCTCTATAGACAATTATTTTCCGAACAATGACCATGAGGGAGACGGTCTAACACTGGAGATCAGATAACGTGTTCAAAATAATTACGTTAGGAGATTGAGTTTAATAATAAGGTTGATAAGATATTTTAGGAGATTTAAATTAATAGCTGAGCTAAGTAGTAATCGTGGCACTTACTTTTACATGCCACAAATCTTTCTATCAAATACATCCGCCGTCGTTTTGTTTCTATGTAGCGCGTCTCTCAAGCTCGTGATATTGAAGTATGAAAACCTAGCACTTCTAATTATGTCGATAAAAAAGTTTAAGTACGTCCGTTAATCTACATTTCTTCACCATGTTAACAGTAATTTTGTAGTTTCGCGGTATGAAGAACAAACCGAAAAATAAAATATGTATAAGTTTCTAGATTCTAGAGCATAATAAGAAGAGCTGTTCAGAGGGCAACGCGAGCATTACTCCTTGTGGTACAAGCGTCCATACAGTGTACCTAACACAATAAATTGTTTATTTCAATTGCCTTAGATTGCAATTTCAGTAGATGAAAAGAAACAATATTTGCTATGGGGATAATCACTTAATCACGAAGAAAAAAACCGCGTTTCCTTACGTGATAATTAAGTAGTAGTGAATATTCTACGAATAGAATATCTTTTTCATTTCTAATTTTGAAAGTAAACTGTATTTGTTTTCGTATAAGTACTGAACACTAAGAGCTACGTTCCGACAAGTAGCCTGTATGCCGAACTGGTATTGGTAATTGTACAAAAGTAGATTATGTAATGTAGTCAAATCCGAACTGTACTTTCAGACAGTGGGGTTTCATGCTCTCCCTGGATCACATAACTAAGTTAGTTTATGAAGGTTTGTAAGATTTATTTAAAAAAATCTCTGCTAGAGATTTTTAAAATGTTTTTCTTGCAACTTAAACCCAAATTTTTGTTTTACATACTTCGTTGTTTGCGGGACTATATATTTCTAAAGATTTGGAAAAGCAATATATTTTGCATTCAATACATTTAAGAGCGAGATCATCTCATGAACTATTATCATAATAAAGTGACATAATAAGAGCTGAATCTGCGTATCAATAGGTAGCTAAGGGGGCGTGATATTCGATACGGTGCTAATAGGGTCGATTTCACTGGACAACCGTGTCGGATCCCGCCGTGGGAAGCAGTACCAGTGTTTGCAATCCCACGGGATATAGATCTAGTGATAATCTCTCTCGATTAACCGATTAACATCTCAATTATATCCCACGACTTATTGACTAATATAGCACTTTATGAATATATGGATACGGCAGTCATGGAGTGTTGGTTGAATGTTTTTTTTATAATACGTCAGATTGCAAACCGGCTGTCTGATCCGGGCTACTATCTAATGATGCTAGATAGTTGGAACGCATAATAGGAGAATAGGAAGTGGTTATCGTAGCCTATCTCCCCTGTAGCTTACGTTTAGGAGATTTTAGATATTTACGACACTTGCAAGAACGATACTACTTCTTTATGGAATTGCTATTTCTAAGGTACTTTAGAGAGTTATTATCGCTGCAAAATTTAATATTAAGCTTATGATAAAAATACTAAAATGTATGTACAAAATATTGTTTTATGCACTTGATGCTTAAATAGTACCATCCCATTTAAATAGTAGAGAGCAAACTTGAAGGCAAAGTGATATACGACAGTCATTGAAATTGAATTTCTGAAGTATAATCCCATATAACATTATTTTTGCATGAAATGCCATCCTTCTTCTTTAGCTATTCACGATAAAGAAGTGCAAATCGTAGCAAGCACTTAAGTGATTAAAAACTGAAGCGAGGTTGCGCGTAGAGGGGCTACGGAGAAAGTTCTATAGAAATCACATGTTTGTCTAATAGAGGTGGCTAACTTTGAATTATAAAATTAACCAGCAATTTATTATTACTTGAATATTAAAACAATTTTGTTTCATAATCAGCTACAGGTTACGGGCTATGACGAAAGTTCCACGGAAGCTTCACGTTCGGTTAATAGTGGTAGATAGTTTGGAAAAAAATACAAAAATATATGCTACATAATATAAACACAAAATTATTTTATTTTAAAACTAGTAAGAACTAGTTTTAAAATAAAATAATTTTTAGACAAGAGTCTATGACTGCAGTTCATTAATACAAGTAGATAATTTACAATAACAAAATAATTTAGCAATTAATCTAATATATTATTTTTAAATTTTATCACGAAAATAGTTATGTTCTACATCGAGTATAGCTAGGAAAGTGCTACAAAGTGATTGAGTTTTATAGAAATTATCCGCTTAACTAATAGTGTAATGTGTCCGTGTAAATTTGCATTTTCTATTTCTGATACAATTGCAGAGTAAAATAATAAATTAAAACGATCTAATTTAATCGAAATAAACTGATCTAATTCATTCACGCTTAAATTCGATAACATAATAATATAAACAATTTTTAACGGAAGTATCGCGTATTTTATTTATTTTGTTGAACCTGACGTTTCGAACGCTTTGCAGCGTTTTACTTCCGTTAAAAATTGTTTAATTCAATGTGTAACAATCGCGAAAACCTAAGACAATACTATAATAATATAAGTTAGAAATGTAGAGGAGGTTTTATGTCCGACATGTTTTTTTTTTATTTATATGCACCAATATCGATAGGAACGGCTAATCCAATTTGGACAGTGTTAACTGTATTTTGTTAGGTTATCTATATATCTTCCAATATAAACTAATTGAAAAATTATTAAAAAAACGACTTTTTTTGGTTCAAGTTTATATTCAAAATTTAACA
The DNA here is from genome assembly GCA_947507595.1 of Pyralis farinalis. Classification (NCBI taxonomy): domain Eukaryota; kingdom Metazoa; phylum Arthropoda; class Insecta; order Lepidoptera; family Pyralidae; genus Pyralis; species Pyralis farinalis. Next base: position 21,327,266 of record OX382264.1, on the reverse strand, counting down.
GTAAAAGAATTACACACAATTCATAACGACCCCGCCTCCGGATACCTACTCCAAAGAATAAAATATATATATATACTTTAGGGCGTGTGAAACTAGGTTCCTATAGTATTCCCATATTAATAGGTCCCAAAGGTATCCAAATTCATCTTTCTGTGCCATGTTTATACAGTAAATATCTATAAAAGGTATGAGTATAATGCACGTTATAATGTAAATATAGTTTGGCTAAAGAGTCTGTTTCATTCACTCCGCAGTGATTGTATATTTTTGTCGCTTTCGTCAACCACCCTTTGGTACAGAGCAAACTCTCGTGCAATTATTTTTAATTTAGCTCGCTACTTGTTGTGTGGTCCCTGGGGATGCGGGGATCAAGTGCAACTATCCTCCCTGTGAAATGAAACTACAATTTGAATGTGAGAAAATTATTTAGCGGTGTGTAGTTTAAGTGTCTTGGGATTTGTAATTTGTATTTTCTCATGGTTCTATTTAGAGGGCTCATTTTATTACATTATGTTTTTATTTAATCAAATATCTTAATAAAGAAAAATCACGAACGGTAATGTTTCGTACCAAAATATTTGGCGTCTGTCCGTTTGCCTCTCTGTCTATCCGACCGTTTGTCACAATCTCCTAGAGACTTAAATTTTGGCATAATTTGTTACAACAAAATATCGTGGTTTAAATGTATAGTTACTTTATCTAGTATTATTAACCACAATGGTCAAAATGCGATGCTAATCATTATTAAATTGAGGACATCATATACGAATTTGCATGATACCAATTCTTTTTGCGCTGTTTCAATTTTTTTAATTGATAACATTAAAGTTCGTCAATAGCTACTGAACAAAAGTAAAAAAATGCAGATACGATATAAAATGGTTGATTCTGTTAATTGAGATATCAAATGAGAGTTGTAACTTGCTCAGACATAAAATACATATCTAGTAAATAAACTAAGATATGATTACTAAAAACAATTAACTTTTCTAAAGATTTTCTTGACACATAGTAGTTCTAGTTGCAAACAGAAAAATCTGACAAGTTCTAATGAATGTGTAATGATTTTTATGTACGTATCATTATCGCTATCACTACATAATATTATGTTCTTTTATATGAATTTAGCGTTTTATATGGAAAAGCAAAACGAAAAACAATGTACGACATTATATATTTAATCAATCGAAGTATGTACCATTATTATCTATGCACGTTCGCCATTTTATAAGTAGTTAATTGATTCCATTGCTAAATAATTGTGGGAACAAGAATCAATAAATCGAAGAATCGAATCTTTGAAGTCGATTTGAATTGCCCCATCGGAATTGCTTTTTTTTCCTTACAAGTAGTTGTCCAAAATTGGAAAAAAACGTGGTAATCTGTTGGAGCAACGCATATTGTGTCGGAGACATTCCAATCGCAGCTCCTCTAATTTAGCCACTGTCTGTCGTGAAGAGTAAGGTCTAGCGTTGTCCTGAAGCAGCAGAGGGCTAGAGCAATTGACCAGTCCCGGTTGTTGAATAGCGAGCTTTTCCATCATGATTTGCAATTGTTGACAATACTCGAGCTTTTTACTATTTCAATTTGTTTCAAGTGAATTAAAACTGTTTTGTCACTCACACCGAAGCCTGCCGCTAACTCTGACGTGGTTTGCGATGGATCTGATTCCACGCTCACCTTTTATTCTTCGTTGTCAACTAGCGTCTCCGGCCGTCCACTGGGTTTGTTCTGTAGATCAAAATTTCCAACACGAAATCTTTGGAATCAAAAACGTACCATGTTTGCCATATGTACCAAGATAATGGTATTTGAAAGAGAGACAACTAGAACGAACACTAGGATTATGGTTGATGATACAGTGTTGGAGCAAGTAAATGAGATTGTATATCTTGGAAGTGCTTTTAGCAGCAATGGCAGGTACACTGCTGATGTGGAGAGACGAGTGAGTGCCGGGAATAGGGTGAATGGAGCGTTGGGTAAACTTCTAGGCAGCCGAAATCTAAGCTAGAAGGCACAGCTCGCTGTACACAACGCGGTGCTAATTCCAACGCTAACTTATGGAAGTGAGAGCTGGGTATGGCAGAGAGAGCATGAAAGTAGAACAAATGCGGTCGAGATGAGAGCATTGCGCAAAATTTGTGGCATAACGCTTACTGACCGCGTTCGTAATGAAGACGTGAGAGAAAGAGTTGATCTAAAAGAGAGTGTCGGTGTTAAGATAAGAAAGGGCATACTCCATTGTTTCGGACATGTAGAAAGAATGCGGGACGAAAGATTTATTAGAAGGTGATGTCAGAAGCCCCAGGAACCGGCGAGCGTGCGAACCCGCAAGGGACTTGGCGTGAAGATATACATACATACATACATACCATGTTTGCTTTTACAGTAGCTTCCCCATACACATCGTTAATCCTTCGGGCTGTTTCTGCAGCGTTGGTGCCACGGTGGAACTCGTATTCGTAAATAATACGATATATTAAGTTTCCGTATAGTGAAAAGGCCGATGTCAAAGAAAAATCAAATGGCGTAAAAACAATGAATCACTAAATTCGAAACACAAATACACAATCCTAAAAGTGCCATCAAATGAACTAATATTATGTCCTGTTGCATTGAGTTTTTGTTTATAGAGCTAATTGCGGTAGTTTCTGAGGTTATCCCAACCAACAGAAAAAAGAGATTATCTGAGAAAGTTATAATTTATGAATATTTTATGCAAATATCTATCTATAACTTCACGCCAAATCCCTTGCGGGGTAGGCAGAGAGAACCGAGCACCACGTGACTCGATCCTTACATATCTCACTCGCTTCTTTAACATTCATTGCTCTTCTCAAGCACGCTTGCCGGTTTCTACGGCTCCTGACATCACCTTCTGATAGAACACGACCAATTTGGTCATGGTAGGTAAGTCTTGGCCATCTCTTGCATTGTATATCTGTTTCGTCATTCTTTCATCCTGCATTCTTTCTACATGTCCGAACCAACGAAGCATGCCTCTTCTTATTTGAACACCGACGCTCTCTTTCAGACCAACTCTGTTTCTAACATCATCATTGCGAATACGGTCTACAAGCCTTACGCCATAAATTATGCGCAGCGCTAGCATTTCGACCGCGTTTATTCTACTTTCATGCTCTTTCTGCCATACCCAGCTCTCGCTTCCATAAGTTAGCGTTGGGACCAGCACTGCATTGTGTATAGTGAGTTGTGCCTTCTGGCTCAGGTTTTTACTGCCAAGAAGTTTTCCCAATGCTCCATTCACACTATTCCCAGCACTCACTCGTCTTTTCATATCTGCGGTGTACCTTACATCCCTGCTGAAAGCGTATCCAAGATATACATACTCATCCACTTGTTCCAACACTTCATCATCAACCGTAATCTTTACATTAGTTCTGGATTCTTCTCTTTCAAATACCATTATCTTTGTTTTCTTCGCATTCAGTACAAAGCCTTTCTCCATACATTCGTCTTTCATCATTGTGACCAGTGTTTGCAGTTCAGATGGTGTATATGCACGGCATCGTCTGCATACAGTATACAGTTTACCACTAGGTCGCCCATGCGCAATTCCACATTCGTTGACCCTATTCTCTGCAGACAACTATCGAGATACAGGATAAACAGCCTAGCAGATAGCACGCAACCCTGTTTGACATCAAACCAAGGTAACATGCCACCATCTATCCGCACACATGCTGAGCAATCCTTGTAAGTGGATTGCACAGCACGGAGCAGTGAACCGTCAATGCCATATCTCGGCAATATGTCTCACAGTTCTTTTCGCACAACCCTATCAAATGCTTTCTCAAAATCCACAAAAGCGCAGAAAACCTTCTGATCTATGGCCAGATGCTTCTCCACGATATTGCGGAGCGAGAAAACTTGATCCGTACATCTCCTTCCATTTCAGAAACCTCCTTGTGCGTCCCACAGCATTTCATCGGATTTCACCCTCATTCTCCTTTCAATCACCTTTCCATATACTTTTGCTGCTAAGCTGATCAAACTGATGGCCCTATAGCTGGCGCAGTCAATGCGTGACTCCTTGCCTTTATACAAGGGCATGATGACTGCGCGTTTCCAGTCTATTGGGACCCTTCCAGTTCTCCAGCACAGATTGCTTAAGTACCAGAAGGCGTCCCGGACGTAAGTGCCACCTAGTTTGATCATTTCAGTTGTAATCAGATCAATTCTCGCTGATTTTCCATTTTTTCAAGCTTCGTATCGACCATTCAATCTCTCGATTATGAAAATAACTTATCGATATAATGATATTTGTGAATTAAATGGGAAAAATTCGTCACTTTTGAGAGCATCCTGTAAGTGCACAAATAGTTAAAGCTACACAAAGATAATGTACAATGGAATAGTTCCCCATAAAAGGTTCTAACATACAGTTCGCTATAATGCATCGATACCTTTTAAGGTTGTCCCGCAATAATCATTCTTATGATTCTTAATTCACACGTGCTCTAATGAAAAGCTTTTACTGCGAATGTTTTACCGATACAGTTTTGTTTTAAAACTAGATAAATTGTTATCTATATCTTCACGCCAAGTCTCTTGCGGGGTAGACAGGGAGAACAGAGAGCCACGTGACGGTCCTTACACACCTCATTTGCTTTCTTTACATTTATACCTTTTTCATGCTGAACATACTCGTGTAAAGATAATCCTAATTGGATCATAAACAAAACAAAGACATGAGTATAATATTGGCAATATTGAACATTTTATTATGTAGCTTTTAAAATTATCATTAAAATTTCACCAAGTTTTTGTGGTTTGAATTATTCAACTCTATTAAAGTTTTTTTTGAAGTTAGCGGTGAGCAGTGGTACTTAGATTAAAAGTAGGATATAAAAGGACATACTTCGTCAAAGTTTATTAAAATTAAAAAGTTCAGTTAATTTACAAATAATTCGATAACTATTGTCTTTGGTTTAAACTTTACCCGAATGCGTAGCGGACAGTAAAAAAGTTTTGGCACAATAAGTCAAAACGGCAAGTTCATCGTCAGTATATTGTAGCAGGGATTGCGTTAGGGGAGCATAGGCAAGCCGTCAAAAACTATCAACCGGTGCACAATATATGGTTATCATAACCGATCTGCTCCGTTGTCTCGCCGCCACAAGCGAGAAAATGGCCGCTGGTATTCCATACACGTAGCTAACTATATCTTATACTGTGCATATTCAAAGAACGAAGACGGTTTAAGATTTTTATCTTTACAGAGAAAAGTAGATATTTACTAGCGTTACTTTATTCATTTTTATTTTCAAATGACAATACGATAAAAAAGCGAAATTTTGCACTGTTAATATCTTGAATGGTTTTTGTGGAATTTCCTCTAACTAAATTATTAAGGAGGACTAATTGAAAAAAAAACATATATAAAAACGGCCATGTGTGAGTAGGACTCGTGGACTGAGGGTTCCGTATAAACTTGAGCATTTGCTAAAATAGTTAGGTAATATTACCGAAGTTCCTAAGTTAAAAGCATAAAATAAAAGCATCGAATATTGCTCTAACGAAAAGAAGAACTGGATTGAGAGAGAAACTTTTTTGCTATTAAAAACTGTTCTTTAAGACTAGATCACGCTTAACACAGGATCTTGACAGACAAACGACGATAACAAAGCGATCCAATAAGAGTACCGTTTTTAGGGTTCCGTACCCAAAGGGTAAAACGGAACCCCATTACTGAGGCTCCGCTGTCCGTCCGTCTGTCACTAGGCTGTATCTCTTGAACCGTGATAGTTGGACAGTTGAAATTTTTACAAATGATGTATTTCTTTTGTCGCTATTACAACAAATACTAAAAAATAGAATAAAGTAAATATTTAAGGGGGCTCCCATACAACAAACGTGATTTTTTTGCTCATTTTTGCTTGATATTGATAGCGGTAACAGGTAGACGCTTGAAAAGTTCACAGAATATTTAGTTATATATATTCACTTTAAGAGTAAATAATTAAATTAAAATAAAACAAATATTTAAGGGGGGCTCCTATACAACAAACGTGATTTTTTTTTTGCTGTTTTTATAGATAATGGTACTGAACCCTTCCTGCGCGAGTCCGACTCGCACTTGGCCGATTTTTTAATTTTGAGGTACGGAATCCTAAAAATTCTCAAAATGGTAATAGAGAAAATTCCGATAATTACAACGTGATTGTGCCTAACCTATTATATTTATCCATACAAACTTACATTTCAATAAATATATTTTTTATTTACTAACGAGTATATAGAGAATTGATTCGTATTATTGAATCTACTGATTGATATTATAAGATATAGGCCGCTTTTTGCATTTTACATTATATTATATATATTTTGATACATTCTACGAATTAGCAAACAAGGCTTTGATAAAAGAGATGTAGGACACTGTAATATTGAATAAGCAGCTCACTTGAAGAAGCACCGGATAACTCACAGAAAACCGTATGCAAATAACAACTCCCTAGAGAGTTGTTGTGTTCCTTCCTGCGTGTGAGTGAGGTCATCAGTAAGCTCCTATGGAGTTGCAGTGTTAGCAGCGGAGGTGGCATCTCGCGAGTGATACTTAATGTACTATGCAAGCTACGGTTACTACGGTAAGTGCAAATCGGTCCCTTATTTCAGTTAATGCATGATAATGCACGACCGCACACCGCAAGAGTTGTAAGACAGACTCTCGCCGCAGCTAACATCAATGTCATGCCCTGGCCTGCTCAGTCGCCAGACTTGAACCCGATTGTGCATGCATGGGATATGCTACAGAGAAGAGCTCTGCCGAATATGGAGGGTATCCAGTCGCAAGAAGACCTTTTTTTGTTGTTGCAACGAACATGGGCGGCCATTCCAGAGCGTGATTTGGATGAACTCATTTTGAGTATGCCAAACCGATGTTCTTGTGTTGTTAGTGTTCGCGGTAGAAACACGGATTATTAATTGTTTAAGTTACCCAATAAAATTTTAAAGAAAACTGTTATTTCAGTCTTTTTTTCCGAACTTTAATGTTAGTGGTTCAAATGTCAAAAATCCCTTTATTATGAAAATGGCAAATTTCTTTATTAATGCAAAGGTGACTTGGTTTATCGTTACTGTAGACAAACGAAAACACTTTATTTGATGAATCCTTAAAGAAAATTTTAATTAATATCAATCAGGAGAAAAGTTATTGCAAAAATATATGTTGATCCCTAGACACTTTTGATGTGTGTATATATAATAATCAAATAGGTCCAAAAACCTATGTAGGTATCCGAAATCTCTGTCCAGTAAGAAAATAAAACATAAAATGAAACTTTATTGTACACAGATGTTAAAGAAATTGGTAAAAGAAAATATCTATGTAAATCTCAAAATTAACTGACCAAGTAGCCACTAGATAACACACTGGAAGTGGGTACAGGAGCAGCCTAAAATACTGATAGTATCTTATTTAAATGATAGATTACTATTAATATTAACAGCGAGATATCTAAACTGGGATGCTCCAATGGTTAATTTTGGATCCATTCATGTTTGTAATACGTATATATATGATGTAGAAAATATTAGAAACAGATTTACTTCACAGAATTGGTATTAAACGCTGCAGCCCATCACTCATTTCCACCACTGTGTCTCCTGTGTAGCCAGAACTAACAGCGGCGGTTCATTGCCTTTTTGGTGGTACCATAAAGGCAATGAAAAGTGAAGTTCATTGCTGTCCCGGGGTTTAAACTACAGCTGCCTTGGAACTCATAACGAATTTAATCAGAAGAAATTTGTAGGAGTAGTAAGTTTTGGTATTGACTTCCCCTCTTGGCAAAGTGAGAGACAGTAATATGACAAATAAGGCATTTAAAATCTCAAAGAGATGGTTAGTCAAGAGAAGCTCAACTGCCGCACCGTGCACCACTATTTTTATATATATTTATATATTATTATATACTTATATATTACTAATTGGAATGTTACCTGTTTAAATGTTAATCGATAAATTGATGCAAAGACAGATATACAGTTTATACAGTCAGGTATATACCCCCTTATACAATCAGGTAAATACGGCATTTGACAAACGTGGCTACTTGCGGGCTTTATATGTTTCATCTCTTTTTTCAGCATTAGGTATGTTTATTGTTGTTAAAACAGCCGCTGACACAGAATGTTTTTATTTACATAAAAGAACCATTACAAATGAAGCCAATATATTTATTAAACAATATGTGTCGTCGACATTTGCCAACTTTATTATAATCATTAGTTACTCGTACTATGGACAAGATTTTTAATATTTTTTTCACTATTGAAACGCCCCACATTTGGTCGTACTATCATAAAATGCTATTCCGCGCTTACGCATCATTTAGCACCGAGCGAGGGACAAGTGTCATTATTGTCTGAGCATTGACTCTGTTTCCAGTTTATTTTATTTTATTACTACGAGTATAATAGGCACTGTGCAAGACCACCATAAATTAGTTACTCGACGTTCGACAAATTTGACGTTCTAGTTGTTTTTAAGAGATGTAAGTCATATCATAGTAATCCGCTTGGGGAAGTACTCTCCACCTCACAGAAAACCACAGTCAAATAACAACTGCCTGGAAAGAAGGTTCAAATGTTAAACGAGGCGATTTATGTATGTAAAGACTGCGTCTTACAGTGGATGGTTAATACAAAATAGCAATTTTAGCAAAACACTGTCGCGTCAATGTTTTTAAATATTTAGTATTTTTTCACCATTCATCCTAATTTTTATTAACAAATATTAAATATTTATTTTATTGCTAATTTGATATTGTCAAATTAGAATAACTTAGAGTGAGTTCATTACACAACTAAAGAAAACTTCTCTGAAATAAATTGTATGAAGATTTTTTTGAGGGAAAAAATAAAAACAAACAAATAATTCCTGAATGTTTTTGTTTCTTAAAGTAAGTACATCTTTATTTCTGAGGTCTGTAAGATTTTATCGTATTTGTAGTTGCCTTTAGTTGTGATTAGTCTGATCACAAAATAAAATAATTTAATTATTCCCAGCTTGACTTTATATAGAAAGAATCTTAAAAGATTGTCATACATTTTATGCGCTCTAGTGATTTACACTCAAAAAGTCATGTAATAATAGTAGTGACCATAGTGTAATATGGGATCAAAGTAAGTTTGTATGGTACATACAAACGTTGCAACGGGAACATCTCTCAATGGGAAACATCTGCCGATCGCTATCGGTTATTTGTCGTGTCGCGTGCCTGATTAGATATCATTGTTTCGCGGAAGCACATCGAACGAGGACGATCACGGTGATTCGTCAAAAATGATTGAAATCTGTACTATTTTAAATTGAACAAACTGTAGGGAACATCGTTGGGTTAGGGAAGTGCCAAAGATCGATTTACGATTGATTAATGGATTCTAGGTTATATTGTAACGTATTCGTATGTGACCACGATAATGCTTGCTGTTATGTTTGTACCTAATTGTACACTTGTGTCTTAATGTTACCAGGATTTCTTTTTTCTATATTTTTAATAATAATTTTGAACTACGACAGCAAACATCTCACGGCCCGCCTGGAGTGTAGCGAAAATCGTAGTTCATGATCGTAGTGACTCTCACTGCTGCACAGGTCCTCCAGGGAGTTGTTATTTGGATGTGCTGGTTTATAAGGTTCCCCAGTCGGGTTCAATACTTACTAAATAATTCATCAAAACTACCGGTTGTTGTTGTCCCGCGGATTAGTAAGACTACCTGTAAGCTCACTTATCCCCAACGCGCATGCTACAATCCTTGTATTGCAAACGTACATAGACTACGGCAACCTAAAGTGTTTATCAGATGGATAATATGTTTGTTTGATTCCTAACATTGTATAAAAAAGATATCGATCGATCGATCGAGGTCGAGATAGTCGATATCTATGGAAATATCAATTTGTAAGAAGTCAAATAAATTGGTGAAATGATAAATTATCCACTCCATGTCAATATTATTAGATATTATTATTGTTATATATATATATATATATGTATATGAACAATGAGTAAAATTAGATTATGTACATAGTGAAGATAAATCATATAGCTTGACCATTATTCTATTGTTGATGCTAGATTAAATATAACAAACTAATTTTAGACTATATGATAGAAGATTAGACCTAATTTCGCAGATCTCATCCAGACGGAGAAACATAATATTTAATTAAATATTCTTTATGTGGAAAAGGATGGGGAATTAATGTCTTGGAACCCTTATAAAGCAGCATTTTGAATATTATTCGATCCCCATTACAAAATTATATTAAAGCTTCTTTATAATATTGACATGGCATGGCGCGGCATGGGCATTTAACTACTCATTAGTAATTAAATGCCCATGCCGCGCTGAGTTTGTGTTTATTCAGACTAATTTTATAAATTACTGTACGTATTTTGATAAGTTTTCGCCACAAGAAATATCGATACAAGAAGATTAAGAGGCAAAAACAGAAAAATGCGAAAATAACCTACAGCTATGATCATATTTGTGAATTAAGTCGACAAAAAACATCCATTCTGAGACCTTCCGTGGCGTGTCCTGCATATTTAAAGATTAAAGTAACATGAAAATAATTAACAGTGCAATGTGGCTCCTCATAAAAAAATCTATAAGAAGTTCGCAACAGTATATGTCTAACTTTTAAAGAAAAAACTAAAACACGTCTACCATATTTAACATCAAAAAAAAAAATTTTGGATCAAAATTAGTCTAAACTTTTTCCTGTTTCTCATGTTTGGTAGATGCTGAGATCACCACGTTCAAATATATAAATAAAATCTTCAATTCTACACACTTATATAAAAGTGCTCTGAAGGTAAACTTGGAGAGGTCACGTATCTACCGTGACCACCCCCATCCATCTACCGGAAGTCATCCGCTTATAAATATTTAGTACTTCTTCTTATTTTAGTAAATAATCATCGTGAAGTTACAGATAGATAGATAGTATACCATAATCAAACTTACAAATGTTACGTACCGAGGTCAAATGTTAAGTCAAGGTTCCATATGTAATAACTAGCTTTTGGCTTTGCCACCGTGGGATCTCTTTCATTCGATAAAGGCCCCCCACTCTTTTATGAGGATTACTTTCATATTTATATATTGGTGTCGATTATTATACTTAACTGTGATTATACTCACTTTATTTTTACTTAGGTCTTACTTTACTTATACTTATTCTATGCAATGGCTTACAATCATTTTTTACAACCTAGGAAAGACTTGACATTCTGTTATATGAATTTAATGCTTTAATAATAGAGTGCTTTATTCACTCATGAAAGTTTGTAATGATAAATCATAGTCAGATTATTTAATGATGACTCTAGCTAGCAGGACTAGCTCAATCGTGTATATTTATGAATCAACACTATAATGGGGGCTGCTGGGTAATGTACCGTTCACGGGAGCCATGGCCGCATCTGTCATGGGTTTGTTACAAGTCATTTTTATTCGATGGTGTCATTAAAAAATCATTGGCTTGTGAAAAGTCGCAATTATTTTTTGCATTTTGGACTCATGCGTGTGCTTGTCAAAGGTCATTAATTTGTTTTTACCTGTAAACAATCCAATATTAGGGTATTCAATTATTTTTTATTTACTTAAGCGCACATTAGTGCACACATTTTAGAGATAATGATTGACTTAATTAAAAGCAAATAATCCAAGCTGCTTGAAATTTCTGCATATGGATCTTGGAGATGTTAGCCAAGAATATTTTTTGTCAATTCTTACTGGATTGGATAGACAGATTTTTAGGCAACGAATAATATCTATCGAAAAGTTTAAATTAATTCTTAAACACTATCACAATTAACAATATTTTTTTTATATTTGCGGTTTAAATGTTTTATAATTTTAAACTTATAAAGTTCTTAAAATAAAGGACTGTTTTTTTTTATTTTTAATTACAACGTTGTCGTCAACAAATTGTGAAGTATTTTTCATTTGAAAGTTTTTACTTCATAACTTTTTAACTTACCGTCGCATATTCATCATAGTTTGAACTATCGATATCGGGTGAGTTGTTTACGGTGCATTGGACATCAGGCATAAAAAGAATATACGCGAACATAGAGCCTTTCGCTTTCTTGAAGATGATTAAAAAAGCATGCAATTAATAGATATATATATATATATATATACAAAGCCTAACATGTATATGTAATTCTGATAGCCCAGTGGATAAAGAACCAGCGTATTAACTGACGGTCCCTGGTTCCAATTCTGATGTGGGCATGCACCAGAAATTCTTGTTTTCGGATTTTTAAAAAAATCGTGAAGAAACCCACACGCTCAAGAAGGTATATTTCAAGAACAGTCTTTGGTCATATTACTGATTCATAGACATGTATTCTAGACTCAATCAAATAAGATGAGTTGCGTAAGCACACCTGTCATCGAGCCCCGGGTTAAACGGCGAGTATGCTGACAGACGGCCTGAATAAACGATGCATTCATCTCTTTATTATGATGTGTTAATCCAGGATTATCAGCAAATGTTAACACATGTTACCAGTTAGTAAAAAAATAAAGCTAATTTAAAACGACTTATTGAATACACTCACTGTAATATAAATTGAACTCTAACGCGATGGAAGTGGTTCGCATTTAATAAGTTCGTAGGAAAGTGATAGAATCGGGACGATTATCGGGGTAGCTAATATTATTCCGGGGCGTTTGGTGTTGCCTTTTCATCCGCTAAGTATAAATAGGGGGGGTGTGTTTGCGAGGTTTGATCAGTTCGACCGCTACGTAAAAGATTGATTAATTTTATACTGGCAAACGTCAAACATTATCATTACATTCGATCTCAATCGATACAGTTGTAAGAGGACATCACGATAAGCATCTGTCCGTCTGTATGACTGTATTAGGTACACACTGTAGTATTTGCTGAATTGTACGTAATAGTATATTTTTATAATTGTTGTATAAACTACTACTACTGATATTGTGACAGACCTAGAAAAATTCGTTACGACCATGTTGGATTAGATTGCTAATAGTAAACAGTATTTTATTTTATCAATATCTCTGTCCTAGATTGCGCTATCACTAGGATTTTAGCCACAAGGTAACCTATGAACTGTTGGAACGTTCTAAGGGAGGTAGGGCGTATCAATGCAGCCCAACAAGGGAAGTACCTCCAATTCATAAAAACTGAAGTCAAATAACAACAACTAACCTGGAGGACTGCTGTGTTCTTGTGAGTGAGTGAGGTTACCAATATTCTGTTGAGGAGTTGTTGTGTTAGCAGTAGAAGTGGCAACAGCAGGAGTGATAATTTCGATAATGTGAGAGTTCGTAGGTTATTTGCTTTGTAGACCATTTGCATGTTGCAATTGTATAAAAAAAAACTGTAGATGAGGTAACTTGAAATTGTAACAATGAAATTATTAGATCAGCTTAAAGCGGTGTCGGGCGGCGGCGCGGTGAGACAGTTGGACGGCGCGGCGGCGGCGGTAAGGCAGGCCGAGGCGCGTTGCGCGGTAGCGGGCCCGGCGGAGCCTGAGGCGAGTCGATGCCGGCTACAGTCAATATTTGCACGCCCGGTCCCGGCTAATGAATACAATTAGATCATTCCGCGCGGCCTCACGTTTTTCATACGCCTCGGGGGTCCGCCCTCTGACAACGTGTCAAATAAAGACGCCGCCTCGACCCGAGCCTCTGTACATAACGCTAGTTGACAGCGCAAATATATTCAAACGTTACACGGTTTGCTATTAAATTAAAACTTAAGGTGTAAAGCTGATTTATAATGTTACTTGACTACGGTGTTTGTAATAGGGGTTTTAGTATGAAATTGGGGAACTTTTCCTCATACACATATTTTTTTTGTCAAAATCAAAATTTCAGATTTCTCGTTCCACAATTTTCTTTCTCTCTCTCTTTTCTTTACATGATACGCAACGGAAATTTTATAATTAAATGCCTGGACCTTTGTGTCCAGTGTAAACACGAAATAAAAATAACTTTGAGAAAACTTTATTATAATGCATCGTAAAGCAACAGATTTATCTACCAAACAGAGTTATATTTATGAGCCAAGTTTATTATGTAATCCGCAGAAAATAGCTCAGTAACCCTCTACTTTCCGCCACGTTGACTGCACACTAAATGTTTTTTACATTGGAGTGCTAAATAATAGGCTGAACACATGACGCTCCCCTGGCTAATTCGATGAAAAATGATCTTAGCGAGATGATTTTCGACTTTGTTTTTTGTTGTTATCTGATCTTTATAAATAGATAGTTAATTGACGTTGAAATCATCTTATTATATTGAAATTCTGGCAGAAGTAATTACCTGATTAGTTACATATAATAAATACTTTGTAAGCATGATCTGTCAGTCTATTTTTTTATGGCGTTGTCGTTATCTTGAAGGTTTTCATAATACTGGTGTAGCGTTATGAAAACCTTCAAACTAATCAGTAACAGTTTATCTTAAAGTCAACGTTTTATTATTAAGCAACACATCTCTATTTTGTACATTTAATGACCCTTGTTATTAGTCGAATATTAAAATTTGGACTTTTTGAGAATTGAAAACCCAAGTCAAATATGCTGCTCAATCTACTATGGAGAATTTAATTAAAATAAAAAAAACACAACTGTATGCCTCATGATGATTTTACGCATTATGCTAATATAATTGATAAAATATACGTGTTAATTTTTAATACTTAATTGTTAATAGTACTTATCTTAGAGCTGGATGTTAACTGATTTTACATGTACTTACAGAATAATAATAGCCATGTCAATCCGAAATTGTGATCGCAATATGACCAAAACGAATATTGTATTTACGACATTAAATATTAATTTATTATTATTTGTCCGGAAATTTTTGGTGCTTAGTTAATTTTTGTAAGAGTAAATCAAGAGCGAAAGTTGCGCAAACTAGGGTAGCCAAAAGAAGGTAAAGTCAGGCGGCAGAAACGTCACGGCCGCCGTACAATGCGCTGAATATATTAGCCTGTTTGGTGTTGGTGTTTGCCCGCCTCGGCAGCGCCACATGGCGACACAGCGCTTTGTTTATTTTAATACTCAGCCATTGTTGCTTGCCGCTGTTTGCCGAGGGAACTGTATTAAACTACCCCTTGTACATTTGTACAAAGTAGCTGTCGCTGAATGAACTGTACACATTAATTTATGGGTGCTCTACGGTAAATGTTGAAGACGTTAATTTGTTGATTACTTTTAATTTAATATAAAAAATGGGTGCACGTCCATTTACTTAGTTTTATATTGCAGATAATAATTGAATTTTCAATTTTATATTGCATTTACAGTTATTGTTTATCGCGAACACACTACGGAACGATACCGCATTCTTCTAAGTTTTGAATACATAAAGTAATGCTTATATAGAAAAGCAAATATTTCCACTATGTCTGATGGGAACCTCCTACTTTCTTTCTTTTTACTCGGCTTGTAAGGGTTGCATCGTGATGTTGAACCTTTCTCAATAATTGGGCCATCAGATACGAAAAGTTTTATCAAATCCAAGTGATAGTTCCACAGATTAGCGCATTCCAAATTCTTAATTTTTGCTCCACAATGTCATACATATATGCAGATATACTAAATATAGTACAATACAATAGGTAATCAAATAAACAAACCCTTTCGATTTATATATTAGTATATGTAAGTGTATAGAAGTATAATTTTTTAAATTCATTTAACATAAAGCATTTATGAAAAAATGTACAAACCGGACTTTTGAGTATTTTATTTATATTTTTTTTATACGGCCTCCACATGATAAAGTGATTACCGTAGCCTATGCAGGCTGGTAACTCATTAAGTATCACTTGTTTGAAGCCACCTCTGTTGCTAACACAACAACTCCTTAGGAGCTTACTGGTGACCTCACTTACACGCAGGAACTCAACAACCCTCCAGGGAGATTGTTATTTGACTGCGGTTTTCTGGGAGTTAGAAGTACTTCCCCAGACGGGCTGCTTTGATGCGCCATATCTCTCTTTAAAACGCTCAAACCAAGACAAACAGACATGTTCATGCACACAAATATTTGTCCTGTGTGGGACCGAACCCACAAGCGGTGGTGTCAAAGTTGCTTAATTAACCGCGTCACCACCGAGCTCGTCCGTGACATCAATTCCTATATATACTCATCAAAAAAGGGATTACCTAATGTACCATTTTTATATAGAATTCTCAATAATAAATAAATACTTGATAATTAAACATTGAAGAAGGTAGTTAACAACTTGTAAGTCACTAAAACCTTATGTTTGCCTGATTTTACTTTTCTTCTAGTTCGATATTAAGTATACTTTTATTATGATAATGACAGAGATAACATTTGTGAGCCATGCTCTGCGCATCTCGTGTTTAATTACATTTGTCAATGTGCAGCGACCGCCCTCCCGGCCCGCCGCCCGCCGCCCGCCCTCGCCCGCCCGGTCCTCTCGGTTCATTTGCAAAGTGCATTTCAATGCCGTGCTCGATTGTTCCGACCCCACGTTTAATTGCCCGCCCGTTATTTATTATTGACATTTGCTTGCACATTTACTTGTATTTATCAGTTCCCATTAATTTTGCGATTCCACTGCAATATATCGTTACGCTAACTAGAATTATTGTTCGAATGTTTTTATCAGATCTAAATACGCGCGTTCCTAATCGCCGCAGCTAAAATTGAACGAAATATTTACTGTAGGAGCACACATCGCATTCGATAAACATCGCAACAAATTCTTGTAAACACATCGGCGGACGTTTATTTGCCTCGGGCCCACGCTCAGCTTCACTTCGACTTCGCATTCCGCTCGCCGTCGTATCGGTACTCATTTGTATTGGCGGCAGCTCTTGTATTATTTGTTTGTTTGCGGATGCCGCATAGGTTGTTGGGCTTTGATTTTTTCCAATTCGGTAATAATGCGGAAGGCGTGGAGCTCGGGGCGATCGAGTTCGATCGTGAGTCGCGAGCGCCAATCAAGCGAATTGGTGTGTTCGTTAGTCGCTGGCGCCGGCGAGTCCTGCCGCTTGGTTAAGCCGGGCACGTACGTGCGACCTTTCCACTCGGAGGCACTGATTTTCTGTTAGATCCAACAAAATGATGAACTTCAGCAATCTTACAATTGATTTGCTCAACAAATGAGGATAACGTTTGGAATGTGGAAACATAGAGTAAGAGGAATATTTTCAAACATTATATACTCGTAGATACATTACGAATGTGAAAAGTGTAGAACCGTGAAATGAGTGAATGTGAAAAGGAAAGAACTATATGAATGAAGAAATGATCCCATTGCTAAGATTTTACAGTGAGACTACTGCAAGGAGTATCCTAAGATATGTATTTTCATAGAATCGATAACGCACTAGTGCTGTTTCAGATATTGCAATTATTATCAGACAGGTTGTTGTAATCTTATTTGTTTCTTTACTGATATAAATTGGAGATTAGTATGAAGAAAGTATTTAGACGGGTTGCAGCGACGGGCTATCCGCATAATCGACGACGAAGAGGTCACCAAAAACCTAGAACCTCTTCAACTCCGTAGGGACATAGGCTCTCTAAGCGTATTTTACCGTCTTTACCATGGCGAGTGCTCTGAAGAACTGTTTTCCCTTATCCCACCCTCTCCCTTCCGTCATAGAACCACCGTGCAGGCTTGCGATGTCATCGTTCCACTGTTGAGAATATTTCTTCGCGTACCAAAAAGTTCGGTAACTCCTATCTTTGTCATACCATTAAAAATGGAACGCCTTGCCTGCACATGTGTTCCCTCTTTCCTACAATATGGAATCCTTCAAACGAAGCGTGAAGAAGCATCTTGCGGGTCAGCATGGCAGCGTCAACTGACAGGATACTGTGTACTATTTTGTCAGTTGCAGTTGCGATTTGGGATGCTCTTTCGCTTACCATCAGGCAAAGAGGAGCCACTATGCTGACCTAGTATAAAAAAAACAATAATTAACTCTACTCAACATCGCCTTCAACTTTATAAGGCCCAGGACCAGCCACACATCGAATACTGTTCACATTTATGGGTCGGCACGCCACAATATTTGCTTACTCCATTTGATTGCATACAACGTAGAGCAGTTCGAATCGTCGGCGACCCAGTGATCTCCGCTCGGCTGGACGCGCTTTTTACACGAAGAGACGTTGTTTTTCTGTGTGTACTGTACACATTGTATCATGAGAAGTGTTCGGAGGAGCCGTTCAGCTTAATATCAGCCCCTGAGTTCCACTATCGTACCACTCGCCACAAACTTGTATTTCCCTCATCATCTTGATGACGGGCAATCCACTACAGTACGCTATTCATGACATTTTCCACCACGTACGGTGAAATTGTAAAATAAATTATCCTCAGCGGTGTTCCTGAACAAATACGATATGGTTGCCTTCAAGAAAAGAACCTATATTTCCCTAAAAAGGCTGGCAACGGACAAGTGATCCATTGGTGTTGCTGATGTCTATGGGCACAATCTTGTAGGAATGTAAATAGTTCGTCCATCACGGGATTGAAGTTTATAAGTTTTTTTCCATTTTTTCCGATAATGTTGTAAGTTTCCCCCCAAATTAATTCCCAAAACTTATACTAATTATAATACTATTGTCTTTATCTATGGAAAAGATAAACTGGATTAAGGGAGAAACCTAAAATTGCAGTTGGAAACCTGTTGTCCCCATACATCGACACAGGTCGCTTTTAATTTAACAATTGTATTTTTTTTTATTTTTTTTTATTTTATTTATTAAGGTACACCAACAGTATTTACATACAACATTCGAATTGAGACACACATGATATCTTGTTCTAATGTAAACACCAATAACAGGTATACACAACATTTACAATATATCAATTAAACTAAACAACTATTTAAGGTATGGTTATGATATTAATCCTTACTGAGAATCAGCACCTTTCGTCTAAAGACACTCAGACTATCGATAAATATGTCCAAATTCTCCGAGTCGCGATTTAGAAAATTGTATGTATTGCACATACGGTTAACAGGAGCATGGCTACCTAGGTTGGTTCTAGACGGCGGACCACATAAGAGTTTAGTCATGGGATGACGCGGCGGTCTCCTTGGAACTTTAATATTTAGTAATGACAATAAGTCCCCGCAATCTAACAGGTTATTAAATATTTTGTATAGAAATATAACATCATGAAGCTTTATTCTATCATACAAAGAGACCATATTAAAATGTTTCAACCGCTCATTGTAAGGACAACGGTGCGAAATGTTAGGCGCCGAGAACGCTAGGTGCCTGGTGAAGGCCCTTTGAATTTGTTCGATTCGCTGAGAGTGAACTGCATATGTTGGGTTCCAAACTGAACTAGCGTATTCTAGGTTACTTCTTACCAGCGTGTTAAAAAGGAGAATCTTAGATTCAGCAAAACGAAACTCTTTTGAATTTCTTTTAAGAAAGCCTAACATTTGAGCTGATTTCTTTATTATATTATCAAAATGCTCAACAAAGTTGAGTTTTGAGTCCAGCCAAACTCCAAGATCCTTAACGACTTTCACTTTTTGCAATTCTTCTGATCCTATTTTGTAAGACGTTTCAATGGGTTGCGTTTTCCTTGTAAATGTAATGTGATGGCACTTATTTATGTTTATTGACATGTCGTTGGCATGGCACCATGATGTTAATCGGTCGATATCATTTTGTAAAAGGTCAGCATCAGTTAAAGATTTTATAACTTTATAAATTTTTGTATCGTCGGCGAATATTGAACAATTAGAGTTTAAGATGACGTCAGATAAGTCGCTAATGAAAAGAGAAAATAGTATTGGCCCAATTAAATAAATATGTAATCGCAAAAAAATAAGAATTATGATGTAACTACAAATTTACGGTTTTCGGATCTTTCCCCATATTTGTGCTATATAACATTGCTTCGTGCCAAATTTCATGATTCTAGGTCAACAGGAAGTATCCTATGGGATTTGGTTCCTTTGCGAGTATCAAAATATAATTATAAGCCATAAACGAGGTATAAGCGGCCGTTTTGTTGCGCTGATTTAGAAGTTTGAATTCTTTATTGCTCTAAGAATAATGATAAAAAAAATATTTGCCATTGGGCCCTCGCGGACACTTAGGCATGTCTTAAAGGATTGCAAATTTGAGTATTTGATATTAATTTTAACTTGGTACTATCACGCAATTCTGACACTTTTTGGCAGACGGACAACACAATGATCTTATACGAGTTTCGTTTTTCCTTTTGAGGTACGGTATCCTAAAAAATATTATTTATACGTAGAATCTTAAATAAAAGCATTAGGTACTTTTTGAATGTATGCATGGAAAATGGCACATTAACTTGAAAAAAAGCAAAGAAAAAAAAATGTTTATTAAATTAATTAAAATATGCAACCTAACTTGAATTCAGCAACTTAAGCTTAGAGTTTCGAGGTTTTCTCTGGGGATTACATCACATGGTTCGGAAAGGCGTGAAAAGGTTTCTACAAGGTCTGCAACCCACGAGCGACACCCCTGGTGTTGCAAGTGTCTCACCTTAGTGGTATAAAAAAAGACGTGAGAGCGGTACAGTACAGAACACTGAACGCGCGAGAGTTTTATATTCCATAATATAATATAAATAACATAGTATTTTAAGAAATTATTATGCAAACGCAAATGTATAAATAACGAATGTCTGCAAGATGTGGATATACTAATGAGTAATTAAATCATTATGATAAATGAACGCTACACTGTGTGAGTGGGTCGATATGGTTCATTATAATTCTTACAACGTCCCATAATGAGATCAGAGGGACGAATGTCCATCAAACTTGTCATATTAGTGAGTGCGTTGGATCTGGGTGTGATGCAGAGGCAGTTGCATTCGCTCCAGACTGCGTGCAGCTGTGCACTGCGCTGACACGCGTTGGCAGCGCTCTGCATGCCGGCAAAAGCTCTATCGATATATCTTCCGTCTCAATGTCAGTGGTCATGAGATGTTAGTCACTGTACGAATTATATTTCACGGTAATTTTAGTTGGTGTCTGTTGTTTTGACAGGAACCATTCCGGAAAATTAACTTCTTTTTTAATTATATTTCTAAATACTTACAGTATTATACACGTGTTTTTCATATAACTTTACATTTCAAAACTTTTTAATAAATTATCATATCCTCACCGCAGTTTGAACTTTCCAAATCGGTTGAGCTATTTACTGTTTCTTTTATACAATGTCAGAGGATGCATGCATGCATACGGTCCCCTTTAGTAGGGTTACTTTAGCCTATACCACACAACGCTTGTAATACAGGAAGTATCGCTCGGCCGAGATTAATTCGGTTGTACTAATCAGGTGTACTACAGGGAACGAGAGAGTTCAACTCGCACTGGTCCGCTGCTGCACATAATCCCATATAATGAATATTCCGAGTAGGAATAAATATGTTTATGATTAGAAACGTAACGTGTTTTTGACGAGTCCGGTGGCGGAATGATTAACAATGCTATTTTAAGCTACAGGCTCGGGGGTTCGATTTCCACACAGAACAAATAGTCTTAGATAAAGATGCATTCCGACTGGGGAAGTACGTTTACCTGCCAGACATGTAAGACATGTGCAAGACATGTGGCATAGTGCGTGCGTTTCTTAATGTATTGCAAGAATTAAAGATAAAGTATCTTTATTTGGCATTGGGGCCTCGTGGGCACTTAGACATGTATTGCGTATTCAAAATAATCAAATTAATATTGTATTTTATTAATTTCTCACAGTTTCCGATTTTCTTTTTTTTGAATTACCAACATTTCGAAAATGACCATTGGCGAACAAGAAATGCCGAAAGAAACTCGCCAATATAGATTGATATTACAACAAAACTATGTCCTTCATAGGCTACGGTCATCACATTACATCTGTTGGGCCGTAAGCTTATGTGCTGCCCGATTTTGTATGAAAAAAAAGTACATGAAGAAATTAATTAGGTGGACGCAAAGGGCCATAAAAATATTTGTATGGGGGAGAAGGGAATAAACCAACAGATACATTGTATAAGAATTTTTGTACACCCCTCTTATACACGAGGAGACAAAATAAAATATATGTATATATACAACCTTCGTCACCTGTAGTACCTATATTCTCCTGTTCATATAACTACACTTTGGTTTGGAATTTGAAACACCGAGTTATGCAGGAACAAATATGCAAGCTGGATTCGGAATTTAATTTTATTTGCTTAAAACAATTTAATATAATTTAGATGACTATAAGTATTTTTAAGAATTAAATTGTTATTACGTGAAAGTAGAAGGATTTAGGAGCCGAGGATTTACCTACCATGACCAAATTGATCATGTTTCATCAGAAGGTGATGTTAGGAGCCTTAGAAACAGACGAGCACGCATGAGAAGGGCCATGAATATCAAAGACGCGAGTGAGGTGTGCAAGAATTGAGACGTGTGGCACTCCGTTTGCTGACAAAAAAATTACAAATTGTCTTACATGCATTTTCTATAACTATCTATGCTAAGACTGGCGCTTGAAATAGATTGTAACCTGTGCTCCAAGATGCCAGGTTCTTAACCCCTTACTTTGACATTAATAACTGTACTGCATACTATTTATTAACCAATATTTAGAGTACAGTAATAAAGGAGATAATAATAATAATCTTTATTTTCTCAACAATCTAAGAAACAGTGAATGAGTAACTACTTATTATACCTAAATACATGAGTATGTATGAATGTGTATGAGCTTGGATATGTTGTTATGTTACTAGTTGGAGAAAAAAGACTAAAAGGAGAAAGAGAGTGTGTAAGGGTGTGTGTGTGTGTACATGTTTTGAATATTGGAGTGTATAAATCAAGAAAGCAATACGGATGTATGAAAGACGCGCGTATCTACGTCCATTCCGCTTTTAGACCAGAGGTGTTAGCAACAAATCTATACAAATCTCACTTGCCTCAAATAAGTATACTGTTCCTACCCCGCAAGGCAAATCCCTGAAGTAATATATAAATAGATAGTAAATTATTATTAATTAATGAAACAGGATGTTTCTCCCTCTTTCTATTCGTGGTCCCTTTTCCTAGTCTATTAGTATTGGCGGAGTCTGCCACCGGAGCCAAAGATTTAGCGAAGATACTGATTTTTGTATAATAGACCTTCACAACCCAAAAGAAAAACCAGACCTTTCTTAGATCAGGTCTTTGGAAATATTTTATTTAATTGAACGTGAGAGTTTCCACATATTTTCCGTCATTGTCGAGCAAGTGACACGATTACAAATACATATGTAGATAAATTCGAAAAATTAATTCAGTGGTACATCTTCACGCTAAGATTAGAATCGGGGGCCAGTCGGTTAACATGCCGGTTATTTATCCACTGCTCGCTCGATGAAACAAGATTCTCCCATCTAAAATCCTTTTAGCCTGATTTCTTCTTCTCTTCTTCTCAGTCGTGCACTCTTGGCGTTGCGTAGCTGTTTTCATGCTTTCCTTTTACTCTTCCTTGAATCACTAAACGTTCCATGGCATTTTTTTTCCGTGTAATATGTCCAAAAAATCCTACCTGGCCTAGCCATAGCCTGATTTACCTCAACAATACTGACGATTGCAGCCAAATTTCAACGCTTTGTAGGGTTGCTATAATCCTGCGAGTAGTGAAGCTCTTGGAGGGTTGCTGTGGTAGCAGCGGGTGTGGCAAGGTGCAAAGTGCGATATTACTTACCTATATTGCAAGTGTTCATAAGCCATGTACGGCAACCGCTTCACATCAGGCTGCTTTATATTCCAAAGCCAGCAATCAAGCATGCGACCACTGAGATGGCAAGTAATCACAGTAGCCATTTAAAATACCAAGGGCGTCACGCTTATTTGCATCCCACCGGAGTATAATAAGAATTCATTTGAAGTAATAGACGAAAATGCGATAGTCATTAATAGAACACCCACTCACTATGTCAAATAAACAAATGCATAGCAGTACGTGGGCAAAATTACATAACATTTTCGTACTAATATTATTTCAGTTCAAAAATCACGAAATAAAACAACTGGATTGCATTCCAATTGTCTGTGATTTTAGGAAGCTATTTGAAACTTACGGGATAGTCAGAGAGAACCGAGCGCCACGTGACTCGATCCTTACATAGCTCACTCGCTTCTTTGATATTGCTCTTTTCATGCACGCTCGCCGGTTTCTAGGTCTCCTAACATCACCTTCTGATAGAACACGACCAATTTGATCATGGTAGGTAAATCTTGGCTTTCCTCCGCTCCTACATCCTTCCAATTTTGCATTATATATCTGCTTCGTCATTCTTTCATCCTGCATTCTTTCTACATGTCCGAACCAACGGAGCATGCCTCTTCTTATTTTAACATCGACGCTCTCTTTCAGACCAACTCTGCTTCTATCCTCATCATTGCGAATACGGTCTACAAGCGTTACGCCACAAATTTTGCGCGACGCTCGCATGTCAACCGCGTTTATCCTACTTTCATTATCTCTCTGCCATACCCAGCTCTTGCTTCCAAAGTAAGCGTTGGGACCAGCACTGCATTGTGTATAGCCAGCTGTGCCTTCTGGCTCAGGTTTTTACTGCCAAGAAGTTTTCCCAACGCTCCATTCACCCTCTTCCCAGCACTCACTCGCCTTTCTGCGGTATACCTTCCATCCCTGCTGAAAGCGCATCCAAGATATACAATCTCATCAGCAAACAGTTCACCACTAGGTCACCCATGCGTAATCCTACATTCGTCGATCCTATTCTCTGTAGACAACTATCGAGATACAGAATAAACAGCCTAGCAGACAACATGCAACCCTGTTTGACACCAATTTCAACATCAAACCAGGGTGAAATGAATAAAATTGAAAATTAAATATCAATCTTAATAAAATTAAAAATCAATAAATCTATTCGCACAAATGCTGAGCAATCCTTGTAGGTAGACTACACAGCACGGAGCAGTGTCAATCCCATATCTCGGCAATATGTACCTCAGTTCCTTTCGCACAACCCTATCAAATGCCTTCTGAAGATCCACAAAACCGCAGAAAACCAGGTCTGTGGCCAGATGCTTCTCTACGATATTGCGGAGCGAGAAAACTTGATTCGTACATCCCCTTCCATTTGGTAATCCTCCCTGTGCCTCCCACAGCATTTCATCAGATTTCATCCTCATTCTCCTTTCAATTACCTTTTTATATACTTTTGCTGCTAAGCTGATCAAACTGATGGCCCTATAGCAGGCGCAGTCGATCGCGTGATCCCTTGCCGTTATACAAGGGTACGATGACTGCGCCCCCAGTCCATTGGGACCCTTCCAGTTGTCTAGCATAGACTGCATAAGTACCAGAAGGAGTCCCGGGCGTAAGTGCCACCTAGTTTGATCATCTCAGCTGTGATCATATGAATAAAATCATATCAATTCTCGCAGACATTCCATTTTTCAAACTTCGTATCGACCATTCAATCTCATTCATAGTTATACCTTCAACCTTGTCAACGTGGAGTGAGCATCAGACTCACTCACACTGACAGTGTCCGTCAATATATTCACTCCACCGTTCTAACACTTCCTGAGTGTTTGCAAGAATGATACCACCTTAAGCCTTTATCTTGTTCATACTGGATGCCGACGAATTACCCCGAGACTTCTTTACCTCTTTCCAAAAGAGTTTGGTATTTGCCTCGAAGTTTTTCGTCTCTTCCTCATTCATAATTTGTCTTTCACGCTTCTCTTTCACTAAAGCCTTGGTTTCATTTTTACATAGACGGTATATTTCTGTCTTCTTCTCTTTTTTTATTTTATTTATTTTTATTTAATACTTTATTGACCACAATACAGTTGGTTCAAAAGGCGGACTTAATGCTAATTGCATTCTCTACTCATACTTTCATTTAAGGAAAAAGATGATACATAATCCAGCCACGCTGTACTCTTTCTTGCTTCGGAGGATTCAACCTCCGCATACAACCAGGCATCTCCTTTCAATGTTTTATGCCTCTTTGCGCATCCACATGCTTCTTTTGCACTATCCACCATACTTTATTTCAGAGCTTTCCAGCAATCATCCACATCTGAGTCTGTTCGCTTATCTGGTAAGCGAAAGACAGACGTACATACGTCCTCGTTACAATTTCATGTTGCAATTTTTCACTCCTTATTATTTCATGATCTCCGAAAGGGATACGCACTCGCCACTTCTTGAAAAGTCCCACAAACTGGCTTACCACCAGGTAGTGGTTCGTTTCAAGAGTGGGAAAGGCTAAAGTATTCGACACGAGGAGGTTTAGTTCTATACATAAATCTAGAAAAGCTTAAGCTAGAAGCAGCTTAATAGCCGTCTCGTTTGACATTCTCGCTATTTGAAACGTTTACGTTTTAGTCAAAATACTTTTATAGACGAGATCAGTTTTATTATTTTTAACCAAAGATCGAATTTGGACGTCTGGCTTCTTTAATCATTTGTTAAAAAGTATTCAAATAATTCTGGAACACTACTACATCATTAACGTTTGTCACGATCATTGCCAAGGCAAATTTACGTAGACTTTCGTAGGCGTCGAGTAATTACGTAGGTATTGCATAAAATTATATATTTCTTAAGTCAGAGAATAGTTTTATAATTGTTACTTATTATAAATTTTTTTTTGTTATATAATCTACCTATATGCCACGTCCCATGCGGTGTAGGTAAAGTGAACCGAGCGCGAATAGAATTAATACTAATCTATACAGATAAATAAAATTGCAGTGTCTGTTTGTAATATTAAAATAACCGCTTTTTACTAAACTCAAGAAGAAAAATATTCATTTTGGTATATGTACCGGGAAGTATACACGGTACATATACCAAAATGAATATTTTTACAATTTTTGTCTGTCTGTCTGTTTGTTCCGGCTAATCTCTGAAACGGCTAGACCGATTTTGACGGGACTGTCACTGGTATATAGAGGACGGTTCAGAGCAGAATATAGGGTACTTTTATCCCGTAAATATTTAGGGTTCCTGCGTAAAATATGAAAAACTGTTAAAAGTAGGTGGAAATATCTTCCCCTTGTTGTGGTGGAACTTTGCAATTTTATTTTTATTATTTCATAGAATACGTATTTTTAGTGACATAAAATAACTACGCATTTTTTATGTAATAAAAATAAAATAAATATACCTAGGTACGTTGCCTTCCGTAAAGGTCAATAGATGGCGCTCTATGAAAATTGAATCGCTGTATGATTGCATCTACGACCCTGAACTTTATTTTTTTTTTAAACAGGATGAATTTCAGGTCTGCAGAGAAATAAAGTGCGAAGCCGCGGGATTCAGCAAGTTCTTACATATAATTTAAATAAAAATACAATAATAAATGAATATTTCAGGACAGATTACATAGCGCCAGTAGTCGTAAATTAAGAGAAGCTTGTTCTATGGTTTTTAGCTGTACTTCTGAACGAAAAACGGAACTCCTATCGGATCAATTTTCTAGAATATATACCTACTGACAAAAATTAAATTTGACTTTGTATACACATGAATTTCTGTTAACCAAAGTTCCAAATACGAAGGTATAACGTAAATAAATAAATTCTGAACATCGGACATTTTTTGGGTTCAAATAAGAATATTTTAAATAAAGTTTTACAAACTAATATGTGATATATTAAAAGAAATATATCTTTCAAAATTTTTAAATAAATAGTTTGTAACTTATTTAAAAATATAAACGAAAAAAATATTCAACCCGGGTTGTGGACTTTATTGTACATACATACATATAATACATTGATGTCAAACATTTAAATTTATGCACACAAATGTTAGTGTTTGCAGCAATCGAAAACGCTCTTGTTGATAAACTATAACCACTGGACTTCTGCGGTCAAAATTATAATTCTTATCTATAAGTTTAATGGTGCGGCTTATGTTAGTTTTAATAATTAAATCTATCTATCTATAACTTCACGCCAATTTCCTTACGGGGTGGTAGGCAGAGAGCGTCACGTTAATCGATCCGTGCACACCTCACTCGCTTGTTTAACATTCATTGCTCTACGCACGCTTGCCGTTTTCTAAGTCCTGACATCATCTTCTGATAAAATACGATCAATTTGGTCATGGAAGAAAAGTCTTGGCCTTCCTCGGCTCTTATATCCACTTTCGCATTGTAATTAAATCAAAATATACTCGTAGTATATAAAAGTAGGTTAAAATATAAAACGAATGAAAATTGAGGAAAAAGTATTTGAACTTATCTAATATCATTAGTAATAACTATGTACTATAGATGTGCCTATTCTAATGATTCTTCTGGGAGGCGATTACATAACGTCGATATCGAAATTTAAGAATCTTCTATATAATCTATTCTAAACTAAAAAAGGTCTATGTTGGTATTGGTGCCCAACTTAATTAGGTAGATAGGTAAATTATATCTAGTCCGGCCACAATTTCTGTTACAAATGAATATGCATTTTTTTTTATGAAGTAATGTAATCTTAATAAAACTTATATGTACATATTTATGGAAGTCTCAGCAAAAAAAAATGTTTCTATTCGAAAACCTTTGGCTTTGATACAGGCATTTAATCTGTCCAGCCACGACTCTATGGATTTACGCACTGTTTTCATGGAAAATTTTAAAACTTAAAACGTCCAAACCAAGAAAAACAGACATATTCATGCACACAAATGTTTGCCTTGTGTGGGAATCGAACCCACGAGCGTTGGTGTCAAATTCGCGTCATTCACGACTGAGCCACCGAGATCGTCAAAATAGTACAATTACATACTTACTGTAATTAATTTATACTACGATTTACAGCCTTGACCCTTATTACCGTGATCAAGATTGATTGATTTGTAAGGATTGATAACAATCATAGATGTTTGCGTATTTTTAAACTTTACTGTACAACATTTAACAGATACATAGCGACAAAAGCGTTCATAATGTAAATTTACATATCTGTTACCTAATGGTATAATAAATAAGTAATATACACACAGTGTATATTCAAAACATATATATATGTAGATTATACATACGCGTATATATTACATTTATACAAATGAAGAAACATAAAGGTGAACAAACATCATCAGCGTACACTGCGATAAGCAAATAGGGCTTGCGTATGATTGTAGATCGGTCGGCAGTTCGGCACACCGGCGCGGCGCATTTTTTACTCCCAGCGTAACATTGCCCAATCAGCGCCAGTGGCAGTTGCAATTATCTCTCGCACCAAATCGAATTATGATCAATTCGGATTTGCGCGCATTCGAACGAATATAAAACGGTTTACATTAAAATTTGGCGCGCTATGCATGGGATGCGTTCCCATTAGTCGGGTCCAGCGCTAACTTTATTTGTTCATTGGAGCCCGCGTACACTGCTGACATTTTCATTATCTTTTTGTTGTTTTTGGATTTTATTTACGATTCTTTCGCATCATTTCGTATTGGAATTTTAATTCCGCTGACAGTTCAATATCTTTACACGACCGCGTAAAAAAGTATCGTATAACCCTTCTCATAAATATGTTTTAAAAAAAAAATTCGCTGATCGAATAATTTACTCCTGAAAGTAATGCATTTGTACTTGCATATTTTGACAGTACTGTTATGAGTACGCAGATTATTCTTTATTTTAACTTTTATGGCTAAGTAAATGCAACCTGCTATTTAAACCAAAATTTGCCCTTCGTAAATGGGCGGGACAGATAATATCATAAATAAATATAAAATAGACATTTTCTTTGGATATTCGAATAATCGAAGTAAGCTTAGCTCCGCCGCATATGCAGTTAGGAGAATTAGACAATTGACGGATGTGGCTACTGCGCGCTTAGTTTATTTTAGCTACTTTCACAGCATTATGTTATGTCATATGGTATACTGTTTGAGGAAAGGCGGCTGATATTGAAACTATTTTTATATATATTATAAAAGAGAATCATCCGCTCTATTCATATAGTAGTTTATATAGTAAACTATAACATGGGCTCCAGGGAATCACTCAGATAACTATTTAAAGAAATAAAAATCCTCACGATTACTTCTTGGTATATTTACGAGAATATACTGTAAAATATAGACTGTTCGTAAAAATATAGACATTTTCAAAATTTATTGAAAATCTTAGAATCATCTTAGTCACCATTTTTGTTCGATACGATACGATCACACAGGGTCGAAAACTCTGACCTGTAAAGTCTGAGTCATTTGACCTATTAGTAACATATAAAGACATCCCACTTTGAGGCGTAAAAAAATCCCTAAAGTTACTAAAAAAAATGATCGCGTGCACCGAGTCTCTTCTCACAGGCTATCGACGAGATCTCTGGAAGTATCATGAAAATATAGTTAATATGCTCATAGATGTTAAGAAAACACGGTGGAAATATTAAATTCACAAAGAAAAAAAAATCACTTCTTATGACTTCTTAGACGATACAATTATTTTATTTGAAAATTACTCGATCTAATTAATCAAACCATATTTATTTCATCTATGGTTACAGTTGATATTAAAAAGAATTTTAAACGAAATATTGCAGCAAAAATATTAACACAATTTTAAGATACGACAATAGTGGTCGTTTAATCCACATTCTAATGTTATTGCTGATTGAAAGTTGCCAAACCCGTTGCTAGCACAACAGCTTCACCGGGGCTTTCTGGTCACCTCAGCCACTATCGAAATACAGCAACTCTCCAGTGAATGACAGCGGTCTTCAGTAAAATAAGGTATTAATCAAATCACGCCATTTTTGAGTAAATTTTGCTATACAAAGTCTTTTTATTTTCGGTTAAGTTCACATATGCAGGTCACTTCGGTTTTTGGCGACAAAGATGATGGTGCCACATTTAGCTAGGGGATTGGTTTGCGTATCGATGAAGTAGGGTAATATAGACCAGTGCGGCAGCACGCCTGACGTTTTATATTACAATGTATAAACATAAATATTAGATTGATTTGTAAGCAAAACTGTAACGGTCAGTTGTATTTTGGTGTTTCCAGGTGTGGTTCCAGAACAGGCGGGCAAAGTTTCGCAAGCAGGAGCGTTTGGCGCAGCAGAAGGCGGGTGAGGCACCGGTGAAGGCGGAAGGTAAAAGGGATAAACCCGCCTCACCGGCGACTTCACCACACCCTGCGCCCGCCGCTCCGCAACCTCAGCCCGCACACCATGCCTTGCCACACTTATCTCCGCCCGACCTAAAGCCCATTACATCTTCAGGTAATATTTTATACTTATATAATAAAAAAAAATTAGGATTAGTGATAGCCCAGTGAATAAAGAACCGCCCTATTGACCAACTGGTCTTGGTTTCGAATCCTGATATGTACGACTAAATTGGTGTTTTTGGGATTTACGTACGTATTTGCAATTATCAATTGCTCGGTGGGAAGGAACACATCGTGAGGAAACCCGCATGTCCAAGGAATTATATTTCGAAACCTTACCTAAGATAATTCTGGTTTATTTCTGAGTTGTGGAGGTGAGACGGCAGTTGCTCCAAGTAAAAATCAGTATCGTAGCCAAATTTTTAGGCTCGGGTGACGGACCTCGCCAATCCTAATGGACTTGGAAACGGGATAACGCTAAGACGAAGAAGAATTAAGAAAATGCATGAAATAATGAATTACTCATTTAATGCATTTATTAATTAACACGTATTGTAGCTCTTAAGAGACTTCGTATCTAGCATGATACATGTAAGATCAGAAAAAACGAGAATTTCTTGAGGTTGACGTTGTGTTGGTATCATAGTGTCAGCGATTCTCCACATAGTTATATTATATAACATAGTTATCGTTATGTTGGGATACATAAGTGGTACAAAATGAAATCCGCTATTCCGTTCTAGAAGGCCAGTGTTTCAATGTCGCGTATTCGTTTACATTAGATTACCATGACTACATTACCATCGAGATACATAAGTTCGAGTAATACTTACTTACTTGTTACGAGTAATATTAAAACAATATATGATCTGTTAGATCTTAGATTATCGTGAGATATTTTACTTATAGATACATAACTGACATTACATATAGTTAAGATTCCATGGGTTAAAAAGTAACCTTATAGTATTAACGAAATAAATAGTTGATAAAATAGACCTACCAACTTCACTTTAAATTCATTATCATTTTCCACCAGATTTGGAAGGCATATAGTACCTAAGTAGGTACTGGTAATTTAAGGTAAACATATAAATAAGTGGTCACAATAAAATCAGGCCTCGCTGCCATAAATTGCAGTAAGTGCGTGATAAAGTATTCTGCGCGCATCTCTAATTTTACGATTAAAATAACGGTGGGGTGGCGTAACGTAACCGGCTTCAGTGTGTACAGGTGGTGCCCTCTGTGCACCGTTTAATGTAATAATGGATTTTATTTTGTCTATGCGATAATCAACTAACTACTGTCAATTATAACATAAATAAAGAAAAAAAAGTGTTGAGTGTGTCGCAGAGTGATACAAATATTTAATAGCTTTAACAAGAACATAAAGAAAGATAAAGTAATCAGATAGGATTATATACGGATAACAAATTAACAGGGATGTTTATGAGATTTCGGACTGCAGTCGTTTTAGAGACCCTTACAGGATCACTTCGTTATCCGTCTGTCAAGAATCTTTTTGTCAGATCTGGAGGTATCAAGTTAAGATTAATATCAAATACACAAGTCTGTGATTGTTTGGAGTTGTGAAAAACTCAAACTTCTTAGTCAACGCAATCAAATCTGTGTCCTATGTCGGCGTATGGGGATAACATAGAATTTACTCGACAATCCGTGTAGACAGGCAAAATGAAGTGCACCAAAGAATATATCTACTTACTAAGTAATGCACTACAAAGTGGACATAGTAATTTTCTGTATAAAAGTAGTAGTAGTAAATTTTCTGACAACTTTTTCCGAAACCAACTATAAATACTTATATAATCCCGAGCAACTTATACATGTATCAAGTCGTGTAAGTTTATTATATTTTCTTTTTTGCAAACCTCAAAATGTAGTTTTGTGGGTAATCATAGATTACATAATAATTACTACGTAGTATAATGTACTTTGTCGCTAACTTCGACAGCAGTACGCCGTAGAATATATTTATCTATTTCCTAGAGTCGTAGGGCTCCCCGCGCCGACTCTTCTCGAAGTTACACTTATGTGTGTACGTATACCAACAGTGGAGCCACAGAGGGATAATGTCTAATGAAGTGAAGTCATTAACTATTTAATAATCTTAGGAGTAAGTGTGTGCACTTGGTCGGTCGGTGGGTGGTAAAGTTGCACATAAGATCCACAGCATGCCTATTCTTTACTAAAAATATTTTTATACAACTCGGTATATTGTCATCTTAGCAGATTATTTACACAAGTATCTACAGCCGCCGTAAAAAAGATTCATTCGACGTGTATGCTTTTTATGCACCAATGAAACGAATAACAAGAATATAAATGTACATCTTATTTCGTTACGGAAATATGTATCACATTGTGATTTGCGACGTGTAGATACTAGAGCATAATTATGATACAAAGTGTGACATTTGAAAGATGTGGCGATAGTTTAATACCGCACGTATTTTACAGAGCAAAAGCATCTGTTGGCTTCTGAATTTGTTGATTATGTTAGTATATTATGTGTTGTGGACTAATCTTTATTTTTAGTGAATTATTTTGGCATCGCCATGACGTGGATAATGAAAAATTGTCTTTTTTTGCAAAGGCTAGCTTGGCTTACCGTTCAACGGAGGCGTACGTACCTAACGCTAATTGGCGACAGCTCTCTTAATCTTTAACATTTTTTTTGCGTTTCTCGCAATTAACATTTGAAAAATATCAACTTTAACAATTGTCACCCAATATTATTCATCGTTTAAATGTTATAATTATACACAACGTATATTTTACGGCCGGAAGACTATTGGTCAATACAATAAAAAGTAGTGTTGCAGTAGTATTAATTGCAATTATATGTGTAACTGAAAGCCGCTGTTGTAGTATTTTAGCATGTTTAGAAAACAAACGTTTCTGAAACACGTATTTAAAAACATATTATTAATATAATAACAACAATATTTATGAAATTAGTTAAAAAAAACACACACATTCGGTGGTTTAGATTAAAATCTTTTACGAATTACATTAGTACCTATTTTATTAGCATAGATACTATTGAATGTAACATAATATTTTTATTCACTTTCATTTGTCATATTCAGTAACAGTTAAAATTAGGAAAAAGTTGTTTTATGACTGCCGACCCACGTTCCAATCGAGTATTTTTGGCGCGCACGTTGCCGATGTCATGAAGTATTTTTAGCTATCGTATCACTGAAATCTTACCAATGCTACACTGATTGCTGAAATTATATTGGTATGAGTCACGCGTACAGAAATTTCCACCAATGGCAGATGGGATCGCGCTATTTCAGTGCACCAGGTTGCGTAGGCGAACACAACAAGGCTTTCGATAGAATAAACAAGTCCATCCAATAAGTGGGTTTTAAATATAGATGCATGAAATGTGGCTAACGTTAGAAATATAATGTGTCGTCTCAAATTGAGCGCGGCAAAATATTCATAGGACGTTAGTATTTAGGTCAAGTTCCTTTTGGTTAGCGATGCTCTCCTTTTTGTTGTCTTTGTAGCGTTGATTTGTTATTAATTTTCTCTTTACACTCCAACCAAGATGATTTACACAAATAGCGTATGATTCAGAAATTGGTTCGGTAACGGAAATATCTCTTATGATTTAGTTACACCATAAGTGTTCGTCGGTACGCACGGGTAGAGTACCTCCAATGGACCTCGGGTACGACGTGGGTTGGAGGCTAATGGCGGACTTGTGGGCACATTAATCACATTAGCGCGCCGGGTCCGCGGCCACCGCTACGCTGCCGCTGCCGCACCGCACCGCCAGATTTTCACTTCGGCTCATTTGCGCTAATTGTGCGCGCGATTGTCACTCAGGCTTGAATAAACAACAGAGCCGCGCGGCAAGGATTAGGTGATTAGCGCTTAATTGCGTTACCACGATTATTTCATATTCCCCCGTCAAGCTGCATGCAGTCTGATTTCATATTCGAGCAGATTTGTATGCACGAGTTTTAGTTGTTTCGCTTAATGCTGCTCTTCGGTATTTATTTACGATTTAACTAAAGTTTATTTATTTAGGTATTTCAATTGAATGAAAATATCACTGAATTTGCATTATTTGGACATATTTTTCCTATATGTAATAAAACAAAACAGGTTATGTGTTGAGTTTGCACATGTTTAAAAAAAGAATGTACCCATTGGTTGTATGCATAGCATCAATAGAAGCTGAAGGAACCTTCCGTGTTATGGATTTTCATATAAGGCAGAGATCATATCAGTCATAGGCACCAGAAATTAGTTCCTTCAGAACCGTGGATAATCACGGATATGAAGTTGCAAAAATTCTCTCGTAATAAATAAACGTTTGTCTATTACAGCCAACAAGTTATGTGAAGAGTTGAATGGAGTTGGAGGCGGTGGTGGTGGACTGCCTCCCGGCGGCGGCGGCAAGTGGTCCGGCGGCTGCGGGCTGCTACGTCAGCCTTCTGGCTTCCCACTGCTCGGCGTGGCGCCGCCCAATTACCTTCTTTCCGACCACCTCGGCACTCTAGCCAAAACAAACAACCATCTTTTCTAATGGGCATACACGAGCCTTGCCGACCCAGCGAGCGCTCGGCCATGAGTCAGCCGGGAGACCCACACGTGTCACGGCCACAGCGCGCGCTCCGCGCCTCTGTCTCGTCATTGCATTCCAAGTAACATGCCGGATCATGTAACTGTGAACGTTTGTACTATAAAGTAATTTATTATCTGCGATAGTGGATCAAAGATATTAAGTGCCAAAATATGTCCATTAAAATTTATCACGGCAATAATTAACTTTGTGAAGGTTTAGATGCATGAATGGAAATCAATGCAATGTACAGGAATCATTACAAAGACTACTGGAACAAAAAGATTTAAACGGAATACTGTTGTCACGATTTCCGATATTAATTCTAATTCTTACTAGATGAATATATAAAAACTTTGTGTGATAATGTTTGTATATAGTAACTCTAAACTGTCGTATACGGTTATTAAGTATACCAACAATATGGGTAAATGCAGAAGAAGATTCAGATCTTATCGATAATTGTCAATTTCTTTTATTAATATTGCAATAAAATTTATGGTTTTATTAAAATATTTTCAGATAAATGGAGTGATTTATGTACCATGTTTGTGTAGTAGAATAATAAACGGTCTAATCAAAAATATTAACTTAATTGAAGCTTTGCTTTTATTAATTTTATTAAGTACTATGAGTTTATATAAATATTTTTTTGTAGTTGTTAAAATTAGATAATTATGTATAAAAAATTCAGACTGGTGTCGAACAATGTTGTAAATATGTAATTATATATAATTGTACATAAACGCATAGTGATGTATCCGAGTGTATGTAACAAAAATTGATGCATTTTTGTGGAGGGTGTTTTAATAAAGAAGAGTAATAACTGTGTATTGTTTCATTTAACAACTATGGTGCGTATTTATATGAAGATTATCTAATTTTAATATACATAAAAAAACAAAATGAATATTATTGACGATCCACGTTATTCGATGATAATTGATATACACTTCAATTGAAATTTGTTATACACTGATTTTGTATAAAAAGAAATAATAATTATAATCCTTTTTAGGTACTCGTATTATAAGTACGAAGTATACTTTAGTAAGTTATTTTTTTTCTCTGTCAAAAGATACATATTATTTACGGCTTATTTATTAATTAAAACTCGTGGATTCGACTCCCACACTGGACAAACATTTGTGTCTATGAACGTGTCTGTTTGTCTTGATCTGGGTGTTTTTAATAGGGGCAGGGCGCATCAAAAGCTGCTTTGGAATTACTGGGGAATTACCTCCACCTCCCAGAAAACTGCGGCCAAATAACTGGTCCCTGGAGGGGTATTGTGTTCCTGCGAGTGAGTGGGTTACCTGTTTTTTTGTACTCTATGGGAATCAAACCCACGAGCATGGTGTCAAAGTAGCGTTACTAACCACTGCGCTACCGAGCTCGTCACAATAAAAAATCGTAATCAAAATAGAAAATATTATTTTTTCATCACGTCAAACAATTAATGAATAGAGGACCATGACAGATTGTCGGATCTGTATGCCGATGATAAGAAAATACGACGTTAATTACACCATATCATGTACAAATAAATTAGTTATTTCAGCCTTAGTAGTAGTAATTTCAACCTACAAAGTGCTAGTACACTCTTGGATTTATTCTGTCGTATTCATTATAAAAATTGTTCTTATCTCAAATTCATTCAAAAGTTACTAACTATTGAAAATTATTGATTTGATTAAACTTAAACAAATGTTACATAAGTCTCAATATATTTCATAGGTATAAAAATAATACATACTTTCATATTTATTTTGGAAGTACAAATATGTATAAAAAGCTACCTTCATACACACATATATAGATGTACTATGTAAACTTTACATAGTGTCTTAATACATTTAAAGCAATTATTAAATAAAAAATGCTCGAAGCACCAAATTAATATTATTGGGTGTAACACTTTCACAGTTAAAGTACACGTGGGAAATCTAAGATTTGAACTACAAAATAAATCTGATTGTAGTTAAATATATGGTAGATAAAGAGAACCTAGCGCCACATGACTCGATCCTTACACACCGCATTCGCTTCTTTAACATTCATAAATCTTTTTATGCAAGCTCGTCGGTTTTTAGGGCTCCTGACATCACCTTCTAATAAAACATGATCAATTTTGTCATATAAGTGAGTCTGGGCATTACTCGGCTCCTACGTCACATCACTTAAAAAAGGTTAAAATAATTATGTTCTTTACTAGCTGCTGCCCGCGGCTCCGCCCGCGTGGAGTCAAATAACGTAGCCTATGTATTAATCCAGATCATAATCTATCTACCTGCCAAATTTAATTTAAATCCGTTCAGCCGTTTAAGCGTGAAAGAGCAACAAACATCCATCCATACATACAAACTTTCGCATTTATAATATTAGTAGGATTGCACATATAAATACAAAAAGTCACAATGTATGGTAAAGACAGAGGCGAGCTTATCTCTAAAAGAGATCTCTTTCAGCCAACCCTCAGCAGTGGGATATCTCGTCAGTTGCGGACAGCGGTACGTGTCTAAATAAACTTTAAATAAATACGTAGGTCTCACTATAAGTTTTGCGTAACTTAAAAAAGCAGCATGTTATTACCAAAATATTATGTTTATTGCTTTTCAAAATACTCTCTTTTACATTTTAAACATTTTTTCATGCGATCGAACCATTTTTTAAAACAGGAGGACCACAGATCTGAAGGCATGTTTTCTACGTGCTGATTGAACGCTATCACTGCCTCTTCGGGGTTGGTAAAAGTGAAACCCCTCATCAAATCTTTGATTTTGGAGAAAATACAGAAATCACAGGGTGCTAGGTCGGGGTTATGCGTAGGATGAGTAACGAGTTGTACTTTTTCGGAAGTTAAAAATGACTTTGTTTTGTTGGCCGTGTGTGAAGAAGTGTTGTCATGATGTAGGAGAACGCGGCTTTTTGGTCGTCTTTCGCGAACTTTTTCTAACACCCTGGGTAAACAAATGGTAGAATACCACTCGGCATTAACACTCTTTTGATCTTCAAGTGGAATTGTGCAGATGGGACCCATAGCTGAGAAAAAAAACGTGATCATTTTTTTACCAACGTTTCTCGCCTGCCTCACTTTTATTGGCCTGTTCTCATTTTCAAACACCCATTCACAAGATTGCTGTTCTTTTTTCGGGTTCAAAACAATAAATCCACGTTTCGTCTCCTGTGACAATGTCACAAACAGCATTAGAATGTCCGTGGTCGTACTTCAGTAGCATCTGTGAGCACCATTCCACGCGAGCCCGCTTCTGCTCCGCTGTCAGTTCATGAGGGATCCAACGACAACAAAGTTTCCAAACTTTCAATTCTTCGTGTAAAAATTTCTGAATTTGGCTCATACCAAACCCCAATAGTTCTCGAATTGTCTCATAGGTAATCCGCGGGTTTTCTTCAATTAGCCGCTTAACAGCAGCCACATTGTTTACGTTGAAGGCAGTTGAAGGCCGCCCTTCACGAAATTCGTCATGTAAAGAAACTCGACCTCTCTTAAATTCAGCAAACCATCGACTCACAGTGCTCAAAGAAGGTGCTTCTCTCTCAAAAGCATTTTGAAGACGAGCAGCACAGGCTTGCGGAGAGAGAGAACTTTTAAAATCATAAAAAATCATCGCTCTAAAATCT
Organism: Pyralis farinalis; assembly: GCA_947507595.1. Lineage (NCBI taxonomy): Eukaryota > Metazoa > Arthropoda > Insecta > Lepidoptera > Pyralidae > Pyralis > Pyralis farinalis. Next base: position 21,287,868 of record OX382264.1, on the reverse strand, counting down.
TTTCGATTCAATTCCATTTTCGTTGCGTACGTAGAACTTTGATGTGTGATAAAAAACAATTCACAAATGATTTCCCGTCAATTGTTTTTTTTTATTACTAAGTAGGTTGTTTTTTTTTATTACTAAGTAGGTAGGATTTCGGTGGGTAGCTTCAAATAAAGTAACAGCCATTTTGCATCACTCCTAGTATTTAATTATTTAAAAATATTTATACTTATTATATTTGTTTAAATAGTGACTTAAATGTCCTAAGAGTAACACTTGCATCCACTGGCAATTAAATTTCTAACATCTTTTCACCATGGAACCAGCAGCACAGTTACACAATAATCTCAGTGATCTGGCAGCTCTCTTCAAGACTCGAATGGATGATTTTGAGAAAAATCTGCAGCAATCTTCATCAACCTCTTCAAATGTTCCTCTGACAATTAAAACACTCTCTGTTGACTACCAGAACTTTAAATCATTTATGTGGAAGGCCATCTCAATGCTGAAGCAACAAATGGAGCTGATAGCAGTTAGTTTGGACCGTCAAGAGACATACAATCGCAGGAAGGTACTCCTTATACATGGCATCCCTGAAGAGGATAATGAGATTCTCTCACAGAGAATTCAAAAAATTTTTAGCCTCCAATTAAAGCTTCCAGTCTGTGAAGGATTTGATGTGAGCAGCAGTTCACCTTTGGAGGTTTGTCATCGTCTCGGAGCGAAGAGAGATGGTCCGCGCCCAGTACTGATACGATTTGCTGACAATAGATTCCGTTCCGCTGTATGGAATGCCAAGACGAAGATGAAAGGCTCAAAAATGACTATATCGGAGTTCCTAACTAAGTCTCGCCAAGAAGTTTTCATTTCGGCCAGGAAACACTATGGCATCAGGAATTGTTGGACCTCTGAAGGTAATGTAGTGATTCTCCTGCCAGACCGTTCGCGTGTGAAAATTGCAACCGCGTCGGAGCTCCATAGGATACTGTCTCAGCAACCGCCCTCCGCTTCACAGCCGGCAGACAGGCCTCGACGAGCCGGTGTTGCTCCTAAACACGCTACAGGCATTCACTAGAAGCTTGATGGTGAACATTCACTTGCTATGTTTATAGTTAATATGCTTTGCTGTCGGTACTTGTAATATACAATAATCGTTCACCCACTTAAATGCTTTTGTAATAACAATTTAACATGTAGGGTATTAATGTTATTTTTGTTAAAAATAAGGTTGTTTACAAGAAATTTCAATTTAAGTTTTTCATTCTCAAGTGTCACTGTATAAGCATAGAATACGTGTTGTTGTCTTCTTTGGCTGTGGCAATCGGTCCATACCTGGTGTGTTATTTCACCATAATTAAAAAATGGTAAAATGATTTTGGCACAATAAATATTGTTTTGGTTTCTTGCAATGTGATATATGCCAAGGAAAGGATGTAAGTGCATATTTATAATTGCTGCTTATATATATATATATTTCTTTTTTTTTTTTGTATTTTTACATATCGTGTTTAATTTGTATTAAGTTTCTTTCTATCAATAATTTCACGCCAACTCCCTTTTGGAGAAGGCAAAGCTAATTGTTTAAATTTAGATATTAATGTGTTATATATATATTTATGTCATTGCAAGTTGATGTACATGACGACTATTTTGTATCTTCTTCTGATGAGTATGAGAGTGCTCTCAGTAACATATCATCTTCTTCAGATGCTGATCCTCTGGAGAGGAAATTGCAGTCTGTGCTTCACAATAACTCCCACAACCTTAACCTCGTGCACATTAATGCACAGAGCATAGTTGCTCATTATTCCGATTTTCTCGCATCTTTTAGCAGTGTCGCAGTCGATTGTATCTTAGTCTCTGAGTCCTGGCTTAAGCCTTCACTTCCTTCTACACTCTGTTCCCTCCCCGGCTTCCGACTATTTCGTAATGATAGAATCGGAGCTGGTTCGGGTGGTGTATGTATATATCTCCGTGAGCATATTCCTGGTGTTGTTATTGCACAGTCCGCTAATGAATATTCTGCATCTCTAGAATATCTATTTCTAGAAATTACTCTCCATCATACTAAAGTCTTACTAGCAGTAGCTTATAGCCCCAGTGACAAAACAGACTATTTCCAGACCTTTGAGTCGGTGTTAGAACAACTTCGCCCATCATATACTCACATTGTTGTAATGGGCGACCTTAACACCTGCCTTTTAAAAGAGGATAGTAGATCAAACAAAATCAAAAATATTGTCACCTCGTTGGACCTCAATGTACTTCCTCTTTCTGCAACACACCATGCCCCAAATTGTAGGCCTTCTTTGATCGACCTAATGCTCGTCTCCGATGCTGAGTCAGCGGTTTGTCATGGACAACTTACAGCACCTTTTTCCTATCACGACCTGCTATATCTCTCATACAGGGTGCGTCCTCCCAAACGTATGAACAAAACAATATTTCAGCGTAACTTTAGAAACATGGATGTGAGTCGTTTGAGGGATGACTTCTGTAATATTGATTGGACTAAGTTTTATGCAGCCACTTCCATTGACGAAAAAGTTGATATTTTTAATACTACTGTGACTCTGCTATATGATATTTACGCTCCAATTAGACCCGTAAAAGTAAAGCATCCACCAGCACCTTGGCTTACTACTTCGATCAAAAACTATATGCGGAAACGGGATAAAGCAAAGTCCAAACTCAAAAAATTTCCGACTGAGAATCATCTCCTGGAATACAAAAAACTACGGAACATCTGCAATAGGATGTGTAGGGATGCAAAACGCCAATATATCCATCTTTCCCTGGAAAATATGTCCCAGCCCTGCATCTGGAAATTCTTACGTTCACTGGGTGTGGGTAAATCTCCTGAGAATGTTAGTGGGTCTTTTGATCTAAACTCATTAAATAAACATTTCTGTACTCCCCCCATTTCTGTCAATCCGGTAACTAAAATTGCTACATTATCTTCGATTTGTCAACCCGTCTCACCCGCACGTGACGAATTCTCATTCCGCTGCACTACAGAGGAGGAAGTTAAAAGGAGCATCTTATCCATTACCACGAAAGCTGTGGGCAGTGATGGCTTGAGTCGCGACATGTTGATCCCAATTTTAGATTATATTATTTCAGCAATCACACACATAATAAATTTTTCCCTGTCCACTAACGTTTTTCCAAAAGCTTGGAAAATGGCTCAGGTCATCCCAATCCCTAAAACTTCTAATCCCACAGCCTTCTCTGAATATCGGCCAATCTCCATTCTTCCACTGCTGTCTAAAATTCTTGAAAGCATTGTTCACAAACAACTTAGTTCATATCTACATCAGCACAATCTTCTTAGTCCCTTTCAATCGGGGTTTCGTCCTCATCACAGCACAACGAGTGCGTTATTGAATGTCACAGATGATATACGATTTGCCATGGACAATAAAAAACTTTCCCTGGTTATTCTGTTGGACTTCAGTAACGCATTCAATTCTGTCGATTTTGACATTCTCCTAGGAATTCTTCGCTCTTTGAACTTGTCCTCCTCTGTGACCGCGTGGTTCGATTCTTATCTTCGTGGACGCTCGCAATGTATAAAACTTGATGAATATTCATCTGACTGGACTCTACTAACTGCTGGTGTGCCACAAGGCGGTGTTTTATCTCCATTACTTTTCTCGATTTTCATTAACGAATTATCCAAAGTAATTACTTCTCCCTACCATCTATATGCAGATGATCTACAAATTTATAGACATTTTTCCCTACCTGAGGCATCTAGCGCTGTTGCGGCTATGAATGAGGAGCTGTGCGCAGTCCAGAAATGGGCTGACAGCTTTGGCCTCTTAGTAAATCCATCTAAATCACAGGCCATTATTATTGGTAGTCGGCAGTTGAAAAATAAGATCAAGGCTAGCGTTTTGCCACAGGTCATCTACAAAGGTCTCCCGATTGTCTTCACAAATAAAACCAAGAACTTGGGACTGATCATCGACGAAACCTTATCCTGGACTGCGCAGATCAATAACGTCAGCAAACGCATGCATTACACATTTCATTCCCTCAGGCGGCTCCAGAACTTCTTACCGTTCAAAACTAAAGTTATGCTAGCGCAGTCGCTTCTTCTCCCCATTCTCGACTATGCTGACATTTGCTATTTAGATGCGACTGAGGAGCTACTTAATAAATTAGAACGATTACAAAATCTGGCCATCCGTTATATTTACGGCTTGCATAAATATGAGCACGTTTCCGAATTCCGTACACGTTTAAAGTGGCTCCCTATCCGCCTTCGCAGAAATGTGCACATATTATGCTCCCTGTATAAAATCCTCAATAACCCTGAGACACCTCAATACCTTCGATCCCGGTTTTCTCATAAGACAACTCCCATCCGTTCCCAACGTCCTTGTCTTACCAAAACTCTGAACTATCCATCATCCAACACAATCTTTTTCTTTCGATCATTTACTGTCAATGCAGCACGGCTGTGGAACAAATTACCGCTGCAAATACGGAACAGCTGCTCTGTATCTGCTTTCAAGAAGAGGTTAAGTGAGCACTATCTTACTCAAGAAAGGTAATGTTATATGTATAGTATATATGTATTTATTAATTTGTATAAATATGGAAAAAATTAAGATTAAATTCTGCATAACTTTTAACTACCAGCCAAAATAAAATTTACTGCACACACGTTAGGGTTAGCTGGAAGATATCTCTTAAAGAGATAAGCTCGCCTTTGCACACTGTTTTCTGTAATACCTAATTTTATGTTTTGTTATGCAATAAAGGATACATATAGGTTGCAACGTTTCAAAAATATAACACTCGAAATTCAAATAGTTCCGATTAGCTAGTAGTGCAAAACTTTTAGTGTGCCCCATGTACATACATACCGAATACACACATATATACCATAAATATATTTACATATATACATATATAACATGTATATACATATATATATATATTAGGGGCTTATCCGAATGTGTGTTGGTAATTTATTCCACAATTGAGCAGCACTGTAGGTAAAGGAATTATAAAAAAAATTCGTTTGCGCAACTGGGATCAGCAGCATCTTGGCATGGCAGGAACGAAATTCAGTGACGTGGTCATATTTTTTAAGATTGAAAATAAAACTAATGGCAAGATTTTGTAACCGTTCCAGCTTATCCAAAAGCCTCTCACTCGCATCCAGGTAACATACATCAGCGTAGTCGAAATGAGGGTATTGTTAAGCATGACTTTAGTGGCAAGGGGGAGAAAGTTCTGGAGACGTCTAAGAGAGTGAAATGAATGATGCATGCGCTTACTCACCCTATTGCATGAGTAGTCCAAGATAAGTGTAGTAAGTAAGTAAGTAGTCTAAGATAAGACCTAAGTTTTTGGACTTAGTAGTGTAGGGTATCACGGTGCCATCATATAAAATTTTTGGTAATTGATCAGTTTTAGGTATTATCCTGCTACTACCGATAATCATCGACTGTGATTTAAGGGGGTTTACCAGTAGACCAAACGATGAAGCCCAGTCCCTAACAACATTAAGATCCGAATTGATGGATTGTACTGCTGAGTAACTATTTGAGAGTGTAAAATGACGATATATTTGTAGATCATCAGCATACATGTGGTAAGAAGAAGAAATGACGGAGGTTATTTAGTTAATAAAAACCGAGAAAATGAGTGGAGATAATACGCCGCCCTGTGGAATACCCGCTTTTAAGGTGGACCAAACCGGAAAATTTGTCATCCACCTTGACGCACTGCTGTCGATTACGGAGATAGGACAACCATGAGATTGCGGAAGAAGAGACGTTAAGTGCACGAAGAGTCCAAAGTAAGACATCGAAATCCACCGAATTGAAGGCACTGTTAAAGTCCAGTAAAGCAATAACCTTAAGTCCTTGCCTGTCCATTGAATTACGAATATCATCTGTAATATGAAGCAAGGCACTGCCGGTACTATGTGAGGGACGAAATCCAGACTGAAACTGACTAAGAAGATTATTTGTTGCTAAATATGCATGAAGCTGTTTGTAGACAACGTGTTCTAGTATTTTAAAGAGGATAGAAAGTATAGAGATGGGGCGATACTCGGAAAGAGACGAAGGGTTTGTAACTTTTGGATATGGAATAACGTAAGCCTTGTTCCATGCAGTCGGATAGATATTTGATGCCAAGGAGAAGTTCCGTAAGTGTGTAACAACTGGCAAAATATCATCCAAGACAAGTAGAAGCATATCAAGGCTGACGCTATCGTTGCCCACAGCTTTTGTTGAAATCGACAAAATAGTTTTCTTAACATCTTCATCCGCGATACTATGAAAAGAGAAAGGAAATCAATTTGGTCGCAGCGTATTGGACAGTGAACGGAGAGATTACCGTTTAATGGTATCATCAAGAATTATTGAAGGTTCTGAGAAGTGGTTATTTAAAGCATGTAAATTTTGAGCGGTGTTAATCGAAGTTGCCCACGCCAATTGACCTCAAAAATTTTCAAATTTGTGCAGTTGATTTATTATGAAGTGTAGTATGAATATGTCGGCGTTTTTCATCCCTACGCAACCTGTTGCAGATGTTACGTAGTTTTTAATAGTTGGTGAAATTGTTTTCAGTCGGATTTTTGTTAAGAGTAGCTTTAGCTCTGTCTCTTTTCCTCATTAAGTTTTTGATCGAAGTAGTAAGCCAGGGTGCAGGTAAATGTCTTATACGGTCATGAATAATTATGATTAATAATATTGTAGGTAAAGAAATGAAGGTGAAAACATTATATTTTTAATTAATAAATCCACTATTCAAGAGTATTTGACAAAAAATAAAAAAGAACAATTTATTGTATAGCAAAAGGAGGCAGGTATATCAAAAAGTGAATTTTCGAGAAAATTAAATGCTTCTATTTAAAAATGTGCATAGCAAAATATGCTTTTACAAACTATTTTTTTCTTTATATGGTAGGTTACATCCTATTGTGTCTTCATTTAAAGTTTTTAGTACTATTTACAATACAGTCTGTATATACCTTAAAATTATTTGTTCTACAATATCGAGAAACATTGGGGATAAAAAACCTATTGTCGTTAAAAGGTTTAAATTTGTCCCGAACCTAATGATAACAGATGAAGATGGTGAGGGAGCAATGTGGTACTTAAAAGGATAGGAGTTAGGGCAGCACATATTCACGAGTCATATCTCTCCAAAATTTTTAGAATTTTGAGTTTAACATATTTACATTTACACAATTTTTAGGATATCGCTCTAAAAACACAAGTAATCCTTACATTAACGTAACGTTTAGCTTTAGTTTAGCTAGCTCAATGATATATGTATTTAGAGTTGAAGCCAATATCCGCTGCAACTGATTTACCTGTCTAATTAACTAACGTAGCTCTGGCGAAAGAGTCGCAATACGACGGAGGAAGTAAGAAGTACAGCTACAGTTCTTCCTAGTAAGCTCCATTGGAGCCGTTGTGTTTATCCCTGAATATTAGGTGACTCTATCTTAGCAAATACGCAATGCTAACAATCTGAAACATTTAAAATTACGTATTTTGATTAAAATACTTTTATTTAAAAATTACTTTCATCATCCTTCTTTATAATTGAGAGTAATATGAATATACAAGTTAATGAACGCAAGATATCAAAGAACGTACTCCCGAAATTTCCAGAAGAAAATTCTAACGGGTACTAATTTAAAGGTAACTTCTTCACGTCTAAAATACTATTTATGCAGACGCATTTCATGTTAAATTGTAAAACGCAAGTTACCAAACTCGCGTTTTACAATTTACATTGAAATTTACTTTATGCAATAAAGCAACTGTCACTGATTACATTACAGCATTCCCAGAGATTTGACTATTGACGTTAAGCTATTTATATTAGGTAATTGAACAGATATACGATGTCCACGATGTAACACAGTAATTTGCAATGAAATTTCTAAACATCGCCTGGATTAAATTGTCGCGAAGGCGTTTTCTAAAAAAACGTTCGCACTATTATTTTTCACACGTTTTTGTGCGTGGGCAAAGTGAGCAGCCACCGATGTCACCGACAACTCAACGGATTCGTAAGCTTCGCAATGACGCATGCGAAAAGGTGGACACATGTCCGCGATACGCTGCGCCCTCGCTTCCTGACTTCACAAGAAGTTTCATTATACCATGAACATAGGTTTTAAAACGTACATTTCTCGGACCAATATGAAGTGTTAGCGGTAACATTAAAACTGCTGGAGGTACTACTTGTTTTCAGTCTTTATTGGAACGAAGGCTTTTTCATATAATTGACAAACGCTAAGCATAGTGGTCGGTTATACTTCAGTCAATAGTCTCATGAAAACCTACTGCAGCGAATATAATTATGTGCTCTATGGTTGATAAGCTTTTTCGATTCAAGACGTTCCGCGACCCAAAAATACGTTTTTAAAAGTTATCACGAAATAATATAGACGTTGTTAATTTCTATATTGCGAGATGAATCTCAAAAACAGGTCGCAGACGTGACATGCAAAATCTTTTTGTTAAAAAATAGCTTCTGCCCCATACCTGTGGTGCTTTGCTTTCATAGATACAGTTTTTTACACTACTGAAAGGATATAAATGATTATGTCGTCCTTAGGATCAGTAACATAGACTTAGTTTAGTACTTCATTTAAATTAAAATTTTTAATTGGCGCTATCAGTCGCCGTCTTGTTAATTTTTAATTCACATAGGTATAGACAGGAGTTAGGAGCGTTTTTAAATTTTCAAATTATAATTTATAATATGTATCTTGTAATATTTTCGTGACACACTAATAGAATTAGAAAAATAAGTTCATGATATTACCTTGAGCACATTTCTGTTATCACTGTTTTAAAAATGGAACTATGCGATTTGTTTTTGTATTTTTCAGCGACTTTGCAGACGCCGTGGCCGCGACATGATAGAAAAATAAATCGTGCTCACACTTTCAAACAGTGATACAACAAACATTACTGTTAGTAAAACTATTTTAGGCAAATACGATTGATTATGAAAACATCATATGACGTCATCTATATAGTTAATAACAAATTACTTTGAAGTGATCAACCATTGCTAAAAGCTTGTTAATATGTACGTAATATTACTCTGAAGTAAATTTATGGACTATACACGTATTAGTAAGAAAGCTTTAGTGACACTGCCAATTTACGGTAATAAAAGATTACCACATCAAACACATTCTACAATGGTACTGTTTCACTAAGTGTCGTGATAATAGACTAATGAATGTGATTTATGGGACGATTTCGTTCATTATGTTTCTGTATGTAACGACAAATATAACAAAACCCTAGTTTTAGCTCGGACTATTCAACTCTAGCTAATAAATACTAAAAGAGAATATAATATAAAAGAACAATAATTTTGCAACACATACAATAATGTTCAAAAAGGTAGCGCCACACAAATAATTATCCATGCATAGTCAAATAGCCGTATGTTTTGCTAGTAGTAACTCGTTTAGTGATGGAGATACTGTTATCCATCGAAATTCCATTTCTAAGGGGCCTGAATTAGCATGAAAAAAATATAATATGAGCCGTTTATGAAATAAGGGATCATCCTAATATATCAATAGTGAAATTTCTAAACGCCTTAAACTATTTGCCTATATTATGAAACTTGGAGAGGTGCTTCCTTCACGGCTCGTCAAGCCCTAACGTATTAAATACTATGAGAGTGATCACTACTACGTATGTATACTTCTATAACCTTCGATAATGTGTACTTTAAGGAATTACCTAGTTATTAAGCAAAATCATATGCAATTTTATCAAACAAATTGAGTCTTTTGTATGAGATAATGTATCAAGATAACAACAAAGTACCCTTTTAGCACTTTCTTCAGTTATGCCGGAACGAAAACAAATACGGGCGACAAGATAAGTCTAGTTGTATATTACGTGCATGTTCTATGGTTATGATTTTGACAGCGATATTTGTCCAAAAACGGTCTATCTATAACTTCACGATAAATCCTTGCGGGGTAAGCAGAGAGTCTCGAGCGCCACGTTTCGGTCCTTACACACCTCACTCGCTTCTTTACCATTCATAGCTTTTCTCATGCACGTTCGCCGGTTTCTAGGGCACATGATATGCACCTTCTGATAAAACACAATCAATTTGGTTATGGTAATTTCGCGTTTTGTAATTCTTTCTTCCTGTATTTTTTTTACATGAAAATTTCTATCGATCCAACGGTGCACATCTCTTCTTATTTTAACACCGACACTTTCTTTCAGACCAACTTTATTTCTAACATCATCATTGCGAACACGATCCATAAGTGTTACGCCACAATTTTTGCGCAAAGCTCGCATTTCGACCGCGTTTGTCCTAATTGTATACTCTCTCTGCCATTCCCAGCTCTCGCTTCTATAAGTCAGCTTAGAGACCAGCACTGCGATATGCATAGTGAGCTCTGTGCCTTCTGGCTCAAGCTATTGAGTTTTCGCTTCATACACACTATTCTTAGCAATCACTCGCCTTTCCACATCAGTACCTGCCATCCCTGCTGAAAGCGCATTCAAAACATACAATTTCATCCACTTATTCCAACACTTCATTAACTTACATTGGTTCTTGTTTCTTCTCTTTCAAAAAGCAGTGTCTTTGCTTTCTTCGCATTCCCCTTCGCCATATAATCGATTTTCACTATCGTGACCGGTATTTGCAGTTCAGCTGGCAGTTCAGATAATACGTCTGCATAAAGCAAACAGTTCACCACCAGGTTACCCATGCGCAATCCTGCATTCGTTGACCTTATGCTCTGCAGGTAACTATCGATATACTGGACGAACAGCGAAGTAGACAGCGTGCAACCCTGAACACCAATTTTCATATCAAACCAGAGCGACATGTCGACATTTATCCGCACACGTGCTGAGAAATCCTTGTAAGTGGACTGCACATCAGTGGACGTCAATCTCATATTTCGATAATATGTCCTGTAGTTCCTTTGGCATAACCCTATCAAATGCTTTCTCAAGATCTACAAAACTGCAGAAAATATTTTGGTCTATAGCCAGATGCTTCTCCAGGGTATTGCGAATTGAGAAAAATTGATCTGTACATCACCTTTCATTTCCAAAATCTAGATTTAAGAAAATGTCAGTTTCCAAATATTTTAAGTATTGGGCGGATCTTAGTTAGATTATTGGTTAACTTAGTATTTTGACATGCGTACCTACAATGTTTTTATGTGACTTATATATTTAAGGACTTAACAAGCATGGCAAAAATGAAAAACATTTTTTCTCATAAACATTACCTGGGAAAATTCGGTAAAACTGCAAAATAAATATAACAAATTAGTAATATTTAGGTAAAGAAATTCATAAATCTCCATTCGTTCGCTCGCGAAAAAGTATTCAAACTGTACTATACTGTACAAAAGTGGGTTAGCAATATGTATTTAAAAAATAATTAGATAATATAATAAATATTATAAGTGTATTGTATATATAAAGTAATCATAACGTCATATAAATGTCAGTAAAAAAAGAAATAAATGTGGAAATGAAACTTAAGGACATGATATGTTTAATCGTTTTACATTATGCACTGTGTTCGTATTACTAAATATAACAATAAAATTAATAATTATTAATGGTACAACCTCGCGAACTGTATATATGTGTTCATAATGGTGTGAAATTAATTATTATGTAGTGAATTTGGAATTAGCAAAACCGATAGGCTTACTGATTTATTTCATGAAATCTACGAACAAGATGTTTTCAGTAATCACTGTTTGGAATTGTCCCTGAAGTCAGGATACACATGAAAAAATAAAGATATTTTAGCGTTCTAAAGAACAATTATATAAAGAGTATTATTATAAATAGCGTAACTAAAAGAGCAGGTTTGCCAACATTATAGTTTAATAGGGATTTTAGAATAATGACATATTATTCTTGGCAGTCACGATGAAACGTAGAATATTTAACTCTGAAGAATGTGACCATTTGCATTTTGGAACTTAGCTTTCGCTCACTACGTAAGCAGTTGCTCTGTTTCAGCCCTTGGTCTGAATCCACCTACTATTAAATAACGCCAAGAACTCTATGAACAATATATACGATTATACTTAGTCTGAAACCATATAACATGGAAATCAAAGTTGTAGAGACATTTGAACGAATATGACATTTACTCAAATTAACATGAATCCTAGTACCTGGTATCTACAGGTGCATCGTATTTTACCCGGATACTGGTATGCGGCAGTTACAAGTTAAAAATGTATAAGTACCCATGGCGGAATATAAGTACCTCTAATGCCAGACTCCACGTTATCTAAACTACTCTGTGTTCTACAAGGTGAACCGCGTGCCTCTGTTCCTTGAACAACATAGGTACTTAAGGAGAAGTTACACTGAGCGGTGACCAAGGAATTGACAAAAAAAAAATAGAATAGAATACACTTTATTGCACGAATATAAATACATTTAAGTAACATACGAGTATTATAGCAAGAGTACAGTATGTGGTCTTATCGTTAAAGCTATCTCTTCCAGACAACCATATCAAAGGAAGAGAAACAATAATTAAAATGCTATAATTATAAAACAACAAAAAAATGCATAAGTCTTAGTATTTTCGAAATACTTTTAATAAAGATGTATGTATGTAATCAGCTTTTAATAAAAGTTAAAAGCTGATTATTTCAAAAAAGCTTTACATTAATCTAAATTTTCGATACCTGCTTAGTCACCGCTACTGTACACGATATTTATATTACGAGTATATTTTAAATAAAGTAGCTTTCAAATTGATCAAATAGAGGCTGTTGAGTCAGAAGCTTAATTCTGTAACGGTCAGCGATCACCATTGCTGACACATAACCCACGAGATTTCCAGAAGGGCGCAGAATGCGCACGCGCTATAAATACGTCCACTCAGTTTTCAGGAGTTCAGTCTAGCGGTGCTTCCGAAGCGCACTACCTCTCAACACTCTCAACCAGATACGCACACCACACAACATGTCTCTGGAACGCCAAGTCCGGGCCAAGGTAAATATTTTTTTAAATATTAATCATATTTTTATTCATAACGTTCCCTTAATTTTTGCATCCATATGAAACCGTTAACATATATTTATTCGGTATTTTTTTTTTGCGCAATAAGTATTTTAAGCAAATATATAAGTTTCCAATAGTTGACAATATCTTCGTGTATTTTAGAAAAAACAATGTAATGTCTTAAATGTGAAAAAAAAAAATCTCAAAAGCTTTAAAACCCTTCATTTTGTTATTTGATTATAAAAAAGTCATAATAACTGTCATACTTACATGTTACATTTACGACAAAATCTAATACTATACCTACTGCACGAACTAAAATGTAACATAAGGGTATTAAGGTATCAGAGGCTTCCCGTCATCATTTAAAGTCAAACGTAATTGCCCTTTCTGCTAAAAATTGACGAGTAAAAGTTTCAATAGTAGTAGAAGAGCAATAGTATAAAAAAAATGGCAAGTTATATGTTAATATAAAATTGTTTACCTGTGCCTTTTAAATCTGCCGGGATACTCTAGTATAAAATAAATACTACTCGATTCATAATAATGTTACCTAAATTGCCACCCACAGCTTGCTTCCAAGCGCAGTCCTGAACAGGAAAAGGAAGCCCAAGAGTGGATTGAGTCTGTCCTCGGAGCCAAATTCCCTCCCGGTGAAGCCTTCGAAGATGTATTGAAGGACGGAACCGTACTTTGCCAAGTGATCAACAAGCTGAAGCCTGGCGCGGTCCCCAAAATCAACACTTCTGGTGGACAGTTCAAGATGATGGAAAATATTACCAAGTAAGTATAATATTATATATTATATACTACTCATTTATTAATTAAAAACTTTAATAATCGTAGTTAGTTTACACAAAGGACATATTTATTGCTAATTGCATTTTCGATCTATCAACCATTAGGACTTGATTCACAAAAGTTATGTTAATTGTACCTACATAATATTAATTCCGTATTGCTACGGAACCCTCAGGATACGAGGCTCAATTCAAACTTGGGTGGATTTTTCGTTCTGTCATGAACGATTTTTTGTTTTTGTACGATATTTTTTATTACTAATATGATTACGTAAAGATGCAAAAATACTCTTATGAAAATTTGGTTTTATTTTACTATTTTTACGTTTAACTATTTTCAAATACTTAGATAATATTAAATAATCAGTCAGCGGTGCTTACAACAAGCAAATGCAATAAGAATACGCATTGTGTTTCAGCTTCCAGGCTGCAATCAAAGGTTACGGTGTACCAGACATCGACGTATTCCAGACCGTAGACCTTTGGGAAAAGAAGGACATCGCGCAGGTGGTCAGCACGCTGTTTGCCCTCGGCCGCGAGGTAAGCTTCTAATAATAATATAATGGATAAAACTGGCGAGTAAGTTGAAAAAGTTTCCTTGTTTTGGTCTCAGTTATCAAAATATCACTCTTAACGAAAACTTAAATTACGATATTTTTGAAACTTCGTAAATTTATACAGTGTTATGCAATTACAGAAAAGATAGATTTTTTTCCATTCGTTGACGTCCAATTTGTTTGCAAGTTTATATACCATCAACAATTTTGTTAATTAATGTCTGTAATCTTTTGTTGAAAATGTACGTCAGCACTGAATTTATAGAAACAGATTGCGAAAGGAATCGACTATACTTTTATAAAAGTTATTAAGCGTTCCGTAGTAGCAATCGTTTAGTTTATACAATTTTTACATAAACTTTATTAATCTTTACGATCTAACACTGTGTTTGTTTGATAAACAAGCCCTAAAATAGAATCGTATCGTTTCAGCGAAATAACGCGTTTACAGATTGTTTAGTTTGACGTTTCGTTTGAGCACTTGGAAGTTTGCCAAGTTCACCACGATTTATGAGCTTAGTGCAACATTACCTCAGTTTTCATAAATACCCAAGGCCGCGTTCTTACGTAGAGGCCGAGCAGGGGTTATTTGAGTATTAGCCGTTTCGCAACATCTTTATAAGGCGCTACGACTGTTTAATGAATTTGTTTTTTATTCGTTCACAGACCTACAGGCATTCCGAATGGAGCGGCCCCTACCTCGGCCCCAAGCCTTCCGATGAGTGCAAGCGTGACTTCTCCGATGAGGTCCTGAAGGCTGGCCAGACTGTTATTGGTCTTCAGGCTGGTTCCAACAAGGGCGCTACACAAGCCGGTCAGAATCTTGGTGCTGGCCGCAAAATCCTTCTTGGCAAGTGAACAGCTCGCCTCTGCATAAGTGATATTATTTCATAAGATATTTTTGTACAAAACTGTGTGATCGGACGCTATGGTGAAATGAAACTGCCATCTTCATATATAGTGAAGTGATATCGTTTTATACTGTTATCGTTTATTTACGATACAAAGAAAAACATGTAAAGTGAAATCTAAACGTTGCTGATCTTGCGTTGTCATGCCAAGTAGCGCCAAATAATTTTGTACATAAATGTTTAGATTAAGGGAACATATTTATTTATTTCCATTTATATCATTTTATAATAAAATATGATATGCTAAAAGGCTTCTCATTTATTTTTTTATTTTTATGGTTACCTACTCCAGGTTTTCTCGCTTCTAGTTTCTGATCGAAGTTATTGATCGAAAGTTCTTTTCGGTATGTTTATTCTATGACGTTGCCCAAATTAGTAATGAAAAACCATATGATATTAGGTATTATTGTATTTTTTTTTTATAAAAAAAAAAATATCTTTAATTTTTTATTTATTACGCGTGAGATCCCAATGGCAAAATAATATTCTAGTAGTAGTGCTAAGAAGTATTCTAATTATTGATTTATCAAATTAAAAAAAAAATGTATTAAACTTGATCCATCCAATTGAGAGCTACAGTGCGGCGGAAAGATATGTACACACAAACACACTGGTGGTGCAGGTCTTTAGATGTGTAATAGGTATACCTTCTTAATCAGGCTTTGCAAATTATTACAATTGAATAGTTTTACTCAGAATATTTAATTGTGAATATTGTATATATTATTCAAATACCGAAACTTAATTCCATACTTCTTATCTTCTGCATATTCCGTTCTGCCGGTTTTATTATGTAGATTAAATCTGGAAATTAATAGATACCTTTTAAACCAAATCTGTATCCAAATTGAATGATGTTTTATAACAATATCTATCTATCTATAACTTCAGGCCAAATCCCTTACGGGGTAGGCCGAGAACCGAGCGCCACGTGACTCGATCCTTACACACCTCACTCGCTTCTTTAACATTTATTGCTCTTTCCAAGCACGCTCGTCGGTTTCTAGGGCTCCTGACATCACCTTCTGATAGAACACGACCAATTTGATCATGGTAGGTGTCTTGGCCTTCGTTCTACATCCCTCCAATTTTGCATTGTATATCTGCTTCGTCATTTTTTCATCCTGCATTCTTTCTACATGTCCGAACCAACGGAGCATGCCTCTTCTTATTTTAACACCGACGCTCTCTTTCAGATCAACTCTGCTTCTAAGCTCATCATTGCGAATACGGTCTACAAGCGTTACGCCAAATTTTGCGCAACGCTCGCATTTCAACCGCGTTTATCCTACTTTCATGATCTCTGATATATATATATAGCAATATATGGTGTTATTTTGCGGTAGTCATATTAACAGGCTACAATTACTAGATCCAGATATAATGCTTTTGTATTTTTGTTACCAGTTCACCAGTGGCACTGGTGGTGCAGGGTAAGGTATTACAAATCAAAATGTTGTACTTTTCTATGTATTTGAATATCGTGGTGCAAATCATCGATGGCATGCTAGTTTCGTAATATTTTTTACACAACATTGGGACGCATACAAACATACGGCCCAACTAATGTAAAGCGGTCACAGTAGCCTATTAACGCTCGTAAAACATTTAGTCTCACTCTGCTGCTAACACAGCTAGTAATTAGAAGCTTACTAGCGACCTCACTCATTCGCAGGAATGCAACAACGCTCCAGGGAGTTGTTATTTGGCCGCGGTTTTCTGCGAGGAGGTATTTCCTTAGATGGACTATATGGATGAGGTATCTCCTACGTGGGAATCGAACCCACGAGCGTTGGTGTCAAAGTAGCATTTCTAACTACTGCGCTAGGGAGTTCGTCAAATTTATTGAACGAGATAGCAAAGCTGAGCATTGGAAACATGAAGTATACCGTACTCCTTTTGGCTACGGTTAATAAAGGAACAATAGTGGCAGGCAACAACAGCGTTTTAACATTTAAGATTCGTATTTAAAGGAAAAAGAAAAGAGAATAAGTATCAAATATTTTATATACTCGTATTAATTATTTTAATTACTCTGGGTATTGGAGCTACTCGTAATTATATGAAGAACAATGTAAGTTTTTTTTATACTACGTCGGGAATCACACAAGCATACGACCCACCTGATGTAAAGCGAGTACCGTAGCCTTTTAACGCTTACGATATATTAAGTATCACTAGCGCGATGCCTAAACTGCTGCTTACACAGCAACTCCTTGAGAGCTTACTACTACTACTCAACAACCCTCTAGGAAGTTGTTATTTGGCTGCGGTTTTCTGTGAGGTGGAGTTACTTCCCCAGACGGGCTGCTTTGATGCGCCCTACCTCTCTTAAAACATCCAGACCAAGACAAACAGACATGTTCATGCACACAAATGTTTGCCTTGTGTTCGATCGATCCACGACCGTTGGTGTCCAAGTCGCGTCATTCATGACTTAGCCACCGATCTCGTCATAAGTAAGTCGTTTTTGTCAGATTCTTAAAGATGACTTGTAATATCGATTGCCTCATAAATTTTAGTCCAGATGATCGTCGTGAGATCACGTTGGCATCAGTGATCTCTATTCAAAGTCAAAGTCAAAATCTTTTTATTCCGTAAAAATGGCTACATTTGTTTGGAATCGTCACAATTTATTTATGACTTCTTAACTACCCTCTTCGTACCACCTTCACGACGATTACCTACAAAAATATCATCGAGCTCACATCAATGATCTCTCTTTAGCTATCGAGATATCATAAATGGCGACATATCACGAAGTTGTACCAGGAGTAAATCGCTTGGGCCTGCAGTTAGTCCAATAAAACTGAAGCTATTATCATCGGTAATCAATGATTTATGACGAGCTCGGTGGCTTAATCGTGAATGACGCGACTCTGACACCAACTCTCGTAGGTTCGATTCCCACACAAGGTAAACATTTGTGTGCATGAATATGTTTGTTTGTCTTGGTCTGGATGTTTTAAGAGATGTAGGTTGCATAAAAACAGCCCGTCTGGGGAAGTACCTCTGCCTCACAGATAATTGCAAATAACAACTCCCCAGAGGGTTGTTGTGTTACTGCGTGTAAGTGACCAGTAAGCTCCCAAGGAGTTGCAGTGTAAGCAGAGGAGGCAATTCGCGAATGATACTTAATATATGTCAAGCATTAATTATATTAATAGGCTACGGTACCCCCTTTACATCAGGTGGGCCGTATGCTTGTATGCCTCTTGACGTAGTATAAAAAAAACGATTTAAGTCCAAAATAAATTAATCTCAGTCCTGGTATTTTGGATGGCTTTCAAATTAAACTGACTGAGCGAGTGAAAAGTCCTGGTATATACTTCAACAGAACCTCATCTAGGACTGTTCAGGTGACTGAGGTCAGCAAGATGTTTGTAGCTGATGGTTCGAAGACTTCGAAATTTATTCCTAGCACACTCCTTACTCCTTCCAATTCTTAGTTATTCAGACATTTGCTATTTAGATCTCATCAATAGCAGCTTAAAAACTTGAGCGTCTTCCTAACCTCTGTATTCGTTTCATTATTTCGAATGACCAAGTTTTTAAGAAATTCATACACAACTCAATTGGATTTCCATCCGATATCGCAAAAATTTGCATATTCTATCTTCTCTCTTAAAACTCATATTATTATGGATGAAATTGCCGATTCTCTCTGCCTACCCTATAAGGGATTTGGCGTACACTTATAGATAGAAATTGCCGATTAGTACTGAAAAAATATAACTCGTTTTTTTCCAAGACGTAACATATTTATTTAATCAAAATATTTACCACCACCATACCACATTATCTATACATTGCTGCCATCTAATCGGAAGTTTATTTATGCCTTTGCGATAGAACTCTGTGGATCTAGATTCGACAAACATGTGAAAGCATTTTGTACTGCCTCCTGGGAAGAAAATATATTACCACAAAAAAATGGTAGTCAGCTGGAGCAAGGTCTGGCGAGTACGGAGTATGATGTATGGTTTCTAACTGCAGCTCCTGTAGAGTTACAACGTTTTCTCGTATCATGGAGCAATAACAGTGAAGATCGATTCACGAGTCTGAGCTGTTTCACTGCCAGTTTCGCTATGATTGTTCGAAGTTCGGCACAGTAAACATCTGCTGTTATTGCTTGACCAGACCTGAGAAGACTATAGTAAATAATTAATTACCTTTTTATTGGTAAGTTTTGCTTTAGGGCACTGTTGCGGCGTTTGACTTGTCAGTCATTGCATTTTTCGCTTACGGTTATTATAAAGAATCCACGTTTCATGTCACAATTTGATCCAATAATCCTTCATTTCTGTACCGATTCAACAAGGCAACACAAGTTTCAACCCGCGGTTCTTTCAGCAGATTAGTCAAATCATGAGGCAAATTTTTCATATTTTTTATCTTATTGGTTTGATGTAAATGAGTCAATATTGTAAGTAAGGTAACGTTAAACCATGCCTCTAATTTCTGGGTAGTTTGACTCGGATCGGCTTCCACTATCTCCTTCAATTCAGTGTTGTGCATTCAATCTGTGCGAGCAGTCTTCCCATGGTTCGTTCTTCAAGTCGAAGTTTCCATTACGAAAACATTTAAACCAAAAACGTACGGTGCGTTCATCAGCAGTCTCCTCTCCAAACGCAGCATTGATATTGCGAGCCGTTTCTGCCGTATTTTACATTTACATTTTTTTTTACATTTTACAGTTACGCGTCGGAACTCGTATTCAAAAATTATTTGGATTTTCGAAGTATCCATCATTCGCGTCTAAGCTGAATTAAAAAAAAACAATTGAAATTTGAAAATCAAATGTTGCACATTTTTTAAAAGAAAAAGCTCATAGGTATTACGTGAAAAAAGTTTCATTCGAAAATATCACATCCTGGAAGTTTAATGTCAATTCAATCATTAACAATCAAGTTCAAACAGAGATCAACTATAAAACGCTATTTCCTTTCAAGCTAACAATTTTTTATATGCTCTATTTCTGTAACATGACTTTTTTTTTATGGGATACAACTGCAGTTCTTGAGTATATTATATGCAACGTAATTTGTAAAGACTTTTGATGACATGACATGACATGAGACATGTGCCATCTACCTATATCTGTTTGAATAACTAAAATAAGTTAAAGTTTCCTGAATAAAATTTTGTTAGCGTTAATGCCGCCTTTTACTTATTCGCAGAAACACCATCTGAACTGCAAACACTGTTCACAATAATGAAAGACGATTGTATAGAAAAAGCTTACTATTGAATGTTAAGAAAACAAATACAATTGTGTAGAAAAAAAAGAGAGGGAACCACAACAAACGTAAGAATAACGGTTGATGATGTAGTGCTGGAAGAAGTGTATATCTTTGTTTTTTTACTTTTCCGTAGACGGGTTTTAGTTTTTTTAACTGTTAATTTTATTTTAATCTTTTTGTGGTTAAAAATCTTATTCGTGCGGCGGTTGCAAATTTCGTAGCATGGTCAGTTCTTCCGATGAGTTGATGAGTTATGGTCGTTATGTACCTAAAGGTTTTCTGGGATTTAGATCACTGATAAATAATCCATCTAGAGTTTTGACTCTGCTCAGTGCGATGTAAAAACCCGGGCCTTTTGCAAAAATGTTACTTCCTAAATCCACCATTGCAGGTTCTAATGTGCATTCTAGTAATTTATGGACTGTCCGTCACCGCCCAACACAGAATTAGTGGTAACATTTTTCGGTCTGTCTGTCTGTCGGTTTGTTCGGGAAGCAGTCAGTAAGCAGAGGTCATGAGAGGTATTTTCTCTCTCTCGCCCAAGAGCTTGGAGAGAAGGGAGTGGCTGAAAAACAGCGCCTCTTGAGGCTATCCTCTAGTGGCACATGCTGAACTACTTCCTTTTGCCCTAACTCTGATGTACCAATGAATTATTTGTTTTTTTTTTTATCTTATTTGTATGTATATCTTGATTTTGTTTAGCTTTTAGTTATTATTAAGTAAACATTGTACAAAAAGGGCAATAAAGGTTATTTATTATTATTATATTTTTATTCATTTCATATTATTGCACCGTGTAACGTCTTTTTATTCCTGAAAATAAAAAATCAGCTCAAAGGGATACAATTTTCGTCGCCGGAAGATGCGCTGTGAGCGTTCGAGCAGGCTGTAAATGAGGTGTCTGTGGCGGACTGGAAAAAGTGTTTCGAAAACTGGTTCAGACGCATGAAACTTTGTATAGAGGCTTGTGGAGAGTACTTTGAAAAGATTTAATAAAAAAATATTTATCTATAGAACACTTTTTTATTTTCGCCTAACTTTCCCTACGTGGGGTTTGGATAATTTTGATTGTGTCTCAGCTGCAATAGAATCTGATACGTCTAAAATAAGTGTAGCGGTTCTTTTTTGCTGATAGTTGAGGATGCATGAATCAATAATCATATGTCCTTCAAAGGACAACCTTCTAGTAATGCTACATACTATAATTCAGGATAGGTACTGCATTTACTGAATTTAGAATTGGTCGTATTTGCAACAGGTTTACGTCGCATTCAACAATTCCAAACCAAGGATCATCAGTGATCTAAATGCTAGAAAATTTAATTATCGCCACAATCATAATTCATTAGAAAAAAATCCATATTACGAAATCTGCAACTGACATGCGAATTAAACCATTGATTGATCCATAAAGTACAAAATATCACAAGAAAACAAAATAAAATAAAAAAATTGGTTACTGCCAACTATTTATTAAATAGTTGGCAGTAACCATTTTTTTTATTTTGTATGCTATGTATCTTTTAAGCTTTTCTTTAGTTTTATTGTCATTTATATATAATTATGTAATGTTTTATGTTGCAGCAGAAATAAACTCTTTCTTTCTTTTCTTTCTAACACAATCGCAGTATTCACTACCATTATGAATGATTAAAATGTCTTTACATGCAACTTAGTCGATTTCTATCGAAGTACCTACACATTGAACTGGGACTTAAAGAACGACAAACTTACTTAACTGTTCTATAACTTTTGATTAAGGATTGAAATAACATTCCCTACACTATGCAGCTTCAAAGTATCAAACATCAGGTCACACCCAAAGAAGTACAGATGTATAAAAGACACGTACTCGAAACCTAGACATGAATAAATTTCCGTATTATCTACAAGTATGATTCACGGACTTTCAAAGAGACGAGAAAATTTTAGATGCCGAAATTTGACTTGACGACCCGATGCTTCGCCATGAATTTGACTTTTATAAAATTTATAAAATATTCAAGTAATTGTTTTCCTAAATAAAACTGCTTTTTTAATAAACAATCACTTAATTAGACGGAGGCACTTGGATACAAGCTATGATCATGTAGTTCGGCTAAGCGACGAACTGTGGGAATTCTCGACGTTATTGAGCTCTTACGATTAAGAAATACTTGATGTTCTATCTACCAATATGAATAGGAGCTCCCTCATTAGAAAACGAGGGACCTCCTCCTTGCCTATTATAATATCAGTAAAATGTCAACTTTGAGTACAGTATGCCGTAGCCATGTCATGGTGACACTTAGAATGAGTTATCATAATGTATACACAAGATTTTCACTAAACAGTTCCCTAAACAGGACTTAATCCTGAGTGCAGCAACCATATCATGGAAAAACTTAAAATAGCGACTGTCATAATTAAATATGTGCACAAATTTCTTGTCTGTGCTGTTGACCGTTGAAGAGTTCGTATATGTGAAGCTAATCCTGAATGTCGCTTCATTTCATGCTTACAATAAAAATGAATTGTCATCTTAACTAAACTACGAGCAATACGTAAACATCAATATATGATCCAAACTAACATAGAAACATTACGTTATTATTATTAAGTTAAATATCAAGTCATTATAGTTTTGTCTTAGGTTTTCGCGATTATTAGGTATACATTGAATTAAACAATTTTTATCGAAGGTATCGTGTGTTTTATTTGTTTTGTTGAACCTGACGTTACGAATGCTTTGCAGCGTCCGTGGTCGCAGGAAGACTTCCTACGACCACAGACACTGCAATTCGAAACGTCAGTTTCAACAAAATAAATAACAGCAAAAATACAGGAAGTCTTCCTGCGACCACGGACGCTGCAAAACGTCAGGTTCAACAAAACAAATAAAACACGCGATACTTCCGTTAAAAATTGTTTAATTCAAGTCATTATAGTCATTTATCAATATATTTCTCCAAGTATTCATCAATCTCCAAATCTGAAACAACAAGTAATAAATTAAAATAACATTCTTTCGTTCAACACATCCTATAAATCAATCAAGCAGAAATGTGTTGGTAAAAAATAATTGCAAAAATCATTGTCGTTTCTACAAATTGTTGATGTTCGATTTACGCCAAAGGCTACCAGAGCACTAATAAAAACTGAGGAACATTTTACTGCTCAGCGTGGAGTCGGCAACCATTAGGCAGGCCGTATGCTTGTTTGCCACCTTTCAAGGTATAAAAAAAAGCTTCATTAGATTAACTATATTACCACTTAAAAAGCAAATCAGCTAAATTATGAAGCATCATGCTTTAAACATCTAATATTGTAGTAAACAAAACGTTAGTTACTAATAATTCATTTTTTTCACAGACCGTTTTTGGAATGTAAACAACATTAAAAAAACACAATAGCAAGTTTCCTAATACCAATTTGTAACGTCTTTAGATGAAAAATATTACAATGTTAGAACTACTTCACGTAAACTGAATGAGAAACATTCGTTGTGAGGAGCCTCGTAATGTTTGGTTTTTTAATAATTTATATACAAAGATAATTATTTATAATGTTATTACTTTGATGGTAAGTCCAAAGTGTTGGGAGAATTTATTGCCCAACACATATGGACGTATCGGCATTTCAGATTTCATAAACTTATAATTTAAGATGTTAGATCAAACAGCTTCATTTTTTATTTCTGTTTACAATTGCCTCTTTTCTCATCTACAACTTGATTTTTGTACGTTACGGCGTTATAGATATAGGACGACACTGTAGTTATACTGACATTTATATAAACATTTATCTTATATCTATCACTAGTATATTACTATTTTAATATAACACTAACTATTACATAAACTATTATCTAATTATTAATAAAAGTTGTACATAGGTCAAGCAGCGCTTTTGCAAGCATTCATAGAATACAACAACTGGTACTAGATTCGTAACTGACAGATTACCGTCCATTATATATAAATAAATTGGTCGTGTTTTATCAGAAGGCGACGTCAGGAGCCCTGGGAACGAACGATGAAAAGAGCTATTAATGTTAAAGAAGCGAGTAAGAGATGTAAAGACTGCGTCTTATGGCGCTCAGTTCTCTCTGCCTACCCCGCAAGGCACTTCGTGTGAAGATAAACATACATACATATATGTAATAAGTAGAGACCGGATTACACGCAACCTAAAAAGCTATAACTATCTTATTGTAATGTTGCGAAAGTATGTATCCTTAAAAAAATTAAGTTAAAATATGCAATATCTTGTGAGAATACGTTGTTTATGTAAATGCGTATAATGTAGGTTCTAGTAACAAACTGTCGTTTAAGAAATTCAGTCATCATAATAAACTGAAATAAAGAATAATGTTATTTATTAATTTAATGCTAAAATTACACACAGATTTTTTTTAAATTTTGAAATATAATAACTCTATCGCCATCTGTTGGCTGTAGAGTAAATATAGCGATACCAAAATTATCCAGAATAACGAGCTATCGAAAATAACGACCAACCGGTGTAGTGTAACGAATAACGAACACCAGTAGCTATTTTGAGCTTTTCGTTATTATATAAAACCTTAAAATTAGCACACGAAATCAGTACTACATTTGAGATAATAATAGCATGCTGATCGTAGAAGCCTCAGTCAGGCTAAACAAGCGCAGTCCCCCGCACGGCTCTTGAGTCAGCCAGATGGCGCGCGCGCTAATAAAAGAATTTACCCTCTGCGCCGATAGATGGGGCAAACCTGGAAGGACTACAGCGTGAAGATAAATTAGAGATGACACTAGTAGCAACTAAAACTGACTAGGTGAGTTAAAAAAATAAATTTACTAACAAATCTAATTGATTTGAAGGAGAAATTATTCATATTCATGTTTAGAGATTATCATTTGCAAATTAAAAAAAAAACGTTCAACTATAAATGCACGTACATACCTATATATTATAAAAAACAATTGTTTTTATTTGAAAATAAATTATTATTATGCAATATTAATTTTATTGACACGTGTCTAGTCCATTTACAATTAAGAGGCTTTTTTCTCATATATATGTATCAATGATTTTTAACCTTTTGTTGTCTAGGAACAACACATTTCGGAAAAATTAATATATATATTTATGAATCTGTCATTAATGAAAACAAAATGAGGGCGCTACTTAGCTTTGTGCACCCTCTTAACTTATACTCGTAGTAACAATACTCTTCATCACCAATCGAGCAACATAACAAGTGTGGAGAGTAGTATTAACATTTGTTACATTTGAAACAAATAACGATTAAAATCGAATAATATTAGAGGTTAAAGCATGAAATTGCCGATTAGTACTACGTATGTTTTTTTCTAAGATGTATTTTTATTTATTTAATCAAGATATTTACCCTCATTATCAATACATTACTGTCATCTAATCGGAAGTTTATTTATGCCTTTGCGATACAAATCTGGGGATCTAGATTCGACAAACTGTGTGAAAGCATTTGTACTGCCTCCTGGGAAGAAATTTGTTTACTACGTAGAAAATTGTCCAAATCACGAAAAAAATGTTAGTCAGTTGGAGCAAGGTCTGGCGAGTACGGAAGATGACGTATGGTATCTAACTGAAGCTCCTGTAGAGTTACAACGGTTTCACGTGCAGTGTGAGGTCTTGCGTTATCGTAGAGCAATAATGGTGAAGATCGATTCACGCGTCAGGGCTGTTTCACTGCCAGTTTCGTCATGATTGTTCGAAGTTCGGTATAGTAAACATCTGCTGTTATTACTTGACCAGACCTGAGAAAGCTATAGTGAATAACGCCATGAAGAGACCACCAAACAGTTACCGTTTCCTTTTTATTAGTAAGCTTTGCTTTAGGGCACTGTTACGGCGTTTGACCTGGGGTCAGCCATTGTATTTTTCGCTTACGGTTATCGTCACATGTCACAATTCGATCCAATATTCCTTTATTTCTATACCGTTAGCAACATAAGTTTCAACAAACGCGTGTTGAAACTTATCTTTCTGCACATCAGTCACATTATGAGGCACTCATTATTCATATTTTTTTATCTTATTAATTTGATGCAAATGAGTCAATATAATGTATGGTAACGTTAAACCAAGCCGCTAATTCCTGGGTATTTTGACTCGGATCGGCTTCCACTATCTCCTTCAATTCAGCGTTATTCACCAGTGTGGTCGGGCTTCCACGTGGTTCGTTCTTCAAGTCGAAGTTTCCATTACGAAAGCGTTTAAACCAAAAATGCACGGTGCTTTCATTAGCAGTCTCCTCTCCAAATGCAGCATTATTATTGAGAGCCGTTTCTGCCGCGTTAATTCCGCGTCGGAGGTATCATGTGAAAAAGTTTCACTCGAAAATCTCACACCATAAAGGTTTAATGTCAATTCAAAGTATATATTACTATAAAACGGCAATTTCATACTTCAACCCCTATTAGTTTAAAATATTAAATTTTTAGCCGACCTAATTTTTCCATTTGCAGATCATTGACTGACCACTGCTTGGGAATCGCTGGTATAAACGTAAGTACATCTTTTTTTATACAACGTCGGGAGAACCTAAGAACGTTTGCAATATAAGGAGTGCTAACACAGACACTCCTAAGGATTTTTTAAACCACTAAGGTGACAAACATGCGTACCACCTGCCACCTGCCACAGTATGCAACTATTGCGGTTTCGGTGTGTGAAGGTGAACTCTCCACCGTCGGTGAGCGGTGCAGTTGTAAAAAGAAACTGTCGGCATTACATCGAATAGTTCTTCAGAACAAAACCCGCCGGTCAATCGGTAGAACACGCAAAGGGAGGCAAAATCTCTCCCTAGACTTAAGATCTCAATATACCGATACCGGTAACTTCAATCACTCGCAGGCACACGACAATTCTTGAAGTTGTTATTTGGCTTGCGGTCTCCTGTGAGCGTACAGTTATGCAGTTCAGTTGTTTTTATTCGTCCTGCTTTTTTCTCGCCAGGACCTGGTTTGTTATGGGTGGGTCACGTGCAGATAAGCTTTTATTTTCGAATTTAAAACCGTGTTTTTAAATAAACTTTGTAATATAATTTAAAAAGCATTTTATTTACAAGTGTTTAGTCCATTTAGAATCAATTAGCAATCAGGATATTTCATCCACCAAGTCATTGTATAATCAAATAATTTTGACTACCCACCTGGTCATTATACAAATATGATAAGGCAAAAAGCAGCTCTACGGGAGCTAGTCTCAATCACTCGCAGGAACACAACAACCCATCCAGGGAGTTGTTATTCGGCTGCGATTTCCTGTGAGGTGGATAATACCAGTCTGCCCGACTAGTGACCAGTTAGTCCAATTTGATGCCTCTTACCTCACTTGGGTTAGCTTAACGATTATTATATGTCGAAAACAGCCTGATCTGACGACTTAACATGTGCTCCATCGTTCGGAGGATTTTGAGACGGCTATAATCCCAACCATAGACTGCCTGCAGTTGACGATGGTTAACACATCAAAAAACTGCTTATCTGGGGCTCAATTTAACCCAACTAGGGCTATGCAAGTGACATGTTGCACATTCATAGAGACACGTCATAATTTTATATACTAGTACATTCCAGGTGTTCCTATAAAAATTATGTTTATAATTATTTTTAAACAACATGCCGGCTGTGGTAACTAAAATGTTTCGAGAAAACTAGTTTGAAATACAAAATATTTCTTAGAATAGACGGTAGGTAAGTCGTAATTGCGTGCAGATAAATATAGATCCTGTTGTGGAGCGAGTCGCTAGGCGGGTGGTACTCCAGTTTACTTTTACGGATCTAATCAGTCGGTTCGTTTTCACAAGATAAACTATCTGGTTTCAGTAGTGTCTCTAATAGAAAAGAAAACTGTGTAGAATAATTAGGAAATAAAATTTATTCTGTGAACTAGACAAATATTTTGAGATCCATCTTAGAAGTTGAATATATTTCACGACGAGATCTGGTTCGATAGATCCATTTCAGTTGACTGAAACAAAAATCAAAGAGATAGATATTATGCCACTCCATTTCATAAAATGGCGCCAACATTATAAAAAAAGAAAATATTTTAATAACAGTTCATTCAGTGCAATTCCCTTGCAAGGGACTTGGGGTCAAAATATTTTGCGTATGAAATAATAGATATTATAGCTTTGACTACGGGGCTTTATCGTGGCTCTACCGCTCGAACGAAGAGTGTGTGCTTCTTGAAGGCTCTAGTCTGAACATACGGAGCAGGCGTCTTCCTATTTTAACACCGACATTCTTTTTTAGACCAACTTTGTTTCTAACGAATACGGTATACAAGCGTTATGCCACAAATTTTTCGCAACGCTCGCATTTCGACCGCGTTTATCCTACTTTCATCCTGTCTCTGCCATACGTAGCTTTCGCTTCCATAAGTAAGCGTTGGGACCAGCACTGCATTGTGTATAGTGAGCTGTGCCTTCTGGCTCTAGTTTTTACTGCCAAGAAGCTTTTCCAACGCTCCATTCACACGAGTACCAGCACTCACATGTCTTTGCACATCAGCGGTGTACCTTCCATCCCTACTGAAACCGCATTTCAGATATACATCCTCATCCACTTTTTCCGACACTTCATCACCAACTGTAATCCTTACAAATGTAAGATAATGCAAGATAATAATATTGGAAAGAAAAACAATCAAAATCAATGTTATTTGTCTTCTTCGCATTCAATAGTAAGGCTTTCTCCATACAATCGTCTTTCATTGTTGTGACCAGTGTTTGCAGTTCAGATGGTGTTTCTGTTAAACTTCTTTTCTTCTTCTGTTAAAATAACACAGCTTCGACTGCATAAAGCAGTCAGTTCACCATGAGGTCACCCATGCGCAATCTCGCATTCGTCGACGTTATTCTCTGCAGATAACTATCGAGATACATATTATATAGCCTATACATGCAGACAGCGTACAATTCTGTTTTACAACAATTTTGACATTATACTAGTATAGGGTGACATGCTGCCATCTATACACACCGTGCGCCGTCAATCCTATATCTAGGCAATATGTCCCACAGTTCCTGTCACACAATCCTATCAAATGCTTTCTCAATATCCACAGAAAACCTGGTCTATGGCCAGTTGCTTCTTCACGATATTGCGAAGCGAGAAAACTTTATCCGTACATCCTCTTCTATTTCGGAATCCTCCCTGTGCCGCCCACAGCATTCCATCGGATTTCACCATCATTCTCCTTTTAATCTTTCCATATACATTTGCTGCTAACCTGATCAAACTGATGACTCTATAGCTGGCACAGTCTATGCCTAAACCCTTGCCTTTATACAAGGGCACAATGACCACGCGTTTCTAGTCCGTTAGGACCCTTCCGATTGTCCAGTATAGATTGCTTAAGTATCAGAAAGCGTCCCGGACGTAAGTATCACATAGATTAATCATCTCAGCTGTGATCATATCAATTCCCGCTGATTTTCCATGTTTCAAGCTTATCGTCGACCATTCGATCTCATCCACAGCTATAACTTTATCTGACGCTGTAACGTGGAGTGAGCAACAAACTCACTCTCAGTGACAGCGTCTGAAGCATAGTTATACATTTCTTCAAAATATTCACGCCACCGTTCTATCACTTCCTGAGTGTTAGCTAGAATGATACCCGCTTTAGAATATTCAATTCAATAATATATATTTAAATAAAAAAAGACAAAATGCAAAACTTTTAAATTATTTACAGTAATAGAATTTCTCCTGAATTTATTATAATGAATTTTTAGTGAATGTTAATGTTTCCCGATAAACCTTGTAAATAGCTAATTTTCACCTGACGATGATGAATTGAACCGGTAGCGAAGTTGTATTAACAATTTAGTTTTCTTTGTAAACATGCGGAAAAAGCTGTGATGGCCCAGTGGATAAAGAACCTACCCAGTACCCACTGCACATATTTGTAATTACCGTATGCACGGGCCTGAAGGAAAACATCGTGAGCAAATCCGCACATCCAAGAAATTAGATTTGAAAAAGACTTGTGACTTGATCAAACAAAAGAGACGGTGGAGGTCTGACGGTAGTTACTCCATGTCACAGTCGCCAAATCCTTAGGCATAGATAACTGCCCATCATATGATTTAGGAAACGCGATAACGATAGGAAGAAGAATAAGTAAACTGGTGGAAAAATAATACAGCGGTGCGGTGAGGGACCACCACCCTGTTCAAGGTTGAGTTCGCTAACATTCGCGGACTCCACTCAAACCTTAATGCCGTCCACCAACACCTTGAGACTGCACGACCCGCCATGCTCCTGATGGAGACACTAATCCAGAGTCCAGCAGACATGTTTTTTTTTTCTATATTGGCTCAGCACAGTGGCTCCTCTTCGCCTGTTGGTAAGCGAAAAGGGGAGCCCAAATTGCAGCGGCAACTGACAAAGGACTACGGTGTCCTGTCAGTTGACGCTACCATGCTGGCCCGCAAGGTACTTTTTCACGCTTCGTTTGAAGGATCCCATGTTGTAGGAAGGAGGAAACACATGTGCAGGTAAGGCGTTCCACTTTTTAATAGTTCGACAGAGATAGGAGTTGCCGAACTTTTTAGTACGAGAACAAATGTCCTCAACAGTGGAATGATGACATCGCAAGCCTGCACGTGTGGTTCTATGACGGAAGGGAGAGGGTGGGATAAGGGAAAATAGTTCTTCAGAGCACTCACCATGGTACAGGCGGTAAATTGTATTTAGGGAGCCTATGTCCCTACGAAGTTGCAGAGGTTCTAGGTATTTTGTGACCTCTTCGTCGTTGATTATGCGGATAGCTCGTCACTGCAACCTATCGAGAGCCTCGAGAAGATACTGTGCGGAGCCGTCCCAGAGATGCGAGCAATACTCCACGCAGGCCCGAACTTGAGTCTTATAAATAAGACAAAGTTGGTCCGGCGTGAAGAACCGGCGCACCCTGTTCAGGACTCCGAGTTTCTTTGAAGCTGTTAAAATGAGGCTTTCGATGTAATTTCGTTAGTTTAGGTCGCAACGAATATCCGTGCCTAGCATATTCAGGCTATCGCGCATATTGAGGGTAGCGCCCTGAAGACTGGGAGTGGGGTGAAATGGGGACATTTTTGTTGTGAACGCGCACACCTGAGTTTTCTTGGCATTAAACTCAACCAGGTTATTGGAACCCCGTTTACTAACGAAGTCCAAAACCCGATTAAGCTCAACGACAAGACTCTCACGCCTCTCACCGATTTCTGCCCGACTAGCACTAGGCCGCCTGAAATATCGCCCAAGGACCGTACTGTCATCTGCATAGCAATGAATATTACCAAGTGGCAGCATGTCATTGATACGCAGAAGAAAGAGGGTGGGCGATAGGATAGGATAGAGCCCTGTGTTACCTGTGTCTCCAGTACCCCGATTACATGCTTGAAGAGAATTTCCTCGCGAAAGCCGGGGTCTGTTTGTTCGTCCACTCGAATGTACGTTGCTGCTTAGAGGATTCCTCCCTTCCCGTCCTCTGGGTGCATGTAAACCCGGGCCTTCAGAGCCGTATTTACATGTGCCTATACCGATCCCATACTTAGGGCATGTAGACGACTCGGCTCTTTGGATACATGAGCCGGGCGGTAGATGAACCTCAGGAGCGGTACCCTACTGTAGAGATGATATGTTTGGGGGACTTTAACTCTCACCACGAGTTCTGGTTGGGATACTCCATAACTAACCATGCAGGAAAGACCGCTCACGCGTTCGCTCTTTCGCATCGCCTGACGCATACATGCTCTATAATTTTATTTCTCGTTTGCTTTCCTTTTTGCCATATTAAAGGGGTGGATTAGAAAAATCAGTCAGTCTTTCTTAATCTCGTTAATTTGATGTCCCTAAATACCAAAAACCCGATACCTTTTAGCAGGATACCCACATAGGACGGTGGTATTCGAAGGTAGCTTTCGGTACCAAGCTACTAAGTGTTGGAATAATATTCCACCACCACTGCAGTTACTGAAACCCAAATTTACATCTTAAAAAAGAATAACAAATTTATTTATCATATGTATTCTATCTGTGGGAACGTTTTATTGGCTTTCTATTGTCTATTGTATCTTGTACTTTATTTTTTGTAAGCAGTTGGTTTTCCCTAAATAAATAAAAATAAAATTAGGCCTACCCCATATTTTTGTTTCGAAGCATGGATCAGTTTGTTTCGTAGGTAGGTTTATTTTAACTTGTGATGTTCACAAAAAATATATAAGTTTGTTGTATTACATTCTTTTTTCATTTATTATATGATATTCAGCTTTGACATTTGATATCTAACGATGTACCTACAATATATAATCGTAATTATGTAATATCTACTACTGTGGCCACTTTATGACTTTAATCGGTTTATTTAATTCACGTATTTATGTATATTCTTCGCGTGTCACGCCTGGTCTGTAGTAGTAGCAGAATAATATTTATTTTCCGCGATTACTTAAGTTTGTACATGCTTTTGCATCATTGATTATGTTGATAGCTGATTTAAACGAAGATCTTCTCAAATAACTGGACTGATTTATCAATAATGCTATCATGTTTATCATCTGACTTTCCGAATTTGATCATGTCTCTTCCCATCGATCTCGACTAAAAGGCTTCTTATACGTCAGCGTAGGCCAAAGTGGTTGCTGTGTTCGCTTTAATATATACACTCTCGGAATACTGGAAGTGGCATTTTCAGTATCTCTGTGAATCTCAATTTGACAACTTCGATCTGAGAGTTCTTAAAAGTTCTCTCCGCCTCTTTACCATTCTGGCTTTATGTCGACAGCTTACTCCTTTACATTACACTACATATTTTTGGAATGCGCTGTCCGACTAGCTCTAGGTATTTCGTATAAATTCGGTTTTAAGAAGAAAATCCATGCTTACTGGACAAGTTACCAAACCATGAATCATGAAGCGTCGTTAGATTGACATGTGCATATGTATATTAGTCTGGAAAAATAGACAGAAAAATAGTGATCAAATTACAATAATTCCCACAGAGCTGAAATTTGGTGGAGTCCTTGGGTACATCACTAAAAATAAAATACCAAAAGTCCCCATCCATCCCATGTGTGCTAGAAAAGTTATTCAAGGTCAAAGGTCAACATTTTCGGTTTTTTGTCTCTGTGACTTTTTCTCGTGAACGATAAGTTTAATCAAAAACATTATAAAATTATCTACAATAATTGTCTTTATACTTTTTGTGTGAAAATCACCATTTCTGAGATATCGCAGAATTCACTTTCTTCTTGCTGTTTATGGAGCTCCAAAAAAATTATTGTATAGACAAGTATAGATATTTAAGTTTTGTACTCCACCAAATTTCAGCTCTGTGGGAATTTTTGTTATTTGAAATGTCTATTTTGACCGGTCTATAA
The DNA here is from genome assembly GCA_947507595.1 of Pyralis farinalis. NCBI lineage: Eukaryota > Metazoa > Arthropoda > Insecta > Lepidoptera > Pyralidae > Pyralis > Pyralis farinalis. The sequence continues at coordinate 21,253,951 of OX382264.1, read as the reverse complement.
TAACTATACAATACATATGTCTATCATATGTATTGTATAGTTATTATTTATGTAACGTTTGTGTATCCGTCCGTTTACTAATCTCGAATGGATTAGGAAACGGGTTAATTGGATTAGGGATTGACGTGACGGGGTCCTCTACCTAAGCCTAATAATTTGGCGAAGATACTGATATTTACATCAGGTGACTACCGTCAGTCCTCCACAATTCATAGGAAAACCCAGACTTTTCTTACGTTAGGTCTTTCGAAATATAATTTCTTGAATGTGTGACTTTTCTCACGATGTTTTAAAAAATTTGATAAATACGAAATTAGTGGCACATGCTCCGTCAGGATCCGGACCGTCGGTTAATAGGTTATCGTTGTATTTTCTCCTAATCCTAAATTATCTTTAAAATATCCTAAAATCATTCGTAATGAATTTTAACACCATCTCTAATAGATCCTAAAACCATCCTAAAACAAACACAAAACTAAAACTGTACTGAAACTATCCCAAACACATCTTAAAACTGTAAAAATCATTCCTAAGTTTTTAGTGAGTTCAACGGTTTTGAAGCAGTAATTCAAAACTAAAAAAAAAGTTTCATAAACTAAACTATTGAACTAATCAGAACTACATAGAACGAGGAACACCCACCGCATGGACTAATAAATCTGTGTAATTTTCATTAGTGTTTCTGGGTATTTGTGGCCCCGCCTGATGTGAAGTGGTTATCGTGGCTTTTTGACTCTTGCGATACATGAAATTGATATTTGGCTCGGCCATAGTTCATGCAGCAGTCAATTTTTGCAACTTTAGATGAGGTTGACTTTGTCTCTAAAAATGATTGTGAGCCTTACACCTTTTAAATACGATTTATTATTGTTACGCTAGTAATATAATTTTATTATTATTTAAACGTAGGTACGTAGATATTTTGGCATCCACATTTAGTACTTATTGTGTCTATTTACAAACATCATTATTCATAAACCAATAATAGAATATGACTGTCGTGCAACAATTTAGTTGACTATATTTTCCTTATGTTCGATGAGTTGGCGTGGTCTCATACTTACTCGTACGTATATACTCGTATAACAGACAATTTGAGTATTATCACAGAAGAGTAATAACAGCAGTTAACTAGTTACATACAGCACAATGCAGTGCTGGTCCCAACGCTTACTTATGGAAGCGAAAACTGGGTATGGCAGAGAGTGCATGAAACTAGAATAAATGCGCTCGAGATGCGAGCGTTGCGCAAAATTTGTGGCGTAACGCTTGTAGACCGTATTCGCAATTATGATGTTAGAAACAGACCTAGTCTGAAAGAGAGTGTAGGTGTTAAAATAAGAAGAGGCATGCTCCATTGGTTCGTACAAGTCGAAAGAATGCAGGAAGAAAGAATTACGAAACACTATACAACGCAAAAGTAGAAGGATGTATGAGCCGAGGAAGGCCAAGAATTACCTACCATGAGCAAATTGATTGTGTTTTATAAGAAGGTGATGTCAGGAGTCCTAGAAGCCGGTGAGCGTGCATAAGAAGAGCAATTAATACTGAAGAAGCGAGTGAGATTTGTAAGGATCGAGTCATGTGGCGCTCGGTTCTCTCTGCCTACTCTACTCTCTACCTCGCTAAGATTTTTTTCCGCTAATATTCTCTACTGTGGTATTGGCTACTGAAATGTACGTCCCGTTCAGCCGATGACGCACCCATCTGGCATCCACCTGCGTCATTCATCGCCTGTCAACGAACCTCTTCGTAGACTGGTAATTTTCTCTTACGTTTTCTTTCGTAGCGAGTTACAGTGAATTTATATTACCCTCAATAGACCGGTAAGTAACTTAAGTTTTGGCATGAATTAAAGAAACGTTGAAATCAGCCACAGGGTAACGAGTGAGACTTTTGTGGTTCAGACGTGGCAACTCGCACTTTTCGCTACAGAAATAGATATGGCAGCAAACGCTATAACTAATAACTGTTTATATAATATATATAAATATTTCTAACACGAAGCGCTAGGTTCTCTCTACCCCGCCAGGGATCTGGCGTGAAGTTGTAGTAGGAGTAGTAGTATCAAAACCAAAGCTGATCATTTCAAATAGAATATTTTTTACTTCACAAAAAAATAAATGCATATTCATTTGTAACAGAACTTATGGCCTAAATAGGTAGATACAAGATCGCGCGGTAGGTACAAAGTATGTAAAACGGCGGGAAATCGAAAGAAGTTTTTAACATGATAAACGCGATCCAAATTCAAAATAATTATAATATTGAAAAAAGAAAAGTTTATAAGTAACAGTATTTATGGCCAGACTAGTTATATATTAGTACTAGTCTCCTGAAAGCGCTGAACCAGTCTCTAAACGGTTGACAGCGACACACCAACAGTTTTCAGTATAAAACTAATTTAAAAACTATTTATAATACTTATTTACTACAATCGCCAAATACGAATAATAACTTTAATTTTGAAGTTATAATTGTTTAAAGGTAGCTCCCATATTTTGAATGATATTTAGGTTATTGTCACTGACCCATTTTATTCGCAGCCCAGTGTATTTATACTTATTAGCTGCCTTCTGTACCTCTATTTTAATGTTAATAAAATTTAATAAATATATTTCGTAGTAATTTCCATATTTTTTTTACTTAGTAGTCTTAGGTTTTCGCGATTGTTACTTTGAAATTGAAATTAAACAATTTTTAACGGAAGTATCGCGTGTTTTATTTATTTTTTTACTTACAGTCAATCAGGCTATCTTTGGCCCAGTTTGCACATAAAAAGTTAGACCAATGTTTAAAATAATACGTTACTCAAAAAGATACACTTATTATGGTGGCTTTATGTAGCCTACTTCCTAAAAATTTACTCATTTACCAATAATCTCTAGGAAAATAGTTTCAAAATTCCATTTAACCACTGGGCCAATGTTAGATTGTGAGTTGGGCTTGGATTGGCCCAGGTCCCAATTGTAGGTTGTTTTTGCTTATTTTATTTTATTTAAAGCATTTTGCTAACATTGGCCTGCATATTTACCATAAAAACTACAGCTGAGAGCCATAGCCAATAATAATGTATACATTCGTTTTCATTTATTAGTATTAAAATGGGTAAATAAATTGTTGCCATAGGAAAATCAAAACAGTTTTTATTCAATCTTATTTTTTTGGTCAACAATGCGTTTTTAACTTATTTACTGACTTACCATATAGCTAAGATAATGAAAAAAGTATCAAAATAATTAAAATTTTATTTAATCCTACATATCATGGGGTTAAACTTTGAAAAATTTCCATTCCATTCCATGGCCAGGAAGTCGTCTTATATGATAAAATACCTTTCTTTCTTTGAATATTAGTGTCATTCAGCATTCGTATGATATTTGTATCATTCATTATACAAAACTGAGCCACGGCCTTTACCACATTATAGCCAATCATCTGAAGGTCCAGTCTACCGTCATGTACTTTGTATGTCTCTATAGAAAAAAAATCTTCCTGTGCTATATCCAAACCACATTCTTCTTCATGTGTCTTCATCTCCTTCCTCTGCCCTTTCTTCACACTTATCGAATATATCTCCTCCCAATATTTTGAGAATTTTGAACTTTGGCCCGGGCTCTAGTTACCCTTATTCACCGGTAATAATTTACCTGTTCAATATTTATGGCAATATCATGGGAATTAGCTAATTAACTCTCATAATTTTTGAAAGAAATGATAGACAGACACATATGAGACACTTTAAAATAACACTTGCCTCCTTAAGTATTCAAATGACAACACAGCAGATAACTTTTTGGCGCTTTCGTAACAAACCGCTCTATTCACACCACAGAAAAAAGCAACTGACGTCTCAACAATGGTAGATGTCAATTATTTGGCAGAATCTGAGCATTTACGAAGATATATTAGAATCTATGTTTACAAATCTAGTTTGAAATACATAAAATCATAGCAAAAAAAAATCTATAATATGCATTTGAAATTTTGGGCCAATTTTATATTGAAGGCTTAAGTTACCCTGATCGACTGTATTACTTTTGTATGCTACGTTCGCGTCAATAAATGCTTGTAGCCCTAGGAGAATACCTCACGCGTCATCTCCCCGCTATCAAGCGAGCTTTAGTGCAAGGGAAATATCCGGAGTTTCTGGTGACGTCACTCTGAGGAACATGAACATCTTCTAAAGAATTGTTATTTTGTTGTGGTATTTTAAAACGTAAATAAAATATCGCTGTGCTTCCCTTCTTTTCGCCAGAGCCTCATTTCAAGGTGGTAAAAGAAGAAGCTGATTGGCATCGTGCATTGCTGTCAACGTTCGTGACGAGCCAACGTTTTTGAGTTGTGAAACTTAAAATGTTGCATAAATGTCCCTGGATGTAGGCATAACATAGGTTTTTATAATTTTTCTAGGCATTTCGTTTCATATTTATATAAACGAAAATCTATGGGCATCCTCTGCCTTAGTAATACATTATTTACAAACAAATTGGTTGTTTGTAGTATCTTCATTGTCTTCCAGTATACTCGTAAATATAAGGGCTGAGTGAGAAGTCTGGCAAAAAGGAAAAGAGGAATATTTTGTAAAAGTGATTATTTGTTTTTCACCGTAGTTTCCCCTCCCTTCATCATTCGTCCATTCATATTATTAGCAACGTACCCTAGTTATGTATGTACGTAGCGTACGTAACGTAACGCTGCAAGTTGACTTTACCAGTCCAGGTTTTGCATAAGTTTAGAAAATTCACATAAGTTTCTAGTTAATTCGTTAATAGAATAATTCTGGCACACGGATCGGTGGAAACTCCTTGCTAATTTAATGCTTCGAACAGCAGCTGTCCATAAACAATGGTGCCGTATATCAAAGACTTTTAGTAACAGGAAATCATTTGTGTTGAACGGTCTATTTTGGTAAACAGTTAAATATATCTGGTTTCATTTCTTGAAAATTTCACCAGCCGCGCATAGCAATATGTTCAGAGACAAACGGAAATATATTTTAGGATTCTGTTTCATTTGTCTATGATTCACGTGTCTGTTGTTAGCTATTATTATGTGTCCAACATTTTGAGTACCTGGTAAGCGAAATGGGAATCAATACCAAAGGCTTTTTTAAACCATGTATGTACGAATTTTCTAACCCTGATAATAAACATTTTACCTACAGGTGGCCAAGTTACGAAGCCACGTCTGTTATGTTCTAATTTGTAAACACCTGGATAAATAGGTTAATTATATTAATATAAGAACAACAATGAAATACTGATATTTAAATTAAAAGGTAACTGTTATAATATAATCAGGAACTATGTATCTAATCACTGTATGAAAATAAAATACGGCTATAATACGACATGTTTTTTTTTTCAACTCTCCCGTGAGTTGTTTTATGTAAGGAGGTACTTCCCGCGATGGGCTGCTTTGACACGCCCTACAACACCCACAAGAGACAAACATTACATGTTCCTGCACACACAATGTTTGTAGTGTGTGTGAATCGAATCATCTGGAATATACATTGACGAGTTTGATGTTGTTAAACGAGTGTTGGTGTCGAAGCAGCGGTATTAACCACTGCGCCACCGAGATCGTCAATGTGTACCTATGCACATGTACATTTAATTACTTAGAACAAACCATTGTAAAATTAAACTTTTTATTTTCTAATGTAACCTGCCAAAATAAATGTAAGGCCGGCTAACCGGCTAAATGTGAGGGTTGCTATTGTGCACTTAACGCTATATCTACTGGTGTGCCGCTTCTTGACAGGTTGTATAAATGTTCATACAGGCTCCATCTTTAAGCCCCTGGATTAACAGAAGAGGGAAACACGTTTTATTTTTTTATACCAACTCCGCATAGAGGCTCAGCTTCGCCTGATGGTAAGCGAAACGAGGAGCCCAAATCACAGCGGCAATTGACAAATGACTACAGTGTCCTGTGAGTTGATGCTGTTATGCTGGGCTGCTATGTGCTTCTTTACGCTTCATTTGATGCATCCCATGATGAGAAGTTGCCGAACTTTTTAGTATGCAAAGAAATGTTGTCAACAGAGGAATGATGACATCGCAAGTGCACGTGTGGTTCTATGACGAAAGGGAGAGCGTAGTATAAGGGAAAATAGTTCTTCAGAGCACTCACCATGGTAAAGGAGATAAAATACGCTTAGCGAGCCTGTGTTACTACGAAGTGGAAGGGGTTCCAGGTTTTTGGTAACCTCTTCGTCGTCGATTATGCGAATAGCCCATTGCAGCAACCTATTGAGGAGATATAGTGCGGAACCGTCCCAGAGATGCGAGCAGGCCCGAACTTGGGTCTTTTAGAGCAGACAAAGCTGGTCCGGCGTGAAGAATCGGCGCACCCTGTTCAGGACTCAGATTTTTTTGGATGCTGTTGAGACGAGGCACTAGATGTAGTTTCGTTGATAACGTGTATAGTATGTAGGTGATAAGATAGCCATTAATTATCCTCTCTGAAATCACACAATTGATAGGTGACAGTTAAGGGCCGGTAGTGGATGAGGGGTCTCTTTATTGTACGACATGTAAGATAATCATCAGTTGCACAGACCCTGAGAAGTACCGTTAGGTTACCGTCAGGTAGTTCTCAGGGTCTGTGCATGCATCAAGATTATTAGCTTATCGAAGGTCGAGCCGGTTGCTCGTACCGTACCGTACAGACATCAAGTTGCCAAATATGTACGTCAGACATGGACATACAATTGGCTATTCAAAGTAATTGTGAAACAAAGTCAGCAGGCAGTACGAGCCTATACATCTAATTATTTTTTTAGATTTAGAATTAGATAATTAATATATCGCAAGCGTTAATAGGTTACGGTACCCGCTTTACATCAGGTGGGCCGTATGCTTGTATGCTTCCAGACGTAGTATAAAAACAAAACAACCGTCGTCGATATACAAGACATGCCCTAAATCAATCCCTACAGTTGAAGAGAGTGGATCGATCAAAACGCCTTCTGTCTCGATACGCAAGTGAAAGGCGCAGAAATATCCTCTTTACTCTTTAATACAATATCATTGTCTTTACTGATGAAAAATTCATGATTGAAAAGCACTATAACAAGCAAAATGACAAAATGTACGCAGACAGTTCTAAAGAAACCGCCCAAGTGGTCGGAAAGGTACAACGTGGCCATCATACTGCGTCTGTAATGGTTTGTGTATTTCACCTCATGAAAAGGTGAAATTATATGATGAATTGAACATATGATTGTTCTCTTTGTCGTACTGTAAACGGTAACGTCGGGAGAATGATTTTATGGCAATTACTATAATTACGACTATCTTATGACGCATTGAATGTTTATTTTCAATAGAAGAATTAAAATAAGTCATTAAGTAAGTTGCTTATTAGCATATTTAAATTCAAAGTCAACCTCACCTGCTCGCGGCGGACCCTGCCAATTAGCAAACGAGGCTCAGGAAAAAGAGAGATAAGGTGCGTCAAAGCAGGGAAAGTTGCTCTACTTCACGGAAGATCGCAGCTAAATAACAACTCCCTAGTCGTTGTATAACATAGCCTAACGTGTTAGCAGCGCGAGCGTATACCACTTGTATTGCAAGCGTTCAAGGTTACGATAACCAGTTTACATCAGGTGGGCCGTAGGCTTGTTAGCCTCCCGACGTAGAATAAAAAAAATTCTAATGAGAAAATGTAATCGTACATTACCGTGATAATTAAGTACGTGTATATAAAATGAAGTGAAGTCGTGTGTTCCTGTAAATTGTAACGTGTCCAGCCAGATTCGCACATTGCCAGTTCCTATCGCAGACTGAAAGTTTAGGCAACGTTTCAGTAATATTCTAAAAGTAGTGTACGAAATTTTGATATAGCGTAGGTGTGCGGCTACCCACGGAGCGGCATGAGTAATGCCCTGGCCGGCGAAGTGTTGTGTTGCGCGCGCTGAGTAACCGGTCGCGGGTTTCCATGTTATTTTAGCCGCGGCCCACGCTCGGCTCATGGAGAGATCCACCACACCTGCGGATGGAGCCGTAAACACCTGAACGTTATTCAATCCTGAATTCATAACATTCCGCTTGATAACATCGTGGTTACCGTAGCTGTCACTTGCCTAATGATCCAGTTTTACGAAGCAGTTAGTATCGAGCCACTTTCAACAAATATATGTATTCGACAGCCCTTTGTTGAATTTGGATACATCAGTTATTATTGTAGTACATTTGATTAGAAAATTGAGAATTTATCAAAAATAGATAGAGGCTGGCCGTAACTCAGTTTGCGTGTATTATGCATCCAATGAGATAATCCGAAAATAATTTCTTTGGCGGATGTCGACGTCCCAAAAAAAACACGATACAATATTTTTCCCCTGTTGATAAGTGGGTTATTATAGCATGCAAATGTTACAATACGTGTATGCTATATGTATATAAGTGTAGGTACCTACTGTGCGACGAAAGGGAGACAACGTCAACCATAGGACATACACTTCATGAGTCTAAAAAGTATATCATATACGCATATAATAAAATACATATTGTGTCTCTTTGCAATGATAAGGTTAATAAAATATGTAGCTGGGTTATGTCTTTATTACGTGATATTAGACGTACTTACCTACTTATAGTCGTTGTTTCGACGCAGCTGCAGGACTAAATAAATAAATGCCATTTGTGTTGCTATTTTTTTTATTACTAAAATTGTTTGGTTTATTAATAGAATTAATCACATGGATCCTTCTCGATACGCCTTGTGAAATACCGGCAAAGCATCGACGTCTATAAAAACGTCTTCGTGGATCTCATTTAGTATTAGTACGGGTGGTCACTGCAAATCTGCTTACGCCGTCCGCGTCGATTTACGGAAAAGTACCACCTTCTTCGGAAAATAGATCTATAATATGTTAGAAAATCTACCAGAATACACAACTTGAGGCGTCTTAGTCAGTGTAAGGATAAATGGGTCACTCGTGCATTAAATTTTATTTAATGTAGTTCGGGAACGAATATTTTTCCTTCGCTTTAGAGTTGTTGGATAAAATATAAATAACCAAGTCTACCGGTTCGTTGGTGTGTTCCATACTTCAACTATTTTTAACGACGTAACCAGGAAACCCTTTTTACCTCATTGTGTTACAGCACACGAAACTAACTTCTATTTTATCAAATATTGGTGTCCCTGCTCACCGTTTTTATATCTATACAATTTTAAGTTATTTAACAGAAAATATTTATATTTTATTGTATGTTATATTTTATTGTTCTCTATAGAAAATTACTGATTATCTTAATAACATATATATTTTTTATTGTTCAGAAAATGTTATATTTCTGATTTAATAAATAAAAATAGTGTGTATTTTTATTTATTAGCTAAGTCAGAAATACGAGTATATCATTATCTGAACAATAAAAAATATACACAAACCAAATAAGTAAACAACGATAAAATAAAATTTTAGATAAAAAATTTAAAACATATGTTTAGCCTAATATAATAATGATTCAATTCAATTCAATTTATTTATTTCGTGAACATAGGTCAATACATGATAAATGTTACACAATGAAAAAGTCTCCTCTATGTTCCGCCGGAGGGCATACAAAATTAATAATGTGATATGAGTTATGACTATACAATTAATAATCTAAGCAGTCAAATAACTTGCAGCGGTTTATAGTTTCATTACAGTCAACGGTGTTATTATAAGTTATATAATGTCAATGTAATAATAAAATAAAATATTAAAGTCATTAGATTAATAAAATGTCAAAAGTGAAAATGACAATTCATTGATTCTATTCTAATGATGTCTAGAAAACAATGTATTATTTTATTACGATTTGTCGCTGAGATATTCGTTTACTGAGTAATATACCTTATTGATAAGAAAGTTAAATACATTTTTCTTAAATAATTTCAAATTGTCTATATTTCTGATTTCATCAGGCAGTTTATTGTATAATTTAGGTGCCATTGCATATATACTTTTATGTAAAAAGGTAGTTTTTGTCTGCATTAAACGGAGCTTTCCTAAGCGACGTCGACTTTCTACTTTTTCAAATAATTTAATATTATTTTTGACAAACATAACGCTTTCAAGAATGTATATTGAAGGTAGAGTCAGTAGCTTTAGTTCCTTAAAGTAAGTTTTACACGTCTGAAACGGTTTTAATTTCAATATGGCTCGTAAACATTTCTTTTGTGCTAGAAATACCTCATGTATATTGGTAGCATTACCCCAAAAGATGATGCCGTATCTTAGAATAGAAGCGATGTAGCCATGGTAAGCCGTTAGTAGAGCATTACGGTTAGCTACTTTACCTAACATGTGCAAGGCATATGAAAATTGATGTAGTTTTTTACTTATATGATCCAAATGTGTTTTCCATGTCATATTCTTATCAATGAATAGTCCCAAGAATTTTGTTACGTTAGTTTCCTTTATATTATTTTGTTTATAGTTTATATTTAATATTCTAGTAGGTCTTTGTTTTAGATGAAAATTCATTATTTTTGTTTTTTCGTAATTTATTTTAAGGTTATTGTTATTCAACCAGTCAATAATTGATGTTAAATTATCATTTATATCATTTTCGATGTCGTCTAAATTTCCATTACTAAATACGACTGTGCTGTCATCGGCAAATAATAACATTTGATGGCTTGTATACATGTATGTATACAAGGTATAGTAGATAATACGTGAGTGGGTTAATTTCAAAGATCAATTAAATTAAGACTTTTTAATATGATGCACTTATTGACATAATCTGTGTTAGTATAAAAAAGCAGATTGTTTAAAAGTTTTCTGTTATTTGGTTTGACATGAAAATAGATGTCAAGCCGGGTTGCGCGCTGTCGGCTTCTCTGTTTATTCTCTATCTTGCTAATTGTCTACAGAGAATATGTTTGCGTACGGCTGACCTAATGGTTAACTGTCTGCTTTATGCAGACGATATCGTGCTTATAGAAGACGCACCATCTGGACTACAAACACTAGTCGCAATGATGAAAGAGGAGTGTATGGAGAAATACTTGCAACTGAATGCAAATAAAACAAAGATAATGGTATTTGATAGAGAGGAAACCAGAACGAACGCTAATATAACAGGTGATGATGTATTGTTGGAACAAGTATATGAGACTGTATATCCTGGATAGACTTTTAGCAAGGATAGAAGGTACACCGCTGATACGAGTGAGTGCAGCAAATAGAGTGAATGGAACCTGAACAAGCAGGCACAGCTATACACAACGCGGTCAGTGATCACAACACTAACGTAAGAGACCGAGAGCTGGATTTGATAGAACGAGCATAAAAGCAGAATAAACACCGTCGAAATGCAAGCGTTACGCAAAATCTGTGGCGTAATAAAGGCGCTTGTAGGCCGAGTTCGTAATGAAGATGTAAGAAAGAAAGTTGTTCAGAAAGAGCGTATTGGTGTTAAGAAGGGCATGATACGTTGGCTCGGATATGTAGAAAGAATAAATGACGAATATACAATGCGAAATTAGAAAAATTGTAGGTGCCGAGGAAGGCCTAGGCTCACCTGCGACGACTCAATAGATCGGGTGTTGTCAGAAAGCGTGTCAAGAGCCCTAGGAACCAGCGAGCGTGCATGAAAAGAGCTATGAATGTTAAAGAAGCGAATAAAGTGTGTAATGACCGAGTCATATGGCGTAATAAGTATTGATTTATTAATATAGATGGTATATTAAGAATAAGAAAAGTAAAGATACGCCTGTTTGACTTTCCTGCGCTTCAAAAAATTCATCAAACTTAGAAATAAAATTCACATTAGGCATGCATAAGTTCGACAACATAAGAGTAATAAATTGCAATTTCAAATTATATTATTACAAATAGCAATTCCTTTTAATGAAGTGATTAGCTTTTCGATGTTAAGAATTCGTCTAGAATATAAAAACGTTTATGAAGTAGCCATCATCATCATCAATTTTTATCGTCACAAAGTAGTAGTTATCATCGAATACTGTGCCTTTGCATAATGGCATTAATAACAGCGCAGGATCTCTAGGCCTTAAGTCTAGGTATTACATGTTTAGTATCAAAGAAATTTGGTTAGATATAATTTCACGATACAGCAGCATTAGTATATATATAATCCAGTTCGAATAAAAAGTTTTAAAAGTAAAACTTCTTTACGCACGCTTGACTTGGGGAGTAAGCTGGTGAATGCGTGACGAGAGCATTACGAAAAGTGTGATCGGGCGAGGAGAACGGAGAGCGTTACGAAAACTGTGATCGGGCGAGGCGAACGGAAGTTTTTTTTAAAGTTACGCATGAATCTATGGAACCAATACTAATTATAGTTCTTATGCATTTCTTTTGTTTTATAAATACTTTATGGACATCTGTATAATTTGCTTATAGTATTAAGACACATTTTAGCACAGAAGCGACCATGATATATGTGCCGTCAGAGCAGTTTTAATACCCGCCCTGTGCACATTTTAAGAGAGGTAAGGCGCATCGGAGCAGCAAGTATCTACACCTCACATCAGCTATGTTAGCTGCAGAGGTGGCATCGCACGAGTGATATTTAACATATTGCAAGCGTTCATAGGCTACGTTAACAGCTTTACATCAGGTTGGCCGTATGCTTGTATGCCTCTCAATGTTGTATAAATAAATTAAGACGTTTTAATGCATACGCTAATCATTCTAGATTGTTAATTAAAGTATGAACATCTATATTTATTCAGTAACGTAATGTAACAGGTCGTAAAAGCTATGATACGAGAAAATTGTGTACATTGTTATACGCTATTTATGTTTGTCATCGCTTTTCATTAATGCAACTAAACAAGTGAAATATTTGTATAAATATACATAAATATTTAAAATTTATACACATTTAGATCACAATTTTATATTGTACGAAAACTTGAATTTATTATAAGTGTGTCTCGGTAACATCCTTCAGATGGTTGAATGTGGCACCCTTTAATACTGAGCTCGGCAATTGACTAGACTTTCATTTATATAACGTTGGAAGAAATGCAAGCATAGGGCCCACCTGATGTAAAGCGGTTGCCGTAGCCTATGAACGCTTGTAATACTTAAGTAACACTTGGGAGATGCCTCCTCTGCTGCTAACACTGCAACTCCTTAGGAGCTTACTGGTGAACGCACTCACACGCAGTAACACAACCACCCTATAGGGAGTTGTTATTTTCCTTCGGTTTATGTGAGGTGGATGTACTTCACCCTTTGGGCTGCTTTGAAGCGCCCTACCTCTGTAAAAACATCCAGATCAAGACAAACAGCCAGGTTCATGCACACAAATGTTTGTCTTGTGTGGGAATCGAACCCACGAGCGTTGGTATCAAAGTCGCGTCATTCAAGACTGAGCTACCGAGCTCACCAAAATATAAATGGGCTCCAAGTTTAAGTCCTTAGACTTTATAAATGGGCCCCAAGGACACCAAAAAGGTATTGTTTTATGACAGTATGATGTAAATTCATAGTCCTAATAGGCATATTTGTTTTTTCAGTGTACAGGATATCCCAAGCTGTATTCTTACCTATTTCAAGTGTATTTTTGTAGAAAGCGATTCTTCTCCTTAGCGTTATCTCGTTTCCCAATCCATTAGAATCGCCGGGGTCCGATACCTAATCCTAAGAATTTAGCGAAGATACTGATTTTGATGGAGCGACTACCGTCAGCCGTCCACAACCCAGAGGGAAAACCAGAACTTTCTTCGGTTAGGTCACACGTCTTTCGAAATATATTTTTTTGGACTTGCGTGTTTTCTCATGATGTTTTCCTTCACCGCCGAGTAAGTGATAATTACAAATATAACCGAAAATACGAATTTAGTGGTATTTGCCAGAAGTCGAAAAAACGATATTATTCTGTAAGTTGGTAGAGTAACCTTGCTATGGCCGCTCGTACTATATCAGCCAGTAGCTATGTATTAGTCTTATTATAAAGTATATATGACTACAGATACCGTAGGTAGATACGAGTAAAGTAATTATTTATATATTTATTATAAAAAAATATTTGATTTTTCAAAACGTATTAACGCAAATACATTTTGAAAAAATCATGATTTTTTTTTTTATTCCAAAAATCGTCGACATATTTCCTTATAACTTATCTACTCACCAGAATTATGTAGAATTGCGACAAAACATCTTAGTCAATATTAACTAGTACTCCAGTAAAAAGAAATTCGTCGTTCGCTTTAAACAAAAGAGTTAGATACATGGGTACAGATACAATAATTACTAAGAGTTGATACTTAATTAGTTATTGACGGGTGTTTACCTTCAGTCAGTCGGCCGGAGAAATTCCGTGAGATACAAAGGAGTGCGATTGAAATATGGACAAGTTTGAATGCGTGCCAGAACTGATTTTCGACGTGGAACATTTTTTGAAGACTATTTCACGGCCATAAATTTAATGTCGTGTCCGATAATAATAAAATCCGAAAATAGGTATGCTCTCGCGGATTTCAAAGTCTCCATTACATTTTTCGCCTACCGTATCATAAAAGGAATAAATAAAAGTGTGATCTGCAAGCAGACACCGCAGCCTTTGGACGCTTGCAATAACAGAGGCGACCCTGTAAAAAATCTTTCACGTCTGTTTTTAATTAGCACATGCTGCAGAAATTAGGTTAGAAGAAACTTGGCAGTGCGTTCATTCCACTACCTTAATCCTTCAGAATGTTACTGCATGCGAACTATTTGATGCTAATGTAAGATGATTTGCCTGTCGAGGGCGAACGGTGCGTTGCACGAGTAGAAAAAAGGGCGAATATATAGATTGCCTAATTCGTAGAACAAATGATGGTAAAGTGGATTGACATAGGGATTCAAGACATCGTAGACGCTTGAAATCGTCAACAGTTCCAGACATCTTGTTTCTGAACTGAATCGAAAATTTAAGCTGGGGTGGCCATATGCTCCTACTCAAAGATATCGGCAGTACTTCGAGTTATGTTGGATTTGTGACTTATGTAGTAGAAATAACGAGCTCGGTGGCGCAGTCGCGAATAAAGCGACTTTGACACCAACGCTCGTGGATTCCATTCCCACACAGGGCAAACATTTGTGTGCATGAACATGTCTGTTTGTCTTGGTCTGGATATTTTAAGACAGGTAGGGCGCATCAAAGCAGCCCGTCTGGGGAAGTACCTCGACCTCACAGGAAACCGCAGCCAAACGCTGCGTGCGAGTGAGGTCACCAGTAAGCGCGAGTGATACTCAATGTATTACAAGCGTTTATAGGTTACGGTAACCGCTTTACATCAGGTGGGCCGTATGCTTGTATGGCTTTGCACATTGTATAGAAAAAAATCTCTCTCCCAAGCTAAAGTTATGCACTTCTAAAGTTATGCGTTGCATACACCGAGTTTCTTTGACTGCATGGACATGGCTTTCTCGTCCTCTTGACATTGAAATTTGGCGTTACTGCAGATTTATTCACCACAAATTCCAATGCTTGTAAAGGTAATCTAAGATATATAAAAATTCTCAGAAAAGTGCGGTATGTATACAGTCCAAAAAAGTTTCATTGTTTTGACATTAAGTCTTAGACCCTGAATTTTAAGCTAAAGTTAACCTTTGAAATCAGCGTAACCATTTCAATAAGCACATTATAATATGGACGTAATAGAACTAAATAGACCTTACTATTATAGACGTGTAAATTCAAATAGAATGTGTGGTAGGTAATAAGGGACTTTTTAGTCATCTATAACTGTGCATGTAGAGTCACAGTAATTTTCGTACTTATTAATAATACCATGTTGTTCATTTGCATTGCATGTGTATCATTTTACAAAATATACAAAATTGAAGTACCAGTTTGTAAAAATAACAACTTTTTACTAAATACATATGATACACAGTTCTTATACCAAAAGGAACAATTTAATTATTTTTTTGTCTCACTGTCTGTTCCGGCTAATCTCGAAATTGATTTGACCGATTTTGACGGGACTTTCACTGGTAGCTGTTGTAACTTAGGCTAATTTTAATTAGGGTTCCGGAAAAGGAAAAATGAATTAGGATAGTAGAGTAAAAATAAAACCCATGAAATTATGAACTAATTCTAATTCCACGCGAACGAAGACACAGGGGCCTTCGCTAGTAAATGAATAAAATATATACCAGATCTATGAAATTCGTCGTACGCCCTTTAGCGAAGAGTATAGTTTTTAATGGTCATGACAAACAAACATATGGTCGTCGGCGTGTAACGTATAAGGAATTCGACCGTGCGTATATTGTCATTGGCCCAATTACAAGAGTTGTTGTCTATGTATGTTCCGTGTAGAATCATGACGAATTGATCTTTTTATAGAGTACATATTATATTGTTAACTGACTTCAAAAAAGAAAGGTTTGCTGTCTTTCCAATTAAACCAGTTTTGATTCCAGTAGTTGTTATGCCCATAGATTGGGTATTTAGGTTTTCAACATCACGTACGGTTAGGACAGTGTCAATAACCTAAGCGCTTTTTTTAAATGGGGTCTTTAGGACAGCCACTGTTAATTGCCAAAGATCTTTTTGTAATGGGGTGATTAAGGCCACGGTGTCAAACGTACCAGTGGTATTTTCTATAGAGTTATTAATACTGCCTTTGAAAATATTACAAATAAAGTTACTTTAAATTGTTTTCTACTGACATACAAAAGCTACTTAGGTAAAGCATGCTGGAAAAATACAGGCTAAAAGTAAAAAAAGTAGCACATTTACTATTACTATTTGAAAATGGGTTTTATTGCATTAGGAAAACCCATTCAGCGGAATGATGTTCAATATTTTTCCGCGTTTTATGTTTACATAATTAAATACCAACATTTCCCTCTCGGTTGTGGAGGTCTGACGACAGTTGCTCCATATCAAAATCAGTATCTTCGCCAAATCTTTAGGCTTAGAGAGCGAACCCCGCCAATCCTAATGGATTAGGATACTGGATAACGGTGCGAAGAAGACAAATATCATACCAACTTCGTGTCCGGTTTGGTTATCTATATATTTCACTTCATTTATTTGATTAACAGTCGATTGGCTTAAGCCATATTGCAAACCAAATGGGTTTTATTTTTTGTGTAAAGTTTGATTCCATTATATTCAAATAAGATGAAATGAAGACCCTGTATTTAATAGTGACAATCAGTACGGTTTGAGTACAACTTCCTATTAATGTATTATGAACTCAGGTCAGCCGATACTAAGGTTAATTCAACTTCAAATTAGGTACCTACACTACTATGCTGGGCATTACACTTAGGTGGTTACACCTTGGCCAAATACTGCAGTCATGACAGATAGACCCAGCTTTTCAATATAGCAGGTGCATTGTATTTATGATTTGATGGTATTTTAACTACTGTTAACAACGTGGTTTCAGTACGTCAACTTTGGGTGAGTAATAGTTTACGACGTCCATGACAAAAATTAACATTGATCAAATCTCCTAAGATCAAATATATGCTTATGATTACCAGGCCTTTCTTTTAGAGAACCGAGCGCAATATGACTCGTCTTTAGGTACATGTCTCACTTGGTTCTTTTACATTTATACCTCTTTTTATACAGTTCACCTATTTTTATTGCTTCAGATAAAATACATAAAATTTATCGTATTTTATTACAAATACAATAAATTTTGCTGTGGTAGGTGCGTTTCGAACTTCCTCGCTTCCTACATCCTCCACTTTTATTGCCACTCGCTTTGTCAAGTTTCCGATTTTTTATTTAAATAATAAAAATATCTTGGCCAATAAAAATCCATTACATTTGACTAAGGCACATTTATATAAACATTATTTAACGATTTTCGATTATGGATTCGAAGGCGCTAAAGTTTAATCCGTCGAAAATCTGAAATATTTTGGGTACTTATTGTATTAGACGCGCGCACGGAAATTATTGTATTAGAAGCATTCATAAGCCACAGTAAACACTTTACATCACGTGGACCGTATGTTTATTTTCCGCCTAACGTTTATAAAAAATATTCGATTATTCCGAGTGTTACCTTTACAAAACACACACCTTTGAAAAAAAACATAATTTCTGAAGAAAGTTGCCAATTATAATGAGCATGCCAGTTGTTTTTAGCACTTTCGCGACAAACAACTGTAATGACATTGTAAATGTTGACTATGTGACGTAAATATTAGTTTATAGCATTAGTTCAAAACAGAAGCAAAAACAATCATACAATTGATAATTTTGCACAGTACGTACGAGTAATATATTTTTCAATAGAACACTAGATGGTGTTACCGTGAAAATAATGTTTATACTTTTTATTTTAAAAACTTCTTTTTCTTTAAGCGTACTTAGAAAGTAAATAAAATAAAAAAAAATACTTATTATAATTATCTTTTAGTATATTGGACATTATTTTGTTAAGAACCGTCTTCTTCTTCTTCTTAGTGTTATCCCGTTTCTTAACCCATTATTTGCATTGTTGGCGGGATTCGCTACTTAAGCATAAGGATTTGGTAAAAATACAGATTTTTACTTACAACGACTGCTGTCAGACCTTCACGACCCAGGGGGAAAATCAGACCTTTCTTACGTCACATTCTTTCGAAATATATTTTTTTGGTCATGCGGGTTTCCTCATGATGCTTTTCAATGCCGAGCAAGTGATAATTACAAATATGTACTGAAATCTGAAAATACGAATTTAGTGGTACATGCCCTGCATTCGAACCCGGGACCGTCGATAACAGGTCAGTTAGTTAGTTATTCATTTAGCTATCACTGCTACCTATTCTGTTAGAACCATCCAACTACAACAAAATTAACAAAGTGACTAGCACAAAATTAAAAATATCATTGATATGAACAACAGTGCAGTTATTTTTGTGTAAAAAATATTAATAGACGGACAGGTGTGCGCAAGTTGGCAGTGGTGCTGCTATGATGTGACACGGTACTGGACTAATTGTAAACGTAATAAAGAATATATTTCGCAAGTTATTTCTGTCTCGATGATTAAACTTCTACCCAAGTCCAAATTGTGACTGTATGGAGTCACAATTTGGATAAAAGTCATGGGCGTCGTAAACTATTACTCACCCAAAGTTGACGTACTGAAACCACGTTGTTAACAGTAGTTAAAATACCATAAAATCATAAATACAATGCACCTGCTATATTGAAAAGCTGGGTCTATCTGTCATGACTGCAGTATTTGGCCAAGGTGTAACCACCTAAGTGGAATGCCCAGCACAGTGGTGTAGGTACCTAATTTGAAGTTGAATTAACCTTCGTATCGGCTGACTTCAGTTCATAATAATGATATTACATTAATAGGAAGTTGAACTCAAACTATCTGTTGAACTAAACGGCTTTTTAATCAATTTGAGAACGACGATGTCACATACAGAAAGATACTCTTTCCTTTGAAAGAGACCTAGGGTAGACAAAGGTGTCAAATATATACACCCTTGGGTTTAAAATTGATATAAATGTAAACATCATTAATAAATATCTAACTAATAAAAATATAGTTTCTTTCTACTAAAATAAAAAGTGATAAATGTTTTATAGAAATACAACATTTATCACTTTTTAGTTTTCGAGTTCCGAGAGCGACCGCCTTGAGTGGTCCGTTCAAGTCAAACACATGACAATCATGAATAGAATATAATAATTGTGTAGTAAGTACTCAACTATACTCGTAAACGTTGTAGAGTAAACCTTCTTCATAGAATCTTTAATAAGTTGTGCTAAAAAACATTCAATATACTTCTAACGAAAATTAATGCGCTGGGTGTCATTGCAGAGATTTAATGTAAGAGTAACCACATGTCAAGCAAGGTGACCTTATGTGACTTGGCTCATTCATTATAAATATTAGCTGAGGTATTACATCTGTTCACGCTTCAAGATTTGTGTCTGTAAATGCCTAGCTACTCGTATTTTATAAAGTACGGTCATTGCCGAATTACAATGATAATTATGGACACAACTTACTTGCCAAAATTATGATGCACATCTCTTCCTCTATTTATTTTCGACGACTACAGTAGACTAATTTTAGAGTGACTCATCAGATAAAACAGCAGAATATATATATGTAAATTTCTGTAATAATTTTTCGTTTCTAGTAATGACAGGGCGGTGACAGCTTGGCTCATGATCTATCGATATCAAAACACAAGTTCAGCAAAGTTTTCGAGTTTCTAATTTATTGTTGCTTATTCTGCCTGTGTAATCTTTGTCAAAATATGTGATACCTGCAATCCTCAATCATTTTTATACAGATTGATGACTCTTGAGATTAATCCGGTTAAAAAGATTCACTTCGCATTTAAAATGACATATGCCAGTCTAAATTTTCATGAAAAATATAAATACCTTTAATATATTTTTATGAAAGCGTTTTTCATTCAAATATATCTATTAAAATTACGATCATCTGGAGGTAGCGTGGTGGCATCAATTCCCCTCCGTATAACTAATTTAACATTCGCTTCAAATGTTTTCGTATACAGAAGTCGAAAGTGTTGGCTAGCCCTTTATAAAACTTGTAGGCTGAGAAGAATAGACTAAGGATGGAATAACAAGATCTCGTCTGGTACATGGAGATATTGAAGTTCTTATAATATTACGCCAGAGTTTCTTCTAACCACCGTGAGACTGAAGATGGTAAAGGATTAGAGAATAATTTATTTAGTTACTTAAAACTTTATAGTCATATAAACTTAACGTAAAAATCGACTATAATGAGGGTATTAAAGTTTTTTAAAATTTTAACTAAACTTCAAAATCCTCATAACTAATAATGGGAGGTGTCAGAGTTTAGGCTAGTATTATTTTGGTCGTAGCAGGTGAAAAATACTTCAATTTATTGACTACGAGATACGTAGGTACACCAACTTATGGTATGCTGGAAATTTCGTTCTTTTATTCAGAACTGGACTGTTTATAACACACCAGCTATCGGTATCCGTAAAAAGATGTCGATAACCAATAATTTACCTACCGAAGACGACCTTGTTATAATCCATGTTGAAATTGATATCCTGAATTAAGTTGTAGTACTATGTCATAGACTAAATCCAGACTGATAAATGTCAGAAAGGTTAAACTGGTGCATTAAATTAGAAAATTGTTTATGAACTGTAGTAACTACTGATTTAGGCAGGTAGAGTAAAATATTCAGTTATGATGACGTAACAATTTTAGGAAGAGTATTAAACAAAGTTGAAGAATGTAGTGTTGGAATAAGCTTGAATAGTTTCAGTGAGCAAGTAGCATATATTGGAACTCTTTTTATACAACGTCGGGGGGCACACAAGCATACCGCCCACCCGATTTAAAGTAATTATACCGTAATCTATGAATAATATACAGGACAAACTACCCGCGCAGTGAGAATCACATTTTTTTCTGTTTTTTTGAGTGGTGTTCTGTGAGGTTCCCTAGTCGGGATACGCCCTAACTATTAAAAATACATAGACCAAGACAAACATACATATTCATACACACAAATTTTTGTCCTGCTTGGAAATCTAACCCATGAGCCTAGGTATTAAAGTAGTTATGTTATCACTTATCTGGTCTAACAGAGGACTGCATTGCCTGTGAGTCGAGTAGTATTGCACGAGCCAAGCTTTGAACACCCACAGTATGTCGCACGAATTTCGAGAGACAAATATTTACTATAAAATGAACCCCAACTTATAAATAGGTATGAAACTGTGTTTGTCCTTCATATCAAATCGGAATATGTAATCGACGCGACTTTGCATAGAGATATTTTAAAATAGGTATAGATTTGATATAAAAAACGTACGATGCAGGCATGGCCAAGTAAATGAACATGAAACACGTTTTTTTTTACTTTAAAATAGGATATCTATACGAGACGACGCCGACTGCACCAAGATGACGTTAACCGAAATAGAAGTTTTAGTGAAGAACCACTTATTAACGGTTTCCGTTAAACCTTGTGTCCGGGTGAAATAAAAAAGTTACACGAAATGGTGACATTTTATGATAATATCAAGTCTTCTCGGGGGCATCCTGTTGATTAAGCTGAACCGAAAACACGATCTCGGGATGTACAGGCAGGGCATAGCATTTTCAATTCGAAGCAACCTGACTAGTGACAGTTATCGTTATCTTGCGTATTTACTTATTGTACTCACTCCATATCAGAAGGCTGGTGGTACTCACTCTATATCAGAATATTGCTGTGTTGCCGTGCAACGTGCGAGATGTTATTTGTGTTTCAGTTCACTATTATGGCAAGCGAATCACATCAAGTAGACCGTATCTCTTTTGCGTCCGAAGTACAACGTAATAACTGTAGAGTATGAAAACTGTGTAATTTTTCACTTCATATAATTTTATGGACATGCAAATAAATTTTAATTTATTTTGCGTTAGAGAAATGCAGCTTCATTAGTTCACTGTGGTCACATTTCAAGATTTCCGTATTATATTGGACATCATAATATAAATGCCGGGCTCTTCCCACTTTAGGCCTAAGATTAAGTAATAGTTCTTTGGTGCAGAGTTTGACTGTCTAACCATATAACACGCTGCCTTTAGTCACATGCTGTATCCAAAACAAAAGTAGTTTTTTTAGTAAAATATAGGTAACACTAAAACAGTTATATATATATATATATATATATATATATATATATATATATATATATATATATGCGTGTATATATATATATATATATATATATATATATAGGTAACATAAATGTAGCTAGATTACAGCAATCTTATTACGATAATAAGACTTACAGTTTTCATTTAAGGATCAATTAGGTACTTCTCATTATTTTAAATTTGAACTCCATGGATGTTACTGGATATCGGTTTCTATATTCATTATTGATAAAGGAGTGTAACTGGCTTAAGCATCTTCTTTTAAGGCCAAATCATTCCCACCTGCACGTCATGCACCCTGTCGATTAGCGAAAGAGCGATATTTTATAAGGACCAGTCCGAATTGCCTGACTTAGCAAAAAACACAGTCTTAGTGGATTGTTTTAAACCATTTGCATATATTTTACGAATTTCGTAAGGCTTGGCAAAGATACTGTAAACTATGTTACGGCGACGTAGTGAGAACCGTTTCTTTATCATAGGAAATGATTTTCGATAAGCTGCCCCTTGGGTCCGGGTTGCCGGCGAGATGAGTTGGGGTTGCAGTGAGGGCGGTGGCGAGGGCGGCACGGGCGCGCCCCTCCACTGGGGCCGTGTGCAACTCGCGTATAGACTACACTCGCCCGCTGCCCTCACGCACCATTCGAACTCCGCGCACCGCAGTCTTGGCATCTCTGCCCTGAACTGTAAATACGTTCGGGAGCTCGACTCTCGTAGCGACTCGACGAACAGGTCCGTGATTTGGTGAAAGTGCATCGTTCTTGTCATAACATAAACTAACGTAATCGCGTGTGAATCCCCGGCTTCTTCCGAATGCAGACTATTATTAGCGATGCAATGCTGCGCTCCAGCGCGTAACTTTACCTGAACGACCCAAATTAGGCGCGGCGGCGCAGCGACTGGTGCGCCCGCTCCTGTTTCCATGTGTCTCAGCATTCTTACTTTGCGCGTTCTGCATTCGAAGGAAGCCTGCGTAGCTAACATATCGTCAGTACATGTGCTTGTTGAGCAATAAAGTGTCAGTTCAAATAAGAATGAAGCGGTGCAGGCGACTTGGATTTTAGCCAGCGGCCACGCATTAACTAGAACGAATTCTGACAATGCATTCAACGGTTTACTTAACCCATCGAGGATTCTAGTCGAGTGAAAATTGTGATTTAGTTGCCAAACAGTGATATATAGGAATCATTGATAAATTTAAGTGCTATAGAAATATTTTAAATGTGGTATTAACTCGGAAAGTGATATCCAAGTCGCTTGAGCCCTGGTGCAATTACGACTGCATGAATTACAAGTCCTTTAGAATTGGTATATTTTGTTTCAGGATAAGTTAAGCGAGCACAATGCCTTTCAAACCAGCAGACAACCCAAAGTGTCCGAAATGCGGCAAGTCCGTCTACGCAGCAGAAGAGCGAGTGGCCGGTGGACTCAAATGGCACAAAATGTGCTTCAAGTGTGGTATGTATACATTTTTAATAGCTTAAACTAATATGTTGACAAAATTAAGTAAATATTTATTAAACGTAAGATAATACTGAAAAGCGTCTAGGCCTAGTCGTTACATGCTCATTGATTATAAACCATGACGCGTGGGTAGGCAGAGGCAATAAATTAAAATAGTTTTTTTAATGTGTCGTCTACGTTATTACCCATATAGAACTGAATAGTAGTGTGAATTCAAACAGTCGGGTTAGATCTAATTTACGGTTATAAATAATTAATTTTGATGTTATCACAGAAAATTTATATTTCGCATATTTTTTGTAAAATTGTCAGATATGTGACAATTATAAAGATGAGAATTTAATGAAGATGTAGATTACACGGTGTTCATATTTCTGTGGTCACATTGTTCACTTCTAGTTTTAAAGTGATAACGTCCAAATTTCCACAATCTAATAAAAGATACAAAAATATTGTTGATGTGATCTGATTTTTACTACTCGAGAAATTGAGACCCTTTACTATTTTATACTCGTAATATATGAATCCACAGTAACATTTTAATTGCGAAAGTAACTTTGTCTGTCTGTCTTTCACGGTCAAACTTCTGAACGGATGGTCATACAATTTAACGAAAAGGTAGTTCATGATTTGAAAAAATGCATAGTCTATCCTGAAAACGACAACTGCCACTACCCTCTACAAATTGAGATTGATAACTATATCATAACGCAGCCGTACCTTGCCTGAAAAGTTTGTTGAAGAATAGGCGAAATATCGTGATACAATCTAATTTCTCATTATCATCATTTATATTCAACCTAATAGGGCTGGTTATTCCAGAAAATCTGAGTGAGGTCTTCTAATAAAATTTCAATCGTACTTACCTGTACCCACATATCTATCTTTTCTCTCCACTCGAGAACAAATATTTGACAATGCATAGGCACGTCTACGTCACTTACGGAACATTCTGTAAATTCACGAAACGTAAAATTTTGGTCACAAAAAAAATAAGAATCAATCAGCTAGAACATGTCCATATGATTAGACGAGATGAAGCGTAAAATAAGCTATCGAAGTATTAATTTTATATACAAAATGTAAGGTAAAGCCACAAAGAATATGTCAACACCCGAACGACTTAACTTTTTTGTTTCGTTTTCTATAAAATCGCGTTTTTAAATATAAAAAGCAGAAGCTTATTGAAATATAAAATGTGATGCAAATATTTAGAGCTGATCCGAAATAGATTTCGATTATTTTATATTCTTGAGCAGGTACTATTTTATCGAGTATAAGAATACGTTGACGGTCCCGTTCGCTTTGAACTCTATATACACGTCATTTTAAAATTAGGCTGAGAACGAGTAAACGGAAAATACATGTTTTAGCGTAGATATCTCGGCATCGCAATTATATGTAGAAAACAAATTGAAAATGTCCTAGTGAATAATATTTTTTCTTTTAATACAGTACAGTTTAGGTTTTTCGTAGTTTTTAGAGATATCAGCAATGACGATTAGAATTAATGCAACATGGATAAAATGACGATAGATCAAAGAACTATTTGCAACTTCGAATTTTAAACTCATAAACAATATAAAAGTATTATCAAACCAGCGCCTTGTATAGATCAGAATGAATCGATAAGTGAAAGGATGAAAAACGATTACAGGCCGCCAAGATAACAATGTTAAAATAGATACATAAAGTGACCAGACTTCTCGTAGATAGATAGACGGAGACAGAAAAACTAATAGAGAACAGCTTAGTATGGCACGTGTAATATGAAGGGATAACTTCCACGTGTCAGAAGAGCTTTAGGTACAAATGTGGATAGACACAGTGGGAGACCGAAGAAAACATAGATTAAATGTGTGAAAAATATATGTATATAAAGAATGTAGGTGTGGAATAGACAAGTAACAAAAATTAAAGGAAGAAAATAGCATTGCGCACACTGCAAATAAAGATAACGTCGAGTGGACGATGATGATTCCAATCATGACTAGATACTATTATAAAGTAGTGAAACATCATTATTAGTTATTCTATTTAAAAAAAAAGTAATTTATTTGTTCGTGGAAGAATAAGTAATTTATTTCGCCAGACAGTGGTGTCTACATGTACCTTCTCGTATGAAAATTTAATGAATCTATATATATTTATGTCTTCACGCCAAGTCCCTTGCAGGGTTAGGCAGTGAGAAACGAATGTCATATGATTTTTTTTATATTTCAAAGTTATTTGGTATTTAATGCATTAAGCCGCTGGTTTGTAGTTTCTCGTGTTGCTTCAAATAGTCTACAAGTAAAATAGCAGTGAAATTGAGTATCGCTAAATCAATTGCTTTATCACACGGAACGTTTTCCGTGGTACTCGTACTTTTCAGTACGGTTTTTAAAGCAGATATATAAAGTTGTTACTTTGTACTACTAGGTGATGACAAATATTTTTTTTTAAGTATATAAAATCCATGCTGCTTGCATACTGAAACCGAACTGTATACTTAATTAATAATAAGATTCTAACAAACTGTATTTTGCAAATTTAAACTATAAAAAGACATACAGTAAGAAGAACCAGCTAGGAAATATGTCTACTTCTTTGATAATACCAATACTACCAATTAAATCTTATTACCTTACAGTTTAAATAGTAGAGTGTTAGACTTGGGAAAAGTGATTAATTGCACCCTCAAACACGCTCAGTCCCTGCTTTAGCCATGGCACCTAAATATTTCGGGTGCAATTGTTCACTTCATTTTCTTGTTTAACAATCTAGTATTCAAATTTGCCTTTTTATTTTCATGTCCATGGTTCTAATTTCAGTCAATTTTCTTCTGCTTTTCATTACTAAGTTTGAGGTGCAATTTCACCGACGTTTGATATCTGAAAATACCAAAATAGGTGCTTATTTGTGAGTGTCGCTGTGCCCTACTACTCCTTCAATAAAACCGCGTTTGCTAATTAGAAGGATGCACCACCGATTGAGGTTAATTTTAGCTATAAACTAATGTATATGTTCCTGGTAGGTACTGCTTTAATAGCCGCTAAATAACAATTTCACCAGGCAGCTCCTAATGAGCAGCGGAGGTGACAACGTGCAATCTATATTAATCACGTTGCAAGCATATGTAGCTATATATGTAGGTTTATTTTCTACCCCAAAAACTTACCTTGAATTGATAGTATTGGAATCTCGTATAAATGATCAACAAGCACATTTTATATTTTTACCATTTAATTACATCAAAAGAGTAAGTTAGGAATTTTGTAGTTAACGCAAAATCATATAAACACGAAATCGGTATGAAAGTGTACCTATGTTGATAAAGAAAATGAAGCGGACATACGGATAGCAAACATCGGACTACATTCTTAAAATCACTTCTAGCGGCAATCATAGTAGGTACTCGTACCTTCTCTCACATTTTATATGATGAAATACCGAACACAATTCAATATGCATGGATATCCCACTCACATAATATTAAATCAGATTTATAATATATTATACAAACTAATTATGTTTTTATCCTTCTTCTGCCTTAAGGTACACTGATTATTTGTTTACTTAAGAGACACATTGTCAAACAAGCTAATATTAACTTTTTATTTTTGGTTAAATGTATGATGTACAGCCCACGTTTATTCTGATTAAACAGTTACATACACAATTGCTTTGTGGGTTACGAGTAGTAATACGAGTATTTGGGATTCATTGTTCCTACCGGATACCTATCGCTCAGATAATATGGCGAATAGCCTTTTGTAGCTTCTCAGTGATCGTGATCAGCCAGCCAATTCTGATCAGTTCGGTCAGTAGAGCACTGACTGTACTAAAAAGGATTACCGCTAACCAAAATCGAGTCGGTTTTTCTGAAGAAATAAGTCAACTTCAACTTATTTAGTAGACTTAGGTACATGTTGTGTAGCTGCGTATTACATCTATGTTATTTTATTATTCAGGACTGTGCCAGAAGCTGCTGGACTCTACCAACTGCTCAGAACACGAAGGTGAACTGTTCTGTAAAGTGTGCCATGCGCGCAAATTTGGACCAAAAGGCTACGGCTTCGGCGGTGGTGCCGGCTGCCTGTCGATGGACGCCGGTGATCATTTAAAGGCGGATGCGTAAGTACCAACCCTCTGAGCACTCCCGCCGCCCGCGCCATCGAGGGTCTTTCCTTATCTAAGGCCGCACTGCGGCCGGCCTCCGGGCCCGTGCGTAACAACATTAACCGCGTGTACATAAACATAATATGGTAGAAAGCGCGCGCTCGGCTGTACATTACGCGCCGCCTGACACGTGCATGATCAGTCTCCGTTTATGTCGCAACAGGGAATGAGCGCGAGCAGCCTGCAGCAGAGCTAGCGGGTCGCCGACACACATCTCGGCCAACCAGCGGCACTACGTGAACGCACGCCATACCGTACTTTAATTACTATAGTTAGGGTTATTTATTCGCTATCGCTTAATTTATTTTGTTCATCGGACTACTATTTATAATTTATAAAAAAAATAAATGTAATAGTCGACTACCAATCCTGTATTAGTTGTATTGAGTCGGAGCGCGGTCGAGGGCGGCGCGGGCCCGAAGTGACGCCTGGAGGCACACGGCGACTCGAGCGCGTTCCCACCTGTTGTAGATTAATTCCCTCCCATCCAACCGGGGCGACCCGAAAACAGCGGAGCAACGGTGAGAAACCAATGTGTAAGCCTCAGCACGGCTTGTGGCCTCGCTCCAAACGCACCTAGAAGGCATGCGCAGAGAAATACTTTGTTATAATTTTCCTCGCTACTGACCCTGTCTAACCCTGGCTAACGCTTCTGTCTTAGCTTTAACTGATAGTCGATATATGTGATGGGATAAGGAAAGCGCCCTCAATGTTGATATGTATAGTGATATAGCGAGGCCGGTGCGGAGCGGGCGGCCGGGAGCCCTTACCTTCTCCCATTACGGCGGAGGTGCGCCGCCGGTCTCTTCTGCTTCGCCCATCCGTGTGGCCGGTGTTAGTATATAGAGGTCACCGGAATGCTCCGGTACCTTAAGGGCTTTTAACTATCTTCTATCAACGTTGCTCTATCTAAATATCTATTGAGCAGTAAATAACTTTAGGTATATGTGCAGGGGTGTAAGAACCAACGGAGCGTGCCTCGAACCGCGAGTTATTGCCAAGGCACCACCAGGTGAAGGATGTCCCCGCTGCGGCGGTTATGTCTATGCCGCTGAGCAAATGTTGGCACGTGGAAAGGTGAGCATTTGTTTCTGTACTGCAACAACATCAGATTGAGATCATTTTAAATCTTACTTCATTCATCCGCTTACGCTACCGTCGAATTTAAGACGTTAACAACAGGATAACTAACATTTTACAATTATTTTTAGTGTAGTTGCAAATATTTATTGTGTGGGGGATAGAGTATATCTTCTGAACTTAACTAAAACGTTATTATGCCGTAGGGCTATCACAGAAGATGCTTCAAATGCTTAAATTGCAACAGGACACTTGATTCAATGATGCATTGTGACGGACCAGATAGAGAAATATATTGTCGAGGTATCTGTTACTATGTTGACTTCCCCAGAAAGTATCAACCTCCAATGAACCTGTTTGTGCAATAACCACATTCTCATTGTGATAACCGTGCATCTTTCTCTAGTTTAGATTTATTTTGCATGAGTGGCACGCCCTTACTATTCACTATATGTCCAGGCGTGGCACAGGGAGTGCTTCAAGTGCGGCGACTGCCACAAACGTCTGGACTCCACCAACTGTTGCGAGGGCCCAGATAAAGACATTTACTGCAAAGGTTTGTCGCTCCCATCATAATATATTATAGTAACATGACATATTTTCTTCTTTCTGTTTTAAGTACATAATTTGGAAAACATATATTAAAATAGTTATGAATTAATATCGCATTGCGTTCCTGTCAAAGCATGCTTTCCTTTGTTTGTTCGTGGTTTTAATTTAATATTTTTCTCTATAGTATGTTATGGGAAGAAGTTTGGTCCCAAAGGATATGGTTACGGAAAGGGAGCTGGTGTCTTGCAGAGTGACCCTTACGCCAATGGGTAAGAACCACTTGAGGAATAGGTTCGAGTACTCATCTGGCGAGGGCACAGCTCGTCTATATCGAAGCATTTATTACTAATGCACATATTCTAAATAAAATATCGTAATATCGTATTCGTGCTGTGTACTCTTCAGGTGTACCTTGTTAAATATTTGCTTGTTTGCTTTGCTGTAGGATGCTACGCACAAAGATATGGTCCTAGAGGTATTGGCCACGGGGGGATGTCATCCCTCGGTCTTATGTGTGATGTAAAGGACTTGGAATGGCAAAGGTATATGAAAAGTGTGCACCGAGACCCTGAAGTGATGTAGTCTATAGGACTGCAGGTCATCATTAATAACCATATCATCTAACACTATATTTGCTTATAGACTGCTTTAGCAAATGTTTGATATTTTAACTACCCTTATTTTCACTACACTCATACTTTTGACATCATGCCCATTATCTAACACCACATAAATTTATCCCATTACAAATCTGGGGTAAATCAAGTCTTGCTATGTTACGTATAAGACTTCTCAAGTTACAAAACAGGTTCAGGTTATTTCCATCGCATAGTCACTTTCATAAAAACAGCTTATAATACAAACAAGAGATGGCAACTTGCCAGTTTCAAAATAGAATGTGCTCTCCGCTCTCCAACGAACTAATTTTAATATCGGCGAGACTCGCCACGCGGGATTTGAGCTTACAACATGTAATCTGCGGTAGATCTGCTCATCTGTCTTCTTCATTAATGGGTCACGCATGTAAGATCTTCTGCTGTAGATGATTACGTAATATGTTAATGCGAAAGATGTTTTAGATATCAGGACTATTTTGATCATATGGCGGCGTATATTTTTGAATAAATAGAAACGATTCTTTACATTGCGATCATCGGTGTTCATTCAGACATTATTTTTATAGCACATTCGGCCGTTAACGTTAGTACAATAATTTTTGTGTTAGTCATCTAAAGGTTTGAAAGTATATTTATATTATTTATTATTGCTTTATTACTCAATAAATCTAAAAATCTGAATAAGATAACGATATTCTGATTCTTATTTGTAATAAATACCAGTTAACTCACGGAAAATTTAACTTACAACGGACAACTGTGCTATACCTCTACACCTACCGACCTCATTTCTTTTTACTCATCATTGAAATACCTACTGAAACCATGAGACTGAATCAGACACTGACATTCCCGTTTTTTATACAGTGATCAAGCCCCCAGGACAACGGTGATTGATACCGCGTCCATTCAAGCTCCCCCAGGCAAGGGTTGCCCACGATGTGGTGGCGTTGTGTTCGCTGCAGAACTAGTCCTGGCTAAGAGCCGCGAGTGGCATCGCAAATGCTTTAAATGCCGAGATTGCACCAAGACCTTAGACTCAATTATTGCCTGTGATGGTCCAGACAGCGATGTCTACTGCAAGACTTGTTACGGCAAGAAATGGGGTCCTCACGGCTATGGATTCGCTTGCGGTTCTGGCTTCCTGCAGACCGATGGCTTGACGTGAGTGTAATTCTATTTCGTATAAAACAGTTCTATTTACTGGTTCGTATATAAGTATCTACCTAAAAATTTATGTATTTGTAGTGAGGATGAGATCTCTGCAAGCCGTCCTTTCTACAATCCCGACACTACATCTATTAAAGCGCCTAAAGGTCAGGGTTGTCCACGTTGTGGAGGTATGGTGTTTGCAGCAGAACAGCAACTAGCGAAGGGAACCGTGAGTAGTTTTTGAAATATTTATGACATTATCTAAGCTCAAGCTCAGCAGATACCTTCCTCTATTATACTCAATAAGTATCTTTATTGATTTCGGGGATAAACTTATCAGCCAGTGATTAAGAATGTCCTTCTTGCTTCACGGATAGAATGTAGCAACGACGCGAGGCGACTCTCTGACCAATGAAAAGCATTAGTGGATATCATAACTGCAAACCCGTACGAAACACTAAACATGCCTTGAGAACGTGAACAGCAACATATTTAACACTGAATCAAATGAGCATTGGAAGCCGACCGAGATGTGAGCCACTAAATGTAAAATATATATTGTTAATAGATAGCTCGTGCAAGTACGTCATTTTATTTGATTTTCTTTCTGGCGCAAATCTAAGCAATTATGTAGGTATATTATTTGCAAATGCGTAAAGATTTACCAACTAAAAAATCACTTACCTAGTAGGTACATACCTGTCGATAATTTAGTAATTGAACGGAGAACATAGCTATGCGGTGCGCGAGTGTTCCTTGTCACAGTCAGGTTGATGATTGCACGCTTACGGACATTCAAAAATTAAATAAGTCAATTTGAAAACTTCGAGTATTATTTTTGCGTTCTTAACAATTTATTTGACATAGGCAAGAATTACAAGTAAGCACAAAACTAATTTACAATTGCCATAAATGTAATTACGGATAGCGCTCATTTTATTTTTCGTATCTAGGTCGTGTCACTATGGAATTAGATACTTTTTTGTTGCTTGTGTGTTTCTCGAATACCACTTACTAATAAAATAATTGAGATATTTTACAAAATAAGAAAATTAATTAAATGAATTAAAAGCTTAATTACTGACTCAATTCTACAAAGAATATAATGATATCCTACGGTAGAACTTCCGCAGAGAACATTGTAACTCTATCTACTCGACAACATATTTGACTATGCAATGGTCGAGTGGCTAGAAATGGCTACATGTAAGGAACATGGGTTTGACTCTCGCATCGAGGTACATTTGTATAACTGGCATTATTTTTTTCCTACTTTGAGTGTAACTTATTAGATGCACCCGTTGTGTTTGGTTCATAACCAGCGTGAACGGCAATACGCGTATTTTTACAATGAATACAATCGATAGGTAGGACGCGCATAGAACCCATGGGGTCACCTCTCTCTGGATCCCGGTGGGCGTTCAAGGCTCCTTGGTATCAGGATAACATGTGTAGAAACACATTGAACGCAACGTCACAAGGTATTTGTGATGTTGCGTTCAAATCTGTGATTATAAATCGACGCCCAGGAATATATACTATTGTTGAGAAAGGATGCTACTAACATCTTTTCAATATTCGTCTTCTACAGTAATCCAATAGATAGTGAACTACCACAATACCTATAGGTACCTTTTTTTTTAGATGTGGCATAAGAAGTGCTTCAACTGCGCCGAATGCCACCGACCTCTAGATTCGATGTTGGCATGCGATGGCCCAGACAAAGAGATCCACTGTCGCGCCTGTTATGCCAAGCTCTTCGGACCTAAAGGATTTGGATTCGGCCACGCTCCGACCCTTGTGTCCACAGATGCCGAGCCAACCATCACATAGTAAGTATTATTGCTTTAGTGACTAAGGAGGAATTAAGTAGGATGGCAAAATTAATCTAGCCTGACGATAACCAGTTACCGCAGCCTCTGTCTTCAAGTCTGTACTAAGAAATCCTCTCTTGAACTACACGTTGATGGAAAGCAGCATTTGTAGAACGAAAATATGGGCATAGTATTTGAACATTACCTCTATGCAGAATTCATAGTACGGTGGTGGTGGTAATCGGTGGAATAAACAAAGGGGACAATATTTGAGATACAGGATAATCTACAAATCTAACATCTCATCTCCAAATAAAATTACGAGGAACAAGCTACATTACTTCATATAGTCTGTCTGGAGACTAGTGTACTCATAGGGGGAGCAGAGGTGACAATGCGCAAGCAACAAACACTTCCTGTATTGCAAGCGTTGATAGGCTACAATAACCACTTTATAGAGGTCGGCCGTATGCTTGTATGCCTCCTGATGGTGTAATAAAAAACTTCTTATGAGGTTTCTGTAACCTCGAAACCTTTCAGGGAGATGTTATTTGGCTGCGGTTCTGTAAGGCGCAGATACTTCCCCAGTCAGGCTGCCTATTTTCTTAAAAACTTCCAGATCAAGACAAACAGAAATGTTCTCGCACACAATTTTTTGTGTTGTGTATCAAACCCGAGATACATACATTACCTTGGTGTTAAAGTAGCGTTGCTAGCCACAACACCACCAGGCTCGTCTTTATCATATTATAGTTGTACAAGTAACACATAAACAGTTAAGTACAATTACATGGAAATTAAAAGTGTTTTGCAATTTTTAACAATAAATTTAATTCCACAGCACCGAACAACTTCCATTCACTGGACAAAAAGCTGCTAAAGGCCAAGGCTGCCCGCGTTGTGGATTCCCAGTGTATGCTGCTGAACAAAAACACTCCAAGAATGGCACATGGCACAGTAGGTGCTTCTCATGTGCGGATTGCCATAGATCTCTTGTAAGTAATATTTATTTTTTATAGGCCTTGGTTCTCCATTATTTTACCCTATCCCAATTCCAATCCAAAGCCTAAAGGGTTTGAGAAAGTACTTTGTCCTCTATGGTGTGGAGACACTGATTTGGCTCATCCACGATAATCAGCAGGCACAATCTGGTTTTAATGAAGCAGCATAAGATAAATAGATTTATTAATATATTTCATGCAGTATGTAGCACATGAAATGGCTTTTAGTTCACACGATTTAACCCTTTATTATGATTTCCTTTTATATGGCTTTATAAAGTTTATAAAACAAATATTATCTCCAGTATATTTTTTTCAAAAATGTGCATTCTCAAATATCAATTCATCAAAATACCATAATCTAAAAAACAATAATTTCATGAGCTGTGTGCTACAGGCACGGCAACTGATATAATTATATGGTTAAATAATAATTATCAAGTTAAATCTAAATTCTTGTAATTTAATAAACTTTAGAAAAGATGGAACTCTGACAGTTAAGAGTGCACAGATATAGGATAAAGAAGTAGGTTATGATAACAAATTTTTTATTGCAAAAATTTATTATATTTTCTTAAATTAAATATATTTAAATTTGATTTGTTTTTAAATAACGGCGGTCTTCGTCTTCCTCTTTTTCTAAATGAGCATTTAGAAATTCTTCTACAGAATCTGTATTCCACTTTTCTATAGCCACAGTATCCTTCACAATGCCATCTTTATCTAGTAACTTTATTATGGGATCTAAGCCACGTACATACTTTATCTGTAAGTTAGGGAACTTAGCAGGTCTATCACTTTTTACGAATGCTTGAATTTGTGGATATGCTGGAAATTTACAAGTACAAACTTCTAAGATGGCACGTGCATACTTCTTTCCTTTGGGCGCCGTTTCATCGCTGTGGCAGCACTCTTTACAATGTGATACCAAATCATCTAGACTAAAATCTTTAAGCTGATCACAAGATGAACAAAGTAGATTCGCTTTGATGAATCCTAGCGATGCACAATCTTCAGTTGAAAACTCAGTTTCGGTTCTAGGAATTATTGCTAAAATTATTAAAAGTAACACTGACGAGAAGTGAAATAACCTTAAATGTAGCATTTTTTGTAAATGAAATTAAAAACAATTACAAAAAATATTTAATAGCTATAAATGCGATATGATTTATGATGATGATTATTAAATTCACCACCACACTTCGAAAATATATACCAGGCAAAAGTTCTATGGGCATACAGCCTTGTCTGGATTCGGTTTGTTACATTTATATTCAGATATTATGACCTACACACTGTACAATTTCTAGAAATAAGACGAGAAAAGTAGTAGTAAGTTTTATACGTCAAAAATTATATCTAGATATTGAAATTCTGTTGACTAAAGTAAAATTTTGTGAAATGTATTATATTTTGTACGCATATTACGTAATAGGGACATTACATTGCCTGTGGATTCGAATTTCACTTAAACACGGAGGGTAATACGGTAATAGGTAACACGGCTCGATGGCTCAGTCGTGAAAGACGCGACGCGAATGCTCGTGGGTTCGATTCCCACACAAGACAAACATTTGTGTGCATGAACATATCTGTTTATCTTGGTCTGGATGTTTTAAGGGGGGTTGGGAGCATCAAAGCAGCCCGTCTGGGGAAGTACCTACACCTCACAGAAAAACCGCAGCCAAATAACAACTCCCTAGAGGGTTGTTGTGTTCCAGCGCGTGTGAGTGAGGTCACCAGTAAGTTCCTAAGGAGTTGCTGTGTAAGCAGCAGAGGCATCGCGCGAGTGATATTTAATATCTCGCAAGCGTTAATAAGCTACGGTAACTGCTATACATCAGGTGGACCGTATGTTTGTATGTCTCCCGACGTTGTATAAGAAAAAATATGGAAAAATTTTACCTGACGTGCCTAGGCAGAATTCGATTTGATTCCTTCATTATTGTTTGAAAGAAACTTCGAGTGTGATTTGTTTTATTTCAGGATTCCACCAATTTGAACGATGGACCCAACGGGGAAATTTACTGCAGAGGCTGCTACGGCAGGAACTATGGCCCCAAAGGTGTCGGTTTTGGAATGGGCGCAGGCACATTGACCATGGCATAATTACCTACACTATGAAGCTGGACTTTATAGGAACTAATTAATTGTGAGGTAGCGTGAAAGGAATTTAATCTGATGTAAAACATTGCTACCGAAAGTTTATCATACCATTTATTAAACTGGTTTTAATATTGGTTGATACTATTTGAAGAGACCTTGAAGAGACTAATGAAATAGATTAATAATTCTAAATAAAGCCACTTGTTTTATGTTATGAAGATATAAATTAAAGGTTACATTCCTTTCATAATAATAATGTACAAAATTTGTGATGAATGTGTCTGGGCCCTTAGTTTATAGATTCGTCATAAAATATGGTAGTTTGTAAGATAATTTAGATTTAATGTAGAGTAAGATAAATAAGAAAAAAAGTGTAAAAAAAGCGAATTAATTATGTAAAATACAAAAAAAAAAATGGCATTGTGATTGTACCGCCTGCATAATCACATTTTGTGAAGCGGGTGTTAAAAACTATCCTGTAAACGTGTACAAGATTGCAATTAAGCAATCGTTTCGACCGACCAGATCTTAAAGACAAGATCTGAAGTGTCTATACATATTTTTATACACCAAAGATTTTTGTATATAATTTTCTCGCGTCTTATTTGCTTTCGGCACAATAAGCTGTGCTAAATAATGTAACGCTTTTGGAGTTTTCGCTATATAACAAGCACAGTAAACAGATATTATGTATACACAATAAGACAGCTTATTGCATATATTATGGCAATTTAAATGGACGAAAATTGTATGTATATTTTATCATTTTTTATTTAATAAAATATAAATAATGTATGTGGAACTTTTATTTAAAAAAAACCAACATATAATCATGCGAACAATTTCAAACAATAACATTATGTTTAAAAGCAATATATAACAGTAACTGGTATTTTCAGGTGCTTACGAAAATATATTTTTTAAATAATAGGCGGCAATATTATAAGCATCTGTCCAGTCTATTATGTATTAGCATGGCTCAAAATTTGTATATGACTCGTGCAAGTTCTTAATGTATCTGTGGGGGTATTCACGTTGCATCGGAAAGCCATATTCGAATCAAAGTTACCTGTCAAAATGTATGCAGTTACATACATTTTGACCGATAACTTTTCGAATATGGCTTTCCGAGGCAATGTGATTGGGTGTAATCACATTGCCTCGGAAAGCCATATTCGAAACGAAAATTCAAAACGAATTGATAATAAAAACATAATGATAAATGTTAAAAAGGTAAAAAGGTTTTCTTATATTATACATGATCATTTAAAAAAATGGCAACTCTATTACAAATCATAAATATTAAATTCTTTTAGAAATAAATTGTAGAGCCAGATACACACGTTAAGGAGAATTTTCAATCCAGTTATCGACAATCACAGATGCAAACAACAGACCTGCTGATGACCTATATAGGCTATGTCTGCTGATCTGGATATAAATGACATTATTTTGATAAATTATCTGAAAATTACTTATTTTTCATTCATCATTTCTAATCAAAATAAAATTGTATACATGAAGTTTCTGCAAATTAGGAAATTCAAATGACATAATTTCACGTTTTTAATATCACATTCCAATATAAACAGTTAAGACTAACATTTATTTTTCTTTCTTTTTACTTTTACTACAACATACTTTATATGTACGCTAAAACACGTGTCGGTTGCACGCGACGGGCGATCGTTGTATGTAACTATACGTCGCACACATCTGTAACTTTTAGGGCTACTCAAACATTTTTGTGACATATAAGTACGTAGTGTGCACCACGTGATCTTCAGCGCACGGTCCCACCTTAGTTTACAACAATATTTATGATCACAACCTTAAAAACAAAAACTAATATACTATACAAACATCAGGTAACGCACGGTAACTGCTTACCAACAGGCAGATTGCACACTTGTAGGTAGGTTATATAAAAAAACAAAGAAACGACTATGACCTCTAACGGTTACTGAGATTTCGTATTTACTAGATTACATATAACGTAATTCAGAAAGTGAGTACTCATATTATGCTAGTACCTCGTATATAATCAAATATGGCAAAATAAGTTAGAAGTAGAAACAGGCATATATGAAATAAAATAAATTAACAGATTGGTCGTGAACGTTTTAAAAAATTGTAATCACGAACCTATTTGGGACCTAATTTTTATCACATGGGAATTATAAAACGTTGTGAAGACAAAGCTCCACAATGTCTGATAGATATTTATACCTTCACGATGCTAGCCATGAAAAAAAAAATTAAATAGTTTTCATAGTCTAACATTTTTTTTTCTTGACAACCAGTCGAGGACCTGTATTCTTCTTTTTGTTATCTTTTGAAGTGCTGGGGTTTTCGAACCCATATTTACACTTTAACCTTTCTCTGATGAACAAACCCTTGATTAGACGCCTCCAGTTACCGTAAACTCTTGCTTCGGTCTTTTCGCGCTCTCTGCGTTCTTGTTCTTCTTGGTCCTTGAAATTCAATAAATAACAGTAAAAACAAGCTTAAAATTGGGATAATAAATATTTGGAGAAAGAAAAAAAATATTTTCTAGTCTAATATTTTCCTCGATAACCAGTCGACTTCCCGTATTTTCAGGAATACCGTTCCAATATGAATTCTATATGTTTGTCTGTGCGTTCTTTGTCGCCTGTCTTTTTTTCGAATATTCGAATTTAAACTTCAGATTCGGATTCAGCATAAAAAATCTAGAATAGGAATGTTCAGGAACACCATTCCTATCTCTTAAGGAACATGGTCAAACTGGCCGACAAATAAAAAAAAAAATTGAATTGTTATATAATAGACGAGCCAGGTGTTTCTCTGGCAATGCAAGTTTGGGCATTCTCAACTGGTTCTTTTTTATCTTTTCATTATGTTAGAAATATTAATTGCCTAACTCAACTGTTTGCCGCCGGGAAACCGTAATGTACATTTAAGCAGACATACAAGCATTTCTTAATACAGTTTTTCCAAAAAAACAATGTTTTTATTTTTTAAAACAAGCGCTTTTTTACAGTCCGGACGCATTCAATCAATTTGGAAATTCATATTTGTTATTATTTTACTTATTATAGATTAGGCGGAAGAATTGTATATATTGGTGTACAAACCTTAACCCAAGCATCAGTGACTAACTCTTCAAACTCCTGACATACGACAAATCCGTCA
The DNA here is from genome assembly GCA_947507595.1 of Pyralis farinalis. Lineage (NCBI taxonomy): Eukaryota > Metazoa > Arthropoda > Insecta > Lepidoptera > Pyralidae > Pyralis > Pyralis farinalis. The sequence continues at coordinate 21,214,205 of OX382264.1, read as the reverse complement.
TATACCGGGTGGGACCAGCCACCATTGAAATCGAAACCAGTCATTGCCGGCGCACAATCTATATTCAATTTCCTGGCTACTTTGTTCAAACCTGGCACTGAAATAAAACCAATCACATGTTTATTAAATGAATTAACAATAATAAAATGTATTATATATTAAGTCTAAAACTAAAGAGATAGGCCATTTGCAATATCTTTAGTTCAAATTTGGAATTTAATATCAGCCAAGAGCCTGTCACGCGAGTACATTGGTGTCAAATTTTTCTACTTATATATTCCCGTCAAGTCCTTAGCGAAGAGAGAATTGTCTCATCTCAGCCCTTAGACAACGCACTCGCTCCTTTAACCCTTCGAAACCCGGGTGCTCGTATACGACCGCGAAATGTATGGGAAAACGTATATAACAGGTTCTGACTGCTCAACATTCGTCGTTTTAAATGCATCCAAATATTTTTTTAAACAACGCACAGTAACCAGATTCTTTATCATAAATCCAGTTTTGTAATTTTTACGTCTTAATTTGTTGTATGGCAATATAATGTTGACTAACTGTTTCAAAATGCAGGTATGTACTTTACAATTTTAATATATTTATGTAAGTGGGCGTTTATCAGAGGGAGACTTTATACAAAAGTCGTCCGCATGGGTACCTCCGTCTCACCTATTTCTACTGCGAAACAGCTATATCTATATAGCTGTGTTCCAGTTTGAAGGGTGAGATATGACAGAGAAATTACTGGGTACTGTGACGAAACATCCTTAAGTCACAAGATTGGCAGCGCGCGAATAACATCCCCGTGGTGTTGCAAGCGTCAATAGGCTGCGGTGGCCGCTTACCATCTGATGCGGGCCGCATGCTTGTTTACTAATCTAGTTTTATAAAAAAAAAAGAAAACTTTATGATATTGCTAAAGCAATGAAATCAGAGTTATTCCACAATGCCAATGTCCACAAGTTATTTCCTTACTACTTTCATGTGAGATTATGAATTTTCATTAATGTTGGAATTCTAAATTAATATTGAATAGCTATTATTATTTCTAAAATGCAATTTTTTACTATTTGAGATATCAGAAATTGGTAAGTTAAAAATGAAGTTTCCCTGTTAAATTGAGTTATAAATACATAATTATACATTCTTAATTTTTAAGGTTTTTCTTTTTATAATCTTAAACTTTTATGGACTCCTTAAAGAGTCTACTAAAGTTATTAAGGGTAATCAAAGCTTATTAAGGAAAGTTGGCTTTGATAAATTATATCTAGACGTCCTTAACAGTTACATATTCATCAATTTTATAATAAGCCTTTTTATAAAGAGTATTTTTGATGTGCCCTTTTAAAGACATTGCTTTGAAGATAATATATTGGAAAGGACAGAATTGTTTTAGGTAATTTATTGAAGAATTGAATACAATTTACAAGAAAATATCTACCAGTTCTAGCAAAACGATGCACTTTGTTTATGGAATTTATTTCTAATTCTATGATTATAAAGTTGCAAAAATATGAACCTACATTATGTATTCATAAATATACTGAGAAGTAGATGTGAGAATATTTATTTATTTCTCTGTACAGTTCTCAAGTGATTCTGTGGAGCCCATGTTATAAATGGCGAATGGCTTTTTCTTGCAAGATAAAAACAATTCAATGTCAGCCGCCGCGGCCGTTCCTCTCAACAGAATATGACATAGTGCTGTGAACGTGGCTGAAATAGACTGAGCGCGCAGTAGCCACGTTCGTCAACTGTCTGATTCTCTAAAATGCAAATGCGAAACAGCGGAGCTTACCGGCTATTTTTTTTTATGTGATGGGGGATATCACATCATCACAAAACAGAGCCTAATTCCAAGAAACACAGTATTATGAACAGATTCTAGTTTATTATTCTTAATGAGAACTTTTGTATTGGCAGAAGTTACATTCGGAAGACTTAATTGTAAATGCTTACATTTAATATGAACTGTTCCTTTAGGCAGCATGCAATCCTTGAACAGTTCGACATTTCCGTACGCATTGCGTGGCACTATTCCATTCTCTGCAACAGGGGGCTCGTAGTCCTGTACTTGCCAGGGTCCAAACACTTCCAGTGGCTTGTCTGTTATCAGTTTGTTGGACAGCTGTAATTTATTATATAGACAAATGTAATCAATTTGTTGTAATCATAATTACAATATATAAAATCGAATGATACTAGTAAATCAGTTACAACCTATGTGTTTTAGCGATTGATTTCGAGGCATGATGATTATCAATTAGGGCTTCTCTAGACTTCTTGAATTGACGAGACTTTTTAAATGATCTAATAACGTGGTGAGTAATCGTACAGTATACTCCGAGATGATATAAATTTAACTATTTGTAATGTGGCGATTAACTTATTTATATGCATGATTAATTTATGGACAGATAGGCCATCGTATTGTAAAACACTTTTATTCAGAAATACTTTTTACCTATTAGAGAGTCATAAAAACCTGCAGTTTACCTATAACCAATAGGAAATGTGTTTTTGAAAAGTTTATACCTTAAGTCGCTGTCGAAGACACCAACGCCTGGGATGGTGTTTTAACGATTTCACTGTATTTGGTAGTAAACATTAAAAAAACGATCATTTACCTGCCATATTAGGACTCTCAAGCCTATATTCGAGCATAATAGTAACACGAAATTAGACGAGGATTTTTTTAAGGAGTGTAGGAATTCGTAGAATTTCATAATGTCGGCTATTGTTTGGCTAACATGGGATTGAATCTCATTACTAGCGAGAAACTACACTCTCCACCACTAAAATTAAATCAATCTACGAGTATAACAGTTTGACGAGCTCGGTGGCGCAGTGGTGGAACACGCTGTTACGCTACTTTGACACCAACGCTCGTGGGTTCGATTCCCACACAGTACAAACATTTGTGTGCATGAACATGTCTGTTGGTCTTGGTCTGGGTATTTTCTATGTATAATAAGTATATATTTACAAAAAAAAAATGTATTTACGTATGTTTATCAGTTGTCTAGTACCCATAACACAAGCTTCCGCTTACTTTGGGGCTAGATGGCGCTGTGTAATTTGTCCGACAATATTTATTTTTATTTATTTAATCTGGCGCTACTGTCATGATTCAAAAGCCGAATTCCAACGCCGATTTATCGGAACTGGTTTACAAAGATACTGCAACGGGAATAGCTTGAGTGTTTCAACTGATTGATGATATTACCTTATCCCATTTTGGTCTGGCTTTGACAACTTTATATGGCTGTTCACCTAGGCGCACCACCTTGGCTTCTTTGAGCCACGTATCTCGCGAGCGACATATGTAGACACATTCTCTTGCGTACACCGGCTCTCCTCGCACGAAACCCAACGTCGCCGCATCAGGCGGATATATAGCTTCAAATTTCAGTAAATGACGCTTCAGAGCATAAAGTGGGTGATTTTTATATCTGAAAACAAATTAATAAACCTATATACCACAAACAGATATTAACCAACACAAATGGTAGGTGATTATAGTCTTGAATGTGTACTCTACCATATGTTCTAAAGTGATAAAAAGGTAAATACCTTTTGTACACTGTCTATATTGATACCTTATTATTTACCTTACCTACCTTATTAGTACGTCCAATGAGAGATCTGACGGTAGGACGATATTTAAGAGAATAATAGGAAGAAATATGTTCTTCCTGTTATACTCCTTCAAATAAATTAGTAAATAATGCACATTTTTAATACTAACTCAGTAATGCTTTTTGGTAATGGGGCGTCTAGCTGCATTCTATCAAGATTCTCATCTTCTTCCCTGTCTCGAGCAGTTTTAGGTCCCAACAAAGCTTTAATTGCTTTATTCCACCACTCGGACTCAGCACGCAGCTTGCGCGTTACTGTATTCCACTGCGGCACATATCTTCGAGTGAGATCCTTTAAGTAGTTGTTATTGTCCCATCCGAGAATATAGGTCACTGGATGAGTAGCGTGCCTCTGGAATACCAAAAATAAAGACACCATTACTCAACGAAAAATAAAAAATACTGCTAGATGTGACATATTATAGAGTGACAAAAAAAAAATCGGCCAAGTGCGAGTCGGACTCGCGCACGAAGGGTTCCGTACCATTATCTATATATTTGTTTTATTTTAATTTAATTATTTATTCTTAAAGTGAATATATAACTAAATATTCTGTGAATATTTCAAGCGTCTACCTGTTGCCGTTATCAATATCGAGCAAAAATGAGCAAAAAAATCACGTTTGTTGTATGGGAGCCCCCTTAAATATTTATTATATTCTATTTTTTAGTATTTGTTGTTATAGCGGCAACAGAAATACATCATATGTGAAAATTTCAACTATCTAACTATCACGGTTCATGAGATACAGCCTGGTGACAGACGGACGGACGGACGGACAGCGGAGCCTCAGTAATAGGGTTCCGTTTTACCCTTTGGGTACGGAACCCTAAAAAGACGTGATCGGTGCAAAACTACACGTCCGTGTGTGTAGTTGAACCACAGGGAGAATATGCACGCTGAATGAATGGAGTGAGAATATTAGTCTACCCGATGCCCGCATTTATGCTCTTAAAGATACTGTTGACTTGGATGTATGCAAGAGTTAAAAATATTTAGGATTGACTGACCTACCTACGCTCCTACGCTTCCTACCTAACCTACGCTCGGAAAAAACAATAATTGTACACCCCCGCAGGCGGCAAATACTGTACGAATATTAGTTTTTTTATGACCTGCTTGAAATACATGCCTGTATTAGACAGTATTTATAATAAAGCAATTATACAATTCTTCTGTACATGGTGTACGTCACTGAACTCAAAACGGCTTTACCGATTTTAATGAAGCTTTGAGTGCTAGTTTGAATAGGTCCCTGGATGGTTTAGAATCAAAATTGGACCCGGCAGGTAGCGCTGCAATCAACTTCTCGGATTTATTATTTTCGGGCAGGACAACGTTTATCGGGTCCCCCCCCTAGTACACTTATAGAATGAGAATAGTTTATAGATATATACATACGTATAAAAATAAGATTCACTCGCTCCTATTAAACTCACAGCAAGCTGAAACTGTCACTTGTACTGTATCCACTATCTAGTGATTCCAAACAACGATTACAATTTATATTATGTACGTATAAAAGGAACGAACGCATATTGGCATGTAATAACGTAACGAATATGCAAGATATTAGCTTGATTTATATTTGAAAAATTAATATGGCTCTATTCTCTTTTGATGATGATTTTGACGAGCTCGGCGGCTCAGTCGTGAATGACGTGACTTTGACACCAACGCTCGTGGGTTCGATTCCCACACAAGGCAAACATTTGTGTGCATGAACATGTCTGTTTGTCTCAGTCTGGATGAAATGTAAAAACTGTAGTTGATTGTGGGAAACAAGTTGATTTCATATGGAATCGAAATATTTACAGTAAGATTATGCTGAAACTAATTTCATTTTTATTTAACTGTAAAAGCCTATTACCATATTATGCATACTAATAATGAAGGGAATTGTTTTTCGTTAATGCTATACTTACATAAATATACTCAGGGCAGTGTAATTTGCCAGACATAATATCGACAGAAATCCATTGTTCCAATTCTTCAACGTACACCTCACACCATACATCCACTTTATTTTTGGAGGACTCCTCGTCTGAAGACAATACACGGCGATCTATTATGCGGTTTGTACTAGGCTTGCGGCTTGTGCTAGGCTTTGGACTGATTTTTGTAGGTTTAAAATCGTCATCACTTCCAGACCTATGCCCCTTTTGTTGTTCTTCTGGTAAGTAATCGCTATCTTCATCAGACTCATTTTTTAATTTTCCTGTTTACAAAAGAAACATCATTAATATATTACAACGTAATTATTAATGTATTATATATATATATATATATATATATATTGAGTCAATAACATTTTAACAAACCTTTAACAATCCCCTTCTTTGACTCTTCTTTAGCATCCTTTACTCTATTTTTGATTATATTGATTAAATCTTTCGTTACATCTTTCTTGGGGTTTAATTTCTCTTTATGAATATCTCTGTGACTGACTCTTTGCATGTCTTCATCATAATTTCTCTTTACATTTTTTGGCTTTAAGGCCAATTTCGGCTTCTTGGTTTCTGCCTCTTTATTATCACTGTCACTAAAATATTTACTTTTTTCATTTGATTTACCAGGTGCACTTTTTGTTCTTGATTTCCCTTTATACTGTTTGCTATCGGAAACGAGCGACAATGAGGAATTTTTTGAGGCACCGGATGTAGCTGTTTGTGATCTTTTTCGGGTCGGTCTAAGCTTATTGTCCTTCGTCAAAGATTCTTTTCCAAAATATTTACTGGCCACACTATTACTATCTGAATGAGAAACTACAATAGCAGGCATATTCGTTTTCTTCGAGGTAGATTTATCATTAAGTAAATTGTCGTTGGACAACTTCGCGGTCCTTTGTATTTCGTACGAGCTTTTAGTTTTTTGAGAAGTTACATTCTTATTTTCTTTGGGAAGATTTGCCTTCAGCCGTGTGGTTGTTGTTCTTTTATTATTATTTTGTACAGCATTCCCTTTAATTTCCTGTTTAGTCGTATTCGCTATTTCACTCTCATTTCTTTTAGAGCCCGATTCGACAATATTGGAACTATGCCTTTTTCTAAATCTATTACTATGTGAAAAATCCTCTTCGTTAATATCAGCGTCAATATTTGTAATGTTTTCTTCGAGATGATTGTTTTCGAGAGGTGACGTTGCAATTGCCGTATTATTATTTTGTACAGCAGTATTCCCTTTATTTTGTTGATCGGTATCTACAATTTTACTTGAATCTGTTTTTGAATTAGCTTTGACTCTTTTTGATATGGTTTTTCTAGATCTTTTAGGAGGCGAGACATCCACATTGTTCTTATTAGCATCACTCTCTGTAACCGTCGTTTTATTAGTCTTTGTTTTTCTCGTTTGTACTGATAAAACATCATTACTACCATCTAATTGTATAATGTCTTCCAGTTCACTATTGCTTTGTGAACTGTAATCAAAATTTCCATCCACTTGAGGTATTTTGGTATTTAATTTTCTCTTGATATTTTTATTGGCCGTTTCTTCTTGTTTCATTGCCCCTTTACTGGCAGAAGACGTATCAATACATTTCTTTTCATTTTTTGGTTTTGTAGAAAGTGAACACAGTTCCGATGTTGGTGGTTTTAAAGGCAACGTAACAAAATTAAACATCACACGACTTTGTAAGCCAAGAGCTCTTAACATTGATACAAATATAAATACCATGTATTTTTTTGTTGTTACAACCCTGTTTTTGATCTGAGTCCTTAAGATGTCTTTAAGTGGAGGCGCCTTGGGTCGAAACTTATTTTCATGTTTGTCCTGTTTTAATGTAATTTTATCTTTGTACCATACAGTTATTTGCTGCAGATATTTCATATCTACTCTTTCGCCTGGGTAACATTCCTTTGAGGGGACTAATGCTAGTGCAGCTGCCAATAATTCTTGGCTATTCAAAATGCGACTGATATAATTACCATGTCCTAACCAGCATAGGACATGTACTTTATGCATATAAATTTGGTATTCTTTTTTAACTCTGTTGATTTTACGTTTCATCATCATTTCTACATCTACCGTTTTAGTTTTCCTACATACAGCATCAGGAATGTCGACAATTAGTTGTAATCCTTGTTGAGGTATCGCCTTACTTTCTGAAATTCAAATACAGAATTTAGGTTAGAGACAATTTTGCTTTAAAATCAACTATGCATAATGGTCATTGTTATGAAGGATAGGTGCTTAGAATCAAACTGAGATTAATTCCTTTTAGATAGTAATAGTTACATAGTAACAGAATTTTTTTTTTAGGTTTTATGTACATATTTGTAATCATTACTTGCTCTGAGGTGAAGGAAAACATCGCGAAGAAACCTGCAAGTGCAAGTGATTATATTTTGAAATACATATGACCTAACTTAAGAAACCTTTAGTTTTCCCTCTAAGTTGTGGAGGTCAGACGGCAGTCGTCCATCCAAAAATCAGTATCTACGCCGAATGCTTAGGCTTAGGTAGCGGATCCAGCTAATCCTTATTGATTAGGAAACGGAATAATGCTAAGAAGACAATCCTATCACTGGCAGATTATATAATACCAAACAGTAACCAAACTATTGTTGCTACCTTTGACTTCCTCCCAATCTTCTATGTCAGAGTCGCTGTCATCTTTTGCCCTTCTTTTCACTTTTTTCTTGATATGTGTTGGTTGTGGTGCTACCTCTCCTCCTTGGGCAAGCAAATCCTTAACATCTGAATCTCTGCTGTTCTCTTGAGTAGTTTTATAACTCTGGATTGATGCCTTTGTTTGTTCAATCTTTGACTTGTGCAGTTCAAGTTCCAAGAATGCTTTTTTAGCAATTTCTTCACTATTTGCTTGAAAATTGGTTGAGAATACCTGCAAATATTATAATTATCAAGTATTATTTAGTGCTATCTAGTGAGTGTTAAGCAAATACCTGCTCCATTGGTACGGACATTGGTACAAGTTTAATGGAAGAAAGTTATGTCAAAAGCCTTGAAAAGCAACGAGGTTGGATTTTTTTATACATCAGGAGGCATACAGCTCACCTGATGTAAAGTGGTTACAAGTCTATGACCGCTTGCACTACATGAAGTATTGCTCGCGCGTTGCCACCCCTGCAGTGTAAGCACCCTTAGGAGATTATTACACAACATTGTTACTTGGCCGCGGTTTCCTGTGAGGTCGAGGTACTTTCCCAATCAGATTACTTTGATACGCCCTACCTCTACTAAACACAGCCAGATTAAGACAAATAGACATGTTCATGCACAGAAATATATGTAGTGTGTGGGAAAGGAAACCACGAGTCTTAGTGTCACAGTAGTGTTGCTAACCACTTCACCAGATGTTAAAAGAATTTTAAAGAAACGAGGGAAATATGCACGCCCTTCAATAAATTTGGGCGCTAATACATGTAGCTTATGTAGCCGTAATGAGAGATTAAATTTGGGTCAAGGTCGCTCTCAGCTGCTAAACACAGCATTCGGTTGGGATTTTCTTTTGGGGTGACTTATGTCACAATGTGTAATATTACTAATTAAAAAAATGGGCTACTAAAAGGGGAATAACAAATTTATTTAGGACTGATATTTATAAAAAAAAAATGACTGGTCCTAAAGTTCGGCTAGTTTTGTCTTTGAGGACTCGCGTTGGCTCGATCTAATTAAAGTTCACTGGTCGGCAGCACCCGATCACGGTCCGGATGGAAATGTAGGCCGCCGGCTGTTGTAGGCCGAAGTACACCATGTAGTCCACACAGCAGGGGTGGAGGTCACAGGCGCGGTAGTCAGTACACCGTGCGTTGTTGATCAGATCTCAACGTAGACTGCCGTTGTTTCTTCTGGTCGGTCGGCTATAGAACATTTATATTCTATGACATTTTATAGGATCGATATGTACAAAGACGATAAAAAAGGTTGTATACATATATATATATATATATATATATATATATTCATATTATATAATAAAAAATATATAATATTAAAATATATAGTCATTGTCAAAATTTGTGATAAAAATTAAATTTGAAAATTTAAATATTGTTATACATATAAACTTTGGTTAGATTGAACCAACGTGACTCCTCAAAGACAAAACTAGCTGAACTTTAGAATCCACCTTTTTTTATAATCTTTTATTGTAAATATAAGTCCTAAATAAAGTTGTTATTCCCCTTTTAGTAGACCCTTTTTTTAGGGTTCCGTACCCAAAGGGTAAAACGGATTTTTTTGCCCGTTTTTGGTCGATATTGATAACGGCACCAGGTAGACGCTTGAAATATTCACAGGATATTTAGTTAATTAAAATAAAACAAATATTTAAGGGGGCTTCATGTAACAAACGTGATTTTTTTTGCTGTTTTTATAGATAGTGGTACGGAACCCTTTGTGCGCGAGTCCGACTCGCACTTGGCCGATTTTTAATTAGTAATATTACGAATGACAGATGGTCTGTTATTAATTGAATAATTATTATAACATACCAAAAATTTAATTGAAAAATAATTGAACATGATATATTTTAGTAATAGATTTCTCGCAGACCCTGTAGGTTACATCAATTTTCTTGAATGTAATTCTTATGCATCTCCTAGTGTTGTGTTAATTCTAAGTACTACTGCATTATGTATTAATTTTATATTGTATTTCCTGTATGTATAACGCTTATCGTCATATGTGTTATCGTCACTTGTTGAACTTTGTGAATCAACTCACAAGCAGATAATGATTAACAAATTCAATATTTCTTGCATAATGAAGTACATACAATATTCAATATTATTTTATTATTCATTTAATTCAATATTAAATACATACACATTAAGTCGTTACAAGTTCCATGTTTCTTTTTGTATGTTTTGATGTGTTATAAACATATACACATACACTTTTTTTGTTTACTCTATTCTAATTTCTGTGCATTTGTTTGTTCCTCACATAAAATACTTTGTTTTTTGCAGTGGGCAATACGGTTCATACGGTAAATATGCAGTAGTTCAGTGTGCATACTTCTGTAGAAACTTTTACAAGTATATATTGTATTGTGTTCATACGCCTTAGGTACAATAGTATTTCAAAATTTCATTTTTGGTTTCATGTTTTGCTTGTAGTTTTGATAACATTTTAGAGCAAATATTATTTATGGTTAAGGTGTAACGCCCGGGTGTATGGAGAAAAACCGCACTTCAGTACTCTCTGTCATAATAATTTGTAACGTTTTAACCAATTGCCTACTTTGCACTTTGATGTTAAATGTCTCATTGTATTGCCAAAATAAAGTGTATCATCTGTTATGACGTCTATTGTATTTGTATTTGCCATTTATCTTGTCTGTAACTACATTCTAATAAACATAATGACACCATCTCTCTGAGCAATGCAATTATCACCTATTCATTTCCTACACACATTTAAAAACCATCGACAACATTAATTTAAGTAAAACTAAGGTTACATTTAAAAATGACACTTAAATAACGGACAATATTTACATCTTTATATTCATTATTTGGTTCCTTATCACTGTCATAGTCCAAATGCTGATAAGATTGTGTTGATAATGAAATATTTTTAGGGGTTTTGGGAAGTTCATCATCGCTGCTATCTGAAAAGAAAATAATAGTTTAGTTTATCAAGCGCAGAACCATACAAAATAGGGACAAGGCACTTTAATCATATTTGAAATTATTAACATGAAAGAATAGACTGCAAAACTATTTCATGAAGTTTTATTCAACTTCATGAAATAGTTTTGCAGTCTTTTCTTTTGTGATATAACTTTAATTGCAATCAGTCCAGATTATGATTATGAGATATGTTGTTGGTCATATTGGGGAGAGGTAATTGCCCAGTAGCAATTGCTCTTTAAGGTCATCCCCTATTAATCTGCGATCTAGGTGAATTCCTAGATATTTTACGAAATCACGGTGAAATAGTTTGCTCTGCACATTGGTGGGCAATTTTCCTTTTTCAGAGTACAGGTGATCCGGACCAATTTTGCTGCAGATATGCAGATTCTTCATATTTTGAATCACTTCTCAATTTTGTGCATAGCACATAGCATTTTGTAGTTTTAAAGAGGCTTCACTTGGGTCTGGGCTTGTTGCCAGAAATAAAATAAATAAACAAACACGTAATAAACACTCTGATGGGTAAATGAGATATTATTTGTCTTGTTATTTATTATATACAAAACAAATAATTTATTTTATGGTTAAATTAATACATTCTACTGATATACATTCCAATTAACTTTGTATTTCCAATATTTAAAAATAATTTATTTATTTATAAAAGGTCACATTTCTTTCGGTTGACAGAAACAGATGAAATCATCTAATGGCAGCAAAATAACAATTCCTTGTATTGGCAGTTATTTTTCTGCAATTTAGCAACATTGCCAGTAACCTACTGTGGAATTCTTGTGTTGGTAGCGTGGGTGGCAAAATGTGAGCAATATTCCTTGTATAGGATCTATAAAATCATGTACATCTATAAAATAATCACTCTTTTAAATTCTACACACAATATTAGGGATGAAAATCTATCTATAACATGACTCATTCCGTACACACTCACTCGCTTCTTTAACACTAATATCTTTTCTCATGCACACTCACTGGTTTTAAGGCTCCTGCATCGTCTTCTGACACAATACAATAAAATGAGTCATGGTAGGTAAGTCTTGACCTACCTTAACATAAAATCTAATATCTGGATATCATTAGTACAACACTGGATAATATAAGTAATGCAATAATGTATAACCATCTACAATAGGCGATCAGACAACATTTTGAAAAAGTGATTAAAATGAATCATTATGGATTATTATTAGTATAAAAATTATTTTGAATATAAAATTCCACATAAACAACATATTATATTATCTTACAATGTATCATGTTTGTAAACAAACAGCTGTAAAAGCTATTATTGTATTCCTGATATTAAAGCTATTTATAAGTTTATAGAGCATAACTAACATGTTTGTAAATTATTTTTTTGTTTGTAACACTCAATTACAACAATTACTTTTACAATTGGTCAAATGACATAACCCACACTAAGATCAATGTTGACGTGTTGATATTTAACCCTTCGAAACCCGGGTGGTCGTATACGACCGCGAAATATATGGGAAAACGTATATGACGGGTTCTGACTGCTCAAAGACAATAATTATTTTAATTAATATTTTTTGTTATGATTAATTTGAATGACTTTTTGAATAGTTGATTCACATTTTCAGTTTTTTTCAATGACATGTACAAATTGACTATGATTTTTAACCCTTCAATGTGTAATTTATTATTAATTATAATTTATTGGAGATGTGTGAGAAGAGATTATTTTAAAAACTTGCTTTTTATGCAGGAAGAGATTGATTTTCACTCATCCGTTTATCATGAATATGATGTTTATCTGAATGTTAAATGAATTGCCCTACTCTGTGTATAATTTTTGTTTAGCTCTGTGGTTCATGTGTATGGAAAAAATATGAATGAACCGTAACTTCATTCTCTTGGTAAACAATAATGCCAGGTGTCAATACATACCATTGGCATTCAAGAAAAACTACATGCAGGCAGAGCTGCAGGCAACAGTTATTCATATAACAAATACTAGTTAACCCAATATAGGCTAATTTATTAAAAACATAGTTAGCAAAAGAGCTGTGTATGTATATTATGTGAACAAATAGACAAGCAGATATAGTGATATAATAATTATTTAATTTATGAAAACAATTTTGTTTATGTATTTATATTACATTCATTTAACCTTTTGACCTTGACTATGAACAAAAATATTGATCTTAATTTTATATTAATTGTGGCTTATACATGGTTGCTGAAACAATGCACATACAATGGCAAACTATAGTATGTTGCATATTATGTTTTTAGAGGGTCGGCAACACATGAGTGATACCCCCTGGTGTTGTAAATGTCCATGACTGTTTTCCATCAGGCAGGCCATATGCTTGATTGCCACCTTAGTGATACAAAAAAAAATATTATGTTGCAATATTAGCTTGTGATGTTATAATATTGCACAATATTAAAACTTCAATATCTGCTCAAATGCCAATGGTATCGAAGTGTCTCATGATATTTTTTTAATTTGTGTTTACAGAAGCTAGATGCAGTGACCAAAGCTTATCAATATCATTGGCACTCAATGGAAAAAATATCATGGGATACTTCAATACCATTGGCGTTTGAGCAGATATTGAAGTTTTAACCCTTTGAAACCTGGGTGGTCGAATACGACCGCGAAATGTATGGGAAAACGTATATAACGGGTTCTGACTGCTCAATCATGCTAATTACTAAAATGTGTTTGTTTATTTTTCTGGCATATGAAACATGTACAGATTGAAAGGCTCAGCTTTAGATTAAGTAACACCTGATATCAGCACCATATTTTTTTTATGAATAGCTTTACTAAAGAAGATTAAATCACTAAAATTTTAAGGCATGGAGATGCATAGTTTTTACGCTAGAATTTATTGAAATTTACAATGTTTTTTCAAAGAATCGTAATAAAATCGCCATGTTTGATATAAATTATCAAGCCGTTTCATTATAAGCATTAGAAACGTCAAACTCAACGTAACAATGTAGATGTCAAGTGCATTTGTAACTGAAAATACAAGAATAAACAGTGAAATGGAAATAAACATCGTATTTGTCAAGTCAATATCGCTCGTCCTGCATTTTGTTTCATTTGGTAGAATTATTGTTAAGATGATTATTATAATGACACAAAACGTTTGGGCATTTATAATTTGTCAAATCTTTCAAACAAACAAAAATTTTGTAATAAGTATAGCAACAGAAATCTCAGTTGGTTAGGTTAGAGTATGACAAACAACGCACGAGACGAGCGAGCGAAGCGAGCGTGCTGCGGCAGCTTCCGGCGAAGTGCCAGAAGCGAATCTTTGCCATTTTGAAAAGTGTCATTATAAAAAGTAGACCAAACATACAGTGGGCAACTGTGAGGATGGGAAATAAAACAAAATTATACGAAAAGTTAGCAAATGATTATTCAAAGTGATTGTTCGAATTTGAAAGATTGTAGGTGACATAACCTCAAAAAATTAGAATGTTAATAACTTTAAAACTATGCGTTTCCGTGTTATAGTTCCCTCCTCTGGGGGTTCCTCTCCCCTCCCCCTCACCTTTTACGGTGTTACTTAATCTAAAGTGCTTCCGATTGAAATATAAAATTTACTTGTCTGAGGAGCGAAACGACATCGACACATACTAAAATCAAATTAGCAAAAGTGATGAAGCCACAGTTTAACAACTAGTGTTTACATTCAATATTATCACTAACAGTGACAAATGTATTTTCAAGCCTTACCACTTTCTGAGAGATTAAGTACTGAAGGTAATAGTTTGTCAGCATCAGTTAGATCCTTAACAGAAAAGGTAACTGGAGTATTATCTGCATTCTCGTCTTCAGGTTCAACCGAAATGCTTTTATTTACTTTATTGATAAAAGTTTTAGCAAACGGTTTTGGTTTCCTTGTGACTTTAGACTTGGAATGTTTCTTTGCCTTGTTTTGAAATTCCTCATCAGACGAAACGATGCACGCCGCTTCATCCTCATCTGAACTGGATTCTTCTTCAGATATTTTTGCTTCAGAACCAGAATCACTGAAGTCGCCCGTTTCCTCTTCACTATCATCTTTAAACACAGTTTTTATAACTTTCTTACGGGTAGTAGGCATGATAGACAGGATAACAGACGAAATCAACGAAACTGTAGTATGTACCTATCTAATAAAACGACTATAAAATCTGTTATGAAAAACAATAAACACTATTTAAAGAACGTATCAACGTAGTGTGTCACTCTGACTTTTTGCACAACTATTTTATTTTCAATAATAGTACAGTAGTTATAGTGTAAAATGTCAGATAAAATTTGGATTTTGGAAGACGGCGCGAGAGCGATTTCGTTGTATGTATGTGTTGTTGTTGGTTCTTTTTATCCCCGAGGGGAAAGGCAAAGGGATCTAGCCCATACAGCCAAGTCATCAGTTTAGAACCATTTGAAAATCTTAATTCTATGTTCCAGCTTCAGGAACTGTGCTGAAAAAATACTTGGGAAGGGTACCCAGACCCAATCAACCCAATTTAAATACCACCCGTAAAACGATAGTGATTTCTACAAGGTTTTCTTGATGAACTTATTCACGTCTTCCAAAAAGTGCATAAACGTGTTATATTTGAGTTTTTTCATTACTGTATAATTTCACTAGCACTTATGTTACAAAATACTATCGAAATTGTCACACAAAACTAATTTTATACTGAATTGTAAAAATTTCAAGTAAAACAACAATGTCACTCGCAGTGGCGTAGCGTGCCTTGTCGGGGCCCCGTATAAAAATTTTTTTGGAGGCCCTTATATGGAGGTAAAGATTTTTCACAAAAGAAAAAAAATATTGTGAGAAGAAATATTTATTTATCACATAATTTACCCATTTTACAAATAAAAATCGAATTTTAAATATTCACTCTCCTTGCCTTTTTTTCGGCAAACTGATTTATTAAATCATTTATGGCTGATGATGATTTTAGTTTTTCTAAAGTTTCTGCCTCTATGGACAATAGCGAGATGTCTGACAGCCGTTCTTGTCCCATCGAAGTTCTTAAGTAATTTTTTATTAGTTTTAATTTTGAAAAACTTCTTTCTGCCGTTGCGGTTGTAACTGGAAGGGTCAAGAATAAAAAGCACGCTGTGATTACCTCGGGAAAACTGGATGCAAGACTATTGAATTTTACTAGCAATAATTCAATGAGTTCTTTAATGGAATAAATTTTTTTAATTTCAGAATTTAAGCATGTTTTTAGAGCCTTTAATTGGTCACAAAGATTAAGTGAGATGTCTTTACTGTATTTAGCAGACAGTTTTCCGGAAGCGTTTAATATTTCTTCGCTTGAAGAAGATAGGAGTTTCTCCGGTTGTAATATTTCGAATATACTACTCAGGTTGCAAAGGCTCTGAAATCTTTCTTTAGTTTGAGAAATTAATATATCTAAACAGCAATAGTATACATTGACTTTGAAATAGGATTCCGGGTCGGAAATTCTGTCATCTTGTGATAACTCATCAAAAAAACGCTTCGTTATCTTTCGCCTACTGTTTTTAAAAACAGTTGTTACCCCCCACTCTTTTGCTAAATCTTTGGATTCATTTAGCAAACTATTAAATGAATTCTGATTTCTTAATTGGCACAGTCTATTTAAAAGATTACTTAATAAAATACTAGATTTCTGTAAGTCATTATTTTCATGCTGTAGAGCTTTAGAAACAGGATTAATAATTTCAAATAGTGAAGAAAAAAATGTAACGAGCACTAAGAAATCAAAACTCTCTAAAATGTTAATTATACTTTTACATTCTTCACGTTCATCTTTTTTATTTGAAATTAAATTTAGTTGGTACAAAGTTTTCATGATTAGTAAAAAATTTTTCTTTACTGCTAATAAAGCGTCGTTCCTAGAAGACCATCTGGTAGGACATACCTTTTTAAGGGTAATCAAATATTTTTCAGATGAATCGTCACTTAGCATAGCCCAGCGTTTTATACTATTGCCAAAAAAAGTATATATTTTTTCTAAATTATCGAAAAAAGTCGATACTTCACGAACATGTCTCGCAGCATCGTTCAAAACCAAGTTTAAAGCGTGCGCAGCACAATGAACATAATCGGCATTTGGAGCATGCTCTTTTATTAGGGTTTGTAATCCTCCATACACACCCGACATAACATTTGCTCCATCGTATCCCTGTCCTCTACATTTAGTCAAATCAATTCCATATTCTTTAGTCAAATTTAAAATGACAGTTTTCAGACCTGCAGCACTGCAATCGGTTACTGCTATGAATCCTACAAAGGACTCACAGATTTTTATTTCTTTAGGCACATTATCATCATTTTCTGTAACCGAGATATATCGAAAAACTACAGATAGTTGGTCAATTTTTGATAAGTCTTGTGTTGTATCCAGAATTATTGTCAGAAATGGAGCTTTTTTAATTTCTGAGATAATACTGTTCCTAACGTTAGTACCAAGCAAACTAATAATTTCGTTTTGAATCGTAGGGCTTAAATAATTTATTTCACCTTTCGGTTTTAGAAGAAGTTCTTTTAAAGTTGCATCATAGTTAGATAGCAGACGTGAAATTGCCATAAAATTGCCAGAATCAGAATCATGCCCCCTCAAAGGTAGATTACAAGATACTAAAGTAATTATAACATTAATTATACGATGCAGTACATCTCTCCAGAATGTAATTTTACTATCGATTTCACTTTTCAATAGAGTATCGATGGTATTTCCTTGCAACCAATTATTATAAGAGAGTGAGGCACTAATATGCTGCTGTGACTTTTCATGGTCAAGAATAGTTTGTGTGAAATTGCTTCTAACCGAAACACCGTTAACCCAAGCAGAGGAGTACGATTTGTTTTGACGATCTGCTAATAACCAACAGAAGTGACAGTACGGTTTGTTTAAAACGTTAGAATAACATAACCATGGTCTTATAATTTTTATGCCTGCCTGATTGAAATATGAATAATAATAAGCCGAAAAAGGTCGGTTATTTTCTGAAACTTTTGGAAATGGTCCTTGTGGTTTAAATGGACCCAATTTAAAAATTATTTTTCGTTCGCATTCAGTTAAATTGTCACCAAAATTTCCTCTATCTGATGAAATTATATTACAATCTGCATTATCTGCAGATATATAAGAATCGTTGACTTGGGGTTCCTCGATTTCTGGATGGACATCCGATAAAGTATGTGCTTGGCTTTCTTCTATTTCCGGATGGATATGTGACGAAGAACATGCTTCAGAAGAATCTAAAAATAAACGAGTAATTGTTAAAAAATAAATACGAATGCTTTGATACTAAACTAAAAAGAGTTATATATAAATAAATAACGTTACTAAGGGTCACAGTTAGAGAGTGTTCAGTTCAGACGCACACAGACTCTACGCGGATTGTGCTCGTACCTATTAGTAGATACAAAATCACCTGCAGCCCGTCCGTGCATTACTATACACCTGCGTGCTATTTAAACGCAGCGCGTAGTGTAGTGGCCATACAAAACGAGAACCCGAAAGCGAGTCTGCACATCTGAAGTTCTCAACACGCAATTAACGATACGATACGGACTGATAGACAAACAACAAAACAAATCGATCCTATAGATAAGTTAGAATTTTGTTTTTTTTTTAATCAAGGCACGGAACCCTAAAAACAGTATAATTGTGAAAATCGAGGGGGGAGACAACTTTTTGTGACGGACAGATGGACAGACCGAAATTAAAAGATTTCCTTGTTTATCACTACGGGCCCCTAATAAATGGGTTGGGTAGTAGTGTAGTACTTACCTTTCCAATCTAAATCACTCACAGTATCTTGTCTCTGAAAAAATGAAGAAATTTTGGGCACTTTTTTTATAACCTCGTCCCTTTTCTGTTTAATTTTTCTTTTCTCAGCGCCACTGGGATAATCTCTTTTCCTTTCACTCATTTCTTTTACAAATCGCTACTAATACTGCTAAACCAGAAGAACAATATTGTTTGTACTGAATTACAATGTAATGCACATTTATATAAAGCGCGTAAATAAACAGTGCACTGCACTCCGTGGTTTAACATTCAATGCAAAGTACAACAACGTACACGTACATCGCGATATCGATGAAGGATTCCCGGGGATTCCCCGCTGAGTTGAAGATGAAGTAAGTAAAACGGGGAAGTCCCGCAGCCCGCCATAACGATGTAGTGTTGCCAACTTTTGAACGCACGCTTAAGGCGGGAAAAAAAGGAATTGCTTTATAGAATTTTGTCATTTGTAAAATAAAATAAATTAGAAAGTTTTTATTCTTTTTCCTTACACACTTTGGGGGCCCCCGTGGCCCGGGGGCCCCGTATAATTGATACGGCAAATACGGCGGTAGCTACGCCCCTGGTCACTCGTCAAAAGCGCGGGAAGAAGTCTATGTGTTGTTGTGTTCGCTTCGCTTGCCCGCCTCTTCGGTGAAATCCGAAATCGTCAATCTTCTTCTTAGTTCAGTTTATTGGCGCTGGTTCGTACTGAGGACTCCTATCCTATCTATTGTCACATTTCAAAAGATTTTTCTGACTACGTGCAAGTAAGTACATATCCCGAAAATCAATACTCCCAGTTGACTAATATTTATGTATAATTTATGATAAGAACCCAGTGGGAAATAGTAAAAGCATACATAATGGTAGATATTTTGGTTATCATATCACTAGTAAACAGGTAATCGCGTATCGTAACGTAGGTAATCGGCACTTGTTTTGCCTACCTCTTGAGTTAAGCGAATTTGTAGCCAGCTTTTACATACGTACACTACTATTGGCTTCTTGCGCCGTCAGGTAAAACTCTTTCGATCACATGTGAATATTAGAGGTTAAAGTATGAAATTGCCGATTTGCACTGAAAAATTAGAGTTCGGACTCGTGCTTCAGATTATAACTCGTTTTTTTCTAAGATGTAATAATATATTTATTTAATCAAAATATTTACCCTTATTATCTATAGGTACATTGCTACTATCTAATCGGAAGTATATTTATGCATTTGTGATAGAATTCTGGGGATCTATATTCGACAAACTGTGTGAAAGCATTTTGTGCAGTACAAGTACTCCTGGGAAGAAAATTTTTTACCACGTAGAAAATTTTTGTAGAAATACATTTTTCTTTTCAATTTTCAACAAAATAAATTATCACTTCAAGCGTTAACGCTTGAAGTGATAATTTATAGAGCATTGAATTTGTCTACGTAAATGATACCAACTGTTGTGTTTAATAAACATACTCGCTTGAGAGATGCCAAAACATTAAGTTAAGATATTACACTCCATGTCGCATGTTTTTATTCGTAACCCTACATACCCAAACACTCCAAATTTTTTACCAAAATTGGAAAATACACTGCATTAAACTCCTTCACTAGACCAAGAAAGGTATAAACATATTTGGATATTTCGGTTTATTGTATTGTCTATTATTAACAAATTGTGAATAGTATTTACGGAGGCATCTCTTGATCTATGTATCCTAATTCCCGGACCCACAACTCACCTCTTACAGTGATTGAGTTTGATTACGGATAATTCACATTCTTCTTCTTCCTAGCGTTATTCCATTTCCTTATCAATTATGATTGATGGGGTCTGCCACATAGGCCTAAGGATTTGACTTTTATTGATTTGAATATTGATTTTTACACAGAGTGACTCCCGTCATCCTCCATAACCCAGAGGAAAAACCAGACCTTTCTTAGGTTAGGTCACATTTCTTTTATTAATATAGTGTATCTAAATAACGGGTCTTCTAATAGAGACTTCCGAACTTTGACTGTTGAGTTGATAGCGGCCATATTGTTGAAGCTACATCTGTCAAATTGGCTGTCATTTATTTAGTCTCGAGACTTATTCCCGTGCTTTTGACGAGTGATACCAAAAATTGTTGGTGTGCTGTTGTAACGGTTTATCGTTACCAATTATCATAGCTGGATCTAAATTATCTAAAAATGCTGCAATTAAGTGCAATAGTAGTGGTTTTGAGGCACACCACGCAGTGTTGTACCATAGAATACTGCGGTACTGTGGCATGCCGCTAGATGTCGCTCCAAATGAAGACATTTTAATTTCAGAACTTTTAAAATTAGCAAAATACCTAAAAAATATACAATTTCAACATTCAGTTTTAAAATAATTATTTAAACAGATTTAAATCTCTTTTAAATCTTTCTTTAAATTTTAAATTAAAATTTTAATTTAAATCTTTCTTTCCTTGGGTAGACAGACATAGCCGAGGACAGTCCCATTGGTATCTTTGTGCCAACATATAGATACCAACACATTTTCTTAAAATACATCGGCTACGTATAGCCGAAACTATTGTCGCGAGTGCCATCTAGACGGTAGCGACGCCTGTGCAAAAAGTAACCCCATTATTTGGAATTGGGTATGCATTTTAATTCTGAGCCTACCCGCATAACTATTTCTTACAACTTTGTGCAATCAATTGGTTACTGTTTCCGTGTTGTACGAAAATTCTTTATAATTATTAACTAGCAAACTATTATAATGTATGTCGAGTACCTACATATTTTACCTACCTATTTGTAGTAAAAGAAAAATGTATTACGATAACGGACCAATCCCACCTTATAATTGCTTATAAGTATTTGTTTTGATATTTGACGTAATATTGTCCCTGCAAACATTTTGTTAAATAATCTTCTTTATTTTATCGCATAACAATCTCACAAAGCTCTTCAAGCGACAGCTAACCTTATATTAGCCCTTGATGTATTTTATGTTCTGTCTGTCTATCTATCCTTCTGCCTTTTTTTTTGCTCGATTGCCCGCCTCGATTGCTAGCTGGTCTCTTAGGCGCTTCTCTCACTCTCAGCGGCTAGCATCGAAGGCGGGAAGACAGTCGGGAGGCAAGACGGGGACAGCTACTGACCCTCTGGACGTGTGCGTTCTAGGGTTCCTCCGTACGGGTGGAAGACGCATGCTGAGCAGATCATTCCGCGCTCCACGGACGAGTGGCAGCTGCGACTCCGCCACACCGCACCTCGACAACTACGAACAACGGAGTGCCCTGGCGGTCTCTGAGAGAAGATAAGTTCTTGAGAGTAAACGTAGCGGAAACCGCGACCTTACCTATGTCCCCTAATGTCTGTACTTCTTTTTCATTAAACTCTTATCGGTATTTACATCGTCCTTTATTCTTCTCACGTAAATACCGACCCTCCTTACTCCAGGCACAGATTACTTAGGTAATAGTTACTTCGCTCCAGGGGCTCTAACCCCGGTGAAACTGTGAAACTAACTTCGCGTTTTTGGACTTGGGTAACATTGTGAGAAAACTCGCATGTCTAATATATTATATTACGAAACACAGATGACCTAAGAAAGTTCTGATTTTCTCTCTGAATTGTGGAGGTCTAACGACAGTCGCTCTATGTATAAACAGTATCTTGGTCAAATCTTTATGCTTAGGTAATAATACCAATCTTAATGGATTAGGAAACTAAATAAAGAAAGAAAAAGACATAATATAACAATATATAAGTAGGTATTCTAACTAGAAATCTCCCTAGATAAAATTTGACTTGTTTGTGTTAAAGAAAACTTAAACACTACCAAGAAAATATCCTTTTATTGTATCATGGCGACATATTATTATCATCACACATAAGACAGGCTAATATTGAGGGGGCATACCGTTGACAGCAATATTACATTTAGAGATTTGTCTACAGACGCCAATTTTCACTGACTTTGACTTCAGCGAAGTATGAAAGTCATACTAAATATAAATGATGTACGAACCTTAAATTAAATTACAAGTCGGGCTTACGCTAACAATTTTATTGTATTGAAGTTTTACTTTTACTGCATGTGTTATTTATAAATTCAATAGCCATATTTAAACCAGTTGAGAATGCGCAAGGTTTCATTGCCAGAGGAACACCTGACTCGTCAATTATATAACAATTCAAATTTTTTTTTTATATTGCCAGCCATTTTGACAATTTTCCTTAAGACATAGGAACGGTGTTCCTGAATATTCCTATTCTACTTTTTTATGCTGAATCCGAATCTGAATTGTCAAAATTCTAATATTCGAAAAGAAGCGACAGACAAACATATCGAATTCATATAGGAACGGTGTTCCTGAATATATGTATTTTTCATCTCTAGCATGAACTCTTGATGCGCGTGTTTCTCACACTTGATTAATTTGACTTAATTTATTTTTTCTTATACCATGTCGGGAGACATACAAGCATACATCCCACCTAATGTAAAGCGGTTATAGTAGCCTATGAACGCTCGCAACACAAAGTACCGCTCACGCGATGCCAGTTCTGCTGCTAATGTAACTACTCATTAGAAGCTTACTGATGACTTCACTCACTCACAGGAACACAACAACCCTCCAGGAAGTTGTTATTTGGCTGCGATATTCTGTGACGTGGAGGTACTTCACGAGATGGGCTTCTTTGGTGCGCTCTACATCTCTTAAACGGTACTGCCGTTTTTAGGTTCATACGGAACATATATACGTAACCCCTTTTTTATATATACGAAGAAGAAAGAAATTACAAAAGTTGTCTTATAAATTCCTAGAGACATTTTATTATTTATGTAATGAAGATTAAAAATAGTTGGGGAAAGTTAGTCGTTATTACAAAACGCATGTTAGAAGACTTTGCTGTAATTTCAACAAAGTTTGAAGCTGCGTCTCCGGAATTAAAGCTAGGAGAGTAAGTGCTACACTGTTATTTAGTGATGACGCATAAAAAAAAATTGTTTATACTACGTCAGGAGGCATACAAGCATACGGCCCACCTGATGTAAAGCGGGTACCGTAGCCTATTAACGCCTGTGATATATTAGATATCACTCGCGCGATGCCTCTGCTGCTTACACAGCAACTCCTTGGGAGCTTACTGGTGACCTCACTCACCCGCAGGAACACAACAACTCTATAGGGAGTTGTTTAAAGTAAAGGTTGTTTAGGTCCAGCAATAAAAATTAATTTGAAAATTTATGGTATTTGCGAATACAACTAAAATATATACTCCTCATTTATGTAATCTATTAAAAACTGTGATTGTTGTTTATTTCAAAGCATTTTTGTTTTTATTTCTATCAGACGCACTTCTCGGATTTGTTGGGAACGTGGACCTATGTTTTATGATTTCGAGTCAAGTCATCATATTTCTAGTATGTTTCAGAATAAATGATGGTATATATTATAGTTCTATTTTCATTTCCTTTTTCTACAAGAATATAAGTATTTGTACGTTTGTCCGAAATTTAATAAGTGTTCCACTTTTCCTGTGTAGAGTTTTTCCTTTTTAGGGTTCCGTAGTAAACAAGGAACCGTTATAGTTTCGCTATGTATTGCATTGTATATCTGTTTCCTATGATGTCGCTCCGTCCGTCAGACTGTATGTGCCTGTGATGAATAATATAATTAGTTGATACATATCTGATGAACCCATATCTGATTGAGCAGTCAGAACCCATTATATACGTTTTCTCATACATTTCGCGGTCGTATACGACCACCCGGGTTTCGAAGGGTTAATAAACATGAAAAGTGAGCGAACGGTATGATTTGCCTAGACCTAGATCGACGTGGGCTGTTGCACGTAACAGTACGGCTACGCTTCCTCTAACTTGTTAGAGGAAAAGTAGCTTTGCTCCTGCTTTAAATTTTCTAATATTTTCAAAACTCGACAAAAGACTATTTATTATTACAGGAAAATAGACCGGGGTTTCTATTAATTATACGAACCAAGGAATATACAGAGAGTCTCTCACTTGATTGGTATTGATAATCTCAAACACGCACTACTTACTACATCCACCTACCACACACACACATGCATACATATAAACCCTCGCTTCATTATAGTGTGCATGTTATAATAAAATTATATCGATATATATTGTCCCATTTTAAATTCACTCGTTTGTAATCTTATTGACATTTATATGGCGGCAACTTTAGCACAAGTTAATTACTGGCATATATTCATATTATGTGTAATTAGAAGTCGATAAATTTACGATATTTTTTAATAGATTTGGCGTGAAGTTATGGATATTTTTAGTTTAATGTTATTGATATTTTTAGTAGTAGCTTGTCGTCTATTGATAGGTTTTTGTAAACAAGCATACGGCCTGCCTGATGGCAAACACTCACGGTAGCATATGCAACACCAAGAGTGTCGCTCATGAGTTGCCGGCCCTCTAAAACCTCTTCACGTAACACTTATCTATTTCTTTACATGACAGCTTAGCTTTTAACAAGAAAAACTGCAAAAAAGCGTGTTCATTAGCACTAATTTTAAACTGATACGATCAAATATTAATAAAATGCACTACCTTCCAATCTCGATACAACCACTCTTATTTCTTCGATTTCGATTTGCTAAAAGGTTTTATAATTTACCATAATGGAAAGGTTGTGTTTGTTTAAAGAATGGTAAATGGTCTGAATCAATCCCGTTAAGTGCTTTTCAACAGAGCTTTATTGCCTGTATAGTGTGTTGAGTGGATGAGCTTAGGTACCTAGATACTACATATCTAAGAGAATTATGATTAATAGGAACTTAAGATGGGGCTCATAGGCCTATTGACATGACAGTAATATAACATATTTGTCTGTTGGAAGTATGCCTGCTGTATATATACATCAAGTACAAATTTTTAAGGACCAATAAATGTAAACCACAATAAAAACATATTCCTAATATAGACTTGAGTGAAGTTAATTTTACTACACAAAATTTATAAAATGGTTGTTGTGAACTTTCTAATGAAAAAACAGGTGAGAATGCGCAAGCTTGCATTGCCAGAGGAACACCTGGCTCGTCAATTATATAACAATTCAAATTTTTTTGATTGACCATGTTCCAGAGATAGGAACGGTGTTCCGGAACATTCCTATTCTACTTTTTTATGCTGAATCCGAATCTGAAGTCAATATTCGAAAGAAGCGATAGACAAACGCACAGACAAACATATAGAATTCATATAGGAACGGTATTCCTGATAATCATAATCGAATTACAATTGATGAAGGTATCGCATAACATACATCAAAAAAGTACAGGTCGAATTGAATACCTCCTCCTCTATATATTTTAATGTCAGGTAAAAATATGCCGCTATAGTTAAGCGTGTGAAAGCTGGAAAGTCGATCTTTATGATCAAGTCTTTCGATCTTTATGATCAAGTCTGTCGATCTCTAGCTGGCATCCAAACGCTGTCCAACAAAGGAGATGATAATACTCGTACTCCAAGTAAAGTACGGGTCGAATTGAGTACCTCCTCTTTATATTTTTTGTCGGCTGAAAATATGCAGCTATTACTAAACGTGTGATAGGCTGAAAAAATAACCTGAGCAGTGTGTCGCTCTTCAGCCGGTATCCAGATGCTCTCGTCCAAAGGAGATAATAATAATCTCATATAGAGCTAATTTTCATGTTTGGATGTAGAGAGCAATTTCTGGAACTACTAATATGGTTCAAAAAATCTTCTACTTATACTACATTATCGCTGATACAGGCTATTTGGTAATGGATAAAAAAAGAAGATGATTGTATATCGTAGTTGGCCATTTTAATCTGAAAATAAAAACCCAGCTTTATGGATGGGCGTTTACAGAATTTTAAATTATTTACTGATTCTATTCATTTAACATGCCACTCAGAAAAGATTGCGAATAAAAGTTTTTATGTATGAAAGACTGGCCAGTTATAATCTATTTTGAAAATATGATTATTTATAAGTAAAAATAGGTACGTTCTAATTTCAAAATTTCTCTCCATATTTTGTGCGAGCAAATTTAAATTATCAAAAAATTAAATAACTGAAAATTGGATCTGCGCCGGGAACATTTTCGCGGTATGTTCAATGTATGAGTCAATACGGTATTTTTGTCGACAACTTATCTCCACCCCCATAAATAAATATTGAGAAAATAATTGAATAATACTGCCTTGCACAGGATCACCTGCTGGGCTAACCAGAAAATTCACTGAAAATTTCATCAAAATCTGCCCAGCTGTTTTTGAGTTTATAGAGGACATACAGACAAACATTCATTTTTATATATATAGATTGACTGCACTACATGCATGAAGGCCCTTCTAAGACAACCGTGTATCGTTAGTATAACGAATTTATGCGCGGTCGACTATCTTTGGGAGATGAAGAAAGAAGTGGTCGCCCCTTTGACGGCTGTTATTAAAAATTTAATACAAGACAATAGGCGAGTTACGTATCAGGAGATTCAGCACATACCTACTGCAGATTGGATCGGGGGGCCTTCACGAGATTCTACACTTGCATCTTCGCGTGAGGAGGATAGTTTCACGCTGGGTGTCGCACAACCTCATCGTTGCTCGGAAGCAGGTGGAATGGTACCGTGATATGATAAACAAATTTGAAGCAGGCTTGTCTCGGCGTGTTTACAGGTGATGAGTCCTGGATTTATCAATACGATCCAAAAACGAAGCGCCAGTCGACGGTTTGGGTGTTTCAAAACGAATCAACGCCTACTAAAGTGAAGCGATCTAGAAACGGGGGGAACTTTACGGAACCAAAGAAGCATCAACGCCGAATGGTATACCTACTACTAAATGCTTGACAGAAGTTTTCTCTGTTGTTAGCAACAAGCGACCAAACACAGGGCCCCGCGGGCTAGTGCTCCACCACGACAACGCGCCCGCGCACACCGCGCTCAAAACGAGGGACTTCCTGAACAGCACGCCGCTCAAACTCCTGGGGCACTCTCCTTACAGACCTGACCTAGCACCGTATAACTTCTTTTTATTCCCGAAAATAAAAAAATCAGCTCAAGGGGATGAAATTGTCATCGCCAGAAGATGCGCTGTCAGCGTTCGGGCAGGCTGTAAATGAGGTGTCTGCGGTGGACTGGAAAATGTGTTTCGAAAACTAGTTCAGACGCATGAAACTTTATATAGAGGCTGGTGGAGAGTACTTTGAAAAGATTTAATAAAATGTATTTACGTATAGAACACTTTTTTTATTTTCGTAAAACTTTCTGAGTGTTCCGCGTATAATAAATACCTTCCTTGTTTCCTTCAGTGATATTTTTTTTTATACCACCAAGGTGGCAAATAAGCATACCGCTTATTAAAGCTTGTATGGATGTGACGCTTACCTAATCAAAGAGACCTTAGAAAGCTTGCAGAGGCTTTTTAAATGTGGACATATGGATTAACTACAACATATTATTTAACAGTATAGCGTATGCTTGTAATTTAATTCGATTATTAGTCCTGGTTACATTGAACAAACAGATTTACTTATTTTTATGTATGCATGTATAACTTCGCGCGAAATCCCTTGCGGGGTAGGCAGAGTGAGCCGAGCTCCACCTGACTCGATCCTTACATACTCGTATATCTCACTCGCTTCTTTAACATTCATTTTTCTTCTCATGCACCCGCGATGGTTTCTAAGGCTTCTGATATCATCTTCTGATAGAACACGATCAATTTGATCACGGTATGAAGATCTTGGCTTGGACTTCCTCGGCTCCTACATCCTTCCACTTTTAAGTTTAATATCTGTTTTAATGGTCTTAGGAAGTTGATTGAAAGTTTTTTATGAAATCATGAAAAATTCGGAGATATATTCTTCCCAAGGTGTCGGCCTGGCCTGCCCCAAGGCTCACTTATTTGTATTTAAGGTTTCTGCATAATATCTGAAAATCCTTACGGTCACTGGAATTTCAGTAAGCCTTCTGACACTTCAGGTTCACTACAATTTTTTTTTATACTACGTCGAGGCATACCTACTAGCATACGGCCCATTAACGCTTGCGATATATTAAGTATCACTCGCGCGATGCCTCCTCTGCTGCTTACACAGCAACTCCTTGGGAGCTTACTGGTGACCTCACTCACACGCAGGAACACAACAACCCTCTAGGGAACTGTTATTTGGCTGCGGTTTTCTGTGAGGTGGAGGTACTTCCCCAGCCGTGCTGCTTTGATGCGCCCTACCTCTCTTAAAAAACTACATAACTTTGTATACCCATACTAGACTTCAAACGAGAGTCATATCGCTGCTGAAGATTCCCTAGGACAAATTTAAAAGATATTCTTAAGAGACCTACGCCTCGTCGGTAGTTTCTTTATAGGAGATTTTAACTAATTCTCCTATTTATCTCCAAGGTGACCCCACAACTCTCTTTAAATTTAGCACGTAGTAGTCATCCTCCTCCATCCATACTACATTACAAATTGAAGATAATGTCCTGGCTAACATCGAGAGATCTGTGGTCGGCATTGGTACCAGCAAATCGTCGCCAAAAAAAGAATTTAATAAAAAACAAATCCCGACTACTTTTGTTTTCATTATCAACGTCTTTTTCTTCAACGTCTTCTCATATTAACGTATATGAGAAGTCGATATATTATAGCATTATTATTATTAAAAATAAAATATACAATGTACTTTAAATTACATTCTTCTTATTTTGAATACTATCATGTTATTATTAAAATCGGTTGACACATTTCTTGTGCGCAACATACAACAACATTGCGTCGCCATTGCCCACTACAAATCCCTAAGTTGTCAACTTTGTTGTTGTTGTTAGTTGTAACTTATCGCAAATAATGTGCCTGGTGTTGCACGCATTTTATAGGCTATGGTGACTGCTTACAAATTAACAAGGCTTTTCTGGATTCGAATAAAAGGAAAACAATGTTCGCAAGGTAGATCGAGGAAACTTTAAACAAGTAGGTACTGACTGACATGCCATACAAACACTTATTTATTCAAGTAAGATGCGGGAAATGGCCGTTTCCATTTCCTTCCATTGATTCTATTTGATGAGGGTGGTCGAGTGGTGATCAATATTTATTTGAGCACCAAGAATTGAAGGTGCGATTGCCACACAATAAAAGCATTTGTATGCATGAAAATGTCCGTTTGTATTGATTTGAGTGTTATTAAGAGAGGTAGATCATATCAAAGCAGCCCAACTGGGGAAGTACCTGTTACCAAGAAGTGTTGCTAATAAGGTCCTGAGGAGTTGCTGTGTTAAGGGTAGCAACGCGCGTCCGATATTTCCCCTATTGCATGTGTTCATAGTCTACTTAACCACTTTGGTAAGTTTATTATCAGGTGGGCTATATTCTTCTGACGTTGTATATAAAAAAAGTGGGAACGGACTCCATGATGAGCACGGGGTCGTTAAAATTGAACAGTTTAGACCACGTCAGGTTTAACACTTCGGCCTTTATAGAGGGGACCAGGTATAAAAGTAGCACGGGGTCAAATATAACTAATACGCTTTAAATGTTCAATGGAATAAAACACGCGCAACTGAAGTTCAGCTGGCAACGCCATTTGCGTTTACGATAGGGTAGTACACTGTACACATTAGTTTATGTTAGAGGAGGTAAACGCTACGTGATTTTACGCATCATAAGTAAGTTTTTCATGTTATTCATTCTGTATTTACGTATTGTGTATCATCACAATACGTAAATGCGGCTCAAAAGTAACATGTTACTTTTGTAGCTACATATAGTACATTTTACACAACTATTTAATTCAGCCCCAAGATTTACTTTGGGTTGACTTGACCCAGATGCGAAAATTGGTATACTAATTAAATATGAAAAAAAGTGTAACAAAACCAAGATAATGGTATTTGAAAGAGAGGAAACCAGAACGAATATGAGGATTATGGGTAATGATGTAGTGTTGGTCAAGATAATGATATTTTATGTCTTAGAACTACTTAGAAGCACTTTTAGTAGGGGATGGAAGGTACACCGATGATGTGGAAAGACGAGTGAGTGCTGGGAATAGTGTGGATGGAGCGTTAGGAAACGTTCTTGGCAGTAAAGGCTTGCCCCGAGGGCACAGCTCGCTATACACAATGCGGTGAAAATGAGAGCTCATTATGGCAGAAAGAGTATGAATGTAGAATGTGTGCGGTTGAGTGCGAGTTTTCCTAACATTGTTGCGTAATTCTTGTTGACCGTGTTCGCAACGATAATGTAAGGAGAGTTGGCCTCAAGGAGAGTTTTGGTGTTAAGATAAGAAAAATTCAGACATGTAGAAACAATGGAAAACAATAATACCTGCTATTGCTCGACAATCATGAATCACATCAATTCATGTACTCAATTTTTGCAAGAGAGATGGAATTATGTTGCTATCATTACCTCGCCACTGCCACTGCACACACAAACATCAACCTCTGGATAGAGCAGTTGTTGACCATTCAAGCAAATGATAAACTCTGTTACAGATAACTACATGCGAAATGATTTCAGTTAAACAATCACTATATATATATAGATACATTGGTATCTAGAATTGTCAGAAAAGTATTTTTACTTGCCGTTATGAACCCAAATGCTATTGCTGGTTTTATATGCACTCGTATATGTTCATTTAATAGAAATGTCTTATCCGCAGTTAACTTGCATCTTCTTCTATAACGAATCGCCCGTTGCAAAATAATAATGAAATGTTAGTATTTCATCCTATCTTTTTTTAGAATGAAGGCGAAGTAACTGATTTAATGATCATTAGGTTCTTACAATCCCGAATCATTTAATTGATATAAGACCTCTATCACCACCCCATCCAGTATCTGAAACAAAAAAGTTTGTAGAAAATGCAAAACTGCGATACTCTTAGATTCGCAGGAAAATGATGTTCTAGAAGAATATAACTAAATAAATATAGTCAAGAAACTCTAAATTTCCTTCTCCATCTGTGTCAGGTTGAAATATTAACCTGCCACAAGAAAAGGTGGGAGATAATTACAGGAAAGAAAAGGAGAACCAGTCAGATTAAACAGTGATAGGTCTAATGAAGAAGATTACTTTTGTCTTGTTTATTTAGAGCTGTTTAGTGTTCGTTTTTGAAATAAAAAGCGCGTACAAGGTGTCGATTGGAAAAAAACGTGCACCAGAGATGTATTACGTAGAAGCATTCGTCTCTTTCCCAAAGTTGATATCATTTCGGTAATTAAACAACTAAGAATTTCACTTAAGTGGTCACATTTATTAGTTTGCTATTAGTACGAACAAATATTTTAAGTGTCCTTCCCCTTTTGTTTTTTATTACTTTATTAAATAATAATGTTTTTAAAAATAGGGTTCCTTTTTCACTGAATACATAATATTGCAAGACGTTAAAACAGTTTTTGTTTCAACCCATATCGTTCTATTTCGTCCTGCGACGAAAGTAATGATCGTCATTTTTTTGTAGCTATATAATTATTAGAGACACAGATAAATACATAGAAAATACATTTGTGGCGCATAAACGAAAATTTCATAAGGTACAATTTATTTCCGATAGAACATAATCTAGAGGGGAGGCTTATGTTCAGCAGTGGGCGAATACGGGCTGAGATGATGACGATTGATGAGAACATAATGAATAGAGATCGAAGCAAACGTACGAAGTGTTATTTTCGACCCCGTCTCCCTTACACATGCTGTAATTAAAAATATTAAAATTGTACTACAAGTGTTAGCGTGTGCTCTCAGCTGTACGTAAATATTAAAAATAAATATTGAGTATATAGACACATATCCTCTTAAACAGGTTATTGTTTAACACTGCAGGCAAAGTAGGCGCAATAAAAAATGTAATTTGAAATGGAATACCGTGTTCGAGTGAGCGCTAAGTGCAAACTCGCGTGATTGGCACTTTTATTTTACAAAATAACTCGCCCGTCCGGTGCGATAATGGAGCGGCCAACTAATTAATGCATTACCAAAAACGTTACCTGCCTTACTTTTAATACGTAACAATTTTAGAACGCGAAACCACTACCCTGTATAGATTGGGCTGGTAAAAATGTGTTTTAAAATATCCTACTGCTAATCAAGTTATTTTTAAATTTATACTGTTACTACGTCACACCAATACCTTGCGGGGTAGGTAGAGAGAATCGAGCGCCACGTGACTCGATCCTTACACACCTCACTTGCCGGCGAGTGTTGAAGAAGCTTCAACACTCGCCGGTTTCTAAGGCTCCTGACATCACCTGATAAAACACGATCAATTTGGTCATGGTAGGTATGTCATGTCATAGGTCATAGTCTTGGCCTTCCTCGGCTCCCACATCTTTCTACGACACAAATCTTGCGCAACGCTCGTACCTATTTCGACCGCGTTTATCCTACTTTCATACCCAAAGAAGAAAGAAGTTTTTAACATAATAAACCTGTTCCAAATTCAATATAATTAAAGAGTTAAAAAGAAAAGTTTCTATGCAACAGTATTTATGCCCATTATTCATCAGCAACGGTAATGCTTAAATTGGTTCTGGTTTCTTTTCTTTCAAATACTATTATCTTTGTTTATTTCGCATACATACATACATATCTTCACGCCAAGTCCCTTGCGGGGTAGGCAGAGAGAATTTATAGTTTATTTCGCATTCAATAGTAAGCCTATACAACCGTTTTTCTTTACTGTGACCAGTGTTTGCAGTTTAGATGGTGTTTCTGCTAATATCACGGCATCGTGTGCATACAGCAGACAGTTCACCACTAGGCCACCCATGCGCAATCCTACTTTCGTTGACACTTGAGTCTAACAAAAATTTACACTTTTAATTTAAATATTCCGCAAACGGATCACTATATCGAAAAATTATCTTTCTCGCCCCCAATGTTTTTAAAAAACCTATCTAACGACCCAAACCATGGGGTCGGTGCGAATAAAAAAAAATATCCCCACTTTACTACTAGTAAAACGTGAACAATTTGTCATGGTAAGTGAGTCTTGGACTTCCTCGGCTCCTACATCCTTTCGCGTATATTTGTTTCGTGATCCTTTCCTCCTGCATTCTTTCTACATAGCCGGACGTCACACTGATGGCTCCATAGCTGACGCAGGACATGTATGGGCTCTTGCCTTTATTCAAAGGCATGATGGCTGTGTCTTTTACATTTTTTTAATTTCTTCATTCATTTGTTGCAAATCATTTGTTTCCATTCACATGAGAAATGAATATTGCGATATTGGAATACTTACCTAAAAAATCTGACGAGCCTGAGAAATCCAATGCTAACACATGGAAACGACAAGCGGGTATGGTCAGTGATGGTCATAATAATTATTGTACTAATAGTGTTGGGACTTTTTCGCGCGACGGTTAATGCTGATAACCCGACAATAAGCTACTAGATACTAAAAATACTTCAGGGTTTGACCGAAAAAGACGCAAATCTTCGGGAGACGCTTTGCCCCGCACGGCAACTCACAGTTGCCCTGTCTAGACAGCTGAGCTGCCCCACCATTAGTAATTATAACACTATTGTATGGTAGATAAAGCATGAAAGTAGTGTAAATGCGGTTGAGATGTTGTTGATGCTTGTAGACCGCGTTCGCAATGAATGAATAAGAGGAGAATGTCGAAAGAATGGCGAAACTGATATTAGGGGTTGAAGTATGAAATTGCCGATATGCACTGAAAAATTAAAACTCGTTTTTTTCTAAGACGTAACATATTTATTTAATCAAAATATTTACCCTCATTATCTATATATTGCTGCCATCTAATCTGAAGTTTATTTATGCTTTTGCGATAGAACTCTAGATTCGACAAACTGTGTGAAAGCAATATTATAAAATTTTTTATTACAATTTACACTGATATATTCGGCACAATATATATGTTCTTTACTGTTTTATACATATATGAACATCTTATCTGTACCCTTGTTCAGTAAATAATGATTTTTACCACGTAGAAAATTGTCCAAATCACGAAAAAACTGATAGTCAGCTGGAGCAAGGTCTGGCAAGTACGGAGGATGACGTATAGTTTCTAACTGCAGCTCATGTAGAGTTACAACGGTTTCTCGTGCAGTGTGAGGTCTTGCGTTATCATGGAGCAATAATGGAGAAGATCGATTCACGAGTTTCACTGTCAGTTTCGCCATCAATGTTCGAAGTTCGGCACGGTAAACATTTCCTGTTATTCCTTGACCACCCCTGAGAAAGCTACCTTTTTATTGGTAAACTTTGCTTTAGAGCACTGATGCGGCGTTTGATCTGGAGTCAGCCATTGTATTTTTTGCTTACGGTTATCGTAAAGAATCCACTTTTCGTCACATGTCACAATTCGATCCAATATTCCTCCATTTCTGTACCGATTTAACAAGGCAACACAAGTTTCAACACGCGTTTCTTTCTGCAGATCAGTCTAATCATGAAAAATGGGCGCCATTTTTCATATTTTTTTATCATATTGATTTGATGCAAATGAATCAATATTGAAGGTAAGGTAACGTTAAAAACCATGCCGCTAATTCCTGGGTAGTTTGACTCGGATCGGCTTCCACTATTTCCTTTCAGTGTTAATCACCTGTGTGCGGTCTTCCACATGGTTCGATCTTGAAGTCGAAGTTTCCATTACGAAAGCGTTTAAACCAAAAACGCGCGGTGCGTGCAATAGCAGTCTCCTCTCCAAACGCAGCATTGATATTGCTAGCCGTTTCTGCCGCGGTAGTTCCGCGTCGGTACTCGTATTCAAGAATTACTCGGATATTCAAAGCATCCATCTTTCCCGTCTAAGCTGAATAAAAAAACTATTGAAATTCTAAAATCAAATGTTGCACATGTTTCATAAGAAAACCCCCATAGGTATCATGTGAAAAAAGTTTCACTCACAAAATTTCACAACATGAAGTTTTATTGAAAATTAAAAGTATCTATTACTATAAAATGGCAATTTCATACTTTAACCCCTATTATATAACACAAAAATGGAATGATGGAGGAGAAGAGAAAGTCCACGGCTCGCCTTACACAACCTTATTTGTATTCGAACCTAAGTTCAATTAGGACAACCCTCTTCACAATCTGGTTAAATACTATTTTTATAAATATTGAATATTGCTGTGAAAAGATTGCTGTGTCAATAGCAGAGGTGGCCTCTGCTGCTAACATAGCAACTCCTTAGGAGCTCCTCCTCTCTCCTGTGCTTCCATTACATTCACATTGATTAAGAATAAGCTAGCATTAATTCAGCGAAGGAGGTATTAAAGATAGCAAGGCAATAGCGAATAGACATTTCTTTCTGAATTCGGAGCAGCCCAACTTGATAACTATCTTCACCTTATAGAAAATTGCAGATAAAGAAAAAAACCTGTGACTTGTTAAACTTGCATAAATCCAAAGAAATGGCACTTGTTATTGGGGGTGCGAAAGCGAACATGAGGGTCCATCATGCAATTGCATTCAGGCAGGCCCTATGTTGAGTAGCTTTAAAAATGTCGTGTAGTTAAAGAAACATAATTAGCCGAAAGTGAGACAATGAGTGGTATATTTCGCTTAGTTCTCGAGTAAATCGCATTTCCAAGCAGGCAGTGTTCGCCATAAAGCATAAACTAGCATAAATAACTTCAATTGTTTGCTGCCTTATTGTTAACTTTAATTACATTTTGAATTAATTTTGTAATTAAAACGGAAGCTAGAGCGCGCCGCGTGAAGTTTAAGTGGCTGGAAACGGATCGACCCCGCGCCCCGCCGCCGTCGCCCCGGTGGGTGCGCGGGGGCACCGGGGGCTTTTAGATGCAATCTCTGAGTGGATTAATTAATTCTGAGGTGCCGGTTATCTCCTGTTATCATTTAATAAACTTATGTAAGGATATAGAAATTTGCTTTACGACGGACGATGATTAACCAGATATCCCATTTGTTTAATCTATTGATTCGCGGTCGTTATGATATATTTCAAAACACTCTTTATTTTTTATTTTCGGACAAATCACACAGCGTCTTCTATACTCAAACTAAGTAGGTATTAAATATGATAGAACTTATTGTAAATTCTTAATTAGGTGTGATATATACCCATAAAACAACTAGACAAGACAAACATGCTCATGTAAACAAATGTTTGCCATGTGCGGGAATCGAACCCGCTACCCTTGTTGTTAAATGTGTATTATGCATACGTTACCTGCTGAATCTATTATCGCATTGATATGTTGTTAAATGTTTCATGAGGTGCCTGGGCATCACCTGGTGTGACGAAAATAACGAATTCAGAACGCTTTTCAAAACAACACTCAGCCTGCACTACATTATGCATGAAGCACTCCATTTGCTGATCCGCTCAGGAGTCCCGCTCGCGGCTCGTTAAGCACTTACATTAGCTACAAACACTTATTGATTTTTAAACATTGACGTAATTTGTAAGAAACGAATGCTGCCAGCTAAAAGCAAACCAATGTATGCAAAATCATAGAATACTTACTATGAAAATTAATAGTAATTTATAATACTGCCACATAACAAATAATAAATAAAATATAATAATAAATATTGTCGGACAAATTACACAGCGCCATCTAGCCCAAAGTAAGCGAAGCTTGTGTTATGGGTACTAGACAACTGATAAACATACGTAAATACACTTTTTTTTTGTAAATACATACTTATTATACATAGAAAATACCCAGACCAAGACAAACAGACATGTTCATGCACACAAATGTTTGCCTTGTGTGGGAATCGAACTCACGAGCGTTGGTGTCAAAGTCGCGTCATTCACGACTGAGCCACCGAGCTCGTCGAAATAATAACAGGAGGGTTTATAGTCACTAGTATGCGCTTGAAAAACGTGGCGACAGTCAAGGTACTTAATATGTCACACAATAAGACCTGGTTCCCATGTGTAGTTTCATACAATATTTTATCAACACTAAGTAATACATACGTTCCACAAGTAATGATTTCACTGTACATTGCCGTCTTGAAGCTTTGAAAATATCTAGAACTAGCTGCACACCGAGACTTCGTCAGTGCGTATGCCAGCATCCCGTGGGAACCGCTTTTTCTTATTTTCTTGCTTGGCTACTAAGTGTCGTATTGTAATGTTGTTGTTAATAGCCTATAACTATCCTCAAAAAATGGGCTATAAAATGCTAAAATATTTATTTAAGAGTAACGGCTGAACCGATTTTGATAAAACATATCTAAGAACCACCGCTAGAAAACCTGCTTTAAAAAAGAACAGCATCCAAATCAGTTCACCCATTTAAGAGCTACGGTGTCACACATATAGCGGTCAAACTTATAATTGATACCCCTCTTATTTGCGTCGGGTATTAATGAGGAACAAGATACTGGAACATGTTCGTTCTTTAATGATTATTAAATTACAAATTTGATAAAACGCTGTAACTAAACTATTCCTTAAAACTTTTTTAAATTACGGATATTATTAATGCGAGCAATCTATTTATCTATATCTTCACGCCAGACCCTTTGAAGTGTACGCAGAGTGAATATGACTTAAGTATTATTGAATTCATAATTTCGAATCATACGATATATTATTATTATTATGTGTCCTTCTTATCTTACTACCTTATTCCATCTAGAGGAGCGTTTAATTTAATCAAAATACTCTCAAGATTTCATT
Organism: Pyralis farinalis; assembly: GCA_947507595.1. Taxonomy (NCBI): domain Eukaryota; kingdom Metazoa; phylum Arthropoda; class Insecta; order Lepidoptera; family Pyralidae; genus Pyralis; species Pyralis farinalis. The sequence continues at coordinate 21,175,536 of OX382264.1, read as the reverse complement.
ATATTGTTCTCATAGAGCTATGCAGGTAACATAAATAAGGGATTGATGAAACTCGAGTAAATCATACGAGCATCAGCCGCTGCCCTCGCAAAATTGGCCATTAGCTTTGTGTTTCTCAACTAGCCGAAGCAGTGTCCAGAGGGTGGTCAGAATCGCTCGCCCCCGAGAAAGCAGGGAGTTAGAAATGCAATATTAATGCAGTGCCGAGCAGTGGCTCGAGTGCATTTACTTAATGGATCGTAGGCAAAATGTTTACACTGTCGTCGAACACGAAAAAATAACCAGTCTGAAGTCGGATAGAGAGGAGCTCTTTGGCAGGATTATTGCGAGCGACTGGGGACGTGCCGACTCACACAAATAAAAAAGTTACTTCATCTGCTCGGATAAAAAAACTTATACAACACCTCTACTACAGTAGGAAAGTGTGGGATACATTACCGGAGTGGAAAAGTTAAAAAGCTTAAATGTATCTCCGGCGCGGCTAAAAGTGTCTGACAAAAGTTCGACTTCCATTTTAAAAAGCTCCATTACAAAACATCGAGATTCGCTTCCGCCACGCCGCCGCGGGCGCGAACTGACGGTGGCTTCAGGAGACGGAATTAAACTCGAAACTTTTCAATTTACTTATATGAAATCGAGCATGGTCGCGTAATGTGATGTTAGGTAAAACGGATGAAGCGCGTCTTAACTTTGACAGTGTTATGTTAGTTGTGTGACACGGACCAGCAGTGTCTGTGAGGATGATACCAAATCATGAAAGACGTAGTTTTTGTAGTAGTGGACGTCTGGTGCCAAAGTCAGTACGAGCACACAAGTCGTGCTATCCGCCTATCCGAGGTCAACGGAAAGCTTTCACTTCTTCTTCACCCTGTGCGACACTAAACTTGAATTCGTTATATACTACGCTCAAATATGCTTGATAGTATCGGTATTTTTTAACAAATACACATTATTATATAATCGCGTTTCACACAATATACCGTTATATATAATATATAATATACCGCTTTGGTTTGATAATTACTATTTCTTTGCCATAATTAAGTTGATTTGAAAAACGTCAAAACAGACTTCAACAAAATCATAATTTTACCAAATATATATGTAATGTTATATACAAATGCTCAATATCAATAAAAATAATTTACACGAAAAGTAAGTTTACATCAATGTGAACCCTAATGGGCTATGTAATAGAACAGAGGAACAAACTAATTTAAATTTTTAAATTTCAACTAAGTACCTAGTAATCAAAAAAATTATAAAAAATAAAAAGTATATGTGTGTCAGCTCCGACGCATGACTGGAGTTTACGCCTTAAGGGTTGGTAGGTCGGACGACAGTCGCTACCGTGAAAGACACCAAAGTCAAATCATATGGAAAGTAAGAAATGAATAAGTTCCACGAAAAAGGCGCCGTCGCAAAACGGCACACAGGAGCCTCGCCCGACCCCGTATTAAGTGGACTGACTAACTCGGTACAGTGCTTTGTGATATCCCATTGGCACAGGGGATCATTTTAAGTGGTAATCTTAACGGTTACGTGAGTGAGGAGTGGGAGGAGTTCGGGTATGTTCATGGCGGGCTTAGATAGGGTAGTCGTAACGTGGAGGGAGATGATATTCTCCGGACGTGTGCGGCTGCAGGTCTGGCCATCGTGAACACGTACTTCCGAAAGAAGCCCGAACACTTAATCACCTACAGGAGTGGAAGGCACGCTTCCCAAATCGATTTTATACTCACTAGGAGACATCATATCTGTATAGTAGTCAACTGCAAGGTCATACTTGGCGAGAGTCTCACTGCACAACATCGAGTCCTTGTCGTGGACATTTGTGTGGAGTCCAAGGAGAGGCGCTCTGAGCGCTGCAGGCGTCAAATCTGATGGTGGCTGCTTGATGAAACCAATAAACACCTGGGGTGTTTGTTTCAGTTTGGCGAACCAGTCCAGTACCACTGGGATGAGATTCAGGCGGCCATCGTGGAAGCGGCGGAGACAGTGCTGGGCACAACCAAGGGTGGGCGCAAGTGTAACAAAGTGACTTGGTGGTGGAACGACACAGGTTGGGGTGAGGAAAACCTTCTTTAAAAAATGGCAAGTGTTCAGTTATTCTGAAGACCACGATCCGTACAGGGCCGCGCTAAGAGAGTTATAGCCCGAGCTAGACGAGACAATTTGCAACCCATATATGCTAAGTTGGAATCATCTGAGGGCAGAAGCTTATCTATATGTTAGCACGTTCCAGAGTTAAAACGGCACAGGACATATCCAAGTGCCGCTGTGTAAGAAACCTCCGCGGTAACCGACGTCGACGGTATGCGACGATCTCGCGGTGAAGGAGAGATGACGCTCGTATTTCCACCAGCTGCTGAACAAGCAGTATAAAGAGGTGCAGCCACTGACTATCCCTCCTAATCAGTGACTAGCGCCACCTATAACGCCTGAACAAGTCCAATGGCCTCTTTGTTGCAAGAAGAATCGGAAGGCAGTCGGAACTGACGAAGTCCCCATAGATGCTTGGAAAGCGATGGGGCCACGTGGTGCGAGTATCCTAACCGACCTATGTAACCACATACTCCTCACCGGAAAAATCTCGGACCTATGGAGATTGAGTGTTATCATTCTAGTTTTCAAAGGAAAGGGATTAGTGCAGGAGTGTGGTAGTTATCGCTGTATAAAGGTCTTGATTCACACCATGAAGCTCTTCGAGCGGATAATTGACTCCTGGATCTGGCAAAAGTGCACTGTCTCGGAATGTCAGTATGGCTTTGAACCTGGTCATGGGACCATGGACCCTGTTTCTACCTTAAGGGTTATCATGGAGAAATACAGGACGTAGAACACGTCTCCCCATTTTCTGCTTTTAGACATGAAGAAGGTCTTCGACTGTGTTCATCGCGCGATAATCTGGTGGGCACTGAGATCAAAACGGGTGCCTGAGGTCAATATTGATATTTGTAGAGACATGTATCTCAATTCCGATTCCATAGTTAGGACTGCTGTTGGTGACCACAACCCTTCCCGATCACCGTCGTGGTTCATCAGGAATCTGTCCTTAGTCCATTTCTGTTCAGCGTAATATTAGAGGTAGTGTCGGACAGCATCCGAGGTGCATATGAGCACCCTCCATGGTTACTCATGTATCATGTACTGATGATATGACACGGACAGGATACACTTGGCGCGAAGCGTGTACGTGGAGAGGGTCGCTTGAGGAGGGCGGTCTAAATGTGGCGACGACTAAGTACTTGGCCTGCAATACCATATTTGATGTAATTCGCTCGAATTACATCAATATTGTTTTAATTGTAAACAATAGCTTTACAAAATCATCGACTGCCATGAACATTTTTAAGAGTATTTTTCAAAGCAGGAAAATTGCTTGCGACTGCCAATTTTTGTCATAATAAATTTAAAAGATAGTAGTACCTATGTATAAAAAGGTCATCATCATCATCACGTTTTGCCTTCAGAGGCCAGGTTTCGCTATGTATGTATAAACAGGTATAACGTTACAAAGGTCACTGTGAAGATGAGTAGTTGCTGCATTAGCAGCAGGGCTGGTATCACGCGGGCAACATTGTTTGTGCCATAACCGCTTAACATCAATCTATCCATATACTTGTTTGTATGTTATCCAATGTAGTCGATAAAAATAATGTTACTTGTGTACTTCTTTGAAATAAGCGTGCTCATTTAAACAAGCTTTTGAATTAACTCTAGAAAGGAGCTGGTTCTCAATTTGAACGGTATTAGTTGTAAGTTTGGTACTTGGTATCCTCGCCAATGTTGAGTTGAATTTTTTTATTATGAGACTCTTAGCGCTCGATATGGTCCCATATATGACGAGTTACGACTTTATTGAATTTCATTTTCATGATTAAATTATAAATTGTTGACAAGTTGTATTACATGTGCTCAAACTCTGCATCATAAGGACTCATCAGTCTGTCATTACCACGTTCGTTTCTAACTCAGCGCCTTATCACCAACTTTCTGGTGGTACTCACTCTCAAAAATATAACTACCCTTCAGAAAATAGATAATCGGTCACGGTTAGATGTAATTGGTCTGTTGTATTTTTTAATACACCGTAACCAAAGCAGAGTATCGTTCCGTGGTACTGTATTTGTTAAATTTTAGCTCAATCGGATATCTATTAAGATTCTTATTCCAAAATTAAGTTTTAAGATCAAAGTACGCAAAGAAACAACGTAACTACGGATAACTGAGTGTATGCCACTTAGCACACTTAGGCTTTTAGACATAATTACCAACACATCCGTTAAAGCGCTAGAACCTCCATTTTTTAAATTACGTACATTGACCGACCGTAATATTGTAGCGACACGGTACATAAAACTATTTCCGATTGACTTGTCGTCGAATTTCATTTTTCAATCCCGTTCAAGATAAACATTTGCGTGAATAAATATTTGTTTGTCGTGATCTGGATATTTTCTATTGTAAATGATTATATTACATTACAAAAAAGTATTTCCGGATTGCTTTCATATAATAGAGTATCTTATATCTATCGAGAGTGGTAATTTCGTAAAGACTTGCAATTACTAACAAAGTACATATTAACATGATATTATTCAAAAGCTAACCACAATATAACAGGCTTATATAACAAACTAGTTCAGATAACAAAAAGTATCAAGGTTATTCAAATCGTGCTATAAAACATCCGCGCGGGCATCTCCACACAGAGCAAAGTAAGTTGAATTTGAGAAGAGTTGTAAGGCTTTGGCTCTGAGATAGTGCTTTTAGGCTCTAACCCCGGGGGTGATGCAGTGGGTCCGTGGAGCTTCTTAAAATGTTTTCACTTATGTATATATGGGAATACATTACCCCTGCCTCCGGGTTACTTGAGGCGCGCTCACTTACTTTTAACACAAAATTGAAGTGACGTAAAACCTTCACTCAGCTCTTGTGTGTATGTACACTTAAATTACGTTTTATTGGAAACCTGAAACATTTCAAATAAACACGCTACTGAGAAATCAAAGCTTGTATTACTCAACGCCTTTTCTGTCTCATTATTTACATACCGTGTCACCGTAACACTTTAGTGTTTAGGAAGGTCGCGTCGGCGGCGCGGGGGCGTTCTGAATGTGTTTCGTTTAATTGTGATGAAATATAGTCCAATTGTGCTAAATACTATTAAGTAAAAAAGAGAAATTGACAATAACAAGTCCGGTGACGATGAGGTTAGCAATGTTACGCTTAACACCGAGGTTCATGGATTGGATTCCCACAAAGGACACACATTTATGTGTATGAACATGTCTGTTTGTCTTGATCTGGGTGTTTTTAAGAGAGGCATTAAAGCAGCTGAGTGGGCAAGTACTTCCAGCTCATAGAAAACCGCAGCCAAATAACAATTCCCTTGAGGGTTGCTGTATTTCTTCGAGTGAGTGAAGTTACCAATCAGTTTCTGAGGAGTTATTACGCAGGGTGCGATACTTCCAGTATTGCAATATCTAGCTCATAGGCTACGATAAGCACTTTACATCAGGTGGGTCGTATGTTTGTATACCTCGCTACGTTGAACAGAAAAAAAGGAACTTAAATGAAGTCTATATGTGTTCATATTTTATTTATAGGATTTAATTTCATAATTTTTTAGCTCGATATCACAATAGGGCATCGTTATTGGTGTACTTATGAAGGAATCAAAATAATGAAATCCAATTTCAAATAAAACAAATGTGTAAAGAAAGTTATTTGTAAGTAACTTTTTAAATATGTAATCATCGCATCTTTATAATTTTTTTATGAAACTAAATTTGGACAAATAATACATTGTGACGGACATATAATACCTACTGCTTTTTTGAAGTCGGTTGAAATATGATACAACAAAAATCATAACGCTATCTGTTGTAGCATTATATTTTATTAATAATGAAATTTTATATTATTAATCGCTATTTTTCTTAAGTCACGGGCGTTTACCCCGGTCATTCGATAGGCGTGCGCGGGGATATGATCCAACGCGTAGAGGCGCCTTCGAAAAAAATGATGTAATGTATTATACCCGCTGTGATCTGTTTCAGGGATGTATTATTAATTATTGTATGTTAATAATAATATAATATTGATATTTATTTAATTTTTTGATTCTCGGTGTACAGGCAATCGCAATTTTGGTTTTTGCCTACAATGCTGCTTAGCAATGATTACAAGACATTTGTACATTTATCAGTACATAGCGATTTGTTGTAATTGGAATTCATGTTAATAACATAAAATACTATGAGGATGACTCTGACGCCGGCTTGCTGCCGTGATGTTATGGGTGCAAAATCCAGCAGACTTCATTTGCTTATTATTAACTCGTTTCTTAAATCTTATCTTTGATACATTTTATGGAACAAAAATATATTTTGTCACTAATGACATCATAATTAGGGTTCCGTACCCAAAGGATAAAACGGAACCCTATTACTAAGACTCCGCTGTCCGTCCATCCGTCCGTCCGTCCGTCTGTCACCAGGCTGTATCTCATGAACCGTGACAGTTGAAATTTTCACAGATGTTGTATTTCTGTTGCCGCTATAACAACAACTACTAAAAAATAGAATAAAATAAATATTTAAGGGGGCTCCCATACAACAAACGTGATTTTTTTGCTCGTTTTTGCTCGATATTGATAACGGCAACAGGTAGACGCTTGAAATATTCACAGAATATTTAGTTATATATTCACTTTAAGAATAAATAATTAAATTAAAATAAAACAAATATTTAAGGGGGGCTCCCATACAACAAACTCCCATACATTACATTACAACAAGCTCCCATACATTTTTTGCCATTTTTATAGATAATGGTACGAGTCCGACTCGAACTTGGCCGATTTTTATAGATAATGGTACGGAACCCTTCGTGCGCGAGTCCGACTCGCACTTGGTCGATTTTTATTATCTTATCTTGATATAGAATGGAGAATTCTGAAGATTATCGTTGACTTAATAGGATCTTTATATTTGGAACTTCATAAAAGGGCATCTAATTTTCTAACAAAATGATGAAAGCAAAAGTCAATAATAAGCCTAGGCAATTTCGATTATGGTTTTAATACATTTTTGTACCCGGGGGTTTTATAAACTACTATGATGGAAATCAAGACTATGGACATTTGCAATATCAGAGGTGTTACTCGTGCGTGGGTGAATTTAGCTTTAATATTTTTCCTTTGTTCATATAGCAATGTTTGTGAACGACTGGTAGATACATGCATATTTATGTTTACGCATTCTCCATCCAAACGTGTCCGCGAGCTCGGTGGTCGAGTGGTGGAGTAATGGCTTCATTAATACTATGTTTGTGGTTTCGATTCCCGTTCAAGATAAACATTTGCGTGCATAAATGTTTGTTTGTCGTGATCTGGATATTTTCTATTGTAAATGATTATATTACATTACAAAAAAGTATTTCCGGATTGCATAAATGTCTAGTGTTTAGTTTGGCACTAGACTTTGACAGATTGGTTAACAATGATACTTACACCAAGGCCTGTGGGTTCGATTTCCACGCAGGACAATCATTTGTGTGCATAAACATGGCTTGCTTTGAGTCTTTTTATCCTCATAGAAAACCGCAGCCAAAAAAATTGTGGTGTTCCTGCCAATGAGTGAGTTTACCAGTAGGCTCCTAAGCAGTTGTTGTATTAGTAGCAGGTCTGGCGCGGAGGTAATAATTTCTGTAATGCAAGTGTGAATATGCTACGGTAATCACTTTATCAGGTGGGTCGTATGCTTTTATGCCTCCCAACGTTGTATAGAAAAAAGTAGATTTTGCTGTGTAATTTGTCTCTGGAATTATAAAAAATCGGCCAAGTGCGAGTGGGACTCGCGCACGAAGGGTTCCGTACCATTATCTATAAAAAAGGCAAAAAAATAACGTTTGTTGTATGGGAGCCCCCCTTAAATATTTGTTTTATTTTCATTTAATTATTTATTCTTAAAGAGAATATATAACTAAATATTCTGTGAAAATTTCAACTGTCTAACTATCACGGTTCATGAGATACTGCCTGGTGACAGACGGACGGACGGACGGACAGCGGAGCCTCAGTAATAGGGTTCCGTTTTACCCTTTGGGTACGGAACCCTAAAAACGGTTATCGATGAGAAGAAACGCCATTGCTCATATAGTTTGTTTGCAGTCACATATACGACGCTTTCATTGAATGAGTCTACAAAGCTTACTCTCGTACAAGGTACTTAACGAATTGCGTTCTTTACTAATAATCACTTAGCTTAATTGCGCCGTTAATTACCGCCGATCTCAACGGTTCAAATTACGTACTCTAAAACGCATTAGCGCCTGACAGCTGGAGATTATCCGTCTAAGCGACTGCCGGCCGCGCCGCCCTGCCGCCACGGGACCATTGCTGTAATGAAATTTAATGAGCCTTAATTGTTGACGACTTAATGCAGGAACTGTATAAGATAAGTGCTTACACCCATCGTCAAGAGCTTGTCCGCTGTCAAAGATACTTCTATAGTCTATGTACATAATACCAGTTTCCTTGTGTGGAATTTTCTAGTAATATTTGAGTAGAATATGATGGTAAAATGCTTTTCGTCATTGCGTAGAAGTTTTGTAAGTGAAGCATGTTCTGTTACACTTACAAAACTTCTACGCAACGTAACACGGTTAGAAGTATCAACGTCATAACAAACGGACTCGCCCACGAATATTTCCTTAGTTACCATCGTTTGAAAAAACCACTAAATACACGTTTCTTGCACCTTTTTTTATTCTTTAACTTTAAGGTAATGTGCATTATAAAACAATTTCAAGTCATCTACCTTTAATGGTTCCTAAAATATACCAATAGATGGACGGATAGACAGCGGATCCTTACAATAGGGTTCTCTTGGTACCTACCCTAAATAATAATATTAAATATTGTCAGACAAATTACACAACGCCATCTAGTCCAAAAGTTAGCGTGCTTGTGCTATGAGTACTAGATAACTGATAAACATACGTAAATACATTTTTTTTTGTAAATACGTACTTATTATACATAGAAAATACCTAGACAAAGACAAACAGACATGTTCGTGTATACATAAATATGTTTGTCCTGTGTGGAAATCGAATCCACGAGCTTTGATGTTAAAGTAGCTTAACAGCGCATATCACCACTGCGCCACCGAGCTAGTCAAACAATATTGAATACTGAATCCTAAAAAATATTCGGTAACGTAATTTCAGGTTAGGTAATTTTGGAAAACTTTCATTAGCATCAAGCAAAGTACCATTCTTGAGACATATTGGAAAAGGACTTTCAGCATTTGATACCTTTTATTAAAAAAGATACAAAAAATTGAATTTTTTTAGAGCGAAGTGAAATGAACATTATTTACAATACATATATTTTTCTACTGCTAACAAATATACGTTTAAGGCGCATGTACCATTTACATCTTCGCAAACTTTTCACTCAGCTTAGGACCACATAAACTTATGCTTCTGCAAAAGTATTTTGCAGAAGCTTAACTTTATGTGTTATGTGATATTCAAATATACAACTCCCTTTTTTCCATTGTACTTAATATCAATGTATTTATCATGAAACCACTCAATTAAAGTAATAAAACAATATTTTAAAATAGGCAATTACTTCTGTAAAATAAGTGTTAAATTAGAAATGAAAAGAATGCCATTCACTTCTAAATCTCGTACAAAATAAGAACAATTTTCGTGTAGGTACTTAAAGTCGTCAGGGAGTCTCTTATGTAAGTAAATAAAATAAAACTTTACTAACAACCAGCTACCGATTATCGTAACAAAACAATCATACTAAACGAATAAGAGAATATGAACATATAAGCTTTAGTTGAATGTGGCTTCGCCGGTGTTTAATTCGGCATTTCAAATTTAATACGAGAATTCTAAATAAAAAATATCCTCATAGGGATAACATAGCTTCTTATCAGTGAAAGAATTTTGCAGAATAGGAGCAGATCAGCAGAATTACATGCAAGCGTTCAAAGGTTACGGTAACAAAATACTTTACCTCTTTATAATACTAGTGCGCCTTAAGTTATGAAAGAGGAAACTTTTTGGGGATATTTAACTTTATTGGGAATTTAATATTACGCTACCATTGATATAACTGACTACATTTCATGTAATTACGTAAAATATCAATTTTGTGCGGACAGATCTTGAGATTAGTCCTTACGACAGTAAGTCAAAAACAGTGTCTTTCATCTGGGTGATATTATTTTGAAGAGTAAAATGAATTATCAACGATTCCCAACACAAATCAAAAAGTAATCTATCGAAATCTTTACAACTATGGGTATCTATTTGCCTGAATGTTCGCAGGTTAGAGTGTGACTTTTAGTACAGATTTCCACCGTTATTTAATATTATTAAGAATGGTGTAAATTATTACTATCTCTTGCATTGTAAGATAAACTAATATAAGATATAATGTAGTCATTCTAACATACGAGTATAATTATGAGGCAAAGAATTCAGGACATGAGAATAAGGATCTGATAATAGCAGAGACTATTCGAAACTTTCTCTCAGCTTACCTATCACGACTAAATAGGTCATGTTTTATCAGAAGGTATGGCGAAGGTGACCTATCAACTAGCTATGAGCTATGAATGTTAAAAAAGCAAGCGAGGTGTGTAAGGACAGCGTCTTTATGCTCGGTACTCTCTGCCTACCTCGCAAGGGACCTGTCATGAAGATATAGACTTCGCAAGTACCTAGATAGGTATTTTACTAGCTCAAGCTAATTATCTAACTATCATCCCAAGTAGTAGGTATGTCGTGATATTTACGCAACCCTTTATAAATACAAAGCTATATTTGAGTGAATTAATAGAACAGCGCTTTCTTAGTGGAGTGAATTAATTAAAATATTTCGCTTAATGGAAGTTTGTAGTTATGGCAAGAACCCGTTCCTAATTTAGGGTTGCCGAATAAGCGATTGTTGTTCGTTATTTTTGACATATTCTAGTTTACAAATATAGAGGCAGTTTTGAACTGTTATTACCATAAACTCGATTTTCAACATAATTATCATATATATTTTTAATAGTTTTATTATTTGTTTACGTCATATCTATTTTGATATAAGTATTAGTCATAACATGTGCATGTTGAATATATGTAGCAGTACTTAAATAAAATGAAAGCGGCAAATCTCCTGCATTTTAAGAAAAATAAGAAGAGAAAGAAGAATTAATAACATTTAAAAATATGGAGAAAAGAACCGGAGAAAGGACTCTTCCTTGTGGAACACCGGTATTAGATTAACTTGAAAATTACTAATTCGCATCAGCTCTAAGATATGAACCAAACGAGGAGAACGTGTATGATGAGAAATTTATATTTGTATTAATAATAAATAACGCATCGACAGAAACCACCGTGGTGCAATATTTTATTACCGTGTAATATATTTAATAGAAACAAGCAGCTATTAAACTGACGTTGCATTATGTATGAATTTTATTTTGTCATATAATATGTCGTAACGTTCTTAATGCGTTGTCAACTGTTGCGTCATTAGATGACCTAAAAGCTTCCAAAACATAAACAACGCCGGCCAGAGATCTTGCAGTAAATAATACTGAGTATACAGTGTTATTTTGGTTTAAAAAAATTAATCCTGCAAATATAGTGCAGTATTTATTTATTTATTTATTTATTATTTATTATAGCCAGTTCGGACATAAGTTCTGTTACAAATGAATATGCAGTAATTTTTATATGAACTAAAGTAATCTTAATAAAACTTATATGTACATATTTATGGCAGTCTCAGCAAAAAAAAAAAAAGATTCTATTCGTAATGACCATCTTTGGCTTTGATACAGGCCTTTAATCTGTCTGGCTACGAATCTATGGATTTACGCACTGTTTCCAAGGGAAATTTAGCCACTGCTTCCTCTACACATTTCTTAAGAGACATTATGTCGGCGTGTCGTTACGAGCAGGCCATGTCCTCTAAAACTGATAATAAATTTTAATCTGTGGGGTTTAGATCTGGGCTGGACGAGGGCCAGTCTTCAGCTCTTACAAAGTCCGAAACGTTGGAATTGAGGAAAGGTGGAGAGTCCTGCTGGAAAGTCCACGGTACATTTTTAAAAAGTGTATTGCTGAGAGGTTTCACAATACGATCCAAGGCAGTCTCTTGATACACTTGTTTTGTCTGCACTTTTCCACAAAAATGAAGCTTTGTGACTCCTTGGTAAAACACCGCCACCAAATCATTACAAACGCAGGATGATGATCACGTTGTACCTTTACGACCACTTGGGCGGCTTTTTTAGAACAGTGTGCGATTTTGCTTGTTGTAGTGCTCTTCAATCGTGAAATTTGTGTCCTCGGCCCCGCCACAATCGTGGCAGCCCGGCTCTCCTCCCGCCTCGCGACCCGGTGCAGATACTCACCGAAGCACCCATGTCCGGTGAGCACCTGCACCATGCGGAAGGTGAGGGGTTTGCGCTTTCGCCGCATCCAGCTGTCTAGGACCGGGCGCAGCGCCTCCGCAACGCGCGTACCGTACCGCGGCTGCGCCAGGCGATACCGCCCCACCTCCTCCAACGTGGGGCGCTCGCCGAGTGCCCTCCTATTCGCAACAAAGCCATACATTTCGGCGAGCACCTCCGCCACCAAGCTTCGTTAGCCCTAAATCAATCCTTACCTCCAGGTGAAAGACCTGCGTATCGGGACAGAAGGTGCTTTTTTGATTGATCCGCTCTCTTCAACTGTAGGGATTGATTTAGTTAGGGCATGTCCATCGACGATAAGCGCCGAGCTTCATGTCTTCTTTTATTATACGCGACTGAGTTCTAGCGGAAGTCTTCATTTCTCACGATAAGATGTTTTGTTTCCGAATAAGTATGTAAGTAAGTTTCGGCCAATTATGGTTTCAACAGAGGAAGTGTTGGCATATCTGTTGATAGTACGATATACGAACATACGGCTAATAACAAGCTTTTGAAGTGTCTTGAATAAGATCGACGGCTCCATACCCATTTTGTGCAAGGCAATCACTGCAATCCTATCTTTAACACCCCATTCCTTATTGTAATTTGATAATAAACACGAAAAAAATATGAAAAACGGCGGGATATCCAAATAAGTTTTTAACGTAATAAACGCGTTCCAAATTCAAAATAATTAAAGAGTTTTTTATATATATATATATGTGGCAATAGTGTTGCTACTTTATGTCAAATTTAGGGTAACATTAAGACACCCGTAAAACGATAGTGATTTCTACAAGGTTTCTTGATGAACTTATTCACGTCTTCCAAAAAGTGCATAAACGTGTTACATTTGAGTTTCTTCATTACTGTATAATTTTACTAACACTTATGTTACAAAATTCTATCTAAATTGTCACATAAAACTAATTTTATACTGAATTGTAAAAATTTCAAGTATAACAACAATGTCACTCTTCAAAAGCGCGGGAAGAAGTCCCTAATTAAAGAGTTGAAAAACAAGAAAAGTCGATCTGCCGTATTCTCTAGAATCCGATCATGAATTACGCAGGAATAAACAACTGATAGTAGTAAGAGAGTTAGGGCGGAATAAAGCAGCTTGTCTGAGAAAGTACCTCACAGAAAACTGTAGCCAAGAAGAAGCCGCTCACTGGAAGGTTGTTGTGTTCCTGGGTATGAGTGAGGTTACCAGTAAGCTCCTAAGAAGTTGCTTTGTTCGCAGCATAGGTAGCATCGTGCAAGTGATACTTAATGTATTACAAGCGTTCATAGGCTATGGTAACCTGTTTACATTAGGTGGACCGTATGCTTGGATACCTATCGAAGTTGTATAAAAAAATTGTATTGTACTCGCGATATATGACAATGCAAAATTTCATCAAAATTTGTTTACTTTTTGCCTGATTTTTACCTGCATAGACAAGGACGATGGATAGCCAAACAGACAATTTTTTTTATAATGTGTGTTACTTCTGTCGATATGATAGCTGCTACATCCCTAGCTGCGACGATAGCTGTTACGATTATATTAATTCTTAACGTAATTTATTAGGAGACTTCAAATTTTACATGAAACGACACATGTTTACTAGTGACATAATAGTGCTAGTGGGGTTTCTTGTTAACTGATTAGAGGCAGTCGAGTGGTGTCATCTCGGAACGTTCCAATTACAGGAACCGACGGAGATGGGGGGCGGGGGTGCCGGGGTGCGAATGATCCATTTCGAAAACTAATTTAGAGTTGGCAACTAAACAAAGAGCACTCCTCACAGATAATAATTAACGCTTGCGGTAAAGTTCCACTTAGTCCGTACTGGTTAAACCCCACTATTTCATCACTGAAGTTAATTAATTTTATTTTTATTGACAATTATCAGTGCGTTTGATATTTTTACTTAGGGCGTAATAATAGAATACAATAAATTTGCTATCTCCTTAGATGCTAGATAATAATTTTTTTATACAACGTCGGAAGATATAAAAACATACATCCCACATCATGCAAACTGTTTACCGTAGTCTATTAACGCGTACACTACATAAACTATCGTTGCCACCGCTGCTCTCTAGGAACTAGGAGGGAGCAGCGAGTCCTCTACATATTTCTGGTACTCACTGACGCGCAGTCTCACAGCAACCCTCTAGCGGTTTTTGCATGGCTTAGGGTCTCTATAAGGCTTTAGATTATTTAATATCCTATCTCCCTCTCGCCACATATTCGTTCGCTAATTGCCAGGGCGGATCACTTGTAAATGACTGTAGTTCTAAGGAAGATGGGGATTCTTCCTTATATATCATTTTGGGTACTTTTAAGTTTTACGTAGAAACTCGTGTTAAAAGTTGTTCATACGTTGGAGTGAGTGAGAGCTGACCACGGGATGACCAAAAGACTGAACCGCACCACACACATCAATGAAGGGCTGGGGAAAAAGTCTGAAATCAGTACCAAAAACAAAAGAAAACTAGAAGCGTGTGTAAACTGGCAAGCTGTAACGATCTTATTTAGCTGAAAATTTAATCAGGGCTAATAAAACTGCAAGTATGAAAAATGGTTCATGGGAAAATAGAGAGCAAAAATTTATTTACGTATCCACGAGCGTTCATTTTATTATATAAAAGACATTTAAAATAATTTTCCCTGATGATGGTACCTAAGTTAAAAAGGTAAAATGAACTCCATATCGAGGTTTTCCTTAGGTAATTTTGCGGCATGGGGTTCTTCAGAAAAGGTACGTTTTTTCATCGTACATTATGCCATTTCTATTGCAAACCTCCATTGACTGCCATCAAATTAGTGTATCATAAGGTGTAAAGTGCGCCTATTTACTAGCTTAGTGGTATATGAAGCACCATTTTATTCTTACTTACGAACTGACTTTTGATGATATTCACAATATGTTAGATTCGTTATTTGACACGATTTACTCCGAAAATAAATTCTTCATAGTTCTTTATTATACCCTTGAATAAAAGAGTTCGCATATTTATAAATCAGTAAATAGAGTCAATTTCATATCCTTGAAGTTGTTCAGGAGCTAAAGAGGTCATCCTCCTTAAATCCCGTTATTTTCTGAGATAAAACTAGTTTGGGTGACTCAAAGCTAGGTAAGAAATATTGACCTGGGATATAAACTACTATTACCGAATAAAATTTCGTAAAAACCAATATAGTAATTTTAGTGTGATAGATGGACAAAATAATTGTATAAGAGACGCTTCAAGAAAGAATGAAGTAGGCGGACATAATTTGTAAAATTATTGTTTGACTTCTGTATCGACAACTTAGCCCCGCCACGTCACTATTTCCGCGAAATTCTATTCTATTTACAAACTCGGCGCTGCTAATATATTAATACATGTATTTCTCTATACAGAAGAAGCAACCTGATCGTTGAAGTACAAAGGAGTCTAATAACAATTCCCCTGAAGAATTTCTGTCATTTTGCCCGCGAGTAGGGATGCTATTTTGTTATGCTACATAGGGTTAAAAAACTGAACGGTAAGCCTAATTTGAAGCGACTATTATAGTCTATGGATGTATTAAAAGAAAATACATATTGGCAAACGACCGTGATAAAAATTATATATAGTTAGCCTCTTAATTTGCAGTCTATTAAATTATTTTTTATAATTTTAAAACAAAAGCTAAACCTTTTTCATCATTTTTATAAAACATTTCATAGTTTTTATAGTATTGCAGACAATATACTCGTACCTATCACAAGTAAAAATCCATCTTCTCTGTAGTGCCGTCATGCCAAAAAGTCAATTACGAAAATTCTCTAAAAGGAATGTACGTGAAGTAAGTTGTGTTATGTTAAAGCGAATGTCTCTGTCCTTTGACTGTTTGTGCTGCCATCCGACCGTTGTCCAGATAAAAGCTTCTCCATAGCACGAAAAAGCACTCACTCCAAATATTGATTTGTTACTTTGCCGCTCCTAAAATGGGAGATATATGTCTTAACTTTTGTGTCTGTATAGAAACGTATTTAGGTAGACACATTATTAAGTATTTGTAGCAAAACGTTAAATTTTAAAATGTAAGTGTTTTGATCTTTTTGTTATTTGCATACACTAATATGTACGTAATATGAGTGATGTGTAGTAAGTTGCTAAGAACTAATAAGTTTTTAGCAATTTTATATTAACTAAATGGTATAATATTTGGTGTATTAAGAGTAATAGCCTAGTGGATAAAAAGCGGCCACTGACAACTGGTTCCCTTCCTTCGATTTCGTAATATACAGATAATCCCTCAGGGAAATATTCAAAGAAATAAATATCATCACTTCTCAATATATTTATGAAAACATAATGTATGTCCGTAAAAATTTAAAGTCGTTTTCAAACTTCAGCGAAAAATTTAGAAGTAGAAATAAATTGTGTATGCGTACATCGGCTTGCTAGAACTGGCAGATCTTATCTTGTAAATTGTGTTCGATTTTATAATAAGTTGCCTGAAACAGTTCTGTCCTTTCCTCACACAAAAAGCACATTAAAAATACTCTCTGTAAAAGGGCTTATTATATAATTTATGAATATGTAACTGACAAAGATGTCTGGAAATAATTTAGCGACCTGCCCTTAATATTTTTTAATTCTACCATTTGATATCATTATTGTACTAATATGCTAATCTGAAGTTATTGTAATATCTAATTGTCTATCTATCTATCTATAACTTCACGCCAAATCCCTTACGGGGTAGGCAGAGTGAACCGAGCGCCACGTGACTCGATCCTTACATACCTCACTCGCTTCTTTAACATTCATTGCTCTTTTCATGCACGCTCGCCGGTTTCTAGGGCTCCTGATATCTAATTATCAATTAAAAAAAATACCTATTTTGCCAATTTTACGGCATGTTTTATTCGCCAATGGTCATTTCCGAAATGCTATCAGATTAAAAAAGAAAAATAGTAACATAAGAGAATTCAATAAGATATATTTCAAAAATATAAGACTTGTCTAAAGTACTCGCGAGGACCCAATGGCAAATAAAGATTTTTTATCTTTTTTGTAAAGCAGTCTGACTGGAGAAGTACCTCCACCTTACAGAAGAACGTGGTCAAATAATAAATCGTTTTGGTTATAGCGTTCTTGCGAGTGAGAGTGTTTATTACGGAGTTGCTGTATTAGCAACAAGGGTGGCAACCCGCGAGCATTACTTGCTGTATTTCAAGTAATCAAAGGCTTCTGCAACCACATTGTATCAGGCGACCCACTAAATATAATGTAGTGTGCTTGTATGCCATTCGCCCTTGTGTAAAAAAAAAAACATTCCGATGTTTGTAATGCTGTGTTGTATCCGAGCTGGTAAGTGTGATTTGCCCGTCGTGATGTGGTCATATCAGTTAGGGCTCAGAACGCGTCATGGTCTTTCTTCATTGCTACAACGCTTTATTATCGCGTTACGTAATGGTGACGATACAAATTTTGCTATGTGCACTATTGCCATAACGCATTATTTGCGTTTTTATAAAAGCTATGATATGAATTTGCAATATGAATTTAAAGCAACCTTAATGCGTTGGAAGCTGTTGAGCTATACAACTTATACAATTTATGAACTTATACAATTAGCAATGTAGTTTTCAAAGCTGAATACATTGAATAGAAATCAGAATATACTTTTAAAAGGACGTACTATGCTATGTGTCCTCAAAGCGTAAAGTTTTAGCTGCGTATTTTAAATGTAAAATTATAATCGATTGTGTAAGGTATAGCGCGAGAAAGTTATGTATATTGAGCTATACTATTTATTTTTATCAAGACGGAGTTTAAAGCACTCATGAATCAAGTTTAACTATGGGACCACCTCTGCCATAGCGTACAAACAGCTGTTCCACATAAAAGCTTATTACACGACCAAAGAGAATGAAACTATTAGTTCATTCATTAATATATTTATAATATAAATAAACCTGTTTGTTATCAGTTCTGTAGGAATAACATTTCTTTTTATCTTTTTAGTGTTAAAAGTTATAAATTAAGAGTACAATCATCTCTCTCTATCTGAGTATTTAATAAAAAGTATGTGGGTGGCAGAGCGTTTTTTTTTACGATTTTTATATTTATATACAAAATTTGGCAAAAATGATCGACGGCACCAAACACAGAAATCATATAATAATGTCAATAGTAGCATTAGTGTCTAACAGGATCCGCTGTTTTTATGTTTTTTTGTGTAAACCTTATAAAACAAAATTATATCCAATTTTTATTGCCGCTGTAGGAGCCGTTTTTTCTTTTCTTTCTTTTTCTCGGCTTTTAAGAGTCTCTAGGATGCCGAATAGCTTTTAACCTTCCACAAGAATTATGCTATCAAATGGCAAAAACATTTTTTAAATCCATCTAGCAGTTTCAGAGATTAGCGCGTTCAAACAAACTCTCCCGCTTTATAAATTAGTACAGATATACATACATATGCATATATACGCGTATATATATATATATATATCAATATCTATAATATTGTATACAAGAATTGCTCGTTAAAATGTTATGTTAAGATTTACGTTGTACTTAATACAATTTCGAATATGTATAATTGCCCGTAGGATAATTACAATACACTCATAATCACCAACATTTCCCACGGTATACTTCGACAAAAATCGTTGGAAAGATCGTAATCAGTTCCGAGTAAATATAAATCATATCCGGGCGTTAGTAATACTAGAAAATACAATAAGTACTACTTTATCCGCTTGTTAATAAGTATTTACTATAATTAGAATGTCGGTCCATCCGCCTTATCAAAACAGGTGCGTATCTACTCGTAGTGACGACGTCGGCCGGCGGCGCGGGGCCGCCAGTCACCGCTTACGCTAAATCCTAATTAACTGCTTGATTAAAAACGGAATAAAAACCTTGTAATCTTAATTGGTATTTTTAATCAAAGCTTTCCGTAAAGGGCAGATTACTTAGAGGTGTTTACTCCATGAAACTCGTTAGTAACTTTAATTAGATTAAATTGAAATTGGTCTACGTTCGAAGCTTTTCCACATTCTATAAGCAGTTAATTTTGACAACGAGTTGTTATGATTTACACTTACGAAGGCAACAGTGTTATGATTTGTGCTAACGAACTTACTTCCTATGGAGTTAGTTGAGACTTTCTCTTATTATGGAAAGAATTAAGCGATTTCTTTATTAATTCTGCGGAGCGCTAATTGCAGGGTAGGTAACCTTCATTTAGCTGTAACGCCCTCTCTCGAGGCCAACCAGGGCCGCATGTAGCGGACGTAAATAATGTTGCAACCATTTATATTAATGCACAGTAATTTGTAATCTAAACCGGACACCATGGGAAATTACGTACCAGCATGACCAATATAATAATTGAAAAACATTTATTGTTTCCGTTATTTCTTTGATTGGGTAGTTATTTTTATATCGGGACGTAAAAAATTTTTACGTTCATGTTGAATATTTTAATATATGAGGTTTCGTGTTATGAAGTTATGATCGCGATAATGCAAAAAAGTTCCGCAGTAATTAAATTTTAATTAACTTGTAGGATGCCTAATTCCAGACGTATTTAAATCGCAGACGTGATATTACGTCTTTTCATTTTCGATGCTTATTGCGTCTCCCACTTCTAATGAGTTTTTTATTGTTTTTACTGCGAATATTGGGTGTTTTATTGTAAACTAAGACCATAGTCATAGAGAAATAACATTTCTTTTATACTACGTCGAAAGACATACAAGCATACAGCCCATCTGATGCAAAGCAGGTACCATAGCCTATTAACGCTTGCAATATATTAAGTATCACTCGCACGATGCCTACTCTGCTGCTTGCACAGCGACTCCTTGGAAGCATACTGGTGACCTCACTCACACGCAGGAATACAACAACCCTCTAGGGAGTTGTTATTTGGCTTCGGTTTTCTGTGTCGTGGAGGTACTTCCGGGTACTACTACTACAGATGGGCTGCTTTGATGCGCCCTAACTCTCTTAAAAATACAAACCATTCAATTTTGAATAATTCTCGCTCGTTTATGGAGTCCATATATATAAAGGTCGATCGCAACGAAGGTTAAAATTAAAAGAGGATTCTACTTATTACTCGTAGCATAACCAACTTTTATTACGGAACCTAAGATAAGGTTGTTTTTATAAGGGTATTGCACAAGATCATCGGTTAAAATTTTCTGACTTAATACGAGTAATATGATATATAGAACCTTAAAACTGTATAGCGTTTTATTTTCATTCTCATCTCCATTTTTTCCTAATCTATAAATTCTAGTTTTAACTTTCCCTCATCATTTCTCTGCTATTAGTTTGTAGTCCTAGATGTTTTAATTTTTTCTTTATTCACCCTTTTTCTGTTCTTTTCTTATATTCTGTATCCTGTTACTAGTAAATTACCTTTAGTATCAAAATTTCAGGAATTTTCATTTCAGTATTCCTCTTCTGCAATATCCATCTACCTACTGAACTCCTCTCCGCTACCTGGTTTCCTTTCTCTGTCACTATGCGTCCAAATTACCTACATACTTTTAGCTTCATTATTCATTCATTGGCTACAATTGTAAGTTTATTTAGACTTCTATCCTTATTTTATGTATTCAAGGAAATAACATCGAATACATATTTCTAGGTCTGGTGTTTAGTTATTTGCTTGATACAAAGTCTCGTTTAATTTGGCCTAAGATTTTATCTTTTATGGGGTCAATGAATACAATATGAATTTTCATAAATCCTGTAATATATCACTTCTAAATACTTAAAGGAAGATTCGAAACAATTTTGGGATTCTTGGATCAGACAGTGTCTGTTGGCCATGACGTATACTTTTATATACATGAATTAATATTTTTAAAACTTATGCAATTAAAATAAGTGCATAATTGTGGCTAAAAACTTATACATTAAAAACAAGAATAATTGGACGATCTGAAATTGACATTGGCAGTTTAATTGGTGCCAACCTTAATACGTCCCAGACGAGCAATTATTGTACCTATTCCTTATTAACTTTCAACCACCCCTAATGGTTTCCGTATATCAGCTTAAACTGTACGTGGCATTGATGAGATCTACCCTCAATATAAACCCATATTACTACGGCAGGTTATTTGAATTGCTCATTTAAGTGTTTTTTGTTAAAGGGGCCTTCAATAAAAGTCTATGTTTCCCTTGATAACATAATTAAATATTGTAATTGTTTAAAACTCTGTTGAGCAAAATTGATTTTACAATTTCACCACAAGTGAGAGATAATACCCAAAAAAACTTTGTTTTTTAAGATATTTTCTCTCTGTTTTAGAATGACAGACATCAAGGATGTGAACCGTTGAAAATTGTAATAAATTGTAAGTGGTAAGATTCTAAAATTCAGGCGCTGTACTGTATCGAAACACCGCTCCGGACATAGCTTGTATAATGCACACAAAGAGAGGCATCATCTCTTTGTGAGAGCTGTCTCACAAATCCACTTCATTGAAAATTAATGGGCTTCCTTGCATAACAGTAACGACAGTAGTGACGTTACTGTTATGACGAGCCTGGTGGCGGAGTTAACAATGGTACTTTAACACCAAATCTATTGAGTTTGATTCCCGCACAGGACTTGTGCATGAACATGTCTATTTGTCTTTGTCTAGATATTTTTAAGAGAGGCAGGGCCGCAGCAAGCAACCCGACTGGGGAAGTACCCCCAACTCACAGAAAATATTTGCTCACAGACAAATAACAACTTCCTGGAAGATTGTTGTATTCCTGCGAGTGAGTGAGGCTACCAGCGAACACCTTAGGAGTTGCTGTATTAGCCGCAGGGGTGGAAACTCCTGTATTATAAGCTTCATAGGGTGTATAAAACAAAAGTAATGTGACATTCTTACTAGCAGATATTTTAATGTAGGTCGCTTCCGGCAACTCGTGCAGCCACTCTACAGGAATTGGTTACTGATGCTGGTTATTTTTTTGATTTGCCAGAGATGACCAGACTAACTCTCTTTCGCCAGGCCTCGTTTGATCCGTAGAGTGTGCTCCATGCGCAAGTAAAGTTAATTTTGATCCACAATATGATACGTAATCGTTTCTACCCCAGTTTACATCCATTATTTTCACGTTAACTGTTTATATTAGATGAAAGTGCATAGTAGCAATTCATCCAACTATAATTCGTACCAACGACAATATTGTTGTACAACTGTTCAAGTAGTGGTGCACTCGTAAGTGGCTACAATAAAGCTCTCGGTACATTAAGCTTCCGCTAGTGCGCCGTTAGCGAGATAACGAGACCCACTGGTCGGCACATAATTTATACCGGGCCAGCTCGTTAAAAACTTATAAAGACGCACATTGTTAGCGCGGCCAATATTCACGGTTATCCGGGATATACGAGCGGGCTAACGACTCCTTGCTGACTACCATTGCGCAAACGACCCCGTTCTAAGCCATGAAACAAAACTATCGGCTCCATAGATAACCCTCTAGTTTATGATGCTGCTACTTAGACTTGTTAAGTAAATTGGCGGAAAGCCTCTTTGCATTTGCAAAATTGTATTAGAAGTGCCCCAGTTAGGCAACGCCGACCATGGCTGACGATAGTTCGGATAAGACGTGCTATATTGCTATGAGAGTTTAAGGAAACCAAAGATCTTATACATATATATCATGTAATATTATTTTATACAGAGTAAGACTGTCTTCTTCAGAAAACTTTTATTATTTAAGTCTCGTTTTAAAGCCACAAGTACAGTCTGCAGGCATATCAAGATGTAACGGTTAAAATGTTACATAACACGATGAAAATGGTCCATTTCCTCGTGTCACTTCATTTTGTGGTATGCCTGCACCTGTCGCAATTGCTCGTAGTACATCTACAAGGGGTGTACCCTGACAGCGATCAAACGAGGCATTGGTAAAAGAGAAACAGAGCATATTCGATAAGCAGCTCGTCTGTTAACGTGTCTCCTTACCTTACAGAAGGCTGCAGCCAAATAACAACGCACTGGAGGGCTGTTATATTCTTGTGAGTTCTGAGCGGGGTTCATTTAACTCTATCAGACTAACTAGCTCAAATCAGGTGGACTGTACGCTGGTGGTGTAATCTGAATTCGTAAAAAAATGTAAGTTGTTATGTACTGAAGAACGTTTACTGACTAATTACTAAATTCCTAATGCATTAAGTGCAAAAACGTTACTTACTTAACCTACGAATTTATATGAAATCTCCGTTAAAACTACTTTTGAAGTCCTACTGAAATAAATTTGTTGAATTACAACCGTGCGATAGATCGTGCAATTAAAAGCATGTGTCACAGTTGACTTGTAAAGAACTAGCTCGTAATGGAAAATACGTGTGCTGATCCAATCTGCCGCGAAGCTTTTAGGCCCGTCGGCGTCGCTCCGGTTCGTTTTTCACTTAGCTGATATGCGCGCAATTACTGGCTTTGCACGAAATGCAACGCCCCATTCCATTGCTATTTAGCTTTTCAATAGGAAAAATAAGTTTCATTCTAAGTATACAAAATGACGGAGCGCTTCAAGAAAATACAATTCACTACGGCATGCAAGCTATTTTATACCTCGACCCAATCAAGTAGGTACATAAAAATCACCCAAGTGCAAGTCGAACGCTCACATGAAGGGTTCTATACCCATATAAAATATCTAAGACAATACATATTTTTCAAAATCGTAAAAAAAAGTGAACCGCATTGCGAATTGTTGAATGCGGTTTCTGTAGTTCTTGTTTAAATACAGCATGTGCATACGTAATATGGTATACATAAATTGCAAAAAATACTAATTGATTTAATTTTTGAAATAATAATCATCTATACCAGTCACAGTTAGGAACACTAGGTAAGTCCAACCTAGTCCGAGAGGTCGACTGACCAATTCAACTCGGCTGGGCAGCGTTCGAGAAACTTCGACAAATATTTTCGTCCACAATATCTCAACGCCTAAAGACTGAACAGTGTGTGTTGCCAGGGATGACATACGGATTCACTGTGGACCTCATGACAAGCTCAAGGTAGCTCAGTGTCCTTTGGAAAGAGCTATGCTCTGGATTTCGCTGCGTGATAAAATCAGAAATGAGGATATCCGTAGTAGAATTAGAGTAACCGACATAACCTAAAGGATAAGCCAGATGAAGTGACAATCGGCCAACCACATTGCTCGTAGAACCGACAATCGCTGGGGAAAAAATGTTCTCGATTGGCGTCTCCGTACAGGTACACGTAGTATGGGAAATGTATAGGGAGTAGACATGGAGTAGACGGACGCCTAGGTGGCTCAGAATTCAGGTGTGTGGCTCTCTAAAGGGGAGGTGTATATCCAGAAGTAGCCGAAATTATGAACCACCGTAACAAAATAGTCTAAGAGTGACAATTTGGTGGCCTTTTTGAATACAATAAAAATATGTTAAGTTTATAAAAAATTAAATGTAGAAGATTATAATACAGGGTATATCCCAATTTCAGTCTATTACTCGTTTCGTTTACGAGTGTAAAACCTGTGACATACTTCACCAGATGGAGACTTTGTACAAAAGTCATCTGCGTGGGTACCTCTGTCTCACCTATTTCTACCGCCAAGCAGCTATATTTATATAACTGTGTTCCGGTTTGAGGCGAGCGTCAATAGACAGCGGTGACCGCTTACCATCTAATGCTAGCCGCATGCTTGTATGCCAATCTAGTTGTATATAAAAAAAAAAATACTGACATTGGATGGACAGACAGCAGAGTGATAACAATGGTGTTCCGCTTTCCCGTTATGTACGGAACCCTAAAACCAAGATGTTTTCCAACAGGTCGAATTTTACAGCGTGATTTAGTCCTGAGTTAAGAAAAACTCGTGTACAGTGTGTTATATTTATTCTATATGTCACAACATTAAACAACTGATAATTCCCAGCCACTCAACCATCATCATCTGGGTCCTATTATACAATTTCAAGTCTTTAAATTGATATAACAGGACCCAGATGACGTGTGTTTTTATATATGTTTGTGAGTCTCCCGAATTGCCGAGCTAACTTTTTACTGGGAGTGCGTTTTGACGCAAGTTGTCCCTGATCATGTTTCAGCTTAATCGAACTAGTGTTCATGGAAGTAATTAAAAAAGTATTTTTTAAATCGATTCGGTGTTTCAAATGAAACTTTCATTCATTTTAGATTTATTCGATCGCACATAACACTGTGAAGAGCTCGATGGCGTCGTTGCGCGTGTTATTCTAAACGAACACGCAGTTAAGCAACGTCGACCGCAGCCTGTCTATAGATGGGTTTATCTGTTACGAGCTTCTTCGTGCTGCAAAGGGCACGTGAGCCGTTGGTCCCGGCAACAGTGACTTTCAAGCGGCTTGAAAACACTGGTCTCCGCCAATCCGCAGTTGAGCAGCGTGGTGGAGTAAGCTCTAAACCCTTTCAGTTGAAGGGAGACCCTGCAGTGGGATCAATTAGGGTTGGCGTAGTATATAACACTGCTATGGAACAGATTTTGATTATTTAGTTTCTATTGAACTCATGAACATCAAACATTGAATCATGTAATAGTCCCCATATATTTTGTAAATATTTGACAATTAACTGAGACTTCATTAATGAATGTATCAAATAAAACAGTCACCGTATTCCTTGAAATCACCTCCTAACCTAAACACATCGTTGTTTGGAACATTATACTTGACTTTCTGGAAGTCTTTTTACTCCATATTTGCGAGTATTTAAATGAAATCGCAAAAGACTGTCTGCGTTACTTTTGCTACTTAAATAAAAATAAATGCTGTCGCTTGAAGTTGTTATTTTATATGGACTCTATATAACTGCATCGAGAGAGTGGTCGTTAATGAGGACGGTGAATAGTGAAATTGGCGCGGGCTCATCTGACAGAGTCGGGCGAAGCGCCCGGTGCGGCTGGCGCGGGCCTCGTGGATCACGGGCTCGGCTAAACACAAATCAACACCGATTCTCCATTTGTTAGACACGGGAATGTAATTATGGCCGGAACACTTGGTGGGGCGGGCGGGCTGCAGCGAGGGGGCTCCACGTCATTCAAGCTTTTAGTTCGCTGCTCGACAACGATCCTTACTTTGGATTCGTAATGTAAGTTTCAGAAAACATTCACGTATTTTCTGCAAACTCACACAATTTTTTGACCTGTCGTTCG
This sequence comes from Pyralis farinalis, assembly GCA_947507595.1. Classification (NCBI taxonomy): domain Eukaryota; kingdom Metazoa; phylum Arthropoda; class Insecta; order Lepidoptera; family Pyralidae; genus Pyralis; species Pyralis farinalis. The sequence goes on along the minus strand of OX382264.1, from coordinate 21,148,888 downwards.
TACTAAAAGACGACAGCCATTTTAGGGCTGTGTGTATCTTTTGCCTTTCATAAATTTCATAATCTACAATAAAACGATTGATTCCAAAGTAGATTTTTTAGGGTTTGACTCTATATCTCGTAACGTTTCAAGGGTTATGAGACATAGAGCCAAGTCAAGTAATACGCTATACACGTTTTACTTCTGGTTATCATATACACGACAGATTTTAATAAGATGTTATTTGCTCTTTTTTTCATTACAGGTTTCATATCAAAAATAATTAGTTGTTGTAATACCGTACGAACGCAAATATAAAAAATAATGAATGCATAATTAATGGTTTTCTTTTGCAAGTTTCCTATTAAGGTAATAGTTCAGAATGTTAAATTAAAAAGTATGGTTATAGGGTGCAAGTGCGGGCGGGCGCAGGCGGACCCGGCGTGACACGAGTTAAACTAAATTAATAAACTTGCAGCAGTCTCCGGCTTTATTAAAAAACACTCATTAAAGCAGAGGAAAAGTAGGTGAAGTCGCCGGCGGGGACAGCGCCGCTAATTGCGCCGCCTTTATTGCTTAAATAAAGTTTTAGTGGGGGAACACAAGTTTTAATTAAAAATGTGAGAATAGTTTTTAATAAAGGACGGGCTCGGTGCGCGTATATTGCGAAACTTTGAGCGATTTAGCTTACAGGAAGTCCGGCGATATTGCGCGAAGCGCGCGGCTGCGCTCGCCCGCCCACGCCGCGCCACCGAACTGTCGGGTACAGTGAGCATCCTGCACTGCACTGCTGATCGCACTACCACATCATCTGTTGCACTTTTCCGAACATTCTGCCGATACTACTCGAAATTACAATGCAAGTCCGAACTACCTTTACTACCTATGTACATAAATTTCGAAGTCAGAAGCCTGAAGCCATGAGCGTTTAATTAATTAATAATATTAAAATGTGTGTGGCGGTAACTTTTTGCATCAATATGAAGTGACAAATGGCAGGAGTAACAAGAGAAACTAATAATGCTCGTGATTTACGCCCGCCCTTGTTATTACGACTCATGTGAAATGTAATTTCGGCATACTGCGTGTAGTGGGCACGCACACACGGGCGCCGGGCGAGTGTGCAATACGTTTAATAAAGGAGGGACGCGGAGTAAATCCTTCAATTTCGCCGGCACACAACGGCGTATTCTCGTTAACCGTGGCAATAAGTTAAACGGGTGGGCCGGTGCCGCGCCGGCCGCCGCCGCGCCCGCGCCGCCACCGGCCGCCCCAGGAAATTAAAAAGGTCTTGAGCCACCACGCCGAACCGGCTACTTTCCCTATCACCTGTTATGGTATTCATATTTAACGGTAATTACCAAAGTCAAAATCAGCGGAGGTATTGCACAAGTACGTATTTTGTGAATTATGTAGAGCACGAGTAGTGATCATGAATCATGTTTGTTAGTACCTAAAAGACAACTGAGATATTTCTCCGCTATTTAAGTTTTGTTAAAGGAAAAGTATGTACATACACACAGTGTTACTTTTTAAATTACACTATAGCAAACTAAATTACAGAATCATGATAGGAATTCATATGAATAGTTGTACTCCACAAACTAATATTCATAACTGGTTATGAACTTGTGACATCCTTCATACGACTTGAACAAATTATACTTAATTATCTTCTAACATTTTGTTAAAAATATGTTTTTTATTTATTAGGTATTTAACATCACTATCAAGATATTTCTATATACCAATTCAATTAAATTTACCTTACCTAAATGATATACTGATACAGAGTTATGAATTACAAATAATATATAATTAAATATCACGTAATAAGCATGTTTAATTATTATCTTAAAACTTACACTTGATAGCAGAGCAAGCGGTCGATTTTAATCAAAGTTCGTTCATTTGGAACTTAGCTCCGGAGGCAGCGCCTCGTGGTGTAATATAGGCCGAGTGTAATATCTCTCGAACAAAGAATACATACGTTCCACCCCAGACCGACTGCACTCCTAATTAGATGTTCGATGAAAGTGTAATCAGACGGTGGCCGGATCCGGGACGTAATTAAACGGCGCAGGCGAAGAGTGATTTATTAATAGAAAAGCTCGAGCCGTAATGAAATACTGGGCGGACAATGGCGGCGAGGGCGGGCGGGCCGTGGAAATTAAATTCTCAGCGGCGGTGCACGGACAGTGGTCGCTGGACACACTTGCCGTTTCTTTGCGGGTCGCCAGTGTCGACTACGCGACCTCTCGCCTGCTTAATAATTTACGCAGTGGCGACCACTCGGGCACCGCTACCGCGCCCGAAGTCGCTCGCCCAGCCCGCCACCGTTCACGACCGCTCCTATTACCGGCGACGTATGGAGGAGTATAAATTTGTCGGCTAGGGAATGTAAAGAAGATTGGGTTCCTACTGGCATGGGAGCGGGGGAAAGGGTGGAATTGAATTTAGGCCGGAATCCACTAGCGAGGTAGTATTTGTGATATTTCTTACCTATATAGCGCGGCGGGACGTGACGCTCTTGCCGATTACTTTTATTATCGATTTTTATAATATTTTATTCATTCAATCGGGTACTATGTTATAGACACCTGCTCTTATTTCTTTAGAAGTATAATTCCTTAGAAACAATATTCAACGATTCACGGACATATTCCTTTGACATAACTAGTTAGGTATATGGATACAAAGCGGCGTCGGCGATGCCTTGTGTGAAGTTAAAGCTTTAATTATACTTAAAAGCTGTTGTCAGAGTATACTTTTTCAATTAGAGTATTAAAGTGTTCCGACCCCGTCATTATATTAGAGTGTTGTTCCATCCACCCCGCGGGATCCCGCCCTCGGGTAGCGGCGGCGGCGGCGGCCGGCGACCAAGTCGCTCGGTGCTCGTCCGCCTCAGCTCGGCCCGAGTCTCGGCTCATTCCGTTGCGGGCTCTTCTCGCAGCCGTACGTGTTAGTCTGGCTTTTCCGAGCTACAAACTTTGCTCGAGCTACGAAACACCGCTCGTTTCGCCAGTGTAGTTTTCCGGCGTTTAATTAAAACAATAATAAAGCATTTTAATTGGCCTCCGTGAGACTAATCGGACACAGCGGGGCTCGTGGCAAGAAATTTCTTTTGACTTAACAACTTTACCGGTGTTCACCTTCCGAAAGTGACTCCAATAAATCGCGTTCAAAGTGACAATTGAAGTGGACGAGAGGATTTTTATTTGGTGACTGTGGTGGCATTGTTTATTGTGAATTGTATAAACTGATGGTTCGGAATAATAACAGTTATTTTGCCCATTGGTATTAAATACGTGTAAGGAAAAGCTAATAAAGGTATGTTTTTTTTATAATATTACTTGTATTCATACAACATCAGGAAAGTAAAGTTAAATTATGTATATTATGAGCTCAGTAGAAGTTTATTCATTAAATTAATATCATTCGCGTTGTCATGCATGTAATAGGTAAGTAATAATATTTTTAAATGGCATTAAAAATAGAAATAACATTTTGTTAGTTTTGTTCCCGATTACGAGCGCCACAGACAATGTAATAGGTATAATAATAAAGTGTATATTAAATAAATAAATTTGTTTATATTCAAATTATATTACCTACATAGGACTAAAATAATTATTTGTACTCATGTACAACAACTTAAACAAAAATAATAAAGAATAAGATATTAAAGTTGTGACATAAATTATATAATGACACAAGATTTAGGATCGCCACGCGGTACAACCTTAGCTACAAATCATGCTTCTTAATTGATTAAAATTCAGTCAAAGAAAGTGAGTATTACTTAACAGATTATACAATAAATGATAATTTAATTACATGGTACTTTCACATGTAGTAGGTATTTACGTGAAGTAAAGTCTTTAAGCATTTTAGTGTAATCATTTGATAATCATAGAAAATACACAGTCACACTTTGTATCAATATACTCGTAAAATCAGAAGAGTGTTTGAGCTTTAATAATTAGCCATATTAGTACTGTTGTAGTTAGAACTTTAGAGGTTTATATCATTATAATGATTGTAGCTAAAATAGTATATATATATGTAACACATTTGCCTTTTAGCATTACATATGTTTTTGTTGATTAAGAAAAAATTCTGTGTAGCTAGATGCAACTGTAATTGTTTGACCTGCTTTTCAACACCAGCCTACACCAAGGGAAAATAATCAGTCCTCATATGTGTTAGGGTTTGATTTTACAAAAGCTCTATTATTTTGAGTCATAGATGAGTATTAATAACATAGTATTTATTGTAATAAATACAGCAAAATATAAATATTGTGTTTGAACGTATAATATTCTGTGTGAAAAAACGCTATCCTCTTTCTATGACAACTTATTTATTCAGTCTGCTGTAAACGAAAACTGAATTGATATTCAATGTATATAATGTTAACGATGATAATTAAGCAAATAAAATAACCAACGGTGTTTGCTCATATCTTTATAATAACAAATTAATACGTTAATTAAGTTACTTTGAATTCATGTTTATGCAATAAGGAAACTTTGTTCATTTAATAGTTACTTCGTTATTAAAAGACCTTTAACAAATTAATTAAAAGTCCAATAACAGAGCTCAATACGACTTAATTACGATAAGGGACATATATCTAACGAAACAGTAAATAAAAATCCGATGTTTGACTTCTTTGATTAATGGTGATAAATGATTCATTTATGTGCATTAATATATTTAAATTTCCTATTAATTTAATTTGATATGAATGATAATATCAGAATTCAGACATTAATGTTTAGAGTGATCATAAAGCGTAAAGTAAATAAGGGTACGACCTGCTGGAAAATAAGTTATGTTAGTCTTTGGACACATTCACTCACTGATGATTGATTGATGAATGATGTAATAAGGACAACTCATTTTATGAAGTGTAATTGTTTTGTTTGAATTTACCTTCACACAAGATGTTTGACTGTCTAGGAGATATTTTGACTGGGTAGATACTAAACATAGCTTAAGCATTAGAGTGAGAAGAAACTTAATTCACATACACACACGCGACTTTTGAAGCGAGCTTTGCACAGCAATCACTCGCGAGTGTCGCATTGAAGCAAATGTTCACAAGTAAGCAAGTGTTTCTCGCATGTTTAAATAATGTTCCATCCACGAATGCATACGCTGTTTAATACCATCCAAGTTAAAACAGAAGTAACACGAGAAACTAATTTCGACAATCCGCTAATGTTGAAAGGTAACAATCATACCTAAGTAGATGCCCTACAGGCTAAGAGATTTTTTTCTCGTAATTGTATATTATTTCTGTGTCTAATTTTCTCAATAAATTAGTATATTTAGGGGTTAGAATTGCCGATACTAGAAACCAAATTAGTATTTTATAGATTTTGACGAGCTCGGTGGCGCAGTAGTAACGCTACTTTGACAGCAACGTTCGTGGATTCGATTCTCATACAAGACAAACATTTGTTTGCATGAACATGTCTATTTGTCTTGATCTGTGTGTTTTTAAAAGAGGTAGGACGCATCAAATCAGTCCATCTGGGAAAGTACCTCCACCTCATAGAAAAACCGCAGTAAAATAACAACTCCCTAAAGGGTTGTGGTATTCCTGCGTGTGAGTGAGGCCATCAGTAAGGTGTTAAGAAGAACCTGTGTTAGCAGCAGAGGTGGCGCGAGTAATTCTTAGTGTGTTTCAATCGTTCATAGGCTACGGTAAGCACTTTATATCAGATGGGTTATGTCCTTGTATGTCTCATGACGTTGTATGAGTGAAAGATAAGAAAACTTATAAACTGATGGAGCATCACTAATTATGCTCGTACAGAATCAAATGCTCTAGTTAATCTAATTGCTCTAGCTTATATTATTTCCCGCGCTTATTTCTTGTTCCTGCTGAAGTAGATGCTGTCTATGATTGTACTGTTGTACTAGGAAAGACGAGTGTTTCCTAGTACAACAGCACCACAATACCACAATAGACAGAAGAATAAACAGTAGGCTAGCTTCAAAGAAATCTTTCAAAATTTAGCTCACATACAATTTTGACAACAGTAATACTTTAAAACCCTAATTAGTATTTTAATAAAGTAATAATTTGAGTCTCTTAAGAAAACGATTGCCTTGTTTATTTAACATGTTAAAAATATAGTAGACTTAATAGGACGATTTCAAGAAAGTTGGTTTAATTTTTTTGTTTTTATATCTTAGTATTTCATTAATGTTTTATTAATTTTGCATCAAAAGTGGTTATACCTACCTAAGTCGAGCGTAGAGGTCCATTTAATTGATATATTTACTCAGGAAGGAGAGTAACATGAGCTTAGACTTAATGACTTTAATTCACTAGTGAGTTACTGTTGCCATCTCAGAACCCCATTTTTTCATTTAACTAAATAGACTATCATAATATTAGGTCAAAGTTATACGAATTTATCATAATAGCAACAATAATGTATATCTTCACATCAGGTCCCTTGCGAAGTAGGCAGAGAGAACCAGGCGTCAATCACACGGTTCTTATGCACCTCAATTTCTGATAAAACACGACCGATATGGTCATGGTAAGTGAGTTTTAGTCTTCCTCGGCTACATTATTCCAAATCGTATTGTATGTCTGTTTCGTCATTCTTTCATCCTACATTATTTCTTCAAATAAAAGGAAGTAATAAGTAAGGATAATAATAACTATACTGTGCAAGGATCGCGTCTAATGGCTCTCGGTTCTCTCTGCCTACTCCGCAACATACATATACATACATATATTATTTCTTCATGTTCGAACCAACTACTGCAAGCTCTCTAACAACTCTATTGTAACTATAAACTCTCCAGAAATTATTTACAGGATTTGGAAAACTTTTTGCTCGTCATTTAAATATTTTTTTATGATTACTTAGCACTACATCAGCTTATATATTGGTGTACAATATTTCACATACGGGAACGTCATCACGCCAAGAAGGGTCCCTGTAGGTCTAAGGGTGGCGTCACACCTCCCATCGCACTAATCACAATATAATAATTATCTATCACGATATATCCGTAATACAATGGTATAGATAAGCAGCATCAGATTATTTTTGACATGATTAGGACATTCCTGTAAAAATCTTATAACATATTTATGCAGAGAGTTCGCGCGGAAGCTTCCTGCAAATATTAGTATACTGAAAAAATATAGTATATTTAGTGTTCAAGTTCTAGGCAGCACAAAAACAATAAGCGAGATTTGTCTAACGTTACACAAGGGTAACGTAGGTCCGCGGGTAGTGTAAAAAGAGAAAAGCGCAAATATACCTCGTGAACTACTAAACTCAGAGATGGACCGATCGATTGCGGTTATTTGTCTAGTCGATCAGTGGCAAGGCAACTACTAACTAGTAGGAGATAAAGCATGTAATGGATATTACTTTCATAAAATGTAAGTTTCTTCATAGGTAACTATTTAAATGACAATAAAATGAGAGGGAACTAGATTTGCTATAGCGCACTGACCTGAGATAGTTAATTCGAACTATTCGAAGCATGGTTTAGCAAAAATTGAGATCTATGGGACGCGATAAAAGAAATTCTTGAAGGGATGGATGATGATTATCTTCAACTGTGTATCTTGGGTTTTATGGAGTTGACCGCGTCTGCACTAAGGCAATTATATATTTATATAGCAGCTGTACCTTGACTGACCTCTTTTTTCAGCTTATTCTGAACAGTATATTCTACTAACTTAAAAAAATAGTCACACATTAAATTGTGAAATCTTTAGAACTACTTCACATTAAATAGACAAAATCGCACATTGTCTAGTGTAACCACATATCATGCAAATACACGTACTTTTTTTAAGTACAAACAATAAGAAACAAAGTCAACCTAATCTCCACTTCTCATCGTCTAACAAACGAGAATCGGACTAAAAAGAAGGACGGCACAAACATATTTACTGACTACTGCAGCTAAATTACAAATAGTCGCAGGGTTTTTATATTCCTACGCGTGTCCCTGAGAAGGTACTGCAGTAGACAAAAGGTTCCGCAATGCACGACAGACAGCACTGATATTACAAGAGTCCATAGGCGGTAACTGCTTACCATCAGATAGGTCGTATGTCATCTTAGTACCTAGTATAAAAAACGTACGTACGAACTTTATTGTTGCAAGCATTTACATCAACTTTTACATATAAGTCGGACTTGTATGCTACAAAACGTGGCATAAAAAATATTTTACATCAAGTATGGCGACGCCCTAATGTGACCAGTGGATTAGTTACGTGTCGTATGCGCCCCCACGACCTCGCATACTGATGCCGCCACGCCCGCCGCTTGTTATTTTAATTATTGTGTCTTAATTAAACACAATCAACGGGCATGGAAGTTCTGACACTCAAAAACTATGTATTCATATAGACTACTATGTATCTCATGAACGATGAAACACAAAAAAGAAAAGAACTATAACTTAAGATTATTTACTATAGAATAAAGGCTTCTTTCATGCCCCATGTTTATATTTCGTAATCCTGCCATTACCAGCCCTTGTGAAATCGTCCTGTCTGTTCTAGTTTATCACTACTACATTGTAATAGTATAGTTATGAGATAATCGCTGTTAACGATAGATATTTTAGTAGATCTAATGACTGATTGTTTACTGCAGTTCTTTTGAAATAAGATAGAAATTGTTTCCATGTGACATCTAATGAAATTTCACTGTCAGTGAAATCCACACTAATATTATAAATACGAAAGTAACCCTGTCTGCCTCTTGTTAGCTTTACATGACTAAACTACCCATCGAAACGGATGAAATTCGGTACTTAGGTAGGTGTGGGACCTGGACAAAGATATGGCCACCTCATACGGCCGAAGCAGTAGGCCGGAGCTACTATACTCTTATTTATCTATCTCTATATCTATAAATTCCTTGCGGGGTAGGCAGAGGGAACCGAGCGCCATAAGACGCGGTCCTTACGCACTTCACTCGCTTCTTTAACATTCATAACTCTTTTCATGGACGCCCGCCGGTTTCTAGGACTCACGTTTTAATACTCATATGTTCAGCGTATATATTATTATGTGTATGCGATAGCTCGTTAACAATATGTCGTTAGTGATTAGTGGCGTCTCTATTGTTCCTATAACCAAATTAAAGGATATCGATAGCATAGTTAACGGAGTAAAGACTAAGCTGTCTCACAGAATTTGTTCTCTATTCTGTGAATCTATACATTCAAGATTAACTGTAGGGTTGTCTTTGGAATTAATTTCAGTGTATCGATATCAGAGTTAAACTCACCAAGATAGTAATGCCAGATTTATTAAATTTTTGTGGCTTATTATCGAACTACCCTAAATTTTATCTATTAAGATTCAACTTTAGTAATTGATAAAATTTAATCCTAATAGCCAAAAATTACTAATTGAACACGAACTACCATTGATCTTACTGCCACTTTAACCCTTTTAGGGGATGATCAAAATGATGGTGATGATCATATTAGATGAACATCATCATTCCCGCACACATGTTCTTAATCAATTAACAAGAAATACACAGCGACAAGTAGTTTCGATGGTGGTTCATGATGTTTCATGAAGTATAGCTTCAAGTGGCTTCAAGTCATCAAAGCCAAGTTGTAGTCGCGTCGTGGCACAGCGGAGCGTCAGAAGTACTTAAAATTAGGAGTATTATTAGACACCAGAGTTGCTCATTAGCGGCACCCGTAATGATCCGCCGACACAGTGCCGACGGGCTGCGTAATGGCAAACTCTCCGTAATGAACACTGGTTATAAGCGCTTACACCGACCGGCGAAACGAATACCAGCCTCACTTCATTGTTTTCGTAGACGTACTATCTCGAATATAATTACGAGTAATTAGCATACACAACACGAACGAATTAATTAACCCATTGTAAATGATTGTTGGAGTTCGAATAGGCTTCACATTGTGTCCCAATTATAATTGATTCCATTAACAAAGCTTCGCCCATAATTGAAAGTAGACAGTTTCAGCAAAAGGGAGGGTAAGGTAATTACAAGATCCAATTTAGAATTGCCAAGTCTACACTTTGCTGTTAGTTTCAAACAAAAGCTTAATTAATTAAGTCGAGAACAATTAAGTTCACTGCCGTAATATTCTCAGCAATTACGTGGAATTCGACGTATTTTGTAGTCGCGGTAATTGCCGACGAGTCTCGAATCAGATTGTATCCGACACTAATACTGCACACATCCATTAATTATACTCGGAACACTAATTGGAAAATCTATTAATTAATTTATTAATATACCATACAAAATCTCGTCATTTATTAAATGATGTTATATGAATTTCCTGTTGTCTAATTATACTCAGAGATTGGAATAACTATTATATTATTCCAATTAATTCTAATAATATATGTAACAAGATAATAAGATTTATTTAATTCAGTATCATGTAGCTGAATTTGTGTTACATTAAGATTAGAGTTTTAATTGTCGTGTAAAACGTAACAATTAAAACTTATGAACGTATAAATATAACGAGTAAATAACATAAAAACAATGTATTAGACATAATGCAGTTTGAACGTCGCTGATCAGCAAAGATGAAGACTGTAATTGCGTCATAGTTTGGTGTGGTAGGGTATCGGCTGTCAATTTGAGTGTTGGTATGGAGTCTAATAAATCAGGGCTGTCGTTAGGTGAGCAGTGGCAGGTATACACCGCCCGCGTGTAACGAGACACATTTTGGAGCGAATCCTTCCAATTAGCGCGGGTGCGAAGAGAGTACGGTACGGGCGCGGGCCGTCCGGGGTATTCGGCCCGGCCGCGGCGCGGCGCGACCGGTCATCATCCGCCGGCGCTGCTCCGCCGCCCGCCGCGGCCGTCGCCGTACCGCGCCCGCAACCACGCGCGCTCGTTACGCTCCCGCCTCGTTAGGGGAATTGTTTGCTCGAGTATGTAAAAATGTGTTTATTTGCACGTACGCTCCGGGGTAAAAAATATATGAAAAGACCCTTTTAAGACTTTTAATGATTTCCCGGCAAAGGGAAATTGGGTTAGTTATTTTCCCCAGGGTTTCCCCTCGTTAAGTTTTAATAGGGTAGCTAGCTACGACGTAATCAAACGTACTTATATAAGTTAACAACATTTACCAGTCTATAATATACTTTGTTGTCAATCGAAGATAATTGAATGAACATTATAATATATTTCCTTCGGATTTCTATTCATCTAATTGATTTTGAAATTTATTAAACAAAAGAATCCCATGTATTTATTAATTATTAACAAATTGAGTCAATTTTAATAAAGTTAATTAGTTTTCTAAGATACACTACGAGTAAGTGGAAACAGGTTAGGTGACAAGGTTTTCCGGCGATTCCGAGTCCTAGGTGCCTAGGTCCCCATATAGGTAGAGACGTCTAATTAATTTCCAGTAAAATGTCGACATCGCTTGTTTTTGCCAGGAACTCGGCTCATTAGAGCGACGAGGCATGTTGATTACATTTTGCAGCGCTTATTAGCGCAAACTCTCATTAGGGGCCACTATTGTTGTAATTAAACAAGAAACAACAACCGTACGGACCACGGAGGCGGGTTCGGGCCGAAATCGGCTTTATCTCATTCGCGATAAAGACCATCGGCTGTCGGTCTGCGACCGGCGATTATATTGTGCGAATTTAATTAACAACTCAATAGTTACATAGTAGAGGCACAGAACGAAGGGGAGTTCTTATAGTGTCTGACATGATTCCATTGTTAGAGTTGGTGAAAAAAGCGGAGGTTTGTTTAGAAGTGGTTTACGTAATTACGAGGTGGTACTCGGCAGCTCGACTCGGCGTCACTAGGTACGTCGTCGCTGTGGCGGGAGTTTAATTGGACAGCCGAGGGGCGCAGGCTGCTCCGCCACCTCCTAACACTTCTAATTGGCTCACCAACACTAACAGGAGCTTTCCTCTAAAATGTATACTCATCGTCATTACTTATAACAGACTCCGATGTCTCGGGAGCACCTGCTGCTATTCCAATTTCCTTACGTAAATTGGTTGTTAGGAAGAATTCTCATGTAATGTGACATTTCTGATACTTTTTAACAATTTGCATCGAAGTTGCTCGTTGAAATGACAGTAGTCTTTATATAATAATTTATCTACCTTATATCTTGATGCTAAGTCCCTTAGAAGTAGACGGGGAGAGCCGAGTGTCCTATGACTTGGTTAAAACACACAGAATTCTTACTGGTTATATTTTAAAATTCACAACTGTTATAAACTATGAATAAACTATTGTTTAAACCTAAAGTTGATACATTAGTCGTTAACAGAAACACACACTCGTGCAGCAGAATAACATAACACAGCATTTTACTTTACTATATTAACGTATGATGATTTTTACGTAATAATAAAAGTTATAATAGTCACAAGTGTGTCGGATTTAAATTGTCACGCGAGTTTTAGAAATAGATTCTGTACCTAAATAACTAGTTATGTTTTTCATAGTATGTCGAGTGGTATACAAGCATACGACCCACCTGATGTTTGATGGTTACCGTGGGCAATGAACATTTATAATACTACCATCTTGCGGTTTAATATCTGGCGGCATTAAGTTATACTCACTACACTCACTCCATAAAAACTCAAGATCAAATAATTTGTGTAACATTTAAACCTCCGTTACACATGTACCGTGCTTGCCATCATTTTCGCGCCACCATGGTCGTCACAGACTATAGATTAATCACCAACAGTGTACATGGACAAGTTCGTGATTGAATGGCTATTAGATTATAAGTTTGGTACAACGCGGCTATGATACAAACAGTTCTCACTGGAAAGATACCGTTCCTAATGATTTCTTTGTTGATAACTATTTTAGAATTCCTAATCTCAATTTTATTTAATTTATGATGTAAAAATTTGGAAATGTTGTTTCTTTGACTTTTATTCACAACGTAACAGTGCGAGTATTTCGCCTTCATATTACGGCTTCATTTGCAAGCTATGTACCCTGTATTATGAGCAAACGTAGTTTTATGTGGGACAGAGGATGCACTTTGTAAAGAATATAGCTGAACAATAATTTCCTGGAGACCTTAGTTTTTATACACCTGCAAGTAAGTAAAGTACGTCTAATTATGAATCTTTCATTCTATTCAAATTGACTTATGGTGATCTCGTGAACGGCGGACGGTTGTACTCTAGAAAACATAGCATAATGCAACGATGCATGCTTTGCTATGATGCTCAACCGCCTATTTTTTATTTAAGCATTTCTTTACATGTAAACGGGATATTTAAATACTGTTCCCAGTTTGAAGATATCATTTATAGAAAATAGAAAATTATAACTTGCTTTGTTTCCTATGTCCATCCGAAATTTAAGCAATCAGAGTATGTAGCTATACAATAAGGTGAAACGCCTACTTCAACTAATCCTCCTCTATACTTAGTCTGGCCATATGTAAATACTGTTACAATTAAAAATAAACAAAATATTACATTTGAATTTGGAATCTGTCATTGTTATATGATTGTTCATTGAGTTTTCTCATTTTGGCGCTAATATATTGTACAATATTTTGCGATATTAAATTGGAGTGGGGTGATAAAGAGAATCGAATCGCTGTGATTAATATAATATAACATAAATATATAAATATTGTCGGACAAATTACACAGCGCCATCTAGCCCCAAAGTAAGCGACGCTTGTGTTATGGGTACTAGACAACTGATAAACATACGTAAATACATTTTTTTTTATAAATACATACTTATCATACATAGAAAATACCCAGATTGCGTTACACAAAGTAGGTATGGAGCCAAATGCAATTTTAAAACTCTCCATACGCTTGGTATTAGTAAAGTGTTTGTGTACCGGAAAAAGATCTGGCCGTCCACGTAGTGTTCGTACGAAAAAGGTAGTCAAAGCAGTATGGGAAATAATTCGAAGAAATCCTGTCCGAAAGCAAAAGATTTTATCCTGGGAGATGAAGATAGCACCTAGAACCATGTCGCGTATTTTAAAAGATGACTTAGGACTTGCAGCCTATAAGAGACGTACTGGTCATTTCTTAACTGATAACTTAAAAAATAATAGGGTGGTAAAATCGAAACAACTACTGAAGCGGTACGCAAAGAGATGTCACAGAAAAATTTTGTTTACGGATGAGAAACTTTTTACTTTTGAGCAACATTTTAACAAACAAAATGACCGTATTTATGCTCAAAGCTCTTAGGAAGCTTCCCAATTAGTCAACAGAGTGCAACGTGGGCACTATCCGATTTCAGTGATGGTTTGGTGGGGTATTAGCTATGAAGGAGTGACTGAGACATACTTTTGTGAAAAAGGTATCAAAACATCAACACAAGTGTATCAAGATACCATTCTTGAAAAGGTAGTGCAGCCCCTTAACAACATCATCTTCAATAACCAAGAATGGACCTTCCAGCAAGACTCGGCGCCGGTTCATAAAGCTCAGTCTACGCAGTCTTGGTTGGAAACGAACGTTTCGGACTTAATCAGAGCTGAAGACTGGCCGTCGTCTAGTCTCGATCTTAATCCGCTGGATTATGATTTATGGTCAGTTTTAGAGAGTATGGCTTGCTCTAAACGCCATGATAATTTGGAGTTCCTAAAACAATCCGTACGATTGGCAGTGAAAAATTTTCCTAAGGAAAAAGTGCGTGCTCCTATTGATAACTGGCCTCAACGTTTAAAGGACTGTATGGCAGCCAATGGAGACCACTTCGAATAAGCTTTTTATATTTTAAATTATTTTATATTTATAAACTAACACACTGTAAAAGTAATAAATGTTATTTGCAATATAATTTTTTTTTTCTTTGTTTCAATATTTATGGCAAGACTAGGTATACATATATAAGTCCAGCCTTAGATCTATAATATATTCCATAAAACTGTATCATTTAATAGCAGCTTTAGAATCAGATTTTCAAATGTTGGAACCATATACCTGGTCCACAGCTCTATATGTTGAATAGTAGTAAAACAAGTTTCAAACATTAATTCTGATTAGTTATATCAAAAAAAGGTCTCGATTTTCCCTCTTATATATAATAATATAAGAAATTGTACATATAAATAATCCATATACTAATAATCTTTTTCACCATTAGCTATCTCTTTGTTAGTTTAATTGGAAGGTCGTATATTGGAAGGTACATGTAATGCGTGCCCAAATTTAGTAGGATATAACTTATGACTTCGTAGTAATTAGTATGTATGTATGTATATCTTCAGAGAGAACCGAGCGCCATAAGACGCGGTCATTAATAAGTAGTAATTAGTATTATAAATATCGAGGGTGGAAATGCTGCAAGCGACAGCTAGCGAAATTCCATATATACCTATATATATATATATAACTCAATATGGCCAAAGGTGTCGCTTGAAGCCATTGGCCTCTTCACCTATATATGCAGTAATCCGACAAAACTTATATTATACTTTATAGTATTGATCTCATCTTTGAAAATTAA
The DNA here is from genome assembly GCA_947507595.1 of Pyralis farinalis. Lineage (NCBI taxonomy): Eukaryota > Metazoa > Arthropoda > Insecta > Lepidoptera > Pyralidae > Pyralis > Pyralis farinalis. Next base: position 21,133,409 of record OX382264.1, on the reverse strand, counting down.
CAATTGTTAGGATCCCAAATTTTCACGCGGTATTGAGCATTTAAGTCTAAGAAGCCATGTGACTTCTGTCTGTGTGTTCTACCGCTTGTACTATGATTTATATTGAGATGAATTTTCGATATGAATGCCTACAGCATGCTTCTAAAATTGCTCGGATTGTCACCGGCAGGGAACTCATACTCACACATTGGAATCAAAATAATCGCGTAGGTTTCAGAGAGGTATATTATTATTATATTTATTCAGTAGTACCTATTGTAGTTATAGTTATTGGCGGGTAGGTATAGATTGTTTATGCATAATACAGGTTAAGACATAATACATAATATACTAATATGACAAATATCTATTTTAGTTTTGTAGATAAATCCCGTGACACAAATTATTTACAACAAATATTTTGACAGCCTTTTGAATTCGAATAAAAAAAAATGACTTAGCATGATAACCTTCAAACAACTACATTCTACATGTCAGGGAAAAGTAAATATTACTTATACTTACCTATTTTTATTGCTTCAATTTATGATATGCCTTATTAAATATAATTGACGTAAAAACTGAGTAAATGAGGTCAATTGCCTTATATACTCAGTTTTCACGTCGTATTTACTAAATTCATTTGTAAATATCGTATATATTTAAAAAGAGACTGAGCAATTATTAGGTATCTTCTGAGAACTTGCTGCGTAAACAGCGTTTGCGCGTTACTACGCGGTAATTCCATTCCGTGTTTAGGAAGCATTCATAGGCTTCGATAACCGCTTCACATCGAAGTAAGTTATTCTTGCCACTTATACATTTATGTAACCTGTGGATAGTACGAAAATTAAAATAATTCTCGCAACGGGCGGGACAGAAACGATTTAATAAAACTATAAATATAAAATCTTTATTTTTATATATTTTAAATCAGTGACGGAAAAAGGGATGTTAGAAAATTTGACAATTATGTCAGCTTAAGTCCCAGTTTATGCTTGTTTATCTGTGTATAGTATTTTTCAAATATATGCACCAATTTGTACATTTTTTATCGATAGCTAGTTTAACCGCTTTGATAAACAATAAATAGCTCATAATTGCTTTAGTTACATATTACGCAAATGGAGAGCAAAGGTTACCTAGCATCACAGTGTTATCACTAAGTATATTATTATTTAATGTGTAAGACGCTTGATTCATTAGACCGTAATTGGGAGCAGCAATAATTAGCCAATTAAGAAAAATATCGTTCGCATTTGCGTCGGTGTGTGACTTGATTTGATTGCTATAATGCGGCTGATTGCCATCACGCGCTCAGTGCGCGTGCGTCAATGCCAATCCAGTGCACGTCTATAAACAGGAGTGGTTCAACTGCTTATTAACGATAACGATCCCTAATTAAAATTGTGGTTAATCTTTCTCATGCTATCTGTTTTATTGCATAGATCTACAATGATAAGTCAATGAAAACAAATTGAATACTAACCAGTTGAGAATGCGCAAGCTTGCATTGCCAGAGGAACACCTGGCTCGTCAATAAAATAACAATTCAAATTATTATTTTTTTAATTTGTCGGCTATTTTGACCATTTTCCTTAAGAGATAGGAACGGTGTTCCTGAACATTCCTATTCTACTTTTTTATGCTGAATCCGAATCTGAAGTCGAATATTCGAAAAAAAACGCACACACAGACAAACGCACAGACAAACATATAGTTTTCATATACTCGTAGGAACGGTGTTCCTAAAAATAACACATGTTAGTTACATGATTCCGGCGCCAGTTAGTTTGTGTGAACTATCATCACTGGCCGGTTACCACTCATTGTTATTGTCGACGTCTACGATCCCAAGCTCACACTTGGTATTGAGCCCTTAAGTTTGAGATTTTGTCTCTTTTGTATGTTATACCGATTGTACAATGGGTTGTGTTCTGAAGAATTGTTCGATATGTTGCCGGCAACTTCTTTTTACAACTGCACCGCTCGCTGATGGCGGGAAGTTCACTCTCACACACGGGAACAGCCCCTGGTGTTGCAAATATCCATAGGCTCTGGTAACTGCGTAGGTACCATAAGGCAGACCGTACGGTTATTTTCCACCTTTGTCATAAAAAAAACTTAATGTTATATAAGCTCAAACTCTCGTAACTTTCGAAACATAGGTCAAAAACTAGTTTCTTCCTATTTCCTCTTGTTATATATTTTCGATACATACGTTTTACTATATGTAGGACAACATGCGCCACCGAACTTTTAGTTTTTAGGGTATAAGATATAGATAAGGATAGATAAGGATAAGATCATTAACATGTCTATTAGACTATTAAAGACGTTTATCCCCGAATATAACCACATTAATTTTAATTATAGTTACACGTTTGACGTCCATTTTTCTAATACTAATTCCTCAAAATAATATATACTTAAATTGTTATATTAAAACATGTTCAAAATTCATATGTTTCTTCATCCTTTACCTCTTCCTCGCTTTTCTCGAAATCTTTATTTTTCTTCTCTTCTACTTTATATCCATCTTTCACACTTTGCATGCAATATATGCTACCCCGTTTCTCCACTTAAAAGCTGAATAAAAAGCAGGAATATACGTGTTTCATTAGTTGTATCCAAGTGTTTTAATATCAACTCTTTGACGTTTTCCTTCCTCGTTAGTAGAATTTCTAAAAAATCCTGCGGCTCATTTTTTTTATTTCATTCATTGGGGTATTCATTTGGAGGTCAAACTTAATGATTAACTTATTGAACACAATCTTTGTCATTATTAATAGCGTTCATACAAACTTTACGTACTGATTGATGTTACCGCACGTATGTGATAGAGTCGACACAAGCACCCCCGCCATCCGCGAGTCCGTATGTCAGTCGTTTCGCAAGACGGATATGAGTGGCTATTTAATTTCCACGTATTCAATTATCATTTCACATTTAACTCTGCCCACAATGCCATTTCTACACTATGTATGTACTTATTATCATGAATACGAAGTGTAGATCAAAGTCGATATTCCTGACTGTCTGTTTATTAGGGCGGGGTAGGCAGAGAGAACCGAGTGCCATAAGACGCGGTCATTACACATTTCACTCGCTTCTATAGCTCTTTCATGCACGCTTGCCGGTTCCTGGGTTCAGGACACCCATCACCTTCTGATAAAACAGGACTAATTTCGTCATGGTAGGTTAGTTTTCCTCGGCTTCTACATTCTTCCACTTTCGCAGTGTATATCTGTTTCGTTATTCTTTCATCCTGCATTCTTTCTACATGTCCGAACCATGAAAATATGGCCAATTTAAGTCGTAATAGCTCGCTTGAAGTTGTAGACTCGAACGTTGACAATATCGAGTTCGTCCGCGAATCATCACAATGCTTGGCAAAAATTAACGAAATTATTAACGGACTGACCTCTCGCATTGGTGTCGCTCATAGATCGGCAATAATGGATATGACTCAACGGGTTACCTCTCTAGTGTCTATGATGGCCATAAAGTCAGCAACAACTGAAACGAAGCTTGCCGTAACAGAACGCGATTTGCTAGCACTCAAATTAGAAGCCAAAAATGTCCATGCAGCACCCGTTGCTAAAACCGGTGAATCGTACTCAGACAAATTGAAACTTCGATTGCCCAAGCAAATTAAACCCATTCAAACTCGCGAACCAATGCCTTGCATTGTGGCATATCCCACAGAGACACGATCCGCGGAATTCAAAACGTCCGAAGCTACGAAGGAGGCTCTTATGAAAGCCATCAAGCCATCCGATGATGGTTTTCAAATCGTAGGCGTTAAAAAAACTGCCAAATCGGGTGTAGTTTTACGTGTATCAAATGATGCTCAGTTACGGAAGCTGCAATCGGCAGAAGGTATAAAATCGGCGGGGCTTAAACTCGAAAAGCCCAAAGGACGCCGACCGCGTATTATTATAAAAGACATTCCCGATAAAATGGACGACACAAAGTTTTTGTCAGCGTTATATAATCAAAATATAAAAAACGAAATGAACATTACATTGTCTGAGTACTTGAAAGATATAAAAATAGTGCGTCGTCGTCCTGTAGCCTACGGTAGAAAATGGATGGGTATCGAACTATCCCCGGAAATACGCAAGCACCTTATTTCAACAAAAGAAAAAAATTTTATCGACTTTGCCACATGTAGATTCGTGGATGACATTGAAGTAGTACGTTGTTTAAAATGTCAACAATACGGTCATGTTAGCAAATATTGCACAGAGATCAAACCAACTTGTGCTCACTGTGCTGAATCTCATGACTCGCGGGAATGTACTAAGAAATCGGAAAAAGACTTTAAACCGATATGCGCACCATGTAGGCGGCTAAAGAAGGTGTCTGACCACAAGACCGGGTCAGAATCTTGTCCAACTTACGCGGCTAGGTTGGAGTACAATATTTTAAATACCACATATGGATAACGTCGTTATTGCTCAATTAAATCTTCACAACGATAAAATTGCAACATCAGAGTTAGATAAGCTCGTTGCGGACTATAAGCTCGATCTAGTCTTAGTTCAGGAGCAATACCAACGAGCCCAACTAACCAGTAAATTCCTACAGCTCAGTAATAAGTCACGCGCGGGTATTTATGTTCCAAAAAGCGGTTTAACTATAACAGCGATAAATAACTTAATGTCCACGCACTGTGCGGTAGCTGAAGTAACATCGCCCTATCTAAGAGTGTTCGTAGTGAGTTGTTATTTTCAATATTCAGACCCAGTAGGTCCTCATTTACACCATCTGCGTAGAGTTTTACATGCGCTTTCTGGTCATAAAGTAGTTATAGGAGCTGACGTAAATGCATCATCGCCATTATGGTACGGTAAGCTGAGAGCAACCGATGCTGACAGACGCTCTGCTGTTGAAGAGTTCATTGCTGAAATGAATCTTCTTATTCACAATACAGAAGCACCACCTACATTTAGCAGCCCAATGGGCGAGTCTTCTATTGACGTCACACTTTCTAGTGTAGACGTCCGAATACAAAACTGGCGCGTTTTACCTGAGGCTTCTTGCAGTGATCACCGTCTGATCGTTTGTAACTTCTCCCCGGTTGTAGACAACTTACACCCGCAACAGCATACTGGCTTTCAGTATAAAACTAAAAATGTCGATTGGGCAGCCTTTGCTTCTCTTTTCGCTTCTCGCGCCGGAGATTTCACTCGTGCTGAACTTACAGTCACAGAAAGTGTTCAAATTATGTCTGATACATTCACATACTGTGCCGACGTTATTATGGGCCGAAAAGCTATAGTTAATAAGAGACGTTGTGACTGGTGGAATGATACGCTTGTCAGGCTGCGTAGGAGTCTCCGCTGTGCCCGACGTAAGATTTCTAAATTAAGAAAACGTAAAATCGAAGGAGAGCCATACCAAACAGCTCTGAGTAACTTGCGTATTGCTAGATCTCACTATCGCGCCGCCATCGAAAAATCTAAGGGTAATTTGCTAAAACGAATAGTAGAAAGATTAAATTGTGAGGGACCGTGGTCTCCCCTGTATCACGAATTTAAGGCAAATAGGCGCATTGATCAGGCCTTTGTTTCTAATATTAAACTTGATAATACCCACACCCTCGGTATAGAGGAGACTACTGATGCACTTTTGCATGCTTTAATTCCGGATGATTGCCCTGATAATGATAGTGACTACCATCGCGAGGTGAGGGCCGCGGTAGATCTGTGCCCTGCCAATCCAATGTCAACTGTGGTGTCAATGGACGAATTTCTACATGTTGTAAAAACATTACCAACAAATAAAGCTTCTGGTGATGATAAAATCTCAAACAAAATGATCAAGGAAGCTTGTAAAGTAGCCGCGGAACCTATTTTAAAGGTATTAAACCGGTGTATTGTAGAAGGCAACTTTCCTAGCGTTTTGCGTAGTGGTGTTATAAAGATAATACCAAAAAGCGGTGATAAGCAACCCGACGATCCGAAGTCTTATCGCCCTATTACCCTACTGCCATCGTTGGGTAAATTACTTGAACGTTTAATTGTACCACGTCTGTTGCCCGGTGGCCCTCAATTTCATAAAAATCAATTCGGCTTTACCATCGGTAAGTCTACTGTTGATGCGGCACTCGTAGTGCGTAAAATTGTGGAACTCTCGGTTAGTAAATACGTTGTAGGTATTTTCTTAGACATTTCAGGTGCCTTCGATAATGCTTGGTGGCCAATGTTGTTACTGAAACTAAAGGCGAGAGGTTGCCATAGCAACATACTACTCTGTGTAAAAAGTATCGGGAATATGTCAATAAAAAGACCCGCGTAAAAGAGGTCGTTCTAATTTTTTTACTGCATGTTGGTAGCACTGTACTGATTTAGCGCGCAAAATTTGAGCGGGATCTGTCATTTAATTTGTTTTAAACTACACTTTTTGTTGGTCATAGTTTTGAGTCCTCGGCGATTTTTACAATGGAAAATATTGTTGAACAAAGAGTGTGCCTTAAATTTTGTGTTTCAAATGATATTTCATGTGGTGAATCACTAAAAATGTTGCGAAATACCTACGGCGAATCGTGTATATCGAAAACAAGGGCTTATGAATGGTATAAGGCTTTTAAAGAAGGCCGAGAAGTAGTAGTAGACTTGCCTCGTTCTGGTAGACCTTCAACCGCTACGACCAGAGAAAACATCGACAGAATCAAGAAGCTAGTGCTCGAAAATCGACGTATGAGTCTGAGAGAGTTGGCTAGTGAGGTGAACATATCTTTTAAGTCCGTCCACAACATTCTCATTGACATTTTAGGCATGAAACGCGTCGCCGCTCGACTAGTTCCAAAAGAGCTCAATTTTGTTCAAAAAGCGCAGCGAAAGCATGTCGCTGAAGACATGGTTTCCCGAGCTTCTACGGATCCGACTTTTATGAAACGTATAATAACTGGCGACGAGACATGGGTTTATGAGTACGACATGCAAACAAGCCAACAGTCTTCAGAATGGCGTCTCGAAAACGAGCTGAAACCCAAAAAACCGCGGCAAAGTCGCTCCAAAATCAAGGTGATGCTGACAGTTTTTTTTGACTACCGTGGTGTGGTTCACTCCGAATTCCTTCCAGAGGGAGAAACAGTGAATAAAGAATATTATTTAGGCGTCATGAAGCGTTTGCGTGAGAGTATCCGCCGAAAACGTCCAGATTTGTGGCAACACAACTCATGGATGGTGCACCATGATAATGCACCATCACACACAGCCATTATAGTGAAAGAGTTTTTAGCGAAAAATTCAACAAAAGTTCTCGACCAAGCACCGTATTCACCTGATATGGCTCCGTCTGACTTTTTTTTATTTCCCAAGTTAAAATTACCACTTCGAGGAAAACGTTTTGAGTCGATAGAAGCCATAAAAGAAAATTCGCTGAATGAGCTAAAGGCCATACCGCAAATAGCCTATGAAAAATGTATGGAAGACTGGGTGAAGCGGTGGAGATGTTGTATTGCAAGCGATGGGGCCTACTTTGAAGGCGATAAAATAAATTTAGATGAATAATTTGTATTTTTTGTTTTATTGACAAATTCCCGATACTTAGTACACAGAATGTATACTCCCTTATTCGATCGTACTTTTTTAATGGTACAACTAAATTAACATTTGGGCATTATGCTGCTTCGAAGGTGCTTACGCAGGGCTGTCCTCAGGGTTCGGTGTTAGGGCCGTATCTTTGGAATATCGGTTTTGATGACTTTCTTAGCCTACCCTTACCGGAAGGGTGTTCGTTAACTGGCTACGCCGATGACGGCCTCTTATTAATAAAAGCTAATTCCAGATCAAGTATAGAAAAACTAGCCATTACTTGCCTTGGCCTCATTTCAGACTGGGGTTATCGTAACCGTCTCGATTTCGCACCTCACAAAACATATCAGCTCTTGCTTTAAGGGAAATTTGCAGGTTCCGCCGCGATTCCACTTCAATGGAGTATCAGTTGCAAATAAAAACTCGGTTTGTTACTTGGGATTACTGTTAGACAAAGGTTTTAATTACATTGAACACATAAAGCAGGTTGGAGAAAAAGCCAAAAAGAACTTTTATGCGTTAACTCGAATTTCCACCTCGACGTGGGGCTTAACTTTTAAAACGTTAAAAATTATTTACACAGCCACATATTTAGGATGTATTACGTACGGTTCACCTGCATGGGCTGATAGGGCTACCATAGGTGCTGCGCGTCGTAAGTTGCTGCAAAGTCAGCGGCTCGCTTTAATATTCTTATGTAAATCGTATAGAACTGTGAGCACCGAGGCACTACCAGTGCTGGCAGGCGTATTACCAGTTGACTTAGAAATTCAACGCCGGGCTTCAATGTACTACACCTCTAAAAACATACACCCTGACTTTCTAAAACGCCGCGATATTGACAAAATACTTAGATTGTTCAAACCAATTGACGAGGTATTTGAAACTTTACTGTCGGAATGGCAAGAAAGATGGGAAACTTCTACTAAAGGACGCCATTTGTATCTGTTCTTTCAATCAGTGCGAGACAGATTAAGTAAAGAGTGGTTAGAAGTCGATCATCCTGTTGCGCAATTTTTAACAGGGCATGGAAACTTTAGGGCGAAGCTCTTTTCATTTAGACTTGTGTCATCGCCTTTATGTGAGTGTTCTACGACAAATCATGAATTCGAGCAAACAGCACATCATGTTCTCTGGGAGTGCGATCTCTGGCAACGGGAGCGGGACGATATGTTAAATTCCTTGCGTGTCACATCCGGGGTAGTATACTATTCTGATTTGGTGGCAACAAGGGAGAACTACCAGGCGTTTAGGCGGTTCTGCAATCTATATTATTGGAATCGATGTGTTAGGTAACAACTCACAGTTTAGGTCCCAATAGTGTTAGATATTTGATAATCCGTGGTGCACGGCAGTTGAGCTTCACTTGACTAGCCATCTCTTTGAGGTTTTAAATGCCTTATTTGTCATATTGCTGTCTCTCACTTTGCCAAGAGGGGAAGTCAATTCCAAAACTTCCTACTCCTACAAATTTCTTCTGATTAAATTCGTTGTGAGTTCCAAGGCAGCTGTAGTTTAACCCCCGGGACGGCAATGGACTTCACTGTTCATTGCCTTTTTTGTGGTCGCCGCTGTTAATTCTGGCTACACAGGAGACACTGTGGTGGGTATGAGTGGTGGGCCTGTCCCGTTTAAAAAAAAAAAAAAAAAAAATGTCCGAACCAACGGAGTATGCCTTTTGTTATCCTTTTATCATTATATTAACACCGACGCTCTCTTTTAGACCAACTCTCTCTCTTACGTCATCTCGTAATGATGACGTAAGACAGAGAGTTGCAAGCGCTATGCCACAAATTTTGCGCAATGCTCTCATCTCGACTGCGTTGATTCTACTTTCATGCTCTCTCATGCCATGTGTATATATACATACATACCATTTACTTTTCTAAATTTCACAAAGATTTTGACATGGTATTCATTATCTATCAGAAGATTGCTTATGTAAGCTTTATATGTAAGTACCATACGAAAATAGGATAAACCAGCTGGTAAATCAGAATCATATTTACTTTATAGTAATTACGAATAATCCGTAACTTATTTATAGTAGTTTCAATAGTTGGTAGAGATGAAAGGAGACATTTTACAGTAGCACGACAGAATGTTACTCACGTCTAAATAGTATATAAGTCATTGACCAGACATTCTAAGATGCCCCATTCTTATCTAGTCTTAGGTTACGAGGTTTACTCTACAAAGTAATTATCAAGTATTAGTAAATATAAAACCATTGATAGGATATTCTAGGATATCACAATATGATACACCGCACTGCCTTCTACTGTAGTTTAAGTATTTACGGCATTTGTTCTACAGAATAATCATAAAATATTAATATTTTTATTGTTAAAACCATACATGTAATCAAACATTGTTATATTAGATTATATGCTATAACAAGACTATTTTTATTCTTAGAAGTGTAGCGTGTGTAAATTACTGCCTTTTGAGTATACCAGTTGCCTAAAAACGGATTCACGACTTGCCTCATCTCATTTTCCTCGTTTATGACTGATCATTTTAAGAATTACCAAAAATAATTATTGTTCATAAAAGGTAATTAACGCTGTAATGCATTTTTTTCTTTTATCGTTCAATTGCATTTTAAATGTTATCAGGGTTTTAAAAGCGGTAAGTAATATAACATGACGTGGATTTATAATTGGAAGTATGTAGGTGGGTGGGCTTGGTCGTGTCGCGCCGACTTGCGAACGGGGGTAAAGAGAGCTACAATTAAGGCAGGTCGTGGACACATACCGCGTACCGCGTGTGTCGAGTTCCACGCTTCTTGCTGTATTTGTGTATTTCATTTTTACTTACCTGGTATACTGTCTGTTTGAGAATTTAGATATGTTGTCATTCGTGTGACATCAAAAGTAAGGGCACATATAATTACACTGGACAACAAATTTTTGTAGCAAGGCCTTTGTTTACCAATTTTGAAATACCTGCATACTCCTATTACAACTCCATATTTAGTTTGATTCGATCGTTACATGGGCTATCAACCGTAGAGTTGATGTATTATAATTTTAGCATATTTTTATTAATTCGGGGTATTTTATTTTTAACTAGTTTGGTTGTTGTTTTGTGTTTGCCAAGTTGAGTGATTCACGAATAATGTCCTGAAAGTATAAAAATGATCCATAAAACATCAGAGAAAGTAGAGCTCACGTGTACCTACTACAGGAAACTGTTGAACTTGACAACAGGAACTCTAAGTAAAACGTAGAATAAAATCATAAAGAACCGTCTGTATTAGCGCTATAAGACGGGAAATAATTTTATTTAAATCATAAAAATTATGTTTTTTATGAAGCAAAAAAAAGAGTGAAGTATGTAAGGACCGCGTCTTATGGAGCCTGGTTGTCTTTGCATACCCCGCAAGGGACCCGGCGTGAAGATATAAATACATATACATACGTATATACATAATTACATAAAAAAATCAGATATCAATTCTATCATCCTTTACCTTGGTCTAAACACAATTAGTTAGATATTTTCTTGTTACATTCAAAACATATTTTTTGTTGACCAGTGTTACGAGTATTAGCTTATTCCGTTTCTTTCTTGTTAATTACATCGCCAATTAAAATTGTTGATTTCATTTCACAAATAAAAGAAATAATAATAAAACCAGATGCATAGAATTATATTTGTATAATAATTCGTAAAATATTTGTAAATGTAAATTAGGTTAGCACTTATCTAAATCGTGTACATTCGACTATCTTCTTCATAGCATTGCCCCGTTTCCTACCCATGCCTAAATATTTGGTTAAGATATAAATTTTGGCATGGAGCGACTGTCGTCAGACCTAAACAACACAGAGGGAAAACTAGACGTTTCCTAGATTAGGTGACACGTCTTTCGAAATATAATTTCTTATACTTGCGGGTTTCGTATGTTTTCGTACACCGCCGAGCAAATGATAATAACAAATATATAATAAATTCGAAAACACGAATTTTGTGGTAGATGTCTACACCAGGATTCTAACTAGGGAAAGTGGGATAATAGATCGGTTCTATATCCAGTGATGTAAGTACAAGGGCGTACAAGCATACGGCCCACCTGATGTAAAGCGGGTAGCGTAGCCTATTAACGATTGCGATATATTAAGTATCACTCGGGCGATGCCTCCTCTGCTGCTTACACAGCAACTCCATGGGAGCTTACTGGTGACCTCACTCGCACGCAGGAACACAACAACCCTCTAGGAAGTTGTTATTTGGCTGCGGTTTTCTGTGAGGTGGGGCTACTTCCCCAGACGGGCTGCTTTGATACGCCCTACCTCTCTTAAGCAGTAACATCCAATCCAAGACAAACAGCCATGTTCATGCACACAAATGTTTGCCTTGTGTGTGAATCGAACCCCCGAGCGTTGGTGTCAAAGTCGCGTCATTCACGGCTGAGTCACCGAGCTTGTCAAAACACGTGCAATGATACATCTATTATCTATTTATCTACTTACATCCGGATATATTGTGCTTTATTTCTTGTATATAATAATATATTTTTGTTTGTTACAGGTGTTCAAATATCATTGCTGTATAAAAACGGTAAGTTAAAAAACTCTAATCAGTTCTTTTACTATATTTCATCGTTTTAAGTAAAACTCCTATGTCCACTTTGGGAACTAAACTTACGTAACCAGTTACAAGAGAAGATTTTTTCTTTCGCTGTTTGGTAACTAGTTGTGCGAGAAGAACTATTTTTCCACTTTCGTAGATCAAATTATTTCCATTTTTGTAACCAAGTGTTGAGCAAGCTACTGGCTACTTTACATAATATACTGTATTTTAATAAAGAGTTGTTTGTCTCGATCTGGGTGCTGGCAATGTACGAAAATAAATGTATTTATGTATGTTTTTTAATTGTCTAGTACCCTTAGTACAAGCCTTGCTTCATTTTGGACGCTGTGTTATTTATCCAGAAATAAAACATAATATGTATACGTAGCATTTAATATGAGAATTGAATGAATAACTTCGTAACAATCTGTATGAACTTCGTAAATTTATGATACAGTACTTTCTTTATTAAAGTTAAAGGCAGCCTTATGTTTTGAGTGACAAATCCAATTTTATTCTTGACTGCCCCTCTCGGCCCGCGCCCCGCGGACCGATCAGACCTTATCCAAATTGGATCTTGAATAATAAAGAATCGGGGCGATTGGACTTTATTCCTTAAATTCAATTAGCACACGAGGGTCGTGTGTGTGACTGCAGACGAAAGATAGAGGCACATTATCGTATTAAAAGGGATCGTAAGGGTTTATTTGGTTGGAAAGAAAGTACTTACCTACCTTCAACCCTCGGAAACTTAGCCGCGACACCCTTCCTAATCTATTTCATCATGTCTCAAATTTATTTTTACGATACATTCCCTAATATATTAAATACACTTTGAGGTAGTTATCTTGTATATTATGTTATCACTATTAGTAGTTTAAGAAATATCTAAAGGCACAGCTCGCGATAGACACAATGCAGTGCTGGTCCCTTATGGAAGCAAGAGCTGGGCATGGCAGGTAGATCATGAACGTAGGATAAACGAGGTCGAAATGCGAGCGAAAAATTTGTGGAGTAACGCTTGAAGACCGTATTCGCAATGTTGATGTTAGAAACAGAGTTGGTCTGAAAGAGAGCGTCGGTGTTAAAATAAGAAGAGGTATGCTCCGTTGATTCGGACATGTAGAATGCACTAAGAAAGAATTACGAAACAGATATACAACGCAAAAGTGGAAGGATGTAGGAGCCGAGGGAGGCCAAGACAAACCTACCATGACCAAATCGATCGTGTTCTATCAGAAGGTGATATCAGGAGCTTTGGAAACCGGCGATCGCGCATAGGAAGAATAATGAATGTTAAAGAAGAGAGTTAGGTGTGTAAAGGGGTATTTACACGGGTCGATTTTTGCCGTGCGGCTAAGCAGCACCGCTACTCTATTTCCACAGTTCACTGAAATCGCAAGTAACTATAATAAAAGATAAAAGTAGGTGTATTTTTTTTTTTAATGTTGAGTAGAACCTACAGTTACTTTATTTTAATTAAATTGTTTCAACTAAATATTCAGCAGGTAAAAGAAGAATACTTAAAGAAGAATCCGAGTACTGATATATTAACACGGGAAAATATATAGTAAACGTTATTTTCCTATTTATTCTGATATAGCATCTTCTCTTTAGCGTTATTCCGTTTTTCTAATCCGTTCGGATTGTCGAGGTCCACTATCTAAGCCTGAGGATTTGGCGAAGGTACAAATTTTTACTTGGAGATTCTGCCGTCAGTCCTCCACAATTCATATGGAAAATAAAACATTTCTTAGGTTAGGTCTTCTTCTTCTTTTCATCTTTTGAAATATAGTTTTTGGATGTGTGTTAATAATTACAAATATGTACATAAATTCGAAAATACGACTTAATGGTACATTCCCACGACCAGATTATCCATTATTTACAAAATAAGTATATTTATAAATTAACATTATTTATAAATAATCTGGGCTAATATACTTTTACTTATTCTGATACCATAATTATTAAGTAATACTGATAATTCATTGTGTTCATTACTTTCGCCCTTCATTATCAAACGCATTGATATACATAGTGTAGGTATTGTCGATTTATATTTGCTGGTTACATACGATGATGATTAAAACGACTCATAGGTGTTTTTTTATGCCACTAAGGTGATTCTGTAAAAACCTTTTACGATTTTTTTGTAGCAACTCATGCTGTAGTTTCTTGGGAAAAAGTCGTCAAAAGCTCATTCCACAACCTATCGGTTTTTAGAAGACATATCACACAGAAATAAGAATAGATTAATTTCGAGAATTCATCGAATCGTATTACTAAGAATCAACTTCTATTTTTTTCTATAAATCACGTATAAATCGATAAGATTATTTGACAAAGTTGAGTAGGTAATTAAAATTCGTGTTTACAAATGCGTATTTATAAATTCAGGCTACTGTGGTAGATAATGATATAATGTAATTTTGACCTCAGATCAATATATATCGCTGTTCAATACGTACAACATTGTATTTTAATGTATTTTAATCAATGAATGAGTAAAAAGCATTTATATTGAATTGATCAACTGGTTAATGTTCGAGTTCAAGCGTAAATATTCATTAAACACAAGTGCGTTCATCCATATGTTGTTTATACGGGTTTATAGTAAATGTAAATAATAAATAAATATTGTCGGACAAATTACACAGCGCCATCTAGCCCCAAAGTAAGCGAAGCTTGTGTTATGGGTACTAGACAACTGATAAACATACGTAAATACATTTTTTTTTTGTAAATACATACTTATCATACATAGAAAATACCCAGACCAAGACAAACAGACATGTTCATGCACACAAATGTTTATAGTGTGTGGGAATCGAACCCACGAGCGTTGGTGTCAAAGTAGTGTAACAACTCGTTTCACCACTGCGCCACCGAGCTCGTCAAATAGCACTTAACATACCTGCAGAAACCCAAATTTCTGAATGCTTTTATTTATTATATAGACCCCGTCATAATGAAACTTGGCAGTCTGTCATTTCATCATTTGTGAAAATAAAATTATGTATATTTTCTCAAAGCACTATTTAAAAAAAATGGTAGGTAAACCAAGTGGTAAAGAGCCAGCCTAGTGATCGACGTTCGTCACTGGTTCGAATAATGGTGTGGCAATGTACTAAATTCGTATTTTCAGATTTATGTATGTATAAATGTATCAATATGTGCATTTATAATTGTCACTTGCTCGAAGGTTAAGGAAAACATATAAATTCTATACGTCCCAGAAAATATATTTTATAAGATGTTTGATCTAACATACTAAAGGTCTGTTTTTCCCTCTGGGTTGGGTTGTGTAGGTCTGACAGCAGTCGCTCCATGTCAAATCAGTATCACAATTTCAGGTTTTTCGTTTCGTTTATGAGTTACATACTATGGTTACACTATGACGTATGGACGGATGCGCGAAAGGACATCAGCGGGGCCTGCTGCTCCTTATATATGATTTTATTACGTTAATACATCGCCTGCATATGGAATAACAAGTAATGTGGGCAATTAGATTCAGTATTATAGGACCTTTTCTAATAAAGGTACAATTAAAGTCATATATTAGTACATATATGACAACATCTCTCACGGTACAGCTGGGTTTATAAAGCTTCGACTTAATTTCAAATAAATTGAAGTATTAATATGAACGTGTATTTAATTCGATACGCACCGAGTACCGACGTAATCTTGATTGTATTATTAAACCAACTCTTTGATATTTAAATGTTTCGCTCATAAACGTTATCTTAACACTGAATAATAATCAAGTTATTATGGAAGGATTTATTTATTGTCTTAATCCATTTTTACTGCATAAATAACTTGAATAAATCCTGTAAATGAATCCGATTTCTGTGATCGATTATTATTCAAATCGTATATTTTATTACCGTAATTATAGAATCCCCAATTCTGATTGGATTTTATCAAGCAAGAGTAGAGTATCATGTTTAGTAATTTCAATTCAAAGGTATTTATAATTATATTATAGTATTAGATTCAGCAATAATTGTCCCGATAGATATTTATAATATTGTATTTTTGCATATATATTGTAAATATAAATATGTAAAAAGGAGAAGATATAAGTGTGAATTGATAGATATATTATTATATACTCTCAATATAACACTACTGAAGTATTTACCTCCTTACGACAGTTAGTAGGTAGACGGCTTTTATTGTCATACATAGAAATGAAGAAAAATGACCACTATCACTTTTCATATAATAATTGTCTGCATGTAAAAGTGAGATAGAGCTATTGTGACAAAATCCTATGCATATATCTTCGCCAAGTCGCTTCATGTATTGTTGTTGTTGTTATCTCTTTATTGTACAAATATAATTAACATATACAGTTACAAATCTTTAGCATGTACAAAGGCGTTTTATTCTTTTTACGTCTCACTTGCGGCTTTAACATTTATATGTAGTTCACTCATCTAACTCTATTTCTTACATCATCATAGCGAACGCGGTTCGCAAGCTTTACGCAGATGTTATGCGACGCTCACATCTCGACCGCGTTTATTCTATTCTCACGCTCTTTTATATGTTAGTTTTGGAATCAGTAACAACACATTGGGGACAGCCAGCTGTGCCGTCTGGCTCCAGTTTTTACTGCTTAAAAGTTTCCCCGACGCTCCCTTCACATCATGAAGGAATTAACCAATAGAGAAACGATGCGATTGCGACACACCACAGCACGTCACGGGTCGGGGGGTAAAGTAGAGTAGAACGTGCATCCGTCCACTTACAGGCTTATTGGTTAAAATATCCTCCCATTATTGGTCAGTAGTGAACTATTTAATTATATTTTTGGATTGACATTATTTACATTATTGCTGGCATACGGAATCATTGAATTATTAATTGTATTTTAATCTATTTAATTTTAATTGCTTTGACATTAGTTACATTATTTTCTGACATAGGTACTGAATTATTGATATGTAATTACTGGTCTTCGATGTCATAATAATTATTACATATAACTACATTACTTCTATTTTTTATTTTAATATTGTATTGCATATTCATTTTAATCATATTTGAAATTTATAAATCTTAGTACGTGCATGTCTTTTTCATTTTGTACGCCACACGGCCAAACATGAAGAACAATCAGATTTACACCAACATCTTATCATGTACACTCATGTTATTACAAAATAAATATATTTGTATTTGTAGTTTGTTTCATCTATTCCAACCCAATATTGCCATCTAAAAATATTTGTGAATTTATACAATCTAATATTAAATTTTGTTATTACTTACTAAAAACACATAACACAACACACACTCATAACATTGATTTTTTAATTTTGCGTGAGTTCACGCACATTGCAAGTGATAGCTACATAGGCCTCACGGACGAGGGACGAGGGGCGAGGGGGACTGCGCTTCGTGTATCACCTGCATGTCGAGAGCGATCGCCATTGCTCTCTGTTACCTATTACCAATGTTACCAATCTAGTGGTATGCTTTGTAATACCTAATACGCGCAACAACTTGTATGTACATTTTTTAATTTTATCTTTTTCAGCATATTCACCTTGTAAACTTCTAATAAAAGTATACACGCAAGAAATATAAGTTCAATCATTGAAGACTTAGCCCCAATTCATTGAAATCGCTGAATAGACTACTAAACCACACACGCGGTCGCAAACAGCGGGTATTAAATTAAATTGTGCTACTGTGTAATATGTTTACAAAAAAAAAGGCGACGTAAATGTGAACCGGTTGTAGACTATGCACTACAGCATAGTTAGTGGAACAGAACACTTCGAATTTTAGACCAGCCAATCTAGTGGTAACACATTGCTGCCTTGTACATCCAAATGAAATTTAAGTGATACGTCGACAGGGAGATAAGATAATGGAATTGATCATGAAAAAACTCGCATGTACCATATTCTTATTCCATCTAATGCACTTAAATGTTATGTTTTTTATCTATTTTTTGTAAACTCATTGGTATTAATCCCTGTCATTTGATAGGCGTGCGCAGGGATATGGGTCGATCGCGTAGAGGCCCTTTAAAAAAGATTGATGTAATGTTATATACCCGCCGTGACCCGCTCCTGGGAATATGGATGGAACAGTATATCCATGAGCAGGTATTGGGACTATTATAAATGTGTCAGAAATTATTGGGCTTTTGAAATGAGATCTGTAGGGATTATTAGTACTGGGCTATTACGAGGAACGTACACCTGTCATAACTATCATATCTGGTGTTACTCCCGACAGATGGTGGCTCGCCACTCACTGGATGGACCCCCGAAATGCTAAAGAAAGTCGGCCGGGGGCAACACCGCTGTGAGTGACTCAGGGGTGCCGAGAGGTGTGCTGCGCTTGCTCCGAAGTTACTCGCGATTATGCCCTTTAATACTTCCACACCTAGAACATTCATTGCTCTATCGACTCCACTCTGCCAATAAAAGCAAGCTAAAGCTGAGAGTCCTGCGGGCCTTCCTGGTATTTCACTCCGACCGACGACTACACGCCGGTTTCGAAGGCCCTAATCGACTCTCTGAAGCACTCGGATACAATTATTATTGATAACTATTAATGATGTAACGATAAAATAGCTAGGAAATTTAATTAATTTAATAAATTATATTAAGAATCGTCGATAGTCGCACAAGGGTTTGTTGAAAATTAATGATTATCGTAGAAGTCAGGACGATGTAAAATTGAGCAATAATCACAAAATAGATACGTCAGTATATTAATACCGTGGATGTAGCGTCCGTCGCCTCCGCCCATTAGAGTGAATGTATTAATAAAATAAATTGCGATATTATCGTTGGCGCGTTTGACACAAACATCGAAATCTACTTAAAGTAATGGAAACGATTTAATGCAGCAGAATCAGGCCGACCGATAACACGCGTTTCGTCGCCGTGCTGGCACGCTGTTAAGGGGATGACTGTGTCCGACTACCCAATAATTAAACATTATTGTCTGGCCCACACAACACATGGATAATAATTAGAAAGGCTTTGCATAATTCATGTGAAAGCGAATGTCGCTACTTCTATTACATTGCAATGATAAAGACGGATGTGTAAATTTGCGAATAAAATCTGCCTCACAAGTGGTTAGCACTCGCACACATGTTTATAAAAACTACGAGCATATTTGATCATACTGTAGGCGTACGCCATTCATTTGCACGGCTGTTCTACTACCTACTTATGTGTTTGTGGTTTGACCTATCTGTAATATTTACAATAATTATATTCATTGTAACGTTGAACTACTCGGACGAACATGCATCGCTTGGCATTTTGTTATGTTTTTTTTTTGTGTTATTTGTCAGGAAATACATCTCATCATAAAGATAAACTTAATAAGAACAACCTTATCAAAATACAAAGATTCATGCATATCGTTAGAGCTATTGCCGAGATACACAAAGTATATTTAAGAATTGCTCATTTCGATTAAAATAGGATATTCCATGCTATGAATGGTACGATATTATTCCATATCATAAAATCTATACTAATATAGAAGGCAGAAGAGTTTGTTTGAATGTGTGTTTGAACGCGCTTATCTGAAATAATGGAAGTAACAGTCACATTTGAAAAAATATTTTTGCATTTGATAGGCCAATTCTTGAGAAAGATTATAGGCTATTCAATATCACGTGTTTTCCTTTAAGCTGAGAAAAAGGAAAAAGGTAAGAAAAAGCGGTTAACACGGAATACCGGCGGCATACGCGCGAATAAAGTCGCGGGGTGCAGCGAATTAATAAAATCAACTTCAATCAGGAACTAAATAAAGATATTCAATTAATCATAAATCATCTTGTTACGAACGGACGCAATCTTATACTCGAAAGAAATTAATTTCATAGTCACGCATTCATTGTAGTAATGGAATAGAAAAGTATCTAACCTTATCTCAGTGACCCATGTTCAAGAAAAATGGAAATGACGAGCTCGCTGGCTCAGCCGTGAATGACGCGACTTTGATACCAACGCTCGTGGGTTCGATTCCCACACAAGGCAAACATTTGTGTGCATGAACATGTCTGTTTGTCTTGGTTTGGATGTTTTAAGAGAGGTAGGGTGCATCAAAGCAGCCCGTCTGGGGAAGTACCTCCACCTCACAGAAAACCGCAGCCAAATAACAACTCCCTAGATGGTTGTTGTATTCCTGCGTGTGAGTGAGGTCACCAGTAAGCTCCCAAGGAGTTGCTGTGTAAGCAGTAGAAGATGCATGGCGCGAGTGATACTTAATAAGCGTTGAGCAGTCAGAAACCGTTATATACGTTTTCCCATACATTTCGCGGTCGTATACGACCACCCGGGTTTCGAAGGGTTAATGGGAAAACGTATATAACGGGTTCTGACCGCTCAATTAAGTAGGTAGCGCATTTCAAATAATGTATCCAAGTCAAAGGACATAAAGAAACCACTGAGTGTTTGTGACTTTAGGTACATACATACATATCATCATGCCTGTATCCCATTGGGGAAGGCAGACACTATGGAACGCCAGGTGCACCGATCCAAACATTCTACCCCTCTCGCTTCTTCCACACTCATCAACCTCCTCATGCATGCTCTTCGATTTTAGGCGCTTTTAATTTGGCTCTGTTTCAACACATCACCAATTTGATCTACATGTGTGCGTCTAGGGCGGCCCCTCCCGAAATCTCCATTCACTTGTCTGATGCATTACTCTGACTTTAGTTATCTAGCTATTTATAAGGAAAATAGTCAAAGGTTAAATAAACTTGGTTTCAGTATTAATATTATTTTTTTATACTACGTCGGGAGGTATACAAGCATACGGCCCACCTGATGTAAAGCGGGTACCGTAGCCTATTAATCAATGATTATTAAAATCTTCAATTTAGCTAGTCATGCTTTGTAATATCCCAGAATTAATAATGGTAGTATTTTTTTTGTACAATTTCGGGAAGCATATGAGTATACGGTTCACCTGATGTAATCTGCTTATCGTTTAGCCTATGAGCGTTTGCAATACCAGGAGCATGAAGATAATAACTTATGGAGTGCCGATGTGGCCGTGCGGGTCGGGGGGTAAAGTAGGACGCGCAGTTCTTACACCCATATTCATAAACGTTACTAAAACTAATACTAATTAACTTCTAAACAACATTTTAAACAATGTTTATGTTATTTTGGCATTCATTAACGCTGTTTAGACCTAATTGACATTTTAATCAGTTTTGTTGTCTAGTTCACTGATCAACATCGCGGCACTCATCGGCTAAAATATCTCCATTGATCAGTAGACTCAAATCGCCGAGATGTTTAGGCGCAAAATTACAACGTTTTTTTGTGAGCGCTTTTAATGTTATTGGTCTATTATTAGGAGAGACATTCGCGTATTGTTATGACCGCTGCTAATACAGTAACTACCAAGGAGCTTGGTGGTAAAACCCCACTCACTCGCAGGAATTGTTATTTGGGAGGAGATATTTCCTCAGTCGTGTTGCTTATGCACCTTACATCTCTTAACTGAACTTAACGAGTTTTCCGTAACGAAAGAGAGGTCCTGCCTTACGAATCACAGAGAAACTCGTGATAACTAAACCCTGCGATAAATAGGCAGCGGTCCACGTTGCTTAACTTGGGTGTTCAATGACACGCGCAACGATGCAATGCCACCGAACTCTTTTATAGTACAATTTAATAATTGTACTATAAAAGAGTTGAAATCCTTGGCTTATGAATACATATTTTTTTATACAATGTCGGGACGCATACAAGTATACGGCGAACATAGAAAGGCGTAAAGAGGTTTTTAGAGTGACACCCCTGGTGTTGTAAATGTCCGTAGGCTAGGTGACTGTTTACCATCAGGCAGGCCGTGTGCTTGTTTGCCACTTTAGTGCTATAAAAAAGAAAAAAAACACTTTAAATATTTCATATTGACAAAAGTACGGGAGAAAACCATCAATCACAAAAGTTAGCAAAATCAGTTAGATCAAAATTGAAAATGTCTGTAAATGAGGCTATAATACTAGATAACCAAGTATTGAATCATTCCACACAACATTATAGCAGTCACATAACATTTATAACTTATTAAAATCTATGAATATAATATAATAAAATATTATGAATATAAGAAAGGTGGCATTATTCAGTGCACTCTCATACTAGATTACATAATCTCGCACATATTGTAGTATTGTAGTAAAGGAGGTAAATAATGTAATAAAAGAGTATGTTATAATTTATTTTAACGTAAAGTTTGTTATATAAGAGTACGGATTGATAGGTATCCTAACTCAATACAAAGTATCCAACATTTTTTCATCTTTTCGACACTTTCTATATGAGATAATGCGAGATTTTGCCAGTCCTTTAAAATATTGTATTTAAATATTGGTTTCTTACATGATCTTTTCATTAAATGTTAAATCTTTCCTCATCTTAGCTATTTAAAAGATGTTGGCACAGGGAATAGTCGCAAGGGGCTTATTTCGAAGAATATGGTGAATAGACAGACAGATAAAAATAATTATTTTGTCTTTATGTCTGTGCATGTATCTCTAAATTTGGTATGATGATACCCGGATTTACCATATAACATTTTTTATTTCTAAAAATAAAAGGATTACCACGGGAAGAACTATATCTTAGGAAATATATATCGATTATAATGGAATCTTAAATTTAATTAAATAGAATATTGGATAAGTCTTACTAAAGATATTAATTCCGTCTACTTTCATTTTGTTAGTCCCTTTGTAAAGGATGTAATTTTCATACAAGTCTGTTTCTTTTATATAGAAGTCACATTTGCGAGATTATGTATATTTATATGCTAAGGAAAGCTCTTGAATAGGTATTATTTTTGTAATGCCTATAGGTATTTATAATATTAAAATAATTTTGCTAGCCTGATTTATCGGTAGGCATTACGACCAAATGTAGAAACAAAAATATTTAGTAGAGAACTGCAGTATCCCAATAACAATGACAGTAGTAATTGTACTCCAATAAAATGGAGTATACCTAGTCCGGCCATAGGTTCTATTACAAATGAATATGCATTTATTTGTTTATAAAGTAATGTAATCTTAATAAATCTATATCTATGGAAGTCTCAGCAAAAATTAAAAAAAAAAAACTGATTCTATTCGAAATGGCCACCTTTGGCTTTGACAGGCCTTCAATCTGTCTGACCACGAATCTATGGATTTACGCACTGTTTCCTTGGGAAAATTTTGCCACTGCTTGCTTCAGAGATTTCTTAAGAGACACAATATCGACGTGTCGTTTCGAGCAGGCCATGTCCTCTAAAACTGACCATAATTTGTAGTCTAAGGGGTTCAGATCTGGGCTAGACGAGGGTCAGTATTCAGTTCTTAGAAAATCCGGAACGTTGGTTTCGAGCCAGGTTTGGGTAGTAGGTGCAGTCCTGCTGGAAAGTCCACGGTACATTTTTAAAAACTGTATTGCTGAGAGGTTTCCCAACACGATCCAAGATAGTCACGTGATACACTTTGGCTGAAGTCTTCATTCCTCTTTCACAAATATGGAACTTTTGACTCCTTGATAAGACACTTTCCTTTGGCCTTTCACCTGCGTATTGGGATAGAAGGTGATTTGATCCATACACTCTCTTCAACTGTAAGGATTGATTTAGGACATGTCCTGTGTATCGACGATAAGCGCTGAGGTTCAGGTCTTGTTTTATTATACGCGACAGAGTCCTAGCGGGAATCTTCATTACTCACGATAACGGTTTTTGTTTGTTTGGGGTTTTCCGGCGAATTCGGTCTTAACAGCATTAATAGCCTTTGTAGTTCTAACCGCACATGGTCGTCCCGATCTTTTATGGCCTTCAACAGAGGAACTGTCGGTATATCTGCCGATGGCACGATATACAGCTTATACCAAGCTTTTGAAGTGTCTTCAATATGACCGACGGGTCCATACCCACTTTGTGCAAGGCAATCACTGCTATCCTGTTTTCTTTAACACCACATTGTATACTATAATTTGATGCTAAACACGAAAAAAATATGTAAAACGGCGGGAAATCGAAAGAAGTTTTTAACATAATAAACGCGTTCCAAATTCAAAATAATTAATGAGTTGAAAAAAAGAGAAGTTTCTAGGTAACAGTATTTATGGCCAGACTACTTATACAATAACTTGTAAAAATAAATTACTATTAACACAACGAAAATTAAAACAGCATGTTGTTCCATGTTTTTGTGCACCATCAAATCATAACGAAGCATGTGATGATCATTAGGAGCGAAAAATATACAAAAAATATGAAAAACATAAAAACTTACATCAAATATTTTTATGCTAAAACAACATATAAAAACACCATTCCTATTTGTAGCTTATATTAGTGAGAAACAAAAAAGATATTGTTTTTGCTGGCTACATCAAATTATTTTATTTAATTCGTTTTCTCATGTAGTTGTTTAGATATTTATTGCGTTACTATTCTAAAGCAAATGCGTTATCCTAGAATCCCTAACAACAACTAATGCGAAAGTTTTTGCGTGTAGATATCTCATAGCATCTACGTGATAACGAATTTGAACTTTTGGCTCGAAGATATTTACGCTCATTTAACACATATGAATAATTTTCTCCTATTGTATCGTCTATCTTATTTGGAGGATAATATATGTGCATCTTCAGTGTTATCAGTAGCCATAGAGATGTCGATATTTGTTTCACCAAATTTGAGCATGACGGAAAATATTCCGCCAGTTATAATACCCAGAACATAGTACGGGACGTTAACTCTTATTTGGATTTTAGACGATGATGAAAGGGTTTCAACCACGAAGACCTTTTCCTGGGATCTTTACTTGGTGATTAGTTGACCAATAAAATATAACATGTGTTTGGGTTGTTTGTTTAGAAGAATTTGCAACGCTGCAGGTCTAGAGATGCCAGTTTCCTTAATTTTAATCACATTGTTTTCACATTATGGTTGAAATCACCTACAATTCATAGTCTATATAGGTTACAAATGAATTTAATTAAGAGGTTTCGAAAGAAGGGCACGACCCTGCTACATGAGAATCATGAGTATAGGCAGCTTTTTGGAAGCAACGACCACAAAAAAAAACACTCTTGATTATTTTTTACAAGGAGATGTGTGCAATAGAAGACTATATACTGTCGCGATCCTCTCCTAAACACACGTACCGTTTCACCTACTCGAAAATGATAATAATATCACGTTTAGTATCGGAATAGAATCCAAATGGGATATATTATTAACCGCTAAGTGATAAAACGTGTTAGGTACCGTATAATAGAGATAAGTCTAAGATATTTAGATTAGTTTATAGATATTTATTCATCTTTGGATTTTCTATTGAGAATTAATTTGAAGTTCTCTACCATTGGCATTGATAACAAATGCATTGATTAACTAAAGCCTAAAAAAACAAACGAAGTACACGAAAAATCGAGCTACACGAAATCGGAGTAAAAAAAAGATGCCATAGTCCAATCATAAAATTATAAGAGAATTTATTTATCAAAAATTATGAGTAAGTTGCAATTTCGGCATTTGTGTGCAAAATTGGAATGAATGCTCTTAGTTTCGGCATCTCTCTTAAATTAACTGTCCATCATATCACCCGCATGGTACATAGAGCGCGGATCGCGCCCCCTCCTGGATCCAAGCAGCTACTAACAGTGCTAGACTACTCGCGTGATGTTACTTAATTAAATTTTAGCTTAAGGGAAAACTTAATTTCCGGTGTAACTCTAACGGATTAAGTTGCTGATATTTCTATTTGGTTAACTTTCATTTACGATAAAGTTTTTCTTAACGTTTATCTTAACTTTATTTTATGGCTGTTCTCATTTAGAGTATTCAAGAGTATTACTTTTGATTTGATATTTAAAAATATTAATTTACATTGTAATATAATTTACTTTGTCTGTTATAAAATGTTTATATCAATTCAATTGTGGTTGATATAGATCCTGGCATCTCAGTAGGCAGTTAATATTTGCTTGAGTTTTTTTTGGCTAGTCTTGTGACATCTGGTACTGTTGTGTACTGTCGGTTTTAAGAATCAGCCGAAGAAGTTTAGTTCGGAAACGAGATCTGGTTGGTAGAATGGCTTGGCGACAAGCGAGTGAAATAGCGAGCAGCGTACGGTGAGGTGGTGAGGCGGCGGATAATGCGAGTATTGTGAAGCGGTGGCGTGCGGCGCAACCTTAAAAGCAATATCCGGCGCCGCGCGCGCCGCCCGGAAATGAACCGGAAACAGCGGTGTATTAAGCCGCAGGTACCAGCCCTTCAATTTATAAACGCTTGCGGGCGCACTCCAGCGTTCGCTGCCACTATTGCTGAGCTGCTCAGATATCCGGCGCGGTTAATTTGTACGAGTAACTTACGCTTATTACTTTCCCGACCAGTACTCGCCTCCAGGTGTATTCCACTTCCATTTCGTACGTTGTTCGCGCGATTTTAATAAAATCTTCAAGTCGGGAAAATACGAAAGAAATTTATTCACAACATAGCAAAGAGGACAATATCTAAAATTACATTCTCTCGGCCTGAACTAACAGTGAAATGAAATAAAGTCCGCAAACAAAAGTTTGCAAATCCAATATGATTTGGCGCGTCGGTAAACATCGGCAGCATCCCGGTGATATCGCGAACGAATAACATTAAACTTTGTATGGATTGAATGTAGAAAACCAATTTCGGTGCTCGGCGAGTGCGAGCCGATGGGATGAGGGTGTCAGAACGCTTTGACAGCTCTCTGATTGAAAAATACGGAAGGCTGTTTATGGAGCAAGTGAGCTCCCCTGGCCGCTGCGCGCCTGGTACCGTGTACCGCGTCGCGCCGCCGCCGCCGCGCACCGCTGCTGCCGCAGGTAACGACGTTCTCCTCTCGCGTCTCTCGCATAATGCTTCACGCTGACTTACTTACTTGTTTTGCATCAATAAACCATTTTTTCTTTACAATTAATAGTAAATATTCTCACAATGTGCACTCAAAGCGGAGTTACATGTAACCTAATAGCGATTCACAGATTTATTTCTATACTATTGCTATAAGACTTCTTTCAATACTTCATGGTCACAGGTCAACCGCAGACTACTGTACGCACCGAATAGATTGGGATGGTGATGTCTAAAAAACGAAGAGAGCGACAAACAGATATATTTTGTTATAACACAAAGGAGGAGAATAATCATATAGCTTACTTTATGGTAATCAGTTACTGCCTATGGCCACTTTCAATTGACAAAAGGGTTCCGTTTTCCATTTTAAGGTACAGAAGGGAAGTTTAGAACTTGAACCATTTTTTACGCCTAATATTCGGTACCGAATATTAGGCGTAAAAAATGGTTCAAGTTCCATCCATGGTTCGTGAAATGGGTATATTTTTATTGAGAAAAATTCAATTTTTCAAGTAACCTATAAAGAATGCTACTTATAAAAAACAAATATAAGCCATTTTACGTTGGCACCATTTTTATTACGCCTGGTAACTGGTGACTGAAAAGGACTAATTAATTTAGTCATTCTAAATTAAAAAATATTTTTTTTTGTTTAGTTTCATGCAATTGTCTATACTAATATATAAACCACAAGCGTTTGTTTGATTGAACACACAAATGTATCGAACTACTAATCGAATTTGATTTTTGTTTTCTTTTGATTGCCCAATTTTTGAAGAAGATTAGAAGAAAAAGGATATTCGTCTGAAAGTGATACACACTTTACGTAGGTGGGTTACCTACGTAAAGTGTATACATTAGTATTCACTAAATATTCAATTTCCTCTTAGTAAATTATTTAAAGTACATGCCTAAATAAGCAAACCAAATTCGCGTCTATATTGAACGAATTCCTGAAGCAACATAAGAAGTGTCATTGGGCACTTTGTAATATTCCAGCGATATTATGTATTATTTACTAAATATTACATTTTTGGTGTGGTTCGTTCGAACGTTGGGGTTGCCCGTATTAACTAAGTTAACAGTAAGTTTTGAACTATACTCTAAAAAGTTAGTAAGCAAAGTCAAATAGTAAAAATAAAAAAATATCAAACTAAGAAGACATTGCGAGAAAATATTACCTATATGTGTACATATTACGAGTATGTTCGTGCAGTGTTGCCTCTAAATCAAGAGTATTTAAGTCGACAATAAGAGATCAATTGTCTCCCATAAATATCTCGCGAAACTCCAATCTCAAGTTACTTATTCGATAAGGATGTAAATTATATTGAAATTTCTTGTTGTAGACAATGGACGAGACTTTTGAAATCTCTTGCCCGACCGCTTTTGAAAATATTTGTCGCCTTTGGACAAGAGTACCAACACGTTTATCAATCAGGGTCTTGTAACGCTTCCGAGATGAGCTGGGAGAGCTGATGACAGTCCCAGTTTAACACATTTATTGAGCCATTAAGTCTAAGCCTTACGTAGTCTTAGCCTAAGTCCTTTACATATTCTACTGACAGTACAATGGGTTGTAATTAAAAAAGAAAAGATCGATTAGTGCCTACAAAATTTTCTTGCAATCGTACCTACTGGCCGCCATTACCAGAAATTCATCTTCCAATGATACAACCGAAATTCTTCGGAAAGATCCATACCGATTCAGAAAGACCGGATTTCTTCGTAAAGAGCGTTTTACATGGTTACGCTTGAATGGTTCCCCCAGCTTGAATGATTTAAAAGATAAACACTTACCGTGGCTTCTGAAGGCTTCAACCTTTAGAAGCCACGGTAAGTATTTGTCTTAAAAAATGCTGTAGGTACACTTATTTATCACTATAATATATGTCATACCTATATAAAGGACGACAGATCTAATATGGTACAATGAACGATAGGGAGGAATCCTCGAGTCGAATCTGAGCATGTTAGGTATTGAATAAGTATCGTAACAGGAAGGCAGTCATCTTTTTAAATTGGCATCCTTTGGACGGGACCCTTGCTTTGTTCAATACCTGTCGTAAGGTCATTCAAATTCACACAGAACAATTGCGGATATATTTAAACAAAAATTACTAAACAATTTTCGTGAGTGTGTGAAAAGGTTACCGCGATGACGACGGCTTCGTTTATACTTTTTGCCGAATATGATTCATTAGCGACACGCACCCATTAGCACATAGCTAATAAATGTTTTACTTATATATGTTAATGGATTCAAATTGCACGATAAAGCTTTGTATCTACTACGAATGGGTTTTCACATTAGCCGATAGCGATGCCGACCCGTCGCCGACATTCGGTAGTCTTACCGATACTGACTTCGTCACCTATATCGGCCTGACCGATCGACCACACTATAGTGATATCATCCGCCACAATATTTAAGTCTGTGCATTCATACATTGTCGCGATATTGAGATTGACGAATAGTCGCCGCAATGAGAGTTTTCTTGATTTACTATACTATTCATATGAGGCGAGAAAAACGATTTTCTTTCCGTAGCTGGAGGCTATTATATTGATACCAGTGTCATTATGGGTAATATCTTTCTGCGTAAAGATGTTTGTAAAGAAAACGGTATAACGTGAAATGTGTACATAATACTACCTATTTAATTCACCGATATCAAGCCGTTACCTGTATTCGCTATTACGAACACTTTACGAAATGTTCATAATATAGTAAACATAATACGCAGTACCTAAACTGCCTGTAAGTGTTCTCAGATTTATAAATCACATCGCTATATCTCTAATTTAAAACAAAAGCTTATTAAATAAATTATACAATAAATATCTTTTCCAATTACATAAAATGCCAATATTTGAAATTCCTCGAATAACTTCATTAATATAAATTTGTCTCGTCAATACTAATAATTTAGAAATACCATTTGAATGGGCTTATTCGTTTTCAATTAAAACTTGGTGTTTGCGCGGGATTTATGGGTCTCGACGCCTACTTAATCATTGTCCTTTTATGCTGTCCTAAGTACCCAATTGCAGAAAATATTTTGAGTGTAGGTTTGTTAAAAGGAGATGTCATGCGTTGTCGATATTAAATAGAATGATGAATGGCTAACGGGCCAGCGGATTATGCACGTTATGAAATATCTCATAAACAGGCGCGCATCCGAAACGATCAGCCGCGATATATCACGAATTTGGACATCAGCACCCCGCCATTGGAATTCTGCAGATGATTTTCCTTCAAAATTTATTCGGAGCGTGGAACGAGCCAATCGTAGCAAGGATTTCGGGATGGGATATGAGATCAGCGATTCATTTAAAACGGCGAAATTAAATGTCTGGGAGGATTAGACTTGGATCGTTTTGGGGATTACTTAGCAATAGCTAACTAAAACAATTATTGGTAAGAGTTTCGTTAAATATACGTAAAAAAATAGTTATTACGAATACAATAAGTAAGTTTAGTTACTATGGTTACGAGAACGATTGAGTAAATGTCGTAGATGAATTTATTAATAAATACTAAGTTAATATCTATGACCTTTAATATCAAGTGATATTTATGAATAATACCTAATCTTAATTGAAATGCTTGATATTAAACTTTAGTCTGAACACTATAGCTGGACGATTCAAATTTTATGAAGTCTCTATGAGTCCTATATTAAAGTTGTTTATAATAAATTACGGCATTGTGCTGGTTGTAGTGTACGGGAGTAATGTGTATGCATTTAAATTACTCTCAAATGCGGCATATGTGGCACTTGAGTGCCGCGCGCTTCAGCGCGGCGCTACGCCGCCGCTGATTAGCTTTTATATGTAAAGCGATGCGATGTGAATCGCGCCTTCTAGATATGGTAATCAGCTCCCGATAATAATAATTGTACATTTCTATTACAATAATCATTCGGCGTTATTGGTTTTTGTCATTATTATTTTTACATCTATCAAGACATTCACTTTCGATATTGTTATTTAACGACTATACATCACGTCAATTTGTAGATCACTGCAGTGCAACAAAAGCTTACAAAGTAGAAACTACAGTGAGCGTTTAAACAAATAATTCTAAATTGAATGCACATTGCTTACGGCATTTCTTTGAAGAATTCGTTATTTAACTCTCAATCCAACACAATTGCTGAGCACAAGCGCATTCAAAAAATTTAATTATCTCGTATCTCACCGTCCAATCTCAGTTCTCGCTAAGTATTGAAAACGTTAAAGCTGTCTCCGATTTCTTTCGAAAGCGACTCACGAAACTCCATTGTGCTCAATTGAATCGCGTCTTAATTACAAAACGGGTGAATATTTAATTAAAAACTTTCCGCACGCGAGTAATTCCTTATTCCATGTATACGAGATTGAGTCAGCGTTGATTCCGCTTTTCTGCGAAGCCGTCGACATTCGACAAGGGTTTTTAATTGAACGCCGACCCATTGTGCTCGTTAAAGCGATTCGGAGTTAATCACCGCGTTTTTCGTTCACTGTAATGGAAGAAAGTAATTATCAATTAACTGCTCGATAATGGATTGCGGCCGCTTATCCGACGGCTTATCTCGACGTGTAACGACCCACTCCTAGCATATTATGTCTTCTATCATTTATTCAACATTGGTATCAATTGTTTTCGTGCTGCATGTCACAGATTCACTGTAACAAACCGTCGAATACTGATCGACGTTGTTTATGATTTATTTATTAGATATATGCCTAATAATTAAATAGGTCACGATTTTGAACGGTTGAATAAAATGGTTAATCAACGTCGATCGCAGCTTGCCTATGGAGGGATAACATCTAACTCTGTTAATAGTAGTATATCAATGCTAATACTACATAGATTCAAAAAGTGGTCGGTTGTACATACCACTTAAGCTAATTGAGTATGTACATCATTATAAATATTTTAATATTTTCTCTATATTCCATTATTAGATCCTATATTTCTAAAGGTCAATCAATATATAAAATTATCATTTTGACAAATTCGAATTAAAATACCTTGACAAGATGTTTTGCTGCTTCAAAGATAATTCTTTTAACCATTACAACAGATAAAACTAAGTAATACGTGACATCGACAAATATTCATATCGGAGCAGATTATTTTGTTTAGCTCTCTCCCTATTTAAGAAAGGCGAACAGAACAAAGCAGTTCACAGAACATACTTTTGTAAAGTTAATGGATGAAATAAACAGCGCTATTGTTTTTATCCAGTCTGTACACTTATCTTCAACCTTCCACTGTACTATTTGCTAATGATACCTAGTTAAGTTATAATGTAGTTCGCAGTATTCAATTGTAGATTTGTTAATGCAGAACATGTAGGTAATATCCTTCTTTTTATTCAATAAAAACCAAATTCTTTAAATGTAGTATCTTCTTTCTTGAAATTGCAGTAGACTCTAAATTGAAAACAATACGAGTGAGAATTGAACACCAAGTGACTTAAAAACACTGGCCTTTGCCATTGCTCAAATGGGCAGCACGGCCGACTGTGGTAAATCTCTTCAGTAAAAGACTAGGAAGAGGTTTTTGCAGGATTGGCAATGCATAAGTGATCCACGTAGTAAAGAGTCCATAGGCTAGCGTGACTACTTACAACCAGGCCGGCCGTACCCTTGTTTCTCATTTTAGTAGTATATCACAAAAGTGAGATGAGTTTGGGATGATGTGGAATGAAATAGGTGCCCCATTTTCACAAACAGCTATTCCCGATAAGAATAATTTAAAGTAGTTGAATTTCAATGCAATTTAATTTCAATACAATTAAATGTAAAATGTTCTTATTTGGCTATCGTATTTATAATAGTATATTTTCAGATTTGCACTACGTACGAGTGTAAACAAGTAAAACAATATGCAATAAACGTAATTATTATGTTGATTGAAGTACAATTTTTCTGTCAGCACTCCGGTCCGGTGGAGTTCGAGAAACATAGCTACTACGAGTATAATATACTTGGATTTGTAATGGTCGGCTCATAGACACATTTTGATTCTATTTTTCAATGCTGTCCTGGATTTCTTTGTATTTCCTCTCTTTGAATCATGTTTCCAATCAACATCATAATTAATTGGGTATACATGATTCAACGCAATTTACGATAAACACCGCTTTCTTTCTACAACCTATTCCTCTTGCTGATAATTCGAGTGGAACCAAATACTCAGATTCGAGTAAACCACACATACATGTTTTAAGTCAGGTTATATATAATGGCATGCAAAAGGATGTCAAACTATTATACTTAAGTATCTAGCCCCTACTACCTAGTGAATATTTATTAAGTACATAAAAGGATGATCATTTTTTTATAAAAAAAATAATAATGAAAGAATGAAATTTTTTATAAAAAAAATGATATTGTCGTAAATAATTCTTAACAATAGTAAAAAAAAGAAAGTTCCACGTCGGAACTAGAAACATAATAATATAATAATATCAAGGTATAAATCTGGTGAAGCAGATATTAACGTACTCTCTCAGTATGAAGGGGATGCTCACTGAGGTCTAATTCGGCGTAAAAGCTTGTACAGCTAAGAGCAGATCACGCTTATCACTCGAAGTATGATTGTAACTCTTATCACGTACGGCATAAGAACGTACAAAGGTTAAAGTGTAAAGCTTGAGCTGCACTAAGTTGTACTCACCAGAAGGCGAGCTTCATTCAACTTCCCTTTTCGCATCATTTTTAGTAAATAAAATCGTATTGTATTTCGTTCATTATACTTCTAAAATTTCTTTTGTAAGTCTACCAGCATGTCGAAAATGACCTTTGACTCATTTCCTACCTGAAGACCTGGTGCGCGAATACGATAATAAAATTTATTAAAAATTATTTCAGAAATTAGGAGCTTAGACATCTCAAAATTTATAAAATTCTTGATTTGTACACCAATAGTTCGCCCGCGTGAGATCACCGTTACAACGCGGATAAGTTACCTAAATCGTTATACAGGTTTCGGACTACCTCTGTTAGTTTAATTGTAAACAGATACTTAATTGACAGACAGATAGGTAGTAATATTATAAGTAAGCATTTATAACATTAATAAGGATTTTGATAAATAATACCAGTACGTTTGTTTGGGTGTGTAGTTGTGTACAAGGCGGCCACGATTGCGAAGCGCGGCCGCTGACGCGATATTGTGCCGTGAATTAGCATTGTAAATGCAATCACAGGTGTCAACCCGCCACTCGCTCGTCGAATTTATGCGCCTTCCGTTCCAACCACTATGAATATAACAATTTATTGTCTATAAATAACGATTAACATCCCACTCCTTGCATCTAATGAAGCTATTAGATTACGTATCCATCCGTAGACCTACATAATGCTGTTCTACCAGAGTCCACTTAAAAGTTTAAAGTGTAAGATATTCAACACATGATATAAATACATATTTATAACAAATTAAAACCAGTTTTAAATTAGTTCCTCAATATTAAACTAACAAATTTATACAGCATATCAACGTTCTTAATAGATTGCTGTTTAATCCCACGACACTAAATCCAATCTTAATGAGTAGAATGTTCAGTGACAACTTTATAAAATTTCACATCAATCAGAGCTATCGATGTCGAAACCGGATATTGTTATTGTGTGTTGCGCCCGACAAAAACAACTATTAAGCGGATTAAACATGTACGAAACCAATTAAGGTCTTAAGAGCCGACAATGTTACCTGTGGGGCGAGCGCTTGAGCCGTCTGTGGCAGACAGGCCGCGGCTATTAAATCTCATTAAAATACCTAGCCGGCGACTATCACGACCGTTTATTTACAACACCGAAGCTAAATTATTGCAGCTGGAGTCAACGTTACAACGGAGTAATCAGCGCAGCATCTGATAGTTAATTAAGGTACATTATCGTAGGATCTATCGCGGCGGGCAACAATGACAATTAAAAGCGACCAGCCACGGCGATGTAAACATGGCGCGGCGCGGTACGTCTGTGTTGGCGGGCGGTGGCGTGCCCGAAGTAACTCATATGGCATATAATAAATTGCTGGGTTACTTAACATATCGTGAGAACAAAACTTGTAAATAATATTTGTTTACTCTGATAACGCAGTATGTTTGCGATGGGGTAAGGCGTGTGCGATACTCACGCGCTAACATTCGTTCCTTATTATAAGGAACAGAAACCGTTTCACAAGTAAAGTCTGGCCATAAGTTCTGTTACAAATGAATATGCATTTATTTTTTTGTGAAGTTATGGAATCATAATAATAATACTTATATGTACATATTTTTTTTTAACGGGACAGGCCTACCACTCATACCCACCACTGTGTCTCCTGTGTAGCCAGAATTAACAGCGGCGACCACCAAAAAGGCAATGAACAGTGAAGTTCATTGCTGTCCTGGGGGTTAACCTACAGCTGCTTTGGAACTCACAACGAATTTAATCAGAAGGAATTTGTAGGAGTAGGAAGTTTTGAAATTGACTTCCCCTCTTGGCAAAGTGAGAGACAGCAATATGACGAATAAGACATTTAAAAACCTCAAAGAGATGGCTAGTCAAGTGAGGCTCAACTGCCGTGCACCACAGTTTATCAAATATGTATTCACACACTATTGGGACCTAAACTGTGAGTTGTTACCTAACACATCGATTCCAATAAAGATTGCTGAACTGCCTAAACGCCTGGTAATTCTCCCTTGTTGTCACCAAATTAGAATAGTATACTACCCCGGATGTGACACGCAAGGAATTTGGCATATCGTCCCGCTCCCGACACTCACATAAAGGCAATGACACAAGTCTAAACGAAAAGAGCTTCGCTCTAAAGTTTCCGTGCCCTGTTAAAAATGCGCAACAGGATGATCGACATCTAACCACTGTTTACTTAATCTGTCTCGCACTGATTGAAAGAACAGATACAAGTGGCGCCCTTTAGTAGAAGTTTCCCATCTTTCTTGCTATTCAGACAGCAAAGTTTCAAGTACCTCGTCAATTGGTTTGAACAATCTAAGTATTTTGTTATGATCGCGGTGTTTTAGAAATATTATATTATATGTACATACTTATGGAACTCTCAGCAAAAATAAAAAAAATATTCTGTTCGAAATGGCCACTTTTGGCTTTGATACAGGCCTTTTGTCTGGCCACGAATCTATGGATTTACGCACTGTTTCCAAATTTAGCCACTGCTTGCTCCAGAGATTTCTTACGAGACACAATATCAACGTGTCATATCGAGTAGGCCATGTCTTCTAAAATTGACAATATGCGGGATCATACCATTCCACCAGACCATAATCTAAGGGGTTCAGATTTGGGCTAGACAAGAGCCAGTCTCAAGTTTCTATGTAACAGTATTTATGGCCAGTCTAGATATAGATTAATTTTAATTGTACGTCAGCTGCAAAATTGTAGTTTGGATGCAATTTTTCTACAGCTATAACTGCTTTTAGCGTATTGTTCTAATAATATCAGAGACTGCACGTTTATAATGCAATACAACTGCAGTCGATGTGATGTCTATGGAACAGCATTTTAACTGCACGGTTGGCTTGTTGCAGTTATTAACCGTACGCCGACTATAAGCAGGCTGTGTAATCGGTAGGCATTATTTGATGCAGCTATATCAACTGTACAAAAACTGCTTTCAAAATACAATTTTGCAGTTAGCGTATAGTTTAAATGCAGCCTTTCTGAGTAAACCCTTAGTATTCCTGTCGTGTAATCACTAGTGTAAAGGAAAATACCTTCTATATGATAAAGGTGCCTAGACAGATTGAAACGTCTAATAAATATTTCATATCATAAAGTGATTTTGTTTTTTTTATATAAAATTAATATCATGCAATGCACTTTTAACATCACTACTTTTATTTCTCGACAGTAATAACAGAATGCTCAATCATTTTAATTAATTTATAAGTCAGCAGTTGACAAGCGAATCGTTCTTATCAATTGCCAATGACGATATATAAAAATGTTGCTTTCTATTATTTCTTATTGCAATTATGTATACGTAATTAATTTTTTATGTGTTTTTTTGTAATAAATCTTTGGTTAGAATCGTCAGCGGAAAAAAATCTGCATTATAATTGCGTAGAGTAACTTCGACATTTAAAGGTAAGAGGGTTTTAGTAAAGTAAGTAATCTCAGTTAAATAACAATTCCTTGGGAGATGAGGTATTTCTGCCAATGTGTAAGTTCACACAAAAGCTGGTGAGGATTATTGGTACTTGAGTAGCAGGGGTGGCATCGCGCTAGCGAAACCTTGTGTGCAAGCATCTACAGGCAGCATGAAGGAAATAACCTAGCAGAAACTATCAACCGTCGGGGGTAAAGCAGAACGCGTAACTCTTATTGGCCAGTTCACGGATCAACATCACTCATTTATCGTCGTATTGGTTATACGATCCTCCATTTGGTCAGTAGGTTCGATTCGGTGAGATATTTAGGCGCTAAAATATTACTTTACGACGAGCTCGGTGGCTTAGTCGTGAAAGACGCGACTTTGACGCCAACGCTCGTGGGTTCGATTCCCACACAAGACAAACATTTGTGTGCCTGAACATGTCTGTTTGTCTTGGTCTGAATGTTTTAAGAGAAGTAGGACACATCAAAGCAGCTCGTCTGGGGAAGTACCTCCACCTCACAGAAAACCGCAGCCAAATAACAACTCCCTAGAGGGTTGTTGTGTTCCTGTGTAAGAGTGAGGTCACCAGTAAACTCCTAAGGCGTTGCTGTGTAAGCAGCAGAGGAGGCATCGCGCGAGTGATACTCAATATATTACACGCGTTAATAGGCTACAGTAACTGCTTTACATCATCAGGTGGACCGTATGCTTGCATGAGTCCCGACGTTGTATAAAAAAAATATACTACGTTTGCGTGATGGAGGAGTGTCTTTATTCACAGTCATTGGTTTGTGACAAGTGCTATTGTACTGCTACATATTAGAAGGATTACGCGTGTTTGCTGTCAGATATAGTATAAAGAAATACTGATCAAATATGTTCGAATGCCAATATGCATAAACAATTAATAATAAACGTATTCAAAATTGAATACAGATGAAAATAATTAATTGAAATTGAGTGCAACGGGTTTTAATTTATAACAAAGTAGTTGGTATCGAATTGTGTAGACAAAATTAAATTGAGATTAATTAAACGCTGACCATTAGTTGAGTGGAATATGTTATTAGGTCGCTGCGGTCTTGTCTACCACTTCCATTCGTAATTACATCCATGACGCTTGCCACACAACTATTTTAATTACCACGGACATATTAAATTAATTTTGGCATTCAAATTTGTTATTTAATTTCCTCTTATTGAGGGTATTTTTTATAAACGTCCTAAATGCTACATGCAGCTCACATAATTTTGATCGAACTGGTGACTTGTTCTAAGTAATTTCTGTATAAATACGTTTTTATTAGATCAAATTGTATTTAAATATTTAACCATGAAGGCTAAGATTTTTTGAAGTGAAAATTTCTTTGGCGGCGTTGTGCACTTTTTGGGATGAGTAAAAAACGCTAAATTCGCGTCAGGACACGTGACTCTGACTGTAAGATTTTGGTGAGAATTAGAACTTAAGTGCGCTGCAGCGCTAAAACATTAGTTACCTCTAATTAAACAATTAACACATGAAGCGCTAGATCGTTCATAGGGCATTATTTTCTCGCGACCAAAATGTTGTAAGCGCCATGAAATTGTTGGCGTTTACGCGTTTCGTTCAACGTAGTTTATCAACTTCGCTGTTTGGTTTAAGCGGCGCAGGGCGCTTGCGCGATTGTGCGTGTGTGTTTGAGTTTTAGTGATTGGCGATGATGATGCTGGTAATGGTGATGGTGAAAGACTCGTTGAAATTGTGGATTAAAGTTGATTTTTCTGAGAGATAAACTTTTTATGTAAATTAATTGTAATAGTTCTGAAATGTTAAATTTTTAATGTAAGTATTAATTGTCATGTTTGTGTAATAAATTAATATTGTATTTTACTACATACATGATAGTACTTTTATACTGATAAATATAGCAATTCGTGCGAAATTATTCTCTAACCATTCCAAAAAATTCAAAAATTCACAACGTTAATGTTCATCTTTTCACTTCTGCCGGCACTCCCGGAGTGCAACCCGTTTTTTATGTCACTAAGGTAATAAACAAGTATACGACCTGCCGATGGTAACCAGTTTGTATAGCCTAAGGACAGCAATACCAAGGGTGTCGTGTATTGCTGACCTTGTAAAAACCTCTTCATGTTGCCCTCTAATCAATATAATGGTCTATGCTCTTAAAATCTGGTAATTGGATGTAGTTCTGAGACAATATCATGTATCAATTGCAATGCCTGGTTTGATGAAGGTGCTCTGAGTTAGCTATAGGATTTACTTCATGATTAACAGTGGTAAGTTTATCTAACAAAGCTCCTTTGACTAGCCTTGGTGAGATAACAAAGCGTGCTTTTAATAAATCTCAATACAATTTCTTGTGCATATTGCTCGGAATCTTCAAGAATTATAAAGCCATTTTATAGACGTGATGTTCAATCACGGACCGCCATCAATCTATTTCTGGATGTGACTTATGGAGAAGAACCCAAATGACACTACTATTAACAATGAACGGGTTCGAGGTGACGATAACTACCGGATCTTGAAAGTTATGTTTCACTGAGTCCGCTAGTTTCCTATTGATTTCATACAAAGATACAATTCAGTGATTTTAAGGTTTTCTTTCGTAATTATTTTAGATTTTTAAACTACATGTTACTTTAAAAATATAAAGCTTATTTTTGTAGCACATGGATATTGTAATAGCATGAGTATCCCTTGGGCATTGCCACATCTTCTGCTAACACCAACGCGTCTGGAATTTCGTACTGGTATCTTCACTCGCACGGAAAAAGATAACAACCCTTCAGGTTATTGTTACTTACTATATATCGTATATATGCTATTGTAAGCAAAGAAATGTTCACAGGCGTATACGTACAGTTACTTTGTCTTTATTTCTTACAATCTATGAGCACAAATAACTCACGCAGCACTATGTTATGTCCACTCAATTATAAGTGTACCTTTAAATGGCAGTGAGTATTATGCAGTAAATTACGCTTATTGTCGGCTTAATTTGTGCGCAAATTGCGTCTAACTTAAGGCGTAAAATGTCGCACCGCCGCCGCCGGGGTGGTGGTGAGGTCAGCCGGAGTCACGCCGCGCCGTGCAGCGTGTACTAAATGTTTTGCCTTTGTAACATTTATTCAATGAGTAATTTTGCCCTGTCAAGAAAGTTTATGAATTAACATTATATTATAAAGAGGTAGAGCAGTGATAACCCAGTGGATAAAGAACCAGCTTAGTAATCGACGGTCCCTGTTTCAAAAGCAGGCGTAGGCATATTCCATTAAATTGTACGGGTTTCCCGTAATTACAAATATGTGCATGAATTTGAAAGTGCGGCGGTGATGGTGAAAAAAAAGACCCTTGTTATACTTTTTGCATTGACGGCAGGGTGTATGCTCGTTTACTAACCTAGCAAACGAGCTTACACCCTGCCGCGAAGCAGCTACTAATGAAGGATTTCCTTAGGAGCTTACTGGTAATCTTACTCTCTCGCAGGAATACCATAGACATTCAGAAAGGAGTTTATAAATGATTACTGTGCCCAATATTTCTCTTTTGCTAGAGCTTTGTTTGCTAGTTTGCAGAATGCACCACGTGCTGATGAGATTATGTCTCTAAAGATGTGAAAAGATAATGCAGTGAAATAATTAAACTCCATTGTTATAGTCACGGTCAAAATGAGTCATGTCATTACATAATTAAATCTCATCCATGTTGCTTATAAATTATTGAGATTGCGTGGTTCAAAAGAAGATAGTTTCCTATATACTCTCATGTACGTAGTATTATTTAATTATTTATCATAAACATAACATTGTTATTTATACAGCATAAATATAAACTTACAAAGTGATTCCGTTTACCGGTATCTACTGCACATACATCGGTCGTTGGCAAAAAATAGACAAAAATTGCCTATTTTTGCGAACGACCATCAAACGAGATGATTATAAATAAGGTGAGATGTTCAGTGGGAGTAAAATTAGGATGAAGTGTCTTACCATTATATTTGGATTTAAATCAATTTTACCTGCATGTTGTGTACCGCGCCAATTAGCAAATGAGAATCTCACGCATGTATCTCAAAACAGTTAAACGAATTTTTATGGATTATGTAATTTTTCACTTCACTTAACACCGAGTCCACATATAGGTTACTTTTTGTACCAAAAATATTTACAATTCCAACAAAAAATATAAAATTTAATCTAAACACAAGCGGAACCGCATGTAACAGATAGCAAAAAATATGCCAAAGTAATTCAAATTTTGTTTATAAAACACTGATTAATCAAGTTATGAAACTACTATAGTTCGATAATAAGAATCGATGTATACATAAAGCCCCTTTAAAACACATAAAAGCCCCCAGTAAATTCATGAATAACGAAATTAT
The DNA here is from genome assembly GCA_947507595.1 of Pyralis farinalis. NCBI lineage: Eukaryota > Metazoa > Arthropoda > Insecta > Lepidoptera > Pyralidae > Pyralis > Pyralis farinalis. The sequence continues at coordinate 21,091,866 of OX382264.1, read as the reverse complement.
CATATTATGTCGGATTACATTTAGTAACATTGAATAATACGCAAACAATTGCAGATACGATCAGAGCGGACCCGCAACGTCGCGAAGTAATAAAGGTAATGTAGGCGAGGTATTTGCCAATATCCGCGTGGAGTGGCCCTCCCAAATATCTTGAGATTGTATTCCCCCTACATAAAAATTGTTCCGGAATAGAGATACTACCCGGATAAATATTCAATTTCACTACGGACGAAAAAGATTTGATACCTTTGGTACCTACCAGGTTTATTGGATGATAGCCTTTGGAATGGTGTGGATAATCATATTCATAGTTTTTCGACAAAATATAGATGAGTTTTTAGGTAAAGCTAGTTTTGTGGGAGATATACGTAAACAAAGATGGAGTTCGATGACGAGATTATGGAGGTTAGTTTTTGAATCTTTTTTTAAGTGACTGAAGTGAACGTTTTTAGATTTGGTATAGTGATATCGCTAGCATTTGCTGGTGTTTAAAGGGTTAATTCGGAGTACATTCGATTTAAACTGGTTTCGTTTAGCAAATCACATCATAACATAAGGCACCTATGAGATATTTAACCATAAAGAGAACCATAAAGTAAACGCTATACTAGTTCCATCCGAGATTCTGTCAGTAGGTTAACTTTGATAACAAACAAGGTCATACTCAGCTGAACAATAAAATTTATCCAAGGCAATAATAATCATCATCTAAAATTTGATGTTACTTATATATAACTAATAAACGAGTACCTACAATATACATAACTTTGGGCTGCGCATTACTTGCCGTATCGGGTAGTCCCACAAAACACCGTTTTAAAAACTATCTGTATAAAAGTCTCTACTTCTCTCTACTCAATTTTACATTTTTTTTATTGTCACTGACTATGTAGTTAGCCCTTTTGGGCTGTTACTACGTCACCGAAAGGGAATTAAATTGTACAATATTATTCAAAAATTAGGCTAATAAATAACAAACATCAAACAATAGCGTGTAGATTAGAGTTAACCCTCTGTTGTAACTAAATTACTAAAATAATTCACCGATATTTGCTGCAACTATCTGTAACGAGAGGGGAAATTTAACGGACAACTTACGTGTCTATTTATATATTTATTGTTAATATGTACTTCAATTGCTAACTTTCATAATTAATTTATTATTGTAATTTGTACATATTTGATATTCCCAAAGGTTGACTGCTAGAGAATATACCTTAGAGAACTCTTTGGGAGTTCCGGAACGGTAAAACGGAGCTAAACGGTAAAAATTTTATATATTTCAATGAGATTTCAAGTTATACATATTATATCAAAAGAATTCTTTGAAAGACAAACCAGTGATTTAGAAGCCACAACCACAATTTTTGTATAGTGTATTTTGTATAGTACATTTATTGTATATAAGAAACGCTAAGTTGGCAACATTAGATCCCAGTTGTATTTGACTACTTTTTACTATAATATTTTTTTATGATATATATAAGTATATTCATGATTTCCAGGTTTCTTGATCTCAATACATACTCGACTATTCATATCACAATGACCACAATTATATTTCATTTGTTTGTTAGAAACAGCCCAAGGAGTTGTAGGATCACACAATTTTAGAAGTGTTTATAAAAAAACTTTCTTAATGCACTCCTAGAATATTGTCGTAATTTTAGACATCTATATGCAGGGTTTAGGTCGGCCTGTAAGTCAATATTTGAATGTTTTCTAGGTACAAGAAAACGATTACGTTATTTAATGATATAGCGTCCTGCAAGTGATCAGATATAGAAATTGAACCGTCTTGTCAGAGGCGTATCCACTAGTCGCGACCCTCTCGAAAGGCAAGTAGAGAACGACATGTAGATGAAAAGGGCAGCTGAATCTAATACAATCGGGGAAAGCGATACTCGTTCCCTGGTTAGGGTTGTCGGCAATCACTTTCCGTTTCCGATACATTCCTCAAAGTGATTGCATTGCTATGCACATTTTTGGCATGGCTGTATGAAGAAGTATTTTATTACAATTTGGTTTACGTCTTTCAGTAATTCTATAATCCTACCTTTAGTTTTATTAGTACGATTGAGTTAATAGTGTTATTACTTTAAACGAGCAATTCTTGTTTATGTTTGTATCTTTGAAATAGCTCTAATTATTTGGATGAATTTTTGTATCGTCATAAAGTTTTATTTTAGAAATTTATCTATATAGATATCTTTGTTGAAAAAGCATAGCTCGGTCGCTCAGGTACTAATATTCAAAGTAGCTATTTTAATACCAAAGGTGAATAACAGTAGAATATATCGGTCGTTATTGGTATTTTAGTTTTTCTGACATTTAGTTTCTTTGTCGTTCACCTCCAATTAAAACAGCCGCAACCGCTATATCTGTGCCCAATTTCGTATCGTACGCTGATAACTGTAGGAAAGTAGTTAAAGAGAATGTAAAGTTTTATTGCGTTCCGTGATACGGGGCACGGTGCGCACAAAGTATCGCATTGTTAGCAACCCTAGACACGACGGGGGCGTAGAGGGTGCGGGACGGGGCGGCCGGGTATTGAATGAGATTGCTTCTTACTTCGGCAAATGGATCACGTAGTGGATGAGATGTCACAGTGTTTTAAGATCCCAATTCGACCGATCCTCAAGATAGACGTTCGATGGTTATTATCTTCCAGATTACGTAGTAGCTTCCTACGTTTTTATGATAACTGGTAAATTTTAAAACGAAGTAGCATTTAAAAATCTTTAAGTAAGCCTATAATTTATGCTTTTAAATACAATTTAATGTTATAATTATTATGAGCAATAACGCGCTGGATAACAAACTCAAGATTACGACATATGTTATTTGCTCAAGTATACATTACATAATCAAGTAGATACATTCACACTCCGTAATTGGGAAATTCCCGAGACGGGCCGCCGCGCCCCGCCGCCATAGCCGCGTCGTCGGCGGTGGTGGGTGGGTGCTGAAAAACAATTTCACGCCAAATCTTAGCTTGTGTTTTCCTATTTCCTTTTTATTTATCTTTTAGTCTTTTCTTTTCTCGAGAATCAATTTCACGGATGAGTGTCGCAATGATCTCAGTTCAAAAAGCGCGAGGGTTCGAGCGTTAAGCGGTGCACGTGTGCAGTTCGCCGCTTGCCGGATGCCCGGAGTACGGACGGACTAGCGTCCACTCAGGGCGGCCACGCCGCGGCAGGGCGGGCGGCTATCGCTCTCCACTCGCTTCTCATTACTCGGGTGACGCAAGAACGCGTCCCGATAATAAGCTTTCTGCTCGGTGCTCCTTGTGATTGGATGGGCGATGCGTGTGTTATCTGCGTATGCGGCTCGCGATATATCTGACCCAATTTTCTTTTACATGACTCCGTAAACAAGTTGCTCCGTTGCCAATCTTTAACATGTATATTATAAAGACTTCTCAAATATGTTACGGTTAAACTAATTCCATTAATAATTATGATAAACACTGCTGTTTATTAAAAATGACTGTAACAATTGATTAATGTAAGAAATACTTTTAAAGTGTCTGTGAAAAATATTACATCATTTTTAGTTATATGTCAAGGGTTTACACATATAAAACATTTGTAAACTGGACATTGAATCTTTTTAATAGTAGATAATATTTTATGTTATATAATTATAAATGCAATTGTCATTGTTAACTTTATAGGTGGTCAAAGCATAGCTGTTTCTCGTTGTGGGCCACAGGAAACAACTAACTTGACCGAAAAGCTCTTTATTTTCTTAATACATACACTGCGACTGATTTATTCCCATACAAAGTTTCTCTCACTTAAACAATTTGTTGCAGCTATGAAATAAAAAAGCATTAGGGATACAAGTATTATTGCTCTAAGGACTTATCGGTTTAGTGATTTTTTTAATTGTAAAGTATGAGGTTTAGGCAAAATGCGATTTAATCATTATGGCGATCAAGGCACATTGCCAAATATACAAGTTGATAAATAATCTATATTAGGTAAGTGACTATTTAATTTGCTTTAATTGCTATATATAAACTAGGTATTCATTCTACTGTTTTTCAATAAGTCTAAAGCGCATTAAACCTATGTAAATAATGCATCTTAAGTTCATCGCATTTTAGGCATACTGAGAATAAAGGGCGAATACAATAATATGCATTTATATATCAATACATATACAAATGGTATTTTTTAATATTACTTAATTTATCATATTGACGGTAACACAATAAACTAGTAATAAAATAATATTACACTTTACGCGCAATTCTGATACGAAACAATATGTAATGTTATGCATGGTAGAGTTAAGTAGTGAATAACAGTGATTGTTTTGGCCCTCGCCCAGATGGCAATGCACATTTTGCTGACATGCAATAAGAGAATGAGCTGCACTAGATACTTTGTACAATATAATTTTATATTCACACGAATATTAATACAAATAATACGCATCAAATTAAAGAATACGCAATATTGGATTTGATTTCGCCATTAGTACTAAATGTTTAGTATAATTTAAGTGCGTTGAATCAAAATAAAGTGTTGACATGGGACACCTTTTAAACAGTGAGTCGAGACCAGCTCAGAACGGCCCGCTCAGAGCCGCACAGTTCAAAATTGTCGGGCCCAGGCGCCGGATCCCTCGAAATTGACAATTTTACGGGCGGTTTATTTCCGGACACCGAACTTCCTTGGTCAGGCCTCGCTCCCTCCGATGGCCGCCTCATCACTCCCCACAACCCCTTCGCTCGCCGCTGCTTGTCCGCACAAATATACTCTTATCCAAAACAAACATAAATTGACACTTCGTTAACTCTCCATTCCATTGATTTATTTTTATTGCAGTATTTGTAATGATGCCTTTTGTTCCTTAACTAATGCTGCAATATACACTTTTAAGGTGAAGGCACATAAAATTTACATTGTATGTAAGTGTCTTAAGCGAAAGCTTCCCACTTAAAAGCTCTACAAATGCACTGAAAGCTCTTTCGCGCACTAATCCCAAACCTTTTAGCTGCAATCAAAAGCCCCGAGCGCTCGGTGCGGGGCGGGACGACGTGATGCTTGTGGAAGCGCCTAGGAATTTAATTTACATTTTTAATTAAGTTAAATTTTGTTCGAAAAGCTTTCACGGAATAGGAGTTTTCTTGATTAGAGTTCAGCTCTGCCTGAAGTTTGAGATTGATTAGTGGAGCTTTAATTGCTCTCTGCCGGTGAATAATGAATTCGATCAGTGCGGAGTCAGAAGGGAGTGTCTAACAGATTACTTTGACACTAATGGATCAAAATTGTTCCTGTTTACTTTATACTCCACGAAGCCTATAAAAATATTGTACAATAATATGCTTCGTAAAATTTTAAATATCCATTTTATTTTACATCGTTTGTATGGTAATGTCCACTCTTTTCCCTCGTGTTCTCTGCGCTACGTTTGACGGCGAGCCCGGCCAGTACATAATTGATGACTGGGGCGAAATGTAACGTAATGCGGCTTAATTGATCGCGTTGATAACGCAATCATAATGGAAACACCATTGATAGTCGCCACTACTCGCCCCACCTCTATAGCGCTTAAATGGGTTGTTGTAGCGGTACCCCAAATTACTGAAAATTACTTAATGGATTTCTCTTCTCGCGAGTTTTAATGCATTGGGATTGGCAAAGTACGTAATAGTTGTGTATTTATGAAAGAGGGTTTTGGAGCCTTATTTATTATATCTAGTAGTGAATACGTAATTTATTTCGCTAAATAGATGCTGCTAAAGATTTTCGATAACTATTATGAAACAATATTACGGCCTAGACACTCAAGTTTTTCCCCCCTATTATAAAGAACCCTAATGGGCGCTTGTAAATCGGAAAGGGCACAAAAGAGTCGTATTATAGCTGGCGTGAAAGCGAATAAATAAGAGACTTCCGTAAAGCACTCTCGGTGAGAACAAGTCGAGAGCCAGTGACGTACGATTTGACGTAGAATATTTTATCCGGGTCTGAAACGCCGCCATCCATTCCACTTATCCCGGTACTCTGTTGAATTTTTGACACGTCGACAGAGGCGCTGCCCTTTCTGTGACTGGTTTAGTGTGACAATGCCCTTTAAATTCACATTTCATGTCCATAGTGACATAAAACCACAATGACTTCTGCCTTGGCGGGTCGGAACCCTGCGATAGATCGTAGATGTACACGTATTGTGAGTCAATTCGTTAACGTCCTACATAATAAAAACGAATTAATAGTCTTTGATAAACTTCCATAAAGAAATCTACGAAATCGTCGCTATTTTATCAAAAGTACTGCTTGCATCAATGGTCGAAATTCGACCATATTAAACCATTCGACCATATTAAATTAGGTATTCATTTGGGGAAAATATATTTTATACAAACTTTCATGTTTCCACCTTTTGTTTTACTGTTTCCATTTTTTTACTGATAACATTAAATAATAATAATAACACACTCAACAAAAAAAGTACTAAACAAAAAAGTTGTTGATAAACAAAAACATAAAAAATCCCAAGCGAAGCTCGGTCGTCCAGGTGCTACCGATGTAGATTTGATATCATGAAATTTTTTTCATACAAGAGACTACTTTTAAAATTTAAGAATTCATATGCGAGCTACTTCTGCAATTTGTGCAATTAATGTACGAGAATAATTTGACTTCCTTAGACAAAGAGACTTGGTTCTAGGGAGAGTGTCGGTGTTAAGATAAGAAAATGCATGCTCTGTTGGTTTGACCATGTAGAAATAATGTTTGATAAAAGAATTAAGAAACAGATATAAAATGCGAAAGTGGAATGATGTAGGAGCCGAGGAAGGGCAAGACTGGCCTACCCCACCAAAATTGGTCGAGTTTTATCAGAAAGTGATATCAGGAGCCCTAATAATCGGCGAGCGTGCACGAAAATACTTATGAATGTTAAAGAGCGAAGTGTAAAATACCGCGTCTTGTGGCGCTCGGTTCCCTCTGCCTACCCTGCAAGGAAAGATAGATTAGATTTCGTCTAATTTTAAAATAATTAGAAAGAAATGTCATCTGTTCTGTATTTTGAAATAAACACATTATTTTAGCAATTTCTCAATGCGTCTTGTTAGTAGTGTGATCAAATTTTGATAAGTAAATATCTCATTTCAATTACATTAAACATACCATATACCATTAAAGATTTATTCAAGAGCAGGACTAAGCGTTAAGTGGCTCAGAGCCGTGCGTTCGAGGCCGAAGGCCGAGTGCAGTGATACGCGGCGCAGCTGGCCGCAGCCGAAGCTTCTGCCGCACCCTACCGCCAATCGGACCGAATCCGGCGCAATCCATATTAGATTTGCCGGCTCTCTCATATCCATTCTGAGATGTTCATATTTTATTGGGGCCAATAAAACGGATTCATGAATATGAGAAATGCATAACGAATACCGTATTTATGGATGAAGGCGCGCCCGCTTCGCCGCGGATATGTCGCGGGTAATTTGATAGCCGCCTTTGTAACAGGTGCTGATGGGAATTTCGATGTGGTTATAAATTTTTTTTCATTCCGCTTGAGTTTGATAGCATATTCTGTTTTTATTTTATATGTATTTTTATTTCAACGAATGACATTGTATGTAAATGTTTTATGAAACGAAACTGTAAAATTATAAATGTTTGATCATAATGTGTAATGTTCTTTGGTTTTATTATACATAAAAAACACGTTAGGAATAATAATAAAGGGGCAGTTTGTAAGTACAAACTATTATCATTTCTATCATGAACTTTCTTGGTGACTACTCACCACCAGTGACACCAGGGGTACTTAGAGTTCCAGAAAAATGACCCGGTGTCTAGGGTATGCCTTCATTGGTCGGAGTGGAAAGAAGGCCCGTAGGACTCTCACCTCTGACCTGCCTTCAACGCTCTGGATGGCCGAAAGAGCAGCACAGGTTCCTTTAATTGTCGCTAGACTTTTTCTCGCATTTCTGGACTTCATTCAGTGAGCGACGATCTAATAATTGTAAAAAACTGATATGCAATTGTTCTAACCTGCTTTGTGTGCTTCCATCATCTACCCGTGGCTTAATTGATGTGTCGGTTAATATCTCAATTAACCCACGAGTGACGGATGTACTACAGTACACCAACCCGAAGGGTCCTTTACATGTTGGATCTTTACACCTCGTATGTTCATCAAATGATCGGCTTTAATACTTTTTATTATAAGTACTATTTTTTGTTATGATAATATAAAAAACTGAATACCTCGTCACCGGTTTAACGTTTCATAAAAAAACGTTGACAAATTTTGTCTATCTAATATAGTTAAAACATAATATTGCTTGCACATAATATCACTAGTTCATAGTATAGGTACTATATATGTATTTTTCATTTGTCACTCAATTTTATTTATAGCAGAACATTTAAACAGGTAGGAATAGTAGTTATAAAGAGACTATGACAGATCATTCATAGTCTAAGGATATATTTGCGTACACGTTGGAACGAGCGCTTGTATTTATGAATCGCCGCGATGGATATGAATAACTAGACATGGATTGCTATATCACGAACACAAGCTTAATAAATTGACTACTTCCGACCTTTGAGAGTTCGTTTACTTTACGCCACTTCAACGTGAGTTCATACCTACTTGATATATCTATCCTTGGGTATCTATCCTTACATATACCCACCCAAAATGATTTAGTACTTAGCAGAGTAATATGAATTCGATCTTAACTTAAAAGTTACATAAAGTAACCACATCCAAGAAACGAGACACAGATTATTTAATTTTAACTGTAAAAGTGTCATATGGTTCATTTTTTTATACATCGTCGGAAGGCATACAAGTATACGACCCACCTGATGTAAAGCGGTTACCGTAGCCTGTGGATGCTTGTAATACATTAATTATCACTCGCGAGATGCCTTCTCTGCTGCTAACACTGCAACTCCTTAGAAGCATACCAGTGACCTCACTCACACGCAGAAACACAACAGTACTCTAGATAGTTGTTATTTGGTTGCGGTTTTCAGTGAGGTGAAAATACTTGCCCAAACGCTTTGATGCGCCCTACAAACATGTAATGCACACAAATGTTTGTATTATGTGGGAATCAAACAAGTCAAAGTCGCGTCATGTACGTCTGCGCCACCGAACTCGTCAAAAGGGGCATATAGAAAAAATGGTGGGCGTCCACTACGTCAACAAATGGAATAACGAAATATTTTTGGGGCTACACTGTCTGCTTGTGTACTTTGCAGTCAACACGAAGTTTTTCTAACATTTTTCAAATTAATCAATAATTAATTGCCATAAGTAATAAAATTGTTTTTTCTTACATTATACCTATAAGCATTTGTATTTGTAATAGGGGTTAAAGTATGAAATTGCCGATTTGTACTGAAAAATTAACACTCGTTTTTTTCATCATTCATTTGTATCATGTGAAAGTTTTTTCACATGATAATTTCAATTCAAAGTATCTATTACTATAAAAAGGCAATTTCATTCTTTAACCCTTATTATTACCCATTTACTATCTATCTATCTATAACTTCACGACAAACGTCTTGCATGATGCAGAGAGAACCGAGCGCCACAAGACTCGGACTCGCCTCGCACACCTCACTCGCTTTTTTAACCCATTCACACTATATTATTAATAATAATAAAAAAAAAAAAATGCGAATTTAGCTCCCGTTCTATTTTCACAACGAAACTGTTGTATGGATTATAACAGTGTAGTTTTTGACGAGCTCGGTGGCGCAGTGGTGAAACGCGATGTTATGCTTCTTTGACACCAACGCTCTTGAGTTCGATTTTCACACAGGACAAACATTTGTGTATATGAACATGTCAGTTTGTATTAGTCTGGGTATTTTTAAAGAGGGGTAAGGCGCATCAACGCAGCCTGTTTGGGGAAGTACGAGTACCTCCACCTCACAGAAAACCGCAGAAAATAACAACTCCCTATAGGGTTGTTGAGTTTCTATATGTGACTAAGGTTACTAGTAAGCTCCTTAGAAGTTTCTGTGTTAACAGCAAAAGTGATATTTAATGTATTGCGTTTATGGGCTACAGTAACTGCTCTACATCAGGTGGGCCATATGCTAGTATGCCTGCCGGCGTAGTAAAAATTACCTAAAACCCGGAAGAGCATCTTCCGGGTTTTAGGTTATATCTTATTATGGCGATGACCGAATGGACGAATATTCACCCGACACGGGTGTAGCGGCAGACGGCAGCTGTCTGTCAGTCTTATTCAAGGCTAAGTCCCTAAACTGATTGTAATGGTAACTAGGTGGTAGCCCGGTATAGCTACAAATTATCGCGATGAAGAAAGAATCTGCAATATCTCAAAATTCAACAACTCCTGCGGCATTACACGAGAAACCTAGAAGATGTCTCAAAAGCTGCCATTCTACTTTCTCATAGTCAGATTGTAGGTTTTTTTAAATTATATTTTGGCAAATCAATATTTTATGTCTATCTATAACATCACGCGAGATTTTGATAGGCAGTGAAAACCGAGTGCCACACACCTCACCCGCTTCTTTAACATTCATAGCTTTTCTCATGCACGGTCGCCGGTTTCTAGAGCTTTAATATATATATTATTAATTTTAACTTCGGCAAATCGAGTTATTGTTTTAGGTTTAAAAAACATGTTACTTTAATTTTATTTTTCGGATTTATAGTAAGTAGTAACAAATTCTAAGTGCGGATATTTATTGCTCTGTCAATTAATTAAGCCTCTTAAAGTTTAATTTAAAGCCGTGTTTAAAGCCTCTTAAAGTTAGTTGTAATTTTCAAGAAAACTGTATTTTCAATGATTCTATGTATAGGTTTGTTTACTTAGTTTTACTATTGGGGACATAACGTCGCGAATAAACAGGTGGTAGCGATCACTGGCGACGTTTCGGATATTGGATATATTAGACGCGATTTCATGCTTGAAAATGGAAAGAACGGTGCAGTGATTTTCGTCCGGTATAACCACCTTGAATGTATTATTTATTTTTCTCATTACATTGGGTTCTGACAGTTAAATAGATGTGATTTGCATTTTTACGTTGTTATGTCCCGGCTGCATTACGTAATGATTTTTATGAGCATGTGTGACAAAAAGTAATTATTACTTTATTACTATTATTACTGATTTGTTAATATATCTTATTCCTAATTTGATTTTCTTTATTGTCTGTAGCGGTGTGAATTTGCCATTACAGTCAATGAAGTCAGTCAATTTACCTGCCTCTTATTTTTATTTTCACAAATTATTTCGTATGGATCCTTACTGAGTGACTGACGGCGAGTTATGATTATTTAGTGTATTACACTCATATAATAAACTTATTAAACATCTCGACTTCGCCTCGCTTCTTTGAAGCATATTTACATCTTGAACTCATTATATGACTTAGTTCTTCATTAACATTATAGAGATAAAGTAAAGAGATATATTATACATTGTGAAACAGTTATAATGTGTTTACATAATCTTGTTATTTTAACCAGCAATTCTTATGGGTTATATATTTATACGTATGCCCGCAGAAATAGCCCAGTGGATAAAAAAGCGGCCTATTGAACAAATAGTTTCCGATTCAAAACCTGGCATGTAGCAGTAAATTCGTCTTTTCAGTCAGTACAGTAAATTTATGTACATAGTTGTAATAATCACTTGCTCGGCGGTAAAGGAAAACCCGCAAGTTCAAGAAATTACATTCCGAAAGACGTGTGACCTAACCTAAAAAATCGGCCAAGTGTGAGTCGGTCTCGCGCACTAAGGGTTCCGTACCATTATCTATAAAAACGGCAAAAAAATCACGTTTGATGTATGGGAGCCCCCCTTAAATATTTGTTTTATTTTAATTTAATTATTTATTCTTAAAGTGAATATATAACTAAATATTCTGTGAATATTTCAAGCGTCTACCTGTTGCCGTTATCAATATCGAGCAAAAACGAGCAAAAAAATCACGTTTTTTGTATTTAATATATTCTACTTTTTAGTTACCCTACCCCTTAAATATTTAATTTATTCTACTTTTTAGTATTTGTTGTTATAGCGGCAACAGAAATACATCATTGTAAAAATTTCAACTGTCTAGCTATCACGGTTCATGAGATACAGCCTGGTGACAGACGGACGGACGGACGGACGGACAGCGGAGTCTCAGTAATAGGGTTCCGTTTTACCCTTTGGGTACGGAACCCTAAAAAGGTTATAGAGATCTAACAAGTCTTTCCTCTATCTCCATGTAAAAATCAGTATCTACGCCAAGTTCCTAAGGCAGACACCGCCATTTCAATACACAATACTGTTTTTGCACAAGTAATTCTTGTAAGGTATATATGTATATATATATCATATGTCTTGGAAACGACTTTAACGGTTTTCGATCAAATTTTGTATTTAGATAATGTTTTACTTTTTAAGTCGACTTTCCTAAGAATAAGTGATTTTATACCAACAAACATAAAAACACCGATCGAAGCTCGTTTGGCCAGGTACTTAGTTTAAAAAGACAATCAACATTTTTCTTCTTCATTCTTATACATGCTAAAAACGTCAACCTAAAAAATAAAAATGACAAAGCCAGTGTCTAAATTTAAAGTACGCTAAATCAACCCACAAAGGTTATTAATGCCTCCCTCAAGTTTCAATTTACAGCTTTGCATGGACGTCTCAACCTTCAAGGGATACCGTCTGATAGTGTGTTTGTTATTCGCATTACATTTGAAATTCGACTCTAGGGCACATTCTCAAGGCGGAAAATCATAGCAAATTGTTCAAGAATATCTTTGGAAAAGGAAACCGGTGCTTATTGCTAGCATCGTAAGGTGTATTCTAGTTTGTAATAGTGGTCTGGTTGTTGCCGTTTGACAGCAGTTTGTCGGAGTAATAAGGTCTCGCGCGGAGTGGACGTAAGGAGAGGATATCGTTTATTCTAATGAGGTTTCCCTGTGAGACGCGTGCTGCTCGTGTACGTCCCTCTCGGTGTATTGCCTCTACAATAGAATTCTTTAACAATAATAATCACTGAAATCTGCATGATACAATGGTTTTACTTCTTAATTATAAATGACTGCATTGACATATTATACTTGTGTCGTTTCATTAACACAACCCCTATGTGTCAATATGTTCATAATAAATATGATATACATCTATTACATAATGCACACAGCAACACCTCTAGCTAGACTGTTTGACCTTTGTACGATTCTTATGGCGCACGGAAGAGTATTTTTTTATACAACGTTGGGAGGCATACAAGCATACGGCCCACCTGATGTAAAGCGGTTGCCTTGGTCTATGAACGCTTGTAAATTGAGTATTACTCGTGCGATGCCGCCGCTGCTGCTAATACAGCAACTCATTACGAGGTAACTGGTGGCCTCTGCCGCGCAGGAACACAACCCTTCAGAGAGTTGTTATTTGGTTGCGGTTTTTCTATGAGTCGGAGTTACTTCCCCAGAATTTGATGCATCCTACCTATCTTAAAACACCCAGGCCAAGACAAGCAGACATGTTCATGCACACAAATATTTGTCCTGTGTGGGAAACGAACACACGAGTGTTGATATCAAAATAACGTAACAGCGCGTTTCACTACTGCGCCACCGAGCTCGTCGTAGTAGTCGTCGTCATAGATAAAAGTCGGTTGAAGTTGCTTAACCTTGGTATTCGATTAGACTAACAGACGCAATGACGTCGTTGAGCTCCTCTAACAAATATAAATTATAAGTACTTAACTATCTGCAGCCAATGACTGCATTCGCACGTATCTCAGTATCTCATTAGAGCCGCATTATTTCATTCTAGTATCTTTTTTTTCATCGGCTTCTGAGGGTCATATCGTGATGTTAAATAGCCTAATAACCTTACTGAAGAATCGGACTATCAAATGCAAAAAGACTTCTTCAAATACGGTCGAGGTCCAGAGAGTAGCGCGATGAAACAGACCAACATTTCCGCTTTACATATTACTATAGATTATGTAAAATCTGCATAGTTCGATCTTTGAAAGCTTTCAGCGGAGGGATTCCTACTAGACGGTATCTATGTAATATTTATGCTGCATACACATTCAGGTTTGGTAAACATTTTCATCAAATTTAATCATGATATTCTCGATTGAATATCCAATCCATTTTAAGCACGTTTCAATTTTTATGTTCATATATCTCAGATAGGTACAGATTTTAATATAGATACATGTGAACGTATCTATATACTTCCTTGAGTGACTGAATCATATTAAACACGGGTACAATTATACCCGGTTTTTTGAAATTTCTTTATTGGTGAAATAAAAAAAATGTATGGTAGTAGTGGTACGCGCGTACTCGTGTCTTCCTTTTCTTCCTAGCTTTATCTCGATTCCTAATGCATTAGGATTGGCAGGGTCCGCTACTTAAGTCTGAGAATTTGGCGAAGATACTAATAATAATAAATATTGTCGGACAAATTATATAGCGCCATCTAGCCCCACTGTAAGCGAAGCTTGTGTTATGGGTACTAGACAACTGATAAACATACGTAAATACATTTTTTTTTTTGTAAATACATACTTATTATATATAGAAAATGCCTAGACCAAGACAAAGAGACATATTCATGCACACAAATGTTTGTCTTGTATGGGAATCGAACCCACGAGCGTTAGCGTTAAAGTAGCGTAACAGCGCGTTTCACCATTGCGCCACCGAGCTCGTCTGACTTTATACTGATTCTTACGTAAGCCGACTGCCTTCAGACCTCAACAACCCGCAGAGAAAATCACACCATTCTTAGGTTAGGTCACACGTCTATCGGAATATATTTCTTGAATGTTTTCCTTCATCACTGAAATATGTACATATATCAGAAAATACGAAGTTAGTGGTACATGGTCACACCGAGACTCGAACCAACGACCGTCGGACATGTGTAGTACTCGTATATTCTCGTATAAACATATTAACATGACTATTATATTCATTTTCATAGTTAAGAGGCATAATACGACCCACCACGTGTACAGTGGCTACTGTAGTCTATGCACGCTTGCAATACAGAAAGTATGGCTCATGCGTTGCCACCACTGCTGTTGACACAACACTTCCTTAGGAGCTTACTGGAAACCTCATTCACTCAAGAACACAACAACCCTCCTGGAAGTTGTTATTTGGGAGATGTTCGTGCACACATATATATGTGTGATCTAGAAATCAAACCCACGAGACTTGATGTTAAAGTAGCATTACTAACTACTCCACCACCGGCTTCGTCATTTAACATGCAAGTAGTAAAACAAAGTACTTAAAAACATTCCACTATATTTTCTATCTAATTCTTTAACAATATAGGCTTGTAGGGTTTGTCAATATGACTTGTATAAATATGTTCTGACAAAATATATTTCTTGTTCCAGTGCCCCTTTTGGTTTGTGTGATGCGTGAGTGACATCTTGAAAGTCGCCGTCGCCATGATTCGAGATCCTCCGGCCATGCATAAACCTGACAACGTGAACAGTGAGTATATTTTTATACCATTCGGGATTTTGGTGGCAAAAAAATATGAATTGTATAACGTGAAACAAAAAACTTGAAATAAACGACGCGAGTATACCGGAGATTTTTTCAGAAGCAAAAATGGACAATGCGTCATCCACGATTTGACATTAAATAATAAAAAATATTAATATAACTTTTGAATCAGAAAGTGACATGACGCAGGGTTCATGCAGAGTCACCGAACACAGCTACCAGTAGCTACTGATAACTAGTTTACACTAGTATTGTCTTAGGTTTTCGCGATTGTTACACATTGAATTAAACAATGTTTAACGGAAGTATCGCGTATTTTATTTATTTTGTTGAACCTGACGTTTCGAACGCTTTGCAGCGTCCGTGGTCGCAGGAAGACTAAGGTGGTATTTGTCTTACATTAGTTATTCAATTATTACATCTACCGACATGGATGGATTAATTATATATGTTCCGATTCACACAAAAATCGCTCACAGTGTCCGAACATTTTTTAGATCTTTGGGTTTGGGACTTGATTATTTTTAGGACTGGATCCCAAGCAGGTGGTACTTGCCAACCATCTTCTCTATTGAAATTGGGGTGTTTTCTTATTTCAATAGCCTCGCGCAACGTTCTCGGCATGTAGCGATTCTCCTTGGCGAGGATAGTTTACACTACAATTGATACGTTTTGTAAGGACGCTGCACTCGTGTAGGGAGACTAGGGACTGACAGCCATTCGCCACTTTTTTCTTAATTTTTGACGAGCTCGGAGGCGTGTCGTGAATGACGCGACTTTGACACCAACGCTCGTGGGTTCGATTCCCACACAAGGCAAACATTTGTGTGCATGTGAACATGGCTGTTTGTCTTGGTCTGGATGTTTAAGAGAGGTAGGGCGCATCAAAGCAGCCCGGCTGGGGAAGTACCTCCACCTTGCAGAAAACCGCAGCCAAATAACAACTCCCTAGAGGGTTGTTGTGTTAATGCGTGTGAGTGAGGTCACCAGTAAGCTCCCAAGGAGATGCTGTGTAAGTATCAGAGGAGGTATCGCACGAGTGAAACTTAAAATATCGCAACCGTTAATAGTCTACGGTACTCGCTTTACATCAGGTGGGCCGTATGCTTTATGCCTCCCGACGTAGTATAAAAAAACCACTCGCGGCTCAGTGTACGCGACTTCACTTTATGTATTGAATTAATAGAAGAAGATTGTAATTCGTACACAAATCACCTGCGAATGAATGAACAACACAACGCGTACAGCGGCGGCAGTGAAAGATATTAACGCTGAATGAGCTGTCGCTGTTCAGACGTTTCACTTGTCGTTCATTGCCGACGAATGGTGACAGATAGATGACCGATACCGATTCTAGTGAAAACAATCGGGAGCCGAAAGCTTTCTTTGCGAAGGCACATTCCGATGAACGTCAATTTAGACATTTTATTTTCGGTCATTCATCGATGAAGCATCGAAAATGAAATATAGAGGATAAGAAGGTAAGACTGTATTATGCTATTTAAAATGTATATTCGTTTCCTACTTGCCTACTCAATATGTTGTATACAATATCATATATAAAAAATGTAAGCAAGCCGACGTTTTCGTTTTGCTGACGTAAATTTTTCATAATATTAGGACAAACAGGTCGCGAATAAAACGCGGGAAGGGTTGCGCCATAAACCGCCCAGCAGCGTCCGTCGCGATATTAAAAAGGGGACGAACGATATTGCAATATCACATTTATGCGAAATGTCCGACACCCAGATCGTATTGATAAAAATAAGCGATTTTTTATTGTGCCCCACAATATTGTCCAAGGAGCACGTTTTTCTACAACGTCGCTGATTGTAGTTTTAATCTTAGCTGGGATCTTGGGGTTGCTGTGGGTTTGTTGTCAAATTGGAACAATCAACTGCGTACGACGCTTTTTAGCGAGAACTTTACGAGTGGAATAGTGTTTCTGACCAAGTTTTCATAATTCACTCTTTTATGGTATTGCTTCATTGTCAAAATCAGTAATAAAGTCGAGCTTGTATTTTCTAAGAAATTGAGCAATGAGATAATTCCCATGAATTTTATTAATACCAAGATAAAAATAAATCAAATAATTAAATTAAACTCAAACGACTAGCAGCCACGCTCGTTATTAAACTTATAAAAAACAGACCATTACACTGGCACGCGATAATAATAGCGCGTTATATCAGAAACAACAATTATAAATTAAGTTTAATTAAATAGGGTAAATTATGGACATACATTGCAGTAAGCGATCCAGTATTTTTATCTTTCGTCGGGTGACAAGCAGTCATAGATACCGCTTGATGTCAAGCAATTACTGTAACATATGAATCCCTCAATAGTTTACTAACTAGTAATAGTGTACCTAATAAAATATTACTTTAAACGAAAAATTCCAATATATATATATATATATATACGAATATATTTCCTGTCTCTCGCAAATGGCTCTGACGATTTGCAGCAAATTTTGTATTTAGACTAGATTTTCTAAGTTTATCTATACGTATTTTCTGACAAAACGCGGCATTACACAAAAAAAAACATAAGCAAAACCGCCGCCGAAGTAATTTTAACTAATTGGGTGAAAAATAAACTTATAATATGGTAATCAGGTATTGTGTGATGGCATGGCACATTTAGTGCACAAATTCGTCTTGCATTTGGTGATTTGGTTTTATTTGTTCCCATATGTATTACATTCTTAAATATATATATATTCATGAAATACTTAATAACAAATATGTAGTTTTATAACTCTGAGAGTTACTTGAAAAATACGTTTATCTAATCGTCGCATTAATAAACTTGAGAGCCTGAGAGCTTGAGAACGTCATTTCACGATGCTCACATATTTTATCCATGAGATGGATTTCAATTTCAGTTAAAAAATGACAACAAATTCACATGAGCATCGAATGCAGTAACAGCAGCGGCGGAAAATTGCGGGGACAGTGCGGCAGCGCAGCGTGGCGTGGCGTTGTGAGCCTGGCGCTCGCGGCTCTGGGCGGCCCTGATAAAATTTATGGGCACTTCCCCTTTAAAACAATATTGAGGGCTCAGTTGGGATTTATGTCTCGCCGCTGCTGCAGCGACTCAATTTATTCTTCAATTTTTCATACAATAACTCACACACGTATTACAAGTGATGGATGAAAAGGACTAACTTTCGGGCTTTAATAAGAGCTTCCAGATGCGAATCTCCAAATTGGCTGAAGTTTATTGCCCACTTATGTCAGGCTTAAGTTTCGCCCGGAGCCTTTCTCTGAGAAAATAATTTATGACGTAGATTGTCTCGACTTTGTACACGTTTGATTGTCGTTTGGGGATACAATGTATCATGGATGACAGCAGCGGCTATGGTAGAGATGTTCCACTATAAATATTGTTACAAATTGCCCCATGATAAGTTATAAATGAAGTATGAAATTCTAAGTCGCTTAAGCTTTTTCTTTCATGCCAATAGATAATGGGAAGTACTTACTATTATTTAAACAAACATAAATAAATTTTAAGTTAATTAATGAATTTAATGTAGTGTTACTGACTAGGGTTCCCACCTGAATTTCAAAGTATTTTTTTTTTATTTAATGCATTTTTGTATCAAATTGTATTTAATTAAAAAGTACCTATATATTAGTATATACAAAAGTGATTAATCCTGTTTTGTTGAGTCGATATCGAGAGTTTGGGTTATGAGGAACTTTAAATGTGAAATAACACTGGCAATTACTTTTCGAACTGAAATTCGTGAGGACATAGTTTGCAGTTACAAACTAAAAACACATACACGCATCAAAGTTATAGTTATTGATCAAACGCTTTCTAAGTTTATCGATTCCGGAAATAACTACATAATGTAAGCTAAATAAAGAAGGAAGCTAATAAATTAGCGCAACTTAAAGTGAAATATTATCGATAAATAGTATCTGGGCGAATGAAGTACAACACTAAGGCAGTCGCGATCGTAAATGGGTATTGGACGGGCAAGCCGAGAGTCGAATACAAACAGGCAATACTCTGATTAAAATATAAGAAATACACACCAATCTTCACCGAGCTCTACAATGTTCTCTACATTTCTGGTATCACATTACAAATTACATTTTTATAGAGTTGTCGATAAGACCTTTTAAAAAGATAAGATAAAGATATAAAATAATTAATCTGCCATTAGGCCCTCACGGGCACTTAGACACGTCTTACATTCTTTAAATCAGATTATATTATATCTTATGATTTTTTCATAGCTTTAATCTCTCTTTTTAGGGTTCCGTACCCAAAGGGTAAAACGGGACCCTATTACTGAGGCTCCGCTGTCCGTCCGTCCGTCCGTCCATCTGTCACCAGGCTGTATCTCATGAACCGTGATAGTTAGACAGTAGAAATTTTCACAGATGATGTATTTCTGTTGCCGCTATAACGACAAATACTAAAAAATAGAATAAAGTAATTATTTAAGGGGGCTCCCATACAAGAAACGTGATTTTTTTGCTCATTTTTGCTCGATATTGATAACGGCAACAGGTAAACGCTTGTAATATTCACAGAATATTTAGTTATATATTCACTTTAAGAATAAAGAATTAAATTATAATAAAACAAATATTTAAGGGGGGCTCCCATACAACAAACGTGATTTTTTTACCGTTTTTATAGATAATGGTACGGAACCCTTCGTGCGCGAGTCCGACTCGCACTTGGCCGATTTTTCCTATTTTGGGACGAACCCCTAAAAATGTTATAAGAATTATCATTACGTCAGAAACTACTTAAAACATTCACTACTCAATGGTGTCAGCCCATTTCTTCTTTACTCATTCCAATGGATGCATCGGCTTATGCTCTAACAACCTTAAGCGATTTGTACCTTAGTTATACCATGTAATAAAAACCATAAATTGTTACTAATATTTCACACAATTAAAATTCCATCAAATAACTGACATTTTCATTGCACCAAACTGTTTCCATATAAATCGTTTACCACTGCTATTAGGCTTAATTCAAAAATTAATTTAAACTTTCGCAAGGTTGCGTCGAAAGCGAGCACCGGCGTAAAGGCGATATCAATTTCATAATTTTAATTAAAAAAACTAACTTCGCTGATGACAAGGTCTCGTACTTTTTTAATAATGGTTATGTTAACGATGGCAGGGTAAGGCGTGGTGCGGCTGTCTGTTGTAGGGATTCGTTTGGACGCGTCGCTCACTTATAGGTGAGATCTGCTGGAATTTGAAATATTAATAAGCCAGTTTGCATGCTATACTGTACCTTTACCACAACCACACATTGGTTTGAGGATAATCAAAGTATTAATCACATATTGACTGCAATGCTCATTTACTTTCTTTCGATTGTGTCATAAAAACCGACTACGCTCAGGATGATGCTCGAAATAGGAAACTAGTTCAAGCTCATATCTATCAATGTCTGTTAAAGTACATGGGCTCCAATATTGTAATTTCTCTATCTATCTGTAACTTCACGCCAAAACCCTTGCGGGGGAGGCAGAGAGAACCGAGCGACACGTAACTCGATCCTTACATACCTCACTCGCTTCTTTGACATTCATTGTTCTTCTTATGCACGCTCGCTGGTTTCTAGGGCTCCTGACATCATCTTCTGATAGAACACGACCAATTTGATCGAGGTAGGTAAGTCTTGGCCTTCCTCGGTCCTATATCCTTTCTATTTTGCATTGTATATTTGCTTCGTCATTCTTTCATCCTGCATTCTTTATACATGTCCAAACCAACGGAGCATGCCTCTTCTTATTTTAACACCGGCGCTCTCTTTCAGACCAACTCTGTTTCTAACTTCATCATTGCGAATACAAGCGTTCTACGCGGTCCGCGGTCCGTGGTTGCGGTCTACAAGCGTTACGTAATTAATTATGCGCAACGCTTGCATTTCGACAGTGTTTATTCTACTTTCATGCTCTCTCTGCCATACCCAGCTCTCGCTTCCATAAGTAATCATCGGGACCAACACTGCATTGTGTATAGCGAGCTGTGTCTTCTGGCTCAAGTTTTTTTTACTGCCAAGAAGTATTTCCAACGCCCCATTCACACTATTCCCAGCACTCACTCGTCTTTCCACATCGGCGGTGTACCTTCCATCTCTGCTGAAAGCGCATCCAAGATGTACAATCTCATCCACATGTTCCAACACTTCATCATCAACCATATTCCTTACATTGGTTCTGGTTTCTTGTTTTTCAAATACTATTATCTTTGTTTTGTTTGCATTCAATAGTACGCCTTTCTCCATACATTAGTCTTTCATCCTTGTGACCAGTGTTTGCAGTTTAGATGGTGTTTCTGCTAATGGGACGTCATCGTCTGCATACAAGAGACAGTTACCACTAGGTCACCAATCAATTCAATTCAATCTTATTCTCTGTAGACAACTATCGAGATACAGAATAAACAGCCTAGCAGACAACATGCAATCCTGTTTGACACCAATTTTGATATCAAACCAGGGTGACATATTGCCATCTATTTGCACACATGCTGAGCAATCCTTGTAGGTGGACTGCACAGCATGGAGCAGTGAACCGTCAATCCCATATTTCGGCAATATGCCCCACAGTTCCTTTCGCACAACCCTATCAAATGCCTTCTCAAGATCCTCAAAACCACAGAAAACCTTCTGGTCTATGGCCAGATGCTTCGCCACTATATTGCAGAGCGAGTAAACTTGATCCGTCCATTCACTTCCATTTCGAAATCCTCTTTGTACGAGATATTGTAACTTGGTGCAAATATTAATAATGTGTAGCTACAACTTTCTCTTTTCTTCCTTCTCATATTATTGTTCAGTCCAGTTAGTCATTTCATGAATTTAGAGGTTAGTTAGTAATCCACCGAAAGCGATTAGCGATATTGTAATCGATGTGTTAGGTAACAACTCACAGTTAGGTCCCAATTGTGTTAGTTATGATGATAATCTGTGGTGCACGGCAGTTGAGCGTCACTTGACTAGCCATCTCTTTGAGGTTTTAAATGCCTTATTTGTCATATTGCTGTCTCTCACTTTGCCTAGAGGGGAAGTCAATTTCAAAACTTCCTACTCCTACAAATCTCTTCTGATTAAATTCGTTGTGAGTTCCAAGGCAGCTGTAGTTTAACCCCCGGGACGGCAATGGACTTCACTGTTCATTGCCTTTTTAGTGGTCGCCGCTGTTAATTCTGGCTACACAGGAGACACAGTGGTGGGTATGAGTCGTGGGCCTGTCCTGAAAAAAAAAATCCACCGAAAGCTCAATGACGTCATTGCGCGTGTAATTCTAATCAAACACGCAGGTCAGGCAACGTCGACTGCAGCCTGTCTATGGATGGGTTTATATGTCTCGAGTTTCTCCGTGCTCGAAGGGCACGTTAAGGCGACACCTCGATCGTGAAGCTTTAAAATGGCTCCGCCCAATCACCCCGCGCCCCTCAATTGACACTCGACGCTCGATTTGTAAAATTTGAAATTAGCGCCTAATAGGTAACCTGGGGTCAACGTATAGTCAATGCAAACGAACAGAAAAGCTACAGAGTCGCGTCACACTTAAATAAAATTTATAATATCAATATTTAATAAAAATTATTGATTTAATTATTATTTAGCTTTATACATACTGAACCAAACATATTTATTTAAGCTAGACGGAAAACAATAGTAATAATAGTAATAAAAAACTACAGAAACGTATTCACTTTTAAAAGTTTATTGAAAGAGAAATCAATGACATCGTTTTATGTTTATATCTCTATAAGTTAACATGTCTTGGTATCTATGTTGTTCTTACTTAGGTCTCGTCCAGTGGCGCCCTCATTGAATAAAAAAACATATTATAGCATAGAAGATAAACATTATGAAATCTTATGTTGCATTTATTACGAAGATAGTAAAGTATTTTTACGTCATTAAACCAACACTCAAAATATTCCACTATCGTTGTTATAAGCAAAAGTGCTAAAAGAGGCCGTTTTTTGGCAATTATGCCTATAACAACGAAAGCAAAACATTTCAATTGTTGGTTTAATGACGTAAAAGTACGTTATTGTATTTGTAACACACGCAACACATGACTTTATAATGTTTATCTTCCACGCTAAGATACGATATTTTATTCCTTGAGGCGCCACTGGACGGCATGTATCCCCCTTAAGAAGAATGAAACACTAGCTACATAATACAACATTGTTTATCGAGAGGCTAAAGCGGGCCATTTGTTGATTCGGACACATATGTTTAGTTAGCAGATACACCATCTAAACTGCAAACACTGGTCACAGTGATGAAAGACGACTGTATGGAGAAAGGCTTACTACTGAATGCGAAGAAAACAAAGATAATGGTATTTGAAAGAGAAGAATCCAGAACTAATGTAAGGATTACGATTGATGATGAAGTGTTGGAACAAGTGGATGAGTTTGTATATCTTGGATGCGCTTTCAGCAGGGATGGAAGGTACACCGCAGATGTGGAAAGACGAGTGAGTGCTGGAAATAGTGTGAATGGAGCGTTGGGAAAACTTCTTGGCAGTAAAATCCTGAGCCAGAAGGCACAACTCGCTATACACAATGCAGTGTTGGTCCCAACGCTAACTTATGGAAGCGAGAGTTGGGTATGGCAGAAAGAGCATGAAAGTAGAATAAACGCGGTTGAAATGCGAGCGCTGCGCAAAATTTGTGGCGTAAGGCTTGTAGACCGTATTCGTAATGATGATGTTAGAAATAGAGTTGGTCTGAAAGAGAGCGTCGGTGTTAAAATAAGAAGAGGCATGCTCCGATGGTTCGGGCATGTAGAAAGAATGCAAGATGAAAGAATGACGAAGCAGATATACAATGCAAAAGTGGAAGGATGTAGGAGCCGGGGAAGGCCAAGACTTACCTACCATGACCAAATTGGTCATGTTCTATCAGAAGGTGATGTCAGGAGCCCTAGAAACCGGCGTGCGTGCATGAGAAGAGCAATGAATGTTAAAGAAGCGAGTGAGATATGTAAGGATCGAGTCACGTGGCGCTCGGCTCTCTCTGCCTACCCCGCAAGGGATTTGGCTTGAAGTTATAGATGTTCGAGTGTCATAATGGCTGATAGCGCCGAGTAAACACAGGATTTTTTTATTTCGAATAAATAAGAGAAATAAAATTATCAGATTGAATTAGATTGAAATTGAAATAGAAAATTGGAATTTTTTTGCAACTCCCTCCTGGTGAAGATTCACAAGTTATTTTACACAGTTAGGTATAGCTCTGGTAGGGATCCTAGCTTTTTCCCTAAATATAATACACTCTCGAATGACTAGGTATGCGCTTTCACTAACAGTCAATTTAACTTCGCGAATTTTATAAAAAAGTACAGGAAGAACTTGACGGTTAGACGGTAATTTTGCGCCTATTATTTGATCATTTACGTCTCCAACTAAGAAAATACTTGATTTATTGCTTCTCAATTCCACTGCCATCTTATAAAAGTTAAAACATTACGTATTAATCACGAGAATAACTGACATTCAAAATTAATAGACGGTTAGGTAATTATGACGAAGTTAACGATG
Organism: Pyralis farinalis; assembly: GCA_947507595.1. Taxonomy (NCBI): domain Eukaryota; kingdom Metazoa; phylum Arthropoda; class Insecta; order Lepidoptera; family Pyralidae; genus Pyralis; species Pyralis farinalis. The sequence goes on along the minus strand of OX382264.1, from coordinate 21,066,785 downwards.
CTCTCTCTAAAGTTATTCATTGGTTTAGTGTTAATAATCTGCTTTTAAATGATAAAAAGACTAAAGTAATTAAGTTCTCAACACCTAATGTAAGGCAGGTGGCTACCAATGTACATGTTAATGGAACTAATTTAGCCTCTGTGGAGACAACTGTGTTCTTGGGTATAACAATTGACTCCAGACTACAAAGGGGCCCACAAATTGAAAAATTATCAGGAAAACTAAGTTCTGCAGCTTATGCAGTGAAAACTATTAGACGGCTCACTGATATTGATACGGCTAGAATAGTTTATTTCAGCTACTTTCATAGTATTATGTCATATGGAATTCTTCTTTGGGGTAACTCCGCGGATATTAACACCATCTTTTTATTGCAAAAGAGAGCCATAAGAGCTATCTACAAACTTGGTCCCCGTGAGAGCCTTAGAGAAAAATTCAAAGAAATAAATATTTTAACAGTCGCATCGCAATATATCTATGAAAATCTTTTGTATGTCCATAAAAACATAGACTCATTTTGTAAAAAGAGTGATATTCATAGCATAAATACTAGATATAAGCATAATCTTGTGTTATATGCAAGCCGTCTCCACAAAACAAGTAATTATTTTATGGGGCAATGTATACGGTTCTATAACAAACTTCCCAGCAATATAAGAGATTTGTCAATAAACAAATTTAAAACTACTATTAAAGCCAAATTGTGTAGCAGGGCATATTATAAAGTATCTGACTATATTAATGATAAAAATGCCTGGGAGTGAGTCGATCCAATTATAATGTAATTAACAAAATATGTAAATTTGTTTGGATACCAAAAGAGGGATGCCTGAGTTTTTTGGCAGTATTTTTATCAGTGCTCACCTAGTCATAAACTGCACGGTAGGGAAAAAAAATGTGACGATTCCAAACAAATGTAGCCATTTTTACGGAATAAAAAGATTTTGACTTTGAATTTGAACAAATGAATACCGCGAGTACGTGCGGCACTGCCGCGCAACTTGTATGAACATGTTTCGATGTAATTCGGCACGGATTATCGTAATCCAAATAAGTTAAAAATTAATTTCCGAGTGTTTTAAAAGCAAATGAACAAAACTAAGACATATGCGTTAGAAAATAAAAACTTTGAAAAATAAGGGACACCCTAATATACAAATAGATTTTATAATCTATTCATATTTAAAAAAAACATGTGACAAATGATTTTCTTGCTGTTTCATAACTTTAACTTCAGTATAATGACGTTTATTGTATTTTACTTATGTATACTCTGTGTTTTGTATTGTTGTACGTTTCCTTGTTATTTATTAAACTCTCAAGAAGAAAGAACCAGGACCATCTCTGATGTTGCAAAATAAATCTAATCCGTACAATAGTTCAATACTAACCACAATGTATAGAATAGATGATTTTTTTGTGTTTTCAGTGTTGGTTCATAGTAAATATTATTTGTTTTCACGAGTACCATGGGTATAAGTATACTATCTATCTATATCTTCACGCTAAATCCCTCGTGAGCGCCACATGACTCGGTACTTACACACCTCGCTCGCTTCTTTAACATGAAACATACCGAGTTTTTTTAAAAACTATCAAAATATACTATTTTACTAGTAATTATTTTAATACAAAAAAAAAAAAAAACCTCCACTGGTTTTCTATCTTCTGATTGGATAAATTTCCAACGTAAACTAACCTTCACCTACGTACAATGTCTAAGTCGGAGTTCGGTGAGCTTATAATGGTTACTATGAGTTTGTCGTCCCGTATGACACTTACGTTAAAGTAGCATATAAATCGAGTAGTGATTCTTCTAGTGGAATATGTTTATTTAGTAAGTTTCTCCTAAAAAACAAAACAGCAAAAATATTCTATTTTATAAGTTTTTATTTTAATACAAAGAAATAAAGAGTCTCCACTGGTTGCTATGTGCTGAGAACGCGAACCTTATTGGTATAAATTTCCAACGTAACCTGACCTCCACCGACGTACAACTTCTAAGTCGGAGTTGGGTCAGATTATAATGGACATAATAGGAGTTTGACGTCCTATAGGTACGCGGTCAGCCTGTGGATAATGTATACCAATTATCAAATGTTACTGTTTATTCCTGCAAAAAATAACTCTTATTTAATTAATGCAGTTTTATATAGAGTTATTAAGTAAGCAAAATTAAAAAAAAGTTTGAAGAGGAATTAAATAGCTTGGGCCAACCATACCTAGGAACTGTTCTAAAAACTAGAAATATGTCTACACAATGTTATTATAATATGTTTAATGAATATAATAATTAAAAAAAATAAATACCTTGTCTTGTTCGCCTCCCCCATTCTACGAACATTTTATTTGTATTTTTATTCTATATATTTTCTTTTTAGTGTTCCCCATTATTACAACAGTATAATAAATATATATAAACCTATAATATTATTTACTACTTATATCTAATAATAATACACTTACGCTAAATACTATAATATTGAATATTTACAACTATTAATTATAAAAACTTCGGTGTCGCGATGTAAATGGAGCGAGCTCGAGCAGACAGTCGACATAGGTCTTACCTCGAAGCGGGCTGCAGCCGGACTGGCTGGATGTAGTTAGTCAACGCGTTTATAATCCTCATTACCGCACAATAAGGTCGAAAACACGTAGCACCCAAGACGAATGTGATCGCTTAGAAATTGTCAGAAACTTAAAATATCTTTAAAAAATTTCATGTTTCACTTATCAAAATATGCAGCAAGCATATTATAAACATAGATATTACTAATAGATTTAAGTAATTTTGAAGCGTATAAACAGAACAACTTCGTTGTAATTTCAAAAATAATGAATTTCAGGAGGTGTTTTCGAAAGTAATTATTATCGAATCAATTTTACACAATCGCGTATTTGAGCAAGCAAATTCAAGATAAAGAAATGAAGTTATTTATATTAAAATCTTAGATCCGTCAGTTTAGTCATTAGCCTATACTATTCGATGAAAGTTGGTCTAATTTTTCGATGTGTCGCCTTAAGTCGGTGGCCCTCGGCGCCAAATTTACCCCTACGGGTCGCGTGGTAAAATAGAATGAGCAGCTGTTATGAGCTATATCAGGTTATTGGTTAAAATATCTTCGCATTGGTCAAGAGGGTCGAATCGCTGAGCTATTTATGCGCTAATATACTAAGTTTTGGTGAGTGAGCGGAACCTTCTTACCCAGTCAACGGCTTAATTGGATTGTGGTCCTTAATGACTCATTTTCGACGTGGTACGACGTGGTGGACATTCAGCAGTATAAAACATTTGACGTATTCTACTGCGCCCCTAATACAGTTTTTTTTTTGTTGCAGTTTTTCTGTTTACAGTGTCCCGGGCACTTAAATATACTATACTTAAAAGTAATTTAATTTACACATATCACAATTCTAATAGCACATTACAACACGATTTGTGTTTGGAAGTCTCGGCAGATGGTAACGTACGTTATTCGATGCGAGCATCCGGTTTAGTTTTTACATTGGGGTCGCTATTAATGCAAAACCCGCATTTGGTTAAATCTAATTACGCCCGCATAATGGATATCGCAACAACGCAATCAGCTCCATTGTTTAATGAGTGACCGACTACTAAAACTAAATAAATTATATGAGCATTTAGAACAGCTGCAACCGCAATTATATACACTTCCATTAGTACACCACTCTAAAATATTTCGTATACATAAGTTATATTTTCGTAATAATTTTTTCACACTTATAAATTATGCTAAAATATTTATGTGAATAATATTATCAAAACGGCTATTTCCTTATTATGTTTCTAAAATGTTATAACTTTCTACGCTTGAGTCAGTCAGTTTAGGATTTTCGATATTGATATACATGTACACTTTCGTCGTTGCGCGTATCAGTCAAATTAAAAAAAAGGCAAGCAGAAGCGGTCTTCGCCTGTGTATGGATGGGTTTAGTCGTTTCGAGTTCGAGTCGAGAGCGTCGGAAGGCCACGTGAAACCGTCAGTCTAGGTTGTTTTCAATAGATGACAGTTGTTAACCTAAGTTATGAGAGGTTAGTTGCATCAAAGTAGCCAGTCTGGAGAAATACCTGTAACTCAAACCGCAGCAAAACAACTACAAGGTTTGTTGTGTTATTAGGAGTGAGGTTACCATTAAGCTCCTGAGCAGTGGCTATGTTGACAGCGGGAGTGGCAACGTGCTTATATTGCAAGTGTTCATATAAGCTAAAGTACTAAACATTTTTTTTGCAAATCCAAACTTAGATTCAATTTAAAATTACATTAAATTGGAAATCACCCAGACCAAACAAACAAACAGGATCATACAAATGTTTGCCCTTTGCGATAATGGAACCCACGACCCATGGTGTCAAAGCTGTCATTAGCCACGTGACTCAGACATATAATATACCATCATCGTCATCAATTATCTAGTATTCATAGTAGTAGTTTGCTTAAGGTAATAGATAAGGGTCTACAAATTTGTATAGAGATATTTATTTATTTACTTAAACTCTCGACATATGGACTATAGATAGTTTATTACAACCATCGTCGGGAGGTATACCGCCGCCATAGGCATACGGCCCACCAGATGTAATGTAAATCGCCATTACGGGTTACCGTTGCCTATAATTGTTTGCAAACCAGGAAGGGTCCTCGGTCTTTGTCACCCCTGCTGCTAACATAGGAACTAATAAAAATAGGAGCTTGCTGTTTACCTCGCTCATTCGCAGGAATACAACAACCCTCCTTTACAATGCCAGCTCGCTGATAGGCATGTAAATGCACCGCAAGTCCAAACCGCTATTTCGGCAGGTAGAAATAGAAACTTGCAGTTTTTAGTCGAAGCCCCTTAGAAGTCATCATCTAAGAGTGAATTTGCATCATCATCATCCGAGAGTTAATACCGCCGGCGGTCCTTTCCGAATTCTACTTCTCTGTTTTGCACGGTTTTTGGCATCTTTTATTATTGACCATTAGGGTACATGTGCATTCACGACGTAAAGCCAGCATTTGTTAGGCCTACCCTTTCTACAGGGACGCGACGGAGGAGGTGGCATGGCTTTCAAACAGCCTCTAATTAATTTATGTATTCAAATGGCTAAAACAAAAACAATACGATAGCGATACGTTGATGCAAATCGTACGCATAATGATGAATAGTCAATGTAATGGTATGTTAGTACGGGCCGAGTTAATTGCAAAACGCAATGAACGATTGTAAATTGCTCGGAACGATAGTGGAGCGCCGTGATGTGGGTTCATTACAATAACCTGACATTTAATTGAATCCAAGGAATGCTACCAATGTTGTTTTATGCATATGATCGTACCTGTAGTAGTAATAGTTGTTCGAATTATGTGTCGTACCCGGGTGACACGGGATATTTTTATGTTTTCGAAAGCTATATAAATAAACTTGCAGAGCAAAATCTTATCTAATTAGAAACATGGATGGATCCAAATCGGATGTACATTTTCTCCACAGTTAGGACCGTTTTCGAGATACAAGAAATATATTTATTTACATATTTATATTCGAATTATTTCAAATACACGTAGGCTACTACATGTTTCAAACTATGTAGACGTGTATTCGTAAACTTACTCATATTCTTATTAATAACAAAAGGCTAATACCGGTATTATTTTAGATGATATTAATGATAGCTGACTATCTAAGTAAATAAGCCTCTCTCGTCTATAGTTTAACTCAGAACAATTAGACTTATAGGGCACAGAACGAGGCTAGTACTGGAGCAGTGTTAAGTGGATAAAGAACTGACCTGTTGACCAACTGGTCCCCGGTTTGAATCCTGACAACCACTAAATTCATGTTTTCGGATTTATGGCGGTGAAGAAAAACATCGTGAGGAAACCCATATGTTCAAGAAGTTATTCGAAGGACGTGTGATCTAACTTTAGTAAGATCCGGTTTTCCCTCTGGGTTGTGGCGGTCTGATGGCAGCCGCTTTATGTAAAAATCAGTATCAGTAGCCAAATCCTTAGGCGTAGGTACCGGACCCTGCCAAACCTAATGGATTAGGAAACGGGATAACGTTAAGAAGAAGAATGAGGCCACACTGATTTACTGCAAGATTATGATCAACATTGCATGAAATGTAATATTTTGTTTTTAAGTAAATCACGATATTAATTACGAGTATTGTAGACCTTTAGTAATAACACTTGCATGCCAACTTTGAATAAATGCGAGAATTTTATTGTAATTTAAAAGACCGACATATTTGCACCGTAGTGTAATTTATGCGAATAAATTCATACATACAATGATACATATAATAAATTTAATGCAAAGTTAATGCTGCTGCATGCTGCAAATTTAATGTAAAGAATAGTAAAATGGCAGCTATATACACTATTTTTACAAAAATACTCAAGTGGTATTTTATAGCTGTTAGCATTTTTTATACTATACATAGGGTGCTAAATAAACATGATGTAAAACTGATACAGTAGGCAATAAACCCTTGTAATACGAAGAGAATCGTGTCGCGTGTTGCTCCTCGCTGCTGAGGCAGTAACTCGTTAAGAGCTTACTCAATCCTCAATCAATCCCAGGAACACAACAATTATTCAGCAACCCTCAGATAAGAATTAAGGTATAAAGAAAACTTTGTATGGCTACACAGGTATGTAGTCATACAAATTTTTCTTTACATATAACATAATTAATGAATAAAAATACTTACCAAATATTTTTTTTTATATAGGTAAGGATTTGACTGATTGGTAATATAATTAATAATTACTTTGTTGATTACTGATCGTTAATTGTAATAGATAAAGAAAAGGTACTTACTTTTTGTTTTTCCCCAAAACCAACATTTACCAACCGCCTCTGGTAAAACCTAGCATGTACCTGTTTCTAATGGTATAAGTCCGAAAAATTGTTCCCCTTTTTATTAATACTTAGATTTACCAACTCATGTAATTATTAAGATTTGCTGCTAAAACCTAAGATTTACCGTAGTTTGGGCTTTTACAGTAACATATACACCTTGTCTAAATTTAGTACCCAAAAAGTAATAAACTTCGAATTACGTACTTATTAATTTATAACCATAGAATAAGGTTAAGTACAGAAAATTTCTTACAAATGGTAAAACATGAATACTTATTATGAAACAAGGTGGTCTTATTGCTAAAAGCAATCTTTTCAAGACAACCTTAAGGTAACGAATCAGCGTACAGAGAAGGTAGGGTTAGCAAGGAAGGAAAAAATATTCTTATTGAAATAATTACTTACTTAGTCTGGCCATATATACTGTTACAATTAAAAATAAACAAAATATTACATTTCAATTTGGAATCTGTCATTTTTGTATGATTGTTCATTGAGTTTTCTCATTTTGGCGCCAATACATTGTACAATATTTTGCGATATTAAAATGGAGTGGGGTGATAAAGAGAACCGAATCGTTGTGATTGCATTACACAAAGTAGGTATGGAGCCAAATGCAATTTTTAAAACTCTCCATACGCTTGGTATTAGTAAAATGTTTGTGTACCGGGCTATTAATAGGTATAATAATTCTCTGTTTGAGACAGAAAAAGATCTGGCCGTCTACGTAGTATTCGTACGAAAAAGGTAGTCAAAACAGTAAGGGAAAGAATTCGAAGAAATCCTGTTCGAATGCAAAAGATTTTATCTCGGGAGATGAAGATAGGACCTAGAACCATGTCGCTTATTTTAAAAGATTTTTTAGGACTTGCAGCCTATAAGAGACGTACTGGTCATTTCTTAACTGATAATTTAAAAAGAATAGGGTGGTAAAATCGAAACAACTACTGAAGCGGTACGCAAAGGGAGGTCACAGAATTTTTTTGTTTACGGATGAGAAAATTTTTATCATCGAAGAAAGTTACAATAAACAAAATGATAAGGTGCCCACAGTTGTGAAGAAGCGAGCACGCGTATTCCGAGGGTCCAGCGAGGACATTATCCTTCATCAATCATGGTTTGGCTTGGAGTTTCATATTCAGGCTTAACTGAGGTGTTTTTCTGTGGAAAAGGTGAAAACCAGTGCCGTGGTTTACCAAAATACCGTCCTAACAAACATAGTAGAACCTCTTTCTCAAACAATGTTCAAAAACAGGCACTGGATATTCCAACAGGACTCTGCACCAGCTCATAAGGCACGAAGTACTCAAAACTGGTTGACCGCCCGTGGAATTGACATCATCGGGCATGAAGACTGGCCCTCTTCTAGTCCAGATTTAAACCCACTGAACTACAAGATATGGCAACATTTGGAGGAGGAAGTCTGCGCTAACCCTCATCAGAATTTGGAGTCTCTCCGAGCATCTCTGGTTAAAGCAGCGGCAGAAATAGGTATGAATGTGGTGCGTGCTGCGATCGATGACAGGCCGCGTCGATTAAGGACATGTATTTAAAATGGAGGAGGGTATTTCGAATAATGTAAATAAAATTTTATTGTACATTTAATTACCTTTCATTTCATATATAACTTTTCTATAATTATCAAAAAGTGTATCATTAATTACATCAAAAGTTTTTGACAGAACTTATGACATGACTAGGTATATAGGTGTAAATATATACATAAAATAACAAACATACGTATATTTATACTTAATGCCAGTGTACAGCTTTAGGAACTTTTATAGTTTAGGAACTTCAACATGATCGATTTGGTATAATGTTGATGAAACTTGATTATAAACTAAAAAGTTATGAAATGTAAACATTTTGTTAAAAAATTCTAATTTTTCACTGATCTTCATTATGAAGACATTAATGAAGTCGCTTTTCGATGCTAAAAGAGTTTTATGTGTATTATTTGTCACACAGTAAGGTAAAAAAAAACATTGCGAACGCGAACAAAAATGTTTCGCAAAACATTCTTGTAAACTCTTGTATTATCTATCATGTTTGAATGTTTTTGTATGTTCAATACAGCAAAATATTAACTACAGACTTAAAAATATCACATAATAGTACAGCAATATTCCGATATTATTGATACTTGTTTAAGCAACATTATCCCGTTTCCTAATTCATTAGAATTGACGGGGTCCGCTACTCAAGTCTATGGATTTGGCAGACACACTCCACAACCCAGACGAAAAGTCAGCCCTTTCTTAGATTGGGTCTTTCGAAATACAATTTATTGGATGTATGAGTTTCCTTTCGATGTTTTTTTGTTAATTTTTGTACGCATATCCCGAAAGTGGAGAATTCCATGTTGATTTATAGCAACACTTTGATCGAGAATTCAACATCTTTCAGCATCTATTAGATCTTCGTCGATAAAGAATTTATAGTTAATAAGAAAACAAAGTCATAATACTATTAATATTTTCTATAATTTTATATAATGATTGTCTTATGTACACAACAATAAACATAATATCTGCTTTTAAAATTTTAAATTTGCATTAAGCTAGCTAATAAAGTAAATCTTCCATAATAAATTGTTTGAGAGCTTGTTGAACGCGGGCGAGGTGTGAACACCGCTCGGCTCGCCCGGACCGTTGCGCTCTCCATACGAGCTCCCACAACTCGGAAATGAGTTTCCACGCTAAGAAAGGATTTTCGGAACAAACGGCCATTACAGATTCCAATTAGATCCCGTGTTTAGAAGTAATTTCGTGGTGAAATTAGAAAATTAATTTTAAGTTGGAACGGCCTTAAAACGAGCGGCGGCGAGCGAGTTTAGCGACTATACAGATACGGGTCGCTGTGGTTCCGCACTAAAGCAATATATCTAATATGCTAGAGCCATTGTCGCTTCGCTCGCGACAAAATAAATTACTTTTCATCCATTTCCGGGTTTCTTTTCATTTCGGCGCGTTAATACGTTGGTGGCGGGCGGCCGGCTGTGTCGGCGAAATTATACTGTGGGGCCAGTTCAGTAGCCAAGTCTCTATCAAATTCTCGGGCCGGGAGGTAATAAAACGAAAATAATAAGAAACGCCTTCACCCGGATATTTATGTACAGTATTATTAGCTCGGCTTTTATTGTACAGGTATGGATAGTACTTCAGTGGACATGAAACGAAATTGTTTATGTTTATGGGTACTTAAGGTAATACTTATTTGCTTTCAAGGATACGAAAAGCCATAAAATATCGTATCGTGTCGTCGCGAGCGCAGCGCGCGGCGACACTGTGAATCGATATAATCGATGGGGCCATTAGAATGACTCGCAGTCGCGCCATAATTACAGCATTAACAACATGCACGGACTGAAATGGACAAAGCACGCCAGTAACTGCGCGCCTTGCGTCGCCTTCGTGTTGCATTCCACGGAAAACTACCGCCATTCTTGAACCGCTGCCGGTAAAACCACCATATTTTTTTATTCCGCAACAGCTTGCACGTCTATGCATACGTTCCAAGAATATTAAGGGAAACAGCGCTGAATTGATTAACTTTCATCGTTTCGCGTGAATGCAGCTTTAAGTTGATCGGCCATTTAGCTCATTAGCTTTTTCATCCGCCGAGTTACCGAGTTATTAGTTCGCTTTTCCATGCATTACAAAAAATATTTTGTGTTCGTACAAGTACTTGTGACTGCATTAACAATACAAATTAATACATATATACAACTGGACTGGCAAATAACCAGGGTTTAGTAACTCATTACGCTTATGACATTACAGAAAGTGACTAAAGTTACACTACGTGTGTGTTAACTCTCTAAATGAGAAAGAGATTTTGAAGCAATTTTCAAGTAGAGGCATTTGCATATAGCAATATAGGCTGTTTTTGTACTACGAGTACATTGGGTGGTAAACACACACACGATCCGTTTAATGATATAAAATGCTGATAAATGCTTGCATAACAAGTATCTCTCTCGCGTTGCCTCCTCCCTTGTTAATGTAGCAACTCTTCAGGAGCTTACTGTAACCTCATTCATTCGGGAACACAACAAACTTCCGGGTGTTGTTGGTTGTCCCGCAATAATTAAGCAATCAGGGTTCCATCGTAAAACATGATAGATCTACGCTGGCAAGTTAGTTATAAATAAAGTCTAGTAAATGATCATTAACAAACGACTATAGATACAGGGACCAATAAATAGTAGCATTGTAGGGTATTTATTATGTTTACACACGAGGTAATCCGCGGCAAGGGAGGCGGCAGGGGGCAGTGCGCGCTTGTTAGGACCCTGCAGCGTACTAATTGCGAATTGCGACGCCCCGAGGCCCTACGTCATCTTTATTATTTTATTATTAACGAGCTGTCATTAATATACTCCAATTAACTTTATTGTCGTTACGTCGGCTTCAATAAACGAGATGTATCGGCATCGAGCGATGCGCAAGTGATCGATTGTGATGAGTTATGTCCACCTAGTTACCCCTTCAATTGGACCCTTGATTGGTTTGACGTACGCACTATTATTATGTGGACGGTGTGCCGATAAATTGGAACTGATTGTTTACTAAAGGCAGTCCAATTATTTGTATTCGAGGTCGACGGTTTATGCGAGGCATTTAAAATATTTTCGTATATGCAATGTATGAAAATATTGTTTGTTTGTACAAAAATAAGCTAGCCTTATACAGAGTGAAGGGACCATAAATTTTTATCACGCACTGTTAACGTGGCTATTACTTTTTTTTACAAATGTTGCTATTTTTTCTCTGTGAGAAAAATGCGTATGCGCATCTTAATGACGTCAGCGTGCAATGACTGCTTGTCACGCGGCTCGGCTCTGCTCGAATTAATTGAAGCAATTATGCAGTAGAAAACAATCGAGGGTAGCTTAATGCTATAATGAGTCGCGTATTACGAACAATTACCCACTTGTATGTAGCGAAACAGAATTCATTGCCTACGTCCGAGCCTTAAAATAAATTAACCAACAGCCTCTCCGTGGTTAAATAAATTACTTCTTAATGTTTGTGTACCTAAAATGGAAACAGATTCATTTTCTTTTAATTAAGAAATTTAATTAAGTTATTTGAGCTTGCCAGTTCTTAGTCTACGATAATTTGGAAAGAGGAATTCGAATCGATTAAACGAAAATAAATATTTGGAACTTTTCATAATTGATGTCTATTAAAATGGACACAGACATACTGAAATATATTTTTTATTTGAAGTTTTACGGTTCGTTTATTGTGTTTATTCTAAAACTAGCTGAACCCCGTGACTTCGTTCGCGCGTAGCATGTATATCGTGGGAACCGCCTTTACCTATTTTCTTTTTTTTCTCGGCTTTTTCAAGGTGATATCGTGATTTTGAATGGATAAGAATGGGTTATCAAATGCAAAGAATTTTTCAAATCCGATGCTGATATTAGCGCGTTCTCGATTCGATCTTCGATCATTTAAACAGACGATCAAACAAACTATTCCGCTTTACATATTAGTACAGATTTATTTTCTATCTAAAATGTAAGGTAATGTAAGATGATTAAGTGATATTTTTTGTTATATAAATAAATGGCATCATTATTACATTTTTTATAATAATAGTTTGTTACAAACGGTATTTGTAATTAACAGGTTTTGTCGCTGTTATCATTGTAGAGAAAAAATACTCGTACGAGAGCTCTCATTAATATTTAAAATAACGAAAAATTGCAAAAAAAAATGTACAAGGCAAATTATAAACTACTGTTATATTTTATAACTAGCAAAAGCCCGCGGCTTCGCACGCATGAGGTTTGGGCTTTTAGTAGCCTTTATTTCTCTGTAGACATAAATTGCTTGTTAAAAAAAAACAATGTTCAGGGTCGTTGATGCAACCATAGAGCGATTCAATTTTCGTACAGCGCCATCTATTGGCCTTTACAGGAGGCAACGTATATGTAATTTTATTTATATTACATAAAAAATGCGTAGGTAGTTATTTTATTGCAAAAAATACGTATTCTATGAAAATAATAAAAATAAAATTGCAAAGTCCCTCGAAGGGGAAGATATTTCCCCCTAATTTTAACAGTTTTTCATTTTTTACGCAGGAACCCTAAATATTTACGGGATAAAAAGTATCGTATATTCTGCTCTGAACAGTCCTCTACCTACCAGTGAAAGTCCCGTTAAAATAGGTTCAGCCATTTCGAAGATTAGCCCAAACAAACAGACAGACAAAAAGTAAAAAATGCGTATTTAGGCTTTGGTAACGTGAAAATAGTAATATGAGCTTAAGATAAAGGTTTTATTTTGAAATCACAGACAGACACTTCAATTTTATTTATATGTATAGATTGTATAATATGACCGTTAACAGATATTCACACATTAAATCAAATAGGTTTTCTTCATTGAACCATTGTGGAATAAATTCTTGTCAGATATCAAAAAATATACGTTCCATTATATTATAGAACACAAGATATAGCATGGATTTTTAAAAATAGTAGTCAAAGTCGGTAAATGATGCCCTTGGTATTACAAATGTATATAGACTACAGTAAATGCTTACCAACAAGCAAGTGATATTCTCGATTGGCACTTTAGTTTTACAAAGAAAACTAAGTTTGTACAGGATAAGTAGAGATCCAATTATTTTTAAATTACCAAAGTCATAATGTAATGAAGATACACCGGTCTTTATTTCTTTAGTAAATTCGTAATTAAAATAATCGTTGTGGTACACATTAAGCACTGTTTTAATTATATTGTACTCGCGTGTCGTGTGTCAGACCAGTATGTCGTATCTGTTCTACTTTAAAGTTCTTCATTTTTATGGTTAAGTTGAAACCACTTAGTTGGTCATTTTAATACTCAAATGACTCAGATGTCTGAAATCGTTTACCTTTAAGAAAATAGTATTCGTCGCATTTTGGTGTGTGTATTTTAGTGCTGCGTAATAAAAAGTGAAAAAGTTACATGGATATGGCACCATTCTGTTCGTCCTTACATCCGTATATCATTCCCTACCTTTTTATTGATATTTATAAAGCGAAAATATGAAATAATTGCAGTCAATAAAGACTTTCCAAAATTTTGTATTGTAGGAAAAAATAATGATCTTTTCTTTCAATCACATTTTATAGAAATCATCAAAAAGCCATACCATTTCCTATCACCACAGATATGGTGATAGAAAATGGTATGGCTTTTTGTAGTATAGTTGGTGAAGGGAAAAATGTCTACAGTTGATGAAATTTTAGGTATTTATTACAAAAGTGGAGTGATATTTCTAACCAGCACATATTGTTAAAAGTCATTGTACCGTAACCGCAGAATTAAGTTTATATTTTAAAGATTTTTTCTACAAATTGACTAAGTAAAGCAGTTGAAGAAAAGTACGTCGTGACGGCTGACTCGCACTCGAAGTTGAGGTTTGTGTTAGGCTTGGTTCAAATTTAAGTCAGATTTGGATAATGTTGAAGAGAAACAGAATGTTTGTAACTGACCTAGTTACAAAAATAAAAAATATGCGAGGAACTGCTGCTAAAACAGCAAGTCGTCAAGAGTTTACTGGTAACCTCATTTACTCACTCGAATATAACAACCCTTCGGGGAGATGTTATTTTGTTGCGGTTTTTTGTGATATGGGGTACTTCCCCAGCCGGGCTAATTTCCCCACGTGGAAACTTGTACCGGGGCTAAGTAAGATATAAACGGGAATAAAGAAATTAAAATCTATATATCTAGGTGAAAAGGTTTTTAAAATTTTTGAACTCGGATCCGTTGTTGGAACGTTGGGAGATATACACCTGATGTACTTATATTACCGTGACTTATGGTCACTTGCGATACAGGAAGTATCATTTGTGAGTTGCCACTCATGCTGCTAACATAGCAACGCCTCAGGAGATTATTGGTAACGCCACATCTCGCAGAAGCGTCTTCCAGGGATCGGCTACGATTTTCAGTGGGGTGAAGGTATTTCCTCAGTCGAGCTGCTTTGGTGCGCCGTCCTCTATAAGCCTACGTCTCGTATAGATATATAGTATAGCTTGCCTTCACTGGAAGAGTGCACACTGTTAGGTCATTCAGTCTGTAGGCAATTATAGATCGACCATGGGGAAACCTGCCTAGTTTCACCATGATCTTAAAAAGAGAAGCCTGTACTAGATGCACCCCGGCAACGAACGAAATACAATAGCGTTATATACGGTAGTACCGTTGGGATGTGCTTCCACCTTTACGAACGCAGCTAAATAGCCTATGGATTGTGCGTAAGGTCACCACGATGTAGGTTTTTCGCATCTTTTAGCAATATCGCAGTCGATGTTATCTTAGTTTCTGAGTCCTGGCTTAAACCTTCACTTCCTTCTACACTCTGTTCTCTCCCTGGCTTCCGGCTTCTTCGTAATGATAGAATCGGAGCTGGTTCGGGAGGTGTATGTACCTATCTCCGTGAGCATATTTCTAGCATCGTTATTGCACAATCCCCTAACGAATATTCTGCATCTCTAGAATATTTATTTCTGGAAATTTCACTGCACCACTCTAAAGTCTTACTAGCAGTAGCTTATAGCCTCAATGATAGGACAGATTACTTCCAGACCTTCGAGTCAGTACTAGAACAACTTCGTCCCTCATATAGTCATGTTACTTTAATGGGCGATCTGAACACCTGCCTATTAAGAGATGACAGTAGGTCAAATAAAATCAATAATATTGCATCCTCATAGGACCTTAATATCCTTCCACTCTCTGCAAATCATCGCGTCCCCTATTGTAGGCCGTCTTTGATTGACCTAATGATCGTCTCTGATATTGACTCGGTGGTTTCTCATGGACAACTTACAGCACCTTTCTCCTATCACGAGCTGCTATTTCTTTCATATAGGGTGCGTCCCCCCAAGCGTATTAACGAAACAATCTTCCAACGTAATGATTGGACTAAGCTTTACGCAGCCACATCCATTGATGCAAAAATTGACTTTTTCAATTCCACTGTAAATTCACTGTATGACACTTACGCTCCTATAAGACCTGTTAGAGTAAAACATCAACCAGCGCCTTGGCTTTCTACATCTATTAAAAACTGCATGCGTAGACGAGATAAAGCCAAGTCTAAACTTAAAAAATCTCCTAGTGAAAATCATCTCTTGGAATATAAAAAACTGCGGAACATCTGCAATAGGATGTGTAGGGATGCAAAACTCTTTGGAAAATATGCCTCAGGCAAATATCTGGAAATTTCTACGTTCACTGGGTGTAGGTAAATCTTCCAAGAATGTCAATGGTTCTTTGAACTTAAACGCATTAAATAAACATTTTTGTAGGTAAATCAGGCCATTAAAAATGGTACTTTATCTACGATTTCTCGACCTGTAACACCCGCACGTGACGCATTCCTATTTCGCTGCACTACTGAGGACGATGTTAAAAAGAGCATTCTCTCCATTACCACCAAAGCTGTGGGTAGTGATGGCTTGAGTCGTGACATGCTGATTTCAACTACGTAATTCCAGTAATTACTCACATTATAAATTTTCTGTCTCTACAAACGTTTTTCCAAAAGCTTGGAAAATGGCTCAAGTCATTCCGATCCCTAAAACTTTCAACCCTACATCCTTCTCAGAGTATCGGCCAATTTTTATTCTTCCACTCTTATCTAAAATCCTCGAAAGTGTTGTTCACAAACAACTAAATTCATATCTCAGACATCATAATCTTCTTAGCCCCTTTCAGTCGGGTTTCCGTCTTCATCACAGTACAACGAGTGCGTTATTGAATGTCACAGAAGACATACGACATAGTATGGTAATCGAGAAGTCGTGGATTTGAACTCCGTCTAGGCGAAGGAGGGGATTTGTTTTATTGTAAAATAATTAAAGAAATTCCCGCAAGCTGTGCCTTAGACCAAACACGCAGGTTAAGCAACGTCGACCGCAGCCTGTTTATGGATGGGTTTATTTATCTCAAGTTTCTCCGTGTTTCGGAGAGCACGTTAAGCTGTCGGTCCCGGTGGTCGATATATGACAGTCGTTAAGCTAAGTCAGTGGCCCTCGGGCGGCTTGAAAACACTGGCCTCCGCCAATCCGTATTTGAGCAGCGTGGTGGAGTATGCTCTAAACCCCTTGGGTTGAAGGGAGACCCGTATCCCTGAAGTGGGATGAGTAAGGGTTGATGTGATGTGGTGCCTTAGACAACTGTGAAATCATACATGTACTTGCAAGGTGCGCACTTTCAGTCTTGACAACGATGTTAAATTTGTTTATATCTTTCACAGGTCAACAAGAAGAAAATAAATATGGACTTAGCAGTGCAGTGGCAAGTAACACACCCGGTGCAAGGTTCTGCGCACAGTGCGGGAAGGCCATCACTGAGCGCTTCCTGCTGAAGGCTATGGAGCGTTTCTGGCACGAGGACTGCCTCAAGTGCGGATGCTGTGACTGTCGCCTTGGTGAAGTCGGCTCCAAGTTATATTATAAAGCTGATCTTATGCTCTGCAAAAGGGATTATCTTAGGTAATTTATATTCATAATCTGCAAATATACGAGAACATTTAAAATAATAAACTCAATAAATCACTGACACATTTAAACGTACAGTTTAAATAGGTGGGTCTTGAAATTCTGTATGTAAGTTTCTAATTTATATGTACTAGTCAGAAAGATTTGTAGGAAATTTCAACATGGCACTGGATAGAGTCTGGTTAAACGACTAGTTACAAATATTAAGTGCAAGCTCAGAAACAGTCAAGTTCATTCGTATATCCGTATAAACCAAACAAACGTAGATTCGCTTTCGCTCTCATGATTTCATTCAAAATGTTGCTGTTAGTAATGGTAATAATCATAACAATATCGTATATGTATGTATGTCTTCATGCCAGGTCTCTTGCGGGGTTGGTAGGCAGAGAGAAACAAGCGCCGTAAGACGTCTTACTCGCTTCTATAACATTCATAGTTCTTTTATGAACGCTCGCCGTTTCCTATGGCCCCTGATATCACCTTTTGATAAAACACGGCCAATTTGGTCATGGTAGCCGAGTTTTGATCTTCCTCGGCTCCTACATCCTTCTACTTTCACATTGTATATCTGTTTCGTCATTCTTTCACTCTGCATTACTTCTACATGTCTAAAACAACGGACCCTTTCTCATATTTTACTAGTTTTATTTTTTATTTTCTTATCTCTTTATTTTCTTTGCAATATCATAATGTTTAGAAATAACTATTTACACGTCAGCTTGAATGACATTGTATTTTTATATGGAACAAAGTGGTTATATAGCCCATAGCCCTCCAGAAAGTTATTTAGCTTTAGTATTTTGTTAGGGTTTCTGTTAGGTCCACCCAGTTCGGCACCTTCAATGTGCCCTACCATTCGCCAGAGTCTAATCTGTTAATAAAAACAGTTCAGCACCTGTACGGTGGATTCGAGTCTATCGATGACAGCGAGACAATGCGATCCAAAATTTAAATTTGATTTAATTATTTCTTATATTTTTTTCTTATCATCTTACTCGTCAATAATTAATAACACCGGACAGTAAAATCAAGAGACAAATTTATGTAACACTAGCTGCGCCCCGCGACTTCATCAGCGTGTATGCCTGGTATCCCGTAGAAACTGCTTTTTTATTTTTTTCCCTCGGCTTCTAAGAATCGTATCGTGACGCTGAATAGCCTTTAACCTACCTCAAGAACTGGGCTATCAAATGCAAACATATTTTTTCCAAATGCAACCTGTAGTTACAGAGATTAGCGCGTTGAAATAAACAATGAATCGAACAAATACACTCCTTCCCTTTATATATTGGTATAAATGACTCACGAAGAACATTATGCACTTGTATATTTTGAGGGTATCTCGTTTAAATTGAAACATACTGTTCATTTTAATGTGCTTCTGTTATTGGTAAGTTGTTATTGTATGTTTATAACCCTATTATTTTTTAACAGGTTATTCGGCGCAACGGGCAATTGTGTGGCGTGCAACAAAGTCATTCCAGCCTTTGAAATGGTTATGCGAGCTAAGAGCTTCGTTTACCACTTAGAATGTTTTGCCTGTCAACAGTGCAATCATAGGTGAGTTTTATACCTTCCACTTATGCACATCATAAAGACGCTTATAGGCGCTATATATATATATATAATTATGTACTAGCCGACACGACAGACATTGTCCTACCCGAAAAAAATAAATCTAAACTATCCGGGGATCCACTCAAATGATCACGCAAAAGATTTCATCAAAATGGGTCCAGCCATATTGGAATTTGCTAGCCAGGAATTGCTATTTGGCTGCGGTTTTCTGTATGGGGAAGATTCCCCGGTAGGCTTCATTGAAATAATAAACCATTTTTAAACTGAGATAGAAAAGTAGAAAAATATAAACTGCTAGCAACCTTGTTCACACTGATTATGCTTTGACATAAAGATATGCAAACAACCACGCTTAATCAAGTCAAAATTAATTAAATTGTAATCTTCCATTCTTTTTATACCACTAAGGTGGAACATAAGCCTAAAGTCTGCTTGATAGTAAGCATTTACCAGAACCACAGCATATTTACAACACGACGGATGTACAGTTTTGTGTAGCGACTCTGCAAAAACCTCTTAACGCCTTTCTTGAAGAACCCCATAGTCAGTGGCTTGAAAACACTGGCCTCCGCCAATCCGCATTTCAGCAGCGTGGTGGTGTATGCTCTAAAACCCCTTCGATTAAAGCCGAATCCCTGCAATAGGATGAGTAAGGGTTGATGTGATTGAACTGATACGATGTGGACCCATGAACTAGCCAATAAGAGCTGCACGTTCTACTTTACTCCTCAACCTGTACTGGTATCTTTATTTACTATCCAAAATCGTATCATCGAGTGTTCATGCTCTAGCAGTGGAACGTTTTGTCGGTAGCGGATTAACTGTATGTGCCTATAATATTGTTCTACCAATGTAATTACATGACACCTGTGATATCGTGCCAAGTGTACCTAAGTACGAGGTTTATTTTGTATTTACAATGGCAATTAATTTGATGCAGGTTCTGCGTAGGCGATAGATTTTATCTGTGCGACAACAAGATACTCTGCGAATACGACTATGAAGAAAGGCTAGTGTTCGCGAGTATGGCGGCCAACCCCAGCGGGCTCGCTCACATCCGACGGCAAGTCAGCGGGTTACAGGTGAATATTTTAGGAATATACTATTTCAAACAAGTCTAGACTGCTCTCATTATTAGACTATCCTATAGCCGGCTTCGAATAGTAACAATTTAGCCTATTGATTGACCCCTTTTATTCATAACGGTGAGCTATATTTATGTGAAGAAAGACTCGTTGCAAATATTTATTAATGAATCGTATATCGTGTATTGCAGTAATGACATAAATGGCGTATTAATACCGACAGTCGTGTTGTTAGTTCCCATCAAATGCGATGATTGCCGTATATGTGTCGCCATCATGTTGCCGCGATACGCTGACGTGGTCCAATCTGGTGTGTGGAACCCGTGCATCCAAACACGTCGTGTCTCGTCTAACAGTCAATTATTGTTTAACTTAATAGCCGCAGATAAGTGTGGTTATTATATTGTATGGGATATTTATCGATTGAATACGGTGTACGCCACTTTACGATTAGCATAACAATACAATAATGTATTTCAGTCGCAATAGATAAATAGTCATTTAAAGAGATGTTTGCGTGTGTGTCATCTCAACCATTACAAACAAAAAATGTTTGAAGATTTAACATACAAGTAGCTTAGTTTGATGGATACGTAGAATGATTTTCTCTTTAAATATTAAGGGTGGCTTCCAAACAAAACAAAAATGATAAAGTTTGTTCTTAAAAAATGATGTAAATTCAGTATTACACACAAAATTTATTAATGGACAAGCAGGTACATTAAAAAAATTAAACAATTATTTATTAAGGTAATTAATTATATAATTAAACTTATATTAAAAAAAAACTTTATTTTAAAAAGGTAATTATAATAGATCATGTTGGAGAGATTGAAGCCTGTGAGAATAAAATTCAGATTTTTAAATATTGGATGTCATAGCATTGTTAAGTAATTTAAAACATGAAGAATTTTGGAATCATGATTCTCAACAATATTTTTTAAAGAAATTTGCATCTGCACGCACCACACACCACCACATTCGGTTTCCAACCCAGTTACATTTGCAAAATTGAAATTGTTATTAACCAGTAACTCCTCTCACTCAAACTTCAGTAACATCACACTGTCAAAACATTTGATCCGCACTCATGACATGAAATTCAATTAACAGTTTTAAAAAAATCCTGCCGTTACACACTAGGTATCTATCTATCTATAACTTCACGCTATATCCCTTGCGGGGTAGACAGAGAGAGCCGAGCGCCATAAGACGCAGTCTTTACACACTTCACTCGCTTCTTTAACATGCCTAACTCTTTTCATGCACGCTTACGGGTTTCTAGGACTCTTGACATCACCTTCTGATAAAACACGACCAATTTAGTCATGGTAGGTTAGTCTTGGTCTATCTCGGCTTCTACATCCTTCCACTTTTGCACTGCATATCTGTTTCGTCATTCTTTTCTGCTACATCATGACGTGCACGGTCAGCAAGCGTTACGCCACAAATTTTGCGCAATGTTTTCATCTCGACCGCATTTATTCTACTTTCATGCTCTCTCTGCCATACCCAGCTTAGCTTATACGTTACACACAATATCCTTATACAGCAAGGTGGTAAAATTCTATTAAAATGTCAAAAAAAAATGATCATGTTCTAGAATTGCTGTTTGATTGGAACCGAATCCGTTTTGGAACAGTTCGATAAAAATACAGACGATGTTAATTTCAACTTTCAATAATATTTCAGATTAATTTGTATAACTAGTTTAAAATATAGTCAGTTGTGTATGATACGAGAAAGTCGTATAATTTGCTTTAAACAATTTATTTGGTATTTCTGCTCAGCTTTCACCTATCGTAGAAATAATAATTGTTTTTATGTTACACGAAAACTCAAGGCTTTTTTCAAATGAAGATCCCAAATAAAGGGCACGTGAAAAAGTCGACTCGACGGCGGAGTAAATAACTCCCACAAGGACACTGTTAGTGGGAGATTCTATCTTCACTTTATTATGTTTCTTTTGTGATCATTAATCTTTCTCGTACGAACGCTTGTCGGAATGCGAATGTGGGGGAATCTATTTCATTTTATGAGTCGCGCGAGTGGAGGAAACCCATTCAGCCGCACGACATTTCTAATCGACTTTTTGATTGCGCTCACGGTGTAGTCAGGAGCTTGACGTGGGAATTGGAGCTTGATTTCATATTAGTTATTTTAATGGCAATAGTTACAGTATTATATTTGTTGGCAGTCACCGAGTGGGGGGTACGTCGGAGGAGCTGGCGGGTGCGCGGCGAGTGCACCGGCGGGTGTTGCGCTTGTCGACAAAGATGGTGGTGGTTGTGCAGGGGCCGACGATGCCTCCAGTGGTTACGGAAGCCCGCCTGACCCAGATGTGTGTGATGCCGCACGATGACCGACGATGGCACGCCGACTTCTCGCCTCAGTTAGTACACGTTTGCCATCTTGAATTTAATTTAAACGTTACTAGATGTCTTCAATGCAATAGTAGTTTATTCAACGAGGGGACCTTCAAAAAAGGTGTAAAGAGGTTCTTACAGGTAGGTGGTAATTAAACATATGGCTTGCCTAATGGTAAACTGTTACTGTAGCTTTAAGCATGAACTTATTAATAGCAACACCAAGACATCACTCGTCTGCTGCCTTGGTGTTACTAGAATTAATATGTCTGTAAGCGTAGGCGGTGATAAATAAGTATTACTATGGAATAATTTCCCTACAATTTACATGAGATATTGTATCTAATTATTTTATGATATTTCGAAAGTCATGTTACCACATATCACAATCATACAATAATTGAAGAGTCACAAGCTCACAATCGTCGGATATTATTTTTCAAATGATATTTGTTTGAAAAAAGACTACCTACCGATTGTTGTTCAGTATAAATATTAGAATTTGAAGTCTTTGGTCAAATTGAACAACCGACTAAAATCACTATACTTCTCCTTCTGGGGGATTACATTAAAGTACAAAGTTAAAGTGCTCTATAAAAAAGAAATTGAAATTAATCAATATTTATATTGAGTGCTGCTCGTGGCTCTGCGCCGTGCCTTTTTGAGTTTTCTACACAACCCCTAAGTATTTTTAGAATAAAATTAGCCTACACGTTTTTTATTTATTTCTTCTTATACAATTTACAATACAACAACAAGAGATTTTACAAGAGATGTTTATTCAGAATATATCATATTTGCAAATATCTTCAGCATTTTTTATGTATTTTAACGTATTTGTATTATATATGTATGTATATGAGTGTTGAGTAGATTTGACGAGCTCGGTGGCGCAGTGGTTAGTAACTTTGACACCAACGCTCGTGGGTTCGATTCTCTCACAGGACAAAAATTTGTGTGTCTTGATCAGGGAGTTTTTAAGAGAAGTAGGGTGCATCAAAGCAGTCTGGGTCTGGGGAAATACCTTCAACTCACAGAAAACCGCTCTCTGGAGGGTAGTTGGATTGTTGTGTTGTGATTACGAGTGAGGTCACCAGTAAGCTCCTAAGGATTGTTGTTGTGTTAGCAGCAGGTAAGGCATCGCGCGAGTGATACTTAATGTATTGCAAGCGTTCATAGGCTACAGTAACCGCTTTACATCAGGTGGGCATTCTTCAGCCAAATATATTACTACCAGCCATTTCACGATCGACCGCTGCCGTTGAAATAAACGCGTGCCTTAAATCATCGACCCTGTGGCGCTATGAGCAGCAGAGGTGGCATTGCGCGAGCGATACATAATGTGTTGCTACACAATGTATTCAAAGGCTACGATGACCGCTTTACATCAGATGGGCCGTATGATTGAATGCCTCTCGACATTGTATGAAAAAAAAATCATTCATTGAATATTGTAACCCCTTGATTTGTTATGTATGATAGATGTAGGATATCATTAAGTGAAGCATATAACAAAATAAGTTATGCTGTTTTTATACATGAAAAGAATCCACAAGTCATTATTTTACCATTCATATATATATATATATATGCCAGTTAAAAACATTTGCCAGCGAAATTTAAGTTTGTAGAATAACAGGCAAAAAAACAGAAACGTAATTAATATTATTTTCATACAAATTCGCGCCTCGAAAAAAATTTATACATCTCACATAATAGGTATAAAGGTAGTTACTAGTTCAAAGCGAGTTAAGTTTATTACATGTATTGTTCCTTTGTGATGCAGGTGAAACCTCACTGAGTGTTGGCGAGACGCACAGGCCGCGAGCAGACAATCCCGAAGCGGAACACCGCTGGCAACCGGCGGCGATCGTCTCTACACATCCAGATAGATCGTGAAGTGGCGTTCCGTGCTCCTTTATTATCTAGCCATCACCCTAAAACAATTACCTGTAGTAGTTTTATTGCTTTATTTTTATTTTTAGGTCAGATATTTTGTCCTTTGGACAAAACAAATTATAGAAACTCTGATGTGTAACTGAAAACGCGACCATCTAAAATGGTTTCGAGACTCTGTCTACAACCGGCTAAGTGCAGAGTTACATCGAGTCGTCTCGGCAAACATATTTTATAAGCGGCGCACGAGAGTACATTTGGCTAGAAGGCGCGCCATGGATATGTGGCCACTTTACAAAGTGTCCGGGATGAGTCGCGATAACGTTGTCAGAACATGATATTTCCATTATGTATACGATTTGAGCACTTGTTTACATGTTAAGATAGCGGCGCCGCCGTGGGTAGGGCGCGCGCACTCGCTTGTACTATGTTGAATGTACCACGTCTTGCGCTTAGCCAACTAGCGAGCCCTTCATTCATCAATAGATTAAACATTACCGACACTGTCTTGCACTAGCATGTCTCGAAGTTTACATTTGTTTACGATTAGATTAATGTGTATGCAGCTGCATTAAAGTTACGTTGAAGTGATACTCGAATAAGAAACATTTTCTACGATATATTCAATCGACTGATGACTTTTTGCAATTGCTTACTACTCACAACGATTCAGGTCCAGACATTAAAAATATAATTATAAAATCGATCTCATTGTTATGGAATTGTGTACATTTAGAAAGCTAAATATTGTTATCATACAAGGTATGAAGTTTTTTGCATGATTTCTTACTTTTTTTATTTGAAATTTTTGATTGGTTTAGTATATAATATGTTAATGTTATTTTTACCAAAGATAAGTTTGAGTTAAATGATTTTAACATTAGTCTACACAGATGAGCTACGATGTAGTTGTAATAGTGATATATCTGGTACTCAGAAGTGGTGCAATGGTTAGTTAAGTACCTCTGTATAAAGGTTAAACTGTTAAGACATTTCGTAACATGGTGTTTTAATTTCAGCCACAGCTTCAGTGAATGTTGTTCGCGAATATAAATAATTGTAAAATTTATTACGATTATTACGTTTTTCTATCGAAAATGAAACCATATAGTAAACGCTAAATTTTTTAAAGATTAATTACTAATGTATAAAAATTTCTACAATAAATAAAAGATGTATTTATGTAAAAATTGAACTGTCGTTAATTAGAAATATCGGCTAGAGTAAAATGTCAACGTGTAATAAATACCTACAAATAAGAGGTCTCAATAAAAATGTTCACAAGTTCGTAAACATCGACAGATTAATTATTTCATTTTGCCGTTACTATGTAAATAAATATATTTATTTAATGATTACACAACTGCATTTTATTACCTACTAGCTTTTACCCGCGGCTTCGCTCGCATTGATAATTTTTCTTTTTAAATAAAAAGTATCCTATTTTACTTCTGTTACCTCCAAGAATATGTGTACAAAGTTTCATGATGATCGGTTCAGTAGTTTTCACGTGCAAGCGTAACAAACAAACGGACATTCACATTTATAATATTAGTAGGATACACGAAGAATTTTGATCGGTTATATCTGCGAATTGCAGCAAAGCAATTTGTTGCCATTACACGACTAATATTTAACTTTATATTTGCTTTTCAGGGAATTAAGTTGACAATAAATTCCCTATGTTATTTTTATTCTATTAACGTCGGGTGGCAACAATCTTACTGCTCGCCTAAAGGAAAGCGATTACCGTTGTGTATGAACGCTTACAATATAATGGGAGCTTGTTACCCTACGCTTCCTTATTACCCACGCTTCCTTGTTATCTACAAAATACTAAAAACCTATTTACAAGAACATTTCCAACAACTATAATACGATAAAGCTCTTTACTGACTTTTATGCGGGTAGAGAGTAATTCATTGCTTGTTAGTTGTCTACTTCATAAAATGTAGGATGTCCATTAAGTATCCTTAAAAGGTAAAAAGTGATCCCTATAGGCATCACTTGTATGATTTTCAAGAACTTACAGATCAAAACCTATAAAGTACTTATAGTTGACATAGGATGTGAAATTTAGCAGTTAACTCTTATAATTATAACACTTGCATAAGAAAAAATAGTGCATGAAAAGAGCTATGAATGTCACAGAAGCGAGTGAAGTATGTAAGAACCGCGTCTTCTCGCGCTCGGTTCTCTCTGCCTACCCCGCAAGGGACTTGGCGTAAAGATATACATACATACATAAGAAAAAATACGAACAAGTACGAGATCAACTCGAGTGGAAAGGGTTTCGTATAAGTAACGGACCATGTTTATAGGGTTCCGTATCTCGAAAGGAAAAACGGAACCCTTATAGGATCACTTTGTTGGCCGTCTGTCCGTCCGTCTGTCAAGATATTAGGTTTATAGGGTTCCGTATCTCGAAAGGAAAAACGGAACCCTTATAGGATCACTTTGTTGGCCGTCTGTCTATCAAGACCCTTTTTCTCAGGGACGGGTGGAGGTATCAAGCTGAAATTAATATAAAACACTCAGGACTGCCAACTCTTCGAACAGTGAAAAAATCAAACTTCTAAGTCTACGCAATCAGATGATACGAGTGTTTATGTCTCATTTATGCGCTTATTTTGACACTCGCAAGGGAATCGAAACCTATAGGGTACTTCCCGTTGACCTAGAATTATGAAACTTGGTAAGAAACAATGTCATGTAGCACAAGTGAAGGAAAAAATCAAAAAAAATGAGAAAATATTTTTTTACAGAACCCCCGGTGCGCGAGTCGGACTCGTACTTGACGGTTTTTTTTTTAATTATACCTAAAGGGCAGTGCACAAAAATGTACATAATCTGGTACAACTCTTCAATACTAATAACATGTAGGTATGGCGTTAGATAGCTCTTTTAAATTAAAATAACATTTGTAATGGCGGATTCTTTTAATTATCATGTCTATGAATATAAAGAAAAATTACCGAAGGGGTTTAAAGTATACTCCACCACGCTGCTCAAATACGGATTGGTGAAGGCCAGTGTTTTCAAGCCGCCCGAGGGCCACTGGCTTAGCTTAACGGCTGTCTATCGAACTGTCGAAAACATCCAGGACCGACGGCTTAACATGCCCTCCGAACCATGGAGAAACTAGAGATAGATAAACCCATCCATAGACAGGCAGCAGTAGATTAGTGCTACGTTGCTTAACCTGCGTGTTCAGTCAGCCAGTCAGCAGGACTCTGCATCTGGTCACAAGGCACGAACTACCCATGCCTGGCTCGAAAACAACGTTCCGGGCTCTATAAGAGCTGAAGACTGGCCCTCGTCTAGCCCAGATCTGAACCCCTTAGACAACAAATTATAGCCAGTATTAGAAGACATGGCTTGCTCGAAACGACACACCAACATTGTGTCTCTTAAGAAATCTCTAGAACAAGTAGTGGTTAAATTTCCCATGGAAACAGTACTAAATCTAGCGTTTTCGATTCCGATTCGTGGCCAGACAGATTAAAGACCTGTATCAAAGCCTAAGGTGGCTATTTCGAATAGAAACGTTTTTTTTTTAATTTTATGATGCGACTTTCATAAATATGTACATAAGTTTTATTTAGATCATTTGTAACAGATCTTATGGCTGGACTAGGTATATAGAATCTGAACATAGATATCCGAAAGTGGAAGAATCTACCACAATAATAGAAGGTGATGTCAAGAGCCCTAGGGAACCGGCGTGCATGAAAAGACCTGTAGCGCTCGGTTCACTCTGCTTATCCCACAAGGAACTTAGCGTGAAGATATAGTTAGATAGATAATTTTAGGCGCTGTAGATGTGTGGGAGAATGATAGATTTCATCTATTTTCGTAAATACATCTAAAACTATTTATTTTAAAGTTGTCAAAATTAAACAAGACAAGTTTTTTGTTATATTCAACATCGGAAGCTATGAACGTTTGTAATACATTAAGTGTCACTCGTGCGATGCCTCCTCTGTTGCTAACACAGCAACTCCTTAGGAGCTTACTAGTGACTTCACTCACACGCAAGAACACAACAACCCTCTAGGGAGTTGTTACTTGACTACGGCTTTCTGTGAGGTGTAGGTACTTCCCCAGACTTGATGCTAGCTTTGATGCGCCCTACCTCTCTAAAAATATCCAGACCAAGACAAACAGTCATGTTCATGCACACAAATGTTTGTCCTGTGGAGGAATCGAACCCACGTGCGCTGGTGTCGTCAAAAGAAAACATATATTCTATTTGATATGTAGTTTGTATTTTTTTTTTCGTGTTTCCAATTTGTCTCCCAAAAGTGAACGCACATTCAAATTGAATTTAATTACTTTATACATCCATGTTCTATATTTGAACACTGGATTAGGTAGATGCCGAGCAAATTGGCTATGACAGACGGACCGAGATATACCTACTATATTATAGTACTATAATACTATATGTACTATAATAACTGTAATGGCTCCGTTTTTTCTTACGACGTACGACACCCACAAAATCGAAAATAATATTTTATAGTTACTTACTACATTATTGCACTATAGTTACATAATCAGAAATCAAAATATCACTTAGCATTGTTCACGAGTGATAAAATTAGGCAAGAATCAAGTTCTTATAGCACGGGTATATAGGCAGAAATCTGAAAATAGCCATTTTGCAGCTATAAATTCTGTTTGTCCGTCTGGTTTTTAATGAACATTGAGTGTTTACAATGGAGCGAGGATCATAAGCATTTTCAAAGAACGGGGTATCATATCACCAAAAAAAACCATCGTCACAATTTTATCGTCGTAAGAGTGTGTCTATCTGTTTTTCACGAAATTTGGTAACAAGCACCAGTACAAGTACAGGGAAATTGCTATTTGGTAGTCAGTCTATATTTTAAAAGTGGCAAATTCTTTTATGGCAGCTAAACGTGACCGACACTTGAGCGGAAAAGCAAAATCTGTGTGTCACAGGGATGAATATCTTGCGCTGGATGTACGTAGTGACGCAGAAGGGTCGTGTAAGGAACTTAAGCATTCGCAATAGGCGCCATGTCCGTGACACACCAGTCAATCTGTAATGTTATCTCCTACGCTGGTACAGTTACGTCTTACGAAAACTGGCTTGTTGCGTGGGATATAAATGTCTAGTCATGCCACCTCCGCCGGATCCCGATAGAAGAGTTGGGTCCATGAACCGCTGGTTGGACATGGTAAGGGATGACGTTCGTGCCAATGGTTAACATAGGATCATGATACTTAGGAAGTAGCAAAGATCTCACAAGCGGCAATTCAAGAAATTACTACTTGAACCCAAAGATAAGTATCCTTGGTTTTGTGTAATTGGAAATTGTTAATGTTACGCGGTTGTCGTAGTTTGGTAATTCTTGAGGAAAGGAACTCAATTCTTGAGGAAGGTATATAACATCATGATACGACACTCAGAAACCGATAAAAAAGAAAGTAAGAAAAAGCAGCCCACGGTATGCAGAAATACGAAGTGGTGGACTGCAGCTTGTAGTATATATAAATAGAGAGATACTTAAAGTTACCAAATCCTTAATTGAATAAAACTCTCATTGTTTGAAAATGTGGGATAATGGGAAATACAATCATCCATATGCACCTGAACCCGTGTATTCATTTGCAAATCACACAAATATCTACAAAGAAAGTAGACAAGTGAATCCATTAAAAATTAAAATTTTAGAGCATGCAGATATCTACATGAAATAGTAAAATATAAATATACACATTATAAACATTTATTAAATTAAGACGTAGATACAGATGGTATACGATATACTAACACGAATGAGCCACCACTCATTCTAACTAATAAGCTTCTAACTTTGACCACGTCCTTGTGGTAATAGGCTTTTTAAGAACTGCAAGAAGTCTGAACGCGTGGTATCACCTCTTTCAGATCAATCAAGTTATGACGGGTCCATCGACAATCTCTACTACTACTACTGACTTGAATACTTAATTAGTATTGATGAGAAACGGGTTTCCATATGAATTCTGTCATGTACGTGCTAAATATGTGGCGCGTTCAAATGCACGCAAGGGTCAAGTATTTTAATTTAAATTGTTTAATGATTTTCCCAGAACGATACTAGTGGGAGCTAAAATTAGCCCTGTAAGGACGCTAATGTTGTTTCAGAGTTAAGCTCATTTTGTTCCATCTGCTATGTTATTCCAAAGTTTTGATTGGCTCTAATAGCAAAACAAACTTAATATACTAACAATACATGGATATTTATCTATTTCATATATAAATCATCAGGGCATATAATAATAAAATAATAACTAAAATTGTTTGTACGATGGCGGACTTACCCTTACCCAATAGGATACCAATATAGCTAAGAAATGAGCACAAAGATGCTAAAGTGAACAGTCCTATTCTAAAACACGGCCCAAAGATAGTATGTGAGGTGGGGGATGCTTCTCCAGTCGGGATGCCTCTCTTAAAAACAACCCTCTAAGCTATGGAGTTGTTATTTGGCAGCGGTTTTCTGTGAGGTGGAGGTACTTCCCAAGACGGGCTGCTTTGAAGCGCCCTACCTCTCTTAAAACATCCAGACCAAGACAAACAGAGCATATGTTTGCATAAACAAGTTATGCAAACATATGCTTGCTTGTGTGGGAATCGAACCAATGCTCATAGCATTGGCGTTGAAGTAGTTATTGCCAACCTCTCCATCACTCACCACCGAGCTCGTTAAACGCCTCAAAAGAAAACATTTGTTTATTTTAGTCACTGCAAACAACCTATCTATAGTAATAATCTAATAGTACCTACGAGATCTTTCTGACTCCTGACTGATTTTAATCAAAGGATAATATTATAAAAATAGTATAGTAATTGGTAAGACAGAGGAGAATTGATAAAATAAACAAATGAATATTGATGGAACTCACTTTGTTTAGGTAGCTAAGTGTGTGCTACAGAGTGCTACCTGCACTTATCTGTGTTTTCACCTTTGATTGCCGATCAAATACGATCCCATTTGCAAAAAGCACTTACGGCAATTCTCAGGTTTGGGATAGAGATGTTTTGAATTTTTCAACGTACGTATAGGATCTCTGTAAAGTGTGCTAATTGGTAAGCAGCAATCTAACAAACAGACGATGAGAATCTTTTTAAAATCACTTAAATATACATTACATTGTCAAACAAAGAGAATATTGGACGCTATAGAAACATATGGACGATCCTGTTGTTTCTGTAAAAATTTCAATCAATGTACAATCTATTAAAATTATCAAAATCTACATAATTAGATGACTACTCGTCCTAAGTTTGGATAAATAAATAAATAAATAAATATTGTCGGACAAATTACACAGCGCCATCTAGCCCCAAAGTAAGCGAAGCTTGTGTTATGGGTACTAGACAACTGATAAATATACGTAAATATTTTTTTTTTTTTTTAATAGTATAGTAAGCAATCACTAGTTGGTTTTACGAGTATTAATTTCTCTTTTATTTTTTATTTTTCTTGGTTTTATTAATACTCTTGAAAGCAATAAAAATTAACAATTACGTCAAATTATTGAAGTCACGTGGTACCATGGATACATAATTATAATTCTCACCACGAAAGCTTCTCTTTTATTTCTGAGACTTAAACACATGCCTGTTGTTTTGTGAGGACAGGATGGGAATGTCCATAAAATTCTCGCCAGCGGGACGCATTAACGATCGTCGTTTAGTTGTTTGCCGTTTAAATAAGAGTTGTAATGTAATTTTAATGAGCTCACAAAAATGTGTGCGGGTTCTGAGTATCCAACGCCGGCACAGTAATGACTGACGCCATACCCTAGCGTGTTTTGCTCATGTTATTGTAACCATTGTATCTTTTGTGGCCTTTTTTGATGATGGTGTGATGTTTTTAGTTTTATCTTTAATTACAAGAAGCGCACGTCATAATTTAAGAAACAGGTCTTCAATATCGAATTAATAATATTGAAATGTTACCTACGGTACGGAACATGATTTGTAAATGTGCTCCAATCGTACTGGTTTTGTTATTTTTGTATAGAAAAGTCATAATTTCATCAAAAATTCTTTATTCAAAAATTGAAATGGTGCTAATAAAAAAACTGTTAACACACTAAGCTGACGGTGTATAAAAAGAACTCATAACCTAATAATATAATTTAAAAATATTTATGTATACTTGCTTAAAGTTGTGGGATTAAAAGTGGTTAATTACAGTCAGTGGACGCTTTCAAAAGAATTCGGTTACAGAAAGAAATAGCATTCTCCTGACTTATAGAGAGCGAGGCGCACGCTCGTCCGTGAAAACTCACTTAAACTTTTTTAATTAAATTTCTGATTTTTCTCCGCCGTGAGGAATCTTATTTGAGACTTTATTCAAAACGTTGTATTAATTAGTCAGCGTACTGAAGACTAATGACCATCGTAATCGACTTTCACGCGGTGATGCACTCTGCCGCCAGATACGCAAACTTTTTGAAACGTGGCCGAAATTGATACTGACATCTTGTAGGTCACGAGTACTTATTTAGATTAAATAGGTACTTATAATAAATATTGTAAAGAATTTATAATGTTGCAGTGGGGTTTTTTATGTTTATGACGTTCTATAAATGTGATATTTCCAAACGCGTGGTTTTAAATGCTGAAAAAAAAAATATTTACTTAAATATACATATATACATAAACGTCAGAGAATGTAACTGTGTACAATGTACTAAGTATGTGTACTGTATATATATACAGTCCCACTATTTGTTTTATAAAATTCAATTATTTGGTAAACGCTTATTTATAATTTATCGACCTATTTTATTACAATCGATGCCGTATTGACATTAATTTTAATTAGGACTAATGCTTATGTTATGATTATGTACGTACGTCGTACTCTCCTCTCACTTAATCTCTGGTGTGAAAGATTAAAGTTTGGTAAGGCCTCGACTTCTATAGGTTCGCATAAAATTGGATATCAGGCAAGCCGCAAGAGCATACGCTCCCGTGAGCTCTGCGTGTACCTATGCAAACTTGAGAAGTTTTTGGAGTCTGTAAGGGATATCCTGGATGTAGATGCAATATACGTGTGGAGATTTGGATGAATAGGATCTGAAATCTGAGTGGACCAAATAAGGTAGCGGTTATTGATCTTTATGGAGATAAAAGAGTGAACGTAGGAGGCCACAGATGACGTTGCTTAGCTTACGCCTTGTTAGACTGACAAGCAAGTCGATGCCATCGAGCTACTCAAATTCACATGTACATAGAGACAGAATACTTAGTAATGTGCCTTTGTTTTAAACATAAACGGCTCTGAAATATTATAATAGATATAAGAGCATTTTGTGGTCCCACTTTTGAAATGGACCATTGCCTGGTGATAACCCAGTGTTAGTCTTTTAAAGAGGGACAGGTAAGTACGTATTGCTTTCGTAGTGTAAGAATAACGTATGTAGGTACATCTAGTCATTGAATACTTGGGAGTCTTTCCGTCTCAGATGTAGATAATTACTGGAAAGTTTCGAAAGAAAGTATGTAAGATTTTTCAACACCAAAACTTCCAAAGCTCTTGATGATCGTAATTGATGAACTTAAAAACTACAGCAAAATAGCAAATGTAGTATCCTTAGCAGCAAACGTGCAAACATGTGTCTTCTAGAGCGGTTGTGTTGGACCAAGTTCAGTCAAGTTCATCAAAGTACCTTCGATTTCTATGCATGTAACTTGATCTCTACAAGGGCGCGAGTGATGTTAGCGCAGCATATATAATAAGTGGCTCCAGCACGGTTCTCCATATAGCAATGAATGCCATTAATTGACAGCATATTATTAATACACATACAGCAAAAAAGGCATCGCGGACATTATATAGCCTTACAGGACGCCAGTATTAATATATATACTGCAGCTACCATCAGGGGCTCGGGGGCCCTCTCCCTTCCGTCATAGAGCAACACATGCAGGCTTGCGATGTCATTGTTCCACTGCTGAGAACACTTCGGCAACTCCTATCTCTGTCTTACCATAAAAAAGTAGAACACCTTGCCTGCACATGTGTTTCCTCCTTCCTACAATATGGGATCCTTCAAGCGAAGCGTGAAGAAGCATCTTGCGAACCAGCATGGCGGCGTCAACTGTCAGAACACTGTGTGGTCTTTTATCGGTTGCAGTTGCGATTAGGGCTCCTCTTTAGCTTACATCAGGCAATGCGGAGCCATTATGCAGAGCTTATATATAAAAAAAAATCTTAGATATTTTCGCAGAAGAGAGTTCTATTCGGGTGAAACTGGGACGTGTCCGTTACACTACAATATTTCATTACTATCATATGGTGTTGTACTGTAATATTTTATTAGTGTATTTACCTTGGGTAAGTAATAAAATATGAATATGGAGGCTCAGCAGGTTTAGGTTTGACTTTCTTAACAAACAAAAATATAACCAAGGTTGGTTTTCATTATTGAATTATTTATTGTTACCATTTAATAGTAATGCATGTTCTTTGATCCGTCATACATAGCTGAAAATGTCACTCAGACCCGAATATATCTATTTTCTAGTCAAACAATGGATTCTCCAACAATGGTTAGTTAAACAGTTTAAATAGTTAGCCAAATAGTTTTTATTTTTGTTCTTGTAGGAAAAGTTATACGTATTTTTTTAAATAAATGAAACTCATTGTGTTTCGAAGAGATAGTGATGAGTGATCGATATAGATTTGTCGACTTAAAAGGTAAAACCCCATATATTTAAATCGGCAAAAATATTTTTGTGTCGAAAAAACCTAAATGATTCCCAATTCTTTGAAACGAATGACATATTGTATATGTATGTAAAGGAAAACTACAAAGATAGTCAAGATTTATGTCTCTAGTGATCAGTGCGGGGATTAAGACATTTATATTTATTGCAATTTTATGAAATATGCCACCTCTGTAACAATTATTACATTGGAAAAAAACCGGAGCATAACAACAAGAATTTCTTCTTTTGAGTCAATAGTAACAAACTAGACCCAAAAGATTCAGCAATCTTATTTTATATTATTTAAAAAAATATACTTTATTAAATGTAGATAATGAATATAAGCATTAATCTGAAACGAAATATGTTATTAAATACAAATTTAATAATATTATATTGGTGTCTACAATGGATGTTATTTCTTACTGCCAATAAATATTTTCATAACCAGTTAACATACTCTTTCATTTTAACGTTTATTTGTATGAACACAAATATTATTGAAATGAGAATGAATTTCAATAAACGCAAGATATAATTATCTATAACGAAGTATTAACAAAACGTTTTATTATTTTTATTTATTGCGTCATATTTTTTGTTAAAATTTGACAATGGTTAAACAGTAATAATTTTCTATCTATCTATCTCTATCTATCTAATAAACAGTTTAACAAACACAAAAATATCGTCTGGTCCTAGCATTGAACATGCGATCTACTCCATTTTTACACGATAGCTCCAGAAAAGGAGCGTATTTTTTTATGGATTACTGTATGTATGTTTGTAAGTTAATTTGAATTTCATTATAATAACTACATGCTTTATGTGTATGACGTATTGTTAGAATCCTTACGTTATTCCGGCCGGTATAGTTAACGTAGGATATGTATAATATAGTGGATTATATACCTACACACATACAATAGTGTTGACTTTACGTTCTTACTCAAAACTTGGGTGTGCTCAAGAAAGTAATCGAATACTTCGGCTATGAAGCAAATATTTAATATGTACCAGTAACAAGTCAGACCCCACAAACATTTAAAAGAGGTAGGGCGCATCAAAGCAGCCCGTCTGGGTAAGTACCTCCACCTCAGAGAAAACCGCAGCCAAAATAACAACTCCCTAAAAGATTGTTGTGCTCCTGCGTGTGAGTCAGGTCACCAGTAAGCTGCTAAGTAGTTTCTGTGTAAGCACAGAGGAGGCATCGCGCGAGTGGTGCTTAATATATTACAAGCGTTAATAGGCTACGGTAACTGCTTTACAGCAGTCGGGGCGTATGCTTGTATGCCTCCTGACGTTGTATAAAAATAAGAACACAGTATACCGTAGTCGCCCTTGTGCGGGAGCAGCTGAATATCAGTTAGTTATATTGTGATTGGATTCAGAGTCGAGCTGTTAGAATTGTCTATAACCCCATACATACAAACGGTGTTATATTATTAAATATTTTGCAATGGAAAAAATCACCTCAGTCAGTTCGAACCCATAACCTTTCCATTGCCTGTCACGTACTATTTCAACTGAACTACTGACGCGCTATTGTGTCATTAAGTTTAAGGAAAAATGTTAACTCCCTTTTTGTGTTCAACCCATTGTATAATAGATTATAGATCCAGGAGTGGTGATGATGCCCACAGCTTCTTTCTACGACCAAATCTACATTACCAGGGAATTCTTTCCCACATACTACAATCGCAATGGTAGCGTACTTTGATTTTGAAAGGAATTTTCTTCCAATAACCTTTAGATTGTGGAATGAACTCACCGTCGAGGATTTTACAGGGTCAGGGCAACATACCGTTCGTGAACTACGGTAACTGCTTACCATCAGGCAGGTTGTACGCCTGTTTCTCACCTTATTGGTGTAAAGGTAGGCAAGAAACAAATAAGGCGGGGTATTATCCGGCCTAAATATTGAAAATATGACAATTACTCACCATATATTGCCGCTTTTTTATGAGTTCAAAATTTTCTGAACATCAGATTCAACTAATAGTCCCCTACTGTACTCTGAATAAAAAAAAGTATCATAAATATCGGTTATCAACACATTATATTACTAAGTTAGTATGTTTGTTTACAAAGAAACAAAATTTTTTTTTTGCTATACTGACATAACGTGACGTTTTAGGATGGGCATCATATATCAGACAGGCCGTAGGGTTCTTGGTTACCTTAGTGGTATAAAAAAATAAACAGATAAAATTATACTCATAATAAAAGATTTTAATATTTCATCAAAGAGACAGTCCCCAAAAGTAGAAATATTACACAATCACTTGCGGAAGGAAAATAAAACGAATGCGTAAGGAATGAACTGACAAAGGGAGCGAATGAAACGATGATCTGGGCTGCGGAAGTAGCTGTAAGTGCTAGCAAATCCCCGCTAATGTGTTTGATCATAACGAAGTGAAGGCAGCCGTCTTTGTTTGCGTTTAATTAACGAAAACGCTTCCCGCGCCGCCGGTCATTAAGCCGGCCGATGGATTACTCTACAGTTCGTGCAATGAACGCCCGGCATAGCTTCTAAATTAACATCCTCTTAGGTGTTCACAAAAAATAGGAAAGAATATAACAACCACACAAAATGACAATTACCTGTATGTGATCACATATTTTGGGGAGTAATTGGCTAACCGTTTGTTTCTGAGCCAATGACAATTTTACTACCTACACGTGATTCTCTCTACCGATTTACTACACTGTCGCAGGAGATAAAAAGGGTAGCTATTTATATTAAAGTAGAACCTACACTTCATAGGAGATGATACTTTCCAGAAAATAGACTCCACTTAAGTCAATAGACAGCTTAACTGACTGTTTTAGGGTCGGCAACGCATGAGTGACATGCCTGGTGTTGCAAATAATGTCCATAGGCTACGGTGACTGTTTGCCATCAGGCAGGACGTATGCTTGTTTGCCTTGCTTAGTGGTAAAACTTGTTTGTTACATTAGCTGTTAAAAGAAAGAAGAATAAAAATTCCTCGGGCCTCGGGACATAGGAATGTTACTTGGCTGCAGTTATTGGCTGCCTGTAAGTTGTTCAGATCATCGGGAAGCTGGTGAGGAGTTTTTGAGTTATCAGCGGGGGTAATCACGCCACGGACGTGATTGTCCTTGTATTACACGCCACAGATTACCGTTTCATATCAGGCAGGCCACATACTTATTTTTCACTAAATTATTATTGAAAATGTACATATATTTGAAATTTATAAAATTTTGTATTAGTACCAATATAATGACATAATATTTATTAACTATCTATCTGTATGTATCTTAATGCCAAATCCCTTGAGACGGATGCAGAGAGAACCGAGCGCCACATAACTTGGTCCTCATACAGGCCACTCGATTCTTTAACTCCTCGCTCGCTCGTCGGTTTCTAGGGCTTCTAACATCGCCTTTATTTTGAATTGTCAATTTTATTTATTTGTAGACTACAATTATTACTAGATTATCACGCCAAGTCCCTTGCGGGATAGGCAGAGAGGACCGGGCGCCACTTGACTCAATCATTACACACCTCACTCACTTCTTTAACATTCATAGCACACCCACACGACCAATTTCATCGCGGTACTGAAGTGACCAATGGCAGGATACTTTAACCAATAAGTCGATAGGTAAGTGATGCGATGTGGATGCGAGAATTAGCCAATAAGAGGCGCGTTCTACTTTACCCCCGGCCCGTAACGGTGAGTTTATTTACTATGCAAAATCGTATTGGGTCCACACAGGTATTTTTGTATTTTCTTCATAGTCTTGACTTTTTTCGGCTCCTACGTCCTTCTACTTTCACGCTGTATATCCTTCTACATATCTATCCTATTCTACATATCATCTATCCTTGTATGTTTCGTCATTCCTTCCTCTTGCTCATTTATTTGTATAGAATTTTTTTATAAAAACCAGTAAGTTCCTGAGTAGTAATTGTATTAGCAGCGCGGGTTGCAACTCCGAGCGATACCATAGTAAAATCAAATGCGATACCCTTGCAAGCGACATATTACCTATATATTGAATTAAACAATTTTTAACGGAAGTATCGCTTGTTTTATTTACTTTGTTGAACCTGACGTTTCGCTCATTTATTTGTATAGAAACTTTTTATAAAAACCTTCTTTTAATCGTATTCGATGCAAATATTTGATGGCACGTATAGGTATTATGGCAAGGTAATTTTTATGGCAGGGCTCCCATTTGGTCTCCATATATTTTTTTGTGATTTGGTACCTACTCAAATTTTATCGGCTCATTATCAACTTATCTGTCTTATATATTGAATTAAACAATTTTTAACGGAAGTATCGCGTGTTTTATTTATTTTGTTCAACCTGACGTTTCGAACGCTTTGCAGCATCCGTGGTCGCAAGGGTGTTCCAGCGATCACGGACGCTGCAAAGCGTTCGGAATAAACGACACGCGATACTTCCGTTAAAAATTGTTTAATTCAATGTGTAACAATCGCGAAAACCTAAGACAATACGACATATTATATATTTCTGGACAATCATATAGCTATAAAGTTAATCCCTAAGCTAAGCATGTACTACTAGTAATTAATAAACATATTCAAATGCATTATTTGTTTTGTTAATAAAACATATACTAATAATACTTAGGCACACCCAGATCCAGATAAACAAAACGTTCATGCTCAGAAGTGTTTGTTCCGTGAAGGAATCAAACCCACAATCCATGTCAATATAGTGGCTATTGCTAGCCACTCGACCTCCCGACTTGTTATACGAGTACTCGACATTGCATAAATTATATATTATTATTTTGTTTTCAATAACTATAAAATAACGGAAGTAATTAGAACAATCTTTCAGAATTCGAACGTGAGCGAAATGAATAACCTATTAACCCTTGATTTATTGAAGAAACAACATGGCGTCTCGGCAAGCCTTTATTGCGCACAAGAAGTTTCTGTTGAATCATTTAAATAAACGAACTCGCATCATTATGTCAGATCTAAGGATCGAACAAATTGCCAATTAGCGGCGCGCCGGCGCTGGCCCGAGGAGCCGCAGACTCGCAGCTCAGACGGGGGGCGAAATAAAGGAGTGTCGGGATAGACATCACGCATCCGCGACCTCCCGATCGAGTCCCCACAAACTCGTCGTTAACCCGTCACACTCTCATGTCCTGCTACACACCACACTGCGACCCGACAGCGCTCTTAGCTTGCAACCGTTAATGCTTTAATTTTCTTGAAAGCAGTTTTAAAAGACCTTTCCATTCTAAAACTTTCACATGAAAGACGGTGACAAAGGAACATAGATATCCATGGAGATTGTTTAATGATTGATTTTAAAAGAGCTACGAATACAATGTACACATTATAAGCTCGTCACGTTACGACTGTTTTTATAGAATACATGGGCAACTGCAATGGTTTATGTCGCCATAGTAACAAATAAATGTATTTATTCCATGAATTTGTTAATGTTAGCAGCTAGTTATGTTAAGAAAATTTATTTAATTTCTACAATTGCCTAAACAATGGCAAGGTCCATTAACACGACTCCACAGCATTTCGTGTGCCACCCCGACGGGTGGCGCGGAGTGGGGCGTCCAAGAGCGCTCAGTATTCAGAGTATCGCAAATGTAACTTTCGGTTCTTTTCATGGCTAAAGTATGTTGGCGGCAATCCATAATGGGATCGCCATTATTCTTGCCATTAATTCGCATGGCCCGGCTTCCGTGCATTAGCGGGCAGCGGCTATGCTGCCAATCCACGAGAAGGGTCGCCATGCGAACAATATTACAAATAGAATACGTTACAGATACGAAAACATGTTAGCTCACTTTAGTATTTACTTCTTCTCCATAACTGAGATGTCTTTAAATAGAGATTCTGATGAAAAATAATAAGCGGTCACTCAATTATGACCACATTTGTCTACCTGTCATCAACTTACGATCAAAATAAATTAAAGATCTTAAATCAAAATAAATTAAAGATCATGTTTAATAATTTATTTTCCAACATGTAGGCATATATGAAAAAACTGCGTAATGATAGCGGCTATGAATGAATATTACTGGCCACATTGACAAATTGAGCGTTGTGGACAAAATTAAGGATCAACCTAATTTGAAGTGTAAGGAAATGGTATTCATCATGTTGAAAACATTTTAGGCAATATACGTATAAATTCACCCGAACCATGTTCTGTAACTTCAGGTCAAATCTCTTGTGGGGTAGGCACAGAGAACCGAGCGCCACGTGACTCGATCCTTACAAACCTCACTCGCTTCTTTAGCATTCATTGCTCTTCTTTATATGTTCACGTTATTAAAGGGTTAAGATTGTGTCTGACTGTACCTGTCACTTGACTTGGTCTACTCAATGCACGAGGATCATTTCACACTTGAGCATTTATTACTTAATAATACTTTCATACATCAACAAATATTTAATTTATTAAAATAACATTCCCGCACTCTATTAAGAAAGTAATCCCATTTTTGTTTGTATTGACCAATGTTATTCATCGAATTAAAAATACAATTTAGCGAGGTAGTCAAAATTGCTAATGAACTAGGTACAAAACAGCTCGGACTTCGTAAAATTAATTAACAGCGGGTGGGTATGCAGGAAATAAATCCTTCATTTTCCTGCGCAGATTGCATAAAAATAATCAAATAAGTGGCATGGACATTACTCAAAGCACGTTGCAGCTACAAGTGTGAGAGCGATGCAGTCAGCGCCTTCTCGCTCGCACGCCGTCGCCCCCACACCCCCTTTCCTGAAAGAAAAACTCTCGAAAAACTAATTACAAGTTGTAATTGAAATTTTGCGTGTTATATAATCGGATACTTGAGCCGTGAGTAATGTATAAATGCGCTGGGGAGATGAATGGACGCCGTGGTGGGTGGGCCGAACGAGATACGAGGCTCTCACAATTTTTGAATTAACTAACTTTAATACAATCATTCAGAGCAAAGCAGAAAATTTTAGCTGTCCATCGAGTTTAACAAACTAGAACATACATTTTAGCCAAAGAAAGGTGTAAATGAAATAACTAAATAAAGAAAATCTTGAGTCATGCTATGTAGTCAAATTACCAACAAATGATATTTCAGTATACATTTATCAATCGTGAGTAATTTTTTAATACCATTTTGCAAACAAACATACGTCCTGACTGATGGTAGGTAGGTAATATGGTACCAGTTATCGTAGCCTATGGACACATTCAAGATCAGGGGTATCATATATAGTTGCCGGCCCTAATTCATATGAATAAGTTAAGAATAATACCACACATTTTTGGCACAACAGGCGGACTTAATGCTAATTGCATTCGCTACCAGCCGACCTTTGGGAGTGCAGAGAACCACGATCGCGGTATTATTATTTCATAAGATAAATATGAACATATTTACACCCTTGTAATGCACACTAATAATAATAACACAATATTATATATCCATGTGTAATAAACATGAATATTACAACTTATATTAAAATAAATACACACATATACATATAGGTGATAAATTCGCTTTGGTTCGGTCTATCGTTGAATATTATCTACTGTATCGTATGAAATTGTAATTTTGTCAAAGAGAAGATACCTCTACATTTTAATGTCGAATATTTAACAACTCCAGGAGCGTTTTGACAGAACTAACATAATAATAAACTTATATCTTTGTTCACCTATCAAGATCGATCGAAATATTTTTAAGTGACTGTACTTTAGTTTAGATACCCAATAAATGATAAAATATTTGTAAAATAATAATAGAGGAATCAATAATACACATTTGTAGTTTCTCTGTCATAATGTCAGAGCTATAAATTTTAAACGTTTTCTGTAAGCAAAACTTAGTACCACTAGTCTGACATGCAGTTTGATTCCACTGAAATATCGTAAATACACTTTTTTTTAAGTGGGTTTTTACAGTAAGTTTAGCTCAATTACAAGACAACTCTCAAGAAAAAAAAAAATTTCATTCAACTATGTCTCGTAATGAACGTCGGATTACAGTGTTCAATGCTATGTGATTATTTTATTTTAAATTATTTATTTATTTACTTTCTGTTTCTTATTTTTAATTTTGACCTATTTTTTGGCTCGTTCGTTTCTGTTGCTTATATATTACTATACTGCTTTATTAAATAAATAGAAGATGTGTTTATATGCAAACCTATCGTTATCTCCTACTCATAATCATATCATCTATATTAAGTTGAATGCTTTAAACTTATTGGTAAAATAAATAAAAGAAAGGAAAACATTTCTACAAAAACTAGCTGGAAACGTACATACGAGTATACATTTTACTATTAGAAAGCAAAGGTTAAAAATTTAGGTTAAACCCGTCTCTCAAAACAATCATTTTTAATTAAAAACCCTCTTCTGAATCACGGTAACAAAAAACGCTATCACAATAGCAACAATCTAGAAAGCGATCTAACTGTATAAACACGCGAATAATGCGCAATCAAAAGGGCAGCGGGCAACCACTCGAGGGCTATGCAACGAGGGAGGTACACCCTCTCACCACTCTCGCCGCTTTTTTGTGAATTACAGTTTTGATTGCCTACACAACAGCTAAGTGCTAAAAAGCAGATATAATTGAATTGGAGTAGCTGAAAGATCAAACTAAAAAATGTAACGTACATTTTTTTGTACAAGTTTCTTTTTTAAGCTTGTAAGGTATCAAGACTATATTTGGTAAACTGATGGAAATTACATAAATAAATAGTTTATTATTACTTACTACTAATATGACCTATCTAAGCGTTTCCCACCTGGTAAACACTGATAGTAGTACCCTGTGGGTATTTGCATAATATAACACTCGCAAAAACCAAATTTGATGTGATTACACTTTTCCAGCCAATTCTTTTCATATGGACTTGTGAAAATAATATCCCAGGATAAGCTAAACTGTGGAAAACTACATCAAAA
The DNA here is from genome assembly GCA_947507595.1 of Pyralis farinalis. Lineage (NCBI taxonomy): Eukaryota > Metazoa > Arthropoda > Insecta > Lepidoptera > Pyralidae > Pyralis > Pyralis farinalis. Next base: position 21,022,782 of record OX382264.1, on the reverse strand, counting down.
TTCACATAGTAGGTATAAATAACAGTTTAAATACGTGTAAACATAAGCATTTAATTTTGGTACGTTTGTAATTTAGTTTTTCCTCCTTTGTTCGTTATCTACCTGACAAAATAAAACCCTAAAGAGTTATCTTTAAAATAAATAAAAATCATTAATATATATCGGGTGTATAGTCAAGGAAATATATATATACAAATGTACAGACATATCCGATCTTAATACCACGTCAAGACCTCGATTAAACACGCCAACAAAAAGATTTTCCTATACCTATCTCCTATATAACTTCACATATCTCCTCCCTTATTCCAACTTAATACATGTGGCCAAATAGAAACTGACACGAAGAAACGATCATATGAAGCTTTTCGGTCAAGCCGTCAGTCCAGGGGAGGGGGGAGGCGGTGTATAGTAGCGGGGAAATGGAAAAGGCATTAACGGATATGTCAGTGCCGCATCAACAGAGAGTGCCTGCTTTCTAATGCTGAATAAATACCATCTACCTCCCTCTTAGGGGCCGCTTACACCGACAAAGATTACCGACAGATTTAACCGAAGAGGACTTAACTCGAAAAATGTTCCTGTAAATAACGGGCATCTCGTAAATTGCGATACTTTTTAATAGCATTATAAAATCGAAATTTATTGTCGAGAGTTCAGATCGAAATTCAGATCCAAATGTGAACTCCACATATAATTTGGCCATATATTCAAGTGAACTTTTATATTTAGTTTATTACTGGGCTACTTAAGGTGATTACGGTGCTTGACACTCTTGAGCGGTGTGTCACTGTCGTTCTAGATGCGAAAGAGAGTTATGCAGTCGTGGCTTTAAGCTGGTAAAAACATAAAATATTTATTATTTAAAGTTGCGGTGAAATAAGTAAAAAAATATACAATAACAATCGTAAAACCCAGCATTGACAGTGGATAAAGAACCGATCTATTGATATTTAGGCGGAAACAAAAGAGTTTACTTGTATGAGGACGCCCTTTAATTTTTAGGTTACTTTATTATTTATAGGGTATTGTTATTGCCACTGTAACAGTACACTCGCTGAGAAAATTTCAAATCTCTATCTAAAGCTATTTAAAAGACACAGACTTAATTATAGCAGATCCTCAGTAATAGGATCCCGTCGGTGCCCTCATTTTTTATACATATACAATATCCGGTCACTTGATATAAAGTGGATATCGTAGTCTATGAACGATGCCACCTTTACTGCTAACACAGCAACTCCTTAGGAGCTTTCTAATACTCACTCGCACGGACGCCCTCCATGAAGTTGTTATTGCGGGTCGGATTTGTGACGGAACGGAATGTTTTGATGCGCCCTACCTCTCTCATGCACACAAATATTTATCTTCTGTGGGCTGACCTATTCACCACCGAGCTCGTCAAACCCCTATCTAAAAAGTACTACTTTTATTATCTAATAAATTTCACCTTTCAAATATTCGTTATTACCACGGAGAAAGTGATAGCGGTAGATATTTCTATTTGGATATCACATATGTGTGATTTATCAAGCTTTTCTATCACACAGATCGTGAAATACAGTTCAGAATATCCACAAGCACTGAAGATATAAGCTACTTTACCACATACCATCAATATCCCAATTGCAAGTAGAAGCAAGATCCATACGATACGAAATGTTAAACATGACATTATAAGCTGTTAGTTGTTTAAATACGGAGCTATATGCGGCGGTTATATCCCAAGTTTACGAAAAATTGTCTATTTATTACGATATATTTTCTAAATATGGGGCAAATTTAATTAACATGTGATATACGTATTAATAAATTGCATATGATATCTAAAAGCTTGACAACCGGCGACCTCTACCATGGAACCGCAGGTTATTAGAGCTGTATAACCTACAACCCAGATGGAGGACGTCAACTATCCAGAGAGCAGAGAGCCATCGTCTACTAAAGTAATACATGAAGTACCACTTGCGCAATGTTACTCTGCTGCTAACACAGCAATTCCTTAGGAGCTTACTGGTGACCTAACAATATATGTTTTTCATGTACTAAAGTCAAAGTCAAAGTCAAAATCTTTTTATTCCGTAAAAATGGCTACATTTGTTTGGAATCGTCACAATTTTTTTCCCTACCGTGCAGTTTATGACTAGGTGAGCACTGATAAAAATACTGCCAAAAAACTCAGGCATCCCTCTTTTGGTATCCAAACAAATTTACATATTTTATTAATTACATTATAATTGGATCGACTCACTCCCAGGCATTTTTATCATTAATATATTTAGATACTTTATAATATGCCCTGCTACACAATTTGGCTTTAATAGTAGTTTTAAATTTGTTAATTGACAATCCTCTTATATTGCTGGGAAGTTTGTTATAGAACCGTATACATTGCCCCATAAAAGAATTACTTATTTTGTGGAGACGGCTTGCATGTAACACAAGATTATGCTTATATCTAGTATTTATGCTATGAGTATCACTCTTTTTACAAAATGAGTCTATGTTTTTATGGACATACAAAAGATTTTCATAGATATATTGCGATGCGACTGTTAGAATATTTATTTCTTTGAATTTTTCTCTTAGGCTCTCCCGGGGACCAAGTTTGTAGATAGATATACTAGGTATGTAAATATTTTTAATTTATTTAAAATTTGAAATCGATATTATTAGTAGTTGCTGAAATATGCGCCTGCGACTGACGGGCAGACAAACGGACAAAGTCGTATATGAAGGTTTCGTTTTTTTATTTTACTCTAATAATTCGTGTGTAGGGTTCAACTCCGTGGAGTTCACTTATCTCTGCGAACCCCACAATCGACTTGGTTCAAAAAATATAGTTTAAAATATATAAAATGCTTGCTTGCATGCTTCTGCATGAACTTTAAACCATACCAACGTTTGTTATGTTTGCGATGTTTGGGTGATGTAGCCCCCTTAAATCGACAGAGGTAATAAACTGTAGGTTGCGAGCCGGCCGTGGTACAGGGCTTGTCATAAGTGGGCGAGACGTCCCATTTCCCGTTTCCGCGGAGGCATGGATCGGGAATGTTTTAGCTAAATCGACTCCGAGATTAGATGGATGTTTTTAAAGCATCGCCTCGCCTGATCCATTAGCAGGATTTCATGAGCTCTCTACAACGAGGATTTTGTGGCGTTAATGTTAAGGTCATAAACTTGATGAAGGCGAGCTGAAATGGTAAGACGTATGAAACAGTTAGGTAGGTAAACGTGTGTAGAAATAAATATACAAAGGTTATATATCTACGCAATAACGTATATATTATCTATTAATTTGCCGATTTATAATACATATGGTATATTACGCAGAATTCCAAATTTATAGCGATGACATGAGCAAGAGCAGTTCTTCAGTTTTAATCGACTTCACAAAAAGATGGAGGTTCTCAATTCAACTGCTTTTTTAATATATATTACGCGATATCTTCGTCAATTGTAGACCGATGTTGATGATTCTTTCTTTTTGTATTTCGAGGTATGCCCTAACCTCGAGGGAAATCCCACATAAGATTTTCATAAACTATTGAAAAACAAATTCATCTTTTTGTGAGTGAGGTCGCCAGTAAGCTCCCAAGGAGTTGCTGTGTAAGCAGCAGAGGAGACATCGCGCGAGTGATACTTAATATATCGCAATCGTTAATAAGCTACGGTACCCGCTTTACATCAGGTGGGCCGTATGCTTGTATGCCCCCCGACGTAGTATAAAAAAAAAGTTCGTAGACAACCAACACTTCAATAAGTTAAATAAGCAGTGATAGCGCTGTGTATAAAGAACTGGTCTATTGATCTGGTCTCCGTTTCTAATCCCGGCGTAAGTATGTACCTACCTACCACCCACCATATTTAGTAGCATTTGAGACTGGCGAAAGAGATCTAGGGCACAGAGGTATTTAAATAAGGAGCAGCTTGACGCTCCAGTTACTTTGCAGAAAATCGCATCCAAGTAACATTTCACTGGAGGGTTGTAATGTTCCAGAATAAACTCACTACGAAGTACTGGACGAGTTGTAGGGTTAGTAACATGGCAATGGCGCGAGCGATAAACTCCTAGGATTACAAACGTTACCAGTCTATCTTAACAGTTGCACGTCAAACAGGTCATAAATATGTTCATTTGCAAGAAATATCTACAACTTTCGATGGTCAAATATAGTTAGGCCTTTGCGACCAACCGTAAAAAAGCCGATTGTTCGTATTGTGGTTATTGCTTATGAACTATATGGCTTACTGTGGCTTATGACTGTCTATTCCTTTGACTGTTCGTCTGTCTTATCGACTATCATGTACGTATTACTCAGAGAACGTAGTAAGCGACCTAATTTGGTCCAAATGCACATAGTTGTAACTACTACAAAGGTCTTAGCAGCAGAGGAGGCATCGCGCGAGTAATACTTAATGTATTACAAGCGTTCATAGCCGAGGGTAATCGTTGACCGTATGCTTGAATGCCTCCAGACGTTGTATTAAAAAAGGTAAGTAATAATATTAGCAAAAGATATATATACGAGTATACTGCACTGTACTGTGACTGCTGCCATTTTAAAGTCTAAGAAATAGTTTTTTAAACATTGTTCTATATTTTAAACTTGGTCTACGAAATCACCTTTTTCGGTTGCGAAGATATATGACGATTAAGATTTGAACCTGAAGAAAATTTCAGTTTCTTCAGGTTCAAATCTTAATTTAAAAAATAGCAGGATACTCCATTCGACCTCCAACATATTTTTCGATAGTCACTAAGCCTGCCGGTTGTGAGTAGATAAACTCATGGTTCGCAACGAATGTATCACAGGTATATCAATCTTCCAAAAAGAGTTACTTGTCAGATCCATATATTCTCGCACGCCCATCAAACATTTAAAAGGGATTTTCTACGTCATAATACTCGTATTATGTTTACAACATCACGCTCTGCTTCAGCTTAATGTATAACGTTTACTGGCGTTTAATTAAAAAACTTTGGAGATAGCAGCGCTAACGTTACGTGTTCCACATACAATTTTATTAAGTGCACTAATGTCGGTATTCGGTGTAATTACAACGGGGCTCGTGTCGAGTCCGCCGGAATTTAAACACGACACCCCTACGACAAACTTGTGTTATTAAGTCACTAGTTTCACACTTACTTTCACTGTCTTCACCTATATGTACGTTGTAAGGAATTTCTTGGAGAGTGTATAATTACATTATGTTATCTAGGCTTTTCTTGATATATGAAATTCAGAAAAGCCATTGTTATAACTATTAAACGACTACAAAAATTGGAGTTATTAACATTCATATTTCATTTACATTGCTTGTGTACTCATCGAATACACACATTTCAATATGATTTTCTTAACCCAACCTGTTGGGAAAACCTATTTAGTTTTAAACATAACATTTTCTCGTCCAAAATATCTCAACTTCAATTCTTCAAACACACACTGTATTGCCAGTGATGATATACGGAGCTGAGATGGCCCTTCGCCGTATGGGGAAGCTCAATGTCACTCGGTGTGCTATGGAAAATGCTATGCTCGGGGTTCCTCTGCGTGATAATAGATTTAGAAATGAGGATATCCGCAACAGAACTAAAGTAACGGATATAGCCCAAAGGATAAGCAAGCTGAAGTGGCAAGGGTCTGGCCACATAGTTTGTAGAAACAACCGCTGGAGAAGAAAGGTTCTCGAATGGCGTCCACGTACTGGGGATACACACGACGTGGGACGATTAGATGAAGCCACAAACTAAAGAGTTTTGTAGGTAGTCTAGGCGAATCTCGCTGGAGGGGAGGGCTATATTAAGCAGTGAATACGGGTTGAAATGGCGACAACATTTCAGTTTGATCCAGTGAGTTATTATTTGGACGATTATGCCGAATACTTGTCCAAAAGTATCATATCTTGACGAGCTTGATAGCGGAGTAGTCTTGCGAGACGCCAGCATTGACATCCATATCCATCATTAATTATCGTCATTGATATCCATACTTTCGGAATAGCAACCATCAATAACGGTTATGTGACGATGCTATTATATTTATGTGGTCATTATAATTATGTAGGTACTTGTTGTAGTTATAAAACACGTATTTATCAATAAACAAATAAATGTATACAAATAACTATTATAATATACAAATATTGACGAGCTTGGTGACGTAGTGCTTAGTAACGGTACTTTAACATCAATGCTTGAGGTATGATTCCCACACAGGACAAACATTTGAGTGCATGTTTGTTTGTCTTGCTTTGGATGTTTTCAAGAGAGGTACAGCTTGTCAAAGTAGCCCGACTGGGGAAGTACATTCACGTTACAGAAAACCGCAGCCAAATAACAACTCTCAGGAAAGTTGTTGAGTTCCTGCTATTGACTTAGGTTACCTGTAAGCTCTTGAGGAGTTGCTGTACTCTCAATTGGGGTGGCAACAAAAGTGGTACTTCATATACTGCAGGCGTTAATAGTCTTATCTCACTCTCCCATCTATAATTCACACACCATGCACAAGTTTCTAGATAAGCAGTCTGGTTTTTGCCTTTGTTCTCTATTCATTTCTTTGTATCCCTTTTCAAATTGATAAAAAACTGGTATTTATCTGGTTTCGTTCATTTATTAGTTTAGTTTGCCATTTAAATACAGGCTGCGCTATAAACTTTTACAAGTGCACTTTGGCACGAAGTTTCGGACGGAATTACGCTGAAATTTTTACTTTTATAAGACTAGACTAGCTTTACATAAAACGCATTTACATAAAATATTGCTTCCCCTTGTATCGATCAATTGAAGATACATTTTAGAGAACTGAGCTCTCATGTGATTGATGGTTGCTCCGACAGCACAGATAACAATGGTAGTGTCTCGCAAGGGTCCGTGTTGCCCTCGACTCTGTTTCTGCTACATATCATTGATATGTTATTATCAACTGATGGCGGCTTGGATGCGGCTATGCGGACAAAAGCACCGGACATAGCCATTGTTGCCACTGACATCCCTCGTTACTATTTGAAGAATAGACGGTACTCTGATTAGTGTACCAGGGGGGGATTACCTTGTCTAGTTCAAACCCACCAAGATACAATGTATGTGTGTATTTTTCGCTAAATTTCTGTGGTTCTGTTATACCTCAACATCAGAATACGCCCCTTACTTCTTGATATTGAGATTTCCAAGCTCACTGGTAATAGATAGCGAGGTGGGTCTTAAAATCATTTGTAGGAAATGCTCAATCTGGCATCCAAGAAACCCGGTGTGATCAACAGTAACAAGTTTTATATATAAGTATCAAGTCATAATGCAAATAGAGTACTGATGTCACCTACGGGCAGGAGAACCCAGATACCAGTCAGTGTCTTGTGATTTGGTTAAGAGATGTGCTGTAAGAATTATCAACGGTTCTTAGCTCATACACGACATTGACCCCTTAATTGAGGAAAAGAGTTAGCCTCTCTGTGCTTTCTGTCGATGGTACGTTGATTTGTGTTTCGAGAAATTATTGGATATAATGCCAGCAGTGTTCTTCTACAAACACACCGTTCACCGTCTGCAAAGAAGTTTGATCGCCAAGAGAGATTTAAAAACGCAAGAAGATAAGTCCAACCACTTCATTTCAGTTTAATTTCAATCAAATAAATCCACGAAATATACTTTATTCCTAACTAGCTGAAGCCCGCGGCTTCGCACGCCTGAGATTTGGGCTTTTAGTAGCCTTTATTTCTCCATAGACCTCAAATTCTTCCTGTTTAAAAAAAAACAAAGTTCAGGGTCGTAGAGGCAATCATAGAGCGATTCAATTTTCATACAGCGCCATCTATTGACCTTCACGGGAGGCAACGTATAATTATTTTATTTTTATTACATAAAAGATGCGTACTTATTTTATGTCACAAAAAATAAGGGGAAGATATTTTCCCCTAATTTTAACAGTTTTTCATTTTTTACGCAGGAACCCTAAATATTTACGGGATAAAAGTACCCTATATTCTTCTCTGAATAGTCTTCTACCTACCAGTGAAAGTCCCGTCAAAATCGGTTCAGCCATTTCGAAGATTAGCCCGGACAAACAAACAGACAGACAGACAGACAAAAAAGTTAAAAATGCGTATTTAGGCTTTGGTAACGTGAAAATAATAATATGAGCGTAAGATAAAGGCTTTATTTTGAAATCACAAACAGACACTTCGGTTTTTTAATATGTATAGATGTATAGATAACCTTTAATCTTCCTTTGCCCATTTCCACGTCTACTGCGATAATAGTTCCAGTCTTGAATTTCCTGGTGATCGCACTTATTAGCAGAAACACAACAAATCTCTAGTGAATTGCTATATTGTTGTAGCCTTCGTTAAGATGGAGGTACTTTTTTGGAGGTAAATTTCATTGCCACGTGAGGTAGTATAAAAATGTTATTAAACACAATTCCAAGGATGTTGCAGAACAGGACAAATTAAAAGAAATAGAAAATGGAGTGCCAAGCATGACATCGTTAAGTTTATAGTAAAAAATAGGCGTAATGGTTGTCATTTTTCCTATTTAGCTATGTCGGCCTCCACCTCCGGGAGCGTAATGATCGGGGTGTGTAGATCTGTGACAGATGTCTGTGCACACGTCATTATTACGAGCAAAGCCGATCGGCAAACCTTAATCAGGACTTGACCGACAACTTTGTAAATTAAATTGGCTTCGCGCTACGCCGCCGAGTCGTGGAATTGCACTTCTTATGGCCCCAGTAATCACCAGCGCTGTATAAATGCTCCATTAAAACTGGCGTCAATTACTTTAATTCCTTATACGTATCGAGTTAAATATATAATGTGACTGCAACGTTCTCTAATTAAACGTCATGTGAATAACATTTTCCGTATAAACAATCTAGTAGAATGTGAACAACGCCCAAGCAGAGGCTGTTAGAAAACGAAGATAAAAACTTTATTAATTGAGAACATCGCGGATGCGCTACCGTTATACGGAATTTTTAATTAGCGATACAAGATGGGGTACATGTATGAGATAGTATAAGTGTTAACATTATTATGAAACGTTTACCCTATAGTTTGTGCCCGTTGAAAATGTACAAGAGAGTGCTTGAGAAAATTACTGAGATATTTTGTGAATTCTTTTCCTATTCTCATGCTAACTTATTTTTTTTATCATACCTTAGTAGGGGAGAAGTGGTAATGTAAGGAATATTAGCAAAGTAGTCATGAAATGGATTTGTTACTTGTTTAACATCTATTACAATTTGATTTTTATATGTTTAATTATTTAAATATATACAAATGTACACTCCTTGTAGTTGTAATGGATCTAATATATTTACAGCACAACATGTAAATGGTTTAAATGCATTTTACTACAGAAAGTTCATTAAATAAAACATGAATCCTGATGAAAATTACTTAATGATAACTTGTAAGATTGGCGCCAACGGCGGAACAGAAAGCTCCCCCCTGTCTCTGCCGCCTCCTCACCTCCGGGTGCCCCGGAGTGGCGAAACGTGCTCGGTAATAAGGAGCAAGTTATTCATTAGTGTTTTGAGAAAAAGTTATTAGGGCCGACAAGTCATGCGGCGGAGCGTTGTGTGCGCATGCGCTTGCATTTCAGTACGCAATTTACTGGGTCAGCACAGTGTGAGATACTTTAGGAGGATACTTCATTAGATAATGCAGGTAAAATATAATTGAAGAGATAAAACTGGCAAAGTACTTGTCGGTCTAGAAAAAACTCCTTAGAAAACATTCCGAGAAAAAAGTTTTCTCGGAATGTTTTCTAAGGAGTTTTTTTCTTGTACGAGGGATATAAAAATTTGTATAAATACTTAGTTTTATGCTATTATTTCTACTTGACAATACTGACAGCCATTCTGGTAACAAGCCTTTCGTTTTATCTCCTCCGTAAGACTCGATAAAGCGGATACCGTAGTCTATGAACGCTTGTAATACATTAAGTATCACTCGCGCGATGCATCCTCTGCTGCTAATACAGCAACTCCTTAGGAGCGTACTGGTGACCTCACTCCCACGCAGGAACACAACAACCCTGTAGGGAGTTGTTATTTGGCTGCGGTTTTCTGTGAGGTGTAGGTACTTCCCCAGACGGGCTGCTCTGATGCGCCCTACCTCTCTTAAAGAACCCTGACCAAGACAAACAGACATGTTTATGCACACAAATGCGCCGCCGAGCCGATTTATGTTATATCATTCGCTGATCGCTTTGTCACCTCTGCTGTAATGAATTAATATTAACTTCATGTGCCACATACCAAATAAAGTAGATCTTATTATGGAGAACATATCAGAGCCAGTGGTACATATAATGTCGAAATATGCAGAGAGGGAAATAGCAGTTTACCAGATGATTATCTTTGTTAGATTTTGAGGGGGAAAATTCAAAGCAGACATATAGGGCGCAAAATATACTATGTGTACATATTAATAAATAATAATAACACAAGGTATACAAGCTATACAACAATATTATTGTAATTGCATTGCGGGAAAACAGACGGTAGGTTGTTATGACCATATTATGACTATTTATTTTTCGTTGAGTATGACCCTCTCTGACCTACTAAACCCCAAAGGTTTCTAGCATACACTCCTCACATTGACCAGATGAATCAGAAAGGCATTACTGATGACTTTATCCCTTAGTCGCTTTGGGGAATGTTTAGGTATATATATTATATAGATAATTGTGGTAAAAATAATACAGTGGGGGACTTTTTGTTAAGTTTTTTTTATAGCGTTCAAATGACTAACAATCCCAACAAATATTTTTAAAATAATTAATTGTCCATTTCTGGGCCGGGAGATGTATGGCGCATGGGCATTGCTTTGACTTTTCCTATTTTCGTAATAAACCTCATCCTCTCAACCTCAACCTCACCAACCTCAGTCATATTTATAATATACAATAGCTATTTAATATAGCTATATAATTACATAATAGGCAATTTATGACGACCTAACTGCTACTTTGACACTAACGCTTTTGTCGATTTCCACACAGGGCAAACATTTGTATGCATAAACATGTTTGACGTGGCCTAGGTGTTTCCTCTGTATCATAAGTATGTATTTACAAAAAAAATAAGTATATACGTATATTTTATTAGTTGTCTAGTACGCATACCACAAGCTTCGCTTACTTGGGGCTAGACAGTACTATGTAATTTTTAGTTTTTATTTATACTACTGTGCAATTTTCAGTTCAGTGTTTATTTATTTATTATTTAATATGTTCACACAATCCTATTAAAGTAGGCTTTTTCATTCAGCCTAAAAATATACAGTCCAAACTATAACCGCAGCCTATAAGAAGTGACTTCACGAGTATATTTAGCGCACTGCCGCTATCCACGGGAGCTTCCTATAACATCACTCAGGAGCACAACAACCCTCCGAAGATTTGTCTTCTATAACGTGAATGTAGCAGTCCTCGGAAAAGATAGTCTATACTTTCCATGGAAAACATAATTTGAAAAATTATATCCATGCACTATATATACTACTATCTATGTTATATTATGTATGCATATCTTCACGCCAGGCCCCTTGCGGGGTAGGCAGAGCATACCAAGTGCCATAAGACGCGGTCTTTACACACCTCATTCTCTTCTGTAACATTCATAGCTCTTTTAATGTACGCTTGCCGGTCTCCTAGAGCTCCTGATATCGCCTTCTGATAAAACACGATCAATTTGGTCGTGATAGTTCTTGGTATACCTGGCTCCAACATCTTTCTAGATGTATATTTGTTTCGAGTTTCACTCATCCTCAATTCTTTCTTTGCATAATACGTTTAAAATATAGAAAGAAAGAATACATGCAAGCATCTGTCCCGCAAACTAGGAATACTAACTATGCTTGGAATGTAAATTCTTGAATTATTGAAATTTGTACAGCAGCACTCTCATCTTTTTAAAACTACCAGAGAAATATAATATACATACATACATATCATCACGCCTGTCTCCCGTTGGGGTAGGCAGAGACAATAGAATGCCAGGTGCACCGATCCAAACATACCGCTCTCGCTTCTTCTACACTCATCAACCTGTTCATGCATGCTCTTCGGTTATGGGTACTTTTGATTTGGCCCTTTTTCAACACATCACCAATTTGATCTATCAGTGTGCATCTAGGGCGACCCCTCCCGACATCACCATTCACTCTTGCTTGATGCACTTCTTTCGTAACTCTTTTGTCATTCATTCTTTCTAAATGACCAAACCATCTCAGCATACCCTTTTCAATTTTTGTCACTACATCAACTTTCATTCCACAAAGTTCTCGTATCGAGGTATTTTTTATTCTATCAACCATTCTCACTCCACACATACTCCTCAGCCCTCTCATTTCTACGGCGTTAACCCTGCTTTCATGCTTCTTCTGCCATACACATGTTTCACTACCGTACATCAATGTTGGCGTTAATATACCCTGAATAATTGCAAGGCGAGCCTTGCTCGATATGTTATCGTTTCTTACCACTGAGTACAACGCACCATTGATACGGTTTCCTGCTTTCTATCTTCATTCAATATCATTCTCAAATTTTCCATCTCTCGTAAACATAGTACCTAAGTACACAAATTCATTCACTTGTTCCACTTTTTATCTTCAATCATTATCTGACAATCTGTAACACTTTCATTCCTTTCAAACACCATCGCTTTCGTCTTCATTACATTTATTTTCATACTTTTCCTGTTAAAGGCCTCATTCATTACAGTAACCATTTGTTGTAGTTCTTCCGCCGAAGATGCAAGGAGAACCTTATCATCGGCGTACAATAGGGTTTTAAATATTGACTCATTCATTTTTATTCCACAGTCATACTCTTTCAAGTCTGTCAAATAATTGTCCATGAATAAGTTGAACAGCCAAGGGGGCATCCCCTTGGCTGTTCAACTTATTCATACACAGCCCTGCCTAACATTCGATGCTGAACCAGTCTGTACAGACCTCATTTACCCTGACACAGGCACTAGAATCCTTATATAAGAACTCGAGCATAGTAAAATCAATCAAGTAGGCCGACTCGACCCCTACGCGAAGGATAATAGCCTAAACACGTAGGGACGTCGCTTATATAATCGTCAAAAATGCATAGTCTATCTATACACAAAACAATTTACCCCAGTAGGTGAATCATCAGGGATCTATAATACTCGTACAAAGTTTTTCTTAATTATTTTTTGTACATAGACCAGGAGCTGACTATTGTATTGAAGTTATATACTCCTTTAGGCGCGTTATGAAAAAATGATGAGTGAAATTTTAAGTTACTGTAACACAAAAGTAACAGGTTGAAGCTGCCCGCTAAACCGCTCATTAATCATGAAAAATATGCTCAAAGCTGCAACCAAATAACAAGTCCCTGAAAGATTATTGTGTTCATGCAAGTGAGTAACGTTATTACCTCACGGAAAACTGCAGCCATATAACGTCATGTAACGTCACTCACTCGCCTGAATACAACAACCGTCCAGGGAATTGTTATTTGGCTGCAGATTTCTGTGCGGTGGTAACGTCACTCACTAGCATTAACAAACAAGCATACGATCCACTCAATTCAAAGCGGTCACTGTAGCTGTTTAAGCTTGCAATGCATTAAGTATGCCTCGCGTATTGCCACCTCTGCCGCTGACACGGTAACTCCTTAGGAGCTTACTCGTGATGTCAGTCAGATGAACACAACATCCCTCCAGGGAATTGTTATATGACTGCAGTTTTCCGTGAGGTAGTAACGACACTCACTTGCATGAACACAACAACCCTCCAGGAAATTGTTATTTGACTGCAGTTGCCTGTGAGGTGCTAACGTCACTCATTCGCATGAACACAACATCCCTCCAGGGATTTGTTATTTAATGATGCCAGAGAAGTATAACTTCACACGCGCGTACATAAGTACACGCACAATTTTTTTTTTTTACACTAAACAATTTTTTGCTTTTCCATTTACTACACTTATCAAAATTATAATCTTTAAATTCGGAAATTTTATATTTTTACAATAGCCTAAAAAATTATAGGCATTAAAAGTACTTTTTTCTGTAGGAAATTTGTGATTTTATAACAAAACTAGCGGCCCGCCCCGGCTTCGCACGGGTGGACATTTATTTTTTAAACATTTTGGGATAAACGAAGAGTAAATGTATCGTGTGTTCGTATTAGGCTGTGCGTCGTGGGTTTTTGGTTGGCAATTAGTTGGTAAAATTGGACGTTAGCAAAAGACATTCAGATTAAAGATATTATATTTCAACATTGAACTTTTAATTGTTATACTTAGTTCAATCACTCTCTAAATGGATCAGTAAAATGAAGTAAAGGTTGGTGTACTATTTTTTAGACCCTATTTAGTTTGCTTCATTCATATGGACAAAAAAATAGATACAAAGTTGAAATCAAAATTCCAGGTATCTGCATCTATCGTTAGCACGACATCTGTCAAATAGAAATAGACAGGATAACTCCTGTCCTTTAACCAAGTTGGCGTAACCAGTATCTTTCTATTCCGTTATGAACACGTACATTGAATGCCATTATCAAATATTATGTTGAGATCCATCTCAAGATCTGAAGAGAACTAAATAACTTGTATATAATTTACTAGCGGCCCGCCCCGGCTTCGCACGGGTGGACATTTATTTTTTAAACATTTTGGGATAAACGAAGAGTAAATGTATCTTTAGAGAGTTTTTTAAATAGTTTTCTTAAGTAGCTATTTTTTCAGACAAATTATTTTAAGTGGTACGTACTTAGTGGTATTTAATTTTTTATTAGTTTTTATCCATAACCCTAATTATAATAATTTATTTTTATTTGTTTATATTGTTTTTAGTTTTATTTTTACATTTCTTTTTTACACTTATTTTAATATATATAACATATATTTCGAGACTTTATATTAATTTAATAGGTTTTACTTTTTTAGTTACCAATATGTCTACCTTAAGGCAGTATACTATATTGGCTGTGGTATTCGTAGATGGCAACAAAATATATTGATTTTTAGGAAGCCTACTCGAGAAAGTGCAACATATAATTGGCCATGAGAAAAGCATTCTTCTCTTAGGTCGATGCCAAAGATCGAGAAAGTTTGTCCCTGGGATTTATTTATTATAAGGGCAAACGATACCTTTAACGTTTTTTTTTTTTTTTTTATAGTATTTCAGCATAGTGGCCCCTCTTTGCCTGATGGTAAGCGAAAGAGGAGCCCAAATCGCAACTGCAACTGACAATATACTACATCCCGTATCCTGTCAGTTGACGCTGCCATGCTGACCCGCAAAATGCTTCTTCACGCTTCGTTTGAAGGATCCCATATTGTAGGAGTATATATGGAGTTCTTCTTTGGGGTAACTCCGCGGACATTAACACCATCTTTTTATTGCAAAAGAGAGCCATAAGAGCTATCTACAAACTTGGTCCCCGGGAGAGCCTTAAAGAAAAATTCAAAGAAATAAATATTTTAACAGTCGCATCGCAATATATATATGAAAATCTTTTGTATGTCCATAAAAAACATAGACTCATTTTGTAAAAAGAGTGATACTCATAATATAAATACTAGATATAAGCATAATCTTGTGTTACATGCAAGCCGTCTCCACAAAATAAGTAATTCTTTTATGGGGCAATGTATACGGTTCTATAATAAACTTCCCAGCAATATAAGAGAATTGTCAATAAACAAATTTAAAACTACTATTAAAGCCAAATTGTGTAGCAGGGCATATTATAAAGTATCTGACTATATTAATGATAAAAATGCCTGGGATTGAGTCGATCCAATTGTAATGTAATTAATAAATTATGTAAATTTGTTTGGATACCAAAAGAGGGATGCCTGAGTTTTTTGGCAGTATTTTTATCAGTGCTCACCTAGTCATGAACTGCACGGTAGGGAAAAAAATTGTGACGATTCCAAACAAATGTAGCCATTTTTACGGAATAAAAAGATTTTGACTTTGACTTTGACTTTGACTTAGGAAGGAGGGAACACATGTGCAGGCAAGGCGTTCCACTTTTTAATGGTACGACAAAGATAGGAGTTGCCGAACTTTTTGGTACGCGAAGAGATATCCTCAACCGTGGAACTATGACATCGCAAGCCCGCACGTGTGGTTCTATGACGGAAGGGTGAGGGTGGGATAAGGGAAAACAGTTCTTCAGAGCACTCGCCATGGTAAAGGCGGTAAAATACGCTTAGAGAGCCTATGTCCCTACGGAGTTGAAGAGGTTCTAGGTTTTTGGTGACCTCTTCGTCGTCAATTATGCGGATAGCCCGTCGCTGCAACCTATCGAGAGCCTCAAGAAGATACTGTGCGGAGCCGTCCCAGAGATGCGAGCAATACTCCACGCAGGCCCGAACTTGTGTCTTATAAAGCAGACAAAGCTGGTCCGGCGCGAAGAACCGGCGCACCCTGTTCAGGACTCCGAGCTTTCTTGAGGCTGTTGAGATGAGGCTCTCGATGTAATAACGCTGGTTAAGGTCGCAACGAATACCCATACCCAGCATATTCAGGCTATCACGCATACTGAGGGAAGCACCCTGAAGACTGGGAGTGGGAAGGAAGGGGGACATTTTTGTTGTAAACGCGCAAACCTGAGTTTTCTCGGCATTAAACTCAACCAGGTTATTGGAACCCCATTTACTAATGAGATCCAAAACCCGATTCAGTTCAACGACAAGACTCTCACGCCTCTCACCGATTTCTGTCCGACCAGCACCAGGCCGACCGAAATATCGCCCATGGACCGTACTGTCATCTGCATAGCAATGAATATTACCAAGTGGCAGCATGTCATTGATATGCAGAAGAAAGAGGGTGGGCGATAGAACGGAGCCCTGTGGGACACCGGCATTCACTGACATGAACCGCGAAGCGCATCCATCTGCAAGGACGCGGATTCTACGCTCATGCAGGAAGCCAGCAATCCAATTACATAGCTGGAGGGGCAGACCGTATGCCGGAAGTTTGGAGAGAAGTGCTTTGTGCCAGACCCGATCGAACGCCTTGGCGATATCTAGGCTGACTGCCATGGATTCGCCATATTTATCGATTGCCTCCCCCCAGAGGTGCGTCACATACGCTAGAAGATCACCCGTTGATCGTTTCGGTCTAAAACCATACTGACGATCATTGATTATGGAGTGATCTTCTAGGTAACGGATCAATTGATTGTTAAGGATCCGTTCCATGACTTTGCACAACACTGAAGTTACGGCAATGGGGCGGTAATTCGATGGGTCAGAACGGTCTCCCTTTTTGGGGACCGGCTGCACATTGGCCTCTCTCCAAGCATCCGGAACAGAACCGGTCGAGTACGAGAGGCGGAAGAGGCGCGTCAGCACCGGAGACAACTCCGCTGCACATTTTTTAAGAACAATCGCTGGGATACCGTCAGGACCCATGGCTTTTCGGACATCGAGTGACTGTAGTTCAAAACGCACATCGCGCTGCCTGATGTGGATATCAGGCATAACGGATCCACTGGAGGGTATTGTTGGTGGTTGCGTGCTACAGTCATCGATCCGGGAGTTAGCCGCAAAGAGGCTGGCCATAAGATCGGCTTTCTCCTGCGGCTGATGAGCCAGTGAGCCATCAGGGCATCGCAGCGGTGGCAGGGAGGGCTGGCAGAAGTTGGCCTGCACGGCTTTGGCCAGTCGCCAGTAGCTACGCGATCCAGTAGGGTGCGCCACTAGTTCCGTGCCGACACGTGTAACGCGCTGGGCGTCCGATCTTATGTATGCTCTCTTGCAGATCTTGGTGGCAGTGTTGTAGGCTGATTTCAGTGAGTCAGTATTCGGATCTTTAAGGGCGCGACCCCTGATCCAAGCGCGATACGCCGCCTGTTTGTTACTAACAGCTTCAGCGCATTCGCGATTAAACCAAGGGCGTCTCCGGCTTTTGATGACGACATCGGAGTGGGGAATGTAGTATTCCATGCCAACGGCGATCTCATCAACAATGGCCGCAGCACTCGCCGTTAGATTCTTCTCACTGAAACAGCGCTGCCCCCATGGGACGGAAGCAAAGTAGTCGCGCATACCGTCCCAATCTGCTGACGAGTAGTGCCAGACACGACGCCTAACCTCTGTGGGTTGTGGCGGAATCGCGCTTGGCACTGTGCTGGATACTAGGCAGTGGTCAGATGTGCCCAGGGGCGCCCCGACCTCAACCCGGTAGCCAGCAGGGTGGGTGGTCAGCAGTAGATCTAGCAGAGAGGGCTCCTGACCAGCAACATCAGGTATTCTGGTGGGTTGGTGCACCAGTTGCGTCAGGCTGTGCGAAAGAGCGAACGCGTGGGCAGTCCTTCCTGCATGGTTAGTTGTGGAGGATCCCAACCAGGAGTCGTGGTGAGAGTTAAAGTCCCCCAAACATACCATCTCTGCAGTAGGGTACAGCTCCTGCGCTTCATCTGCCGCCCGACTCATGTACTCAAAGAGCCGAGTTGTCTCCGTGTCCCTAGTATGGGGTCGGTATAGGCACATGTAAATACGGCTCTGAAGGCCCAGGTTTACATGCACCCAGAGGACAGGAAAGGAGGAATCCTCTAGGCAGCGCAGACGGCGACAACATACATCCGAGCGGACAAACAAACAGACCCCGGCTTTCGCGAGGAAATTCTCCTCAAGCACATAACCGGGATACTGGAGGTAGGACGTGTACGCTGGACGCTGAATCTGTGTCTCCGTCAGGAAGAGCATTGCGGGCCGTGCCGTCTCTAGGTGTTGGTGGACGGCATTAAGGTTAGAGTGAAGTCCGCGGATGTTAGAGAACTCAACCTTGAACAGGGTGGTGGGGGAGTGCACCGCTGTTAGACCATCTTTTCCTATTTGCGCTGTCATGAGTAATGTAAAGAACGGAAGCGTGAAGCGGGAGAGAATTGCCACGACATTGGGGAAGAAACGCGGTGGACTGTTTCTCCATTAGTTTGTCGACAAAGGAGCTGTGCTGATCCGTCGGACGGAAGGGCCCCCGAACCCCCCCGGAAGTAGTCGCCGGGTCCCCACCATCCGGTCACCAATCGGCACGACGATCTACCCCGAGATTATGCGCGGTATGAAAGGGCAGCCTCTCAAGGTGGTTAGTCTCGATTGGGCCCCTGTACTATACCGCGGGCGGCCAGCGGAACAACCGTTTCAACGGGTCTCCCTGGCCGACGGGTCAGCTCAGTCCTTCTGACAATGGATGGACAGAATCCACCACTGTTCCCGCAATATCGCGTCAACAATCCCCCGAGCACTGGTTATACACCAGCTGACCCCGAAACGCGACGTACTCATAGGTACGCCACTTCACGGGTGTTTCGCCGTGTGTACGGTGGTAGCCAACCAGGCGGGTATTTACCCTACCACCGGCTGAGATGCTGGAACGTCAGGAAATCCCATAGTCGCCTCTTACGACACCCAGGGCTTCCCCTGGGTGTCGTAAGAGGCGACTATGGGATGAGAAAGGGCGGTGATTTTTAATATTCTTTCTCCGTCACCGCACGGATAAAGTTTTAAAAGACATGGGCAAATCTGTTAGTATCATCGGGATCCGCGGAATGTGAGCTAGCTGTCCGGCCATGGGACCGGTGATGATTGTTGCTATAATCAGATTGTCTCGTAATTCCTTTATCAAAAGCCTTGTGCCATTACACATATTGGGAGGCTTAAATTTCTGAACAGCATAATGGGAGTACCTACTTTTAATTTTAGTTCATGTGGTGGCAAGCCGGCGGGATAGAGAGAATTTAAAAATTTTTGTAGATAGTGCACTGTATTTTCGATGTTGCACACGTTATCAATAAATTTGTAACATTTAAAATCACCTGGTATTTTTTCAATGATCATTTTGTTTATCTCATTTACTGAGCTGTTTTTCGGTGAGACGATCGCCCTCGAATAGAGCCAATCGAAATTTCTTTCTGTAAGATGTTCGATGTCGGGATAGATTGTCTCTATAAGGATTTCTAGACTGTGAACAGTTTCAGCCAACTCATTATCCAATAATACTTGGACGCTATGTGCAATTGGAGATGGTAATTTTCCGCTTCAAAGTTTAAGTAATTTTTGTGAGAAATTGTCGTTGCCGTCATTGTTTAAACGTGCTCTCATATTCGTGCGCAAATTGAGAGTTTCAATTGATTGCCACAAAGGTGATGATTTGAGGCACGCTTTTCTGAAAAGAACTTTTTAACTGGAACAGAAAAAATGTGGTATGAAAAAGTCAAAACATTCAATGTCGGTAGCGCGCGAATGAGCCGCGCTGGTACCTATCTCATAGATATGCGCCGCGCCGCCCGCTGCCACGCGCCGTGGCCGCCGGTGTCGTAAGCAAGGGATTGAAACACAGAACAAAATCCGTAATATCTTTGGAATGGAAAGTCCGATTTCGTTAATTCAAAGAGTAACCTAGAGGCATTGAAACAGTCTTGAATACGAAATGATTTATTTGGATAAGGATTAATACCAAGGTACGAATAATGTGGCCTAGTTTGTACCGGCGTTACTATAGCATATTTTAACATGAAAAAGTAGTTATTGTGACGTAACTATAATAGTTATACATATGGTATCGCGGACTTTTTTGTAGATATTGATGTCTTCTATAAAACTGTAGTACATTACTTTGCGCGCGCGCGGACGCGCACAAATAGAAACCGAACGCGGTGCGTGTCTATGAAGACGATCTACTTGTTTGATTTTACTATGACTCGAGTGCCCGTATCAAAATACCATCCACCTCATACATGGAGAGCGTAGTCAAAGTTCATCCCTCGCCACTCTGTCATAAGCCTTTTCCAAGTCAATGAACGCGCAGAATATAATATAATATATATATTATATATTACAGAATACCAGAGGTCTTAATAGACTCGCACTTGGTTTTTATATTAAAATGTCTTTATTTAGTAAAAGTTATCATAACATGTACCTTAGATTTTATAACAAAGCACCAGTAACTTTCAAGATGGGCCCTACGAGGCATATGTCAAAAAAAAAAACTGTGACAATTGTAAATAACTTCGTGTTTACATACTCGTAGCAAGCAACATACTTGGTTCTTGACTCAACTTTTACATGTTATATTAGCAGAATAGTGTATCTATCTTCTAAGATCTTCTAATCCTATTCTTTGCAAATAGAATGATTTGAATATATTCGACTACTGTCGAATTTATCCTAATTTACATGTGGGCAGTGAACCCATACGCTAGAAATAAATATATGAAAAAATGTGCATTAAGACTTGACCTCTTTACAATCAACTACAACTCTTTACAATGATGGTAGATTATCGTAAGAGGAAACGACTCGCGCTGTGAGGGTTCCGTAAAAATATTTTCGCAAAAAAGTTTTTTTTGTGATGGGATGTGTACGGAAAAATCCAAAAACCGTAAATTTGTAGTTCACAAATTTACGGTTTTTGTATTTTTCCGTACCTCAAAAGGAAAAACGGACCCTTTATTGTCCGTCTGTCTGTCAAGACCAATTTTCTCAGGGACGGGTGAAGCTATCAAGCTGAAATTAATATCGAATACTTAGATCTGCAATATCTTCGAACAGTGAAAAAATCAAACTTCTATGTCAATGCAACCAAAAGATACGGCTGTTTAAGCCACGTTTATGTGCATATTTTGACACTCGAAACGGTATCAAAACCTATAGGTTACTTCCCGTTGACCTAAAATCATGAAATTTGGTAATAAGCAATGTCCTGTAGCACAAGTAAGGAAAAAATCTGAAAACCGTATTATTATCATTAATGTAGTATTGTACGAGTACGTACACCATAACGTACCGTGAAACACCTTTAATTGTTTCACTTAGGAGACACGTATAAGATAATATACCATATGGTAGATGTTTATTAATTGACAACATTATTATCTGTGCAATATTCACTAATGAGAGTAATTGGCCGTACGTAATGAGAGTTTTATGGCTGAGGATGCAATACGCGGTCCGTGCACTGCTGCAAGACAAGACTCATAGCGCAATTTGTTGCACGCCTTAAGCTCGCTTCTAATTAATACAAATTAATTGCACCGCCGACCTATTCACTAGAAGTAATGGTGCTTGGAATCATAAATCATTATGCTGTATGAACATTTAGAAATGCGAGGAAACATAAAATTAATATTTTATATTGCAACCGTTGATTAACAAGAAGAATAACACAAAGGAAAATTTAGGCGCGATGGCTTTTCTCCTATTGGAGAATTTGTGTTTCTCATTTTAATAAAATATTCCATATTTCTAAACTTTTTTGAACGACCTTAAAAATATCGGCTCACCTGTTTTAATAATACGAGAGAAATCATTGACACACACGTAGATACACACATACACTTGTAGGAATTCTGAGTTTTTTTTTTATACTACTAAGGTGGCAATCAAGCATACGGCCTGCCTGATGTTAAACAGTCACCGTAGCCTATGGACATTTGCAACACCAGGGGCGTCACTCATGCGTTGCCGACCCTCTAAAAACCTCTTCACGCATTTCTTGAAGAACTCCATGCTGTAGTTCCTTGGAAAAACCTCGGCTGGGAGCTCATTCCACAGCTTGAGTGTTCTCGGAAGAAAACTTCTCTGGAACCGCACCGTACGCGACCATAGCGGTTCAAGCGTGTGAGGGTGAACTCCCCGCCGTCGGCGAGCGGTGCGGTTATAAAAAGTAGCCGTCGGCATCATTTCGAACAACTCTTCAGAACACAACCCGTTGTACAATCGGTAGAACACACAAAGGGAGGCAAAGTCTCTCCTTAAACTTAAGGGTTCAATACCGTGTGTAAGCTTAGGATTGTCGACAATTCTCACAGCTCGTCTCTGAATCGAATCACACGGTCCAAGCTGGTATTCAGGTGCTCCCGCCCAAAGGTGACTGCAGTACTCCAAGTGCGGTCTGACTTGAGACTTATATAATATAAGTCTTTGCCCCGCACTGAAGTACTGCTTAGCCCTGTTAAGCACACCAAGTTTTTTCGACGCCAGCTTGACCTTCTCCTCCAGGTGATTTCGATATTGCACATCACTGGAGATCTCGACGCCAAGCATCCTAATACTTTTGGTGACGGTAAGAGGTGTGTTCTGGAATATAGGAACCACAGCAAATGGAGTTTTCTTAGCGGTGAACGCGCAAACTTGTGTCTTCTTGGGGTTGAATTCGACCAAGTTAAGCCGCCCCCAGTCGGATATTTTAGACAGAGTACCATCCATTTCAGACACAAGTTTGTCGCGGCTTTCCTCCATAAGGGAACGAGGGATGTTTGCACGGCCTGTATAATAAGTATCCCCGGTGCTGTCGTCCGCATAACAATGAATGCCATCAATTGACAACATATCATTGATATGCAGCAGAAACAGCGTCGGAGACAGTACAGAACCCTGAGGGACGTCAGCATTGATATCCATACTATCGGAGCATCCACCGTCAACCACGGCTTTTATGCATCTGTTGGATAAAAAGCTGGCGACCCATTTGCACAAACCCTCGGGCAGCCCGTATGATGGTAACTTCGATAGAAGACTCCGGTGCCAGACCCGATCGAATGCCTTCGCCATATCTAGGCTGACAGCCAATGCCTCACCTTGACTCTCTATCGCCAAAGCCCAGAGGTGTGTAAGATACACTAGAAGATCACCAGTTGAGCGACAATGGCGAAAACCGTATTGACGGTCGCTAATCAAGTCGTGATCCTCTAGGTATCCTAGGAGTCGTATGTTTATCATACGCTCCATTACCTTGGAGAGAAGGGAGGTTATGGCGATAGGCCTGTAATTCGATGGGTCTGATCTATCGCCCTTTTTGGGCACCGGGTGCACATTGGCGGTTCTTCCATGAAGACGGGACTTGCCCAGTGGAGTAGGAAAGCACGAAAAGGCGCGTTAGTACAAAACACAACTCAGGAGCACACAGCTTCAGCACCACTGCCGGTATACCATCCGGCCCACTCGATTTATGAATGTCGAGAGAGAGTAAGGCCCGCCGGACATCTCGCTGGGTAATGGAGATTTTTAGCATTGAGCTACCGTACCACGGGATGGTAGGTGGCACAGCTCCCCCGTCATTCATATTCGAGTTAGACGCAAAGAGATTACCAAGTAAATCGGCTTTCTCCTTAGCGCTATGGGCCAAACTGCCATCCGGTTTTTGCAGTGGTGGCATGGACCAGAAATTTCCCTCGGCAGCTTTAGCGAGCGACCAGAAAGCACGGCTCCCAGAGGGAAAGCTCGCAAGTCGCTTGCCAACTCTGCCGACGAAATCGAATTTTGCTCTAGCGACCACCCTTTTACTGGACCTCGAGGCAGCATTCAGTTTGCGCTTCAAAACAGAGACTCTAGGATCCCCATTAGCATGCGCCGTGGTCCAAGCATCGTAAGCAGCCTGCTTAACAAGAATGGCTTCCTTACAACGCCGATTAAACCACGGCCACTTTTTAGCTCCCGCAGTAGCTACAAGGCGACTGGGAATGAAGCATTCCATGCCATCCAATATCGCCGAAGCCACTGCGGTTGCGCAGGAATCAATGTCGTCTGATTCGAAGCACAGCTGCCTCCACGGGTACGATGCGTAGAATTCACGCAATCCATCCCAGTCTGCTGATTTATAGTGCCATACGCGACGACATCCGGCGGGCCGAGGTGGATCGCGTCTGGCACAAGGCACTTGAGTCCGGATGAGGCAGTGATCCGACGAGCCAAGCGGCGCATCCACTGAGATGTTATACTCATCCGGACGTGTGGTCAGCAGAAGGTCCAGTAGAGAGCTTGCATGGTCCTCTACATCTGGTATTCTCGTGGGAGAAAGAACCAGTTGAGAGAAACCATAGGCCAGAGCAAATTCATGAGCAGATCTCCCCGCGTAGTCAGTGCACCGAGAGCCAAGCCACTCGGCGTGGTGGGCATTGAAGTCTCCCAAAATCACTAACTCCGCGGAGGGATACTGTTCGATAACGCTGTCAGTCGCCCTTTGCAGGCGCTCAAATAACCGAGTTGTGCCTGTATCACCGCTATGAGACCTGTAAAGGCACGCGTAGATTCGGGTGTGGCCGCCTTGATCCACTCGCACCCATAATATCGACAGGTCCCTGTCTTCAAGGTTATGCAATCGGCGACAACAAATATCCTCCCGGACGAACAAGGATACCCCGGCATGACGCACAAACAAGTGCTCCAGTTTGTACCCGGGGTAATTCAAGTAAGAAGTGTCGGCCGGTGAGGATATTTGTGTCTCCGTGAGGAAATGAATGGTCGGCCGCGCGGTTTCCAGGTGATGATGGACCGCGTTGATGTTTGAGTGCAAACCCCTGATGTTGCAAAAGTCCACATACATTGTGGAAGGGGTGGCGGCTGTGAAACCATTTTTCCATTTTTTTTTGCTTTTTCATGAGTGATGAGGTAAATAAAATAAAATAAGAGGTCGATGAACAAACAGAGTGAAGGACAAAAGCGCGGTGTTTTTCACCACAGTACCGTGCGGGTAATGCGGTTTGCTGGCGCGGCGGGCGGAAGGGCCCCCGGTCCCCCCCTGCTGCAGCAGCCGGGTCCACCCCGGTCTCCTTCTCCGGCACGACCACTGCAACCAGGACTTTTCACAGGCTGGCGGTTGTTGTTGTTATTTGGCTGCGGTCTTCTGTAAGGTGGAGGTGCTTCCCCAGACGGATATTTAGAGCAAGAAGTCATGCTATGCCCCCCCCCCCCCCCCGCCGCAACAGATATAGGGTCGGAGGAAGTGGAGCACAGCACGACTTCTCGCTGGATCCTACCTCTCTTTATTACATTGTTATTTCAAGTCTATTTATCTAGTGTAATTTTTGTCTATCAAATAGATTAAAAATAAAAACATTTTTTGATTTATTATTTCTTTAGACTATTTCGAGAAAATGTCTGATCTGAAAATTATTTTATAGGAACCATTTCTAACTGCATATCTAGAAATTGCACTTAAGCAGTTTGATTTAGATTAGTTCAGTAATTTTAATGGAATAGTTTAATTTACCTGTACTATTACTCTACACTACTCATATACATAAAATAAGAAGAATAAAAAAATTACTTACTTACTTTTCAACGGGGCAAAGCCGTTTTTACAAAGACCGCGGGCCACGCGACGGCCCTTGCGTACTACCTACTGCTTTCTCGATTTATTAATCACTGTGATGAAATATTTGGAAAGCTTTGGGAAGCACAGGGGGGATTTCGAAGCGGCAGAGGATGTACGGATCAAGTTTTTTCGCTCCGCAATATCGTGGAAAAGCATCTGGCTACGGACCAGAAGGTTTTCTGCGGTTTTGTGGACCTTGAAAAAGCATTTGATAGGGTCGTGCGAAAGAATCTCTGGAACATCTTGCCCAGATATGGGATTGACGGTGACCTTCTACGTGCTGTGCAATCCTCATAGGTGGATTGCACATGTGTGAGAGTGGACGGCAGCTTATCACCCTGGTTTGATACCAATATTGGTGTCAGACAGGGATGCGTGCTGTCGGCTCGGCTATTCATCCTGTATCTGGACAGTTGTCTTCAGAGAATGAGAAATATGAATGTGGGAATGCGAATGGGTGGCTCAGTGGTTAACTGCCTGCTTTATGCAGATGACGCAGTATTAATAGCAGAATCATCATCCGAACTGCAAACACTAGTCACAACAATGAAAGACGATTGTATGAAGAAAGGCTTACAATTGAATGCGAAGAAAACCAAAATAATGGTATTTGAAAGAGAGACAACCAGAACGAACACTAGGATTACGGTTGATGATGTAGTGTTGGAGCAAGTGGATGAGTTTGTATATCTTGGAAGCGCTTTTAGAAGCGATGGAAGGTACACCGCTGATGTGGAGAGACGAGTGACTGCAGGGAATAGCGTGAATGGAGCGTTGGGTAAACTGTTTGGCAGCCGAAATCTAAGCCAGAAGGCACAGCTCGCTGTACACAGCGCGGTGTTAATCCCAACGATAACTTATGGAAGTGAGAGTTGGGTATGGCAGAGAGAGCATGAAAGTAGAATAAATGCGGTCGAGATGCGAGCACTGCGAAAAATTTGTGGCATAACGCTTGCTGACCGCGTTCGAAATGATGACGTACGAAAGAGAGTTGGACTGAAAGAGAGTGTCGGTGTTAAGATAAGAAAGGGCATGCTCCGTTGGTTCGGACATGTAGAAAGAATGCAAGATGAAAGAATGACGAAACAGATATACAATGCGAAAGTGGAAGGATGTAGGAGCCGAGGAAGACCAAGACTAACCTACCATGACCAAATTGGTCGTGTTTTATCAGAAGGTGATGTCAGGAGCCTTAGGAACCGGCGAGCGTGCATGAAAAGAGCTATGAATGTGAAAGAAGCGAGTGAAGTGTGTAAGGACCGCGTCTTATGGCGCTCGGTTCTCTCTGCCTACCCCGCAAGGGACCTGGCGTGAAGATATACATACATACAAACCTTAATTTAAACGAGAATCGACACGGAAAATATAGATTTTTATCACAGAACACCAAATAAATTAAAATAAGAAGAGGCATGCTCCGTTGGTTCGGACATGTAGAATGAATGAGTGATGAAGCAGATATACAATGCAAAAGTGGAAGGATGTAGGAGGGGAAGGCCAAGACTTACCTACCATGATCAAATTGGTCGTGTTCTATCAGAAGGTGATGTCAAGAGTCCTAGAAACCTACGAGCATGCATGAGAAGAGCAATGAATATTAAAGAAGCGAGTGAGATATGTAAGGATCGAGTCACGTGGCGCTCGGTTCTCTCTGCCTACCCCGCAAGGGATTTGGCGTGAAGTTATAGATAGATAGAAAGATTACTCATATACCAAATCTGTGATTAGACCTCTCTTGACGTTGTGTAATATATATATGAACAGGTATTATATAAATTAACTTTCATTTATGATGTAGATATGTTCAGAAATAGTAACATTTGCTGATGGCACCTCCTTGATATTTGATATTATTTTAACGTTATCGACAAAGTGAAAACATTGACAAAGTAAATAGTACTCGTACCTTTAACAACTGGTTTACTTGTAACAAAATTATGCGTAACTCTTATAAAAGTATATGTACGCAATTTTATTATAAGACTTAGTAAGGCAGAAGTCTTTTTCAGTAATAGTAAATTAAAATTTATCAATGCAAAGCAACTCCTCAGGAGCTTAGCGATAAATACACGTACTCGCAGGAACACAACAACGCTCCAAGCTGTTGTTATTTGATCACGGTCTTCTGTGAGGATACTTACTCAGTCAGGTTGCCCTTCAACGTACCCGTCTTTCGCCATATGGTTTATAACCATAGTACACCATGAGCTATAGATTCTCCTCCCGCAGTCTCGCGTGTCGGATGTTCTTACATATCTGTGTATTTTTCTCGTTAGTTTAAATATTTTACTTCGTTCCTATTGTACAGTGTGTGTGACATTTCGGTAAATTTGGTGTTCTGTGATATATATCTATATTTTCCGCGTCGATTCCCGTTTAAATTAAGGTTTAATTTGTAATATTTCATCGCAGTGATTAATAAATCAAGAAAGCAGTAGGTAGTACGCACGGGCCGTCGCGTGGCCCGCAGTCTTTGTTAAGTAATTATTCGATATTTTGTTTTACTATATTATTGGAAAGCATTTTAAGATTAATTATTAGCATTAAAATATTAAAAGCGTATAAGCAAATTGTTATCTCCTGGTGTTGTCAGTTAATAAATGTACCCCTAAATCGAGCTAATATTTTGTACTGTTGTAATATTTTTCGACATTTTATAATAACTTAGTTCGTTGTTATTATAAAATGTCGAGCAATCCCGATGATCCTGGTGGTACGAAAGATAAAACGCCGGTTTTTGGCCGTAGCAACTTGATGCCGCGCTCGCCGCCCGCAATTACAAGCAATGCAAGTAAACGCTTGGCGATATATCACCAATAATTTGTCACCATAAAGAAAAACGATTACAGCAGTCGTGAAGCTTTAAAAATATGGCCGATTTAAGTCACAACAGCTCGCTTAAAGTTGTGGACTCGAACGGTGACAATATCGACTTCGTCCACGAATCGGCACAACGTTTGGCAAAAATTAACGAAATTATTAACGGGTGACCTGTCGAATTGGTATCGCTCATAGATCGGCAATAACGGCGGACGATGGATATGACTCAGCGGGTTTTTCTCTAGTGTCTATGATAGCCATAAAGTCAGCAACTGAAAACGAAGCTTGCCGTAACAGAACGCGATTTGCTAGCACTCAAATTAGAAGCAAAAAATATCCCTGTAGCACCCGTGACTAAATCTGGTGAATTATACTCAGACAAATTTAAACTTCGTCTGCCTAAGCAAATTAAACCGTTCTAACCCGCGAACCAATGTTTTCAAAAATAAATAAATTTAAAACGCCCGAAGCTAAGAAAGAAGCTCATCAAACCAATCGATGATGTTTCGAAATTGTAGGCGTTAAAACTGCCAAATAGGGTGTAGTTTTCATGTGTCGAATGATGCTCAAATTCAGAAGTTACAGTCAGTAGTAGGCATTAAATCGGCTGGACTTGAACCTGAAAAACCCAAAGGACGCCGACCGATTATAAAAGACATTCCCGGTAACATGGACGACACAAAGTTTAAAAGACGAATTGAATATTACATTGTCAGAGTATTTAAAAGATGTAAAAATAGTGCGTCGTCGTATTGTAGCCTACAGTAGAAAATGAATGGGTATCGAGCTCTTCCCGGAAATACGCAAGCACCTTATTTTAACAAAATAAAAAATAATATCGACTTTACCACATGTAGATTCGTGGATGACATTGAAGTAGTACGTTGTTTTAAATATCAACAATACTGACATGTTAGTAAATATTGCACAGGGACCAAACCAACTTGTGCTCACTGTACTGAATTTAATGACTCGCCGGAACGTACTAAGAAGTCTGAAAAAGATTTCAAACCGACATGAGTACGATGCAGGCGGCTAAAGAAGGCGTCTGACCACAAGACCGAGTCAGAATCTTGTCCAACTTACGCGGCTAGGTTGGAGTACATTATATTAAATACCACATTTGGATAATGTCGTGATTGCTCAATTAAATCTTCACAACGATAAAATTGCAACATCAGAGTTAGATAAGCTCGTTGCAGACTATAAGCGTGATCTAGTTTTAGATCAGGAGCAATACCAACGAGCCCAACTTACCAGTAAATTTCTACAGCTCAGTAACAAGTCACGCGCGGGTATTTATATTCCAAAAATCCGTTACTTATAACAGCGATAAATGACTTAATGTTCACGTATTGTGCGGTAGCTGAAATAATACCAGTAATATAAAGTTTATTTTCACATCACAAATAGGATAATAGTCATTGAAGGAACATATACCGAGTTACTATTTTTATTAATTTGTGAGACTGGCATAGATAACAGAAACAACGGGAGATGTGACATACTACGTGAGTTTACACCGGGACGGTTGTCGCCTAGTTTCACACTACCATAAAACACTCACACACTTAAATAAATAAAAGATGTCATTCTACGCACACAAGTACAACGACACACTTTTGTTAAGACGCTGTCATTGGACGTTTATTTAAACAACACCCAAGTAAGCACGCACTACTACAAACACTGATAAAGCGACTTTGCTGGGACACCCGGGTCGATATGACTTTGTCGATATTGACAACGTTATGTCGAACTATGATCTATCAAGAAGTGTAATGTTTGTAATAAAATATTTATGGGGTGTAAGTGGATCAATGTCAACTTAGAGCCAAAGCCAACCCAATACTATATAACAATTCCCTGGAGGATGATTGATTTCATGCGAGTTAGTGAGATCGCAAGACGTTGAGTTGCTGGATTGGCAGCGGGGGTGACGATGAAAATATTGATGAAATAATAACTACAGTAAAGACTTATAATTTTTATCTAATATTAGCAGTCTATTGACACTTCGTAGCGATAAGTGAAGTCAAAGCGCACCCCTAACCGACGGCAGAAACAAGCGGCCGTATCTCGAAACTGCACACACAGTGAATAATATCGCTCGTTTTACATTGCGTGTTGGGAAACGAGCGGTGGCGACTGCGTAATGGTAGAAAAGCAATGTATGATTTAAGAATGAGATGGTGATTATTTCAAATTTGCATCGTGGTAAGGTTCGGGTAGAAATGGCGTCGGAGAATTTTTGAAATTAATTTTGTATTTATGCTTATAAAACGTAATATTACTTGTACTTACAGGTGATAAGTGATTCCATTTGGTTTAAAGTTAACCACTGCACTTCTATTTTTGCAAATTGCTACAGCACAAATTGGCAATTTGCTAAAACAAGGAGCAACGTATCTCAATCGAACTTGATTGCAACTAACTAACTGTTCTTGGCAATGTTCTCGTTTTGAGCATATTGCGACGCGCCAGCCATCCACCAGGTTCAGCATATCCTCAGAGCAGGCCGTCACACCGACATGGCTGCGGTACCTATTCTCGCCTCCAACGGTATCGAATGTCGGGACGTCCCCCGAATTAAGAATCTGGAGGCCCAGCTCCCCTAAGCCTCCAGAGATTATCTCCCCTCTGGAGTCCTCTTGGGAGCTGCCGCATCAGAAACTCTTCGTGTTGGCGTCCCCGCCCAAGACCAACCTTCCAGGTCCGGTTTCACGCTCAATCCGCCTGAGCTGCTCCAGGTATGGCTCCATGGGTTTGTCAGGTTCGAAGTCAGTTCGAAGTGAGCAGTGTAATTTCCCAGGCACTAGTCCGGATCCCCACCACAGCGATGTTGTTTGTGGTGAGTTGTGGGTACTGTACGACATCAAGGTCGTGATCGAAGACGGCTATTGCCGCCTTTAGAGTACCCGCATCGTTCCCCAGTGCCTGGAAGACTCTCACTCCACGATAGTCTCTTACGCTTCCAACCCGACCCACATAGGGTTACTGCAGCAGTGCGATTCTTCTTCACTCTTCAGATATTTTGCGCTCACCTGCCGCCAACAGCAATTCGTGCGTTGCTAGCTGGCTTCTCTGTAGGTTAGGCTGAGCCATTCGATACTGGCGTAAACTGACCTAAATTTGACTTGTTCCCTGACTGACTTTCTAGATGACCAAACTTGATGGTTACATTTTGACTTGTTATGTAATATTTCAAATTCCATATTGTGCACACTAACTGACAAGCATTGTAGATATCCGTATAGTGGAAGATTATTAATTGTGTTATTGATGCTTATATTGTTATTTATTTGAATATTAAATATTGTAATGATCTCCAAATAAAATAAAATCATATGTTAACTGCTTGGATGGAGTAGTTACACAACTTTTTGTGTTACTACTCGAGTGTACCTAAATTAGGTAAAAATGAAAATTGAGTAAAAACAAAACCTAAAAATTCAAAAAATAGGGTAGAGAAAGAAACATGATTAACAAAAAAAAACTAATATACAAGCAATAACGAACTATCATTATAGAACCTACCTGTATAAAGTGCATGTTCATTTATTAACTTTACAACTGTCAATTTTTATTAATTAAATTAATGTAATATAATATGTAGGTACCTCATAAATTTTAATGTCTTAATAAAGTATAAATATCTACAAAAATATTTATAGGTCTGTGGAGACCAGTGATGAAGTTAATATTTCCAATTTTCATTGGTAATAAACACAATAATAATAACAAACTATGTTCTCATTATGTAACTGCGCTAATGCATAAGAGCTTACGGGCATCACAAATCTTTAATAAAATTCCAGATTGCATCAAGACTATGAATTTAAATATGTTCAAAATTCATTTCAAAAAATCCCTTGACTGCAAAGTGTTGAACTTATTCTAGATTTGTTTTTGTTGCTATTTGTTTTACATTATAATTAATTTATTTTCGTAGTGTTATTATTAAATGTTCTTGACATTATAATATTATAAATGAACGCTGCATCTCTCAAGTTTTGTAAGTCGCCGAGGCAAAGCATGACGGACTCTAATATTGTTAGTACCAAATTAGCATGTGTTATACATACAATTACGAATAACTCATGTTTTATGCAAAAATAAACTTATCATATTGTACCTCTCTGACTGATATTTCAATGAATAATTATTTAAGTAGGATTAACATAGTAGTTTATTAATTTTACGGCCAGTAGGCCGTTCTGGTATATTATCAGTAGTATTATTTCTGACGAATTGTTTCTGAAGAATATTGCAGTCACTAATGACTCACTGACAACCACGTTATTCCAGAAAATAAAACTTTATAATGGTACCACATGTAGTGATTTATTTATTCCTTACTTCCTTCCTTACTTACAACTATGAAATAATTTATTATATAGTTTTAACTATAGAATAAATAATTTCCAAGTTGTTATCAATAACAGATACAACACATAATGGAAATTACGTTATACACTTTGGAACTTTTTTCGATTAACTTCTCTAAACACAATTTGACAGACGCTAAGACGCAAGTTTTATCTAATAAGTGAGCGTCGGCAATACGCGAGTTCTAATAAGCAACATTGACGAAACATCAATTCGCACCTATGGCTCGTCTCGACCTATGGTTTCATAGAGGATGGCTGTAACACCAGCTATATAAATATACTTTTTCTGATGAGAAGCATCGAGGCCACCCGATCCTATTATTCGCCTAACGAAGCCAAGGGTATCCCTTGATTATTAAAACGAAGTCGGAGCCACCCACGGCGCCACCCGGGTGTTAATTGGGCCCCCGTAGACAATACTAATAAGGCCCGTCCGCGCCTCTATCTGTCTAATTAAACGCGAAACTTGAGAGTAGCACCCTCAGCGACGAGGGCCTGTTTGCCGAGCCTCCTGAATACACTGTAATAATACCGGCTAAGCGTGTTTGAGTGGCTCTTTTTCGGATCTCTGTAAACCCGCGTTTAATTAGCAGTATTATGAGTCTGAGTGTCGACTCCGGCTTGTTTAATTAAGCTAAGTCAGTAACAACAATACGTTCTTGTTACAGCCGCCGTATTCTACGTCGCTCGTTATTAATTGTTTATTCTGATTGTAATTTACGGCGAGGCTTAAGTTAATCATTTGTGTTGGATATTTGTATAGGTACTTACATTAGTTGATTGTAAGGATTCATTTATTCAACGGAAATTAGTATCTTATGGATTATTCGTGGTGAATGAACCTGTCAATACGTGTTTGGCTGTTAATGGTTGTTAATACTGCAACCAGCACTTCGATTTTTCATACTAACGCTGTGATTTCATTGTCTACTCACATAGAAGTGCTGAATGGATATATTTGTTTAACAAAATTGCTAAAATGTTTTGATTGTTTTTACTAAGGAAGTGGGAAAAAAGAATGTTAAACCTGCATCAACAGACTGTCTCCAATAGGCATCGGAATCATATATAACCTATTTATAACGCCAAATCCCTTGCCGAGTAGGCAAAGAGGACCCAGCGCCACGTGACTCGCTCTTCTTCCATACCTCACTCGTTTCTTTAACATTCATTGTTTTCTCATGCACGCTCGCCAGTTTCTAGGTCTCCTGACATCACCATCTCATAGAACACGACCCACATGATCGTCGTAGTTAAGTCTTGGCCTTCATTGGCTCCTACATCTTTCCACATTTGCATTGTATATCTGCTTCGTCATTCTTTCATCCTGCATTCTTTCTACATGTCCGAACCAACGGAGCATGCCTCTTCTTATTTTAACACCGACGCTCTCTTTCAGAGCAACTCTGCTTCTAACATCATCATTGCCAATACGGTCTACGAGCGTTACGCCACAAATTTTGCACAACGGTCGCATTTCGACAGCGTTCATTCTACTTTCATGCTCTCTCTGCCATACCCAGCTCTCGCTTCCATAAGTACGCGTTGGGACTAGCACTGCATTGTGCATACAAGAGTACGATGACTGCGCGTCTCCAGTCCGTTGGGACCCTTCCAGTTCTCCAGCATAGATTGCATAAGTAGGCGTCCCGGACGTAAGTGCCACCTAGTTTGATCATCTCAGCTGTGATCATATCAATTCCCGCAGACTTTCTATTTTTGAAGTTTAGTATCGACCATTCAAACTCATCCATAGTCAACGTGAAGTGTGCATCAGACTCACTCTCATTTCCAGCGTCCGAGGTATATTCATACATTTTTCCAAAATATTCACCGTTCTAACACTTCCTGAGTGTTAGCAAGAATGATACCAGCTTTAGACTTTATCTTGTCCATTCTGGATGCCGACGGACCACCCCGAGACTTCTTTACCTCTCTCCAAAAGAGTTTGGTATTTGCCTCGAAGTTTTTCGCCAGCCTCTCTTCCTCATTCATAATTTGTCTTTAAGAAAGAAAGAAAATTTATTTGCTTCAAATATTGGTAGGTACATTGACGTTGTTAACAAACACTAGTTTCATAATATTTCGCCTGAATCGTCTGAATGCAAATTTATTTAAACCTAAATCATATTAAATTACTATATTACATTTAATTGCTTTACTTAGACTATCAGCATATCAATAATTTATTATTTAAAAATTTGAATATATTAGTAACACTTGTTTATAAGTAGTTTTCTTATCCGTGATTTAAAAACTGACAAGGGTAAGTCTACTATGTTCTTTGGTTGTTTGTTAAATATTAGAATGGCTATCGGATAACAAGTACTGTGGTATAATGTTGTAGATATATTCAATATTAGTTTATTCGGGTATCTCACTCGGTAGTTACTTTCACGCTTTCACTAAAGCCTTGGTTTCATTCTTGCATAGACGGCACATTTCTTTCTTCTTTTCTCTCATACATTTATTTAAGGGCAAAGATGATACATAATCCAGCCACGCTTTCCTCTTTCTTGTTACGGAGGATTCAACCTTCGCATCCCACCAGGCATCTCATTTCAATGTTTTATGCCTCTTTGCGCATCCACATGCTTCTTTTGCGCTATCCACCATACTTTCTTTCAGAACTTTCCAGCAATCATTCACATTGCGCTTTCGTTTACCAGATGTACATACGTTCTCCTTACACTTTCATCTTGCAAGTTTTCACTCCTTATCCTTTCATGATCTCCGAAAGGAATACGCACTCGCCAATGTCTCCAATTCTTGAAAAATCCTACAAACCGGCTTACAGCCAGGTAGTGGTCCGTTTCAAGAGCGGGACCTCTAAAGGCTATTGTATCCATTATAGTATTTCGGGGACGTCTATCTATTAAAAACAAATCACACTATTTTGGTCATTCCGTATCCATGTATACATGTGAATATTCTTGTATTGAAATAAAGTATTCGATACGCGGAGGTTTCTTTCCATACATAAATCTAGAATCGACTTACCTTCGTTCACTCTCTTATCCCCATAGGGACCAAGAACAGCTTCAAAGCAGTCTCGTTTGGTCTCAACCCATCCTTTCAAATCTCCACATATAATCACTCCTTCATACCCTTCAGCTAAATCCAGAACATCCCTTTTGGGATGTTCTGGAGAAGTTTTCTTCTCTAGTTCTTGGGCACACGCTGAGCTTACGGGAGCGTATGCTGCAACCAGAAAGTCTCGCGTGATGCCCAGTTTTATACGAACTCGGAGAAGTCTAGGCCCTGCCAAACAGTAATCTTTTACACCAGAGGCAAAGCGAGAGTATGACACCTACACCAGCACTGGCATGATCGTCCCGGTCTACCCCAGACCATAGGGCCATCATCCCACCGGGCAGATCAACGGTGTCGCTCCCCTTGCGCTTCGCCTCTGTCACACACAAAACATCTAAGCGTCTTTCATTCATTACGTCCATCAGCTCATTAATATTATCACTCAATCCACCTTTCACATTCCACGTGCCTATGCAACACACGGCTCTCCTCGATCCGCCGGAATTAGCGCTGCGTGGTGGG
This sequence comes from Pyralis farinalis, assembly GCA_947507595.1. Classification (NCBI taxonomy): domain Eukaryota; kingdom Metazoa; phylum Arthropoda; class Insecta; order Lepidoptera; family Pyralidae; genus Pyralis; species Pyralis farinalis. The sequence goes on along the minus strand of OX382264.1, from coordinate 20,985,899 downwards.
TGGCGGCCCCCACCACCGCGTGTACCTATTTACGAGTACTTATGCACCGATGAGGGCACATTAATGCGCGTCGCCTCCACGGGAAGTCCTAACCCGCACATAGGAGCATTTTCGGGCCAGAATTGCAATCTAATTTATCGGTAGGGGTCGCGAGCGAGCACACTTCTGGCACATGACCCCCAATAATATAACATTTTAGACTTTGGATATCAACAATCCAGAAAATATTATTTGATTAAAATGCAATCAGTTTATGGGCTGATGCTTTTTTAGTGATCTAGTTAATAGTGTATGAAGATTGATTCAATTACATGTTTAGATGAGATCGCAACAAACTCTGCTAGCCACATCGTAATATATAATAAATATACATATAATATATAGAAAATATAGATCCCTTCCAAGCAATTAAAAGATATCTACTCAATGAACTTACCACTGTATTATAAGAAGCCATATTTTGTTAACCGAAATTTTAAAAGGAACGTATTAGTTCATGCGGCCTAGCGCCGGCCGGCACCCACCCACTACTGTTAGTACTTGGTACATGCCGACGCTGCCATGGCTGCTCCGGTAGTCTCTGCTTCGGCTGCTGCGGTCGTCCGTCATCTGGAACAGAATCCGCATGCCCCCACCACCACCGTCCACCACCGTCATCAGGCGTTGTAGACGTTAATCGTAAGAATAACATGCTATAGCATGTTATTCTTACGATTAACGTCTACATTAAGTCAGAGTTAAACAGAATCCGCATGCCCCCACCACCACCGTCCACCACCGTCATCAGGCGTTGTAGACGTTAATCGTAAGAATAACATGCTATAGCATGTTATTCTTACGATTAACGTCTACATTAAGTGGGGGCATGCGGATTCTGTTCCAGATGACGGACGACCGCAGCAGCCGAAGCAGAGACTACCGGAGCAGCCATGGCAGCGTCGGCATGTACCAAGTACTAACAGTAGTGGGTGGGTGCCGGCCGGCGCTAGGCCGCATGAACTAATTGGTGGCGGAAGCACGCAAAGCAGGTTAGATCAAATTGCAAATAAAAAAAGTGTTCTATAGGTAAATATTTTTTTATTAAATCTTTTCAAAGTGCTCGCCACCAGTCTCTATACAAAGTTTCATGCGTCTGAACCAGTTTTCGAAACTCTTTTTCCAGTCCGCCGCAGACACCTCATTTACAGCCTGCTTGAACGCTGACAGCTTCTTCCATTCTTCTCTTCTCTCATCTTCCAGCGACGGAAATTGTATCCCTTTGAGCTGCTTTTTTATTTTCGGGTATAAAAAGAAGTCACTTGGTGCACACAGGGCTGTAAGGAGGGTGACCCAGGAGTTTGATCGGCGTGCTATCCAGGAAGTCTCTCGTTTAGAGCGCGGAGTGCGCGGACGCGTTGTCGTGGTGGAGCAGTAGGCCGCGGAGCCCCGTGTTTGGTCGCTTGTTGCTCACAACAGAGGAAACTTCTGCAAAGCGTTTGGTAGTATACCATTCGGCGTTGATGCTTCTTTGGTTCTGTAAAGGAATTGACACCAGGTAGCCAGTCAAATTGAAAAAGCTCGCGATCAAAATCTTCGCCCCGCTTCTAGATCGCTTCGACTGGCGCTTCGTTTCTTGATCGGATCGGATCGGAAGCAGCTGAAATAGACTAAGCACGCAGTAGCTACGTCTTTTTCACATACAGCATACTTTCAAGTAGCTGAAATAGACTAAGCACGCAGTAGCTACGTCTGCCAACTGTTTGATTCAATTTTTAAAATACTGCGTCAGTCTAGCGACGGCTGTCATAGATCGGAACAAGCGGAGCAGCCCCACCTAGGACTAATGTTGCATACCTCGGCTATACTCTGTATAGCCGATGGGATCGCGGTGGCTAGGTGGAGCTGTGACGCTCGCTGACGCCCGTGGCTGGACTGATTCAGTATGGGTAGGGAAGTTGGACATATGAAGATATTTCACCGGCGTTCTAAAACGGGCAAATCAAAAATTTTTGGAAATGTAACTGAAAGATGATGAATGTAAGACTGATTTGTGGAAAATGAAAGAGAGTGTGATGTATGAATGTGTTTTATATTTTTATATTGAACAGTGATTTTTAAAAAACAAAACAATGTGAATTGAATTATTATATTGTAAAAAGTGCCTTGCCCACGGCAGGGGTGTAAGTAATAAAAAAAAAAAAAAACTGTTTGATTCTTCTCATGTGCATATGTGGCAAAACTGAGCTTACTGACAGGTTTATGCATGTCTACAGTAATTTCAAGAAATAGAGTCTTCTTCTTCCTAGCCTTATCCAGTTTCCTAATACATAGGTGGCTACCTAATACTAACGATTGGGACACAAGGAGAGAGATGATACCGATATTCACAAAAAGCGACTGCCGTCAGGCCACAACACAAAGAGGAAACCAAATTTTTCTTAGGTTAGGTAACACATCTTTCGAAATACAATTTCTTGGATTTACGGATTTCCTCATGATGTTTGCCTTCACCGCTGACCAGGTTATAATTACAAATTTACACATATATACGAAAACGCAAATTTAGTGGAGATACCACAAAATTTCTGTTTTTGGATTCGCCAAGAAACGAACCGGGGCAACTGGTCCCCAGTATACAACATGCCGGATGTATTGCCCTGACACTGCTTATTGGACCTTTATCTTTAACAGCTTATCAAAAGATTATTACATACACATTACTTTAGGAACACATAAGTTTAGAAGTACTGACAAAACCGGGGTCGGTACCAGAAGCGTGCACACCGCGACGCTGCTAGTCCAACACTGTTGACTATGTAATTCTGGACTCAAATCGCACGGACGCGAGGATTAGGGCGTCCGCGCCGGAGGTGACGCGCACCATTCCGCCCTGGTCGGTGCGGGATTAGGTGCATGCGGCGGTGGGGGCCGCCACCTATGGTCCGGTCCATGGAACCGATCCGGGGTGAACCAGGACGATCATGTCAGCGCTGGAGTAGCTGTCGTACTTTCATCTTGCTTGGCCGCTGGTGCGAAAAAATCCGATTTACTCGTAGTAGATTTAAGACATCTCTGAGTTAAGATAAAACTGGGGATTACGCGAGTGTTTTTAGTTGCAGCTTATGAACTGCGACACTGCTGTGTGCTGTGAGCTCGGTTGATCCCCAGGAGCTCCAGAAGTTTTGTGAGACTTTAAGGGGTGCTCCGGATTTGGCTGATGCGAATGAATGGATAATTATGTGGGGTAATCTAAATGGATGGGTTTGGACCAAGCGAAGCGAAGTGCTTGGTCCATACTGAGGTAAGAGAATGAACGATGCTGATAAGTTACTTTTAGACGTATGTATGCAACGAAACCTCCTTGTGTCGAACACGTTCTTCCATCACAAGGATATTCACACTTACACATGGATACGGAATGAACAGAAAAGTGCGATTGATTTGATTTTGTTAGATGGACAACTTCGAAAGTTATTGATGAATACGAGAGCCTTCAGAGGTTCCACTCTTGAAACGGACCACTATCTGGTAATAAGCCGGTTTGTGGGTCTTTTCAAGAAGTGGAGACACTGGCGAGTGCGTATTCCTTTCGGAGATAATGAAAGAATAAGAAGTGAAAAATTGGAAAAGAAAGTGCAAGCTGTACGTACGTACACTTTTGTTGAATTTTTCGCTAAAAACTCTTTCACTATAATGGCTGTGTGTGATGGTGCATTATCATGGTGCAGCATCCATGAGTTGTGTTGCCACAAATCTGGACGTTTTCGGCGGATACTCTCACGCAAACGCTTCATGACGCCTAAATAATATTCTTTATTCACTGTTTCTCCCTCTGGAAGGAATTCGGAGTGAACCACACCACGGTAGTCAAAAAAAACTGTCAGCATCACCTTGATTTTGGAGCGACTTTGCCGCGGTTTTTTGGGTTTCGGCTCGTTTTCGAGACGCCATTCTGAAGACTGTTGGCTTGTTTGCATGTCGTACTCATAAACCCATCTCTCGTCGCCAGTTATTATACGTTTCATAAAGGTCGGATCCGTAGAAGCTCGGGAAACCATGTCTTCAGCGACATGCTTTCGCTGCGCTTTTTGAACAAAATTGAGCTCTTTTGGAACTAGTCGAGCGGCGACGCGTTTCATGCCTAAAATGTCAATGAGAATGTTGTGGACGGACTTAAAAGATATGTTCACCTCACTAGCCAACTCTCTCAGACTCATACGTCGATTTTCGAGCACTAGCTTCTTGATTCTGTCGATGTTTTCTCTGGTCGTAGCGGTTGAAGGTCTACCAGAACGAGGCAAGTCTACTACTACTTCTCGGCCTTCTTTAAAAGCCTTATACCATTCATAAGCCCTTGTTTTCGATATACACGATTCGCCGTAGGTATTTCGCAACATTTTTAGTGATTCACCACATGAAATATCATTTGAAACACAAAATTTAAGGCACACTCTTTGTTCAACAATATTTTCCATTGTAAAAATCGCCGAGGACTCAAAACTATGACCAACAAAAAGTGTAGTTTAAAACAAATTAAATGACAGATCCCGCTCAAATTTTGCGCGCTAAATCAGTACAGTGCTACCAACATGCAGTAAATAAATTAGAACGACCTCTTTTACGCGGGTCTTTTTATTGACATATTCCCGATACTTTTTACACAGAGTAGTATGTATGTCTAGTCAGTGAAAGAGTCTTCCCGACTCAGATGTAGACGAATGTTGGAAAAATGGTGGACAGTGCGAAAGAAGCATGTGGATGCGCAAAGAGATGTAGCATGTAACACTAGAGGAGATACCTGGTAGGATGCGGAGGTTAAATCCTCCGTGGAAGAAAAGAGGAAAGTATGGCTGGATTACGTATTATCATCTTTGCACCAGATTAATGGTATGAAAGAAAAGAAGAAAGGAATATACCGTCGAAGCATAAAAGAAACCAAAGCTTCAGTGAAAGAGAAGGGTGAAAGATTTGTTATAAATGAGGCTGACGTAGAATTCCGAGGCAAATACCGACCTCTTCTGGAGAGAGGTAAAGAAGTATCGAAGTGGTTCGTCTGCATCCAGAATGGACAATATAAAATGTGCTGGTGGCATTTTTGCTAACACTTAGGAAGTGTTTGAACGGTGGAGCGAATATTTTAGAGAAATGTATGATTATGTTTAGAACGCTGGCACTGTGAATGAGTCTGTGACTGACTCGGCAGTGCTAGCGAAGACATTCCCATGGATGAAATTCAATGGTCGATACGAAGTTTGAAAAATGGAAAGTCAGCGAGAATCGATATGGTTACAGCTGAGTTGATCAAACTAGGTGTCACCTGCGTTAGGGACGTCTTCTAGTTTTGAGCAAATTATGCTGGAGAACCGGAAGGGTGGGTCCCAACCGATTGGAAACGTGTACTCATCGTGCCCTTGTATAAAGGCAAGGGTTAACGTATGGACTGCGCCAACTATAGGGCCATCAGCTTAGCAGCTAAAGTGTATGGAAAAATCATTGACTGGAGAATGAAGGTGAAATCTGATGGAATACTTTGAGAAGCACACGGTGAATTTCAAAGCAGCAGAGGATGTACGAATCAAGTTTTTTCACTCTGCCACATCGTAGATCTGATCTGACTTTGGACCAGAAGGTTATCTGCGGTTTTATGGACTATAAGAAAGCATTTTAATAGGCTTGGCTAGCCTGTGAAAAAACCTCTGGAACATTTTGTCCAGATATGGGGTTGACAGCAACCTGCTCCGTGCTATGCAATCCGCTTATGAAGATTGAAGAGCATGTGTGCGGGTGGACGGCACCTTGTCGTTCTGGTTTGATTTCAATATTGGTGTCAGACACGGATGCGTACTGTCGGCGTGGCTATTCATTCTGTGTCTGGACATTCGTTTTCAGAAAATAAGAAATATGAATGTGGGAATGCGAATGGGTGACTCAGTGGTCAACTGCCTGCTTTATGCAGACGACGGGGTATTAATAGCAGAAAACCAAGATAATGGCATTTGAAAGAGAGGCATCCAGATTAAACACTAGAATTACGGTTAATGATGTAGCAAGTGGATGAGGTGGTATATCTTGGAAGCGTTTTAGTAGCGAAGGAAGATACACCGCTTATGTGGAGAGATGAGTGAGTGCAGAAAATAGCGTGAATGGAGCGTTGGGTAAACTTCTAGGCAGTCGAAATCTAAGCCAGAAGGTAGAGCTCGCTGTACACAACGCGATGTTAATCCCAACGCTACCTTATGGAAGTGAGAGCTAGGTATGGCAGAGCGAGCATGAAAGTAGAATAAATGCGTTCAGGATGATATCATTGCGCAAAATTTGTGGCATAACGCTTGTTGACCGCGTTCGTTACGACGACGTAAGAAAGAGAGTTGGTCTGAAAGATAGTGTCGGTGTTAACATGACAAAAGGCATGCTCCATTGCTTCGGACATGTAGAAAGAATGCAGGATGAAAGAATGACGAAACAGATATATAATGCGAAAGTGGAAGGATGTAGGAACCGAGTAAGACCAAGACTATCCTACTATGACCAAATTGGTCGTGTTTTATCAGAAGGTGATGTTAGGAGCCCCCGGCCTTGCGACCTAGTGCATAGTCCTACTGGAAAGTCCACGGTAAATTTTTAAAAAGTGTATTGCTGTGTATTGATTCTTTATACACTTTGGCTGAAGTCTTCACTCCTTTTTCAGAAAATTAAGCTTTGTGACTCCTAGATAAGACACCACCCACCAAACCATTACAGACGCAAGATGATGATCACGTTGTACCTTTCCGACCACTTGGGCGGCTTCTTTAGAACTGTGTGCGTACACTTTGTTATTCTACTTATTGTAGTGCTCTTGAATCGTGAATTTTTTTTCATCAGTATAGAGGATATTTCTTTGCCTTTCACATGCATATCAGGATAGAAAGGGTTTTGATCGATCCACTCGCTTCAACTGTTGGGTTTAGGGCATTTCCTGTATATCGACAATAAGCGTCTAGTTTCAGGTATTGCTTTATTATATGCGACAGAGTCCTAGCGGAAATGTTCAGTTCTCGCGATAAGATTTTTTGTTTCCTAATGGGGTTTCGGCGAACTCTGGCTTTAACAGCCTTTTAGTTCTAACAGTAGGCGATTGCCCCGATCTTTATGGTCTTCAATAGAGTAAGTGTTGGTCTATCTGTCAATAGTACGATATACAAATATACGGCTGATACCAAGCTTTTGAAATGTCTTGAATATGACCGACGGCTACTTACCCACTTTGTGTCACCCTAATATTAATATTACTGCCATTAGATTTAACCCCAGTAGACAGTGGCTAAATAACAACTCGCTGGAGAGTTGTGATATTCCTGCGAGTGAGTGAGGTTAACGGTAAGGTAGACAGAACTGTGCTAGGAATACTTCCTGTATGAACTTCACTGAAAGTAGTAAGAGTGAATTCTTAGTACTGACTTCGCGTCACTTCTTCAGAAACAAAATTGCTTTCAAAAACAGGATTTCTAAAAATCCCATAAATAACACCAATCTGATTATTAGTTGACAAATTTTACGAATCGCCACAGAATATAGGGATATTTCGGTTATTAGAATCCTGATTCAGATTAAGTTGCCAAAGTGGTATATTGAGAATATTTCATCACTTAGACATATGTTCTGTAAATTGATAGTTATCTACCTAGTTGATCTGAGCATTTACTTATTACGGATTTATATGGTAACATTGTAAACTATGTATATACTCGAGTTATAAAATGCCGTTGAAGGAACAAACATGCTGACTGTCAATAATTAATGTAACCGTTTTTAGGGTGCTGTGTCAAAAAGGTTGCAGCGAAGCCCACAGCAAAGTGGTCTTATAAGCACTTTATTATCTGCCTGTCAGTCAATTTATTTTTCGAAGCGGCTGAAGTATTCAGGTTCAAGGTCCAACAGCCTCGCAAAAAATTCAATTTAAAAACTTTAATTTTATAAAAAACTTTATAAACTTATGTAAATTTCTGATAGTAATCAAATTCATTGACGGAATAAAATCTCTCTTAAATTTTTAAAATTTTATCATGAAGATAATACTACAAAATTATATACTAATGTATGTATTGTACAGAACCCTCAGGGTATGAGGCCCACTAGTACGTATCTATTTTTATGATACAAATTCTGTTAACCGGTTACCTATTTGAATATTGGAATAAGTGCACTGTGTAAACCTGTCGCGTACGTGTCGAGAACGCGCTTGAGGCGCGACTGACCGACCGACCGACCCCTGGTAGCTGCGCTCTCCGCGTATAATTCCAATCAGTATTCAAATCGATGCAAATCGAAAGATTAATCGACGTTTGCATTGCTACAAAACTACATCACGTAAGATCGCAATTACATATAACGTCGGCAATGATCATTAATAACATACGTTTATTGTCCACAAACATGCGTACTTTTTTTAAAAGTAAGATAAATAACAGACCAGTAAGTTAATTAAAATCCATAGGACATGCGAAATTAAATGAAACTTACACAACGTTACTAAAGAAATTAATAGCAAAACAATAAGATCCATCACTCGTGAATATACAGCCATGCCCAACGAAATAAATTAATCCTCTAAGATAGACACTATTGCGTTTTGTTAGCTTCTTAATAAGCCAATTGCTGTCAACGGCTTCTCGTCCGCCCACGCGACGCTCGCAACTGATTTCAGAATAGAATCCGACGCAATCCCACGATTGATTCTAATTAACGATAGCAGTATTTATTGGAGCAGTTCGCAAACGAACCTAATTGATTTCGCTGGCTCAGAGGACGGTGACACGTTATAGACTTGACACCAGCTCCGCTGTTTATTGCCCACAAAATATACATAAAATAAATCTGTTACTATAATTACGATAGGCAAATGGGCTTTTTATTTATTCACATCTTGTTTTAGAAGATGATTGTAATCGTTCATATATAGTACATCTAGAGTTTGTCGCAATTAATATTCTATAACTTCACGACAAGTCTCTTGTAAGATAGGCAGAGATACCACTTAACACTGTCCTTATACACCGTACTAGATTTTGAAGATTGATTGCTCTTTTAATGAACGCCCGCCAACTCGCTCCTGGTATCACCTTCAAATCAGGTAGGCTGTATGCTTGTATGTCTTTTGACGTAGTACAAGAATAGCCATCTGGTAAAATTTGGTCGCGATAGGCCAGTCATAGACTTTAGTTTCTAAATCATTACTTATACTTTTGCGTTAAATATCTGTTTCGTCAATGTTCTTTCCATATCGCCGAACCAATAGATACTCCTTACTCCTTATATCTTATGCCGACTAAAATTTTTCGCTTTGCCACAGATTTTGTGTCCGTTCTAGTTTCCTCTTTTTCAAGAACCATATTTCCTTCGCATTCGATTGTAAGCACTTCACGAAACAGTTATCGTTCCACATTGGGACGAATGTTTACAATTTTAGATAGTGTGTCTGCTAGTAACACGTCATCACCTGGATAAAACGGACAATAGCAATTAAGTAATTCATTCCCTACAATCGTAGAATTATTATCTGTAGATATTTGGAGAGATAGGTGTTGACACCAATATTACTATCTACCCGCACCAATAATGCTCATGAATATACTATGGTAACGGGTTTAATAAAAGCTAAAGATAAGATTAACTTTGACACGTCTTACAATTTTAAAATATAATCTTATTCTATTATTCTCACGGGCATTATCCCGGTCATTTGACAGGCGTGCGCGGGGATAAGGTTCCAACGCGTAGAGGCCCCTTCGGAAAGGCTATGTAATGTTGTACACCCGCCGTGACCCACTCCAAGGGATATCAGTGAGACAATAAACCAATGAACAGGTCACGGCAGGTATTGGGACTATTGGAAATATGTCGGAAAAAAGTGGGCTATTAAAATGAGATTAGGAGGTATTATTAGAACCGGGCTATTGTAAAAGAGGAACGGACGCCTGCCATAACTATCATACCTGATGTTACTTTCGGCAGGCGGTGGCTCGCCACTCACTAGATGGACCCCCGAAATGCCAGAGAAAGCCGGCCGGGGGCAACACCGGTGTGAGTGACTAAGGTGTGTTGAGAGGTGTGCTGCGCTTTCTCCGAAGTTACTCGCGGCGTTATGCCCTTTAACACTTCCAGCCCTGGAGCATATCACCTGCTAGAGCGATATACTCTATCGACTCCTCTCTGGACAACCAATGAAGGCAAGCCAGAGCTGAGAGTCCTGCGGGCCTTCTTAGTTTTCCACTCCAACCGACGAAGGCACGCCGGAGACGAAGGCCCTGATCGACTCTCTGGAGCACTCGGGTACCCGTGGTGTCGTTACGTACCAACAGCTTGCCACAAGCTGCCCTGCGGGGTTATTAATCTTTTTTAATATTAATTTCTCTTATTTATTATTTTTCTTTTTTACTCTACTAGTATTTAGAAAATAACTATTGGAGAAGAGGAAATGTAATATTCGTCTCTTTTGAAATGTTCATCCATCATTCTCATCATCATATTCCCCCAAATAATTCTTGTTATAAATGAGAATTTTTATCGTACAAAAAATAAATATTAAAAGGGACAATCGGAAAATATACATACGAACAGGTCATTTTAACTATTGCAAATGTGTTGGAAGTTATCGGGCTATTAAAATGAGATCTTGAGTAACATCAGATATGATAGATATGGCAGGCGTCTGTCCCTCTTCTCTAATAGCCTATTTTTAATAATCTCTCCAGATATCATATCAATAGTCCAATCATTGCGAATGTGTCAGAATATATTGTCCCATTGATATCCCCTGGAGCAGGTCAAAGCGGGTATAATACATTACATCAATCTTTTCGAAGGAGCCTCAATACGTTGGATCCATATCCCGCGCACGCCTATCAAATGACAGTGGTTAACGCCCGTGATTTAAGGGAAAAAATAATATAATTATTATTTAAGTTAATAATAAATAATAATAATATCCCCGCAGGGCAGCTTGTGGCGAGCTGTTGGTGCGTAACGACACCACGGGTACCCGAGTGCTCCAGAGAGTCGATCAGGGCCTCCGTCTCCGGCGTGTCTTCGTCGGTCGGAGTGGAAATCCAAGAAGGCCCGCAGGACTCTCAGCTCTGGCTTGCCTTCATTGGCCGTCCAGAGAGGAGTCGATAGAGTATATTGCTCTAGCAGGTGATATACTCCAGGGGTGGAAGTGTTAAAGGACATAACGCCGCGAGTAACTTCGGAGAAAGCGCAGCACACCTCTAGACACCCCTGAGTCACTCACACCGGTGTTGCCCCCGGCCGACTTTCTCTGGCATTTCGGGGGTCCATCTAGTGAGTGGCGAGCCACCGCCTGCCAAAAATAACAGTCAGATATGATAGTTATGGCAGGTGTCCGTCCCTCTTCTGCAATAATCCAGTACCAATAATCCCTCCAGACTTCATTACAATAGACTAATCATTTCCTACACATTCGCAATAGTCCCAATACCTGCCGTGACCTGCTCATAGATATATGGATCTATCGATATTTTTAGGAGCGGGTCTCGGTGGGTGTACAACATAACATGAATCTTCTTAAAAGGGCCTCTACGCGTTGGATCCATATCCCCGCGCACGCCTATTAAATGACCGGGATAATACCCGTGAATAAAAATAAATAATAATATTATGAGATGAGTCTTGGCTTTCCTCGACTCATACTTTCGTCCATTTCCGCTTTGTATATCTGTTTCGTGATTCTTTTTTCCTGCATTTTTCTACGTGTCCGAACCATCGGAGCATGTTCCTTCTTTTTTTAACACCGATCTTCACTCACTTTCAAACCAACTCTATTTCTCCAATCATCATTGCGAACGCATTTTACAATCGTTACACCACATTTTTGCTCAATATTCGCATTTTAACCGCATTTATTATACTTTTATGTTAATTAGCGTTGGCACCGCGTTATGTATAGCGCGCAGTGCCTTTTGGCTAAAGCTGTAATTACTGCCAAAAAGTTTACCCAGCGCTCAATTACTACTAACTTACTAACAATGTAGTTTTCATACAATATCACCCATGCGCAATCAGACATTCATAGACTTTGATCTCTACAGATAATTGTCTAGATACAGAATGATCATAAAGCAGACATCATGCGACCCTACTTGAGTCACCTCGAAGTTTCTTATCAGCGTGTCTTCCTCATGTAATTACGAATTAATCTTTTACACTTCTCTTTCACCAAAGCTTTCGTTTTATTCCTGCATCGACGGTAGAATTTTTTCTTCTTGTCTCTCATACTCTAACTCAGGAGCAAAGGTAATACATAATTCAGTCATGATTTCTCTTTCTAAGAAAATTTAACCCACACGTCCCACCAGGCGTCACCTTTCAGCATGTATGCCTCTTTGCGCATCCACATGCTTCTTTTTCGCTATCCACCATACTTTGTTCAGAACTTCCCAAAATTATCCACATCTGAGTCGGAAAGGCTCGCTGCTTTTGCACGTGCCTTTTCCAGAATTCCGAAACTGATCAAGTTCTTGAGCGCAAGTTTACGGGAGCGCAGTTTTACAAACTCGTGGCTCCACCAAACTCTCACACCAGATACTAAGCGGGAGGGAAGTATGACCACACTGCATAATCTGGTTCACCCCGTAATATTATCATTCCATCGGGAAGATTGTCGGTGTCACACCCTTACTTTTAGTGTCTGTCACACAAAGCATCTAAATATCTCTCATTCATTACGACTATCTTGTCTTTTAACCCTTCGAAACTCGGGTGGTCGTATACGACCGCGAAATATATGGGAAAACGTATATAACGGGTTCTGACTGCTCAATTCAGCAGTCGCATTCCACATGTCTATGCAGTAGTCGGATCTCCTCGACTCACCGAAAGTGGCGCTGTATGAAGCGTGGCGGCCCTTCGCTGTGTTTCGAATGAACAATTTTAAGAGTTCTTTACATTCCTTCAATAAAGACATTACTCGCCTGTAAGTTTTACGCCAATCCTTCTTCCTCACTGAAATCTTGTCATTTATCAGAGAGAGAGATTATTTTCTCGTGTATGAAATGTTTGGTTTTGTTCATGCGTCTACGGTACATTTATTTCTAGGCCTCCTCATACGACTCTGCATAATACATATCGCACCCTTAAAACATAAGTGGCACTATACAAAAAATGGCATTATTTAGTTAAATATACAGTCAAAATGCTTAAGACGACACGCACCTAATGCGAAGACTCCTGTAGCTCTAATGCGCCTAAATTTCGCTAGATGTCCCTAGTGTCACTTATGAATGTTTCAAAATTTGCCCAGTCGGTAATTGATAAACCGGCACTACGCCAGATCGCGACAAGTCACCGTAGAGAAACCTTGTCGAGGTGAGTTAAAAACTGGCACTTTGTGTAAAGTGCCACTTATTTAATAATTTGTTTTCGAATATTTACAGTGAGTTAAAGCATAAGTGGCAGTTTGAGTGTAATGCCAATTATTAATTAACTTTAGTTAGGATTTTGTCTTTATACGACTAAATTAACGGGCATTTTCTGTAAAGTACCATTAAATCGATAAATTTACTTTCAAATATTTGCAGTGTGTAATTGCATAAGTGACAGTTTGAGTTTAGTGTCAGTTATTTTTTAACTTGAATTAGGATTTTGTTTTAATACGAATTAAATAACGGGCATTTTCTGTAAAGCACCATTTAATCGATAAATTTGCTTTCAAATATTCGGAGTGCGTAATTGCATATATTGCAAGTGGAGTTTAGAGAATGCTTTTTCTGGGACGAATCGCAAGGTAACCGTGGGGCAAATGAAATAGCCAGCTGTGTCTTGAAATACTTGCAAACGAAATCTTCTTTAACTAACGAAGACTTAAATGTAGTTTTCTATTCAGATAACTGCTGCGGCCAGCAGAAAAATCAGTTCATCATCGGTATGTACATCTACGCAGTACTTAACTTGAAAGTACATCTATAACACACAAGTTTTTAATCCGTGGACACACACAGAACGAAAGAGATGCCGCACATTCAACGATTGAGAAACAAATAAAAATAATACTCAAATCTGGACCCATTTACGAGTATGTGCCTTCCCAATACGTAGCCGCTATCAGAAGTGCAAGAAAACATGGCACACCATTCATAGTAAACGAAATGGCTTTAACGATTTCTGGGACATCAAACAACTGCCCGTTCCTAAACTAAACAAAAGTGTTGAGAATGAAGTTGTAAAATTATCTAATATAAAAGTCATCAAAGTGGTGAAAGTTGAAGACGATAAAGTAAAAAAATATTACAATACATCCTACTTTGATGATTTCAAAGAACTTGACCTGGGAACTAAAAGAGTCAGTACAAGGAACCAGCGGACTCAAGAATTGCAACAACTGTATAACCAAAAGTTGGATTTATCCGAAAGAAAAAAGAATGACGTGAAAATCCTTCTAGATGGTGGTTTGATACCCAACTTTTACAATTCCTACTTCGACAGAGTTTTAAGCTAGGTGGGTTAGTGGGAACATCTTGCAAACTTATTTTAATTTGATTAATAATTTGTAAGAAGGAGTTATTGATAAGTTTTTTTAGTGATCTATGTTCCGGATTTTCGTGCGAAAATGTTTTTAAGTTATTGTAACTTTATTGATATTATTCTTAGTTCTAGAACTTTGAGCCTTACTACTAAATTGATAAAAGGCTTTGCTGGTTTTTACAAGATTTTATAGTTTACGGTTTTTTGTGAAAAACAATATTTTTAAGTTAATACAAGTTTAATAACAATTTTGCTGACTGTTATGATAATTATTAAGCCTTTAATACTCTGATTTGTACGTTACTTTCACAGTTCCTAGTTTGAAAGACTTTTAACATTAGTAGTTAAGTTGGAATACCTCTAATAATTGTATTGATTAGTAAGTAGTAAGAACGAGATTTTAATATAATGTTATTTATTAATAAATAAGAATTTTATGCAAACACAAATTCTAAGTTTCTGTTATTTTCATAATACTTTTTTCTAGATTTAGATAGATTTGTTAATTATCAGTATTTGTGGTAGTTTTGACCTAAATCTTTGAGCGTGTGCCAAATAAATAGTATTCTTTACTATTTCAGTAATTGTATTGTTTTATTTCTCTCTTTTTTATCATTACAATGTAGGTAAAATAACAGGTAAGGGGTCATTAAGCAAAAAGTTTTGAATAACTATGAAACTATAACCGACACTATGCAAACCTTTTTTTTTAATTGCTTCTCCGTTGATAATTAATCATAAAATTTTATTGTATGCCACTGGATACTGAAACAGCGTTAGTTAAAGTGTTATTGTAAGCCGATCACAAAGCTTTATTTATATTTTTTTAGTTCCATATCACCCATACAATATTTAAAAAAACTTAAAACGGCCATACCGTAAAATGAACATTTTCGTATAGTGCCATTTATGTTCTAAGGGTGCGATATATATATTTTTTGCATTTTTTGCATTTGTAATCCAACCATTCTTTCTTCTGCTTTGCTAAGAAGGATAAAATCTGCATCTCACCAGGCATCACTTTTCAAGGTTGTATGCCTCTATGTGCATCCGTACACTTCTGTTGCGCTATTGACTATACATTGTTTCGAAACTTTCTGCTGCAAAGCGAAGAAAACCAGTCAATCATGTCTAAGTTGGAAAAGTTGGAAAAACTTGCCTTTAAAACCTACTGACACTTACATCTTTAAATTTTTTCTCCTGAACTTATAAGATCTGCTTGCTGCTGCTCGTCTTGAAAAGGCCAACAAACTACCATGCCACCAGGTAGTAGTCCATTTCAAGAGTGGGATCTATGTGGTTTTTTATACATAATACACAACAGTATTTTGGAATGGATTATCTATCAGTATCCCATCAATCACATTTTACCACAAACCCCGTCACAATCCACAAAACCTGTTTTCACGTGTAATGTGTCAATATCCATATGATAAAATAGTCTACTTTTTATATGAAGCCGCTAAAGTCTTAGGCCTACCTGACTAAATAAGTATGTATGACGCTACGAGTAAGTATGACGTATGTTTAATACATATATTTTTTAGAGACATGTAAGTAACAGGTACCATACAACCTACGAATAAATAAGCATACAACGTAGAAAGGAGACTATGAGTATCGAGTGATACTACCTCATGTATGTTGCAACCTTAGCAAGCGAAGTAAACATCAAGTGACGCATGTGAACAGAAATGAAAATATTTATCTATCTATCTACATCTTCACGCCAAATCCCTTGCGGGGTAGGCAGAGGGAACCGAGCGCCCTGTGACTTGATCCTTACGTACCTCACTCGCTTCTTTAACATTAATCGCTCTTCTCATGTACGCTCGCCGGTTACAAAGGCTCCTGACATCACCTTCTGATAGAACACCGCCAATTTCGTCATGGTAGGTAAGTCTTGGCCTTCCTCGGCTACTACATCCTTCCACTTTTCCGTTGTATATCTGCTTCGTCGTTCTTTTATCTTGCATTCTTTCTACATATTTGAAACAACGGAGCATGCCTCTTCTTATTTTAAAACCGACGCTCTGTTTCAGACCAACTCTGTTTCTAACATCATCATTGCGAATACGGTCTACAAACGTTACGCCACAAATTTTGCGCAACGCTCGCATTTCGGCCGCGTTTATCCTACTTTCGTGCTATCTCTCTGTCATATCCAGCTCTCACTTTCATAAGTAAGCATTGGGGCCAGCACAGCATTGTATAGCGAGCTGTGCCTTCTGGGCCAAATTTTTACTGCCAAGAAGTTTTCCCAATGCTCCATTCCCACTAATTCCAGCACGCACTCGTCTTTCCACATCACCTTCCATCCTTGCTGAAAGCGCATCCAAGATATACCATCTCATCTACTTATTCCAACCGTCCATCATTAACCGTAATCCTTACATTGGTTCTGGTTTCTTCTCTTTCAAATACCATTATCTCTGTTTTCTTCGCAGTCAATAGTAAGTAGGAAGCATTTCTCCATGCAATCGTCTTTCATCATTATTTCTGCTAATATCACGGCATTGTCTGCATACAACAGACAGTTCACCACTAGGTCACCCATGGGCAATCCTACATTCGTGGACGTAAGTGGACTGCACATCACGGAGCAGTGAACCGTCAATACCATATCACGGCAATATGTCTCACAGTTCCTTTCACATCACCACCACCACCACATCAACCCTTACTCATCCCACTGCAGGGATACGGGTCTCCCTTCAAATGAAGGGGTTTAGAGAATACTCCACCACGCTGCTCCAATGCGGATTAGCGGAAGCCAGTGTTTTTAAGCCGCCTGAGAGCCACTGACTGTCATCTATCGACAACAACCGGGACTGATGGATTAACGTGCCCTCCGAAGCTCGGAGAAACTCGAGATAGATAAACCCATCTACATAGACAAGCTGCGATCGACGTTGCTTAACCCGTGTGTTCGCTTAGAATGACACTCGCAACGACCCCATCGAGCTCTCTTCCATAAAAACGCAGAAAACCTTCTGATGCCTCATCACGATATTGCGGAGCGAGAAAACTTGATCTGTCCCCTTCTATTTCGGAATCCTCCCTGTGCCTCACACAACATTTCAGAGGATTTCACCCTCAATATCTTTTCAATTACCTTTTCATATACTTTTGCTGCTAATCTAATCAAACTGATGGCCCTATAGCTAGCGCAATCCATGCGTGACTCCTTGCCTTTATATATAAGAGCACATGACTACGCATCTCCAGTCCATTGGGATCGTTCCAGTTCTCCAGCACATATTAAGTACCAGAAGGCGTCCCGGACGTAAGTGCAACCTAGATTGATCACCTCAGCTGTGGTCAGATCAATTGTCTATGACTTTCCATTTTTCAAGCGTCGTATCGACTCGTTCGTTCTAACACGTCCTGAATGTTCGCAAATATGACACCACCTTTAAACTTTATCTTGTCCATTCTGGTTGCCGACGAACCACTCCGAGACTTCTTTACCTCTCTCCAAAAGAGTTTGGTATTTGCCTCGAAGTTTTAAGTCGTCAGCCACACTTCCTCATTCATAATTTGTCTTTCACGCTTCTCTTTCACTAAAGCCTTGGGTTCATTCTAACATAGAAGGTATATTTATTTCTTCTTCTCTCTCATATTTTCAGTTAAGGGCAAAGATGGTACATATTCCAGCCACGTTTTCTTCTGTCTTACTAAGGTAGATTCGACTTCCGTATTCCACCAGGCATCTCCTTTTAATGTTTTATGCCTCTTTGCGCATTCACATGCTTCTTTTGCATACTTTCTTTCAAAACTTTCCATATTTGAGTCGGAAAGGCTTGCATTTGCAAATCTTTCGCTTACCAGATATAACAGGCCACTCAGTAAGTATTGCGAAAAAACGGTTTTTACGTATGAGAGACTGGCCAGTTATAATCTATTTATAATATAAATATGATTATTTATGAGTAAAAATAGGTACGTTCCAATTTCAAAATTTCCCTCCACATTTTTTGCGAGCTAATTTAAATTATCGTGACTCATTGAAAAATGGATCTGCGCCGGGAACATTTTTTCGCTGTGATTTTTTACGATTTCAAGTGTAGTTTTGAAAAAATAACTAAAAGAGCTATGAACCTATAATTATCTGGAAAAAAATTTAATTCGCTCTTAAAAATTGGGTAAACTTGGGTAACCTGATGCGATTTTCCACTCGTGTGGAAAAACTCCAAAGTAGTATTGTAATTCCATTTTTAATGTATTTAACTAAATAGTTTTCGAATCCATCAATACCAGGTACTTTATTTATCATTTTGAAGGTTGAGGATTAAAGTATCAACCTCTTTATTATCTGTGGGATACATGAAGAATGATTTTAGAAGCGAATTTGAGATGTGAGCCGCACATGCCAAAGTCATTTTCGGTTTTACCTATTTGAGAGAGGATTTTATTTGCAAATTTTTACGTTTTTACGTAACGGAGAAATGTTTACTAATCAGATCTATCGATTCTTGAGTATTTCAACAACCGTCTAATATGAGTAATTCGGCTGGTCTGTTATTGATATTAATTGTCGTAAGGTTGCAAATATTTTTAATAGTTCGCCAAAGTTTTGTTGGATTGTTTTTATTTTGTCGCAGTTCTCTCTTTTCGTGTTCTTTTTTTAACTTTCGCAGAAGGTCTACAAAAAGTCTTGATAACGCTTATATGAAACTTGATTTTTTGCACTTTGAGGTAGTCGGTGACGGTTACGCATGCAATTTGGAGTAATCCAAGGTTTCAAATTATATTTTGTCCTACTAATTTTTATTTTCCTAGAATGTCTGGCCACAAATTCAGAGAATATTCTTGTGAAAAATTCAACAGATGAAATGACATCACTTACACTACCAACACTGAACCAATCTATTTGAGCGAGGTCTTTTTTTATGGCTCTATGGTCCCGTTTAATGACAAATCGCTTAGGTTTGTTAATATCCATACCAAAGATAACCGGATAATGATCTGTCATGGCAGTTCGCATACGATTTCTAATAGATTTTTATTTATTAGCACTTCCTTCACGTAGATGTGATCAAGACATGATGGTTTTAATAGACTCGGGCGTTATTTTGTGAAAGTCAAATTGCACAAGACATGATGATTGCTTTGTGGACTGTGTAATGAGAATGTGGATGAGAAAAATCCATGTTCTGACATGAAATAGTAATTGGAATCAATTTAGTCTGATTCTGTATATAATAATATATAACTTATTCGTGGTATTTTTTACTTAGATATAGCTATAGTAATATGTAATTAGCGCACAATATGGTCTAAGCGAAGGTCGCAGACGCGTGATTTTTCGAAAAAACGGGCCCGGGACGTTTTAGTGGGTAAAAAAATGGGTCCTGTTCCCTAAAAGGAGAAGATCGATATATTCCAAGAATAATATTTTTTTTGGAAATATGAATAGCCAAACAATTTGCCTCATCAATGACTAGTTCCGAAACCACTGCAGACCAGACATCTTTAACATATGCAACCACCCCACTGTTTTGATTGATAAACATATCTGTTCTGTAAGAGTTGTATAACCAGTTAGTTGTGGAACAATTGAAGAAGCTGAAAGCCAATATTCCCTCAAAATAAGGACATCTATCGGCACGTTTTTGCCAATGCTTCTAATGTGCATCGCAAGTAACTTAAAGTTATGATCCAGCATAAACACATACTTGCAATTTTCTATATCGCTTATAATATATATATATATATATATATATATGACATTCAATACCTATAGAATCTAATTCTAACCCAAGATCGACCGTGAGCATCATTTTTACGTAAAATAATTTTCTAGGTTCCTGTTTTTCCCGTTCCAGGTTCCAAGGATTGTGTGAGAATAATTTCCATGCAAGTCTCAAGGTCAAATTGACGAAATAATATAATTGTATCAGCCAAGTATGTATCCGAGAAAGTCCCAATGAACTGAGTCTGGTGACATGACCGCAAGTCAAGTACAAGTAACATAGTTTAATTGCATAAAACATCATGGAGCATTGTAACCGTAGCACAGATTTTGTATTCTCGGACATTTGAAACAACAAAGTATAGAATTTCAGTATATCCCAAAACTAGCGAATTTATCTTGACCATAATTGGAACAATCCAAACTGAAGACATATTATAATACTAGTGGCATGATAGATACAAGGATTCAACGGATACACTATCAGTATTTCTTGATAGCAATACTTAACAAAATAAAACGGTAACTTAGCTATATGATCCAAGCAGTTAGGGATTTTCAATGCTTGCATCAGTTGGAAGAAGACGATCCAGATCTTTACGAGACTGTATGAGCATTGCTGAGGGGATCAGGATCCCGCTGCCTAACGTAGATTGAGCCTTGTGTGCACCAGCAAAAGGCATATTCAAGCTGTTTTGATCTGATCCTGGTGTTCCAATGTGCTTCCAGCTCATTCTGTAGTTGGATCACAGTATCGTGCAACAGATCAACCTCTTTGTCCTTTTTCTCCGAGTACTTAACCCGTTCGTCAACAACATTCCACTTAAACATCATTTCATCTAATTTTTCGTTATTATAATTGAGGGTTTGGGCCACATCCTCAAACTTTCCATCATAGTAGAAAACAATCATAGTTGGTTCGTATCATTTCCCGTCAAATCAGTTTTTTTACAGTTGACGATATCAGTTCCCACCGAGTTGGACTTCTAGCGTGTTGTGACATCGCTTCCTGTGGAGTCCGTCTTCTTACAGGTGGTGACATTATTTGATGCACCTCTTACAGGTCTTACTGGGGTCGGTATCAGAAGCGTGCACGCCGCGACCCTGCCATTTTAGCACTGTTTGTTTGGACTGCAATTCTGGACCCAAACCGCACAGACGCGCGGATTAGGGCATCCCTCGGAGGCGATGCGCACCGATCCGCCCCCGTCGGTGTGAAACCTAAGTCATGCGGCGCGCGATGGGGGGCGCCACCCACCACGCAACGCCCATCCCGGCGGGTTGAGGAGAGCTGAATATCGTATAGGCACATGGAATGTGAGAGGTGGTCTAAAAGATAAGATGAATGAGTTGATTGATATAATGAACGTGAGATGCCTAGATGCTTTGTGTGTGTCAGAGACCAAGCGAAAGGGAAGCGACACCGAAGATCTGCCCGGTGGTATGATGGCCCTGTGGTCCGGGGTGGGCCAGGATATTCATGCCAGCGCTGGCGTAGGTGTCGTGCTTTCATTTTGCTGGCCGCTGGTGTGAAAGATTACGATTTAGTAGGTCCAAAACTTCTCTGGGTTAAGATAAAACTGGAGATTAAGCGAGTGTTTTTAGTTGCAGCATATACTCCTGTGTGCTCTGCTGATCCCCAGGAGCTCGAGAAGTTTTGGGAGACTGTAAGGGGTATTCTGGATTTGGCCGAAGCGAATGAACGGATAATTATGTGTGGTGATCTAAATGGATGGGTTGGGACCAAGCGAAGCAGTTATGAGGCTGTCCTTGGTCCATACGGAGATAAGAGAGTGAACGATGCTGGTAAGTTACCTTTAGACATATGTATGGAACGAAACCTCCTTGTGTCGAACACGCTCTTCTATCATAAGGATATTCACACTTACACATGGAGACGGAATGAACAGAATGATAAGCCAATTTGTAGGCCTTTTCAAGAAGTCGAGGTACTGGCGAGAGCGTATTTCTTTCGGAGATCATGAAAGAATAAGAAGTGAAAAATTGGAAGATGAAAGTGTGAGAAGTATATATGTATGTCTAGTTAGGGAAATACTTGCGAACACGAGTCTTTCCGACTCAGATGTAGACGAATTTTAGAAAGTTCTGAAAGAAAGTATTGTGGACAGTGCGAAAGAAGCATGTGGATGCGCAAAGAGACGTAGAATACTGAGAGGAGATGCCTGGTGTGATGCGGAGGTTCAATCGTCCGTGGAAAAAAAAGAGGAAAGCGTGGCTGGATTACGTTATCTTTGCACCAGTGTGATGGTATGAAAGAAATGAAGAAAGAAATATACCGTCGATGCAAGAATGACACCAAAGATTTAGTGAAAGAGAAGCGTAAAAGACTGCATATGAGTGAGGAAGAGAAGCTGACGAAGAACTTCGAGGCAAATACCAAACTCTTCTGGAGAGAGGTAAAGAAGTCTCGAAGTGATTCGTCAGCATCCAGAATGGACAATATAAGGTGTAAAGCTGAAAAAAAATATTCACTCCACCGTTCTAACACTCAGGAAGTGTTAGAACGGTGGAGTGAATATTTTAGAGAAATGTATGATTATGTCCATGACGCTGGCATTGTGAATGAGAGCAGATGGCAGAGTCTGTGATTGACTCGGCAGTGCTAGCGTACTTGATTGAATGGTCGATACGAAGTTTGAAAGATGGAAAGTCAGAGGGAATCGATATGGTAACAGCTGAGATGATCAAGTTAGGTGGTACCTACGTTAGGGGCGCCTTCTGGTTCGTGAGCAAATTACGCTGGAGAACCGGAAGGGTCCCGAGCGATTGGAGACGCGCGGTCATCGCGCCCTTATATAAAGGCAAGGGCTCACGTATGGACTGCGCCAACTATAGGGCCATCAGTTTGATCAGCTTAGCAGCTAAAGTGTATGGAAAAATCATTGAGAATGAGGGTGAATCCGATGGAATGCTTTGGGAAGCACAGGGTGGATTTCGAAGCGGCAGAGGATGTACGGATCAAGTTTTTTCACTCCACAACATCGTAGAGAAGCATCTGGCTTTGGACCAGAAGGATTTCTGTGGCTTTGTGGACTTTGAGAAAGCATTTGATAGGGTCGTGCGAAAGAAGCTCTGGAACATTTTGCCCGGATATAGGGTTGACGGTGACCTACTCCGGGCTGTGCAATCCACTTATGAGGATTGTACAGCATGTGTGCGGGTGGACGGCTGCTTGTCACCCTGGTTTGATGTCAACATTGGTGTCAGACAGGGATGCGTGCTGTCGGCTCGGCTGTTCATCCTGTATCTGGACAGCTGTCTTTAGAGAATAAGAAATATGAATGTGGGAATGCGAATGGGTGACTCAGTGGTCAACTGCCTGCTTTATGCAGATGACGCGGTATTAATAGCACAATCACCATCCGAACGGCAAACACTAGTTACAACAATGAAAGATGATTGTATGAAGAAAGGCTTACAATTGAATGCGAAGAAAACCAAGATAATGGTATTTGAAAGAGAGACAACCAAAACAAACATTAGGATTATGGTTGATGATGTAGTATTGGAGCAAGTGAATGAGATTGTATATCTTGGAAGTGCTTTTAGCAGCAATAGAAGGTACACCGCTGACGTGGAGAGACGAGTGAGTGCCGGGAATAGGGTGAATGGAGCGTTGGGTAAACTTCTAGGCAGCTGAAATGTAAGCCAGAAGGCACCGCTCGCTGTACACAACGCGGTCCTAATCCCAACGCTAACTTATGGAAGTGAGAGCTGGGTATGGCAGAGAGAGCATGAAAGTAACATAAATGCGGTCGAGATGAGAGCATTGCGCAAAATTTGTGGCATAACGCTTGCTGACCGCGTTCGTAATGAAGACGTGAGAGAAAGAGTTGGTCTGAAAGAGAGTGTCAGTGTTAAGATAAGAAAGGGCATGCACCGTTGGTTCGGACATGTAGAAAGAATGCGGGACGAAAGAATGACGAAACAGATATACAATGCAAAATGGAAGGATGTAGGAGCCGAGAAAGACCGAGACTAACCTACCATGACCAAATTGGTCGTGTTTTATCAGAAGGTGATGTCAGGAGCACCAGGAACCGGCGAGCGTGCATGACAAGAGCTATGAATGTCACAGAAGCGAGTGAAGTATGTAAGGACCGCGTCTTATGGCGCTCGGTTCTTCCTGCCTACCCCGCAAGGGACTTGGCGTGAAGATATACATGCATACATACATCTCTTACAGGTGTGTGACTATTATCACCACCTTTTTTTCTGTGCAGCACAGCAGTCCCGACATGTCCATTGTTTTTTACGATCCAGAACAAGACCAGCCACATTTATACATAGTGTGCGGAGCGTATTTTCACAGTTTGATGAAGTGCATCTCACGGTACTCGTCTCCTTAACGGACTTCATACAACCGGCACACTTTGATGATGATAGCTATTTTTTTATGTATTTTTCCTCTTAGAGACAAAGTCAATGAATGTTGTATTAACGACCTATCTGCGGATTTAATCTATGGCACGAAACGTCACGACGACACGATGAAACCGGTCCGCCGACAGTGCACGCGGTTCACACGGTTAAGTACAGGGCGTAACCGTCAAAATGCTGTGCTGTGCACATTGACACTGATCAACGACAGCGCCTTACCCACAGCTCATGAACAAATATTTTATCACTTGTTTGTTTTTGATTTTTTTTTGTTTATTATTCACAACGATTTAGCTCACAAACAATTAAAAACTTGTAAATTGGTTTCGGCACTATAATTCAGCTAGCTTTTACGCTTAAACAAATAATTAAAGACCATTTTTGAAGTGAAAACTTCTTTAGCGGCGTTGTGCACTTTTTGGGATGAGTAAAAATGCTAAACTCACGTCGGGCCGTCGACCGTCGGGACACGTGACCCTGACCGTAAGATTTTGGTGAGAATTAGAACTTAAGTTCGCTGCAGCGCTAAAACATTAGTTCCCTCTAATTAAACAATTAAAATATGAAGCGCTAGATCGTTCATAGGGCATTATTTTCTCGCGACCAAAACGTTGTAAGCGCCATGAAATTGTTGGCGTTTACGCGTTTCGTTCAACGTAGTTTATCAATATCGCTGTTTGGTTTAAGCGGCGCAGGGCGGTAGCGCGAGTGTGCGTGTGTGTTTGAGTTTTAGAGATTGGCGATAATGATGCTGGTAATGATGATGTGAGTCGTTAAAATTATGGATGAAAGTTGATTTTTCTGAGAGGACACTTTTTAATGTAAAATAATTGTAATAGTACTGAAGTGTTAAATTTTTCATGTAATATAAATTGTCATGTTTGTGTACGATAGCGCAATAAATGAATATTGTATTTTACCACATACATGATAGTACTTTTATACTGATAAATAAAGCAATTCGTGCGAAATTATTCCCTAACCATTCCAAAATATTTAAAAATGCACAACGTTAATTAATTAATTCACGTTTTCACTTCTGCCGGCACTTCCGGAGTGCAACCCGGTTTTTTTCAATTTATTTTATGCAAGGTTTAATGTTGACTGTTTTAACGAGGCGTCAAAGGAATAGCAAAGGAATATACCTACCGAAAAAGTTTAGATTTTTTTTTATTTTCTATATTTTCATTGAACCGAAAATTCGATTGACATATTGCTGAAATTCCGATTTTTGATTGTTATTTTTTTTGAGTCGAGATTTTGATTTTGTTTTGAATTCTAGCTCAACGTTTAACCGCAGCTACTATATGTTTATTTTCTAAAAAAATGTTTCCCATATGATGAATCCTATACTGAGGCCCAGGGGCTTAAATACAATACTGTTAAAAGTGAATTTATGGTGTTTAGGCCGGATAAAAAGCGGTACACTAATATCCCTAAGTTCACACTGTGCGGTGCTTCCTTAAAAAAAGTGGAGAGTTTCAAGTATTTGGGTCACTGGTTCACAGAGGATCTAAAGGATAACTTGGACATCGAGAGAGAGAGGAGGTCGCTGTCTGTTCGTTGTAATATGTTGGCTCGCAGATTTGTTAAATGTACTGATGATGTAAAAGTCACGCTTTTTAAAGCCTTTTGTCAGTCCTTTTATACATGCAGTATGTGGGTCAACTTTACGCAGGGAGCATACAGCGATCTTAGAGTACAGTATAATAACGCGTTCAGGGCGTTATTGGGACTGCCGCGGTTCTGTAGTGCCTCCGCCATGTTCGCAGAGGCTCACGTAGATGGGTTCGCAGCCATCATGTGCAAGCGCTGCGCCTCCCTACACAGGCGCGTACGCGACAGTCCCAACGGCATCCTGCACGCGCTGGCTGGCGGCGCGCTGGGATTCGCCGATCCTGGCCCGCTGGCTGACACTGCATACAGTCAAGTGCTGTATGCAGTGTCAGCCAGCGACGGGCCTTCTTGACTTTTCACTCCGACTGACGAAGACACGCAAAGGTGTCCTAAAGCAAAGCTTATCAATAAAAAGGTAATGGTAACTGTTTGATGGTCCCTTCATGGCGTTAGTCACTATAGCTTTCTCAGGTCTAGGGAAGCAATAACAGCAGATATTTACTGTGCCGAATTTCGAACAATGATGGCAACACTGGCAGTGAAGCAGCGCCGACTTCAATCGATCTTCAACATTAACCGTTGTAACTCTACAAGAGCTGCAGTTAGAAATCATACGTCATTCTCCGTACTCGCCAGACCTTGCTCCAACTGACTACCATTTTTTCCGTGAGGCAGTACAGAATGCTTCCATACAGTTTGTCGAATCTAGATCCCAGTTTTATAGCAAAGGCATAAATAATCTTCCGATTAGATGGCTGCAATGTATAGATAATGAGGGTAAATATTTAGATTAAATAAATATTATATATATATATAAAAACGAGTTTTAATTTTTCAGTATGAATAGGCATTTTCATACTTTAACCCCTAATATTTACATATTTATTCAACGATAACCAACGTTTATCATTGAATAAATATGAGAATATTAGGGGTTAAAGTAGGAAATTGCCTATTTGTACTGAAATTGTCCATGTGACACACAGGAAATACTGAATATAATAAAACAAAACTACATATGGAGACCGTGTCGGTAGGACGGAAACAAAAATCAAAAAGAATAAAATTAAAGTTGGAGTAAGCAATCACAACATGTGGTGACAGGAGCTATTATTAACTACCAATGTACGTACAAATAATACTACATATAGCAACAACTTGGCCACATCATTACCCGTTTACTTCAGTATCGAGCGGCCAGACATCTCTCTAATTAGGGCACGTTTCATCTGCCCTGTAATTCACGTGACTGCTAGTTAATACAGATGAATAAACTGCGACGCGGGACCTAGGATTAACAATTACAGATAACAGATCTTTACATAATATTTATAATACAAGTATTTATTAGTAGAAAACCATCACAATAATAATAGTAATCTGATATAGGATATATCGTCTGCCATATCAAGCAATCATATATGATAGTTATGGTAGGCGTAATAAGTCCCTCTTCTGTAATAGCCTGGTACCTATCGGTCGAATATTATTCGTTCAATAATGATAATAAATATTCGTCGTGAAAATAGCTAATAAACGGTTTTAATGCTGCTAAACCCATTGAAGCTAGAACAAAGAAACATGAAATTCGAACATAGAATTTTGGGAAATGAGTTATGAGACTGAAAAGAAAACATCAGCGGGATCAACGGGAAAACTAAAAACAGATAATTTGGATTGTTGGCTTGAAAGGGAAAGGTAGTGCAAAAGGAGAGACACCTGGGATTAACCGCTGAAATATTCTTACTAGGGAGGTTAAAGGCCCCGTTATGATGAAGATAAACTTAGTTAAGATGAAGTTGATGTCGTTCTTAGTAGTATTTAGGGCTCTGCCAGTGCTCTTCTAAGATTTAATTTTTACTAACGAAATCTACCAGGTACTTCTTTCCACGGGTGTCGCAAATGCAGTTTACATCTACACTATTTTAAAGGATCTGTCTCTTTTAGATCACTAAATGCTACGTTAAGGATCTCTACAAGGATATTGATAAGCTCTCTATGGATAGCGAAGCTAAAACCGCTTAGGCAATCTAAGTGTTTTCTTAGTAGTAGTGGAACATCGGAACGTCCAGATGACTTGGGCTTGATGATTATAACATTAAATGACATTAGATGATAATAAGTCAACGTCGACCTTGGTCCGAGATAGCAGGATTTTAGTATCGTTACTTTTGTAATTTATGTTCATATAGTGCCCCACTTGTCAAGTGGTTTGGTCGCGCTAGTGTGTAATTGAAAAGGAGAATGGTAGGGTGTCGAAACTGATTTAGATCGGGGAAATGAAATATAGCTACGGTACAGCTAGTATTACAGGTAATATTAGTTAGTGGTACAAGTGGTATTCGCGCGCATGCTAAGTTCATATACATAAGATAGAGAAACACACTGAAGCTAAGGTAGTGGTTAATATATACCTTAAACTTTAAGAGTTAAAAGAATAATGAGTTTTCCAGGAATCAAACGCTGTAATAAGTTTGTTCGTGCGGGTAATTAAAGGCGAGCGTCGCGTTGTAATGAGAGGCCGCGCACACTAATTAAGCACCAGCATACTGCTCCAGAAACTGAATACCTAACTTTCCCAATTAGCAGCAGCATCAGCTAACTCTAATTATGACGCAAAAAATACTTCGTCAAACTTCATTAACCATTTCTTTTTAAATTTTCAGTATTTCAGCAGATGAAAACGTAAAGCCAAGCATATTTTACTCACATACTGCTTACAAAAGGGTTTGATGTTGGCTGTTTTGTATAAGCATTCAACTACGTGTTGCGCAATGTAAGGTTACAAAAACGAGGATTTAATTTCAATTTTTTGCTATGTATCTTACAAAGCAAAATTTGAGAAATAAATAAAAGAAATTTGTAATTGAATACTAAATTAAATAAACGTTTAAGGAAAGAAATAAAATGATGCTTTCGATTAAAACTTTTTCATTCATAGACTGATCTGGCTGGAGACCGAAAGAGTTGCGAAAGCTACGTGTTTCATGGCTGTTTACAAGGATATCAAAGAATATTAGTAAGGACACTGGGTGTATGTATTTTTTTATACAACCTCGGGAGGCATACAAGCATATCGCGCGATGCCACATCTGCTGACAACACAGCAACTCCTTGGGAGCTTATTGGTGACCTCACACGCAGGAACACAACAATTCTATAAGGAGATGTTATGTGGCTGCGGTTTTCTGTGAGGTGGAGGTACATCCCAAGACAGGCTGCTTTGATGTGCCCTACCAAAATATATGATGACAAACGCTAGTGTTTCCGCAAAGTGAAATGGTCGTAAGGGCATGGGAAGCCAATAACAAGCTGCTGCTTGCTGGCTATAAGCCGCGAGTTACGTCAGCGATCTGTCTAGATTTTTTTGTATGGCTTATACAGGGTAGGCCAAATGTTCCCATTCGAGTTTCAAAAAATTTGAAGGATAATAAAATATTTTCTTAACAGCATCAATTGAACTTTGGCAAAAATCAAAACTTAAAAGTAAATATGTTTTTGACAAGTCTTAAATGTTCACTGAAACAAGAATATGTAGCATATTATTATAACCACTAACATTTATAGCACCTGAGGATGTCTCGTAGAGAGGTTAAACACGTGTCACAGAAGTCAGCCATGGGCAGCAACCGTGGCGGGTGCATGTGGTTCCTATTCCAGATGGTGGGAAGTCGTAGGGATGACCACAGCAGCCGAGGCAGAGATGACCTGAGCAGCAATAGCAACGACGACATATTGCATCTACTAACGGTAGTGGGTGAGTGCCGGCCGAAGCTAGTTCACATGAAGTAATTGGCGGTGTAAACACACAAAGCAAGTTAAACCAAATTGCATTGCACTACACAAAGATATCGTAACACGTAACCACAACAAAGTATCAAAATCACATGCCAAATCGACAGATCTCCTAGAAACTACAAAAATGATCATATGTAGAGTATACATTTATAAATTACAGGATAAAGAAAGAAAATAAATAACGCGCTATAAAATATATCAGAGGAGTAGTAAGCAGCAAAATAATAGGAAGGACATTAAATATATCTGGTTAACTTTTATAATTGTCTACATTTTATTTATTTTGTGTCTCTCTTATTATACATATAGTTTTATATGTAAATAGTAGCAGCAGATAATATGTGTGCTGAATTTCAAGTTACTAGCTTGTACTATTAGGATCTTTCGACCAACGGATAGAGAGCTGGAATATCACTAATATTAACCTACCAAAATTGGAAAAAATGTTTGTCAATTTTGGTACTAAACATTAAAAATACTAACAATAATTTAATATTATTTGGCACAAATTCTATTCTCCGTGCATAATCTTAATTAATTGTAATAGAATATAACTAATGGTAAAGTGTATTTGATCGTACAAATTAAAATAAAAGAACAAAACGATATGAATTCTTATTACAGATATGTTTGAGATATAGAGGGTAAAATTGGGTATGCATAACCCTACCCGAGTTAATCAATATGACATTTTAATTTGCTTCGATAGCACAATGAACAAAAGCTAATCAGACACATTCTACGCACAGAGTACGTTTCTCAGTAAAATTAGTTTTCTAACCATTTCTCCTCCATAAATATAATTGCGTTCCACTTATTGCCCATAAAAGGAAGGGAACGTGCGAACGGCCCTGTTGCAAAATTGTACAAAAGGAAAGTAATATTAGGTGGAAGTAGAAGCAGTGCTACCCCGGGCGTGTTTCGGTGACTGGGGCGGGCTTTCAGATAAATTATTTATCAACTGTATAGCAATTTTCTTTATGACTCCTCCGACGGAGCAGAGCAATTTACTCGTGAAAGAGATGCGTAAACTTGCAAGGACGCCCAAATTGAGAATGGAACAATGAAAGTAAAGATTTCAATAAGGATACACAGCATCTAATACTTTGTAACACTATATTTATAATAATAATAATATAACTTCACGTTAAATCCCTTGCTAGGCAAGCAGAGAGGACCGAGCGCCACAAGACGCGGTCCTTCCGCACTTCACTCGCTTGTTTAACATTCATAACTCTTTTCATGCACGCTTGCCGGTTACTATGACTCTTGACATCACTGAACGCGATCAAACTAAAAGAGAAAAGAAAAAGTAGTTCGATACGATGTGTCCATTACAATATTTTATTAATAGTGACGTTTATAAAAACAAGACGTACGAGTATATTCAAAAGTAAAAAAGTATAAAAAGAATGTGCTTACTAAAGAGTTTTGCACAATCACCTTCTGATAAACACGACCTATTTGGTTATGGTAGGTTAGTCTTGGTCTTCCTCGGCTCCTACATCCTTCTATTTTTGCATTGCATATCTGTTTCATCATTCTTTCATCCTGCATTCTTTCTACATGCGCGTACCAACAGAGCATGCCTTTTCTTATCTTAACACCTACACTCTTTTTCAGCCCAACTCTCTTTCTTACGTCATCATTACGAACGCGGTCAGCAAGCGATACGGCACAAATTTTGCGCAATGCTCTCATCTCCACCGCATTTATTCTACTTCCTTGCTCTCTCTGTCATATCAAGCTTATATTTCCATAAATTAGCGTTGGGATTAGCACCGCGTTGGGTACAGCGAACTGTGCCTTCTGGCTTAGCTCTCCACATCAGCGGTGTACTTTCCTTCCTTTCCTTCCAATATATTTATATTCACTAATTAACTAAAGCGGGAGTACACAACACATGGATATCATTAGTAAAAATCTTGAAATGTAAACCTCATCGCAAGATTTAATTGACATTGACTCAACGAAGCGTCTCAAGACTTAATTATATTTTTTTAGAAGTGCCATATTGTCGTACATCGTGTCTCATTTGTTACTTGCATGCCTACGCGCATAATGAGTGAAGACGCACATTTTACAAAATCATTTACTGATTAATTTAGTTTTATATCGGTGCTCGAAATCATGATTTTTATAGTTAAAAGGGGTAACCTGCCGACGGTGTCGGTGGCCGCGGCGCTTCCAATTTCCGTAATTGTGAATTCATCAAGGAAATTGACTGGCAGACAACGCAATGCAATCCACTCTTTATTTACATCACGCTCGCTTGCTACAACGATCGGTTTGCATGTTTCAGGGTGACAATACCACGTATTTTGTTCCTGCAATTGGTTTTAGTGTCCATAATTTAGTTGGCAGTTAAATTGATTTGCAATGTGATATATCAACGCACCAAGAAACGCCTCGACTCCTTGAGCAGCGACTCAGCTTTAATGGTGCGATAGTAAAATGCACGAATTTAAACAATGAGCAATCTTGAAAGAACAATGCCAATAAAGCTGCTTGGAACACGCGCAATAAATCGTTGCGTTTAATAAATAATCGAAAAGTCGCGAGGAGATTGTGCGAAAGCGGGCCAGTAAATAAAAAGCTGCGGTGGTCGCAAGGTAATTGATGGCGAGCGGCAATCAAATTAGGCTCCGCGTCGCGGGTAATCGGCTGAAAGCTGCCCGACAGAGAGCTTTTGTGGGTCGACGGGGCTCCGCCCGCCTCAGTCGAACTACCCGCGACCGACATACACTTGCGACTTTATTTTGTGGAATTGAAATAAAAAATATATTTTTAATATTACTTGTGTAACAAATGCTCAAATTGAGGTAAGTGGGAATCGTGATTATCTCACAGGAGGCCTTGAAAGAGTTAACTATGGCCAGTTCTCGATGGAAGTCAGGAACGAGTTTTTTTATATTTAAGATATTAATTTATCTGTTGGGATTCAGAGATCTGCTATGAGAATTGGCCATGATCCTAAGCTTAACCATGCTATTGACGTCTGTTTGGTGACTCTCGTGAATGAATGAAATTATAGTCACTTTTGATAATTTTATATAATAATAATATATTTATTCAAGTAACCAGGACTCACATTTTGTTAGTAGAAGATATGTACAAAAACTAGTATTAGTAAAAATGAAATAACATAAAACCTTACATTAATTTGTGATTCATTCCTGCACCATGCCACCCGATATGATACAGCAACGGTTCACAGCAGTCAAGTCTGCTGGCGATCATGTTTAAGATGCTGTTGGTGCTCCCCCGCACCCCGCAGGACGCACACCTCTTACGCATGGTAGCATGGAAGCAGTCCACTCTGGCTTCCGCGAACATCCCCGATGCACTACAATAGCGAGGCAGTCTCAACAGAACCCTAAACGCGTTATTGTATTGTATACGAAGGGCGCTGTAGGCCCCTTTAGTACCTCTAGCCCACAGGCTGCATGTGTAAAAAGATGTACAAAAGGCTCTAAATAGCGTTACTTTAACTTTACGTGAACAATGTGCGAACCTGCGAGCCAGCATGTTTGCTTTCACTGACAATGCCCTTCGTTCTCTCTCTATGTCGTCATCGATCGGGAGTCAACATGTGGCCTAGATATTTAAACCGATATACTCGCTGCAATACGTTATTATTTAATAAAACGGGAGGCATCTTGTCATAATGTTTACTCCCGGCCTGAAAAACCATGACTTGGCTCTTTTCAACATTATAGGTCAAACCATGGGATATAGCAAACTCTTCACATTTATATGCCTTCGATTGATAAAAAAAATCTTTAATATTTCGAATCGGATTTGCAAACAGGAACTAAATGTCTGATATCTTCAATGTACTCCTCGTTTTAAAAATTGGAAATAGTATCTCGTCTGTTACTGTTACTGCAGTGATTTATACTGTCCATTACTCACAGATATTACTAGCTCATTCAAGATAATTCTAATTATTAACAGTAGTGGAAAAGGTCTGAAATTAATGAATAAATAAATATAACTGGTGTAATTTATATTTAATTATAGTTAAGGCTTTAATATTTATGCGTTTTATATTTTATTAACATCTAATAAAATATATTTAATTATAAAAACTATCTTAAATGAGCGTGTTCGTATTAGGCTGTGCGTCGTGGGTTTTTGGTTGGCAATTAGTTGGTAAAATTGGACGTTAGCATAAGACATTCAGATTAAAGATATTATATTTCAACATTGAACTTTTAATTGTTATACTTAGTTCAATCACTCTCTAAATGGATCAGTAAAATGAAGTAAAGGTTGGTGTACTATTTATTAGACCCTATTTAGTTTGCTTCATTCATATGGACAAAAAAATAGATACAAAGTTGAAATCAAAATTCCAAGTATCTGCATCTATCGTTAGCACGACATCTGTCAAATAGAAATAGACAAGATAACTCCGTCCTTTAACCAAGTTGGCGTATCTTTCTATTCCGTTATGAACACGTACATTGAATGCCATTATCAAACATTATGTTGAGATCCATCTCAAGATCTGAAATGGAGCTTGACAGGAATGAAAGCGGCATATGACTCGACATTGTGGCATTTGAACTTACAGGGTTGGTCAAAAATGCGGATATATGGATTTTTTAATAATTAGAGAACTAAATAAGTTATATATAATTTATGATATGGATATTACCGAATGGTTCTCAATTACTTTTATCTATGTCATGCATCCTCCCGATTTAGGCTTTGGCAAAACAATGGCAGCAAAAAGCGATCGACAACACATGAGAATCTATCATAACTCCACCTTAAAAAAAACCGCAATCAAATAATAACTCTCTGAAGGATTTTTGTGGCTACCAGGAAGTCTGAAAGTTACTGCATTAGTAGTAAGTAGTGTTACAAAGTGAGTGTGTTTCACTTTGTGATGTAAGCATTCACGTAGCCTACGAACGCCAACTTTTACGTACTTATTGGCTTACGGTTTAAATCAAATCTTCAAATGAAATAAAAAAAAAATCAAAAACGTATAAATCATCTACAGTAGGTAGGTATGACATTTATATGATTTCTACATTTCTTCCATTTACAGTATAATCTATTGTCCAACTTCGCGGTAATAAAGTAATAATCTATTCATCCCACCAATCAGTAGGTAAGATCGAGACTGCTCAGAAGCTGCAGTTGTTTACGTGATCAATAATATATAGCAGCAACTTGTCAGTTTCTCGAACCCCCTCGATGCTGACTGAAATGGTTATTAATTAACTGGCGTCTATCATGGTAAAGTTCACTTCCCTGGTTGAGAATATTTGACGTTTGAAATGGCTTTAAATTTGAAATAACTCTAGCTGCTTCGCCATCAAGAAGTGAAACTAGTGTATATTTGAATGCAAACATTATTATGCAGCAATGACATGAAGGATTCCTTAAGTTCTATCCAAGGGGAAAACGAAGTGGCATGACTAGAAATTGCACTGACTGCACGCTGCACGTTTCCTACCATTGGAGGTGAACCGGTACGCGTCGTCTACGGGAGATACACAAGTGCCCACCTCGGTGCAGCATTAAGTCAGAATTGCAATCCATTGAACTGATTTTAGTGGCGATGAGATGAGCATACTTATGACACATGACCGCCATTTTTAGGGTTCCGTACCCAAAGGGTAAAACCGAACCCTATTACTGAGACTTCGCTGTCCGTCCGTCCGTCCGTCTGCCACCAGGCTGTATCTCACGAACCGTGATAGTTAGACAGTTGAAATTTTCACAGATGATGTATTTCTATTGCTGCTATAATATATAACAAATACTAAAAAATAGAATAACATAAATATTTAAGGGGGCTCCCATACAACAAACTTGATTTTTTTGCTCGTTTTTGCTCGATATTCATAACGGCAACAGATAGACGCTTGAAATATTCACAGAATATTTAGTTATCTATTCACTTTAAGAATAAATAATTACATTAAAATTAAACAAATATTTAAGGGGGCCTCCCATACAACAAACGTGATTTTTTTTGCCGTTTTTATAGATAGTGGTACGGAACCCTTCGTGTGCGAGTCCGACTAGCACTTGGCCGATTTTTTTATGCCAGTAAGTATATCTGTCAGCGATAAGTTTGGATCAGATACCCTGATTGTTATGCAATTTGGTGTGTTATGGAAAATTGGTCAAAAATCAAATGGTGGTATGAGGTTCCGTATCGGTACGCGAATTTCACTCGCATTTAATCTATTTGTTAAATATTAATATTATTATGTTTTACACAAAATGATATAAAGCCATAGGACTTGCCCTTGTTGAAACATAGAGTTGCTATATCGGTGAACCAGCACTCTAAAAAATAAAAGGTCCCTTTCACAAAACTTCAGTGGACGAATCGATACAAGCACGTAAAGACAATACAGCGTGTATCGACATCGGCGCTCGAACATTTTCCTCCGGAGGCGATGAGACGTGGACACGCAGCATCCGGCAAGCTCTTTAGCTTTTATCATAATTTAAGTTTTCCATTAGCCGTAATTGACACGAACATCGTTCGTCGCTTACGAACGCGCGCTCACCACTGCCACGATTGTTATTTTTGGATAGATAAACATTTCCTATTGCCAGAAGGTCCTCCAACTGGTATCCCATCTTAATTGACAATTCTATTAATAATTAATAAGAATTATGGCGTACAGCTTTTATCTTAATGTGCCTTTTAACAGTGCATTTGTATTCGAGAGCCCATTCCGAGGTAATTTCCAATGACACAACTCGCGCTAATGGAGATACATCAAATAATTTACTTATGCAATTGTGAATAAGCTAATTATATCAAACAGAAATAGCTAGCGCGGATAAATTAGACTCTAAAATAAATTTATTAAAATTTAAATTGCACATCGTTATTAAGGTGTTGACAATTGTAACACTATCAAGTTATGAAGGAATATGAAGCACCTCATCCTTATATCCATTCAGTTGTCTTATTTTAATATTCGACGTACACAAGTTTCACTAGGATCTCGGTAAAACGACTATAACTACACAATACAAATTATTAAGAGTGCTCGGCGTCACGGGAACGCTTTCAGAAGTAATGAATTAGAAAACTTGCGCAGCACTCACTCGGATTGAGCGGCGGCGCGGCTCCGCGCGGCGTCGGCGCGCCATTCGCTACAACATTACTTTAATTAAATCTATTTGAACAACAAACTTTAATTAAATTTCATCGTGCAGTTAGGCGTCGCGGAGGAATAATCGCGCAATTAGAGCGGCCGTGAGCGTCGCCTTACACGCTCCCAGTTAATTAACTCACTTGGGCCGACCTATCCGACTCTAGCTGCGCGGTGTATCAACACGCCGCTGAATGTTAACGTCCACAATAAACATAATGAAAACACAGTCAGCCCGAACTTAATTCTACATTATGTTAAATAGTTTAGTTATGTAATGCAGCACCAATATTACTTCATACAACTTGTAAATATATTACTATATTAACAACTTAAATATATTATTATTAAATATTATATTAAATATGTGTAAAAAAAAGAAGTAACTAATAATATTTCTGTTATTAATATAATTATGGAAATTTTAATATTAAATTTGAAATATTACCATAAAAACATGTAAATAGCTATTTGATTTGGTAAAATAACTCAGTTACAGATATAATTTGTGCAATAGGGCCATTCCACGTGAAGCGGACAGATAAAAAATGCTGAGCTTTCCGATTTTAGTATTATCTGATTAAGTTGTATCTATATATATGTCTTCAACCCGGATATACAATATTTTTGCAGTACAATATATAGTTCACGAGTTAAAAGGCATTTAAAATTTGGCGAACTAACAAGTAAGCGCTACTTCAAGGCTAAGCAACAAGTGTTAAAAAGTTATAACCTAATAAACAAAGTGTAATAATATATAAATAATAAATAAATAAATATTGTCGGACAAATTACACAGCGCCACCTAGCCCCAAAGTAAGCGAAGCTTGTGTTATGGGTACTAGACAACTGATAAACATACGTAAATACATTTTTTTTTTTATAAATACATACTTATTATACATAGAAAATACCCAGACCAATACAAACAGACATGTTCATGCACACAATTATTTGTACTGTGTGGGAATCGAACCCACGAGCGTTGGTGTCAAAGTAGCGTAACAGCGCGTTTCACCACTGCGCCACCGAGCTCGTCTATACTCGTACATAGTGAAATGTATACTTGACTTATAAAACTTTGTATTATTGGAAATATAAAAAAAAATATTATTGGTTTTTAATTATGTTAGTTAGTTTAATTTTGTTTTTTTTTCTCACAATAGGGATTAGTGTGCAGATAATCCTTGCTAAGTTTCATATTGGGCCTAGAAGTCGTTTAGGAGCTAGACCAGTCACAATGCCGGAGTGCGACTCTGCACCGCCCGCGCAGCCGCTTCCGTCGCCCGATAGCGACAGTTTACAGACATGTTCGATTAAATAATGTACTCAATAACTAACTTTAATGACATTGTTTATAATGATTTGCAGATAATATTTAACATAGATATTCCTACGAAATAAATAACAAGCAAAGACGTTTACGTTTAATACAGGGTGTTATGAAGAACGGTGTAGATACTTTTAGAGTCGATCAGACGCACCTATGCAATCATTTTAAGTCATATAACTCACTATGCCAAATGCGATGGTTTTTGAGTTATATTCTAAGTTTTTTTTTTCGTTAAATGGCGGTGTTAAAAATCAATAAAATATCATTAAGTGCACCAATTTCTTTAATTTTGAACCTAAATTAATCCTTACTGATCAGGACATCATCACAATACTGCGCGGTGTATCAACACGCCGCTGAATGTTAACGTCCACAATAAACATAATGAAAATCGGCCAAGTGCGAGTCGGACTCGCGCACGAAGGGTTCCGTACCATTATCTATAAAAACGGCAAAAAAAATCACGTTTGTTGTATGGGAGCCCCCTTAACTATTTATTTTATTCTATTTTTTAGTATTTGTTGTTATAGCGGCAACAGAAATACATCATCTGTGAAAATTTCAACTCTCTAACTATCACGGTTCATGAGATACAGCCTGGTGACAGACGGACGGACGGACGGACGGACGGACGGACGGACGGACAGCGGAGCCTCAGTAATAGGGTTCCGTTTTACCCTTTGGGTACGAAACCCTAAAAACACAGTAAGCCCGAACTTAATTCTACATTATGTTAAATAGTTTAGTTATGTAATGCAGCACCAATATTATTTCATACAACTTGTAAATATATTACTATATTAACAACTTAAATATATTATTATATAATATAACAGGTATTCCGTCGGTCCTGCGATCGATCCTTATACCGTACCCTTTGTCATGGATATCCTTTCATTGTATGAGTTACTAAGTCTAACTGTGGTGTATCTATTCGCATGATAACTTTTGAACCATCCTAGGAGAGGACCCTGTATACCATTCTGCTCCAACTTCTTATACAGAATATTATAATCAAGAGTGTCAAATGCTTTGTTGTAATCAATAAAAATTACCAATACATGCTTTTTATCGTTTAGATGACTGTTAATTTCATTTGTAAATAGACACAAAAGTTGTTCGGTACTTTTATTTCGGTAAAATCCAAATTGTTTATTATTTATTATTTCATTATTTTGCAAAAAAATATTTATTTCATCACATACGTACCGCTCAACTATCTTGTCAATGGTCGTCAGTATAGTGATTGGCCTGTAATTGTTATAGTCGTTTTTAGCACCTTTTTATGAGTTGGACGAATAGTACCTATCTTTAGAGCGTTGGGATATTTGCAAGTACTTAGGGACGTATTTATTAAATGTTCGATTGCAGGACTGATTTCAGTACATATATTTTTTAGATCAGACGCGCGTATCCCATCATAACCAGGACTTTTATTTTATTTAATTTATTTATTATTGTAATAGTTTTATCACAATTTATTTTACCAATTCTCATAGTCAGTTGAGGGCTATTAGAATATGTTGTTTCGTCAAGAATTGGTTTATCTCATGCTTGGGTTATCGATTCCACATTGTTCTGAAATTCCTTGGCAAAAATTTTAGCTAATTCCTTCTCTTTTCGTTTGAACGCGTTTAAAACAATGCCCTGTATGTATATCTAATGTATATATATATCTCAGTCTTGTCTTGACTCGTAATATATATATAATGTATTTATTTCAGGTATAACCCATATAAAAGAGAATGTCAAAAATAAATATACAAAATAAACTTATACAGTACGTCAGAAAGTTACTGTGGTACTTCATATTGCTGTCACGGTGTACGGAAAGCCAGTATTTCAGAATGGGACTATCCAGATACTGGGTCAGTGTACGAAGGATTTCGTTAGTCGAGTTACGGATCTGAGTCCAAAATGCTGCGACCTAGACCTTGTGATCGCAAAGTAATCTGGGACTCCGGCCTGTGCAAACATACCCGATGCGCTACAGTATCTCGGTTGTCTCTTCAGAATTCAGTATGCATTATTATACTGCACTCTGATGCTACTACGAGTCGGTTTCATGCAGTTGACCCAGAACTGAACCGTATAGAAGCATTGACAATATGCTTTAAACAGTGTCAGTTTTACTTCACCTGTGCAGCGCGCGAACCTACGTGCGATCATGTTACTGCGCACAGCCAAAACCCTTAAGTATAGAGTGTTAAAATTTATTGATGTTAATAGTAATTTCAGTTTTAGTGATTACAAAAACAAAGTAATTGCTTTAGTTGCACATGTTTGTCACTAATGTCTTCTTGTGATAAAAGAACATAATCACACGTACTTTTTTAAATTTGTATAAAGATCAATATCACTTACCGTTTTTTTAATGAGAGAGTTATTAAAATTTATCTAAAAAAACTTATGGTGTATTATTTAATTTATTCAAAATTTTTTTCATGATTTCTGTATTGTATTGTGATGACAGCCTCTGTAGTGAGAAGTCATAACAGGGTGTTAAAATTAAATTTATTGATGTTATTGATAATGTTAATTTTAGCTACTGATTACAAAAAAAAAACGTAATGTTGCTTTAGTTGTATTTGTGTGATTACTAATATCTTCTTATGTTGAAAGGACATAAGTATATGTAATTATTTAAATTGTCTGAACATCAATACTTGTATTTTTTTTAATGACAGATAAGAGTTACTAAACTTTTTCGATAAAAATACTTGTCTCATGTTTAACTTTGACGAGCTCGGTGGCTCAGTCGTGAATGATGCTAGTTTGGCACCGACGCTCGTGGGTTCGATTTCCACTCAAAATAAACATTTGTGTGCATGAACATGTGTGTTTTTCTTGGTCTGGATGTTTTTAAGAGAGGTAGGGCACATCAAAGCAGCCCATCTGGGGAAGTGCCTCCACCTCACAAAAACCGCAGCCAAATAACAACTCCCTAAATGGTTGTTGTGTTCCTGCGTGTGAGTGAGGTCACCAATAAGCTCCTAAGGAGTTGCTGTGTAAGCAGCAGAGGAGGCATCGCGCGAGTGATACTTAATATATTACAAGCGTTAATAAGCTATAGTAACCACTTTACATCAGATAATATAAAAAAGAATCATTTTTTTTATACAACGTCGGGAGGCATACAAGCATACGGTCTACCTGATGTAAAGCAGTTACCGTAGCCTGTTAACGCTTGTAACATATATCACTCGCGCGATGCCTCCTCTGCTGCTTACACAGCAACTCCTTAGGAGCTTACTGGTGACCTGACTCACACGCAGGAACACAAAAACCCTCTAGGGAGTTGTTATTTGGCTGCGGTTTTCTGTGAGGTAGAGGTACTTCCCCAGACGGGCTGCTTTGATGCGCCCTACCTCTCTTAAAACATCCAGACCAATACAAACAGACATGTTCATGCACACAAATGTTTGTCTTGTGTGGGAATCGAACCCACGAGCGTTGGTGTCAAAGTCGCGTCTTTCACGACTGAGCCACCGAGCTCGTCATTTTGTTGTTTCTGTTTATTACGCCACCTCAACGAATTCTGTATTTTATCGTGATGGTAGTCTGATCAGTAATGATTCATTTAAGTTCACAATAAAAAAATTCATGCACTCAATGATGTTTTATTGACTTTTAACTCTGCCAATACTCCTATTTAACGAAAAAAACAAATTTTGGATATAA
The DNA here is from genome assembly GCA_947507595.1 of Pyralis farinalis. Lineage (NCBI taxonomy): Eukaryota > Metazoa > Arthropoda > Insecta > Lepidoptera > Pyralidae > Pyralis > Pyralis farinalis. The sequence continues at coordinate 20,943,739 of OX382264.1, read as the reverse complement.
CACAAAAACCATCGCATTTGGCATAGTGACTTACAATGATCGCATATGTATCTTTGATCGACTCTAAAAGAATCTACATCGTTCTTCATAACACCCTGTATAATGTTCCTATAAAATAAAATTATGAATTATAATGTTCACGATGTATTCAATACAACTTAAAGTCAATGGTGACATCTGTAATTGTTAAGCAGAACTTGTTCGTACTTATATATATCGTAGAAAATTATGTTAATCATGAAAAAGAGACAGAGCTATGACGCTGAACGAACTGAAACGCTAATTAAAGTAGGTATATTATACAATTTACATTTTATATATTGTATTGCAAAAATATTGTATATCTGGGTCGAGGACATATATAGATAGAACTTAATCAGATATTACTAAAATCGGAAATATCAATATTTTTTACCTGCCCACTTCACCTGGAATGCTCAGTCACTTATATCTACAACACGAACAACTACGAAGAACTACCACATACAAACATGTGCACTGATACCCAAAATATTAAAATAAAAAGCATAACATGTTTGTTCTAATAACAATACATGCTTACACACTTACAAATTTATATTTTAATAATTGAGAGTGAGATATAGCAGAGAAATTACTGGATACTGTGACGAAACATCTTTAGGTCACAAGATTGGCAGCGCGCGAGTAATATCCCCGTGGTGTTGCAAGCGTCAATAGGCTGCGGTGACCGCTTACCATCTGATGCTGGCCACGTACTTGTTTGCCAATCTAGTTGTATAAAAAAATTAACACATATTTTCCGCGCCTGTTTTTTTTTTTATATGTGATTCTGGTACAAACTTGAAAATATATCTAACTAACTGTCGAATGAATATCTGTAGGTAGAACAAAGCTTTAGTATTCGGACTTATTCGATTAATACTCGAAGCGACACAATGGGTCGGCGCTTAGCGCTATACGTGGCGCTTGCATTGTGCAAGTTTAATTGTTTTTACATGTGTGCGTTCAATGCAATTTCCACACATCGTAGTTTAACATCGCTCCACCGCCATCACTTGTCTTTTAACCATAAAAACACAAATAGCTGTTGAATAGCTTTTAGAACTGAAAACAATGCCAATAACATACGTCATGTATCACATATCTACTAAGTGTTCGTCTGCTGATCCATTATGCGCACATCGTAACGTATAAATAAAGGCAAAAACTCACAAGATCCATTAAAAGTATTGCTGCGGTGCATTGGAAATGTATGGATACACCCGCAGACACAACCTCTATAAATATATTAAATAAATGGTAAAAATATGGCAATTGATAACAACGAAGGCTCAAAATCCCTAATAAGACTTCAGGTTGCAATAAATCTTCATGAAATTTATTCGCACTCCTCGCTAGGTACCTACAATTTAGAAAAAGTCTTCAAAATCTGTCCATAATTGACGAATATATATCAAAAAAACATAGTCGAATCTATTATTTTATTATTTGCCAATAAAAAATCTCAAAGAATATACCTTAAACAAACAAACTAAAAGACGGGCAGGTAGAACCAAGCACCATGATTTCTTCCACACGTCGTCACTCACTTCATAGACGCTGATAGACATAGCTCATTAACATTCATAGACGCTCGCCGATTCATAGGGCTCTTGAAACCACTTTCTTAAAAAAATTGACTAATTTGGTCGTGGTAAGTGGTACATCCTTCTAATATCGCGTTTTAATGCTGTTTCGTCATTTAGCGAGTTGTGCCATAGATTTTGTTGCCAATACGTTTTCACACCATTGTCATATTTAAGGGCTAATTAATATATATAAAAAATCATGTAATATATTTTCTATTAAAAAATCCAGTAAAATCCTGTCTATTCCATCGTCTTGAAGCACTTCCGCAAGAGAGTGGGCGTTATAAAGGAAACCGAGTGCGGGCCCGCGCCAGCCTTGATTTGGCCCTCGCTCACACCGCACACAAACAACATAATGCTCACAATACCCATAATCTTGAATTCAGATTTAAAATTCCATTGACATCGAGTAAAATATATTACTATCAGTTTTATTGTTAATTAAATCACTCGAATTATTGAGCCAGAAGTACTTTTATACGTATGCGAAATCATAAAACTTGAAAGAACGAGTTCAGAAAATGTCCTCATATCTTCTTATTTTATACCAAAATTTATTAGTCGTAAATATCGGCAATGTATATGTATTTTTAATGACATGATTGGTTCCATTTCCAAATTGCTTGCACTCGGAAGAATTAAATAAGCTTATTTAATATTCCAACATTGCCAGTGGGATACATACTAAAATCAAAGTGTTATTTATATGTTTTTATGCCATGATCAATATAGTTTACATGCTTTCACGTATTTATGAAGCATCATAATACTGAAGAATATTTTTTTTTCGTGTTTTTCTGTTGTAAAGTGTGTTCCAATTGATACTTGGTGGAATTTGGTTGTAGATCTAACCAGTTAAAGTTGAACACCAGCACGTGAGCCCTCGGGGTCAATTATAATAATCATCTCACAAAAATACCTTTTTTTATACAACGTTATACAAGCATGCGGCCTATGATGTAAGGCGGTTACCGTAGACTATGAACGCTTGTAATACATTAAGTATCACTCGCGCGATGCCACCTCTGCTGTACAACAAGAACACAACAACCCACCTAGAGAGTTATTATTTGGCTGCGGATTTCTATGAGGTGGAGGTATTCCCGAGACGGGCTGCTTTGATGCGCCCTATCTTTCTTAAAAACACCCAGACCAAGACAAACAGACATGTTCATGCACAAAAATATTTGTCCTGTGTAGGAATCGAACCCACGGGCGTTGGTGTCAAAATAGCGTAACAGCGTGATTCACCACTGCGCTACCGAGTTCGTTAAAGTCGTCGTAATGCTTGCTATGATTGTCCAGAATAACATAAATAAGAACTAAAACATATGGGTTAAATATTTTTTATATACTTTGGAGTGAAAGTGTCTCAATATCATCTTTAGAGCGAAAGCCAATCTTATCTGTATGACTGTGTTCTCTGCCAATGCCCGGTGGGATGCGGAGGTTAAATCCTCCGTGGAAAAAAAGAGGAAAGCATGACTGTATTACGTATCATCTTTGCACCAGAGTGATAGTATCAAAGAAACAAAGACAGAAATATACCGTCGAAGCAAGAACGAAATCAAAGCTTTAGTGAAAGAGAAGCGTGAAGAAATACTACTTATGAATTAGGAAGAGAGGCTGAAGAAGAACTTCGAGGCAAATACCAAACTCTTTTGGAGAGGTGTAAAGAAGTCTCAAAGTGGTTCGCCAGCGTCCAGAATGGACGTTAGAGAAATGTATGATTATGTCCAGGACGCTGACACTGTGAACGAGTCTGTGATTGACTCGGCAATGCCAGCGTACCATGAATATATTGCCATGGAAGAGATTGAATGGTCGATGCCATTTGAAAAAAAGAAACCCAGCGGGAATCGATATGGTTACAGCTGAGATGATTAAACTAGGTGGCACCTACGTTAGGGACGCCTTTTGATTTTGTGCCAATTAAGCTGGAGAACCGGAGAAATCGCGGTCCCGAGCGATTGGAGACGCGAAGTCATCGCGCCCTTGTATAAAGGCAAGGGCTCACGTATTGACTGCGCGAACTATAGAGCCATCAGTTTAGCAGCTAAAGTGTATAGAAAAATTATTGGAAGGAGGATGAGGAAATGAAAACCGATGAAATCCGATGGAATGCTTTGGGAAACACAGGATGGATTTCGAAGCACCAGAGGATGTACAAATCAAGTTTTTTCACTCTGCAATGTCATAGAGAAGCATTTGGCTTTAGACCCAGAAAGTTTTCTGCGGTTTTGTGTACCTTGAGAAAGCATTTGATAGGGTCGTGCGAAAGAATCTCTAGAATATTTTGCCCAGATATGGGGTTGACGGTGACCTGCTTTGTGCTATGCAATCCACTTATGTGTGCGGGTGGACGGCAGCGTGTCGCCCTGGTTTGATGTCAAAATTGGTGTCAGGCAGGGGTGCGTGCTGTCAGCTCGGCTATTCATCCTGTATGCGGACAGTTGTCTTCAGAGAATAAGAAATATGAACGTGGGAATGCGAGTGGGTGACTTAGTGGTCATATATTTGAAAGAGAGACAACTAGGATTATGGTTGATGATATAGTGTTGGAGCAAGTGAATGAGATTGTATATCTTGGAAGCGCTATTAGCAGCAATGGACCTTTGCTGAGCGCGTTCTATTAGATGACGTAAGAAAGAGAGTTTGTCTGAAAGAAAATGTTGGAGTCAAGATAAGAAAAGGCATGCTCCATTGTTTTGGACATGTAGAAAGAATGCAGGATGAAAGAATGATGAAACAGATATACAATACAAAAGTGAAAGGATGGATGTAGGAGCCGAGGAAGACCGAGACTAACCTACCATAACCAACTTGGTCGTGTTTTATCAGAAGGTGATATCAGGAGCCCCAGGAACCGGGGAGCGTGCATGAAAAGAGCCATGAATGTTAGAGAAGCGAGTGAAGTATGTAACGACCACGTCGTATGGTGCTCGGTTCCCTCTGCCTACCCCGCAAGGGACCTGGTGTGGAGATATACATGATTTTTGAAATATAAATAAAATCAAAAGCTGTTTGTTAGTATATGGAGGTCTTGTGCTGGCATTGTTAATTACAGCAACTTCAAGACTAGACTAGATCTTCATATAAGTTCAATTAAACTTGGATTATTACAAATAATAAAGAAATAAACAAATTCGCCCACTCCCAAGACATTAATCGATAGTGAACTCTCCGTCGTGTAATGATTTACAATTAATCATTTGATTTTCTGTGTCCATTCTTCGAAATCGAATATCTAAACTGAAGGAGCAGATGTGTTATATTACTAGCAGGGCATATTATAAAGTATCTGACTATATTAATGATAAAAATGCCTGGGAGTGAGTCGATCCAATTATAATGTAATTAATAAAATATGTAAATTTGTTTGGATACCAAAAGAGGGATGCCTGAGTTTTTTGGCAGTATTTTTATCAGTGCTCACCTAGTCATAAACTGCACGGTAGGGAAAAAAATTGTGACGATTCCAAACAAATGTAGCCATTTTTACGGAATAAAAAGATTTTGACTTGACTTTGACTTTGACTTACTCCACTAACCAAATTAATATGTTATGTAGAGTCGTATATATACTTCGGGTGACTTTACCCGGGCTGCATTATGAGGTCTTGAAGGGATTCCTGCGGACATCTCATTAGGCTGGTCTCACGTCGCGTCGGGCCACCAATAATTACGCTGCAATATTTCCCGTAGTTATTTGCAGCGGTCACCAAGCGACCACTAGATTCTACATTAGAATCCATATTACAGACACAGTGTAATTTATATAGTCTTATGAAATTCCCGTTTTGTATAGAAAAAATGCTATCATTTTTAAATGAAAAGTGTTTATTTAATTAATTGAAGTATTATAATGGAAGTTTACTAATGCCTCTGCTATAAAAATTGCGGAGACGGGAATCGATGAACTCTTTATTTCACCGCCTAATCGGATTTTAAAATAAATATAAAATGTCTCCAAATTCCGGAAACAATGAAAATCACATGGAAAAAGATCTGGTAAGTATTTATTTTATACAACGTCGGGAGGCATACAAGCACACGGCCCACCTGGTGTAAAGCGGGTACCGTAGCCTAACCCGTTATATACGTTTTCCCATACATTTCGCGGTCATATATGACCACCCGGGTTTCGAAGGGTTAACGCTTGAGATATATTAATCACCATCCGAACATAAATAAATTAAGTATCACTCGCGCGATGCCTCCTCTGCTGCTTACACAGCAACTCCTCACTGGGAGCTCACTGGTGACCTCAACCCCACGCAGGAACACAAGAACCCTCTAGGGAGTTGTTATTTGGCTGCGGTTTTCTGTGACGTGGAGGTACTTCCCCAGACGGGCTGCTTTGATGCGCCCTACCTCTCTTAAAACATCGAGACCAAAACAAACAGACATGTTCATGCACACAAATGTTTGCCTTGTGTGGGAATCGAACCCACGAGCGCTGCTGGTGTCAAAGTCGCGTCATTCACAACTGGGCCACCGAGCTCGTAATGGATCTCTGCCTACCCCGTAATGAATTTAACATGAAGATATACATACACACAAACTAAATATACGGTTTATATAGCATTTATATCCTAGCAAATCAAAGTTCTCACAATACATCTAGTTCACTCTGAAGTTGCTCTGCGCAGGTATTTATTGAATTTATTTTTTTGTATTTCACTACTCTTTACCACTAGTTACTACTTTACTACTGCACGAACGAAACGTCGTTGTATTCAGAGTAACCAAAAGTGTGACGCAACCTATACCTAACGTGTAATTTGCCCTCATAAAGATTTTTAACAAATTTTAAGTACTTTATTTGTACGGCAGACGGCATATCCGCAGTTTATGAAATTTTTATCTATACCACAATTAAGAAATTACATACATTACGCATTATCCTACTAATATTATAAACGCGAATGTTGTATGGATATATCTGTGGATGTTTGTTCCGTTTCCACGCGTCAACGCGTGAACGGGTTTGGATGAAATTTAGTAGGTAGATAGATGAGGTACTGGATTAACATATATTACTTATATACATACTTTTTATCCCGGTGATATGTTCCCGTGGGATAGTTTAGATGTTTGAATCGTACTAAATATGGATGTTTTATTTCGCTTTAACGCATCAGCGGCTTTTCATCTACTGCTATTCCACACTATCCCACAGGAACACATCACCGGGATAAAAAGGCAACGTTTTATCCCAGTGATGTGTTCCTGTGGGATGACCACTTCGCGAAGACTCCGCTTTACCCAGACATTTCCCATTATTAATTAATCAATTTTATGTGGGTTGCTCCCGAGTTTAGAGTGCCCAAAATTTGCATGTGTTTGCCGAAAGTAATCAGTCTTATAATATCGTCTACAGAAGTATATTTTAATTGAAATATAAATTTGCTTAGAATCATGAAATTAACTAATATTATCGTAATAACGACTGAACGCATTTGATTTTTTATTTCGGAAACATTTATAACTCCTGTAGGACAGCTATTTTTGTATAGATATTGTTTATGTGGCGCAAAAATTGATAAGATAAAACATGTATCACTTTTATTCCGGGCACGGCTCCTGTGGAATAGATCTGGAGCGTAGAGAATCATAGAACTCATAAAGTTATAAAGTCCAAATGTCTTAGAGGCGTTTGTACTACTATTAAGGTAAAAGTAGATGTGGCCCACATTAGATGGTAAGCGGTCACCGCAGCCTATTGACGCTTGCAACACCACGGGCATGTTACTCGCGCGCTGCCAATCTTGTCGCCTAAGGATGTATTGTCACAGTACCCAGTAATTTCCCTGCCATATATCACCCTTTAAACCGGAACACAGCTATATAAATATAGCTGCTTGGCGGTAGAAATAGGTGAGATGGAGTCAGGGTACCCCACTCAGACGACTTTTGTTCAACGCTATCTCTGGTTGTCGGTTAGCCCTTTTTTTCAAAACAAGACGGAGCGACGGATTGCTGTATTTTTTTTGTATGGAGATTTATTTTGTATGGAGCGCCGACAGCGACATAGGTTACTTTTACCGCGGCAAAATATCTTACTCGCACAGGAAAACACGCTTTGATTTCTGAGCACGCGTGCGAAGCCGCGGGTAGCAGCTAGTGTTTAATAATTTTAAAAAGTCTGCTGAATATGTGTATTATCTTACTTCTGAGTGCAAGTTTGGGTACATCGTAAAATAATCTGTTATAATCAAAGGAAAGCAAAACCTAAATTTTGTTCGTCAAAATATTCAAGACTTTTCAGACTGTGAACAAATAGTACAATTGTTTTAAGAAAAATATAATATTGATATTTCATGTTTAATTGAACATTGGTTAAACAAAAGTGAAATATTATTTAATTAATAATTATAAAATAGTTAGTTGCTTTATTAGTCTTCGATTAGAGCGGTTCAATGATTATTACAAAAAATATGCCACAAAATCCAAAAGAACGTATGGACATTGTTATGCTCTCTATAGTGTATTCAATATTGAGATATCATATGCTAAATTCGATAATTACATAATTATTTACAGACCATTGTGTGTGACTTTACAAAAGATAAGAGTAGGGCAAGAAAAGTTTTCATGGGTTTCATTAGTCTTAAATTTTTTTAAATCATTATTTATTTATAAATTATTTAAGTCATTATAATAAATTTATTTAAGTCATTTATTTTATTAAATATTTTCCTTGAGCCTACACAGCTAAGTTGTCTAGTTAATATCTTTTGTAATTAAAATTAAGTTATTTAATAAATTGAATAACATTTACAAATGTCCATTTCCACCATAAAATTTAATTATTCGCACACGATAAAGATCCGTAGCTTAGATTTTTTATAGGTTTACTGAATGAGGATAGGTACGGAATTGATGAGTCATACAAATAAAGGAACGTAGTTATATGATAATGAAAATACCTATTGTGCAAATAAAATATGTTTTACTCTATTTACGCTAATAACACAGGAGGTAGCCCCTTGGGAATGTAATCTCATTTCCGTTTGTTGGGAATACATTGCGAGAGTAACGTGCTGAAATCGTTTCTTATATTTTTTTTAAAGGACTGTGCTAAAAAATAAATCTCCCTACTTTTTGAGTAAATAAGCCAAGAGATAATTAGCAATAAGTGATATTTTTCATTCATTGTGTGCAATGGCTAAGTAATTTCATTAGCTATCTGGCCCTCTGGCTGGTGGAATTAATTTAAATAATGTCCCGTCGTAATTAGCAAATTAAGGGAATGAATGATTAATTAAAAATGAAGCCCCGGCGGACCGCTTTCTGTTCATAAAATAAGACATTTTTTACACTTCGTTAAAAACTGATTATTATAAAAGGTATTAAGAATTATTAGATAGAATTTAAACTTATTCTTAAAATATAATGGAATGCAAGTTTATAGACTGCTTATACACGGTTGATTGGATCTTTTAAATATGTAAAAAAACGGAACTTAGCTGCGAATGATAGTGCAGATCAAAGACCTTATTTTCGATCGCTAAGAAATAGACATCTAACTTTATTGAAAGACATTCTGCTCCATTTGCTGATGAAATCTGGGCAAACAAATATTTCTACATCAAGGCTTTTCGTAGTCTATGGATATTTGTAACATCAGGGTTGTCATTCGTGTATTGCCGATTTTGTAACAACCTCTTTGCGCCTTTTATGAATAACGCCGTATTGTAGTCTCTTGAGAAAATATTGTTAGAGAGTGAATTTCACAACTTAAGAGTTGTCGGAAGCAAATCTATCTGGAACCCAACAGTATGCGATCATTCTAATGGGTGAGTGTAATATCCCCGCCGACGGTGTACTGTGCGATTGTAGAATGAAGCTGTATGCATCATATCTAACACAACCATAGTAATAAAATAATTATTTGGAAAATATGTTTGATATGATGCCTACCACCACTAGTTTAAGGCGACACATCGAAAAATTAGACCAACTTTCATCGAATAGTATAGGCTAATGACTAAACTGACGGATCTAAGATTTTAATATAAATAACTTCATTTCTTTATCTTGAATATGCTTGCTCAAATACGCGATTGTGTAAAATTGATTCGATAATAATTACTTTCGAAAACACCTCCTGAAATTCATTATTTTTGAAATTACAACGAAGTTGTTCTGTTTATACGCTTCAAAATTACTTAAATCTGTTAGTAATATCTATGTTTATAATATGGTTGCTGCATATTTTGATAAGTGAAACATGAAATTTTTTTTAAATATTTTAAGTTTCTGACAATTTCTAAGCGATCACATTCGTCTTGGGTGTTACGTGTTTTCGACCTTATTGTGCGGTAATGAGGATTATAAACGCGTTGACTAACTACATCCAGCCAGTCCGGCTGCAGCCCGCTTCGAGGTGAGACCTATGTCGACTGTCTGCTCGAGCTCGCTCCATTTACATCGCGACACCGAAGTTTTTATAATTAATAGTTGTAAATATTCAATATTATAGTATTTAGCGTAAGTGTATTATTATTAGATATAAGTAGTAAATAATATTATAGGTTTATATATATTTATTATACTGTTGTAATAATGGGGAACACTAAAAAGAAAATATATAGAATAAAAATACAAAGAAAATGTTCGTAGAATGGCGGAGGCGAACAAGACAAGGTATTTTTTTTTTAATTATTATATTCATTAAACATATTATAATAACATTGTGTAGACATATTTCTAGTTTTTAGAACAGTTCCTAGGTATGGTTGGCCCAAGCTATTTAATTCCTCTTCAAACTTTTTTTTAATTTTGCTTACTTAATAACTCTATATAAAACTGCATTAATTAAATAAGAGTTATTTTTTGCAGGAATAAACAGTAACATTTGATAATTGGTATACATTATCCACAGGCTGACCGCGTACCTATATAGGACGTCAAACTCCTATTATATCCATTATAATCTGACCGAACTCCGACTTAGAAGTTGTACGTCGGTGGAGGTCAAGTTACGTTGGAAATTTATACCAATAAGGTTCGCGCTCTCAGCACATAGCAACCAGTGGAGACTCTTTATTTCTTTGTATTAAAATAAAAACTTATAAAATAGAATATTTTTGCTGTTTTGTTTTTTAGGAGAAACTTACTAAATAAACATATTCCACTAGAAGAATCACTACTCGATTTATAACTTTAACGTAAGTGTCATACGGGACGACAAACTCATAGTAACCATTATAAGCTCACCGAACTCCGACTTAGACATTGTATGTAGGTGAAGGTTAGTTTACGTTGGAAATTTATCCAATCAGAAGATAGAAAACCAGTGGAGGTTTTTTTTTTTTTTGTATTAAAATAATTACTAGTAAAATAGTATATTTTGATAGTTTTTAAAAAAACTCGGTATGTTTCATGTTAAAGAAGCGAGCGAGGTGTGTAAGTACCGAGTCATGTGGCGCTCACGAGGGATTTAGCGTGAAGATATAGATAGATAGTATACTTATACCCATGGTACTCGTGAAAACAAATAATATTTACTATGAACCAACACTGAAAACACAAAAAAATCATCTATTCTATACATTGTGGTTAGTATTGAACTATTGTACGGATTAGATTTATTTTGCAACATCAGAGATGGTCCTGGTTCTTTCTTCTTGAGAGTTTAATAAATAACAAGGAAACGTACAACAATACAAAACACAGAGTATACATAAGTAAAATACAATAAATGTCATTATACTGAAGTTAAAGTTATGAAACAGCAAGAAAATCATTTGTCACATGTTTTTTTTAAATATGAATAGATTATAAAATCTATTTGTATATATGTATATTAGGGTGTCCCTTATTTTTCAAAGTTTTTATTTTCTAACGCATATGTCTTAGTTTTGTTCATTTGCTTTTAAAACACTCGGAAATTAATTTTTAACTTATTTGGATTACGATAATCCGTGCCGAATTACATCGAAACATGTTCATACAAGTTGCGCGGCAGTGCCGCACGTACTCGCGGTATTCATTTGTTCAAATTCAAAGTCAAAATCTTTTTATTCCGTAAAAATGGTTTGGAATCGTCACATTTTTTTCCCTACCGTGCAGTTTATGACTAGGTGAGCACTGATAAAAATACTGGCAAAAAACTCAGGCATCCCTCTTTTGGTATCCAAACAAATTTACATATTTTGTTAATTACATTATAATTGGATCAACTCACTCCCAGGCATTTTTATCATTAATATAGTCAGATACTTTATAATATGCCCTGCTACACAATTTGGCTTTAATAGTAGTTTTAAATTTGTTTATTGACAAATCTCTTATATTGCTGGGAAGTTTGTTATAGAACCGTATACATTGCCCCATAAAATAATTACTTGTTTTGTGGAGACGGCTTGCATATAACACAAGATTATGCTTATATCTAGTATTTATGCTATGAGTATCACTCTTTTTACAAAATGAGTCTATGTTTTTATGGACATACAAAAGATTTTCATAGATATATTGCGATGCGACTGTTAAAATATTTATTTCTTTGAATTTTTCTCTAAGGCTCTCCCGGGGACCAAGTTTGTAGATAGCTCTTATGGCTCTCTTTTGCAATAAAAAGATGGTGTTAATATCCGCGGAGTTACCCCAAAGAAGAATTCCATATGACATAATACTATGAAAGTAGCTGAAATAAACTATTCTAGCCGTATCAATATCAGTGAGCCGTCTAATAGTTTTCACTGCATAGGCTGCAGAACTTAGTTTTCCTGATAATTTTTCAATTTGTGGGCCCCTTTGTAGTCTGGAGTCAATTGTTATACCCAAGAACACAGTTGTCTCCACAGAGGCTAAATTAGTTCCATTAACATGTACATTGGTAGCCACCTGCCTTACATTAGGTGTTGAGAACTTAATTACTTTAGTCTTTTTATCATTTAAAAGCAGATTATTAACACTAAACCAATGAATAACTTTAGAGAGAGCATCGTTAACTTCGTCATAATTACCTAACCGTCTATTAATTTTGAATGTCAGTTATTCTCGTGATTAATACGTAATGTTTTAACTTTTATAAGATGGCAGTGGAATTGAGAAGCAATAAATCAAGTATTTTCTTAGTTGGAGACGTAAATTATCAAATAATAGGCGCAAAATTACCGTCTAACCGTCAAGTTCTTCCTGTACTTTTTTATAAAATTCGCGAAGTTAAATTGACTGTTAGTGAAAGCGCATACCTAGTCATTCGAGAGTGTATTATATTTAGGGAAAAAGCTAGGATCCCTACCAGAGCTATACCTAACTGTGTAAAATAACTTGTGAATCTTCACCAGGAGGGAGTTGCAAAAAAATTCCTATTTTCTATTTCAATTTCAATCTAATTCAATCTGATAATTTTATTTCTCTTATTTATTCGAAATACAAAAATCCTGTGTTTACTCGGCGCTATCAGCCATTATGACACTCGAACATCTATAACTTCAAGCCAAATCCCTTGCGGGGTAGGCAGAGAGAGCCGAGCGCCACGTGACTCGATCCTTACATATCTCACTCGCTTCTTTAACATTCATTGCTCTTCTCATGCACGCACGCCGGTTTCTAGGGCTCCTGACATCACCTTCTGATAGAACATGACCAATTTGGTCATGGTAGGTAAGTCTTGGCCTTCCCCGGCTCCTACATCCTTCCACTTTTGCATTGTATATCTGCTTAGTCATTCTTTCATCTTGCATTCTTTCTACATTCCCGAATCATCGGAGCATGCCTCTTCTTATTTTAACACCGACGCTCTCTTTCAGACCAACTCTATTTCTAACATCATCATTACGAATACGGTCTACAAGCCTTACGCCACAAATTTTGCGCAGCGCTCGCATTTCAACCGCGTTTATTCTACTTTCATGCTCTTTCTGCCATACCCAACTCTCGCTTCCATAAGTTAGCGTTGGGACCAACACTGCATTGTGTATAGCGAGTTGTGCCTTCTGGCTCAGGATTTTACTGCCAAGAAGTTTTCCCAACGCTCCATTCACGCTATTCCCAGCACTCACTCGTCTTTCCACATCTGCGGTGTACCTTCCATCCCTGCTGAAAGCGCATCCAAGATATACAAACTCATCCACTTGTTCCAACACTTCATCATCAATCGTAATCCTTACATTAGTTCTGGATTCTTCTCTTTCAAATACCATTATCTTTGTTTTCTTCGCATTCAGTAGTAAGCCTTTCTCCATACAGTCGTCTTTCATCGCTGTGACCAGTGTTTGCAGTTTAGATGGTGTATCTGCTAACTAAACATATGTGTCCGAATCAACAAATGGCCCGCTTTAGCCTCTCGATAAACAATGTTGTATTATGTAGCTGGTGTTTCATTCTTCTTAAGGGGGATACATGCCGTCCAGTGGCGCCTCAAGGAATAAAATATCGTATCTTAGCGTGGAAGATAAACATTATAAAGTCATGTGTTGCATGTGTTACAAATACAATAACGTACTTTTACGTCATTAAACCAACAATTGAAATGTTTTGCTTTCGTTGTTATAGGCATAATTGCCAAAAAACGGCCTCTTTTAGCACTTTTGCTTATAACAACGATAGTGGAATATTTTGAGTGTTGGTTTAATGACGTAAAAATACTTTACTATCTTCGTAATAAATGCAACATAAGATTTCATAATGTTTATCTTCTATGCTATAATATGTTTTTTTATTCAATGAGGGCGCCACTGGACGAGACCTAAGTAAGAACAACATAGATACCAAGACATGTTAACTTGTAGAGATATAAACATAAAACGATGTCATTGATTTCTCTTTCAATAAACTTTTAAAAGTGAATACGTTTCTGTAGTTTTTTATTACTATTATTACTATTGTTTTCCGTCTAGCTTAAATAAATATGTTTGGTTCAGTATGTATAAAGCTAAATAATAATTAAATCAATAATTTTTATTAAATATTGATATTATAAATTTTATTTAAGTGTGACGCGACTCTGTAGCTTTTCTGTTCGTTTGCATTGACTATACGTTGACCCCAGGTTACCTATTAGGCGCTAATTTCAAATTTTACAAATCGAGCGTCGAGTGTCAATTGAGGGGCGCGGGGTGATTGGGCGGAGCCATTTTAAAGCTTCACGATCGAGGTGTCGCCTTAACCTCTTCCTCCAGATTATTTCGGAACTGAACCTCGAAGGAGATCTCTACGTCAAGAATCCTAATGCTCGGGGATAATAAGAGGCGTGTTCTATGAATTTGGAACTGCGACAAATGGTGATTTCTTTAAGGCTGTGAAGGCATAGTCTTAAATAATCTTCAAAAATAGGTTGTTTACGAGGCTTCGACCACCGAACGTACGAATAAGGATCATATATTTCAGGTTACGTGTCTGATTTGACACGCAAACTGAATGCTGCCTCGGGGTACCGTAAGTGAGTGATTCTAGAGTAAATTTGAAATGGTTAATAGACTGAGTTAGCTTGACGTGACTTTACGAGGTTGTTGAACGAAACTTCTATTAGACGTCCATGCCACCTCTGTAAAAACCATTTAATACTTTGACCTAAAGTGAAAGTCGATTCACTGGGCAATTCTTTTTGCCTTTAACTCGTACAAGGGTGACGGAGATACTTAGCTGACGAGATGTCCGGGAGGCGCTGCACTCTCTCTATATTCATAAGTTGATTGGGACAGACTGTGTGCTCTCAAGTTGTGTTCTGTACTGACACGCCATTTAGAGTTCCCTTATTCAAGACTTGGCAAGTCCCGCCTTTGTGGAAGAAAGATAATGTGTACCCCGTATCCAAAATAGACGACAGATCAGCGCTATCGAATTACAGGCCTATCGCTATAACCTCCCTTCTCTCCAAGGTGATTAGGTGTGTCATGCGACTCTTCACACTGTTGCGAAATATTGGCTGCCTGGTTATGGCGAAGGCGTTCGTTATAGTTTGGACATCAATTCTGGTGTCAGTTAGCAGAAGATCTAGCAAAGAGGTTGTATAGTCGTCTACATCAGGTCATCTCGTTGGATAACCAACCATCTGAGAGAAACCATAGGTTAGAGCAAATTCCTCGCATAGTCGGTGCACTGAAACAAAGCCATTCGACATAGTGAGCATAAAAGACTCCCAAAAACGGAGAAATACTACTCGATGTCTTTGTCAGTCACCATTTCAAGTCACACAAATAAACGAGCCGTTACTGCTGTCCCTCTATGAGACCTGTAACAGTAGATGATAGACTTTTATGCACACATAGTACCAGTACCGACAGATCTATATCTTCAAAGCTGTGTCTTCATAGCCTTAAATACCGCAGACATCCTCCCGAATGATCGTTCATATCCCGGCATGACCCAAAAAGTGGTACTCGGCTTGCACTCGAGGTATTGCAGATAACGTCGGCCGGGGAGGATATTTGCGTCTTTGTTTTAATTTTTAAGTGTTTTTTTAAGTAAGTAAGTATCAGGACTCACCTTCTTCTTCTTCTTTTTAACATTATCCAGTTTTTTCTAATCCACTAGGATTGGCGGGGTTCGCTACCTTGCTGTAAGCCTTCAGAACCCGTTATATACCTTTTCCCATACATTTCGCGGTCATATATGACCACACGGGTTTCGAAGGGATTTGGCGAAGATACTGATTTTTACAAAAAGATACTGCCATCAGACCTCCGCCACCCAGAGGGAAAACCAGATCATACTTAGTAAGGTCACACGTCTTTCGAAATATAATTTCCTCACGATGTTTTCCTTCACCGCCGAGCAAGTGATAATTACAAATATGTACATAAATCCGAAAACACGAATTTAGTGGTAACTGCCAGGATTCGAGTTAATTCTTTTTACAATGAGCTATCACTGCTCTATCAGGACTCACCTATCACGATCAAATTGATCATGTTTTATCAAAAGTTGGCGACAGAAGTTTCAGGAACCGGCGAGAATACAATTGCCATGAATGTTAAATAAACCAGTCAGGTGTGTAACGATCAAGTCATGTGGTGCTCAGTTCCTTCTGACTGCCCTGCAAGGGACTGGGTATGAAGTTATAGCCAGAAATATGTATAGTTAAAAAAATAAACACTACCCAACTTTAATTTTCCATAAAATCCTACTAATATTATAAATGCGAAAGTTTGTATGTATGCATGGATGTTTGTTGCTCTTTCACGTTTAAACGGTTGAACGGATTTGAATGAAATTTGGCACGTAGATAGATTATGATCTGGATTAACACATAGGATACGTTATTTGACTCCACGCGGGCGGAGCCGCGAGCAGCAGCTAGTAATATATAAAGGGCAATTGAGCATTGATATTGAAGTCGGCAGTACCTATACATTTACCTATAATCTGAATTAAAGCACTTGACCTATCTAAATCACTTTCTCTTTAAGAGGAGGAGGTATGTATAGCATCATTTATTGACTTGTTTACGCTTCGAAGTTAGTGAAGCACCCAATTATTTTCTGTATAGTAACAACTTAAGTAATTGTTTTAATCTTAGTAACATTTCACACTACGAAAATGCCTTAGAGTTCAACATAACCCGATTTGTTTCGAATCCTTTTCTGTTCTGATCCTTACAGCGATGTCAAGCAAACTACCACTATGAGGCATATTCCCCAAAACGTTACAAAGATCAAAGTCTAACCAGTGTATCCTCCGCTCTATGACCCTTGCTGCAAAGACGTGAACTCTTTCCGTTGGAGTGGTTTACAAATTAAAAGTGACATACAATATAAATAAAACTATTAATTATTTAATTAGAAAGGAAATGATTGTACAACGATCTGTCGAATTCATTTTTGTTTGTACCTCACGTATACCTAGTTTATTTCTGCGAAGCAATGAAATTGCCTGCTCAAAGAGCAGTTATTTCAATCTTGTTAGACAGTGTGGCGCGCAAAAAGCTCGGTATTCGCGCCGCGCGCATCGTGCGCATTCGACGGATACGACGCGAGCTCTCCAATGAATTTAGATCAATAAAATAAAAAACCAACGAGGCCCATCCTGTTGTGATAATAAGTTTTTACGGACAACATTTGGTAAGTTACTCAAGCACAGTAAGGTTTGTGCACGGGCTGAAATTAATACGAGTATCAACTACAATCCCTTCGAGCAGTCAAAAAATCAAACTTCTAAGTCAATGCGAGCAAAAGGTACGGCTGTTTATGATTCGTTTATGCGCATATTTTAACACATGTAAGGGAATCAAAACCTAAAGGGTACTTCTCGTTAACCTAGAATCACAAGTAAAGGAAGAAGTCCGAAAACCGTAAATTTTTAGTTACGTCACAAAAAAAAATTTACGATAATAATTTGCGAAAATATTTTTTTTACTGAACCCTCAGTGCGCAAGACGAACTCGTACTGGACGGGTTTTTTTTTTATTACTTGAAGTTAATTATTATGCATAGAAGCGTACGCCGCCTTTGATATAGAGCAGTTACCGTAGCTTTATTAACGATTGCTCATAGATATATTATATATTACTTACCGCTTGGCGACCCGAGTAGCGACCGACGCAACGGGCTGTCCGGGACCCAGGGTGCGAAATTGGTTACCGGCCACTGTGATGCAGGCAACCAGGCATCGCGTGGAAAATATGCGACTGGAAATAATATTAAATTACAAAAACTTCAACATATTGCTACTTGGAACAGTTGTGGCCTTCTCGAAGATGGGACGCTTATTAGAGCACGAACTGGAGCGGTACAATTTATTTGTCACAGGTCTTAGCGAGACACACTGGAAAGGAAGCGGCCACTTTGACTCTGAGAAACGCTCAATATACTTCTCTGGTAATGACACGTGCAGTTTTTTTCTGGAGTGGCAATCGCAATCCTCAAGTCATGGAAAGATGCTGTCATGGGATATAATCTAGTTAACATCAGGATTATGACAATTAAATTCAGCGCGTCACCTACCCCAATCAACATCATCCAAGCTTATGCCCTTACATCAACAACAAAACCCGAACTAATGGAAGATTTCTACAATGCTCTTGAAACTTCTATGGCAGGAATACGTAAGAGAGATATATTGATTATCATTGGCAACTTCAACTCTAAAGTAGGGGATACCAACAAGTATAGTAGAATTAGGAACATTGGAGGAACCTGACCATAATGGACACGGTGTTCAAGCATCACCCTAGACGCCTCTATACTTGGCCATCTCCGAATGGACAATATCGTAACCAAATCGTCTACATTTTGATTCGATCAAGATGTAAAAGCTCAGTTACTAAGACGCGTACTATGCCTGGAGCTGAATGCCACTCCGACTACCAGCTGCTAGTAGCTGATTTGCGATTTAAGTTGTAACGATTTAGAAAGATGAAAACTAACAGGAGAATGGTGGTAACGGATCAGAAGTTCTTTACAGAAGCCATAAATCCCAAACACAGATTGCCACAGAGATTCATAGTCTTTGTTCACAGAATTTTTCTTCCAAGAGTTGAAAGTTCTGTGAACAAAGACTCTGAATCTGTGTGGCAATCTGCAAAAAGCTACATCACTGACGCAGTATTAGAATCACAGACTAGATCTCGAAAGAAGCCGCAGCATTGGATGTCCATAGAAACTTGGAAATTGATTGAAGAACAAAGACGACTCAAAGCTACTGGCGCGAGCGTCACCCTACTGAGCTCCAAGAATGCCATAATACAAGCTGCTTGTCGACGTGATCGAAATAAATATCTAGGGTAAGTTTGCAAGGAACTTGAGCAGTACTCTGATAAGTTCAAACCTAAGGATCTTCACAACAAGGTGCGATATTTGACACGACAGTTTATGCCGAAGACGAGGACTATAGAAAACTCCGCGGGTGTGACAGTAACCGAGAGAGAGAGAAGAAGAGAGGTAGTGCGCATCAAAGCAGCCTGTCTAGCGAAGTACCTCGACCTCACAGAATACCACATGAAAATAACAACTCATTAGAGGGTTGTTGTGTTCTCACGTGTGAGGTCACCAGCAAGTTCCTAAGGAGCTGCTGTGTAAGTAACAGAGGAGGCTTCGCGCGAGTGATATTTAATATATCGCTAGCGTTAATAGGCTACGGTACCCGCTTTACAGCAGGTGGGCCGTATGCTTGTATGCCTCCCGACGTAGTATAAAAAAAACGAAAATCAAGGAGATCGTGGATGCCTGACAAGACTATTGCAAATCGCTTTTCGTTAACACTTCACCATGAGGCACCACACCCTGGATGGTTGAAGTCATGAATCCAGTATTTTGAGGGATGACAGCGGCACTTAAACGCCTCTCATGGCATGTTCTGCACACCGTTTGTAGCCAAATTGGGAAACCGGAGTACGGCCCAAGGATTGAATGCACTCCGTTTTCATTCCATTACATAAAAAGGCTCGACAAAGAAGTGCAATAAGAACAGACTGATTTCCCTCATTGCGCACGCTGGTAAAGTTATGCTGCGTATTTTAAATAATCGACTCCAGGCGTACTTGTCGCGGCAGATTGCACCGGGTTTGGTAAAAGGAAGGGACACCCGCGAACAAATACTCATGCGACAAATCATCGAAAAAGCCAGAGAATTTCATACCCCACTCCTAATATGCTTCGTGGATTTTCGAAAAGCCTTTGACACAATCATACGTAAGAAGCTTTGGAAGATTTTGTCGGAAATGGGTGTTCCACGTCACCTCATTTACCTGATAAAGCAACAATGATAAAGGGACTGCAACTTTTCGTCTGGATGATGTTCCTTAGGACGAGTTTCACACGGAGTCGGGTATTCGGCAAGGGTGTATTCTGTCGTGTGCTACGTGTGCAATTACGAATACTAAAGTTCTTTAGGCACATATCCAGAAACAAGGACTCAATAAAAAGGCTAGTGGTTCAAGGGCCAATTGCAGGAACGAGAGGTCGAGGCAGATCTCCCATGCGCTGGACTGACGTGATTAAGGCTTCAGTAACAGAATGTGCTGTCAATGCAATGAACCGATTCAAATGGAGAAGCATTACAAGAGCTGTGCTCGCCGCAGAGAGGACTAAGAACATTGAAGGCTACCAGTGTACCACAACCATCTTAGCAACCATGACCACTCTGCCAAGAGTGCCTGACTAAGAAACATATTGCTTGCTTATTGCCGGTTTCGCTCTCAATGCAGTGACTCTTGACCAGCCTCCTATTGACGTTACTCGCACGAATGTAACAACAATTGATTTTTCCAGGAAATAGATTTTTGGCTTAGTCCTCTATAAGGTACGGATTCTTATTACTATAGCTGTAGCTGTCCCTTAGTGCTCTCAATAAGTATACCATGTTTAAATATGTTTTACACATTACACGAATTTTTTTGTGGTAACATACAATGTAAAGAGTATCCATTATTTGTCTTTATATCTTAGATACCACATATCGTCTTAAAATATTTCTTATTTTCAATCACTATTTGTTTATGTTCCTATTTTTATATTCTAAATAGCGCATAAGAAATAACCATTAGCCAAGACGAAATTCAGAAAAAGAAACTGCTGTAAAATATTTCTAGGCTCATTTAATCGTCAGCCAGACATGCCAGAGTCTGCTTGTAACTGTATGCCAGTACTTCCCTATTTTATCTCAACATGTCCACTAACTCACCAATTAAACGCGCTCCAAGAATGGCAGTTTTCTTTTTGCTAAAGTTGAGCGCGCTTTGTGACCGCCCGCCGAACGTTCCGGCTAATGACAAATATTCGGCTGCTATGGGCATCAACCATTCGTTTCAAACATTTTTATCACCAGAAATGTCTAACCATACTGTTTCGAATAATGCGCATTGTAATGGATCAAAGGTAGAAGAACAAAGGAAACGTGACTATGTGAGAATTGTTGAGATGTAATAAGGCTGTTTAAACCTTAAATAGATTAAATTGAGAAGAGTAAAATCGAATGACTTTGCCTAGTACTAGTGTACCCGCGACTCGGATTGTTGCGTAGTTAATTCATAACAAATAAACGTGAATAACATCTTATTAAAAACCTAAACGATTATGCATGCAAGTTGTGATCGTGGATCTGTGAATGAGACTGGACTTATCATGAAGTTTAGCTAATAATATAAGTCTGACTAGAGGCTGTGAAAAAGATTGCTCGAAATTTGACCTCGCCTATTAGCAAACAGACATCATGAGGAAGTGACAGATCTAGCGTATTCCAGCATTTAACCAGGGAGAATTTCGAGTATCTCTCAAACTCTCTAATTTTGTACAACAATTAACAACTCTATCAAATTTTGTATTGAGATAAGGACGCAATTTAAGTTTAATAATCCTAATACTGTGTTAAGTCAATTCCAAAACTTTCTACTCCTACAAATTTCGTCTGATTAAATTCGTTATGAGTTCCAAGGCGGCTGTAGTTTAACCCCCGGGACAGCAAAGAACTTCACTGTTCATTGCCTTTTTGGTGGTCGCCGCTGTTAATTCTGGCTACACATGAGACACAGTGGTGGGTATGAGTGGTGGGCCTGACCCGTATAAAAATAATAATAATAAGCCCGTAGGGCAGCTTGTGGTAAGCTGTTGGTGCGTAATAACACCACGGGTACCCGGTGCTCCAGAGAGTCGATCAGGGCCTTCGTCTCCGGCGTTTCTTCGTCAGTCGGAGTGGAAAGTCAAGAAGGCCCGCAGGACTCTCAGCTCTTGCTTGCCTTCATTAGCCGTCCAGAGTGGAGTCGATAGAGCATATTGCTGTATCAGGTAATATGCTTCAGGGGTGGAGGTGTTAAAGGGCATAACGCCGCGATAAAAAAATAATAATAATACTGTGCTATTCATCATTATAATTATTACGTATTTGATCTCACAGTACGTACAGTCTATCTTATATAGTCACAAGGGTCTCCGGTTCGAAACCTATTAACAGTATCGTCTTTTTGCACATCTTTCCTTATTACTCTAAACAAGCAATTCTTGTATCAAATATTCTATGTGTTTCGAAAACGGTTCGGACGATTCGCGTCTAATTTTATATCTAGACAAGGATTTATATATATATATATTGGTCTTTTCTGAAAAAACACGACTTAATACAAAAAATGTCGTTGCGTGCGAGTCCGACTCGCGCTCTGAGGGTTCCGTAGAAAAATATTTTCGCAAATTGTAGTCGAAAAAAGTTTTTTTTTTGTGATGGAACTACAAATTTGCCATTTTTGGAATTATTCCCCTAGTGGCAGGGTACATGCTCGAAGAACTGATGCCCATTAAGGCATTAGCAATTAAGAAAGGTTCTCGAATGGAGACTGAACCGGAAAACCCCTCACATGAAATCCAAATATATTAACTTAGTACGAATAAACTCCGTCAGCGAATAGGAGTCAATCGTACAACTTACCCGTCGGCGCACTCACGACTTTTTACAAAATCTCCCTCTGGTAAAGAGAGTTATTAGCGCGTACCGCCTTGACTCTCGATTGCCATCAAGTCTCCAATGCTAGCCGCAGGGGCGAAAGCCCAGTGTCAGTAGACCAGCTAGTATTTGAAACGGCAATCGGAATAAGGTACAAGAAAAGAAGGGCTTAATTATCGGAATAGAAAGCAAGTTAAATTAATCGCTTGAGGAGCTTAACTACATGTTAACGAGCTCGGTGGCTTAGTCGTGAAAGACGCGACTTTGACAACAACGCGCGTGGGTTCGATTCCCACACAAGATAAATATGTGCTTGAACACGTCTGTTTGTCTTGGTCTAGATATTTTAAGAGAGGTAGGGTGCATCAAAGCAGCCCGCCTGGGGAAGTACTTCCACCTCACCAGTGTGTGGTGTGAGGTCACCGGTAAGCTCCTAAGGAATTGCTGTGTAAGCAGCAGAGGAGGCATCGCGCGAGTGATATATGTTACAAGCGTTAATAGGCTACGGTAACTGCTTTACATCAGGTGGACCGTATGCTTGAATGCCTCCCGACGTTGTATAAAAAAAAAGAATTATTTATATGCATTACTACTTAAATAATGAATCATAGAACTTCCTTGGTGAAGCCAAGTCCGTTTACAAAATTACCTACTAGATTTAACAATAAATCGGTTTGAAGAACCGTTATTGAAATTGCAATATTTATGTAGGTAGGTTCTCGGTATATACTAATACAGTTTGTATTGTAATAATTATTTATGCTAGTAAACACGGTCAGCCGTGTGTTGCCGGCATAGAATTGCGCCACCTCCTCCCGTCCCGTGGGTGCCGTAGGAGTCGGCTGAGGGAAACACACAACCGGATGATGGGCGGCAGCGTCATCTCGTGCACTGCCTCAAATTGCGAACATCAACCCGCCTGCCAAGCGTGGTGATTATGGCAACCCATCCACATCCCAACCCATCCACTCCTACTCCAAAATCGCTTCGAAGACCTAGAGAACTGCGTCTCCATTGACGAGCTAAATAGTGGTCTGGTAGAAACTATCCATGCGGTCTAATATCTTTAAGCCCCGGCCCGTAAACAAACCTCAGAAGCTTTAATCCAAAGCATCAAGTTAATGGAAATTCGACGAGAAATAAGGTTGCTTCAGTGGATGCGTCCTCGTATAGTCAACTAAACAGGCATATTTCGGTCTCTTTGCGAAGCGACACTCGTCTCTTCAATACGATTTATATTAAGCAGGCTCATAAAGGCTCCGAAGTGTTCGCAAGGAATCTATCTGTTGATCGAAGCCAGTTAACGCAGCTGAAGATCAAGAGTGACGACATTGTCTCGTCCAAACTAGAGATCTTGAGGGAAATTGGGAGTTTCTATGGACAGTTATACACGAAGTCACCAGAATCCACTTCTAGATCGACATGAGACCCAAGAGCCAAATTGACCAGACACTACACCGTGGATATCCCGGATATTAGCCTGTACGAGATTAGGATGGCTCTTAAACAGCTTAAGAACAACAAAGCCCCAGGCGATGACGGAATCTTCTGAAAGCGGGTGGAAAGCCAATACTTAGTCTTTCAAAAGCTTTTCAATTCCGTCATCCTCGAGGACAAAGCGCCACAGGTATGGGGCAGAAGCGTGGTGGTATTGTTTTTCAAGAAGGGTGATAAAGTTCTATGGAAGAAGTATAGACCCATCTCTCTTCTGAGCCATGTCTATAAGCTGTTTTCAAGGGTCATCACGAATCGCCTCGCGCGCAGTTTTCATGACTTCCAGCCTCCCGAACAAGGCCGGCTTCCGGAAGGGCTTTTCAACCATAGACCACATACTACTCTGTGTAAAAAGTATCGGGAATATGTCAATAAAAAGACCCGCGTAAAAGAGGTCGTTCTAATTTTTTTACTGCATGTTGGTAGCACTGTACTGATTTAGCGCGCAAAATTTGAGCGGGATCTGTCATTTAATTTGTTTTAAACTACACTTTTTGTTGGTCATAGTTTTGAGTCCTCGGCGATTTTTACAATGGAAAATATTGTTGAACAAAGAGTGTGCCTTAAATTTTGTGTTTCAAATGATATTTCATGTGGTGAATCACTAAAAATGTTGCGAAATACCTACGGCGAATCGTGTATATCGAAAACAAGGGCTTATGAATGGTATAAGGCTTTTAAAGAAGGCCGAGAAGTAGTAGTAGACTTGCCTCGTTCTGGTAGACCTTCAACCGCTACGACCAGAGAAAACATCGACAGAATCAAGAAGCTAGTGCTCGAAAATCGACGTATGAGTCTGAGAGAGTTGGCTAGTGAGGTGAACATATCTTTTAAGTCCGTCCACAACATTCTCATTGACATTTTAGGCATGAAACGCGTCGCCGCTCGACTAGTTCCAAAAGAGCTCAATTTTGTTCAAAAAGCGCAGCGAAAGCATGTCGCTGAAGACATGGTTTCCCGAGCTTCTACGGATCCGACCTTTATGAAACGTATAATAACTGGCGACGAGACATGGGTTTATGAGTACGACATGCAAACAAGCCAACAGTCTTCAGAATGGCGTCTCGAAAACGAGCCGAAACCCAAAAAACCGCGGCAAAGTCGCTCCAAAATCAAGGTGATGCTGACAGTTTTTTTTGACTACCGTGGTGTGGTTCACTCCGAATTCCTTCCAGAGGGAGAAACAGTGAATAAAGAATATTATTTAGGCGTCATGAAGCGTTTGCGTGAGAGTATCCGCCGAAAACGTCCAGATTTGTGGCAACACAACTCATGGATGCTGCACCATGATAATGCACCATCACACACAGCCATTATAGTGAAAGAGTTTTTAGTGAAAAATTCAACAAAAGTTCTCGACCAAGCACCGTATTCACCTGATATGGCTCCGTCTGACTTTTTTTTATTTCCCAAGTTAAAATTACCACTTCGAGGAAAACGTTTTGAGTCGATAGAAGCCATAAAAGAAAATTCGCTGAATGAGCTAAAGGCCATACCGCAAATAGCCTATGAAAAATGTATGGAAGACTGGGTGAAGCGGTGGAGATGTTGTATTGCAAGCGATGGGGCCTACTTTGAAGGCGATAAAATAAATTTAGATGAATAATTTGTATTTTTTGTTTTATTGACAAATTCCCGATACTTAGTACACAGAATGTACATACGCTACAGCAGGTTATACAGAAGGCCATATAATCAGCAACTATGCTTAGCGTTTATGGACTATGAGAAGGCCTTTGATTCGATGGGGACTCGGGCTGTGTTCCAGTCTCTCCAGCGGTGCTGCATTGATTATAGGTATATCGAAGTGTTGAGGAGTATATATGAAAACGCGACCATGTCGATCCGACTACAGGACAAGAGTACGAAACCTATCCAAATGCAGAGAGTTGTTATACAGGAGACGTTGTTTCTCCGAAACTGTTCACTGCGGCATTGGAAGATATTTTCAAGCTACTGCACTGGAAAGTATACGGCATCAATATCAATGGCGAGTATATCACTCGCCGTCGATTTGCCGATGATATAGTAATCATAGCGAGATCGCTGGAGACTTGAACACAATGCTTGAAGATCTCGACAGAGCGTCCTTGAAATGACGAGTGGGTCTTAAAATGAACATGGACAAAACGAAGATTATGTCGAATGGACATGTTGTACCCACTGCAGTTTCAGTTGGAAGCTCGGTTCTCGAAGTTGTTGAGGAGTATGTCTACCTAGGACAGACAGTCCAGCTAGGTAGATCCAACTTCGAGAAAGAGGTCTCTCTTCAAATTCAACTCAGATGGGCATCGTATGGGAAATTGCGAAAGATTTCCTCGTCCAAAATACCTCAATGTCTCAAGACGAAAATCTTCGATCAGTGTGTTGCCAGTGATGACTTACGGCACAGAAACGTGGTCCCTCACAATGGGCCTCATACGAAAGCTCAAGGTTGCACAGCGTGCGTTGAAGAAAGCCACATAACCGCATATACCGCAGCCAAATAACAACTTCCTAGAGGATTTTTGTGTTCCTGCGTGTCAGTGAGGTCACTAGGAAGCATCCAAGGAGTTGCCGTATAAACAGTAGAGAGAGCATCGCGCGAGTGATAATTAATATAACGCAAGTGTTAATAGGCTACGGTACCCACTTTACATCAGGTGGGCCGTATGCTTGTATGCCTCCAGACGTAGTAAACAAAAAAAAACTATGCTCAAAGTTTCTCTGCGAGCAAGTTGAAGTGCCAGTGGGTAGGCCACCTAGCTCGGAGAACCGATGGCCGTTGGGGCAGAAAGGTTCTCGAATCGCGACCACGAACCGGAAAACGCAGCGTAGGACGGCCCCCCACACGATAGACAGACGATCTTGTAAAGATCACCGGGAGCCGTTGGATGCAAGCAACACAAGACCGATTGCTGTGGAAGTCTAAGGGAGAAGCCTATGTTCAGCAGTGGGCGTCTTTCGGCTGATATTATTATGATGAAACACGGAAGTAAATACATACCCAAATTGTGGAAATAGGGTTATAATACGATCACGGGCACTGATAGGTATTATTTGTTAGCATTCACTGATAATTATTTCGGCTACGGGGCTTAGCCTATACTTAGAGTATTATTTATTTATTAGAACAGACACTAATCTAGTCCGGTGTTGGCTATATCCATGCAAGAAATGGACGATATATGGCCGCTTTGAACGTACGGTCCGAGTGAATGAGTGAACTAGTGACCGATGAGTGAACCATAGATCATTCGAGACCAAGTTTCAAGAAAAAAATTGCGAATCGTAATTCCAGAATGTTCGAAGATGTGTAATCTATTTAAAGAACTATTATATACTAGCTATTCGCCCCGGCTTCGCACGGGTGATATGATCGCTACCAAACTTCACAGGATCACCCGCAGCACGCTGAACCCCGAGTGGACCGAAACCCTGGCGTTCGACTTGAAGCCGGAAGATAAGAATGCTGCTGTTTGAAGTATTTATTTACTTTATACCACTAAAGTGATAAATAAGTAAACTGTTACCGTAGTGAATACTTCGTTTTGCGGAAACTTTTTTTGGCGCGTTAAACTGAAATAAGTAATCACTAAGCTCTACTGCTGCACGAGCAATAGAGTTTACATTGTCAAAATTAGTTCCCATTACACTTGTGGTGACGTTCCAAATGATTCGGAAAGATAAACCATTTATTAGGGAAATAGCCTACCCATCATATAGTCAATAGTTACCACCTATAGAAGTACATAGCTTAAATTATATAATATATAAAACGGTTAGCGCTTCATAAATCAGGTTATGCTCGTTCGCAACCTGAGGTGGTCATAAACAAGAGACACGACTCATGAAATCATATTTAAATGATTGCGGGAATATCACCCAAGTGATTACATTAGGGAAGATTTCATTAATGGATACTTTTCGTGAAGGGTTAATAATCGAAAAAAGATAATCGTATATAAAATAGGATATAGGGGCAGATATAGCTCCATGTTCAGCTGGTATCATGATGTGTCATATATCATGTCTATTTTCTTGATTCGGTGATGCCAAGCCGAAAATGAAATGATGGTGCTCATCCGTCAGTTATCGGTACACTGATATAGCTTTATCACTAGTTAACAACGATTTTCGGTTTATTTTTTTACCTTCCAATATTTATCCAGAGATTTTTGAGTAATAATTTCAAGCTCGGCATTAGTTTTTTAAAATAATTATTTGAAGGGACATCAGTTTTGTGAGGCAATGTATAATTTTCACGGTTGCTATTTCATTTCATTGCTTTTTATTTTCCTTTTATAAAAAAAAACAAAACACGATAAGTCTCGTACTTACCCGTCTCATCATGATATCATAATAATATGACGAGGTCGATCCGCAGCTGGCGGCTGAACTATATTTTCATAGTAAGAGCACGTGTTGTGAAGTAGTAATGGATCTGTAAAAATTCAGCGTATAATAAACGGGGCGCAGGGCGCATGGTTAGTACTGAACGAACGGCCGCCGGCGCGTCGGCAGCGGTGGCGCGAGTTGCTGATTGCCGGCTCAATTGGGCCTTATCCGCCCGCACATGGGAAATATTTTTAATCAACACCTCCATTGAACTTACGAGCGGTCGTACGTGAGCTCTATACACAGGGTCGTATCTGGGGTTGATATTTTGTTATTATTTTTGCCTGCTTCACAATAATATACAGATTATTATATTTATTATTTAATTTTATTAATTTAAAACATTATATTAATTTGAACTAGCTCTCGCTAATGAAACTACTACTCACACAATAAGAAATTAACTGAATTTAATTTCATTGGCAGTGGACAGCAGTGACAGGCCACATAGCTTAAGCATTTGGGCAGAAAGGTTCTCAAATGACGACCACGAACCGGAAAACGCTACGTAGGATAACCTCGCATACGATAGACTGACGATCTCCTGAAGATCGCAGGGAACCGATGGATGCAAGCAGCACAGAACCGATCGCTGTGGAAATCTAACGGGGAGGTCAATGCTCTCAGCAGTGGACGTCTTTCAACTGAAATGATGATGATGAAGCATCACATATGTTCACTTCATAATATATATAAATAATAACTTCATTGTATTTATATACACCATATCTAGTTAAGTGGTATCATCTAACTTGTTAAATCGTAATAAAAATATATGTTTCCCTAACAATTTAACAAAAAAGGTACTTCAATAATTGAAGTAACTTTTTGTTAATCTATATCGTATTTCGAAGAGCATTGCCAACTGTTAACGAGGTGGAATAAGGCTAAAGAGTTTTAATGGGAGTGTCAGCCTCATTAATATCGGCTGGATCTAACGAGGCTCCCTCAACTTTGCTTGTTAGCATTTAAACCAAAACAAAATTGTTACAGCGCACTTAAATTGTCGATATATAAATATAGTTTTACGGAATCTCAACTTCTATTATTTTTCTTTAGATTCCATTAAGGTTTTTAGGCATAACAGGAATGATACTGAAAGAAAATTTAATTTAACCTGCTTTGTGTGCGTCCGCCATCAATTAGTTCATGCGGTCTAGCGCCGGCCAGCACCCACGCACCACCGTTAGTAGATGCAACATGCCGACGCATAAAAACAATGATGCGTTAAAATACAGTTCCAGCAACAAAAATCGGTAGCGCCGCAACCAGTAGAAAAAATCTATTAATCTATTAATATAGAATAGAATACTCTTTATTGCACCAATAACAAATGCATACAGAACACACGTAAAAAGAAAATAAATGTACAATACGCAGTCTTATCGCTACAGCGATCTCTTTCAGACAACTATACGACACGAAAAAACAATCATATCTAAAAAGTAGGTAGGTAACTAATTTAAAAAAATATTTTATTTTATTACCACTAAAGTGGTAAACAAACTTACGGCCTGCCTGAACGTAAGCGGTTACCGCAGTTTACGACATTATTCAGGTGTTGCCGACCACATATAAACTTACCTACTACTCTTATGATGAATGTCATGCTGACCTTCGTTGGATATTCTCGGAAGAAATATTTTTTGGAACGGCGAATTTCAGTTCCACTGTACATGAATCCGCCACCAGCTAGAGATACGCTTGTAGAAACAATTTGTCGCGATCATATCGAACAACTCTTCGGAACAAAACCCTTTTTGCAATCAGTAAAATAGACAAAGGGAGGCAAAGTTTCTCCTTAATCTCATGCAATAATATTTCCGTAATAAAGGCTCCGTGTGTTTTATCACAATTAAAAGATTCTACCAAATTTCCAATGCTCTTGGTGATCTTAGAATCCCAATGCTCTTAGTGATGTAAGAGTGATCTGGAATTCGGGAACTATAGCAAACAGATGTATTCTTAGAGATTAAGTGTTAAATCGAGCCCAGTTCAACCGCCCGAAGATGCTTTAGCAAAGTATCCTTAATTTCAGCCACAAGTTGATCGCAGCTTTCCTCCGCAAGAGATCGATGAATATCAGTGCGGCCGGTACAATTCACATGACACATACTCTGACATGCTGCAGTATCCGTCTAAGACAGTAGAGAGCCCTGCGGGATAGTAGTATTGATGTTCATTCTATCGCAGTTACAGCCACTTTTATGGTAACCAAGGCTTACATGCAACTGCTACAC
Organism: Pyralis farinalis; assembly: GCA_947507595.1. Classification (NCBI taxonomy): domain Eukaryota; kingdom Metazoa; phylum Arthropoda; class Insecta; order Lepidoptera; family Pyralidae; genus Pyralis; species Pyralis farinalis. The sequence continues at coordinate 20,912,691 of OX382264.1, read as the reverse complement.
GAGAAGCTGGCAATCCATTTGCGCAAATCCTCTCCTAGTTTTCAATTTGGGACACCAGTACCCCAATAGTACAGCCTGCTTGTGAAGATTAGTCTTCGTCTATTTAGTTCCCACAGTAGCCACTATGAGATAGTGATCTAATGAGTCAAGCATATAAGTATTGATATGTGAGACGTATTGACCGGAGATGATATTTGCGATTCTTGAAGATAAAAATAGTAGGTCGAGCGGTTTAGCGGTGTGTATAGACCACCATGTCAATATTCAAAAATTTGAAATTCATTGTGATGCTCACACTTATCCTTTTCGGCTTATATAAATAAGATATCTTAAGATTAAATCGAAGAAGACGTTGAGCTGACACAGTAGGATAACAGCGCGGTGTCTCTCATCATAGCACAACGAAGGCTATGCGATTGGATGGCGCGCAAGATTTATCCAGATCTAGGCAAAACTAGTAGAACAGTTACCGCCAACTTTAGCACAGATAGGCAGTACAACCTCTTACATATTTCTTTGATATTTTTCAAATAATTAAATAATTTAGCCGAAGCTCATAAAAGTAGTATGTTCTATGAGCTATGTGAATGTATACTATCCAGTATCTTATAAAATCATTACGTTCGTAATAAAACTTTAAGCCACATCAATGATCATAATAGCGAAAAACGTAAATTCATAATAGCATAATCATCATCATAATCAGTAGATTCACAAAGTCAAACCCCTTAGTATACAAGAAATAAAATAATGACAGTAGTACTGGGACCAGTCATACGAGCCTTAAAACAGGATGATGATACAACAATTACGAGTGGTTAAAGTTAGGCTTCTATTCGTCGGTCTTGTAAATGGGTGTTTGATAATGAGAACTGATTGTAAATATTGATTGCGTGTTTGTTCCCCCATTGATCCCATTTACACAATCCTACTTGAAGGTCAAAAAAGAAATATTACTGGTTTAGACAGTAAACTTAACAAAAGTATAAACAAACCTTTGCACCCTGACCATTCTTCTTTTACGGTGAACAAAACATTGTCATTTTTATCGACTATAAAAGTAGAGTCTTCTGTATATATATTCGTTTATATTACACTCAGTCCGGACCTGCACACCGTGATATATTTATTTTCATCAAAACTAATTTTTTTTTAAATGTTTAATGATGAGACTCTGATAGTTTTTATTAGCGTGGGAAAACATTTCATCTGATTAATCCACGAGTTTTTAAAAATATTTAATCATATAATTGTTTGTCATAATACTGTCATTTAAAATGTAAAGGACAATATTTTGAAAAACATGTAATACAATCTTAACTTATCTTATTTATGAGTTACACGAATGTTTCAATGCGCCCTCGGAAACGTTCGTATGAATGGACAAATGATAGGATAGACTGATCACCGGTCTATTCATGCTAATCGTCTACCAACCATTAGCATGAATAGCTGTATATCGTCCAAAATTTGCTTAGTTTGAGACTAGATGGCGTTGTCTAATTCGTTCGGACATATTTATATTTTTCATATTGTATTACATTATTTACTTTTTCGTAGTCAGGTTTTATTTTTAACTTTTATTTTTATTTAAACAACTTTTCCATCGCAATTGCATGTAAATAAAAAACTTATACTAAATATTTGTTTGTATATGATAACCCCGAAATATTGATTTTTATTTAGGCTTCAACAATAACAGATAGGCTGATTGAATGCTGCACTGAATGATTGCCACGGGTAGAATGTAGAATCACCTTATTTTATATTTGGCATCATTGCAATGTTATTGAAATAAACAATTTTATTTTATTTATTTATTTTATTTAATAGGCCAACTCAGTCTATGATGGTAATATTTGTCGATACGGTTGAGAAACATTGAGCTTCCTGAGGCCTGCAGGAGAAAATGTTCATATAGTTAGTATGACAAGACATGGGGTGGATTGGCTAATAAGTGAATGAAGTTAGTTTTAATAAAGATGATTTTCTTTTCGAAATCCGCCCCTGTTCGGGTTAGAGGTGTGAGGCGCGGGTGGCGGGTCGGTGCTTGATTGGCCCTATGAATGTGAGTAGATTGCATCGCCACCCGCTGCCCGCGATCGCTCCACCCGCACCCGCGCTTCTTCTTCCCGCTGCCGCAACTGCCAGTAAGTAGCCTATCACTAGTGAACTCTTCTACAACTACCACTATATTTTTTTATACGACGACGTCGGGAGCATCAGACATGTGGGCCTCCCTCATCGCTCATCTAAAGTTACCTAACCCAACAACTCTTCAGAAGCTTACTGAAAACTTCGCTCTCTAGAACCGTGCTTACCTAAAGTGGTCTATATCGACCCCATACCCCCATTATCGATTGAAATAAGTAAGCGGAGCATTATATTTAAACATTAATTAGGCAGGGATCTACGGAGACCAGAAAATATAGGCAATGGGTCTACGGGACAAATATAATTGGAAATCTCTGCACTACAAGAACCACAAGAAGCCTCCAGGGAGTTGTTATTTCCCTGAAGTCTTCTGTAAGATAGGTACTTACGCAGTCGGGCTGCTTTTTAAATATCGTTGTATTCGATCTCTCTTTCGGGAGAGCCTCGTTAGCTTGTTGGCATCGTACACTATGACCAGGTGAGGTTGGCTTAGAAAATAGGATTAATTGACCCATACTGACTTCGTTTGCATATGTTTTCATAAGAATACATGTTCTCTTGAAATTGCCTGGCTTAGAATTTTATAAGGAGGTAGCCAAAGATAGGCTGAAAGCCAATCAGATGAATTCGAATTCAAATCCTTTACGTTGCTATCAGAACGCTGTGAGAACTTGGACACATCTTACATTGTATTTAATTGTCTACCGTATTGTATATACCCTAGATTATATAGAGTTATTACCTTACTTACTTCACTTTGCAATCCTAGCAATCGCAACTTCCGCGTCTTCCTCACCTATACCATTTACGTCGCCATGTTCTAAAATTTACGCCTATTGAATGGAGTCTAAAGACCTACTTCTAAATCCCGTCGATTTAGACCTACTCCTTAAACTCTTTAGTTTTTCCTTTTATCTGAAACGCTTTCGATAAAATAACATTTTTATTTCTCCCTTTGATCGTACCAGTAGCATAGGAAAAAAGGAAAAATATGAATCTGCTTTTCTACTTACTATCTCTTTCTTTCTTCCATATTCCCACAATTCATCTTCCTGCATATTGGACCTTTACTCTCTGTTTCCATTATTACCACCTTCTTTTGCTCTACCCGATTCCTATCTATTTCTATTGACTCAGTAACTTGTTACCACCACCACCTCATTATTATTTTATTTTATCACCACCTGGTGGTAACATATTATGCTTTTCAATATATTGCATATAATCGGTATCTAATTAATTACTGTATTATCCAATTGATGAAGAAGAGGTATGATATTGTAAATATCGTAGCCATCTCGATTTACTTGGGGGTATTTGAATTTCAAACGTCAAGTAGTTCTGCGCTTAATTTAGCTCTTACTCTTAATATGCTGTAGATGCTGGATAGGTCCGTTTGAAGATCGTCTATGTAGATAAATCTTTTGCTAGTTGCCCGAAAATCAGAGTTAACTCGTCTTGAAATTGAACTGACGTAAAGAGATGAATATTCAGATGCTGTAGGTAAGTACTCGTATATCCAAAAGTGGTTCTTGGATTCTCTTCAGATTTGATAATAGGTTGCTGGCATTTATGCTATACTATATATACTATTACCTTCGACTTAACTACCTACTGGCCCTAGGTAGTCATATTCGTCAACAGCATAACCGGACCATATCAACAGCAAGCTCGTGGAACCTGTCCATCCGGTGGGAACTAAATTACTAAAGGCTCACCTAAAATGAACCCAAAAGCTATCGAGTCACACACAAAATCTCAATCGAGTCCGGCGCGAAATCTGATTGCAGTCTTCAACTCACGCGCTAGAGTGCAGATAGCTGAACAGGCATATCTCTAAACGCATATAGCGAAACATACAAAACGTCAACTGACTAAGCTAAAGACTGACACTAGGCGCCATTATTTCTATGAAGACTGAGATTCTGAGTGAGATGGAGAATTTCTATGGACAACTGTTTGGCAGTCGCGATGGCAAGCTCGGTGGCGCAGTAGTGAAGGACACAACTTTGCCACCAACGCTCATGGGTTCGATTCTCACACAAGACAAACATTTTTGTGCATGAACATGTCTGTTTGTCTTGGTCTGGGTGTTTCTAAAAGAGGTAAGATGCATCAAAGCAGCTCGTCCGGGGTAGTACCTCCACCTCTCAGAAAACTGTAGCCAAATAATAACTCCCTAGTGGGTCGTTGTATACCTGCGTGTGAGTGAGGTTCCCAGTAAGCTTCTAAGGAGTTGCTGTGTTAGCAGCAGAGGTGGCAAGCGTTCATTGGCTAAGGTAACCGCTTCATATCAGGTGGGCAGTATGCTTGTACGCCTCCCGACGTAGTATTTAAAAACCGCAGTAAGTTGTTCATGTACGCAAGCGACTCTGCTGCCCGTGTCCTGGATCTTTCCCGCCTTTTACGACATCCAGGGGTTGAGATGAGGTGGCTTATTTTTACACATAGGCCACACGGCTACAAAATAGTTTAATTTTTTATTATTAATTTAAATATTATTTGTATCAACTCATCAATATCTCCACTCTATCTGTATTTCATTCGCGTTTTTGCATTTGAGTTTTTCTTGCATTGCACTTGTCATTGGATGATGCGGAGGGTACGTATTAAGCTCCGTCCAATCGCCCAAGATAACTCTGTAGTTACCTCACACGCGGGGAGTTCTACAATCGACAAACACATCGAGGCCATCCATGTTTATGGAATATAAGAAGTGAATTACATAGAAATAAAGATGCTAAAAAAGTGCTACAGGGAAAAATGGGAAAATTTACCTCACACGCGGGGAGTTCTACAATCGACAAACACATCGAGGCCATCCATGTTTATGGAATATAAGAAGTGAATTACATAGAAATAAAGATGCTAAAAAAGTGCTACAGGGATAAATGGGAAAATTTTCCGCACCTCGCATGAGGACCACATCGACTAATGAAAATGAGCCTTATATATCTGCTTAAGTTTTAGGTACTCGTATATTAACAGAAGATTAAGTATTTTATTATATTTTAAGATACTGATACTGATGTACAACTTCAAATTTTTTGTGACACTTCAAGATGGTTTCGTCGCTAAAGCTGTATATAATAAAATAAAATAAAAAGTGAAATAAAATTATATAAAAATAATAATGTATTTATTCAACACCAGTTTACATATTTAGAAACATGTGATGGTGCCCTCTTTTAAGTGCTAAAACACAATGCCCTCTAGGGGCATCGCTCTTCCATACCACATTTTACATTAATTATGATTCTAACTGTGATACATTATTTGAATAAAAACTTCTTATTATGATGTACATAAAGGAAAAGGAAGTTAAATTTAAAATCAATATTAGACTATAATGTATTTGTTTGACTGGACATGCGTATGAGAGCGTGTGTATGTGTGAGTGTGTGTAAGTGTGCGTGCGTGTGTGTGTTTCAGCGTGTGAGTTAGAGTGCATGCATCTATGTTATAAAAGGTATAGTGGTATAGTACCCGGCAAACAACTCGAACAAGCGCAGTAACGATGTTTAGCTGTCCTATGCAAATTTTATATGAAACCTGCGCAGAACGACGCCATCTCTGCTAACGTTGTTTGCCGCGCTATATATATATATATATATAATTATGAAACGGGTTTCATAATTAGTATTTACTTAAATTTTTGCAAGGAAAAGGAATTTTAAGAAAGTTAATTGTATGTATTGTAATACATTTACGCAAGTTTTGAGTAATTCGATAACGGTAATAAATCCTCCATACAAATATTCGTTCTTATTTCATACTGTAAGATAATTTTAAAAATTCACTTCATGCACTAGTTTATAAAAGCCTATTGATAAAACTTCATAGATCTGAAAGTGCTACACTAACAAGAACCGTAAATAACTAATAGAAACAATAACCTATGTGGTTTCAGTTACGTTGAGAGGTCAATCATACACATTTTTTGTATATACAACGTCGGGAGTTATACAAGCATAAGGTCCACCTGATTTAAAGAGTTACCGTAGCCTATTAACGCTTGTAAAATATATCACTTGCGAGATGCCTCCTCTGCTCCTTAGGAGCTTACTGGTGACCTCACTCAAACGCAGGAACACAACAATCGATGCTTTTACTTTCTTTTTCACATCGTCAGAAATAAAGCGTTAAAGCATTACAAGTCCTAAAAATATCATTGATTTTCATTATAAACAAGCTATCCGCCCCGGCTTCGCACGGATGATATGATCGCTACCAAACTTCACAGGATCACCTGCTGGGCTAACCTGCAGACTCACTGAAAATTTCATCAAAATCTGCCAAGCCGTTTTTGAGTCCATAGAATACATACAGACAAACATTCATTTATATGTATATATATATATATGCATAGTGATACACCATATTTACAGTAAAAAGATTTTATAGTTTTGCTGACTCTCGACGATAATCCTGTGAACTTCATCTAACAAAGATATGTATATTCGGTTCTTTTGGGCTTATCCTCAATTCGCAAGGGACTTGGAGTGAAGAGATATACCTAGTCTTGCCATAAATACTGGAAAAAATATTCTATTGCAAATAACATTTATTACTTTTACAATGTGTTAGTTTAATACATAAATATAAAACAATTTAAAATATAAAAAGTTTATTCGAAGTGGTCTCCATTGGCTGCCATACAGTCCTTTAAACGTTGAGGCCAGTTATCAATAGAAGCACGCACTCTTTCCATGGGAAAATTCTTCACTGCTAATCGTACGGATTGTTTTAGGGACTCCAAATTATCATGGCGTTTAGAGCAAGCCGTACTCTCTAAAACTGACCATAAATTATAATCCAGCAGATTAAGATCGGGACTAGACGACACGGCCAGTCTTCAGCTCTGATGAAGTCCGAAACGTTCGTTTCCAACCAAGACCGTAGACCGAGCTTTATGACCCGGGGCGCCGAGTCTTGCTTGAAGGACCATTCTTGCTTATTGAACATGGTGTTGTTAAGGCGCTTCACTACCTTCTCAAGAATGGTATCTTGATACACTTGTAACGGACCACAATGAAATAACATTGTTGCCGTCACAAATAAAAATAACTTTGCAATCATATGGATATATGTAGTCGAATTATGTATAAATTAACGACTAGGAATGTAGGTGCATCGTTCACTACTTTATTTAATAGGTCATTGTTGTTCATACTTGGTTTGAAGGACGCATCGCATAGTGTCCGATTCTCGCTGCCTGCCTCGCGGGCGAGCGGGCGTGATAATATGTTATTGAAGGTATCACGGCTGTATGCTTAGGAAAAATGTTAACTTGTAAGAGGGTAGACATATACCAGACGAAGTGGCGTGATATTCTTGAACTACCAATCAGCGAGCGGTTACGAGGCTGAGATAAAAGGTGTGTGGTGATTCATAACCAGTATAAACTACTTAAATGGAATGAAATAGATTCGAATATTGAATGACGAGTTGCTATAGAACATTCTAGAATATTTTGGAAAGAGAGACAGAGATACGCAGAGAGGGGTGAAGAGGCTTGATGGTAGGCGAATGATATAAAAACGGGTGGTTCGTTAGTTCATGGCTTTTTTAGTGTGAAATTTTAAGGTAATAAGACGTATCGATAATTGTTCGTGAAGGGCCTTTTTGTCGGTGTGAATCTCTGGGGTGATAGGCGTATCGCTGATATATCGCGGAACGGTTCTTTTTATTATTAATTTTAAATTCTTTGTGTTAATATTGTGTTGAGAACGGCATTGAATCTGTGCCTTTGAGCTGCGTAGCGAGATATGGGACAATTAAGTTGTCTAATTGATCGTAACGTTAGGCTTGGGCATGGAATCAATGTAATTGTAGTTAACTTAATATTGAATAACCCGGTGTTTAATATTTCGCTAAAATTCAGGTTGATTGTTCAAATTGTGTGCAGCGTGGCCGAACCTACGGTGCTCAGGCGCCGATGGTGGTAGCGTGGGGCATGTTGAGCAATCAAAATGGCGCGGTTTTGTGATATGCAAATTCTAGGAATTGAAACGTAGCATTATTTGTCCGCGAAGGGGGTTTCTTTTATGGAATTTAACTTCTCGTGTTAATTTTGTTTAAGTATAGCGTTGATTCTTTATCTTGAGCATTGTGCACGGAATTGGCGGTACATCTGCCGATTTTTGTGACGCTGCGCTGGGATGTTGATTCAATGTGATCGCGGTTAAGTAATTAGGTCATAAATCGGGTTCTAATATTTCATCGGATTTAGTGTTGGTTATTTGACTGTGTTGTACGAAGTGGCCAGAATTCCAAGGGTCACAGACCTTTGAGTATGGCGGCGGTACCTAGTTAACTAACCAACATTGTCAGGCGAGTTCTAACATCGACAAATTGGTTAAATAGGGTTTGTGGTTATTTCACACTGAAAAATTAGCTATCTTAGGGACGTAACTTCGTAAAAATATGAGACGGATACCTCACGGAGCCTACGAAGTCTCGTATAGCCTAGGCGTAGGGAGCTGGCTATGCCTTGAGACGGGTCAGCGACTGATTTTGCCCTTAAAGGGATCAGTTACGTCTCCCAGGTGCTTGGGTTCGTGATCTTTCAAAGTGGTAGGAGCTCGTCGAAGTGAATTCCGTCCAGCGTATGCGGGCCATGGAGATTGATCGCAACCCAACCATACTGGTCTCATTTATTTATATATGTATATATACACACACATTTATTTCCTCTGTTAGGAGTCATGGTTCGTGTCCCAATTAGGTTAGAACCATGACGTACACACAGTTATAGACAATAGACAAAGTCGAGGCTAACTACCTTGCATACCCTAGTTTCCATTAGCAAATCAACATTGCACCTCGTTGATTTGGGCTTAGCCACATTACACATCACACGTTTAACGTAATACAAACTCAAGAAGTTATTTTACACGAGTATCTTAGATTAGATATTGTAGGTACACATTTTATTAAGATCTAGTTAGGAGATAGGTAGGTAGTCGCGATGAATACACGCGTTAGTTAACATACAGCGTGGTAGGCGCGTCAGACGACATTTATAGGGACAGTAGGTACAATTACTGATTAGTTCTTAAGCTAATCGCGACGTGCGTGATAAGTAGCAAGCGGTTACGCTAAGCGGTCGAATCAAGGGTTTCGTTCAGTAAAACGTCCGGGTGATCATATTATCCTACGGCGTGATGTTAGTACCTTTGCGGTGAGAATAAAGGAGTACGAGGGTAGGCGCGTCGCGAGAATAGGCTAATATTTTAGTGGTTGTAGAATCACGGTGGTGGGCAATAAGTAATAGGCTGCATGTGTCTAGATAAAGTGTAGTCTCGGGGCCTGCAACTTAATTATAACGTAGATATGCAGGTAGTCTGATTCTATGTTCATTGCATACTTCAACTTATTATTTTACCTCCTGACTGTGGTTACGAGTCGAAAGACATTTGGATTAGAGATAAATAGTCGAATCTTTTTGAGGGTTACATGTTCAGAGCTCTAAGGGTGCTTTATTCTGGTCCGCCGATAGTTTATACGTGACTGCTAAATTAAAGTAGTATATTAGCCAGAATGTAACACTCTCCCTCATGTGTCGTTGACGAGCGGCGATGAGCTAACACGCCAGAGTCTCCAGGATTAGTTAACACAACCAACGGTTTACATTAACGCTTTACCGTGAGACTATGTAGTTCCTTGAGGAAATGCGACGTCTGAGTTCGTTGGTGACCCCGGGTGTCTAAAGTACGCCTAGCGAAACAGCAAAGTCTGTCGTGTCGGGAGTCTACTGGACGGCGAGGACTTGTAGTTTCTGGGGAGCAATGCAATACCCGCGTTGAAGGGGGCGTTCGAGCGTCTGGTGATGCTGAGCGAAACAGGTTATGCTGTCGTGCCGGGTTCCTCAGTACGACAAGGGTTCCTCACCTGAAGCGTTATAAGCCTTGTAGAGACAACCTTGCAGTAGTTTAAGACGATCAAATGTTGGACGGTTCGGTCACAGTCAGAGTACCTATTTATTAATATACAAAACCAGCTTAATGCTTACCAATTAATAGAAAGTAGTATAAACATTTAAGTGAATTTCATGTTTTATATAGCCCAACCTAAGTGAACACTTTGTAGATTTATAAAAATTAATCTGCTCATTTGCGATTCATGCGAACTGGAAGACATTCGGTTTAGAGAATTTAGTCTAATCGTTTAGTGTGTTACATGTTCAGAGCTCAAAGAGTGCTTTATTCTGGTCAGCCGATAAGTTTTATTCGTGGTTGCTATTTTTAACGTAGTATATACGCCAGAATGTATCACTCTCCCTCATGTGTCGTTGTCGAGCGGCGATGAGTTAACACGCCTGAGTCTCCAGGACTAGTTAACACAACCAGCGGTTTCTATTAACGCTTTACCGTGAAACTATGTAGTTCCTTGAGGAAATGCGACGTCTGAGTTCGTTGGTGACCCCGGGTGTCTAAAGTACGCCTAGCGAAACAGCAAAGTCTGTCGTGTCGGGAGTCTACTGGACGGCGAGGACTTGTAGTTTCTGGGGAGCAATACAATACCCGCGTTGAAGGGGGCGTTCGAGCGTCTGGTGATGCTGAGCGAAACAGGTTATGCTGTCGTGCCGGGTTCCTCAGTACGACAAGGGTTCTTCACCTGAAGCGTTATAAGCCATGTAGAGTCAACCTCGCGGTCGTTAAAGTCAACCGAATGTCGGACAGGACAATTGAACTGCTTTTAAGACTTAACCTTAATACTCATTATTGATTTCACTAGTCTGGCAAGCTTTGCGTTCGGTCAGATTTAGCCTAAACAGTTAGAGCAATATCCCGAAGTAACACACTGCAAATACCGTTACCAAACTTACTAACGTCTCTCAGGTGAGGAGACTTCACTACTGCCGGAAGAGCAGAAAACTTTACTAGATTAATTGTTGTCTATATTATTTAGAAGTCTGGGCAATAGACCCCGTGTAGCAGTGGTGACTGAGAAAAGCGCCTGGCTGCTACCTTACAAGACTGACGAATGTATAGATGACGCTCACAGTACATTTTATTATAAACAAATACGTTATCTGTGGACCCAACTGAGGGATTTGCCTTATTTGTAATAACTGATAGCGGTGGCATAGTGGTGATTTGACCGATTGCAATTCAGTTAGATTGTGCTCAAATAACCTTATACAATCTTTGTGTTCAGCTAGCGGACGAGAAGTTTAATACTTGTATTATTGTAAATTGATGCTTGCTTTAAAATTGAAAAAAATCAAACTAGTGATGGTTGAAATTGTAGAATTTGATATAGTGAATATTATCTAAAGTAGTTCGGAAAAGGAAAATCAGGAACATAGGTGGTTCTGGGGAAGGACCCATGTGATTATTCCTAAATTGCCTCAGATAAATTTAAAATTACAAAACAAATTTAATAAAAGACTGAGATGTCGTTAGTTAAATTGTAAGAACAATTTTCTCATACTCACATATGTTACATACTCGTAAGATCAACGAGATGAATTGGGAATGGTCAGATGGAGGGGTGTTGTAGGCGGTCCTTCTCTTCCCTGCTTCTCCTTTTCACATATAGTGGGAGTGTTCTCTATGTTATGGTTGCATTCAGAGTAGTACATAGGGCGAACACTAGCATTCTCCAGTTACATAAAATTAACCGTAGGTAATATGCCACTGCCCCGCGAGACTAGCGCGAGCCAGAGCATTCTCTATCTTATATTTGAGCTCTAAATTGAATATAGGTTGCTTACTAACCTTCCTCTTTTATATCATTTAATATAGAATATATGCCACTGCCCGAGGGGCTAGCGCAAGCAAGAGTGTTCTCTGTCTTATAATTGATTTCTAAATAGAATCTTGGTGGTGGGAACTAACATTATCTCACTACCGAAAATAACTATAGCCTGCCTAGTCATCGCCTTACGGAACCGTTAACTTGAACTGAACATCGAGATAGTAACAACATTCATTCTCACTACAAAGTGACTCCATAGGTTATTTCGCCACGGCCTTGTGAGTCCGATAGGAGCTGCGGTGTAAACAATCTAATCTTATACTTAATTCTGATTCGAATGTTGATGAGGAGTATAAATGCCTACTACATCGATAGCTAAACTATAGCTAAATCTAGGAGACTTACGTTCTAATTCTGAGGGTTCTCTTAAGATTCTAAAGTCCCTGTCTAGTGATAGGATATCATTAAATCAATTACAGTGTTATATGAATATGCATAGACATTAGTTATAATCCAATCAACGTCTAACTACGAGGGTCATCCGATTCTTCAGAATTTCCTTTGGTACGCGCGTCCACCTGTCAGAATGCTGGTCCTAAGCAATAAAGAACCAATCAAAATCCGATAGGGAGCGGTACAATTCTAACAGTCCAATTGAGATAGAGTGGTAAAGAAAAGCACACATTAAATCTTTGATATTTTATAATTTCCCCAAGCTAAGTAACCTAAACGTGGAGCGGACAATTGGATCTTCACATATATAAACATATTGAGTAGAGACAGGAAGATAACCTTAGGGAATAGTTACTCTTTAAAGTACTGCGGTGCTACGTTATTTAGGAAGCTTAACTGGTAGGGTTCTCGAATTGCTTAGTCATCTCAGCCACGAAAAGGACTCTGGGTTGCTGCTCACAATGTAGTTGCCACTAAAACGATCACTGCCAATAATTTAACTTGAGGGTCGACGTGACACAGTCCGAGACACCTAATTAATAAGTTTAGTTAAGTAGATTGATTTTTAAGTCAAGAAATAGTTACCATTAAAATCAGGGATTCTAGTACATATTTCGTCAATACACGAGTGGTAGTTCAGGTAAAGATTAGATACAGGAGTAGTTATGTGCGGGGTAAGGAGGTAGATAAACAAATTACTATGTTCAATACATGAACAGTTCTCAGTAGATATATTTCTATAAGAGTGGGGTTCACATAGGTAGGACCATTATATATATAAGTTAATAAACAAATAAAAGGAAACAGGAGGGTGAGACATAAAGGTAGAATATAATATTATATAGAGTAGCTTTGTACTTAACATAAGTAGAGACATAATGTAGACGGGGTGGTAAGATGGAAATGAGTTAAGTAGTTAACACTAGAAGGCGGGGTTTAGTAGTACATAGGTACCTAGTCAGATATATATTTAAGCTATTTATATATAAGTAGTAATTAGAGTCTCCCCTCTGTAGCGCATAAATAAATAAGCAAAAAAATACATACATAAAACAAAAATAATATAATAAATAGAAAACAAACAGATATAGAAGGGGGGGGGGAAGTCACAATGTGGAAGCCGTGACCAGGATATTCAAAATTACATCTTAACTTAGAATGAGAATAAATGAAAATTAGGTAAACTAGGTTATTAGAGTTGGTAGTTTAAATCGGTATTTATTCATCTAAATTAGGCTGTCTCGGGGGGTCATGTCGGCCACAATTTGTTGCCGCGAAAATGGATAGTGTCTTGAGTGACTAAGCATATGAGAAGTATTGATCTATAGAAAATTAGTGCGTGAGGTGTCTTGAGTAAGTGCTGTTAGGTTGCCGCGTAGTCTGTTGAATGATCAGCATCTTCCGTTGTCTCGTGTCTGCACGTGGATTATCTGCAAAAAGTTGAATTCATTGTATCAGGTTATGAAGGAAACATAGTGTAAAGAAATGATACAGGGAAATTGTGAAAACGTAGATAGTATTAAATCAAGTTATCCAAATAGAATCAAGTTAGTGGTAAAATCTCCGGATAACCATCAGGTGCATTTTGTATTACATTCAAAATATAATTGTTAAATAGTAACAAGAAATAAACATCAGGCTTGTGGAAAAAATGATTGAGACGAGGAAATTGAAATTTTGAATTAATTTAATACATAATAAGGCATACATAATAATTGATTAAAGAGGTTGTATTGTGCGAGGCAGTTGAGCATACTTATTAACTCCCACATAACAGTTAGGTTAGGAGACATAAATTAGATAGCAAACAATAACAAGGAGAAAATTGTAATATTAGTAGCATATTGGTACAGTCTCAAATAGGTGTATTAAAGTAAATACATAGTTAAGGCTATCTATATAATAGTTATATCATCAGAGTATCAAAAATTACATACTTACTTCAGTAAAATGATGTTGATTGATGAGTTGCGTAGACTCCAGTAGGCATATGGTGATAGGCAGATAGAATTTCAAGTGATCAGGTAGATTTCCAAATGTGAGTGAATTAGCGCTTGAATGGTCGATTAAATCTGAAAGAGTTAGTATTGCTGAGTGAGAGGTTTATATGAATCTAAGGTAACATGTGTCTCAGGGCCAAGGTTATGGGGTCGTAGAGCTAACGGTTAAATAGTTGGTCGGTTGTTACATCCTTAGGTACATAAAACAACAATAATGTTATTTAAAATGCAACACATTAATAAGTGTACAGGGGCGGACTTATTCCTATAAGGAAGCTGTTCCAGTCAACTGTTGAGTGTCTAATTGGAACTTAGTAGCGAGTAGTGTGGTAGTATAACATAAACAAACTAGATCAGTATAATAATAAACAAAGTAGTGAGGTTTCCATAAAGACATGGATATGTATTGGGTAAATAGGTTAGAAGGTTAGGTCAAACCGTTGTTGTATAGATTATTAAACTCAAGAGAATATGGTTAAATGATACGAACAATAGGTCAAAACACATAAGTAGGGGTATAAATAAAACTTACTAATTGTAGTTAGCGCAGGAATCCGGTACGGAACTAAGTTGTAAAGCGATCCTCTGTAGGTTACAAGCGCACGGAATGGTGTTTTATTTCCTCTTAGCACCTCACGTTGTCTCCCTAGGGCGGCGAGGGGTTTGATTGTGCTTGAGAAGATTTGTCAGAAATCTCGGTCCACCACAACATAAATTAGCACATTTGTTCCGTGGTTAAATAGCCTGAAAATTATAAATATCAACTTTTAACTTTCACAACTTCATTAACATAAATTAAATAGAATTACTATTAACGTGTAATTATTCAAAGTTTATTAGTTGGGCTAGTCTGCTTTGCAACTATCGATGGGCTACGGTGACTGCTTACTGTCGAGCAGGCCGTATGTTGATTTCCATCATAATGGTATAGTGGTAGGTAAATGTGATTAGATTCCTTAAGTCTTATTAGCAAAGAGCACTAGATGCGTATAAGGTTAGATAGTGTATGGGTATTAGTTAAAATTGAGTAATTGATTGAAACTTGATTCGACAATGTTAATTCCCAGGGGTTTCACTTTCATTGGATTCTTAGAGATTTTGTCGTATTCACTAGTGGGTGACTAGATTAATAGTTGCATTAGATAAGTAAAGAGTAGGTACTATTGAGTTCTCCACATACAAAATATCCGGAAGTTAATTTAAATACTACTGAAGTGAAATAATGTATAATACATAGAGATAACATGTTAACTGGTAGGAGTTGTTGTTAGAATCGGGTTTCGAGGTAGCGTCATTCTAACAAAATCACTTACTTACACTAGTACCAAAAGAACATTGTTTATAAACTAAGGTTATAATGTACGAATTTTGAGTTTTATAGATATACTATGTTAAATGGGTATACTTGAACGATATTATGCTAATATGATGTGATATGCACGTGAAAATTAAACAACTAGTCTCTAATGGTTATATTTAGTTACCTATATGAAATTAGTTCACTTCTAAAGAAAAAAACTAGTTGAGTACGTAATTGGAACCTTTAGCCACTTTACATAAAACATTATAATAACACGTAACGTGTATAAAACTTTCACTTGTTAGCTTCATGATTCACAAACAAATTATCTGCGCGGTTTTAATTAACAAACAGTAATTCCATAGAGTCGTTCTTCTTCTTAGTTGTAGTTGTTGGCTTTCAGTTGTACATTAAATGATAGGGCTGGCTAGGATTTATTCGGAGAAGGATTATTTGTACATTAATTATTATTCCTAGTTCATATACTAAGATAATTTATAAGATAGGAAAGGAAAGTGAGATGAACAAATGAAATAAACGGGTGAATGAATTTTATATCGATGAATGGTAGGTCAAGAATTTTCTCATACTCTCTCATACGATTTCATACTCGGGTTTGAAATAAAATAAGCAAGATGTGGGGTCGGGTTTTCGTTTATGGAATGTTATTGAAAAAATTTAATGCGAATTTTGTGATTAGGACTAGAGATTGTTCGAAGTACTTGAAATATTTCGAAATAAAATGTGCAAGATGGGGGGGGTCGAGTCCTCGTGGTTTATTTAGGATAATCTGTTGTAGAAACAAACGTTCCAAACCTTACGTAGTGGAGACCCATGTTAACTAGAAATCAATAATTAGTGTCTAGCCAGGTTATAACACGGAATTAGCTCGGTTGATTTACTCCGGTTCATGGAATTCCTTAAGTATTTAAGTCGCTCGTTGTAGAAGTATGATCGAATTAGGATATTGTGTTGAGATATACAGAACCTCACTACCTTCGTGTCGTCAAGTAAAATAGTGAAGGTAGAGTGATTCTGTTTAAGGTAGAGAGTGAAACAGTGACGTGAAAACGACAGTGAAAATTTGAATATTAGAAGTTTGTTGGAACCAGTGTGAATATACGATGGAGAGACCAAGTCGTAAGAGAAGAGCGCCGGTTAGATATAGTGGTGTAAATAGTAGTGAAGAACATTTTATAGATAATAGTGAGAATACCAATTCATCAACGGTATCGGAATTGGGAGAGATGCCTTTGCAGAATAATATTCAAGAGAATACACTAGAAACGCACGCCGTGCGAACGAAACGACGTAAAGTAATACAAAGAGAAATCGGTAGAACCAAGGAGGGATCTAGGTTGGTGTTAAAGAAATTAAGTAAAACCCTAGGAGCTTTGGCTAGGAAGGTAAATTTATTAAACGAAGATGTAAGGAAAGTTCGGAAGGGTAACGAGGAGATTAGCACAAATCATGTAACTGCTTTGGATAAGGCGTCGGAAATGCCGCATACGACTAGAGAGGGAGAAGGGAGCAACTGTCGGGATAATGGATTGATTAATAATGAAATGCTAGAAGTGTTGCCAACACAGAGTAAAGCTATAAATTATAATATCAGGAATATTAGTTTCGAAAAACCAAAATTTGAAGGTAAGAATGACACGCATCCAGTTACCTTCCTGGAAGATCTAGATACGTATTTAGGAAAAGTTGGACATGAAGGCAAGGAATTGGAATTAATATTGGAATGTTTGCACGGAGGAGTGAGAGACTGGGCTAGGATCTACAAGGGTCGTTGGAAGGCTTTGCAGGACTTCAAGTTGGACTTTTTGGCCACTTATTGGGGAGAAAAGGAACAAAATGAGTTGAGGCGCGAAATAGTACAGGGAACTTGGAATCGTGGAGAGTCTCCCACCATGTTAGGGCATTTTTTGAGACTGACAGGACAAGCTCAAATGTTAAGCTTTAAGATTCCGGAAAAGCAATTAATAGCGGATATAATTAGGCAATTTCCTAAATACATCCAACAAGGGTGGTATACTTCGAACTCGGGAAATTTAATCGAGACAGCGGAATTTTTGAGAAAAATGGATGACATAGGGCGTCAGGAAAATTCGACAACCCCTGGCCTAGGAAGGAATAAGGAATTAGGAAAAAGGAAAGGGAAATATAAGCGTCATCACCGGAATTGGGAGACACCACTAGGGAATCATGAACCAGTGGGACAATTACGACCGGGGCCGAGTAATGCTGAGGTAGCTGTAAAAGAACCAGTAGGGTTAAAACTGAAGGAAGTTGAGAGGAGGGTCCCCGATTCAGCTTCAATTACAGAAAACGATGCGTTAAATACTATGATAAAGAAGGGGTGGTGGTTAGGTCGGAAAGGGTTTGTAAGGGTTTTAGAAATTTTGTTAGAGTCGCTTTTGGAAGAGAATAACCTAAGTACAGTTCAGAGTAAATTAGATGAGGAGATTAGCGAGGGGGTGAACTTGGGCGTATTGACCGAAAATAGACAGAAGGAACAGTTAATGGTATTAATTAATAAAAATAAAAGATTATACTCTTCTAAGCTAGGGAGGGCAAATTGTTATCAACATGAGATAATCCTAAACTCTCAGACGCCAGTTATAAGAAAAAATTATCCAGTGCCATATGCGTATAGGGGAAAGGTCGAGGGAAAGTTAAGAGAAATGGAAGCACAAGGAATCATCAGTAGGTCATCCACACCGTATAGTAATCCGTTAACCTTCACTTTAGAGCAGGATGGATCCGTAAGGGTATTATTAGATGTTAGGGAAATTAACAAGTATCTGATTGCCGAGACAGAGAAACCGCCATTGCAAATAGACGTTATGAACTCGTTTCACGGAGCTAATTACATTAGTACTTTAGATTTAAATAATGCCTACTTTCAAATACCACTTACGCAGAATAGCAAAAAGTATACGGGGTTCACATTTAATGGGAAATCCTATGTGTATAATGTATTACCACAGGGGTTGAAAACATCGGTGGGGAGTTTTAACAGAGCTATGGACTTAATATTGGGGCATGAAGTTAGAGACTTTTGTGTAAACTATTTAGACAATTTAGCCATTATTTCGACAGGAACTTTTGAACGTCATTTAGAACATTTAGATATAGTCATGGGTAAGCTGTTAGCGGCAGGGTTAACGTGTAATCTTGAGAAATGCAAATTTTTCTGCGATGAAGTGCAAATGTTGGGCTATAGCATTTCTATCCGGGGACTGAAAGCAGACCCAAACAAGGTTACCGCTATTCAAGAGTTCCCTATACCTAAAAAGGTAAAACAAGTAAGGGCTTTTCTAGGGTTGTGTAGATTCTATCGGGGATTTATACCGGATTATACTAAGCAGACAAAGCCATTAAATGATTTATTAAGAAAACGGCATTTTTGGACGTGGGGAAAAGGAGAGCAGCAGGCCTTTGAAAAAATAAAATCCTTATTAATAAGCCCTATACTAATGCCTCGTCCCGATTTTATTAAGCCATACTATTTACAAACAGACAGTTCGAGAATAGGATTGGCAGGGGTGTTATATCAGATAGGCTGTAATGATGACATGAAGATTATAGGGTTTCATAGCAAGGCATTGAGGGGCTCGCAGTTGAATTGGTCAATAACAGAGCAGGAATTTTATTCGGTAATATGTTGTCTCGGAAAATTTGAAAGTTATTTAAGGGGGACTAAGGTTATAATTAGAACAAACTATGAGGCTTTAGCCTTCGGGAAATTCTGTAAGTTGTATAACGCCAGGGTAACTAGATGGTTTAGTTATTTAGAGAATTTCGATTATGAAATATGTAAAACATATTAAAGGGAGGGAAAATGTAGTCCCATATATTTTGTCTGAATACCCACCAAAAGACGGTCGTTTACAGGACGAAGGTAGGCTGCTCGGAGTTTTAGTGAGTCTCGTGCTAATAAAGCGTTGAAATTAAATGATCCGGGGACAAGAAAAATGCGAGGTAAATTCAATACAATACATTTGTCTAAATATTACCGTTGGATTGGAGTTGAATCGGGAACTAAAAAGGCGCAGTATAATTAAGAACCGTAGTTAAAAAGGTTATTAGAAGGTAAAAATTAGAATTGTTAGACTATAGATTACATAATTAATTGTATATTAGATAATTAATTGTATATTAGATACAATGTAAGTAAACTGTAGGTTAGATTTGATTGATAAAAATGTTGAGTAAATTGTGAATTAGAATTGATTGGTAAAATTATAACGGTTATCTTGTGTATAGATAAAGGTTGATTGTATAGCTAGTAGTAAGTAATTGTAGTCTTTAACATTAAAGTAATATGGAAGAGAGAACAGGGAAATTAGGCGGTTCTGGGGAGAGGCCCATGTGATGGTTCCGAAATTGTCTCGGATAAATATAAAATTACAAAACCAAATCTAAGACGGAGAAACCGTCAAATAAATTGTACGAAAGTTTCTCATATATTTCACACTCGTAAAATCAACGAGATGAATTGGGAATTGTCAGATGGAGGGGAGTGACGGCGGTCTCTCTCTTCCCTTTTTTCTCTTTTTTTTTCATATATAGTCCTAAAATGTAACCAAATGTCGTGGTGATGATGGCGAGTGGTTGCGTAAACGTTAGATTGAGAAACTAAAACTTTAAAATAAGCTATATCTATTCTATTCTATATCGTGCAGAGACGAGAGAATGGTGCTTGACTGATTACGTGGATAATTAGACTAGATCATAGAGGGTTTAGGAGAATTTTAAAATAATGATGGACATTAAGCGGTAGGTGATTCTCTAAACTAAAGATCAAGCTCGGATACTTAGAAAGTTGGTAGTCAAAGTCGAAGGGTAGTGTTCAGTGAAGAGGGATAAAGACAGGTTAAACCATCGAGGTTGAGAGTTAAGTGGAATGAGGTGGAGTTATTTTTATTTGTACTGGAATAAAATTGAAGGGAAAACTTTGCTCCGGTTTAGTTTCACACACCTGTACAAAGTTTTGGGGTCGATTGTAACGGACCACAATGAAATAACATTGTTGCCGTCACAAATAAAAATAACTTTGCAATCATATGGATATATGTAGTCGAATTATGTATAAATTAACGACTAGGAATGTAGGTGCATCGTTCACTACTTTATTTAATAGGTCATTGTTGTTCATACTTGGTTTGAAGGACGCATCGCATAGTGTCCGATTCTCGCTGCCTGCCTCGCGGGCGAGCGGGCGTGATAATATGTTATTGAAGGTATCACGGCTGTATGCTTAGGAAAAATGTTAACTTGTAAGAGGGTAGACATATACCAGACGAAGTGGCGTGATATTCTTGAACTACCAATCAGCGAGCGGTTACGAGGCTGAGATAAAAGGTGTGTGGTGATTCATAACCAGTATAAACTACTTAAATGGAATGAAATAGATTCGAATATTGAATGACGAGTTGCTATAGAACATTCTAGAATATTTTGGAAAGAGAGACAGAGATACGCAGAGAGGGGTGAAGAGGCTTGATGGTAGGCGAATGATATAAAAACGGGTGGTTCGTTAGTTCATGGCTTTTTTAGTGTGAAATTTTAAGGTAATAAGACGTATCGATAATTGTTCGTGAAGGGCCTTTTTGTCGGTGTGAATCTCTGGGGTGATAGGCGTATCGCTGATATATCGCGGAACGGTTCTTTTTATTATTAATTTTAAATTCTTTGTGTTAATATTGTGTTGAGAACGGCATTGAATCTGTGCCTTTGAGCTGCGTAGCGAGATATGGGACAATTAAGTTGTCTAATTGATCGTAACGTTAGGCTTGGGCATGGAATCAATGTAATTGTAGTTAACTTAATATTGAATAACCCGGTGTTTAATATTTCGCTAAAATTCAGGTTGATTGTTCAAATTGTGTGCAGCGTGGCCGAACCTACGGTGCTCAGGCGCCGATGGTGGTAGCGTGGGGCATGTTGAGCAATCAAAATGGCGCGGTTTTGTGATATGCAAATTCTAGGAATTGAAACGTAGCATTATTTGTCCGCGAAGGGGGTTTCTTTTATGGAATTTAACTTCTCGTGTTAATTTTGTTTAAGTATAGCGTTGATTCTTTATCTTGAGCATTGTGCACGGAATTGGCGGTACATCTGCCGATTTTTGTGACGCTGCGCTGGGATGTTGATTCAATGTGATCGCGGTTAAGTAATTAGGTCATAAATCGGGTTCTAATATTTCATCGGATTTAGTGTTGGTTATTTGACTGTGTTGTACGAAGTGGCCAGAATTCCAAGGGTCACAGACCTTTGAGTATGGCGGCGGTACCTAGTTAACTAACCAACATTGTCAGGCGAGTTCTAACATCGACAAATTGGTTAAATAGGGTTTGTGGTTATTTCACACTGAAAAATTAGCTATCTTAGGGACGTAACTTCGTAAAAATATGAGACGGATACCTCACGGAGCCTACGAAGTCTCGTATAGCCTAGGCGTAGGGAGCTGGCTATGCCTTGAGACGGGTCAGCGACTGATTTTGCCCTTAAAGGGATCAGTTACGTCTCCCAGGTGCTTGGGTTCGTGATCTTTCAAAGTGGTAGGAGCTCGTCGAAGTGAATTCCGTCCAGCGTATGCGGGCCATGGAGATTGATCGCAACCCAACCATACTGGTCTCATTTATTTATATATGTATATATACACACACATTTATTTCCTCTGTTAGGAGTCATGGTTCGTGTCCCAATTAGGTTAGAACCATGACGTACACACAGTTATAGACAATAGACAAAGTCGAGGCTAACTACCTTGCATACCCTAGTTTCCATTAGCAAATCAACATTGCACCTCGTTGATTTGGGCTTAGCCACATTACACATCACACGTTTAACGTAATACAAACTCAAGAAGTTATTTTACACGAGTATCTTAGATTAGATATTGTAGGTACACATTTTATTAAGATCTAGTTAGGAGATAGGTAGGTAGTCGCGATGAATACACGCGTTAGTTAACATACAGCGTGGTAGGCGCGTCAGACGACATTTATAGGGACAGTAGGTACAATTACTGATTAGTTCTTAAGCTAATCGCGACGTGCGTGATAAGTAGCAAGCGGTTACGCTAAGCGGTCGAATCAAGGGTTTCGTTCAGTAAAACGTCCGGGTGATCATATTATCCTACGGCGTGATGTTAGTACCTTTGCGGTGAGAATAAAGGAGTACGAGGGTAGGCGCGTCGCGAGAATAGGCTAATATTTTAGTGGTTGTAGAATCACGGTGGTGGGCAATAAGTAATAGGCTGCATGTGTCTAGATAAAGTGTAGTCTCGGGGCCTGCAACTTAATTATAACGTAGATATGCAGGTAGTCTGATTCTATGTTCATTGCATACTTCAACTTATTATTTTACCTCCTGACTGTGGTTACGAGTCGAAAGACATTTGGATTAGAGATAAATAGTCGAATCTTTTTGAGGGTTACATGTTCAGAGCTCTAAGGGTGCTTTATTCTGGTCCGCCGATAGTTTATACGTGACTGCTAAATTAAAGTAGTATATTAGCCAGAATGTAATACTCTCCCTCATGTGTCGTTGACGAGCGGCGATGAGCTAACACGCCAGAGTCTCCAGGATTAGTTAACACAACCAACGGTTTACATTAACGCTTTACCGTGAGACTATGTAGTTCCTTGAGGAAATGCGACGTCTGAGTTCGTTGGTGACCCCGGGTGTCTAAAGTACGCCTAGCGAAACAGCAAAGTCTGTCGTGTCGGGAGTCTACTGGACGGCGAGGACTTGTAGTTTCTGGGGAGCAATGCAATACCCGCGTTGAAGGGGGCGTTCGAGCGTCTGGTGATGCTGAGCGAAACAGGTTATGCTGTCGTGCCGGGTTCCTCAGTACGACAAGGGTTCCTCACCTGAAGCGTTATAAGCCTTGTAGAGACAACCTTGCAGTAGTTTAAGACGATCAAATGTTGGACGGTTCGGTCACAGTCAGAGTACCTATTTATTAATATACAAAACCAGCTTAATGCTTACCAATTAATAGAAAGTAGTATAAACATTTAAGTGAATTTCATGTTTTATATAGCCCAACCTAAGTGAACACTTTGTAGATTTATAAAAATTAATCTGCTCATTTGCGATTCATGCGAACTGGAAGACATTCGGTTTAGAGAATTTAGTCTAATCGTTTAGTGTGTTACATGTTCAGAGCTCAAAGAGTGCTTTATTCTGGTCAGCCGATAAGTTTTATTCGTGGTTGCTATTTTTAACGTAGTATATACGCCAGAATGTATCACTCTCCCTCATGTGTCGTTGTCGAGTGGCGATGAGTTAACACGCCTGAGTCTCCAGGACTAGTTAACACAACCAGCGGTTTCTATTAACGCTTTACCGTGAAACTATGTAGTTCCTTGAGGAAATGCGACGTCTGAGTTCGTTGGTGACCCCGGGTGTCTAAAGTACGCCTAGCGAAACAGCAAAGTCTGTCGTGTCGGGAGTCTACTGGACGGCGAGGACTTGTAGTTTCTGGGGAGCAATACAATACCCGCGTTGAAGGGGGCGTTCGAGCGTCTGGTGATGCTGAGCGAAACAGGTTATGCTGTCGTGCCGGGTTCCTCAGTACGACAAGGGTTCTTCACCTGAAGCGTTATAAGCCATGTAGAGTCAACCTCGCGGTCGTTAAAGTCAACCGAATGTCGGACAGGACAATTGAACTGCTTTTAAGACTTAACCTTAATACTCATTATTGATTTCACTAGTCTGGCAAGCTTTGCGTTCGGTCAGATTTAGCCTAAACAGTTAGAGCAATATCCCGAAGTAACACACTGCAAATACCGTTACCAAACTTACTAACGTCTCTCAGGTGAGGAGACTTCACTACTGCCGGAAGAGCAGAAAACTTTACTAGATTAATTGTTGTCTATATTATTTAGAAGTCTGGGCAATAGACCCCGTGTAGCAGTGGTGACTGAGAAAAGCGCCTGGCTGCTACCTTACAAGACTGACGAATGTATAGATGACGCTCACAGTACATTTTATTATAAACAAATACGTTATCTGTGGACCCAACTGAGGGATTTGCCTTATTTGTAATAACTGATAGCGGTGGCATAGTGGTGATTTGACCGATTGCAATTCAGTTAGATTGTGCTCAAATAACCTTATACAATCTTTGTGTTCAGCTAGCGGACGAGAAGTTTAATACTTGTATTATTGTAAATTGATGCTTGCTTTAAAATTGAAAAAAATCAAACTAGTGATGGTTGAAATTGTAGAATTTGATATAGTGAATATTATCTAAAGTAGTTCGGAAAAGGAAAATCAGGAACATAGGTGGTTCTGGGGAAGGACCCATGTGATTATTCCTAAATTGCCTCAGATAAATTTAAAATTACAAAACAAATTTAATAAAAGACTGAGATGTCGTTAGTTAAATTGTAAGAACAATTTTCTCATACTCACATATGTTACATACTCGTAAGATCAACGAGATGAATTGGGAATGGTCAGATGGAGGGGTGTTGTAGGCGGTCCTTCTCTTCCCTGCTTCTCCTTTTCACATATAGTGGGAGTGTTCTCTATGTTATGGTTGCATTCAGAGTAGTACATAGGGCGAACACTAGCATTCTCCAGTTACATAAAATTAACCGTAGGTAATATGCCACTGCCCCGCGAGACTAGCGCGAGCCAGAGCATTCTCTATCTTATATTTGAGCTCTAAATTGAATATAGGTTGCTTACTAACCTTCCTCTTTTATATCATTTAATATAGAATATATGCCACTGCCCGAGGGGCTAGCGCAAGCAAGAGTGTTCTCTGTCTTATAATTGATTTCTAAATAGAATCTTGGTGGTGGGAACTAACATTATCTCACTACCGAAAATAACTATAGCCTGCCTAGTCATCGCCTTACGGAACCGTTAACTTGAACTGAACATCGAGATAGTAACAACGTTCATTCTCACTACAAAGTGACTCCATAGGTTATTTCGCCACGGCCTTGTGAGTCCGATAGGAGCTGCGGTGTAAACAATCTAATCTTATACTTAATTCTGATTCGAATGTTGATGAGGAGTATAAATGCCTACTACATCGATAGCTAAACTATAGCTAAATCTAGGAGACTTACGTTCTAATTCTGAGGGTTCTCTTAAGATTCTAAAGTCCCTGCCTAGTGATAGGATATCATTAAATCAATTACAGTGTTATATGAATATGCATAGACATTAGTTATAATCCAATCAACGTCTAACTACGAGGGTCATCCGATTCTTCAGAATTTCCTTTGGTACGCGCGTCCACCTGTCAGAATGCTGGTCCTAAGCAATAAAGAACCAATCAAAATCCGATAGGGAGCGGTACAATTCTAACAGTCCAATTGAGATAGAGTGGTAAAGAAAAGCACACATTAAATCTTTGATATTTTATAATTTCCCCAAGCTAAGTAACCTAAACGTGGAGCGGACAATTGGATCTTCACATATATAAACATATTGAGTAGAGACAGGAAGATAACCTTAGGGAATAGTTACTCTTTAAAGTACTGCGGTGCTACGTTATTTAGGAAGCTTAACTGGTAGGGTTCTCGAATTGCTTAGTCATCTCAGCCACGAAAAGGACTCTGGGTTGCTGCTCACAATGTAGTTGCCACTAAAACGATCACTGCCAATAATTTAACTTGAGGGTCGACGTGACACAGTCCGAGACACCTAATTAATAAGTTTAGTTAAGTAGATTGATTTTTAGGTCAAGAAATAGTTACCATTAAAATCAGGGATTCTAGTACATATTTCGTCAATACACGAGTGGTAGTTCAGGTAAAGATTAGATACAGGAGTAGTTATGTGCGGGGTAAGGAGGTAGATAAACAAATTACTATGTTCAATACATGAACAGTTCTCAGTAGATATATTTCTATAAGAGTGGGGTTCACATAGGTAGGACCATTATATATATAAGTTAATAAACAAATAAAAGGAAACAGGAGGGTGAGACATAAAGGTAGAATATAATATTATATAGAGTAGCTTTGTACTTAACATAAGTAGAGACATAATGTAGACGGGGTGGTAAGATGGAAATGAGTTAAGTAGTTAACACTAGAAGGCGGGGTTTAGTAGTACATAGGTACCTAGTCAGATATATATTTAAGCTATTTATATATAAGTAGTAATTAGAGTCTCCCCTCTGTAGCGCATAAATAAATAAGCAAAAAAATACATACATAAAACAAAAATAATATAATAAATAGAAAAGAAAGATAAGTAGAGGGGGGGGGGAAGTTACACACTCGTGCCGATGTTTTGATACCTTTTTCACAAAAGTATGGCTCAGTCACTCCTTCATAGTTAAATACCCAAACCATCACTGAAGACACGGATAGTGCCCGCGTTGCACTCTGTCGACTAATTGGGAAGCTTCCTTAGAGCTTTGAGCATAAATAGGGTCATTTTGTTTGTTAAAATGTTAAAAATTTTCTCATACGTAAAGAAAATTTTTCTGTGACCTCCGCGTACCGCTTCAGTAGTTGTTTCGATTTTACCACCCTATTCTTTTTTTAATTATCAATTAAGAAATGACCAGTACGTCTCTTATAGGCTGCAAGTCCTAAGTCATCTTTTAAAATACGCGACATGGTTCTAGGTGCTATTTTCATCTCCCGAGATAAAATCTTTTGCTTTCGGACAGGATTTCTTCGAATTCTTTCCCTTACTACTTTGACCACCTTTTCCGTACGAACACTCCGTGGACGGCCGGATCTTTTCTGTCACAAACAGAGGTGGTCTCATTGTACCTATCAATAGCCCGGTACACAAACATTTTACTAATACCAAGCGTATGGAGAGTTTTAAAAATTGCATTTGACTCCATACCTACTTTGTGTACTGCAAACACAGCGATTCGGTTCTCTTTATTACCGCACTCCATTTTAATATCGCAAAATACTGTACAATGTATTGGCGCCAAAATGAGAAAACTCAATGAACAATCATATAAAAATGACAGATTCCAAATTCAAATGTAATATTTTGTTTATTTTAATTGTAGCAGTATTTATGGCCAGACTAAGTAGATATATATATATATTTAGATAAATAAACATATTAAACATATTAATTATCTAACTGATTTATGGACATATCAATGCCACCAAACCACCAACGAGATGCCGGGTCCCAGAATTATAAATTTTGAATCGAGGATACTTAGCAGAGAGTTCCTCCTCTTTCTTAACGTTATCCCGTCTCCTAATCCATTAGTGTCCGCTACCTAAGACTAAGGATTTGGCGAACATACTGATTTTTACATGGAGTGACTGCCGTCACACCTACACAGTCCAGAGAGAAAACCAGACCTTTCTTAGAAAAGCTACACAACTTTTGAAATATATTTTCTTGGACGCGCGAGTTTCCTCACGAAATTTTTCTTGACCGCCGAGCAAGTGACAATCTCAAATATGTAAATAAATCCGAAAACATGAATTTAGTGGTATATGTCAGGATTCGAACCGGTGACCTGTTGATCACAAGGCCGGTTCTTTAGCTAGGCTATCACTGCTAGATACTTAGCAGAGAGCGTTACGGAGCATTGATATTTACCAAGACAAGAGCTTAGAACATTTCTAACGTATACCGAGATATAAGAGAACGAAGTTGCGTTATTTACGCATATAAATTTGTACAATATGTATTTCTCGTGTATGTTTACACAAAAGAGACTTCGCGTATCTTACAAAATATTTAGAAAAATTTCCCATGTAAATGTAAGTCACGTTTTCAATAACCTTCAGTTTTAGCTTCATAATTTTAACCCCAACTGATATTAGACTTCATTTTGTTATGAAATTCACTAGAGAAGGAGCTCATGCGAGGAACGTTCCGTATAACAGAACAATGTTATTAAACGTAGCATGATATACCTGGCAAAATTTGTGCGCCAGCTACATATTATTACTACAGCTACATATATCAAAATAAAAAAATCCCCGAATACGTTATTATATACAGAATTAGACCAAGTTGATTCCAGTTACTATAATTGAACATAAAGTGCAAAATAAATGTCAAACTCGAGAGTACCCACTTTTTTTCCCCCGCCAAAAACCCGACTTATGGAAAAATAAAATGTTTTTCGAAACTATAATATTTATGTACATCCTCAGAGTACGATAAATAACCATTATTTTCGTATACGATAATTCCATAAAAAAAACAATAACCTCAAAATAATCCAAATAATTATGGCCAACCTCTCTCGGAACATAAAAAAAATTGTGACTCATCTGTCAACACTAAATCTTAATCAAAATGATCCTTCAGTCAAATAAGAAGCTTGTATTAACTCTAATATGCTTTTAAATCTGATTTCTCTCTCTGGGAACGAGTGTTCCCGGGACATTAGAGTGGGGACAATGCAGCTTCCTATAAGTAAAAGAATTTTATGTATCAGATCAGCAGTTCATAGAGATCTTGTAATCGTAATAGTGTTGTCGTTTTTGTAACAGTAATATGGATTAGGTGAGATAGAAACGAAGAACTTTGTCCCCACGCATCTTATTAGCCTGCAGGAATATTCAAAAAAATATTCGTAAGCGATAATTTGGTACATTTTACGAGCTCGGTGGCGCAGTGGTGAAACGCGCTGTTACGCTACTTTGACACCAACGCTCGTGGGTTCGATTCCCACGCAATACAAACATTTGTGTGCATAAACATGTCTGTTTGTCTTGGTCTGGGTATTTTCTATGTATAATAAGTATGTATTTACAAAAAAAATGTATTTACGTATGTTTATCAGTTGTCTAGTACCAATAACACAAGCTTCGCTTACTTTGGGGCTAGATGGCGCTGTGTAATTTGTCCGACAATATTTATTTATTATTTATTTTTAAAGAAGAATTTAGGTAAGTCAAATTTGGAGTGCTTGGACTCAGAGTTTCTGAGGGGGCTGTTGTTGTGTCGTTCAATTTCTTCTTATACAATAAAGTTTAATGGGCCATGTTTATTTATAAGAGGAGGGAATCGCTGTATCTGTATACGTATAAAATATAATAAGTATCTGCTGTGTAGACTGTGGTATTATGTTTTAGTTATTGTAACTTGCATATAGATATTTGATATGCTAGAGTGTTTAAGATGAAAATATTGATATACTTACATTGGAAACACACTTATAAAATTGTACCACATTTTACTATCTCTGCACTCGTTGTTATCACAGTTCATGCTTAAAAGGCATCCCTGAGTGTATCATCGACAGTGCGATAGGACTCTCAGATCATAGATGTCTTAGCGAACTATTCCAGTTCTGAGTGGTCCCGACATGTCATAATCGGCAGTCAGTTGAGCTCTTCGCAATCGGCGCCACTCGCTCAGCTCGTATTATTAACGACGTGTATTGTAATCACGCGGCGGGCGATCGCCTCCGAAGGTAGGGCGGTATTAAATTCCGACAGCTACGTGATAAATCGAAATTGGAAAAGTTTAATAATGTTCGGTTGCTCCGAAAGCAATAAAACCGTTTATAAACGGGCACGAGCGAACGAGACGGGCGGCAGGGACGCCTGCCTTTGGGACTTTTAGGGACTCCAAGGCGAGTCCGCTCGGCCTTACTGACTCTAAATTGATTTCACTGCTACCTTGATGAAGTGATAAAGCCATCACTGGAACGTGAGGGCAACCGTTGCATACTATTCTCATAAGTATCTATTCAATACTTATTACCATCGATTATCGAACAAAGCACGTGACTATTTCGATTAAATCACGTTATAATAAATAAATTTGTTATTGAAATCGGCTTGTAGCTTTACTAGTTGATATTGATTGCAGATACACGGACTTCAAACTATAACCTTGACCCTTGTTTTTGGTAGAAAATTAATAAAACATTTATGGCCATAATCAGTGAAGTTCTAACAATTCGCAAGTCAAAAGTAGCTACATTACCGAAGAGTAACTAATAACTGTATAAAATTATTATAATCATCATTGAAACTATATATTGAATTAAACAGTTTTTAACGGAAGTATCCCGTGTTTTATTTATTTTTTGTTGAACCTGACGTTTCGAATGCTTTGCACCGTCCATGGTCGCAGGAAGACTTCTTCGGTCTTCTACGGTCGAAGGGACTCGTTGAAACACTTGTTCCACTGGCCGCCCGCGGTATAGTACAGGGACCCAATCAAGTCTAACCACCTTGAGAGGCTGCCCTTTCATACCGTGCATAATCTCGGGGCAGATCGTCGTGCCGGTCGGTGACCAGATGGTGGGGACCCGGTGACTACCTCCGGAGGGGTTCGAGGGCCCTTCCGTCCGACAGATCAGTACAGCTCCTCTGTCGACAAACTAATGAAGAAATAATCCACCGCACTTCTTCTCCAATGTCGTGGTAATTCTCTCCCGCTTCACGCTTCCGTTCTCTATTCTTATGACAGCGCATATAGGAAAATATGGTCTTACAGCGGTGCACTCTCCCACCACCCTGTTCAAGGTTGAATTCGCTAACATCCGCGGATTCAATTCAAAATCCTCAATGCTGTCTACCAACACCTTGAGACGGCACGGCCTGCATGTTCATCCTGACGGAGACACAAATCCAGCGTCCAGCGGACACGTCCTACTTCCAGTACTCCGGTTACGTGCTTGAGGAGAATTTCCTCGCGAAAGCCGGGGTCTGTCTGTTTGTCTGATCGGATGTATGTTGTCACCGTCTGCGCTGCCTAAAGGATTCCTCCTTTCCCATCCTCTGGGTGCATGCAAATCTGGGCCTTCGGAGCCGTATTTACATGTGCCTATACCGACCCCATACTAGGGGCACGGAGACGACTCGGCTTTTTGGGTACATGAGCCGGGCGGTAGATGAAGCGCAAGAGCTGTACCCTACTGCTGAGATGGTATGTTTGGGCGACTTTAACTCTCACCACGACTTCTGGTTGGGATCCTCAATAACTAACCATGTAGGAAGCCCACGCGTTCGCTCTTTCGCACAGCCTGACGCAACTGGTAGACCAACCTACCAGAATACCAGATGTAGCTGGTCAGGAGCCCTCTCTACCAGACCTTCTGCTGATCTCCCACCCTGCTGGCTATCGGGTTGAGGTCAGGACGCCCTTGGGCACATCTGACCACTGCTTAGTGTCCAGCACAGTGCGTCGTGTCTGTCACTACTCGTCAACAGATTGGGACGTCATGCGCGACTACTTTGCTTCCGTCCCATGGGGGCAGCGCTGTTTCAGTGAGAAAGATCTTAGGGCGAGTGCTGCAGTCATTGTTGACGAGATCGGCGTTGGAATGGAATACTACATTCCTCACTCCGATGTCGTCATCAAATGCCGGAGATGCCCTTGGTTAAATCGCGAGTGCGCTGAAGCTGTTAGTAACAAGCAGGCGGCGTATCACGCTTGGACCAGGGGTCGCGCTCTCAAAAATCCGAATATTAACTTACTGAAATCATCCTATAATACTACCACCAAGGTCTGCAAGAGATACATAAGAGCGGACGCACAGCGCATTACACGAGTCGGCACGGACCTAGTGGTGCTCCCTACTGGGTCGCGTAATTACTGGCGACTAGTCAGAGCCGTGCAGGCCAACAACTATTATATTAATATAACAATTTCGGACGGGCTAGTGCTGGTCGGGCAGAAATCGGTGAGAAGCGTGAGAGACTTGTCGTTGAGCTTAATCGGGTTTTGGGCCTCAGTAGTAAATGCGGTTCCAATAACCTGGTTAAGTTTAATGCCAAGAAAACTCAGGTTCACAACAAAAATGTCCCCATTTCACCCCACTCCCAGTCTTCAGGACGCTACACTCAAAATGCGAGATAGCCTAAATAGCTACGAATAAATAATAAGTCAGGAACTCTAACTCAGAACAAATTCCACACAAAAAGTGTTCCAATCAATTAGGTTACACTAATACACGTGCCTAGTGATTGGTTTAAATTCAAAACAAGAGCACAAATTGGTTCGCGCGCAGACTGCAATGCCAATGGTAGCAGTTGAGTCATAGCGGTGTGGACGATTTATGCTATAAGTGAAAAGGAAAAAATATATAATAAAATAATATTTTTCATGCTATAAAATAAATAGATTTTTTTGTTATGTTTTAATTACAATTATTTGTTAAGTTGTTATACATACGAATGGATTCTAAATTGGTATTTAAATAGAAAAGTGAAATAATGAGGCCCTAATATTTATGTATGTATGTAATCAATAAATTGCACAAAATAAACAGAATAATATAATTTAAATATTTAAATTCAATGGCGGACTTACCTCCTTACAAGCCAGCCATAACGTAACAGATTTTATAGGAATTCCACTACGAATAATTATTTATGACAATATTATTTTGACAACCCGTACAGCCTAGTTAGCAGTGTAGCTATCTTCTGCGCATAGGTCCTGGATTTGATTCCCGGCTGAGTATTCTTTCGGCGGTTCTTACTTAGGAACTCCGACATAACATATGTACGTATATAGTAAAATTTTCGCACGCCCTCGTCTTGTATAATTTCAATTATTTATGGAACATTGTGCAAAAATTAAAAAATGGTGAAATTCCGATGTATATTTTAGTTTCAGATAAATTAATTTAAAATTTTCCATAGTTTTGTAAGTAATAATTAAGATATTAAGTAAATATTATAATATAAAGCGATATTAAATAACATACTGTTCATTTGTGAGAAGGTTAACACATGTACAAGAGCAATTTTTGGGTAAGCACTAATTATTCAAAACATTATACTAATTAATTACCTCTTTTGAAGTATTACGAGGTGCTAGTAAATGAACGATATATAAATATATAAAATATTGACAACCCTAAATAAAAGCAACTGAAGTCTCTAGAAAACTTAATTGAAACGCCCGTCAATACTGGTGAAAAATGTACACTAAACAGCTACACATTGTTCATAACATATCAGAGACATTATTGGGTGAAACGAGAAACAAAACAGTATTATTGAACAGAGCGATAGAAAATTGAAATGCCAGTAATTTATGTGCGTTTATTACAATCATACTGCCTACTTCGTATTGGAACACGTTTATACCCTAGCTCATTGTCATGCGTTTTGAGCGTACCCAAGATTTAGTGATGTTTTTATTAAATCTTATATACCGATCAAGTACGAGATTATCTCACTCACTTAGAATTCCGTACTGAGATATTGATTTTCAGATCGATTTAAATGGTTTCTTTTTTTATACCATTAAGATGACAACAAGCTTACGGCCTGCCTGATCAAATGTCTAGTTACCGTAGGTTATGGACATTTGCAATACCAGGGAAGTCACCGTAGCACACTGCCTGTCTGTACAAAAACTCTTTTCTAGAAGAACCCCATGGTGTAGTCCCTTGGGAACACCTCGTGTTGAGGATAGCTTTAATATAACCTTTTTATACTTTTGTAAACTCTATGTTTTTACTCTCTGGTATTATTCTTTGCTTTTGGTTTCTGCTGTCATTATTGTCATCGTTCGTCTTTGGTAAGCATTATTATTGTAACTCCCATCTCCTAAATAAATAGAAAATACTCTGATATCTGGTCTTTTACCTATATATTACATGTGTTGTGTGTTCGTTCTACAACTTGAGGCAAATGAAGGAAGAAAACTTGGAACTATGGAATCGCATAATACGCAAACATTGCAAATCCAGCTTGTGAAGGTGAACTCTCTGCCGTCGGCGAGCGGTACAGTTGAAAAAAATATATATCGACATTATCGAACAATTCTTCAGAACACAACCCGTTGTACAATCGGTAGAACACACAAAGGAAGACAAAATCTCTCTCCTTATACTTAAGTGCCTCAATACAGCTATTACATCACACCAAATCTAAAAACAAAAACAGACAGAACCAAACAAAACAGAGAGAACCAAGTGCAACATGATTCGATCCTTACATATCTCACCACTTCTTTAATATTCATTGACAAATCATCGATAATTTCACCTTAGACCACCGTTGTTCTTTTACGTCATTGTCCAAGTTGCCGCCAAAAAATGATGTTTTTGTCTGTCTACGAGTATATATACATTCATGCCATGCTCCTTGCTCCTTCACGGTAAGCAGAAACCATAACGCCACGTGACCTGATCTTCATACACCTCACATGCTACTTTAGTGCTACTAGTAGATCTTTGCATGCACGCTCGGCGATTATTAGGGATCTTTTTCTTGATCTCGCTGCTTATTTTACAACGGATAAACGAAATATCTCGTTATTATTAACGACGCCGTGACCTTTACCTGTTACCACAAGTAGACGCACAATGCGCCTTTAACTTGAGAACAAAATAAATACGCCGTCGTACTGAAATTTTGTTTTCAATAACGAGACCAGAGATGAAGGTCGATAGCTATTCAATGAAGTCCAAAGTGGAAAATGGTTTATCACAAGTAACATCGAAACTTGCAGTAGATACTCTTCTTTCTATCATCGTTCACCTCAATGCTGAGGTTCGTGACCTCTCCGGAGCACCGCACTTCAATAATACTACAATTTAATGTATACTTACACTAACTCTTGCACCTTATTGTATCCATATTTAGCAAGATAATAAAGAATTGAATTGAATTGAAATGCTTCGCCATCTACTTTTATTTTCAGCTGCACGAATGGCACCGCTCACTGTCACGCGTCGTATCTGGTCAGTCCAACGCATCGGACTACGGCCACGTGGTCTTTTACCCTTAATTTTTCCGGTAACTACGAGTTTCTCTAGGCTGTCTCCTTCTCTCCTGGCGATGTGTCCGTATTGTTCGTCCGTGAATATTTGAAGACCTATGGTGGTTAGCCTTGTTTTCACTCCTTCAGTATAGAGGCGTTAGCTCGGTGAGCCGTCCTCGGAATGCGCAACTTTCCTCTCCATAGTATTGTCTTAGGTTTTCGCGATTGTTACACATTGAAATTAAACTATTTTTAACGAAAGTATCGCGTGTTTTATTTATTTTGTTGAAACCTGACTTTCTTTCCTGCGACCACGGACGCTGCAAAGCGTTCGAAACGTCAGGTTTCAACAAAATAAAACACGCGATACTTCCGTTAAAAATAGTTTAATTTCCTCTCCATACCCACATCTCGTAGGCATCTATTCTGCTTCGGACTGCTGCCCTCAGTGTCCATGTCTACATGCGTAGAGAAAGATTACGAAAACTCGTGTTCGTACCAGTCTGATCTTTGTTGTGATACTTATATTCCTGACCCTCCAGATGTAGTGCAACAGAGACATGACATTTTTTGCCATACCGATGCGTCTACGCACTTCTGTTTCACATGATCTATTAGAACAAATTGTGGAACCCATGTAGTTGAAGTTTTGAACTGTTTCATCCTGAAGTAAACTCATGGAGAGGTTTTCTTGGGAAAGTTATCACGGTGGGTTCCCAAGTCCTTCCGTGGCACAATTTTTAGAGGGTATTTAGTTCTTCACGGCCAGTGATTTGCCGTTATGGGTTACTTGACCGCCGCCCATTGCTCGGCGTTGCTGCTCGGCAACGCAAGACACCCCTGGTGTTGCAAATGTCCATAGGCTAGGGTAAGTTACCATCAGGCAGCCCGAATGCTTGTTTGCAACCTTAGTGCTATTAAAAAAAATTAAAAATACATCTTTTTTATAATATGGAGCCTAGTGAACATAATGTTTTTTTAATACCAAAAACTATTTAAATTGTTAATTTCATTTTATTATAAATCAGGGATGTGGCGTGCGAACTCCAGTTTACTCAGTGAAAAACAACCTTATGCCGCCATTATCCTACTCACTGTAATATTACTAATTAAAAACCAGTTGAGAATGCGCAAGCTTGCATTGCCAGAGGAACACCTAACTCGTCAATAATATAACAATTATTTTTTTTTATATTGTCGGCCATTTTGACCATGTTCCTTAAGACATAGGAACGGTGTTCCTGAACATTCCTATTCTACTTTTCAGGAACACCGTTCTCCTATATGTAATCTATATGTTTGTCTGTGCGTTTGTCTGTGTGTGATTATTAAGATTCGGATTCAGCTTAAAAAAAGTAGAATAGGAATGTAACCTCAGCCAGCGAGCAGGTCAGTGAAGGGCTCACGGACGTCGAAGATCACAAGGCGCAATAGAGAGTAGGAGTCGGTGGAGACTGCCTTGCGACACCGCAGCGCTCAAAAGGTGCCGCCGCCGAAGTACACCGTGTAGCCCACACAGCAGGGGCTGGAGCAGGGGCGCCGACTCCGTGGGTGCTCGGGGGCTCCAGCACCCACGGGACGGAAATAGTGGGTGCGGAGCACCCATGACGCTAGCCATTATTATATAACTAAAAGAATCCTCATCTCATATCTGTTGTTCAGGTTCTCATTATGTGGTTATTCTAGTAAGCGCTTGCTTGCTTACTAGAATGTGTGCGACGCGTCCTAATGTGATCTCAGTTCCCACCAGATACTTTTAATGTAGAGCCGTTTTTTTTTGTTTTGGGCAGGGCAGTCTTTGGGGGATGTCCAGCAGTGTACGTCTTTCGCTTGAAATCATGATGATGTACCTAGTCACCAAAAGAGCATGAGCACCCACGAGGTTTTCCAGAAGCGGGCGCCCCTGGGCTGGAGTCAGTCACCGAGCATTGCTGATCTGATCCCAACGTAGACTATCCTCATTTCTTTTGGTCGGTCGTCTACAGAGCATTTATATTATATCAATTTTTATAAATGTTCGCCGCCCATATACACCAGTCACAATAATTACTACAGAGGGAAACAATGAAGAATTGCCAATTACAATTGCCAATCTTGCTGTTATACAACCAAGAATTGTCAATTACTCAAGTTCGCTACTCCTTTACGTCAAACCTCAGAATATTTGATGAATTATTGAGCTTATATATAAAATTTCAAATACACTTCTTCAAATGGAATTGTCGTAAAGTTATGTGCGGGTCTAAAATTGCAGACGTTTGGCTGGTTGGACTGAGTGAGATGCAGTTAACACGTGCTCATTTTAGTGGTAACATCGTCGTTAAAACCTTCCGATTCCAGAGAACTTTCTGTCGCGTCTACATTTCCACATTGTCGAAATTGTCCAACTAAAATCGCCAAATATTTTCATAATTGTCATCATCATCATTATAGCCCATATTCGTCTCCTGCTGAATATAGGCTGGCCCTCTAGAGAGCCATAAATCTCAAGCTTGTGCTACTTGTGCATCCATCGACTCACTTCAATCCTCTTGAGCTCATCGCTTCATCTAATGAGGGTTCGTCCCACACTACATGTACTAGTACCCCGTACTATTGAGTTGAGAGTCT
The DNA here is from genome assembly GCA_947507595.1 of Pyralis farinalis. Lineage (NCBI taxonomy): Eukaryota > Metazoa > Arthropoda > Insecta > Lepidoptera > Pyralidae > Pyralis > Pyralis farinalis. The sequence continues at coordinate 20,874,804 of OX382264.1, read as the reverse complement.
TCCTTCGCCAGCGGTTCTCAGTTATACGAATTATGTGGTCGGCTCGCTGCCACTTCAATTTGCTATTCCTATAGGCAATATCGGTTACCTTAGTTCTACTGCTCATGTCCTCATTTCTGTTTCTATCACGCAGAGAAACCCTGAGTATAGCTCTTTTCATAGGACGCTAAGCAACCTTGAGCTTACCCATACGACCTGCAGTGAAGTACCACGTCTCAATTACGTAGGTCATTACTGGCAACACACACACTGTTACGTAGTTATTGTTGTCGAGAAGATGTCTTGAAGTTTCCCGAGTGCTGCCCAGTCGATTTGGATTCGTCTGTTGACCTCTCGGTCAAAGTTGGGCGTACCTAACTGAATAATTGACCTAAGAAGACATATTCGGTTTAGTTTAGTGTTTCCAATTGTGACCGGTATATCCAATTGTGACATAATATTAGTTTTGTCCATGTTTAGTCATCTTGAGACTTAACTAGTGGAAAGACAACTAAGGTCATTTGAGCATAGCGCTAAAGTGTTCTAGCGATTTCGACATGAGAACTATATCCTCGACAAATCGAAAATGAGTGATGTATTCATCATCGATGTATATATCGTGCAGCAGTAAAGAGTTTCAGGGACATAACGTCGCCCTGTCTTACAACTTACTGCACTTGGTTTCGGTTTCGTACTCTGGCCCTGTACTCGGATATACCATCATTGCCTTATTGTATAAGCACTTCAACGCATTAATGTGCCGACAGTCAATTCGACATCGCTGAAGTGACCTGTCTCAACCGAATCAATGGTTTTTTGTACTCCACATACTACCTAATCCGGCCATAAGTTATGTATAATTATAAGGATTTTATAAAGTAATGTAATCTTAATAAAATTTATATTTATATATTTATGAAAGTCTCAGCAATAAAACATAAAAATTAATGTATTCGAAATGGCAACCTTAGGCTTTGATACCGGCCTTTAATCTATCTGGCCACTAATAAATAGATTTACGCATTGTTTCCATGGGAAATATTGCCGCGGCTTGCTCTAGAGGTTTCTTAAGAGACTGCTTGAAACGACACGTTTTCGCGTTTCAAGCAGGCTATGTCCTACAATTGACCATAATTTGAAGTCTAAGCTAAGGGATTCAGACCTGGGCTAGACGAGGGCCAGTCTTCAGCTCCTATAAAATCCGGAACGTTGGTTTCGAACCAGGCTTGGGTAGTTCGTGCCTTGTGACCAGGTACAGAGTCATGCTGGAAAATTCATAGTACATTTTTTAAAAGTGTTTTGCTGAAAGGTTTCACAACACGATCCAAGGTAGTGGCTTGATACACTTTTGCTGAAGTCTTCACTCCTTTTTCACAAAAGTTAAGCTTTGTGACTCCTCCAAACCATTACAAATACAGAATGATGACTACGTTGTACCGACCGACCCCTTGCGCGACTTCTTTAGTACTGTGTGCGTACACTTTGTCGATTTGCTTGCTGTAGTTCTCTTCAATCGTGAATTTTTTTTCATCAGTAAAGAGGATATGTCTGTTCCATTCACCTGCGTATCGAGACAGAAGGCGTTTTGATCGATCCACTCTCTTCAACTGTAGCGGTTGATTTAGGGCATGTCCTGTATATCGATGATAAGCGCCGAGCTTCAGGTCTTGTTTTATTATACGCGACAAAGTCTTAGCGGAAATCTTCATTTTTTTATACTACGTCGGGAGGCATACAAGCATACGGCCCACCTGAAGTAAAGCGGCTACCCTAGCCTATGAACATTGGTAATATATTAAGTATCACTCGCGCGATGCCTCCTCTGCTGCTTACGCAGCAACTCCTTGGAAGCTTACTGGTGACCTCACTCACACGCAGGAACACAACAACCCTCTAGGGAGTTGTTATTGATACTTCATATCTCGCGATAAGAATTTTTGTTTCCTAATGGGGTTTCGGCGAATTCTGACTTTAACAGCATTAAGTCTTTGTAGTTCTAACGGCACGCGGTCGCCCTGATATTTTATGGTCTTCAATAGAGGAAGTGTTGGTATATCTTTCGATAGTACGATATACGAACATACGGCGGATACCAAGCTTTTGAAGTGTCTTGAATATGACCGACGGCTCAATACCCACTTTGTGCAATCAGTGCAATCCTATTTTCTTCAACACCCCATTCCCTATTGTAATTTGATAATAAACATGAAAAAAATATGTAAACGGCGAGAATTCGAAAGAACTATTTAACGTTCCAAATTCAAAATAATTAAAGAGTTGAAAAAAAAAGAAAAGTTTCTATGTAACAGAATTTATGGTCAGACTAGTTACATAGAGCAGACATAAGGGCAGATAATACTCCTCAGTTTTCTGTATGATTATGATGATTAGACGGGGTGGTTTGTGATAACGTTCGAAAACATTAGGCTATTGTTGTATTTAGTAATTGCTGTGTCCAACTTCATCCTACAGAAGAGTTCTTGCGAGTAAGCAGCTACTCCTTGTATTACCTGCAATCAGAGCCTACGCTGGCCGTTTCACGTGCCGTATTCCTGCGAGTGAATGAAGTTAGCAGCAAGCTCCTGAGGAATCGTTTTGTCAGTAGCGCAGTTGCCAACACAGGAGCGATTCTCTATGTAGTACCAGCATTAATAGACTACGATTGCCATTACCATCAGGTGGGCCTTATGCTTGTATGCCTTCCGACGTTGTACAAAGAAATCTGAAATACATTGTTAGCTTTTATTTTCTGTTAATCTTAGCTAGCAGTCGTTAATCGTAACCTGAAGTAACAGCTATTTTTATGTGAAGCCTACGCAACAGACAGTCAATGATACAGAAATATTAATATTATAGTTATGATTTTGTATTAATAGACCTGGATTATTATTAAACACTAGCTGTGCCCGCGACTTCGTCGGCGCGGAATAGTTCGTTTTTATTATTTATTTATATTAATAAAAATAAATAAAATTTCTAAAATAAAAAAATAAAAAAAGTAGCCTAAATTACTCCTTATTACATCAGCTATGTGCTAGTGAAAGTCCCGTCAAAATCGGTTCAGCCGTTTCAGAGGTTAGCCAAACAAACAGACAGACAAAAATTGTAAAAAAAATATTTTGATATATGTACCTTGTATACATCCATATGCATTTAAAAAAAAGCGGTTATTTTAATATTACAGACAGACACTTCAATTTTATTTATTTGTATAGATATTCCATGCAAAAGCTGCTTTGCTACAATTTATTACACATATGAGTATAACTAAAGTAGATTACATGTATTCTATCTGTATACAAGTATGCGTGTTTTTAATTGAAATTGTATCCATTCCTTTGATATATTGACTAATCAAGCTAACAGTTAATCAGAGGGCTTATCATTATTTGCTCAGCTAATGGAATAATTACGTCGCTCAGAGGAGGATAATTGCGGAGGCGGCGCGGCGCGTACCCTCCAACCCCGTAATGAAAGTCGAACTACTTCGCTACTTTCGAAAGTCAAAACCTTTCATTCGCCCTAAGGCGATTATATTATAATACTACAGGTAGCATAAACGTTAAAAATTAGCCAATGAATTATAAATAGATACCACCAGTTGTGCCATGGGGAATCCCCGTTTCCCGTGACACCACCGATTTTATAAATCTGTGATAGTGTATGATATTGAATTAAACAATTTTTAACGGAAGTATCGCGTGTTTTATTTATTTTGTTGAACCTGACGTTTCGAATGCTTTGCAGCATCCGTGGTCACAGGAAGACTTATCGTCCTCTCTTTCTTTACTTACGTGATTAATATTGACTGTTAAACGTAATATCGGTTAATGATAAATTTAAAAGTAATCAGCACACCATAACGATTGTGTCACAGAGAATAGTGATTTGCTGCTTCACCTGGTCTTAGAAAGCCATATTCGAAATGGTATCGAAAAGTTTTCGCTTAGATCCCATACATTTTGAGTGCTTTTTTTTTATTTCGATTCGAATATGGTGTTTCGAGGCAATGTGTATATGCCTACTGGTGTCACTGCGTCGTGATCTTGCGCATCCGCAGAAACACAACTACGCTAGCAAATGGTATTTGGCAGCAATCTTAAGCTAAAGGTCTACTTTGGACTAAAGGATGTGATTGAAAAAGTATGTCTAATACTTTTTCAATCACATCCTTTAAAAAAAGGAGGAGGTTATCAATTCGGTTGTAATTTTTTTTATGTTTGTTACTTCAGAACTCCGTAATTTAGAAATCGATTTAAAAATATGATTTACTAGCTGCTGCCCGCGGCTCCGCCCCCGTGGAGTCAAATAACGTAGCCTATGTGTTAATCCAGATTATAATTGGCAGAGCTGCGATAGCCAGCGGAGCCACATTACCCTCAAAATTGTCGTTTGGGGTAGACTGATGTCATCCAGCTAGCGTTTAGACGGTAATAGTCAGAAACTCCAAAATCGACACACTAATAGCTAACATATTGTAGTTTTGTATCCTTTAATTTGAAATTTAAATGTTCGTTGGTGAGGAAGAACGGTCCAAAATCGTTCCAATTAGAAAAAAAAACATATGGGAAAACGTATGGCCGGCCACTCTGCAGTGCAGAGTCTGCACTGCACTCTCATCAACAGAAAAAGTAACAGCACTGGTCGCTAGATGTCGTACAGGGTTCCATATATTTTTCAAAAATTAAAAAATTAAAAATAAAATATTTAAATATTTTTTAAATTTAAAAAATATCAGCTCTGCCTACACAGCTTGCTGTTATTTACTAGTATATCTACGTGCCAAGTTTCATTCAAATCCGTTCAGCCGTTTAAGCGTGAAAGAGCAACAAACATCCATCCATACATACAAACTTTCGCATTTATAATATTAGTAGAATTATATACTAGTGTACTAGAACCGACATCGCTGACCAAATGTTTGCGCAACAAAGCATTTGCCGATCGGCAACAACTCTTTGCTGCACAACATTGAACGAAACGCGTTAGCGCCATGTAAATCATGGCCGCGAGAAAAGTGCGCCTTAGAAGCGATTTAGTGATGTAATTACATACAAACTTTCGCATTTATAATATTAGTAGAATTATATACTAGTGTACTAGAACCGACATCGCTGACCAAATGTTTGCGCAACAAAGCATTTGCCGATCGGCAACAACTCTTTGCTGCACAACATTGAACGAAACGCGTTAGCGCCATGTAAATCATGGCCGCGAGAAAAGTGCGCCTTAGAAGCGATTTAGTGATGTAATTTTGAATGTTTAAGATAGATACATCTAAATTATTTCAGTGCTGCAGCGGACATTAGTTTTAATTAGTATTGTCTTGGTTTTCGCGATTGTTACACATTGAATTAAATAATTTTTAACGGAAGTATCGCGTATTTTATTTATTTTGTTGAACCTGACGTTTCGAACGCTTTGCAGCGTCCGTGGTCGCAGGAAGACTAAGGTGGTATTTGTCTTACATTAGTTATTTAATTATTACATCTACCGACATGGATGGATTAATTATATATGTTCCGATTCACACAAAAATCGCTCACAGTGTCCGAACATTTTTTAGATCTTTGGGTTTGGGACTTGATTATTTTTAGGACTGGATCCCAAGCAGGTGGTACTTGCCAACCATCTTCTCTATTGAAATTGGGGTGTTTTCTTGTGGGGTGTTTTATCGATGGCACCGATGGCACCGGCTGTGCCGAAGATGTACAAACGGTACGTAGATGATACTTTTGTTGTCATACCTAAAGATAAAGTATCTATATTCCTACACCACCTTAATTCCATCAACAACAAAATCAAATTCACCATGGAATTAGAGGCAAATAATTCACTAGCATTCCTTGATATATTAATTACCAGGAAACTTGACAACTCACTTACTCACACAGTGTATAGGAAACCCACCCATACAGACAAATATCTCAATGGTAACTCACACCACCATCCATGTCAGTTAGCTACCGTAGGCAAATCTTTGTTTCAGAGAGCACAAGGCATCTGCGACGCTGAGCATCTAGAGGAGGAACTCCAACATGTCAAACAAGTACTGCGGAGCAACAGTCACAAACTCCCTCGCATGCGTCACAGAAGCCGCCCGAAGCCACCTACAGTTGAACGTCAACCTGCCATCTTACCATACTTAAAGGGAGTCACAGACAAAATTGGCAACATCTTACGGCGGCCCGGTTGATCTCCAGGCTCTGGAATCCAACATCGCCCGGCTCGTCGGCAACCTTGTAGACGGACGGCTCGCGGAGCTGGAGTCCCGGCTGCCTCCTTCTGCGGTCACCCGCCCGCCATTGGCGGGTGACAAGTCTGCGGTGGCCAAGGCCGCAAGAACGGCCATCGAGAGCGCGGGACGACCGGCTCCGGCACCGCAGAAGGCGACCCGGCCGGCCGAGCTCGATGTGCGCCCTCGGGCGAGGCGGGCCGCAAAAATCGGTCCCGCCCGCCGAACTGGTGCCAGCGAGGAGACGTGGACGAGCTTCGGCCCGTCCACATCTAGGGCCGCGGCGACGCCGTCGACAGCGGCAGGTGCCACCGAGGTCCCTAAGGAGGCGTCGTGGACCGACGTGGTCCGCCGCAAGCCGCGGAAAACCGCGGCCCCCGCGACTCCTGCGAGGCCAGCGCCATCCAAGGCGTCAGCCAACACTCCCGCAGGCAAGGAGGAGGGCCGAAAGCCCAAGGTGGTGCTCCCCGGCTCCACGGCCGTAATTCTGAAGTTACGGCCGGAGGCAGCCCAAGGGGGGGCATCGTATGCCTCGGCCCTTTTAAAGGCCGAGCGGGAGGTGAACCTGGGCGAGCTGGGAATCGGCTCGCTCCGGATTCGCAAGTCTGCGACCGGAGCGAGGCTTATCGAAGTCCCCGGCTCGTCCAGTCACGAGAAGGCTGACGCCTTGGCAGCCAGGTTGTCGGCTGCCCTGTCCGGCGTTGCTGAGGTGTCCAGGCCCGTGAAGTGTGCGGAGTTCCGCCTCACGGGTCTGGACGACGCCGCTACGGCGGAGCGGGTCAAGACTGCGGTCGCGCGCGAGGGGGGCTGCACCCCCGAGCAGGTCCGGGTGGGCGAAATCCGCCCGGACTGGCGGAGCTCCAGCTCCGCCCTGATGCGCTGCCCGGTGACGGCAGCGAAGAAGCTGCTCGAGCTGGGCAGTATCGGGGTGGGCTGGAGCCGGGTGCAGCTCCACCTGCTGGAAGCGCGCCCCATGCATTGTTTTAAGTGCATGGGGAAGGGGCACACAGCGGAGCTGTGCCCCTCCAAGGAGGACCGCAGCCGGCTGTGTTACCGGTGCGGGCAGCCGGGGCACATCGCCTCGGCCTGCTCGGCCCAGGCCCGCTGTGCCGTATGCGCAGACGCCGGGCGGAAAGCGACGCACGTGATGGGGGGCCGTCTTTGCAACCCCCCATCCGTCCGCGGGAGAACGCCCCCCATCTCTCGCGGGAGTGGGCGGCAGACGGCGCCGGAGGCTAGGATGTCCGAGTAATGACCGGACATCCTCGCTTCCTGCAGGCCAACGTCAACCACTCCGCTGGGGCTCAGGACCTTTTCCTGCAGACCATGGCGGAGTGGGACGTGGACGTGGCGGTGGTTGCGGAACCATATTCCGTGCCCTCCCGGCCTAACTGGGCCGGGGATCTGAACGGTTCCGTGGCCATCGTCGCGAGGCCTGGCGCCAGCCCCCCACTCGTGGTGTGGGGGAGGGGAGCGGGTTACGTGGCGGCGGTTCGGGGAGAGTACGCAATCATCGGTGTGTACTTCTCCCCGAACCGCGACCTGCCGGCCCTGGAGCGGCTGCTCGACGCTTTGGGGTCGGCAGTGAGGCGGCTAGCGCCCGCCCAGGTTGTCGTGGCCGGTGACTTCAACGCCAAGTCCACGGCGTGGGGGAACCCGGCCACGCAACCCAAAGGGCGGATGGTGGAGGAGTGGGCGCTGGCCGCGGGACTGTCCCTCTTGAATAGGGGGACAGTCCACACGTGCGTGCGGTGGAACGGAGGGTCGGTGGTGGATCTGTCCTTCGCCACCGCGTCCACCGCACGCCGAGTGGAGGGTTGGAGGGTGGAGACGGGGGTGGAGACACTCTCGGACCATCGTTATATCAGATTCGAGGTGTCTCCAGCCCCCGGGAGTCCGACGACTTCGTCCCGGTGGCGGAGCCGGTTCCCGCGTTGGGCGCTCACCAGGCTCGACCGGGAACTGGCAGAGGAGGCGGCCATTGTCGGCCGCTGGGGCCTCCCGCCAATGGATGATCTGGACGCCGAGGAGGGGGCTGGTCGTCTCTGCGACGCCTTCACGGCGGTGTGCAGGGCGGCCATGCCCAGCGTTGGGCGTCCGCCTCCAAGGCGGGCGGTCTACTGGTGGTCGGCGGAGATAGCCGACCTCCGGGACGCCTGCAACGGGGCGCGTAGGGCGTACACTCGGAGCAGGCGTCGCCGCCCCCGGGACGAAGGAAGAGATGGCCATCTGCACGGCATCTACGTGGAGAAGAAGAGAGCCTTGCAGATGGCCATAAGTAGGGCCAAGGAGGGAGCGTGGCAGGAGCTGCTGGAGGGCCTAGACAGGGACCCGTGGGGCCGACCGTACAGGGGAGCGCGGAACAAAATCCGCGCTCAGTCGGCCCCACTGACGGAGACCCTCCAGCCGGCCCTGTTGGAGAGGGTTGTCGGGGAACTCTTCCCCGACAACCCACGGGGCTACGCTCCCCCGAGGATGGCCCGATCGTCGGACTCCAGAGGAGAGGAGGAGGGCGCTCCGCCGCCCGTCACCGACCAGGAGATGGAGGCGGTCGTTGACCGCCTCCGAGGCAAGAAGAGGGCGCCGGGTCCGGACGGGGTGCACGGGAAGGTGCTAGCGTTGGCTCTCGTGCACCTCGGAGACAGGTTCCGGGAGCTCCTCGACTGCTGCTTGCGGTCGGGGTGCTGCCCGGGACCCTTCAGGGTGGGCCGGCTCTGCCTTCTGTTGAAGGGAGACCGGCCCCCGGACTCGGGGTCGGCGGTTCGACCGGTCGTTCTGCTGAACGAGGCAGGGAAAGCCCTAGAAAGGGTTGTCGCTTCCCGCCTCGCTCAGCACTTGGAGGATGGCCCGGGACCGGGCCTATCGGATGCCCAGTTCGGGTTCCGGGCCAGACGGTCGACCGTCGACGCCATTAGGCGCCTAAGGTCGGTGACGGAGAATGCGGAGCGCGAGGGTAAGGTGGTGGTGGTGGTGTCGCTGGACATCGCCAATGCCTTCAACAGCCTCCCCCACAGTACCATACTGGAGGCCCTCAAATACTTTGAGGTGCCTCCGTACTTGGGGAGACTGCTGAAGGCATACTTGGAGGACAGGGAGGTGTGCTTCGAGGATGCGAGGGGCCGTATGGTCAGGAGGTCTATCGGGTGCGGGGTCCCGCAGGGGTCCGTTCTGGGCCCCATTCTGTGGGACCTCGCATACGACTGGGTCCTGCGGGGCCGTCTCCTCCCCGGGATGAGTGTCATCTGCTATGCAGATGACACCCTTGTCGCATCCCGGGGTAAGACCTTTGTGGAGGCGGCGCGGCTGGCCGAAGTCGGAGTAGGACTGGTGGTCAGCCGTATAGAGAGGCTTGGGCTTCGGGTCCGTTTGGACAAGACCGAGGCCCTCCTCTTCCGCGGGACCGGCAGACGGGGCCCACCCCCCGGAGCACACCTCCAAATAGGAGGAGAGAGGATAAGGGTGAGTGCCCAGATGAGCTACCTGGGCCTCACCCTGGACGGGAGATGGACCTTCGGCCCCCACTTCGAGCGGTTGGGACCGAGGGTCATCAGAGCTGCGGCGGCGCTGGGTCGCCTCCTGCCCAATGTGGGCGGGCCCAGCGCCGCGTGCAGGCGGCTGTACTCCGGCATCTGCCGGAGTATGGCCACGTACGGTGCCCCAATATGGGCGGACGCCCTCTGCAGCCGCAACAGGGCCCAGCTGCGCAGAGCGCAGCGGGTCATAGCGCAGAGGGCGATAAGGGGGTACCGTACGGTAGCTTGGACGGCCGCAACCGCCCTCGCTGGCGACCCGCCCTGGGAGTTGGTGGCGGAGGTGCTCGCCGAGGTATACGGCTTCGTTGCTGATAGGAGGAGTCTCGGCGAGCGCCCCACGTCGGTGGAGGTGGGGCGGTATCGCCAGCGAGGGCAAGTGGAGATGATGCGGAGGTGGGGGGAGGACCTGGCGCAGCCGCGGTACGGAGTCCGCGTTGCGGATGCGCTGCGCCCGGTCCTGGAGGCGTGGATGCGCCGCCGGCGCAAACCCCTCACTTTCCGCATGGTGCAGGTGCTCACTGGACATGGGTGCTTCGGTGAGTACCTGCACCGGGTCGCGAGGCGGGAGGTGACGCCGGGCTGCCACGATTGTGGCGCGGCCGAGGACACCGCTCAGCACACTCTGGAGCGGTGTCCCAAGTGGTCTCGGCAGCGCCGCGATCTGGTGTCCGCGCTAGGAAGCGCGGACCTCTCGCTCCCGAGCGTGGTCCGCTCCATGCTCGGGAGTGACAGAGCCTGGCAGGCGATGGCCTCCTTCTGTGAGACGGTCATGTCCCAGAAGGAGGCCTCGGAGCGGGACAGGGAGGACGATCCGGAGGCTGTCCCGCTCCGGAGACGGCGGACGGGAGTGCGGCGTAGGCGCTATGCGCACCTACTGCCGCCTCCCTAACCTGTGGGACTAGGGGTCAGGATGGGAACCTGGCCCCATAATGGTCCCGCCGCCGGAGGGGCTGTCCCAATTTGCCGGGATGGCCCCTAGAGAGAAGAAGTCCGGCCCCTTTTGAGGGGCTGGCCAGTCGTAGTGGTGCCCTGTTGCTGACAGATCCGGGGCACCACACCAACGCGGCCGATGGCATTTCGCGGGGTTGTTTAGTGGGTATACCGTCGGACAGCCGACGGGGAGTCCCACACTACCACCGGAGGCCACCCAGGCACCGGTGGTGTGCGTAACGCATTTTTCCCCGCGTCACAAAAAAAAAAAAAAAAAAAAAAAAAAAAAAAAAAAAAAAGTACCACCTGCTTGGGATCCAGTCCTAAAAATAATCAAGTCCCAAACCCAAAGATCTAAAAAATGTTCGGACACTGTGAGCGATTTTTGTGTGAATCGGAACATATATAATTAATCCATCCATGTCGGTAGATGTAATAATTGAATAACTAATGTAAGACCAATACCACCATAGTCTTCCTGCGACCACGGACGCTGCAAAGCGTTCGAAACGTCAGGTTCAACAAAATAAATAAAATACGCGATACTTCCGTTAAAAATTATTTAATTCAATTAGTTTTAATTATTATGAAAATGGAGTAAGACTTTTACTAAGGATGGTAAGCTGTTACCGTAACATATGTACATTTGCAACACCAGGGTGTCATTCGTGCGTTGTAAAAATCTCTTCATGCATTTCTTGAAGAACCCCTTGCGGTAGTCTCTTGGGAAAATCTCGGCTGGGAGTTCACTTCACATGCAGTTAAGGTTGCCTTTTGTTGTAAAGATGATGGTAAGCCACCTACACCAGAGTGTTTACGATTAGCGGAAATATGATATTAATAGTTATTACTAATGTTGCTGTTACCTAACTTCGCTTAGAAATTAGTACCTGAGCGAAAGAAAACTGAACTTAACATATTTTTTTTTTTGTGTAAATAAACTTAAAAAGCATAACCTTATTAAAAATGCAAAATTTGTTCTAAATTATTAAAGCCGTTGCCGAGAGTTACGAAATATACTTTTTTTTTATACTACGTCGGGAGGCATACTAGCATACGACGCGCGGGTACCGTCGCCTATTAACGCTAGCGAAATGTTAAGTATCACTCGCGCGATGCCACCTGGGAGCTTACTGGTGACCTCACTCACACGCAGGAATACTTGTTGTATCAGGGATTTGTTATTTGGCTGCGGTTTTCTGTGGGTAGAGGTACTTCCCCAGAAGGGCCGACTTGATGCGCCCTACCTCTCTTAAAACATCCAGACCAAGATAAACAGACATGTTCATGCACACAAATGTTTGCCTTGTGTGGGAATCGAACCCACGAGCGTTGGTGTCAAAGTCGCGTCATTCACGACTGAGCCACCGAGCTCGTCAAAACTCTCTGGATATTAATATTTACTGACAAATTAGACAGCGCTACCTAGTTCCAAACTAAAGGAAGCTTGTGATATGGTTACTAGACAACTGACAAACGTATGTTAATATCTTATTGTTGTGAATACATATTTATAATACGAGGAAAACACCCAGACCAAGACAAACAGAGAATTCATGCACTTAAATATTTGCCTTGTGTGGGAATCGAACACACGTGCCTAGGTGCCAAAGTAGCCATCGCTAGCCATTTCACCATCACCGGGTTTGTCAAATAGCAATATAAATATAGATCTATCTACTATAACTTCAGGCAAAATCCCTTGCAGAGTAGGCAGAGAGACCCGAGCGCCACGTGACTCGAACCTTACACACCTCACTCACATTATATAGGTACGAGTACATACAAGAAATGCTCGTTTAATGTAATATTATAATATCTATTAACTCTGGTGCTGTTTGAAATATTATTTGAGGTGTGTGGCGAGCCTTATCAAACATGCAGCTAAACAAACATTTAATAACAACGCGCAAGCAATCCCCCAATAATCCTACTTCAATTCCGTCGGAGAAATGCAGGTAAGTATAAATTTGTTTCTTCAATTTTACTTTAGAAGACACAAATAAGATTTTTTCGCTGTATACACATAATAAGCAATACGCAGAATAATATTATTTACATATTCAAATTACGTCTATACAAAACTCCTGTTTTTAATTATAAACTTAATTTGCTTATGATAAATCTATGGAAATTTTTACCTCGAGCTCCAACCCTCTATAGCGGTAAGGGTAGACTAATTACTTCTTTTCTTTGTAATAAAAACGGATTAAACTTTGTTTAGGGCGGCCCATTCATTTTGTTTACTATTCAGAACGGCTTGTGCTAAGAAAAAAACTAATTTACGCTCGCTGTTTGAATGTACGTACTTATCTGATTGAACATTTTAATTAAATTAGCTAATTACGGCGAATGAAATGGCACGTTACCAAGTCCATCAAATAAAAATATGATTATGATCACTGCGCAAGATGACTAGTTATTTCTATGAGAGTCTTATAATATTGCGTGACATAACATACTCAGAGATTTGTTCTCTTTCTTTACTATAACTGGTGGAGTGATGTTATTAAAGATATGAAGCCTAATTTCTATCATATCAAGCTCGAGAAATATGTCTCTTTAGATCTAATAAGAAACACTCCAAACCCGAAAAATATTTGTTTACCATAACTTTTGTTATTCTTTTATGTATAATGTCGAATAGTTTATGCTAGGATATATAAAATGCTTAATATTTGTGGTACTATAATTTTAGTTTTATTTATTTGTTTATAATATCGGAAGTCAAAGAAACATACAGCCCAAAAGTTCAAAGACTACCGTAACTGTTTCACATCAGGCGAGTCACATGCTTATTTTCCATAGGATATTGTATAAAAAAACTTATGAGAACTGTTGTGACAACATCTTTTAATGCGTCGATGTCCTCAGTTCTGGTAAACAATGAAACAGAGGCTTATGGTTTCTTCTAGCTAAATTACCGTAAATAAATTTCTCGGACAACTTACACAGTACCATCTTGTCCAAACTAAGCATAGCACGTACTGTGGGTACCAGACAACTCATAAACAAGCTCGGTGGCTCAGTCGTGAATGACGCGGCTTTGACACCAACGCTCGTGGGTTCGATTCCCACACAAGGCAAACATTTGTGTGCATGAAGATGTCTATTTGTCTTGGTCTGGGTATTTTCTATGTATAATAAGTATGTATTTACAAAAAAAAAATGTATTTACGTATGTTTATCAGTTGTCTAGTATCCATAACACAAGCTTCGCTTACTTTGGGCTAGATGGCGCTGTGTAATTTGTCCGACAATATTTATTATTATTATTATTTATTAAACATACGCAAGCAACTTTTCTTTTGTATATAATATACTTATAATAACTCTAATCTACTGCTAATCTGCTGTGATAAACAAGCACTCGTGTTACAATGACCCTCATTTCAGTGCAGTTGCATAAACTAGGTACTATTATCTCAACCTTATTGTTTCGTCGTGACCCATCTTACCTTGCACACTGTCAAAGTGAACCTCTACAAATAATATCACAAACACCGTATCGTCTTCCGATTACTAAAATGAAATAACTGTTCCGATCCCAAGCTTGCACATTCAATATACGGATTTCATATCCGTTCATTTCATTAGCCGACGTATCCAGTACTAGGTAACTAATCTCTCGTTTCTAGCTATCTGGAGTCATGCGGCGAACTAATAAAAAGAAACACAGACAAATGAGCGCTTAATTTCGTTCACTGCTGGACGTTGAGCATTGATATCAATTATCAGGAAGCTAAAGCTGGAATTCTATACGCGAATTGTTCCATAAAGCCGCTAATCCGGGCCCAAGCGAGCCACAATTTGTCCAAACGGTTATGTTATTGCGGTCGGTAAGCTTCCCGCGACCGCGCGACTCTCGCCATGATTTTTACGTAAAATTGTTTCATATAATTTAATGTGAGATATATACCGATTTCATTATATTATTACAATATTCACTATTAAAGTTGACATTACAGATGACCCTCCATAACGGTTACGTACCTACGAGATAACTAAATTGTCAAAAAAACCCTTTCTGTTTATTTGTCTATATCTACACCAGGTACCTTGCGGGGTAGAGAGAATAGAGAGTTCAATACGCGGTCTTTGGCACCTCGCACGCATCTTTAACATTCATGACTCTTTTCATGTGTGCTCCAATTCCGACAAAATACGAGTATAACCAATTTTGTCGTGGTTGGTAGATGTGTCTCGGCCTTCCTCGGCGCCTACATCCTTCCACTTTCGCATCATTCTATATTTGGAGCTGCATTCTTTCTATATATCCGAATCAATGGTGCATGTCTTTTCTTATTTTAACGCTGACACTATACTTTAAACCAACTCTTTTTCTTAAGTCATCGCTGCGAACACGGTCAGCAAGCGTTATGCCACAGATTTTAAGCAATTTTCACATTTCCACCGCGATTATTCGACCTTTATGTTCTGTCATACCAAGCTTTCAGTTCCATTTATGAGCATTTGGATTAGCATCACATTGTATACAGTGAGATATGCTTTTTGGCTAAGTTTTTGGCTTCTTTGTAGTTTTCCCAACGCTCCATTCACTCTGATCCTTGTTCCTTTCATCCCTGACAAAAGTACTTCCATGATATACAACCTCATTCACTTGTTCACTTGTATGTTTCTTCCAACTACGTCATCTACCGTGATTCTTGTTTTTTTTTTTTGTAGTTTCCTCTCTTTCAAATTCATTGTCTATGTTTCTTCGCATTCAATTATAAGCCCTCTTCATACGATCATCTATCTTTGTGACTAGTGTTTGCAATCCAAAGTGATTCTTCTAGTAAAATGGCATGTTCTACATATACCTTGTGCGCTAATGAATGTATGATAATTATCCAGATGCAGAAATACAGCAGATCTAACAGCACGTAGGCCTGTCTGACACTAACATTGATGCCAAAGCAGTGTGACGAGATGTTGCCCATATGTTGTACATTCCTCCAAACCGCCCAAGAATTTCCAGTCCTTGTAAAAATCCTTCTCCGTTTAACAAATGTAAGAAAACATACCTATTATAAGGCATACTTAATATAACATGAAAGATTTCTTTCGAGTTGTGAAATAAACTCCCAGCCGAGGTCTTCCCATGGGACTACAGCATGGGTTCTTCAAGAAGAGCGTGGCGCATGAGTGACACCTCTGGTGTTGCCAATGTCCGTAGTCAACCGTAACTGCTTAACATTAGGCAGACCTTACGCTTGTTTTTCATTTTAATGGTCTAAAAAGCAGAAAAAACATTGAACTTCTAATTGTTTAGCCGAAAAATCTCGAACTTGACTAACATTTTTGGCGGTATACCTAATTGCGTTTGGGCAAAGATAATGATTATTGTTTAAAAGTATATTTATTTTCAATAAATATAAATCTGACAGATTTTTCAAGAGCTTATCTTGGTAGCCATTTGCGAAACGCCTACGTAGTTATTTAAGTAATATGAATAGGTTTCCAGTTATGCTGTCGGATCCGGCTTCAATGTCGGCGGACTCAATTTGTCCAAACTGTTATTGCACGGGCCGAGCAGTCCTGCCGCCAGTTTTATACAGAATCACCCATAACGGACAGCTCGACCGGCTCTAACTCCCGAGAATGGACACTTGATTAAGATACTTGTGTCACTTTACTTTGCGATTACATCTGACATGAGGTCGCAATCTTCTTTATTGTTAATTTGAAATAAATCGACCTAATTGGACCATTCGCAGTGGCAGGTCCCAGAATATAAAAACAAGTTTATGTATAGTTTCTAGTATCCACGTGCCCCGTAATATCGTTATTCTTTTTCGGTGCTCGAAAATGTCCATTATACAGACTTATTAATGTTATGTTCCCATTGTTTGTTAATATAGCCCGATAAGCCGTCTAATGCTGTCATGTAATCTATCGAGGAGTTCAACATTAGATGTATGGGTATTCCAAATTGGATCGAAGATCGTGAGAGGGAATGAAGGACAAAGACGACGGGTGTGGGATGCTGGGAGGGGCGCAGGGGTTGAGACTGCCCACGCACCACGTCCGAGCCGTAATGAGTTGAAAGCGGATACTTGTAGCGCACTCAGCGCGCGCGTGTCCGGTTACCCGCCTAATGTTGCCCGGATAAACAATGACGTCCAGCCTTTTAGCGACATTTGTGGACCCACTCAACACTGGACATAAGCCTAAAAAGATCTCGCATTTTTACTATTTGAAATTCTCGAGGATGCGGCGTAAAGGAAATAACACTTCGATTACGTTCAGTGCAGTGGATTACTTACTACACGAATGTACACATTTAGCAAATAGATACATTTATATGCATGTAGCGCAATGCAGTAAGCATATAAATTAAGGATAAAACATGATTTTGATGTCATATGAATATGAACAAAGGAAGTTTTAGAACTCTATTTCAAAAAAGTTTCTTTACATCAACCAGGCCGGATGATAAGCAGTTACTGTAGGCTACGAGCACTTGTAACAACCAAGTACTTTGCTGACCCTAAAATTCTAATTGTATTATTATAATTAGCATCAAATTGTTAAATATTTCAAATAATATTATTAAATGAAAAAAGTAGGAATCGATTTACAATACAATTGTGGACAATGCGGGTTTTCACATAATTTATTGACGTAGTAATGCAGATAGACTGCAATGTCGATACCGAAACCAAAAAGGTGTTTTTATTTAATATCTCTATGCCTCTTGTCACACATAACATACAAATTACTATTAGTTTATGTCTAATTTATGTCCTGAAATGTCACGACAATTTGTAAGTCCTGAGAAAAACGAAAACGAAACTATAGACAGCAGCTAATACTATAAAAGTAGTAATAAATGATATTTTATATTAAATATGTTATAATAGAATTTGTGTATGTATTTTCTACAATGACAGCCCTGAGCATTCTAGAATTAGTGACAGTTTAGTGAAAATTAAAGGCAAGCTAATGTTTTCATTTATATTGACGCTTGCCACTTTACTTTCAAGAAAATTCGTTCGAAAGTTCAGTTGCCAAAGAGTAACAGTTATCTTAGTAACATACTGCTAATATCTCATACAAAATTCTGCACTCTTCAATCATATTGTACTAAATGGGAATGTTTACAACAGAGATAATCTGCAAAAAAATATATAACGCCATGTCTATGTGGTGTATAAGCTCACAAACATTAGGTAAGTGCTGAGTGGTATCGTGAAAGCCGCCTAGTCAAATGTAGAGTGACGGACCATCATTGCTCCATTAACCAAGAGAGACCGCGGGCGGCGAACGCGGGGCGGGCAGGGCGGCCAGTATGGGAGGTTTTGATACGCCATTAGTTCATTAGTAGTCTTATGTGCCTGTCATAAGCCGATTATTCGCTCGTATGTTTCGCCAGTCGGACATCTCCACAAATGGATATCGATTCAGCCGACCGTGGTTCAGATATTTTTAATTGAATTCTAAAAAGTTCGAAGTTCTATGTTCGGCACGTATAATTTTTCTATTAATATCTGCTTATAGATATCTAGGTACCGATTTAGCCGATTTGAAGAATTCAAAGGCAAATACGAAATTCGTGTTGTATACACTTGATGATGACTAATAATCAACTGTAAAGTTACACAAAAACTAAATTAAAAAACCGGCTTCCTTGATTTTGTTTTCTTGATGATCTCCTTTATTTATTTTTTTTATATTTGATGACGAAATGATAAAGGCTTAACATTACATTAAAAATATGAATATTATTTAAATGAAACCAAAGCTAAGTGCGAACTGAATAAGCGCATGAAAGTGTTCCGTATAAGTAATACCCGTACATCCTGCTACATTTGCCTACAATTTATATGTTTTTTTTTTAATGATGGATCTAATCTTTATGATACTACCCATTGATAATGTAAAATAAGATAAATAATTATAATGTCATATAGATCTTTTTCTATGGTCCATTATTTACAAGTGACTTGTAAAGCCTCCATTATTGTTCTTCTCATGCACACACACCGGTTTCTAAGGCTTCTGATATCACCTTCTGATAGAACACAATCAATTTGATTATGGTAGGCAAGTCTTGACCTTCTTCGGCTCCTATATCCAACTACTTTTGCGTCGCATATCAGTTTCGTAATTCTTTCTTCCTGCATTTTTTCAACATGTCCGAACTATGCATGCCTCTTCTCATTTTGACACCGACGCTCTCTTTCAGACCAACTATGTTTCTGACATCATCATTGCGAATACGGTCTACTTTCATGCTCTCAGTGCCCTACCCAACTCTCGCTTCAATAAGTAAGCGTTGAGACCAGCACTGCAATGTGTATAGCTGTGCCTTCTGACTAAGTTTTTACTGCCAAGAAGTTTTCCCAGCACTCATTTGACTTTCCATTGACTCTGGTTTCTTCTCTTTCAAATACCAGGGTGACATGCTGCTATCTATCCACACACATGCTGACCAATTCTTGTAAGTGGACTGCACAGCACAGAACAGTGCACTGTCATTCCCATATCTCGGCAATATGTCCTTTTGCACAACCTTATCAAGTGTTTTTCAAGATCCACAATACCGTAGAAAACCTTCTGGTCTAGCCAGATGCTTCTCCATGATATTACGGAGCGAGAAAACTTGATCCGTACATCCCCTTCTATCGGAATCCTCCTTGTGCCTTCCACGGGATTTCATCTGGTTTCACCCTCATCCTCTTTTCAATTACCTTTCCATATCCTTGCTGCCATGCTGATCAAACTGATGGCCCTATGGCGCAGTCCACGTGTGACCCCTTGCCTTTTTTCAAGGGCGCGGTGACTGCGCGCCTCCAGTCCATTGGGACCCATCCAGTTCTCTAGCATAGATTATTTAAGTACCAGAATTCGTCTCGGGCGTAAGTGTCACCTAGTTTGATCATCTTAATTACCGCTGTATTACGGTTTTTCAAGCTTCATATCGACCATCCGATCTCATCCATAGTAATACCATCGTCGGACGCCATCGACGTAGAGCAAGTATCAGACTCAAAGCCTACGCTATCTTACGATATTTTGAAATCGATTCTTCATATGTATCTACGTATTAATAAAATTCTGTAATTGAACCCTCAATGTTTTGAAAGACATTTTCAACGATACTCCATAGAATATACTAATAAAAAAAACATTTTAATAAGACAGAAATGACTTAGTGACATGGATCTCATTATTCATGGTATAAATATCAATATACTATTTTAACAATTCATTACAATACCTTGCTCAGGGTTATTAATAATTAATTTGGATTACCATTACTACGGATAGCAGACAATGTAGTTACATTGTCCGCTATCCATAGTAATGGCCAGTGTTTTGAGCTATGCACTAAGAAGGAGGAGTACTCGAATTACCGCCAACCAATATACACCATACTATACCAATCAAACGCGTATTCAATTTATACGAAATGCATATAATTAAAGTGTCGAGCTGTTTGGTGCATATTTAGTGCATAGCTCCAAACAGCCAGTGGACAAAAAGCAATATCCCAATTGATTTCGTTAAAATTACTTGGTTATAAAAGCAAAACTTTAAACTGCACCCAACTAAGACTTGAAGTCTTAGTGATCGACTAGTTTTATATATTTCTAACAAATTCTTTGCAGATTATACGTAGGTCACACTATAAGTTTTGCGTAACTTAAAAAAACAACATGTTATAACCAAAATATTATGTTTATTGCTTTTCAAAATACTCTCCTTCATATTTTAAACATTTTTTCATGCGATCGAACCATTTTTTAAAACAGGAGGACCACAGATCTGAAGGCATGTTTTCTACGTGCTGATTGAACGCTATCACTGCCTCTTCGTAGTTGGTAAAAGTGAAACCTCTCATCAAATCTTTGATTTTGGGGAAAATACAGAAATCACAGGGTGCTAGATCGGGGCTATGCGCTGGATGGGTAACGAGTTGTACTTTTTCGGAAGTTAAAAATGACTTTGTTTTGTTGGCCGTGTGTGAAGAAGCGTTGTCATGATGTAGGAGAACGCGGCTTTTTGGTCGTCTTTCGCGAATTTTTTCTAACACCCTGGGTAAACAAATGGTAGAATACCACTCGGCATTAACACTCTTTTGATCTTCAAGTAGAATTGTGCAGATGGGACCCGTAGCTGAGAAAAAAACGCGATCATTTTTTTACCAACGTTTCTCGCCTGCCTCACTTTTGTTAGCCTGTTCTCATTTTCAAACATCCATTCACAAGATTGCTGTTTTTTTTTTCGGGTTCAAAACAATAAATCCACGTTTCGTCTCCTGTGACAATGTCATAAACAGCATTAGAATGTCCGTGGTCGTACTTCAGTAGCATTTGTGAGCACCATTCCACGCGAGCCCGCTTCTGCTCCGCTGTCAGTTCATGAGGGATCCAACGACAACAAAGTTTCCGAACTTTCAATTCTTCGTGTAAAATTTCCTGAATTTGCCTCATACTAATCCCCAATAGTTCTCGCATTGTCTCATAGGTAATCCGCGGGTTTTCTTCAATTAGCCGCTTAACAGTAGCCACATTATTTACGTTGACGGCAGTTGAAGGCCGCCCTTCACGAAATTCGTCATGTAAAGAAACTCGACCTCTCTCAAATTCAGCAAACCATCGCCTCACGGTGCTCAAAGAAGGTGCTTCTCTCCCAAAAGCATTTTGAAGACGAGCAGCACAGTCTTGCAGAGAGAGAGAACTCTTAAAATCATAAAAAATCATCGCTCTAAAATCTTTTCGACTCAATTCCATTTTCGTTGCGTACGTAGAACTTTGATGTGTGATAAAAAACAATTGACAAATGATTTCCCGCCAATTGTTTTTTTTTATTACTAAGTAGGTTGCAACCTTTCAAAAAATATAACATTCGAAATTCAAATAGTTCCGATTAGTTAGAAGTGCAAAACTTTTAGTGTGCCCCTAGTAGTTGAGTGAACGTAATGAGTTTATTTAATTACAATGGAAATCTGATTAACAACTTTTTTCAGAGTGTGAGGTTGTTCTCAGCTTTCTCCTCCGTATGCTGAATTTCCAAAAATCCTTTGTTATCGGATACCAAAACGACATTTATTGAAAAATTTAAATTCTTAGAATAAGTTGCTTATGCTGCAACATACGCATCGCATATCCTATATATATCATATGCGATATGTACGAGTATGTTGAAATACGTATCAACATAATTTCTTGTTTTATATAATAGTTCGTAAGCCTACATTAATAAACAATATATATACGAGTATAACAGATTTAGAAGTGCGATTGCACCAAATAAATCCTAATCCGACAAAATACTAACTCACAATAGCAAATATTTTCATCTACAATTCCTTACGGAGTAAGTTTGCAAATTCGCGATCCAAAGGGACAGGGGACGAAACGACGACGGAGCGCCGAGTGCGGTCCATTATCCCGAGGTGAGGGCATCGCAACAGCAAAGACGTTCGTCCGGCTCTCTGCATCGGCGACTTTATGACGTTATCTCTAACGGGTTCCGCCGCCGGGACGGGGTCTCCGGGTGGTGGTAGCACAGGATTCTCTCTTGTGCCTGATAATTGTCCCTAATGGAAAAGTCTAGTCACTTCGTGCGAAGTGCATTCCAAGTTTTCGCTTCTGCCAGATAGAAGTTATTACTTAAGCGTTATGCAGACAACAACTTTAGATAAAGTTATGGTCGTATAGCTACGATGACGTTAAGAGCTGGGCGCAATGTCTCGCGTAAAGTGATAGTAAATCGGAACACAATATTTTTATAACGTGGATTATTTGCATGCTGTTAATGCACGTAGCTTATTATAATCAGATAGACAGTATTTCAGTGATAGAGCAGTGACAGCCCAGTGGATAAAAAACCGGCTTTTGACCAACTGGTCCTCGGTTCGAATCCTGACATGTACCATTTGTGTTTTTGCATTTATGAACATATTTGTAATTATCACTTGCTCGGCGGTGAAGGTAAAGAAAAGTCCAAAAAATCATATTTCCAAAGATCAAATAAGCCTTCAAAATATTTTGTTAATTATTTTAAAGCATGTTATTTAATTAAATATCATAGAAATTGAGTATAATCATAAAATGACAGTATCAATTTGAATACATTTATCGATTAGGCATCGCTCGTTAATCATCTCATCTAGCTCGGTTTGCTTCGAAATATATCAATACATAACTCCTAGTGGTGAGTCATAGCCATGCAACAGCCTTTTAATATCTAGTGGGATCTACTTACCATTAAGCAAGTTGAACGTATATTGCCACTTTAGATGAAAAAAATGTGGGCAGGAGAACAAGTTGTCGAATTATTTGAATTGTATTTTCTTCTTCTGTGATATAATGTCTTTCCTATTTACAAAAAAAAAAAAACAATATTTTGAACCAGGTTTTTGTCTTGCATGCGAGTCGATTCCCTTCGTTGAATTGACTGCCGAGCTAACCTTCAGTTGTAAATTGTGCGGGCGCAAGTCAAGCTCATCCAATAAGATTAACCAGTCAGTTATATAGGTGGTTGCTTCGTCTTGGTTTGTTACATAGTCTGTAGTTTTGAAGGAATGCAGTAGACTAACGATTTAATTTTGAGTTGTGAAATGTTCTACAGATTTTTTTTTGCCGCTAGAATTGCTCATTCACTCAACCAATTGTGAATTTCATGTTCACGAAAAATGCTCGGGAACACTTAGTTGATGAGCTCGTTTTTCATTGAAAAGAAATTGCGAAATTCGGTGGCAACAAAAGCAATTCGTTAGATTCGTCGACAGGAATGCGATCGTTACCGATAATCGGTAACTGTTTGAAGAAACCTGCGGCAGATGGATCGTTTAGCAATGCAACTCTTATGTTTGTCGTCAGCTGAAGATTCGTCTCATAGCGCCACAGGATCGATGATGGCACGCGTGTATTTCAACGGCAGCGGTCGAATGTAGTAATATATTTGGCGGAAGAATGCCCACCTGATGTAAAGCGGTTACTGTAGCCTATGAACGCTTGCAATACATTAAGTATCACTCGCGCGATGCTTTATCTGCTGCTAACACAGCAAGTCCTTAGGAGCTTACGTGACCTCACTCACACGCAAGAACACAACAATCCTCTAGGGAGTTGTTATTTGACTGCGGTTTTCTGTGAGGAGGAGGTACTTCCCCAGACGGGCTACTTTGATGCGGCTTACCTCTCTTAAATCATCCAGACCAAGACAAGCTGGCATGTTCATGCACACATTTTTTTGTCTTGTGTGTGAATAGAACCCACGAACTTTGGTGTCAAAGTCGCGTTATTCACGACTACGCCACCGAGCTCGTCACAATTATATATGTATATAGATATGTCAATTAGTTACTTGAGATATCATGAAAAAGCATTTTTCATATAAAATGTATGAGAAATTGAATTTTCATCATTTTATTTCGTCATTTTTTCCGTGGTTTAATATTATCCTGCTAGGTTCGGGGCGGAGACAAGTTCAACAGAACAAATATCACAAAAGTCGGTGCAGTTGTTCTCGAGTTATAAATGGTATAACTAACCCGACTTTGTTTTATATATATAAATAGATTACTCTGCTTAAAATAACACGAAAAACAAGCTTTAATGAATACGGTGGCTCAGCGATGATACCTTAACCCCGAGGCTCGTGGATTCCATTTCCATAGTACAAACATTTGTGTGCATAAATATGTCTGTTTATCTTAGTTTTTATGTTTTTAAAAGAGGTAGATCGCATCAAAGAAACTCGACTCTAGGTGAGCTCTGCTGAACTCCGCCTCACAGAAAACCGTAGGCAAATTACAACTCCATCGAGGTTGTTGTGTTCGTTTACGAGTACCAGTAGGCTCCTAAATAGCTGCTATGTTAGTCGTAGCGGTGGCAACGCGAGAACAATACCTCCTGTATGGCAAGCCTTCATACGGTGAACACTTTATATCAGGTGGCCCTACATTATATACCTCCCTACGTTGAATAAAAAATAATAAAAAAAAACTCGTATGAAAACTGAATTGAAAAATATTATAGTCCTTGGCGAACAGTGTGAGATTGTAGAAAAAAGCTGCAAGTAACATAGACGAACGACTCCACGTACCCTTTATCAGGCCACAAAAATACTCGATTGGCTTAGTAACAACTTTATTAATCATCTAACTACAACATCCGGGAACTACGGATTAACCAAATTGCTAATGAACAGAGGCGGCTCCAGATAAATATACAAATTCATAGACCAGGCTTCGTTAGCAGTTGCTTAACTTGTCGATAATTAACTGATACGCTAAATAACGCCATTGAGCTCGTCAACAAAACGGTGAATATGATACTATTTTTTGTTCAATTAATAATCTTACAGCAATCGAAAATCAATTACTAAATTTTAAAAGAACGCGATAGTCGTACAAATTTTCAAACTTATTAGGGGCAAAATTAAACACAATTCGACGAGCTTGGTGGTGCAGTGGTGAAACGCGCTGTTACATAACTTTAACCTCAAATGCTCATGGGTTCGAATCCCACACAGGACAAATATTTGTGTACTTGAACATGTCTGTTTGTCTTGGTCTGGGTGTTTTAAGAGAAATAGGGCGCATCAAAACAGGCCTGGCGGGCTGGGGAAGTACCTCCATCTCTCAGAAAACTACAGACAAATAACAACTCCCTAGAGGGTTATTGTGTTCCTGGGTAAGAGAGAGGTCGCCATTAAGCAGCGGCATCGCGCGAATGATAGTGGCATAAACGTTACTTTTGTACTATTTTGTTACGGAACCCTACAAATAGCCCCAATAGATCTCATCATCTTTATCCATTGTAATACAATTTCTTAACATATCGGTAGTATAATATATAATTCTATGGCACTCTAATCGCGATATTCTCTATGGACAGAAAATGGATGCGGTATCCATTGTTATAACAGTGACATGCATATCTTGCCCATTCCTTTCACCGAACAAGCATAGATATTTTGACGAGCTCGGTGACGTAGTGGTTAATAACGCTTCTTTGACACCTACGCTCGTGGATTCGATTCCCACATATGACAAACGTTAATGAACATGTTGTTTGTCTATGTCTGGGTATTTTTAAGAGAGGCTGGACGCATCAATGCAACCCGTCTGAGGAAATATCTTCACCATGTTTGTTTGAGTTGCTGTGTCAGCAGCAGAGGCTGAATCTATTAACTATTTATAACTGCTACTAACAGTGGTGACGTCGCGCGTGTGACACTAAATGTATTGCAAACATAGGCTACGACGTCCATTTTACATTAGGTGGGTCCCATGGTTGTGTATTTCCCGACGTTGTTAAAAAAAATCACGATGAAATACTAATATATCCCATGTAAATGGAACTTTAATTAAAAAAAAACGAGCCTCATATTATACCACTTATTTATGATGGTGTCGTTGCGCGTGTCAATCTAATCGGACACGTATCGACTACTAGTCTATGAATAGGTTTATTCGTCTCGAGTTTCTCTATGCTTCGGAGGATCGTAGATGCCGGTTGTTTTCGATAATTAATAGTCGTTAAACTAACCTAAGAGAGGTAGAGCATACCTAAGTAGGACTGATAAAGTACCTACACCTCACAAAAACCTGCAGCCAAATGGCTATGATAATAAATATGGTAGCAACACGCGAGCTGTATATCCCGTATTCCATACATTCATAGGTCAATCACTTTATATTAAGATGAGCCCTTTATTAGCGTGCCGACGTCGTAATAATATTTGCGATTGATATTTTGACAGTGCAGGTGAAATTTCATTCTACGCTTATTAGCATTAAAAATCTAAATGAACTAAAACTAGAGGTTAGGGCCAGTCGACATCTCAATCTCAGATAGCATTGCTATCTTACTTTTTTCTTACGCCAGGTAGCAAACGAACACACGGTCCACCATCAAGCTTTTCACATCAGTGAAGCGGTTTCTGTAGCGATATGTACGACACAAAGGTCGCTCGGGTACTGTCACCCCCGCAACGTAATAATAGCACAAGAGTTTATGAATTCATCGCTAACATAACTCGTAGGAAAACGACAATCAAATAAATGAGCTCTTCCGTATCACTCTTTGTCGAGTCTATCTTACCAGAGTTTCCATAACAAGAATATACGCGACTGAGGATGACTTCGACTACGACTTCTAAAAGTATTGGTGAGCTACTTACATATCTAAGTAAAATGTTTCCAGAACCTTAACATGTTTTACTAATACGTATACACACCGAGGTATTTCCATTGATGTACCTTACTTAGTTACCTTATTTCGGAGATAAATTGCAGCGCGTGCCGCAATCTTGAGCAGATAGTCAAGATTACTCTTGTCCACATGAGTACCTAACAACTTGACAGAATGAAAAACCAAGCAAAATCTAATACACTTACGAGCATCACACCGCATACATATTTAACACGCATATTTACCGATTGGCGAGGATGAGAAGGGGGTGTGTGGGGATAGTCGTGTGGTGGGGCAAGGGGGTGAAGACGGTCATTCAATGAGATTGCTTCTTGCCGCCACTCTCGAGGTAATGGATCTCGCCGAAATAGACTGGATCAAGGAAACGCGGCAGCTATTGCGTTAGTGCATACCTCGAGTCCGCAATACGTGGATTAAATAACTCACTAATGCTCTAATAAATACACACAGCCACCGAAACGTATCTATAGCCGGAATGGCCCTTGATACTTGAGTGTTTGGGGTATGGCACGCATTTTTCTTTTTTACCTGCCGTCGAAAAAGGAAGTTATTAGCCTATTTATATATCTCTTTGTAAATTCATAGCTCACAAATGGTTAAATCGACTTCAATATGTTTTTTCATTTGATAGTCTTTCAGATTGCAATGACATTTAGTTATGTTGGGTAATAATCAAATTGGTCGTTTTCGAGTTATAGCGTTTACAAAGACTTTCTCTTTTGTAAACGCTATATTTCGAAATCGATCGATTATATATTTACAGTTATTTTACTTTATTTTAAATGGGCGGGTATATATTTCTTCAGTGTACACTATTATATCTGTCTGGTATGAAAATTCAAGTGACTCACTATTATCTTTATAATCCATTCCAACCTTGCCTATAGGTGGTGCACCTGGCAACGAAAAAACGAAGGTCTCGCAAATGTACAACAAGTAGGTGCATTATAGAATACCGCAGCTGACGCTAATGTGTGAGTACAACGTCATACTACTTGTGTTACATGCGTGTATACAGCTAAAGGCACTTTACTACAGGCAGCTGTTTACCACTTGATATTAGGCCGTCACCTGTAAAATTCCCATGGAAAAATCAAAGTTTTATAAACAATCTATTTATAAAATTTATACAAACATTGTCATTACTGTCTATGCGTTTTTGCTATATTATCGAAAGGTCAGCCTCCGCTACCAAAATTCTGGGGACGGCAATCTATGAACTGTTTAAAAGCGTATTCATCATCATTTCCTCATCGACTTTCAAATTGTTGCCTGTAAAAAGTTACCCGAATTAAAAAAATGGAAACCAACATTAGGTGAATATCATGTATGATGGAGAGTTTCCAGTTGTAATTGCTGTAGTTTGAGATGGTCTATGTGCATTATATAGATGAACATTATTATGAAGAAAAAGTGGACTAGAACCATGGAGAAGTCTCGGTACTTTTTTTTATAGAAGAATGGCGGATTTCACGACGAAGGAGAAAAATTTAGAAAAATAAAGCGTATAGAACAATTTATACTCGTACAACTTTCTCGTGTTGTATCTTTCCAGCCCACGATATTTTATTGTAGCTGTTAGAGATTAACACCACATATCTTTATGTATACATACATACATATCATCACGTCTGTCTCCCATTGGGGTAGGCAGAGACTATAGAATGCCAGGTGCACTGATCCGAACATACCGCTCTCGCTTCTTCTACACTCATCAACCTGTTCATGCATGCTCTTCGGTTTTGGGTACTTTTAATTTGGCCCTTTTTCAACACATCACCAATTTGATCTATATGTGTGCGTCTAGGGCGACCCCTCCCGACATCACCATTCACTCTTGCTTGATACACTTCTTTCGTAACTCTTTTGTCATTGATTCGCAAGGTGTAATAGTATCATTTCCTTCCACTCGAAATGCGGAGAAATGTTTCTGACATAGTTTTCTTTAATAAGATACTAACTAATAAAATAGACTGTCCTCAATTACTCGATGAGATCAAATTAAACGTTCCGTTCAGACAACTTAGAAAATACCACCCATTTTATATTCCTTCATGTAACACAAATTAGCGTCAAAATTCTTTTATCTGCAGAGCAAGCAGGCTACTTAACCGGCTAGCGGATAAATATCCGGAATATATTACTTACATATAGTAAACGTGGTACCACTAAGGTGGCAAACAAGCGCCTTATTCAAATCTCAAACTCAATTTAGTCTCGTATATTCCTTGCGCCCCAGTAATCATTTTTTTTTTCGACTATGGCCAAGCCAAAAGTAAAGATATGATATTATCAGGCTATGTAGTACATCTGTCAACAAATACTTTAGGGGGTATTCCTCCTAAACGACGTTGATTACCATAGAAAAATTACCATTATCATTGCAAGAGTTCCGCTGTTCCCCTGGTTAAATGATATATGACATCACTGAAAATCTAACATAACTATTTATGGCGGGTAGAAAGTACTATAAAAGAAACAGAAGACTAAATAACAGACACTGTTTAGTTAACGTTGTATGTAGGAGTTCGGCACACTATCATTATACTCAATTAAAAAAAATATACATCATCATTATACTCAAAATAGTATCGATATAGAACACCTCGACACCGAACTAAAAAAAAATAAGTGGGCAGAGAGGAAATTTAATTTAGAGAAACTTGATATTTAAGGTATTGTAAATTGATATTCATATTAGAGAAAAATACGAGAAATGTAGGGTAATTATAATAACGCTACAGTAATAGTTATGGCAGTAGGAGCAGTGATAGCCCAGTGGATAAAGAACCAGCCTATTGACCGACTGGTTCCCGGTTTGAATCCTGGCATGTACCACTAAGTTCAAGTTTTCGGATTACAACATATCTGTGATTTGCTCGGTGGTGGAGGAAAATCGCACGTTCAAGAAATTATATTTCGAAAGACGTGCGACTTTACATAAGAAAGGTTTGGTTTTTCCTCCGGCTTGTACAGGAGAAAAATTCAAAGAAATAAATATTTTAACAGTCGCATCGCAATATATCTATGAAAATCTTTTGTATGTCCATAAAAACATAGACTCATTTTGTAAAAAGAGTGATACTCATAGCATAAATACTAGATATAAGCATAATCTTGTGTTACATGCAAGCCGTCTCCACAAAATAAGTAATTCTTTTATGGGGCAATGTATACGGTTCTATAACAGACTTCCCTGCAATATAAGAGAATTGTCAATAAACAAATTTAAAACTACTATTAAAGTCAAATTGTGTAGCAGGGCATATTATAAAGTATCTGACTATATTAACGATAAAAATGCCTGGGAGTGAGTCGATCCAATTATAATGTAATTAATAAAATATGTAAATTTGGATACCAAAAGAGGGATGCCTGAGTTTTTTGGCAGTATTTTTATCAATGCTCACCTAGTCATAAACTGCACGGTAGGGAAAAAAA
This sequence comes from Pyralis farinalis, assembly GCA_947507595.1. Taxonomy (NCBI): domain Eukaryota; kingdom Metazoa; phylum Arthropoda; class Insecta; order Lepidoptera; family Pyralidae; genus Pyralis; species Pyralis farinalis. Next base: position 20,844,508 of record OX382264.1, on the reverse strand, counting down.
TTGTGACGATTCGAAACAAATGTAGCCATTTTTACGGAATAAAAAGATTTTGACTTTGACTTTGACTATAAGAATCAGTAACTTCGCCAAATCCTTGAAGAGATCTCTACGTGTTAAATCAATAAATACCCTAGAACGCATCTGTCCAATGACTAGGTTTAGGAGATGTACAATGTACTTAAGTTATGTTATGGCGAAATGTGATATACCAAACTACTCGTATATACCCGTCTTGAATTATAATAAGAAATACAATGAGAAGAATAACAATAGATATTTATACAAAAAGATATAAAATCTCTCTACGATTTGATGTGTCTAAAATTAAGGAACCCTGAAACTTGAGTAATAATTTGAATTCTAAGACATGTGGCCAAGTCATGTGGCCCTTGGTTTTCTCTGCCTACCCCGCAGGATTTTATATCTAGAGTGAGTAAGTACTCTCTATGAGAAAAAACATTTCCATTTATGCCTATACGAAAATCCTATTTATTATTTATGTTACAAATTGCACCAAAAAATCTACACAAAATTCATATTATGTAGAATTTCGGATAGATTGGTAGCTAAACAACACCTGTATTTTATAACAACAATTAGCAGAGTTATCAGTACAGATATAATCTCTGTACAGTTTGATGTATCCTATATTTAAGAATACGCCGTTATGTAATAATTTAACTTTTTGGGTATAATTTTGTATGGCAAGAAAGAAAATTACCTATATGCAATTTCATAGTTTAGATCAAATTGTATATAATTTCTGTCTTTACTGTTACAAAGTGATTACAAGGAATTACTCGTATGTGTGTTACGTGCAACATATATGTTGTTTTTTTAAGTATGTTAACTATTTTGTATGTAAGGTATGTCAAACTCACAATTTATATATTTGTCGAAATATTTGTAAACGCGTTTAGTGTTAATATGAGAAATATAGAAAACATTAATATGAATGTTATTATTTGACTTTTTACCCAATAATACGTCGATGGTTGATTTCGTAGTATTTGTTTTCGCGATCAGTTATACATGTTTGATCTGATTACATCAAGTTCTTTGTTGTTAATATATGCTTATTTAATGGGACACCTATCAAACAAGATTATCAAATTAAAACAAGGAACTTACTTAGGAAGTAGTACAAATCACGAATTCAATCGGTTGCATCAAACTAGCTGTCGACAAGTTTTAGTCTAAAAAAGGATTAATGTCGCTAAAATATGTTGTTCGAAATAAATTTAATGCATACGTATGAATAGTATAGTAGTATATAGGTAAAAATAAAATTACAACATATAAAAATCCGACATCTACAAGCGGTTCTGCGATGACTAACATGTGACATGTTTATATCAGTCAAAATGGTCGCATATTTAAAAATAAACCGGTCAAATGCATGTCGGATCACGCACAGCGTAGGGTTCCGTATTTGCTTAGCTTTGCTTACTTGCGAAAAAACTAGCTAGTTTCGTAAAATAATAGGAAATAGTGCCTATTGATTTTTTTACATTCAAAACCAAACTATACTTCTTATAACCTTCTTATATCTATTTAAATAATGTAACTAAATATCCAAAGGTATATACAAAGTGAAATAAAATCTACGAATACCCAGATCCAGAACGCATTAAGCGCATAGGCATATTAATATTAAGTTCACACAAGGTTAACTTCTATATGATGTAATTTGTGAACAGCGCCATCTAGTGTAGAATATTGGACCTAAATTTACGTATGAAATTCAGATGGACTGTAAATATTATGAAACTACCTATGTATCCATTTGTACGTTTTCATAAAAGAAAATACATTTTATAAGTTCGACTATCACTCGTTAACCTGTAAAGCCTGCTTAGCCGTGATAGTTTTCCTTTTAAATTCACTATATGGACTACTACCGTGATTTTTTTTTACATTTCCAAATACAATAGTTTCGAAGTCTAACAAAAATTTACACTTTTAATACAAACAAAAAAAATACGCAAACGGATCACTATATCGAAAATCTAAATGTTTTAAAAAAACCTATCTAACGACACCCCACACCATGGGGTGGGCGCAAATAAAAAAAAACATTCCCACTTTACGTGTAGGGGAGGTACCACTAAAAATTTTTTTCTTCAAGATTTTATTCTACCACTTTGTCAGCATACTTAGTTAATATGTATATACATGCCAAACTACAGCTTTCAAGTATCAAGCGTCGGAGCTAGGCCGCGGACAGTCGGACGGACGGACGGACAGACAGACGGACATGGCGAAAGTATAAAATTCAAAATTTCTCTATCTTCATAATTCAAAAATTCTCTAGTAAACACCTTTTCATTCATCTTTCACTCCCTCCTCCAATTCAATATCAAATCAAATCAAATCAAATCAAATATTTTTTATTTCTCTCTCTACATCTTAGGCTTAGGTACTATACAGCAACATGAACATAGAAGATAGTAGTTAGTACATGTAAATTGACGTAATGTGACAATGTAAGATGGTGAGAGACTGGTGCCTGAACTAAGCCGAGGCCTGTATCTCAGCGCACCAGCACCCTCCCCGAATAACGTGGATGGAGTATGTCGATAGAATACAGTACAAGGAAACAGTGGGGTACCAAGCAACATGCTTATACAATATACATACATATAAAGTTCCATTAAGAAAACATAGAATTAAAAATAAAAATATAAAAATTACACAACATTAAAAAAGTAAGTTTGCGAACAGGAAGGAGTGTTATTGAGTATTAGTGCGCTTGTGTATGTGTATTTGTTTGTGTGCACATATGTTTGTCTTTGTGTGTGTATGACTACGATAAAGGCAGCAAAATGTTTTCGGTTTCCATGTAGTTTAAATTTTGTAGATATGTAGTGATCTTTTTTTTACAGACAAATTTGGTATATGAGAATAAATTAAGTTTCTTTTGTAATTTATTGTATAAAGATGGACCCAGGAAACAGAAGAAACGATGAGAGAAGGTTGTTTTAAAAGCAGATGTAGACGTAACTAAGTGATTGCGTCGGGCGTGGGTTGTTTTGAGGTTGAATTCCGTAATAGAATGTTGCTTGAGGATAGTATAAAGGATGAAGAGTTGGCGGACTGACAGAACTTGGCAGAATTGATAGAGATCATATGTCGGGAATATGATAGGCTTCTTAGTACACACCTTAAGCAGAGCCCTCTGGGCTCGTTCTAGTTTTATAAGGGTGGATTTGGCAGCACCAGCCCAGGAAGTGATGCAATATATTAATACAGACTGGCATAGAGCTATGTATAACATTTTTACTATATGAGGAGCAGCTACATGTCGCAGTTTTTTAAAAATGAACATAAGTTTCCTAATTCTTCCAGCTGTATTGTTTATATGCGGTTGAAAGTTTAACCTATTGTCTATGGTGACTCCCAAATACATACAGGTATTTGAAGAAGTAAGAGTGGGACATGAACATGATGATAGGGTATTATTAGGATGATTGTGTGCTATAATGGACTGGGAGGATAACGAGGATTGGGCTGTATTATAAATGGAAAATACTAAGTATTTGGTCTTCTGGGCATTGAGTGTCAAAAGATTTTCTCGTAGCCAATTAGCAACTATATCAAGTCCAGATTGTGCCAGAGCGTATGTCTCTCTCCAGGAGCTGCCACAGAATGTTAATGAGGTGTCATCTGCATAAGAAATTATTTTGCAATTAGATAGTTTCAGGGAACAAAGATCGTTAATATACACCAGGAAGAGTGAGGGCCCCAAGATGCTTCCCTGGGGAACCCCATATTCTAGGTTTTGAAAGTGACTCCTCACGCCGTCGACAATAACGCATTGACTACGCTCACTTAAATAGCTGTGGAACAAGGACAGCTGATTTCCACGGACTCCAATAGACTCCAATTTGCTCAAAAGGATGGGGATCGAAACTGTATCGAAAGCCTTCGCGAGGTCCAAGAAAATAGACAAACATTTGTTCCCCCTGTCCAAGCTCCAATATGAGGATAACTAGCATCTAGCAACTATATCTAATAACATCTTGCAATGCCTGAGGATGCTTCGTAGAGATGCGAATCAAGTGTCGCAGAGACAAGCAGAGCAGCTATGACAGCAAAGGTGGTGGGTATGCGGTTTTTACTCCAGATGGTCAATCGTAGAGAAAGCAACCATGGCAGCGAAGGCATAAGTCTAGTTTATATTGTACGAGGGAAATCACACTGAGAAATGTTATGTGGACAGCTACCGAAATGAAAAAATCGAGGCCTAATTATTACTTTTTCTTAGTTAACTGTAATTCTAATCGAGATATATTTATGCCTCATATTTTGATATTGAGAAATCCACCGGTATATCAAAATATTTTTTGAACAGTACCATAATACCAGGTGGTGTTAAAACCTTTAATTGTGCCCCAAAAATATTTATGAATATTTAATTATTTCTGTTAGCCAGAACATACCCTTCCTCAATTAAATTTATAGATACAGGTACTACTCGTAAATATAGTCGATTGTGAGAGGATTTCTCGAGGAAGTTATGAAAATTAGCAAGGCTAGTTATTGTTCTATCGTAAAATAGGAAATATGAACAAACATCCATCTATGTGTTAATTCAGTGCAAAATCTGAAATTTTTTTATTAGCAAAGTTGGAGTGGCTACGTTAAACCGTTACGCTAAATATATTTATCATCAGTATGAATATCTTATTTTATTGTGATAAGTAGGTACTACAAATTGAATTCTATGGAAGCAAAAGACTTGATGTTTTCACACTTGACAGGTTTTATTTTACATTCAATGAAGTTTAAACAAACAAACTATGCAATACTAAAATATTTTTCACATGCGAGTCTATAAGCACACACACTCCATAGTGTATCGATACAATGGATTCGGTATGGATTGAATTATGGAAGAGCCGAAACTGGGCCGCTGTAAGGACAAGGGGGGAAAATGGAAAATGTGTGTCACCGAGTTGCGAGCCTAACAGCTCCTGGACAGAGTACGGGCCCGATAATGGATTGATCAGATACACTTTGAGCACTCCGCTCTGTTATAGGACCGCTACATAACACTGCTGAATTGAACATTGGCGTACCAAATAATCTGTGATTTGTTTAGAAGTTTCCTATAAATGAATTTATAAATATGTTTTATGTTAATAATATAAAAAAATATGCGTATATGATAAAAATATTATTTACACTAATAAAATGTGAAGGTAATTATGTCCGTGTTAATATCTGTTCGTTAACGTTTCACGATTGCTATAACTTAGAATTTGATTTTTCAAGAATTACAAAGGAATCTTTAACATGCAGGGAGAAAAAGTCTTCTACATGTGAATGTCAAGATATTAATTAGCTGTCACCGTCAAAAATTCATCAACATTCACTGTTGATTAATTATTACGTGATGCATTCACAACGGACTAATTGACTGACGAAACATAGAAAAAAATATTTTAACTTCTCTTTTTATTAACGGTAGATTATTATTTCAAAAATTTTACAAACTCCGCTTTGCGACTGAAATAAAAAAAATATTACAAGATCGAAAACGCTCTTTGGCAGAAGTACACAGGTAAATTCGTGTTTTGTTTTAGAAAGAAAACCCCCATTACGCTTAGTAGTAAACATAAACACACCTCTTAACAATACTCATGTCACCGCTTTCATGATAGGTACTCGACCACAATGCTATTAAATGCACAATCAGCACCAAATGTCATAGTCTATGTCCATATTTAAAAAATCAAATCAGATCAGATCAAAATTAGCTGAATAGAGAATCTGCCTCAAAAGTCACAAAAGAGTATTATTATAAGTAGATTTTTTAATTTAATTTAATTTTAATTTCCCCTAATCATTAATTACTTCATTTATTACCCATTATTTTATGAATGGCAAGGGTTTCTTTATCAAGACATAAAAGGTAATTATTTTTCTACTAGGATATTTATAATTGACACACCGAATCCGATTTACCCTTAAACGAAGACTATTTTTCAATAATTGCTGGTATGAATCGCTCGAGTCATTTTAATGGCTATCAATTTTCATTTTGTCAAGTGATTGATTAGTAACATGATAATCATATTAACGTAATTTAATAACATGAGATTCAAATTCAGATTCACAAGTTAATATAACAAATTTTTCAATTTCATTTGTATCTGTTAACAACCAAAACCAATATTACATTTAATCCAGTAATCTAAAATCTAAAAATAATGTTTATTTAAGTAGCTTTGGTAATGAAAAATACTGAGACACTTTTGGGTAGGTAAAGTAATATTCCGTGTGTGACAAAATATAAAAAAGACTCGTAAACTGCGTTACTGCACGTCAGAAGTGAAAACTTCTTAGCTATAGAAAATAGCGGGGTCATGTGCCTGAAGCGTGCTCGTTCGCGACCCTGCCATAATACAGTTTGCAATTCTAGCCCAAAACAGCACCCGAGTACGGTCTAGACTCTAGACCGTACTACGGTGCTGTTTTGGGTTCTAGACTCTAGAGCGTCCCCCAAAGATGAGGCGCTCCGATACGGTCCCGTCGGTGCAACAAATCGCGCATGCAGCGACGTGGACCGCCCTTTACACAGCGCCAATTCCGGCGGGTTGAAGAGAGCTGAGTGCTTGATTGAATGATAAGATTAACGATCTGATGGATAGAATGAATGAGGTGACAGACATTAAGCGCAACGGGAGCGATACTGATCATCTTCTCAGTGGAATGGTGAACCTATGGTCTGAGGTAGACCTAGACGATCAATTCAGTGCCGGCGTGAGTGACGTACTCTCCTCCCGCGTAGCCTCTGGTGTGTGTGAGAGATGACTTTAAATTAATTAGTGGGACAGTTTAGCTAATAGATTCAGGCTTTATTTTGCTAAAGTCAAATTTACATGCAACTTGATCCAACCTGCTTTGCGTGCTTCCGCCACCAATTAGTCATTCGGACTAGCGCTGACCGGTATCCACCCACTATCGTTAGTAGATGCAACATGCCGTCGCTGCCATGGCTGCTCCGGTAGTCTCTGCCTTGGCTGCTGCGATCGTCCGCCATTTGGAACATAATCCGCATGCACACTACAAGTCTTAGATAACATCTACAGCGCCTGAGGATGCCTCGTGGAGAGGTGAAACACATGCCGCAGCGGGGACCAGGGCAGTTATGGCAGCAACGGTGGCGAGTGCATGCCGTTTCTGTTTCTGTGTGGAATGTGTTTTTTATAAAAGAAAATATGCTGACGAATGTAACGTACTTAGATGAGTTACCTAATGAAATCGCGTGCTCGTACGGTGTATACATATAATGAGTAATATTATCAATGTCATTTTATTATTGAGGCATTAAGTAACAACACCAAAACCACGAATTTAGAAATTACTCTATGATGTGAGTTTAATATTTATACGTGCCGATTGGGCTGCTTTGTTTGACGTTTATAAACAGAAAAAAAAATTGTGTGTGCGTCAGCTCCGATGCACGAGTTTACTCCTTACGAATGATAATTATGATGAAGCTTGGTACATTTTACGTACTATTAAAGAAAAGAAAAAGGCTTCGTTATACGTAGGCGTCGTAGGCGCGCACACACTGTAATGTTACAACCTTATTTAATGATTTATATAGAATCTTTTCTTTGCATGCTCTGTTTAGTTTATGACAATTTGTCAAAAATATTAATTTGTAATTCAAAATTTTAAAATATTACATTTTAGTGTCGGAAAACAGAAAACAAGTGAGTCTGGAGGAAGCTTTTGAGAAGTAGAGATTCAGTGCACCACGTCTGAGACCACCAGCCTCCTGCTGAGGGCTACGTGGTGAAACCTCGGGATATTACTACCTTTTCCAAACTCGATAATTTCCGGACATCTAACTAATCTAAAAATTATAATACCTGCAGCCCCTGTTGTGGACTACGGCGGCTGACAAAGATACCGCTGCGGTGTTGGTCCGTAAGGCGGTCCCCACCATTACCAACAACTTCTACGTCTGGATCTGCGTGCTGGCTAGCACGCTAACCTGCCGTCTACAGTCGTCGACCACTATAGCCGGCGGCCACTAAGTACACCCACCAGTGATTCTATCAGTGATATACCGGTTAGACAAATTAAAGCGCGAGTTCTTAAAGACCTTATTTAGCCGAACTTAAAGTGAACCCTTTTTTATATTTATTATATTTTATAAAATAGACCTATTAAATTAGTATCGCTTTTAATACTCCTTTTTCTTCATCTAGTAATTTAACAACACTCGTAGTCACTGTCTTGAGTAGGAACATGTAGAAGGATAGGTACAATGTTAGTTATCAGAATGGATAAGACAATGTAGTGACAAGCTGTTGAACCGTGAACTAGCCTATAAGAATTGCGCAGTCTACTTTACCACGTAGCGGTGTGCCGGTGAGTTTATTTACTACGCAAAATCATTTCATCGGGTATCCATAGTTTATTTTATTCATGGTCAAATCGAAACCTGAAAAATATAAAGTAAGCAGCAATAGATCAAACTAGGTGGCACTTGCGTCCGGAACGCTTTCTGGATCCTGTGCAACTAATGCTGAAGAACTGCAAGGCTCTTAATGGGTTCGAGATGCCCAATTATCTTACCCTTGTAAAAAGACAAGAGTCATTATTTTGATTAACTTGGCAACAAAAGTATGTGGTAAGATAATTTATTTGAGAACGAGGGTGAAACCCAACGGAATACTGTGGGAGGCACAGGGGATTTCCGAAATGGAAGAGGATGTACGGACTAAGTTTACTCACTCCGCAACATCAAGGAGAAGCATCTCGAGCTAGACTAGAAGGTTTTTTGCGGTTTTGTGAGAAAACAGATTTATAACGCGATAGTAATGAGAAAACAGATTTATAACGCGATAGTACGAGGATGTAGGAGCTGCGGAAGACCAAGGCTTGCCTGACAAGATCAAATTGTTCTGTGGGTTATTGGAAGGTGGGGTCACGAGCCCTAAGAACCGGCAAGCATGCATGAAAATGAAAAATCTATAAATATTAAAGAAGCGAGCGAGCCGTGTAAGAACTGAGCTTGCGCACCTCATCCACTTCACTGCCTATCCCGCAAGGGGCTTGGCGTGAAGATATAGATAGATCATAATACGTATCGTGGTATCCCAAAAAAAAATCGAACATAAACCTTTTTAAGTTATTGCTTCTTTCAAGCTCTGGGCTCAGCTGTTCAGGCTGTACGAAAACTTGTCATTTAGCCAGTTTCTTCATTTATACATTAAGATACAACTGTCAAAAATCTGCTGTACTAAGAATTCCACATAATTAGGTACTCAATTCTGAAGGCGGTTGGTATCGTCAATATTGAACTTAAAAAGACTTGAACTTTAAATTGATAATTTATGTGCATACATCAACAAGTATATGTGTAATGAATGTAGGTACAAATATTGTAAGAAGCGAGAGAGTTACGAGGGAGACTTATGGCTTCCATTCAGTAGAGGAGAGATAATGCTTGCAGGCAATCACATAAGTGGATCAAATAGCTGTAGTCCATTTGTATAATGAACTAGCGACTCTGTAGCCTCAGACTGTTCATTTTATTACATCGCTGTCGATATCCCATTCAAGTAGTCCATTGAAACTAAGTTGAGTAAGTGCAATTATACATAATTATATCTACTATATATTTATGTATAATTATGTTATAGCAAATAATGTTGAAAAAAGTCGATTGAAGTCGAAAAAAGTCATATTCAGTAACCAAAAATACTCAATAACCAATCAGCAACATTATAAAATAAAACAACTTTATTTCATAATGTTTCTGACTGGTTAATGAATATCGGATTCGGTCTTCCTTAAATTTCCTAGTCAAGTTGCTATTATTTAGGTAATAAATAGTCATCACTGCACCCTACCACACTTTAGACAAAATCTGGTTCGCCAATTGGCCGGATTAGCTATCGATCTATAGATATAATAATATTATAATTCTAAATTCGAATAATGATTATAATTCTATTCATCGATATTATAGTAAAAGAAAACCTATATCTATATCAATTGTATTCTATACTTTCTGTCCACACGTAGAAATAGAACACATTCACATTCATTGCTTTTACGAAATCAAAGGAGTATAGTCTTCGTACAAATCAGCAGATACATGATAATGTCGCGTCCAATCACTTAGCGTAGCGGCTACCTCCCTAACTTATACAAAGAGCTACCAGCGCAGTATTTACATGAGATATATAATTTGCTACATATATCTCGTCCTTAGTCATAAAATTTGGTTTATGGTAAACAGGCAATCGTAATGCGAGATCTTGCTGATTGTGAAAATAGTAACTTCTTGAGCCAAAACGCCTCTAACTTATAATCTTGATTTCGGATATGTGCTCACATAATTTGTTTTCTTAGTTTACGTTCATTGCTAGAGTGTTTTTTTCGTTGTTCTCTGAGGTTAGTTTTGTGATATTTCTAAAAAGAAACTAGTTGAAATGGCCCTGTTTCGTTAGCGCAGATTTGCCATAAGTGGGATATAATTTAAAACGGTTTTCTGAGTTTGATGAACTGAACGTTGTGTGGGTTGTAAATTAATCATCTAATGTAGGTATATTAATAATGCATACCATACAACTTGCGTGATAATAGATATTACTTCTATGATTACTTACTTACTCACCACCTGTCACCATTATTGTTTTAGAAGAGGATAAATTATGAAGATTCTGGCTACTCTTCCTCCTTTCCTTCCCGCTAATCTCTCTTCTTGCCTTGGCTTCTTTTTGTGTTCACGTATATCTATTCCCATAGTCTTTGTCTTCTGCGTTTTTACTAGTTATTTAACATTCCCCACTACCTCACGAAACTATTGTGTAATCTGCATGGGCCATAAGATAACGACTAGATTGTTCAAAGAGTTCGATATTGGATATAGGTACATGGCTACCACTATTTTGCATCTATATGAATATTTATAAGATCGATATCTTAATCTTTTGTCGGGTCGGGTATTATTTAAATATTTTATTTCTTTTATATTTATTCAATCAATGTTATTATAATTATATCACTATCTCGGTTTAGTATCTGTTCAATCTTAAAGTCTTATATTTAAAAACTGCATTAGGTTTACCGAATGCGACGGGAGGTCCTCTCTATTTCCTACAATTATTCGTCGGAAATGAGATTTCGGATTAGACCGCCGGCTGATGAAGACGCCGAGATGGACGAGGACGAAAAAACAATTAAGGATGGAATTATTAAGATCGCATCGCGAATTCCTTACCATAGGATCTCAGAGGGGACGGTTAAAAGGTTCTGTACGACTACACAGAAACGATCTTCAAGTATTCAAATTACTGCGAGGATTATCTGCAGATGCGATTGGTTTTTATTCTTAATATACTTTTATATTATTTTCATTATTAATAAAAAAAATTAAGCCCTTAGAAAATATATTGTTGGGTGTTCTTGACCTTATCACGTCGAAGAGATTAAACGATCCTGGACATTTGACATGAAAATAATAAAATAAGCAAGAATGTACGTTCGTCATTAAGAAATTTACGATAGTTTGTCACTTTATGAACATGCCTTTTACTATTAAAGAGCATTGGGATTCTTAGTGTCAGGATCTCTGTAGAAATTCAGTTCCGAAACTCACTTGGACTAATAAGGTCAAGTTGGCGTCAAGAAACTTGGAGTATTCAACAGAACGAAATAGTAGGTACTTCAAGTAGGGATATCTTTCTTTATTATGCAAGTCTCTAGTTATACTGTTTTTCTATCATTAAACACTTTAGTCACCTTTCGACGAAAGCACCAGCACGAACCTTGAGAAGTGATGTGAAAACTGTCGACATTCCTTAGCTTACACACGGAATTGATCACTTAAGTTTCAAGGAAGTCTTTGCCTCCCGGTGTGTACTATCAACTGTACAGTAGATTTTGTTCCGAGAAGTTGTTCGATGCCATTGGCTGCTTCTTACAACTGCACCACTCGCCGTATATGGGCAATTCGTCATCCCACACTAGAATTTCATAGGTCGCGCGCTGTGCGGTTCCTGAGAAGGTTTTTTTTACGAAAAACCTTAAATTGTGAAATAAACTCCCAGCCGAGGTTTTCCCAACAGGCTACAGCATCGGGTTTTACATAAAAAGCCTCGTACAGGACCACCAACGCGGGAGTGACGCTCTTGGTGTAGTAAGTGTCCATTGCTTATCATTATGCAGACCGTACGCTTGTTAGCACCATAAAGGATGACGGTAAATGTAGGTACCTAAGTTATACCTAGTAGATAAACTACTAAACCAGACATAGGTACGTTTGAAAATATTGGCTTGTATATTACATTTCCTAACCACATCTTAACAACTACTTGATTGTACTTTGCATACTTGTAATAAACATAGATATTTACCTACACAAATACGTCAATTACAAGTAACAAAGCCGGTATTCTATTGGTTTCTCTAGCAACATGTCACTCTCATAGATAAATATATAATGCATTTCTAAACACGAATCGTTATTGTTTGCACAGAAAACAGGCACAATAAACTTCTAATCTACGGTAAAGTTATTTCACCCACGAGTCAAATAAAATCATTAATCAGAAGGTCCGTAACCACAGACCCTTTTGGAATTGGACCGAAATGCCGCAATCAAATGACCCGTTGAAAGTTTTCTAAATTGCATACAAAATGTCTTCCACAGAGTTGCGGGGTCCTGACGGCTATTACTTACAACGCAATATCAAATTGCTTTCAATTTATTTCGCAATTGCCGTCTTTGAGTTTCGCTTTGTAGGGGCCTCTGACGTCGGTCCGAGGCAACAATAAAATGTATTCGTCTCCGGAATGTTTAATATGGGGAAAAGTTTAATAACGCGTCCGGGCGGCGGGCTAGCGGCCGAGAGCGGGCCGCGCCGCCGCGCCCGCCCGCGAGCCCGGCCGGTCAGCGCCTTGGCCAGCCCACTGCGATAAATCAAATCTCTTACCTTCTACGTCGCTATGAGAAAAATCCTTATTACATTCGAAAACATTTTCTTCGATTCACGGTAAAAAAAAACTATATAATTCGCTTTCTGAAAACCTAATTTTCAATTCAGCTGCAAACCCAAGATTTTTTCTTCAATTGTTTATTTCAATAATGATATATATCTATACTAATATACAAAATGGAAGGGTTTGTTTGCCTGTTTGTTTAAACTTGCTAATCTCTGGAATTACCAGTCGGATTTGAAAAACTCGTTTTGCATTTGATAGCCCAATTCTTGAGGAAGATATAGGCTATTTAACATCATGATATTACTTAGAAGTCGACAAAGAAAGTAAAAAAAATCGGCCAAGTACGAGTCGGACTCGCGCACGAAGGGTTCCGTACCATTATCTATAAAAACGGTAAAAAAATCACGTTTATTGTATGGGAGCCCCCTTAAATATTTATTTTATTTTATTTTATTTTTTAGTATTTGTTGTTATAGCGGCAATAGAAATACATCATCTGTGAAAATTTCAACTGTCTAACTATCACGGTTCATGAGATACAGCCTGGTGACAGACGGACGGACGGACGGACGGACGGACAGCGGAGCCTCAGTAATAGGGTTCCGTTTTACCCCTTGGGTACGGAACCCTAAAAAGTGGTTTCCACAGTATGCAGAATACGTGCGAATGAAGTCCCGATGAGCAGCTTGTAATAGGTATATTTATATGTAATATAATATAATTAATGTAAAATGTTTTTCTGTGAAAAAAAAATTAAAATATGTAAATTATTAAACAAACAATAAAAAAGCAACGTAAATATACAACGTTCAATGCAGGAATGTACGTTAGTTATATCTGTGCGTAAAAGGACTCTGAAGTAGCAGCGATGAGGGTGTGCTATGTCAGAAGACCCTGGGGCGCATGGCATCACGTCATTAGCAAGTGACACCTGCGAGCATGTACCGGTCTCTTGCTACAACGAACGCTGGAATCACAAAGGAAGCTATTAGGTGAGACTGGTTGCCGTGTTTAGTAAGGCTACAGTACAACAGCTGATACAATAGCGGTAATGGACATCTACCAACGCAATTGTTTGAGATATTTCCGGGAAGATTGGGTTGTAATGTGAAACGCTGTGACTGCGGCTCATCAAGACGTAGCAGCGAAGCCGGCCCTGGAGCCGCCGCCGACACAATGGCTGTCTGACGTTAATTAAATGTTAACAAACGCCCTCGTCGCCTAATTGGAACTGTTGCCTATTATCCTTACCTCCCAACGCGGAGAATGACTCCGAGCTTGAGAACAGTACTTCAGACTTTTATTCGGGATTCTTTAAACTATGAATCATATCCTTTTTTTGCTACAAATTGAATCACTAGACATCGGATTGTATACACTATACATTTTGAAACATGTACGGTAATATATACGCATTGTTTAAAGCTAATAAATATGTAATCTATATAACAAGAGCGTTAGGTCACATTCTGAATGTTCCGTACACCACTAATGACTAATTAATGAATTCGATTGTCGTTTTATATCTTCTTCTTTTTGTTCCTAGCATTATCCCGTTTTCTAATCCATTAGGATTGGCGGGGTCCGCTACCTAAGCCTAAGGATTTGGCGAAAATACAAATTTGGAGCGACTGCCGTCAGACCTAGAGGCAAAATCAGACTATCCATAGATTAGGTCACACGTCTTTCGATATATAATTTCCTGCACATGCCTCATTCCTCACGATGTTTTCCTTCATCGTCGAACAAGTGATAATTACAAATATGTACATGAATCCGAAAACACGAATTTAATGGTATATGCCACACCACACACACACACCGGGATTAGAACCCTGGACTTTCGGATAATGGATCGGTTCTTTATCCACGGAGCTATCCCTGCCCTCGTTTGTCGTTTTATATAATTTTATATGTTAATATTTTTAATACATATAATAGTGCAACTTATTTGTTATACGAGCTTCGTGCACAATTGAAATTAAGTTGAAAAAACTTCTTCGAGACCCAAAACTTCACAATTCTGCCTATAATATCGTCCAATATTCAAATCATGAAATATTCACTGCAAATTATTCGGAAAATATAAAATAAATGGCCAGGATAAGCACTTTTCTCAGTTACTATTGAGTAATTTAGCCTACACACATTTTTAAAATATGATTTGGATTATAAATGCCCAACTATCATCATAAGAATCAATGTTAAGCTCATTTGCACGTGGTGCCCTGCATATTAATATACGAGGCCCTGACAAAATAGAGGTAGGGCGAATCAAATCATGCGGCTGAGGAAATACTTCTACCTCACAGAAGACAGCAGCCAAATAACGACTCAATACGCGGTTGTTCTAATCCTGCAAGTGACGCAGTAAGCTACTGAAAGGTAGCTAAAGATAAAAGATAAAAAATATTTATTTGTCATAGTGCTGTTGCAGTCACTTAGAGGCGTCTTACATTTTTCAAATGAAATGTTACCATATTTTATTAATTTGTCATAGTTTTCGATTTTCTTTTTTTAATTTGTTAGCATTTCGGTCATTGTCGAAGAAGAAATGCCGAAAGAGACTTGCTAATATCAATATTTTTTCAATGAATATTACAATAAATTTATGTCAGAATAGCAGTTCAATGATGACGTCACGTGATGATATAAAAAAATGCACGTGCTGAATAAATTTCAGACATCTTGATCAATTCGTTATTTTCCGATTCTACGAGTATAATAAGACTTTTTACAAAGACTGGATTTAATGTGCTTTCCATAGATATCATAAGAACTTAACTTTCTCAGAAAATTGATTACAGAATCGAATGCAATTAACAAAAAAAGACTAGGTACTACTCATAATTTATAATTCATTTATTCAATGCTATATAGTCATTACAAACAGGTTTCTGGGACTCACCAATTAAGTTATATAAACCTGACTACATACTATTACTTCGATTACCTAGCCAGCCGGTATACTGTCATATGTGTACCGATCTTTTAAGATCTTCAACAGAGGAAGCTATTTGTGCTTTGAAAGAAGACTTTGTGCAAGGCAATCACTGCAATCCTATTTTTTTTTAACACCCCATTCCATATTGTAATTTTGTACAAATTCAAAATAATTAAAGAGTTGAAAACAAGAAAAGTTTCTATGTAACAATATTTATGGCCAGGCTAGTTATATCCAAACATCGAGTATGTAACCTAACCTTAGGTTATATACTCGATGTATCCAAAACAGATTACGAGAGTGCCAGCAGAAGTGAAAACTTGAACATTAACGTTGTGCATTTTTGAATATTTTGGAATGGTTAGGGAATAATTTCGCACGAATTGCTTTATTTATCAGTATAAAAGCACTATCATGTATGTGGTAAAATCTCTAAAACTCAAATACACGCATACTCGCGCAAGCGCCCTGTGCCGCTTAAACCAAACAGCGATGTTGATAAACTACGTTGAACGAAACGCGTAAACGCCAACAATTTCATGTCGCTTACAACGTTTTGGTCGCGAGAAAATAATGCCCTATGAACGATCTAGCGCTTCATGTTTTAGAGGGAACTAATGTTTTAGCGCTGCAGCGTACTTAAGTTCTAATTCTCACCAAAATCTTACGGTCAGTGTCACGTGTCCTGACGGCCTGACGCGAGTTTAGCATTTTTTACTCCTCCCAAAAGTGCACAACGCCGCTAAAGAAGTTTTCATTTCAAAAATGTTTTAGTTACTGTTTATTTAAAAAAAGATACATCGTGAGATCTCAGCACGTTGTGTATTACCATCTACCAGTTTATTTATTATTACATTATCGAACCCCTGAACTCTTAGATATTTCTGCAGTCATTATGTTATATTTACAGTTTTTAGCGTTACGCATTTAAGAAAAACCTAAAGTGTAATATTAATTAGAAAATTCTCGAAAGGGAGTTTGTGAACCTGAAGGTTCGCTGAATACGTACCTACAACCACTTTGGAGGTTTCGCTACTGTGCAATCAATTTTGTTTTGGTGTATGTTCCTCTAAGACATACTAAGCAGAATGACAAACTATAACCTATGATCGTTTGCAAAATAATAAGTACAGCTCGCGAGTTGCCACGTTCAGTTGCCGCAGCTATTCCGCAGGAGTTTACTGATAATTTCACTTACGCGCAGGAGCACAAAAGTCCTTTAGGCAGTAGTTAGGGTGCTTGTCACAGTACATAGTTTTACAGACGTTATGCAAGCACTATAGCTAAGATTACGATGTCCAGAACAATAAGTATTGCAAGAAATCGACTTTATCCATTCGCAAGTGCCAAAAGCAAATATCTAGCCATTTTAGCATACGTATACGCAACTGTGTAGAAATTGTGATATTATTAGAACCAGACGATTATTTACGTTCTTCGGAGCTATTCAGCATTCTTGTTACTAAACTTGTTAGCAGCGACGACTTGCGGAAGTACACGTATCCAACTCGTCTGATAAACTATGACTAAACTATGCTACTAAACTATGGGTTCGAAGATATCGTTGCTTTAGTTAGGTATTGACAACTGTCATAGTTTGATCTGACACGAGAAAAGGTGTCTAACTGGAACCAGTGGTTTGTTGTCCTTCATTGAGTGGTGACTTAGTTGTTTAAAGTAGCAGTGCCGTTATATATATTTTGTTTAGGTGCGTGGATACCACGCTTCGATAGCACCTGATATCAACTTGAATCTTTGGTCAAGAAGCAATAATAAATATTACATTTAATTCGACAACAATTACCTAAGCACGAAAGGAGGAGTCTGCGCGTCACTTGCCCAGTTGTCGGTTCGTGGTAGGTTTGTTGTGGAACACGAATAAGCCCACTGTACCGAATAGTCACTATTTAGTGTTGAAGTAGAAGTTTCGAATCTTGAGAGAAAGATGTCTAAAGACAATATCGTCAAAACATCTAATACACTCTCAGGCATGACGGAAATAACCTATGGAGAAACGATGAGAGCAATTTTACGTAGTAACCAAATTAACTGCTACGGGAAGACGCATCATGAACAACGCGTAACAAAAGTTAAAGTTAGTAAGTTGCCGCAGCGTCATGACGTGAATGATGAAAGGCGCGTCTTCTTCTTTTGAAACCCCTACTTGGAATCATGATGCGATTTCGAAAATATATAGATTCGGGACGACCACATTTTTTTACGCTACGACAATCCCTCATTTCATACTCATTGGGTCTTAAATAACCCAGACACTCTTAGTTAGGGTCCAATCAAATTACATGCGATGAGATTCTTAGTGTATAGATCGTTGCCATCGTCACCGGAATTCTCAGCCTCGGAGGAATACGCTCCCATTCGTCTCCCATAAATGTTTCTTATAGTTCACGAATCGTGATTTGAGGGGAATTCCGCTGGCGTACACATCGCCCCACTTGATCCCAAGCATGCTCGATGGAGTTCAAATCCTTTTAAATTTTGACGCCGTCTTTCCAGATTTGGACTATTTGCGGGTCTCGGAGTTAAAATCGATTTGTTAAAGTTGTTAACACCACATATAGCGATCTTTCCGCGCTAAACCAAACACTATAAAACGAATTAATTGTTATTTGCCGCAACTATAATAAGGTGACCAGTGCCGGTGTAGGTCAACCATATCAACCATAATCAGGATGAATGTTAATCTTATATTCTTACAAGAGCTAATTTTAAGCGCTTGTATTCAGAACAAACTTTAGGAGATCAAACTGAATCCAGACTCAATATGGACCCAGTCTAAATATGAAGTTAATGCAAGAGTAGTATCCAGAGTAGACATAGTGACCGCCAAGTTAATTACTTTAGATTAAATTCACAAGACAACGAAGGCTATCTCGTAATGGACCACTCGAATTAATCCCTCTCTAATTAACGTTAAGCGAAATTGTTGCCGGAACTTGATGCTTACTCAGATCTAAGTAAATTTTACTTGGACGTTGTTTGAAATATTAAAATATGTTTTGTACATTATCTTTTTTAGGGTTCCGTACCCAAAGGGTAAAACGGAACCCTATTACTGAGGCTCCGCTGCCCGTCCGTCCGTCCGTCTGTCAACAAGCTGTATTTCTTGAACCGTGATAGTTAGACAGTTGAAATTTTCACAAATGATCTATTTCTGTTGCCGCTATAACAACAAATACTAAAAAATAGAATAAAATAAATATTTAAGGGGGCTCCCATACAACAAACGTGATTTTTTTTGCTCATTTTTGCTTGATATCGATAACGGCAACAGGTAAACGCTTGAAATATTCACAGAATATTTAGTTATATATTCACTTTAAGAATAAATAATTAAATTAAATTAAAACAAATATTTAAGGGGGACTCCCATACAACAAACGTGAATAGATAATGGTACGGAACCTTTCGTGCGCGAGTCCGACTCGCACTTGGCCGATTTTTTTAAGTACATAACTGGGGTTGCAAAGTATTGAAACATACGAACGTGTAAACGTGATTTTCACGAACTTTCTACAAATTGTTACGTAAATATAGATAGAAAGGTGAAGCGATGCCCTACCTCACTAGTGCCACCTCAATATTCCCAAAGCCTCATTTCATGAGCTGATGCGCCAAATCCAGTATTTTAGCTTAAGCAGAGTTAATCCAGCTAGGCGACACTTACGTCTAGGACTTGCCCTGTGCAATTTATGCTAGAGAACCGGAAAGGACCCAGCGGACTCGAGAGGCATAGTCATCGTACACGTGTACAAAGGCAAGGGATCACGTATGGGCTGCTTCAGCTACAAGGAATATAATTAAGAAGAGAATGAGGGTGAAATTCAATGGAGACACAGGCAGCGTCGGACTGGCCATATAGTCGAGGTGGCATTTGCCAGCCGGGCCCCAGCCTGCGTGGGCCCCCCACGGGCCTGGCTTGCGGCAACCGTAGGATAGGAGGCCCGCGCAGGCTAGGTCCCAGCTCTTGCGACCTAAATGTAAAACTAGATCAGATAGTTCGTTCATGCAATTAGAGAGATATGAAATAGAAAAATTCGAAAAATGGTTGAACCTGAGCAAGCCACCCCCTGAAATTAGTTTTGGATTTTTTTGTTGAACGGCAGTAACTTTTGATCGAATCAACTTATTTAGTCGTGTATCATTATAGCGTAATGCATTACATTTTACTGTTTCATAGATATTAAAAAAAAACGATATTTAATTTTTAGATGTTTTTAAAAACTCGATAGTTTCGGTACTGCAACATTTATAAATAACAATTAACGAACGTAACGTATTTATTCACTCTCATCTCATATTTCTGATGAAACGGAACGCATTACGCAAGTAAAGAATCTTGTGCTCGCGGAATCCCCGACGCGCGCTTCTAGCTCCTGGCATCTTATTCCATTATTTTGTCGGTTTGTATTGCCGTTATCGCCGATACTCTAGTTAGTGCAAGTTCATAATATTACATATTTTTTTTGGAATATATTGATAGTTTTTTATGTTTTGATGTGTGATGCGTGTAGTGTGTTTAAACTCTCCTTATATTATATTATATTATGATACACTTAAAACATCAAAAAACTGAATTGTCCATTACAATGGAAAAGGTAAGTTGCATATTATTATAAAAAAGATAAAAATCTTTATTTGCCATTGGGCCCTCGCGGGCACTTAGACACATATATTAATTGCCTTCTGAAAAAAGTTACTTTGGAGCCTTTGTACATGTCTACTATTACATATGTATTACTTACTCAAAGTCTATCTATCTATAACTTCACGCCAAATCCCTTGCGGGGTAGGCAGAGAGAACCGAGCGCCACGTGACTCGATCCTTACATATCTCACTCGCTTCTTTAACATTCATTGCTATTCTCATACACGCTCGCCGGTTTCTAGGGCTCCTGACATCACCATCTGATAGAACACGACCAATTTGGTCATGGTAGGTAAGTCTTGGCCTTTCCCGGCTCCTACATCCTTCCACTTTTGCATTGTATATCTGCTTCGTCATTCTTTCATCTTGCATTCTTTCATCTTGCATTCTTTCTACATGCCCGAACCATCGGAGCATGCCTCTTCTTATTTTAACACCGACGCTCTCTTTCAGACCAACTCTATTTCTAACATCATCATTGCGAATACGGTCTACAAGCCTTACGCCACAAATTTTGCGCAGCGCTCGCATTTCAACCGCGTTTATTCTACTTTCATGCTCTTTCTGCCATACCCAGCTCTCGCTTCCATAAGTTAGCGTTGGGACCAACACTACATTGTGTATAGCGAGTTGTACCTTCTGGCTCAGCTTTTTACTGGCAAGAAGTTTTCCCAACGCTCCATTCACACTATTCCCAGCACTCACTCGTCTTTCCACATCTGCGGTGTACCTTTCATCCCTGCTGAAAGCGCATCCAAGATATACAAACTCATCCACTTGTTCCAACACTTCATCATCAATCGTAATCCTTACATTAGTTCCGGATTCTTCTCTTTCAAATACCATTATCTTTGTCTTCTTCGCATTCAGTAGTAAGCCTTTCTCCATACGTTCGTCTTTCATCGTTGTGACCAGTGTTTGCAGTTTAAATGGTGTATCTGCTAATAGCACGGCATCGTCTGCATACAGCAGACAGTTCACCACTAGGTCACCCATGCGCAATCCCACATTCGTTGACCTTATTCTCTGCAGACAACTATCGAGATACAGGATAAACAGCCTAGCAAACAGGGTTACATGCTAAACAGGGTTGCATGCAACCAATTTTGACATCAAACCAGGGTGACATGCCACCGTCTATCCGCACACATGCTGAGCAATCCTTGTAAGTGGACTGCACAGCACGGAGCAGTGAACCGTCAATCCCATATCTCGGCAATATATCCCACAGTTCCTTTCGCACAACCCTATCAAAGGCTTTCTCAAGATCCACAAAACCGCAGAAAACTTTCCGGTCTAGGGCCAGATGCTTCTCTACGATATTGCGGATCGAGAAAACTTGATCCGTACATCCCCTTCCATTTCGGAAACCTCCTTGTGCGTCCCACAGCATTTCATCGGATTTCACCCTCATTCTCCTTTCAATCACCTTTCCATATACTTTTGCTGCTAAGCTGATCAAACTGATGGCCCTATAGTTGGCGCAGTCCATGCGTGACCCCTTGCCTTTATACAAAGGCACGATGACTGCGCGTCTCCAGTCCATTGGGACCCTACTCACTTACTCAAATTGATATACTTAATGGTTTCAATCAATTCAGCGGCATATAAACACAAATCTGGTTCCGAGAAACGGAAAAATAAAAGAAAGATCGAATTTCAAACAGCGGCTTCGAATCTCAAGCAATCCAGGCTTTCCTTCAGATCTAAATCTCAAAAGCTTGAAGATCCTCAAAATCGGAGCGAAACGCAACCAGCAGGTTAATAGATTTAATTTAATACAGTTCTTTTATAATTTAACAAATCTTTACATATGTGCTAGTTTTACCTGTAGTTTCACTTTTTAATTCCTTTTTTATATTCTAAAATCTATCAAAATTACCTGTTTTAAGCCAAAGTTATGTCTTTTTATACAGGCTGTCCCGTAAATAATGGTCCAAACTTAAGGATTAGATAGCATACCCAAGTAACTAAAACTAATTTGAAAATTAAAAAAAAACCTGTAGGGTTGCCAAGCAATAATTATTTTTCGAGTTTCACCATTTTCACTGCCCTTGACTAGATTTTTTGATCCTGTCGCTACAAGTGGTAACATTTTTTGGATCCGATTTTTGTTGAATGTTTGTTCGTTTAAATTAATGCAATAGCTCAGTGTTCAGCTTCATTTAAGACAGTTATCAGGTTCTTTGAGAAAACTACCATTTTTTCCATAGTATCTCATCTACCATTATCTAGTCTCGGGCCCCGGGCTTGTGGTTAGCCACCCGGGCCCTTCTGGCCCAGTCCGACCCTGGACACAGGGACGATTGCGAGTTGGAAGAGGATGTATGTGCCAAAGTTTTCTTACTCCGCGATATCGTAGAGAAGCATCTGGCGCTAGACCAAAAAGTTTTCTGAGGTTTCGTGGATACTGAGAAAATATTTGACAGGATTGTGCGAAAGAATCTCTGGGACATATTGCTGGGATATGGAATTGATGATACACCCTACTGCATGCTGTCCACTTATGAGAAATGTGTAGCATGTGTGCGGATAGGTGACTACTTATCGTCCTGGTTGCATGCTGACGGCTCAGCTGTTAATTCTGTATCTTGATAATTGTTTACATGGAACAAGATCAACGAATGTGACCGAATGGTGAATTGTCTACTTTATACAGACGATGCCATGCTTATAACAGACACACCATATGGACTACAAACGTTAGTCCCGATTATGTAAGAGAATTAAGTGGAGAAAGACGTACAACTGAAGGCAAAGTAAACAAAGGTCTTTGAAAGAGAGGAAACCAGAACTAACGCAAGAATGACTGTTGGTGATGTAGTGTTGAAACAATGAGATTGTATATCTTGGATGCATCTTTAGCAGAGATAGTACACCGCTGGTGTGGAAATGTGAGCAAGGAATAGTGTGAATGGAACGTTGGGAAAACTTCATGGCAGTATGAACCTCAGCCAGAAGACATTGTTCGCTATACACAACGCGGTAATGACCTAATGTATGAAATCGAAAGCTGGGTTTAGCAGAAAGTGTAGGTATTAATAAACGCTCCAGATGCTATCACTATGCAAAATCTGCGGCGTGACGCTTGAAGACCTACTTGGCTATAAGGATGTGAGAAAGAGATTTTAGATTAGGTTTCAGTGAATTATGCATAGCAAGTACTGACAAGATCACCAGTACAGAGTACCTAATGTAAGAACATATGCAACAGCGACAAATATAAGTATCCATTATCTAAGTAACAACCTACGAATAAATAATTATTCGTAGGTAACAACGTATGAGAAGACAAATACTTAGATTTATATTTTAATTAATAATAGCCAAGTTTTCTAATAGTATTCGCTTTCACGTACTTATCAAGTTTATTAATTTAAAATGTCACAAGATTCCATTTATTCGAAAGAACATATCGTCTAAATGCGCTACTTCCGACCCGATCAACTAGATGCAGCGCTGATACAAAATGGATGCACTGGCTGTATTGTTTTATGAGTTTCTTGGTTGAAAAAAATACGCCAAACACTATAAAATAAAAGCCGCTGATGAATCGCGTATCTCCGACTATTTTCTCCTTTGTGCTTTTTGCTATATGTTCTCATATTAGGTACTCTGTAATGGTGAACTTGTCAATATATGCCATGACTTTACTGCTTTCTAGTGTCAAGCGTCTCTGAGCTAGGCCGCGGACAAACGGACGGAAGGACGGACGGACAGACAGACGAACATAGCGAAATTATAAGGGTTCCTTGTTGTTCCCCCACGGAACCCTAAAACGGGGGCACCTAGCGGTAACGGAGCAAGACCCAAGCTACCTGTGGTTAGGGTTCCACAGTGAGAAACCTCTTTACTATGCGGGCCGAGTCCAAAAGAATAGCCTTCTGAATCTGGTTCTTGATCCAACCGTCAAGTAAGAGCATCTCAAGATAGCGGTCCAGCCAGACTCTTCGCTATAGGTCCGTTTGCTGTCACGCCTATTGGAACAATTATTGTTGATTCTTCATGCGGCATGACACATGGCGGTAACCTCATGAGACACGTCCAAATACTTAGAAAGTTTACCTTTCTCTGCCTTCACGAGGTTTTCGTCATGAGGAATGGTGACGTCAACGAGAATTGCACGGCTCGTCTCTCGGTGTATTATCACGATATCAGGCCTGTTGGCGACAATATCGACCTATCTGGGATGATAGACCGATCCTAGTAGAGCGTAATACTACCGTTTTCGAGAACTGGCGCTGGTATATACTTGTAATAAGGTACTCGTATGCAAGTTGCTGGTGTATAATTCTCGCTAGGTACTTGATTATGTCTGTGCAAGTACTCGTCATTAGCAAGATGAGAACAACCGGAAATGATATGCCTGAGTATAGAATAATCGACCGTACCATATTAATGTTACTTAAAAGACTGAGCTCTCTAATAAACCATATATACCGATTTGGCTTATTTCTTTTTTGTTGTATTCTTTATTATATACATTTTTTTATTCCACCGGTAACGCAGAAAAATGAAGTTCACTTTGACGGTTCGTTACTTTGCCCGTTAATTATTAATAAAATAAATTGTATCGGATAAATTACACATCGCTGTCTAGTTCCAAAATAAGCGAAGATTATGAGTATGATAACTGACAAATATACGAAACTACATTTCTTTTTTAAATATCAGAAAACATAGAAAACACCCAGGCCAATGCAAACAGATATGTTCATGCAAGCAAATGTCGGTATTGTATGGGCAATTGAACCCGCGAGCGTTGGTGTCATAGTAGCGTTACTAACCACTTTGCCACTGAGAAATTGAAAAGAATTGGCGTAAACAAAGCTATACTTCCTTATAACAAAGAAATACTGAGTACAATTCATGGAATACTTGTAATTACTGATGAAAAAATTGTGGCATCCGTTTCGTCCTCGCAAAATAAAATGTATACGCGAATCTGATTGCCACAATTACAACACCAAGAAGAAGTAAATTTTTTCTTTAGTTTGATTCCTTGATGAAAATATAAAATTCACTGATTTTATTTTTTTAATTCTAAAATGTATATATTCTATTTTCTCAGAGTTTCAAAATGCTAACAGCCACAAGTGTTGATTTGGTGCCAAAAGTATTTTAGTGGCAGAGGCTCGCGTGTTATGATTGGAATTGATTTCGTCAAGAGAGAACTTTGAAAAATATCAAAGTAAAAGTAAAGTATCCATGTAATACAAATAAAATCTCTGGATTTATAATGGCAAATTTTCGACCAGCTGGCTTATCAGATGAAGATTCGGATTATGACGATGATTATGGATTTTACGAAAAGCCGGTAAATTGTACAATCTGTCATATTGCACCGTATTTATAGTAAATATACCTATATTTAATTTAAAATAAAATATACTATTGCATTTTCAACATGTTAAAATTACAGCCTGCAATAGTATTGGTTCGACTTAACCTACAACTTCGTAAAGCCAAATACCAAGCAGACTATTTTTTACATTTTGTATTGTATATTTCAAAATATTTCAGCCAAGGACCTACTATGCTCAACAACAGCAAAATCCCTTGAAGACAATAGAGTTAAAATTACAAGATGCAATCATCAATGGTAATGTGCAAGATGTGGAGAAAATCGTCAATGATGGCAAGTATCCTCAAAAGCAAATAGGCTACCTAGAGCCTGTAATAGAGATACACCAAAGATAACAAACATCTACTGTAAACAAACAATGACAAGCTCGATGGCTCAGTCATGAAATTCATCATTAGTATGACGCGTCTTTAACACCAACGCTCGTGGGTTCGATTCCCACACAAGGCAAACATTTGTGTGCATGAACATGTCTCACAGAAAACCGCAGCCAAATAACAACTCCCTAGAGGGTTGTTGTGTTCCTGCGTGTGAGTGAGGTCACCAGTAAGCTCCCAAGTAGTTGATGTGTAAGCAACAGAGGAGGTATCGCGCGAGAGATACTTAATATATCTCAAGCGTTAATAGGCTACGGTGGCCGCTTTACATCAGGTGGGCCATATGTTTGCATGTCTCCCAACGTAGTATAAAAAATAACCTCACACACGCAGGAACACAACAATCCTCTAGGGAGTTGTTATTTGTTTCTCTCTGCCTATCCCACGAGGGACCTGGCATGAAATTATACATATATGTTTAGGTAATACTGCTGACTGCATGTATGCATAAAAATCCATGTAAAATAGATTACAGTATATAGCCCAGTGGATAATTATTGATAAACTGGGCCCCAGTTCCAATTCTGGGGGGAGTCATGTACTAATAAATTCATGTTTTTTATATATTTATCACTCGCTCAGTGGTGATGGTAAGCGTGGTGAGGAAACCCATATTTTTCGAAGACCTAACCTAACCTGAGGAAGATCTGGGCTATGGAGGTCTGACGGCAGTTGTTCCAAGTAAAAGTCAGTATCTTCGCTAATCATTAGTCTTAGGTAGCGGACCCTGCCAATCCTAATGGATTAGGAAATGGGATAATGCAAAGAAGAAGAAGAATAGATTACAATATATCATATATTGTAACAATTACCTTGCAATTTTCACTCATTTTACCTCAGCAAATGTAAAATCTTGATTTCATGTAAAATACCTACATTGTCATCATGAATATATCTGAATTTGGTATATTGTCCGATTGTGCTTTCACAAAACCACTTTCAGTCATTGTCCTGGATAATTATTAATGCTAAAATTGCACTAGTTAAATAAATACACTACATAAATACAAATAAAACCATTTTTTTCCTCGAAACACTACTAGCTCAGTATGAATACTATGAATATTAACCCCGATAAAGCCGATAATAGTCTTGTATGTGACATCACGTTTTATTTTGATCAATGGTGAAGCCTTTCGCTAATTTGAATTTCACTCTTACTTTGCACTTTTTAGTTAACATTTTATCCATTTAAAAACAAGCTAAATAAGAAAATAATAGTTCATGTTTAATGTTCAAGACAATAAAGATTTAGGGGGGAAAAAAACAAGTAAATAACGTATGTTACATTATAATACCTTACTTGTACAGCTGCATATACTCACATTTTTTACATGTGATAAGAAAGGGATGTCATATTATCTAGTTCTCAAAATTAAATGAATATTTTCCTTAATTCCAGATATGAACAAGAGTGTAAACATGAAGTTAGATAGTGGATGGACTCCTCTAATGCATGCCTGTTTTCATGCACAAGACAAGATTGTGAATTTTTTATTAAAAAACGGAGCAGACCCTAATTTACATGCAGGTGGGTAAATATATCTCTTTTTAGTAATAGTTATTTAAACAACTAAATAGTGGCAAGCAGGCTATAACAGTCAACCATATTAGATATATTACAAACATTATTAAGAATGTTTATTCTAACCTGCTTCTCTTCAATGTATGGCTTTACTTTGAGAAACATGGTTGTAGTACTGTGGCCGGGACAATAACCTGACTGAAGTTGAGTAAGCGGACAATGGAACTGAATGTATCAGAATTAAAATTAGAGAATGTATCTGATAGGGTGTCATTTATTAAAATATTTTCAATTTATTATTTGGTAGGTAGACAAATAATTAGAGATTTTATTTGAAAGTTTACCCAACTTTTAAATAAAATCTCTAATTATGTGTACCAATGTTCCAAAACCAAGCCAATCGATCCACACAATGAATCCCAAAACCAAGAGCATTCATGGTGTGGAAATCTCAATAGTCATAATCATCTTCTTGCATTGCAGCCAGAGATGAAATTGCAATAACGCTCTATGAAACGTAATTGCTGTACAATTACGTTTTAAGAGAAAAATACAATGGTGCTCTGTAAAACGTAATTATGAGTGACTTTTCATTACCCGATGGCGTAATGAGAAAATCTATCGCATTGGTAATCAATGGTAGAGATTTTGGAAGCTTTTCAATGCTTGGCCAGTTTGTGCGTAACAAGCGCCTTTATTACGTCAGTATTCGTAAATGCGTGCGTACAAACTTGCGTTGCAGTATTCATTGCACCTAGAGCTTTGTTTTATAGGTAATTTAATCGTTTGCCTCCCAAAGCTTTTATATACGTGCTTCAACCTGATTGCGCGTGTAATCGCAGATTCAAAGAGATATTAAGGGAGAAATGACTAATATAAGTAAGAACGATACATATTGATAGTTATGTATATTATTTTGTTCAAGATTTTTGTATGTACAAGGAATAATACTAAAATGACAACTTTAGGTATAGACAGGAGTATATAAAATATTGGATTTGCCCACTTAATTTCAGAGGAGGTAGGGCACATCAAAGCAGCCCGCCTGGGGAAGTACATCCACCTCACAGAAAAACGCAGCTAAATAACAACTCCCTAGAGGGTTGTTGTGTTCCTGCGTGTGAGTGAGGTCACCAGTAAGCTCCTAAGGAGTTGCTGTGTAAGCAGCAGATGAGGCATAGTGCGGGTGATACTTAATATATTACATGCGTTAATAGGCCACTGTGACTGCTTTACATCAGGTAGGCTGTATGCTTGGATGCCTCCCTACGTTGTATAAAAAAAAATGTTGGAAGGCAGACGAGCCTACGGGCCACCTTATGTGAAGCGATTACGGTACCCTAAGAATGTTTGTAATACAAGGAGTATTGTTCGCCCATTGCCACACTCGCGGCTAACACAGAAATTGATTCGTAGCATGTTATTCTAACGACTAACATCTACAGCGCCTGAGGATGCCCCAGGGCAGCAACGGTGGCAGGGGGTGCATGCGGTTCACATTTAAGATGGCAAACACTCGCAGAGACGACTGCAGCGGCCGAGGCAGAGATGACCTAAGCAGCCATGGCAGCGGCGGCATGCATCTACTGACGGTAGTGGGTGGGTGCGGGCCGGCAGTAGTTCGCATGAACTAATCGAGAGCGGAAGCACACAAAGAAATTTAGATCAAATTGCCTAACACAGAAATTCTTCTGAAGCTTATTGTTAACTTCACTCCCTCATAGAAACGGCAATTCAGTGAGTTGTTATTTGGTTGCGGATTTCTGCGAGATGGAGGTACTTCCCCAGTTGGATTGTATTATATTAAATTAAATAAATTACGTTACAGAAAAATGAATCAATATTGTCGGACAAATTACACAGCGCTACCTAGTCCTAAAGTAAGCGAAGCTTGTGTTATAGGTACTAGACAACTGATTACATTTTTTTGTGAATACATACTTATGATACATAGAAAATACCAAGACCAAACAAACAGACATGTTTATGCACACAAAGGTTTCTCCTGTGTGGGAATGGAACCCACGAGCGTTGATGTCAAAGTAACGTAACAGCGCGTTTCAATACTGCGCCACCGAGCTCGTCAAAGAATATTAGATTACCCCATAAATTAAGTTAGATATTACCCCATAAATTAATCGTCAAGCAGTAAAATCAATGCTCTAATTTATTATCAATAATAATGATTACAGATTCCGTGACACCAATAATGACAGCTTGCTCAAATAGCAGTGCCAACAATGACACAATTTACACCATAATATGTGATCTGATTGAAAAGAACTCTGTACTGAATGTTGGTGATAAATATGGGCAAACCCCTCTCATGCGAGCGATCAGCAGCGGCCGAGTCACCGTTGTACAAAAACTCCTAGAGCAAGATGTTAACATTGAGATGAGAGATCAACAAGGATGGACAGTAAGTTATTTTTAAAACTGCGACATGGCGAACAAGCATATAATGAATGTGAAGCAGTTATAATAGTCCATATGTAATGCAAGTACTCTGCTGCTAACACTGCAACTCTTCACATTCTCACTGGTGACCTCTCAGGAACACAGCAATCTTCTATGTTGTGTCTGTAATCTTATTTAGGTTGAATTTGGATCACCAACATCACAATATGATGGCTTTCTCTACTCTTTATGGCTTAACTTTACTTAACCTTAAAAGTTACTAGTCTTAATAGTTTCATATCTTTATATAATGGTTTTGAAATGACATGTGGATTTACCTCTTCTCATTAATAAATAATAATAAATATGCACATTACCATAGAATAAAAGTTGCAATATGATAATACTTAAATTATGACTTATGCAATTGAATTTAACCTCCACTCACTTTTACTATATTTTTGTTATTCTTCTTTTCTAAGAGATATCCATAGGTACTGGTTGGGTTTTTAATTTATAATATGTATTGCTATATTCAAATATTGTGGCGACAAACATTACATAGGACACTAAACAAGTATAAATTTGTAAAAAAAAAAAATACCATAATAAGGTGGTATTTTAATTTTTCACAAATTTGTGACTTATCATAATCTTCTCATTATTGTGTTATTATTTAGCGTTATGTCAGAAAAGCTTTTTACCTACCTCGCCTCAGAATGTGATTGCTGGACTTGTATTACCTATTAAATATATTTACTCAACTAAATATACATACTCGTCCATCAATCGCTAACTAACTGGGCCGCTGCAGTAATGTATTATTACAGGCTTTATTCTGGGCAGTTCACCATAATCAGCCAGAAATCTTGGAGCTACTCATTGCTAAAGGTGCCAGACTATCTGAAGTGGACAAGTACAGCAGAAATCCTCTTGAGATTGCATCGTCTCACGATTATCAGAATATCATAGAAATATTGAAGAAATATTTAAAAACTGATGAAGACGAAGAAGTATTTAGCCATATGTACTTAAATAATCAAGTTAGATCGTGGGTTGAATATTATCCTGGAATAAATGCGGGTGAAAAGTAAGTTTTTTAAATTTATGTTGATATATATATATATATATTTCACCAAACTAGCTGTCCAGTAAAATCCTCATTCCCCTTTTTTTGAAGAACTTCATTTCAAGTCTTTAATCATTACCACACCAACCCTTATTCATCCCACTGCAGGAATATGGGTGTCCGTTCAACCGAAGGGGAGTTTAGAGTATACTTCATCACGCTGCTCAAATGCGGATTGGCGGAGGCCTGTGTTTTCAAGCCGCCCAAGGGCCACTGACTTAGATTATCGACTGTCATCAATTGACAACAGCCAGAACCGAAGGCTCTAAACTCTAGTATATGTATTATGTGTATGATTTCTAATTTACCTTTTATTTACTCACTATAGGCCTAGGTATACGTGTGAAATTCCCCATTTACTATACGGCATGAGATGTGAACGACTATGCCCTCTAGTGGACGACAGCGGAATAGATCTGAGAACATTTTTGCTTTTGGAGGAAGCCGACATGGTAAAACTAGGTATAGACCTGCCGTATGAAAGGCAAAGACTGATACATGGACTACGTAATTTTCACATGAGAGGTTGGAAGATAAACGCAGTGGCGGGATTAAACGCAAGAAAAATTAATAATTACAGGTTAGTATATTCCTACGAACATTTATTTAACATGTTCCCTGTCGGTTTTTAAAACTGTATATGAGTATACCCATAAAAAATATTATTTTCGTTATTGATAAGTAGTTAGAGATTTTAAATATTTGTAGCTATTTGAATTCTGTCAGGTGATACGAATAATGTGAATTAATGGGATATATTTAAGCAGGTAATATAAATTCAACTATAAATATTATTACAGAAATAACTCCAGTAAAAATTTTAATAACTTATAGAAGGGAAAACTGTGTATGTCATAGAGAACAAGTAAGTAGAATAAGCACGGTCAAGATGACAGCATTGGGCAAAATTTATGGCATAACGCTTGTTGACCATGTTCGCAACGATGACCTAAGAAAGAGAGTTGAGCCGAAAGAGGGAGTCGATGTTAATATAAGAAAAGGCATGCTGTTCGGGCATGTAGAAAGAATTTTGACAAGATCGTTGGCATAGTGGTTAGTAACGGACATCAAATGAGACTGTCTGTGGAAGTATCCCCGCCTTACAGAAAACCACAGCCAAAAACTTATTGGAGGGTTGTGTGTTCCTGCGAATGAGTGAGGTTACCAGTAAACTCCTAAGGAGTTACTGTGTTAGCAGCAGAAGTGGCATTGCGCGGGCGATACTTAATGCATTGCAATCACGTAATACTACAAAATGCTTTTATTCAGATCCTGTGATAAGTCGATTACATTTTATTAACTAGACCATCCATTCTGTCACATTCAGATTACACAATAACTTTGTAACAGGTAAATACAACAGAAACATTATCCTCCAATTTAAATTGGATAATGCTTCTGTTGTATTTGTCTGTCATTACTGATAAGTCAGTGTGTTGAGAGTTTGTTATGTTCATTATACGCACAAAAACCACGCTCCGTTATGTGTCATACCCCTATACACATGATCAAAAGGAATAAAGTCCATAAATCTGTAGTTTTCCTATTGATGTCTGTAGCCAACGTTTAAGACCCGTTAATAGGCGGATTTATGATAAATCCCTATATTTACGGAACTTTATATCCGTAGATCTAACAATCCTGGAGAAGGGCATAAATATTCCTGTTTATTTCCTCTACAAAATCAAAATAATTCAAACGATACATCGAATTCATTACACAGTTACATATACTTTTTGCAATTAATATCTTTGATTAAAACACATTCCCTTTTTTTATGGCATAGGCAACTACTATGCACAACAATAGGCAAATACTGCAACAAATAACGCACTCCCAATGTGTCACCGTCTTTTTGAAATTAACTCATTTGTTAAACTTAAAGTTAACCTGTGCTGGGGTCGGTCTTTTTATTACCTATCTCAATAGTTTATGAGAATAATTATTTCTTCTCCGAGGCAATTATTTTCCGACAATTCCCTTGGAAAGGAAAAATGTATAATAACACTGTATTGCTCGCATGTCGTTTGAAATCCTCCTCATAATCGGTGTCGATGTATTCAATTAGATCATAATCATTGCCACAATCTACGCCAAAAATTTTTAATATGTATATATATGACTTGAAGTTAACACACTCGTTTACCTTATATCTATTATTACAATAGATATTATGTAAATCTACCTACCACAGACTATAATCCACATTTGCCTTTCATGAGCATGTTTAAGTTATTATGTAGGGCGCATCAAAGCAGCCCGACTGGGAAAGTACTCGTATCTCCAGCTTACAGAAAACCGTAATGAATTAATCACTCACTCATTTGCCAGAACACAACAGTCCCGACGAATGAGTGAGTGTACCAGTAAATTCCCTATGTTAGTAGAAGGGGTGGCGCGAGTGATACTTTTTGT
Source organism: Pyralis farinalis (assembly GCA_947507595.1). Taxonomy (NCBI): domain Eukaryota; kingdom Metazoa; phylum Arthropoda; class Insecta; order Lepidoptera; family Pyralidae; genus Pyralis; species Pyralis farinalis. The sequence continues at coordinate 20,810,712 of OX382264.1, read as the reverse complement.
ATTGCTAGGGTTCATAGACTACCATAACCAATTTAGATCAGGTGGCGATTTTTTTACAACGTCGTTGTATTTTATTGTACCGACGTTGTAAAAAAATCGGATTAAATAGTGATAGGGCTTTACCAATCGTAAAATCAGTTTCACTTTTAGGTAGGTATACGAAATATGTCATACATTGCACATCCGTGTTTGGGTCACTGGAATTTATAAGTGTATAACCATCAGATCTATGTTTGTAAAGCTCTTTTCATTGCTGTTATTTGTTACTGTAACGGCCAGTCTCAAGTTATTGTGAGAAGAGAGAACTAGCACATAAATTTTAAGTCTACCCTTCGAATTTAGCTTCTAATGCGTGCGACATAAGTACGATACAAACGTTGTTGACGCACATGACCTTCAAAATTAGTCCGCTCGCTCGTTTGTCTGTGAAAAGGTGCCGCTGAAATCTGCTATTATGCAGCCCTCGTCGATTTATGGATTGGTTGTTATTATTTTTGCAGCAAAACGTATAACCAATTTTTTATTGTAACTGTAATATTATTTTAGAAACCTAGGCATATATAATTTCTTTAGTTGTTACTTTTTTTTTGAGAGTCACCGCTATAGTTACAAATTACAATCATGAAATGGACTCTTCAGCGATGTGTGTCCGGTCATTATCGGTAGTAGGGATATTTTGCCTGTTCTATTTTCAAATCGAGACTGGTCGCTATAGTAGCAAATTAGAGTCATGAAATGAGCTGTTCAACGACATATGACCGGTCGTTATCGTTGGTGGGGTATATTTTACCCATTCGATTTTCGACTTAATCGGTAGAGTACATTCAAAACTAAACCTTGAAATACAAATATAAAATTTAAAAAAAATCCTATGATAAATATTAAAGTAAATTTAAATTGTGTATTTTAATATAATTATTTTTTTTATTTGAATTCATTTTTCAGCGTTATAGATAGCTTGTCAACATTGGGAACTCATCTACAACAAATGTATATTTTAGAATCAACGCTACAATATACGCTACGTGAATACAATAAAATCCAAAATCAAATAAAATTTGAACCTCCGGACTCACCTTTGCTACAGAAAATGAAGACTGCCACCAAGAAAATGGCGACTAACATAAATAGGATTAGAAGTGAAACTAAAATTATGAAGACTATACTTACCAAGGTATTGTTGTTGTTGTAAAACTTTTATACAGTAGCCAATATGTAGATGAATGATTTGTGTAGAATAAAATTATGCAATGGCAGAGCTATCCCACTCAGTCCCAGAACCTGAAAGAAAGTGTGGTGTACTTCGAAAATGAGCATACTTAAAAAATTATAAAATAGGTACGAAGATATAAGTGGATAAAAGAGTAGTTCAGAAATATAATAAACATCTGTCCGGTGGCGCGGAGTGGCTGTTAATGCTTCTTTGACATCAAGACTGGTGAATTTGATTTTCCCACGGGACAAATGTGCGTGCACGAAAATGTCTGTTTTTAAGATAGGTAGGGCACATCAAATCAACACGTCTGGAGAAGTGCCGCCACCTAAACAGCACAGCCAAATAACCAACCTCCTAAGGAGTTACTGTTTTTTTTTATAAATTGTCATCGTAGCCTACGGACATTTGCAACACCAGGGGTGTCACTCGTGCGTTGCCGACCCTTTGAAAACCTCTTCACGTCTTTCTTGAAGAACACCATGCTGTAGTTCTTTGGGAAAACCTCGGCTGGGAGTTCATTCCACAAAATGTAAGTTCTCGGAAGAAAACTTCTCTGGAGCCGCACGGTACGCGACCATTGCAGTTCCAGCGTGTGAGGGTGAACTTCCAGCCGTTGTCATCGTCTTCATTCTATCATAATTTTAATTGTATTAAATACGTATCTTATACAATAGATTTAAATTGATATACTACTAACATTTTAAAATTATTGGATAGAATGTCATTAATGCTTCTCCGAAATCCACTTTTTCTGCTAATATAAATTTTAGTTACCTACTTGTAATACTCCTTTCTTTGTAATGTACAAAAAACATCTCAACAACAACAGAAGCGCAGCACATGTAATAAAAATTAAACTAAAATGTATTACGTAGTTAATAGATTCAGGCGTTATTTTGCGAAAGCCAAATTTACGGGCAATTTGATCTAAACTACTTTGTGTGCTTCCGCTCCGATTAGTTTATGCGAACTAGCGCCGGCCAGCACTCGACTATACCGTTTGTAGATCCATGCCATCGCTACCATGGCTGTTGCGGTCTCTATGAAAGCCCGCCATCTGAAACAGAAACCGCAAGCACTCGCTACCGTGTCTGCCGTGGCTGCTCCGGTCGTCTCGGCAACACGTGTTTCGCCTCCTCCACCAGACATCATCATCCTCTAAATCTATTGCATAAGATGCGTATTAATTTCATTAAAATTATGATGGAATGAAGGCGAACGTGTGGAAGCGTATGTGGCCGAATGGCGAAGGTCCGCTATCCATGTATGACTTTCCGTGTATTTGACATAAAAACAGAATAAATAGTAGTAGTACTTACTTCATACATATGTGCAGCGAGGCGATTCACGATTGTCCGTAAAATTATCACTGGATTTGAATATGTCGCACAATATTCCTAAAAGTATAACATTTTACCAAGAACACTTGCCACTATTGAATGCATTAGATAACTTGATGTTATGTGATTTTTTTGCTTACTGCTGACCTTACTCACACGCACGAGCACAACAACCCACTAGGGAGTTGTTTCTTGGTTACGGTTTTCTGTGAAGTACTTCCCCAGGCGGCCTGCTTTGATACGTCTTAGGTACCTCTCTTAAAACACCCACACAAAAACAAACCGGTATATTCATGCTCAAATGTTTGTCCTGTGTGGGAATCGAACCCACGAGCGTTGGTGTCAAAGCAACACAACAGCGCGTTTCACCACTGCGCCACCGAGCTCGAGCCTTACGTTATGAATGACGAAGAGCGACATCAATAGCATTGTATAGTCAATAGCGGGTCTATAGCTGCTTATACAAGCGCTGTACATGCGGGTATTGGAAATTAAAACTGGGCCGAAGGTCGATTTTCTTTTTTTTGTTTGAGGGTGGTTTAAATATTATTCCCTCGTAGCTTATTAACTATGTATATTCATTCATTTGTAGTTTAATATCTCAATCGCTTTTGTCATCATATATTTAATTTCGAAATAAGACAATTTATTATTTATTAGATACTGTAGTAGTGCTTATTTTTACGTAATAACAACCATAAAAATTTCTGTTTTTGTGGATGAGGAAGGGATCATGAATTTGGAAGACCGAGGTATCTCAGATATTTTATGTTTACTATCTTTTTTAAAGTAAAAACTTCATTAGCGTCGTTGTGCACTTTTTAGGATGAGTAAAAAATTTTAAACTCACGTCAGGACACGTGACCTTGACCGTAAGATTTTGGTGAGAATTAGAACTTAAGTTCGCTGCAGCGCTAAAACATTAGTTACCTCTAATTAAACAATTAAAACATGTAGCGCTATATCGTTCATAGGGCATTACTTTCTCGCGACCAAAACGTTGCAAGCGCCATGAAATTGTTGGCGGTTACGCGTTTCGTTCAACGTAGTTTATCAACATCGCTGTTTGGTTTAAGCGGCGCAGGGCGCTTGCGCGAGTGTGCGTGTGTGTTTGAGTTTTAGAGATTGGCGATGATGATGGTGAGAGTCGTTGAAATTATGGATGAAAGTTGATTTTTCTGAGAGATTAACGTAAAATGAATATTGTATTTTACCACATACATGATAGTACTTTTATACTGATAAATAAAGCAATTCGTGCGAAATTATTCCCTAACCATTCCAAAAATGCACAACGTTAATGTTCAAGTTTTCTCTTCTGCCGGCACTCCCGGAGTGCAACCCGTTGGTTTTTATACCACTAACATAGAAAACAAGCTTACGGCCTGCCTGGTGGTAAGTCAGGTGCCAGTTACCGTAGCCTATGGACATTTGCAACACCAGGGGTGTCACTCTTGCGTTGCCGACCCTGTAAGAACCTCTTCACGCCTTTCTTGAAGAACCCCATACTGTAGTCCCTTCGGAAAACGTCAGCAGGAAGCTCATTCCACAACTTAATAGTTCTCGGTCTCGGTCTTAATAGAAAGCTTCTCAGGAACCGCACAGTACGCGACCTTTACGCTTCCAGTGTATGAGGTTGAACTCCCAGCCGTTATTCTAATAGGCTGTTAGCAGATGACAGGAAACGTCATTTATACTATACAATTAATTCTTAAAAAAATGTGATTGTTTATTACTGTCAAGCTTTGCCAAGAGAAGATTCTTTCTTTCGTTCGTAAACTACTATCTTTTAGGAGTCAATTAGTAAAGTAAAACCTATCGCTTAAATCCGCCCTTTTTTGACATTATTTTCTTTTCATTCAATTTTAATTCAATTTCTAATTTGTCACTTCATATTAATGTGATTTTTTTTATACAGGACGGGCTATAAGTATACGACCCACCTGATCTAAACAAACATATGAAACCCCTGGTGTAAAGTGGTTTCCGTAGTGCGTACCATAGTTGATGTTATGTGTTATTTTGTTATACAACGCAGACATACAAGCATACGGCCCACCAGATATATAGCGGTTACCATAGCCTATGAACTCTTGAAATACATTAAGTATCACTCTCGCGATGCCACCTTTGCTGCTAACACAGCAACTCCTTAGGAGCTTACAGGTGACCTCACTCACACGCAGGAACACAACAATAATGTTGTTATTTGGCTACGGTTTTCTGTGAGGTGGGGATGCTTCCCCTGCTTTGATGTGCCCTACCTCTCTTACCTACCTCACCCAGATTATGTGGGTTATCTTAATTCTGCTACAGATATAGTCATATCTGATTCTGTCGCACAGAGAAACCCCGAGCATAGCTCTTTCCGTAGCACGCTGAGCGACCTCGAACTTACCTATGCGGCTAGCAGCATTCTGCATGTTATTCCTGTATATTATTTCTGCATCTGCAGCGTATTCTTGTATAGCATGATCTGCACATTTTTAACTTTTTTTTTTATATTTGTGATACAGATAAGTGATAGCAACCCACCGCCTGCAGATTTGATCAAAGCGAAAAAAGTTCGTGAAGTTGCTCTGAGCTACGTTAAGGACGCGGTTGTCGTGTGTTCGCTCGGGCTGCTGGTATACCAGGCCAGAGGATACATCGCCAGCTTGTTACACAAATAGATAGGTATTACAATTTGTTGTTCCTAATTTACAAATGTGTTTTATTACGGCAATATATATTCAAACTATGTACGAACAACGACAGATCAAGCGGTCTTATGTCGTAGCATTAAAGGTGAAATTTGAATGGTTTTGTGTAGTTTGGCCTGCCGTTGTGTGTGCATAGTAAAACAAACTAAGGCATTTACACCGTGTCTAAGTATGACTGTGATCTGAAGTGGTTTCATGCCACAGACATAAGTTTATTGTACAGCTTTACCAATAGATTGACTTACATTTTGACGAGCTCAGTGGGCGAGTGGTTAGTAAAATTACTTTAACACCAAAGTGTGTGCGAGTGGCAAACTCGGTTGGGCACGGAATCGATGGGTAGGGTAAGTAAGGTAAGAGTAGGTAGGCCTTTTATTTTTTTCCGACATGTCGGTAAAACTCAGATCACACTGGATCGAACCGGATCATCTAAATTCGCAACTTTTTCAGGGTCACGAATGTTTCATGTCATTGTTGTCAAATGTAGGAGACATTTGAGTGTAGTGACATTTTGTTAGACCAACATGTGTTTGTATGGTGAGAGTGAGGAGGATAGAGGCCACGTTCTATGGTCCTGTCCTAGGATGCCGATCTGCGTGATAGAATGATAAACGAAATCTAGCGCAGCGAAGATGAAACGGGACCAGTGTATTTCGGGAACCTTATGTCGTTACCGGGGAACTTCGCGGCTTACCGCGGGTTCGCCCACGCATGGTTTGCGCGAAAAAGAGGTGGAAAATGAATAAGACCAGAAGGAGGAAGAGCGCCAGCGATATAGTACCATTCTAGGAATACTTACGAGCGCTTTCAGACGGCAGTGAAGGCGTATGCGTGTACGTTACCGCTTCAGGTGAGAAGTGGTGTAATAAAAGACATGAGGAGAGAGTACCCGTTGCACAGAAGACAACTTCAGAGCAGCAAGTGCCGTGCCGCAACTCCCACGTTTCGGCTCAAATGACCGCAAGGTCAGTGGAGCCATGGGATGGTGGTGGGACGGGTTTGTATTGGTCCAACTGTTTTTAAGAGAGGTAAAGCGCATTATTGCAGCCCGACTAGGTAAGTAGCTCCATCTCACAGAAAACCGTAGCCCAATAGCAACTCGCTGGTCGTTTTACATTACTATTAGTAAAGGCGTCACTCCATTACATACAGTGACCAAGCCCAACAGTCAAGTAGCGCCTTAATATGAAATGATACAAAGAAGAGTGAGCAGTGTTAGCCTATTGGATAAAGAACCAGTCCGTTAACCTGGTTCGAATCATGGTGTAAGCATGTGCCACTAAATTCGTGTTTTCGATTTTACATTGTGTCGACAATCGAACATGATTGCTGTGCCATTATGGAGTTAGAGGTAAAACCCATAATTTGATTGCAACTTACTTAAATAACAGAATACAGACTGTTGATTTAAATGGGGTCAAGTCTCAAGGCAGCAATGTTTATATTGGGGTACCCCAGGCACAACAAACAGTTTTCAAGAAAGTGAGCATGCCGACATTACGTCCGATGAAGGCGAGAATCGTCAAAATAAAATAAATAAAACATCGTATAAAAGGAAATTGACTATATTGGGCCCCTTTTTATTTTTAGTATATGTGAATGATGATCTGCCCTACATGGTACAGATAATGGCGGATATACTACTGTTTGATGATTATACTTCTTTAATTTTTAATGTTACTTGCCGGTGCGATAATATTGACATAGTAAATAGTGTTCTATCTGCCATTCTAAGTTGGTTCATATGTAATAATCTTGTCTTAAACTCAACTAAAAACAAATGTATAAACTTTGGACTACCAAATGTGGCTTCTGCCAATACAGAAGTTCTCATTGACAATAATGTACTAGGATTCAATAATATTGTATTTCTATCTCGAATTACAATAGACTCCAAATTACAGTGGGCCTCCCACATAATTAAAATGGCCTGTAGGCTCAGCTCCGCTGCATATGCAGTTAGTAGAATTAGACAGATGACTACTGCGCGTTTAGTCTATTTCAGCTATTTTCACAGCATTATGTCGTATTATGGTATACTGTGGGCAAAGGCGGCTGATATTGAAACTATTTTTATATTACAAAAGAGAGCCATCCGCTCTGTTTATAACATTGGCTCCAGGGAATCACTTATAGAACTATTCAAAGAAATAAATATCCTCACAGTTAGCTCTCAATATATTTATGGGAACATAATGTATGCTCGTAAAAAAATAGTCATTGTCCAAATTTAGTGAAAATCTTAGAAGCAGGAACAGATTGCGTATGCCAGTATATCGGCTTGCTAAGACTAATTGATCTTTTGTTGTAAATTGTATTCGATTCTATAATAAATTACCTGAAACGGTTCTGTCCTTGCCTGACAATATGTTCAAAAGGCACACCAAAATACTCTATGTAAGAAGGGTTATTACAGATTCGATGAATATATGACTGACAGAGATGTTTGGAAATGATTCAGCACATGTATTAATATATCTTTAATTGTACCACTTGATATTATATACATCATATATACATTCATATATATTTATTGTAATATAAATTGATGATTTTAAAAAAGACCTATATTGACAAGTTTCTATTGGCTTTCATTCTTCGCCAATGGTCATGTTCAAAATTCTGGTAGATTAAAAAAAAGATATTTTTATATTAAAGCTATGAAAAGTTCATAAAATACAATATAATCTAATTTAAAGAATGTAAGACGTGTCTAAGTGCCCGTGAAGGCCTAATGGCAAATAAATTATTTTTATCTTTATCTTTTTATATATTTCTATATCTTTTTAGGGTTCCGTACCCAAAGGGTAAAACGGAACCCTATTACTGAGGCTCCGCTGTCCGTCCGTCCGTCCGTCTGTCACCAGGCTGTATCTCATGAACCGTGATAGTTAGACAGTTGAAATTTTCACAGATGATGTATTTCTATTGCCGCTATAACAACAAATACTAAAAAAATATAATAATATAAATATTTAAGGGGGCTCCCATACAACAAATGTGATTTTTTTGCATTTTTAGGGTTCCGTACCCAAAGGGTAAAACGGAACCCTATTACTGAGGCTCCGCTGTCCGTCCGTCCGTCCGTTCGTCCGTCTGTCACCAGGCTGTATCTCATGAACCGTGATAGTTAGACAGTTGAAATTTTCACAGATGATGTATTTCTGTTGCCGCTATAACAACAAATACTAAAAAATAGAATAAAATAAATATTTAAGGGGGCTCCCATACAACAAACGTGATTTATTTTGCCGTTTTTATAGATAATGGTACGGTACCCTTCGTGTGCGAGTCCGACTCACACTTGGCCGATTTTTTATAGATAATGGTACGGAACCCTTCGTGCGCAAGTCCCACTCGCACTTGGCCGATATTTTTTTTTCTTTATCTCTTTACATATTTGTAATTGAATTGAAAAATGAAATCCACAAATTATACCTATTTCGAAAGAGGTGCGACCTAACTTAAGAAAAATCAGGTTATCTCTCTGGATTTTGATAGTCTGACGGAACTCGCTCCATGACAAAATCAGTATATTCGTCAAATATTTAGGCGTAGGTAGCGACTACTCCTAACGGATTAGGAAACAAAATATCGCTAGCTAGAAGACACAAAACATAGACAGGTAAAAATAAAAATGGTAAACAACATAAAAGCGTATATGTTGTTATCAGAAACGCATACGTCTTTGGCAATGTGTAGATGTAGGTAGGTTCTACGTCTCTCTTCAACCGCAAGAGTTTGAATGCACTCCGCCACGCTGCTCTACTGCGGATTAGCGGAGACCAGAGAAAGCCTAACTGACTGATTCGGATTAGCCTAACAACTGTCATCTATCGACGACAGCCGGGACCAACGTGCCAGAGGAGTAAGTATTTTACAATGTCTGTATGAGTATCTACATCGTATCTATCTATAATTCAACGTCAGATCCCTTGCAGGGTAGGCAGAGAGCAACAAGCGCCACAAGTAGTGATCGCAATACCGAACCCTTTTTTCAGTACCGGTATTTTCGGTACCGGTACCGGTCCTATATTTTCGGTACTCAAACATTATACTTTTTTTTGTGTGATGAAACGTAAAAATAAAAGTCAACAGGTATTAAAAATATACATTTTATTTTTCTGATGCTCATAAATACCATCGTCATCGTTGACGATGGTATTTATGAGCATCAGAAAAATAAAATGTATATTTTTCTAATGCTAATAAATACCATCGTTATCCATATACCAGGTTTTAGTTCAATTTCACTGAGTACGTACCCAAGCACTACAAACAATCTTATTAGATTTACCTATTCGTAAAAAATTTAAAACATAAAAAAATTAAAAAAAACGGCACTCTAAAAACATATCTAACTTCAGACTCCATCATACTGGTAGGTAACGAGACTATAAAATCAACAAAAATGTCTTACTTCAGACTTCCGTATTACAAATAAGTGTCATAAGAAATTATTATATACCCAGTGGGTAAGAAATAATAGGCTACGGTAACCTCTTATCATGCCCCCGCTAGCCCGCCATACCTACGAAGCAAAGAACTAACATTTTGCGTGCGTGCTTGTTTCAAAGAAATTACAGATTTGTTTTTAATTTTTGCTAATACCAAAAATCTCGATTTTGATTATTTTAATCCCGGGATTCATTATGTTAGAATTTTCGCTCGATATCCCGATATTTTCGAAAGTCAGAATCCCGGTTTGCGACCCGGACAGCCTGCGGACCCGGGAGGATGGCTACACGTGAGTTTGAGTAAAAAAAAGAAGTTTTAATAATGGGTATGAATCGTTGTATAAAAAATTCGTGGGATTTTTCAAAAAAAGCAACGGCGGCTGATTCGAAGAAAAAGAATATCTATTACTACTCAAACTCAAAAAATACAAGAGGATTTTTTTAGGAAAAAAAACAGAAGAGGTCTGAAAGATAAGATTAAGGTAAAAACGAAAAACGTTTTCCTGACCCAAAATGGTTCTTGTTTATTTCACAAATTATATTTTTAATGAAGCCCTGTACCTGTCGTATTTGAGTAAAGCAACGTTTTATTCACATTTTCCACAGTTTACACCTAAGTATAACAGAAATAGACAAGATTATCTAAGATTTGCGGTGTTGATTGCGTGCAGAATCAAGGCAACTTATTTTTATTCAGATAATAGTCGAAAATAGTTTTTCGACTATCATCTGAAAGTGTTGGAAACAGGCTAATGCAATATTACGACCGAGCTGTGAATAACTGTTTGACCTCTTTTGTATTGTTGCAGCACACGCCTGCAATAACAATTGTTTTCCACCAACTGAATACCAATAGTAGCATTAAGGTAGCAAACATTTCTAATGGTAAGAGTTTACCATGGTCAATCGATACTTACAACACGCATTCCCGATGATGATGATGATCTTCTATCTCTGTATATTTTCGCGGTAAGTCACGTACGGGGTAGGTAGGCAGAGTAAACCGAGCACCACAAGACGCGGTCTTTACACACCTTACTTGCTTCTTGAACATTCATAGCCTTTACATGCACACTCCTAGGGCTCCTGACGGTTAAGTTTATACATTACAATCTTCTTCACGTCTTTTTTAACTATTGCTACTCGCTATACACAATGCAGTGCTGATCCCAACGCTTACTTATGGAAGCGAGAGCTGGGTATGGCAGAGAGAGCATGATAGTAGGGTAAACGTAAGTGTATATATATATACTTTTATGTGTATATTTTTATTAAAACAAGCATACTTCCCCTTTATGTAATACTCCCGACAATTTCAAAAGAAATTAAAATAGCTAACCTATAAATATATATTCATCATTAACACTTGCAACAATGTAATTATTCGCCAATAAGAAGATGCGTTCATTTGACCTGAATTAGAACGAAGCGTTCGCTCATTACTCACTCCTTCACAGCCATTGCTCCGGCAATAAATTTTCTTGTCTCACCTACGTGACATGATGCACTATGATGACGTATTTATTTCACTTGGACATTGCTATTTAAAATTATGATTGTCATATGCTTGCACGTATCAAATGGATCGCCCTTGTCACATATATTAAATTACACATATATTTTAACGGCGCGATGGGATTGCATTTGGAACGATATGTCGGTCACGCAAGTTATCTGTACTTATTTTTATCGTAATTAGATCGAAACAGGTTCCGATTATAAATTTATTTAAATTCCGCCATTTGTCTTTAATAATTTACGGCAATTTAAAAAGTGCGTATAGCGCGTCGAAATGAACTTTAATACTTGATAAAATTTTCGCTTTTTGATTTATTACGACTTTCATTGCAGTTTTTCCGTGCTGTGTGTGAAAAAGGCGGAGGATATCCCTAAAAAAAGTGGACTCACAGCTTCAGTCAATTGTTCCATCGCATGCGTCAGTGCTTAGAGAGGAATAGATAAAGTAGTACTTCGAAAAATATTAATATAGGTATAGATCTCGTCAAACTTCTAGTTAGCTCACAGCGAACTAGATGTTTGACGTGATCTATTATACAACATTATTTTGATTTTAAATTTCTAAAAACTTTCAGTGTTACCCATGTCCTTTCCTTCGATTTTGATAAGGCACTTAATGTAGTCTCCCACATCAGTTATGTTGCAGAAATACCGTTTTTTTTATATAGTGGCTCCGCTTCGCCTGTTGGTAAGCGAAAAGAAGAGCCCAAATTGCAGCGGCAACTGACAAAGGACTACAGTGTCCTGTCAGTTGACGCTACCATGGTGGCCCGCAAGGTGCTTCTTCACACTTCGTTTGAAGGATCCCATGATCCCATTCGTTGGAAGGAGGAAACACATGTGTTGGCAAGGCGTTCCACTTTTAATAGTTCGCCAGAAATAGGAGTTGCCGAATTTTTTAGTGCGAGAAAAACTGCCCTCACCAGTGGAATGATGACATCGCAAGCGTGTGGTTCAGCGTAAGTATATGTATTTAACTTTGAGGATCCTTCTGTTCATAAACACACAAAAAATATTTGATATTCTATGTTACGAGTATTATTTTAGTTTTGCCCTAAATTTCAGGATAAATCGTAATTTTTTTAAATTATGTACGTATTTTTTTCTTTGATGGCTCATTATTTATACACATATATACAACCTATGTACTTTATGTGTACACCAAAATTGCAGTTGATAAAAGATTGTAAATTAACATCATTCTATTTTCTTTTAATATTTAGGACAGAATTTTTTTCAGTCAATCTAGTACAGTGTTTAGTAAATCATTGAAAATCCTGATTGCATTACTAAACTTAAGTCAGGGTTAAATTAGGTTTAGGAAAATATTAAGTAATCTCTACCTAATAATACTATTAAAATTCAGTCATCTGATCTAAAACTGTATACATTTTAAGTATCCGTTGGTACCCTTTGTCCACGGAACCCTAAAAATGATAAATATCATAAGAAATGTCATAGATATACAAAGCATCAGTTGATATTCTAGTTACACGCACATTGTATAAATATTTAGTGCACCTCAGTCTGAGGTACATTACTTGGTTGATTCCAAAAATGGCTGCATCCGTTTCCTCGTTTTATTCAGCCAGAACAATGCGACACTCGATTATATTTGCCCATTGTAACGGAATTATTTCCTACTAGCGGACCGGATTCTATAGACAATAAAACAACCAGTGCCATAGGATTTGAAAAATTCATCTCATCATTATTTCCACCCATATTAATCCTACTGAGATCTCGGGTCCTATCAATGGGTTTGAGACCTATTACCTACATACGTCATCATACTGCAGTTCCATTGCGAATCCGCTGAGATCAATCTTTTAAAACCACGTAGAGCCTCTACTAATTGTTTTCGGCAGAAATGTTTTCTCACCTTTTTCCTAGCTTATCTCATTGCCTAATTCATTAGCATATGGCGGGGTCCGCTACCTAAGTCTAAGGATTTGGCGAAGATACTGACTTTTACATAGACTGACTGCCGTCAGACCTGCACAGCCATAGATAACAGAAACAATGGATGGATGTTTATTTAAACAACACCCAAGTAAGCACGCACTACTACATTTATAAAGCGGCAGAAACAAGCGGCCGTATCTCGAAACTGTACACACAGTGAACGAATAGTATTACTCACTTTACATTGCGAGTTGGTAAACGAGCGGTGGCGACTGCGTAATGGTAGAAAAGCAATGTATGATTAAGAATGAGAAATTTGATATTTATAATTTGTATCGTGGTAAGGCCCTGGTAGGAATGGCGTCAGAGAATTTTTGAAATTAATTCTGTATTTATGCTTATAAAACGTAATATTATTTGTACTTATAGGTGATAAGTGATTCCATTTGATTTAAAGTTAACCACTGCACTTCTATTTTTGCAAAAAGGTAACAGCACAACTTGGCATTTTGCTAAAACAAGGAGCAACGTATCTCAATCGAACTTGATTGCAACTAACTAACTGTTCTTGGCAATGTTCTCGTTTTGAGCATATTGCGGCGACACCAACCACGCCCCCTCGTCACATCTCCCGTTGTTTCTGTTATCTATGTGCACAGCCCAGGGCGAAAACAGATCTTACAGTTACACGCCTCTCGTACTGTAATTTCTGAGCCGTGCAGTTTTCCTCACGATGTTTCCCTTCACTACAAGTGCAAGTGATAATTAGAAATATGTACGTAAATCCCAAAATACAGATTTAGTGGCACATGCCCCAACAGGTTTGGAACCGGGGACCATTGGGTTGACAGGCCGGTTCTTTATACACTGGGCTGTAATTACTCCTAGATTTCACTAAGTGATTGTTTTCGGCAAGAACTGGTTCTCACGACTTAACTACCAGCATACGCGGTATAAAATTATTTATTTTAAATAATTATAATGGATACTTAATACACCGGTGAGATGGAGATGAGTGTGTGCAGGAAACAGTGTAAAAGAAGAGTTGAAAAAAATGATAAGCAGCCGAAAACTAAACCAGAAGACGCATCGTAGTTAGTCTGAAAGAGAGTGTCGGTTAAGAAAATGCATACTCCGTTGGTTCAGGCATGAAAAAAGAATGTAAGAAGAAAAAAAACATGTAAAAATGTTGAAGATTGTAGTAGCTGAAGAAGGCCGATACTCGCCAACCACGACCTAATTGGTCGCGTTTTAGCAGAAGGTAATGTTAGGAGCCCTAAAAACCGGGAGTGTGCATGAAAAGAGCTATGCATATTAAAGAAGCGAGCGAGGTGTGCAAGGACTCCACCTTGTGGTGTGGCACTCGATTCTCTCAGCCTACCTCGCAACGGACCTGGCGTGGAGATTTAGATAAATAGAAAGCGTGTAAACGTATTCATCATAATTATCATCAGCCTGTACTTACACACTGCTGAATATGCTGCCTTACGCCTCACACGATCGTCTTCTTTCTGCATAACTTGTAACGATCGTGATATAAAATTAATTAAATTACAATTATAGATATATAGGTGCATTACCTTCTTAAAACTTATTCATCATAATCATTATTAGGCCGTAGTTACAATTTGCCAAATATGCTGCCTTCCACTTCATGCGATCCTCCGGTTTTCACATAAATTGCATCGATCATCGCTCTGGTATTCTGTGTATACATCTAATTATGTATATCTATCTATAACTTCACGCCAAATCCCTTACGGGGTAGATAGAGACATCCGAGCGCCACGGGACTCGATCCTTACATTTCATCCTGCATTCTTTCTACTTGTCCGAACTCGGAGCATGCCTCTTCTTATTTTAACACCGACGCTCTTTTCAAACCAACTCTGTTTCTAACGTCATCATTGCGAATACTGCGCAAAATTTGTGGTGTAACGCTTGGTCTACAAGCGTTACACCACAAGCGCACAAATTTTGCGCAATGATCGCATTTCGACCGCGTTTATCCTACTTTCATGCTCTCTCTGCTATACCCAGCTCTCGCTTCCATAAGTAAGCGTTGGGATCAGCACTACATTGTGTATAGCAAGCTGTGTGTATAATATAATTATGTATATTTATGGTATATATACCTACATAATTATATATATACTCGTACTTTCCCAGAGGGCCTTCGATGCGCCCTATCTCTCTTAAAAAAAATATATTTTCTTTTTCACAGATGGGATTTCGTTTAATACTCTGACCTTAGGCAAATCTCAATATCGTGCAATTATTGTCTACTATACGATAAATAGTAATAAATATAACTGTAGCATTGTTTAAAAATATTGCTCAAGACTCCGAAAGGCACTGAGCGATTGTATTTATCGTTACGAAGAATAAAACAAGTGAATTTCTAGATTTTTACAATATGATGAAACTGGCAAACTGCTAATAGACCGTATTCGCAATAATGATGTTGGAATCGAGTTTGTCCGAAATAGAATGTCAGTGTTAAAATAAGAAGAGGCATGCTCCGTTGGTTCGGACATGTAGAAAGAATGCTGGAAGAAAGAATTATGAAATAGATATACAACCCAAAAGTAGGATGTAGGAGCAAAGGAAGTCAAGACTTAGGTACCTACCACGACTAAATTGATCGTGTTTTATCAGAAGGTGATGTCAATAGCCTTAAAAACCGGCGAACGTGCATGAGGAGAGCAATTGATGTTAAACAAGCGAGTGAGGTATGTAAAGATCGAGTCATTTGGCGCTGTATACACCGTAAGAGATTTAACGTGATGTTATTATAGATAGATAGATGAAACTGTTACATTTTTACTTTTTATATTGTTTTTTTCAAAGGCTAATGTGACATCGATTAACTAATATGAAATGGCTTTGCCCAGTAAAACATAAATCTATCTATATCTTAACCCCAGGTCCCTTACGGGGTAGGCAAAGGTACAAAACGCCGCAAGTGGCGGTCCTAGCCTCACTTGCTTCTTTAAAATTCATAGCCGTTTTCATGTACTCTTCCAATACTTACTACCAATTTAGTCGTGATTGTTGAGTTTTAGTCTCCTCACATTTTTCTTTTATATATTGCCGGGCAAATTACACAGCGCCATCTGGCCGCAAAGTAAGCGAAGCTTATGTTATGGGTACTAGACGACTGATAAACATACGTAAATATTTTTTTGTAGTTACATAGTTATGATACGTGAAAACACCCAGACAAACACAAACAGACATGTTCATGCACAAAAAAAGCTTGTCCTGTGTGGGAATTGAACCCACAAGCGTTGGTGTCAAAGCAGCATTAATAACCACTGTGCCACCGACACCATTCCATATTCCCACATTCATTCTACATGTTCAAAGCAACGGAGTACCAATTTTCAAAGCAATGAACTGCACAGCATAAAGCATGATACTGTCAAACCATTTGCAAAATATCCCCAATAGTCCCAGGGATTCATTTACCTATCGCCGTATGAACGGTGAGGCTCGGAATATTATCCTATCAGTCCCTTATGCTAATTTCAGAATACTTCTTATGCACCTACTCTCCTAAAACTTTGAAGATTTTGTGTATTGGCTGACTCACTGGACCGTACTCTGGGAAAGCCCAGAAAAGTCCCCCACCCCATAGGTTAAGCGAAAGGAGAGTATGATAACTACGCCCACGCTGTCATAACTGTCTTGCTTTGCCCCACACATACCATTATGCCCCCGGCAAGGCCATCAATATCGCTCCAGATGTCACTGGTTCACGACATCTGCAGCACATTTCATAGCATTATTATCAATTGCCCCGATTGTTGCGGATCGATGCGTGTTTAAGTATATACACAAGTAAGAAGGCGGTTTTACAGAATTCCAATACGATGAACCGGCAGTGGTCGCCGCGTTTCCGGCACATGATTCTGCTATATAAAAAATAAATCTAAGCAATTACTCATAATTGAAGGCCGTACCTTTTACGCCATTTTAATGAGTATTTTCATGCAAACTTTACAACGTCGTCAAAATTCACAAGGTACGAGTACTACTTCCTGTTGATTTGAAATTTTGCATAAGGTTTTTCTCACACACATAATTTTGTTTATAACTAAGGTGCCTACACTAACCGAACAAGCATACCGCCTGCCTGATCGTATGCACTGTATGTAACAAATCACTCGTGCATTGTCTTGTTACATTGCAAGAAAATACCTCTTCACGCATTTTTTGCAGAACCACATATTCCCTAGGAAATACCTGAGCGGGGAGTTTATTCCACAACTTAAGGGTTCTCAGTAAAAAACTTCTCTAGAACTGCATTGTACGCGACCATTAAAAGTTCCAGTACGTGAGGATGAATTCCCAAATGTGTGGTGCGATTGTAAAACAATGCTGTTAGCGTCGTATCAAATCTTCTCAAAACACAAACCATTGTATATTCGGTAAAACAAAACGTGCGAGTGAGTAATGTCACCAGTAAGCTTCTAAGGAGTTCCTAATAACAGTACTTAATTTTTTGCGAGCGTTCATAAACTACGGTAACCACTTTATATAAGTTGGACCTTATGCTTGTATGCCTCCCGACGTTGTTTAAAAAATAAAAGACATACGCATCATTTTGAACTATCTACCTACTTAAAGCACTAGTAAAGTATATAATCCGAAAGTTCTCAGTAATAATGTACCTAACGCGGAAGTCCTGTTTGGTAGTTTTTTTATTTATGTATGTACGCAAATAAATATTTTAATAATTTTAATCCTCAAATTAAGCCCTTAACACATGAATGACAACGATAGATGAATTACATATGTTAAGTATTGTGCCCTACATATTGCTTCACTTTATGATGTGAGTATAGAAACCACATGCCCTTATGATTATTCCTAACCAAGAAAAAAAAATACCCGTATAAGTACATTTGTTGCTAAAGTAATTTGGCAATGTTAAACGCTCACAAAATGTTACAAAAGTCTATGGAAGACTATGTGGCACTGTCACCTCAAATTTGCCTTTCAATTCACCTTTCCATTAATTATCAACCGAGATACGCAACATCTCTGTGTACGAGATCACTTATAAATAAGTATATTATATCACTGTTTGATCTATACGAAATACTGTCTGCGAGGTAATATGTAATATATTGACACGCTAATGGGTTGCTAAACTACTTTCTGTCTCTGTTTGTTTCCAAGGTTTGAAGTCTGCATTTCTCATTTCTGTTTCGTACTGGGATATTACAAATAAACTACAACAAAACTGATGGTTTATGTTTTATTGACATCTAAACTTTTAACAACTGTTTGTACTAAAATATAAATGTGTATCAAGTTAAAAGCTGTTAAATTGGTGTATTTAAAAACATTTGTTATCGCTGATGACAGCGGGTATTGTTAAGCAAAAATGGACCTTCATTTGTAATGTAAATAAGACACATCTTCCAATCGTCGTTGTCATAAGCCCTTGCCGCAGTTTGTACATAATTTTCAATGAACACGTATTAAGCCCGTCGAAATGCTTCTGTACCTTAAATTTTCCTATTGCTTTGTTCACGTGTTCTAAATATCATTAAGTCTTTAACCTAATTTTTCTATGCTGTTTAATCAATCAGCGGAATATCAAAATAAAGGAAAATGCATTAATGAATGCTCCTACAATCACAGTGAAAGCAATGTCACTAAAGCAACATTCAAGTAAACAGTGCGAACGCATCTGTGCTCTACAATGAACGATGGAATATAGCTCAATGAGTAATTGACCAATTACAAATTATAGTGTTAATTAATTTTGAGATTCTCCTTTTAGCCTAAATAAATATCAGAGAATATCGCCAAAACTCCTTACAGTACTTTATAAAAACATAAATTAAAATAAATTATTAACGTATGGAATAGCTGCTGTCGTAGTGACCGCTAGTGCCGGATCGTTCAGTGCTTCTGGATGGGGATGTTTCTGTCAGTGATCGCGAGCTGGGGCAGCGGCGCCTCCACCGTTAGCACGCCGTCTCGGGACAGCGAAGACTTGATGGCCTCCGGGTTTGTGCCCTTGGGCAACAAAAATTCCCTATTGTACTCTCTGTACACAGACTTGGTGTCTGACTTCTCCTCGTGTTTCGCGTGCACCTGGAAGAAGACATAACTAAGATTTAGAATTTATATGCTCATGCTGGGATACAACTCCGGGTCCGGATCGGAAAGATTTCAGTCCATAGGTATACCGAGATCTGACTGTTTTATAAATTAGGCTTTTGACTTGATGGCCAACAGATAGAACGGCCAGGCTATTAGCGTAGGTAGGAGTATGATTCATCTACGTGCAGCAAAGATAAAAAAATATAGATACTTAAATTGCCCCTTAGCGAGTACCCTGGCTTGCATCCTTCACAGTCATCCCTTATTTGACGAGCTCGGTGGCGCAGTGGTGGAACGCGCTGTTACGCTACTTTGACACCAACGCTCGTGGGTTCGATTCCCACACAGTACAAACATTTGTGTGCATGAACATGTCTGTTTGTTTGGTCTGGGTATTTTCTATGTATAATATGTATGTATTTACAAAAAAAAATGTATTTATGTATGTTTATCAGTTGTCTAGTACCCATAACACAAGCTTCGCTTACTTTGGGGCTAGGTGGCGCTGTGTAATTTGTCCGAAAATAATATTTTAAATTTACATTACACATCAAGTTTAGTCGCCAATGAATGTACAGCTGATCGGTAAGAACGAATTTGTGATTGGATTTGGAAAACATACAAGGATATTGAAATAAAATGGTTACCATAGCCTTTGACAGTATAGTCACTTGCAGTACAGGAAGTATCCCTCGCGCATTGCCAATTCTGCTGACTAACAAAGTCATTCCTCAGGAGTTTATGTATTATCACTGACTAGCCGGAACACGACAAACCTTCCAGTCAATTGTTATTTGGCTGCAGTTTGCCGAGAGGTAGATGTATTTTTTCTTCAGTTGGACTGCATTGATTTTGATTATTTAAATTAAAGCAAAATATTTAACTAAAACTCTGCACTTTTCCAGTATACCTGTTCTATTCTTGTACACCCGCGTTTAAATAGTTCGTTAACCCTGATAAAATCCCTGCGTGCACGTAACGATAGCCCACCTTGGCATATTGCCGGCGGCGCCGAGAAATTTGAGCCAATTTTTATTTTACACCACGAAAAAAAGAGCAGTTCATTATTTCACAGACAATTTCTTTGGACAGCAACAAAAAATATCATGATGCAGTAGGAATCTCGCCAAGACTATATTTTCTTATCAACATCATTGACAATGATTAACAACTCTGGCATTGTTCTCAACGGCACACTGTATCTACATCATTAAGTAGCCTTGAATCTACAACAAAACACAATGTGCAATATTTTCAATAAGAGTAGGTAAGACTTTATCGCCACCCTTGAGAATTATTAGTGGATTCACGATTGTTAATAATTTCAGTAATTTCTCATAGACCATTGTCCACGTGATATATAACGGACTACTTTCTCATATAAATTAGAAAGAAGTTCGTCGTCCTAATTTACATGTTGTTTTTGAAACTTGGACGGGCAGGTGCGTACCTTTACTATGTCAGTGATTTGGAAACGTAGTTATACGTACGTACGTACAAATCAGTCATTTTCTAATGATGACTTCGCAATTGATAAGCTTGATGCATATTGTCGTAAGTGGCTTTAGACTGTTATAATTACGACTCTAGAGCCGTGAAAAAAAACTGTTACTAACTTTAGGCCACATTAATAATAATAAATAAATAAATAATAATAAATATTGTCGGACAAATTACACAGCGCCATCTAGCCCCAAAGTAAGCGAAGCTTGTGTTATGGGTCCTAGACAACTGATAAACATACGTAAATACATTTTTTTTTTGTAAATACATTCTTATCATACATAGAAAATACCCAGACCAAGACAAACAGACATGTTCATGCACACAAATGTTTGTACTGTGTGGGAATCGAACCCACGAGCGTTGGTGTCAAAGTAGTGTAACAACGCGTTTCACCACTGCGCCACCGAGCTCGTCAACATTGTGTGATCTCTGTATATATAAGTCGTCTTATATAAGTGCTAAACTTTGGTGATATAACTAGTCTGACCATAAATACTATTACATAGAGACTTTTCTTATTTTTTCGTGTTTATTATCAAATTACAATATGGAATGGGGTGTTAAATAAAATAGTATTGCAGTGATTGCCTTGCATAAAGTAGGTATGCAGCCGTCGTACCAACACTTT
Organism: Pyralis farinalis; assembly: GCA_947507595.1. Lineage (NCBI taxonomy): Eukaryota > Metazoa > Arthropoda > Insecta > Lepidoptera > Pyralidae > Pyralis > Pyralis farinalis. Next base: position 20,789,317 of record OX382264.1, on the reverse strand, counting down.
CTCTGTTGAAGACCATAAAAGACCGCGTGCTGTTAACAAAGGTTGTTAATGCTATTAAAGCCAGAATTCGCCGAAACCCCATTAAGAAAAAAAACTTATCACGAGAAATGAAGATTCCCGCTAGGACTCTGTCGCGTATAATAAAACAAGACCTGAAGCTCGGCGCTTATCATCGTTATACAGGACATGCTCTAAATCAATTCCTACAGTTGAAGAGAGTGGATCAATCAAAAAGCCTTCTGCGATTCGCAGGTGAAAAGCAATGAAATATCCTCTTTACTGTTGAAAAAAAAATTCACGATGGAAGAGCACTACAACAAGCAAAATGACAAAGTGTTCGCACACACACTTAAGACGCCACCCAAGAGATCGGAAAGGTACAGCGTGATCATCATCCTGCGTCTGTAATGGTTTGGTGGGGGTGTCTTATCAAGGAGTCACAGCTTCATTGTTGTGAAAAAGGAGTGAAGACTTCAGCCAAAGTATATCAAGAGAATGTCTTGGATCATGTTGTAAAACCTCTCAACAATACACTTTTTTAAAATGTACCATAGACTTTCCAGCAGGACTCTGCACCTGGTCATAAGGCACGAACAACCCAAGCCTGGCTCGAAACCAACGTTCCGGGCTTTACAGGGGCCCTCGTCTAGCTTTCAGAGCTAGACGATGGAAACAGTGCGTAAATCCATAGATTCATGGCCACACAGGTTAAAGACCTGCATGAAAGTCAAGATGGCCATTTCAAATAGAATCATTTTTTTTATTTTTGCTGAGAGTTCCATAAATATCTACATATAAGTTTTATTAAGATTACATTACTTCATAAAAAAAATGCATATTCATTTGTAATAGAACTTATGGCCGGTCTATGTATACACACACCCTGGCGCCGACGGCGGTAGTGAGGGTGCGGTTCGGTCGGCGCCGCAACGTTGGCGAACTACTGTCCTACTGACCCTGATTGTAGGCAACACACATGGTGTTGTCTACACTAGACACTATATCTCAAGTCAGTATAGACCCTGTATTATCTTCAAATCTAGGGTCGGTGCAGATACATGCAGCTACTCTTAGGCTCATGCTTAAGAGTCAAAAGAAAAGAGGCAACAAATTTGAAGACTCGACAAGTTTCATTTGCACAAAAAAAATACTTACCAATAGTTTGTTGTCGACTGTCTTGACGACGATTTCCTCGGGGGTATACTGACTGACGTCAAAGCGGAGTTTCAGTGACTTGCCGTCGCCCTCATCTTGGATTAAGGGGGAGTTCAAACTGTCCCAGTGGCTTGGTTCGGCCAACTGTCTGCTGTCACTGTGCTGTGAGGATGTGGTGGAGCTGAGGATGAAAAAAATCACACAAAATTACATAAATGCCCACTAAGTAATCATAAAAATGTATATTTGAATTAAATCTACTTCTTTAGGTTTTCATTGGACATAAAGTTAAAAAGACAGATCGCCTAGTTGTTCATAAAACATAATGTCTGATTTCCTTTGAATACTTTAGCGCTAGGACCACATTACAAACATTCACAATACGTAGAACAACCACACATTTCTTTATCTTTATACCCGTCTGCGAGACAACCTTATTTTTTTCACAAGTGAAATTTATACTGAATTTGTATACCTTTTAGAGTTTACTAACAGTTCGATCGTTTTTAATTAATAAGGTAACCATTGGAAGATTTAGTATATGAATCATGTTTCATTTTTTTAATATCAAAATGGATCTCGTAAAATACAAAATGGAGATTAGTCGCGTAGATAACATTGTAACTGGCGAGTATATACTGAGTGATATGGTGAGGATTGCCCAAAATCTTCCCTATTATTCTTTTTATGTGCAGGAAGGCAAGCAAGGAATTGTTAGTTAGGTGAAGACTTCTGTAAGGGTGAGTGTGTGATTCGTCTTAAATAAAGTTATTCTCTCCTTCGCTAGAGTTTCGTTTGTATAAAATCACTTGCCCCAATAGCATTTGCTTCTATTGGTCTCAATGAAGAAATTGGGTAGAGGAAATCGATTTTAAAAGTGTATGTTTGTTAAAAATTAATAACAAGCTTCTTTTTCTTCCTTAAAATATATGATAATATGCGGAGGTACGACTGTAATAAAATAAATCTTCCGCAATACCTATGCCATCAACTGAAGTGAACTGTGGGCCGTGTGTCCTCGCAGTCAGAACCCGTTATACCTACGTTTTCCCATACATTTCGCGGTCGTATACGACCACCCGGGTTTCGAAGGGTTAAGGCAATTCATAATATTCTTAGCATTACGAGTTAGTAGAACAAAAATTGCTAAACTACTAGGATCCTCGCTGATTTACCTAAATATCAGAATGTACGTTCTTTCGCTAACCATCACCGAAAACAATGATTGGTTAAATCACTTCTAAAATTAAATAACCCCTCAATGTGAAGTTAGTAAAACCTACTGTGCCAAAGTAAAAGATTTAGTAACTATTTCGCTAGGCATTTTGACGTTCGAGGTAATTATAGGTAGGTATGTCTTATTCTTTTGATCGATGGCCGGTTGCTACGTAACTTTGTATTGCACAGGAAAATCGGTAATAACAGTGCGCCTTTGTAAACTCGTGTAATAAATTACTTGTAAACAATGAAAATATCACGTTACTTGTTACAGTAAGTGAATGACGCCATCGACCAAAAATGGCATTACCTTAGTAACCATAACTACCACTTAATTCCCTCTGCTAAACGCCACTTCGGTGTAATTTATTCAGCACCCGTACAGTAAATCCATGGAACATGGGTTGCTAACAAATTCCATCTAAATCATTCATGAGGATTTAAAATACTCTCCGTGGAATATTACGTTTGTTATTCACATTTATGAATAACTAAGTACCTAGTGTGACGCTTCGTGCCTACTCGAGCTTATTAAATGGTGAGTTCATTCCTTATGAATGCCATGCCATGAGTTACTGGAATACATGTAAATCCTATAACGGAATAAATAACGTTGAATGCAGTCATGCAAAGCCCAATCGGCCACATTCCACAGCAAAAATACTTGTACCAACGTAAATACTTATGTTTAATTGTATGTGCAGGCTTTAGCGTCACGCGGGTTGGCTAGACAGTGAAATTAGATGCCATTTCGAACGAAAATGATAGTGAATTGTGAGCATGCAACATTTTTCTGACAGTTATTATAAATTGGTCATGCAATCTACAAGTTTAAATTAGACAGTTTTGGCTCTAGCGGTATAGGTATATTTAAATAATGCATGGCGTAAATTGCATTGACTGGATTCAGCAAGAGTTCGATTTCGTAATGTAATTAAGTATACTAACTTGTACCTATAAATATTATAAAACCTGTGTATTACCTGTAGAAATTAGTAAGGGTATGTGTGGCTGTAGAGCTAGTTGTGCTAATACCTGTTAATGCAATGAGTTACTGAATCCTTATTAGGATTCCGTATCCGAAGTTTACAACAGAGTTTTATTACTAAGACTCCTCTGTCTGTCACACGGTATCGTAATAGGTATTTGAACAAAGTGAGATCATTAAAATAACAAAACTTAAAAATTAGTAATTGTCCCCGTACAAGAAACGCAACGGTAGTACGGAACCCATCATGTGAGACTCCGACTGGCACTTAGTCATTTCTTTTTTATAACAGCACAATGTTTTCTAAGAAGGATTCTTTTCAGGTTTGACGTAAGGGCATACATAATTGCTAATAGCAGGTATCTACGCAAGTTTCTTTGCAGGCAGTCTACTACGTTCTTGAAAAAATACAGTTCTCTCGTGACCACTAGCATACAGTATGACAGTTCAAATAGTGGGCACTTTGTGCACAGTAATAAATTCTGTTTTCACGTTTGATTATCACATAGCAGTTGATGTCATGTCCACAAATGCAGCTACAAGGTCACTGTCAACAAATGAGCTCATCGATATTAAGAGTAGGTTGATACTATCAATGTAATTTGTTAGCAATTGTGGGTCTATGTCAGATCATGCATTGTAGCATTGACGATAGGATGCTACGTTATATATACCTATACGAGTATACTTCAGATGCATATTGCGTCACTACATAGATAAAAATATTCTCACGATCGTTGGATTTTTTTTTATAAGTAGAACAACGTCGCGTGGTATAAAAGCATACGGCCCACATAATGTAAAGTAGCCACCGTTGCCATGAGCATTTGCAATACAGTAAGTATTGCCCGTACGATGCCACGCGTGCTGCTAAAACTGCTACTCCTTAGGTGCTTACTGCTAACCCCCAGTAATTCGCAGGAACATAACACACTCCAGGGAGTTATTTGGCGGCGTGTTCTTGGAGGTGGGGGCATGTCCCCAGTAATGCTGCTTTATTGCACCCTACCTCTCTTAATCCGCAAACTATAATCATTTAAGTATATAAGTAAAACAGTTTCTTCTTGTTCAAGACTCGTCACGAGCATACGGCCCACCTTATGTAAAGTGGTTACTGTAGTCTAAGAAGAATACAGTAAATATCTCTTATAGCAACATCTACCGCCGCTGTTACCATACCTACTCCTAAGAAGCTTACGAGTAACCTCAGCCACACACAGGAACACAACAACCCTCCAGGGAGTTGTTATTATGCAGTTTTCCGTGAGGTGGGGAACTTCCTCGGTCGGATGCCCTATGCTCTAAGTTCTCTGTGCTTAATGACTGTCATCTAATGAAAACAGCTTGGGCTTAGCGTGCCCTCCGAGGGCTGAGGAAGTCGAGATGACTAAAACCCATTGATAAACAAGCTGAATTCGTTGCTTAACTTGCATGTTCAATTTAGACTTACAAACGCATCGTCATCATCGAGCTCGAAAAGTATCTATAGTAAAAGTGGGCTGTTCAACATAAATGTAAGTATGAGTAATTGTTGCCACAACTAATATTCTGACTTTGATTACACACAGTAGAGAAAGGAAAGGTGACATTATACTGTGTAAAGACAAACTACAGTGCTACTTGGACGTTAGTCAAGCTATTATTACAGAGCAGTGATATCAGAAAATAAACAATTCTCTGCTTTATCATTAATCTGTACGAACACTAAAATACCTACTGAATCTTATTATTACGAGTAACGGAGTGAATGACATATCGGTATTAGTGCCTGGTTTTATTAAAAACTTTTACTGCATAATATTTTAAATGTTTTAAGTCACGTACAAAAACGTCCCAGGTTCTTTTCAGTTTTATCATATCCATATTTGCATCAAATTATATATCTGGAAGGGGCTCTCAATCTTCATGGAAGTCAAAACCAAGCTCATCTGCAGGTGGTGTTTAATTAATTACAAAACGATGCTCTGAACAAAGAGAGGTATGGTGCAGTTGTAAGGAAACTGCCATAATAAAAAAATATTCACTAATATTATCAGTATTATAAAGCGTCACCCACTAGTAAGGATATTCCTGAAATTCCGAGATATGTTACTCGTAAAGCTGAAAGAATCGCTAGTAAAGAAGTAGTAGGAATGATTTTTTCTGGTCAGACAGTTTAGTCCAATAAAATATACAATATTTACTATGTACTTTAAGAACATTACAACACATATGGGGTTATTGACATGAATATGGAACTTCGGGATCCCTAGAACTAATTATCTCGAAAGACATTATAGGGTGATAAAATGACGCTCAGAATAGCGTTTGCCGTTAGTTAAAGATTGGGGCAAGTTTTAGTAAACGAAACCTTTTAAAAACTGACATTTCCACGTCCATCAGCGATTGTTATCCTAATTGTATTTGGATATAAATGCATGTGAACATTTTTTTACCTAGTGATACGATCAGAAAAATTCAAATATTTTGGTGATAATTAAATTAATAAGTAAGAACATAGTTCTGAATCTTACAGCTTTATTTTCTCCTACACCTATAAAATAATATTGTATGAATTTGAACATTTGCCAATTTATGTAACTCTAATAACAAATAAATATTACTATAATATCTAGCTGGTATGAGGATTGAGGTCAGTAGTTGCCATAGGAACTTCATTAACATTGAAAGAAAATCTAATAGCTTGCTTTCCGAACATGCAATTCTAAACGTATCTAAGTATACCGATTAAAAATTTTTGTAAATTTATATGATTCTGATGGTAATACAATACTCGTGCGGTAATACCTAGCTGATAATAATGTAGGTGGATGATGCTCTTGAACAACAATATAATTTATTTATTATCACACTAGTCATTAAGTACCCTCGTAACATGCACGCAAAGCCAGACAGCCGCCGCGTGGCATTCATAAGTGCCACGGGTTTAATAACTTTTTTATTTCATTGTATAATATTTAGCCCAACATCAAATTTCAGGCAAAGATTTGCTAAAATCCTTACTAAAAACAAAACATACAAAATGTTTTTACGCTAATATTTTACTTCACGGTTTAACTTTAACGATTTAGCTTCACATGTTTTGGGGCTGGGTGTTCCAAATTTAAACTAGATGACATAATAGACTTTCTTATCGCCTACTTTATTGAATCATTTCTTTTTATTGTTCACATTAGTTTTTTGTTTTTTTTACGTTTTTTTTTTTGTAATATTCATAGGTGTGCTTTTGAATTGAACCGTCACTATTCTATGATTACTTACGCAGTATCGATTACTACTTTTTTCAGTGGTCTAAAATGTCATTTAATGTTATTTTTTATATTTATCTATATTTTCTTATCTTTAATGCATTATAACTGCGGCGGAAATGCAATAGCCTGATTCGTATCATCGAACTCGTCCTCTCGTCATTTCGTCGACAGCCTTGACTATAATGTACCTACTACCTTTCGTTTCAAATGTTACGTCATTGCTGTATCTATCGGATAGCGTCCTTCGCTTTTACGTTATATAAAATTTACATTACTGTGCAATGAAATTGCTGCTTTGATAGCAATATTATAAGTACTCTTTCTAAATTAAATACCTACGTCTATTGTTACACGTTTCTAGTTTAGAAAAATCGGCCAAGTGCGAGTCGGACTCGCGCACGAAGGGTTCCGTAATATTATCTAAAAAAACGGCAAAAAATCACGTTTGTTGTATGGGAGCCCCCCTTAAATATTTTAATTTAATTAGTAAATATATAACTAAATATTCTGTGAATATTTCAAGCATCTACCTGTTGTCGTTATCAATATCAAGGAAAAATGAGCAAAAAAATCACGTTTGTTGTATGTACCTTAAATATTTATTTTGTTCTATTTTTTAGTATTTATTGTTATAGCGGCAACAGACATACATCATTTGTAAAAATTTCAACTGTCCTAACTATCACGGTTCATGAGATACAGCCTGGTGACGGACGGACGGACAGCGGAGTCTCAGTAATAGGGTTCCGTTTTACCCTTTGGGTACGGAACCCTAAAAAAAGGGACTCTAGAAATAAGCCATCTACCTACAACCATTTGATTACAAATTGCGTTTTATATGAAACTTATCCTGACATGATATGATATTTTTACCACATTTGTAAGAATATAAACAGTAATATATTCCTACACACATATTAAATAGTTGATCAAGTAATTACAGTCGATCAGGGTAACTTAAGCCTTCAATATAAAATTGGCCCAAAATTTCAAATGCATATTATAGATTTTTTTTTGCTATGATTTTATGTATTTCAAACTAGATTTGTAAACATCGATTCTAATATATCTTCGTAAATGCTCAGAATCTGCCAAATAATTGACATCTATCATTGTTGAGACGTCAGTTGCTTTTTTCTGTGGTGTGAATAGAGCCGTTTGTTACGAAAGCGCCAAAAAGTTGCCTGCTGTGTTGTCATTTGAATACTTAAGGAGGCAAGTGTTATTTTAAAGTGTCTCATATGTGTCTATCTATTATTTCTTTCAAAAATTACGAGAGTTAATTAGCTAATTCCCATGATATTGCCATAAATATTGAACAGGTAAATTATTACCGGTGAATAAGGGTAACTTGAGCCCGGGCCAAAGTTCAAAATTCTCAAAATATTGGGAGGAGATATATTCGATAAGTGTGAAGAAAGGGCAGACGAAGGAGACATAACACATGAAGAAGAATGTGGTTTGGATATAGCACAGGAGGATTTTTTTCTATAGAGACATACGAAGTACATGACGGTAGACTGGAACTTCAGATGATTAGTGATAATGTGATAAAGGCCGTGGCTCAGTTTTGCATAATGAATGATACAAATATCATACGAATGCTGAATGACACTAATTTTCAAAGAAAGAAAGGTATTTTATCATATAAGACGACTTCCTGGCCATGGAATGGAATGGAAATTTTTCAAAGTTTAACCCCATGATGTAGATGTAGGATTAAATAAAATTTTAATTATTTTGATACTTTTTTCATTGTCTTAGCTATATGGTAAGTCAGTAAATAAGTTAAAAACGCATTGTTCACCAAAAAAATAAGATTGAATAAAAACTGTGTTGATTTTCCTATGGCAATAATTTATTTACCCATTTTAGTACTAATAAATGAAAACGAATGTATACATAATTATTGTCTATGGCCCTCAGCTGTAGTTTTTATGGTAAATATGCAGGCCAATGTTAGCAAAATGCTTTAAATAAAATAAAATAAGCAAAAACAACCTAAAATTGGGACCTGGGCCAATCCAAGCCCAACTCACAATCTAACATTGGCCCAGTGGTTAAATGGATTTTTTGAAACTATTTTCCTAGAGATTATTGGTAAATGAGTAAATTTTTTGGAAGTAGGCTACATAAAGCCACCATAACAAGTGTATCTTTTTGAGTAACGTATTATTTTAAACATTGGTCTAACTTTTTATGTGCAAACTGGGCCAAAGTTAGCCAGATTGACTGTATTGATTATTCGATAAGTGGAGACACTTTGGTTGTTAGTTTATTTTTCCATTTTAAAGACACTCCTTTCTATGGTTAGGTACATACTTGCAAGTGTTTTGATAAGCACTTTACATAAATAAATAATACTAATAGGTACATATACAGCTAAAACTACTTACATAAATACATGCATTGGAATACATTACGTGAAACATTTATAGTACACCGATACTTAAGGAATATTACCTCTCTGATGACTTGGTTACTCCTCCAGAAGAGACAGATTCGAAATTGTAAGACATGCAAAAAGCAATATTTTTTGTTAGTTTTATTAGATCAAATAACGCAAATCGTTTAAATTTTTGGGTAAGGACGTAAATTTAAATCTAACACTAGAAATTGAAATGTATGTCAACTCCTCATTACTGTCTACTTACCTAAGGGATCTGAAGGTATTGTTATAGTATCCATAGGGCAAAAGTCAAAATGCCATAGCATTCCGCGTGGAATATTTACTCTTTGACTTAACGGAGAGAAAAGTAACTAGGTCAAGTTACTAACGGTATAAGGATGAATTAATTTGGCCTAGTTGACGGCACTTGTAGGGTTAAAATCATTTTTTTACCATACCGTGGTGGGACCACACGAAGGATTTTAACTTTTTATATTATATGAATATTTCAACGTTTTAAATTCAAAGAAATGAAGCGATTTTTCCTTCAAATCAGATTTGTTCGGGAATATTTTAAGCTAGGTATGTAAAAAATTGGTTCCCAAAATCTAGCGATAACAAGCTATAGGGTCGAGAATTTTTACTTTTCATTTTGTAAATAATCTTGGACTAAAATGTCAATTAACATTGTGTTTTGCGTAAGGAATAAATATTATGTTTTATGTGCTTGTAGTTCTATCGGGCCTCCAGATATTACCGGTATATTTGCTAAATAAATATTGTACATTAAGCTTTATAATAAGACAAAGTAACATAAATATAACGTACCTATGGTTTTACATATTTCATTTATATTGCATAAGTACCTGTGCATATTTTATTATAACAAAATATATGTTTCAATATACTACGCCATAAATAATAGAATTAAAAAAAAAAATTAGCCACGTGAAATTGTTCTCACAATTTTCACATACTTGAAAGACATGTCCATGTATTGTAAGCAAACATAACGCTGTGTGACGTCAATGTACTGTGTCACTATATTAACTAAAATGAGTAACTAAAGTTTTTACACATTCGTCGTTACTGGTGCTCAGACCAAATTTGTATGCCCGATTACATATTTGACTATCATCAACCCACACTGTCATAATTGTTAGACACCTACTGACGACAAGAGTATGGGCGGACCGGTCGTCAAGTGCCCACACTTGAATAATTGAACGAGAACCTAAAAATATTTGGTGACGACATTCAAAAGCATAACATATTTGTTTAACATCATTTTGAAATCGATTTGGCAGACGCGTTGTATAACAGCAACGAGTTAATCGTACGAGTTAACATTGACTAGCGCCACAGTCTGTTGTTTGAACTGCCAAGTACCTACACAGTGTCGGTAACTACAGAGTTACAATGAGTATTGCGTCATAGACTTCTTGTAGCTGAAACAACATCGACTCAGTCCAACTGGGTCATATATTAAAACATAATAACTTCAATGTGCGCGCTTTACTTATTTTCGTTCGCCAAACTTGATAAAACAATCATTAAACCGGTTTTACTGTGCTTGTCAAGGAGTTTTCGATGCAGTCTGTACCGTTTACCAAATTCAAATTATTTATTTGAGACTAGGCCTTCGCAGACGCTTTCTCAAGTCAATAGTACAATAAATAAATATGTACCACACTTGCATGAAACCTAATTTACTTACATAATAATACATATAAATGTTTATCAAAATTTACTCTGTGAACAATTCAACATTCTATTGGAAGCAAGTTCATTCATCGAACCATAGGGCGGTGGGCAACTAATTCGTGTATCGTACATTGCGTAACAGGCACACGTTTCCATCTACCCTTCTGTTTACAATTTTACGCATTCCTGCGTTTTAGCAACAAAATGTTCTCACTCGCAGCCGGCGCTGTGGCGCTATTTCTATTTATGACATCATCCCGCGTCGGGCTTACGTATCGCTGCACGCTTTAAATGGACGGACTGAGATGTCTGCAGTTGATGCCGTTCCGCGGAATGATCCCGAATAATGCCTTTTGAATTAAACTTTCGTGGTGCCTTCGCTGAGGCGCCCGAGGTGGGCGACAGTCTTGCGAAACCCCAATCTCATTAATTCAAGATTCCCTTTTAGGAAAACAGGGCCGGCAGCGAAACTGTTGCGACCGGAATAATAATGCATCATATACATATAGGCAAATAAGACTATAGAAGGTAACCCGGTTTGAACACCCACTTGCATTTTTATTTTCTAAAGTGCGGATACCGCCTACACCACGAGATCTCATTTGAGTTGCATAATTAAGTAGTGTCTATGTCGCAATCATAATATGGTAATCTATTAAATGTTATTTAAAACAAGCAATATTAAATATTACAAAAAGGAATGCTTTTAATTCATTCAACTTATACCAACATTAGTATATTAAAATATAGATAGATACCTTGTTGTGCTCTTAAAGAAATTATTGCTTTCTCTGTTCATAAGTTCTGATCTGAATTTGCTCATCTCTTCTTCCATCTTCCTCATTTCGGCGTCAAACCTTTCCCTGATGCTGGAAAACTCGGTGTCAATGACAGAAAAGTCGCCTAATTTGATGGGGATGTTCCTCTTGAGACCACTGTCAGCCATTTTCACGTGTGTAAGGTGAAAAAACTGTTGTAAATACTAAACAAACACTGGCGGAATTGTTTCTTGTGTAAACACAGTTCACAGTGGCGGTACACTCTCGGCGGTAGACACGGCAGCACTGATCATTAGTCGTCGACTCGCTGCCAAGGGGCTTGCGCACAGTTTTAAATAGCCTCGTGTTCGAACGCTGCCACAGACCCACTCGGCGTCATTCGGCTGGCGGCCCACACTTTGCTTCTCGCTCATTCTAGACTGCCTATCCACATGGCGAGATGTGAGCCAGAGCGCCGAGCCGAGGAGGTGGCGATTACAATTACGTACTTTAATTGATGAATCATTTCAACTGGATCAGTCTTTTCTGCATAAGGCAATCGACTCCCTAAACTTGAACGCGTTATTCATTATGTTATTTTTGTTGGCCGTCGTATCTATTTGTCATTGCGTGATGACGGTATGTAATTCAATGCGAAGACATTTGCCAGTAAAATAATGCCGAAAGAAATCGAGATTGTTACCTTTGCCGTAACGACCACATGACGTTTTAGAACGACGGAAATGACGTTCTTTACAGGTATCTAACAACTAGATATTTACGTTTCAAAGAATTACGCTAGTGCAAGTAGATTATCATAATCTTTAGAGCCAAAACCGACCTCATTTACACAAGGTGTACCCTGCCTGCCAAACAAGGCTCTGGCGAAAGAAACGTAGGGCACAGATTCAGATTAGAGAAGGCGTAATATTCATAATAAGATATTAAGAATTAATCTACTAATTTAAATACTTCAATATAATATTTTTTTACAATGTAAATGTATAACTTTTAACTATATGAATAAGAAATAATAATGGAATTTATCCATTAGGCACTTATCTCCAAAACCCAGCCAAACAATATACCCATGGATTGCTGTTTTATTTTCTTACCAATGAGATCATGAAACCACTGGATAAATGCTACATTAGCAGTGGGGTGGCAATGCGCGATCTGCAAAGTTTAGTAACCAAAGATACCTACGTACTGATTTCAGGCTCTGGTAGACATTTTCGTTATTCCATGTAATGCTTAGTCTTCAGTAAAACCTTGATGCTGTGAGTCATTCGTATGTCTGACACGTATCTACATCGGAGAGCTAGTCGCTGTGGTCAAAATTAACTATAACAGGCAATTTAAATAACTAAGGACGCGTTACTCATAGTATTGTGCTTAGGTAAATTTCGCGAAATATATTAAGTCATTGCTCACACACATCTTTGAACAGATGTCCCTATTATCTATCTGACCTTACAAGTATGAATAAAGTACCTTCAATCACAATAGCTTACACATCCTTATGGCATCTTCATAATTAACGCTTTCAGTCGAAAATACACACGCACACAAATACACACGCACACGCTATCACTCATGCGCAATATTATGAAGACAGATACGTGTAGTATTGATTATTTCAATTTATTATATTAAATTCAATGCGAATACATTTGTCAGTAAACTAACGCCGAAAGTATCGGTAACATGTTTGATACAGGAGAGTGGAGCACCTATCACAAGCAAATCTGCTTACAAATGGTCATCAAAACAAATTTGTAAAATAGGATACAAACAAGCGATGATGTAAAGCGGTTACCGTAGCCTATGAACGCTTATAACACGTTAAGTATCATTCGCGCGATACCACCTCTGCTGCTAACACAACAGCTCCTTAGGAGCTTACTGGTGACTGCACTCGCTCACAGGAACAGATCAACCCTCAAAGTAGTTGTTATTTGGCTGCGGTTTTCTGTAAGGTGTAGGTACTTCCGTAGACAGGCTTTGATGCGCCCTACCTCTCTTAAAACCCACTCAAACCAAACAATATCTGTTTGGTTTGGTTCAGGCACTCAATTTTTTGTCCTGTGTAGGAATCGAATCCACGAGAATTGGTATCAAAGTAGCGTTGCGAACCCTACGCCACCGATCTCGTCATTATTATGTTTCTTCATAAGAAGGTGGATTTTTTCTGACCGTATTTGGGGACGGTCTGTGGATAATCTTGCATCATCAATCAATCAGTTTCTAATTCACGAGTAGAAAATGAAGCAGAATTGCCAATGCTAATTTCACCTGCACATGGTGCATTGTGCCAATTAATAAAAAAATCGGCCAAGTGCGAGTCGGACTCGCGCATGAAGGGCTCCGTATCATTATCTATAAAAACAGCAAAAAAATCACGTTTGTTGTATTAGAGTCCCCCCTTAAATATTTGTTTTATTTTAATTTCATTATTTATTCTTAAAGTGAATATATAACTAAATATTCTGAGAATATTTCAAGCGTCTACCTGTTGCCGTTATCAATATCGAGCAAAAATGAGCAAAAAAATCACGTTTGTTGTGTGGGAGCCCCCTTAAATATTTATTTTATTCTACTTTTTAGTATTTGTTGTTATAGCGGCAACAGAAATACATTATCTGTGACAATTTCAACTGTCTTAACTATCACGGTTCATGAGATACTGCCTGGTGAGAGACGGACGGACGGACAGCGGAGTCTCAGTAATGGGGTTCCGTTTTACCCTTTGGGTACGGAACCCTGAGGCTCTGACGACACAGACTCAGGGCATAGCGACATTTACTAGGAATAGCGATAGTTATATTTAGGACAAAGCGATATTCATTCATTTATTAAACAACATAAAATAACCAAACGTTCGTTGAAAACACTGAAATGTACAACAAATTCTTGATTTGGTGTAAATTTGGGTATTTTAGACGAGCATTTAGTTATTTTTTTTTTTTTGTAGGTTACGTTTGGTTTGGCGACCAGTTAATTAGAACCCTATTTATTACTATTAGCCCGACTGTTATGCATAAAAGACCACCTTACAGAAGACCGTAAACAAATAACGATTCACAGGAAGCTTGTTGTGTTCGTGCTAGTGGTTCAGATGATCAACTCATTAGCATTGAGATGCCAATTAAATTCACCTTGTAGAGCACGCGTCTTATAGGCTACGGCAACCATTTCATATCATACACCACAAGCAATATATCCAGCTCACAAAAAACGCAGCTAAAAAACGTCGCCCTGGAGGGTTGTTGTGTTCTGCGAAGGACGGTAACGACCAACGATACCACTTATATTGCAAGCTTTTATAGACTACGGTTCATATCGGGTGCGCCGTATGCTTGTATGCCTTCTGTTTCTAACCACGACAACGTATAAAAAATGTATGTCTGTATATCTTCACGCCGGGTCCCTTGCGGGATAGGCAGAGGGAACCGATAAGATAATAAAAAAATGTTTACCCTACAAATCACCGCAAGCTATCGATATGATATGAAACTGATCTCGTTCTCGATTCGCCTAACACTTTCTGGGACTAAAAGCGTATCATTAATCATATTGTTTACGTACAGCTGACGACAGGGTTTATTAATAGGATTATCCCACATGTTTTTCATTCGTAGTAGGTGATAACGTAAACATAGTAGATAGACGTAACCAGCCCCCATCAGGAAGCTTTTACCACGACATTTGTTACTGTCGAGCGAGCGCTCGGGACAGGAAATGTTATAATGCTGGAAACGGATATGGTTTACTATTTTAAGACGTTTCAATGGTAAAGGTTAATTTGTAGGCAAGTATCAAATTACATTATAAACGTATTACCCGTCTAACTAATTGTTAGCACATATTACAATGACTTTCTATTTTCCCCCTGAAATGATAAAAATGTGCATGCCCCTAATTTGCGGGGACAGAGGCAATGAATTTTTTGAAGTGAAAACTTCTTTAGCTGCGTTGTGCACTTTTTGGGATGAGTAATAAATGCTAAACTCGCGTCCGGCCGTCAGTCAAAACACGTGACCCTGACCGTAAGATTTTGGTGAGAATTAGAACTTAAGTTCGCTACAGCGCTAAAACATTAGTTCCCTCTAATTAAAACATGAAGCGCTAGATCGTTCATAGGGCATTATTTTCTCGCGACCAAAACGTTGTAAGCGCCATGAAATTGTTGGCGTTTACGCGTTTCAACGTAGTTTATCAACATCGCTGTTTGGTTTAAGCGGCGCAGGGCGGTAGCGCGAGTGTGCGTGTATGTGTGAGTTTTAGAGATTAGTGATAATGATGCTGGTAATGATGATGATGAGTCGTTGAAATTATAGATGAAAGTTGATTTTTCTGAGAGATAAACTTTTTAATGTAAAATAATTGTAATAGTTCTGAAGTGTTAAATTTTTAATGTAAAAGAAATTGTCATGTTTGTGTACGATAGCGCAATAAATGAATATTGTATTTTACCACATACATGATAGTAAGTTGTAATGTTAAGAGAAGAATACAGTCCATTGCATCGAATGCTGTTGGAATTGATTGCATTAGCCGTAAAATATTCACTCCTCTTATCGACATCCTTGCTAGCAAAATGCTGGAAGGACGCACACATAATTCCTTTACCTAAAAAAGTCTTTTCCTTCTTCTGTCAGTGACTACCGTCCCATTTCAATACTCCATTTTCTTTCCAAAGTGCTAGAACGGTTAGTACATTGGCAATTAAGTTATTTCCTCTCCTCCAATAATATTTATAATCCTTTCCCATCTGGATTCCGTTCTGGTCATAGTACGGCTACTGCGTTAATCAAAATTTCTGATGATATAAGACGTGGCATGGAAAATCATCAGCTCACAGTATTAACATTACTGGATTTCAGCAATGCCTTCAATACAATTGATTTCGATGTCCTTCTGGGAGTACTATCTTCTCTTAACATATCTCCAACAGTGATTGACTGGTTTTGTAATTACTTGTACGGGCGACGGCAACGTGTCAAAATTGATGTAAGTAGTTTTTTTTTGTTTTTACCTCCGACGTAAACGACGATCCCACAAAGAAGGACTAATCCATGGTCATTTTTCTGAGGGGGGCAAAAATAAAACAAACAAACAGGGTCGCGTCACATACACGTACGCACAGTCTACTTAATTTGAAGTAG
This sequence comes from Pyralis farinalis, assembly GCA_947507595.1. Taxonomy (NCBI): domain Eukaryota; kingdom Metazoa; phylum Arthropoda; class Insecta; order Lepidoptera; family Pyralidae; genus Pyralis; species Pyralis farinalis. The sequence goes on along the minus strand of OX382264.1, from coordinate 20,772,686 downwards.
CTTAATAGTATATGAAATATGACATTCGGGCCTACGAATAATTCGGGCTCACATAATAATTTACAATATACAGTAGCAATATTAGTTGAATCATGTATGTACATAGAGTGTTAATCAGAATTTACTGCTTTTAAATCTGAGATCACGGGCCAGTGTCCTTAGTTTTTTTTTATTAACAGATTGATTTACAACACTGCTTATACAGCTTAAGTAGGTTACGTCATGTGCATCACAATTCCCACTTTTGAAATCGTCCAAACGAAAACTTAAAGAAATTAGTAAATAGTTGAGGCTTAGATCCATAAATTTCATAAACTTGAATTAAAATCGTTATGGTCAAATAAATTTAGCTCTCAATCCCTTTATTATAAGCGTGAATGAAGTGCATGCCTGGATTTTAGAAAGGACTATCTCGACGTTAGTCATTTTTGTTGTAGCAATTATTAAATTTCCTTAGGGCTTTATAGAAAATTTTCAACTAGAATCTGATGTTATAGATTTATGATGGTTTAACTAGATCTCTCGATTCGTTACTTGTCTGCACTAAGTACAAAGTGTTAGTTCGACTGAAGAAGTATTTAATATGCTATAAATACTTTAAATTTCTTTGTGAATTAGTGGAAAGATAGTGTATTTTGCTAATACTAACGTGAATATGAAAATGTAAGGCGAGATGTTAGTGAGGCGATCCTGAAGAAAAATTAAGTCCAGAAAAGTTCCTGTCTTTTCGAGACTTCATAGTCACCGCTCTGTCTCGGATAAACATGATATGCTTCCAAGTGAACATTATTTGCTTCTTTACTTGCAACTTCTTTTTCGTCAGAATCTGTTTGCATGGGGTGGATAATGTGCAAGTGAGGTTGGTGGTAAGGATTAACCTCTAAAAATTATGTTGAACCACTTATACATAATACGATTAACATCGCCGACGTACACGAAATGCTCCTGTACGTTAGGTTAGGTTACGGTATTTAGCGGAATAGAATAGAAAATGTTATTAACTCATATGCTATGATATAAGTTACAAGTTTATATATGGCATCGGAGGCCTAGGCCACAGCTGTATTTAATAATAAATACTGAGCAAGTACCCCTCCCTACCTGCTATTGAAAAGGCAAACAACAAAATCAGGCCGCACATATAGTACTGTAATCACCTAGGAGCGGGAGCACCTGGATACCAGCTAGGGACCTTGTGATTTGGTTCAGAGACGAGTTGTGAGAATTATCGGGGATGCTAAGCTTACAGACGGTAAAACTTTTAAGCTGATTACCATCAAGCGGGCCATACGGTGAAACAAGCATATGCTTGTTTGCCACCTTAGTGGTGTATAAAAAATAAATAACTTGCAATTACATTATGGAATGATAGATGAAAGAATTACAATATGAAAGAATGCTGTACCGTTGAACAAAGCGGCATGAAAATCATTAAACATATGTTTACATTGTTACGTTAGCAGGACAATGGCACCGCGAGAGTGATACTCCTTGTGTTGCCACCGTCCATCAGACTACTGAACCGCTCATGCCAGTAGGGTACTTGTTTACCACCCGACGTAGTATTATAATAAAAACTAAAAACGTAGTTGAAAACTTTACAAATGAAACATTATGCGGATTCTGTTCATGCGCAACCTTCAACAATATTATAAATACCTATACTTTCATAGATGAACCGGCGCATTGTGAAAGTTAGAAAGTGCATCACGTTGGCGCCAGGCGGTGTCATCTTGTTATGCAGCTATTTAGAAGCCTCTATCAAACAGGAGCGATACTGCAGTCTTATTCATAATCATTTACTAGAAAACGCTTTACAGTAACACTGGTCTGGCACAAACAAGTGTAACAAGTTATTTTCTTAGTTTATGAACAACGAGTTTTGCTGATAAGCATGCAAATGTCTATCTATCTATAACTTCATACCAAATCCTTTGATTTGAAAAACAGACTGCCACATGGTTCGATCTTTACACACCTCACTCTCTACTTTCACATTCATAACTCTTCTCATGATAATTTTTATCTAAACATTAATTAACGGGAAAAAACAGCTGCTTGGCAAAAATATTTAATTAATTTCCTTGTGACGTTTAATCACTCGTAACAGCGTCTCTACATTTTTACGCCAAGCGCCTTGCGGGTAGACATAGCGAAGTTTAATCATTTCCTTTACTAGAATACGATTTACAGTCAACAACTGATCTGACATAAACAAGTACAACAAGATATTTTCTTGGTTTATTTACAACAAGTTTTGCGTTTAGGGAGTCATGTGCCAGAAGCGTGCTCGTTCGCGACCCCTGCCAATCGATTAGATAGGAATTCTGGCCCGAAAACGCACCGATGTGCGAGTTAGGGCGTCCCCCGGAGGCGACGCGCACCGATCCGCCCCTGTCGGTGCGAAAATAGGTGCATGCGGCGGTAGGGGCCGCCATCCACCACGTAGCGCCAATCCCGGCGGGTCGAAGAGAACCGAGTGCTACATAGGCACGTGGAATGTGAGAGGTGGATTGAGTGATAAGATGAATGAGCTGATGGACGTAATGAATGAGAGACGCTTAGATGCTTTGTGTGTGACAGAGACTAAGCGCAAGGGGAGCGACACCGATGATCTGCCCGGTGGGATGATAGCCCTACGATCTGGTGTAGACTGGGACGATCATGCCAGTGCTGGCGTAGGTGTCATACTCTCCTCTCGCTTAGCCTCTGGTGTGAAAGATTACTTCAACAAAATAAATAAAACACGCGATACTTCCGTTAAAAATAGTTTAATTTCAATGTGAAAGATTACTGTTTGGTAGGGCCTAGACTTCTCTGGGTTCGTATAAAAGTGGGCACCACGCGAGTATTTCTGGTTGCAGCATACGCTCCCGTAAGCTCAGCGTGTGCCCAAGAACTAGATAAGTTTTGGGAGTCTGTGAGGGATGTTCTGGAGTTAGCTGAAGGGTATGAAAGAGTGATTATGTGTGGAGATTTTAATGGATGGGTTGGGACCAAGCGAGACGGCTATGAAGCTGGCCCCTATGGAGATAAGAGAGTGAATGAAGCAGGTAAATCGATTCTAGATTTATGTATGGAACGAAACCTCCTCGTGTCGAATACTTTATTTCGTCACAAGGATATTCACACGTATACATGGAGACGGAATGACTAAAAAAGTGTGATTGATTTGATTATAGTTGATAGACGTCTCCGAAATACTATAATAGATACAAGAGCCTTTAGTGGTCCCACTCTTGAAACGGACCACTACCTGGTGGTAAACCGGTTTGTGAGACTTTTCAAGAAGTGGAAATGGAAGTGGAAAGTGGCATTGGCGAGTGTGTATCCCTTTCGGAGATCCATGGCAGCGGCGGCATGCATCTACTAACGGTAGTGGGTGGGTGCCGGCCGGCAGTAGTTCGCATGAACTAATCGGGAGCGGAAGCACACAAAGTAGTTTAGATCAAATTGCCTGTAAATTTGACTTTCGCAAAGTAACGCCTGAATCTATTAACTATTATAGATAGAAGTTTTGCGAATAAACATGCCAAGCGAAAGTCGAATCACGAAGGCACAGTAGGCTTATAAGCTAGAGCTTATAAATCTACTCTGACGAAGGGCATTTCCGCACCATTATTTGAAATTTAAATATCTTACATGTACCCCGGTGGTCGAGTGGTTAGTAATGGCTAGCTTGACACCGATGCTTATTTTATTTATAGGTAGGTTTGATTTCCACAGAAAACATACATATGTATGTTTCTCTTGGTCTGGGCATTTTTTAGACAGGCAGGGCGCATCTAAGCAGCCCAACTGAGGAAGTATCGCCCCGCCTCACAGAAAACCAAATAAGAATTCACCGGAGGGTTGTGTTCTTGCCAGCGAGTGAGGTTACGAAATTACTGTGTTAGCAGTAGGGTTTGCAAAGCGCGAGTAACACTTTTTGTATAGAAAAAATTCATAGAATGCGGTAACCACTTTATACTATATATCAGATCGGTCGTGTGTTTGTATTGTGTAAAAATATTATTACTTACTTTTAAAAAGACAAGCTGTCATCCAATTGCTTTGTGGATTCAAAAGAGCGAAGCAGTATAGACTCGGGGCTACGACTTACCTATGTTACAGAAATTTCAAGTCAAACCGCATATGGAGTACCTTTGGCGAGCACCTGGATACCAGCTAGGATCATGTGATTTGGTTCACAAACAAGGTATGAACATTGTCGACAAATTTACACACGGCATTAACCCTTAACTTTTAAGAGTTTTTAAGTACCAACAAGTTTGCCTTCATTTGTGTGTTTTACCGATTGTACAATAGGTTATGTTCCAAGTGGTTGTAGGATATGATGCCGTGAAGTACCTAAATAGTTTATTATTAATTTTTCATATGGATGCATATGAAAAATTAATTGTACGAAAAGTTTCATTTTTATTATTGTTCACTAACGTGTTTTCGATGGCCCCGCTAGTTTCGATCTAAAATTAGTTACCAATTTCAATGCAATATCGTTACGAAGCTATACAAATATAAATGATTAAAATTCAATGATAGCTAGAGAGGGATTCGATCGTACAAACAAATAAGTTTCAAGTATGCATGTATGGAAGCAGTTTAATTTGAAAAATGATTAGCATCACAACTAATTTCCCTGTTTCGTTATCATATTGGCTAATTCTCACTGTCGCCCTTGCTGGCATCTTCTACCCCACAATTCCACAATATATTTTATTTCCCTGAAACAATAACTGTACAGGATCGATGACATATGCGTGTTACGCTATGATTATGAAATTATGATACGCAACGTAACCTTTTGAGGGCATAGATACCCACAGAAAACTACTGACCTTCTTACAAACCTAATTTTTTTTTACTTTATTGTTTATTTTCAATATAGGTACATTGTAATACACTTTATATTTGTCAATCATCTGAAGCTATATATAGCTTATTTGTGACTCACTGAGACGCTTTAAATTCAGTTTACAAATATAGGGGGAAAATAGCCATATCAAAAAGTACGCCCCGGCACATCTACCAACATGGACTAAGGCGACACATCGAAAAATTAGACCAACTTTCATCGAATAGTATAGGCTAATGACTAAACTGACGGATCTAAGATTTTAATATAAATAACTTCATTTCTTTATCTTGAATTTGCTTGCTCAAATACGCGATTGTGTAAAATTGATTCGATAATAATTACTTTCGAAAACACCTCCTGAAATTCATTATTTTTGAAATTACAACGAAGTTGTTCTGTTTATACGCTTCAAAATTACTTAAATCTATTAGTAATATCTATGTTTATAATATGCTTGCTGCATATTTTGATAAGTGAAACATGAAATTTTTTAAAGATATTTTAAGTTTCTGACAATTTCTAAGCGATCACATTCGTCTTGGGTGCTACGTGTTTTCGACCTTATTGTGCGGTAATGAGGATTATAAACGCGTTGACTAACTACATCCAGCCAGTCCGGCTGCAGCCCGCTTCGAGGTAAGACCTATGTCGACTGTCTGCTCGAGCTCGCTCCATTTACATCGCGACACCGAAGTTTTTATAATTAATAGTTGTAAATATTCAATATTATAGTATTTAGCGTAAGTGTATTATTATTAGATATAAGTAGTAAATAATATTATAGGTTTATATATATTTATTATACTGTTGTAATAATGGGGAACACTAAAAAGAAAATATATAGAATAAAAATACAAAGAAAATGTTCGTAGAATGGGGGAGGCGAACAAGACAAGGTATTTATTTTTTTTAATTATTATATTCATTAAACATATTATAATAACATTGTGTAGACATATTTCTAGTTTTTAGAACAGTTCCTAGGTATGGTTGGCCCAAGCTATTTAATTCCTCTTCAAACTTTTTTTTAATTTTGCTTACTTAATAACTCTATATAAAACTGCATTAATTAAATAAGAGTTATTTTTTGCAGGAATAAACAGTAACATTTGATAATTGGTATACATTATCCACAGGCTGACCGCGTACCTATATAGGACGTCAAACTCCTATTATGTCCATTATAATCTGACCGAACTCCGACTTAGAAGTTGTACGTCGGTGGAGGTCAGGTTACGTTGGAAATTTATACCAATAAGGTTCGCGTTCTCAGCACATAGCAACCAGTGGAGACTCTTTATTTCTTTGTATTAAAATAAAAACTTATAAAATAGAATATTTTTGCTGTTTTGTTTTTTAGGAGAAACTTACTAAATAAACATATTCCACTAGAAGAATCACTACTCGATTTATATGCTACTTTAACGTAAGTGTCATACGGGACGACAAACTCATAGTAACCATTATAAGCTCACCGAACTCCGACTTAGACATTGTACGTAGGTGAAGGTTAGTTTACGTTGGAAATTTATCCAATCAGAAGATAGAAAACCAGTGGAGGTATTTTTTTTTTTTGTATTAAAATAATTACTAGTAAAATAGTATATTTTGATAGTTTTTAAAAAAACTCGGTATGTTTCATGTTAAAGAAGCGAGCGAGGTGTGTAAGTACCGAGTCATGTGGCGCTCACGAGGGATTTAGCGTGAAGATATAGATAGATAGTATACTTATACCCATGGTACTCGTGAAAACAAATAATATTTACTATGAACCAACACTGAAAACACAAAAAAATCATCTATTCTATACATTGTGGTTAGTATTGAACTATTGTACGGATTAGATTTATTTTGCAACATCAGAGATGGTCCTGGTTCTTTCTTCTTGAGAGTTTAATAAATAACAAGGAAACGTACAACAATACAAAACACAGAGTATACATAAGTAAAATACAATAAATGTCATTATACTGAAGTTAAAGTTATGAAACAGCAAGAAAATCATTTGTCACATGTTTTTTTTTAAATATGAATAGATTATAAAATCTATTTGTATATATGTATATTAGGGTGTCCCTTATTTTTCAAAGTTTTTATTTTCTAACGCATATGTCTTAGTTTTGTTCATTTGCTTTTAAAACACTCGGAAATTAATTTTTAACTTATTTGGATTACGATAATCCGTGCCGAATTACATCGAAACATGTTCATACAAGTTGCGCGGCAGTGCCGCACGTACTCGCGGTATTCATTTGTTCAAATTCAAAGTCAAAATCTTTTTATTCCGTAAAAATGGCTACATTTGTTTGGAATCGTCACATTTTTTTTCCCTACCGTGCAGTTTATGACTAGGTGAGCACTGATAAAAATACTGCCAAAAAACTCAGGCATCCCTCTTTTGGTATCCAAACAAATTTACATATTTTGTTAATTACATTATAATTGGATCGACTCACTCCCAGGCATTTTTATCATTAATATAGTCAGATACTTTATAATATGCCCTGCTACACAATTTGGCTTTAATAGTAGTTTTAAATTTGTTTATTGACAAATCTCTTATATTGCTGGGAAGTTTGTTATAGAACCGTATACATTGCCCCATAAAATAATTACTTGTTTTGTGGAGACGGCTTGCATATAACACAAGATTATGCTTATATCTAGTATTTATGCTATGAATATCACTCTTTTTACAAAATGAGTCTATGTTTTTATGGACATACAAAAGATTTTCATAGATATATTGCGATGCGACTGTTAAAATATTTATTTCTTTGAATTTTTCTCTAAGGCTCTCACGGGGACCAAGTTTGTAGATAGCTCTTATGGCTCTCTTTTGCAATAAAAGATGGTGTTAATATCCGCGGAGTTACCCCAAAGAAGAATTCCATATGACATAATACTATGAAAGTAGCTGAAATAAACTATTCTAGCCGTATCAATATCAGTGAGCCGTCTAATAGTTTTCACTGCATAAGCTGCAGAACTTAGTTTTCCTGATAATTTTTCAATTTGTGGGCCCCTTTGTAGTCTGGAGTCAATTGTTATACCCAAGAACACAGTTGTCTCCACAGAGGCTAAATTAGTTCCATTAACATGTACATTGGTAGCCACCTGCCTTACATTAGGTGTTGAGAACTTAATTACTTTAGTCTTTTTATCATTTAAAAGCAGATTATTAACACTAAACCAATGAATAACTTTAGAGAGAGCATCGTTAACTTCGTCATAATTACCTAACCGTCTATTAATTTTGAATGTCAGTTATTCTCGTTATTAATACGTAATGTTTTAACTTTTATAAGATGGCAGTGGAATTGAGAAGCAATAAATCAAGTATTTTCTTAGTTGGAGACGTAAATTATCAAATAATAGGCGCAAAATTACCGTCTAACCGTCAAGTTCTTCCTGTACTTTTTTATAAAATTCGCGAAGTTAAATTGACTGTTAGTGAAAGCGCATACCTAGTCATTCGAGAGTGTATTATATTTAGGGAAAAAGCTAGGATCCCTACCAGAGCTATACCTAACTGTGTAAAATAACTTGTGAATCTTCACCAGGAGGGAGTTGCAAAAAAATTCCAATTTTCTATTTCAATTTCAATCTAATTCAATCTGATAATTTTATTTCTCTTATTTATTCGAAATAAAAAAATCCTGTGTTTACTCGGCGCTATCAGCCATTATGACACTCGAACATCTATAACTTCAAGCCAAATCCCTTGCGGGGTAGGCAGAGAGAGCCGAGCGCCACGTGACTCGATCCTTACATATCTCACTCGCTTCTTTAACATTTATTGCTCTTCTCATGCACGCACGCCGGTTTCTAGGGCTCCTGACATCACCTTCTGATAGAACATGACCAATTTGGTCATGGTAGGTAAGTCTTGGCCTTCCCCGGCTCCTACATCCTTCCACTTTTGCATTGTATATCTGCTTCGTCATTCTTTCATCTTGCATTCTTTCTACATGCCCGAACCATCGGAGCATGCCTCTTCTTATTTTAACACCGACGCTCTCTTTCAGACCAACTCTATTTCTAACATCATCATTACGAATACGGTCTACAAGCCTTACGCCACAAATTTTGCGCAGCGCTCGCATTTCAACCGCGTTTATTCTACTTTCATGCTCTTTCTGCCATACCCAACTCTCGCTTCCATAAGTTAGCGTTGGGACCAACACTGCATTGTGTATAGCGAGTTGTGCCTTCTGGCTCAGGATTTTACTGCCAAGAAGTTTTCCCAACGCTCCATTCACACTATTCCCAGCACTCACTCGTCTTTCCACATCTGCGGTGTACCTTCCATCCCTGCTGAAAGCGCATCCAAGATATACAAACTCATCCACTTGTTCCAACACTTCATCACCAATCGTAATCCTTACATTAGTTCTGGATTCTTCTCTTTCAAATACCATTATCTTTGTTTTCTTCGCATTCAGTAGTAAGCCTTTCTCCATACAGTCGTCTTTCATCGCTGTGACCAGTGTTTGCAGTTTAGATGGTGTATCTGCTAACTAAACATATGTGTCCGAATCAACAAATGGCCCGCTTTAGCCTCTCGATAAACAATGTTGTATTATGTAGCTAGTGTTTCATTCTTCTTAAGGGGGATACATGCCGTCCAGTGGCGCCTCAAGGAATAAAATATCGTATCTTAGCGTGGAAGATAAACATTATAAAGTCATGTGTTGCGTGTGTTACAAATACAATAACGTACTTTTACGTCATTAAACCAACAATTGAAATGTTTTGCTTTCGTTGTTATAGGCATAATTGCCAAAAAACGGCCTCTTTTAGCACTTTTGCTTATAACAACGATAGTGGAATATTTTGAGTGTTGGTTTAATGACGTAAAAATACTTTACTATCTTCGTAATAAATGCAACATAAGATTTCATAATGTTTATCTTCTATGCTATAATATGTTTTTTTATTCAATGAGGGCGCCACTGGACGAGACCCAAGTAAGAACAACATAGATACCAAGACATGTTAACTTATAGAGATATAAACATAAAACGATGTCATTGATTTCTCTTTCAATAAACTTTTAAAAGTGAATACGTTTCTGTAGTTTTTTATTACTATTATTACTATTGTTTTCCGTCTAGCTTAAATAAATATGTTTGGTTCAGTATGTATAAAGCTAAATAATAATTAAATCAATAATTTTTATTAAATATTGATATTATAAATTTTATTTAAGTGTGACGCGACTCTGTAGCTTTTCTGTTCGTTTGCATTGACTATACGTTGACCCCAGGTTACCTATTAGGCGCTAATTTCAAATTTTACAAATCGAGCGTCGAGTGTCAATTGAGGGGCGCGGGGTGATTGGGCGGAGCCATTTTAAAGCTTCACGATCGAGGTGTCGCCTTAAGTGACTGGATACGTGATAAAATCATATATCTGTATAAAAAATCTTAATATATAAAATTCAAAGTCCTGACTGACTCATCAACGCCCAGCCCAAACCCTTGGACCTAGGAAGCTGAAATTTTGCACAGATATTGTCTTTATGACGTAGGCAAGGAATAAGACGGGATTTTTCGAAATTCCTACGGGAACGGGAATAATAAGGATTTATATTTAAGCTATAAAAGTTGCCCTATCTCCGTTATTATATTTATTAGAGACTTGAAATTTGGCATATAAATATGTGATTGCAATCACTAAAAACCGTTTTTAGGATTTTTCGAAATTCCCTCGGGAACAGGAATAAAAAGGATTTATTTATATTTTGTCGCTTTAAATTTACCCTATCTCCGTAACCATATGTATTAGAAACTTAAAATTTGGCATATAAGTAGGTGATTATGAAAACAAAAAACAATTTTCAGGATATTTCGAAATTCCCACAGGAACGGGAATAAAAAAAGATTTACTTATATTTTCGCTTTAAAGTTGCCCTATTTCCGTAACTTTATTTATTAGAGACTTGAAATTAAGCTTAAAAGTAGGTTATTACGATAATTATCAAAAGGCAAAAGCTAGAAAAAAATCCAACAATAAATGACTGCATCATTTCTTTGGGTCACTCGAGATCTTGTCGTTACGACTATAGCTTCTCCTTCACTGTAATGTTAAAATTACATCAAATATGATATAATAGGAATTGATCTTAGGGTAGACTGCTTCTCGCACGGTCAGTTTTACGTGGCTTGCTCGAGAGTGAGCTCTCCTAGCAGTCTGGTCATCTTAGCACCTGAGGGCAGAACCGCTAATGTAGTTTATAAAGAGGTACTATAAGTTTGGTATAAGCTCAAAAAATAGCCTTACCCCTTTACAATGGTTTTAGAATTTTGGTGTCTTTCAATCTGTATGTTATGGCATAACACAAAAACCACTGAATGGATTTCGATACAATTTTCACAATTTTGGTAGTTTGGGGGTCCATCTTAAAATCTAAGCCACGTATCATTTAATTTCGTTAAAAAAACAGAAGATATGGTGCATAGGGTGATTTATTCTGTAGTCTACGCGGACGAAGTCGCGGGCAAAAGCTAGTATATGTATATATTTAAAGGATAGTACATTTCTAGTTATGCTGTTTGTTTATTAGGTCTTTGTTGTATTTTACGTCCCGTTTGTCATAATTACTTGTGTAATTAGTTATAAAATAAATTTAATGAATTGCGCCAATTGTCACCTGTGCTATTGCGTTATTCATTACGGTCTTTACATTGGTAACGTTATTTATACATGCTAGCTCCTACGAAAAATTATACTCTTTTGTCATCTTAAATACGCGTAAGGGTTCATATTACAATAAGAAATGCTAAATTAAGCTTTCATGATTAACCATTAGCTTTCAAACTAGTTACCCCCAAAAAATCCTAACTTTTACTCTATTTCACCCCCTAAGGTAACGCGTTATTGTTAATACTTGCACTTGTACAGATTCCACTTCACAATTTTATTTAATAATTATTTTTACCGACCGGTTTCGCCTTTACGGCATTATCAAGGTATTTTATACAAATATAAAAAATGGGATGTTGTATAAAATACCTTGATAATGCCGTAAAGACGAAACCGGTCGGTAAAAATAATTATTAAATAAAATTGTGAAGTGGAATCTGTACAAGTGCAAGTATTAACATTAACGCGATGTCTTCAAAATTCCACCAAGCGCCTACAATCAACAGTATCAACCCCAAAGGTAAGATTTTCGATAGGTAAACAAACATAGCCTATGAACACAAGCAATATTCGGAGTACAGCTCGTGTTACCTGCTGCTAACACAGCAGTTCCTCAGGATCTTACTGATGACCTCGCTCACTTGCAGGAAAACAACAACCACGAAGGGAATTGTTATTTATCTGCGGTCTTCTGTGATATGGAAGTACTTCCTGACCCAGTCTACTTTGATACGCCTTTTAAGTATACGGTTGAAACGTAGACATCAGTCCAGTATTCGATTTCATAAGTAGGTACTGTTTTGCACAAGCAATGTATTTTAGTGACTCAATACCTGATCTATGGTGAAATTAGAGTTTCCTACATTACTACTTTAGTTGTAGTACCTTGTTGCCGCCGATTTCTGTAGATATGCTAGGATCTAAGACCTGTTCAATATATTTGAATATTTATACTCTGGCATTATTCACTTTAAAAGGTAATTTCACTCATCACCACAATTCATCCTCATCCAAATCGCCCAAGGAGGATATGAATCTCGCATGTTTGCATTCTAATTCACACGATATCATATTGTAATATAACTGGCGATTCGCTGAAATGTTAATTGAACTAAGTGCATTGTACCGTTAACCTGGGCTTTTTAGAGATACATTGAGAGCTATATATGAATTTAAAGAAATGACCTGATGACAAAATGATGTATTTCAAAAGTCACACGTGTTTCGAAATATAATTTCTTGGACGTGTGGGTTAACTCACGGTGTTTTTCCTTCACCGCCAAGCATGTGATAATTACAAATTACAAATATGTGCATAAATCCAAAATACGAACTTAGTAGTACATGCCAGGATTCGAACCGGGGACTAGTTTATCCGCTAGGCTATCACTTCCCCCAAACTATATTATATGTTACTTAGACAAAATATTTATTTTTAAATAGAAGTCACGTTTCAAAATAGTAATGAGTTTTTTAATACTTTTCAGGAACACTGTTCCTATATGAAATCTATATGTTTGTCTGTGTGTGTGTTTTTTTCGAATATTCGAATTTTGACTTCAGATTCGGATTCGGCAGAAAAAGTAGAATAGGAATATTTAGGAACACCGTTCCTATCTCTTAAGTAACATGATCAAAATGGCCGACACATTAAAAAAAAAAATGTTATATAACTGACGAGCCAGGTGTTCCTCTGGCAATGCAAGCTTGCGCATTCTCAACTGGTTATACATAATATATATGTACAATTATCGCTCCTTTTCCTCCTTGTATATTATCAAAATATTTGTCAAAAATCTTTAGTTTAGTAAAATCAGATATATATGAATACAATTTCACCCCTGGTGTTGGAAATGCCCATAGGCTACGGTAACTGCTTACCATCAGTCAGGCCGTATGTGTGTTTGCCACTTAAGTGGTATAAAAAATCCATTTTGTAGAACTTGATTATAAATATTAAACTTGGTAATCTGTGTCTACACTACACTAATCCTTTACAACCGTTTAAATCCGTTAAATCCGTCCGTCCGTTAAAATCGTTTTCTCGCTCGAAAAGAAAGTCTGTCTTAAAAGTCTATACCATGTCGTAGCGCCAAAGGCAGGCTGTCAATGTTACCTACCAAGTTAACGTACCCCACCTTTACGGCAATAAACAAGTACAGTCAGTGCATAAGTGGAGATATAGGACTCCAACTTTAACTTCGTATGTAAATGTTAAACTAAAAACCTCCTCAAATTACTTTACAGGCAATTTAATCTAGACTAATCTGTGTGCATCATGCATGTGATGCGTCTATGCCGTCGCTGGCATAGCTGCTGCGCTGCGATCATCGTCGCCCGCAAAGCAGAGATGAGCAGCGATGGCGGCGACGCTGCCGTAGCCTATGAGCTCTTGCAATACAAGGACTATAACTCGAATGTTGTCACCCTCGCTGCTAATAGATCAACTCCTACAGAGCTTTTAATGGTGACATCACTCATTCGTAGGAACAAAACAACTCGCTCGGTAGTCATTATTTGATTTTCTCTGAAAAGGAGGTTACCAAATCGGGTTGTTTATTTAACTTTTTTTAATTTGAATGAACGGTGAAATCGACTATACGAGTACAGCTACACAATCTATACATATAATATAGGTAGCATTGAATTTGATCACCAATAAAGTGATCGATGAGCACTGCTAACTTTTTTGTTATACGATACTTTAATCAGTTTATTGTCTGTTTTAAATAGATTTTAGAAAAAATACGTTTTTATTATCTCTGCAAAAGAATGCTGCATTCAAACCCATAATATAAACATATCTATTTGTAATCTATTATTAACATCACGGTAAGAAAAGCCATTTCAGAATTATTGACTTTTCTCTTACAATTCCCCGTTAATTTCATTGAGTTTTGATGAGTTTCTTAACATTTTTTACAGGAGTACAACAACAAGAAAAATGTCCATGACCATGAGCTTCAAAAATAAATTCATTCCTATTACTATACTACTGACAGCTTACTAAAATCTGAATAATTATATTAGAAAAATGTCACAACGAATATATAAGGAAACTATAAATATAAGATTCTATACGTGGTTCACGCATTGAAAGAAGTAGCAAAGATTGTATTAGAACACACACTGTTTACTCGGTCATTTGGTTTAGAAGGAGGCAAAATCACAACAACTCTGGATCACTACGAGACTATATATATCTTTAGTGTGCACCCACTGGTTCGGATTCAGCATCTTTATTAAAGGGAAGGTTGAAATAAATGCGTTTAATGTTTGATAGAAGAGTTAGACTGCATAACACAAGCAAACATATGCATTAACCATAAATTATTAGGACGCGTCAGATTGTCATGAGACCTCTTTACAATATAATCTATACCTAGTCAAGTCCTAAGACCGAAAGTTTTTGACAGAACTTATGTTCTGTCGAAAACTTTTGATGTATTTAATCATAATGATACTTTTTGATAATTATGTAAAAGTTATACGAGTATATGAAATGAAAGGTAATATAATGTATAATAAATTTTTATTTATATTATTCGAAATGCCCTCCTCCATTTTGAATACATGCCCTTAATCGACGCGGCCAGTCATCGATCGCAGCACGCACCACATTTATATCTATTTCTGCCGCTGTTTTAACCAGAGATGCACGGGAGACTCCAAATTCTGATGAGGTTTAGCGCAGACATTCTCCTCCAAATGTTGCCTTATAGTCCAGTGGGTTTAAATCTGGACTAGTAGAGGGCCAGTCTTCATGCCCAATGAAGTCAGTTCCACGGGCGGTCAACCAGTTTTGAGTGCTTCGTGTCTTATGAGCTGGTGCAGAGTCCTGTTGGAATATCCAGTGTCTGTTTTTGAACACTGTTACTACTTAGAAACTTACTTTAGAAAGAGGTTCTACTATGTTTGTTAGGACGTATTTTGGTAAACCACAGCATTGGCTTTAACACCTTTTTCACAAAAAACACCTCAGTTATGCCTGAATATGAGACTCCAAGCCAAACCATGATTGATGAAGGATAATGCCCTCGCTGGACCTTCGGAATACGCGCGCTCGCTTGTTCATAACTGTGGGCATACACCTTATCATTTTGTTTGTTGTAACTTTCTTCGATGGTAAAAACTTTTTCATCTGAAAACAAAATTTCGCGGTATTTTTTTCCCGCGTACCGCCGTTACAAAGCGCGGGATCATTCCATCCTATTTTTTTACAAAGCTCGTTCAAAAAATGTCCGGTTTTTTACGATAAGCTCGTAGTCCCAGGTCTTCATTTAACACTCTTTTGACAGTGGTTCTGCTTAATCCCATCTGAAGAGCTAAGATTTTTGTTTACGTATAATTTCTTTGGATTCGCGCCTTCACTGCTTTGATGACCGCTGGTGTCCTAACTATGCGAGGTCGGCCGCTCCTCTTACGATCTTCGAAGCTTGAATCTTTAATAAAAGAAGTTAAGACTGGAAACTCTCGTTAAGCACCATATATATTAGACCTCGCTCGTTTGGATCCATTTTTGAGAGAGGTAAAACACAGCACGCTTAGAAAAGTAACGTCACAGAAAACAGCAACTTTCTTGTTGTATTCCTGTGAATGAATGAGACTAATGAGTAAGCTCCTGTCGCTGTGTTAGTAACTAGTAGTTTCTGTGGGTCTTACACTTTACAGTAGGTGGGCTGTATGCATATATGTGTACCGGCGTTGTATAAAAATCCGTTTTTTTTTTAGATGCGGTACAAAACCCTTTAAGGAGTTCATCCATTTCTATATTACCTGAAGCTACTATTATAGCTGCAGCAACAATGAACGTCCAAAATGGCAGGAGTGCTTCAGCTGTAATGACCAAAACTTCAGTTAATTACATGGCAACCAAACAAACAATAGCACCGATTCAATTATTAGCATTCTTACATTTATAGACAAATAATAAGATTCAAATACTTTATTGTCTTAGGTTTTCGAGATTGTTACACATTGAATTAAACAATTTTTAACGGAAGTATCGTGTGTTTTATTTATTTTGTTGAACCTGACGTTTCGAACGACCTGCGACCACGGACGCTGCAAAGCGTTCGTAACGTCAGGTTCAAGAAAATAAATAAAACACGCGTTACTTCCGTTAAAAATTGTTTAATTCAATTCAAATACTTTGTATAGAATGTCATAATAGTTGAGTTTTAGCATGTGGTTACCTTAAATCTTTTTTTATATAATAACAAAGTATTATAACTCAAAGTATTGTATTGATATAATGCTTGATAGATTTATCCACATTCATTAAAAGTAATTTTAACCGTATTAGATTGCATTTGACATTAAATATTTCTAATTATTTCAAGATTACTTTTTAAAGTACCAATAATTGGGTGGATTGCCTTTAAAAATACTTTTTTTACTTATTATTTTACTTATCATTAAAAAATATTTTTTGTTGCAAATGACAATTTCATAGGAAAGGAAGATGTACCGCAATATTCTGTTATTACACTGATGTCTACATTGATACTTAGGAAAGTATCAATTGTGGTCAAAGGGCAAACCATCTACAGTTTATTTATGATTCTGAGAAGGACTTAATATTAAACCAACCAACTAACATCGTCTTTGCAAGACAGACATTTAAAATTAGCCACTGATTAATACAAACCACTGATTAAATTTGAGTTAGCTAATAAAATGTAAGTTTTTAGCAATAATTGTCTAAATATTTTGTTTCAATTTCCTTAGCGACAATGGTGACGTGACCACGACTTCATTTTAACTGCACCACGGAACTGACCGGGTGGAATGTTGATGAAAGCGATAAACATTGAGGTCGTTCACATCCCGCCATGATGGGAAGCAGGATGGCTTACAATGAAAATGAGATAAGCAACACCTACTCCACTTTTTTATGTTCGTTGGTATAAAAACGCTCATTGACACTTTTTAATTTTAGATAAGAATTCCAAACAAGCATCCGCGACGTTGATGAAATTTTAATATGAGCTGTTCGCAGGTGAATGACCAGTAAGGAATAGGACGCATAGTGATGTAACTAAATCTACAGTTAAAATCTCTTGGAAGTTTCCTAATACACCTATTTTGGCTTGCATATTTTATATACTTATAAGTTTTGACATTATGTCATATACATTGATGACGCATTGATGCACAATGTAACTTAGAAAATTGACACAGGACATAGCGTATTTAGTACCTACAATCGTATTACTTTAGACGATCTATTCTTGTATATCTATATTGACAGAAGATCAATATAGAAAAAAATCTTAGTATATCTATGCTAAAGCGGAAGAGTTTGTTTGTTTGAACGCGCTAATCTCTACAACCAGTCAGATTTCATAAATTAGTTTTGCATTTGATAGCCCAATTCCTTAAAGTTATAGGCTATTCAACATCAAAATACGACCCTTAGAAGCTGAAAAAATAAAAAAGAGGAAAAAGCGGTCACTGCGTGATACCGGGCGCACAAGCGGGGATTGTGGAAACGGCTCTAACGATTTAGATCAGATCAAATTTTGTATTCAAATAAAATTCTGCTTTTTATGTATGTATAGGAAGGTGTTTTTCCTGAGAAAATGTAATTTTATACAAAAAAATGTGTGGTCCCCCAGGTAGGTACTTTTCATAAATTATCGTAATCGTTTCAACGGTCTACGTATGTATTTCTTCACGCCAGGTCCCTTGCGGGATAGACAGAGAGAACCGAACGCCGTAAGATGCGGTTCTTACACCCTTCACCCGCTTTTTTAATATTCATTTTCTTTCCATGCATGAACGCTCGCCGGTCCCTGGTGTTCCTGACATCACCTTCTGGCAGGCAGACCAATTTGGTCATGGTAGGTAAGTTTTGGTTTTCCTCAGCTCCGCCTACATCTTTCTACTTTCGCATTGCACCTACACCTTTGTTGTTTTTTTATACAACGTAGGGTGGCATACAAGCATACGGTCCACCTGATGTAAAATGGTTACCGTAGCCTATAGATGTTGGTAATAGAGTGATACTTAACACTCGCGCGAGGCCACCTCTGCTGCCAACACAGCTCCTTGGGATCTTACTGGAGACCTCACTCACATGGTGGAACACAACAACCCTCCACGGAGTTTATTATTTGGCTGCAGTTTTTTGTGAGGTGGAGGTTCTTCCCGAGACGGGCTCCTTCGATGCGTTCTATCTCTCTTATATCTGTTTTGTTGAAGTTTAAACTGCGTCTATCTATTAGACCTAGGTACAAAAAAAAATATCCTGTATTTCTATATTGTATTGAGCTTTTGCATTATTTGTTGTATGGAACATATTTTTAGTCACTTAGGTTTTTGAATACCTTATTATGATAAGAAAAATTATGATATCTTTACAGGATTTTTAACAATATTATTATATAAAAAAATAAGAATTCAATATTTAAAATAGTAGTTTATGATACACGGGTTCGATATCCACATAGGACAAACGTTTATGTGCATGAATTGTCTGCTTGTCTTGGTTTGGTTATTTTTAAGGGAGGTAAGGATCAAAATAAACCGTTTGGGGAAGAACCTTCACCTCCCTGAATTCACAGCTAAATAACAATTCTGAAGGGTTGGTGTTTTAGCAGCAGAGGTGGCAACGCGCGGGAAATAGTACTTGTATTGCAAAGGTTCATATATGCTACGGCAATGTATGATGGGTCGTGTGCTTGTGTACCTCCCGACGTTGTATAAGAATTAGCCACCATTGAACAAGCGCGGAATTTGGCGACTAGCTCGCACTGCCACAGTCAACATTAAAATAATTCTAAATATGAACAACTTTAAACAGGTACGTGCTTTAATTGTTATTTACTTCGAATCTGTAATTTGAACTACGATATACGTTGGAAATTTAATATTCCTTCGCCTGAAAAATTTAATGAACAATAATCGAGTCAGAATTAGGAAAATTTTAATCAAGCATTCTATTTCCCGTGGATCATAGGAGAAATAATTCAAGACATTTAATGGTTCAAATAAATCTAAAACAGGAAGGAATCTCAAGTGGCGGAGACCTATGGAAGACGTAAAATTTCAAAACGTGTCCATTTAAACCTATGTCATCCTTATCTGATCTTTAGAGCCACGACGATAACTCTAGTTCTGCTACGAATGTGCTAAATTCTGAATCTATCTCGTAGAGTAACTCCGAGCATGGCTATCTCCATCGCACGCTGTGCAACCTTGAACTTCCGTATGAGGCCCATAGTAAGTGACCACGTTTCTGTGCCGTAAGTCATCACTGGCAACACACACTGCATTGCAATTCTCTAAGCGACTCGTAATGGCGGTGTGCGTCGCTGTGATCACAGATGTCACAGCTTTGACATCGTCTACTGCGATCACGGCTAAATTATTTGGTATTCTATAAGTCTGTAAGCGTACGCGAGGCTGTTTGCCTTGTAGAATTCCAATTCCAAACGCAGCCTTGCGGCGCTAGTGTCGTACAACCATGAAAAGCGACACCAAAGAATTGTAATTTTGTGTTCAAGGCTGTAACAGCCGATGTTTCCGAGGATGTAAGAATGTTTGCTCTTACAGAATTGCATGGCTGGTCGATGACTTTCGTCTTGAGACATTGAGGTATTTTGGACGAGCAAATCTTTCGCAATTTCCCAAACGCTGCCCATCCGAGTTGGATTCGTCGAGAACCCCTTTCTCGAAGTTGGATTGACTTGCCTGTGCTGTCTGTCCTTGGTAGACATATTCAACAACAACTTCAAGAACCGAGCTCCCAACTGAGACTGGAGTGGATACAACTTGTACATTTGACGTGATTTTCATTTTGACCATGATCATTTTAAGACCCACTCGTTGGGATGCTCTGTCGAGATATCCAAGCATTGTGTTCAAGTCCTCCAGCGATTTCGCCATGATTACTATATCATCAGTAAATTGAAGGTGAGTGATATACTTGCCGTTGATGTTGATGCTGTATCCTTACCAGTCCATTAGTTTGAGAATATGTTCTAATGCACCCGTGAACAGTTTCGGAGAAACAACGTCACCCTGTCTCACTCCTCTCAGCAATTGGATAGGTCTCGTACTTTGGTCATGTTGTCGGATCGACAATGTCGCATTTTCATATATATTCCGCAACACTTACACTGAAAAAAAAGATTAGTTGAATTTACCAAAGAAGCAAAGGTAGGCTATTTTACTAGTAAATTTTGTTAATTAATGCAAAAATTTGTAGTTAAATTTACAAATATATTACGGTTGGTCTTCATACAAAAGTATTTTGTAGCTATCACTATTTTAAATGTATAATTTACCGCTAATAAATGGATTGTACATATAATATGGTACAGTTTATCATGCTAAATAATAAATTTTATTATTTTGACTGGTACTTCATTAACCTTTTTTGATTGGTAAAATCAACTTAAATCAAAGGTAGGACCCAGTTCAACCGTCGACTTTGGTGAATTCTATTAGGAATCTGGGAAATCCAACTAAACATTTTTTTCAGTGTAGATAAGAAGCGTGCAAGACGTGTCGTGAAGACCCTTGACAACAGCTTTGCTAACCCCTGAAAATCCAGGGGATTTACTTTATTGTGATATACATTCTGTGTACTAAGTATCGGGAATTTGTCAATAAAACAAAAAATACAAATTATTCATCTAAATTTATTTTATCGCCTTCAAAGTAGGCCCCATCGCTTGCAATACAACATCTCCACCGCTTCACCCAGTCTTCCATACATTTTTCATAGGCTATTTGCGGTATGGCCTTTAGCTCATTCAGCGAATTTTCTTTTATGGCTTCTATCGACTCAAAACGTTTTCCTCGAAGTGGTAATTTTAACTTGGGAAATAAAAAAAAGTCAGACGGAGCCATATCAGGTGAATACGGTGCTTGGTCGAGAACTTTTGTTGAATTTTTCGCTAAAAACTCTTTCACTATAATGGCTGTGTGTGATGGTGCATTATCATGGTGCAGCATCCATGAGTTGTGTTGCCACAAATCTGGACGTTTTCGGCGGATACTCTCACGCAAACGTTTCATGACGCCTAAATAATATTCTTTATTCACTGTTTCTCCCTCTGGAAGGAATTCGGAGTGAACCACACCACGGTAGTCAAAAAAAACTGTCAGCATCACCTTGATTTTGGAGCGACTTTGCCGCGGTTTTTTGGGTTTCGGCTCGTTTTCGAGACGCCATTCTGAAGACTGTTGGCTTGTTTGCATGTCGTACTCATAAACCCATGTCTCGTCGCCAGTTATTATACGTTTCATAAAGGTCGGATCCGTAGAAGCTCGGGAAACCATGTCTTCAGCGACATGCTTTCGCTGCGCTTTTTGAACAAAATTGAGCTCTTTTGGAACTAGTCGAGCGGCGACGCGTTTCATGCCTAAAATGTCAATGAGAATGTTGTGGACGGACTTAAAAGTTATGTTCACCTCACTAGCCAACTCTCTCAGACTCATACGTCGATTTTCGAGCACTAGCTTCTTGATTCTGTCGATGTTTTCTCTGGTCGTAGCGGTTGAAGGTCTACCAGAACGAGGCAAGTCTACTACTACTTCTCGGCCTTCTTTAAAAGCCTTATACCATTCATAAGCCCTTGTTTTCGATATACACGTTTCGCCGTAGGTATTTCGCAACATTTTTAGTGATTCACCACATGAAATATCATTTGAAACACAAAATTTAAGGCACACTCTTTGTTCAACAATATTTTCCATTGTAAAAATCGCCGAGGACTCAAAACTATGACCAACAAAAAGTGTAGTATAAAACAAATTAAATGACAGATCCCGCTCAAATTTTGCGCGCTAAATCAGTACAGTGCTACCAACATGCAGTAAAAAAATTAGAACGACCTCTTTTACGCGGGTCTTTTTATTGACATATTCCCGATACTTTTTACACAGAGTAGTATATTTACGTTAGCCAACGTTCAGCTTTATTTAAAAAACACATTATCTCAGTAAGTCACAGTTGTAGACACAAAAATAAGATATGTGTGCCAGACCAACGCTTAGCCCCGTTTAGCAAGAATGTTTATTGTACGGATATATCCACCTGCCTGAAAGTTTGAAAGTTAAAACCTGGGTTTGTTTTAAAAGAAATCTCTTTCGACTACTTTAGTAATTTCAAAACAAATACATACATTTGAAATAATTTTGCTATGTGGAAATCATAGTAAAATTATTGAAATTTTATATTAAGAGAGGTAGGGCGCATCAAAGCGCCCGTCTAGGGAAGAAACCTCACAAGAAACCGCAGCCAAATAACAACTCCCTACAGGGTTCTTGTGTTCCTGTGTGTGAATGAGATCACCAGTAAGCTCCTATGGAGTTGCTGTGTTAGAGGTGGCATGGCGCGAATGATACTTAATGTATTGCAAGCGTTAATAGGCTATTGCATGTATTTGTCTGATACATGTATTTGTGTGTCAAACGCATTGCAGTGTATGTAATGTTTATTTTATTAATTTAATGTATTTTCCAAGCATTATTATAAAAAAAACTTCAGCACTTTTTCTTCATACAAACTTTAACCGTACCTCATACTCCTTCGTTCGCGTAATTTTGTAAAAACGGGTACAAAGTTTTTGCTTCACGTATTAATATATTGTTATCGTTTTACTTTCAATATTACAAAAGTACTTAGATCTTCTATATTTAACAATGAGAAAAACGTATGAATCTCGACGTTTGAACATTCCATAAATACGAGTATAACGGTAGAATTAACTATTTATCGTGATTTTATCTGACATTTTAACTCTAGATCAACTTCCTTACGCGAGTGTCTCCCTATTCTCGCAAATTATTTTAGTTATTTCTTGAAATGGTTGATATGGTTGAATGATTGATATACTTAACTTTGTTAAGTTTTATAGTTGTGTTTCAGTTATCTAATTGGTCTGGTTTATTTTCACCTTAGTTCAATTTTACTTCACTCAATTTTACTTTTACAAGAAAAAGCGTTCAAAGTAGTTATAACATGAGATCGGGCCCAAAGATTTATATCAATTCGAGGATTCTGACGTTGTTAACAAGACTGCAGAAACAATTAGAAATATTACATTAATTAAACAAGTATGACAGTTTAATACAACATAGTCCACTTGAACATGTGCAACATGTTTTTGTTTACACTTTGATTAATACAATTTGTCCCCACGAAGTGAAAAAGTAAATATTTTCTAATTCCAAAATACACAAAAGCAACAGCAGAGAGCTATAGGTGCAGTAGGCTGACAGAGTGTCAGTGACAGCCTGTCGCCAATCGTTCCGCGGGACTACCGGGAGAGAGAAATATGTGGGCGTCAGCTACATTCCCAGAGGCATTCCCAATGGTAGGTATTAACGATTGTGCCCGGTCTACGCTAATTGATTGTCATACGAACTGAATCCACTGCTTAGTGTTAATAACTTCTCATTTGAAGCACGATAATGTGATTGAAACAATCGTTTTAATAAAATAATCGATTCAATTTTCTGAAAGGCAATTCTTACTTGATATCTATAAAGTATTACGATATATATACATTAAGACTACTGCATAGTTACATACAACACCCAAGGCCATACATACCATAGGAAAAGGTAAAATTTGCTGTAAAGTCGTTTAAACAACTTCATAAATGGAGGAGGTTATATATTATAGGTTTTTTTTATGTACTATACACAAAATATACCGTTAAATACGCCTACACCACCATCTCCTTGCCAATCGTTAATTATATTTTGGGACACACCATATAAAGATAGGTATAGCTGCTAGACTTTCTCGTTTCCAATTGAAACTAAATAGATTTCGTTAATTAAGAAGTATTTTTTTTGTTTTATTTATTTATATTACAGAAGCAAATGATTAATATGCACATGATTATTTGTTGTCATAAATAAGTTTGTTACATTAAATCTATTTGGGAATCCAGTATTGAACACAATCATTAGAATTCTACTTCACATAGGTATAAGGGTAAGAACTATGAAGATCGTATCACATACGACTTAAATATAAATAATGATATAATTGTTGTGTTAAGTTCAATACGTAGATTTTACTTTTTTATTTCAAACTCGGTAAATTTCAATTTCGTTCTTCGCGTTATTAGCTAACCCATCTCCTTCTTTGGATACCAAACTACGTGCCAAATATTAATAGGCAGACAATCATAAACATCGAATCGAATAAAATGAAATTCCTTCTTTTTGAAGTCAGATAAACAAATGTCTAAATCCATTTATATTCACGTGTACACGAGAACTGGATAAAATTCTCTTTTTGTGAAGTTCTGTTGGACATCTTTACTCTTTAAATTATGTACGAGTAGGTACTTACAAAAATCGGTTTATTAACAACGGCGACTGAATCGCGTAACATAACACGTAATAAGAACCTCCTACCTCCGCAGGTTATCCTATGGAGGTATAGGTAATGATGAACTATGTACTCCCCAAAAAAAAATTACCTACGGAGAAACGATGACACTATTTTGCAATAGAAGATAACTAAATTCACCACTATGAGACGCGCATCTCTGATTGGCCAGGTCACGGATCGACAACGCGTCACCTATCGGCTTATTGGTTAAAAAAATTCCCATTGGTCAGCAGGCTCTAACTGCTGAGATGGGCGCTAAAATACATTTTTTGTGTGTGAAGGGTATCTGTGTCGTGAAGTGGACTATTGATCTGTATTCCTGCATGGAACGGCCAAAGAGTTCGAATTCTAAATTTTGCACTGAAGTTTCTTTGGAGTCGTATGCCAATAAATTATGTGCCTATTTTATTTAAAATATGATCACAATTAAATGGAACAATATTCGAAATTAATATTATCGCATCTGTACCATTATTTGACTGTAGTGGTATAGTCATTGCATTGTAGAGTCCAAAGAATATAGTAAACTATTAATACTGAAATATTACACCATGACTCAATAAATATAATTAAATTAAATATAAACACAACTGCAGCTACATGCATACATATGGTTAAAGTTAATTAGATATCTCTTTGAGGGAAAAGACCGCCGACCGATATGTGCCATTGATTCTTTTATACCTACTATTTATTTTGCATATTTTGTAATGTGCGTTAAATAAATTATAAACACTATGTACATAGATATACAGTTAGTAATTTTTGTTTGGCTAATTCCCACCGGTTACCGTGATGCGCACGAATAAAGTCGTACACAGCGTCTAGTTAATAGCCGTGACGACGGCGGCTATGTCAGATCGTGGTCAAAGGTATTCAGTCACCGATTCGCAACACAACTGGCGCTGCTAACAAGCAGAGCGAAACAGTTCCAATGTGGGTTGACTCGACTCCTTCCGCATTATCATCACATGCCTATAGAGTTTCTGTGATATTGGAGATATGTACTTCTTTATTTAAGATCTCACGTACACGGAAACCCGGTAACCTATCTTTTATTTTGTACTCTCTTCTTTAGTTCATGGCTATGGCAAACGACATTTGCCCAGTCCACGGCCACATCCACGGCCCTCCACCTATAGTTTCGGTACCTAAGTATACTCAATTTTCAATTACGTATTCCCATTAAAAATTAAAAATATGTTGAATTACTACAATAAATTCAAATGTTGAATTACTTCCTTGAACAAAGACTATTTATGTTTATATACCTATATATGTGAAACATGCCGAGTAGAGAGAGTGGTTATGGAGCTTTGTAATTTCAAAAGCCGTTAATAACATTCGAACCCTTGCACTGAATGCTAAAATAAAGATAGCAATAGAGGAGTACAAAATGAAAACATATAGAAAATTATTCATACTGATGAGTTCTTCCAGCACAAAACTCTGACAATGTCATGCGATAGTAAACCAAATTCCCCTTAAGCATACCCCTTACACAACAAAAAAGCACTAGCACTGACCTCCGTACCGTGTTTTAAACAGAATTTGTTTACGTCGTACCGTCCGTCCGTAACGTGCCGTCGCGTCGTATATACATCGTCAGTCAGTCGTCATTTAAGGTACATAAGTTCCATTAGTTTAAACTAACAAATTCTGTTCCACTAGTATATACACGCTAATAAGGAGTACGTTTAATGCAGGCCGAAAATAAACAGATACAATCCCATGACTGTCTACCCAACAAGATTCATTAGAAATATTATTACCTACCATCGCAAATTTTATATGACAGGATAAAAGAAATTCTAAAGAATTAGGTATAAGTATGAAATTGCCGATTTGTACGGAAAACTTAAAATTCGTTTTTTTTCTAAGATATAATATATTTATTTAATCAAAATATTTACCCTCATTATCTATAGGTACATTGCTGCCATCTAATCGAAAGTTTATTTATGCCTTTGCGATAGAACCCTGGGGATCTAGATTCGTCAAACTGTGTGAAAGCGTGTAGTACTGCCTCCCGGGAAGAATTTTTTTTTACCACGTAGAAAATTTTCCAAATCACGAAAAAAATCGTAGTCAGTTGGAGCAAGGAGAGTACGGAGGATGACGTATGGTTTCTAACTGCAGCCCCTGTGGAGCTACAACGGTTTCTCATGCAGTGTGAGGTCTTGCGTTATCATGAAGCAATAATGGTGAAGATCGATTCACGAGTCGGGGATGTTTCACTGCCAATTTGCCATCATTGTTCGAAGTTCCGCACAGTAAACGTATGCTGGTATTGCTTGACCAGACCAGAGAAAGCTATAGCATATAGTGAATAACGCCATGAAGAGACCATCAACAGTTGTTACCATTAACTTTTTATTGGTAAGCTTTATTTTAGGACACTGTTGCGGCGTTTGACCTGGGGTCAGCCGTTACATTTTTCACTTACGGTTATCGTAAAGAATCCACTTTTCGTCACATGTCACAATTCGATCCAATATTCCTTCATTTCTGTACCGATTCAACAAGGCAACACAAATTTCAATACGCGTTTCTTTCTGCAGATCATGATCAAATCACGAGGCACACATATTTCATATATTTTTATGTTATTGATTTGATGCAAATGAGTCAATATTGTAGGTAAAGTAACATTAAACCATGCTACTAATTCCTGGGTAGTTTGGCTCGGATCGGCTTCCACCATCTCCTTCAATTCAGCGTTATTCACCTGTGTGTGCGGTCTTCCACGTGGTTCGTTCTTCAAGTTGAAGGTTCCATTATGAAAGCATTTAAACCAAAAACGCACGGTGCGTTCATTAGCAGTCTCCTCTCCAAACGCAGCATTGATATTGCGAGCCGTTTCTGCAGCGTCAGTTCCGCGTCAAAACTCGTATTTAAAAATTACTCGAAATTTCGAAATACCCATCTTTCCCATCTAAGCTAAATAAAAAAAAACAATTGAAATTCAAAATTCAAACGCTGCACATTTTTTAAAAGAAAACCTCATGGGTGTCGTGTGATAAACGTTTCACTCTAAAATCTCACACCATGAAGGTTTAATGTTAATTCAAAGTATCTATTACTATAAAACGGCATTTTCATACTTTAACTCCTATTTATGACATTCCCAGGTTAACTGTAAATTTTTTGTTACATTATGCCATATTTTAACTATTATTAAATTATTTATTTCATCCATTTACTTTTCGTTAGTTATTTAGTAGCTAATGACAGATTCAGTGTTATCAATTATTTTAAATTTAAAAAAGATACAAATTCGTATGATTGCTTAAAATCTAGACATACATTTAATAAAACCACCGGTATTATTAAATGTTTGTCTAGATTTACGTAACTGTGTATTTCAGTTTAAGTCGATATCTACATAATGTCTACCTAACTACGGATAAATACTTATTATTTATTCGTAGCTACTTAAATTGAAATATACGTAAAAATAGGTATAGCTAATATTATTATATAGTAATACGTGATATTCAATTAAATGCGTGAAGTTTCACATTGTTTAGTCTGGGAAAGACGAGGATGCGCTGTAACCGTGTCTGAGGAAAACGTGTGTTAAGTTAGGGCTGCCATTTGTCACGTTTTTGACAATTTCGAAAAAACTGAAATAGTCCAAAACCAAATGTCACGGGTGGGAAGTTTTAAGGTACTGTTATGAAGTTATAATGTCACCAAACTTGTACCTATTTAACCAAAAGTGCGCTGGGCCCATCGCTGTTAAAATTGTATTTTTAACTGAATTCACAATTGGCATATGTAATGGCATAACATACCCACAAAAATCTATTAGTATTAATAGCAGAATCATCATCCGAATTGCAAACACTAGTCACAACAATGAAAGACGATTGTTTGAAGTAAGGCTTACAATTGAATGCGAAGAAAACCAAAATAATGGTATTTGAAAGAGAGACAACCAGAACGAACACTAGGATTACGGTTGATTATGTAGTGTTGGAGCAAGTGGATGAGTTTGTATATCTTGGAAGCGCTTTTAGCAGCGATGGAAGGTACACCGCTGATGTGGAGCGATGAGTGACTGCAGGGAATAGGGTGAATGGAGCGTTGGGTAAACTGTTTAACAGCCGAAATCTAAGTCAGAAGGCACAGCTCGCCGTACACAACGCGGTGCTAAATCCCAACGCTAACTTGTGGAAGTGAGAGCTGGGTATGGCAGAGAGAGCATGAAAGTAGAATAAATGCGGTCGAGATGCGAGCACTGCTAAAAATTTGTAACATAACGCTTGCTGACCGCGTTCGAAATGATGACGTACGAAAGAGAGTTGGACTGAAAGAGAGTGTCGGTGTTAAGATTAGAAAGGGTATGCTCCGTTGGTTCGGACATGTAGAAGGAATGCAAGATAAAAGAATGACGAAACAGATATACAATGCGAAAGTGGAAGGTTGTAGAAGCCGAGGAAGACCAAGACTAACCTACCATGACCAATTTGGTCGTGTTTTATCAGAAGGTGATGTCAGGAGCCTTAGGAACCGGCGAGCGTGCATGAAAAGAGCTATGAATGTGAAAGAAGCGAGTGAAGTGTGTAAGGACCGCGTCTTATGGCGCTCGGTTCTCTCTGCCAACCCCGCAAGGGACCTGGCGTGAAGATATACATGCATATACATACAAAAATCTGTTAAATTCGAGATGCATACAAGCATACAACCTACCTGATGTAAAGCGGTTACCGTATCCTATGAATGCTTGTAATGCATTAAGTATCACTCACGCGATGCCACCTCTGCTTCTAACATACCAACTCCTTATGAGGTTACTGGTGACCTCACTTACACGCAGGAACACTACAACTCTACGTGTAGTTGTTATTTGGCTACGGTTTTCTCTGAGGAGGAGATACTTCCTCATGCGCCCTACCTCTCTTAAAAACCCCCAGGCCAAGACAGACATGTTCATGCACACAAATGTTTGTCCTATGTAGAAATTGAACCCACGAGCATTGGTGTCAAAGTAACGTAACAGCGCATTTCACCAATGCGCCACCGAGCTCGTCGTGCTGATATAATACGAGTAGTATATAACCCAGATCTTGCTAAAGCGGTGAACTACAGACAGGAGCTGTCTCTATAATCTATACCTACATCTATACATATAAATAAAATTGAAGTGTCTGTCTGTGATTTCAAAATAAAGCCTTTATCTTAAGCGCATATTACTCGTATTATTTTCACGTTACCACAGCCTAAATACGCATTTTTAACTTTTTGTCTGTCTGTCTGTTTGTTTGTCCTGGCTAATCTTCGAAATAGCTGAACCGATTTTAACGGGACTTTCACTGGTAGGTAGAGGACTGTTGAGAGCAGAATATAGGGTACTGTTTATCCCGTAAATCATTAGGGTTCCTGCGTAAAAAAATAAAAACTGTTAAAATTAGGGAGAAATATCTTCCCCTTCGCGGGACTTTGCAATTTTATTTTTATTATATTTTCATAGAATACGTATTTTTTATAACATAAAATAACTACGCATTTTTTATGTAATATAAATAATATAAATAAATTACATAATATTCGTTGCCTCCTGTAAAGGTCAATAGATGGCGCTGTACGAAAATTGAATCTCTCTATGGTTGCATCTAGGATCCTGAACTTTGTTTTTTTTTTAAACAGAAACAATTTCATGTTTACAGAGAAATAAAGGCTACTGAAAGCCCAAATCTCATGCGTGCGAAGCCGCGGGCTTCTGCTAGTCTATAATAATCAGCAATTAAATTAACAATACCGCTTGTTCATGATCTTTATAAAATAAACTTTAAGAAACTATTGATTGAATGTATGGATTTTGTGTAACGCCCAAATGCCTTTATGAGACTTCTGTCAATGTACACACGGAAACAATATATTGCATTTTTACTCTACGCCACAGCTCCTACCTAGTTAACATGTATATCATACTCCTTTACTCCATACTCTTTTTTTCTTTAATCTTTTACGGCTTATATTAGAAACTGGGATATTGTTCAGTAGCAGTGGTATCACCACATCATGCATACTTTGGAGTAGCTGATGCATTAAGAAGCATTTTGACGTTGAATGTGTAAATGAATTTGGGGAATTCAAAAGTTCTTTGTGCTACTTGGTAAGCAAAGTTATATTTCTTATCAGTTGAGCTGATAGGTATAATGTCACTTTGAAAATTTTAAAATGATAGAGAATAGTGTGACGTACCAAATCGTCGAATGGTATTTCTCAGCAAATATAATATTGCTAGCCTTACTATATAATTATAATATTATAAATTGCTATTGCCATAACTTTTTAAAAATCACACATATATAAATCAAATTTAAAAAATCATGTTACATAATAATTGTTTAGTATTTTTTATAATTATAGTTCTTATAATCTATAAATAAAAATGTATTGTAACTAATCAGAGTTAAAATACAGATTTGTAGAGACAGGAAGGGTTTGTTGATTACAGGTGGCAACCCTTTACCTGGTATTCCACCGCACCGCGGTCAATTGACGACGATAAAGAATACATAGAAAATATCGCGGTAACGATTATTTTACGATTTTGTAGATAAATATGATTGCATACTCGAAAAATGCGGAACGAAGTTATTAATTGGATTCTACTTTCACAAATAAATAAACAAAATAATTTTACATCAAACGCTGCCAGCTGGTAGGTATAGGTACCTATGAGTAAGTGCACAGGAAGTTGACACGATAGTTTTTGTTGTACTTAACTAGCACGAAATAGACGAGAAAAAACAAGGCCAAATTCAAATTGATGAAATAGTTAGTCCTTCCGTAAGATTCTTGGACTGTAGCTAGTTATATAGAAGTCAACAGAAACAGATGCAGTACTTGACATACATAACATGGAGAAAGGAGATAGGGTACAACCATATTTGATAATTATTGTTTCCAAATGGAAGGTACCTCTACAGAAGATCACATCGAAATAGTGAGTGAGTTAGTAAACTGCGGAACTTTACTAACTTTCCGGTTTAGATTCACAATCGGTGGCGTTGAAAACAGGTAGAACAACGTCTGTCGAGCGTCGGGTCTGATAGTATTTAATATAATTTCATAGTTACGATAATAATAGGAAATGGAAATATTAACAACACATGCTTAATGTATGTGTTGTTAATATTTCCATATCCCACCATGTACGAGTAGTACTAGAATAACCCGCTAAACCTGTGTAAATAATGGAACTAAACCGGTGCTATTTTTGTCCCGCAATTGGAGGAGTATAATGAACTTTAAAGTGTTCTATGTTCCCACTGGAAGGGAATAGGTACGTACCAATCGTAATGGGGTACGCCGCAGCTGCATCGAATATCCCTACATATAAATCACATCACGTCATGCATGCTTACTTCATCAAGGCTTACTATGTGTTTGCTTTAAATATCAGTGATGTTTACATGACCGCCGTGGCACGAGTACAAAATAGGGCATAATAATGTGAGCTAATTAAACATGAGTAGTGAACTCTACAACACAATACAAACATAAACCGAACCGAGTAGATACCGTTCAACTCTATGTAACACAAACAGGCGTATCGCTTAGCCTTAGCCCAGAACTATCTTCAGGATTCAAAGACAACACTGCGCGCGTGCATACTGCCAATTACTTTTTAAACAAAGGTACGGTATATCCTGACTGAGATATAAGTCCACTTCACTGAAAACCGCAACTAAACAACAACTCTCTGAAAAGTCGTGTTCCTGCGAGAGAGTAAGTTTACCATTAAGCTCCTGAGGACTCGCTGTGTTAGTAGCGGGGATGGCAAACCGCGAGCGATTTTTTCCGGATTGTTTATCTACCTATACCTTACGGCGGATTAGGTCAAATAACAATTCATTGCAGGGTTGTCGTGTTCCTGTGGATTAGTTAGATCACTAGAAAGCCGATCAGAAATTACTGCTCTACCTGCGAGTATGGCAACAAATAAGCGACCCTCACATGAGGCGGGTCGTGTCGTGTTCTTGTTTGCTACCCACCGTTGTATAAAATATTGGGTTCTCACCAGCGTTCTCACATGTAAAATTGCCATTTTACAATTGTTTCTTTATGAAAAAAAAAATACTCGTACATACTCCGGTGAGGCGTATTTTGTAATGAATCTGATTTTACTACAAAACAGATTCATCTCAAACTATAATTCGTCGGAATTAGCAGCAGCTTTCTATATAATTGATAAATAATAATACTGATTGTTATACGACATTTTGGGAAAAAACTTTGTCAAAAATGACGGACAAGTTGCAGTCAAATATCCCGATTATTTGACTGCAACGTTGTCATTTTTGACAATTATTTCAAGTCCACACTTTCACAACGCTTGCACAACAGGATCGTGACAAAACTGCAAACTCCCCGTCACCATAAATACTTATCAGATTTTTGTCATACTGGTTTCCATATTTTTCAGGGTTAGTATAACTTTTTACAGAGGAAAAATTTCAAATTCGTTAAAGCGACGAAAATCAACTTTATAGTGTTCATCAATTCCGTGGTCATGATATCTATAGCAAAGGCATTCTTTCTTCTTCTATTAAAAAAGAAGCATTGGTCATTAAGTCATTATTGACTTCTAGCAAAAGTCAAAAAGAGTAATGACCAATAAATTTAACTACCTACATAAATAGGTACATATTCTTCATAAAGAAATATAATTGAAGTTTCTATTCAAGTACATTCTTACCAGAATATCTATGATTAGATTAGGATATGAAACAGAGGTTATTCTGATACTCGGGTAAACCGTAGAATTTGCCTTGGTTGTTATATTTTTAGGACTTACGCATTACAAACGATGGCAACGGAAATCAAGACCTTCTGGCATGTTTGTAAATCAACACTAATGATGAACAGCGCTCGTCGGACATGCATCATTCGCTTCGTTTTACGCGAACGAGTCCATTGGTTTAATATACATACTTTTTAAAAACTAAAAACGTATTTTACAGTTTTTACCACAATCGTACTGATGGAAATGAGCTAAGGCTTTTCTTATATCTGTAAAATTATATATCATTAACAATATCCTAAGTATGGAATGATGTAAAGGTTGCATCTACTAACGGTAGTGGGTTAGTGTCGGCCGGCGCTAGTTCACATGAACTAATTGGTGGCGGAAGCACACAAAGCAGGTTAGATCAAATTGCATGGAACGGTAACTGTCACAATGGTAGCGCAAGTTATATCCGACCTATAATCACTATATCTATCTATAACTTCACGCCAAATCCCTTACGGGGTAGGCAGAGAGAACCGAGCGCCACGCGACTCGTTCCTTACATACCTCACTTACTTCTTTAACATTCATTGCTCTTTTCATGCACGCTCGCCGGTTTCTAGGGCTCCTGACATCACCTTCTGATAGAACACGACCAATTTGATCATGGTAGTCTTGGCCTTCCTCGGCTCCTACATCCTTCCATTTTTGCATATCTGCTTCGTCATTCTTTCATCCTGCATTCTTTCTACATGTCCGAACCAACGGAGCATGCCTCTTCTTATTTTAACACCGACGCTCTCTTTCAGACCAACCCTGCTTCTAACCTCATCATTGCGAATACGGTCTACAAGCGTTACGCCACAAATTTTGCGCAAAGCTCGCATTTCTACCGCGTTTATCCTACTTTCATGCTCTCTCTACCATACCCAGCTCTCGCTTCCATACGTAAGCGTAGGGGCCAGCACTGCATTGTGTATAGCCAGCTGCGCCTTCTGGCTCAGGTTTTTACTGCCAAGAAGTTTTCCCAACGCTCCATTCACACTATACCCAGCACTCACTCGCCTTTCCGCATCTACGGTGCACCTTCCATCCCTGCTGAAAGCGCATCTAAGATATACAAACTCATCCACTTGTCCAACACTTCATCATCTACCGTAATCCTTACATTGGTTCTGGTTTCTTTCTTTCAAATACCATTATCTTTGTTTTCTTCGCATTCAATAGTACCTTCCTTCATACATTCGTCTTTCATCATTGTGACTAGTGTTTGCAGCACAGATGGTGTTTCTGCTAATAGGACGGCACCATCTGCATACAGCAGACAGTTCACCACTAGGTCACCCATACGTAATCCTACATTCGTCGATCTTATTCTCTGTAGACAACTATCGAGATACAGAATAAACAGCCAAGCAGACAACATGCAATCCTGCTTGACACCAATTTTGACATCAAATCAGGGTGACATGTTGCCATCTATTCGCACACATGCTGAGCAATCCTTGTAGGTGGACTGCACAGCACGGAGCAGTGAGCCGTCAATCCCATATCTCGGCAATATGCACCACAGTTCCTTTCGCACAACCCTATCAAATGCCTTCTCAAGATCCACAAAACCGCAGAAATCCTTCTGGTCTGTGGCCAGATGCTTCTCTACGATATTGCGGAGCGAGAAAACTTGATCCGTACATCCCCTTCCAATTCGGAATCCTCCCTGTGCCTCCCACAGCATTTCGTCAGATTTCACCCTCATTCTCTTTTCATTCATAATCGCTATAAAATGTGCTTATTAAGGTTTTCTGCGGTTTTGTAGACCTCAAGAAAGCATTTGATAGGGTCGTACGAAAGCATCTCTGGAATATTTTGCCCGGATTTGGGGTTGACGGTGACCTGCTCCATGCTGTGCGATTTACTTATGAAGATTGCACAGCATGCGTGCGGGTGGACGGCAGTTTGTCTTCCAAGTTTGACACTAACATTGATATCAGACAGCGATGAGTGCTGTCGGCGCGGCTATTCATCCTGTATCTGAACGTTTGTATTCAGATGAACGTGAAAATGCGAATGGGTGACTCAGTAGTGAACTGCCTGCTTTACGCAGACGGCGCGTAGGTATATTAATAGCAGAATCCCCATCCGAACTGCAATCACCAGTTACAACAATGAAAGATGGTTGTTTGAAGTAAGGTTTACAATCGAATGCGAAGAAAATCAAGATAATCGTGTTTGAAATAGAGAACCTGAACGAACACGAGGATTACAATTGATGACGCAGTGTTGAAACAAGTGAATGAGATTGTATACCGTTTTTAGGGATTTAAGGATACCATAGTTAAATATAGGACAGATAAGATGTCACTCTGTCCGTTTGTTTATTACATATCATACCCTCCCTAGAAGACGAAAAGTTGAATGATATTTGTAGCTAGTTTTTTTTTTCACGATTCACGGGTTTTGATTGGGAAAGGCAGCAAGATCCATCACTTTTCATCAGCTTTACTCGTTGTATTCGACCATTCAAGTAACTATAAAACCAACTGATGGAGTGTTGATCCAACCCATAATAGGTTAATTTTGACAATAAGAGATGGCGGAGGAGGTATGTCAATGTAGTCAAATGCACGGGAAAAAACTAATTCAAGACAGTACCACGTCCGTTGTCCTGTGCCGCAAGAATATTGCCAGTAACACCTAACAACGCTGTGAGTGTGCCACGGTTTCTACGGAATCCCGATTGAAATTCGGGTAGTATATTATTTTTTTCTACATATCTCATTAATTGTGTATGTACAGCCTTTTCTAAAACTTTAGAGAGGAAAGGCAATATGCTTATAAGTCTCAGATCTTTGCATTCTGTCGGATTATTTGTTTTAGGAACAGGAGTCACTAGGGCCTCAATCCACTGTGAGGGGACGATACTAGAGAGAAGTGATTGATTTACAATTTTAGTTAATATCAAGAGTACAAGGGAGAGTCAATACAATCATATCCCTGCTAATACCATCCCATCCGATAGCGTTCGACTTTATAGAGGTGATATAATAAAAAACTTATTTATCTGAAACTGGAATTTTGAATCACTGTATCGATGATGCTCATAAAAGGCATACCTACTCAGAAATTGGTATAGTGTTATTGTATGTATGTATTTCTTCACGCCAAGTCCCTTGTGGGGTAGGCAGAGAGAACCGAGCGCCATAAGACGCGGTCCTTGCATACTTCACTCGCTTCTGTGACATTCATAGCTCTTTTCATGCACGCTCGCCGGTTCCTGGGGCTTCTGACATCACCTTCTGATAAAACACGACCATTTGGTCATGGTAGGTTAGTCTCGGCCTTCCTCGGCTCCTACATCCTTCCAATTTTGCATTGTATATCTGTTTCGTCATTCTTTCGTCCCGCATTCTTTCTACATGTCCGAACCAACGGAGCATGCCCTTTCTTATCTTAACACCGACACTCTCTTTTAGACCAACTCTTTCTCTCACGTCTTCATTACGAACGCGGTCAGCAAGCGTTATGCCACAAATTTTGCGCAATGCTCGCATCTCGACCGCATTTATTCTACTTTCATGCTCTCTCTGACATACCCAGCTCTCACTTCCATAAGTTAGCGTTGGAATTAGCACCGCGTTGTGTACAGCGAGCTGTGCCTTCTGGCTTAGATTTCGGCTGCCTAGAAGTTTACCCAACGCTCCATTCACCCTATTCCTGGCACTCACTCGTCTCTCCACATCAGCGGTGTATCTTCCATTGCTGCTAAAAGCACTTCCAAGATATACAATCTCATTCACTTGCTCCAACACTACATCATCAACCATAATCCTAGTGTTCGTTCTGGTCGTCTCTCTTTCAAATACCATTATCTTGGATTTTTTCGCATTCAATTGTTATATTATTAGTATTATTGATTGGTAAATCTAAAAAGTGGTCATTAATATGATCAGGGTTCTCAAAACAACCAGGTATAGATACATCGTTTTTACTAGGGTCCACTAGAACCTTTTGTTTTAATTTTTTTCCAAAAGGTTTCACTGTTGTTGATCTGAGAGGTGATATGGTGATTAAAATATGCACGCTTCTCAGAAGCTTTGAACCAACTTTTTAAGATCAAAATATTTTTTTTTATGTGCTTCTGTTCTCGTCTTCCAGTACCTTTCATGTGCCTCATTACGCATTTTAATCATTACTTTACAATTGTCAGTTATCCAGGGTAACGAATGGTTAGACCCGATTTTTTTTTTTAATTTGAATTTACTTTCCTTCTAAGATGTTATATTTGCGATTATAATAGTAAAATTATTTTTAAGGTTTTTTACAACTGCAGATTTATAAAAAAAAATCATAGTTTATTTTTAAGTTGAAGGATAATTTAAAGTTGTATCTTCGAAGTTTGTGGTGACAACAGATAAGTCTACTGTTGGTAATGGTTATTAATTGGTAAAGCTATGTGGACTGTTTTTACTGTTTTTGATCGTGTGTGTCGCGGACTAGCGGATATACTTCTTGTATTGTAAACGTTTTAAGACTACGGTGACCACTTGACGTCAGGTGGGCTGTTAGCATGTTTTCCTTTTTTCAAAGATTGTCAAAACAATTGGGGGGGTCATGTGCCAGAAGCGTGCTCGTTCGCGACCCCTGCCAATCAGTCGATTGCAATTCTGGACCAAGAGCGCACCGACGTGCGGATTAGGGCGTCCCCCGTAGGCGACGCGCACTGATCCGCCCCCGTCGGTGCGAATACAGCCGCATGCGGCGGTGGGGGCCGCCACCCACCACGCAGCGCCAATTCCGGCGGGACGAGGGGAGCCGAGTGCCGCATAGGCACGTGGAATGTGAGAGGTGGATTGAAAGATAAGACGAATGAACTGATAGACGTAATAAATGATAGACGTTTGGATGCTTTATGTGTGACAGAGACTAAGCGCAAGGGGAGCGACACCGATGATCTGCCCGGTGGTATGATGGCCCTATGGTCTGGGGTAGACCGTGACGATCATGCCAGTGCTGGTGTAGGTGTCGTACTCTCCTCTCGCTTAGCCACTGGTGTAAGAGATTACTGTTTG
Organism: Pyralis farinalis; assembly: GCA_947507595.1. Lineage (NCBI taxonomy): Eukaryota > Metazoa > Arthropoda > Insecta > Lepidoptera > Pyralidae > Pyralis > Pyralis farinalis. Next base: position 20,733,999 of record OX382264.1, on the reverse strand, counting down.
GTAGGGCCTAGACTTCTCTGGGTTCGTATTAAACTGGGCATCACGCGAGTATTTTTGGTTCCAGCATACGCTCCCGTAAGCTCAGCGTGTGCTCAAGAACTGGAGAAGTTTTGGGAGTCTGTGAGGGATGTTCTGGACTTAGTCGAAGGGAACGAAAGAGTGATTATGTGTGGAGACTTGAATGGATGGGTTGGGACCAAGCGATACAGCTATGAAGCTGTTCTTGGTCCGTATGGAGGTAAGAGATTGAACGAAGCAGGTAAGTCTATACTAGATTTATGTATGGAACGAGGCCTCCTCGTGTCGAATACTTTATTTCATCATAAGGATATTCACACGTATACATGGAGAAGGAATGATCAAAAAAGTGTGATTGATTTGATTTTAAAAGATAGACGTCTCCGAAATGTTTTAATGGATACAAGAGCCTTTAGAGGCCCCATTCTTGAGACGGACCACTACCTGGTGGTAAGCCGGTTTGTGGGCCTTTTTAGGAAGTGGAGGCACTGGCGAGTGCGTATCCCTTTCGGAGATCATGAAAGGATAATGTGCGAAAAATTGCAAGATGAAAGTGTAAGGAGAATGTATGTGCATCTGGTAAGTGAGAGACTTGCAAATGCAAGCCTCTCCGACTCAGATGTGGATGATTGTTGGAAAGTTTTGAAAGAAAGTATGGTGGATAGTGCAAAAGAAGCTTGTGGATGCGCAAAGAGACGTAAAACAGCGAAAGGAGATGCCTGGTGGGATGCGGAGGTTGAATCCTCCGTAGCAAGAAAGAGGAAAGCGTGGCTGGATTACGTATCATCTTTGCCTTTAAATGAAAATATGAGAGAAAAGAAGAAAGAAATGTACCGTCTATGCAAGAATGAAACCAAGGCTTTAGTGAAAGAGAAGCGTGAAAGACAAATTATGAATGAGGAAGAGAGGCTGACGAAAAACTTCGAGGCAAATACCAAACTCTTTTGGAGAGAGGTAAAGAAGTCTCGGAGTGGTTCGTCGGCATCCAGAATGGATAAGATAAAGTCTAAAGCTGGTGTCATTCTTGCCAACACTCAGGAAGTGTTAGAACGGTGGAGTGAATATTTTGAGGAAATGTATGAGTATGCCTCGGACGCTGGCAATGAGAGTGAGTCAGATGCTTACTCCACGTTGACGGCGTCCGACGAAGGCATAACTATGGATGAGATCGAATGGTCGATACGAAGCTTGAAAAATGGAAAATCAGCGGGAATTGATCTGATCACAGCTGAGATGATCAAATTAGGTGACACTTACGTCCGGGACGCCTTCTGGTACCTATGCAACCTATGCTGGAGAACTGGAAGGGTCCCAATGGACTGGAGACGCGCAGTCATCGTGCCCTTGTATAAAGGCAAGGGATCACGCATGGACTGCGCCAACTATAGGGCCATCAGTTTGATCAGCTTAGCAGCAAAAGTATATGGAAAGGTGATTGAAAGGAGAATGAGGGTGAAATCCGATGAAATGCTGTGGGACGCACAAGGAGGTTTCCGAAATGGAAGGGGATGTACGGATCAAGTTTTCTCGCTCCGCAATATCGTGGAGAAGCATCTGGCCATAGACCGGAAGGTTTTCTGCGGTTTTGTGGATCTTGAGAAAGCCTTTGATAGGGTTGTGCGAAAGGAACTGTGGGACATATTGCCGAGATATGGGATTGACGGTTCACTGCTCCGTGCTGTGCAGTCCACTTACAAGGATTGCTCAGCATGTGTGCGGATAGACGGTGGCATGTCACCCTGGTTTGATGTCAAAATTGGTGTCAAACAGGGTTGCATGCTATCTGCTAGGCTGTTTATCCTGTATCTCGATAGTTGTCTGCAGAGAATAAGGTCAACGAATGTGGGATTGCGCATGGGTGACCAAGTGGTGAACTGTCTGCTGTATGCAGACGATGCCGTGCTATTAGCAGATACACCATCTAAACTGCAAACACTGGTCACAGCGATGAAAGACGACTGTATGGAGAAAGGCTTACTACTGAATGCGAAGAAAACATAGATAATGGTATTTGAAAGAGAAGAATCCAGAACTAATGTAAGGATTACGATTGATGATGAAGTGTTGGAACAAGTGGATGAGTTTGTATATCTTGGATGCGCTTTCAGCAGGGATGGAAGGTACACCGCAGATGTGGAAAGACGAGTGAGTGCTGGGAATAGTGTGAATGGAGCATTGGGAAAACTTCTTGGCAGTAAAATCCTGAGCCAGAAGGCACAACTCGCTATACACAATGCAGTGTTGGTCCCAACGCTAACTTATGGAAGCGAGAGTTGGGTATGGCAGAAAGAGCATGAAAGTAGAATAAACGCGGTTGAAATGCGAGCGCTGCGCAAAATTTGTGGCGTAAGGCTCGTAGACCGTATTCGCAATGATGATATTAGAAATAGAGTTGGTCTGAAAGAGAGCGTCGGTGTTAAAATAAGAAGAGGCATGCTCCGATGGTTCGGGCATGTAGAAAGAATGCAAGATGAAAGAATGACGAAGCAGATATACAATGCAAAAGTGGAAGGATGTAGGAGCCGGGGAAGGCCAAGACTTACCTACCATGACCAAATTGGTCATGTTCTATCAGAAGGTGATGTCAGGAGCCCTAGAAACCGGCGTGCGTGCATGAGAAGAGCAATGAATGTTAAAGAAGCGAGTGAGATATGTAAGGATCGAGTCACGTGGCGCTCGGTTCTCTCTGCCTACCCCGCAAGGGATTTGGCGTGAAGTTATAGATAGAGGTCAAAACAATTTATCGTTTAGTATTATTCTACACCATCCCTGTCGACAAAAATACCTATAGGTACTTACTTTCATGTTTGTATCCTAGAAAAGTAAGTAGACTAAATGTGGACCATGAACATAAGCTATTACTGTATTAAAACCATTCAACACATACATTTTTTGTGACGCGTACAAAATTAATTAAGCAGAAAGGCAGGAAAAAAAAATATTATTGGCATAAGTACCGATACAGCTTCATTACGCAAAAGAATAATATATATCTATATATTCATATATGTGCCTCCTACACATAGGTATGTAAATATATATATATATATATAATACATATGTATGTATATGAATCGGGCTGTCAAATACAAAAATAATTTTTCAAATCTAACTGGTAGAGTCTGAAATTAGCGCAAACAAACATACTCTTCTTCCTCTAGGAGGTTCCGTTATCCAGTTTCTTAATCCATTAGTATTGTATTTCTTATCCATTAGTTTTGTATAGCCTATGCTACCTAAGCCTAAGGATTTGTTGACGATACTGATTTTGACATGGAGCGACTGCCATCAGACCTCCACAATCGAAAGGGAAAATTAGACCTTTCTTAGATTAGATCACACGTCTTTCGAAATATAATTTCTTCGACGTGTGGATTTCCTCACGATGTTTCCCTTCACCACCGAGCAAGTGATACGATATATGATTATCTACAAATAGATATGTACATAAATGCGAAATCACGAATTTATTGGTACATGCGCACACCAGAATTTGAACCCAGGACCGTCGGATAATAAGCCGATACTTTATTCACTGGGCTATCACTGTTCCGCGTTTACAAACACTTCCGCTCCATACATATATTACGATTAACACTGTCTGTCTTATTTGTTTTCTTTTTACGAAAAAACGGTCGAATGGATCGTAGTTTAAATTTATTGAGGTTCTAATATTAAGTAATCACCAATGCCACATACCTAAACTTATAAATTATCAGAATCATCTCCTGTTTACTAAGTGCCGCTACCGCTACGCTTACATAAACTACTTGAATTATTTACATGCCATGTATATAAAACCAGGCCGTATATGGTTAGATAAATTAATGAATAAGCTGATCTGCAAGTGAGTCGTTTTCCGAATGGATTTCCATGTAGGGTCACTCGTAGTGTGGGTGTAAGTAGGTAGGTACTACGCCCGCGTACTATACGCAACCTCGGTAAGTCGCCACCCTATTTTGGTCTGTCATATTAGTAATATCTGTTCTTTGTGTTATTACTAATACGGTGAGTACAAGCCACCTCAGTTCTGTACTCATTACATCAATGTAAATTAATTAGCATGTGGAACGTTCTGTTTTCACGGTCGGTTGTATTCACCTGATAGTGGTGATCCCAATGCTTTAGATTTCAACGACAAAAGAAGTCTAGTTAAACATTTATTGTCACGGAACTGTCAACAATACAGGGTGATAATCCATCAAATATTTGGCACTTTATGAAACAATCTTTAAATAATAAGAAAATTTCATATCAAATATGATTAAAATTACTTATAACGAATGCTCTTAAACTTTTTATAAATACATTATTGTCAGTCTTAATACTAAGTAAAATGTACAGTACAGTACGCCGCTGTTCCTGCCTGCGAGAGAAAAGGACGAATCCTGGAGAGTATTGTTGGTGGTTCCGTGCTATAGTCATCGATCCGGGAGTTAGCCGCAAAGAGGCTGGCCATAGAATCTTTCTGCGGAAGAAGAATTATTCTGCGGCTGATGCGCCAGTGAGCCATCGGGGCATCCTTACGCGACCCAGCAGGGTGCGCCACTAGTTTCGTGCCGACTCGTGTAACGCGCTGGCCGTCCGCTCTTATGTATGCTCTCTTGCAGACCTTGGTGGCATTGTTGTAGGCTGATTTCATCTAGTTAATATTCGGATCTTTAAGGGCGCGACCCCTGATCCAAGCGCGATACGCCGCCTGTTTGTTACTAACAGCTTCGGCGCATTCGCGATTAAATCAAGGGCGTCTCCGGCTTTTGATGACGATATCGGAGTGAGGAATGTAGTATTACATGCCAACGCCGATCTCACCAACAATGGCCGCAGCACTTGCCGTTAGATTCTTCTCGCTTAAACAGCGCTGGCCCCATGGGACGGAAGCAAAAGCGGGCGAGGCATCAGTGACCGCCCGCCCCCGCCGTGGTGTGGGCCGTGCCTCGCGCGCCGCTCTCGCACCACCCCTTCTACTCGCACTACTGGTGAACGGCGCACACACGCCGACCCTCGGGTTGACCCTGCAAGACTCCCGATCACTTTCACTTGAGCGGCCGTTGGCGGCTTTTACAATGATGCAGAAGAGACTGCTTGTGACATACGAGTGAGTGCAGTGTCTTGCAATTGACAAGTGGTGTGGAAACAGAGTTGTCCAAACAGCTGGCGGACGATGAATATATGTACGTAGCCCTAAAGTGACGCTCGTATTCGTAGGGTAGTGTAGAGGCAGGGCGGCCTGCGACACTTTGTTTTACTCCTACAAAAAAATGTCTATTCGCATACCATCCCAATCTGCTGACGAGCTGTGCTGGATACTAGGCAGTTATCAGATGTGCCCAGGGGCGCCCTGACCTCAAGCCGGTAGCCAGCAGGGTGGGTGGTCAGCAGTACCTAGGTCTAGTAGAGAGGACTCCTGACCAGCGACACCTTGTATTCTGGTAGGTTGGTCTACCAGTTTGGTCAGGCTGTGCGAAAGAGCGAACGCGTGGGCTGTCCTTCCTGCATGTTTAGTTGTAGAGGATCCCAACCAGGAGTCGTGGTGAGAGTTAGTCTCCCAAACATACAATCTCTGCAATAGTGTACCGCTCCTGCGCTTTATCTGCCGCCCGACTCATGTACTCAAAGAGCAGAGTTATCTTCATGTCCCTAGTATGGGGTCAGTATAGGCACATGCAAATGCGAATCTGAAGGCCCAGGTTTACATGCACCCAGAGGACGGGAAAGGAGGAATCCTATCCTAGAATCGGCCTTGCGACTGTGTTCCTTGTGTTATGATCTGGTGGACACTGAGGTCCAAGCGCCTGAACCGTATACTGATATTTGCCGGGACATGTATCTCGATTCCTATTCCATGATTAGGACTGTCATGGCGATACACAGCCCTTTCCAATCACCATTGGGGTCCACCAAGAATCCGTCCTTAGTCAGTTTTTGTTCAGCATAAAATTAGACATAATGTCAGACAGCATCAGAAATACACATGAGCAGCCTCCGTGGTTACTCATCTATGCTGAAGATATTGCGCTGGCGGACGCGGACAGGGGGCGACTGGTGCGAAGAACGAATGCTTCGAATGTCGCTTGAAAACGGCGGTCTTAAACTAAATGTGGCGAAGACAGGCCTGCAATGTCCCAGATCATACACCAAATCGCATTGGTGAAGACACGGTCGAGCACACGGACCGGTGTAGGCATTTGGAATGTCCTCCACGCGTCCGGAGACATCGATTGCGACGTCAAGGTACATATATCAGCGGCTTGGGCCAAGTGACGTCAGATGGCTGGTGCCATTTGTGACCCTAGAATACCGGTAAGATTTAAGCAAAATGGACAGGTTTATAAATCCATCATTAGACCGATCCTTTTATATGGCAGCGAAGCGTGGCCAATACTTGAGCCGCACAAGCAAGAGTTGCGTGTCACGGAGATGAAAATACTGCGTTGGTTTTGCGGAGTGAGACGAAAGGATCGCATAAGGAACTTCCGCATTCGCGGTAGCCTTCGTGTCCGTGACATAGCAGGATAACTGCGGATGATGATGATGATATATAGCTAGCCTGATGGAAAGCAGTCGCCTTTTGTCATACGGATTGTATGTTGCCTCCGCGCAGCCAATGTAGCGCCTCTGAGGAGTTTGTGTCACACATATGCAGCACTTTTTAATTATGTATATTGGTACATAATACTTATGGAATTGTAGGAAACTGGTAGGAATTTTTGATAATTGCTCTGAGATAGTATGTATGCGCTAATTCATTGATTAGCATGGTAACTGCTATATATAAATGGTAAAAAAAAAAATTGCATACAGAATACAGTATATGGATCTATACCATGTGTCTTATATTGTGGCAGTAAAGATAAATTTACATGGTTTTGTATTGTCCGTCCACAAATATATCCACTAAAAGATGTATGCAACTTCTTTTAGATTTTTCTAAATCATTTCTTAGCCCATGCCCTAAATATTCATGTAAAATTTGTCATTCAGCCACTTAGGCTGTGTGTTGCATAGAAGGCTGTTAATAGCTCTTATATATGTACAGATGGATAAAAAATATATATATATTATAGTCTAATATATATATACATATTCTGGATATCCTTTGTTTTTGTTCATTATGCCTAATAATTAGACAAATACACGAAAAGAAACAAAAACAAAGTCATAGGATTAGTCATGTAAATCACGTCATAACACTATCTGGAAATGTGCCCTGATAATACTGATTGTTAAGAATAAGCATGATAAGAAAATTCTCTTGGCCGAATTGAACAACATTATTGAAGAATACATCAATTTATTTCTTCTTATACAATATAAAACAACTAAGATAAAGTATAATAGAATAAGTATACCAATATTAATATTAATCACTGTCATAATGCCAGCTTTTAAATACATACATCTTCTTAATGCTTGTGTTACATATTTACTGAAAAACATTGGTTGGTCCCATTGAATATGATTAAGACTATGGAATAATGATTGTATTGTATAATGTTTTGTTTTGTATACAGTTTATAAAAATTGGTGAAAAGAAATTGATCATATTTGTTGTACTTTCAGCAAATTGTATTGATTGAAAATGTGTTAGTTCAATTGAACAGTACTAAACATAAAAACATCTAGAATTAGACCATTCACCTTCCTAAAAATTTATGAATCACAACTTCCATTAATCAGATTCACATTGAAATTATTTTATTTATATGATCTTCATGTTGTGAATTCAATCTAGTACAGATAATGACACTAATAACACTGTAACATATTAATACTCAAAACCCACTTACAAAAGAGTGCAAAGTAATGATTCATTTGCAATGAATCTACTGTCACCTGTACACTTTGGCAAGCGACTTTAACTTACCGATGATGGTGTACTGTAACACCACCATTGGTAAATGTACAACTGTAAGCAAAGCAGATAAGTAGACCTAATGCAAATGAGGCATGTGTGAATTAAATTAATAGTTAATATAATCATCTTAGGTACATAACTATAACTAAATTAGTGCTTTAAAATATACAAAATGTGCATGAAATTAAACATGAAATGTAATTTATATTAACAGTTAACATAACTTTAGGAAATGCTAATTGCAGATGCTTGTGCATTAACAGACAGTAGAGGATTTTCTTGGCTTAAATATTTATAAATTTTCAACCTTCCATTGAGTATGATTGCAGTTTCTTCACATCTTGGCACAGTAGAATACTCTTAACAGTTTACCAAAACATCACTTTATAGTTTTAAAATTTTGAATAAATCAATAATTTAACATTGACATAGGCAATAACAACTTTTGCATGCATTTTAATAACAGGGTAATGCTGTAATATTAATTGTTGTTGTTGATTTTATATTTTTTATCTTGTATATCTATATATTTTCAATTAGGCCTTAAAATAAGCTCAGAGAGATTTTACAGTATTTTGTTTTCCTTTAATACTACTTATCACAAGGTAATTCTGTACAATTAATTGGCCGCTTTTAGTGTCTATATAACATTGTTATAAAATTACAAAAGGCTTTTTATATAGTAACTTGTAGGATATAATACTAATCTTTACTCGCAAAAATATTCTAGTCTTTGTTTATAGTGAATGGCATTCACTGTATATTGTGCTATGAACATGTAACAGACAACAGTATTCATTAAAATTTTAAAGACTTGTAGACAAATATCAAATATACTTAGTTAGAATAAGCAATAATATAAATATGTGCGTTGTTGTATAGTTTCAAGTAAAAAATTTAATATTCAGTCATAGTTTGGTTGATTTTCTTGTGCATCTAAGAATATAATAGTACAAAGTTAAAGTAATAGACGCGGGACTTTAGGATCTTAAACCGTTTCAGTTGCCTTTGACAATTATCGTCCAGAATTCTGGGGAGTCTCGGGTACAGCTGGGGCGGAGTTAGCGTTACTAGAGTTTCCCGAGCCGAATGTAGCCCACACAATAATGATAAGAACGACTGCACCTATAGCACCAATTATCAGCATCATCTTCATATTCTGCCACCACATTTTCTTCTTAAGTTTTCCCGCTTGTTGCTCAAACTGAGCAGCCCCATGCTGCAGAGCATCTGCTCGGTTATCTAAATCGGATAACTTTTGGTCTCTTTCCAAAACTTTCTCGACGTTGACACGCATAATGCCAACAACTTCATCAACCTGTGCCTGTGTTTGAGCTAAACGTTTATCGCTTACTCTTGGCGCAGAACTTCCTCCTTGGTCTTCCATTTTATCAAAATACTTTGTTTCACCCCAATTATGAATATCCTAATAATTATAAGAACCGAATTCTACACTTCAGTCACGTAAATATGGCGAACGAAATAAAAAAAGAATGACACATTAATGAGCTTCATGACGTCATATACTTTTTTTTTTTTTTAGTAATTTAATGTGTAGATCACACTTTGGGGCATTAAACATTATGCTCTCTCTACGACGGCACTCCTCTAACCGCAAACGAAAATTATTGAAAACTTTCTTCAATAATGTTGGTGTAATTGCTGCCATTTCACCACGGATATTCTCTTTGAGCTGATCTATGTTCTTCGGATTATTGCTATAGACTTTGTGTTTGAGGTATCCCCACAAAAAAAAGTCAGGAGGCGTTAAGTCTGGACTACGTGGGGGCCATGGGATATCACCTCTTTTCGAAATCAGTCTGCCAGGGAACATCCGTTTCACAACCGCCATAGAGTCATTTGAAGTGTGACAGGTAGCTCCGTCTTGCTGGAACCAAGTTTTTGAATTCACTATTCTTGAATTTTCAAGTTCTGGAGTTAAAAACCCTCCAACATCGCAACATAGCGTTCTGTATTAACAGTGACGTTTTGCCCTCGCGCATTTTCAAAGAAAAAAGGACCAATTATTCCTTTGCCAGAGATTGCGGCCCATACTGTCACTTTAAGACTATGCAGTGGTTTCTGGTGCTTGAGTTTGGGATTCTCACTGTGCCAGTAACGACAATTTTGACGGTTTACGAAACCATTGATATGGAAATGGGCCTCATCAGAGAAAAGGATGTCAAAATGGGAAAATTGATTAAGCATTTCATTAGCAAATGCGAGCCTTGCTACGTAGTCAGATTCTTTCAATTCTTGTGTTAATTGCAGCTTCTATGGATGCAGTTTAAGATCCTGGGTTACTGGGTTAAGAATATTTTATTTCTCATAAAGAATATACATAATTCACTTCCTGAGAAAACATTAAAATTACATTTATACAATGATATTTATAAACGTGTAGTGAGCGCACAGTAGATAGTACAGTAAATGATTATAACAATCCTGTCGGGGGGTATATCTAATAAAAGTGATATCGGCTGATTTAACGAAGCGATAACAAAGTGAAACATGAAGGTGCATCGTCTATTGTTTACCTTACCAAGCAAACACGGATATAAATCACACAGTGCGTACTTGCATACTGGATTTGTTATGTTTTTGTGTGATTGATATTTTGCTAAAGAGTAATTTCGCATGTATACCCGTATGTATATTTATATTTTAAGTGGTGTATATTTTATTATTAATTATTTACATGCATAGTATATTTGTTTATTTAATTATAATTTTATTATAGGTATAATATTTATTTGGTTACATATGCATATATATATATATATATATATATATATATATATATAAACAAATTTTTTCACATCTGTACGCACGCACACACCGTAGAGAGCGTAGTTTAAGTAATATAATAATTATTATTTCATTCCTATTTCATTATATATATATATATATAGATCCAAGTTTAAAATTCGTTGCAAACTTCGTCGCGATACTTGTAAGACCGACGATCTCTTGCGAGTTGACATTTGTGGGTTTTCTTGTACCGACTGCATAACTCTCTCAATATTGGCTTCCCCGCGAAAAAAGATGATGCAATATGCACGTTCTATTGCGCCACCCTGTATATAACTGTCTAGTAGTCACAATTTCAGTTGCGCACAAAACTTGTCACTGCATTAGCAATGGAAGATGTTGTTTAAGACGAGAGTTGTGAGTTAAGTAGCGAAAGTATAATGTATTTTTTTTAATTATAATAACCTTTATATTTTTGATTTCCCACTAGGTATATAGAAAAGAAGAGGTTTTGATAATTGTACCTATTGTACCTTGCTATTTAAACATTACACAAGTTGTGTTTGCCTATAATTGGATGTACATTTAAGCTAGTAATGTTGCAAATCTATACCTACTTTTATGTAAGAAGAAAAGAAATGTTCGAAAACAACTGTTGGTAGACCTAATAATAAAATAATAATAAAAAAAATACACACATCAATGTCTGAAAAGTTACATTAAATATTGATACCAAAATTACAGCTATTATTATTTTCTTTCATGATCAAATAATTTATTGAACTTAACCTATCTCGTAGTCAACAATAACTGAATGATAAGGTCAATTATCATAAAAAGATTTATTTTAAAATAACCATAACAGTTGCTCGAAATGGCCTCTCAGCAAACAAGCGGTAGATCTTATAGCTCTGGTGGTAGTATCTGGTTAGTAGGCCGACGTATTGCACCACGATCGGCCCTTAATTCGTCTGCGACGGACATAATTTTTGTTATTAATTCTTCTCTAGGATTAGGTACGTCAAAATAAACTGTCTGCTTCATTGTTCCCCACAGATAATAATCCAATTAGGTCAGAACCGGTGAACGAGGTAGCTAGGCTGTAGTACCTCCGGCACAGTAGACTTATAAGTTAAAGCAGTAACGTAACTCAGCCGTGTCCTTCAAAAGTATACCAATGGCTGGGCACCTTAAAACTATGAGAAATGCATAAAATATACTAAGGATTTATTTAAAAATACGTAATACGTGTCTAAGTGCCCGCAAGGGAACAATGTTAAATATAGAATATTTATATGTTCATCTTTATTATTTACCGTTGTCGTCGTAAATTTCGATATTTTGAAATTATAATATCGATATTTGTCCCTATCTAATCTAATCTCTATTACTTTTATAACATTATAGTGAATTTTGCTAGCATGTTGTCGTAAATATTACAGTAGTGTGCGTAAAATGAATGATGATAGTGATGATGTTCATGACAACACAAAATGTTTTTGCGCGTGTTGTAATCGTTTCTATGTAGTAGTAACCTCGTCCCCCTGTCAAAAATGAATTATTTACTAACAGAATCACGCGTATGGCGCGTCCTTTTGTTGAAAGGTCTAAGCGGGCAACACAATACGCAACATTCTAGGATTCGGCTGCGTGCGTAGGCCTATTAGGGAATTTTCTTCGGTACTCTTTAACTGCATCGTGCGAATTTCCTTTACATAAGCCGTACACAAAATGTGTAACGGCAATATGTCGATAAGTGTAGCGACCGCCACGATTTGTCATGTCACATGTGTTCCAGCATAACGACTACTAATTTGATTCTTTTCAATGACTTTCTTACGTCAGCTATGGATGATAAGAATCAAATTGATGTTGTCTATACCGATTACAGTAAGGCATTTGATCGTTTAGATCATTCTGTCTTACTAATTAAGCTTCAGAAGATCGGTATAAGAGGCGACTTATTTCGATGGTTTACATCTTATATAAAGAATAGAACACAAGCATTTGTTCTGAATGGTTTTATATCATCCTGGATTACAGTACCGTCAGGTATTCCACAGGGTTCTTCGTTGGGTCCGCTTTTATTCAATATCTTCATCATCGACATAGGAGTATGCTTTAAACATACCCATTATTTTTATTATTTTATTTTTATTTTCTTGAGTGTCCGCCGACTGTTTTTAATGCGTGCATCCATTTACATGCATAGGCAAATCAGCAATAGTGCCATATATAAATCGCTAATCACGAAAAGAATATTTAACATACCAATACCTGAAGTAAAAACATCGTTTGCAAAACGTTTTAGTTCATATATTTTTCTAAAGATATATAATCAATTGGTACAAAAGTGCAAAATACAGCACTGCCAAACATATACCGCAAATCAATAATACAAAGATATTTGCTATCATTAAATTATGAAGACTCGGAGAAAATTATACGGTTTATCCCATAATTTATACACACACTCGCGCACAGAGAGACAAGCGCGAGTGCGCGTGCACTCACGCAAACATATTTTTTCACATCTGTACGCACGCACACACCGTAGAGAGCGTAGTTTAAGTAATATAATAATTATTATTTCATTCCTATTTTAATCTCATTAAATAAAAAAAATATAAAATTGTTCACCCCTAGATTTAATATTATAAATGTTATCTAAGTTTTGTTTGTTTACTATGCCGCTTGCTATTTTTTATATGTTCTTGTTATTTGGATTTGGGTGCCATAGGTTTAGAAAATGTATGTATGTGATTGTTCTGGTAAAATAAATTTATTATTATTATTTATTATTATTATCTCCTATTTGCAGATGATATGAAAATCTTTAGATCTATAGGCAGTGCCCGGGATGCAGAGTTGCTTCAAGACGACCTCAACAGACTAGATGCGTATTGTACGACAAATAAATTAGATCTTAACATCGACAAATGCCATATCCTTAGCTTTAGTCGGAAGGGCACAATTATAACCTTTGACTACAAAATAAAAACCCAAATATTAAAGAAACTGGACCATGTTAAAGATCTTGGAGTCCTGCATGATAGCAAGCTCTGTTACGATCAACATATTGAGCATATCGTCAATAAAGCCAACAAAGCTCTCGGCTTCATCCTGCGCTGTTCAGGTTCTTTTAAGAAAATTAAAACCCTAAAAATATTATATTGTACGTATGTTCGTAGTATATTAGAATATTGTCTGGAATCCGCAATTTAACATATTTATATAGACAGACTCGCACGTATACAGAGGAGGTTTACTCGTTACTTATATTTTAAGTTTAAAATTCCGTATTGCGATTACCTGAGCCGTTGCAGTCACTTACACCTATTACCCCTAAGTGCTAGAAGGCGAGTGGCTGATACAATGCTATATAGCTAAAGGATTGATTGACAGCCCCCTTCTGTTGAGTACGATTAATTTAACAGTTCCCAATTCCCATTCGCATCGATCTAAAACTTTTAGTGTTCCATGGACTCGTACCCAATACAGGAAAAATAGTTTTTTTTTATCGAGCCACATCGTATTTCAACGAATTATGTAGCAAGAATAAGCATATTGATATATTTTGTAGTAGCAAAACATATGTAAGAAAACAGATACTAACAGAAACATTTAGTGATGATTGTGCTCCATAACAATACATTATTAGACAATAAGTACATATTTCCTGTGCATTCTTCACCTTTAGTTTGTAAAGCATATACAGTGATAATTTGTTAAGTATGTAATCAATTGATAACTATCTGTGGTAGCTTGTAATTGGCTTATATTCATAAATTTAGATGTTCATTTTGTAACAATAGCTGTAAGCTTCCCTCAATATAATAAAATAAAATAACAAAAAAAAAATCGAGGAAATAGCGTCACCCGAATTCTATTATTCGGCGTATTCGCTCGCGACTGAGTCACGTTACATATTTATTACATATTAAACAGACCTAAGATTTTGGTATCGATCTTTAAATTAAAATTATTAACTATTGATTTGTGAAATAAAAATGGGTATGATAGAATCAGCAAGATTTGATAACATAATCGAATAACCAAAAAGGAGGTATACTTAAGCAAATTTAAAATTCAAATGGCTGCCGTTGGGGTACAGGGTAAAGTTTAATATTAACATTTTTTTGTCAATAAAATTAAGTTATGTATATTACTCCATTAAAGTTTGCGTAGTAGTACAAATATCACATTGTAAATCTGTGCACCATCGCCGTGATGAACGAAGATCACAAAATGGCGATTTCTCTTTGACACATGACAGATTCCTTCAACGAGCGAAGCACCTGCCTTTGCCAGTGTAATTTAGTCTTTGGTTGGAGTCCTGATATTAATTCTCAGTCATCACCGGTGTCTTGTGAATTTTGTGATTTTTATATTGTTTAAACGAAATTTTCAACATGGTATGCATTTTATTACAATTTTTATTAATGGTTTAGTATTTATTATCTGACAATAAATTAGAATATTTATATCTAGTGTCATTTTTCGTACTTATTACTAACTGCTGTAATGTCTTTCTTGTTGCACGTGTGTCATATTCACATGAAATAAATTGTTTAGGTGTCGCTGAACCCTTTAAGAATTCTAAAACAAGATGCCGAAGAAGAAAAAGCGGAGGTGGCTCGCATGTCGAGTTTCATTGGTGCTATTGCCATTGGCGACTTGGTAAAAAGCACCTTGGGCCCTAAGGGAATGGATAAGATTTTGGTTTCATACGGTAGAAGCGCGGGTACGGTTAGTAAATTCTCTATTAATTATTTACATTTCTCTAATAATATAATAATAACAGTGTGAGCACTGCCATCGTTATTATAACCTTAAAAGTTTCCCACAAAGATATAAATTGGTTTTTGTTGACAAATTATAAAATGAAATGGATGACTGATTTTGCATGTAAAAATAATCACAAAGCCAATACCACGAAAGTCAGGTTTGTTCTATTGCCAATTATCATCAGCTTGCATTAGTCCTTAGCCAAAAATGAGGTATTTTAAAATGGCTTACACCATTTGCGTTTTACTTCCTGCATCTATTCACTTCCATTCTATTTCATTTGAGTCATCCGTCCATAGAAAAGTGAGATACCATTCCTTTTAGATATTTATAGAAAATGTTTGAATGTTTATTTCATCTATCTGGTACAGCAATAGGTTAATAATACCAAAGGGTTGGTAATAGTATTTACAAGTCTTCTTTCTATCATGAAATTCAATTATATGTGAACACATCATTCCTCTAAATGTAGTATGTTAACCCTTAATAATGATAATTTAAAATAATTTTTAAATTAAAGAAACTTATTTCAGACTAATTTTGATATGAAATTTAATATTAGCCTATTTTTCAACTGTTTTCAGGTTGAAGTCACAAATGACGGTGCTACAATCTTGAAATCAATTGGTGTTGATAATCCTGCTGCCAAAATCCTTGTGGACATGTCAAAAGTTCAAGATGATGAAGTTGGAGATGGCACTACTTCTGTTACTGTTTTAGGTAGTTTATTTTTTTATTCTTCTTAATGTAAATCATGTCTGTTTTGTGTTTTTTATGGTTCAGTATTATTGATATTAAATACTATCTGCTGAACACAAGCTCAGTTGCGGACCCTTTTCTTTATTAGTTCACTGGTCATATACCTATGTTGTGACATGCTTACAAAACCGTAAACAGAATGTTTTAATCTGTGTTGTACAATGTGCAGGGTTGTGCAATGTTTTATACAAGCATATGGCCCATTTTATTTCAGTGATAGGCTATGTACGCTTGCAATACAGGAAGTATCACTTGCGTGTTGCCACCCCTACTGCTAACACAGCAAATCCTCAGGAGCTTGCAACCTCACTCATTTTCAGAAACGCAACAATTCTCCAGGGAATTGTTATTTGCCTGCACCTGTCTATGAGGTGGAGGTACTCCTCCGATTGGATTGCTGTAATATGTTAGTTTTACATAGTCAATCCAAGACAAACAGGCATGACAACCACAGACATGCCAAAATACTATGAAGACAAAGGTTATTTTGTATATGTGTGGCTCTAAGTTAGGCGACTACTGTACATCAGCTGTATTTTATTTTAAAATAATTATAATTTTTATTATCTTACAATATTGGAGAAATCATATGTCTATACATGTGTACATTGCTGTCTACTAGCTTACAGAGAACCAGATTTTTTGGCAATATTTTTTTAAATTCATAACATGTCAAATATATATTTCTATAATAATTGTATGTATACTTCATTATGTTTTAGAATCATGAAATTAGACCTGAAGCCAAAAAAATAAATGTGTTTTTTACCTGACCTTAAAAGTAGTATACTATTTTTAGAGTCAATGTATCATACATCTAAGATTTTTTATAGTATCATAATTTCTGAATGGCGAAACACAATTAAATGAGACAATTAGATTAGGCTAGGTTGTGCCTTAAAAAGTGGAGTATGATCCTGGAATACATCTCTTTTTAACCTGTGAGACCCCGTTATATATGTTTTCCCATACATTTCTTGGCGGAAAAGCGGCCCGCGGGTAATGAGAGATTAATCTTTCCTCTCGCTTTCCTACAACCTGTGTGAGTGATTTTGTGAAAAGATACATAAGTGTGTATGGAAGCTGGGGAAACTCGCATTATTCTATACTGTTAAATTTCAATGTCGCCAGATGGCACCAACCCATTTTCTGATAGGTTGGTACTATTGATAATATAATATAGTTTACAGTATGAGTAGTAAACCACATTGATATAACTTATTACAAAGTCAATTCAATTATTATCATAGTTTAACAGTAAAGATGACCCTCGGTTCTCTCTACGCCTACCCCGCAAGGGATATGGCGTGATGTCAAAATTGATTGACAAAAGATGTTAATAATCACTCAAAACAAGACAGACAATGACACAGACAACAAACTATTATGCTGTGATAGTTTTCCTTTTAAATTCACTATACATTCTGTGTACTAAGTATCGGGAATTTGTCAATAAAACAAAAAATACAAATTATTCATCTAAATTTATTTTATCGCCTTCAAAGTAGGCCCCATCGCTTGCAATACAACATCTCCACCGCTTCACCCAGTCTTCCATACATTTTTCATAGGCTATTTGCGGTATGGCCTTTAGCTCATTCAGCGAATTTTCTTTTATGGCTTCTATCGACTCAAAACGTTTTCCTCGAAGTGGTAATTTTAACTTGGGAAATAAAAAAAAGTCAGACGGAGCCATATCAGGTGAATACGGTGCTTGGTCGAGAACTTTTGTTGAATTTTTCGCTAAAAACTCTTTCACTATAATGGCTGTGTGTGATGGTGCATTATCATGGTGCAGCATCCATGAGTTGTGTTGCCACAAATCTGGACGTTTTCGGCGGATACTCTCACGCAAACGCTTCATGACGCCTAAATAATATTCTTTATTCACTGTTTCTCCCTCTGGAAGGAATTCGGAGTGAACCACACCACGGTAGTAAAAAAAAACTGTCAGCATCACCTTGATTTTGGAGCGACTTTGCCGCGGTTTTTTGGGTTTCGGCTCGTTTTCGAGACGCCATTCTGAAGACTGTTGGCTTGTTTGCATGTCGTACTCATAAACCCATGTCTCGTCGCCAGTTATTATACGTTTCATAAAGGTCGGATCCGTAGAAGCTCGGGAAACCATGTCTTCAGCGACATGCTTTCGCTGCGCTTTTTGAACAAAATTGAGCTCTTTTGGAACTAGTCGAGCGGCGACGCGTTTCATGCCTAAAATGTCAATGAGAATGTTGTGGACGGACTTAAAAGATATGTTCACCTCACTAGCCAACTCTCTCAGACTCATACGTCGATTTTCGAGCACTAGCTTCTTGATTCTGTCGATGTTTTCTCTGGTCGTAGCGGTTGAAGGTCTACCAGAACGAGGCAAGTCTACTACTACTTCTCGGCCTTCTTTAAAAGCCTTATACCATTCATAAGCCCTTGTTTTCGATATACACGATTCGCCGTAGGTATTTCGCAACATTTTTAGTGATTCACCACATGAAATATCATTTGAAACACAAAATTTAAGGCACACTCTTTGTTCAACAATATTTTCCATTGTAAAAATCGCCGAGGACTCAAAACTATGACCAACAAAAAGTGTAGTTTAAAACAAATTAAATGACAGATCCCGCTCAAATTTTGCGCGCTAAATCAGTACAGTGCTACCAACATGCAGTAAAAAAATTAGAACGACCTCTTTTACGCGGGTCTTTTTATTGACATATTCCCGATACTTTTTACACAGAGTAGTACTTATAAATTTACTATACTATACTACCATGGTTTTTTTACATTTCCAAATGCAACAGTTTCACTGGCATGCGGGTGACGACAACGACGACACCACTTGAACCTATATTTAATATAAATATTTCACAAATGGATCATTGTATCGAAAAATGATCTTCCCACACCCTCAATGTTTTATAAAACCTATCTAAAGACTCACAACACCATGGGGTGTGCGCAAGTAAAAAAATCATCCTCATTTTACATATATGTACCACCAAAAATATTTTTTTTCAAGATTTTATTCTATCAGTTTGTCAGCATAGTTAATATTTATATACATGCCAATCTACAGTTTTCTAGTATCACGAGCTAGGCCTCGGACAGATGGACCGACAGATAGATGGACATGGCGAAACTATAATAATGTTTACTACGGAACCCTAAAAAGGGTAGAACAAACATTTACTATGAGTTTTTCACCAACTAGACTGGAGCTGGCTATGCATGTAACTCGAAATAAGTATTATTTGTTATTACTTCTACTGTTAAAAATTTTGTATGTAAGGATTGATTCGAGTTTAAGCTTTTACAATAAGTAAATATTATTATCGGATTAAATATGTCATTTACTCCAATTAATGTGGAAGAAGAAATTATAACTTAAAGATATAGGTAATATATAATACTAGCTGAAGCCCGCGGCTTCGCACGCATGAGATTTGGCTTTTAGTAGCCTTTATTTCTATATAGACCTCAAATTCTTGTTTAAAAAAAAAACAAAGTTAGTCTTAGATGTAACCATAGAGCGATTCAATTTTCATATAGCGCCATCTATTAACCTTTACGGGTGGCAATGTATATTTATTTTATTTTTATTACATAAAAAATGTAGTTATTTTACGTCACAAAAAATAAGTATTCTATGAAAATAATAAAAATAAAATTGCAAAGTCCCCCGAATGGGAAGATATTTCCCCCTAATTTTAACAGTTTTTAATTTTTTACGCAGGAATCCTAAATATTTACGGGATAAAAAGTACCCTATATTCTGCTCTGAACAGTCTTTCCTACCTACCAGTGAAAGTCCCGTCAAAATCGGTTCAGCCATTTCGAAGATTAGCCCGGACAAACAAACAGACAGACAGACAAAAAGTTAAAAATGCATATTTAGGCATTGGTACCGTGCAAATAACAATATGAGCTTATGATAAAGGCTTTATTTTGAAATCACAGAGAGACACTTCAATTTTATTTATATTATTACATATAACATTATTATATATATAAAAAATGCGTAGTTATTTTATGTCACAAAAAATACGTATTCTGTGAAAATAATAAAAATAAAAGTGCAAAGTCCCCCGAAAGGGAAGACATTTCCCCCTAATTTTAACACTTTTTCATATTTTACGCAGGAACCCTAAATATTTACGGGATAAAAAGTTTCGTATATTGTGCTCTGAACAGTCGTCTACCTACCAGTGAAAGTCCAGTCAAAATCGGTCCAGCCGTTTCAGAGATTTGCCGGAACAAACAGACAGACAGACAAAATATGCATATGCATTTAGTAAAAAGCGGTTATTTAATATTACAAACAGACACTCCAATTTTATTTATCTGTGTAGATAATATAACATATAAATAAGTTTAAAGACATTGCAACATAATGATTTATGTAAATGTTGTAATATTTGATTACAACATTTACATACACTGTTACCAAAGTTAATTAAGACACGAAACAGAATGTATTGTATTTATAATATAGATCCTTTATTGATAATATTTTTATACAAAAGTATGTTCTAACTTTGGCACCATCAACAATAGCAATATGTTAATGATGTACATTATTTTTTAGCTTGATAGTAGTTGCGTATATGTATCATTATCAATATTAAAAAGAGAGAGAGAAAAAAAATTATTATCTATCTTTATTAAATATGCAATTATTGATTGCTATTTCAGCTGCCGAGTTGCTCCGAGAAGCAGAAAAATTGATTGAACAGAAGTTACATCCACAAACAATAATAGCTGGTTGGAGAATTGCAGTAGATGCAGCTAAGCAGGCCTTGTCTGATGCCTGTTTTGATCATGAGAAGAACCTAAATGATGCTGCACTACGAGCTGATCTTGAAAATATTGCTCGCACAACTTTAAGTTCTAAAATATTATCAAATCACAAAGAGTGAGTTGGAGTTGATGTGCCTAGAATTTAGGTTTTATTTGTAGTAGACTACTTTTTGTAGCTTAATTGATATTAAATGATTTAAGATAGGTGGCCTTCCTCTACATAGTAGGTTGAATAATAATAATATGTTTTTCTTCAACATAAATAGGATTTTTTGTGATGAATTTATAACTTCATTTCAGGCACTTCACAAAGTTAGCTGTAGATGCTGTACTCCGTCTGAAAGGTTCTGGCAATCTAAAAGCTATACAAATTATAAAGATATCTGGAGGTGTGCTTGAGGAGTCCTTCTTAGACGAAGGATTCCTTTTAAATAAAAAGGTAATCTATTATTATTATATCAAACAAAAGAAAAATTGTAAAAAGATCATATTTGAATAGTAATCATTTCACACATTTGCAGATAATTTAATCTGTACTATATTGCGGGTTATTTGTTAATTCATGCAAACTAGCACCGGCTGGCAGTTGTAAATGCATGTCAACATCATTACCTGCTGTTGCAGCTGAACATCTCACTTTTGAACGTAAAATGGACACAATTCTGCTAAATCATAACTGTGGACGAATCAGTTGCTGCAAGTTGGTTAGGTTACTAGTAAACTTCTGTGTACTCCATGTATTACAAGAGTTCACTGAGAAACCGCTTAATTTCAGGCGGGTTGGATGCTTACTTGTTTCTCTCTTTGATTACATACATGAAATTTCACTTTGTCCTTTTTGCCAATAGGTTGGTGTACATCAACCTAAACGTATCGAGAATGCCAACATACTTATAGCCAACACCCCTATGGACACTGATAAGATAAAAGTATTTGGCTCCACTATCAAGGTGGATTCTATGGCCAAAATAGCAGAACTAGAAGTTGCTGAGAAAGAGAAGATGAAGGATAAAGTGAACAAGATATTAGCACATAAATGTAATGTTTTTATCAACAGGTATGTATTTGCTGAACTTCTATAATTTTATCAACTTGTGTTCATTCCACTGCTGGGTGTTCCGTAAATTGAAGGGACTTAAGTGTACTCCACCATGCTACTTCATTATGCATTGCCAGTGTTTTAATGCACCTAATGGTCACTAACATGTTGTCTAAGGACAATGTTAAAGCGGCTTCCTTAGTTCTAAGTGCTGGTGGTGAATAAATTTACACATCCAGCGGTAGTTCACGGTGCGGGTTCCTTAACTTTTTGATAAATTTACTTACATTACATGTGCAAAAAGTGATCAAGATAAATGCTAGTCAAGTTAGGTGTAAGTGGCAACCCCACTTAGATATGGTGCATAATACCAATTAGATTATGTTTAAACCATCAAAGAGACCCCATGGCTACCTCCATCATTACATCAGTTCAACAATATCAGAAACCATTTCTGATATTTCATCGAAACTACACTCAATTATAGTCATGTTTCATGATGGGACAACAATTAGGAGCTGTTGAAATTCAGCTCTGCTGTTATTATTATATGGTTATATATACAATGCAAAAGTTGAAGAATGTAGGAGCCAAGAAACGTCAACATTCGCCTTCCAAGGCCAAATTGATTTTGTGTTATCAAAAGATGATGTTAGGAACACCGTCGAGCATGTATGAAAATGGCTATGGATGTTAAAGAAGCGAGCGAGGTGTGTAAGGTCGAATCATGTGGCGCTCGGCATTATCTGCCTACCCCACAAGAGGCTTGGCGTGTAGACTATAGTAGAAGTACATGTGGGTCAACATAATAAAAGTAAATTTAAAGTGTACTAAATCCATTTGATATCTTCCGTTTTTCAGACAATTGATATATAACTATCCTGAACAATTATTTGCTGACGCGGGTGTTATGGCAATTGAACATGCAGACTTTGAGGGTATCGAACGTCTGGCACTTGTCACTGGTGGTGAGATCGTATCGACTTTTGATTCCCCAGAAAAAGTCAAACTTGGACACTGCAAGGTTATTGAACAGGTATGAAGTTTATCATAACCATTCAACATGTATATATCTATTTAATTATTTATGATTGCAATATTCTTAATGTTATATATATATATATTAATAGGGGATCGGACAACATTTTTAAAACTGATTTAAATTAATCATAATATATAAATAAACCTATAAATAACCCAAAACCATGTCCAAAGATTATTTATTTAAAAATGCCGCTTAAAAACACGTGACGTCATTTGTATGTAATCAACAAAAATATATATATATATATATATATATATATATATATATATATATATATATATATATATATATATATATTTGTAATATTTGACTTGTTTTAACTTGTTTGCAACTTATTTTGTTTGTTATTAGTCATTTGCAATAATAGCTTTTATGGCTGGTACTTTGTTTAGATATATAATGGTACACCTTGTGTCTCATAGTCCCTGCCTACCCCAATGGGAGACAGGCGTGATGATATGTATGTATGTATGTTTGTTAACCTACAAGTGACGTCACGCATTCTGAGATCAATGCGCAATTTTTTTTTAAATATCACTTTGTAAACATAGTTTTGGGTCATTATTAGAAAAAAATATATATGGCACCCTTTTTTATGGTGATAAATATCCATTATGATTTATTTGAATCACTTTTTGAATTGTTGTATCATTCTCTATTATAAAGTGAATGTGCTCTAAATCTGAAATATTTCAACACATTGTATTTAGAATAAAAGTTACTGTCAAGATGTCATTAAATCCTGTTCAGCATTGAAACATTTTTATATGACTTTTGGCATCAAATTAATAGTGATTTGACAGTCTTATTTCATTAATATTTTATGTATACTGTAATAAACAACAATTTTCTATTGATGACATTACAGTATCACTTACTGACTATATAATAGAGTGCCTTTTCAAGAACTACATCAAATTAATGCTCTTAGTTTGAAGCCAGACTTAATGAAATAAGGTTTTTTTTTCACAAAATAAAAATTGTTATACTTTACATACTATAATAATCTACCCTATCTCTCCCCTAACTCTACCCTACCTCTACTACTCTCCCTCTGCTTACTCTGCAAGGGATTATTCTTTGTAAGGGGCTAATAACTAAGATAGCTAAAATAATATGTAAGAGGGGCTGATATCGGTAACTACGATAAGGATACTTAAACTGATACAGCAGTTATAGCCCAGTGGATAAAAAACTGGCCTATTAACCAACTGGCCCCCAGTTCGAATTCGCCAATCCTAATGCATTGGGGAGCAGGATAACGCTGGAACAAGACTTTCCTTCCTTTCATATACTTAGTAAAATAGTAAAATTAATTTTTTTACTTACCACCATGTATATAGTAACAAATAATACCCTAAAATGACTAATAGTCATTGTAAAGAAGTCTGTTATTGCGATAATTTTAATATAATTTAGTAGAAAATATCCTAATATAGTTATTGACATGCAAAACTTTCAAACAATTATAAAATGTTAGCTTAATTTTGCGCTTTTATTTACTTCAAAATATTTTTCTTCCTTCAAAAAGTGTTCTGTGGTGCTTTCTCATCTTATAACATAAATGCTTATGTTATAAGATGAGAAAGCTTTTCCAATGAGATATTAGTTATTATAATATTTTACATGTTTTATTATTAAATGAAAATGCAGTTTGTGATTAAGTACTCTTTTTTACACAATGTCGGAAGATGGGAGACAAATATACCTGATCTTAAGTAGTTGCATAGCCTATGATTATTTTAGTACGAGGAGCCTCTCTCACGCGTACTAACTTATCAGTAGTAACGCTTCAGGAGCCTACTGGTTACCTCGCTTACTCGCATGAACACAACCTTCCAGGTAGTTGTTATTTGACTGTAGTCTACAGTTAGGTGGAGTGTACTAATCCAGTGGGGCTGTTTTAATGCCTCTATTTCTCTTACCAAACGTTCTCATTAAAAACCCAAATTGAATTTGTATGCCTGAAAACAAAGTAAAAACATTGAGAATTCTAAAACTATAGCAAATATGTCTATTTTCATGTGTGTATGTATACAGGTGTTAATCGGTGACGAATGTCTGATTCGTTTCTCCGGGGTGGCGTTGGGCGCTGCTTGCACCGTTGTCATCCGTGGCGCCACGCAACAAGTCATTGACGAGGCCGAGCGCTCGTTGCACGACGCTCTCTGCGTACTCGCTGCAACCGTCAAAGAGCCCAAAGTGATCTATGGAGGAGGTAAAAATAAATTACTTACGTACGGTTTTACGTATATATTTACTATTCTGATTTCGTGGCAACAAGGGAGAATTACCAGGCGGTTAAGCGGTTCTGTACTCTATATTATTGGAATCGATGTGTTGGGTAACAACTCACAGTTTAGGTCCCAATAGTGTTAGATATTTGATAAGCCGTGGTGCACGGTAGTTGAGTTTCACTTGACTAGCCATCTCTTTGAGGTTTTTAAATGCCTTATTTGTCGGGAAGTCAATTCCAAAACTTCCTACTCCTACAAATTTCTTCTGATTAAGTTTGTTGTGAGTTCCAAGGCAGCTGTAGTTTAACCCCCGGGACAGCAATGAACTTCACTGTTCATTGCCTTTTTTGTGGTCGCCGCTGTTAATTCTGGCTACACAGGTGACACAGTGGTGGGTATGAGTGGTGGGCCTGTCCCGTACGGTTTTACGACGAGAACATAACCCTCAAAACCAGCAAGCTGAAGTGCAAGTGGAATTATTTGCCAACTCTGTAATGGAAGGAGGTGGATTATTTGACTACATAACAAGTCTCTCTTCTTTTGGTTATTATATTGTTACGTCATAGTCATAGTTTAATATTGTATATTATTTCGCAAAAAAATTTTCTATACAAATTTTCTTTATTGTAAAATTTAATGTAATGAACTTACTAAATTTCCCATGAATATACCGTCAAATTATTATGTGGTGTTGTAGACTGTCAAATCAAAAGCAATAAAAGACATCCATGACACTTTTTCTCATAATAAAGTTTTAATAGCTCAAAAATAATGTTTTGTTCTAATAAAATAAAAACATGTGTTATTTAAAGAATTTTATTTGCTATGTTTTTTAATATACAACGTCGGGAGGCATCCAAGCATACGGCCCACCTGATGTAAAGCAGGTACCGTAGCCTATGAACGCTAGTAATATATTAAGTATCACTCGCGTGATGCCTCCTCTGCTTACGCAGCAACTCCTTAGGAGCTTACTGGTGACCTCACACGCAGGAACACAACAACCTTCTAGGGAGTTGTTATTTGGCTGCGGTTTTCTGTGAGGTGGAGGTGCTTCCCCAGACGGGCTGCTATGATGCCCCATACCTCTCTTAAAACATCCAAATCACGACAGACATGTTCATGCACACAAATGTTTGTTTTGTGTGGGAATCGAACCCACGAGCGTGTCAAAATCGCGTCATTCACGACTGAGCCACCGAGCTCGTCAAGTTAGAGTGAGGTGTAGCGATGTTCATCTCCTTTTTGTCTTTATCCCTAACCTATTAGGATTGACGTGGTCCGCTCTCTAGGCCCTGAGGATTTTCTTGGGCGTGCGTGTTTCCTTCCTTCTCCGCCGAGCAAGTGATATTTACAAATATGTACATAAATCTTTGTACATATTAATATCATTTGTTCTCCACGAATTTTGTGGCACATATATCAGGATCACTTATTCCAGGATTCGAACCAACCAGTCTTTAATGGGCTGGTACTTTAACCATTAGTTTATGACTGCTCTTTCAGCTGGATGTTTATCTATTTATAGAAAATTATATTTTTAAAAGTGTCTTATTATTTTTTTGGATAACTGAAAAACAACAGCGCCTTCTACTAAGACGAGCTCGGTGGCGCTGTGGTGAAACGCGTTGTTACGCTACTTTGACACCAACGCTCGTGGGTTCGATTCCCACACAGTACAAACATTTGTGTGCATGAACACGTCTTGGTCTGGGTGTTTTCTATGTATAATAAGTATGTATTTACAAAAAAAAAAAAAAAATGTATTTACGTATGTTTATCAGTTGTCTAGTACCCATAACACAAGCTTCGCTTACTTTGGGGCTAGGTGGCGCTGTGTAATTTGTCCGACAATATTCTACTAGTTAAGGATGAACATACTCAAAATACCTCTATGTTTATACAAATAGATATTTATGACAAGTAGCAAACACCCAGGCCAAGACGAACAGATTTGATTCATGCAGTTGTTGTCTTGTTGGGGATCCTACCCGCATCATTTTCAATTATGATTATTACTTATTTACTTACTTATTACATTACTAAGCCATACGATTGATCACTGGGTTGTTCCTAGTGTCGCCGTCGTTACAGTGCAGTGAGCCACTTACACCCAATCCTCTCAGTGTATAAATGATATGTTTGCAACATCATACACTCGGGCCATGAAAGATGCTGCTTGTGCGTAACCTGCACTGTGGTACAAATGTTTTGTAAACGTTATTAGGTGCAAGTGAGATGTTGATGGCCGAAGCTGTGTCCCGCGTGGCCGCCCGCACGGCCGGCAAGGAGGCTGCAGCCGCCGAGGCCTTCGCAGTAGCCTTGCGCCGCCTGCCCTCTGCCGTAGCTGACAACGCCGGGTACGATAGCGCTGACCTCATCGCCAGGCTGAGAGCCAGCCATGCTCAGGGAGAGAACACTATGGGGCTTGGTAAGACATCTTGATTATATGACGTGGTACATAACGCAATGATTTTGATGATGATGTAGGATATTGTTCACAAATGTCAAAAAAAATAAGTTGTGCTTTTCTATGGGTCAGCTTTCTTTGTCGTAGGTTCGCACGTTCATGCGATATATTCCAACACGCCTGGATTATTTATTTTCAAGGTTGACCAATGGCTAGCTCAGGTCCCCCCAGATGTGAAATTATTATCAATATAAATATATATAATGCAAGGATGCCTTCGTGCGTTGCCTCCGCAAAAGGGAGTTCACTTTTTTTTTATACGACGTCGGGAGGCATTCAAGCATACGGCCCACCTGATGTAAAGTAGTTACCGTGCCTATTAACGCTTGTAATAAATTAAGTATCGCTCCCGCGATGCCTCCTCTGCTGCTTACACAGCAACTCCTCAGGAACTTACTGTTTACCTCACTCACACGCAGGAACACAACAACCCTCCAGGGAGTTGTTATTTGGGTTCGGTTTTCTGTGAGGTGGTGGTTCTTCCTCAGACAGTCTGCTTTGATTCACCCTACCGCTATTAAAACATCCAGACCAAGACAAACACATGTTCATGCACACAAATGTTTGTCTTATGTGGGAATTGAACCCATGAGCGCTGGTGTCAAAGTCGCGTCATTCACGACTGAGCCACCGAGCTCGTCACTCAGTTGGGGACCAGATCATAATCACCCACATTTGTTATTTTGTCTAAGGAATTCAGTAAGGAGGAGGCTGCTTATTAAACACTTGAACAATGACATTAGCGCCAAAATGTTTCAATCTTGGTGCTCTATTACTTTATAAGTTTCAGTCTCTTATCGTTGTGGTTGTTGGAATTCACTAATACAACATTATAGGGCACATTAAAGTGCATCATCACTAAATGAGTTGCGTTTAAACATCATGTGCGTGGAAAGGACGGCCACTGAATTACTGAAAAATTTTGTATTTAGATAGGATTTTGCTTTTTATGTTTATGTATATAGGTCTCTTTTATGAGATGAGACTATACAAAAAGGATAAAAACGCTGAGCGAAGTTCGGTCGCCCAGGTAGTTATAAATTTAAATGTAAATAAAGAAAAAACTAGCGAGCCCTTCAGTAGTCTCATATGATGTGTCACATCTGACATCTCACATTGGTAATAAGAAATTAGAAATATAAATATTTAAGAAATTATTTATACTCGTATCAAACCTGTGCAAAATTAATTTGTTTTTGAACTTAGGATTATTTAGTATACGAAATAACGTTTTCAAACGGATATGACTTTAGCGGTAAATTGAAAATTCTAAAAAAATACGATTAAATCCGTATTTATTTGATTAATACTTTTACAAATGCAACAAAGTGTTAGTTCCTGACCATTGATTAGTGTTGTCTGTTGCATTATCTGCCCTTGTTTTAAGTGATTACTTTTGTCAATCAATCAGTCAAATTATAATAATTGAATTGATTTCATGATAAGTTACGAATGTGACTTTTTATTACTCATACTGTAAATTATATTATCAATAGTACCAAACTCTCGGAAAATAGGTTAGTACCTAGAATAAGTCTTTTATAAATAAAAATAGAAGGCTTTCAAAAATCATTATAAGTACAGTCTTTTTGTTTAATTCTTATAAGGTAAAATTAAAAAATTGTCGATTTTAAATGCTTTATCTAAGATAAGTTTATTTTATTTATTGTTGATATTTTAGATATGGAAAACGGCCGAGTGGGTGACATGAAGACGCTGGGCATTACGGAATCTTACGTGGTGAAGCGGCAAGTATTGTTGTCAGCGGCGGAAGCTGCAGAAATGATTCTACGTGTCGACAACATTCTTAAGTCAGCACCGCGCCGCCGGGGACCTGATCGCCGACCATGCTAAACTAAATATTTCAGAAACAATCACTGGCCTCTAAAAATATCACTGCACTGTCTTTGCAATATAAAATGACAGCTATCTATTGTGTCTATCTATTGTATTTTAATAGCCGCCGCCAAGGACTGTCACGGGAAGTAATTTACATGGTGTGACCTCTTTGTAATGGCTAGTTAATTAGTCAACATTAACATTTTCCAAATAGACAAATAAATTGTTGCATATCTCTTGTCCAGTGTTTTATAGAAGTCAGTGCAAATAGTGCAGGAGTGTAGTTAGAAATGTGTATATAGAAAATAAACTCCTACAGGATATCGGTTATCTGCATAGAGCACTGAGGATAGCTGTGCGTGCTCGAGAGGGCGCGAGAGCAGTTTGCGCGAAAATGCCTATGTTGCAGTAGACGTTTTTGGCTCGTATTATTTTGATGATGATATTGAACATCGTTAATTTCCTGCTTTTGTAATGTAACTTCCTGGTAATATATAGACATTTCTAATTATATTGACTTATTTTAGTGTACGCGGTATGTAATTTTGAAAGTGACGTGAAAGATGTACGTCTTAATATTATAAAAAGCCTTTATTTTAACCATAATTTATGGTCACAGATTTATTTTACTATTCACTGTAATATTTTCATTCTTTATAGTATTGCTAGCTAATACAAAAATGAGAACTGTGTGTTTCGTTCACTAAGCTATATAATTTAGTCGGCTCGCTGTGCCTTGATGTATTAACAATGTTTAAAATAAAATCTAACTAAGGATTTGGTTTTAATTATAAGAACCCAATATAAGTTTATTATACAAGTTTCCGTGAGATGGGCGCGCGATAATGCGACCATGGACGTACCTAATTTACAAGGCAGTTTCCGAGTTATTATTACATGTTTCGCGTCCTTCAATATTCACAAGTAATTTTCAGTGCATGAGTAGTTTTAATGACTAACTATAACTTCAATATACCGTTTTAGTAATTTATTGTGCCTTACCAAAACTGTTAAAATATTTTTTTGTTAATAAAAAATTTAAATGAGTGATATCCTACGCTACCGAAAGTACCGACTGTCGTTAGGTTTTTTTTTATACAGCGTCTGAAGACACACAAGCATACGGCCCACCTGATATCAAACGGTTACAGTAGCTTATGAATGCTTGTAATACATTAAGTATCACTTGGGCGATGCCACCGCTGCGGCCAACACAGCAACTCCTCAGGAGCTTACTGGTGATCTAACTCACACGCAGGAACACAACAACCCTGTAGTTAGGAAGTTGTTATTTGGCTGCGATTTTCTGTGAGGTGGAGATACTTAGGTACCCAGACGGACTGCTTTGATGCGCCCTACCTCTCCTAAAACACCCAGACCATGACAAACAGACGTGTTCATGCACACAAATGTTTGTCTTGTGTGGGACTCGAAGCCACAAGCGTCGGTGTCAAAGTCGCGTCATTCACCACTGCGCCACCGAGCTCGTCAAAATTGGTTTTGGCTTACTTTATACAATCGCTGAACGCCCTTTCGAACCTTCGTCCTAACTTGAGCAAGCTATCGGTCTTCAAAGCGGTCCTTCACGCGGTCGTTCAACACCCGATCGCTAATTGTCTTTCGGACCTGGGAAAATTCATGGCCATGTCTAACAGTATTGAAGATAAAGATATATTTATTTGTACAAAACATGAGCAATATTATATACGATCATATGCAAATATGGTGTTACGACGATTTCCTTCATGTTTTGCCTTGTCGGCGTGCAACATTTGAGAGATATTTGCATGTTAATATAAATTGAATAGTTGAAATGTCAATTAATAATAATACATATTATGTCGATAAGAACCATATACAGCAAATTATTGTATTTTGATAATACTGTCTACTGCATAATTGAAATTAAGTGCCTCTCATAATTACCGTTTTTGACAATCGACCCTAAAAATTGGTATTCAACTATGAAAAAATATATGTAATATAGATGGCCGACATAGACGATACATAAAAAGGATAGCTGCGACTTCGCTGTATAATGTAGTCGTGTAATATAATCTACGAGTATACACCCAAGTTTGCAAACATTACGAAAATTTAAACAGACCCTTAATAAAATGTCATTCACTATCTATCTATAACTTCACGCCAAATCCCTTCCGGAGTAGGCAGAGAGAACCGAGCGCCACGTGACTCGATCCTTACATAACTCACTCGCTTCTTTAACATTCATTGCTCTTTTCATGCACGCTCGCCGGTTTCTAGGGCTCCTGACATCACCTTCTGATAGAATACGACCAATTTTGTCATGGTAGACTTACCGTCTTGGCCTTCCTCGGCTCCTACATCCTTCCACTTTTGCATTGTATATCTGCTTCGTCATTCTTTCATCCTGCATTCTTTCTACATGTTATTCACCACGCCTCTTAATAAAAGGTCACTATGATATCGACCAGAATCACGGGTGTATTATAGTTTTTTTTATACTACGTCGGGAGGCATACAAGCATACGGCCCACCTGATGTAAAGCGGGTACCGTAGCCTATTAACGCTTGCGATATATTAAGTATCACTCGCGCGATGCCGCCTCTGCTGCTTACACAGCAACTCCTTGGGAGCTTACTGGTGACCACTCACACGCAGGAACACAACAACCCTCTAGGGAGTTGTTATTTGGCTGCGGTTTTCTGTGAGGTGCAGGTACTTCCCCAGACGGGCTGCTTTGATGCGCCCTACCTTTCTTAAAACATCCAGCGAGTGAGATATGTTACAAGCGTTAATGGGCTACGGTAACGGCTTTACATCAGGTGGACCGTATGCTTATATGCTTCCCGACGTATATAAAAAAAAGCCTATTTGATAAGGAACAGGCCTTGTGACCAGCAGATTCCCGATTCGAATCCTAGTTACCACTAAATTCGCGTTTTAGGATTTATCTACGTATTTGTGATTGTCCCTTGCCCGGTGGTGAGGGGAAACGTCGTGAGGAAACCCGCATGTCCAAGAAATTATATTCCATAAGATGTGTGACTTTACCTAAGGTACGAGTAGGTCTGGGTTGCGGAGATCTGACAGCAGTCGCTCCGTGTAAAAATCAGAATCTTCGCCTGGTTCTGGCCTGCATCGTGACGAGGTTCCAGGATAGCCGAAATGAAGAAGAAATGAAATTCAAGGAATGCGTGAAGAGGTTTTTAGAGGGTCGGCAACGCATGAGTGACACTCATGTTGCAAATGTCCATCGACTACTGTGACTGTTTACCATCAGGGAGGCCGTATGCTTGATTGCCACCTTAGTGGTTAAAAAAAAACTAGCCAGAGCTCCGGGCTTCGCTCCGCTACAGACGAGTAATATTCTATAAGTAGAAAATGTAACAAAAATAAAGAGCAATAATGCTGTAAATATTTCAATGAGAAGCATGAGTGCGATAGATTTGAATGATCACCAAAGTTTTGCCAACTCATAATATACTAGAGGCTCTGCCTTGAATTATCATACGCTGTATCGCAATCATCATATCAGTCGATTTCAACTATAGGTTCCGTGTAGTGCATCAATCACACTTTCGTTTTTATACTATGTTGGGAGGCAAGCACGCGGACCACCTGACGTAAAGCGGTTACCGTAGCCTGTGAACGCTTGCAATACATTAAGTATCTCTCGCGCGATGCCACGTCTGCTGCTAATAGACCACCTTCTTAGGAGCTTACTGAAACTCACTCGTACGCAGGAACACAACCTTACAATGAATTGTTATTTGGCTGCGGTTTTCTTTGAGGTGGAAGTACTTTCCCAGACCGGCTGCTTTGATGAGCCCTTTCTCTTGTAATCTCCCTGCGATCTTCGCCACCGCCACAGCTATATAGCAACTTTGTAAATCTAGATATCAGGAGACTTGTTATCTACCATAACACTACCTCTAGGCCATTTCCACTGCACAGAACTCTACTCGGTTCTCTCTGCCTACCCCGTAAGGGATTTGGCGTGAAGTTATAGATAGAACTCTACTCGCTGAATACAAAAATGATATTTTAACTGAAATTATATTCAATTATGATTACACAAATACCCTATAACGCGTATAAATCAACGCCCATTCTATAAACATCGAACATTGTGTATCCGACATTTGCCTTACTCGGGGATAATTATAGTAACCTCATTCCCTTAGCGTGATGCATAAATAATGTACATATGACACCATGTTAACTTAGAGACAGATAAGTGATGGTTGGCAAGTAACAACACGCGGCACGAGCTCAGAAACATCCATAATTTATAGGTCTTACCTTGATTCACTTACCTTAGGAGCCTACTTTGATTAGACAGTCTAAAACGATATTAATTTGAGTAAGTACCGTAAACATAAATAGTAAGTATGTCAATTATTTAATCAAATTAGTTATTTTATTGGTATTATAGACGATTGACACACCCACATACTCAATAATTACGTGGGTATGAAGCATTTTTGGTAATTATGTTACATACAAATTGTCCTTTAATAAATGCAAACCTTTTAAAGGGAAATGTATAAGGAAATACATATATGTAATTACAAAGTTGACGGTGTTAAGAAACTTCACCAAACTTGTATAGGGCTAACCGAACGTTAGAACTTTTACACCAAAAACAAAATTACAGAGATTTAAAAAGATAACGTAACAGCGCATTTCACTATTACGCCACCAAGCTAGTTAAAATGTAGTTTTTTTTTATACTACGTCGGGAGGCATACAAGCATACGGCCCACCTTATGTAAAGCAGGTACCGTCACTCGCGCGGTGCCTCCTCTGCTGCTTACACAGCAACTCCTTGGAAGCTTACTGGTGACCCCACTCACACGCAGGAACACAACAACCCTCTAGGGAGTTGTTATTTGGCTGCGGTTTTCTGTGAAGTGGAGGTACTTCTCAGGACGTCTCTGCTTTGATGCGCCCTACCTCTCTTAAAATATCCAGACCAAGACAAACAGACGTGTGCACACAAATTTTTGCCTTGTATGGGAATCGAACTCACGAGCATTGGTGTCAAAGTCGCCTCATTTCCGACTGAGCCACCTAGCTCGTCATATCATGTTTTTTAATAAATTTGACGTCTTGACTTTGACCGTTTTCTTTTGCGGTAACTATCTATGTTACGTATTTTCTAGATGAAACCTATTTTAAAAGCTGCTCAACATCTACATAAGTCACATGATCATATTACTTTTAGTCGTAGTATGTTCTGTAGGTATATAAGATATAATATTTACCTATATGCCGTTAAACTTATAAGCGAAATGAAATTCTTTTTCGCGAGAAATCTTCGACTATCCGAACCGGGACTATAATGGAATTTTCCTTTATTATTTGATTTACCTGCTCCTACCATTTTATATCGGTGCAATAGTGTTATCCATTTGTACAGCTTGGACCTTTTTATTTTAGTTTCAGCTTGATCCAATTTCCTTATCCAACGTTGGTACATACCCGTATGTACCTACTTTAGTTGTGTTTATAAGATAATCATAAAAGATACTCTTATTACATAGATGCCTTGTCGAGAGGCGAAACGCGTGCTGCAGAGACGACCGGAGTAGCGAGGACAGCAACAGTGGCGGATGTATGTGTTTCCATGTTTCAGATGACGGACATCCGCAGAAACGACCGAAGCAGCCATGGCAACGGCGGCATGCATCTACTAACAGTACTGGGCGCCGGCCGGCACTAGTTCCCATGAGCTAACCGGTAGCGGATGCACACAAAGTAGTTAAGATCAAATTGCCTCAGTATTTTGCGTTCCACTATATACGGTTCGGGTATTCACTTAGTCTTACAGAGAGGTAGGCGCATTAAAGCAGCCGCGTCTGGAAAAGTAGGTAGAAATAATTTGGCGGCAGTTTTCTGTGAGGTACACAGAAAACTTCCGCCAAATTATTGCTCTGGAAGGTTGTTGTGTTCTTGCTAGTGAGAGAGATTACCAGTACAGCTCCTAAGGAGTTGATGTGTTAGCTGCAGAAGTGGCATTATGCGATCTGTATTTATTTTAATATATACGGTAACCACTTTACATCAGATGGGCGATCAGATACGACCCATCTGATGTAAAGTCTCGACGTTGTATAAAAAAAAATTGTAATAATAAATTAATAAAAGTAAATTACTAATAAATTACCTACCATAGCCATATGCGCTTGTACCTATCTAAAGCAGTTGAGGTAGTAACCGACAAGTTACTACCTCAACTGGTAACGTAGCACTTCGTTAGAAACTTTTTGGTGACCTTCTACAATCCTAGAAGCGTAACAAAATACTAGTGAACTGTTATTTGGCTGCGGCTTCTGTAATGTAGAAGTTACTATAGTCCTAAACTACTTTGGATGTTACTACTCGTAGATAACTGGCAAACAGTTCTTTGTAGATAACAAATTATTGTACCTATCTTTATACTTCTAATACAAATAACACATTCACACCAAGACAAACAGACATGTTCATGCAGTAAATATTCATATGAATCTTGTGTCGAGATTAAATCTGCTGCCCTTAGTTAAAGTATTAGCCATTCGATCACTGAGGTTGTTATGATCCAATGATACATTGTCGACCTTGTTCACTAGCCAGGTGGATGCATCATATGTTCCTCCGCACACCACCATCTCCAGAAACTAAATCAACCATGGCTATGATTGGTTTTGTGTCTAAGCAGAAAGCGGTCACCCAATAATTAACGTGTTCTAAAATAAATCCTATATTCGTACAATTGACGCAGTATGCCAGCGTATGTTACGCGTTGAATAGATATCGAAATAATTATTTTGCCGCATTTAAATAGTCTGCTAACATGCGACTGTTGTTTATGGGTAAAGGCAATTCAAATATTGCTATAATTATGAGTCATTTCGTTTCCACTGAGGTTAATAAAGCTCACGTATCCAAGGTTTTCAAGAAATCGTTTAATATTCTGTGACGTGACTGAAAATTAAGTTAAGTGAGTACAGAACCTTTGTTTGCAATTTTCTACTTAGTATCTTCATATAAACAAACATTGTGCATTCAACTATTCAAAGATAAAGTATAGGTTATCTTAAGTGTTACTACATTTTTTTTCTGACAAAAGTCATCGAAAGTTTAGTTTCATAGAAAGCTTGGAAACCCGCGATTTCATCAACGTAATTTTGTGTCTAATATTTAAACTAATGTACCATAGCCTATGAACGCTAAGTAACACTCGCGCGATGCGTGCGATTTTGTATATCGCTCATTTGGTGCAACAATGACGCAATTACACTTTTTGTCAAGGTATGGTTGGGCATGAGTTTTGTCATACTTGGCTGTATTTTGACAAAAAGTGTAATTGCGTCATTGTTGCACCAAATGAGCGATATGTATTTCCCTATTTGTTTAAGATCTATCGTTAGAAGCAGGTTGCGTGCAGTCGCCAGTTTTTCGTTTGTTTGAAAAGCAGCGCTCACGGTATGCTGCGTGTATCGCTCCGGCTGTGGTATTCTGCTACGTGTACAGACACCCGTGTAGCTAGCGTAGCCAGCAGCAGCGTATATTTCATTCAAAACCTAAATAAACGGTCGTTAGCTATAATCCTATTTGATATTAGCATTGTCAGAGATATATCATACGATACGATTCCAAAAAACCCTCGGATAATAAATATGTGCTTGCTCTTTATTGTTATGGGTATAAATAAATAACGTAAATGCAAAGGCGAGTAAAACTACAAAATTGACTGAGACAAAGGCAAACATAAATAGTACCCTTTTACGAGCACCGTTACTTTCACTGGGGCGAATCGGTGTGAACGCCACTCGAAACTGACAGCTCGTTCATTTTTAACTCCCGCCCTTGCTTCCATGTTGTAGACGACAATTTGGATAAATGGTACATCCGCTGCCGACCGACTAAATTATTCAGGCTCGCCTCCTGGCATCGCTTCTTCACATGACAAGGAGAGGATTGCACAATAAAGTGGAATATTTAAAGAGTAATCACGTACGCAACATACGCATGGCGAGTGGCACACTGACAGTGCCTCCTTGGCGCCGGTTTTTACAATGGTATTTCTATCCGCATCATAAGCTCTTTTAAAGCATGAATATTAGGTTCGCGTGAAGCGGGTCTGCATACTTTTATGAACCTGCGGGGAATATAAAATGAAAATTGAATAATTTGGTCGTGAGGTAATTTTGAAAAGTAAGTAATTAGTTTACTGTTGGAATAATTTTTAATATATTCTTCTTTTTCTTTCCATCCTGGCTCTACTATAGTTCATCTTTTCTTTAAAACAGTGCTGTTACTCACGACGAGTTAGCAGTAGTTGTTCAATTAGCTGTTTTAACTTACCATTCCTATCATGATTTTTTTTTCTACGTTATGATATTTGTAAATTTGAAGACAGATTGCTTTAAAATATTTCTCCAATGACTCCAATCATGTTGGTTATGAAAGGATTTAGAGATCTAAATATATTTTTAATTTACCTAAAAATTAAGTGGAAAGCAAACGTACTGCTAAAACCCCGAAAGAGTTGGGATCAGAATCTGGCAACATATTATTCTGGAACTCATCATCGTCATTTGTTTGGACCTTGTTTGACAACCAATATACTCGTAGTATAAAGAAAGAACGAGGAAAGCTTTAAAAAGTGGACTAAACTAAGGGCTAACTATCTTAGATTTTTATCCCAATGCTTATGCTTATTACATGCATTTGTAGGCAATGTTATGTTACAATATATTATATATTTGTTTAGGTTATATTTAATGGTGGTAAAGAGTTTGTATCCAAAAGTATGTTTCCACTGCAAATAAAACAGAACCACTACGGACAACAGTTAGTACGCTTATGGCATTCCATTAAAATGCAGACGTCGAAAAACAAAACATCCAAATGAATAATGTTAACCTAATGACGAATGTTTGCAGTTGTTGAATGTTACGGAATGCCATGCTATACAGGTCGCACTGCAAAACAATAACTGCAACGTAATTGCGGGCTGGAATGAAGTTATAACCCTCTCCTGCTACAACAACTGTGCATTTTTTCAACGTTTTGCATATGCTTGATAATGTAACTTATGGTTACGCTTAAGCAGGATAATTAATAGATTCGTTGATGTCAAAGTCGCGTCATTCACGACTGAACCACTGAGCTCATCATTCTTTTTTTATACCATTAAGGTGGCAAACAAGCATACAGCCTGCCCGATGGTAAAATGTTATGGTTATTATTTTATTTTTCCTGATGTTATTGTTTTATTTATGCGTTGATCGAAGCTAGACACTTTCGGGCTTGTATCTTGACTGTCAGTGTATTTTTATAAAACGCTGGGAGGGATATAAACATATGACCCACCTGATATGAAGCGGTTACCGTAGCTTATGAACACTAGTAATACATTAAGTATGCGCGATGCCACCTCTGCTGCTACATTAACACCTTAGGAGCTTACTGGTGATCTTATTGACATAACCACCTTCTAGGGAGTTGTTATTTTGCTGCGATTTTCTGTGAGGTGGAGGTATTTTCGCCGACGGGCTGCTTTAATGCGCCCTACCTTTCATAAACACACCCAGGTCAAGACAAACAACAAATGTTCATGAATCGAAAAAACGGGTGTCAAAGTAATGTAACAGCGCGTTTCACCACTGCGCCACCGGACTCGTCAAAAAGTGTCTTATTAAAGCAGACGTCTTTGTACACACAAAGATAGAAAGCAAAGGATTTTATTGGGAGTATATTTTTAGAAGCTTCCTATTGGTCCGAAGCGGAACAAAACATAAAGCTGTTGTTTTG
The DNA here is from genome assembly GCA_947507595.1 of Pyralis farinalis. Classification (NCBI taxonomy): domain Eukaryota; kingdom Metazoa; phylum Arthropoda; class Insecta; order Lepidoptera; family Pyralidae; genus Pyralis; species Pyralis farinalis. Next base: position 20,694,611 of record OX382264.1, on the reverse strand, counting down.
TTATTGTTTCATGTGTTAGGATATGCAGAATTTTTATTTTTTTATTTTAAAGCTATTAACTTACCAAAAAATACAGCAATGTACGCGACACTTCGGTAATTTACGTCATGGATTTGTGTGAAAAGACAATGTCTATCCTATGCGATTGTGTGCGTTATTTGTGTTATTGTGGGCAATGTAATTACAGGAATGCACACTACGCTATCCGTATGTTTGCCGCGGTGGTACCGTCGCACACATACGTAAATTTAGACAGAAATAGTTTGTGTCTCTGCCGTTAAGGTCTCATAGCGCCGCTAGTGTAGCACATCGATTTAGCAGGTACCTACTAATGAATGAATCTATTTTAATAACTTGCACCGATACCGATAGATGGAGCATTTTTTTGTTTTTGATACGAAATATTAGTTAAAAACTATGTTTAAGAATTAAGAAACATCGGATGGTATTTATCAAATTGATAGGGTAGGCAATGTCTTTTTTCCTATATGGAGTGCACGCCACTGCGGCCCACCTGATGTATTGTGGTTTGGTTACCGTAGCTTAAGAACGCTGGTAACATTAAGTATAACGCGCGATGCCACCTCTGTTGCTAACACAGCAACTCCTTAGGAGTATATTAGTGACATCACTCACTCGCTGGAGCGCAACAACCGAACAGGGAGTTATTATTTGGCTGCGATTTTTTGTATAGTGGAGGTATTTCCCCAGGCGGGCGGGATGCACCCTAGCCCTCTTAAAAACACCTAGACCAAGGCAAATAGACATGTTCATGAACAGAAATATTTGCCCTGTGTGGGAATCGAACCTAGTATTGCTATCAAGGGTTACTAACCGCTGCGTCACCTAGCTCGTCACGGATGTCATCTTATCTATACTAAGTGGAGTGGATTAATAGCACAGTTTTTCAAAACATGATTTTTGATATATCGGCACATTGCAATGCTAGGCAGTGGTTTAAAGCTGCTCGTGTAAATTGCGTGAGCGAAGAAATACAGCTAGTAGCTCCCTAACTTGGAGTCGCACATTTACAAATTGGACTTTGTATGCACAGTATTTTGACGAGTCTGGTGGTCGAGTAGTAAATAATAGCTTTTTAAGAGAGGTAGGGCGCATCAAAGCAGCCCGTCTGGGGAAGTACTTCCACCTCACAGAAAACCGCAGCCAAATAATAACTCCCTAGAGGGTTGTTGTGTTTCTGCGTGTGAGTGAGGTCACCAGTAAGCTTCCAAGGAGTTGCTGTGTAAGCAGTAGAGGAGGCATCGCGTGAGCGATACTTAATATATCGCTAGCTTTAATAGGCTACAGTACCCGCTTTATATCAGGTGGGCCGTATGCTTATATGCCTCCCGATGTAGTATAAAATAAATAGTAAAAACATAGCTATTTTAACACTAAAGATTGCGAGTTCGATTCCCGCAGAAGACAAACATTTGTGTAGTCGAATATGTCTCTATCTCGATCTGAGTGATTTTAAGTGAGATGAGACGCATCAAAGCAGACCGCCTGTGCTACTCGGTACTGCTACCTCATTTAAAATCGTAAACAAATAACTACTTGGGGGGGGGGGGGGGGGGGTGTGTGTTGTATTTCTGCGAGTGAGTGAAGTTACCAGTAAGCTCCTGACGAGTTACTGTGTTCATAGACTACGGTAACCACCATATATCTGGTGGAGCGTATGCTTGTATGTCTCCCGTCGTTGTATAACTGGTTGCCATCTCAGCTGCTGTCGCAGCACCGGGTTTAGATCTTTCTGGCTACCTTTACTCGCATCAATCCTCCAGGGACTGGTTTATTAGTTCCGGTCTGTGACTGTAAGCAAACAGTCTATATTTCAGATTTCCGCTATACTAAATTTGGAGATATGGTATTTGAAGGAAGTCCCGGGATAAAGATTGCTTTTTAACTTCTTTCTACAGAAATCTCAAATAACAAAACATAGTTATAGACTATGTTTTTTTGAAAGAAGAAAGAAAGATATATTTCGCTTTGAATGAGGTAACATTGGAAGCTTAAAAGTTATATAAAGAGCCTTATCATTCAGCCGATCCATGGTACGCAAAATTTACATAGCACAATATTTAAAACAATGTACAGAATTTATTCACGCAATTTTAAATAGTTATTAATAATGTCAATATTATTTAAATTAGTACAGCAGTATGCAAAGTCCAGATATTCATTACATAGTTTAACAAATTATACAAAGTCCCTAAATTAAATCAACTTTACAATTGAGTTACATTAGATAATAATAAATACTCATATAGTAGTTGCATAATTGCATTGAAGGAAAACATCGTGAGGAAACCCGCACGTTCAAGAAATTATATTTCGTAAAACGGGTGACCTAACCTAAGAAGGTCTGGTTTTCCCACTAGGTTATGAAGGTCTGATGGGAGTCGCTCCATATAAAAATCTGATTCTTCGCACAACCCTCGTAGTAGTCGTATTTCGTATCCATAATAATTGTAGGGGACCCCGACAATTATTATGGATACGAAATAACGCTAAGAAGAAAAAGACACGTACAGTAATTGCAAAAAGTATAAAAAATATTTTAAATTATACATATAGTTGGCATACAGTAACTAAATTAAAGTTTCACCCAGTGTAATCTCCACTGGCCCAGGTAGTATGTAATTACCCGACTATTGTGAACTGAGTAAAGTTACAAGTTTCGTCGGAATAGTTTTCTTTTCCTCGTTTATCTTTCTTAAACAGTGGAATTGGCCCGGGATCTTGGGGATAATTACCTTGCCTATTAGTTGCTAAATAAGGTAACACCTTATTTTCTACGACAGTTGTGTTGGTGTATTTGGAAATGGGTATGTACTTTACATACCTAACGTTTGTTATGCTGATGCTGTTATTATTAAATACGATCATACTAAAGCGCATTCATATAAGAAAGAAGAAAACAGAACAAGCCCATGACGCTATTCCATGACGGTGTCTCCTGTATTGCTATTAAACCGACAACCACCAAAAATAGCAATGAAAATGTGGGAAAAGGAGTAGGAGAAGATCTTTGGTTGCCTTTGAACTCACAACAAATTTAACAAAAGAAATTAGTAGGAGTAGAACAAATAGGTACATCGTTAATGTATTGATATGCATATATATATACAGCTATGAACGTTAAAGAAGCGAGTGAAGTGTGGAGGGATCGCGTCTTATGGCGCTCGGTTCTCTGTGCCTACGCCGCAAGGGACCTGGCGTGAAGATATACATACATATGACTCATTCCGTGATAATGGCACAGAAAAAAATGCGTCTGCAATGTCGCCGAAATATCAGGTAAACAGAAAAATAAAACACGGTAAGTAGGTACCTACAATAGTGACATAAACAATCGTGAAAGATTATAATTTTATTATAAATATGTAAGACAGGTATCATTCTACCGTTATCCACCTTTGTGTGCCGTCTTCACGTCCATATTACATCCATATAACTTTCCTTTTTAGCATTATTCCGTTTACTAATACATTAGGATTGGCAGGGTCCGTTACCTAAGGTGAAAGATTTGGCGAATATACTGATTATTACATGGAGCAACTGTTGTCCGATGTCCACAACCCAGAGCGAAAATCAGACCTTTCTTAGGTTAGGTCACAAGTCTTTCGAAATATAATTTCATAGACGGGCGGGTTCCCTCACTATATTCCCTTTACCGCCGACCAAGTGATAATTACAAATATGTACATAAATCGGAAGACACAAATTTAGTGGTACATATCAGGATTACAACCAGGGACCACTTCGTCAATAGGCCGGTTCTTTATCCAGTAGGCTATATAGGCCCTTTAACATTTTACAGAAAAACTAATTGTGTGTTATACATAAAGCTTAGATTTAGACTAGTTTTGAAATGTTGGCGATCCTAGGCTTCAGGACACGGTATTGAGCTGTTAAGTCTACGGAGAGAATTAAAAGAAGTTTATTTCTTCGGTTTTATATTTACCTCTGTGGTATATACAAAAATAAAGGCTAAATCGGCTAAGTGCGAATCGGACTCGAACACAAAGGGTTCCGGTATATGTTTAGGGTGAGAGTTCTGACAGCAGTCGCTCCATGTAAAAATCAGTATCTTTACATATTACCACAATGATCTTTACCATATTTCTGGACTTAGATAGCGGACCCCGCCGATCCTAATGGTTTAGGAAACGGGAAGACTAATTATGCACACGTACTCGTAGTTACATAACCGTGATATATTGATTCTGGCGCACCTAAATAGCCAACAATATAAATTGGTTTAGTTGATTTACTAGAGGAATTTAATTGCACAATCATGTAGTTGGACGAGTACTGAGCAACGATATCATTTTCTGATGATAGCACGTTTTGCATAATGCGTTAGAGCTTACACGAAGCGATTAACAGCCGATAATGCCAGAATTAGTGACACACCGTATTCGACCACGCCACAACATCCGATATATTAACGATAGCTGATTCCAAGCCGTAGCTGCGGCATCCATACCGAGATTAGTGAGAGTAAGCTTTAATTGGCCCAGTTTAGGTGGGCGCCACTAAAATAGAGATTTGCGAGTAACTAATCCTTGTCGATATCACAGAATCCCACCATAATGCATACTCTATATTTAGGTAGGCTTACGCAATAGATATGTGTGGGCATTTCCGACTCTGTTATTTTATACTTAGTTTCGTATCCTTTATTCTCCTTTTATCTTTGTCAATATTAAACCCCGGGACTGCCAGTTTTAATGCGGCGCGCGTATCACATGACAATAACATGATTTAATTTTAATATTATGTAACTTAACTAAACATACCTATTCAATAAATTCGGGGTCAAAATGCAAATGGACCCCTGTTTGTAATTTATTTCCACAGAATAAAGTAAAACAAACCGTCAACCAAACCCTTGTGTCATGAATTTACTAGAATGCTCAGTTGTTTATAATATATATTAAGTACCTAAATGTGTGCTTTTAATATTACAGCAGCAATCATTCATCGTTGGTGAATGCAACTGCTTTTATAAATAGAAAAGAAATATGTACATTTGTGAAAGTTGTTGCTCTGCTGCTAACACAGTAACTCGTTAGATGTCTACTGATAACCTTACTCACTCGTAGGAACATAAGACACCTTCAGAGTTATTTTTAAGCTATGGTTTTATTGTACTTCCCCAGACGAGCTGCTTTGATGATACTGGATTTAGAAGGCATAACTCACAGATGCTTGCGAATTGTTAATTTTAAATTAAAATGAAACATGATGACAACTAGGTTTCCGTAGTAATTTTAGCGGTTAGTTAGTATTTATTAGTGTTAAGTGTTCTGTGGTCGTCCTTCACTTTAATTTAGCGCTTTCAGTATTTCAGTTTTACTTCTCGTTGGAGTATTAAGCAGAAAGTTCTTTATGTAATAACTCATATAGTAAACTTATTGCTTAATAGTCATTGTCGTAATAAACTATGATAGTAAGCCTGCGTGCGTGGTGGGTTATACTTTCCAGATACATACAATAATCATTAAGAAAAGGCTTTCCCGAATGTACAAATAATTAACATTGTTACATTTATAATAATTGTTAAAATACAAATGTGCCACATTGCTGATGATTGTGAAATGTCAAATTGGGTAGAAGTTCGTGACAAAGTTTACTAATACGGCGGGATAACTCAGCTAAGTAATATTGTTTTAGTTAGGAAGTAGTGCGGTGCGGGACCTCTGGCAGACAGTTTTGGCAGCTGCTTTGTACATGATGTATGTTAATGTCACGTAAGAGATTATTTCTTGGCACTGAGACATAGCGCTTGCTCATACTTAGCTATTTTGCATCCGAAGAACTTTTGTATGCATTACATAACCCGGATAGCAATAACTATAAAAGTTTTATCGGCAAATTCAGCGGAAATGACGTTTAAAGTCGCGCAGTATAGCTAGGGGACACGCTTAAAAGCATATTAAAATACATACTTTTATAATATTACAATTGTAATTCGCTACATTTAATAATATGATATTTTTTGTTTATTAATCATTATTGTATGAGAGTAAATATGATAAGATTTTGTGCATGCAATATTTTCTGCATGGCACAATAACTACTGAACTGATTTTGACGAAAGTTTGACGTATAAAATCTACTTTCCTTTCGGAAGCGTTTACGATTCCTACGAAAAGTTCGAAAAAAATAAAATTAAAACATTACTTTAAATAAAGTTATTGCCACTACACTATTTCAATGTTCACTTCCTTAATGCGTTAACCCTCTACCAACCTAGGATTCCATTATATTCACCTATATATGTATTTGAATCGTGTCGTGCTTACTTTGCTGTGTCGTGGATAGTTATTCATTCCCTACAAATTAATTGAATCTGTCATTTACGACCGCGCCGTTTTAGCAGCGGAAGATCTAAAGCGATGACAACTACGTTTAACCCTGTGAGCGGTAAACAACCCTGTCTTTCTTCACTTATTCCTTTTTCTCGTTCCTTTTTTTATAAAACTGAGGTGAATACTTGCAACACTAGGGACGTAATTCGTGCGTTGCCGTCCCTGTAAATACGTCGTACGTACTGTAGAACGTCATTCTTGCGTGTCGTGTGTGTTCCTGCGACGATGATACAAGGTCAATTAAGTACATACAAGGTCCTGGAAGTTCCTAGTCATACTAGATTGCGATGCGACGATGCTGAGAGCGACGGATCACAGGACAGATCTTCATACCAAGGATAATAATAAGGACCTTAGAATATGATATCTGTCCTTCTCGCCAGACTTGTTTTCTACCGCCCCATACGCACATCTAATCGATCCACCTAATCGTGAATCGATTATCATTTCTTATAATTATTATATCGATTGAAATATGCCATGTCGTTCGAGTAGGTATCTATGAATTATTTCTCTTCTAAAGTACAATCTACTATGTAACAGCCTTCGTATGTTGTACATGTCACTCACAGGTTGCATAAATCAGTTATTGAATAAGTAGTTATAGAAGATCATACAGAACATATAATCATAATATATAGAATACAATTTAACTTAGTAAAATGGTAGTTTCATTAAAATTAAGAACTAATTTTAAGATGACATTGGCCCTTTCTAAATTGTGAGTGAATGGGGGAATGCATGGGGAATTTGTTTAAGAAAGTTGTTGTTAAGGGTTGTGATGGCTGTGTTATAGGCGTTATAGGCGTCAATACGCTACGGTAATTGCTTATGACAAACGTATGCTTTGCCACTTTGGTGGTAAAAATAAATATCTCGTATGATGCTTATTAGGATAATAATTACCTACAAATTTCTCTCGATGTATAATAATAATTTAATATTTTCAAAATAGGATGTAATATAATAATAATTTATATTACATAATAATTAGGTAGGTATATTTGCTACGTTAAGGGAGTCACAATTAATGAATCAACTGCATATTCGCAAACATTCGGATTTGACAAACTTAATAATTTATTCTACAACTTAAAATCTTGTCAGGCATTCGATTACGAGAGAGACTGATTTATATGGCATAGAACGTGGAGTTTGACAAAATTGTATTTTCTTAAAAAAGCCTTAAGCCCAAACAATGAAAATAAAATAAAAACTATCTCCTCGATCCACTTTTATCTCTACGAATTCGTCTAAGTGCTACACTTGGAAAAAGAAAACAATTCTACAAAGTTCATGTCTTCCAGCGATTGAATTCGCTAACTTTAAAGTGTGTTATTTCTTCCAAGAGTAGGTAACTTTGTTGTCGAGCGCTGACAGTTAGGTCGGCACATTGACTTCGCGATGCGTGCCGGTTGTTATCAATAGTGGCCAAACGTGTGATATATCACGTACCATTCGCTACATAGCTACTGCGAATGTCCAGAATAAAGCTTTGTCATAATATGATTAGACAAAGAGCACAGTTATTTTTCCGGAACAAAGATTCGGTCCGTTAGGGGGGAATCAAAACTTTCTTTCATTTGCTGCCGGTAGGGAAGTTTCTTTGGCCCGAGCGGCGACCGCATCGTCATAAACTGAAGGCACAAAGGTTTTATGTTCTACATTAAGTTAATGGAAGCGGTCAGATATATGGCAGCAGCATTTGACTCAGGCAGTCTAAGATTGTTGTGGTTAATATCAAATCAATTTATACAGTTTGTTTTGATAAAGTGCAGTTTTGGTTATTTTAATAATAACTTATTTTCTACGGTGACTTCTCAGGGTTACATTTATTATACAAGTATTTTCAATTTCCAAATGAATTAAGTAATAATGAATAGGTAATAATTAAGTAACGCTCTGTGGAATTTACTACAAAATATAGGTTATTGTTCAACATTTCTCGAGAATCAGTAAAACCTGTTGAGTGCTATTTCCACGAAGATAAAATTAATACTAGATATTCGAAATTGAATTCTTGATGGTAGTTATTTGTTTTTTATATTTCGTTGGAAGGCATATAAGCATACGCCCCACCTGATGTAAAGCGGTTACCGTAACCTATGAATACTTGTAATACGTTAAGTATCACTCGCGCGATGCCATTTCTGCTGCTATCACTCTTACTATCACTCGCTCATACGCAGGAACACAGCAACCCTCAAGGGAGTTGCTATTTGGCTGCGGTTTTCTGTGAGCTGGAGGTACTCCCCCCGACGGGCTGCTTTGATGCGCTCTACTTCTCTTAAAGACGTTTCCTACCTCCTCACCGCCTGTCTCACTTAGAGATTTTTTATGAGATGGTATTTTTTTTGAGATAAAGTACCTATTTAAACAGATATATTAATTTAGACGCACTCCTTATATTATAAGAATTCTTAAAACTGCTAAACTGAGAGACCATATGAATAACCTAATCACTTAAACGCAAAACTGAAACCATTTTTCTCACAGCGAAATTTTTTATTATTATTCACACATTTATATTTTTAATTAAAATGCGATTTTTATTGTCTGTTCCATCATCATGACACATCCTGAGACATATCTGCGTTTACCTGCCGCATATGGACACTTGCAGCAACTTGTATGACTATCACCATGTAAAGACATTCTTACATTCGTATTGAAGAACTTCATGTATAGGTACCTATATATATATATATAGATTCTTGTGAAAACCTCGACAGGGAGTTCCATCCTCAACTTACCAAAGTGTTCTCTGAAGGAAACTTACTCTAAAGACAGTACGCAACCATCACAACTTCAGTGTGTGAGGATGAATGCCCTGACGACGAGGAATAATGCGATTGTAAGAGTACCTGTGAACATAATATCGAACAACTCCTTAGAATACAATCAAAATACATAAAGGCAAAGTCTCTTGTCAAACTTAAGGGCTGAGTACCGTGTGTAAGCTAGAATCATTAACAATTCTGTTGCCTGTTGAGGACAGAGTTTCTAGGACGCCAGCTTGACTTTTTCCTTTATGCGACTTCGAAGCTGAACTTCGCTGATCATGTCTTTGCCAAGAATCCCAAGATATAAGTTCATCGCTACTCCACGAGGGATAGGATATAAGGGATGTTCCCTTGTGGAGAATGTTGCTCAAATATACTGACAAATGTGATAGTAATTATGTCTGTTTATGTGTGTATATGTTGTTAACATTTCTTAAATTTAGCAACTAACCTATGCACTTCTCTAGGACCCAGATTACTACTGTCCTAAAATTAATTACGATACGATTTGTAATTTAGTTGTAATTTTTGTGTCCGTTACTGGATTCCGTTCAGGACCCCTGTCTCTGTGGGTAGAGGCTAGTCTCATATAATTTCAATAGCTTTACATTTTCTGAAATTGGTTCTACTTTAAAGTTCGACGCCGATAGTAAATACACGTATTTCTACAAAGTTTCTTGTGGGGACACAGAAGAAACATAAAACAAAACGTGCAGAATACAATGTATTACAACGAGAAATTTCCTTTGTCTAATTTAGTTTATTGAAGTTTCAGGATTCAGTTTATAACATTAAATAAAGCCAAAATACGTTCACCCGGAATATGCGCAACCAATACTGTACTTTTATTTTATAAATAACCCTGTATGTTATTTCCTATGGGTAGGTGACTTAAAACATTTAACGGCTCAAAAATTTTCGTTAAAAGCAAGTCCTATTTGTTTCACTACGAAAGTTTCCGAATACATTGCGGGATGGTGATTATTTTCTTCTTTGCGTGCATATTTAATCTGAATATAAGTTGTCAGCATCTCTCTTCCTACTTTCTCTATGTACTGAAGAAAAATTAGAAAGTGCAGTTCAATTGAACGCCGACCCAACAGCGATCGGATTTAACGATCGACCGCCTAATGTTTGATTTACTACTTAAAATTAAAGCTCTGATTGGCTTAGCCAAGATATTACAACGATGTCTATAGTACCAAATTAAGCAGAGTTTCTACTGTTGACTGATAAGCATACTCAAATATTTTTTTTGTAAATATTTATTTATTACAACACACAGAAATCAAACAGTCATGATCGTGCACTGATATATTTGTCTTGTGTAGGAATAGAACCTGTGATACATGGCGACAAATGAGCCTTTCCCAACCATTCAACTACTGTTCGTGGTAAAAATGACAGTACATGAAACCTCTACTCCCCAAAACCATTCAGTGTCGATGGCCAACGTCCTCTTCAGGTCACTGAGCTATCTTAGTACTTTTAATCTAAGACAGATTGGCTATTAAGCCTAGATAGATTTCCAGAAACGATTGCATGGTAGATGTCCGTGGGCTGGTCTGGTCGGGCAGGCGCTGACCGAATGCCATGAAATTGAATTAGCAACTCATTAGTCACGCTAATAAAACGGGACGGGAGCTTGATTCAGCGTTTACTTCTGTGAGGAATTATCTATTAAAGGGACTGAAGGGTTTGTTTGACGAGCTCGGTGGCTCAGTTACGTATGACGCGACTTTGACACCAACGCTCGTGGTTTCGATTCCCATACAAGACAAACATAAACATGTCTGTTTGTCTTGGTCTGGATGTTTTAAGAGAGGTAGGGCGCATTAAAGCAGCCGGTCTGGGGTAGTACCTCTACCTCACAGAAAACCGCAGTCAAATAACCACTCCCTAGAGGGTTGTTGTGTTCCTGTGTGTGATTGAGGTCACCAGTAAGCTCCTACGGAGGGCGGAGGCATCGCTCGAGTGGTACTTAAAATATTACAGGCATTAATAGGCTATGGTAACTGCTTTACGTCAGGTGGATCGTATGCCTTCGGTATATCGTTGTATAAAGTATATTTGCCAAAAGGAGGTGGCTTACATTTGTATGAACGTTTGCCCCTTGCGATTTTCATGCAGGTAACAAATATAGGTATAGAACTATCTTCTATACCTAAGATTTTGGCAGTTCACATTTTTCTAAATGTTATTAAGTACCTTCACTCTCTATTCTTAGTACTTTTTTGCTCTGCGTTAGCAAGTAGTATACCCGCCTGATATAAAACGGTTACCATAGCCTATGAATATATGTATTATAAATTGTGGTGTATGTGTACATGAACTGAATGTTAAAGGAAAATTTTGACAAGCTCAATGACGGAGTGGTTAGCAATGCTACTTTATCACCAACGCTCGTGGGTTCGATTCCCACACAGAACAAATGTTTGTGTGCATGAACATGTCTGTTTGTTTTGATCTGGATGTTTTCAAGAGAGGTAGAGCGCATAAAAGCAGCCCGACTGGGGAAGCAGGTCGCAAAAAACCACAACCAAATAACAACTCCCTGGAGGTTGTTGTATTCCTGAGAGTTAGTGAGGTTACTAGTAAGCTCTTAAGGCATTGCTGTGTTATCAGCAGGAGTGGCAACACGCGAGTGATACTTTATGTATTGCAAGCGCTTATGGGCTACGATAACCGCTTTATATCAGGTACGATATATGCTTGTATGCATGTTGACGATATTTTTTTTATACCCGTTGTTGTATTAAGAAACAGATATCGGCAACGGTCAGTCCCGTTGTTGGTTTCGAAGGAATTAATGACCGAACATAATAGTACATTAAAGACAATAGAATGGGAGTTACAAACGAGATGCTATTTAGAAACCTGAGGCTGAAGGGTTTAGTGACTTGTCTATGTACCTAACTCCTGTATCGCCCGTGTTACAGACAAAATTCATTTTGACTAGCTTGGTGGCGTCGCAGTTAATAATGTGACTTTGACGCCAACGCTCGTGGGTTCGATTCCTACACAGGACAAACACGCAGGAACACAACTCCCTGGAAGGTTGTTGTGTTCGTGTGTGGCTGAGGTCACCAGTAAGCTCCTAAAGAGTCGCTGTGTTCTCTCCATGTTAAAATCAGTATTTTCGCCAAATCATTAGGCTAGCTAAGTAGCGGACCCCGCCAATCCTAATGTATGAAAACGAGCTGTTACGCTACTTTGACATCAACACTCGTGGGTTCGATTCCCACACAGTACAAACATTTGTGTGCATGAACATGTCTGTTTGTATTGGTCTGGGTATTTTCTATGTATAATAAGTATGTATATACAAAAAAAAAATATTTATGTATGTTTATCAGTTGTCTAGTCCCCATAACACAAGCTACGCTTACTTTGGGACTAGGTGGCGCAGTGTAATTTGTCCGACAATGTTAACAATATTAATGTATGAAAATATTAGCTGCATGTACAACACAAACAATAATCGTTATGACCTACTTGTATGCTGCATTCTGTAAAGATGATGTAGTAACAAAAATTGAAAAGGGTATGCTGCGATGGTTCGGACATTTGGAAAGAATGGATGAGGAAAGAAGTATATCGAATAAGAGTGAGTGGAGACATCGGCAGGGAGCCGCCCTAGACGCATACATTTAGACAAACAGGCATGTTCATGCACACAAATGTTTGTCTTGTGTGGGAAGCGAACAATGAGTCATAATTTATATATTTATTCATTGACCTAAAAAAGGCAAGAGATTACAGAAATGTGCTAATCAAACATATATACGAATGATCCTGTGACGACCGCATTACTAGACCAGACGAGGGGCTACGGCTAGCCATGGGGAGCGCGTGTGCCGCGTTTCACGCTCTGGGCCCGTGAAATTGAATTAGCAACTCATTAGCGACGCCAATAAAACCGGCCGACGGCTACCAACTCGGTAGTCAGCGCATACCTACTCGTACCATAAATATACGACTACTAAATCAAACATATGCCTGACTGTACACGTTACGTTTAATGGTTTTTTGTACATTGTCGGGAAGCAAACTAACTTAACTTAAATCTCTATGAAGTTGTTATTTGGTTGTGATCTTCTGTTCGTGAGGTGGAGGTAACTCCCCAGTCTGATTTCGGTGCGCCTTACCTCATTTTCGATTTATAGCGTTATTTGCAGAGAACTAGACAATTATATAACTAGCAAAATACATGAAGCGGAAAAGTTTGTTTATTTGTTTGAATGCGCTAATGGAACTACCAGGTGGAATAAAAAAAAATGCGTTTAGTAGTCTAATTCTTGAGGGAGGGTATAGGCTATTCAACATCATGATACGACCCTTCAAAGCCGAGAAAAAAGAAAGAAAGTAGAAAAAGCGGTTCCCACGAGGTACCGGGATACACGCGGATGAAGTCGCGGGCTGCAGCCAGTAATTTATAATAAGAAATAGTTAATAGATTCAGGCGTTACTTTGCGATAGTTAAATTTACATACAATTTGATCTAACCTGCTTTGTGTGCTATCGCCATCAGTCAGTTCATGTGGCCTAGCGTCAGCCGGCACCCACCTACCACTGTTAGTAGATGCAACATACCGACGCTGCCATGGCTGTTCCGGTAGTCTCTGCCTTGGCTGCTGCGGTCGTCCGTTACTCATTAGATGTAGCATGTTATTCTAACGAGTAACGTCTACAACGCCTGAGGATGCCTCGTGGAGAGACGAAACACGTGTCGCAGCGACACGTGCCAGGTCAGTCGTGACGACGGTGGCGGTTTCTGTTTCAGGTGGCGGACGACCGCAACAGCCGAGGCAGAGACTACCGGAGCAGCCATGGTAGTGTCGGTATGTTGCATCTACTAACAGTGGTAGGTGGGTGCCGGCTGGCGCTAGGCCACATGAACTGACTGATGGTGATAGTACACAAAGCAGGTTAGACATGCCGATGTTGCATCTATTAACGGTAGTGGGTGGGTGCCGGCCAGCCGTAGGCCGCATGAACTAATTGGTGGCGGAAACACCCAAGTAACTAATAACTTGTGCTAACTAACAAAGAAGAAGTGCTACTTTCGGAAGTTCGTTTTAAATTACAGCCGTTATTAGGTTACGACTGATATGTAATATCCTATGAAAGATTTATTTATTTATTTACCACTTAAGATCATTTAATTTACTATGCATATCAACTAACATTGGCCACTTATAATTTTTACAGTGTTGAAAACCTCTGTAATCACATTGTTCAATATAATAAATCTATCTATCTATCTATCTATAACTTCACGCCAAATCCCTTGCGGGGTAGGCAGAGAGCACCAATATTAAATAATAAATATTATAATAAATCTACTGTAATTATAAACACAACCCGAAAATTATTTCGGTGCAGATAAATTATAACTTAAGTTACAGTCTAAGAACTGTTTTTTATCTTAATTTTAGTTTTAATTTAAATAATTACATAAAGAATACTTTGTAACGAAGGTTACAATAAATGCTGATTTGGTGTTAAAAAAACCTTACCAAGAACAAAAGGGTATTTTGTATTACAATTTTTGTTAAATATTATATTATTCGAAGGGCATTGGCAATAACTAAATATACATTTTATTATTTTCAGTGAAAGCAGACTTGCAATGTTTTTCGCTAGCTAAAATTGTAATACGGCTGAATTTAGATATATGGGTGGGGGCAAATTAAAGGGCATTTTTTGTTTACTCGGAATATGAACTCAAAATCGCCATAAAGTGAGATGTGACGTTTATCCTTGCATGTATCGATATGTTTAAGTACTTTTATGTTACATTTTGCGTTATTTGCTTAACTTTCTTTTATAATCTAGCTTAGCCTATAAACAAACTTAACTTATCGCCTGTTAGTGTAAGTGGTTTAGGGATAATAGAGATAATACGAGCATAAAAACCTATTATTAGGCAAATAAAAAAAAAAAACACTCATTTTCATTTATCTTCCCTTTTTACGGTAATCGGTGTATTGTACCTATATATGAAATATTTTATGTTTTTATACAACGTCAGATAAACAAGCATACGGTTCAACTGGTGCGAAGTGGCCACTGTAGCTTATGAACGCTGGCACTCGGGGTTTCGTTCGCGTATCGCGCTAAAGCCGTGTTAGCACCCTTGCTGCTAACACAGCTTCAGGAGTTTACCGGTAACTTCATTCACTTGCAGGAACATTCAATCTTTAAGGCAGTTGTTATTTGTCTGTGGTCTTGGAGACATAAGAGCTCTGTTTATAGGGTCCTGTACCAAAAACAAAAAAGGAACCCTTATGGCGCGACTTTGTTCGTCTATCTTTCTGTCTGTCATAGTGGCATATTGCAGTAACTACCTACTAATACTATCTCTCTGCCTACCCCACTTTTTAGAGTTTTAAAAAACCATCAAACTTGTTAGTAACAAAATTAAGTTGTTTGAGGTCTATTTTCATTTTATGAACTTTTGATTTATGTGGGAGATATCCACAATTATTATTATTACTTTAAGGTGATAGACGTATAAGTCAATGACTGTCTATTTGTCCAAGAATTGTACGGGACTCTCGGTACTCGAATCCCACTTGCACTTGTCGCTTTATTTAATTAGCAGTGTTGGGATGTAGGTGCACGTGAAAGTGAAGTTGGCTTTGACACTAAAGATAATAGTGAACCGATGTGATATACCGATAATTCTCACAACACAACAGCAGGGAATACGCATTTGTTATCTACCTTCATGATATACATTACCTACTTGCTACTAGAAACAAACTACAAGCGGAAACTGAATGTCTCATTTATTACGTAAGTAGGTATAGTATAATAAGTTATATTGTATGTCAGACGTGGTTAATATTGTAGCCTGTTTTTGTTGTTGTAAATAAATATTTTTGTATTTTGTTGTATTTTGTATAACCACATACACCCCAAAGAAATGAATGAACGATTTAGTTAACTCACGGGCTATATTATATTCTATTCTTCTTGGAAACTTCTAAAGTATATTTTTTAAAGGTGAAGAAAATGACGTTATAGAGAAGAGGGATACATATCTCACATAATCGAGTCATGTGGCACTCGGTTCTCTCTGTCTACCCCGCAATGGACTTGGCGTAAAGATATAGATAGACAGATCAAAATAAATGTTTAAACGTTCCAAACTTCATATTACCGATGCGAATACAAATAAAATAGGTACGTACTTAGTAAAATGTTTGGGAAACAGCCACGTACCTATATGTGTGCATCAGAAATATTCCAGAACGTTGGAGCGCGATTCCCCAGGGCGGGATAGGGTAAACTCTTGCGAATTATAGGCACTTAGTTTAAACGATAGCCCGCCGGGATTCTACTGTTTCGTTACATTCGCTAGTTTCGGCTAATTGCGTTATTTTAATCTCACCTCTGAAAATCCAATACGCTATAATGTATTTTTTCTATTTTTATCACACACAGTAATCAAATCTGTTACGTAAGCAGGCCAATCAAGGAATTTCGTCTCAAAAGAGAACTGAGTCGAGCGTTAATTTTCTTAATGTACCTTGTTAAGGTTCGGGCTGAATCCCGTTCCGCTTCTGAATAAATTAAGACAACATTAACAGCAAAGACGCGATCGCTCTCATACCTGCCTTTAATGAACTTGCGTATGAAATTGATGTGCTTAATCCTGCGCCTACTCGTATCTACGGAATTAACTCGGTATCTTTGAATTGGCAGCTAGCTGATATCTTAATTTATTCATACATCTCTAAATTACACCTAAATAGAAAATCTGCGAAATGTTTTAAGATTATGCGCGGTAGTTATAAATAAAAAGTCGTCAAGTGCTAGTCCGACTCGCGCACTGAGTGTTCCGTAAAAAATATTTTCACAAAAAATGATTTTTTTTTATGATTCAAATACAAATTTACGGTTTTGGAATTTTTTCCTTTACTTGTGCTACATGACATTGCTTCTTACCAAATTTCATGGTTTGGCAAGTGTCGAAATATGCGCAAAAATGAGCATGAACAGCCGTATCTTTTGATTACGTGGACTTAGAAGTTTGATTTTTTCAATTCTCGATGGAACTGCATCCCAGTTTGATAGCTTCACCCGTCCCTGAGCAAAAGAGTCTTGACAGACGGACAGACAGACAGGCAGACAGACGGACGGACGAAAAAAGTGATAGATATAATGATAAGGGTTCCATTTTTCCTGTTGCGGTACGGAACCCCAAAAACGTTAAAAGATGCGCAGTAAAGACGATGATGGAAGAAATGCTGGAAGACGAACTACCATATTAACAGAAGGTCTCTGATTCCAGCCGTGGTGAGGGCAGTACGTTTCTTAACTTCGTGTCAATGTTCATTTGTTGTTCAATCACTTGTTCGGCGGTGATGGAAAACATTGTGACGAAATCCGTACATCCAACAAATTTTATTTCATTAAAAGACCTGTGTAACCAACCTAAGTGTAACCTAAGTGGAGGTGTGATGGCAGTTTGCTTCTTGTTAAATTCAGTACCTTCGTCAAATTCTTAGGCTTAGGTAGTGGACTCCACCAATCCTAATGAATAAGGAAACGGGACAATGCTAGGAAAAAGAACATACTCAATTATTATTCTTTACTTTCACGTTATTATGTTTTGTATACAAAATATTAGGTACCTACTAATAAATGTATGAATCACATTCAATCTCTTAGTACACAGTTTGAAATTTTATAAGTATAATTTACTTGCGATTTGTTCATAGTATGTCATTTGTTTGTTTTATGCGCTTTAATAAAATTTAGTTTATCAATCAAAAAAGTTTTTATGGCCAGACGTTGCCCGGAATACTGGTTGGTGTGGGGAGCAATTTGTGAGATAGTCTCCGAAGTCTCAAAACTGTTTTGGGGAGTGTATATGCAACGTCGCATATACGTAGTCATAGATTTTATAGATGCGACTTTAATAAGAAAGTCAACTTACACATACTGTTGAACAAATTTTTATGTCAAAAAACCGGCCAAGTGCTGATCTTATCGGACAAGAGCTTATCGGACTTGCGCTCGAGGATTCCATAAAAGTTACAGGTATGTAATTAGTTAGTACATTGCGGGAATCGAGTTTCGAAGATATTTTCCCAAAATTAGTCCCGAAATGTATAATTACAATATTAGTATCTTATTGGGTGTAGGTAAAATTGAAAATTAGATAATAATCTATAAAGGCACCGAACATTGCTCTAACGAAAAGAAAACTTAACTTTGCCGTTGGAAAACTTTTGTTCCTATACATGGACATAGGTCGTTGATACTATAACAACTGCTAATAATTTAAATAAAAAAAA
Source organism: Pyralis farinalis (assembly GCA_947507595.1). Lineage (NCBI taxonomy): Eukaryota > Metazoa > Arthropoda > Insecta > Lepidoptera > Pyralidae > Pyralis > Pyralis farinalis. The sequence continues at coordinate 20,676,137 of OX382264.1, read as the reverse complement.
GTAATGTATTTGCTATTCTTGTGCAACATGACATTGCTTTTTACCAAATTTCATGATTCTGTCATAAAAGGCCGTATCTCTTGATTGCATTGACTTACTTTATATATATATTTTACTACTACAAGGGATTGCAGATTTAAGTATTAGGTATTAATTTCAACTTGATACTTCCACACGTACTTGAGAAAAAGGTTTTGACAGACGGACAATGCAGTGATCCTATGAGGGTTCCGTGTTTCCTTTTGTTGTACGGAATTCTAAAACAATTGTACCGCGTAAAACATACAAAACTTTACACTTCTAAAATAGATAAGGGTAATCTTTTATTATTTCCATTAGTTTAGGTGAGAAGACGTCTTTATTTTCGAAGTCTCTTACATTTTAATCTGATTAAATTTATAGAGGATTCGAAGACGCCGCCGTTAGATTTCCCCCGCGGCCGGCGGCGGCGCATCAATATTGGCGCTATTTGTGGTCACTCCTGTTGATTCTTGGACATATGCGCTTTATTGATTGCAATTGCACACGGCGAAACGAATAAGTATAGTGAATTAAACAATTTAATTATGTGACATTCGTTTTACGAGACGTCTTACTTGACGATTGAGACATTTGTATTTCTTTGAAGATTTTCAAGGAACTGAAGTATTTATGTCACAATTGACGATATGATGCATTTCCAATTAAGCGTGCCCCTTACCAATTGTATAGATAGGCGAATTGGAACCTGTAAGACTAGCAATCGAACGGTCGTGGCTAAATAAGTAGGTAGGAGACTTTTTTTTAAATATATTTCAATATGTTCACTTTTGCTTAGGTATGTTCTATTATTTTAACAATCTTATGTAAAATAAATTGGAGGTGATGTGCTGGTTAAATATATGCGATCAGTTTCCGACAAAGTTATTATGAATATCCAATTCCATTGTGTTTAGCAGGTCGACTTTCGAATTCTAACACGGTAAACATAGAAGTAATTTAAAAAATTAAATAAAAAAAATAAAAATATTTATTACTTTCTTACATTATGGTAAAATACAATGGCCGGATACTCCTTATGAGCAAACAAATGCTTGTGTTAGGAGTAACCGCTCTTCCACAGTGCATTACGGATATATGACAATTCAGTAATGTATACATAACAAGTAATGGTCGGGTGTACGCAGGTTAGCGCACTTGAGCGTATTTGTGTTCATGTGTGTGTGTGTATGTGTAAGTGTAAGTGGGAGAGGACGTGTGTATATATATATATATATATATATATTCTCTCTCTCACACACACATATATAATATATATATATTTCACTATTTTAGTATGTAGAGTAATGAAAATAAAAAAATTAGATATCAAAGATTATTTGTCAATTTTAACAGTTACAGTGATTTTTTTTTTTTAGAAACATGTTTGAAACAAATAAACAGCAAATAAATGCATTAAAAATATTGCAGTTTATCATGCATGCATCCATCAAATATTCTGAAATCCAAGAGGTAAAAAGTAATAGAAAATTGAATCACGTCAAAGTTCAAAGAAAATGTTTCTTTAACTTATGTTACAAACGACAATCTTATTTTTAAACAAATTGTTTTTATTGAATTAATATTTAAAATAAGAACTTTTATTGAATTTGCGCGCATTATTTGAGAGAAGTAATATTAAGACTTGACTGCAATCAAGATTTGCCTACGTGTTTGTATATGTAATAGGGTATACCGACATCTCTAAATGCTCTAAATATCGGACTGGGGAAATAAATCCACCTTGCTGTAGTCATTTGGAAGGATTGTTGAGTTCCTTCGCTCGATCAAGACCACCAGAAATGTCATCACCGTACGTATAGTCGTTCAGGAGGATGTTTACTGTCGCAGTCTTTGCAGATAGGCCTGTTAATATTGTGACTGTGCGTGGATCATAGCAGCCACACCCAAATCTACGCATCCCTTTGTTTCTTACATCTTTACAACGTATACGTTACCTCTGCAAAGTTTGTCGAAGTAATTTTGTTTGACCGTTTATATATCTTTTGCAACACCTCATTCGATTTGTGATATTTCATTGGTCAATACTTACACTAATTGCAGTTGGAGCAGATTCTGGTGAGTATAGTGTAATGAAGAGCCGTAATCCCCTTTTTTTAGTTTTTAGTTTAGTTTTTGTGGAGGAGCGATAGAAAAGAAGAAGAATCTAGTAAGTTTTTTAAATATTATAATATTCCAAAAACTTACTAGATTAGGTCAGATCACACGTATTTCGAAATGTAATTCTCGGACTTGCGGGTTTACTCGCGATGTTTTCCTTTACTGCTGAATAAGTGACAATTACAAATTTGCACATAAATCTGAAAACACGAATTTAGCGGTACATCTCAGGATATCGAACCAACCAACTGAATGGAATTCTGGCGGACAATAACATTAATTCAATAATAATAAGATCAGCATCGACTTTACACGGGTGATCCGTTTGCTACCAAACTTACAGGAATACCCGCTGGGATAATCTGAAGATTCTCTGCGAATTTCATCAAGATCGGCCCAGTGGTTTTCGAGTTCATACGGAACATACATATACACATTAATTTTTATAACCAAGATTACCAATTGTGTATTTATCTAGTAAATGTAAATCGGTGGTAAAAATGCGCTGTCTACAATGTTTATAATTACATATGTTATAAATAATTATGAAGCGTACAGATAGTGTAATTTTGACATAAAACTGTGAATGAAATTATTCTGACAATCATAAAGGTTTTTAATTTGCATAAGAACTATCAAGGATTTGCCTGTAATATTAATATGATAACTCTTGTAATTGAATCTAAGGCTTTCTTATTAATCGCCAATAATCCACGTATCCGCAATATTTTTTTAAATAAACGGAAATATATTTTCACCTAAAATTACACATTCGTACATAATAATAATATATAATAAATATATAATAAGTAAATAAATATTAATAAGTAAATCTTATTACTATAAACAAGCTGTTCTTGTATAACCAAATATATTTCGAGTATATTTACCTATATAGATGTATTGCCAGCAAAAATACGATTTTACACAAAAAAATAAAATAAAAACACTCAATACCAGCTACATTACGATTAATGTATACTTGTCCCCACCGTTTTTGCGCGTTTTTGCTTATTACTTTAAGCTAGTAATTTATTGTTTTTATGTTAAATATATTTAAATAATATAAAAACGCGGACAAAGCTCAGTCGCCCAGGTATACTATACGCGGATATAATATAGGAAAGGCAATTCCAGCAAATAATATGATAGTGTTTTAACCCCTGTCGCGACTGCGTCCCAACTTAATGTTGCGTGTAAAGTTATGGCCCAGTTCCACAACTGCATGCGCTAACTTCGCGGTGGCTATATGAGCTCCTAGAGAAATTCATGACACGCAGCGTTAATTCGGACCGAGCTCCACATACTTTGTTTTTGCGCTTGTATATTCAAATGAAGCTAATTTAGTCCATTATGTGCATGCACTTTATAATGAGTGAAGAAGAAGAATTTTAATAGTATTTGATAGAACAAAGTTGCATAGAGATAGACAAGTAGATAGTTATGACACCGATGTAAATTTTATATGACTAATCGATTTAACTAATAGTAAAGCTAATGAATAGAGCGTTGAGTTTTAAGCGCGATAAACAAGCAATAGTGTACGAGTGCTCATATAAAGCGCGGTCTAAAAGCAAGGTTTATTCTTAAGCTTTTTCAGGTTCTCTTACTAAAAATAATGTAATTTACTCACCCAAACTCGGCCGTATTCATGAGTAGCCGTCGTCTATACCTGAGCATATAATTCCACTAACTACAAGAAAGTGTGATGGAAAATACTTTACAGTGATTATTACAATGCATCAGCAGAATCGTGAAAGCAAATATATACTAAACAAAACCATTATCTGATTTCTTACTAAAAGGTAAGCTCGGTTTACATTACAATCTCATAGCAAGTGAGCTTGCAAAGGCTCTTCAAGAGAAAAACGGTAGTAAGAGCAAAATAATGGCTAAGAACACATTACTGTTTTTCTTTGCTTCCTTTTGAGGTTCAAGAGCAACCCTTCAACTAGGTTGGACGTTAATTGCTTCGTGAGAAAGTACCCACCTGCACGGCCTTACGAAGAGTGTAATAAACAAAATAAGTAAACAGAATCAAAATATTAGCCATTTTCGTCAGAACGTGCTTGCCTTTAATTCACTCATAGCGACAGTTTGCATTTAGATTAATGAATAAGTAAAACATTTAAAAATAGTCAAAAGCTGTAGTTGGCAACGCAATTTAAGAGTTTTTGTTATGATCAGACACTCATAGAGCCAAGTATAATGGACCTAAACTCGACGGACTTGATGAACAGTAACTTCATTTGAAAATCCGTCGTCAAATCAATTTAATGACAGCAGAATATTAAAGCTTCAGATACACTAGGGTCTAAAATTCCCCTCAAGATTCCGAGTAATCTTAAAATAACGTAGTGCGGCCATATGACCTAGTGTCTTGTAACATGTGACGTTATTTTTTCTACTCATTTATATAGGTACGTAGACATTGTACCCACAAATTGGTATGTATTATTGTTATTTATTATTTATGGTCCATGTCTACTATTCTGCCCTTTACTGAGGGTATTATTCCATATATTTTTTATGCCAATATGGAAAATTTCAGTTCAATTTGATTTATTCATAGACATCCTATTAACTGAAATTTTTCACGTTCGCTTTAATTAACTTTCCAATAAACCAAGACTAACATTTTGTGAATTTAAATAATAGCAATTATTAAAATGTAAGACTAAGTACTTGCAAGCCTAAAGCTAATAAAAAAAAAAATTAATGTTGAATTTTTAATCATATGATAATAAAACCCATCAAGAAAAATATATTTAAATTTGTCGTGCAGCCTAATTCTAAGCGTAGGTGTGTATATATAGCTATGATACTTATATTTTTTCAGAAAAGTAGTAAAACGAATAATGAGATCATTGAAATGTTCCGTACGATTACCCCAATGTATTTTAACACCGCCTGTGGGACGCATAAAGTGAAATATTTAAAGCAGATGACAATATTTTAGAAAGAATAGCTTTATTTTAAAAATGAGCGCCATCGTAAATCCCGCGCGCTGCAATAACGCACGGCGGTGTGGATGTGGACTGAATATAAAACGGACATTGCATTAAAACGCACACTTACATATTGACAATATAATATATCTACGTGTAATACACATAGATCGTTTTGTTATGGAATTGAACATGTTTATTTAATAACTCGTATTTAACTCATTTTTAAATTGGTTAAAAATTATTTCTGTTTATTCATTTATATTAATATGTTGTCAGTATGTTAAATTTTGAAATGTTTTTGGCTAGGGTGTAACAGAATCGTTCAATTTCACAATAATCTAGAATCAATTTGAATCAAAAATATATCTGTTGTAATATGTGTTTACTAAATTATTTATTTTTTATTCAAATTTAGACCCTACAAGTTTCTGAAGTTAGACTTTATATAGAAGTAACAAGCCAAAGAAGAGGCATTTTACATCTTTTACTGAAACAGCTTATAATCTTGAGTAATATTTCATTATCTCTACACATATTTTAGATCTAGTACGAAACTGATAAACTACTGAAATCATATAACATTAATAGGCTCCGAATTTAATTTTATTTAAACCTACATTTACTTTGTATAAAAAGAAATAGCTAATTTCTTTATTAGGCAGATGTGTATTAAAATGTCGTTAACTTTCAATGTAAGTTGAGAAAACTAAACTGAGTCACTTTTAAAAGATTATTTTTTAATAATTATAATGTAGTATTAGTTGTTAATGGGGGTTTGCATTAATATAACAAAACGTAACGAGAGCTTAGATGCACACTAGTACAGTCACTGAAAAATTACGTCTTGGCCTTCCTCGTCTCCTAAATCCTTTCACTTCTGCTTTGTCATTTTTTCATCCTGCATTCTTTCTACATGTTCGAACCAACGGAGCACGCCTGTACTTATTTTAACACAGAGGCTCTCTTTCATCATCATTGTTTCTAACATCATCATTGCCAATACGGTCTACAAGCGTTACGCCACAAATACGCAACGCTCGTATTTCGACCGCGTTTATCCTACTTTCAAGCTCTCTCTGCCATACCCAGCGTTTTCGGTTGCACTTTGTAGAGGTAGCATGGTAAAATCATTTACTCGAAATAATTTAACCATGCTATGTCTTATCATTTTATTTATGCAGATTATTCCTATGTGTGTACTATGGTGTATAGGGTAAGTCACGGATAGTTGCCGCGGTCGGATAGGTGCCATGATTTCAAAAACTCATGCTAGGGAAATGACCTTGAGTCCAAATTGAATCTTATTAGATAGAACTCCCCCCGAGTTCAAATAGTTTGCCGCGGGACGCCCAGTGAAGCAGCTCTGCGTGCGAGAGTGCTCTAAACAAAATTTTGGCGCGCAAAAATTTCGTAAGATATTTTAAGAGTTCGATTTTAAAGGCGCAACACTTTTTACTTGGTGAGTGGATTATTTTTTTTATGTATTGCATAAGGCGATTTTTTATGTATAAGGCGAGGAATATAGAAATATGTTTTTTTTTTACTTTTATTAATATTATTTTGAAATCCACAACAAGGCATCTATACTCTACTAAAAGGATAGGTGCCTCGATTTTGGTTGGGATAGTTGCTCCTTGGGGCGTCTATACATTGATCGTGGCGTCTATCCCTTATTAAAAAATGGTAAATTAATATATTTTTTAATTGTTTCAGCATTAAAATGCCCCGCAAATATAAAGCCCGGGGTACAACACCGTGAAATTAAATGGACGCAGAAGAGCTTAGAGGTGGCTTTAGTAGACCTAAAAAAAATTCTTAGGCATTGACCAAGTTTCATGCCTGTATGATATACCAGCGCGTACGTTAAGGAGGCGGCTTTTGCGGCAAGGCTAAAATAAAATGTTTTTTTAACAAAATAATTTTTTTTGATGTTATATGATAATGTTATTTAAATTGGCAGTTTTTAATATTTATTATCCAATTCCTCTTGAACAAAATCAAGGGTATTACGTCTATTTTTCACGTATTTGATTTTCACTAAAAATCTGAAGGATATATGCCCTTCGAAAGCTTTAGACGCAAGAGAATGTTTTTTATTTTTACTGTATAATTTTTGTCGCATCCGATAATAATTTGTAAATATTTAAAAAAAATGTTAGTTTACGTTTTCTCTCATGTTCAATAAGACAAATAACAAGATAAAATTACTTTTCATGGCGAGGCATCTATCCCTACACACGGTAACGGGCAACGGCATGTTCTCGACTAAATGAAAGTATTGTATATGTATTTCGATATCATTGCAGATTATTATTAGCTGATCACAAACTCAAATATAAACGTTTTTCTTAAAGGGGCAACTATCCTTCCACTCAATTTGCTGGGTGACGCGACTATCCGGGGTGCGACACATATCCTCAAAATATTAGACTCTTGTGAAAACAGTTGTAGCTCATACACTAACAATCATAATATAGTAAATGGTCCATGTATTTGTGGGTAAAGGACCACATTTTAAATATTTCTAATCAGTTTATTGATTTTATACATATAACATAGGAGATTTCAAAAAGTGCGGCATCTATCCGTGACTTACCCTTTATATATAAATGCTCGTGGAAATAATTTACTTTAAATAATTTGACCACGCTATCTCTATAAAGTCCATCATTTTATTTATGCAGATTATTCCTATGTGTGTACCACGGTGTATACATAAATGCTCGTGGAAATAATTTACTTCAAATAATTTGACCATGCTATCTCTATAAAGTCTATAATTTTGTTTATGCAGATTATTCCTATGTGTGTACTACAGTGTGTACATAAATGTTCGTGAAAATAATTTACATGAAATAATTTGACCACGCTATCTCTATAAAGTCCATCATTTTGTTTTTGAACATTATTCCTACGTATGTACTACGTGCATAGCAATTTCACGAGATACGAAATTCCGTGGTAAAAAGAACGGATTTGTATTAAGACAGATTTATGTTCTAATTAGTCGCTCTACGAATGGCGCAGACCTGCGTAAAACGGATTTATGCGACCGCATCTCTGTTTGTTAAAATTGTTTCACATGATTTAAACTCGACAAGTCGGTGTTAGCAACAAATTTTCTAGTACGATGTATAGGTATCTATCTACCTATAGTGTAATTATTATTTCTTCTGTCTTATTTTATTTGTAGGTGTAGTATGAAATACTATGTATCACTGGGGAGAAAGTACAAGAAACTTGGTGACCAAAGACCAGAGCAGTATCCACTTCAGCTAGGTGCAAAGACTTATATTACTTAAATCTAGCTAGAACCACCAGCTAGGATCTTCTTTTTCTTTTCAGAGACGAGCTTACACACGGTATTGAGGCTCTGACAATTTTCCAATTTATCAATCTATCTATCACTTCACGTCATATCCCTTGAGGGGTAGGTAGAGCGCCACATGACTCGGTCCATACACACCTCCCTCGCTCCTTTAACTTTTATAGCTTTTCTCATGTACGCTCACCGGGATCTATGGCTTCTGATATCACTTTTTTATAAAACACGATCAATTTGGACATGGTAGGCCTTCCTCGGCTCCTACATTCTTCTACTTTTGCAATGTATATCTGTTTCATAATTCTTTTTTACTGCATTGTTTCCACATGTCCAAATCAACGGAGCATGCTTCGTCTTATTTTAATACCGACACTCGCTTTCAGACCATCTCTATTTCTAACATCATCATTGCGAACATGGCCTACAAGCGTTACGCCACATTTTTTGCGCAAAACTCGCATTTCGACAGCATTTATCTTATTTTCATGCTATCTCTGCCATACCCAACTCTCGCTTCCATAAGTTAGCGTTGGGATCAGTATTGCGTTGTGTATATAAACGAGCGATATATATGTATATAAACATATATATTTTTCAATGAGTTCTAATAATGTGATGTGCACAAATATCTTCTACAACTACACTATTCCTCATCGGCATGCTATAAATCCTTACATACTAGCACACACGAGCAATGATTCTAGTATTATAAGTGTCCACAGGCTATAGTAACAACTCACCATCAGGCAGGTCCTACATTTGTTTTTCACTATAGCGGCATTAAAACAATCCTTAATTCGTATTACTTCATTTTGACAAGCCCGGTGGCTCAGTCATGAATTTGGTACCAACGCTAGTGGGTTCGATTCCCACACAAGGCAACATTTGTGTGCATGAACATGTCTGTTTGTCTTGGTCTGGATATTTTAAGAGAGATAGGGCGCATCATAGCAGCCCGTCTGGGGAAGTACACCTCCACCTCACAGAAAACCGCGGCCAAATAACAACTCCCTTGAGGGTTGGTGTGTTCCTGCGTGTGAGTGAGGCCACCAGTAAGCTCCCAAGGAGTTGCTGTGTAAGCAGCAGAGGAGGCATCTCGCGAGTGATAATGAATATATCGCAAGCGTAGGCTACGGTATCCGCTTTACATCAGGTGGGCCATATGTTGCATGCCTCCCGACGTAGTATAAAAAGAAAAAAACTTTGAGATATACAAAATCTTCAATAACACTTCATCCTGTTAATGATAATAACAGATACCTATTCATACAGGACGATTGTAAAATAATAATAAAATAGTTTAGAGGACGATAGAAGTCGTATGCTTTGTCTCGGTAAGAAATAAAGTACCGCACTATAGGTACTTTAATAAGAAATACGCCAATACGTTAAATATGTGAATATAATATTTATAATACGCGTGAAAGTTACCTGTTTCAACGCAAATTTAATACTTCTATATTACCTCAAAACAAAAGACAACAAATGTATACGTCGTCGGTACAACCATTATCAATACACACCCGGTGGCTTCCAACAATAGGCTCGGTCATGTAACTGTTTTGCTCTCTTCTACCCGAGCGGCACAAAAAGCTCTTTTGCTAAACTGAAACCTTTTGGTGTGTACAGTTCTGAAATAGGCATATAAAATATAAATACGAAGGATCCCATTATAGTGTTTAAACGCACACACTATTTTCATTATTCCTTTTTATTTTATGTGCATATGACACGGGTAGGTTTACACTGTTGTTAATTTTAATTATAATATTAATTTAATTTAAACGTATTGTTGGTTAGGTACACTCTTGATATGTTATGAATGAGTGTAACCAAATACAAATTACATTCAATAAACATATAAATTAATTAATTATATTGACTGCTTTAATTATGCGCGATCAATTTAAAATCGAAATAACGGCAATACTTTTAATATTTAACATTGTGCGTCATATGCTTACAGTTTTTCTCAGTTAAGTTCTGTTCAGGAATACCGTTCCTATATGAAATCTATATGCAAAAACGCACACACAGTGCGTTTTTTTCGAATATTCGAATTTTGACTTCAGATTCGGATTCAGCATAAAAAGTAGAATAGGAATATTCAGGAACACCGTTCTTATCTCTTAAGGAATATGGTCAAAATGGCCGACAAATTAAAAAATAATAATTTGAATTATTATATAATTGACAAGCCAGGTGTTCCTCTGACAATGCAAGCTTGCGCATTCTCAACCGGTTTTTTATTGCTTTGTATTTAATACATATTTACACGTTTTTAGAAAGTAACGTAAACATACTGTACTTACCTATTTCTAACTCACTACCCTTGTAAACTGTTTCATGTTCTGGCAAATAAAAGATATTGTATCTTTTATGATTGATGGGGTCCGCTACCGAAGCCTAAGGATTGAGCGAGATACCGATTTTTACATAGAGCGACTGCTGTCAGATCTTCACGACCCAGAGGATAAACCAAAACCTTCTTAGATTATGTCACACATCTTTCAAATTATAATTTCTTGCACGTGTGTGTCTCCCGCCGAGCAAGACAAGTGATAATTACAAATGTTTATAAATCGAAAAATACTAACTTAGTGGTACATGCCAAGATTCGAACCGGGGACCAGTTGGTTGATAGGCCGCTTCTTTGTCCACTAGGCTATCACTGCTCATAAGATTCTATTTCACTGAAATAAATAAACACATAAATCCCTGTATTAAATAAATTCAGTATAAAAAGTATCATTAATGTATTTGGTGTTGTCATACATCCCAAATGAGGCTGAACAAATGTTCAGCGTGGTATACCAACAGGAACCTGTTTTGAAGTTAAATTACTAAAGTTTGACAAGCGGTCCGACTCACTAAACTACGCTAGCAATAATTCTGCATAGCGTAGTGTGGTCAGAAGACAATCGCCCGATACTTAAATTGATGCAAGCAATTTGCGTGTATGAATATTTGTAACTTTTCATTAATTATCTGAAATAGTTTTGTGTGTTTGTAATTATTCTGCATAGGATAGCGCATACATTTGAATATCATACAAAATATTTCTTGACTTATGGCAATACTTAAATCAAGAAATGTATAATTATGTAGGTACATACTCGTATTTATAACTTGAAATATTTATCCTTCTTTGATAAATATAAGTAAGTATTAGATTGTATTGTTTTTAAGTTTCTAAAATGAAAGAGGATCAACAAAAAATATTAGCAAGTCGAGAATCATGTCAGGTCCTCAATTTAGATTATTCAAGCCCAGGCTCATTAAAATAAATTATGTAGGGCAAATTATACGACTTTTCCCGTTTATATCTTTATCAGGTCACTATTTTACAATACTTATAACTATACTTTTAACAAAGAAAAAATTATACAGTGATTTGCAGATACATTTCAGAAACAAACTTAACTTTTTTAGGTTCAAAAGAAGATAGAAATGTTTCATATTGCATATTGGTTAATACAAAAATTGGCAACAGACAGATGAGGACTAAACTGCATACTTCATTACGCCTGATGGAAAGCGTCAATGAGAACCAGATGAGAGAACAGCCATTACAGTGATTACCTATGTGTTAGGTATAAACCCTTGACGGCCACCTAAAGTGCCTCTTGACACCTCGTCTGAACGACCCGGGATTATAGGAGGTGGGGAATACATGCAGCAGAAGCGAATTCTACATTTTGACAGTCCGACAGAGATATGAGTCGCTGAACTTCTTAGTACAGAAGGTCAGCAACCCAATTCTACGTCGATGTGATCTCAGTCCAGCACGAGTATTCCGGAGGTGGAAGGGAGAAGGAGGGACCAGGTTAAAAAGCTCCTCAGAACATTCGCAGAAGAACCGTCTCACCCTGTTCAGGATTCCGAGTTTTTTAGAGGCCACGGAAATAATGCTCTCCATATAGTCTTTGGGGTCGAAGTCGCCTCTGATGTTGATGCCGGGGATGGTAAGGCTATCATATATCTGCACAGGGGTGCTACGAAGAGAGGAAAGAGGGTGGAATGGAGAGACCTTGGCACTAATTACGCACGCCTGGATTTTCTTAGCATTGAACCCAACCAAGTTGTAGGAGCCCCATCGATAAATACGATCCAACACCTGGTTGAGCTCAACGACACTCAATGCGCAATGACACTCGCGCATGAACTTACTATTATCTGCATAGCAATGAATGGTACCAAGTGATAACATGTCATTGATATGCAGTAAAAACAGAATGGCCGACATGACTGATCCTTGCGGGACCCCGGCGTTCATACGCAGAAACTGCGATGACTCGTATGCTGTGTCCATGGAGAAAACCAGTGATTTAAGCGCTTAAGGGCGTTGGTAGACCATATACTGGAAGCTGGAAGAGAAACGCGCGATGCCAAACCCGATTAAACGCTTTGGCAATATCTAGGCTGATTGCCAAAGATTCGCAGTGCTTGTCCATAATCTCGCCCCACAGGTGAGTTACGTAGACTAGAAGATCACCCGTAGACCGATTTGGTCTGAAACCGTATTGACGTTCATTAATTAACGAGTGATCTTCCAGGTAGCGGGTGAGTTGCGTATTTATAATCCACCCAAATACCTTACAAAGAATGGAGGTGACAGCTATGGGTCGTTGGCAGGTTTGGCAGGTTGTTGGTTGGCATATTTGGCAGGGTTAAACCAGACCGATCACCATTTTTGGGGACCGGACCACCAATATCGGGCATCCTAGTGGGTGGGATTACCAGTCGTGTCAGGTCATGCGTGAGAGCGAAGGCATGCGCGGCTCGTCCTGCGTGGTCAATTCTGAAGGAACTGAGCCAAGTCTCATGGTGAGCATTAAAGTCCTCCAGAAGTACAATTTCGGCATAAGGGAACCGCTCCTGAGCTTCGTCCACGGCTCGACTCACGTGTTAGTCGAGACGTCTCGGTATCTCCAGAATTTGAAGGATAAAGGCACACGAAATTTAGGTCCCACGTTGTATAAAAATCCAGTTAAATCCTTTACATACTTCTATCTCACTGTCTCGCACGTTAAATCCTGCAGATGTATATGCTCGTCTCTTTTTCAGCGGGCGAGCTTAACTTTTTTTGTTAACACGTTCACTTGACTTTACTCCTCATAAAAATTCCGTACCGGGCCCGAAACCTCAAAATCGTTTATTAAGGAGTAAACTCTAAAAATGTTTGTTTTGGATCCTGAATTATTAGGACGGTGGTGAAGTGGTTAGTAATGTTATATTAACACCAACGATCGTGGGTTCGGCTCTCACATTTGTGTGAATAAGAAAATGTCTGTTTATTTTGGCTTGGGTATTTTCAAGAGAAGTAGCGCGCATCAAAGGAGCCCGACCGGGGAACCTCACACTAACAACAACCTGAAGTGTTGTAGTGCTCCTGCGAGTGATCGAGATAGTCAGTAAGCTCCTAAGGAGTTGCTGTATTAGCAGCAAGGATGGCAACGCGCGATTGATACCTACATGACTTTGAATAAAAAAAAACATTATGTTATCAAAAACTATCTTACTCCTAATTCTCGACTACACTGATTCTGTTAAGTAGGATTCATAGTAACTGCTGAACAGCTCGAGCATATGCAAAACCTGACTTTAGGCTTCGTGTTTTGACCCTCAGCCCACCACCAGATTAACCCTCACTCATCCCACTGCAGGAATACGGGTCTCCCTTTAACTAAAGGGGTTTAGAGCATACTCTACCACGCTGCTCAAATGCGGATTGGCGAAGGCCAGTGTTTTTAAACAGCCCAAGAGCCACTGACTTAGCTTCGACAACAGTTGGGACCGACTTAACGTGCCCTCCGAAGCACGACTTAGCCCTAGCTCTTCTGAGTACTGAGGTACAAGAACTGAGGTTCTTGTTTCTTGCTATTACCGCACCTACATGATCACGACGCCTTTGTCACATCCATAGAGTAGTATAACTATACCAAGTCACATTCAAAGGTTGAACTATCCCATGTCGAACACACACCACACCATTCAATCTCCCTCTAAAACAGTTTGCTATTCGCCTTGAAGCTTTTCGTTAGCTTCTCTTCCTTATTCAGAGTTATTCTTTCACGTTTTACTTTCAACGAAAAAAGCTTTGGTTTCATTCATGCATCGACGATAAATTTATTTCTTCTTCGCTCTCTACTATCTTAGCTTAGGTGTTATGATGCGACATAATCCAACCACGCATTTTTCTTTTTTGTTACGGAGGATTCTGAACCTCCGATTTCCACCAGGCGTTACTTTCCAAGATTTTACGCCTTTTTGCGCATTCACTCTTTGCGCTAGCCATGGCAGCGACTAACGGTGGTGGGTGGGTGCCGTTCGGTGCTAGTTCGCATGAACTGATTGGTAACGGAAGCAGCAATTAGTTCATGCGAACTGGCGCCCGTCTATGTAAATTTGACTTTTGCAAAATAACGTCTGAATTAATTAATTAATTGGTCAGTAAGACTAGACATGAACATATACTTCTCATGCGAAAACGCTAACAAACCGGCTTATCACCAGGTAGTGGTCCGATTCACGAAGGCCTTTAGAAAGCCATAGGATCTTGAGAAAAAATAGATCATCTACACTTTATTACGACGAAATTAACTTTGTTACATTTTCTAAAAGTTATTCTTCCTACCGGCGTCGGCCCCCCAGATGTACGAATCGCTGCCACAATCGTCGTTTTCAAGCGGTCCCTACACGGCACAGGTAGCTTTTCGCATGTAATAAAATTATTCTTCCAAGACATTTAACTGCTTTACCTGAAATTTAAGATTGTCGCTTTCTGACAGCTTCTTTCATTACAAGGCCTCGTTTCAAGAAATTCTCGGGTAGTGGAATGATAGCGGCAATATTTAGTGTACGGCGAATGAGTAACCAATTATACTTAAATATATGAGTACCAATGTATGAATGTATATGAGTATGTGTGAGCTTGGATATGTGTGCGAATAAGTATGATGTGTGATTGTGTGTAATTGAAATCAACATAATATTATGTAATATGAAGTATGCTGATTAAATTAACTTTCAAATTATAAACAAATTCTTATAAATAATAAAATACGGTCAGGAGCGAGTTGGATTCGTAAAATTAGAGTTTCTTACATTGTGTTTCATTAAGATCTATTTTCATGCAAATTTCAAACATTTATATTATTACTTAGTTTGGGATAAAATCATCTGTGATCTGTCAGAGAATGACGAATGGACGTGGGAGAGATTTTATAAAAACACGTCACTTAAATGAAATAACGTATTTCAGATCAAAGAAAAATAAACATAAATTATTCTAAGCGATATTAATAAACAAACCATAATAGTAAAATCAGCAATATATTAGGTCCTTACATATGAAATTGGCGTTTTATGTGTAAAAAGTAAAATGAAAAAGAAATGTATGAAATTATATTATTAGGTATATTTAACCAATTGAAGTACGTACCATTATCATCTATGCACTTTCGCCATTTTATAGGCAGTTTATTGATTCCATTGCCGAAAAAAATGTGGGAGCGAGAATGAATAAAATCTTTGAAGGCGATTTGAACTGCTCCATCGGAATTTAATTTTTTTCCTTGCAAGTAGTTGTCCAAATTGCGAAAAAAGTGCTAATCTGTTAGAGCAAGGGTTGAGGAGTATGGTGGGTATAGGAGACATTCCAATCGCAGCTCCTCTAATTTAGCGACCATCTCTCGTGAAGTGTGAGACCTAGCGTTGTCCTGAAGCAGCAGTGGGCTAGAGCAGTTAACCAGACTCGGTTGTTGAATAGCGAGCTTTACCATCATGGTTTACAATTGTTGACAATACAGATCTGCCGTAATCGTCTGGCCAAATCTTAAGAAGCTGTGTATAAAACCAGCACTGGTCCACCAAACACTCACCAGTACGTTTTACTGAGTTACGAGTAACTTTCGCTTGGAACAGGATTTAGCCGGTTCTCCCGGGTTTAACCACTATGATGAGCGTTTCCGATTGTCGTACAGAATCAATTTTTCATCACTAGTAACCAATACGATTTAAAATTCTCTAGTTATTGTGACGGTTGAGTAACGCAGCACTCAATGCGTGTTTGTTGGTGTGCTTCACTCAATTCATGCGGTACCGATTTATCGAGCATTTTCACTTTTCTAATTTGTTTCAAGTGAATTAAAACTATTTTGTTATTCACATTGAAGCCTGTCGCCAACTCTGACGCGGTTTGCGGTGGATCTGCCTTCACGATTACCTTTAATTCTTCGTTGTCAACTAACGTCTCCTGCCGTCCACGGGGTTTGTTCTGTATATCAAAATTTCCAGAATGAAAATTTTGGAACTTCCTAACCATACGCCAGATATTTGAGATCAAAGTGGCCAGTTTGACAAAACGGCAATTTCATATGTAAGGACCTAATATAAGAATGAATATCTTAGGGGTATATATAACATACAGATATTTATCACTAGTTATGAGCTACCTCTCCTTGGTCAAATCCTCGTTTGCAGTTGTCATTAGATTTTAAAGTTAGAACTCAGGCTGTTATTTTTTTCTACTTACAGGCCTTTTCATCAATGATTATTTTATGTCACAGGCGACAATTTACGCAAGTTACAAAGATTTCGTTTCGAGACATAAATAACGTTCAGTGAAACCTCAAAAAAGCAGTCGGAAATGCTATTGAGATTTAATAAAAGCACTAAAACAATCGAACCCACATGTCATCGGGCAGACACAAATAAAAGATCCCCGCCAGCGGCATGAAATATGCACCTAACTACGTTCGAACTGTGAACCATGGCCACCGTTAATCATACAAAATCTTGGCTCTATATTTAGCTTCTCCGAAACGATAGATGTTTTTTTAGCGAGCAGTAGAATGGCTATATTGTATGGTCATCGTTTACAGGGCCAGTGATGGTAGAAACAATGCTTGTGACTCGTAAATTTCAATTTCCTCCAGTCATGTTCATAATTACTGATCGTGTGTAACGGTGCCTTGTGCCCATGGCTTTCAATGAAACTCGATCCATAGAATTGGTATCAGTACACTGTAATATAATGTGGAACATCCAATAGATAGAGGAAATAAATTCGTACCTTTATATTTCCTGACCACAATACTAAAGATCTGTTGATTTGAATCCGGCAACAATGTTAGGTTGTACGTGGCTCAATATCATTTTTATAGCTAAAACCGCACGTGGTGCATCCTTCTTATTAACAAACTAGGCTATGTTGAAAGAGAGGTGGGATGCATCAAAGCAACCCGACTGTGGAAGGACATTCACATCAATGAAAATCGCAGCCATATAACATATTGGAGGGTTGCTGAATTTCGGTGAGACAATAATGTTACCAGAAAATTAGCTGTTTTAGCAAAGAGGGTGGTAAAACGTAAACGATACTTCATGTATTGCTAGCATTCATAATCTACGGTAACAGGTTGTATTGAAAAATAGGTTAAAATTGTAAAATATCTAAAGAGGTGACTGTAGTACATTTTTTTTTATATTACGTCGGGAAGCGTACAAGCGAACGGCCCACCTGATGTAAAACGGGTACCGTAGCCTTAACTTATTAACGCTTGCGATATATTAAGTACCACTCGCGCGATGCCTCCTCTGCTGCTTACACAGCAACTTCTTGGGAGCTTACTGGTGACCTCACTCACACGCAGGAACAAAACAACCCTCTAGGGAGTTGTTATTTGGCTGCGGTTTTCTGTGAGGTGGAGGTACATCCCCAGATGGACTGCTTCGATGCGCCCTACCTCTCTTAAAACATCCAGACCAAAACAAACAGACATGTTCTTGCACACAAATGTTTGCCTTGTGTGGGAATCGAACCCACGAGCGTTGGTATCAAAGTCGTGTCATTCACGACTGAGCCACCGAGTTCGTCAAGTTATAAATGATAAAAATAATTACAGTAACATTAATGCTGGGCAAGGAAGTAATTGTGAAATTATTGATAAATAGTGGGAGAGTTTTGACAATTTTCAGCGTAGATGGTGACTAATTTCTCACTGGATGCACCGCAAGCGGTTTGCAAGTTAAGCAGTTCAATTAATTATTTTCTAGTATATATTTTTTAGTTTATTTAACAGATAACCCATCAAAGGCTTTGATATGCTCAGTGCGATGCGTAGCTCAGAGCAAAGTCATGAGAATTACAGTATTTGCGATGATAAATAGCTATGTCTTCCTTCATGTACCATCTACCTTTGCATACAGATAATAAAAGATAAAGGTGAGATAAAAAATATTTATTTGTTATTCGAGCCTCACAGGCTCTTAGACACGTAATTACATTTTTGAAATAAAATCGTATTATGTTTTTAATAACACATAATACGATTTTAATTCAAAAATGTAATTAGTATATAATAGAGAAACTATAATTAGTTTTAGTTTTTTATAATTTTAATTTTAATCTACCAGCATTTCGAAAATTACCATTGCCGAACGAGAAATGGCGAAAGAAACTTGTCAATATAAAGTCTTTTTAAAATTGACAATTTCTATTTTAATAAATTTGTGTATATAATAATTTTAAGTAGGTACTAAAATTGGAAACATATTAATTCATGTGCTGAATTATTTCCAGAAATATATGTCAGTCAAGTGTTCATCAATTCTGTATTAAGCCTTTAGTAATAAGCCAAAGAGTATTTTTGATGCGCCTTTTCGACATATTGTGAGGAAAGGATAGAACTGTTTCAGGCAATAGAATCAAATACAATTTACAACAAAATATCTACTGGCCTTAGTAAAGCAATGTACGCATGTATATCTTTACGAGCATGCATTATGTTTTCATAAATATTGAGAGGTAACCTTACTAAGAGTACTTTTCAAAGAAATAAATATCCTCACTATTTATTTCTTTGAACTGTACTCTATGTATCATGTTTTATTAAAATACTTTCAGCAGTAGGTGGTCATGAAAACGTAATAAACAGACAGACACGTAGATGCGAATGAGAACAGTGTTTTTGCCACATTTTATATCACTTCTGTCTGTAAATACAACTATTGTTTCGACACTTATCGATTTCAATCTCATACCTGCCTGTTTTATGCAGACGATGCGGTATTAATGGCAGAATCACCATCTGAACTGTAAACACTAGTTACAACAATGCAAGATGATTGTATGAAGAAAGGCTTACAATTGAATGCGAAGTACACCAAGATAATGTCAAAGTCAAAATCTTTTTATTCCGTAAAAATGGCTACATTTGTTTGGAATCGTCACAATTTTTTTCCCTACCGTGCAGTTTATGACTAGGTGAGCACTGATAAAAATACTGCCAAAAAACTCAGGCATCTCTCTTTTGATATCCAAACAAATTTACATATTTTAATAATTACATTATAATTGGATCGACACACTCCCAGGCATTTTTATCATTAATATAGTCAGATACTTTTTAATATGCCCTGCTACACAATTTGGAAATGGTATTAGAAACAGACAACCAGAATTAATACTAAGATTATGGTCGATGATGTAGTGTTGGAACAAGAGGGTACGATTGTATATCTTGAAAGCGATTTTAGCAGCGATGGTCGATGGATGATCGCTGATGTGGAGAAACGAGGGAGTACAGGGAATAGCGGGAATGCAACTTTGGGTAAACTTTTAGGCAGCCGAAGTCTAAACCAGAAGGCACAGCTCGCTGTACATAACTCGGTGTTAATTCCAACGCTAACGTATGAATGTGAAAGCTGGGTATGGCAGATAGATCATGAAAGTAGAATAAACGCGGTCGAGATGTGAGCATTGCGATAAATTTGTGGTATAACGCTTGCGGACCGCGTTCGTAATGATGACGTAAGAAAGAAAGTTGGACTGAAAGAGAGTGTCAGTGTTAAGATAAGAAAAGGCATGCTCCTTTGGTTCGGACATGTAGAATGAATGCAGAATGAAAGAATGATGAAACAGATATATAATGCGAAAGTGGAAGGATGAAGGAGCCGAGGAAGACCAAGATTAATAAACTATTATGACCAAATTCGTGTGTTTTACCAGAAGGTGATGTCAGGAGCTTGAGGAACGTTCATGTGGCTCGTCCACATGCACGTTCCTCAAGCTCCTGTGCATGAAAAGAGCTATTGATGTTAAAGAAGCGAGTGAGTGTAAGGACCGAGTTTTATAGCGCTTGGTTCTCTCTGCCTACTCTCAAGGGACCTGGCGTGAAGATGTACATATATACATCATCCTTACCACATCAACCCTTACTCATCCCATCGCAGGGATACGGATCTCCCTTCAACCGAAGGGGTTTCGAGCATACTACACCACGCTGCTCATTTGCGGATTAGCGGAGGCCAGTGTTTTCAAGCTGCTCGAGGGCCACTGACTTAGCTTAACGACTGTCATCTATCGACAACAGCCGGGATCGACGGCTTAACGTGCCCTCCGAAGCACGGAGAAACTCGAGATAGATAAACCCGACGTTGCTTAATCAGCGTGTTTGGTTAAAATGACACACGTAACGACGCCATCGAGCTCTCACATATATACATACAATATCATAATTAAAAGAATAATAACCTGAATTCAATTTTGTTTATTTTTTAGTTTCTGTACCGCTAATAATGCTGTACCGAACTGCGGTTGTTTGGTGTACACGCGGTTTCGATGCGGCGCCGGTTTCGGTGGCGATACGGCACATGCGGGATATTTAAATACACAAAACAAACATGCGGTTCGGCGTCGTCGTCGGTGCGGCTCTGGCGTCATGTCCTATACAGAAAGTTTCTTTTATATTCTTTCTTACTTGGTTGACCTGTTCTGTCATAGAAATATTAAGCAATATTTATAAATAAGAAGTAAGGAGAGTACCTACCCCCAGTTTATAGAAATCCGCAATCATATAATATATCTAAGAGAGGTAGAGCGCATCAAAGCAGCCCGATTGGGGAAGTACCTCCATCTCACAGAAAACCACAACCAAATAACAACTCCCTAAAGGGTTGTTGTGTTCCTGTGTGTGAGTGAGGTCGCCAGTAAGCTCCTAAGGAGTTGCTGAGTAAGCAGTAGAGGAAGCATCGCGCGAGTGATAATTAATATATCGCAAGCGTTAATAGGCTACGGTACCCGCTTTACATCAGGTGGGCCGTAGGCTTGTATGCCTCCCGACGTAGCATAAAAAAAATATATGACCTGGAGCGCCGTGAAGTGAGTGAGACACGTCTTTTATTACAAGCGTCTATAGGTTACGGCAACGAATTTAAGTCAGGTCAGTATGATATAGGCTACTTTCTATCGTGGTAAAATTGCTCACTATGAAGCCGTGGTTGATTTATAATATAACTAGTCGTGTAATATTTTTCCTATCCATACAGAAGTTACGTTTCACGGCAATATGTATTTAATAATAATTTATCCATAATGTACAGAGATGCTAAATTGATTTAATTCCGAAAACCTTCTGAATCCTAAAAATCTTTATTCATATATTTTTCAAATTTCAACTACAAAGGTTGCCGGAAAAATAGTGTATTTGAATGTATTTTTTTATATACAAATTTTCTTCATTAGGCAATTAATAAAATATTGTCACAAATAAAATTGAAAAATGATCTGCTTTCATTATTAGTGCGCGTTGAATTCAATAAAATTATCAACTG
Source organism: Pyralis farinalis (assembly GCA_947507595.1). Classification (NCBI taxonomy): domain Eukaryota; kingdom Metazoa; phylum Arthropoda; class Insecta; order Lepidoptera; family Pyralidae; genus Pyralis; species Pyralis farinalis. Next base: position 20,654,105 of record OX382264.1, on the reverse strand, counting down.
AACGAAACACGGGCAATTTAGCATAGAATTGAAAGTACGAGATATTTCCTGAAATAAAATGGCCGTTGCTTCGAAGCCTTTGCGTCTCTAATTCAATTTGAACAGCAAGACGGCGCGAGGGCACCTTGTCTCCCTACACTAGGCCGAAACAAGTCTCGCTGTAATCCCTCAAATCCAAATTAGATTTTCTTTCACCGCCTCCCACTATTCACGGGTTTCCGGGATCGAAGCGCTTCGCCACGCTCTACGCCGTGTCGCCAAAACCAATCCTACCTCTATCTCAATTTTTACCTACCAGACACTTAATTGGAAAAAAGGAAGATCGGAACAAACATTCCAAAATTGTTCATTCTGAGATAACCATTGCATTTGCAGGAAAATATTTACGAGTCGTGTTTTAATAATTCCCGTTGCTATTAACCCACGATAATGTATTACTTATGCGAACATAACCCTTTTAACAGTAATTAAAGCTCTATATAAACTGAATCCATATATAACAGGCGACAAATTTCCATTGAACAAATTTTAATAGCCACACAAAAAACGTGGACGTCGTAACAAGAAGAAACAATAAAATAAAGCGGTGCGATGGTAATGAATAGGCTGTACAAATATTGGGCCAGATTTAACAGGGTGTAAGTCGATAGTGCGACAGGCGATGTCGCGTGCGGAGCGGCAGTGAGCGACCCGTGCACGCACCCGCCGATTTAGACATCACTTACAATATCACTACGCTGTTATACATTAAATATTTCATTAATTGAATGTACTTACATACTCATTATAATTGGGTTATCGCTATCGTCACACTTATTTCAATTATGTAACTGATACTGTAGAAATAAAAAATCGATTGTCCTACTTGTTAGCAACTAAGTTTCAACTCTTTGAGTCATGTTGTAGTTAAGGCTCAGCAGACTGTATTTGAACTGCACATCGAGTATATAACCTAGATAGATAGATAGATAAATCATTTATTTACGTACTTCATGCACACACATCAATAAAATGTACATCGATATAACTACACTGTTAACTTAAAACATAGTTTCGCTATACTACAGAGAACGTTTTTAATTCAGGTGCTTGTGCGTGTGTGTGTGTGCCGCAGTAGCGCAAATGGGCTATAGCTCAGTGTATAGCGTTGCTTAAATGAAACAACCACTGATTTTCAGCTATCACCCATTAGAATGACGAGGACGAGTGTAGTCAGACAAAAGACAAACAGCCACATACAACTACCGCGTATTGCACGAAAGCCTGTAAACATTACAAATTTACCTTATACTTCCAACACTATGGTCATAGAAAATAAACACTAAGCGTGGGAAAAAGACTATATTGGGATTAATGAACTAATAATAATATTTGAATAAAATAGAAAAAAAAATATTGAATTTCATTTCACGTTGTCTCCATCAGACAGATAATGAGGCAGATATAGATATGCGACAAGCGAAGTTTTGAGGAATACCTTGTTTCTGTTCCTCCAACAAAAAAGATTTACATGCAATTTGATCTAACCTGCCTTGCGTGCTTCCGCCACCAATTAGTTCATGCGGCCTAGCGCCGGCCGGCACCCACCCACTACTGTTAGTACGTAGTACATGCCGACGCTGCCATGGCTGCTCCGGTAGTCTCTGCCTCGGCTGCTGCGGTCGTCCGTCATCTGGAACAGAATCCGCATGCCCCCACCACCACCGTCGCTGCCACGACTGGCCTGGTCGTCGCTGCGACACGTGTTTCGCCTCTCCACGAGGCATCATCAGGCGTTGTAGACGTTAATCGTAAGAATAACATGCTACAAGTGACAAATCCATCGCAGTGCCGTCCCTTATATTGAATTGAGGGTGGGGGTGGATGGTGTGAGCGAAAAGATACCACGATTCCCGCGTCATCCAGCCATCCTTGGCAACACAAGCTCGCAGCGTATAAAACTATGATACACCGTTTGATGAGCGTTCCATTAAGTAAGGATAATTACAACAAAGAACTTGATGTAATATATCAGATCGCGAAGTCAAACGGTTATTCCAAATCTACCATCGATAAATTATTGCGTAAAAAGACGAGTAGTATCGTTAACAGACTATTGTACGCGGTTCCATATATTTCGACAAATAAATACACTGCGAGTTTGTCATACCTGGGTAAAATCATTGACAAAATAGTTCACATATTTAGAAAAAATAACATACATGTTGCTCTCAAATCCCATAATTCACTCAGGTCACTTTGTAACACTAAAGATAAAATCCCGCCCAATAAAAAATCCGGCGTCTATAAGCTGTTCTGCGATGAATGTGAACACGTTTATATCGGGCAAACTGGTCGTAACTTTATAACACGATTTCACGAACACATATCGGCGTATAAAAACAATCGCCCAGAAAGGTCACACTTCGCCGAGCATCTTATAGACAAAGGACATAACTTATCCCCCACTAATACATATCAAATTTTACACACCATAGACAAAGGTTTAAAACTAAATATTAGGGAACAATTAGAAATTAATAAACATAAAAATTCTAAAATTACTCTCATGAAGAAACAGACTGACGTAAACCATTCCCCACTATTAAATATCTTTTCGCTCACACCATCCACCCCCACCCTCAATTCAATATAAAGGACGGCACTGCGATGGATTTGTCACTTGTAGCATGTTATTCTTACGATTAACGTCTACAACGCCTGATGATGCCTCGTGGAGAGGCGAAACACGTGTCGCAGCGACGACCAGGCCAGTCGTGGCAGCGACGGTGGTGGTGGGGGCATGCGGATTCTGTTCCAGATGACGGACGACCGCAGCAGCCGAGGCAGAGACTACCGGAGCAGCCATGGCAGCGTCGGCATGTACTACGTACTAACAGTAGTGGGTGGGTGCCGGCCGGCGCTAGGCCGCATGAACTAATTGGTGGCGGAAGCACGCAAGGCAGGTTAGATCAAATTGCATGTAGATTTGACTTTCGCAAAATAACGCCTAAATCTATTAACTAAAAAAGATTTATATCGAGCTTTAAAAGTAAATTTACTGTAAATAGTTCTCATCGGGCGGTGGGATATTATTCCAACACTTCGTTGCCGCATATCTGAAGCTACCAGTAAAAGCCTCAGTCCGATGCCTGTGAAACATTAGTACGGAACGTGTTTTTCTTACATTACCGCGAGTAGCGTAATTCAATTTTTCATGCAAGTATTCTGGTTTCTTATATTAAGAACATCAAATAACAGACTTGCCAAATGCAACTCTCTCCGTGATTCCATATTATCCTTTGACGCATTGTTCAAATATGGCGATACGTGACTTCGCCGAGGTATTGAATAGCAAAATCTACAACAGGCGTTTTGCATTCGTTGCACCAACTTTTTTGTTCTACTCAGTAATCTCGGACCATATAGAAGACCCTAAGTACAAAGTAAAGTAAGAACCTAAGTACTCGATGGAACTGCACGACGACTGCAAGTTTGAAGTTTGCATCCAGTTGTCATGCAGTTCATATAATCACGTCGAGCCTTACCGACCGTAATAAAACCTGCAAGCCTACTGCACGTCACTTGCAAGTGGACAACTACGATGCTAACTGCATTATCTACATAGCAAGTGTGTCCAAACTACAATTATGTATCTGATACAATGCAGTCCGTTTTGAGCAGCCTATTTTATAAAAGCATAACATAGTATATGTATATGAATGCTCAACTTGGTTCAGTAACAATGAAGAGCTATTAAACTAAATTCAAATTGTGATTCAGGGAACAAAATGAATTTTTCTTTTTACGATTTGGTATAACGAGTTCGTTCTCATAAAATATGGGGTCGCCTGACGTGCATCCCTCAAAGAATTAAATTGAATATGAAAGGAAATTACATAGGCTCGTATCGAGTCTCGTCTCTTGTTCCAATCGAATTTCCCTCTGAAAACAATGCCGAAACGGAAATTAAACCTACATATGAAAATAACTGAGATCTTGCAAATGGACGCAGATTTATGGCAAATCGAGTGTTAGGCAGAGAATTCATTCGAATGTAAAAACGTGAATTAAAATTGTATATACAATATAAGAAATAAAAATAAATTTAAGTGTATGCGGTGCTTACTTTAATTAATAAAAAGATATTGCTAGATTACAATTTTAAGAGGTTCTATTTTTCTTAACTTATTATATCTGCTTTATTACAATGATGTAATGTTTTCATTTAGCGTAACATAACTGAAATTACTATGAAGTAACTTTATGGTGCTCGTTTCTATCTGTATACTCTGCAAGGGTCTTGGAGTTAATATATAGATGGAGACATTCAATAGTCTATAATCTTAAACTGGAATGCTTTATTTTTGAATTATTAGCGAATAATTTGAATAGATTTTCCTTCGAATTTCCTACCGAAATGAAATAGTGTGAACGGGTAAGATATCGGAGCGGAGACACAGGTTTTTGATATGTTTACACGAGATGTGGGTGCCGGGGAGCTAAGTGATTGTAAGTGGAGGAGCGGACTGGCGCCTTACCGGAAGTCGTTCCCACGTGACGGACGCCGGAAGTGACACCGGATTATGTTCCTTCGTTATGTTGCCTTACATCGCTCTCTATACATAGTGTAAAATGTGGGTAAATGCTTCACAACATATCGTACAAATTATAGATGTGTACAGTGTAGAGTAAAATATGCATTATTATAACGGCGATGTAAATGACTCCACATCATCTACCTACAAAGACATGTGGTGCATTTTACTAACTAACAAACAAGAGTCTGGCAAGAGACATAGATCTCAAACATATAAAATACTCATGGTCAAATGGGGAAGTACCTCCACCTCACAGAATACGGCAACAATACAACGGCGGGAAGCGTACAAGCACACGGCTCGCCTGATGTAAAGTGGTTAGTGTAGCCGATGAATGCTATATATAATAAGCTTACATTTTTTTTATTTTACACAACGCCTACAAAATAGATTTCCAGAAATGTATATGCATTCAGGAAAATCGTTTAAAATACTTCTAAATGTAAGCTCTGCTAAAGAAGAAACCCTTTCGACATACTCGTAGCATAATCCGAGATCTTGAGCTAAAAATATTCAAGATTATTCAATAAAACTTATGGAATCTATTTAGCTCGTAATCACCTAACTTTCACGCGAATAATACTCAAAGCAAAATGGATTAGAAATCTCAACACTATTCCAACAATAACGGTGCTGAGAAAAGCCGAAATTAAGTAGTTGGCACTGACAAAACGTTGAGTAATATGGGTTGAAGTGCCTCGTTGTTTTTGTAATGCCTTTTCTTATGACTAGCCCTAACGATTATTCCCCCCATTGTGAGATCTGCGACCGCTGCCAAGACCCCGCTGAGAAAGAGCTAAACTTACAAAAGTTTCCGACTTGTTCAAATGGCCGGCTTTTGTTAGAGAGCGACTTATTGTTCGGGACAGATTGCCGAGGATCACCCCCGTGTTCCCATTTAAAATTTTATAGACACACGTGCTGGATACTAGATAAAATATTTTAGAGTATCGTTTTAGGAAATGTAAAAATGTAACATTTATTAGGACCATTTTCTTTTCCGTATGCTGTTCATGGAGGTATTTTTTTTTCTCCATTATAACTATAAGTGTATCTTATTCTTCTTAGCGTTATCCCGTTCCCTAATCTATTAGGATCGGCAGGGTCCGCTAGGCTAGGCTAAGGCGAAGATACTGATTTTTACATTGTGTGATGTCGTCAAACCTCCTCAACCCGGAGGGAAAACCAGTCTTTTCTTTTAGGTTATCCGTGTTTCAAAATATAATTTCTCGAATGTGCGGGTTTCCTCACGATGTTTTCCTTCATCACCGAACTAGTGATAATTACAAATGTGTACATATATCTGAAAACACGAATTTAGTAGTAGATGCCAGGATTCAGACCGGGCACCAGTTGGTCAATAGGCTGGTTCCTTACCCTCTGGGCTATCACTGTTCAATAACTAAAAATGTATAATTGTCCTCAACATTTTTCTTTTTTTACATAAAGTTACATAAAACTAATGATTTTATCCAAATTGGATGTTACACTAGGGCTGGAACAAAGTCGAAGTCTTTCCACAACTTTTAATAATCATCATCAAATTCAGGACCATTCTGTGGTCATAAAACAAGGTATCAATATAGATACGTAACAAAAAAAAAAAATATAACATAGAAGTTACAATTTTTTAAATTCCTGCCTTCTGCTTAATACACGTAGAAATTATATGGATGCAAATCTCGATTAGTAGTAACAATTTTAATTACCAATATTTTGTTAGCGGTAACTGAGTAATTGGAATTATTCCTCCATAAAGCACGGAAATTGATTATTGTTCAGTCTTAAAATAATCAACTACATGTGTAAAATGTAGTGAAAATATATAGATGTAAATTTCCCTTGGCTTTATAATATTTTTAAACAGAAATATTTTGATAGCCGTAACTAAATAATTGGAAATTATTTCTCCCCATAAAGCACTGGAGTTGGCCCTCGGTGTCTCGACAGCAGATCGGGCCGGCGGCGCGGCGCCGTCACGGGCCGCTTCCCAACAAACCGGGGAGGAAGAGACAATCTCCAAACTTTTGACCCGTGTTACTCCCATTTGCTCTTACTCAATACGTAATGAGTATTGTAAGTTACGTATTTTTACAGATTTTTTAAATAATATTAGTGTATATTTATGATTAATTTATAAATCATGAACGCATAAATTAATTTACTTTAAACTTGATAATTGAAGTCCTTGTTAAGGTTTTCAAATTTGTACTTGTTATGAACGATGTAAGGGAGATCGATGAGGTATGTGCTGTATTGAGCAGTTAGTTTGAAGTCTGCAGTCTTTGCCCGTCATGGCGGATATCACAGCCCCTCCTTTTTTCACAGCAATGTTCATGCATGCTTAACTTTGACTTTGATATTGTTATGAAATTAGGCAGGTTGTCATTTTGAGCGGGACGGCGAAGTGATACTTAAATAGCACTCCGATTAAGTACCAAACTACAGAATAACGTCGGCAAATTAGGACTATTTTCTTTTTTTATACTACGTCGGGAGGCATACAAGCATACGGCCCACCTATGTAAAGTGGTTACCGTAGCCTATTAACGCTGGCGATACTACGTCGGGAGGTATACAAGCATACGGCCCACCTGATGTAAAGCAGGTACCGTAGCCTATTATACGCTTGCGATATATTAAGTATCACTCGCGCGATGCCTCCTCTGATGCTTACACAGCAACTCCTTGGGAGTTAACTGGTGACCTCACTCACACACAGGAACACAACAACCCTCTAGGGAGTTGTTATTTGGCTGCGGTTTTCTGTGAGGTGGAGGTACTTCCCCAGACGGGCTGCTTTGATGCGCCCTACCTCTCTTTAAAAGTTTTATAAATAGAAAGCAAATATAGGAATATAATGTGGAGTGGTTAACATAATCTGTTAATTATTCCATGTAATACAAGATGTGTCGCTCGCGCGTTGGCGCTCTTGCTGCTTGCTGACTCAGCAACTATATATATTAACTACTCAGAAGCTCACTAGTAACCTTATACATTAATAAAATTATAATAAGTCTCCAGGGAGTTGTTATTTACCGGCGGTCTTCTATGAAGTGGATGTAAATTTTCTAGTCAAGCTGCTACGATAATATAGTATTAAAGACGACCTTAAAGGTCGAAGCTATTTACTGTTTTCAGGTCATTATTCTGTAGTAAAATGTGACTTTATAACTGCTAAGCCTGTTTTCCTAAAGCATTATTAAGAACTATAGGGATTAAAACTTTCAAATGAAAAATGTATTAAAAATTGATCTATCTGTTTGGGAGCTACGTTGCAAAGACTGACAAAAACTCTTGAAACTTACGCTTAGAAGGCTTCTGTGCCGTACTGTTTACCTGAACTTTAGTGGTATAAGAAAGGTTTATACCTATGGAAAAATAACTAAATTATGGTTGTAAAACGATACCTTTGGTTAATGACCCATACCTATTTTCTTGGAAAATATGGACATACACATAATTATATATATATATATATTATAACTTCAATTGTTCTACTTGCTATTTTAAATAAAACTTGTACATACCTACGTATAACTTTTGTAAGTAGGCGTATATATGATTGTACGTAACAAAGAAATTTCAAATATGTCAAATTGATTCTTAGAAAGCATCAAACCGTTTCAGTATAACTCCATTTACGGTTAAATAATAAAATATTCATATTTTTACTATACGTGCCTTATAACCAGGGCATAAAATAAACATATAATAAAACCATTTCTTTTATTTTACACAATATCAGTTGTGCCGTAATTTTCATGGGATTGGCAAAATTTACATTTTAACAGCTAGATTCACGGCGCTTCACGTTTCGCTGCCGACGATTTTTATTTTTACTTATAAAGAATACCATAGCCCATATAACTCCGAAACGTGTAGCAATATATTCAGTAATAACGAAATAATATGTTTTGTGAGATAGAATTCATATTTCATAAGCACTCATACGCATAAGATATTGCAAAGAAAGTGGTACTTTTCCTTTATTTCGCAGTAAAGATAAAGGATACCAATAGAAGGGGGCTAACATACTCGATGTCAGCTTTCTCCAGATTCATTCCCTAACATTTGCGTCACATAATATTTCACGACGGGTGCGAGTGAATTTTAAATGAAGAAGATATCCGGATTTTATTCGGACATATGGAAACAGTTTGTTTGATTCATGTATATGTACATAAAAGGAATTGGCGACGTTAAAAATGGGTGTCAAATCGCACATAGTAAACAAATAAAAATTAAAAGTTTATTGCACCGATTGACTTAAAATTGAAATTAATGAATTTTAACTTCATCTTCTGAACAAATTAAAATTTGATGAATGTTTTAACTGCGGCGTCCCCATTCAAGTGACTGTAAAGCAATATATCAATAATGAATAGTTCAAACTAACTTTTCCTATGTTATGCCTGCATAAAGCTCATTTGAACCGTTTTAATGATTATTTTACGCCAACACGACGCGAGACCGCAATGTATGTACTGCAACAGCTGTATTAAGGAGCTAAAATTAAATATCATATTTCACCTTAATGTCGTAATTTGGTACACCCCTCTTATAATAAAAACATTCTTCTAAATCTGGTAAGATTGTATTAACATAACCGCTTTGTTAAATGGAGTCAAGATAATTTGTGGACGAAGTTCGGCCTGTAATACCTCGCAAATTGCCGGATAAGACTGTGTGAGACAACTGTTAGTTTTAATTAAACTGCTGGTTGAGCTCGCGGGGAGTCCTCGGAATGAGAAAATTATTCTAATCTTATAAGCCTGTCGGTGTCCCAGAACTCGGCTCGAAATTAATATCATGCGGGTCGGCCCGTTGCGTGTGGGACAGGGCAACGCATTCGCAACACTGGTTTAATAGCTTTCGACGTGTGATACTGTAACAAAGTGTGGTACTCGATTAACATTCACCGCTTAACCTGATATTGTGAGCCCGTTTCTGTACCAACGCTATATCAACAAAATACACTCGCGAAATTTTAATTATCCCGCAGAAAACAAAGTCATCTCCATGAATGTATATAAAATGTAATTTCACCGCCTAAATATATAAAATTACATCTGAGATAATGCACGTAGAATCACCGCAATAACTCTCATACAAATTGAAAAATAAGAGTACTTACACAAATAGATACTTAACTGTGTATACAATATTCAAATACGTATTTGAGTTTACAATAATTATCTATCTATCTATAACTTCACGCCAAATCCCTTGCGGGGTAGGCAGAGAGAACCGAGCGCCACGTGACTCGATCCTTACATATCTCACTCGCTTCTTTAACATTCATTGCTCACACCAGTGTCTAAGCGAGAGGAGAGTACGACACCTACACCAGCACTGGCATGATCGTCCCGGTCTACCCCAGACCATAGGGCCATCATACCACCGGGCAGATCATGGGTGTCGCTCCCCTTGCGCTTAGTCTCTGTCACACATAAAGCATCCAAACGTCTATCATTCATTACGTCTATCAGTTCATTCGTCTTATCTTTCAATCCACCTCTCACATTCCACGTGCCTATGCGGCACTCGGTTCCCCTCGTCCCGCCGGAATTGGCGCTGCGTGGTGGGTGGCGCCCCCCACCGCCGCATGCAGCTATATTCGCACCGACGGGGGCGGATCGGTGCGCGTCGCCTACGGGGGACGCCCTAATCCGCACGTCGGTGCGCTCTTGGTCCAGAATTGCAATCGACTGATTGGCAGGGGTCGTGAACGAGCACGCTTCTGGCACATGACCCCCAAAAGATACTAAAAAAATAAATGTGCCAGTTCCTACAGTAAAAGTTAAAAAGGGGTGGGCTCAAAAGAGACCTGAACTGGATCAAAAATCCGGTCAGATCCTTACAAACAACGAGACCTACTTTGCAATCGACACCCTCACTAGGCACTTGAAGTGGCAACTAACAGCTAGTCCATAGGAGGTCTCAATAATCGAGCTCATTCGGCGTTAGGAACTTCCTGAGTAGGTACTTGTTAGAACTAGTGTTGGAAAAGAACGCAGCGACGCGACTCTTGTCCCGCCGAACGGAACCATTCTCGAATGCGCTATTTACTACGCCAAGTAAAGAAGGGCATCAAAGAATTCAGAGATACTAAGCCCTCGCACACGACGTAAAGGCGGGTGGCTAAGTCTCTCCTTTCCGTCCAAATCATGCATGTCCTCCCCTGATTCGACCAGATGAAACGACAGTGTTTAATGATGACGAAAAGGCTGGATGCTTCGCAGACAGCCTGGAGAGCTAATGCTCTCATAGTCTAGAACTCACTGACATCGATCATGTGCAGATATGGTCGAATCCGAGCTAGAACGAGTCCTCGCGACGCCACCCATGTCGGTCATCACCTTCTGATAAAACATGATCAATTTGGTCATGGTAGTCAAGACGTACCTACCATGACCAGATGGTGCCTTTCTCAGCTAGGAGCCATCCTCAACTAGGAGCCATCCTCCTACTTTCGCGTTGTATATCTGTTTCAGAATTCTTTCTTCATATCCGAATTAACGGAGCATGACTTTTCTAATTTTAATACCGATATTCTCTTTCAGACCAACTCCGTTTCTCACATCATCAATGCGAACACAGTCTACAAGTGTTACACTCAAAATTTTACGCAATGCTCTTATTTCGACCGCGTTTATCCTACTTTCCTCTCTCTGACATACCCAGCTCTCCCTTTCATAAGTAAGCGTAGTACCTTCTGACTCAAGCTTTTACTGGCAAGAGGTTTTCCCAGCGGTCCGTACACATTCCAGCACTCACTCGTCTTTCCACATCAGTGGTGTACCTTCCATCCCAGCTGAAAACGCATCAGTAAAACGAAGCAACTTACCTGAACTAGGAAATGATTACATGTCCTACAGGTATATCAAGTCGAAAAGGTGTGACGCTTCTCATTAAAAACAACTTACTATGGATCGAAATCTATGAGCTGTGAGGGTCGTTGACGATTGTGAACTCATACACGGTATTGAGTCCTTGAGCTTGAGAAGAGATTTTGCCTCCCTCTGCGTGTTCTACCGATTGTATAACGGGTTGTGTTCTGAGCTTTTCGACATTATGCCAGCAGCCTCGTTTTACAATTGCACAGCTTGCCCATGACTGGGAGTTCATCCTTATACACTGAAACCGCAATGGTCACGTACTGTGCGGTTTCTGAGAAGTTTTCTACCGATAACTATTAAGTTGTGGAATGAACTCCCTGCCGAGGTTTTTCGAAGGGACTACAGTATGGGGTTTTTCAAGAAAGGCAAGAGTGACACCCCTGGTGTTGCAAATGTTCATAGGCTACGGTAACTGCTTACCATCAGGCAGGCCGTGTGCTCGTTTTACACCTTAGTGGCATAAAAAAATCTAAAAAAAATGACACTTTTATTCATATAGCTTTGTGTGGTGACCTAGATTTTTCGATATTGGTTCCGTTGTAAAAGATGTTTATAATTAATTTGTAGAATCAGCCCTTTTGAGCTTGATACACGCTGCATTGTATAATTTCAATTATAATAAGTCTGTAGATAATTAAATGCATAAATTCACAGCAGTACACTATATTCATTATTATTCATAATGACAATCCTGCACTGAAATTGTAACTGGAAAACTTTATGAAAAATTTGAGTTTGCGATAAAAATAAATAACGAAAAAGTTTTAGCAACGACATAGCATGTCATGTAGCCATGTAATTTGTTTCATCGTAATTTTCGTGTTCAGGTTTAGTTGTACAACGTTATATTCTATCTCTAGTTTGATAACATAATTAAGTTTTATAGCAGTTGTTAGAAAACGACCTACAAAACTAAGTTATAGTATAATGTATACATGTATGGTATCTATACTATCTATAACTTCACGCCAAATCCAAATAGACAGAGAGAATGTTAATGTACTTAACATAATTATATGTATAGTATCTATACATTAACATTACACACCTACAACTTTAACATTATTTTAGTACATTTGTACATTTAAGTTGCAATTACAAAACTTATTGAATTGCCTTTGATATAAAGCACAAAAATTAAAATAATAGCTTTCGGCCGGAGATGGATTTAAAAATCTTTGGTTTTGGCCACTATTTACGCCAATATATGTAAATTTGAATTCATTTATATTATTTAAAAATAAATATCAGATTAGACATATTTTGTAAAATTTGTTAGGTACAGTAATTAGTTCTTTGGCAAATTTTAACATGACTTACTTTTTCCCTTAAAAATATGATTATTAATAATTTTCGTATACATAACGCAGCATATCAACGGGAACATTAAAAGATAAAATTCATCATAATATAACAGATCTCGAGGCATATTGCGGTTAGGAAGATGATGAGGGGAGCAAAGATTGAATTAAGTTATCGACGAAAACCGACCTTCCTCGGTTATTTATGGCAGAAAGAAATGTAACCGCCGTTATCTACTAACTATTAATTTCAGCAATAATTAAACCTGACCATCTCATTTATAACTGACTCCGTAAATTTGTGGTAGTGTCCAATTGAATATTTGCCGGTAGATAAAACAACCGTTAACATTAATAGAAATCACACAAAACAAAAAATTGGTGTAACAATTTAGATTTTTGATATTTAAGTTTTATTATAACAACGGAATATACTAATATAAATATATATAAGAGAATCCACGGATATTCGAATAACATTTTTTTAACAGAGTAAAAGATAAAAGACAACTTCTAGCCACTTTTTCGTATAAAATCTGACCCCAATTATCGCTAATGGAAAATTAATGGGATGGGTAATTTGCAAAATGTCACCCTCGATAAATATCAGACTTGCGATTTGCGACGTTTTTGATTGCAGTTAATTTGATTCATGCTAAGCACAGAAAATATAATCAACTCGAAGGTTTACTTAGCGCTTTGTTTTTATACCACTAAGGTCAAGTTTACGTCGTGCCTGGTGCTGGTGCTCGATGCCTATGGATACTTGCGACAGCAGCGGCGTCACTAGTGCGTTGACGCTACAATGTCACTGTTTGGTAGTGACGACGACTTCATCGACGCCTGACTCCCTTTTTTAAAAAGCCTATGGTAGTGTTTCGGAAAACCTTGGCAAGGAGTTCATTCCACAATCTAATCATTTTCGAAAAAATATCTCCTCTGGACCAAGGTACGCGACCATTGTGCTTCCAGTGTAAGAGGATGAATTTCATGCTGATGGCGATTTTCACAGTAACTAATATTATATATAATGAACTTGATTGTAAGATGTAATACTTAGAACAACATGCACAATATAGCATGTTATTCTAACGACTAACTTCTACAGCGCTTGAGGATGTCGTGTGGAGAGTCGAAACACGTGTCGCAGAGACGACTACGCAACGGTGGCGGGTGCATGCGGTTCCTGCTCTAAATGGCGGGCAATAGCGGGGACGACCGCAGTAGCCGAGGCACAGACGACCGGAACAGCCATGACAGCGACGGCATGATGGATTTACTAACGGCAGTGGATCGGTGCCGACCGGCGCTAGTTCGCATGAACTAATTGGTGGCGAAACCACACAAAGCCGATTAGATCAAACTGCATGTAAATTTGACTTCAGCAAAATAACGTCTGAATCTATTAACTATTTAATAGAAATATGTCGAATACGGAAAAAGAAAACAGAATTAGAAAAAATGGGAGTCATCGCCACTGCGTCATTTAACATCTTATCCACTGTAATACATTTTCTTGCACATGCTCGCTTTCCGGGGCCGTCGGCTACGGAGATAGATAACTTCCCGATGATTTAGTTTTATTGTTATCCTCCATCGAACTGTCGCTGCCGCTTCGCTATACGCCTTCCCCCGATTACTTGATCTAACTTTACTCACAACATAACCTTGACTTGTGCACATTAGATAGGTAACCAGAACATATTTTTTTGCTAACGTTGAGGAAAAATTACAGCCTTGACTATCATTTAAGTTGTCAATCGTTTTAGTTCTATATTTTCTATTCCTCGTAAACACTTGTTCTAGTAATGTATAAAGTTTAAACATCACATGTATGTCGAAATCGATCTTAGAAGTTTGATTTATGCCAATTAGAATTGGATTCGGAGTCTGTCTTAATAGTTTCTTAAACAGAAAATAACTTACAGCCCGAAAGTAACTTACTATCATCTATATAATCAAAACCAACCTCACCTACATATGATGTACCTGTTTATTAGCAAACGAGGGTCTGATGAAAGAAGCAGAGCACAGTATTTAATAAGCAGCCGGACCGGGGACTGCCTCCATCTTTCAGAAGACAAATAAGAACTTCTTGCTAGTTGCATTGCTGCTAGTGAGCGAGTGAGGTTACCTTCTGATAACCTCACTCGCTATTAGCGACTACGATAACCGTTTCACACCAGGAGGGTCGGATGCTTCTTATGCAATCCCACGTAGATGTACTTGCTTTGAAGATGTATTTGCTTATTATGAATTCTGGTTTCATAAAAACTAGGGTCAAGCCAATATAGTATGTTGATGTAGTTTTTCTTTTTTAAATAGTATCGATAACACAAGACCTTGTGTACACCACAGAGATACAGAGTACAATACAGAGAGTGGTTTTTTGGCTACGGTTTTCTGTGAGGTGGAGCTACTTCCCCAGACGGCCTGCTTTGATGCGCCCTATCTCTCTTAGAAACACCTAGACCAAGACAAACAGACATCTTCATGCACACAAACGCCTGTCCTTTGTGAAAATCGAACACACGAGCGTTGGTGTCAACATAGCGTTAGTAACCACTGCGCCATATTTGAAAATGCATATATTTTGCAGCCTTGTTGGTCAAAAAATTGGTAGGAATTAAAAGAAAAGCTTGAGTGGGTATGCAAAACAAAATACAGCTTATATTGTAATGTTATGTGAAATTGTATATAATCGGCATAACGCGTTCTCTGAATCCGTATACCACATATTGCATGTGATTTTACACTGAACAGCGTGACTGCGCCGATCACTCCGCGTACTTGTCACGTTCGACAATCTTTACAGTATTGGACAGTTTCGGAAAGATTTTATTGGCTCGTTTGGTCACGTCTCGGCAAAAGATCGTCTCTCGGGCCGAGTGGCTGCCGTTTCACGCGATATGGGTTAACAGTGTCGATTCATCGCCGGAACAGATCGTTTTATGATTTCAACGGAGAAATTTTTATAGAGGTCCATCGATACACAATCGTTGTTTTCCTATTATAGCAGTTAGAACTATTGTGCTTTTATAATATTGTTGTCATGAGTATCTACATCATTACTAGCAATGATATAATACTTTTGTTTACGAAGGAACAGGAAATGGAAAACATTATGTGAATTACAAAACTATAAAAACTTTAATATATCTAATTTGAGAGTACTCATGGTTCGTATCCACTAGCGCGGCGGCCGGAAGGCGGTTTATACTACCCCTAATAACAGGGAAGGCGTCTATCAAATTGCTAGGCAAAAGAGTCAACCAGTTCGCAGGGTAGATTGCGAGGTTAACCGCTCACGTGAAGGCTATTTTACAAGCCCTTTAACATTCCTCGTCACGGTACAGGATCGGGTACATCCTTTGTGGTTTATCGGAATTACCTTATGATGACAATAGAATCAAAACACTGTTTTGTCACATAGCGAATATTCTTTCCCGCAAAATAAATCCGTTTAATTACGCCCAAGTAGACATTGAAACGTCTATTTCACCTCGTCTTGAATAATCTGGCTCGTGGTGAATGGAGGGTGCATGACAATAAAACTAAATCACTGAAGCTCTGTCTATTGTGCCTCTTCGGCGCCGGCGGAAAGCGAGCATATGTGGGGGACAACTTGTTTCTCCCCGGACATAAAATAACTATATGATATCAAGTTATAGGAAACTTATTGGTAGGCAAAGGACGTGCCTTGCTCAACTATTTTATTACAGACTTTACATATTTTTATGATGCGCACGTACGTCTACAATATTTTTTGGAGGGAAACGGCTTACGCAGGTACTTGGGAATTACTGAAGTTAACAAGGATAGTGGAAAAAAATTAATAAATGCATGGCGGTGTTGTGCTTGTCAGTCTAATTACGCAAGTTAAACAATGTCGATCGTAGCCTGTCTTCGAATGAGTTTCTGTATCTTCCTTGCTTCTGAGCCCAAGTATAAGTCATAGTCGGTCTCGAGCTATTGTCATTGCGTTGTTAGATGCTAAAAACACTAGCAAGCACGGGATTCCGTCAATCGGCATTGGCATGAGTATAAGTTGATGCGAAGATGAGAAGAGAAACTTTAATTAAGGAACAGTTAAAAATATATTATACTAAACGTGGTTGTATATGTCTATAATACTCGCAATATGTACAATTTTACATTATTTTCATCTCTTTGAGTTTTCAAAGTAGATTTACTTATCAATGTTCCTATTGATATTAATAGGATTGGCAGGATTCAAAATATTTCGGTTGATTTATCGGAATCGGTGACTTGATAAAGAGTACATAATTGGTACTTTATATAGCTATAATGCCAGTAACATCGCGTCGTCGCTATCAACATAAAATGACCAATGTTTCGACTTTTTGAAATTTTTAATTTACCATTTTACTAGCTCAGCTTTCAAAATTTCACATGGTAATCACTACTGTACGTCAATAAGCGCTATATGTATTATTTTATATTAATAATAAAAAATATAACAAGGTTGAAGTCGCCGGAATCAGCTAGTTCACAATGAGCTATAGTATATAGATGTTATCGATGTTTTCCTTGTAGTTTAAAGAGCAATTCTTTTATATATATATACATATATATAAATTTATTTAGTGTATTTCGGAAACTGCTATATCGATTGGTTTAGTAGGTTTTTTTGTAGGTTAGGTTAGATTTTGCTTTTTAAATTTATTTATGTAGGTGTCTTTCCTATAAATCACGTTTTCCACTAAAAACATAAAAATACGAACGAATCTCGGTTGCCCAGGAACTGTATACCAGTACATGTTTATACATGTACAAGGAGCAGACGAATCTTGTCTGTTGAATCTATATACTGTGATTTTATTTATCGATCATGTTATACTATTGTAATTAAAAGGAAGAGAGGAATAGAATAGAATACTCTTTATTGCACCAATAACGAATACATATAGAATACACGTAAAAAGAAAACAAATTTGAAATATTGCTAAATCGATCTCTTCCAGACAACCATACAACATGAAAAGAAACAATCATAAGTAAAAAGTAGGTAGGTGATGCATTTATGATAATATAATGTTCACTTTTATATAGGTATTACAAACTTATGCACAAAGAATCGCATTCAAACAAATAAAAAAAAAAAATCAAATAATGACAGAGGACAAGAGCATACAACAATATCTATAGTACCATAGTTACATGGGACTGTAGTGAAAATTTACCATATTTTTAAAGAATTATAATTATAAGGCTTTGCACAGCCCGCACCGTGAAGGATTTTGAGTAATATCGTGAAGAGATGGTTATTAGACGAAGGCGATCACAAAAATCCCGTGCCTCATTGAGATCAACGTTCCTTCAAGTAGCTCGGAGAAGTAGGGTTGAAGAGAATATAGTAAAGGAGAGAGACAATGCGCCAGTTACTACGTAACTGGATAGGAAACCACTTGAGCTGAGTGCGAATTTAGGAAACATGATTATATTTGTGAAGCCCAAATATAAATCGAGCTCAGAGATTTTGAAGGCGCTCAAGTTTGGTTAATTGGTCTTCAGTGAGTCTTAGGTAGCAAGAATCAGGATAGTCCAGAATCGGAAGGAGCAAGGACTGTGCACGGGAAATTTTGATACATTAAATGGGCATAAAAGCAGCAAGCGAATGGCTAAACAGAAATACAGACAATAAAAATAAGTTCTTGTAGACAGAACGACACATACCATAACCAACAATCAGGAAAATGACTTTATTTTTGGAAAAACACTTACGCCGTGCCACTGTAGCTAGTTCTTTGCAGATGTTTCACCGGTGTTTGAAGATAACACTCCGCAAGTTGTATCAGCAGCACCAATTTGAGACTAAGTGACGAGTTGATTGACATACGCAACATGGAATATTCGATCTTTCGTACCGGTCAGATCGGCTGACCATCAATTACAGAGCCATTGCGAGTCCAACAACTGGGAACTCCAAAGTTCCGTTGTACGGCTAGAAGTGCTTCGTGTCGTACCTTCGTTAAAAACTCTGACACTGTGACACCGGTCTCCTTAACAGTCTTTTAGCAAATCAAAACTTACTCTTCATAACGATATTCCGAAATTTTACAATAATAGGCCTACGTTTACCTGAAGAGTATCGGCCCATTCTATGTCAACGCTTGATCCTAGCACAAAATTGATACCGTGAACTTTTCTGTGATGACCTTCATGATTTTTAAAGCAGCATCTTCATTCTTTTCCTAGACGAGCTCATGAAGTAATATAATTTTACGGCGACCCCACATTTCACAGAGGAAAAGGTTTTATGCGGAGGACGTAGGACTTATGCGGTTGGAAGATATAATTCTCCTCCTATTTAGGATGGGTTACTGCTAAGCTTTCGGTTCGAGTTTCCGGCTTTTTTCCCAGCTAACATGGAACATTCTAGGGTTTACGAAGAAAGACTTCCATGATACTTAAAGAGCAGACATTCGCTTGTTTGGATACCAAATGCAGTAGATAAAAACATTTATTTTGCTTACATTAATGTATACATAGTAATCTATTTTTTGTTAGCAGTTAGCACTAGAGGTGCTTACAGAATCTCATAAATAATCTTATTCTATTTAGGATACTCATATCACACATGATGTCTTAAAATAAGTGTTTTAAAATATATATTTTTTTGGTTTGTGAACATCTTTGTTTGTACAAAACTATCTAATTTCAGATTAATTCAAGTTTTGTACTGCACTGAAAACGTAAGTATCCGTCGTTTGTGACCGGAATATCGAAACAATCAATGGAGTTTGTCGCAGACTAAATTGAATCGTGTCGGGGTGGCCGGACGCTCCGGAAACCGGACGCGCGGCTCGCGAGACTCTATCTTCGGCATTAAGCACTGCCGACTACCCCTCTTAGGATTTGACGTTTTTACAGGTGATGTGTGCGCATTTTCGCCAAAGTTTAAATGGGCCATTATTATGGCACAGAATCGGAATTGACAGGCATTCTTAGTGCACTAATTCATATGAAAGCCAATAGCAATAGTTTGCAATATAATGAAGATAGAACGTGCATAATTGTATTGAATAAAATCAATGTTATAGTTAGTAACTGCTCACACGTAAGTATGGAGCGTTAGCTATAATTCTAGTGAGTGTTTTAGGTGAGTAGTAACTCACGTGGTCTGTTGTATATTATCTGACTTGGGTGGTTCGTTCAGGTAAACCGTACTGTACATTATTAACCGAACGCTGCCAACAGTCGCTGGTTAAAGACCAGGCGTTTGAAAACTATGGCATAATCCACAATGAAGCAGCGTAGCACGGTATCCTAGACACACCAACAGCGTCACATTTGTAGTGATATGGGCTTAGGTTAATCTAATGATGGGACATTAGATTAATCTAAGCTCATATCGCACATCGTTTGAGACGATAGGACCCAGCGAGGGATCGTGCCGTACTCCATCCCCCTCAGATCTTTATGTTATGGTGAGGTATGGCAGGACCTTTTGCTGTTTGCTTCTGCTTTTGTCCATCTGGGTGAAGTACTACTACTTTACAGAAGACCGCAGTCAAATAACGATTCCTCGAGGGTGGATGTTGCGTTTTTGTGCGTGAGTAAGGTCGCCTGTTATTAGAGAGGTCGCTGTGCGGACGGCGGGAGGACCAGTGGATGTCGAACCGCCACAAACATTGTGGGGGTGGCAGGCTGGCGCAGCGGTCAGGGAGACCCCGTGAAACAGCTGACACCTGGCCGCACGCAGGTTCCCGGGTTCTCGAACTCGGGGCTCACATAATTTCCGCCCCGGAAGGCTGAACCGCCAACCTGTGCAAAGTCTCTGTTGCAGCAGTCGTGCCGGAGAAGGAGACCGGAGTCAAACCGCCTGCTGCAGCAGGGGGGAAAACCTGAAGAACGTGTAACTACAGCGGCCACCCTGCTCACGGTAAATGTGGATTTTGCAACATCCTGCTGGCATCAATGCTGGCATCCCTGGATCTGTATTGTCCCCGACGTTGTTTCTGCTGCACATTAATGATATGTTGTGAATTGATGACATTCATTGTTATGCGGACGACAGCACCGAGGACAGTTATTATACACGCCGTACTAACATGCCTATGGAGGAAAGCCGGGTTTACTTTGAGTCTGAAATTGAAGGTACTTTAAGTGAAATTTCTGACTGGGGAAGTATGAGTTTAGTACAGTAGGTTTTGACGAGCTCGGTGGCGCAGTGGTGAAATGCGTTATTATGCTACTTTGACACCAACGCTCGTGGGTTCGATTCCCACACAGTACAAACATTTGTGTGCACGAACATGTCTGTTTGTCTTGGTCTGGGTATTTTCTATGTATGATAAGTATGTATTTACAAAAAAAAGTTTATCCGTTGTCTAGTACCCATAACACATGCTTCGCTTACTTTGGGGCTAGATGGCGCTGTGTAATTTGTCCGACAAAATTTATTTATTTATTACAGTATTTAATCCTATAAAGACACAAGTTTACGCTTTCACTGCTAAGAAAACCCCATTCGCTGTGGCTTTTTGTTTCCATAACACGCCCCTTACCACTGCCAAGAGCTTTGGGATTCTCGGTATCGAAATTTCCAGCGATGTACAGTACCGCAGTCACCCGGAAGAGAAGGTCAAGCAGGCGTCCAAGAAACTTAGTGTGCTTAAAAGTGCCAAACGGAACTTTAGCTCGGGGCAAAGACTCATGTTATATAAATCACAAGTCAGACCGCTGCAGTCGTCTGTGGGCGGGGGCACCTGGATACCAGCTAGGACCTTATGACTAGGTGCAAAAACGAGCTATGAGGATCGTTGATGATTCTAAACTCACACACACCCTTAAGTTTAAGGAGAGACCTTGCCTTCCTTTGCGTGTTCTACCGTTTGTACAATGGGTTGTGTTCTGAGGAGTTCCTCGACATGATGTCAACAGCCTCAATTTACAATCGCACCTCTCGCCGACGGCTGGGAGTTCATCCTCATACACTGGAGCCGCAATGGTCACGTATTGTGCGATCCCAGAGAAGTTTTCTGCTGAGAACTCTCGAGTTGTGGAATGAGCCTGCCGAGGTTTTTCCTAGGGTCTACAGCATGTGGTTCTTCAAGAAAGGCGTGAGGAGGTTTTTGCAGGTTTGATAACGCAAGAGTGACACCCCTGGATTTGCAAATGCCCACAGGCTATGGTAACTGCTTACCATCAGACGGGCCGTACGCTTGTTTGCTACTTTAGTGGTATTAAAAAAAATCGTGTAAAGATTCAAACGAAACCATGCACCGAATGCCTACGTACGAAATGTACGTACGTATTTACGTACATTTTTTTACTTTTTTAGTGAGGCCGTTTAAGCGTCTTAAGTGTTCTTTAAAATTAAGCAGCATAAGTGGTATATATAGATTGTAGATGCCTTGATTACTCGATATAGATTATTAATTTTAGGTGACCAACAATGTACGTTGTAGTCCCGTCGGCGAATCATTTTATTTCAGAATTTTTGATTGATCTTTAATACTCGTATTTATATAGCATAAGGATAGTGATAAACCTAATATACACCCTTAAGGGACGTCATAACGAATCAGTTGATTATTACATTTTGGGCATTTTGATCTGAACCACTTTGTGTGCTTCCGCCACCTATTGGTTCATACTCCGGTCGTCTCTACTTCGGCTGGAGCATGAAATACACAACCAGTGTTGCAATTATGGATGCTCTCTGCGACACGGATTTTGCTTCTCCACTGGGTATCCTCAAGCGCTGTAGATATTAGTCGTTACAGGTGTTGCTAGAGAGAATTTTCAAAAATTAAAATGAACGCCCGAGTACTTCATTATTATAAAAATTGGGCTGTTTACGTTTCTAAGTATTAATAATGTTATTCTAGGTAATTTACCATTTTTATAATATATTAAATTATATTTTTGAAGACGTGCGACGTTTACTGAAAAAGGTCTGGTTTTCCCTGTAGGTTGTGGAGGTCTCACGGCAAGCGCTCTGTGTATCAGTATCTTCGCAAAATCCTTAGGTTTAGGTAGCTGACCCCACCGATCCAAACGGGTTAGGAAACAGGATAACGCTAAGTAGAAAACTCTATTGTTAAGCTATTAAAAAAGGGTTAAACTAATCAAATGCTTATTCATGTGTGTTGTAATACTTGATGTAATTGTAAGATGGTTTAAATCAGATTCTTGAGTCCGTAATGATGATATTACTGCCAGCAGTATATATTTTTGAGTTAAAGTAGCCATCTTTTTAGCGATATAAATGTTAACCTTTCATTGGTCTTTCATAATCAAATACAACCACATAAGTACCGCTGAATATACCCCAAAGGAAATATTCAACGCGCAATAATCGTTCCATTTGAATAGTTTTAAACAGATTTCTAAATTAATTTTCCTTGCTTTTGTGCACACGTTTTAGTATTAACGTGGTATCTAAATGTGAAAATAAGGTCGGAACGGTTTTGAACTCTCCCTTGGGTGCGATTTCCTATTTGAGACCTTTAGTTCAGTGGCAGGTAAAAACAACAATGGACCCTCTTGTCTATTCAAATTTGTATATTTTCATGCTACCATACCCTCCATTACTTAAACTTGAATGCATCTGAAAATCTTAGACTGTCAATTAGGGGTGTATAGATAAGTATTTATAAAACCTTAAAATTGCTTGTTGAGTCAATTATTACTGACTTTATGGTTATTAAGATAAGGAGCTGATATTTTGTAAGTTATCCCATCTTAATATGACGTAACTATCTATCTATATATACATGTTAGGTCCTTTAATGGATAGGTAGAGAGAACCGCAATACGGGGTCCTTGCAAACTTCGGTCGCTTCTTTAATTAGCAGCTTATTTCATGCATCTTCACCAATTTCTAGGGCTCATGATATAACCTTCTGGTAAAACACGACCATTTTATTCGTAGTAGGATGTTGGTCGTTTACGGCCACTACACCCTACCACTTTCCCGTTGTATATCTTTGTCATTATTTCGACATGCCCTAACCAACGGAGCAGGCTTATGTTTTCTTAATACCGACACTATCTTTCATACCAACTTTTTCCTATAACATCTTCACGAACGTTTACGTTACACAAATTTTGCGCAATGCCCGCGTTGTATATTACAATACCATTAGACTGTGCCTAACGTTTAAATCTAAGATCTATCAGTTCAGTTCAGATAATCTATCGGTAATTACTAAACTTTCGATGATATATAATGTTTCATTATCGACTATTATCTAAATACATTATATGAAATAGAAAATCAGTGAACTCTTTTTACCTAGGGACACACGTATTTAATTTACAAGTGCTATTCACAGAAGTTCGGAGTTTGTGAGTTTATACTAAAGAAAATTGTATCGTGCTAAAATAAAACGGGATAAAACTGGATTTAAAGTGACCCTGACGATGTTAAGTCCTTTTTTTATTACTCGATGAAAATTCGGAAGAAGGGTATTTTCGAGCTCGATTCCGCAGACGGACCGTATCGCTCTGTTTGTTGCGATCATTCGGAATGTAGTCCGACGGATATTCCTAACAAAATAAATTTATTTTTCTTTATTATCCGTGTATTTACACACGGATAATAAAGAAAAATAAATTTATTTTGTTTCATGGAAACTAAAACTGTTTACCCGCTTATGTATGTTCCCTGTCCTATTGATATCGACATAAAAATAGATGTATGTATATCTTCACGTCAGGTCCATTGCGGAGTTGGCAGAGAGAACCGAGCGCCATATGACGCGGTCCTTATACACTTCACTCGCTTCTCTAACATTCATAGCTCTTTTCGTGCACACTTGCCGGTTTCTGACATCATCACCTGATAATACACGACCAATTTGGTCACGGTAGGTTAATAAGGCCTATATTCGTCTAGGCGTGGATGCGCCGCAGGCGCAAACCCCTCACCTTCCGCATAGTGCAGGTGCTCACCGGGCATGGGTGCTTCGGTGAGTACCTGCACCGGGTCGCGAGGCGGGAGGAACAGCCGGGCTGCCACGATTGTGGCGCGGCCGAGGACACTGCCCAACATACGCTGGAGCAGTGTCCCAGATGGTCTCGGCAGCGCCATGATCTGGTGTCCGCGCTTGGAAGCGCGGACCTCTCGCTCCCGAGCGTGGTCCGCTCCATGCTCGGGAGTGACAGTGCCTGGCAGGCGATGGCCTCCTTCTGTGAGACGGTCATGTCCCAGAAGGAGGCCTCGAAGCGGGACTGGGAGGATGATCCCGAGGCTGTCCCGCTCCGGAGACGGCGGACGGGAGTGCGGCGTAGGCGCTACGCGCACCTATTTCCACCTCCCTAACTTGTGGGACTAGGGGTCAGGATGGGAACCTGGCCCCATAATGGTCCCGCCGCCGGAGGGGCTGTCCCAATTTGCCGGGACGGCCCCTAGATTGAAGAAGTCCGGCCCCTTCTGAGGGGCTGGCCAGTCGCAGTGGTGTCCTGTTGCTGACAGATCCGGGGCACCACACCAACGCGGCCGATGGCATTTCGCGGGGTCGTTTAGTGGGTATATCGTCGGACAGTCGATGGGGAGTCCCACACTACCACCGGAGGCCACCCAGGCACCGGTGGTGTACGTAATGCATTTTTCCCCGCGTCACAAAAAAAAAAAAAGGCCTATATTCTTCCACTTTCGCCATGCATGTCGTTCCGTCATTCTTTCATCCTGCATTCTTTCTACATGTCCGAACCAACGGAGCATACCTTTTCTTAAGTTCTTCTTCTTCTTCTTCAGACTTCTTCTTTTCTAAACAGTTCTTTTTTAACGACTTCTTCTTTTCTAAACAGTTCTGTCCTTTCCTGACAATGTATTCAAAAAGCACATTAAAAATACTCTCTGTAGAAGGGCTTATTATAGAATTGATGAACATGGTAACTGACAAAGATATCTGGAAATAATTCAGCACAGACTACCTGTCCTTAATATTTTTTTTTTTTACTATTTGATATCATTATTGTACCAACATGTTTATGTATGACCTTCTGCGTGCTGTGCAATCCTCCTATGAGGATTGCACAGCATGTGTGAGAGTGGACGGCAGCTTATCACCCTGGTTTGATACCAATATTGACGTCAGACAGGGATGCGTGCTGTCGGCTCGGCTATTCATCCTGTATCTGGACAGTTGTCTTCAGAGAATGAGAAATATGAATGTGGGAATGCGAATGGGTGGCTCAGTGGTTAACTGCCTGCTTTATGCAGATGACGCAGTATTAATAGCAGAATCATCATCCGAACTGCAAACACTAGTCACAACAATGAAAGACGATTGTATGAAGAAAGGCTTACGATTGAATGCGAAGAAAACCAAAATAATGGTATTTGAAAGAGAGACAACCAGAACGAACACTAGGATTACGGTGTATGTTGTGTACATGTACATGTGTGTGATGTACGATGATGTAGTGTTGGAGCAAGTGGATGAGTTTGTATATCTTGGAAGCGCTTTTAGATGCGATGGAAGGTACACCGCTGATGTGGAGAGACGAGTGAGTGCAGGGAATAGCGTGAATGGAGCGTTGGGTAAACTGTTTGGCAGCCGAAATCTAAGCCAGAAGACACAGCTCGCTGTACACAGCGCGGTGTTAATCCCAACGCTAACTTATGGAAGTGAGAGCTGGGTATGGCAGAGAGAGCATGAAAGTAGAATAAATGCGGTCGAGATGCGAGCACTGCGAAAAATTTGTGGCATAACGCTTGCTGACCGCGTTCGAAATGATGACGTACGAAAGAGAGTTGGACTGAAAGAGAGTGTCGGTGTTAAGATAAGAAAGGGCATGCTCCGTTGGTTCGGACATGTAGAAAGAATGCAAGATGAAAGAATGACGAAACAGATATACAATGCGAAAGTGGAAGGATGTAGGAGCCGAGGAAGACCAAGACTAACCTACCATGACCAAATTGGTCGTGTTTTATCAGAAGGTGATGTCAGGAGCCTTAGGAACCGGCGAGCGTGCATGAAAAGAGCTATAAATGTGAAAGAAGCGAGTGAAGTGTGTAAGGACCGCGTCTTATGGCGCTCGGTTCTCTCTGCCTACCCCGCAAGGGACCTGGCGTGAAGATATACATACATGTTTATGTAATTTTTTTTATTGTAATAGCTAATTGACAATTTTAAAAGAGACCTATATTGGCAAGTTTCTCTCGGCATTTCTTCTTCGCCAATCGTCATTTCCGAAATGCCAGTAGATTAAAAAAAAGGAAAAAGTAAAATAAGAGAATTAAATAAGATACAATAAGATTATATTAGGCGCCGGTCTAATGGCAAATAAATATTTTTTTTCTTTATCTTATCTTAAGTCTTAGCGTCGGTGACGCTCTCTTTCAGATCAAATCTCTCTCTTACGTCGTCATTACGAACGTGGTCAGCATCCGTTATGCTACAAATTTTGCGCGATGCTCTCATCTCAACCGCATTTATTTAACTTTCATGCTCTCTCTGCCATACCCAGCATTCACTTCCATAACGTTGGGATTAGCATCGCGTTGTGTACAGCGAGCTGTGCCTTCTGGCTTAGATTTCGGCTGCCTAGAAGTTTACCCAATGCTCCATTCGCGCTATTCCCTGCACTCACTCGTTTTTCGACGTCAGCGGTATACCTTCCAACCTTCCATCGCTGCTAAAAGCGCTTCCAAGATAAAAAATATCATCCACTTGCTCCAATACTACATCATCAACTGTAATCCGAGTGTTCGTTCTAGTTGTCTCTTTTTCAAATACCATTATCTTGGTTTTCTTAACATGCGATTGTAAGCCTTTCTTCATACAATGATCTTTCGTTGTTGTAACTAGTATTTTCAGTTCAGATGGTGATCCTGCTATTAATACCGCGTCGTCTGCATAAAGCAGGTAGTTGACCACTGAGCCACCCATTCGATTCCCACATTGATATTTCTTATTCTCTGAAGACAACTGTCCAGATACAGGATGAATAGTCGAATCGACAACACGCATTCCTGTCTGACACCAATATTGATATCAAACCAGAGCGACAAGCTGTCGTCCTCTCGCACATGCTGTACAATCCTCATAAGTGGATTGCACAGCACGGAGCAGGTTACTGTCAATCCCATATCTGGGCAAAATGTTCCAGATTCTTTCGTACGAGCTTATCAAATGCTTTCTCAAAGTTCTCAAAACCACAGAAAATCTTCTGGTCTAAAGCCAGTTTCTTCTGTATGATGCGGAGTGAAAAACTTGATCTGAACATCATCTGGCGCTTCGAAATCCACTCTGTGTTTCCCAAAGCTTTCCATCGGATTTCACCCTCATTCTCCTTTCAATGATTTTTGCATACATTTTAGCTGCTAAGCTGATCAAACTGATGGCCCTATAGCTGGCGCAGTCCATACGTGAACCCTTGCCTTTTTATGAGCACGATCCCTTCGCGTCTCCAAGCAATCTCATCCATGGTAATGTCTTCATGATACGCTGGCACTGCCGAGTCAGTCACAGACTCATACACAGTGCCAGTGTCCTGGACATAATCATACATTTCTGTAAAATATTCACTCCACCGTTCTAACACATTCTGAGTGTTAGCATGAATGCCACCAGATTTACATTTTATCTTGTTCATTCTGGATGCTGACGAACTACTTCGAGACTTCTTTACCTCTCCCCTTAAGAATTTGGTATTTACATCGAAGTTCTTCGTCAGCCTCTCTTTCTCGTTCATAAGTAGTTTTTCACGCTTCTATTTCACTGAAGCTTTGATTTTATTCTTGCATCGACGGTATATTTCGTTCGTCTTTTCTGTCATACCATTACTCTGGTGCAAAGATCATACGTAATCCAGCCACGCTTTCCTCTTTTTTCCACGGAGGATTCAACCTCCGCATCCCACCAGGCATCTCCTCATAGTGTTCTACGTTTCTTTGCTCATCCACATGCTTCTTTCGCACTGTAAACCATACTTTATGTCAGAACTTTCCAACATTCGTCTACATCTGAGTCCGAAAAACTCTCGTTCGCATGTCTTGCACTGACTAGACGTACATTCCATGTGCCTATACGATACTTAGCTCTCCTCGACTCGCCGGTTTGGGCGTTACGTGGTGGGTGCGGCCCCCCACCATCGTATGCGACTAATTTCGCACCAACGACGACGGATCGGTGCGCGTCGCCTCCTGGGGACGCCCTAATCCGCGCGTCTATGCGGCTTGAGTCCAGAATTGCAGTCAGCAGTGTTGGACTGGCAGAAAATACATAATTTTAACATTTTATTTTTTTATACATTAAACAAGCAAGCAAGCAAGTGCCTGATAATAAACCAATAATAAACCGTATAGCTTATAGACATTTGCTATACGGTCCCCCGGTCTACTACGGTGTATAAGAAATCGCGATAACATGCAAAGAAAATTAAAACTTGACCTTCATAATGAAACTTTGAGAATTCACCAGCAACTTTCAGAAGCACTTAAAAACCCGAAGAAACTCTGGAAAAAAATAAATGATATTTCACAACATAAATCACCTAAAACATCTAACCTAGAGTTATTAGAATTAGAGTCAACTCCCCTAACTTCATTAAATAAAGTAAATAAATATTTTTGTAATATTGGCAAATTGTTAGCTGAGCAAATCACAGATAGATCTTCGATGAAACTTAATGCGGACACCGATGAGATCACCAACCGACCATCTTCTTCCTTTGCATTGTTTAATACAGACGAAAATGAAGTACTAACTATTTTAATGAGCATGAAATCTGACAGTGCCTCCGGATGGGACAAAGTACCTATAAATTTTTTGAAATCTGCACATAGAATAATAGTTCCTGTGATCTCTCACTTAGCCAATTTGTGTTTTGAGCAGGGAGTCTTCCCTTCGGCTTTTAAAAGGGCACTTATAACGCCGGTGCATAAGGGTGGGGATAAGACTGATCCATCCAATTACAGACCAATAGCAGTTCTTTCATCCATTTCTAAAATTCTGGAAAAATTAATAAATCACCGCCTTATTAGCTACCTTAATAAACTTAATATCCTTTCTCCGTGTCAGTTCGGTTTCAGACAGAAATTATCCACAGAAGACGCAGTTTTGACACTTACTTCCCTTATAACTAACGCAGTAGATAGCGGAGCGAAGTGTCTAGCTGTATTCCTCGATCTCAAAAAGGCATTTGATACGGTCTTTATCCCCACTCTTCTGAATCGGCTTGATAGAATTGGTGTAAGGGATACAGCGCTTGATTTGTTGATGGATTATTTACGTGGGCGTACACAACAAGTTAAGATAGGTGGACACATAAGTTACGAGGAAAGTGTTGATTTTGGCGTGCCGCAAGGAAGTGTTCTGGGTCCTACGTTGTTCCTCGTGTACATTAACAACATCTGTAGCTTGAAACTTGATAAAGGGCATATAATTCCATATGCAGATGATACGGTCATTGTATTTTCCGACAGAAACTGGGAACGTGTTCGAACAGTCGCTGAGACGGGCTTGGTGAAGATAGCAGAGTGGTTAGATTATAACCTCTTAACTTTAAATCTCTCAAAAACGGACTATATTTGTTTTACAAAGAACGAACGAACACAACCCCAAAAAACTTTCAAATAAAAATTCATAAATGCTGCAATCCCGATTACAGCAATTGTTCCTGTACAACAATAAACAAGGTCCAATTCACTAAGTACTTGGGCCTTATGGTGGATCAGCGGTTATCGTGGCATTCGCATTTGGACCTGATTATGAGTAGAGTTAGGAAATTGATAGGGTCATTTAAAAACTTACGTCATGTTGCCACAAAGAGTCTTCTGAAGCAAAGATATATTTCTCTCGCGCAATCTGTGATAGTTTACTGTCTTACTATCTGGGGCGGGGCTACAAAAACGAAGTTTTTGGAATTAGAGAGAGCACAGCGATCGCTCTTGAAGGTAATCTTTTTTAAACCCTTTAGATATCCAACAGAAAAGCTATAATCAGAATTGAATCTTTTAACTGTTAGAAAACTATATATACTGCATCTTATATTAAATAAACACAAAACCATTACATTAAGCATCAAAAATATAAACAGTAGACTAAGATACAAAGTAGCGTGCTTTTGCAAAACGACAATATGCTAGTTGTTCATCTAGATTATATAACCTAATAAATAAGGAATTAAATATATACCCGCAAAAGTACTTTAAATGTAAAAAGAATCTGACACAATGGCTGCAACCGAAAAATTATGATGAAATAGAGTCCATCATACAAACAATAGGATAAGAAACCTACATTTGCTTTTAAATAAGTCAATGGAAACTACTAGGTATGTAGCAGTTTCTGATCCCAAGACAAAGTCGGAGGGTTGACGCATATATACACACATAACAGTAGTCACACATACATTATAACACAAAATAAGCACTTAACACATATACTAATAATACGCATACACACACATATAAAATATTTATTAATTTTACCAAGTGATTAAGTCTTTATCTAATTATATATTAGAATTAGAACTTTAGCACTTTGTCTTTCTCATTGTTTGCAGCGAAAGAGCGGTGACTTCAAACACAAGCACTGTTTTGCTTAAATGAAGTTGCCAGACACTGTATTATACCTTTTTACGAGAAAGAATAAATGTTTTCATGTTTTCATGTTTTTCATGTTTCATTTACAACACCTATAGTCACGGTCACTGTTCCGTTGCCGATCCTGTAAAAACGTCTTGACACATTTTTTAAAGGACTCATTTTTTCGTTAAATTTTCCCATTGAAACTATCTAGGAGCCGACGAAGGGGAATACTCCACAAGTCGTTTTTTATTTACCACAACCAAATCGGCGGCGCTCGGTTGTCTGCCTACCCGGTGGGGACCTGCCATAGAAGTTTAGATAGATTAAAAAAAAGCATTAGCTCGTTATCTTATTTTAATAACCGCTGTTAGGTATTCTAGTTACTTACTTCGTATCTGTACTGTGTACTGACAGTCAAAATACAGAGAACCAAGTCATGTGACACTCGGTTTTCTCTGCTTCGTCAAGAGACTCGACGTGAAAATATAGATTGTTTGTTTCCTAGTTATACCAAATAAGGCTTCTAGAAAAGTCGCCATAGTAATATTAAATAACCATTCACAGTTTGACAGCATCTCATCGTATCTAAATCTAATCTAGGTGTCTATACGATACTTGACACTGAAGATGTACGGAAAAGAGCCAATAATATGTTGCAATATAATTTTGTTACACTTGGAATCTAAGCTAAAAACTGCCTCGGTATTTCTACGTGACAAGGAAATGGCGTTTCCAGTTTTTAATACCTATGTATTGCGAAATCTGGAATAGGATTGAAAAAAGGTTTTTATTTTCAAATGCAGTATTATGTCGTGGTTTCTTCACTGTATAATTTATGCATACCTACCGCTTTCTAATTTCAGGCGTTACTATAAACAAGTTACGACCGGCATCATGGGTTACGACTTCACATAGCCTTAATGACAGCAGCACCCGAAAATAAAGTGAGTTTATTGCACACGCATGCTTTTATGTGTGATCCTTTCATTTATTTGAATTTTTATATTTCCTTATAAGAAATATAAGAATATTGAATAGAATCACACTTTCCCTTTCCATCCCATTAGTTTAGGATCGGCAACGCACGGCTGATGACCTGGTGTTGCTAGTATCAAAAGGCAACGGTATCTGCTTACAATGGCAATCAGACAGACAGTATGTTTGTCGACCTTAATGGTATAAAAATACATAAGTACTACTAAGTAAACTGGAATGACTTCTTCGTTATTTTACTAACTATTAATATAAAGTTGTAAACCATTTAATATCTTTACTTTTTCTGAAATGGCTAAATTCGACAATACTCTGCACAAATAAGAATATTTACATGCATAGTATACAATCTTCGAGTTCTGGCTGTTTGCTTCCAAATTTAGACGCAATGTGACGCAATTTGATTAAAGGAGAATGTTTATATTAATCACACTCAAACATTTTTTTATACTGATGTTTTGGTCCCCGCGGACCATTACTACGTCACCGAAAGGGTGAAGTAGGTGTAACAGCATAAACACAACAAGGCGAGTGCGGGCACAGCAGTGTGTACTATGAACATTGTAGTAGTGTGTTATACAAAACAATAATGTTCATCACTTGAACAAAATCATATCTGCTTGTAATATTCGTTTTTCATAAATCGCTTCATATTTACGCTTCACCCTACTTATGATGATACCTTCCTCGGTTATTACAATCAAAGTAACTGGATAAAATATTTATCATTGAATCAATTTAATGGGGGTTTAAAACAAATGATTGCTTAACTTATCTAATCAGTGGGAATTGGTGGGAATCCATGATTCAGCGAGATTTAATTGTCGCGTCTCGGCAGAGTCGACCGGCGGCATAAGTCGTCCTGCTGAATTTATTGCCTCAATTATACGCGCTCTGCCCGCACCGGGAACACCTGGAACTAGCGTCTTTTGCACTTAACTGGATTATCCTCAACTAACGGACAACTTTTAGGTGTAGCGCGGTTTAATCTCGGCTATAATGAACACGGGGCCGGTCAGGTGTGACCTCATTCCGTACGTCCGTTTGACGTACAATTAGAACTTGATTTAATTGTCGTCTCGCCTGAAAGTGGCGGCAATAAGTAGTGATTTGCTCGGTCCGAGGGATTTATTGCTTCAATTACCTATAGAGAGAGAGAGCTAAATAACACTTTACGAGATTTTCGCGCAGATGGTGCAATATATAATAGCAATATTTCGAGGTGTACACTATAGGTAAGTGTCTACATGCGTGCCTTTGTATATTTTTGCATCTCTAGGATTGTAGGTGTACATAAGCAGGATATTTTAAGATATTATTCTATAGGTACTTCTTTTTTTATACAACGTTTGGAAGCATACGGCCCACATGATATAAAATGGTTACCGTAGCCTGTAAACGCATGTAATACAAGCATATATATCATCTCACGCGATGCCACCTCTGCTGGTAACACAACAATTCCTTAAAAGCTTGCTGTTGACCTCACTCTGCAGGTACACAGCAACCCTCTAGGGAGTTGTTATTTGGCTGTTCTATGAGGTGGAGGTACATCCCGAGACGGGCTGCTTAGATGCGCTGTACCTCTCTTAAAATTACCCAGACCAAAGATGAATATACATGTTGAAGAATCCAAAAGCTTTGGTGTCAAAGTGGCGTAACAACGCGTTTCACCGCTGCGGCACCGAGATCATCGAACTTTATGTATTCTTTAAAATTATATATCTTCAAGCTAGATTTAGGGAAATAGACAGAAATAATAAATAAACAAAAGTAATTCGGCGCGATAAACAAATTGTAGACAAATGATAAAGTAAAATATATTCACGTGAGTTCTTGGCCTGGAAGCCATGTTGGTGCCAAGACATAATCTGTTATGGTGACGTTATCTGGAGCCGGCTGATCTCCTGCCAACAGCAAATTCAGCCAAAAACCTGATACATTGTCTTTCTACTTCTTTTGAAAGAATACTTAAGATGATGCTTATTCCCTGATCTTATTTAAATGTTTGTTTTATTTCTTAATGAATTTAAAAAAGTGTTTTTACAAAGTTTAGGTCTTTAGCGGATAAAATTGTAAAAAAAAAATATTAGCAAAAAGACGTATTGTGATGAATTTTAAGTAGAATAATATTTGCCATATTGTTAAGTTTATGGTTTCAAGGAACTTGATTTTAATTTCGCTTAATATTTCTTGTTTTCCGACGGTTAATTGGCTACTGTAACTACTTTACAACAGATGGTCTGAGTGTTCGCCCTCAAAAGTATTCACGTCTACAAATAACTAAATTTTGGTTGTAACTGATAATGTCCGTTAGTTATTAGACGTTTACTTCATTATACTACGTTGGAAGTACGTACAAGAATACGAGCCGTATACTGACCACCTTAAGGCAATTTATTGGTCACCTCACTTATTCGCAGGAACGCAATAATCCTCGTGAGTTGTTATTTGACTGCGGCTTACTGTAAGATCGAGGTACTTCCTCAGTCGGGCTGCTTGTGATGTGCTCTACCTTTCTACAATTTATTTACGACTTAATTTCTTTTTTTATATTTAAAAATACATACATACGTCTGTCTTTCATTGGGGTAGGCAGAGACTATAGAACGCCAGGTGCACCGATCCAAACATACCCCTCTCGCTTCTTCCACACTCATCAACCTCTTCTCGGTTTTGGGTGCTTTTGATTTGACCCTTTTTCAACACATCACCAATTTGATCTACCTACTCGTATATATGTGTGAGAGCTCGATGGCGTCGTTGCGCGTGTCCTTCTAACCGATCACGCAGGTTTAGCAACGTTGACCGCAGTCTGTCTGTGGATGGGTTTATCTATATCGAGATTCTCCGTGGCACGTTAAGCCGTCGATCCCGACTGTTGTCGTTAGATAACGTCATCAGCGTACAACAGGGTTTTAAATACTGACTCATTATATATATATATATATTGTCGGACAAATTACACAGCGCCATCTAGCCCCAAAGTAAGCGAAGCTTGTGTTATGGGTACTAGACAACTGATAAACATACGTAAATATTTTTTTTTTGTAAATACATATACTTATTGTATATAGAAAATACCCAGACCAAGACAAACAGACATGTTCATGCACACAAATTTTTGTCCTGTGGGATTCGAACCCACGAGCGTTGGTGTCAAAGTAGCGTAACAGCGAGCTCGTCAAATATCATGATGGTGGAAACGTGTCTAAGACCTGCTAAGCCTAATCGCTGGTAATAAAAAATATATTTTAGCTTTTCCACGAGACATAGTACACAAAACATGTATCTGTTGTACTCAAATATCGTACATATTTTACAGCGTATATAACAACGTTGTGTTTACATATTTATACATTTTCCACGGGCAGGTAATGTAGCTCGAGGTAACAGATAGGTTTGTCACGCCGAAAGTACCCATAACATTGTATTTCCCGGGAGAGACATTACGATCTCTAATGAAGATGTGTCGGTGAAGCCGCGCTTCTCCCTGCGTTGATGCTGCTGACCAAGTTGTCATAATATTGTAGTGAACGGTGATGTAGATTGAGAGGTAATTTTTAATTTATTACTACTATATTTTTAACGTGAATAATGCGAGTCGTTAGGTATGTCTAATGATTCACTTGCACATAGAATATATTTATTTGTGTCTTATCAGAGGAAGGAGATGAGAGGCGGTATAAATATTATGTCGCTATTGACGTCTTTTTAAGGAACTACTGCATGGGTTTCTTCATTAATTAACATTAGAAACGTAGGAGTATCACATATCACACTCCTGTAGGCAACTTGCAAATATCATAAATAGTTAAAAGATTCAAGCGTTTTTTGCGAAAGTCTTTACATGCTATTTGATCTAATCTGATTTGTGTGCTTCCGCCACCAATTAGTTCATGCGGCCTAGCGTCAGCCGGCACCCGCACACTGCCGTTAGTACCGGCAGCGACTACCGTTACCGGTAGTCGCTGCCTCCGCTGCTGCCGTCATCTGCCTTCCGGAACAGAAACCACCACCACCGTCGCTGCTATGACTGGCCTGGTCGTCGCTGCGACACGTGTTTCGCCTCTCTACGAGGCATCCTCAGGCGTTGTAGACGTTAGAATAACATGCTTAGCATGTTAGATCAAATTACATGTAAATATTCATAAATTACGGCAACTATTAGTAGCTTACCACCTCAACGGTATTAAACACTGTTATACCGTTATTTAAAGATGTCAGATCAGGTCATGAAGTCTTCATAACACATTCTATCATATTTAGACAAAGCTAGGGTGAATTTATCTATATACAAGACAATAAGTATCCACTAAAGTCGAATGAAGTTTCGATGGAGATCGGTCTGTTTTAATTTTTATAAAAAAAGTTCGTCCACAATCCATTGTCGTTGCAAGCCTAGGGCGGAGACTGCCGCAAAGGCCCGCGTGATTCTGACAGTTTTGAATTATACTGGGTTACAAGCGTTTCCCGAACTCTACATACATGCCACAGTAGTGTTGAGTCGTGGGGCTCGTTCGTGAGTTGTTTAGTTTGCAATACTCGTTTTAACTAATTAACCACTCACTTTTTCTAAGCCGAATCATATCTTTCCTAAAACACTGTGGTTGCATAAACTTTCGTTCATTATATCGTAATACGGAGTTTCCGAGGCGCTTATAGAGAAAACCTGTGCTTATTAAAACTTTAAGATTGTGATTATATTTTATGATGTCAATGCACGTATCGTAATCAGCGGGCCCTGGGTTCCAAAGCGAAAGCGTAAAACGAACCGGGAACAAGGAGCCGGGGCTCGGATGACGATGAACGCACGTTTCGTATTCTTCTTCTTAACACTATCCCGTTTTCCTAATCCATTAGGATCGGCGGGGTCCGTTACCTAAGCCTAAGGATTTGACGACGATACAGACTTTTACATGTAGTGACCTCCGCAGCACAAAGGGAAAACCAGGTCATACTTAAGTAAGATCACACGTCATTCGAAATACAATTTCTTGGACGTGCGGGTTTTCTCACGATGTTTTCCTTCACGTGATAATTACAAATATATCTATATACCTATATAAATCCGAAAACATAAATTTAGTGGTACATGTCAGCATTGAAATCGGGGACCTGTTGGTCACAAGTCGATTCTTATCTACGTTTCGTCTATGGATGGGTTTAGCCGTCTCTAGATGACAGTCATGAAGCTAAGTTAAAAGAGGTAGAGCTACAGTTCGATTGTATGAGTATGTCCACCTCACAGAAAACCACAGCCAAATAAATTGCCGGAGGATTGTTGTGTTGCTGCGAGTAGCGGTGTAGTAAGATTACTTTCAGTAATGCTAACGTTCGTAAACTATGGTAGTCACTTTCCATCAGGTGGGCCCGATGGTTGTGTGCACTTCGAAATACTATAAAATATACATGTGTGAGATGAGTATAAATTTTCCATAAGCATATTAGAAAGTGACAGTGTTTTTAAAGATATTTATTTTTATGAAAGGTTT
The DNA here is from genome assembly GCA_947507595.1 of Pyralis farinalis. Lineage (NCBI taxonomy): Eukaryota > Metazoa > Arthropoda > Insecta > Lepidoptera > Pyralidae > Pyralis > Pyralis farinalis. The sequence continues at coordinate 20,616,320 of OX382264.1, read as the reverse complement.
CCTTAAATTATTCTGAAAGGTTCTCTTGAAGCTCATGTAGTATGTAAATGAAGTGGGTGGATTTAATTTGCTATTTTCACGATCAATTTTATAATTTGATTATGCAATATACACATCTAAAATAGTTAAATTCACCCAGGAAGATCCCAAATGGTATATAAAATAGAAAAACGTACTTTCGTAATTTACAGAAAACGTTAGTTACAGGAGCCACTAAACTAAAATGGTGGCCTTTATTCATGTGAGAATATGAGAGTCATATATAATTTCGAGCTCAGTAATAACTTGTCGCGTGAATTACCTTTGTGATTTTTTTTTATTAAAGCACGCACTCGGCGGCGCCCTATAAATCTGCTGCTGGCGCACCCACTTTACAGCTTTGTACCTATCAATTGGCGAAAAATATTTGGCCTTTCCTCTTTTTATGCTTTCCTTTATTAGAAAACAAGTTTCAGGGATCGTTTACGCGGCACACAACACTCAATATATTCTAAAAGCTTAAGGGATATACATTTTAAATGTATAAAAAAGCGAATTATGTTTTTCAAACAGACATTTCGTTGGCTCACAAATTGATGTATCCTTTATAGCCCATAAATCATTATTGTAAATTTCGTCCTGTGATATGAAATATCGAATTTGATTCGTTGGATAAAATATAACTTTCGCGCAAGTGATACGTATGTTCGATATATAATAATTATTCGTAAAAGACATTCGGGGTTAGTATATTATAAAAAATGTTTTAGGATTCCTTCGTCAAATATAAGTCAATACCATTTGGATAATGTTGGTCGCGGAATCAATCAATCGTAGCGGCCATTGAAGAACTGCTTTTTCCTAGCGTTGTCCCGTTTCCTAATCTATTCGGATTGATGGGTCCACTACCTAAGCCTAAGGATTTGACGAATACACTGATTTCAAACCTCCACAACCCAGAGGGTAACCTAGACCTTTCTTAAGTTGGCCTACAAATCTCTCGTAATATACTTTTTTGGATGTGCGGGTTTCCTTCACCACCGAGCAAGTGACATAAATCCAATATTACAAATCTATACAGATAAATAAAATTGGAGTGTCTGTTGTAATATTAAAATAACTGCTTTTTACTAAATGCATATGGATATAGGTATACACGGTACATATACCAATATAACATTTTTACAATTTTTGTTTGTCTGTCTGTCTGTCTTCCGGCTAATCTCTGAAACGGCTGGACCGATTTTGACGAGACTTTCACTGGTAGGTAGACGACTGTTCAGAGCACAATATAGGGTACTTTTTATCCCGTAAATATTTAGGGTTCCTGCGTAAAATATGAAAAACTGTTAAAATTAGGGGGAAATAATCTACGAAACGGCTGGACCGATTTTAACGGGACTTTCACTGGCAGATAGCTGATGTAATAAGGAGTAACTTAGACTACCTTTATTTTAGAAATTTTATTTATTTTTATTAATATAAATAAATAATAAAAAAAAACTATTCCGCGCGGACGAAGTCGCGGGCATAGCTAGTCTGGTATATACGGATTTCTGCATATGCACAAATCTGAATAGACGAATTTAGTGGCAAATACCCAAGTCTGATTCGAATCAGGGACCGCACGTTCATAGGCTGGTTCTTTATTCACTGCGCATTGTTACGGAAATACTACGTTTACTGCTAATAATCTAACTTACGAAGTTTATGTCTTATTTCATCCGTTTATTGGATCCATCGAGAATGAAATGAATCTTCCTAGATCTGTAGCAGAACATACATCAACAAACTATAAGGAAGATACTGATAAGACACAACGGCAGCATTTTACTGAAGAAATGACAGCACGTTAGCAATATTTCTCAATTTATCTCCCCTTTTCATACATATGTAAGAGTTTCTACATTTGCTTTATTATCACACTTTAACTGTGAAACGGATTTTCCATGTACTATCGTAGATTTGCAGTGTACGAATAAATATAGAAATATAGTATTCTTAACCTAATTCAATACTAGCTATAGTTACAATAACATAATTGAATTGTATCTATCTAATATGTTACAGAAGAGACAATTTTCTATTAGGCTAAAAGCACCACTATCTCTTAGTTAAGACAAAATATTAATGCAGTCTTTTTTCCTAGAAATGTTGTCCCGGTGCGCCCTCTGGCGCATGTTGTGTCATCTTTCTGCCGTCTCTCCTCAGACGGGTTCCATTACTTATAAATTTTCATGTAATGTAACCATCTGCATTCAGCGAAACATTATTGTTTTAATTTTAAACTGGGTTATCTTTGCATTTTATACTAATGTGTATCAATGAAAATGCACAAAGAATTTTTCTATTTAAAAAAATACCTTTCTGATGGTGTTTAAACTCTTGATTTCCGGTGATTGAGCGAGTGATGTCTGTAAGGACCGAGTCATGTGGCGCTCGGTTCTATCTGCCTACCCCATAAAGGATTTGGCGTAAGGTTATTGACATATAGCAGTATCAGCCCAGTGGATAAGGAGCTGGCCTATTGACTAACAGGTACCCGGTTTGTATCCTGGCATGTACCTACCACTAAATTTGTGTTTTCGGATTTATGTACATATTTATAACTATCACTTGCTCGGCGGTGATAAAAAACATCGTGAGGAAACCCGCACGTCGAAGAAATTATATTTCGATAGACGTATCACCTAACCTAAGAATGGTTTGATTTTGCCTCTGAGATATGGTAGTCGCTCCATGTCAAAATCTGTATCTTAGCTAACTAATCGTTAGGCTTTGGGAGCGGACCCCACCAGTTATAATGGCTTAGGAAAAGGTTTCCATGTTTTTTTAGTTAACAAATAGTTCCTCTTCTTCTTTTTGCTAAATGACCGTTGAAAGAATGAACCATAACTATGAAATTACTGATTTTTATACCAAATAGTGTGAAGATATTTTTTATTCTACGTAGTTCTATACTACTATACTAATTTCAAATTCTAAGTTTTTGCAATATAACTAGTCTGTCCATAAATACGGTTACATATTAAGTTTTCTTTTTTCAACTCTTTAATTATTTTGAACTTGGAACGCGTTTAAGTAAAAAAAAATCTTCTTTCGATTTCCCGCCGCTTTACATATTTTTTTTTCGTGTTTATTATCAAATTACAATATGGAATGGGTTGTTAAAGACATTTTCTTTAACAAACCATTCCAGATTGCAGTGATTGCCTTGCCGCCGAAAGGTCAACGTGGTCATCCTGAGTCCGTAATTGTTTGGTTTAATTAGACTTAATAAGACACCCGTCTTATTAAGGAGTCACAAAGCTTCATTTTTGTGAAAAGGGACTGAAAACTTCAGGCAAAGTGTATCAAGAGACTGTGTTGGATCGTGTTGTGAAAACTATTATTTATTTATTTATTTTTACACTTTATTGCACCAAAACAAATACATTCAATAGACATAACATAAGAAGAGTACAATAGGCGGTCTTATCGCTAAAGCGATCTCTTCCAGACAACCGTACAAGGAAGAGAAATAATCGTTAATAACAAGTAGGTAGGTGGCGCATTTATAATAAGAAACATATTATACACATGTATATATGAACATGAATACATACAACGCACATTCTAAATAATTACATTTACACTCGAATAAATTATGTAAAAATAACTTTGATGTGGAAGACCATTGACATAATGGTCAGCAACAGGTAGCAATACCAACGTAAGTTATTATAAACATACACATATATAGTATCATAGATATACATAAACATAATATAAGCTAGATAGAGAGAAAGTGTGACTTCACAAGATTTTTAAAGGAGTCTAAAGATTGTGCACATCGAATAGAAATAGGCAAAGCATTCCATAATTGGACAGCTCGTACCGAGAATGACTTAGCGTAATATTGCGAAGAGTGAGATGGTGTTAATAGACGAAGGGAAAGAGTACTACGTGTACCGCAATCGCGACGATCCCGTACCTCACTGAGATAGATAAAACGTTCCTTCAAGTAGCCAGGAGAAGTAGGATTGAAAAGAATAGAATAAAGAAGAGAGAGAATGTGCAAGTTGCGACGTAACCTTATAGGGAGCCACTTGAGCTGCGAGCGAAATTCGGAAACATGATCATATTTACGAAGTCCAAATATATATCGAATACAGAGATTTAGAAGGCGCTCAAGTTTGTTTAATTGGTCTTCAGTGAGGCTAAGGTAACAAGAGTCAGCATAGTCAAGGATAGGAAGGAGCAAGGACTTTTTTGAAAAGTGTATTAGCAATACACTTTTCAAAAAAGTACCGTGGATCTTCCAGCAGGGCTCTGCACCTGGTCATAAGGCACGAATTATCTAAGCTTGACTCGAAACCAACGTTCCGGACTTTATAAGAGCTGAAGACTGGCTCTTGTCTAGCCTACTGTGAAATATTCTAGAAGATGATGGACAGGCTTGCTATAACTAAGTAATTGCAAAATAACTAAGTAATTTTTACATGGGAATATATATAAAATCTATAATAAGTTCTAAAATATCTGTCCCGGAATATGTAAAAACTTTTCAATAAAAAATAGTTAATTGAACGGCAATTTCTTAGAGAAGGAACCAAGTAACGTTGCCAGTAGATTAAAATGAAAATATAAGGCGATAATTGTAGCCCAAATCACATAAAGCATGGTCGAACTGTATTACATCTTTCATTACAGATGTGGCACTCAAGCCATTAATGCGGACTGTGTTAGCTGGCTCTGATAGTTAAACAATAGAACTATTTTCTATGAGTTCATGGGATTAAACAACTTTTCGCACTGACCCTTTCTTTGTATAGAACATCACAATTCAATTAAACGTCCGCCAACTGGTTTGATTGTGGGATCGATTTATTTATCCAGCTCATGAATAATACAGCAAGGATCTCCTTGTTTTCACAGTCTTCGTACTTGTTCAGCGTCACTTACTGTTAAATGCAGATAGTTTTATGCAACTGGATTGTTTGAAGAAAATACACTTTTATAGACTGCATATACAACTTTTATATTTTTGTGTAACGATCATTTGAGAAAATTCGGTAGTAAGGTACACTTTAAAATCTACATACATAGCATTACGTAATTGTGGGTACAGTTTGAAATACTCGTAAAATGATTTTGAAAGTAAATGATTTTGAAAGTATAGATCTATCTACAATATTTATAACTTCACGCGAAATCCCTTGCGGGGTAGGCAGAGAGAACCGAGCGCCATATGACTCGATCCTTACAAACCTCACTCGCTTCTTTAGCATTCATTGGTCTTTTTATGCACGCTCGCCGGCTACTAAGGCTCCTGACACCATCTTCTGATAAAACACGATCAATTTGGTCATGGTAGGTAAGGTTTAAGATTTGGTCTTGGCCTTCCTTGGCTCCTACATCCTTCTACTTTCGAGTTGTGTATCTGTTTCGTAATTCTTTCTTCCTGCATTCTTTCTTTTTCTTCGCATTCAATAGTAAGCTTTTTTACATACAATTGTCTTTCATTATTATGACCAGTATTTGCAGTTCAGATAGTGTTTCTGCTAATAGAACGGCATCGTTTGCATAACGCAGAAAGTTCACCACTAAGTCACCCATGCGTAATCCTACATTCTTCGATCTTATTCTCTGTAGACAACTATCGAGTTACAGAATAAAGAGCCTAGCAGATAAAACCTTGTTTGACACCAATTTTGATATCAAACCAGGGTGATATGTTGCCATCTTTGAATTAAACTATTTTTAACGGAAGTATCGCGTGTTTTATTTATTTTGTTGAACGTGACGTTTCGAATGCTTTGCTGCATCCGTGGTCGCAGAAAGACTAAGGTGACATTTATCTTACATTGGTTATTCAATTATTACATCTACCGACATGGATGGATTAATTATATATGTTCCGATTCACACTAAAATCGCTCACGGTGTCCGGACGTTCTTGAGTAGGGAAAATATTGACAAGGTTAACAGTGTGTGTATCTGCTATTCTAAATTGGTTCACATGCAATAATCTTTTATTAAATTCAACTAAGACGGAATGTATAAAATTTTGTCTTCCAAATGTGGCTTCTGCCTATACAGAAGTTTTCATTGAGTATAATTACTAGAAATTATGTTACTATATTTCTTGGAATTACGATATACTCAAAAATGCAATGGGGCCCCCACATAAATAAACTGGCCAGTAAGTTCATCTCTGCCACATATGGCGTTAGGAGAATAAGACAATTGACGGATGTGGGTACTGCTCGCTTAGACTATTTCAGCTACTTTCACACTTTCACAGCATTATGTGGTAAACTGTTGTGGGGAAGAACGGCTGATATCGAAACTAATAGGGGTTAAAATATGAATAAATACTTTGAATTGACATTAAACCTTCATGGTGTGAGATTTTCGAGTGAAATTTTTTCAATTATCTATGAGGGTTTTCTTTTAAAAATGTGCAACACTTGATTTTCGAATTTCAATTGTTTTTTTATTCAGCTTAGTTGAGAAAGATAGATATTTCGAAAATCCGAGTAATTTTTGAATACGAGTTCCGACGCGGACCTAACGCGGTAGAAACGGCTCCCAATATCAAAGCTGCGTTTTGAGAGGAGCCTGCTAATGAACACACGTTGCGTTTTTGGTTTAAACGCTTTCATAATGGTAACTTCGACTTGAAGAATGAACCCCGTGGAAGACCGCCCACACTGGTGAATAACGCTGAATTGAAGGAGATGGTGGAAGCTGATCCGAGTCAAACTACCCAGGTATTAGCGGCATGGTTTAACGTTACCTTAACTACAATATTGATTCATTTGCATCAAATCAATAACATAAACAAATATGAAAAATGGGTGCCTCATTATTTGACTGATCTGCTGAAAAAAACCGTGTTGTAACTTGTGTTGCCTTGTTGAATCGGTACCGAAATGTAGGAATATTGAATCGAACTGTTACATAAACGATATACGAAAAGTGGATTCTTTATGATAACCGTAACTCCATCCGTACTCGCCAGACCTTGCTCCAACTGACTATCATGTCTTTCGTGATTTGGTAAATTTTCTACGTGGTAAACAATTTTCTTCCCAGGAGGCAATACAAAATGCTTTCACACAGTTTGTCGAATCTCGATCCCCAGAGTTCTATCGCAAAGGCATAAATAAACTTCCGATTAGATGCCAGCAATGTATATGTCGCATCCGGTCATGAGTTTGGATGTTTAAAACGAAACGAAAGCGTGCGAACGGTGGCGCGCTGTAACAGAATCAAGAGGTCGTCACTGGGAGAAATAGAGAGTTAGTGTAAAAGGCGGCAAGTGACGACATCTTGAGACTGCCCTATCGTTTCGTATTGTCCTGAACATTGCTTACAAGTGTTAATTTAAAATTATAGTGTGATATGAATTGCATTAGATTTCTCATATCGTAAAAGCATAAATAAATTTCCGATTAAATGGCAGCTATGTATAGATAATTGATTTTAGTTTTTCTGTACAAATCAGCAATTTCATACTTTAACCCCTAATATTTTTATATTACAAAAGAGACCTAGCCTCTCTATTTATAGCATAGGCTCCAGGGAATCACTTAGAGAACTATTCAAAGGAATAAATATCAGCACGGTTATTTCAGTACATTTGAAAGAAGAAAGAAAGAAAGTATTTTATTTTCCACTCTACAATTAAAATAGATACAATTTACAGGGTTATTGAGGTGGACTGGAGCCTAAGCTAGGTTAGACCTGTATTTCAGGCCTCCAGGTCACCCGCCCGCAGAGCACTGGTAGTTCCTAACATTGGGAAGAAGGAAAGGGGGGAGGGGGAATGGGAATGGGAAGGAGATAATATTTTGCTTGTTTTATTGAGTGTGGTGTGTGGACCCGTGAGTGAATATTCCGAGATAGCAATAAGTATCGGTTAGTTTTTAGTTTTATTAGTCAAGTTAGGATAATAACAAATTTATGAGAACATAATGTATGCTGGTAATAATATAAAGTCGTTTTCAAAATGTAGTGACATTCTTAGAAGCAGGATTAGACTAATAGATCTTTTGTTGTAAACAGTATTCGATTCTATAATAAATTACCTGAAACAGTTCTGTCCTTGCCTGACAATATGTTCAAAAGGCCATCAAAAATACTGTATGTAAGAAGGGTTGTTATAGAATCGATGAATACCTAACTAACAGAGATGTTTGGAAATGGTTCAGCACATGTATTAATATAACTTTAATTAATACCACTTGATATCACTACATGCACACTCATATATATTTATTGTAATATGTATAGATGCTTTGAATAAAAAAGACCTATATTAGCAAGTTTCTTTTGGCAGTTCTTCTTCGCTAGTGGTCATTTGAAATGCTGGTAGATTAAAAAAGATAAATCAAAACTATAAAAAATCATAAAATATAATATTGGGGATGGAAGACGTGTCTAAGTGCCCGCGAGGCTCTAAAGGCAAATAAAGAATTTTTATCTTATCTTTTTCTTCATCTTTTTTTTCATAATATAGAATTGACTTACCTGCTTCATTCACTCTCTTATCTCCATAGGGATCAAGAACAGCTTCATAGTTGTCTCGTTTGGTCCCATCCATGCATATCTCCGCACATAATCACTCTTTCATTCCCTTCAGCTAAATCCAGAATATTCCTTTCACAGACTCCCAAAATTTCTCTAGTTCTTGGGCACACGCTGAGCATACGGGAGCGTATGCTGCAACTAGAAATACTCGCGTGATGCCCAGTTTTATACGAATCCAGAGAAGTGTAGGTCCTACCAAACAGTAATGTTTTACACTAGAGGCTAAGCGAGAAGAGAGTACGATACCTACACCAGCACTGGCATGACCGTCTTGGTTTACCCCAGACCATAGGGCCATCATCCCACCGGGCAGATCAACGGTGCCGCTCCCCTTGCACTTAGTCTCTGTCACCCCACAAATAATCTAAGCGTCTCTTATTCATTACGTCCATCAGCTCGTTCATCTTATTACTCAATCCACCTCTCAAATTCCTCATTGTTACCTGCCGGGATTGACGCTGCGTGGTGGGTGGCGGCCCCCACCGCCGCATGCACATACGTTCGCACCGACGAGGGCGGGGGACGCCCTAACCCGCACATCGGTGCGTTTTTGGGCCAGAATTGCAATCTTATTGATTGGCAGGAGTCACGAACGAGCACGCTACTGGTACATGATTATACATATTCCGCATTTTCTTTTTATTGATAGTAGAGTGTAAGCGGATACCGTAGCTTATGAATCTATGAACGCTTGTAATAATTAAGTATCAATTCTTCTTTTTTATTACAACGTCGGGACGCCACTTCTGTTGCTAACATAGCAACTCCTTAGGAGCTTATTGATGATCTCATTCACACGAAGGAACACAACAACCCTACAGGGAGTTGTTATTTGACCGTGATTTTCTGTGAGATGGAGGTATTTCCCCAGTCGAGCTGCTTTCATCACCCCTACCTTTCTTAAAAACACTTAGATCAATACAAACAGATATGTTCTATTCATGCACACATGTTGGTCCTGTATGGGAATCAAACTCACAAGCGTTAGTGTCAAACTAGCGTTACTAACCACTATGCCACCGAACTCGACTGTACCCGTGTTGAAATACTGTCGTTATTAAATCAAGTCTTTGTTTGTTTCTCTGTTGTGTTCGCATCACGTGAAAACTACAGAATTTTAATGAAATTTTACCCGACGATCCTAACAAACATACCGAATCAACATTTAGACAGCTTTTATTTCACAGGTAATTAGAGTAGCTGAGTAAATATTGAAAACTTGCTCCACGCGGGTGTAGCTAGTAGTAAATAAGCGACAGTAATGTGTATTACAATACTTTTTATAATAATAACTTTACACTAAGACGGGTTTCAAAAATCGACCGGTCATGTGTGAAGCTGTATTTCCGTAGCATTTGCGCTTGCGTTAGCGCATTGTTTGCTTAGCATTTTATTAACCGACTCCAAAAAAGAAGGAGGTTCTCAATTCGGCTGTATTTTTTTTTTAATGTTTGTTACTTCATAACTCCGTCATTTATAAAACTTTTTTCTTTGAAAGAGTATACTTTCAGATTGGTTCCGGTTTTTTTTCATATCATAAAATTCAGTTCTGATGGAGTCGGTTTTTTTTTTGGTAATTTTTTTTCCGTATCTATGCACTATCTTTAGTAGTCTCGGAGCTAAAATGTATTGTCTGGCAGACAAACAGACAACAAAGCAACTATCATTTGCGGCACGGCATTGAAATCGGGTAACCAATTCTTCTTTTTAGGGTTCCGTACCCAAAGGGTAAAACGGAACCCTATTACTGAGGCTCCGCTGTCCGTCCGTCCGTCCGTCCGTCTGTCACCAGGCTGTATCTCATGAACCGTGATATTTAGACAGTTGAAATTATCACAGATGATGTATTTCTGTTGCCGCTATAACAACAAATACTAAAATATAGAATAAAATAAATATTTAAGGGGGCTCCCATACAACAAACGTGATATTTTTGCTCGATATTGATAACGGCAACAGGTAGACGCTTGAAATATTCGCAGAATAGTAATAATTTAGTTATATATTCATTTTAAGAATAAATAATTAAATTAAAATAAAACAAATATTTAAGGGGGGCTCCCATACAACAAACGTGATTTTTTTGCCGTTTTTATAGATAATGGTAATGGAACCCTTCGAGCGCTAGTCCGACTCGCACTTGGCCGATTTTTTATTACAACGTCGGGAGGCATACAAGCATACGGCGCATCTGATGTAAAGTACGTAACGTAGGCTATGAGCGCTTGCAATACAAGAAATATTAATAGCGCGTTGCCCTCCCTGCTGCTAACATAACAACTCTTTTAGGAGCTTACTTGAAGCCCCACTTACTTGCAAAAATATAAGAACCCTCCTGGTAGTTGTTATTTGGGTGCGTATTCTTTGAGATGGGGGTACTTCCTAGTTGGGCTACCTACTTTGATGCACCCTATCTCTCTTTAAAATTCATTCCTACGATGACACAAATGTTTTGAATTGTGTTACCGGATTTGGGTCCGGGAATAGACTAATTTGAAGCTCTACATACCCGCTATTTTGTCAAATCAAACTAGAACAACAATAACAGTGCTATCTACATGTACACAAACATGAACAACGCAATTAACAGTTTTTCGCGGCGGAAGCTGCGATGCTAGCGGAAATTAAAAAGTCCCTCTATTTGGTACATACGAGCACTCGCACATAAATATAATAGCATCAGACTGTGAAAACCAGCTTCCCTTACCATGTTCATTTTGTTTGCAATGTTTCGCTACTAGTTTTTATGGTATGTTTACATGTATGTATTAGTTCAGCCCGAGTATAACTGTCACTCCTAAGTCCCTTGCGCTACGGACCACCACATGACTGAGTCCTTATCCGCTGTTAACGACGCGTGTATAGTGTGTAGTTTTATATGCAAAGTGTCAAGAGAGTGCGCGGTATGCGAATATTGGAGGATATTTTATGAACAATTTTATGTATTCAAAAACGCATCTTGATCAGTCCAACATTGTGAGCCACGCACGGCGCGCGCTGCTCACCGCTATTTTTCCACGTCATGTACCCGCAACCAACAATAAAAGTACAGAAATATGCTTTTCACATTTTATTCTGCGGATCCTCCATCAACACTAGCTATTGAAACTTCAGTGAAAAACTTAGAAGTAGAAATAAGTTGTGTATGCCGGTACATCGGCTTGCTGGGACTGGTAGATCTTTTCTTGTAAACTGTATTCGATTTTATAATAAATGGCCTGAAACAGATCTGTCCTTTCCTGACAATTTATTCAAAAAGCTCATTAAAAATACTCTCTGTAAAAGGGCTTATTATAGAATTGATGGATACGTAACTGACAAAGATGTCTGGAAATAATTCACCACAGACTACTTGTAATATCTAATTGACAATTTTAAAAGAGACCTATAGTGGCAAGTTTCTTTCGGCTTCTTCGCCAATAGTCATTTCCGAAATACTAGTAGATAAAGGAAAAAGTAAAATAGGAGAATTAAATAAGATACAATAAGGTTATATTTCAAAACATGTAAGACGTGTGTGAGTGCCCGCGAGGGCCCACTGGCAAATAAAGAATTTTTATCTTATTCTTCTTCCTATTTTATTAAATATATAACTAGGTGTGTATGATTCCTGCTTAATAATTCATGAGAACCGATTGTTTCGCGAGCTCAAGTTGTCATAGATAAAAAGCAACCAATAAATATTATTATTTTGACTTTGTCAAATATAGCTCTTTATTCAACACTAACTGGGGTGTAAGTGAGTCATCATCTTCAAAGAAATCCTCATATGACTATAGCGTGCCTCATGAATTAACAGACGAAGCTCTAACGAAAGAGAGGCCGAGGTCCCAAAGAAACTGGAGAAATATCTTCACCTCACAGGATATCGCAACTAAGTTAAACTCTCTGAAGTGTAGTTGTGTTGAGTGTATTACTATAGGGGACAGAGGCTCCTTGCTCCTTTACACTGGACAAGTAGAAGTTTTACTACTACTTCATTAGATGCCAATATTGAAAAAGAGTCATCCAGTTTAATAATTTTAATTACCTACATCATCATTTTATCAGCCGTTTACTGTACTTAGTTTCCTCAAATTATGTTTGTTCAAAGTTTTGGTAAGAAAAATGATTTTTTTTTACCAAAACTCAGAGCCAGACTAATACTTTATGTTATACCTTACTCATACGCGTTAGCGATACTCCATTTTCTGTAAGCGTTCTTAGAACACTGTACCCCTTCATATTAGGCGATCCGTATAGTTATTTGCCATTAAACGCAGCACCAAAAATCTTAGTCTTGTACATTTAAACTAACATGAAGCAGTAAAAGTAGTTTTTATACAACATACCACCTGATGGAGAGAAGCATACCACCTGATGTAAAGTGGTTACCGTAGTCTATGAACGCTTATAACTTGTATAGTAGAGTGCTAATGTGTTGCTATCTACTACTAACACCGCTCACTCTTCTTTCACACAGGATATTACTGTTAACTGCATTCACAGGCATACACAATGTACTAATAATAGGGGTTAAAGTATGAAATTGCCGTTCCTAATATGTATGTATGTATATCTTCACGCCCTTGCGGGGTAGGCAGAGGTATCCGAGCGCCATAAGACTTCGTTTAGCCGTTCCTAATAAATACTTTGAAATGACATTAAACCTTCATGGTGTAAAATTTTGTAGTGAAACTTTTTCACATGATACTATTGAGGTTTTTTTTAAATGTGCAACATTTGATTTTCGAATTTCAATTGTTTTTTTTTATTCAGTTTAGATGGGAAAGATGGATACTTCGAAAATCCGAGTAATTTTTGAATATGAGTTCCGACGCGGAACTAATGCGGCAGAAATATCAATGCTACGTTTGGAGAGGAGATTGTTATTAATGAACACACCGTGCGTTTTTGATTTAAACGCTTTCGTAATGGAAACTTCTACTTGAAGAACGAACCATGTGGAAGACCAACCATACAGGTTAATAACGCTGAATTGAAAGAGATGGTGAAAGCCGATCCGAGTCAAACTACCCAGGAATTAGCGGCGTGGTTTAATGTTACCTTACCTACAAATCAATTCAATAAGACAAAAAAATATGGAAAATGGATACCTTATGATTTGACTGATTTGCAGAATGAATCGCGTGTTGAAACTTCTGTTGGCCTGGTTGAATCGGTACAGAAATGAAGGAATATTGGATCGAATTGTGACATGTGACGCAAAGTGGATTCAAAACGCTAGCGAAGAATGTAATGGCTGACCCCAGGTCGACCGCCGCAACAGTGCCCTGTGGTCTCTTCATGGTGTTATTCACTATAGCTTTCTCAGGTATGGTCAAGCAATAACAGCAGATGTTTACTGTGCCGAACTTCGAACAATCATGGCAAACTGGCAGTGAAACAGCCCCGACTCGTGAATCGATCTTCACCATTATTGCTCCATGATAACGCAAGACCTCATACTACTCGAGAAACCATTGTAACTCTACAGGGTCTGCAGTTAGAAAACATACGTCATCCTCCATACTCACCAGACCTTGCTCCAACTGACTACAATTTACTTCGTGATTTGGACAATTTTCTACGCGGTAATAAATTTTCGTGGCAGTACAAAATGCTCTCACACAGTTTATCGAATCTAGACCCCCAGAGTGCCATCGCGACGGCATAAATAAACTTCAGATTAAATGGCAGCAATGTATAGATGATGAATGAGAGTAAATTTATTGATTAATTAAATATGTTACATCTTAGAAAAAAAGGGCTTTTAATTTTTCAGTACAAATCGGCAATTTCATACTTTCACTCCTAATATTTAATACTTCAGGAGGTTACTTTTGACTCCGGTCTTATTTTGGTAATAGTAGTGATTTTCGGGATCTCTGGCTTGACGTCCAGAAAGGCGTAATTAGAGCTAAATTCTCCATGTACGTAAGTGTTTAAAGTTACGGTGTTATGCGTAAGTAAGTAAGAGTAGATAAACTCTCGATATCCCTGAGTGTTGCTCGTTGTAAACTTTCCTGGCATTTTGGAGATCTATTTATTGATTGGCGGGTCATCACCTACCAGATAGAGTGAACAGAAGTGATAGTTATGGAAGGCGTCTGTCCTCTTCAGTACTAGTATAATATAAATAATCCTCAAGATCTCATTCAATTATTCCAAAATCTGGTAAGAGCCTGGATATTTTGTTTCATTTATATTCCCCGGAGTGGGTCGCGGCGGATACATTATATTACATCAATCTTCCCAAAGGGGTCTCTAAGTGCAGGATTCATATCCCCGCGCAATTAATGGGTATTTGTCCGTGATTTTAGAGAGATATAATATTAAGTACTTGGACGAGGCTGACTAGATTAGCATCACGTGGAATGTGGATTTAACGATTACTATTTCAATAGTCTTGGCTACAAACGGAGTCGTGGTGATGAGTTTCAATCGGCTGATTCGCTCGGCCGTTGGGTTAAGAACCAGACACAAGTTCAAGTTATTCCTCACAATGAGGGTCGTGTCCACAAGAGACTATTCTAGGCACGACCGGCATTGTGAGGAGGTGCCTCATTCCGGACCTCGTATGACCGGCAGTTTCGGTCTTCGCAACATTACGCGTGCGTGCACGAATTTATATTTAGTATATTTTTTTTTGTTATTTTAAAAACATGAGAAATGTAATATATAATATGTATAGTTTCTTCCTACACTCGTTCACCGGGCTTGTTGAAATACTGTAGCCTTACTTTACTACTTTTTAATTTCGACATTGAATTGATATTAATCAAAATACATTAACTAATATAGGTAGTTGTCTGGCTTTAATCTATCATTATAGATCTGATTAAAAGGCTTAAATTATACCATTGGATTCTATATACTTAATATAATATAATAACAGGGGAATGCATTATGTGATAGTACGTAGATTGGTACAGACAAAGACTAGAGTAATTATTGTTAGAAATAGATTCATAGGCGCGATAATCACATCATTGCCTGTATTCATTGTGTTTTAGTACCTACACCTATTGATATTTGTTGATCAACATGACATAGAGCTAATAAAAAGGGAGATATAATGGTGGATTTTTTTCCATGAAACTGTTTTTACATGAGTCCGAAAGACATATTGAACAACGTTTATACGTTCATTTGCGCATTATTAATCATCACTTTTAAATATTTTGGTGCAGCAGTCAGTGCATAGAAGGCCATATATGCACAAGAAACCGTTTATCATACATTTACTGAGTGTTTTTGTGCGCTTAAAACCGGTTACCGTGTACCGAAATGAGCTAAATCGATAAAAACTAGCGACACACGCACATACAGTCAAGTACTCATGCATAGTTTTACCTTTCACAACATGCATCACAATATACAAATAAACAACTTCCTAAAATAAACTCTGTAAAGAATGAGTGGCACTATAAAAACATGATTCTACATAATAAAGTGATTCTGTATTTGTAGTTAAGTTCAAATTAGCTCAATTACATATATAATTTACATTGGGTAAATGAAGACGGTTTTCTGGATGCATAACCTGACACTGGCGCCATTTGTAAAAAAAAGATAGCTCGTTAACTTATGTTTTCCATAGTATTTATGGAACAATAAATATTTTTACACTACTGACCCCGAAAATATTAACATCGCTTATTTGACATTTTATTTTCATTCACGAGCATTACAACGCGGAAATGTAACCTGAGATGTTCTACTTAGTGACAAAGTGTGAGTCTCTTAGTAATATAAGTCCATGGTTGCAGAATAATAATCTCGACCCTAATAAAAGGATAGCAAACAGGGTAGTCGTATTGGGCTTGTTATCATTACACATAAATAAGGCAGTAGTTAATGTGGTCCGCCGAGGATCCAATCCCGGTTACATTGTTACTCAGGAGATTAGATAGGCGTGATGATTGCCAAAGTTTGATTGAGCTCCGACTGAACCCTTTTGCGAATCTCCTTCATTACGGGATAGGTAATTGGCATCTGTGGATAGCATACACTGGTCACGGATTGGTAATACTGTAAACAATAGACGGTGTAAGACCTCCTCGCAAACCGATCAGTATTCCACAGTTTCTTTGCTTTCATCTAGTCTAGCTTGTTTTTGTGTTTTGATCTCATTAAATTATCTACATATCTGTGAAGTTATAGGGTACCTTAATACTTAACGAAATTTTAATAACTTGTTTAATCCAAAAAGTCCACAAGTTAATAACTTGTGGACTTTTTGGATCATAATTGTGATGTGGTGTTAATGAAAGTACTTCACTGAACCATCCTTGAATCACTTGTAAGTCAGTTATAATACAAATAAAGCGTATGAGTTTTACCTAAGTGTATGTTTTGTTGTGGAACGTAGTGAATACCCAGCTTTGTTGTAAGCGAATTTGGTAAGATTGGTGTGAGCGAAAAAACGTTAAAATACAATGTAAATAAACTACATCCAACAACTTATACTATGGAGAGCATCGACTCCTTAGGAAATAGATATGATCAATGAGCGTGTTGTTTGAAGCAAAGCTAACCTTTATGTCCGATATTGACTAAGTTGCTCAAAAGCAGTGAACGAAAAAAGCATAGTTTTTTTCGATCACTGCTCAAAAATCGTTCAAAATAATGGAGCTTGTATTGAGAAAAAACGCAAAACAAAAAACCTGCTCCTAAGTGCCGAGTACGGAATATCTTAAAATACTGCAATGTGCATTTTGGAGACCATTATGCCACGAACTCGTTAAGTTTATAGCGAGTACTAAAAAATACACAAACAAAAGATTCCTATGGGAATCATCAGCTACGAATCAGGAACGGTTAACCTGATTATAATCGTAACTTTTGTTAATGAACAGGCATTGCTTTATTCAAGGTACCCAATTTCATCCACTTCACTTTTCCTAATCTTTTTTTGAAACCAAATATAAGATAATGATTATCGTGGGACGTATGATGCTTAAATCACGATATTTCTTATTCGTTAAGAAAAAATCTCTCTCTCGTTTAGTACAATGTCGAATTATGTAATAATTATAAAATATTGATATTCTAGGCAGGAGTTAAAGCCACTATGGCAAGGCTCTGAAACAAAAATATGTAATAGAAAACGTGACATTTACAAAATAGTAATTTCAAAATAGCAGCCAATTGCAACATAACTTTGATAAAAACACAATCAAAGGTTTTAACTTTCTTTATTACACGAAGAGTAATTGTCTCATCGATAGGTTTGAGTGTGATTTAGATCTGCCTTAGGTCAAGTTTGGGGCCGCTGTAGGCCACGTTTTGATCCGTCTTAGGCCCAGTTTAACACAGGATCAAGTACGGCTTAAACGAGTAGGTATAGCTCAAACTAAGCTTAGGTTTATCTTTAAAATTTTCTAAATTATTTTACAGAATCGAATAAATTGAAGACTGGAATAAAAATTTGCCGAAATTTTCTCAACCGATCGACATATTTTCAGAAACAAAGTCAATATTTTATTAAATTAGACAAGTTTACCTCTCCCGGCTAGGAGCTCACGAACTTTCTGTTACGTAGTTTTCGAGAAAATCATATATGAAAATGATATCATGATGCCTAAAAATGAACTGACAACATTATTTTCTCTTTTTTTTAGCATTTTTAATATCATTACATGTCAAATAAACATATTGCAGTACTGTCAGACACGATGTTCAACTCCAATGAGCTCAAGTAACAATCTGAATTACGAAATAGTTCTCTAAATGTCGACATACATCTCTTTATTTAACACTTTATTTACCATGTCATAAAGGATATAAAAGACGTGTAGGAAGTACGGGTATAATACTAAAACAATGTAAGTACAATAAAGTTGAAAAAAAAACCTTTTTGTATTCAAATTTATTGTACAGCTAAGAGCAGATCACGCTTAACACTCGAAGTATGATTGGAACTCTTATTACGAACGGCATAAGAACGGCACAAATGTCAACGTGGAAAGCTTTAGCTGCACTTAGCTGTACTGTATTGTATCTGGTCTTTTTCAGAACTTAGTTTTTTCTCAAATTTAGCTGCGCAGTTAAGAATTAGTTACCTGCAATTATGTATGGTATTACATTTGTATAGTATTGATAATTTTCTGGTAGAATAATTTACAAGTCTAAAAGTTTTAGTGAATAAACAAATAAACAAGATGAAATTTTAAGAGAATTTACAAATGAATGCTATATAACAACATCGCTTAATAATAATAAAAAAAGCTCATAACATTTCTTATTCTTGACGCACGTGTGCGGTTCCAGGAATTAATATTGAAAAAGTTTAGGGTAGGTATTTCCATACGAAATGTCGCAGATTACGAACTCTGAAAAGACTTTTTGCCGCTAAGGTATTTCCAAAGCATTAAAAGGTGAATTAAGTAGCCGAATTCGATTGCAAAAGTAAACGCCGATAGCTCTTTAATTGAAGATCGATGCGTATTCACTCGTTTCTTCAAAGAGTTCGTAAATTGACCTTGGCAAATTCGACACAATTTAATTTAGAAAGTTTAGAAATATCATTCTGTTTTTCTTACAAATCGGAGACATTATTTCCGGTCATTTGATAGGCGTACGCGTGAATGTAGATACAATGTTTTTCTTTTCATTAAGGAACAAGTGGTCGGCTCTCGTTAACCTTTTTGTAAATTATGAAATTTAGTTTGTATAACGTCTTTTTGACCTTTTATCCGTCATCCAATTTCGTAGTAAACTACATATTCCTATATCCCCTGATAACTATTCTCCCTTCTCTCTCTTCGCCACTTCTTGTATGCTCTTACATTCTGTGTTCAAATAGTCTATTTTTAAGAAATAAATCTATTTAAAAGAAAACTGGTCAGGAGTGAGTCGCGCACTGAGGGTGTCGTACCAATATAAATCGTTCACTACTTGTGTTATTCTTTAATGGAAGAAGAAACTTAGCATTGCAATGGAAAATAATGTTGTCACATAGACCGATAGGCGTAGAAGACAACCATGATCCAACAGCAATGTCGTGTGTTGATAGCACAGAATTGCGCCACGCCCTTTCGTACCGTGGGTACAATTATGTTCTTTCTCTATCAAGACTAATATATAATAATATATAAGACCGAATGAGGACCGTTATCACTGCGCCAGCTTAGAGTTAAAGGATGCTTTAGTCTCGATTGATACTCGATATTAAGTGACATTTATTGTGTAGGTAGATGTTCATCAATTGATGAATATTTATAATGTATTTATTAAAAAGTTAGGCAGTTTTTTTATATTCATAATCTGAACTCTAACCTTGTCAGAAAATTGTATCGTTATAGAGTACCAATACATTATTTTTTATTCATCAGACGTTAAATATGTGATGATGAACTATTAGTTAGAAAATTGAAAACTTGTAATTAAAATAACGATACCGACTTCACTGAAATCCTGTAAAGATTATGCAACTTTGTTAACAGGCGTTGGCCTCAACTATGTTGGTTAACGTTACTTAAGAACTAAGTAGTTAATAGCCAAGAAGTCTACAAAAATCTGTCACTGCCGCGAAATTTGTCAAACAGCATAATACCTGTTCGTCATAGTAAGCCCATATCTACTCACCGCTGGATATATACCTTTAATAATGCTACAATATGCGATCGTAAATAATGTCAATATACAAAAAAGGTAAGGTTATTTGATCAATCTGAATTTCATTGTGTTTACCATTAATACAATAGAGAACAGTAGCTCAAGTAAACATGTTATGATATAAAAGTGCTTGTTTTCTTACACGCCAGAATCTCGTACAGTTTCCGCTGGTGGGGGGCACGATATTGCTTTGTTTTGCTCCTCTCTACAACATACATCGGGGATAATATGTTAACAAGACGTTAACCTCTCCTAAAAATTGTTATTCTAGCAGCACAAATGAAATGGAAGTCTTTGAACTCATTTAATTTTACTCTAGGAAAGTGTACAAGAAAACTATAAACTATATTTCTCTTCTACTGTTTTTAGTTTCATAATACTGGTATCTTACTGGTGACCTCACTCACACGCAGAAACACAACAACCCTCAAGGGAGTTGTTATTTGATCGTCGTTTTCTGTGAGGTGGAGGTACTTCCCCAGACGAGCTGCTTTGCCTTATCACATTTGAGAGTAAATAAAGTTTACTCTAAAATGTGATATGGCGCATTAATTCCACAAATTTTCAATAATAGATATGGTCGAATTTTGACCTTAGGGTGAACACAAATTAATTTAAATTTGAAAATGTATGAAAATGAATTGAGAAAAATGATTGCGACAGTGAAAATAGTTCAGCATATCTAAAATGTAGTAAAGTGATATTTGCATATTTCAAACGCTCGTAGCGAGTACATTTCCCATTTGCATTTGGATTGGAGATTGGACTAAGTCCAAGCTGCCCGCGGCGATGACAGCTGTATCAGTCAGCCCGCGGCTTGCGTACGTCGCGTCATCGCACATGTAACTTGATAAATGGGCACATCTGAACTTTGGTCAGAAAGTGACCCGTGATGACTGCTGCACTTATTGTGTGACACTAGGCATAACAAAAGGCATTAATTTGACATATCTATTTAAACTAGTGTTCGCCCTAGTGGTCGAAATTCATGACCATTATTTTCTATTGTTTTCATTTGTTTGCTACGATAATACTAAAGCTCGTCAATAGCTAATAAACAGTTGATAAACAAAAGAACAAAAAAGGTATCGATCCGTTTTTGGTACCTACAAAACAGATCGATACATTTTTTCTCCTTTGTTTATTACGGTAATATCTAATACATAATAATTAATAATTGTTCATAATAATAAAAAGTCTTAAAGAGTGTGTCGGTGTTAAAATAAGGCATGTTCTTTTGGCATGTCTGAACCAACGGAGCATGCCTCTTCTTATTCCTCTTCTTTCTACAGAAATAATGCAGAAAGAAAGAATTACGAATCAAATATACAACGCGAAAGTAGATGAACTTACCTACCATTTAAAATCAAATTAATCGCGTTTTATCAGAAGGTGATGTCAGGAACAATAGAATCCGGCGAGCGTACATAATAAGAGCTATGAATGTTAAGAAGCAACTGAGGTATGTAAGGACCGAGTTCATGTAGCGCTTGGTTATTTCTGCCTTCCCCGCGAGGGATTTGACGCGAAGTTATAGAATAGAATAATAAATTCATTTACATCCATTGCATATGTCTATTTCATAATCTTGAGATCTGTAGATGAGCCTCATCGAACTTTTCCTTACACTTACTTACTTACTAACGAGGCTTACTTTAACACCAATGGTCTTAAACATTTAATTATTGAACACCGCTATTGGCCTTGTTTATGGAATAAGTATATACGTATATGTACTGGATTATTGAAATAATTGCTTTAATACTTATATTTTAACAAAATATGGAACATATTTTGTTAAAATGACTGGTATAGTAATATTAATTCACTAGCTATCGCGTGCCGACTTTGCCCCTTTATTTTGACTATTTCCAAATTCTGTTTCTTGCTAAACCTTCTCACACATATCGTTATGAACCTGTTCAAATTCCACTTACTCTTCTGCTTCCCTCTTCTTTACATGCCTCTTCTAGCATCTCTATTCCAGTCTCTGCATTTTTTTTATAGAATAGACACGCTAGCTATTGTTTCAATATGAATATGATTACATTTCATACAACTTTGTATGAAATCATACAATTTTGAACCAAATTTAGTGCACTTCTGTATCAGAAAATGAATATACTTATATTAAATGTATCGATAGTAAATTAATTTCGATTTTGAATATTGACAGTATTGAAATGTCCACGCTTAATATATTAGATAAAAGAGACGCTGATTCCGAGTCAAGAAATTCACAAAAATATGTTTTAAAAAAGAACCACCCTTGTTGATTAAATTTTGATTATATTAAATGAATGTACATTAACATACCTTCCTACAAATTTTCATGGATTTACTGTGATTAGTTAAGGAGGTTTAAATATTTTTGTCATTTTTGGTTTTAATTTTTTTGTTTCATTATTCAAAGGTATATATATGTCGCAGGCAATTTGTATGATTCCGCCGTTTAGATACGGCGTCGTCAGTTTAAAAACGCTCGCAGTTATGTAATATGCCGAAGGCAAATTGATAACTCGTTCAATTGTTATGATTTCGACGTTGGTTGTAGTTTTAGGGTGACCATAATAAAACACAGTTGGGACAAATCAGACTTTATTTCAGCAATCAGGTACTAATGAAGAATTCAAGTAAGACTAAAATATACTACGTGCTTAGATTCTTTTGCAGTTACCGTTATTTAGTATATATAAGTAATGTAATAAGTATAGCAACAGAAATCTCAGTTGGTTAGGTTAGGTTAGAGTATGACAAACAACGCACGAGCCGAGCGAGCGAAGCGAGCGTGCCGCGGCAGCGGCCGGCGAATCGTGCCAGAAGCGAATCGTTGCCATTTTGAAAATAGTCATTATAAAAAGTAGACCAAACATACAGTTTTTTTTTTTTTTTTTTTTTATTAGTAAAATCTATCCACAGGCTCTTTGGCCCGTGCCATTGTTTGTTTGAGAGGTTGTTTGTCAGGTTGTTAGTCACTATATTATTTATCGCTCCGCAAGTGCGATTACAATAGAATTAATAGTGCTTAAATATATTGGTCAATACATGCTATTAATATCATTTTCGACAAGTCAGGGAATTTTTTTTTTTTTTTTTTGCATGGTCAATAGTTTTTGTTATAGGCAGAAAGTGGGACGAGAGACGCGGGCAGACCAGTCCCCCCGAGCGGCACCCGTTCACGAATTGACGCAGAGGGCAGCCATCACCGTGCTCAACCATATTGTAGGGAACTCGATGACCCGCCCCCCAACGCCGCCGCTCGTCTAGACATTTTAGTGAGCATGACTGCTCGCATCTCTCATCCCTGTCTCTGCTTCGTTCAGTTTTTCCGGAAACGAAGGGAGATGGCATCCCGGAGCCTTGCCATGACGCCCTTCCCCTCTCTCTGTCTGCTGGTTTGGGAGGAGGAGGGACCGCTCGCTGGGTCCTCGGAGCTTTTAGTCAACTTTCTGATGACCTTCTCGTCTCTCGCCCTCATCGCCATCTTAAGGTTATAGTCCCTGATGTGTTCCGTTGTCGCGGTCTCGGCTCGCTGGATAAACCGAGCTGTCGCGTCGTTGTCAGTACAGTCTGTGTGGTATACACAGCTGTCCGTGTGTCTAGAGACCGCGACAACGGCATGGGGGACACTTTGGAGGAGATGGGATCTTTTGGAAGTTGTACGCACAATAATCACTGACTCGCACGTTAGTCCCTGTGCTTCATGTATGGTTAGGGTGCGTGAACCCGAATTCGCTCCGTAGCCCTGGCTGATAAGGAGTGCCTTCTCAGCCTGGGTGTGGACAAGGTAAAGCGTGTTGTCCTGTTTCGGAATCCGCTCCCCTGTGAACCGCTTCAGCGATAGGGATTTAGCGCGAGTCTTGGCCGAGTATATGCCACTGTAGATTTCTCTTAGAGCATACGCTACGTCCTGTGGATTCCTGTACGTACAAAGGAGATTTTGGGAGATTGACGTCACAAGGTTGGGTCTGTTATATAAGGTGTTGAACAGATTGTTCCTGTCGATGTAGGGAAGCTGGTTGTCGTCTCCGATCAGCAGGGCTTCACTGGCTCTAGCTAGTTGTATTGCCATGACTATGGATCCGAAATGGTTCATAAGGGCTTCGTCCACCATTAGGCGTGTACACGATTCGCCCTTATGTAGTCCATTTACTAGTAGGGATGCCATAGTCCGCACTCTCTTTTTGGCTAGGTCACCAAAGCGCGTTTCCAGTTTTTCCCTGAGATCGGTGGCGGCCTCAGTTGTCGTTGTCACTATGATGTCTCCAGCCAGGTCGGCTTGTGACACCACCCACGTGGATTTCCCGCAGCCGGGGACTCCGTTAACCCATGTGATAGTGGGTCTCACCCAATGCTTCGGGCTTCCGCCTTTGAACAGGTCCCCCGCTATGGCTTCTGCCATATCGAGGATCCTGTCGTCCAGCATTACCTTTGTGCACTTGGCTACCACCACTACCGGGTCTTCGGTCGGTGTTTTAAAGGTGATCCTCCCTTCCTCGCTCTTCTCGTCCAGGGGCACAAAACCGCCGGTTACGCTGTATGCTGCCATGTACGACCCCGACATGTTACCCAGTATTACTAGGTTCCTGTCGCTGTCGTAAATAGCTGCCTCAGCTTCGCCCAATTTTATCCGTAGCAGTTCCTGCGAGCCGCGGTGATAAGTCTGCAAGATGGAGTTGCAGGTATCCATGTTTACTTTCCGCGTTGCTCTGGTGACTGCCACGAACTCGATGAAGGCGTTTACCATGTGGTCTTGCGGCTCCCTTGCCGGTCTGAGTTTGGGGGGGGTCACTTGTCCCATGTCTGCTCTTCAGCGGGGGCCAGTGGGGGGTTCCGATCCGTGGCGGGGAGGCGTCTGTGTGAACTTTTCGACCGCCGCTTCCAAGGACAGGGCCCTTTCCGCTGCTCTTTTTTTTCTTGCGGAGGGTTGGGCCACCGACTGGACACTCCCATTGAGGGTCGCCAATATGGTGGAGAGTATATGGCTAGGTTCCTTGCGCTTCTGTTCTGCCAGACATCTTTCCTGCATCACCCGTTGTTGAAGGCGTTCCGACCCACTGACGTGGGGGTTAACAATCGGGTGATCCCAGCAGTCCGTGGGAATCAGTTTGGCGCCTGGGTCCCGGGATTGGGCCTTAAGGAAACTTAGGTTTTGTCCTCTGTCCTCGTATACCACGATTTCGTGATGCTGCGAGGCCAGGAGAGGCCAGGAGAAACATACAGTTGGCAACAGTGAGGTTGGAAAATAAAACAAAATTATACGAAAAGTTGGCATGGCGTGTTATAGTTCCCCCCTCTGCCCCCCCCCCCCCCCCACCCCTCGACGGTGTTACTTAATCTAAAGTGCTTCCAAATCGTATTCTGAAGTCTTACATTTTCATCATACTTACAAGATATTACATAAATAAAGATTTGGTAACGAAAAAATTATATTAATACTCTGGAGGAGTCCTCCGAGATCCAGATTCTATGGATACCTTAGCATTTTTTATCATCAGCGACGCGCGTGGCACAAAATAGAACTAAATACTTCAATTTGCCGCGGCATTATGTAGGTAGCGTTTGAATATTCAGTGAAATGTTTTGGCATATTATATAATGACAAGGCAATTTATATTTTGCCTTCGGCATATTACATAACTGCGAGCGTTTTTAAACTGACGACGCCGTATGTAAACGGCGGAATCATACAAATTGCCTGCGACATATATATCACTTTTTATACGGCGCTATATTGTAATAAAACAATACACACCAAAATTGACAAAAATATTTCAATTTCCTTAAATAATCACAGTAAATCCATTAAAATTTGCAGGAAGGTATGTTAATTAATGTACATTCATGTAATGTAAACAAAATTCAATCCACAAGTCTAGTTCTTTTTAAAACATTTTTAAAGTGAAAACTTCTTTAGCGGCGTTGTGCACTTTTCGGGATGAGTAAAAAATGTTAAACTCGCGTCAGGACACGTGACCCTGATGTAAGATTTTGGTGAGAATTAGAACTTAAGTTCGCTGCAGCGGTAAAACATTAGTTACCTCTAATTAAACAATTAAAACATGAAGCGCTAGATCGTTCATAGGACATTATTTTCTCGCGACCAAAACGTTGTAAGCGCCATGAAATTCTTGGCGCTTACGCGTTTCGTTCAACGTAGTTTATCAACATCGCTGTTTGGTCCGCATGCCGGCACTCCCGGAGTGCAACCCGTTTTCAGGAACACCGTTCCTATATGAAATCTATATGCTTTCTATGTGTCTGTCTGTCGCTTTTTATCGAATATTTTAATTTTGACTTCAGATTCGGATTCAGCATAAACAAGTAGAATAGGAATGTTCAGGAACATCGTTCCTATCTCTTAAGGATCATGGTCAAAATGGCCGACAAATAAAAAAAATATTGAATTGTTATATAATTGACAATCCAGGTGTTCCTGTGGCTAAGCAAGCTTGCGCATTCTCAACTGGTTTTTTTGTGAGTGACATGACGCGGATATAGACGATTTTTGACATTTTTAAAAACAAATCTAGAAGTCCTATCGATGTGGGAGTTTTAGTCTGATATTTGTAATGGTTTTAACTATCCTATTTTGGAAACAAAATAACGTGAAACAAAATTGGGATTTCGAACACACTGTGCGCCCGTCCTCTCTTGAAAACACCCATACCAAGACAAACATACATGTTCATGCACACAAATGTTTGTTCTGTGTGGGAATCGAACCGATGAGCGTCGGTGTCAAAGTAACGTAACAGCGCGTTTCACTACTGTGCCACTGAGCTCATCAAAGCTGTAATGGGAGAGAGAGCAAATTTGTACATGAAGATCTACTCGTTACCATCCTGCTAATAACACAGCAACTGCTTCAGGAGGTAACCTAGTAACCTCACTGATTCGCAGGGACAAAACAAACCGGTTGGGAGTTGTTTTTGGGCTGTAGTCTTCTGTGAGGTGGAGGTACTTCAGTTCACGGATGACTACAGCCCAAAAACAACTCCTCAGAGCTTGTTTGATTCACCTTACCTCTCTTTGGCCAGAGCATCGTTTATTACCAGAAGCGTGCGCCACATGCAGGTGAGGTTTTATGAGTGATATATGACCGTACATACCACATACGCTTACGTTTTAAGAACAAATTTATATACACTTCATATAGAAATTCCGTCAACCGCTCGTTTCCAGTTATGTAAACTCACATATAAATTTATATTAATATATGTAGAGTTATATTAAAGTAAAATGAGTCAAGTACGATTCGAACTTATACTCGATATTATTGTATTGGAAACTCCTTAATCTTTTATCTTTTGTTTTATTTTTAATATAAAAACCATTTGTAAATATAGCAATATATACGCTGTGAAAATTACAAGTATTTACCTTTTACAGTTCGAAATATATAGCTCTGTGACAGACGGACAGACAGTGTAGCCTTAGTAATAGGGGTTCGTTGGTTGGGTCCCTTTAGGATTGAAGCCTAAAATTCCTATATTGGCGAGTTCATTTTGAAGTTCCTTCTTCGTTAAAGGTCAATTCGAAACGTTGGTAGATTAAAAAACGATGAGAAATATCTTTTTTATTTTATGCTTGGTAATTGACTTTCATTTTGTTAATTATAAACTTTCTTCTCCCTGGCATTAACCTGTTTCCTAGTCCATTACGATTAGCAATTTTTCAATCAATTTGGCCAAGATGCTGATTTTTACATGAAGCGATTGCCGTCAGACCTCCACAATCTCGAGGAAAAACTAGACTTTTCTTAGGTTAGATCACACGTTTTTCGAAAAATAATTTCTTGGACATAAAATGGATATTCTCACGATGTTTCCTTCATCGCAGAGCAAGTGACAATTACTAATAGGTATGTATATACATCTTACAAATTCACTGCAACGTGATCTAAATTGTCGTGATTTTAATTGTCGTGATTTTAATTGTCATGATTTCATTGTCATGGAGTTACTAGTAGCTCTCATTTTCACATGCTGTAAGTATTGTTTCGGTTGCTCAGATGGAAGAGCTTGAGCAAATTTACGAATCCCGTGATCCCGTTGATTCCCCATGTCATACTAGATTTTTATTTTATACGTATAAATGTATATAGGTATATATATTATATATAATTATTATATTTTATTTAATATATATAAAATATTGTGGTATATTTTTAGCTAAAATTAAGATTTAAGTAATAAGATAGTATATTTTTCACACTGATTAAAGTGCAAGAGAAATACGTTGGTAATATTATAATACATTTCGCTAAATACACAATCATAGTTCTTTGAATGATTTACCTATTTACAGTTAATTACAAAAATAGGTTATGCAGATTTTTAAGGTTTATATCTTAAGTATTCGTTCCCAAACGAGGAAGAGATTGAAGCTAAACCTCGAATCAATAACAATTTTGAGACTGAGCTGTAACTAACATAAATAATAAAAGAAAATAAAAATATTTTTCCAATGTAAGAAAAATAAAATCATTAGTATCAAGGACATACGATACGCTGAGCTCGGGAATTTCTCGGTTAAATGATAGTTTGTGCCAAATAAATTCTTGGTCAAACAACTTTGGAATTCCGGTGAACCCTAATAAGTGCCAGGCTCTTAGGTAGCTCAAGGCAAATTGATAAAATTATTTTTTAGGTATTCTTATGTTTTTTAGGTGACACTATAAAGAACATATTCTTTACAGGGTCGACTTATATTTTGTTTTAATTTTAATATAAATCACAAACGCGTTTTTTCTCCACTCCCAATGGTTGATGGTAGAGAATTAAATTAGCGTTTAGTCCACTTTTTGGACCATCTGTATTATGGCCAATAAAGTATTAAATAAATAGGTATAATTACATTTTGTTATTACAAAGTAGTGAATAAATATATCCCACTTACACAATTTTTTTTTACATACGATAAAATTATTTAATTAATTAAAACTGTTCAGATGTAACAAATTATAGCTATCCCGGTCTCTGCTAATAACCTGCATAACCGCCATTTTGGTCGATTACAGGGAAAACATTTCGCACAGTGGGCAACATGACATTCATCAGCACGTTTATATAATTTACACTATTTGCTCGACTGGGTACTAAAGTTAGTTCGCCTCATCCATCCTCAAATGTTCACTGTTATACGACCAGATTCACAGTTAGGCACCACGTGATCACTATTATAAGGCGTATTATTCCTACTCACGGCGTAACTCGCCCGTGTTGCTAGATTTGAAAGTCTTCTCATCACTGAAGGTGACGTTGCTCCAGTCGAAATTTATGTATTCCAAAGTAAATTACAATCGTGTTCTTTTATGAATTTCAGTTAGCAATGGCTTTATAGCATGTCGTCGATAATGCAGACCTGCACTATGGAGTGCACGGCGGCGCACCGTTCGCAAAAATCTGTCAAACAATCGTGCATTATATCTGGTTGGTATTAAGCCATTTTCCTCATAACCTTGCACCATAAGTTGAAGCTGGTCTAAGTCAATGCGGGGTCTTCTGCCAGATCTATAGTAGTAAAATGCTAATATAAATCCCTTTATTATTATATTTTTATATTATTATATTTGACCAGTACCTAACAAGCAAAAAAGTTACTAAACTATATTGAATTAACAGTGCAGACTAGTTGTGAATATATAGAACAAAGTTTAATCTCACTGTAGAGGCAAGGCGAGGGCGTAAGCGATACACGATCCAAATGCAAAGCTTTATTTAGTTTAAGGCGCTATTACACGGGTCATATAAACTGTCAAAGTTCGAGGGCGGCGCGGGGTATTTCCAGACGGGATGCGCGCAGCCATTCGGTACGGGCGCGGGGCTTCGCAGTCTGATACGGATAATGTACCATTTAAAAATATTTTTGCAAATAATTTATACTACGTCAGGTAGCAAATATGCATACCGCTCGCCTGATGTGGAATGATTACCATAGCCAATGGTAGCTTGTAATACAAAGAGTGTTGCCACTGCCATCATCACTGCTAAAAAAACTAGTGCTCCATAACGTTCGTACCTACAATGACATTTTCAGTATTTGTAGTTTAAGAACAAACTTGTAAATAGTACAAACATTCTTAAATTCCTAACTACACGTAGTTAAATTTTTGAGATATAGTATATCTTGTGCCATTCTTCTATTTATTTGATTTTGTACAGAAAATGGTAAAGTACTTTACCTAAAACGCACTAATTAGAGACATCACAAATGCCAAAGTAAAATAAAAGGTTTTCGTGTATTTCTTTTCTTTTTTTACCCCTTTCATTCAATCCCACTTAAGTAAATCGCATATAGCTCCTTGGTAATCTCCTGTGGCAAAAAGTCCTTACTCATTGTAGTTTTGAATACGCAGTAATCTAATGAGTTGGGAGCAAATCTATTTCAGCAATATAACCTGACATTATTACATAAGTACGCGTGTCATTCTGAATGTATATGGTGAAATACGTCGGGGCGTAAAATAAGATGTCACCGGCTAAAAAATGGCGCCAGAGAAAAGAAAGATTAGTTATTGCGAGCACATAACCCCGTGGTGCAATTACTACGTCTGTCTGTCGCAGACGCCACGTCGCTGCCTTTTCGTTGCCTCCTTGCATTGCAATATGGTTGGGAATACAAGTACATTTTCGGATAATAAAGCCCAAGGAGCTTGAGAGTTGCTTTGCGCGAGATAGTCTAATCGAACATAGTCAGGCACGTGGACTGTAGTATGTCCTTAGAGGGGTTTAATTTAGATCTTGTCCCTGTCTTGCATATTAAAAGTCGATTCCAGTTCTTCTTGTTATATGACATATTAGTTAGGCATAAACAGATTTAATAAAACATTACAAGCTTTGCCAGATAATTGAGACAAAAATTTGCAATTTTCTTTGAATGAAAGAGAAAATGAAATTATAATAAATACTCTGCAATTTGTGTATATTTGAAAGGACACAAATTATTTCGTTATGTAATGAAGCTCTAAATAGAACTTGAATTTTTACGCAATTTAATAAATGAGTAAGTTTTTACTTTCGTTTCTTTAGTAAGAGTGGCATTTGGCCGCTCTTACTAAAGAAACGCGGGCCGGATTACCACTTCGAGAATTGCGTCCCTAAGTCTATTGGTAAAGATTAGGATTGCTATAAAATTATGACCGTTAGAGTTATCATTCTAGTTTCCTTTACCTTTACGCAACTCTGTCTAAACCTGGCACCGACCTGCCTCATTCCTAAGTCAAACCTGAACTAAACCTATATCTGATTTAAAGCACATGTTTGATGGAGCTGCATTGCGATCCTTTACTATATTTCCGTTCGATTACGGCAGCCGGCAGCAGTATGTAACCTGAATTAGTGTGTTACATACTCACAATACTAATATGTGACTAAGAGTAAAGGAGGGGGCCATTTTTACCGGTACAAATTGCTGTCTGATAGCCGTATGTTTCGGTATAATATAAGCGATATTTTTCGTTAAAAAAAAACTAATAAGAGTCATTCTTAAACAATAAACATTATATAAAATAAATAAATTATTATTATTCTTAAAGTGATAATACGTTTGGATCTCAGAAAGTTTCGCGTAATTCATAAATAAAATAAGTTTGAAACAAATTAACGTATTATTTGTTGATTATAAAATACTCCTTGACATTAAAAATTTTCTGCGTTGATGTGACGTACATTTCAGAGAAATATTCAGAGAAATATTTCGTCAAGGTTCTCTTGTACTAAATTGTATTATTCAGCTTTTTGTTGTTCGCGTAACTTATTCACGTGGTATTTACCACAAAAATAAATTTTATCCGCCTTCAACAATGAATTTATTCCCGGGATCTGAGTAAGCACCCGTGCAAACAGCTTCTTCTCCCCTGATTTTATTTTTGTTTGTTTGTTGTTTCTTCAATCCCATAATCAAGTTTACAACTTCCCTGCGCGATTGGGTGTATTTTCTTCATCTATTATTTGAAACTAAACAAAGACATGATATAGGAGAGGGGAAAAACTTGCCCATTTATATACCTATGTTTACAACAAGGTTGATGGCATTGTACGCATGTCAGTTCACTCAAATACCCAAGTTAAGCAACTTCGACTGTAGTCTTTCTACGGATGAGTTTATTTAACCAAAGTTTCTCGATGTTTCGACTTTTGTCGATAGATAACAATCGTTATTCTGTCAGTGGCAATTGGGCAACTTGAAAACACTGGCCTCTGACAATCTATAATTGAGCACCGTGGTAGAATATTCTCGAAATCAGGTAGTGGGATGAGTATAAGTGGTTCAAATTCAACACAATTAGTAAATTTAAAACAGCAAAGGAAACGCAACTATGATTTAGGGTGTACAGTTATTTTTTTATATATGCCTCAAAAAAAAACTATAACAGTTACAGCACATTTTAATGATCTCAATTATGGTACTCAGTACTTGAGTCCTTGCATTTCACCGATTTTTCTTAGTTATTCCAAAAAACTGTGCGCTGTACCATCTGTAAAACCACCTTACACCAAATTAACTATGAGTTTTGTGCTTATAAGACAGTGTTATCTTTAACCAATTATTAGATATTAATAAATAATCTCATCTTTGCTGTAAAAAAAAATAGTAACAAAAGTTAAAAGCATACCCTTTTACTTATTTATATTTTGTTGTCTTGCGTAATCTAGCCGCTATACACTGTGAAATAAAACGAATGTACCGCAATAACAATCCCAAGACATTGTTCCGGGGATTAAAATTAATTTCTTACATATATGGGAATCCGATCCCCCATTTCATATTATAGGTATATCGTCGTAATATTTTGATCAGTCATACGAAAAATTTAATAATACGATGAAAATGTATGGCGGAAACTGCGAGAACAGAAACAATTTCTCGGTAACAAATCTTAGATGACATATATTTTCTTACAAGCATCTTCGATATCTCGCAGTATTATTTATCGCAAGAAAAATATAGTCATTATGTTTACTTTAAGCGTTACATAGTTAGTCACGGATCCTGTTTGTTTAAGAAACATCAGTAGTTTGTTGAAGTCGGTCCCAGGGGAACCCTTCGTTGGTGTAAATTTCTGTGGTGAAAAGGTCAACGCTATGTAGTTGTCCTCACTCCTCTGGCTAGAAACAATCAGCCTGCCCGGTTAAGGGTGGTGGCGTTTTCTCCTAAATAGTTTGTCACGACGACGCTACACTGGGGTGAATAACAATAAGACCCTTTTGTTCCGGCTCGCTTCGGATGTATTCAATCTGCTCAAGACATAATCAAGACGTTGTAGGGTATCCCCGCGGCGACACAACTTTTGCTACGTATAAAATATTGCTTTCTAGATTACGAGCTGATTCGAACAGTAAATCCGCGGAGAAAAGTATTGGTGCACACGAAATATATTTTATTTCATATCTTCTTGATTATATAAGGAACACAATCTGCGAGCTGTGAATAATGCAATAAATTTTATGTTCATTTTCTTTAAACTTGCATTAAAATTAATGTAATGAAACAGGTTATATGGAAAATAAAAATAGCAATTGTGATCATAATACATGTGTATTAGTGATGTAACGAATATTCGATTTTCACATTCGCGCATACGACTAAGAGTTTAAAGTTACAGTTAGTTTATTTATTCTAGTGATCTACTTATTCGACCTTATATGTAAATAATTGACATTTAATTATATTTAATCATAAAAAAAATGTAGCACATAAATAAAAATAACACGGATATTAAGATCTTTACTTTCGGTTAAAACTAGTTAAGTATTCATTATTTTGTTTTTTGAGTTTATATTTCTTTTATGTAATATATAGAGGAATGTAAAACTATATAATTAAAGCCATAAAGGATAGGTATTAGAAATTTGTATTTGTTCCAAATAATTGTTTTGCTTTCTGTAAAAAGAAATTTTATTTTAAAATAATAGTTATTGCTGAATAAGTAGAAATCTTTAAAATTGTAACAAGACTCACCTATTAGAATTAGATATTGTTAATTTGATTAGACCTCTGAAGTTTTTTCAAAAGATGTTATAATTTAGAATTTTATTTTTTTAAATGTGAGTA
Source organism: Pyralis farinalis (assembly GCA_947507595.1). Taxonomy (NCBI): domain Eukaryota; kingdom Metazoa; phylum Arthropoda; class Insecta; order Lepidoptera; family Pyralidae; genus Pyralis; species Pyralis farinalis. Next base: position 20,582,105 of record OX382264.1, on the reverse strand, counting down.
AAGGCATTAATCTATTTTTCGAGATTCGATGTAGTTTTGTTAATATTTTAATTAAACTAAAAAGAACAAAAATAATGTATTTCTAAATTAGTTGTCCACTTCAAAACCGTTGACTAATCATTTTATTTTTTCAAATATAAGTACAAAAAAAATATAAATGTTATCAGTTGTATTATCATTTTATTTCCTCCAGTCCACTATACGAACATTTTTGGTTTGCCAAATACATAAAATTGATATACCAATGATACAATAATGACAAGGTTTCAACACGGTGCGAATAAATAAAATTTACAAGATAGCACACAGTAGGGTTTCTGATTTCTCGACCATTTATCAAGTTCGAGTTGTCGAAAAATCTTAGAAACAGTATTTATAACAAAATAAATATCACGTTACGATTATATATTGTATAACAATTTTAAACATATAACTGAATATATTTCACATGTCCCAATCTCGTATTTCAACCATGGAGTTGACATATCAATGATACAACGTCGAAACGCATATAAGCATACATCCCACCTGATGTAAAGTGGTTAACGTAGCCTATTTACGCTTCCAGTACATTAAGTATGGCTTGCGCGATGCCACCTTTATTGCTAATACGGCAACTCCTACACAACTAGGAGCTTACTGGTAACCTCACTCACTCGCAGAAACATAAGAACTCTCCTGAGAGTTGTTATTTTCTGTGAGGTACTTCTTCAGACGGGCTACTTGGTCCGCCCTACTTCTCTTAAAATACCCAGACTATGACAAACAGACTTGTTCATGCACACAAGTGTTGGTTGGCGTTGGTGGCAAACTACTATTATTAATCATTCCGTCATCGAGCTCATCAAATATTTCATATATTCTTAATTTATTACAACCATGAAATTGACACACTAATAATATAATAACAAAAGTACATGCAATTTGATTTAACCTGCTTTGTGTGCTTCCGCCACCAATTAGTTCATACGGCCTAGCGCCGGCCGGCACCCACCCACTACTGTTAGTAAATGCAACATGCCGACGCTGCCATGGCTGCTACGGTAGTCTCTGCCTCGGCTGCTGCGGTCGTCCGCCATCTGGAACAGAATCCGCATGCCCCCACCACCACCGTCGCTACCACGACTGGCCTGGTCGTCGCTGCGACACGTGTTTCGCCTCTCCACGAGGCATCATCAGGCGTTGTAGACGTTAATCGTAAGAATAACATGCTACAAGTGACAAATCCATCGCAGTGCCGTCCCTTATATTGAATTGAGGGTGGGGGTGGATAATGTGAGCGAAAAGATATTTAATAGTGGGGAATGGTTTACGTCAGTCTGTTTGTTCATGAGAGTAATTTTAGAATTTTTATGTTTATTAATTTCTAATTGTTCCCTAATATTTAGTTTTAAACCTTTGTCTATGGTGTGTAAAATTTGATATGTATTAGTGGGGGATAAGAGACTACCGGAGCAGCCATGGCAGCGTCGGCATGTTGCACTTACTAACAGTAGTGGGTGGGTGCCGGCCGGCGCTAGGCCGCATGAACTAATTGGTGGCGGAAGCACACAAAGCAGGTTAGATCAAATTGCATGTAAATTTGACTTTCGCAAACGCCTGAATCTATTAACCAATAATAAAAATGTTTCAACATCAAGTGAATAGGTGGAAATTAAGAGGACGAGGAATCAGAAACCCTACTGTGTACTCGACTATTTTTTAAATTGAAACGCGATTATGATATTTCAATATTCTTTTTTTAACAACGTCAAGGGGCATATACGCATACAGTCCACCTGATGCAAAGTGGTTACCGCAGCCTATGAACTCTTGTAATAAAGGAAGTATCGCTCGCTCGTTGCCATCTCTGCGGCTAATATAGCTTATTCTAGCAATGATGTAAGATAGCTCTGTTGGTTAGGGCATGTGGAATGATTGCAGGAAAAAATACGAAATGGATTAATGATGCGAAAGTGGAAGGATGTAGGTGGTCCACCGAATTGGTCCTAAATAAGGTGATGTCAGAAGCCATAGGAACCGGTGAGTATGCATGAAAAGAGCTATGAATGTAGCCGATAGCAGAGCAGATAGATAGTAATCCATCTATCTATCTGTAACTTCATTGGGTGGTTCAAAGCAACACGCATAACTAATTTTGTTTGTGGAGGATTTTCCTCCTCAATATAAAAAGCCCTGAATGAGTTCAATTCGCACTTCACCTTAAAGTTTGTGTTATCTTTGAGTCTTGTTTGGGTCAGATTTAGGTGAGGTTTGAGTAAGTATAAATAATAAAGCTACTGGGGTCACACTGAAAGTTTTTAGAATTAACCACTAAAAAAGTTGCCAATGAAAAAGATATTTGAATTTCAAATAAGGAACTCTTTGGTAAGCTGTAGTAGATGTACAGTACGGTATAATTTATCCGTTTAAGTAATTTACGTGAACATTTATTAAAAAAAGCTGTCAAGTGCAAGTTGAACTCGCGTACCGAGGTTTCTTTACGATTACGATACGGACCTCGGACCTTTAAATAGTGATTAAACTAGTAAATAACAGCAAGCTGTGTAGGCAGAGCTGATATTTTTTAAATTTAAAAAATATTTAAATATTTTATTTTAAATTTTTAAATTTTTTTAAAATATATGGAACCCTGTACGACATCTAGCGACGAGTGCTGTTACTTTTTCTGTTGATGGGAGTGCAGTGCAGACTCTGCACTGCAGAGTGGCCGGCCATACGTTTTCCCATATGTTTTTTTTTCTAATTGGAACGATTTTGGACCGTTCTTCCTCACCAACGAACATTTAAATTTCAAATTAAAGGATACAAAACTACAATATGTTAGCTATTAGTGTGTCGATTTTGGAGTTTCTCACTATTACCGTCTAAACGCTAGCTGGATGACATCAGTCTACCCCAAACGGCAATTTTGAGGGTAATGTGGCTCCGCCGGCTATCGCAGCTCTGCCAATTATGCAAAAAAAAACTGCAAAAAAAACAACTTTAAAGATTTCTAAAAACGCGTGCTCGCTATAATGATTATAGACTATTTATTACGCGGTATGTTACACACAATATATATATTTTTTGTAGTAATGAATGGCCGCCATGTTGGATTTTCTTTGACATCATATAGACTATAAACCAGTGGAAAATACACTTCCAACGACGCCTCATTTTTTAATCTCCGATGTTTAATTTAGGAGATCAGCCGTGACAGATAAACAAACCGTAACAGATGTATTTCATTGTGCTTCGTTTCGCTGTAGTCGGGTAAACGAACTAAGATTGTGAAGGATTTTTGATAATCTTTAATTTAAAAAAAACTGTGCTAATTAGAAAGAACGTTTTATTTATCCATTGCTGAACATAGGCCTCCCTTTAGAGAGTCAATCGCTTCGATCCTATGCCACCTGTATCCATCGACTCCCTCTTGGCAAACTCCTTGAGCTCGTCGCTCCATCTATTTGGGTTCAACATAAGCTGATAATTACATGGAATAACAACAAATTAAATGTTAGTTGTTGTATGTTTTAGAATTGTTCAATTGGACGGACACCTTTCATATTGAGCTTTGAAACTCTGACCCTCCAATTCAACCCGCTTTTAAAAAAAATTTCGGTTGCAATAAGCCATAAAATAATTCTTTCTTTTTTACCGTTTTGGTACGGAACCCTAAAATTTAACATAAGTTAGGAATGTAACGTTTTTAGTTGTTACAGTTGCGTAAACGAACTTAGTCATGCCACAGCAAAAAATCTCTACTCTAGGTAGTTATGCGGTGCAAATAACGTACGAGATCGTCGGTGGTTCGAATTCATACTTGTCCTAATTTGAAGTTGGCTGAATACTTGCCAACGATATTATTAAGAAGAGTAACGCTAGCTGTTTTTCAGTAATGAGTAACATGGTATAAATCTTTGAAACTGCACTAATAATTAACAGTCATCGAGAGGCAACCGCAAGCATCAATTTTGAAATGATTGGCATCAGCCGAGAGTGATCCAAATGGGTAGCTTAAATACTCATTTGATATTCACATTTGCTCCGAACGACCGCTTCGTTGCGACGCAAATTGCTACTAATTTGTCCATATTCATCGCATTCTAGGGATGTACGGGTAATCGATCAATACACATTGGGCTACAGGCAACAGTGCAAATGATATTATTTGAGATATATAATGTTGTGTTAACTAGTTAGCGCTTATCATTAGCCCCAAAGTACTTCTTTGCCTTAATGATAATGATATGGCACCTGAATAAGCGTGTTGCTTGCCAAGCATACACCTTATTTAGATCTTTCAAAACTTTCATCCTCATTCCATTACAGGGATATTTTATTGGAGTTACTCTTGTGTTCTAAATATATTGTATTATAAATATACTTTAAGAGAGGTTGGATTGATGGAGGAATGGCATGGAAGCTGCCGTATAGAGAAAAGGTCCAGTAAGTTCCTGAAGAGTTGCTGTCTTACATATTTTTTTTAAATACAGATATATATCATAGATCAAGTGCTTCAAAATAAATTTAGAAGTATTTCTCTTCTACTAATAAGTTTACAACATACCAACACCAGCTAACGTCGCGCTATTGAACGCCAATGCACCTGAACGAGAAGAGTTCGCGACGTATTCAGCTAAATGTTTACGATCTATATTCAAGTTTCATTGAATTATTTTATTCCTTAAGTTTTAAATGGTGCATATCGATGAAACCGTTCTAGCCAACTGTTGCTATGATTTGCGATTTTATAGATAAACTCGCTAAATAAAATAAAATTTAAACTCCCTTCTAAGTTGAGTTCTTTTGTAGGTAACTGCAGGTAGGGAAACTAAACTTGGCGTCATTCGTAGGCAACTAATAACACTGATCGAAATCTACGACAGTAAACAAAACCTCTTGCAAGTAGTTCTGATTGCCATCGCACCTGCAGCCGAGGTGCTCTCGGTATTGATAGGTATACACATTTTGGCACACATCTCTGCCTGACCCACATTTGTAGAACTGTTGGCTCGCACTCCGGTCTAGTATCATCGAATGCTCTCCCTGTTATTGTCTATATTTATTGATGTACGGACGTTTTAAATGGAAATGAAGTTCAATTAATTCTGTCGTTCGCCGCATACATTATTTAGTACTAATCGTACGATATGTTTATGAATATTTCAATAAACAGCCATTAAATTGGTCCCATGATAGGGTTAATTCGCGATAGCTGTTATAAATGATTAAAATTTATGTTTCGATTCCTTTAAATATGGCTTATCCTAAAGAGTTAAAGTGAATCGAAAACAAGTATAATACAAAAACTCGTCTACGTCAAAAAGGCCTACTAAGCAGATATAGAGATATTTAAAAAAAAACGTATCGTATAGTTGATAATAAGTATCTATACATATGTGTCATTATTAATTTAGTAGAATCTATTTAAAAAAATATTGGCGTTCCAGATTTAGATGCAGGAAAGAGAGATTTGACCCTAATTTTGATATTTGTGTTAAAAGCTATTCGCGTATCCATGACATAGCAGGCAAACTGCAAGAGTGACGCCACGACATACGCTGGTAAGGCCACGGTTTACGAAAACCGGCAAGTTACATGGGGAACAAATGTATCTATGCCATGCCACTTTCGCCGGATCCCAGTAGAAGGGGTAGACCCAAGAAGTTCTGCTATCTTGACGTTATGAGGTATGACATGTATGTCAATGATCTCACTATAAATGATGCCGACCACCGCGTGATATGAAGGTGTAAAAGTTGGAAAGCGGAAAGGACCCTGAGTTTCAAAGCGAAAGCGTACGACGCGATTAACGCTCGTATGATGATGTGCTGATGACACAATAACTACACCCTTAGCATTTATTTTTAATCGTTGTATGGACGTGGGTGGCCCGCCAGTGTACTTTCATTGTAAACTTGTTTACATAAATGTTTTAATAAAACGAACTGAACCTAAATATGTGAAAATTAATCTTCCAACTGGACTTCTGCCAGTACAGAAGTTCTCACTGGAAACAATGAACTAGAATTAGTTAATAATACAATATTTTGTGAAATTACAATGTACTCCCAATTGTAGAAGGCGCATTAGCTCAATAACTAAAGTGAGACTTCCGCGCCTAAACGGCTGTGACATACATTTATAAATGAAATCTTATTGTATTTCAATTGTTATACGATTTCATTTGAAAAATGTATGGCTTATATAAATGCGCACGAAGGCCTAATGGCAAATAAATATTTTATTATCTTTATTTTATAAACATCCTCTTCCTTCACACACACGAATAGACACAAATGGACAACGTATGGCTCGGTGGCGCAGTGGTTAATAACTCTGTTTCGGTACCCTCGTGGGTTCGATTCCTATACATTTGTCTGCATGAACATGTGTGTTTGTCTTAGTCTGGACGTTTTTAAGAGAGGTAGGCCGCATCAAAGCGTAGGGTGTGCATTAGGCCCATCAATATCTTAGGCGTCCAAGTCAACCTCTCCTGCATGTTGGTGCACCTGCTGATCAACAGAGAGAGGCTCTGGTGCGGATTTTCCCTTCGGGATTGGGAGGTCGCGCTGCAGTCGCTTCTGTAAAAGCTAAATTTAATATGAAAAGAAGGGAAAGATCTTGTGACATGGATAGGACACCGCCGCAAAACGGCGCGTCTCGCCTCACCCTGTGATAAAAGGCTACCGTGCAGTGAGCGAGCACGGTTAAAGACGCGAGTCAAAAGGTAAACCTGTTTCGCGACATGGAACATTGGCACGCTGACTCGACCTACGTATTGCTCGTAACAATGGGATGGCAGTGGGAGCCGATGGATTAATCGAAGTTTGGAAGGCGATGGGGCTTCGTGGAATGAGCATTTTGACTGACCTATGTAACTGCATACTCTTCACCAGAAAAATCCTGAACCAATGGAGACTGAGTGTCATCACTCCAGTTTTCAAAGGAAAGGGATCCGTGCAGAAGTGTGGTAGCTACGCGGTATAACGGTACTGTCTCACACTATGAAGCTCTTTAAGCGAATATTTTACTCCTGGATCCGCCAGTGGTACGTTATCTCGGTGTAGATATTTGGGATCTGTCCTTCACGCGTCCGGAGACATAGATTACGGCGAAAACCGCAGCCAAATAACAATTTCCAGGAGGACTGTTATTTTCCTGCGTGTAACTGTGGTCACCAGAAAGCTAAGGAGTTAGCAGCAGAGGTGTCTTCGCACGTGATACTTAATGTATTGTAAGCGTTCATAGGCAATGGTAACCACTTTACATCAATTGGACCACATGCTTGTATGTCTTCCGACGTTGTATAAAAAAAGTAAATTAATTGATATTATTGTAAGAAATAAATTAATTGTAAGCGAAATCTGTATTAGACGTTCAAACGAGTCAAATGCCAAAGAATTTACATCTAAAGGTACGGAAACTTTACACTCGATGGATGCTGCATGACTTGATAGAAGATCAGAAACGACTACATGTAAAATTATGTCGTAGATGATAGAGAAATTTAATGGAGGGCAAACTTTGGCTAGGAAAGTTAAGATAAGTAGCCAAAATGCTAAGGAATTTGTTGGTAAATTTTCCGAAATCAGAACATTACACAACAGTGTCACTTGAATACCAAAGGACTGTGGATTACGCTATAAATAATTTGCGAAAGGCGTCCTCGGAGTATTGTCATTGTTCACCACAATAAGTGAAGCCGTATTTGAAGGCTTGAATGTAGAACTGATGACACATTCGCTATACAGACCTGACATCGCACCTTGTGACTACTTATTGGTTCTCAAAATTAAAGATACCGAAGGGTATCTTGAATTTTTTAAGGTACACCTATTAAGAGACGCATAGCCGTTAAAGAGATCCCTAAAGAAGACTGATCCTACTGATTTTGAAAATGGTTCTGGCGAATGCTGAGAGTATAAATCGTGAGGACATATAATTTGAAAAACTGTAAATGTAGATCTAACATTAGAAGTGTCTTGTTTTTTGCTTGTAATCAAAACACTTCAAACGCAATGATTCAAACGATACCATACACACTCATAAGACCTCAATGAAAATAGTAAAATACCAGACCACTCAAAAAGTATTGCGAAATAAAGTTTTTATGTATAAGAGGCTGGCTAGTTATAATCTCTTTAAAAAATATGATTATTAATATGTAAAAATAGGTACGTTCCATTTTCAAAATTTCCCTCCACATTTTTTGCGAGCTAATTTAAATTATCGTGTCTCATTGACAAATGGACCTGCACCGGGAACATTTTCGAGCTGTGATTTTTTCGATTTCAAGTGTCGCCTGAAACCGGACGAATCGTACGATACACTTCAAATAGCATTCTTAGATGTAGGCCCTTCCAAGGCAACCGTGTATCGTAAGTATAACGAATTAAAGCGCGGTTGACTAACTTTGGGGGATGAAGAAAGAATTGGTCGCCCTTTGACAACTGTTACGGAAGAAAACGGAAGAAATCTAGCAGTGAAAAATTTAATTCAAGACTATAGACGAGTTACGTATCAGGAGATTCAGCACATACTGTAGATTGGATCGGAAAGCCTTCACGAGATTCTACACTTGCATCTTCGCGTGAGGAAGATAGTTTCACGCTAGGTGCCGCACAACCTCACCGTTGCTCAGAAGCAGGCCCGGATGGAATGGTGTCATGATATGATAAAACAATTTGAAGCATGCTCATCTCGGCGTGTTTACGACATCATTACAGGTGATGAGTCCTGTAGTTATCGATATGATCCAGAAACGAAGCGCCAGTCGACGGTTTGGGTATTTCAAAACGAATCAACGCCTATCAAAGTGAAGTGATCTAGAAGCGGGGAGAAGATTTTTATCGTCAATTCCTTTACAGAACCAAAGAAGAATCAATGCCGAATGATATACTAGCAAATGCTTGGTAGAAGTTTTCTCTGTTGTGAACAACAAGCGACCAAACACAGGGCTCCGCGGGCTACTGCTCCTCAACGCACAAGCACACCGCGCTCAAAATGAGGGACTTCCTGGACAGCACGCCGGTCAAACTTCTTTTTATTCCTAAAAATAAACAATCTGCTTAAAGTGATACAATTTTGATGAAGATGCTCTGTCAGCATTTGAGCAGGCTGTAAATGAGGTGTCTACGACGGATTGGAAAAAGTGTTTCGAAAACTGGTTCAAACACATCAAACTTTGTATAGAGGTTGATATGTTTGTATGAGGTGCTTTGAAAAGATTTAATTAAAAATATTTACCTTTTTTATATTCGCTAAAGTGTCCCACGTAAATGAATTTTTTGTACTTGTTTAAAAGCTACTACTCAACAAATCAATAGACAGACAAACAAGTGAATAAAATTTGATACTTAATTACAACGAAAAGTCGTCCCATGTGGGACTTCACTCAAACAAATTGACGTAAAGCATACTCCTCGACGCTAACCAATTGTCAAAGTGGATTTACCGAAAATCTGCTTTTTCAACTCGCTCTGTAATAACAACTTTACGCACCTTCTGAACTCAGACAATTGAGATAAATAAACCTATCCATAGAATAGAAAGTATTGGTGGTCGTTGTGTAATATGCGTGTCGAGTTAGACCCACACACGCAACGATGCCATTGAGTTTCTCAAACTTATAACACCCCTTGTATTTAGTCGGAAATTGAAAATGATCAATTTCCGGCTTTCGAGCGACCGAAGGTCATGATGAAAGTATTGTGATCGTGAGTATTTGTCGACATCGAGGTTTGAATGAAAACTTGTTCAGTAGAATTAATTGAGTTTAAGAAAAACTAGATTTACAAGATTTTTGTCTGTGGGTATATATATATATATATATATATATATATGTGTGTGAATAAATAATATACATTATATATATATATATATATATATATATATATATACATTCTGTGTACTAAGTATCGGGAATTTGTCAATAAAACAAAAAATACAAATTATTCATCTAAATTTATTTTATCGCCTTCAAAGTAGGCCCCATCGCTTGCAATACAACATCTCCACCGCTTCACCCAGTCTTCCATACATTTTTCATAGGCTATTTGCGGTATGGCCTTTAGCTCATTCAGCGAATTTTCTTTTATGGCTTCTATCGACTCAAAACGTTTTCCTCGAAGTGGTAATTTTAACTTGGGAAATAAAAAAAAGTCAGACGGAGCCATATCAGGTGAATACGGTGCTTGGTCGAGAATTTTGTTGAATTTTTCGCTAAAAACTCTTTCACTATAATGGCTGTGTGTGATGGTGCATTATCATGGTGCAGCATCCATGAGTTGTGTTGCCACAAATCTGGACGTTTTCGGCGGATACTCTCACGCAAACGCTTCATGACGCCTAAATAATATTCTTTATTCACTGTTTCTCCCTCTGGAAGGAATTCGGAGTGAACCACACCACGGTAGTCAAAAAAAACTGTCAGCATCACCTTGATTTTGGAGCGACTTTGCCGCGGTTTTTTGGGTTTCGGCTCGTTTTCGAGACGCCATTCTGAAGACTGTTGGCTTGTTTGCATGTCGTACTCATAAACCCATGTCTCGTCGCCAGTTATTATACGTTTCATAAAGGTCGGATCCGTAGAAGCTCGGGAAACCATGTCTTCAGCGACATGCTTTCGCTGCGCTTTTTGAACAAAATTGAGCTCTTTTGGAACTAGTCGAGCGGCGACGCGTTTCATGCCTAAAATGTCAATGAGAATGTTGTGGACGGACTTAAAAGATATGTTCACCTCACTAGCCAACTCTCTCAGACTCATACGTCGATTTTCGAGCACTAGCTTCTTGATTCTGTCGATGTTTTCTCTGGTCGTAGCGGTTGAAGGTCTACCAGAACGAGGCAAGTCTACTACTACTTCTCGGCCTTCTTTAAAAGCCTTATACCATTCATAAGCCCTTGTTTTCGATATACACGATTCGCCGTAGGTATTTCGCAACATTTTTAGTGATTCACCACATGAAATATCATTTGAAACACAAAATTTAAGGCACACTCTTTGTTCAACAATATTTTCCATTGTAAAAATCGCCGAGGACTCAAAACTATGACCAACAAAAAGTGTAGTTTAAAACAAATTAAATGACAGATCCCGCTCAAATTTTGCGCGCTAAATCAGTACAGTGCTACCAACATGCAGTAAAAAAATTAGAACGACCTCTTTTACGCGGGTCTTTTTATTGACATATTCCCGATACTTTTTACACAGAGTAGTATATATATATAATGTATATTATTTATTCACACACACATAATAAATTTTTCTCTCTCTACAAACGTTTTTCCAAAAGCTTGGAAGATGGCTCAAGTCATTCCGATCCCTAAGACTTACAACCCTACATGCTTTTCCGAGTATCGGCCAATTTCTATTCTTCCACTATTATCTAAAATCCTCGAAAGTGTTGTTCACAAACAACTAAATTCATATCTCAGACATCATAATCTTCTTAGCCCCTTTCAGTCGGGTTTCCGTCCTCATCACAGCACAACGAGTGCGTTATTGAATGTCACAGAAGACATACGACATGCTATGGACAATAAAAAACTTACCCTTGTTATTCTGTTGGACTTCAGTAACGCATTCAATTCTGTCGATTTTGACATTCTCCTTGGAATTCTTCGCTCTTTGAACTTGTCCTCCTCTGTGATCGAGTGGTTCGATTCTTATCTTCGTAGACGCTGGCAATGTACTAAAGTTGATGAATATTCATCAGATTGGGCTCTATTGACTGCTGGTGTACCACAAGGCGGTGTTTTATCTCCACTACTTTTCTCGATCTTCATCAACGAATTATCTAAAGTAATTACTTCTCCTTACCATCTTTATGCGGATGATTTGCAAATTTACAGTCATTTTTCCTACTCTGATGCGTCCAGGGCTATTTCAGCCATGAATGATGTACTTTGTGCAGTCCGGGGGTGGGATGATAGCTTTGGACTCCTAGTCAACCCATCAAAATCTCAAGCCATTGTTATCGGTAGTCGCCAGATGAAAAAGAAAGTTAAATTTAGTGATTTGCCGCAAGTTTCCTACAACGGCCTACCGATTGCTTTTACAAGCAAAACAAAAAACTTGGGTTTGATCATTGATGAAACTTTATCGTGGACAGCGCAGGTTAATGACGTCAGTAAACGTATGCATTGCAATTTTCATTCACTCAAGCGGCTTCAGAATTTTTTATCATTCAAAACTAAAGTTATGCTTGCTCAGTCTCTTTTACTCCCTATTCTTGACTACGCTGATGTTTGCTATTTAGATGCGACTGAGGAGCTACTTAACAAACTAGAACGCCTACAAAACCTGGCTATTCGTTATATTTACGGTTTGCGAAAATATGACCACATTTCCGAATTTCGTACAAGATTGAAGTGGCTCCCTATCCGCCTTCGCAGAAATGTGCACATATTATGCTATCTGTACAAAATCCTAAATAACCCTGAGACTCCCCAATACCTTCGATCCCGGTTTTCACTTAAATCAACTCCTATCCGTTCCCAACGTCCTTGTCTAACCAAAACTTTGAATTACCCATCATCCAACACTATCTTTTACTTTCGTTCTTTCACTGTTAATGCTGCACAGCTGTGGAATAAATTACCGCTACAAATACGAGACAGTTGCACTTTAGTTACTTTCAGGAAAAGGTTGAGAGAGTACTATCTTACTCACAATAGGTACATAAGTGATATTATATGTATAGTACTTATATATTTATATGTGTATTTATTTATATGTATTGATATTATTAAAGACTATGTATGTATTTTATATACTTATATATTGTATACTTAATTTCGCATAACTTTTTAAATCCCAGCCAAAATAAAATTACTGCACACACGCTACGGCTAGCTGGAAGAGATCTCTTAAAGAGATAAGCTCACCATTGTACACTATTTTTAATGTAACAAAATCTGTGTGTAATGTTATGCAATAAAGGATATTTATTATTTATTCACAAATCTTACAATAATATCTTACATCAATGTTAGTCCGTACTACAAAAGCCGCGCAGGGCTTATCTGAGTGACGGTTGGTCGTTCACCACATACAGTTTTTTTTTTATTTTTTTATGTTTTAATTTATGATGCTTGCCATTTAAGTATACATCAATTAATTCAGCTGGTAATTAATTTACATAGTACGGTATGGCGTAGTCCGTTTTTATAATTCCACATATATTAAAATATTTGGGTAAATGTATATTTTCAAATAATCTAAAGATCTCAAGTGACATAGCCTTGTTTTTACATTAATTTTTTTTTTATTATATTCATTTAACAATAGAATCTGAGAGAGATTATTTAATAATTTCGCCATCATTATTTTTCAATTTATTTTTATTATTATTTGGAATAATTGTTTTTAAAATTCTCAACTGTTAGTTTTATTATATCCTCAATGTTTTGTACTTTCTGCCATAACTGCTCAAACCATAGATAATCACGGAGTCTGCTAACGCCATGTAAAGAAGTCGGAGTGTATGGTACGGAAGTTTGTATTTTAGTATTTCTACTTGATAGTATCGATCTGAGGTTATTACTGTCTTTGTGTGGGCCCCGGTTGAGTCTACTGTCGATCCTGAGTCCCACGTACATTGATGATCGACCAATTCCAGGCTCAGACACAAGCAGTTCGCAGCAGACGTGTGTAGGCACTCGTGGATATATATATATATAGCAGGCTGTTCAGGAGATTTGTTATAGGATGAATAGATGTGGATTAATCTTATTTTCGACGGATCGATAACTAATTTTATATCGCGTGACCATTTGCATATTCGATTGTAATTTTCTTGCAAAATTATTTGAGCCTCAGAGACGTCTATCATGAGTCACCAACCAACAGGCATGTGTCATTGGCGAACTGGTATACAGAACCCTTTGTGATGACGTCGCATATGTCGTTCACGTAAAATAAGTATTCACTAGGGCCTATTATGGAACCTTGTGCGGTACCTTTGGTGGATAATACCATATTACTGTATTTGTTTGATATTTGACAGTTGTATGCCGATTCTTGTGGTAGTCTTGCAAGTAAGGGTCCCTGAATACCACTTCGCGATAACTTGTCGTACAAGATGGAATAATCGAGCATATTAAATACCATGGAAAAATCAATGAACAAGGCGATCACATGCATTTTTGCGTTTAGATAACTAATTTATTTTATCCATAAATTTAGAAAGAAGTTTTGTCGTGTTTTGTTTTTTTGAAAACCATATTGATTACAATGAATTACCTTATTAGATTGTAGGTATTTGTTGATTTTCATTCCTAAATATCATTCTATAATCTTGTCTAGATACGACAATATAGTAATCGGGCGGTAGTTATTGTAATCAGTATGGGCTCCCTTATTATAAATCGGTCTAATAATACCTATTTGAAGTAAATCCGGATAAATAGCTGTATCCAAGCAGCAGTTTTAATTGCAGCATTATATGAGCAATCACTGGTGCTAATCTAGTAGATATGTATTTTACATCGCTTACGCGTATCTCATCGTAACCCGGGCTTTTGTTGTCGTTAAGAGATTTTATCATTTTTAATATTATATCTGCACGTGCACATCCCAGTTTCAGTGATCTATTAGGTGAAATCTCATTTAGACGAGCTCGGTGGCGCAGTCGTCGATGGTTCGATTCCCACACAAGATAATTATTTGTGTGCATGAACATGTCTCTTTGCCTTGGTCTGAATGTTTTAAGAGAGGTAGGGCGCATCAAAGCAGTCTGTCTGGGGAAGTACCTCCACCTCATAGGAAACCACAGTCAAATAACAACTCCCTAGAGGGTTGTTGTATTCCTGCGTGTTAGTGAGGTCACCGTTAAAACCGTCTTAAGGAGTTGCTGTGTTAGCAGCAGAGGAGGCATCAGGCGAGAGATACTTAATGTATTACAAGCTTTCATAGGCTGAAGTAAACGCTTTACATCAGGTGGGCCGTATGCTTGAATGCCTTCCGACGTTGTATAAAAAACACGCTGATTTGTCCAAAAAGGGTACATTACATGAATCATCAAGTTTTTTAATACTTCTATCAAACTCATAAGCAAACTATTTGCCAATGTCTACATGAATAGTTTTTAAGAGAACGTTATCTATATATTTAATTACTTTACCAGTTATGTTGTTAATTAAAAACCATTTTTTTTATTATTATTACAAATATCTGTCTTAATTTGTCTGTTTTTTGAAAAGTTTGTTTTGTTCCTATATTCATAGGAAACAAATTAAGACAAATTAAGGGTACTGTACAAGAGTTTCTTCTGAGGATTGGTTATATCTTTCCGCTATATACTATTAAGTTCATCTCGCTTATTACACATTTTTTCCAGCTGTTAGTCAGCCCATTTACATTTTTGCCTCTTACTACTTACTAGTATGTGTACATGTGTATTTACTTTTACCGTAAGGCGCAGTAAGTTGTGTGTGTAAATAATTTAGAATAGTAGTGTTAATAAATCCATATTGTCCAACTCCGTCTCTATTTTTTGGTTATCCATACGTCATCTCGACCCATCGTTGAAGGTGTGTGCGTTATCTGTATGCTGTAATATCCTTTTTGAATAATATACATTGTAAAACTTATTAGATAATTGTCTATGTTATATCTATGACAATTGTCAAATTATTTTCATTTTATAAAATGAGTTGTATAATGAGTTGTCATAGATATAACATAGACAATTATCTAATAAGTTTTACAATGTATATTATTTAAAAAGGATATTACAATGCAAGGCGCTTTTTAGACGTTGATCGGCGGGAGCTATGTTGACCTCGTGTTGCGAATAAATATGTGGTCTATACATGATTTTGTAATAGAATCCACGTATTTTTCGAGTTGTGTATGCTGGCTTAATCCACACTCGAACCCTAATTGACTAAATGAGTTAATATAGCGAGTTACAGTGGGACTAGGTTGTCATATTGATGTTTACGTCTCCCAGAAGTATATAACTATTAGTGTGCGGATATAATGTAATTAGCCACGATAACTCATCAATAAATCTATTTTTATTAGTGTTCAGAGGCCTATTTTGTTTTTATTGTGTAAATTGATTTCACCAGTTATAGTTTCGCATTCTTGTAGACGTACGTATTGTGTTTAATGAAGTTAATAGTTTTATATACGAGTATATATAATGCTACGCCTCCACCTCTTTTATTAGGTCGCAGTTCAGTGTATAATGAGTAGTCTGGTAAGTAAATACAAGGTAGCGCATTCATATTTTAAATTACCCTCAGTTAACAATATTAAATGTATAACGTTAGTTGATGTACTTACTATATTCTATCTGATGAAAGGTTTTAACGATTGAACGAATATTTACGTGAAACAATTACAATTATTTCGAGTATTATTTCGATGAAATCATTCCATGAAATTACCACTTACCAATTACTTCACCATTTGTGTATATATATATGTTACGATTATAGTAAGTAATCATAATAATAATAAGTAAGTATCATAAATACAATAACAGTTACTTACTGACTGTTGCATACCTCTTTTCCTTTTATATTCTTTTTATAAATGTTATTTAAATTTTAAAGGGAATAATGGATGGAAAATAATACTAAATTATATGTAGCACTTCAATATGTAATACGTTTTGACAAGGAAAACAAAAGACAAAGAAAAAGAGCAAAGACAAATACAAAATTTAAATAACATTTATAAAAAGAATATAAAAGGAAAAGAGGTATGCAACACTGACCTTACGTAGATCCTTAGCTTTCGGATTTGTAACCTACGGGTTCTTCTAGATTTGTAACCTACGAGTTTATCCCTGATAGACCGTATTGTTTGAATTTTGAATTTTTCGGTTTTGCGTGCTAGAATAGTAATAGCTTTTACACAACACAAATTTATACAGTTCAGTGTCCTCCAACTTTTTTTTACACTTCCAAAGGAGAAGGTGGTTGACAGAGAAAGGCACTCGCGTAGGTAGACCTTGTTGTCTCATGCGTTACCCAAATCCATGCCGGTTATGATGACTTTCTTGGTCGGTTTATTTTTTTTGGGATGTCGTTACACTTTTAATATTTCAGCCGGGTTTTCGGTTATTTTCTTACATACGACACTAACGACGCTTTTTTTCGTTTTCTTGTTCCTCGACTCTACACACATCCACACAGTTGACAAGCTGCGATTGCTCCCAATAATTAACTGTTTGTTCCAGTACCTCTAGTTTTAGTTTAGATTCTTGTAGGTGTTCCCCAATTCTTTGCTTTTATTTTCAAGGCTTTTTATGTAATTTTATGTTCAAAATCGTCAATTTTGTATGTATAGAATTGCAGTGACCTTTGCAACTCATGACTGATGACCTCACGTACTTACAATCGTATTTCACTAAGTATTTGTTCAGGCATGCAATTGGCGTTAGAATAGGCAATCAGACAGTAGATATGAGACTCTCCGTTTGGTGTTTTCCGTGCAAGTTTTGCACTTTCAGTCCACAGAAGCTGTCATATGCATTCAGCTGTTCAGTGGTAATGGTGTATCCATCCATAAAATCCATAAAAACATAGACTCATTTTGTAAAAAGAGTGATACTCATAGCATAAATACTAGATATAAGCATAATCTTGTGTTACATGCAAGCCGTCTCCACAAAATAAGTAATTCTTTTATGGGGCAATGTATACGGTTCTATAACAAACTTCCCAGCAATATAAGAGAATTGTCAATTAACAAATTTAAAACTACTATTAAAGCCAAATTGTGTAGCAGGGCATATTATAATGTATCTGACTATATTAATGATAAAAATGCCTGGGAGTGAGTCGATCCAATTATAATGTAATTAATAAAATATGTAAATTTGTTTGGATAGGTACCAAAAGAGGGATGTCTGAGTTAGTTAGCAGTATTTTTATCAGTGCTCACCTAGTCATAAACTGCACGGTAGGGAAAAAAATTGTGACGATTCCAAACAAATGTAGCCATTTTTACGGAATAAAAAGATTTTGACTTTGACTTTGACTATCCATTTACTGCATTTGCTGTACTGTAGTCCAGGGTTCTTTTTGGTCACATTTACGTACATTTATCCATGGCAGTCAGCCTAGATATCGCCAAGGCGTTTGATCGGGTCTGGCACAAAGCACTTCTCTCCAAACTTCCGGCATACGGTCTGCCCCTCCAGCTTTGTAATTGGATTGCTGGCTTCCTGCATGAGCGTAGAATCCGCGTCCTTGCAGATGGATGCGCTTCGCGGTTCATGTTAGTGAATGCCGGTGTCCCACAGGGCTCCGTTCTATCGCCCACCCTCTTTCTTCTGCATATCAATGACATGCTGCCACTTGGTAATATTCATTGCTATGCAGATGACAGTACGGTCCATGGGCGATATTTCGGTCGGCCTGGTGCTGGTCGGACAGAAATCGGTGAGAGGCGTGAGAGTCTTGTCGTTGAACTGAATCGGGTTTTGAATCTCATTAGTAAATGGGGTTCCAATAACCTGGTTGAGTTTAATGCCGAGAAAACTCAGGTTTGCGCGTTTACAACAAAAATGTCCCCCTTCCTTCCCACTCCCAGTCTTCAGGGTGCTTCCCTCAGTATGCGTGATAGCCTGAACATGCTGGGTATGGGTATTCATTGCGACCTTAACCAGCGTTATTACATCGAGAGCCTCATCTCAACAGCCTCAAGAAAGCTCGGAGTCCTGAACAGGGTGCGCCGGTTCTTCACGCCGGACCAACTTTGTCTGCTTTATAAGACACAAGTTCGGGCCTGCGTGGAGTATTGCTCGCATCTCTGGGACGGCTCCGCACAGTATCTTCTTGAGGCTCTCGATAGGTTACAGCGACGGGCT
This sequence comes from Pyralis farinalis, assembly GCA_947507595.1. Classification (NCBI taxonomy): domain Eukaryota; kingdom Metazoa; phylum Arthropoda; class Insecta; order Lepidoptera; family Pyralidae; genus Pyralis; species Pyralis farinalis. The sequence continues at coordinate 20,563,287 of OX382264.1, read as the reverse complement.
ATCCGCATAAATGACGACGAAGAGGTCACCAAAAGCCTAGAACCTCTTCAACTCCGTAGGGACATAGGCTCTCTAAGCGTATTTTACCGCCTTTACCATGGCGAGTGCTCTGAAGAACTGTTTTCCCTTATCCCACCCTCACCCTTTCGTCATAGAACCACACGTGCGGGCTTGCGATGTCATAGTTCCACGGTTGAGAATATCTCTTCGCGTACCAAAAAGTTCGGCAACTCCTATCTTTGTCGTACCATCAAAAAGTGGAACGCCTTGCCTGCACATGTGTTCCCTCCTTCCTACAATATGGGATCCTTCAAACGAAGCGTGAAGAAGCATTTTGCGGGTCAGCATGGCAGCATCAACTGACAGGATGCGGGATGTAGTATGCTGTCAGTTGCAGTTGCGATTTGGGCTCCTCTTTCGCTTACCATCAGGCAAAGAGGGGCCACTATGCTGAACTAATATAAAAAAAAAAAAAACAATTGATCATAATTGCGGGGGTAGTAAGCAACTCACTCGCGGTGCGCGTTATTTTTCGTCGATACGTCAGTCCGGTTTCGATTTGATGGAACGGCTGTAGAATGTTTTTTCTTGGCTTTACTGTAACTGGAATTTTAAGGGACCATCAACACAAAAAAAAGATTGAGTTCAAAATTGATGTTGTGGATTTATATAGTACATACATGACCATTTCTGAGAAATTTTATATGTACCAATAAATCAAGCGATTGCGACTACAAAATACATGAAAGTTGTCTTAGCTTGCAAATATTTTTATATTAAATAAAATATACATACATATCAGCAAGCCTGTAGGCAGAGACTATAGAATGCCAGGTGCACCGATCTAAACATACCGCTCTCGCTTCTTCCACACTCATCAATCTCTTCATGCATGCTCTTCGGTTTTGGGTGATTTTGATTTGGCCCTTTTTCAACAAATCACCAATTTGATCTATCAATGTGCGTATAGGGCGGCCCCTCCCGACATCGCCATTTACTCTTGCTTGATACACTTCTTTCGTAACTCTTTTGTCATTCATTCTTTTTAAATGACCAAATAATAATATATTAAATAATTTTGAGTTAAAACTGATTCATATGCTTGTTTGGGAGCTGATTTGTTTTGAAAAATAAATTCGAAACGTTGTATGAAAATAAAATAGTGCGGTTAATGAGCCTTATCTACGTTAGAGATCGGTCGGTCTTATGCGACTCGTAACAAAAATGAATTTAAACGATAATTATTTATACCTTTTTCAAATTTTGGAGAGAATATTAAAGTTATTAAATTTATTCGTATTTAGTGTTTCACAAAATTAACTCAACATACGCTGCAAAAATAATGTATAATTTGTACTCATTATAAAAAACGTACAAATTTTGGCAATTAAGTGTGTTACGGAATGTCAACGATCAGAGAGAGAAGAATTTAAGAGAGGTAGGGCGCATCAAAGCAGCCCGTCTGGGGAAGTATTTCCACCTCACAGAAAGTTAGTATTTGCTGTTATAGCGGCAACAGAAATACATCATCTGTGAAAAATTCAACTGTCTAACTATCGCGGTTCATGAGATACAGCCTGGTGACAGAGGGACGGACAGCGGAGTCTCAGTAATAGGGTTCCATTTTACCCTTTGGGTACGGAACCCTAAAAAAAGAAAGAGCGTCGTTGACTCTCAGCTAATCGTTGGTTACTGCCCGCTGACCGTTCATGACACGTCTATTTATTAAAAATTGTAGGTTTTCGTAATTGGTACAATACATACCTTATTCTTGTAAAGTTTGGAGTTAATTTTGTTGGCCCATGTATATTCGCCTAATTTTGTTTACTGCAACCAGTTTGTGTTTATTTATTTTCGCAACTCAAACGGATAACAAAATTTAATAACATCTTCATTAACATTAATACTCCTATAACGGTAGGAAAACATTTTGTTAAGTAACTAATATAACACCAAATTGCCAGTTATTTTGAAATTTATGGTGTAAATATTAGAGGCAACCATATCTCACAACAATCGTTATGTATTTTCACGCAACGTTCCAAAACTTGTTAATTAAAACTCATTAAAAGCTTAATTTCGACATTGTTGGTAATTAAGAAGATTCACGATCTGCGAACCCTATTATCTTCGCAGAGTACTTTTACGAATTATTAAGATAGAATGCAACAATATTAAAATGGCTTTGCGAAATTGTTCCAGTCCCCTTGTGGCAATTAATTCGTTATTATTTTAGACTGGGTCTAGTAATATCCTATTACTTACTGCAGAAGTCCAATAACAATAAAGAAAAATCTCGGTGGCGCACTGGTTAGTAACGCCATTTTGACACAAATACTCGTGCGTTCGATTCCCACAGAGGGGAAATATTTGTGTGCATGAACATGTCTGCTTGTCTTGGTGTTTTTAAGAAAGGTAGGGCGCATAAAGCAGCTCGTCTGGGGAAGTACCTCCACCACACAGAAAACCGCAGTCAAATAATTACTTTCTGGAGGGTTGTTGTGTTCATGCGCGTGAGTGAGATCACCAGTAATCTCCTGGAGAGATGCTGTGTTAGCAGCAGAGGTGGCATAGCGTGAGTGACACTTAATGTATTGCGAGCGTTCAGCAATTTTCATCAGGCGGGATTGTATGCTTGTATGCCTACCAACGTTGTATAAAAAAAATGGGTTGCACTATGGGAGCGCCGGCAAAAGTGAAAACTTGAACATTATCGTTGAGTATTTTTGATAATTTTGGAATGGTTCGGGAATAATTTCGCACGAATTGCTTTATTTATCAGTATAAAAGTACTATCATGTGTGTAGTAAAATACAATATTCATTTATTGCGCTATCGTACACAAACATGACAATTTATATTACATTAAAAATTTAACACTTAACACTTCAGAACTATTACAATTATTTTACATTAAAAAGTTGATCTCTCAGAAAAATCAATATTCATCCATAATTTCAACGACTCTTTCACCACACACGCACACTCGCGCAAGCGCCCTGCGCCCGCTTAAACCAAACAGCGATGTTGATAAACTACGTTGAACGAAACGCGTAAGCGTCAAGAATTTCATGGCGCTTACAACGTTTTGGTCGCGAGAAAATACGTTCACATACGTTCTCCTTACACTTTCATCTTGCAAGTTTTCGCTCCTTATCCTTTCATGATCTCCGAAAGGGATACGCACTCGCCAGTGCCTCCACTTGCTTAAAAGGCCCACAAACCGGCTTACCACCAGGTAGTGGTCCGTCTCAAGAGTGGGGCCTCTAATGGCTCTTGTATCCATTATAACATTTCGGAGACGTCTATCTATTAAAATAAAATCAATCACACTTTTTTGGTCATTCCTTCTCCATGTATACGTGTGAATATCCTTATGATGAAATAAAGTATTCGACACGAGGAGGTTTCGTTCCATACATAAATCTAGTATTGACTTACCTGCTTCGTTCACTCTCTTATCTCTATACGGACCAACAACAGCTTCATAGCTGCATCGCTTGGTCCCAACCCATCCATTCAAATCTCCACACATAATCACTCTTTCATTTCCTTCAGCTCCAACTCTGCTCCAACTCCAGAACATCCCTCACAGCCTCCCAAAACTTCTACAGTTCTTGAGCACACGCTGAGCTTACAGGAACGTATGCTGCAACCAGAAATACTCGCGTGATGCCCAGTTTAATACGAACCCAGAGAAGCCTAGGCCCTACCAAACAGTAATCTCTTACACCAGTGGCTAAACGAGAGGAGAGTACGACACCTACACCAGCACTGGCATGATCGTCCCGGTCTACCCCAGACCATAGGACCATCATCCCACCGGCAGATCATCGGTGTCGCTCCCCTTGCGCTTAGTCTCTGTCACACACAAAGCATCCCAACGTCTATCATTCATTACTTCTATCAGTTCATTCGTCTTATCATTCAATCTACCTCTCACATTCCACGTGCCTATGCGGCACTTAGCTCCTCTCATCCCGCCGGAATTGGCGCTGCGTGGTGAGTGGCGCCCCCCACCGCCGCGTGCAGCTAAATTCGCACCGACGGGGGCGGATCGGTGCGCGTCGCCTACGGGGGATGCCCTAATCCGCACGTCGGTGCGCTCTTGGTCCAGAATTGCAATCGACTGCTTGGCAGGGGTCATATATAATAATTATTATGTAAATAAAGCTTATTCTACTATCTATCTAAAAAAGAGCACCTAATTGAATACAAACGTTTAAGTTTTATTTAAACGTTTTTTCTTCGGTCCAGTCGTTTCTATCCATAAAACGTAGTTTCTTTGGTCCCGTCGTTTCACTACGTAAAACGTAGTTTCTTCGGTCCCGTCGTTTCACTACGTAAAACGTAGTTTCTTCGGTCCCGTCGTTTCACTACGTAAAACGTAGTTTCTTCGGTCCCGTCGTTTCACTACGTAAAACGTAGTTTCTTCGGTCCCGTCGTTTCACTACGGAAAACGAAGTTTCTTCGGTCCAGTCGTTTCAGTACGTAAAACCGACTGTATGTAGTTGTCGCCGGTAAAGCAACTATATAAATAGGCATCGATTTCAATGAATTTGGTTTCACTCTATATTAAAAAGTTCATACCTAGTATTGAAACAACATGTCAGAGCAAAGATTTTTCTTCATCGCCAATTTTGTGACCGAAAGAAAAAAAATATTCAGTATATATATAGTAATTAATTTACTTCTGTTATTATACCTATTCCGTTACGTAGAATGTTTGTAGGCAGTTAGAATTTATAGCAAAGCGTTTTTAATATAAACGCGACTCCTAGAGCTCGCTACGACCCAATGAAGTCCTTGCACTGTGCTAAGTATAGCGCGTCTTAGTTAATTAAACGTATTGATGTACGTGTTCTGATCCCTTAATAGCAGACTGAGGCGACACGCCGGCGACACACGATGCGACCTTTTCATACTCTGGCCCTGCCGCCCTGTTTCTTCTCTCAGGGTTATTCCACAAGTAACAAGCGATTCACAGTATTAAATTTAAAGTATTATGAGGTGCTCGGTGGGCGTAGTGAGTAGTAACGCTACTTTGACACCAACGTACATTATTGGAAAAAACTGGAAATCCATACTGTAAATAAATAAAAATTATAGGGGTAATAAATTAGGCGTTAAAGTATTAAATTGCCGGTTTGAAAAATTAAAACTCGTTTTTTTCTAAGATGTAAAATATTTATTTAATCAAAATATTTACCCTCATTATCTATACATTGCTGGGATCTAATCGGAAGTTTATTTATGCCTTTGCGATAGAACTCTGGGGATCTAGATTCGACAAACTGTGTGAAAGCATTTTGTACTGCGTCCTGGGAATAAAATTTTACCACGTAGAAAATTGTCCCAATAACGAAAAAAATGGTAGTCAGTTGGAGCAACATCGGACGGAGGATGCCGTATGGTTTCTAACTGCCGCTCCTGTAGAGTTACAATGGTTTCTCGTATAGTGTGAGGTCTTGCGTTATCATAGAGCAATAATGGTGAGCGATTCACGAGTCGGGGCTGTTTCACTGCCAGTTTCGCCATCATTGTTCGAAGTTCGGCACAGTAAACATCTGCTGATATTGCTTGACCAGACTTGAGAAAGCCATAGAGATAAACGCCATGAAGAGACCACCAAATAGTTAACATTACCTTTTATTGGTAAGCTTGGCTTTAGGGGCACTGTTGCGGCAGGTTTCGCGAAGAATCCACTTTTCGTCACATGTCACAATTCAATCCAAGATTCCTTCATTTCTGTACGGATTCAACAAGGCAACACAAGTTTCAACATGCGTTTCTTTCTGCAGATCAATCAAATCATGAGGCACCCATTTATCATTTTTTTATGTTATTGATGCGTAGTCAGTAGCGCGCGCGCACCCCCCCGTGCCGCGCGCGTTGTTTGTGCTGCTCAGCCATTGTCAGTAGTTGTAGTCAAAATGACGACACTCAAGTGTAATTCGTGTAATATTGTAGTGGACGAATTATTGTGTTATATCCAAAATAAAATTTCGATTGTGGATGAGGAGTCGTTGATGAGAATATGTACGACATCATTCTCGAGTGCTGAAATTAAAAATTCCAAAACGTTGTTGTTCGAGTCCATCCCTACAGACAAGATCAAAATAAACCGAAAAAATAAGGGAAAGGAAGAAAGAGATCTGTACGACATACTGGATTTATTTAAATTGACAGAACCTGACGTGATTCCTGTGTTTGTCGCTCGCCAACTGGAGAAACTACCACCCATTTTATTCGACTCGCTGGACTGTACGAAACTATTAAAGGATCTTCTCAAATTGCAAAACGATGTAACTGAAATAAAAACTAAATATGTTACACAAGATCAGCTGAGCCAGTGCCGAACGGAACTATTGCAAATGAAGAATGACTCACTACCGCGTTTCCCTGCGCAAAATGTGAACCTAAAACGAGGTGCTTGGACTTATGACAGTGGCCCTATTGGCCTTTCGCATATAAATAACTCAACCTTAAATGAGTCGCGGGACGACATTAGAAGTCAATCCAACACCATCTGTTCTCCAGAATTTAGAGGCATGAGGGTAGACATGAGTAAGCAAGTTGCATATAATACTACTATATTACACCCACCGTCGCCCTCACTTGCAATAGATAGTAACGGTAAACGCCAAGAGCGAGAAACAAAACCGATCGAGATCGAAAGTGGTCGGGACAGACGACGAATAGAAATGACGTCACCATTACCTGCTGCGTCGTCCGAGTACAACAATGAGAACTGCTTACATACTGAGCCGACCGCTGCGTTGTGTCAAAATAATGACGTAGTAAATGCAGCGCGTTTATATGAAGTAAATACGAACGAACCTTGGAATTTAGTTACTAAACGTAAAAAAACGCACGGTGCGTTTATTATAGTAGTCTTCTCTCCAAACGCAGCATTGATATTGCGAGCTGTTTCTGCTGCGTTAGTTTCGCGTCGGAACTGTGATTTGTTTGTCAGGCAACGGGCACGAATCCCTTTCAAGAGTTATGCGATTTTGCTTTCTCAATTTTGCTTTTGCCGCATTCGAATGCCGAGGTGGAAAGGGTGTTCAGTGTCATGAATGTGATAAAGACAAAACTGAGAAACAAAATGAAGGAAAACATGGTGAACGCTTGATCTTGACTTTCACTGAAAACCAGGGCTGGGAATTCTTTGTGAGTTCCTAGCATAGAACCCTGAGTGAGAGTCAATTCTGACTTCATTTGTGTGTATGTGTACATAATTTATTGTAAAGTTATAATGTGAAGTTGGAATAAATATATTTCTATTTCTATTTCAACGCTGTATTAACTATACGGTCAGGCTTAAAACGAAAAGAAAAGACTTGCTATTCGTACGATTTGCCAGATGAAGTATTAAATATGATTGGGACAATGTAGACCTATGATCAGCCTTCCACTTCTACAGCTTCTACAACGGTCGTCACCTCGCACTCTGACTGTACTGAAAGTGATGATGATTTCGATTTTGAAATATAATGTTTTTGTTTGTAATTATTTAATAATAAAGCCATTATGAAAATCTCTATAATTATACTTTGACGGGAATAATATTAAGTTGACGGATTTTCGACGGAAATTTATGAGGAACATAACGGAATTTAGAAATAATTGTTGGCAACACTGTAGATGAGGTACTGGATTAACATATATGCTACTTTTTATCCCGGTGATACGTTCCCGTGGGATAGTATGGATGTTTAGATGTTTGAATCGTATTAAATATGAATGTTTTATTTCGCTTTACGTATAGGTAGTGTTTTTTCCTGTGTAAGTATTTCCTGAGTAAGATATTTTGCCGCGGTAAAAGTACCGTATGCTTTTCATCTACTACCATTCCACGCTATCCCACAGAAATACATCACCGGGATAAAAAGGCAACTTTTTATCCCGGTGATGTGTTCCTGTGGGATAACCCCTTCGCGAAGACTCTGCTTTACCCAGAGATTCCCCACTATTAGTCAAGTTTATGTGGGTTGTTCCCGAGTTTCGAGTACCCAAAATTTGCATGTGTTCGCCAAAAGTAATCGGTTTTATAATATCATCTATAGAAGTATATTTTAATTGAAATATTAATTTGCTTAGGATTATGATATAAACTGTTCATGCACACAAATGTTATCGGCTACGGTACCAGCTTTACATCAGGTAGGCCGTATGCTTGTATGCCTCCCGACGTAGTATACAAAAAATACAAATCAAAGATTAACCTATTAAGGGCATAGTTATTTACCGATTATATAATAAGCACAGAGTTTCAAATGACCAGTGTGTTGTGCTGCTAGCATTTAGCGGTCTTCGAAATTGAAATATTCTTTCATTTCGGTTCGACAAGATGTCTATATACGTCCAACGTGTAGGTATCAGAAGATAAACGTTCTACTCCAGAATAGGGCCGTATTCTCGTAGGTTCGCTACTAATTACGCACATGTCACGGACACACCAGTGATTGATTGTAACACTAATATCTGAGACAATCTCCCAACAATGGATGACACATGTGACATCACACTCACGATATTTTCCTTTCCCTCCCTCCTTATTACGCTTCTTAGTAACAACAACAATTACCCGATGTTCTTAAATTGTCAGAATAGGCAAAATATCGCATTTACGAGCAGTTATATTCAAAACTAGCTGTTCCCGCGACTTCGTCCGCGTGGAATATTATTTATTTATATTAATAAAAATAAATAAAAATTCTAAAATAAAAGTAGCCTAAGTTACTCCTTATTACATCAGCTATCTGCCAGTGAAGGTCCTGTTAAAATCGGTCCAGCTGTTTCAGAGATTAGCCGGAACAAACAGACAGACAGACAGACAAAAAATGTAAAAATATTCATTTTGGTATATGTACCGTTTATCATCCATAAAAAGCGGTTATTTTAATATTACAAACACTCCAATTTTATTTATCTGTATAGATTTATGTTAAATGAAAAAAATGGATTGTTTTTGAGCGTTTCTTTATTTTTGTGCTCTTCGTTTCTTATTTAATTGTCATAGATTTGCAATCAGAGTTAATTTTTGCGGGTAATCACTTTCTCAAATGTTGCGTTGGTACAAAAAGTTCATATAGTCCATTGCAGCACCATCTGTCAAAAGTTTGCAATACGAGGAATATTACGAGTACTTGCATGACGCTACAGTGCCTGCCAATCGTTTGTGGTACAATGATTTAATTTTGGGTTCCATGTCGTGTATATCATTAAACAAATAAATATATTTGCACTTGCACAATCCTATACATACTGATAGATGTTTGAAATATAAAGAGTAGGTACCTATAACTCTCACGCGTATTATTATTTACTTTCAATTATTTTTCTCTTAATTAATGTCACTTGAGTAAACATTCATTCGTATTATGATTATAAATAAAATAAATAATAAATGTTTTATAGAAAAATCTGTTAATATGTTTGCGTTTATTAAGAAAAACACTAATTAAAAACCTCGCCGGAAATAGCCATTTCTGGTCTCGTATTATTGAAGTTCTTGTTGTGGCACAAACCTCAAATTCTACCCGTCCAGCAGTTGCCTACTTTTCCCGCGTCGATTATAATGTACTTTAATGTTTTATTCTTCAGAAATTGCCTTTGTTCAAATTGAGCGGTAAACCACGTAATGCTTATTATATAGGTCCAGTCTGCTGGGATTATTTTTTGCAATCTAGAGAATATTTATATGTTGTGGAACTCATTTCAACGTGCAAACTGGACAACCTAAACAACCGCTAGGATAAGAATATAGAAAGAAGCAGCTTTATGGAAAAACGTCCCTATCCTAAACGAACCCCCTTGCTCATTTGTGGGAATCAGTCATCGGTACATTAAGGGTGCAAAGTCGTAGCCATGGCAGCGATGGTATACATCTACTAACGGTAGTGGGTGGGTGTCTGCCGGCGCTAGTTCACAACTTAATATAGGTATCTACTACATATATATAACCTCGATTATCCCTGCAAGTTTGTATGACAGCTACGAGTATATTTCCAAAATTTATTGTTTAATATATTGAGATAAGTTTGCATACCTCAATACATACAGGCCATCCGATGTAAACTGGCGACCGTAGCCTTTTAATGCTTACAATAAATTAAGTATAGCTCGCACCAATCACCAGAGGGAGACTTTGTAGAAAAGTCGTCTGCGTGAGTACCTCTGTCTCACCTATTTCTACCGCCAAGCATATATATTCATATAGCTATGTTCCGGTTTGAAGGGTGAGATATGGCAGAGAAATTACTGGGTACAGTGACGATACATCCTTAGGCCAGTTGCAGCGCGCGAGTGACATCCCTGTGGTGTTGCGAGCGTCAATAGGCTGCGGCGACCGCTTAGCGTCTAATGCGAGCCGCATACTTGTTTGTTAATCTAGATGTATAAAAAAACCATGCCACCTCTACTGTTAATACAGCAACTATATAAATAGGCATCGATTTCAATGAATTTGGTTTCACTCTATATTAAAAAGTTCATATCTAGTATTGAAACAACATTAGGTACTCGTACATGTCAGAGAAAAGATTTCCTTAGGAGCTTACTGGTCACCTCATCAACTCACTCATAGGAACACAACTACACTGCAGGGAGTTGTTACTTGGCTGCATTTTTTTGTGAGGTGCAGGTAATTTCACAGAAGAGCTGTTTTAATGCGCACAATGCGCTTCTTTCAAAAACACCCAGACCATAACAAACAGACATGTTCAGGCACACAAATGTTTGTCTTATGTGGGAATCGAACCCACGAGCTTTGGTCATAAAATAGCACTGGGATGGATCTGTACACGTATAAGTTTTATTTTACTCATTTTTGGTACTGAAATCCAGCTTTTTCGAAGTATATTTCACTACATATTATAAAACAAAGTCCCATGCCGCGTCTGCCAGTCTGTTCGCGTTAAACTCAAAAACTACTGAACCAATTTTCTTGCGGTTTGCACCAATAGACAGACTGATTATAGAGAAAGGTTTCAGTATACAATTTGTTAAGGTTTTGTGTAAATCGGTTAAAATATGACGATAATTGTTGAAAATGTCGGAAAAAGTCAAGCCGCCTGGGAGTTTTCACCGAATATTATACGGATATACGGTATTAATCCTTACTGTATGTATGACGGGGCGAGTCTCTAGTAATAAATAAATTCAGTGTCTCATTATGTAACGAACGAACGAAGTAAATATAAAAATACGTACGTAATCTTCTTAGGCTAACAGCGTACGTAACCGGCATTCAATTCCAAATTGCTGTCGTGAGATAACTTAGTACATAGTCAAGGTAAGCGGGATTTCGTTAATTGCTCATAGCCCGAGGGACTTCGACGGGGAGGTTAATCACAAGGTTCAGCTTTTGTGAGAACAAGTTGAGCCACTTTCATGTGCAGTGGAAGGGTGGAATAGGTATGGTGGGATAGTTTACGTGTGATACGCGAGCATTCGCCCCTCTGCACCATAATACCTGTGCCTTACACATTCATAATATATTCTGCAACGTATCCAGAGACAAATGACCGATGTTACTACTGACAAATAGCTCACGTCGGCTTAGGAAAGTCTACCTAATAAAATATCGCGGCGCCTACCAAATTGCATTCCATTCATAATTTATTTAGAAATTGCTAGTTAATATGAGAAAAATAATAAAAGACGTCTATAAAATTATGATATGAAGGATGGTTTCGAAGAGCTTGTTATTCTGATCAAATGATGGATGAATTGGTTTCTTGAATTCCTTCGTGAGATCGACATTAAGCCATCGATATCGGTTGTTTTTGATACATAACAGTGTTTGGTTATTGTGTTCTCGCGAGTGATTGGACCAGTAAGCTTTTGAGAAGTCGCTGTGTTGGCAGCATGGGTGACAACGCAATACTACCTGTTACAAGTGCTCACAGGCTACAGGTAATCTACCTTCATATCAGGTGGGCCGTAAGCTTTTATGTCTACCGACGTTGTATATCTACATATAACAAAATGCATAATGTTAATGAAATTCAAAATCTTCATTTTTCAATTTTTCTTTCATTCTTTCGACACAGATTTCATATTAGTATTTAATTACTACCTGCAGAAGAACTTTCAACTATAGATAGCGACTTGTGCAGCATATCGATAAACGGGTGAGATGTGCGCAGTCATCGTATTCCGCACTTAGGCGTTTTTAGACATAATTACTTCGCGCATCCGTCCGATGCTAGAGTTGTCACTCTTCAAAACCGCGGACAGTATGCGGCACTAGCGGTTTTGGACAGCCAGCGGGCTGTTTTACACAGGACGAAAATGGCGTATATCCGTTTGAAAGAAAGAAAGAAATATTTATTGGCAGAAACCACTAAAACAATACACATAATAAAAAAAGGTGGTACACAAAGACAAATGGGTGAAAATACATATAAAAAAATATGTGTATTACAATGGCTGCCAACAAGGTGCCTTCTCAGCATCATATCGGAGTACTCGGGTGACCGTGTACTCAACGCTGTTTTTCGTCAGGCCCTTAGTGACGTCGGACAATTACTCATGCATAAACATAAAAACAACAAATGTATAAATTCTGACGTACACAAAAAACCAAATAAAAATACGTGACATGTATGGCTGCCCTGCCTGATCATTTCAATATATTTAATAATAGAAACCAGCGCACGTATACATGTATTAAACTTCACCTACCATAGATATACATTAGATGGTTGGACCACTAATTATAATAAAATTCAATAGAAAAATTCAACCAAGCAAATAGGACTTACATCTTTATTACAATATACTACGAGTATGTTCGGATGAAGTTCGGCAATTAAAATTGTATGCACGTATATATCTTCACGCCAGGTCCTTGCGGGGTAGGCAGAGAGGCGGGTGTGTTCATACGTCTATTTGTGGAAGGACACGAAAACGAATGAATGGTCTGACGGTCCGTCAATTACAAGCACCCAGAGCACTGCAGAAAAACTATTTTTTTTTGTAATTTGGAAATTAAAATTAAAATATTAAAGAAAGTTATTCATAACACAATGTATAAACGTGGCACAGAAAACCCGATGCCGCATAAGATAGCATTATTATTTGCGCGTTTATGTTATTTAAATAATAATTATTCAACACATGTTTTTAAATGATACTCGTAATTATTCAACACATGCTTTGTCGATAACCAAAAGAGACTCTGGTAGAAGGGGTAAAGAACAGATACGTCTGATAAGAAAGCAGCCCGCCAGCATAAATACTTCCACCTTACAGTGACCGCAGCCAATATATATTTTTGTAAATAAAACCAGCTACTTTAATGTTGGTGCCTGTTCACATTGTTGCTTTATTCATTTCACAAGTTTTCGTATACATATAACCAAATCTTCATCAAGTCTTCGCCAAATTTATATGAGGCTAAATTTGGACTTAACGTAGGTAACATACATGTAATTCTATCGCTATTGAAATCCTCAGATGTCGATGGACATATAAAATAAATACTTCCGTAAAAAAATATCTATATCTTCATACCAGTTTCATTACGGAGTAGTCAGAGATGACCCAGTGATACAACACACAAGAACACGCCACGCTCGCTTCTTTAACATTCATAGCTTTTTCGTGCATAGCCGCTAGTTCCTGTTGCGCATGACGTCACCTACTTATAAAACACGACCAAAAAACAAGTTCCATTCTATTTGATATCATGTCATATCACGATGAATTTGCTTTTTTTTTAATATGAAGGAGGTGGTTTCTTTGCTCGTGCTTTATCAACTAAAGAAAGCCACCTGGAAACCCTTGGAAAATATTTTTTTAAATTGACTAAAAATCCGTAAACTATCGTCAAGGTTTATTAAAAGAAGATAGTAAGAAAGAGTCACAATGTCGCAAGTAAGGCCGTTCGGGGCCTAATATTAAAGTAAAAATAAGAACAAAATTTAAATTAATTTGGTGATTTCATTTTGCCTCCGCACTGACCTCAAAACATTGTAAACAACATATCATGTAACTTATGGCAAAACATAGAGTTTAATATGTAGTAAATTAATAATATTCAATAATTTCATAATAAAAACATTCACTAAGACAATAATCAAACAAAAACTAAAACAAACATAAATTCTAAGAATGAAAAAGTACATATTAATCGAAATCTTTTCTTGACACAAATTTTGGCATGACTTTCCTTGACTCCGATTTGGCCTTAATTGCACCCAAACGGAATTTTCTTGTGCACTGCAAAATGAAAGCTTCCGTTGTTATCTTTACTGCTCGTTCAACTGCTTGAGTATGGCAGAGAAGCCTTAAAAACAACAGCTCGACCGACTCGACCTCTAGTTTCAACGACATACTGAATTTCTTGATCAGACAAGTTTTTTAACTTCAGTGTTCAGTCAGATTTTCCTGCTAATATATTAAATGAGTATATGTGGAGGTATTAACATTTATACAGGGTACTTCAAACAGTCTAGGTATTAAAGGTTAAGGCATGCTGCGTGCCTTCAATATGTGCCGGACTGCAAGTTCTCGAATATGTTTCCTGTCAACAGTTATCATTGCAACTGCAGTGGAATGAGTAAGGGTTGATGTGGTATGTGTTGGGCTAAACCGTTACAACTTGTATTGCAAGCTTCAATAGGCTATGGAAACATCTTCCCATCGCGTGACACATAGGTAAATTTATTTTTCATAAGACATTTAATGTTAATTGTGGCCGTAATACGAGCCTTTATTATGACTATCGTACGACTTGGTTTCAGCATTGAGCACAACACTATTTAGCTGGACGGGGTAAGCAAACCGCTGTCGGGCAGTTTGACTTATTATCGTCGCGCCACACCATTTAGCGCTGCCTGTGGGCCAGGCGCGCGAGTCGCCGTCGGTGCCCGTCACTCGCACGTCCGTATTGTCCGTTGTCCCTAGTACGCTACCAACCAAATTATAAATTCCCTAACTCTTAGTGCAGCCCTGACAGTGTTGTACCGCAAGCCAGACAGCGACGTTATCTAAACTAATATAAAAAGAAAAAAATATGTTATGTATGTTTGTTTGTAATGGATAAACTGAGTATTAAAATTTTGCCTATAAGGTCATTGTTTGGCAGCCGCTGTGAAAAGTGTTGACGAGCTCGGTGGCGCAGTTGTGAATGACGCGACTTTGACACCAACGCTCGTTAAGAGAGGTAGGGCGCATAGAAAACCGCAGCAAAATAACAACTCCGTAGAGGGTTGTTGTGTTCCTGCGTATGGGTGAGGTTACCAGGAGGCTCCTAAGGAGCGTTATCAACCGGGGTGGCAACGCGCGAGCGACACTTCCTATGTTGCACGCGTTTATGTGTTATGTATGGTGTCCTCAACCAGTACGCTCTTAAGGACGTACTGTGTTAGCAGCAGAGGAGGCATCCCGCGAGTGATACTTAATATATTACAAGTTTTCATAGGCTACAGTAACCGCTTTATATCAGGTGGGCCATATGCTTGTGTGACTCCCGGCGTAGTATACAAAATAATATATATATATAATAAAAGATTGTACTTACTATTTGTCTATGGAACTCATTATTACTCATTCAAAAGTCAGCGACGTTATATGTCTAACTATTATAGTTAATACCAACTAATATATGTCTGAAGATAATACTATATCCATATTAGTTCAATTTAGTCAATTAACCGGATATGTCAATACGGGTAGAATTAAAAGATGATGACATTCACATCATAATATTAATCATTATCCAACTAAATATTCCAATTTCATAGGAAATTGTTGTTTGTTCTATTTGTATAGTACGAATTCATCTTTGTATTCTACCCGTGCATAACCCGAGCGGATCGCTAGTTACCTACTTCATATGATGAATGTGATTATTTTATTTATTATTATTTTATTTATATTAATAAAAATAAATAAAATTTCTAAAATAAAAGTAGCCTAAGTTACTCCTTATTACATCAGCTATCTGCCAGTGAAAGTGTCGTCAAAATCGGTCCAGCCGTTTTAGAGATTAGCCGGAACAAACAGACTGACAAAAATTGTAAAAAAAAATATTTTGGCATATGTACCGAGTATACAGCCATATGCATTTAATGAAAAGCGGTTATTTTAATATTACAAACAGACACTCCAATTTTATTTATCTCTATAGATGTTAGTTAAACTCTTCGACCAGTGCAAATAACAACTAAACCTAAGACAATACTAACAACTAAACTACTAAGCTACTACCGAACTGACTCTGGCATTGCGGAACTCTATACATTACAAGCATACGGCCTGCCTAATGTAAAGTGGTAACTGTACTCTATGAGTTGTTTACATTACAAGAAGTATCGCTCGGTCATTGGCTGTGGGTTTCCGTGCGTTGGAGGTACATTCCTCTGTGAAGTGAAGGGTGGAGTCGTGCTGTGCCCTACCTCTCTCTACTTAACGACTGTCCGTCTTGGCTATTATATTGATTTTTACATGGGGCGACTGCTGTCAGACCTCCTCAACCCAAGGGAAAAAACCAGACGTTTCTTAGGTTAGGTCACATGTCTTTTGAAGAATCTTAGACGTGCGGGTTTCCTCACGATGTTTACCTTCACCGCCGAGCAAGTGATAATTACAAATATGTTCATAAATCCGAAAACATGAATTTAGTTGTACATGCTTTCTGGAATTCGAACCGAGGATCAGTCGTTCACTAGGCCGGTTCTTTATCCACTGGGCTATTACTGTTGCTTAACGACTGCCATTTAACAAAAACAGTCCAAACCGACAGCTTATCGTGCCCTCCAAACATGGAGTAACTCGAGGCGCCTAAATCTAGTCAAAGTCCTTAATATAGTGAATAAACACGATCGTCGATAATCTCACAGCTCATCCCTAAACGGATTCAAGGTTAACCTTATATCCAAGTCCTTCCACCCAAAGGTGACACCAATACTTTACGTGCAATCGGACTGCTTAGTTTTGTGGAACACTTAGTTTTTTACGCACCATAGCCAGCGACACATCAAAAGGTAGACACGTTATACGCTAACATTATTGTATTTTAAAATGGCGCAAGTAGTACTATATACGTACAGTTATTTATTATGACACTTTGCTCTAAAAAAGAGACAAATGATAGGGTATACCTGTCGTTAGAAATAGATGAATACACATCTTAAGACATTTATGCTTTGTGGGGAAATACGTACATCCGCGACGCGAGAGCGTGGCCTACTGAATGCGAGTTAGGCAATTACCTTACTTTCGTATTGCCATTCTAGAGCGTGTACGACGTATCTATTACTATAAAAACATCTTAGACCGTAGCAGCATCTTTGTGTATCAGTTACATAACTATTATAAGTCACGTTTCTTAACAAAAAGTAGCATCAGGTTTTACAACATGCATATAAAGGAATATAAAAGGTAGACATAAAGCTACGGATACAAGCGGGGAATCTGGAGGATCCACCGGGCGCGCGTGCTTCTACAATATTCATGAGCGCGGGCGGCCGCTATCGACTGAGGGCCAGCGAGCGTTCGCGAACACTATCTCACATTCGGACCCGTTCCATCAATATAACGAGTCTCTGACCTGAATTGTTTAGTGACCACCTTTGCACAAAAGAAGAAAAACATCTTTTTAGGGGCCCGTACCTACAAAACATAAAAAAAACTTATAGGATCAGTTTCATAGTGTCGATTTACGAGCGCGGTGACGGTGTTAAAAATAATACTTTGATTCCAAGGTTCGATTTCGACATAAGACAAACATTTGTGTTCATGAACATGATCAGTTTGTATTGTGGATCTATGTATCTTAGGTTTGTATATACAAATAAAAAATGTATTTACGTATGTTTAATAGTGCTATGTATTTGTTCGACTATATAATTTATATTTATTTATTTATTTCTGAGTATGTTTAAAACAGGTAGTGTACATTAAATCTGGCGAAGTTAAAAGGTTGTTGTGTTCCTGTGAGTGAAGTTACCAGTAAGTATCTAAGGATTGCAGGCGTTCATAGGCTACAGTAACCACTTTACATCAGGTAGTGGTGGTTTCTTTAGAACTGTAAAACATTTCAGTGCAAAATTGAAAAAGCGCCTAGATCTATGGTTGTATAATTTAGTTAGAGATTCAAATTTGTGAGACAACAGATTGTTATGGCATGTTAATCCATATTTTCATAGTGATCAACAGTTCAGTACAGTTTCTATATCTTTAGAATATTGAAGTTGGGCATTAAGGAACTCTAGCACTTTTTTCTGAGCAAT
The DNA here is from genome assembly GCA_947507595.1 of Pyralis farinalis. Classification (NCBI taxonomy): domain Eukaryota; kingdom Metazoa; phylum Arthropoda; class Insecta; order Lepidoptera; family Pyralidae; genus Pyralis; species Pyralis farinalis. The sequence continues at coordinate 20,545,039 of OX382264.1, read as the reverse complement.
ATAATAAAATGGGAAAACCCAAGCGAGTTTTATTTGAACTTTATACGCAATATCTAAATGTTTTATGGTCTGCATGATTTTTTTATACAGCGTAGGGATACATACAAGCATACGGTCCAAAGTGATGGAAAGCGGTTACCGTAGTTCATGAACGCTTGCAATGCCCTTCGAAACCCGGGTGGTCGAATACGACCGCGAAATGTATGGGAAAACGTATATAGCGGGTTCTGACAGGTCACGTATCACGCGCGATGCCACCCCTGCTGTTAGCACTTCGACTCATTAGGAGCTTACTAGTGACATCACTCACAAGCAGGAACGCAACAATCCTCCAGGTAGTCGTTATTTGGCTGCGGTTTTCTGTGAGATGGCGGTACTTCCCCAGACGGACTGCTTTGATGCACCCTACCTCTCTTAAATTTTCACGACACGTTTGCCTTGTGTGAAAATCGAACCTACGAGCGTTGGTGTCAAAGTTAACGAGCAGCGCGTTCCGCCACTGTGCCACCGAGTTCGACAAAAAATGGGAATTGGTTACCATCACCAGAACGCTTACAACACAAGGGAAGTCACTCGCCACATCTTGGAAGTTTATTTGAGGATAAAGAAGGGAAGGCGCCGAGTCTTGCTGGAAGGACCATTCTTGGTTATTGAACATGGTGTTGTTTAGGGGCTTCACTATCTTCTCAAGAATGGTATCTTGAATCACTTGTGCCGATGTTTTGATACCTTTTTCACAAAGGTATGGCTCAGTCACTCCTTCATAGCTAATACCCCACCAAACCATCACTGAAGTCGGATAGTGCCCACGATGCACTCTGTCGACTAATTGTGAAGCTTCCTTAGAGCTTTCAGCATAAATACGGTCATTTTGTTTGTTAAAATGCTGCTCAATTGTAAAAAAATTCTCATCAAACATCTCAGTAAACAAAATTTTTCTGTGACCTCCCTTTGCGTACCGCTTCATTAGTTGTTTCGATTTTACGACCCTATTCTGTTTTAAATTATCAGTTAAGAAATTACCAGTACGTCTCTTATAGGCTGCAAGTCCTAAGTCATCTTTTAAAATACGCGACATGGTTCTAGGTGCTATCTTCATCTCCCGAGATAAAATCTTTAGCTTTCGGACAGGATTTCTTCGAATTCTTTCCCTTACTGCTTTGACCACCTTTTTCGTACGAACACTACGTGGACGGCCAGATCTTTTTCTGTCACAAACAGAGGTCTCATTGTACCTATTAATACCCCGGTACACAAACATTTAACTAATACCAAGCGTATGGACAGTTTTAAAAATTGCATTCGGCTCCATACCTACTTTGTGTAATGCAATCACAGCGATTCGGTTCTCTTTATCACCCCACTCCATTTTAATATCGCAAAATATTGTACAATGTATGGCGCCAAAATGAGGAAACTCAATGAACAATCATATAAAAATCGGCCAAGTGCGAGGCGGACTCGCGCACGGCAATGGCAAAAAAATCACGTTTGTTGTATGGAAGCCCCCCATAAATATTTGTTTTATTTTAATTTAATTATTTATTTTTAAAGTAAATATATAACTAAATATTCTGTGAATATTTCAAGCGTTTACCTGTTGCCGTTATCAATATCGAGCAAAAACGAGCAAAAAAAATCGGCCAAGTGCGAGTCGGACTCGCGCACGATGGGTTCCGTATCATTATCTATAAAAACAGCAAAGAAAAATCACGTTTGTTGTATGGGAGCCCCCTTAAATATTTATTTTATTCTATTTTTTAGTATTTGTTGTTATAGCGGCAACAGAAATACATCATCTGTGAAAATTTCAACTGTTTAGCTATAACGGTTCATGAGATACAGCCTGGTGACAGACGGACGGACGGACGGACAGCGGAGCCTCAGTAATAGGGTTCCGTTTTACCCTTTGGGTACGGAACCCTAAAAACACGTTTGTTGTATGCGAGCCCCCTTAAATATTTATTTTATTCTATTTTTTAGTATTTCTTGTTATAGCGGCAACAGAAATACATCATCTGTGAAAATTTCAACTGTCTAACTATCACGGTTCATGAGATACAGACATTATATATTATATAATATATAATACATTATATAATACATTCCTGGTGACAGACGGACGGACGGACGGACGGACAGCGGAGTCTCAGTAATAGGATTCCCTTTGGGTACGGAACCCTAAAAATGACAGATTCCAAATTCAAATGTAATATTTTTAATTGTAACATTATTTATGGCCAGACTAAGTTTAAAATAAGTACACTAAAGCAGTCAGAGATTATGTAGTTAGTTATTATAGATCATGTAATTAGAGAAAAAAAATCCGATACGGATGAGTATATCTATCTATCCATAACTTCATGCCAAATCCATTTTGGGGTAGGCAGAGTGAACCGAGCGTCAAATGACTTTGTCCTAACATACCTCACTCGCTTCTGAGAATGAGTTACTGCTACAGCTAAACAAAGAACCAAACTTTACCTCTTTATAAATCATTATTGATATAGCTGGGAACTTAATCGAGTAAGAATATATTTATGGAGAAAAACTACATTGTATCAGGTATTGTATACCCCTGCCATCGATAGAATTATTTATATAGACCATATCTCTCTCTACGATATTAAACAGCAACTCCTCAGGAGCCTTTTAATAACCTTAATCACTCACAAAAACACAACAACACAGGGAGTTGTTGTTTTGGATAGGTAAGGAGTTCTTATCTTCTGTAGGAAGGAGGTACGACATATTACACTTTTTAGTTTCCGGTTTCTTACAATATAGACATTCCATACCTTTCTTCTTCTTCTTAGCGTTATCCCATTTTCTAATTCATTAGGATCGGTGGAATCCGCAACTTAAGCTCAAGGATTTGGTTAAGATACAGATTTTTACATAAACGACTGCCGTCAGACTCCCGTAACATGGAGAGAAAACTAGTAGTACTAGTAGTTATTACTAATACGGACAATAACCCGAAAATACGCATTTAGTGGTACATGCCCGCTCACACCCGGATCTATTTTTATTTTCTGCATTTGACGAGCTCGGTGGCGCAGTGGTGAAACGCGTTGTAACGCTACTTTGACACCAACGCTCGTGGGTTCGATTCCCACACAGTACAAACATTTGTGTGCATGAACATGTCTGTTTGTATTGGTCTGGGTATTTTCTATGTATAAATTTTTACAAAAAAAAAAATATATATATTTACGTATGTTTATCAGTTGTCTAGTACCCATAACACAAGCTTCGCTTACTTTGGCGCTGTGTAATTTGTCCGAAAAATAAAAATAAAAAAATAAAAAAAAAATATTTCACAAAGTACGAATACTTGTTCTTCATATTTTGAACCTTTTATATAGTTCAATATTATATATATCGGGAAGAAAAAGAATTTTTTTTTGTTAATATTGCCAGTATATATTATTTAGTTATTCATTTTAATGAATAAAGACAAGGAAGAGCACGATCTATCTATCTATCTCTAAGATCTTCCAGTAATGACAGCTTTCATAGCATACCTTTAACTTTTGAAGAAACTTTGCACAACTATTTTTCAGACGTACCGAAGAACGTCAACGTAGTTGCACATAAATGCACACAAAGTGTGCCAGCGCGATACATTGATATGCTTGAGTCATTTCATTTAAGTAATATTAATGCCATTCTTGTGTTTGGCTTAAGCCGTGTTTACCTTCAACAGCATATTGCTGGTTTTCTTTATGGAATAAGCTTATGCGTAATGACTGCGTGGAAAGAGTGGAGGTGATGTTGTCACGTATTTATTCTTTTCAACATTATCGCTTCTGCCCATGTTTCCAGTTCTTCCGATGCAGCTGAGTGCCTCTTTCTTGCTGTCACGCTCGCTCATATCCACATACTTCTTGGAGTCGTGTACAGTCCCTCACCTACTATTCATTATTTTTTCTCTCTTGAAAATCTCTTTAAAAACTTAACCCCTTCGTTCTCTGTTATATTGGGTGATTTTAATTCTTGTCTACTCAAAAACGATCACATTCGCTCAAGTCCCCTTGTAACGCTTGCAACCTTATCCTCTTACCTCTTAATGCAACACATTACTTCTCAAATTATAGAACCTCAATTCTTTACTTAATCCTAGTGTCTTCTCCGGAGCATGTCTCCAAACATGGTTAATATAGCGCAGAGGCTTTCTCGTTCCACGATCTAATATATGTTTTTTACAAAATCCTCCCAAACCAAAATCCTTTTGCAGCGGAATCTTAGTGGTATCTATGTGAATTTATTACGTGATAATGCGCTCGAGGTTAAATGATCTGCAATTTGTGTTGTATCAGAGAAATAAAAGAAACCTTGTTTAGTTGTTTAGTTAGACTAAATGACAAAATGTTTTAAATAATAATATAAACAGGAATTTCTCGTCGCGTATTCATACATATTACATGAATACCTAAAATAGGTGTGTACTGTGCAATTCCATAAAGATTTACTGATTTGAACTCAAGTTGTAGAATGAACTACGTATCGATTTCTTTTGTACGAGTACAGTATGATATTTCAAAAAAGAGGTGAATGCCTCATAGACTACTAGAGTAGATACAATCTTTTTTGCCTTAACTTGTTGAATAAGCAAATAAATGAAGGAATTCTGGATCGGATTACCATTTCTGATAAAAAGTGAATCTTGTATGATAATAGAAAATGTCCGTCGCACTGGACACAAGGGAGGTACACAAACCATATAACGAGACTTGTTAATCGCTCAAGTGTACCTAATCCTTCTTCACGACAACACTCGCCAATATACTGGATATTGTACTGTATTAAAACTACAGGAGTTACGATTGGAAACTCTCCGTTACTCACAATAGTCACACGGTCTTTCTCTGGCTGATTTTCTTAAAGAATATGGGTAATGGTTTACAGGAAAATTTCAAATACATAAGGATAAAATCATCTTCATAGAGTTCGTCTATTCGTATTCTTGAGATTTCTATAGATACATGAATGAACTTCCGTTATATCGGCGAATGTGCAATGACAATAATGGCCAATAAACGCATCGACTGACTGAACACATATTTTATATTTTAAAAAATGTATCATTTTTCCTACAAAGAATTTCAATTTCGTAGGTAATCATAAAATTATCGTTTTTTTATACTACGAAAACATGCTTTTATGCGAAATTTTCTGCCACTATAAATACCGACTAGGTTTTGATTTGTGATTTTTTGTTGTTTGTTGATGTTGCTGCTATAAAATTTCATAAGGTCAACTATTACAGTATTGTGATTTCTTAACTTACAGATGGTCAGGAGCTCTCGCGTGCATGTTTTAAACATTATTTTATTTTTTTAATATTGGTATCTTAAAAAATATCTCACTGCATTCATTCTTTTTGCGAATTTACCAGCCAACCATTTCGGAAATGTCATTGGTAAAGAAGAAATAGTTAAAGAAACTTGCCAATGTATGTTTTTTTTTTTCAAAACAGTACATAATTATTATAATAAATTTATAATCGTTTGTTACTACAGTAAAAATAATATCATGAGATAAAACTCTTACTCTCGTAATTTACTCCTGCTTTTAAGATTTTACCGAGTATTGAATCTCTACAAGCAAATACTATGTTTTCATAAATATACTATGGGATTTCCCTGAGTGATAACATGGAGCCGATTATTACTATTTAATTATTTTGTAAAATAAAAATTGGGATTGATTGGGGGAAAGCCTAATTCTGTGTAACACCAAACCTTTAGTTGAAATAGTTGACTAGGCGCTTGGCAAACATATCAGCCGATTGTATAATTCTCGTGCAACTGCTTATACGGTGCATAAGTATACTGGCAAGTTTATTTGTACGGTTACTATACTGTAATTTGGTGTGTACTGTATGGTGTCTAAGACTTCTGTATCATCAACCTTGTAATCAAAATTGTAATTCATTATTCCGGATAAGTTCATTTATATTGACAAGACTTACATTTCGAAGAAAAAATGGTAAACGAACGATTGTTATATGTGATCAATTATATTGTGTTTTAGAATGATAGGCAGAACAGTCAATTTAGTTCGTCAATTTAAGTAACGGCAAATCTCATTAAAAGTTAATGCGGTATATCAGCCATTTTCTGAACATGTACCCAAACAAATTAAAACCGTTTACTAGTGATCACATCAGTCTATCGGCTATGAAACTGTGTATTGGTCGCAGTAGATGATTTTTGGTCTATCTTTGTTCATATATCCTCACACTTTCGCATTGTAGATTTGTTTCGTCATTCTTTCATCCCGCATTTTTCTATATAACTGAACCAAAGGAGCATGATTTCTTTTACCTTAAAATCGACACTCTCTTTTAGTCTAACCTTTTTTCTTATGTTTCGTAGTACTAACTTAGGTTTCGACTGCCTAGAACTTATTCCCAGCGTTACAGTCACAGGGTTTTCTGCACTCACTCGTTTATCAATGTCAGCGGATTACGTTCCATCCTTTCTAAAAATACGTCCTAGGTTTACAATCTTATTCACTATTCCAAAACTACATCATCACCCTTTAACTGAATCCAACGAGGATTCAGTTTGGTTTCCTCTCTTTCAATTTTTATTGGTTTTCTTAGCATTCAATTGTAAGCCGTTTTGGTACAATCACCTACGTCGTTATGATTTAGGTTTCTAGCCATGTGGTAATTCTGCTTGTAACACGATATAATCTGCGTGCGTGCGCGATGCCACCCCTGCTGTTAGCACTGCGACTCATTAGGAGCTTACTAGTGACATCACTCACAAGCAGGAACGCAACAATCCTCCAGGTAGTCGTTATTTGGCTGCGGTTTTCTGTGAGATGGCGGTACTTCCCCAGACGGACTGCTTTGATGCACCCTACCTCTTTTAAATTTTCACGACACGTTTGCCTTGTGTGAAAATCGAACCTACGAGCGTTGGTGTCAAAGTTAACGAGCAGCGCGTTCCGCCACTGTGCCACCGAGTTCGACAAAAAATGGGAATTGGTTACCATCACCAGAACGCTTACAACACAAGGGAAGTCACTCGCCACATCTTGGAAGTTTATTTGAGGATAAAGAAGGGAAGGCGCCGAGTCTTGCTGGAAGGACCATTCTTGGTTATTGAACATGGTGTTGTTTAGGGGCTTCACTATCTTCTCAAGAATGGTATCTTGAATCACTTGTGCCGATGTTTTGATACCTTTTTCACAAAGGTATGGCTCAGTCACTCCTTCATAGCTAATACCCCACCAAACCATCACTGAAGTCGGATAGTGCCCACGATGCACTCTGTCGACTAATTGTGAAGCTTCCTTAGAGCTTTGAGCATAAATACGGTCATTTTGTTTGTTAAAATGCTGCTCAATTGTAAAAAAATTCTCATCAAACATCTCAGTAAACAAAATTTTTCTGTGACCTCCCTTTGCGTACCGCTTCATTAGTTGTTTCGATTTTACGACCCTATTCTGTTTTAAATTATCAGTTAAGAAATTACCAGTACGTCTCTTATAGGCTGCAAGTCCTAAGTCATCTTTTAAAATACGCGACATGGTTCTAGGTGCTATCTTCATCTCCCGAGATAAAATCTTTAGCTTTCGGACAGGATTTCTTCGAATTCTTTCCCTTACTGCTTTGACCACCTTTTTCGTACGAACACTACGTGGACGGCCAGATCTTTTTCTGTCACAAACAGAGGTCTCATTGTACCTATTAATACCCCGGTACACAAACATTTAACTAATACCAAGCGTATGGACAGTTTTAAAAATTGCATTCGGCTCCATACCTACTTTGTGTAATGCAATCACAGCGATTCGGTTCTCTTTATCACCCCACTCCATTTTAATATCGCAAAATATTGTACAATGTATGGCGCCAAAATGAGGAAACTCAATGAACAATCATATAAAAATCGGCCAAGTGCGAGGCGGACTCGCGCACGGCAATGGCAAAAAAATCACGTTTGTTGTATGGAAGCCCCCCATAAATATTTGTTTTATTTTAATTTAATTATTTATTTTTAAAGTAAATATATAACTAAATATTCTGTGAATATTTCAAGCGTTTACCTGTTGCCGTTATCAATATCGAGCAAAAACGAGCAAAAAAAATCGGCCAAGTGCGAGTCGGACTCGCGCACGATGGGTTCCGTATCATTATCTATAAAAACAGCAAAAAAAAATCACGTTTGTTGTATGGGAGCCCCCTTAAATATTTATTTTATTCTATTTTTTAGTATTTGTTGTTATAGCGGCAACAGAAATACATCATCTGTGAAAATTTCAACTGTTTAGCTATAACGGTTCATGAGATACAGTCTGGTGACAGACGGACGGACGGACGGACAGCGGAGCCTCAGTAATAGGGTTCCGTTTTACCCTTTGGGTACGGAACCCTAAAAACACGTTTGTTGTATGCGAGCCCCCTTAAATATTTATTTTATTCTATTTTTTAGTATTTCTTGTTATAGCGGCAACAGAAATACATCATCTGTGAAAATTTCAACTGTCTAACTATCACGGTTCATGAGATACAGACATTATATATTATATAATATATAATACATTATATAATACATTCCTGGTGACAGACGGACGGACGGACGGACGGACAGCGGAGTCTCAGTAATAGGATTCCCTTTGGGTACGGAACCCTAAAAATGACAGATTCCAAATTCAAATGTAATATTTTTAATTGTAACATTATTTATGGCCAGACTAAGTTTAAAATAAGTACACTAAAGCAGTCAGAGATTATGTAGTTAGTTATTATAGATCATGTAATTAGAGAAAAAAAATCCGATACGGATGAGTATATCTATCTATCCATAACTTCATGCCAAATCCATTTTGGGGTAGGCAGAGTGAACCGAGCGTCAAATGACTTTGTCCTAACATACCTCACTCGCTTCTGAGAATGAGTTACTGCTACAGCTAAACAAAGAACCAAACTTTACCTCTTTATAAATCATTATTGATATAGCTGGGAACTTAATCGAGTAAGAATATATTTATGGAGAAAAACTACATTGTATCAGGTATTGTATACCCCTGCCATCGATAGAATTATTTATATAGACCATATCTCTCTCTACGATATTAAACAGCAACTCCTCAGGAGCCTTTTAATAACCTTAATCACTCACAAAAACACAACAACACAGGGAGTTGTTGTTTTGGATAGGTAAGGAGTTCTTATCTTCTGTAGGAAGGAGGTACGACATATTACACTTTTTAGTTTCCGGTTTCTTACAATATAGACATTCCATACCTTTCTTCTTCTTCTTAGCGTTATCCCATTTTCTAATTCATTAGGATCGGTGGAATCCGCAACTTAAGCTCAAGGATTTGGTTAAGATACAGATTTTTACATAAACGACTGCCGTCAGACTCCCGTAACATGGAGAGAAAACTAGTAGTACTAGTAGTTATTACTAATACGGACAATAACCCGAAAATACGCATTTAGTGGTACATGCCCGCTCACACCCGGATCTATTTTTATTTTCTGCATTTGACGAGCTCGGTGGCGCAGTGGTGAAACGCGTTGTAACGCTACTTTGACACCAACGCTCGTGGGTTCGATTCCCACACAGTACAAACATTTGTGTGCATGAACATGTCTGTTTGTATTGGTCTGGGTATTTTCTATGTATAAATTTTTACAAAAAAAAAATATATATATTTACGTATGTTTATCAGTTGTCTAGTACCCATAACACAAGCTTCGCTTACTTTGGCGCTGTGTAATTGGCCGAAAAATAAAAATAAAAAAATAAAAAAAAAAATATTTCACAAAGTACGAATACTTGTTCTTCATATTTTGAACCTTTTATATAGTTCAATATTATATATATCGGGAAGAAAAAGAATTTTTTTTTGTTAATATTGCCAGTATATATTATTTAGTTATTCATTTTAATGAGTAAAGACAAGGAAGAGCACGATCTATCTATCTATCTCTAAGATCTTCCAGTAATGACAGCTTTCATAGCATACCTTTAACTTTTGAAGAAACTTTGCACAACTATTTTTCAGACGTACCGAAGAACGTCAACGTAGTTGCACATAAATGCACACAAAGTGTGCCAGCGCGATACATTGATATGCTTGAGTCATTTGATTTAAGTAATATTAATGCCATTCTTGTGTTTGGCTTAAGCCGTGTTTACCTTCAACAGCATATTGCTGGTTTTCTTTATGGAATAAGCTTATGCGTAATGACTGCGTGGAAAGAGTGGAGGTGATGTTGTCACGTATTTATTCTTTTCAACATTATCGCTTCTGCCCATGTTTCCAGTTCTTCCAATGCAGCTGAGTGCCTCTTTCTTGCTGTCACGCTCGCTCATATCCACATACTTCTTGGAGTCGTGTACAGTCCCTCACCTACTATTCATTATTTTTTCTCTCTTGAAAATCTCTTTAAAAACTTAACCCCTTCGTTCTCTGTTATATTGGGTGATTTTAATTCTTGTCTACTCAAAAACGATCACATTCGCTCAAGTCCCCTTGTAACGCTTGCAACCTTATCCTCTTACCTCTTAATGCAACACATTACTTCTCAAATTATAGAACCTCAATTCTTTACTTAATCCTAGTGTCTTCTCCGGAGCATGTCTCCAAACATGGTTAATATAGCGCAGAGGCTTTCTCGTTCCACGATCTAATATATGTTTTTTACAAAATCCTCCCAAACCAAAATCCTTTTGCAGCGGAATCTTAGTGGCATCTATGTGAATTTATTACGTGATAATGCGCTCGAGGTTAAATGATCTGCAATTTGTGTTGTATCAGAGAAATAAAAGAAACCTTGTTTATTAAAGTTAGACTAAATGACAAAATGTTTTAAATAATAATATAAACAGGAATTTCTCGTCGCGTATTCATACATATTACATGAATACCTAAAATAGGTGTGTACTGTGCAATTCCATAAAGATTTACTGATTTGAACTCAAGTTGTAGAATGAACTACGTATCGATTTCTTTTGTACGAGTACAGTATGATATTTCAAAAAAGAGGTGAATGCCTCATAGACTACTAGAGTAGTAGATACAATCTTTTTTGCCTTAACTTGTTGAATAAGCAAATAAATGAAGGAATTCTGGATCGGATTACCATTTCTGATAAAAAGTGAATCTTGTATGATAATAGAAAATGTCCGTCGCACTGGACACAAGGGAGGTACACAAACCATATAACGAGACTTGTTAATCGCTCAAGTGTACCTAATCCTTCTTCACGACAACACTCGCCAATATACTGGATATTGTACTCTATTAAAACTACAGGAGTTACGATTGGAAACTCTCCGTTACTCACAATAGTCACACGGTCTTTCTCTGGCTGATTTTCTTAAAGAATATGGGTAATGGTTTACAGGAAAATTTCAAATACATAAGGATAAAATCATCTTCATAGAGTTCGTCTATTCGTATTCTTGAGATTTCTATAGATACATGAATGAACTTCCGTTATATCAGCGAATGTGCAATGACAATAATGGCCAATAAACGCATCGACTGACTGAACACATATTTTATATTTTAAAAAATGTATCATTTTTCCTACAAAGAATTTCAATTTCGTAGGTAATCATAAAATTATCGTTTTTTTATACTACGAAAACATGCTTTTATGCGAAATTTTCTGCCACTATAAATACCGACTAGGTTTTGATTTGTGATTTTTTGTTGTTTGTTGATGTTGCTGCTATAAAATTTCATAAGGTCAACTATTACAGTATTGTGATTTCTTAACTTACAGATGGTCAGGAGCTCTCGCGTGCATGTTTTAAACATTATTTTATTTTTTTAATATTGGTATCTTAAAAAATATCTCACTGCATTCATTCTTTTTGCGAATTTACCAGCCAACCATTTCGGAAATGTCATTGGTAAAGAAGAAATAGTTAAAGAAACTTGCCAATGTATGTTTTTTTTTTTCAAAACAGTACATAATTATTATAATAAATTTATAATCGTTTGTTACTACAGTAAAAATAATATCATGAGATAAAACTCTTACTCTCGTAATTTACTCCTGCTTTTAAGATTTTACCGAGTATTGAATCTCTACAAGCAAATACTATGTTTTCATAAATATACTATGGGATTTCCCTGAGTGATAACATGGAGCCGATTATTACTATTTAATTATTTTGTAAAATAAAAATTGGGATTGATTGGGGGAAAGCCTAATTCTGTGTAACACCAAACCTTTAGTTGAAATAGTTGACTAGGCGCTTGGCAAACATATCAGCCGATTGTATAATTCTCGTGCAACTGCTTATACGGTGCATAAGTATACTGCCAAGTTTATTTGTACAGTTACTGTACTGTAATTTGGTGTCTACTGTATGGTGTCTAAGACTTCTGTATCATCAACCAATTGTAATATTCCGGATAAGTTCATTTATATTGACAAGACTTACATTTCGAAGAAAAAATGGTAAACGAACGATTGTTAAATGTGATCAATTATATTGTGTTTTAGAATGATAGGCAGAACAGTCAATTTAGTTCGTCAATTTAAGTAATGGCAAATCTCATTAAAAGTTAATGCGGTATATCAGCATTTTTTTTGAACATGTACCTAAAAACACTACAAACTAAAACCGTTTACTAGTGATCACATCAGTCTATCGGCTATGAAACTGAGTATTGGTCGCAGTAGATGATTTTTGGTCTATCTTTGTTCATACATCCTCACACTTTCACATTGTAGATTTGTTTCGTCATTCTTTCATCCCGCATTTTTCTATATAACTGAACCAAAGGAGCATGATTTCTTTTACCTTAAAATCGACATTCTCTTCTAGTCTAACCTTTTTTCTTATGTTGCGTAGTATTAACTTAGGTTTCGGCTGCTTAGTCTTATTCCCAGCGTTACAGTCACAGGGTTTTCTGCACTCACTCGTTTATCAATGTCAGCGGATTACGTTCCATCCTTTCTAAAAGTACGTCCTAGATTTACAATCTTATTCACTATTCCAAAACTACATCATCACCCTTTGACTGAATCCAACGAGGATTCAGTTTGGTTTCCTCTCTTTCAATTTTTATTGGTTTTCTTAGCATTCAATTGTAAGTCGTTTTGCTACAATCACCTACGTCATTATGATTTAGGTTTATAGCCATGTGGTAATTCTGCTTGTAACACGATATAATCTGCGTGAAGTAGAGAACTTACCACTGTGTCACATTTTTTTGACATTCAGGTAGTTAATCATATCCTCCTATGATCCTACAGATTTTGTTTTCTCAAAACAGCAGAGAAGAAACAAAAGAAACAAAGCAGAGAATTTTTGACATACAGACTATTGATAAAGATATCCTACAAAATTTATTTTAATATTTAAGGTATAGACTAGAGAGCCCTACAGATCAATTCAAGTTTGGGATAAACATTTACGCAAAATATCACATCTGTAACTGATTTCTCATGCTAAATATATGAAATTAAGTAGTACAATTAAACGATTACCTTGATGATTCTGGTTAAGATAGACTTGAAATCGTTATTACCTTATTGAGTTATCCATATGGGATACCAGATAAAAAATGAAGCGAAAATATAAATATGTTTAGGTAAGTTTGTAATGACTTTAATGGGATCACTCGCGTTAAAATGATGCCACCATCGAAACCAAAAAAACTAGTAGAACTCTCATACAAAGGGGAACCCTAGTTTTGTTGTGCACCACTATAGACTATTCGACAGGTAAGATTTTTAATAATAATTAGACACGTATGCATAAACATGTAGCGCTCAATTTTCTTTGCTTATCCTGCTTATAGTCTTTTTCTTCCTCCGCTACCTAAGCTTAATGATTTGGCAAAGATACAGATTTTTACATGAAGCGACTGCCGTCAAACGTGCCACAGTCCAGGGGAAAACTAGACCTTTCTTAGCTTAGGTTCCACAGGAGCGTTAGCGGAGGAAATACAATTTCTTGGATGTGCAGGTTTGCTCACGATGTTTTCTTTCACCGCCGAGCAAGTGATCATTACAAATATGTACGTAAATATAGAAAACACGAATTTAGTGGTACACGAAGCTACCATTCTACCAGCTACCATTCTTCGAAGAAAACATATAGAGTATAGTTACGTTTCATGTATAGGCAGCCCTTTAATTTTCACTTTATTTTTATAACTTGTTGTTCCACACTCTACGAAAAATACAAGTGTCTACCTATTACGGTTCAAAAGTTACAGACGGAAGGACAGACAGAGAGCGGAACCTTAGTAATAGGGTTTGCAACCTTTGGGTACGGAACGAAAAATTTAAACATTGAATGTGTCTCAAAACAATATCTTCTAACGTCAGGAGGCATACAAGCATACAGTTCACCTGATGTAAAGCGATTACTATAGCCTATTAACGCTTGTGATACATTAAGTACCACTAGTACGATGTCGCCTATGCTGCTAAGTCAACAACTCGTTAGGAACTTACTGGCGACCTCACTCACTCACAGGAACACAACATCCTTCCAGTCATTTCGCTGCGGTTTTCTGTTAGGTGGAGGCACTTCCCAGACGGGTTGCTTTGTTGTGCCCTACCTCTCTTAAAACATACTTCTCATGGACAATACTACAAACGAGCAATTCTAGTATATATATATATATATACAAGTCATGTATATCTGAAATGGCTCTAATGATTTGAATCAAATTTCATATTTTGCTTTTGCTTTTTATGTTTATCTATATGGCTGTCATTCCTGAAAAGACACGATTTCACAAAAAAATGACGAATGAAGCTCGGTTACTCAATAGTATTTATTACTTTAAGGGCAGTCAACATTTAAGATAAAGATAGATTGTGTGCAAAATGGCAGATTAAGCTAAAATTTTTGCCTTCGTTGTAGATTAATTGCTGTAATAATAATGCATTTTTTTCTTATTGTCGTACATAATAATTCATATTTATTTTTGTTCACGAGCTACGATTTCTTCCGTCGTGGCAAGAGCTTTGTGTGAGTAATTTTCTAACATTTTCTGTAAAAGTACGTAACAATCATATAGTTAGGTACGTAGGACTGCATGCAGGTAACAATGAATGCGCTTGAAACCTGGATAAAACTTGTTGGCGTCTGCGTTCAAGCAAGCGAAGCGGTTCCGAGCAGGACCAGGGTAATTGAACTAATAAATCTAGCCATGTTACTACGTTCCCGACTAGCTCACGATCAAGGCGAAACCATTAAACCTACGCTACGCTCAGATTTCCTCTTGACTCCATTTCCATTTAATCACACTTCATACTAACATGATGGTAAATTCTTAAAGCTTCTAAAGTAAATTCTCAGAGCGTATATTCTTAAATATTTGTTGTAGAATATGGCTATAATTCTATTACAATAAAGAAATTACAAACAACGCTATGCATTGTGACATTATCAATATGAAAACCTGTACACGATATCGCCCCTTATACTCGTAAAACGGCGCTTGCGAAAACAGCCTTATCAATGTGAAAGAATTTGTATTTGCTACAGTATTTATTAATGTTTGTTTTTCTGCCGTCCGTTCCTTTATGTGTCGGGTTTTATAAGCACAGTTCTAGTTTACATGACTATCTCGACGAGTTACTTGCTGCTATTGAGTATTTTAGTCGTATCTGAATATTGCGTTTCTAGGGTTGTTGATGTATGTATATAACAATACCTACATTAGTTGTACTTACTATCTATTTATCTATCTATAACTTCACGCCAAATTCCTTGTAGGCAGAGAGAATCGAGCGCCACGTGACGATCCTTACATATCTCACTCGTTTCTTTAACATTCATTGCTCTTCTCATGCACGCTCGCCGATTTCTAGGGCTCCTGATAGAACACGACCAATTTGGTCATGGTAGGTAAGTCTTGGCCTTCCCAGGCTTCTACATCCTTCCACTTTTGCATTGTATATCTGCTTCGTCATTCTTTCATCCTGCATTCTTTCTACATGTCCGAACCAACGTTACATGCCTCTTCATATTTTAACACCGACGCTCTCTTTCCGAACAACTCTGTTTCTAACATCATCATTGCGAATACGATCTACAAGCCTTACGCCACAAATTTTGCGTAGCGCTCGCATTTCAACCGCGTTTATTCTACTTTCATGCTCTTTCTGCTATACTCAGCTCTCGCTTCCGTAAGTTAGCGTTGGGACCAGCAATGCATTGTGTATAGCCAGTTGTACTTACTTTTTCGTAATAATGGTAATGAACCAAGATAATGGTATTCGGAAGAGAGACAACCAGAATTAAAACGAGGATTACGGTTGATGGTGTAGTGTTGGAGCAATTGGATGAGATTGCATATCTTGGAAGCGCTTTTAACATAGATGTAAGGTACACCGCTGATGTGGAGAGATGAGTGAGTGCTGGAAACAGGGTGAATAGAGCGTTGGATAAACGTTTAGGCAGCCTAAAACTAAGCCAGAAGGCACAGCTATACACAATGTTTTAAGATAAGGAAAGGTTTGGGCATGTAGAAAGTATGCAGGATGAAAACATGACGTAACAGATATACAAAGCGAATGTGGAAGGATGTAGGAGCCGAAAAAGACCAAGGCTTACATACTATGATAAAATTGTTCATATTTTTTATGTCAGGAGCCTTAGGCACCGGCGGCGTACATGATGCGTGCATGAAATAGCTATGAATGTTTTAGAAACGACTGAGGTGTATATGCGCGTCTTATGGTGCTCGATTCTCTGTGCCTACCCCACAAGGGACGTGAAGATATACATTATTTCGTAGATTTCTTTTGCAATACATGATTTTTTTTCTTTCCGGGTTTCATCTGCACGAATAGTGCTATAAAATACAGTGTATTTTTCACTGCAAAGAATATTTTTTAAACAAAAAAGCTATTTAGTGTACATATACATATAGAATATTTTTTAAAGCCAACCATACCTGTTTATGATGCACCCTGCTAATTCTAACCAAAGTTCTAATGACGGAGAAGTACAAAACAACTATATTTTATAAAATGCCTGCCTAGAATAGCACATCTACCTTACAGAAGACCACAGCTAAATGATAACTCTTTTTGAAAACTTGGCGCGTTCCTACAAGTGAGTGAGTAAGCCAGCGAGGAGTGCTGTGTTAGTAGCCGGATTTACAACGTATGAGCGATGTAAGATTTGTATAATAAAAAATTAAATACAAATGTCTTTGTTGGGGAAAAATATAGAATAGAATAGATATTGTGAAATTAGAGTATAGAGAGCCTTGCCTTCCTGTCACGAAACCTATGCATCTTATGTTGGTGTAGTAAAGGTGAGTTTTGAACAGTTTTGTATAGTTTAATCAGTCGCCATGTATACTGATTTTAGGTTGGGTTGTATTTTTAGGAGAGGAGATGTACCCACAGCTTCTTTTTCAACCGCTCGTAGTCGGCAGCGAATTCCATCTCACTCACTGGAACTTCAATAGTGCCTCTTGTGCGGTTCCAGACAGGTTTTCTTTTAAAAAGCTTTAGGTTGTATAATGAACTTCCTATCGAGATTTTCTCGAGAGGCGACAGCATGACGGTCTTCAAAAAGACACATGATAAGGTTGTTACAGGATCGGCAATGTACCAGTGATGCTCCTGGCGTCGTGAAAGTACATAGGCTGTGGTAACAGCATACTGATGGGCAATTTACATGCTTTTTCCTCGTCTCAGTTGTATTAAAAGAAAAAAAGGCATTATTTCGTTCACTTCCTTTCTCCTTCCCCTTTCTCAGTGGGTATGGAACCGTCGTTTTTATTCGTCGTTTCATATTCAAAAGCTTGGTATCAACCGTACGTTCGTATATCGTACTATAGCCAGATATACCAACACTTCCTCTGGTGAAGACTATAAAAAATCGGAGCGACCGCGTACTGCTAGAACTACAAAGGCTGTTAATGCTGTTAAAGCCAGAATTCGCCGAAACCTCATTAGGAAGCAAAAAAATCTTATCGCGAGAAATGAAGATTCCCGCTAGGACTTTGTCGCGTATAATAAAACAAGACCTGAGGCTCGGCGCTTTTCGTCGATATACAGGACATGCCCGAAAATCAATCCCTACAGTTGAAAAGAGTAGATCGATCAAAACGCCTTTTGCCCCGATGCGCAGGTGAAAGGCACAGAAATATCCTCTTTACTGTGAAAAAAAATTCACAATGGAAGACTACAACAAGCAAAATGACAAAGTGTACGCACATAGTTCTAAAGAAGCCGCCTTGTGTGTGGTCGGAGAGGTACAACGTGGTCATCATCCTACGTCTGTAATGCTTTGGTGGTGGATGGTCTATCAAGGAGTCACAAAGTCTAATTTTTGTGAAAAAGAAATTAAGGCTTCAGCCAAAATTGTATCAAGAGACTGTCTTGGATCGTGTTGTGAAACCTCTCAGCAATAGTATGCCCGGAGATTTGTTTCCAGTAAGACTCTGCACCTGGTCACAAGGCACGAACTACCCAAGCCTGGTTCGACACCAACGTTCCAGACTTTATAATAGCTGAAGACTGGCCCTCATCTAGCCCGAATCTGAACCTTGTAGACTACAAATTATGGTCAGTTTTAGAGGACGTGCTCAAAACGACACGCTGACATCGTGTCTCTTAAGAAATCTTTAGAGAAAGCAGTGTCTCTTTTCGCATGGAAACAGTGCGTAAATCCATAGATTCGTGACCAGACAGATTAAAGGCCTGTATCAAAATCAAAGGTGGCCATTTCGAATAGAATATTTTTTTATTTTTTGCTGCTGTAACTTCCACAAATATGTACATATAAGTTTTATTAAGATTACATTACTTCATAAAAAAATAAATACATATTCATTTCTAACAGAATTTATGGCCGGACTAGGTATTCATATGCAAAGAACGATGATAATGTGTCGAAATAACTGTTCTTTTGGTCAGGGCTAAGTTTTTTATGTCAGGTTTTTATTGATCCAGCTTAGGTCCGGCGTGGATCTGGCTTAGCTTTCATACGAGTTCATTTCTGACTTCTATTGAAGAGTGAAACAAATTTCACCGACTTTTTCGTATTGTATGTATTAATTGTTCATCAGATAGGAGCGTCGTCTATCTTGATAAACTTAGTTTTTAAATTATATACATTGCAGTCAATAGCCTTGATTTTTTTTCTTGTGCAACATCACGAGGATACGAGAATACGGTCTGCATGATATAAAATATGAACCTTTGCATATGAACGCTTGCATTATAGGAAGTATTGCTCGCGCTTTACTACCTCCGTTGTTAACACGGCAGTTCCTTAGAAGCTAACTGGTAATTCCACTCACTCGCAGGAACACAACAACTCTCTAGGGAGCAGTTACTTGAGTGCAATTTTGTGAGGCGGAGATAATTCCCCCGTCGGGCAACTTTGCGTCTCTCTTACAAACAATCAGATCAAGCCAAACAGACATGTTAATGTACACAAATATGTATCATGTGTGGGAATCAAACCCATGAGCTCCGTGTACGAGCGGAATGGTTAGCAACGCTGCTATTAAAAAAGTACTCCGCCCCTGACTGACTTTAACTATTGGTTACAATAAAATCAGAACAGATATTGGAATAGAAAATTAGTTCAAGTGTCAGTATGTCGTGCACGTATTCCCAGGCTAGGTACTACGCAACATACAGAAATAAATTTGAAACTCGATTGCAACGTATTTTGTAGGCTAATCAAATTAATACAAAGCGGAAGCTATTTTTTTATTTTTTTTATACTATATTACTCGTATATTTAAAAAAATATTAAACGTTCGAATATGGATTTTCAGTTATTAAATACATAGATAAAAGAAGAAGACGTGTCAGAACTGAGCCATGTGGCACTCAGTTCTCTCTGCCTACCCCGCAAGGAATTGAGGCGTGAAATTACATATAGAAAAAGAAACAAGTTAATAGTACAATTCCGTTTTGTTCCATTTATTCGATCCGCAGTGACAAATAAAACAAGGCAGTTTTAATTTAGTTACGATCATCTGTCCCTTCCCCTTTTTAGAACATAGGTTCAGGATTTATGTATATGTCTGCACCTATATAAGATTGTGATTTATTTTTGTTCACCGTAACTACTAAACACCTTGATCGATCCCAACAATACAGACATATGAGGTATTGTGAGAATTCTAACCTTACCTTGTACAGTAATGCGACGTCATAAAAAAAACAATATTTATTACGTACTCTACTCTGATTATATACTCCATATTGTGTAAGAAGAATAAATCTTACAAAAAGTGGGGTAACAAAATAATTTGAAAGGTTTCAGATTTTGATAGATGATTTAAGAAAGATAAACGATTTATATTTTATCTTTCAAGGTATATTTTAAATTAAAAATAATATAATTAATCAATTTTAAACACATTTTTATACATTAATCCTGTATTTAGTACAACAATGATATCCAATCGTCGGATGAGTTTGAAGAGAGCCTCAATAATATAGACAAAAGGAAAAGGAAAGACGTCAATGAAGAACCAGTTACAGAATACAACGTAAACCAATGGAAAGTTCATAGAATAAGGGTAAGAATAAAAAAAATATATGTATTTACAATTAAAGTATTAATTTATATACGATAAATTTTGATTGAAGGAAAACATGTACCTATAATGATTTTACCGTTTTATAGAATATGCCGCGGTCACAGAAAGCTACTTTACGAGATGTGCTTTTGATGAAGCTTGTTTCATATTACGAAGATAAATTTAAACTGACACAGAATGACGCTACTTTCAAACCTTACCTAGCACCTTCAGGAAGTAACAAAGGAACAAAGGAATATGAAATGAAGCGTAATTACATTACTAGAGGGTACTTGAATTACGTAAGTGTAGAAGTGTTTAGAACTAAAAACTAACAGGCGTCTCAATAATTAGGTTTACCAGCAGGTATTACCATCTTGGTGGTAAATAAACCAACTGCTTGAACAGTTGTTATGTTTCTGTGGAGTAAGGTCACAGGGTACTTTACTGGGTATACTATGTGGGTGGTAACGCGCGGGTGACACTTATTGTGTTGCATTGCAAGTAAGTACATTCCACGTTAACCAATCCATTTCGACGGACCGTTTAGTTATTACTAGGGTGGCAAATAAGTAATTTACTCATTAAGTTTAATTTAATAAATTAATTTTTTCATCACGTATTTTTAATTTAGGTTGAATGACTACTTGGCCGTTCATATTAGAATCTAGGAAACAAAACCCAGATAAGTGCAATGTCCTACTCTATGACATGTATACGTCTTCATAAAAGAAAATACACTTTATAAGTTCGTCGACTATTACTCGTTAACTTGTAAAGCATGCTTAGCCGTGATAGTTTTCCTTTTAAAGTCACTCACACGCACACACACCATTTGAGTCACTTTTACACTTTTAATGTTAAACTCCCCATACCATGGGGTGAGCATCATCATCATCAGCATCATCCCCCTCATTTTAAAATTTTATTCTACCATATTGTCAGCATAGTTAATATATATATACATGCCGAATCACAGCTGTACTAGAAAGGTAGCACTAAGCACGTTATCTTATGATAAATTAAATACAGTCTGTCACGGGATTTATATTTTTCAGAAATACACCGATCCTTATGCTGCCAAGCATCTGCAGAATTTATAAATTACTACATTATTAGAAAATAATACGTTTAAACAAAATATACAAAATTTAAAATAACCGCCACCATCATACTTTTTACGAGGTACCCTTGAAATGTATTCTCAGTGCTGTCCTGTTGCTAGCCAATCTTGTCCTCTTTGGAAATTCGCCCGGAGATTGGCTCTCATTGGCATTTGTTCAACGGTGTAGAGCGAAAGGCACTCCCGGGGACCACTTCATCTGCACTAAATGCCATCTATCAGCTGGGCTTCAAACCGGCACAGTGTCCGACGCACCTCGTGGGATCACGTTCGATGACATTATTAAAATTCAACGGTGTATAAAATTTTCTTTAACGGCTGTAATATATCACTTGGAAAATCTTGTTCATTTTACAGAGTTTAGGTTACTGGCAAACCGAGAATAAAGTACCCTAATATCTATGCATGTTTTTTAATACCCTAGTAACAAATAACGCTACTTAATTGTGCGCTTGTGATGTAATTTATATCAGGGTCTCATGAGTGATCTAAGAGCTGTACATTGGAGATCTTAGAACTTTAGAATGCTTGCGTTTAAATAAATACTGTTTCATGGTATATAAACCACAATGACAATATATTCCACATTTTTTTTTTTATGATATATTGGCAACGCTACTGTGTATTTGAACGATTTTTGAGATATTTAATTAACACAAGCTTAGCCTACTACTGCTTACGTCAGTTTTTTTTTCTACTGAACTTTTATGTATTGCTTTTGTTACATATGCATAACATAGAGCTATTAATAAATTCTCATGTAAATTATTATAATGTTTCTTCTTAGCGCTATCCCGTTTCCTAATCCGTTAGGATTGATGGGGTCCGCTAACTAAGATTAAGGATTTGGCGAAGATGTTGATTTTGTCATGGAGCGACTGCAGTCAGACCTCCACAACCCACAGGGTAAACCAGATCTTTCTTTGGTTACGTCACACGTCTTTCCTCTCATCATCGTGGAGCAAAGTTATAAATATGTAATAAATTCTAAAAGACGATTTTATTAATACATACCAGTATTTGAACCGAGCACCAGTTGGTCAATAGGCCGGTTTTTTATTCACAGGGCTATCATTGTTTATAAATAATTATAATATTTACAATACTAATACAGTTAATAAAATAGTACTATACAATAAATTTGTGTATTACTCGTATAGAGTCGTATAGGGGCTATTGATAAGCTGATACGATCGCCATTATAACGCTTTGTCAAGTATTATTAAGCACTACTGATGATATTAGTACTTATAGTATAAGATAATGCACAAATAAAATAATGAAATACGATCAGCATGATGGGAAGTGGCAACCGAACCTATATGCCTAGATATTTGGAATACAATTATCACTTGCGCATTGCCACGCCGACTTCTAATGCAGCATCTTTCCAGTAGTGTCCTTTGTAGAAAACCTCGATTCTCGAAACGTCGAATGTCTTCACCAAATTGCATTATGGTAATCGATATTTCTTTTATTAGTTTACCTTTTTAACCCAAATAGTTTGTGAGTAAAACGGGTTGGACATAAAGATGGAGGGACAACAGATAGACGTTAGGAAATGATAAGAGATCTCTGTTTACTACGGAACCCTATTAAAAAAATATCAAAAACAAAAAAGCAAACCAAATTGATGGAAACAATAAGTTTTTTTTTTTTCACTCTCCGGTTCCACATCCCGCAAGTACACCTGTATTATGAGACTATATACTGGAAACGATATTACTCAGTTAAGGTCATAATTTAAGAATATACTGATGCCTCCGACTGCACGATATAGTTTACAGCATGAAGTTTGAGAGTGATGAAGTTGAAGAGTTCACCAACCCCGATCGAAAAAGTCATGATCACACAGCGATTACCGTACATTACAAGGTACATAATTCACTACCTACTAACTGTCCTATGACAAATGATAATGTTTACCATGAATACGTAGTCGAAGAATTTGTTAGTAATGCAAATTACGTTGTATATATAAATATACGAGCGGACCAGACGTTCTCCTGTGGCAAAAAAAAAAACAAAAAGTCCGGGTCCTGATTGTTAACCATTTTCGAATCCATTTAATAACCACAAAAAAACATCAAAATTGGTCGCACCGTAAACGGTATATATACACACATATATACAGTGGCGGACACATCGTTTACAGTGACGGATAGAACAATTATATATATAAAGATACATCATATAAAGTCGAGTGACCTAGCTGATATTTCAATATACCCCTGGGCCTTGAGTTGTCTAAATAATATAACCATTTACAAAAATCATTAAAGACCACCGTCAACCATGTCTTGAGGCGCAGGTGAGGAACGAATGACCAGAATCACTTATCAATTCTTTTTACTCCTACAAGTTGTTATTTGAAAGGAGCTGAATTAAAATATACCAATGTACGAGTATGATCGAAATTCGACCGTAAACTTTATAGAAAATTATATGAAAACATATAATTATGAATTTGCATGTTTCTAACTTTTTTTTGGTGTTTTCAAATTATTTTGTTTATAACAATAGCGCTTATCAAAAACAACTAAAAAAGGAATAAAACGGTTCACAAACAGGGGAAATTAATTTATGTACAGATAATAAATATACATTTAATTCGCGATTTTAGAACGTATTTCTCTCTTTTTCTTTAACATTATACTATAAGAATAATTTAGACAACTTTCTTTATAGCGGAATCCGATTTTTATGATAGCCTTACGTAGACAGGCCTGGTAAAGCCGGCCCGTCGTAATGTGAACTCAACCATATTATATACCCAAATTTTCCAGTATAACGTGATCAAAAAAGGTGGACAATTATATTTTATTTTAGTTTTTTTTACGCAACATCGGAAGGCATACAAGTTTGATGCATCCTACCACTTTTAAAACATCCAGACCAAGACAAACATATTCATGCACACAAATGTTGTCTTGTATGGAAATCGAACCCACAAGCGTTTGTGTCAAAGTTGCGTCATTCACGACTGTGCTACCGAGCTCGTCAGTTTCGCTCGAGTCGTTGTTTAGTACAATTACTGTACGGTATTACACTTAACAATATATTACTATACTATTTTAAAGGACGATAAATGATATTGAATGATTGACAAATTTTAGAAAAAATCAGATGAGCATCCTAGCTGTATCATGTGTAAGCACTAAGGGACCAATAGATATGAGGAACGTGAACATATGTGACGTGAATATAACGTGATGATGTTTAGTAGTGCATTTGAATGACGATATACCTAAATAAGAGGCTTTATCCAGACATAGTAAACCCAATTAGTAAATGGGCCCTCAGTTCATGTTCAAAACTTGATTGGGGTCTCAACAGTTATGAATAAATAGTGAACAACCATTTCATTGAAGGTTACCCTAGCGTAGTAAAGGTCAAAAGAACGACATGAATACACATCGAGTTCAATGAAGTCGGTTTGACTTTCTTTTATAGTTTCATTTTATAGTTTGTCAACGAGGCTCCATCTTCACCAAAAAGGCATGGGGCACAATAAAAATTAGATCATAAACAACTAAAATTTAAAGAATTTCTACTAACTATGGTAACTATGGTGGCAAGCAAGCATACGGCCTGCCTGATAGTAAACAGTTACCGTAGCTAATAGACATTTGCAATACCAGTAGTGTCACTCATGCGTTGCCGATCCTGGACATTTGCAACACCAGGGGCAACAATTTTTAGACAATCTACCTTCTACACGCTAAGTCACTTATAGGGAAGGCAGCGACAGTTGAGCGCCAAATGCCTCGATCGCCTTATTTTTAAAGGACCACTTCATAATCTACATTAATAGAATATAGTTTGTCTAAATGTGTTACGCTTTCGAGAGCGAACGTACGTAAAATATTATTCCTCTCTTTTCAAGTAATTTTAATTGAAAAACGACTCATAGGCTGCAAACATTTCAACGTAGTGTGATGACGTATAGAGCTGGCAACAAGCGACAGTTTAATTAAATCCGAGCAGTTGTTTCGGCAACACCATCACGCGAAACATTACGTGTATAACTTTATCCACAAATTATGTTTACACCATTCAAATAGACTTTCCTTGCGTAAATACTTTTGCAACTTACTCCATTAAAGAAACTCTACACAAGTAATTACCATAACACAAAGTGGTTTGTTTAATGTTTCCCTTCAATAAATTCAAAGGAGATGTGAATATTATGCTGTAGGATGGAAAAAAGTGTTCCCTATGTCAACGTTTCGTTTATTGATGTACTACAAAAATGGGTATCGTGTTAAAAACTTTTGTAGTAACAACCTTTATTTTAGTTTGCGTTATAAACTCTGCGTGAGTGCCATAAACCTTAGGAGTCGCGTGTTTGACCGAGAGGCCATCGTAAAATGCATCATAAACTTGTGCACATAAATTTAGAAAATCGACATAGCTTTGGAAATTGAATTGAATTTGCGTTCCCTTGATAAACATTGAATGTTTCAAGCCGCCTGTGTAATGTTCTTAGCCTCCAGTTGAATACACAAAATCGTAACCCCGTAATTTTTAATATAAGTTTGTTCTGAGATTTAGATTCCAAATATCCAATTGGTAAAACAATAAGAACAGTCTCCTAATAATCATCCAGTATAGCTTGGCAGTCTGCCGGCAATGCAATAAAGTTAAATCTCGGTGGGCAACAGGCCCGATCCGGAAAATAAGGCGAGGTACTTGTTATGATGCCTCCATGCCAACGCAATAGGTATCCGAAATCCGGAATATGCACATGATTATAGAAAAAGAAATACTAATATCACATATAAATTCTACTATCTATCTATAATTTCATGCCAAATCCCTTGCGAGTTAGAGAGAACCGAGCGCCACCTTCTGATAAAACACAATCAATTTAGTCATGGTAGGTAAGTCTTACCTTTCCTCAGCTTTCACATCCTTCTACTTTCGCGTTGAATATCTGTTTCGTAAGTGTTCCTTCCTGCATTCTTACTGTACATTGCTGTATATGTTCGAACCAACGGAGCATGCCTCTTCTTATTTTAACACCGACGCTCTCTTTCAGACCAATTCTATTTCTATCATCATCATTGCGAATACAGTCTACAAGAGTTACGGCACAAATTTAGCGCAACGCGTACATTTCGATCGCGTCATCAACATCCAACTTTCATGCTCTCTCTGTCACACCCAGCTCTCATAGCGAGCTGTACCTTCTGGCTCAAGCTTTGATTGAAGTTTTCCCAGTGATCCATTTACACTATTCCCAATACTCACTCGTCTTTCCACATCAGTGGTGTACCTGCCATCAATGCTGAAAGCGCATCCAGCACACAAACTCATCCAATTGTTCCAACACTTCATCGTCAACCGTAATTCTTACATTGATTCTGGTTACTTCTCTTTCAAATACTTTTTACTATTACTCTTTATCTAAATTCTACTTTACTTCTTAAAGTAATAATTTCATAAAATATAAACTAAGGTTTTATGCCATATGATCTTGCGATCCATTTGGTTTTAGGCCGAACGCAGCTAGGACCAAGACGATCCCCGCCGCATAAAAATCTCCAAGCATATCTCTATCCATAGCACGCTGGATTTGGAGCTTTTATATGAAGCCCATAGACAAGAAACCATGTCACAGGTCTTTTAGTCGTAATTCATCACAGGCATCATATACATACTGCTGATGAAAAATGTTCGTTTCGAGGCACAGAAGAGTTTCGAACTCTTTCGTAAACGCTTCTCATTTGAGTTGGTCCTACCAAACATGTTTATTCCAGGTGTTAACATGTTTTACTTAGTGAAATTTGATATACTCTCGTTTTCTGTTACTTTGTTGAGGTGTATTGGAGAGTGCTGTCCAGGTTCTCCAACGACCGGGGGTGGCCAAGGCCGCAAGAGCGGCCATCGAGAGAGCGGGACGACCGGCTCCGGCTCCGCAGAAGGCGAGCTCGCCGGCCGAGCTGGATGTGCGCCCTCGGGCGAGGCGGGCCGCAAAAGTGGGTCCCGCCCGCCGTACTGGTGCCAGCGAGGAGTCGTGGACGAGCTTCGGGCCGTCCACATCTAGGGCCGCGGCGACGCCCTCGGCAGCGGCAGGGACCGCCGAGGTCCCGAAGGTGGCATCGTGGACCGAGGTGGTCCGCCGCAAGCCGCGGAGAACCGCGACTCCTGCGGGGCCAGCGCCCGCCAAGGCGTCAGCCTCTACCCCCGCTGGCAAGGAGGAGGGCCGTAAAGCCAAGGTGGTGCTCCCCGGCTCCACGGCCGTAATATTAAAGTTACGGCCGGAGGCAGCCCAAGGGGGGGCATCATATGCCTCGGCCCTGTTAAAAGCCGAGCGGGAGGTGAATCTGGGGGAGCTGGGAATCGGCTCGCTTCGGATCCGGAAGTCTGCGACCGGAGCAAGGCTCATAGAGGTACCAGGCTCCTCCAGTCACGAAAAGGCTGACGCCCTGGCGGCCAAGTTGACGGCCGCTTTGTCCGGCGTCGTGGAGGTGTCCAGGCCCGTGAAGTGTGCGGAGTTCCGCCTCACGGGTCTGGACGACGCCGGTACAGCACAGCGGGTCCAGGCTGCGGTCGCGCGGGAGGGGGGCTGCACCCTTGAGCAGGTCCGGGTGGGCGAAATCCGCCCGGACTGGCGGAACTCTAGTTCCGCCCTGATGCGCTGCCCGCTCACGGCAGCGAAGAAGCTGCTTGAGCTGGACAGTGTCGGGGTGGGCTGGAGCAGGGCGCAGCTCCACTTGCTGGAGGCGCGCCCCATGCACTGTTTCAAGTGCATGGGGAAGGGGCACACCGCTGAGCTGTGCCCCTCCAAGGAGGACCGCAGCCGGTTATGTTATAGGTGCGGGCAGCCGGGGCACATCGCCTCGGGCTGCTCGGCCCAGGCCCGCTGTGCCGTGTGCGCAGACGCCGGCCGGAAGGCCAGCCATGTGATGGGGGGCCGTCTCTGCAACCCCCCATCCATCCGCGGGAGAACGCCCCCCATCTCCCGCGGAAGTGGGCGGCAGAAGGCGCCTGAGGCTGGGATGTCCGAGTAATGGCCGGACATCCCCGCTTCCTGCAGGCCAACGTCAACCACTCCGCTGGGGCTCAGGACCTTTTCCTGCAGACCATGGCGGAGTGGGACGTGGACGTGGCGGTGGTTGCGGAACCATATTCCGTGCCCTCCCGGCCTAACTGGGCCGAGGATCTGGACGGTTCCGTGGCCATCGTCACGAGGCCTGGCGCCAGCCCCCCACTGGTGGTGAGTGAGAGGGGGGCGGGATACGTGGCGGCGGTTCGGGGAGAGTACGCAATCATCGGTGTGTACTTCTCCCCGAACCGCGACTTGCCGGCCTTGGAGCGGCTGCTCGACGCTCTGGGGTTGGCAGTGAGGCGGCTAGCGCCCGCCCAGGTTGTCGTGGCCGGGGATTTCAACGCCAAGTCCACGGCGTGGGGGAACCCGGCCACGGGAGCCAAAGGGCGGAAGGTGGAGGAGTGGGCGCTGGCCGCGGGACTGTCCCTCTTGAATAGGGGGACAGTCCACACGTGCGTGCGGTGGAACGGAGGGTCGGTGGTGGATCTGTCCTTCGCCACCGCGTCCACCGCACGCCGAGTGGAGGATTGGAGGGTAGAAACGGGGGTAGAGACACTCTCGGACCATAGGTACATCAGGTTCGGGGTGTCTCGAGCCCCCGGGAGTTCGGCGATTTCGTCCCGGTGGCGGAGCCGGTTCCCGCGTTGGGCACTCACCAAGCTCGACCGGGAACTGGCAGAGGAGGCGGCCATAGTCGGCCGCTGGAGCCTCCCGCCGATGGAGGATTTGGGGGTGGAGCAAGGGTCTGGCCGTCTCTGCGACGCCTTCACGGCGGTGTGCAGGGCGGCCATGCCCAGTGTTGGGCGTCCGCCCCTAAGGCGGGCGGTCTACTGGTGGTCGGCGGAGATAGCCGACCTCCGGGACGCCTGCAACGGGGCGCGGAGAGCGTACACCCGGAGCAGGCGTCGCCGCCCCCGGGACGAAGGACGAGATGGCCATCTGCACGGCATCTACGTGGAGAAGAAGAGGGCCTTGCAGATGGCCATAAGTAGGGCCAAGGAGGGAGCGTGGCAGGAGCTGCTGGAGGTCCTAGACAGGGACCCGTGGGGCCGACCGTACAGAGGAGCGCGGAACAAGATCCGCGCTCAGTCGGCCCCACTGACGCAGACCCTCCAGCCAGCCCTGTTGGAGAGGGTTGTCGGGGAACTCTTCCCCGACACCCCACGGGGGTACGCTCCCCCGAGAATGGCCCGATCGTCGGACTCCAGAGGAGAGGAGGAGGGCGCTCCGCCGCCCGTCACCGACCAGGAGATGGAGGCGGTCATGGACCGCCTCCGAGGTAAGAAGAGGGCGCCGGGTCCGGACGGGGTGCACGGGAAGGTGCTTGCGTTGGCTCTCGTGCACCTCGGAGACAGGTTCCGGGAGCTCCTCGACTGCTGCTTGCGGTCGGGGGGCTGCCCGGGACCCTTCAGGGTGGGCCGGCTCTGCCTTCTGTTGAAGGGAGACCGGCCCCCGGACTCGGGGTCGGCGGTTCGACCGGTCGTTCTGCTGAACGAGGCGGGGAAAGCCCTAGAAAGGGTTGTCGCTTCCCGCCTCGCTCAGCATTTGGAGGATGGCCCGGGACCGGGCCTATCGGATGCCGAGTTCGGGTTCCGGGCCAGACAGTCGACCGTCGACGCCATTAGGCGCCTAAGGTCGGTGACGGAGGATGCGGAGCGCGAGGGTAAGGTGGTGGTGGCGGTGTCGCTTGACATCGCCAATGCCTTCAACGGCCTCCCCCACAGTACCATACTGGAGGCCCTCAAGCACTTTGAGGTGCCTCCGTACTTGGGGAGACTGTTGAAGGCATACTTGGAGGACAGGGAGGTGTGCTTCGAGGATGCGAGGGGCCGTATGGTCAGGAGGTCTGTCAGGTGCGGGGTCCCGCAGGGGTCCGTTCTGGGCCCCATTCTATGGGACCTCGCATACGATTGGGTCCTGCGGGGCCGTCTCCTCCCCGGGATGAGTGTCATCTGCTATGCAGATGACACCCTTGTCACGTCCCGGGGTAAGACCTTTGTGGAGGCGGCGCGGCTGGCCGAAGTCGGAGTAGGACTGGTGGTCAGCCGTATAAAGAGGCTTGGGCTTCGGGTCCGTTTGGACAAGACCGAGGCCCTCCTCTTCCATGGGACCGGCAGACGGGGCCCTCCCCCCGGAGCACACCTCCGAATAGGAGGAGAGAGGATAAGGGTGAGTGCCCAGATGAGCTACCTGGGCCTCACCCTTGATGGACGATGGACCTTCGGCCCCCACTTCGAGCGGTTGGGACCGAAGGTCATCAGAGCTGCGGCGGCGCTGGGTCGCCTCCTGCCCAATTTGGGCGGGCCCAGCGCCGCGTGCAGGCGGCTGTACTCCGGCATCTGCCGGAGTATGGCCACGTACGGTGCCCCCATATGGGCGGACGCCCTCTGCGCTCGGAACAGGGCTCAACTGCGCAGAGCGCAGCGGGTCATAGCGCAGAGGGCAATAAGGGGGTACCGTACGGTGGCTTGGACGGCCGCGACCGCACTCGCTGGCGACCCGCCCTGGGAGTTGGTGGCGGAGGTGCTCGCCGAGGTGTACAGCTTCGTTGCTGAAAGGAGGAGTCTCGGCGAGCGCCCCACGTCGGTGGAGGTGGGGCGGTATCGCCAGCGAGGGCATGTGGAGATGATGCGGAGGTGGGGGGAGGACCTGGCGCAGCCGCGGTATGGAGTCCGCGTTGCGGATGCGCTGCGCCAGGTCCTGGAGGCGTGGATGCGCCGAAGGCGCAAACCCCTCACCTTCCGCATGGTGCAGGTGCTCACCGGGCATGGGTGCTTCGGTGAGTACTTGCACCGGGTCGCGAGGCGGGAGGAGCGGCCAGGCTGCCACGATTGTGGCGCGGCCGAGGACACTGCTCAACACACGTTGGAGCAGTGTCCCAGTTGGTCTCGGCAGCGCCATGATCTGGTGTCCGCGCTAGGAAGCGCGGACCTCTCGCTCCCGAGCGTGGTCCGCTCCATGCTCGGGAGTTACAGTGCCTGGCAGGCGACGGCCTCCTTCTGTGAGACGGTCATGTCCCAGAAGGAGGCCGCGGAGCGGGACAGGGAGGATGATCCCTTAGCTGTCCCGCTCCGGAGACGGCGGACGGGAGTGCGGCGTAGGCGCTACGCGCACCTACTGCCGCCTCCCTAACCTGTGGGACTAGGGGGTCAGGATGGGAACCTGGCCCCATAATGGTCCCGCCGCCGGAGGGGCTGTCCCAATTTGCCGGGACGGCCCCTAGAGAGAACAAGTCCGGCCCCTTTTGAGGGGCTGGCCAGTCGCAGTGGTGCCCTGTTGCTGACAGATCCGGGGCACCACACCAACGCGGCCGATGGCATTTCGCGGGGTCGTTTAGTGGGTATACCGTCGGACAGCCGACGGGGAGTCCCACACTATCACCGGAGGCCACCCAGGCACCGGTGGTGTGCGTAACGCATTTTTCCCCGCGTCAATAAAAAAAAAAGGTTCTCCAACGACATCGCCCTAACCACTATGCCATGGAAAATTCACCACCATCATCTACGACTAATCTGTTGATATGGGGCTACGTAATTAAAAGTATAGAATTCTGGACATGCAAGATAATTCGCAATTACTCTCATAAATAACTTAATACAGCATCCATTATAATAGCCTAAATTTGTAGTTTGTTGCGAAAATGATAAAGCATTTGAGAAGGTCTTAGCAAATCCAGGTTCAAATTATTAAAATTATACACATATGGTGGTTTACTATTGCTTGAACATTATTTAATTTAAATTATTGTCTTTTACTATAAACCTGATTAAATCTCTGAATTCATTTTGTAACTATTAATTGACACAAAAATGGCTTTCAACCCTTTCAGAGATAAATGGACGTTAAATGAAATATCAGACCCTCCCAACCCCCGCACCAGTCTCGTACACTTTGTTCCAATCGCATTTCCCTTTGGAGCGATCTCACGGCGGAAATTAATCCATCCGGCAAATGAATGGACTGCACTTGTGCGTGAGGGGCGCGATCTACGTATGACTGATGTTTTTTTTTTTCATTCAAAATTGCCATAATATTGAAATGGACTAAATGGATCGCTACTTATATTTTATTCCCGATATACAGTTTAGTTATGAAAACTGTATTACGCAAAAGTTTACATTACCATAAAAATCACACAAAACACAATCGCATCATAAGAGAATATATGTATGCACTAGGTGTGACGGTAGAAGTACATAATGTTATGAAAAAAAAAACAAATCTCAGTCAAGGTACAAATACAAATGGGATGCTGCTTCACTATTTACATGAGTTGAATAAGCGATTTGTAGGTTATGTTGTGTTATATAGTCTCAAAAGAAAAATATTCCGTTCTATTGGGTAAGATGCTCAGAAATAATACGTCAGCAAGCTTGTGCTCATTTTGATTTTATTATAGTTTATGTACCTTTTTCTTTTATACAACGTTGGGTGGAATACAAGCATATGGCCCACCTGATGTAATGTCTTAAGTATTAAATAATGTGATTGTAGTAATTAAAGCTGTACGAACCTAAATTAATTTGATGAATAAAATTAACCTTGATGATGTTAGCTACAAGTTTGGTTTGATGAGCTCGGTGGTACAGTGGTAAAACGTGTTGTAACGCTATTTTGACAGAAACACTCGTGGGTTCGATTCCCATACAGGACGGACATTCGTGTGCATGAACATGTCTTTTTGTCTGGGTGTTTTTAAGAGAGGTAGGGCGCATCAAACCGGCCCGTCTGGAGAAGTACCTCCACCTCACAGGAAACCACAGCCAAATAACAACTCCCTAGAAGGTTGTTGTGTTCCTGCGTGTGAGTGAGGTCACCAGTAAGTTCCTAAAGAGTTTTTGTGTTAGCAGCAGAGGTGGCATCGCGCAAATGATACTTAATGTATTACAAGCGTTTATGGGCTACGGTAACTGCTTTGCATCATGTGGTGTATAACTCCCGACGTAGTATACAAAAAAAAAAAAAACTTAATTATATTTTAGATGCAGTCCGCGTTCAGTTAAACTTTTCAAGTAGATAGAAAGATAGATAAAACGTTTATTCGATTGCTGACTAACACACACAAACAAATGTAATACACAACAAGTCTAAAAACAATAATATAATAAATATGATGCACAAAGGTATGCGTGTACTGCAGCAACACGAAAGGGCCACAGCTCAGTGGTGAGATTGCTCAAGAGCAAAACACTGATTTTCAGCTGCAGCCTATAGTGGGTACGAGTGCGTATCTGCTTGAGTTGTTAAAATTAAAATATAAGATAATTGAAAATAATAAAATAGGCGATTATGAATATGTAATGATTAATTGAAATTAGCAAATATAATTCATTGTGAAATATTATGTAAAATAAAATTATTAGTTATGTATAATTGACAGTGCAGCTAGTATCGAGCTTCAAGAACATCAATCGCTACAGGTACCGCGTTGCAATACCAATTTTTTGAGTTTCCAGTAAAATGGATTTGATATTTTTTTTTAATGAGAACATGGATTTTATATGTCTGATAGGAGGTGGTATATTGTTCCAACATTTTGTAGCCTGATAGCGAAAGCTGCCCCTGAAGGCGACGGTTTTATGTAACTTAAACTAACTTAACTTTTTGTTTTTAACTGAGTTCGAGTTAAAAAGAAGCTTTTATTTCGTGCTAGCATAGCTAGGCTAGCGTAATTAAAGCTATCACCGTGTAAAATTACGTCGAACCCCTTGCAGTGACGCGAAAGTGTTTTTTGTGATGCATATGGAGAGTTAGATAGACAAACAAAATTTTCTATATTTACGAATTGACGTGACTAAATATTACCACCTGTTACACACAGGGAAATAAGCATACGTGTTTTAGGGTTAAAATTCACTTTTCACTATGGTGCCCAAAATCGAAATTACGTAGTATTATTCTCGTCGTACGTCGTCATCACATTTTTATTTTTAAGAAAACTTGTCCTTCCCTACATAATAACCAATACTTGTACAAACGTAACGTATTCCATCATAGTCTAGATATAACCAAAACCGTCAAAACGTAGCCCCAATAGAGCCAAAATATATATCATAATGTAAGGTTTCATATTTTTCTGAGTACTTTTTTGGCGCTTGACATCCACACCAAGCTTCATTTTGGAGACCACTGATTCAAGCAACATAATTTTTAACTCATCTGACAACCCGATGACTAAAGGCTTTATTTTCATTGGTTTTATCCCGTTTCCTAATTCATTACGATTACTACCAAAGCCTGTGGATTTGATGAACACACTGATTTACTTAGAGCGACTGTCATCAGACTTCCACAACTGAGAGGGAAA
Organism: Pyralis farinalis; assembly: GCA_947507595.1. Taxonomy (NCBI): domain Eukaryota; kingdom Metazoa; phylum Arthropoda; class Insecta; order Lepidoptera; family Pyralidae; genus Pyralis; species Pyralis farinalis. The sequence goes on along the minus strand of OX382264.1, from coordinate 20,510,038 downwards.
ACCAGACTTTTCTTAGGTTAGGTCACATGTATTACTCGTACGAAATACCTATACTTTCTTGTACATGCAGGATTTCTCATGATGTTTTCCTACATCGCCGAGCAAGTGACAACATATATAAATCCGAAAACACGAATTGAGTGGTACAAACAGATGACTTAGGCTTTTCTGACTGTTATTCTAATTATCTATCTATTAGATATATTTTTGTCATATTATTTGAACATGAACATCTGTGCGTACAGTTATACAGCTTTTTTCTCTATAAACGTGATTGTGTCCCTTGACATATTTTGTAATCCATCGAAAGGTACTCTTAGTAGCTATTTTGCCAACATAATATTTTTTTTTTATTTGTTCCGGAATATTTTATTGGCATGGTAATAGAATGACGGTTTAAGGACATACTTCTGTAACTACATTGCTTTACTCTAGAAAGCGTAATGTAATACATTTTGGTCCAAGTGACATAAATTTTATGAAGTTATGCAAAGATTTTTCTCAGAAATAACCAGAAAGATTTCAGCACATATGGTTATCATGTATTAAATAGATAAAATTCTATTCAGTAGATATTGCACTTTTATTGTTTTTACTTATTATTGTTTTTTTTTTCACAAATAAATAAACCTTTTTTGACAATTTGTAAAAGTATAATCTTAAACTTTCTTAATTGTTTATGTCACTATTGACGGCGAGTAGATCATCATTTCAACTCGTATTAGTCAGGGAGTATTATATTCTTTGTATTAGTCTATTGCTGGACATAGACCTCGCCTCTTAAGAGCAACTTGTCTCGATAGCTGATTAGTTAAAATATGTTCCTTTACAAAAATTGTTATTTAGAAAATATATCTTAAAGTACTGCAGCCACCACAACAACTAAACTGGTATGTATCTACTAAAAATTTCGTAAGTAGTCATTAATATTATGTATGGCGTTGTTAACGTGCATAGGGTCTGGTACATTATTTATATCAAGCAGGTATATTAGATTGCTATCCGATATAGTATAAAAGATAAAAGAACGTGGGAAAACTACGAATATGACTACCAAAATAGAAGGACATTAGCATAGGACTCGCTGGACTCGCATTTAACTGCAGTATGGACTCCTGCGTGAAAAACATTTCTGTGCATGAGCATATTTGTGTGTAGAATTGGGCCGAAGTTTTTTTTTTAATATGTATTCATATATCTTGCAAAGCATACTAACTGCTGACAGGCCTAATGCGATAGCGCAACATAATATTAAGGGTTAAAGTATGAAATTGCCGATTTGTAAAATGAAATCTCGTTTTTTTCTAAGAACATATTAATTTAATTAAAATATTTACTCTCATTATCCATACATTGCTGCCATCTAATCGGAAGTTTATTTATACCTTTGCAATAGAACTCTGGGGATCTATATTCGATAAACTGTGTGAAAGCATTTTGTCCTACCTACTCTAAAGAAAATTTTACCACGTAGAAAATTGTCTGATGGAGCAAGATCTGGCGACTACGCAGGATGACGTATGGTTTCTAACTGCAGCTCCTGTAGAGTTACAAAGGTTTCTCGTGCAGTGTGAGGTCTTGCGTTATCATGGAGCAATAATGGTGAAGATCGATTCACGAGTCGGGGCTGTTTCACTGCCAATTTTGCCATCATTGTTCGAAGTTCGGTACAATAAACATCTGCTGTTTTAGCTTGATCAGACCTGAATAACCTGACCTGAAAGCCATGAAGAGATCACCAAACAGTTACCATTACCTTATTCTAAGCAAACCCCAGACGGTATTTGTATGTTATGTGTGTTTATGCATGTGTTTGGCAGCAACGGAGTTATATTTGAGAGTACGTAACAGTCAATTTTCGCTCTGTAGCCACTACTATAAGACTCAAATGTTATCGAGCAAGACTGTGGAATACTATAGATTTGATTATTGATACCTGTCACCTTTGAATTTGTAGCATGGATAGATAACTTACTACAGAAGTCTTGTGTGATAAAGTTCCCGGTGCTGACGTTGTCTAGTAAGACGATGCATGCACGGTGTAGTCGCCCGTGGATGTCGAACACCTTGACTAATGCTGTAGATAGCAAAATATTGTTTGTATTAAAATTTGACTCATATTTTGAATGATCAGCTGATAAAACAATACTATCGTGACAGATGAGATCTTGACGAAGTGAGTCAATATGAAGCGTGTTGTGTTTAAGCTAATGACTCAATGGACATTTAGAGTTATGGTGGCCAGACATGAGACAAGTTTTACATAGATTAAGTTCGATGACCTTTGCATGCGTGTTTGTACAAGCATCTTTTGAAAAGTGCTCCAATTGTATAAGGGATGTCTTGACTTTTCATATAATGGTTAATAGGTTTTTGAACTAAGGAATTGTCTATTTTTGCTTTAGAACTCCTACCATTTTCGATTATCTCCAAAAAATCGACACTGTTCATGAAAAAAGTCAAAAAAATATCTAAATGTGGTGGTTCACTACGATTATTCCGATACTCCTCCCATTCTCTGTTGGTGGTGGCTAGTTTAGTGTACATTAAATAAATGATTAAAGTGCCCCAATGTTCTGTAGGTTGATCAAAAGTCGCTAACGCGTGTAGATTTTTATTGGTAATTCCCTTTGTATCGAGATTACATTAAAAAGTGTTTGGACACGATTATTTGTTCTCATACCTCTTGCACAACAATTCTCTTGCACTACCCCGAAGACAAGAGCGAAGATAATGAAACTTGTTTATGTTATCGATATTATTGTTAGAATGTATGAAAATTTCCTTCCTAGGAGGGTAGATAGATTTTTTAAAAGGCGTGCAAAGTTATTGTGTTTGTATGTGTGTGTCTAAAGAGCTTACCTCGGTACTATGCATCGAGACATTTGCTGAGTCAGCCGCAGTCGCTGAGTTGCGCAAGCATCTCGTTATTGGTACCTGACCTTCATCAGAAAGCTTCTCAATTTCACCTTCAAGCACGTCAAAGTCCGTATAAAGCAACTCCATTCTATCAAGCCGCGTTTTAAGCTCGTTAAGGACATTAGGCTTGCTAATTGCAGTGCTATCTTTATTAATATTCAAATAATTTCAAAACGCAGTTAATTTGATTTTAAAAGTGCCTGTTTTTTAACTAACTGCGAGATTTTTGATTCAGCGGTCGCTAAGCCTTGCTTATAAAATGATTACTAAAGTTAAAAATAATTGGTTACTGTGTTCAAGAAAGGTAGCTCTTGGAGATAAAAGATAAAAGAGTGAACGGTATACATTAATTATTATATCAAAATATACAAGGGGATGATCGAACCATCAAACGGCGCGGGTGTCGCACAGCGTCGGTGATGGCGAGTGAGAGCCCCGCGCATCCTCCGTGGCACGTTCAGTAGCGGAGCGCGTCTATGGTGTGGTATTGCCACCAGAGGTACTGTTTGATATTGTGCCTTCGACAATTACCACTGTACAATTAAAAGAAAACCCAAAGAGAGGCTAGTGATTAAGAGGGGTAAAGCAATCCGTCAAACAAATACCTCCTCCTAACAGAAAACTGTAGACAAATAACAATTCTCTAGAGGGTTGTTGTGTTCTTGTCTGAGTGATAAAGTATTGCAAGCGTTCCTACAGCTACAGTAAACATTTTATATCAGGTGGGCCGTATGCTTGTATGCCTCCCGACGGTGCCTTAAAGAAAATCTCTCTTTAGACTTAAGGGTTCAATACCACGTGTATACAATACTATATTTATACGTTACAATACTTACAAGCTTAGGATCATCAGGGGGCACGGCAGTGCTCCCGCCAAGTCGAGCGCGAAGCAAACACTGCCGTACCATCCTTTACTGGAACCATTTCGCCGCATTTTCAGGCCCCTATTTGAGAACCTCTGGATAAGATCAGAACGCAGAAATTTTCGTCATCCAGTAAGCTATAATCACGTACTTCAAATCCAAAATTTCAAGTCTGTAGGTCATTTAGTTCCGAAGTTAAGCGAAAGCAAAGTTTCGCATTTATGACACTCACTCATGATCATCAAAATAGAACTAGTACTTCCCATAAACTCCGAGAGCTGAAATTTGGTACAGAGTTAGGGTTTAATGGCCACATAAAGGGAAAACTATAAAAACTAGGATAATCGAAGATCTGGAGTACCAGGTGACCCTGATTAGAAAACACAAGTGCCCAACCAAACTATTAGAGATAGCGACATACCGCCTTTACAAAAAATGTTCAACTTGGTGTGCCGCTTCATTTGATGTCAAAAATCGAAGCTCTGAAGTATCTGATGAAGAACCCTCAGCTGGTCTCAGCTGTATTAGAGATATGGTAATGCCCCCTTCTACTATGAGAAAAAAACTGTGTCAAATAAGAAAATCTAATAAAATAAATCTATATGTTCACGTTTCTACAAAAAGAAGTGAAATCCCACCAAAAACATTCTGTAAAAAACTAGCCAAGTCTCGACGGAGCTGCTTGTTTATCTCTAAAAAGTAATGAAATCTAGACAAAGTCGTGCCACGTCTAAGGTTCCTTACTGCGATTTCTTTATTATTATAGTTAATGTTGTGTGACTTGGCCGTTGAAGGGTACACAAGGGTACAAAACCAGGTGCTCCATGACACCATTGCACCAATCTGTCGCCAGAACCGCTACCCATTGACGATGGAAAATTGCCACTTGGAAAACGTTGATTCAATAACCAGTCAATTGTAGGCTTGATAAAGCTGCGGATTTCAATAATACTTACGTATAGGCGAGCCTGAAACAAACAATATAAAAAAATATTTCCAGTACAGACGGACTTCTAATCATTGATAGAAGTCCGTCTGTACGTCTATTTTATGTTGGATCGGTGGTCGATTTGACGCTCCAAAAAGAAGAGAGCAGAAGTCAGCATTGTCAATGCTGAATGCATGTGTTGCACAATCAACAACATCCTAAAATGAGACACTAGCGTCCAATTACCAATACCAGTATGGGCTATTATCTCGCTTAATACACATAGGCAGTTACAACAGATATAACATTACGTGTAAACAAAATTGACTTGTACCCACTAACGTATAAAGAATTTTCAACGGCCAAGTCACACAACATTAACTATAATAATAAAGAAATCGCAGTAAGGAACCTTAGACGTGGCACGACTTTGTCTAGATTTCATTACTTTTTAGAGATAAACAAGCAGCTCCGTCGAGACTTGGCTAGTTTTTTACAGAATGTTTTTGGTGGGATTAACTATTCTCACAGCTTGTTTCTATGCCGAGTGATAAAAATATATACATACATACTCATTCAAACAACAAAAAATTTAGAGAGAGAGATCTATGTCACATCGTTGCGACAAACATCAGAATGAGCGACGAACTGCACGAAGTCTGATTGGGTCTTATCTCACTTGGAAAGGCTTTTGAAATCATGTATGTGACTTTGTATGTGGTTCGTCATAAACATTATACACAATACCAATACTTAGACATAGCGCAGCCTACCAAATAGCAAATTAGGCTCTGTATAACAAGAGGTAGAACAATGCCTTACATAAAACCCATAGATAACAGAAACAACGGTTCTGTTATCTATGATAAAACCGCAGCCAACTAACAATTTATTTTTTCCTGTGAGTGCGTATGGTGCACTTACGAGCTTTACTAGTAAGCAGTGCTAGCAGCGGGGGTGGCAACCATTTTACATTAAATACATACAATGACGTCGAGTTGTTAAAAAATATAATGAACAAAATTTTATTATTAAACTTTTTGATTACTTTTCCCAACGAAAACATTGTTGGGAGAACTTTTATAGAGTCATCGAGATATGTTAACCTAGCTAAAAGTTGCCATATTTGTCCAGTGCATTAGTGGAATTAGTAATCTCATATTCGTGAAGCTAATATTTCTGGTGTTCGTCCAGATCTGCGAATTAATCAAGCCAGACCGTTCGGGGTGAACAAGTTTCAAACTACCTAATGCCTTTTCTACATTTGGCTGGGATAGCTATTACCAGCATGCACTTAACTACTTGACTATATTATACTATATTTGTGTCTATGACATTTGTAATGTTTGACTACCGTCACATGCCTTACTTGTTCCAGAATTTGTCAAATGTAGAATTTCTCAATAATAAACTGTCAAAAGTGGAATATGTTAAATGTCGACTAGAGCTTTTAACGATTTCATAAGTCTTATAACTTCCCCTTAAATAGATAAATACGTAAATGTTAACCAGAAATATTTTTCACTATGAAAACATTCATTAAATTCATTCAGTAGTATTTGTGTGATGCATAAATAGACAGACCGCGGGAACACCATTATCTTACAGAAACCGCAGCAAAATAATTATTTTCTGGAGAATTATTGTATTCCTGCCCGTAACTAGGTCACCAAGGAGAAGTTAGGAAGGAATTGCCATATTGGCATGGAGGTAGATGAATATCAATACTTTATTTAGTCTATGTTTTCAACTCGTTTCGTTTAATTTTTTGTTTGCTCTTTACAGACGGAACCCTAAAAATAGCTAATTATTTAATTAAATGGTGTGCTATCTGTCATATCGACTACTACAGTTTGTTGATCTGAAATATAAATCGTCACAAAATATTCGCCGTGTTCCTCCGTTAGGAGAAAAGTTAGCAATGAGTTAGTGATACTCCTTATACTACAAGTGTCCATGGGTATGGGTGGGTGCCGGCTGGCTTAATTCTCACGAAATAATTAGTATTTGGCACATTTGGTAAAACGGTTAGATGAAATTGCATGTAAATATGACATTCGCAAAATAACGTCTAATCTATTAAATAAAGTAACTTTAACAAGATATATCTTTAGTAACAAGTTTTGACTATGTAGTAAGTAGTGTTGGTCTATATGGATTAATTTTAAACGTGGTTAAAATTATTTTTTTGTCAAACATTTTTTTTTAGTAGAGCAGTTATAATTTATAATAATATATAATTAATAATTTATAGCAGTTATAATTTCCTCACGACGAAAACGAAATTATTTTATAGTTAATAGATTCAGGCGTTACTTTGCGAAAGTCAAATCTACAGGCAATTTGATCCAAACTACTTTGTGTGCTTCCGCTCCCGATTAGTTCATGCGAACTACTGCCGGCCGGCACCCACCCACTACCGTTAGTAGATGCATGCCGCCGCTGCCATGGCTGCTCCGGTCGTCTCTGCGAGTGTTCGCCATCTGAAATGTGAACCTCATGCACCCGCCACCGTTGTTGCCCTGGCTGCTCCGGTCGTCTACGCGACACGTGTTTCGCCTCTCCACGAGGCATCCTCAGGCGCTGTAGATGTTAGTCGTTAGAATAACATGCTACGAATGAGTCATCCATCGCATTTCCGTCCTTTATATAGAAAAAGTGGAGGGGGTGGAGGGGTTGAGGGGGGTGGAAGGGGTAAGCGAAAAGATATTTAATAGAGGGGAGCTGTTTACGTCAGTCTGTTTGTTCATAAGAGGGATATTAGAATTTTTATGCTTAACTATTTCCAACTGTTCTCTAATATTCAATTTTAGACCTTTATTTATTGTATGTAAGATCCCACCAAAAACATTCTGTAAAAAACTAGCCAAGTCTCGACGGAGCTGCTTGTTTATCTCTAAAAAGTAATGAAATCTAGACAAAGTCGTGCCACGTCTAAGGTTCCTTACTGCGATTTCTTTATTATTATAGTTAATGTTGTGTGACTTGGCCGTTGAAAATTCTTTATACGTTAGTGGGTACAAGTCAATTTTGTTTACACGTAATGTTATATCTGTTGTAACTGCCTATGTGTATTAAGCGAGATAATAGCCCATACTGGTATTGGTAATTGGACGCTAGTGTCTCATTTTAGGATGTTGTTGATTGTGCAACACATGCATTCAGCATTGACAATGCTGACTTCTGCTCTCTTCTTTTTGGAGCGTCAAATCGACCACCGATCCAACATAAAATAGACGTACAGACGGACTTCTATCAATGATTAGAAGTCCGTCTGTACTGGAAATATTTTTTTATATTGTTTGTTTCAGGCTCGCCTATACGTAAGTATTATTGAAATCCGCAGCTTTATCAAGCCTACAATTGACTGGTTATTGAATCAACGTTTTCCAAGTGGCAATTTTCCATCGTCAATGGGTAGCGGTTCTGGCGACAGATTGGTGCAATGGTGTCATGGAGCACCTGGTTTTGTACCCTTGTGTACCCTTCAACGGCCAAGTCACACAACATTAACTATAATAATAAAGAAATCGCAGTAAGGAACCTTAGACGTGGCACGACTTTGTCTAGATTTCATTACTTTTTAGAGATAAACAAGCAGCTCCGTCGAGACTTGGCTAGTTTTTTACAGAATGTTTTTGGTGGGATTTCACTTCTTTTTGTAGAAACGTGAACATATAGATTTATTTTATTAGATTTTCTTATTTGACACAGTTTTTTTCTCATAGTAGAAGGGGGCATTACCATATCTCTAATACAGCTGAGACCAGCTGAGGGTTCTTCATCAGATACTTCAGAGCTTCGATTTTTGACATCAAATGAAGCGGCACACCAAGTTGAACATTTTTTGTAAAGGCGGTATGTCGCTATCTCTAATAGTTTTGTTGGGCTCTTGTGTTTTCTAATCAGGGTCACCTGGTACTCCAGATCTTCGATTATCCTAGTTTTTATAGTTTTCCCTTTATGTGGCCATTAAACCCTAACTCTGTACCAAATTTCAGCTCTCGGAGTTTATGGGAAGTACTAGTTCTATTTTGATGATCATGAGTGAGTGTCATAAATGCGAAACTTTGCTTTCGCTTAACTTCGGAACTAAATGACCTACAGACTTGAAATTTTGGATTTGAAGTACGTGATTATAGCTTACTGGATGACGAAAATTTCTGCGTTCTGGTCTTATCCAGAGGTTCTCAAATAGGGGCCTGAAAATGCGGCGAAATGGTTCCAGTAAAGGATGGTACGGCAGTGTTTGCTTCGCGCTCGACTTGGCGGGGGCACTGCCGTGCCGCCTGATTTTAAACGTGTTAGTAGCGGATAAATCATGTCCTTTGTCTACAAGATGTTCGGCGAAGTGTGACCTTTCTGGGCAATTGTTTTTATATGCAGATATGTGTTCCTGAAATCGTTTTTGAAAACTACGTCCAGTTTGACCGATATAAACATGATCACATTCATCACAAAACAACTTGTAGACGCCGGATTTTTTATTTGGCGAAATTTTATCTTTACTGTTACAAAGCGATTTGAGAGTGTTATGTGTTTTGAGTGCAACGTTTATGTTATTTTTTCTAAATATGTTAAAATTGATGGGTGGATTGATTTCTAGATATAGTTAAATCCAAAAAGTTAAGTGAATTATTTTGTTCTATTTCTATAGTAAATTTAATTTTGGGATGGATTTTATTTAATTTCGAAAGCTCTTTGTTTCGATAATTACGTCAAGGAACTTGATGTAATATACCAGATCGCGAAATCAAACGGTTACACTAAATCCACCATAGACAAACTGTTGCGAAAAAAGGCGAATAATATCGTCAATAAACTACTATACGCAGTTTTTAATGTTCCAACAACAAAATACACTGCGAGTTTGTCATACCTAGGAAAAATTACTGACAAAATAGTTAACATATTTAGAAAAAATAACATAAACGTTGCACTCAAAACACATAACACTCTCAAATCGCTTTGTAACAGTAAAAATAAAATTCCGCCAAATAAAAAATCCGGCGTCTACAAGTTGTTTTGTGATGAATGTGATCATGTTTATATCGGTCAAACTGGACGTAGTTTTTAAAAACGATTTCAGGAACACATATCTGCATATAAAAACAATTGCCCAGAAAGGTCACACTTCGCCGAACATCTTGTAGACAAAGGACATGATTTATCCGCTACTAACACGTTTAAAATCTTACATACAATAAATAAAGGTCTAAAATTGAATATTAGAGAACAGTTGGAAATAGTTAAGCATAAAAATTCTAATATCCCTCTTATGAACAAACAGACTGACGTAAACAGCTCCCCTCTATTAAATATCTTTTCGCTTACCCCTTCCACCCCCCTCAACCCCTCCACTTTTTCTATATAAAGGACGACAATGCGATGGATGACTCATTCGTAGCATGTTATTCTAACGACTAACATCTACAGCGCCTGAGGATGCCTCGTAGAGAGGCGAAACACGTGTCGCGTAGACGACCGGAGCAGCCAGGGCAACAACGGTGGCGGGTGCATGAGGTTCACATTTCAGATGGCGAACACTCGCAGAGACGACCGGAGCAGCCATGGCAGCGGCGGCATGCATCTACTAACGGTAGTGGGTGGGTGCCGGCCGGCAGTAGTTCGCATGAACTAATCGGGAGCGGAAGCACACAAAGTAGTTTGGATCAAATTGCCGAAATTATTTTCACTTATTAAACAAAATTTCTACTTCGGGCAAAGCGCAACCGCAGCTAAATTTATCTAGTTTTAACACACCTAAGCCATTTAGCACTGCATTTTATAGTGACGTGCTACTCACTGTGATTAATTAAAGATACCAATTTTTGTTTGGGTTTATTTAAAGATATCAACGAACAGTACATAGCTGACTAGCCGGCTATTTAAAAAAGGCACACAGCGTGTGAATTTAAATACCTTCTTTAGGTCCCTTATCAACGGGGTTAATTTGATTACCGTTGCCTCTTTTTTCTTAACAGTAGCCCGTTTCCTTATCCATTAGAAATGGTGAGATCCGCTACTTAAGTCTAAGGATTTGGTGAATATACTGATTTTTTCACGACGAAAACGTCGTGAGGTAATAAAGGTGAATCCCGCATGTCCAAGAAATTAAGAAAAAATTAAGAAAAGTTTAGTTTTCCCTGTGGATTGTGAAATTCTGACTAGTTCCATGTAAAAATTAGTATATTCACCAAATCCTTAGACTTAAGTAGCGGATCTCACCATTTCTAATGGATTAGGAAACGGGCTACTGTTAAGAAAACAGAGAATTTCTTTTTTAGTCGAATGTGACTTAAGATTACCTCGATTTCATGTCCAAGAAGATTTTAAACCTATAAAAGCAATTTTGATGTAGATCAGTACCTAAATTATACTCTAGGCAGAGAGAACCGAGCGCCATAAGACGCGGTCCTTACATACTTCACTCGCTTCTGTGACATTCATAGGTCTTTTCATACACGCTCGTCGGTTCCTGGGGCTCCTGACATCACCTTCTGATAAAACACGACCAATTTGGTCATGATAGATTAGTCTCGGTCTTCCTCGGCTCCTACATCCTTCCACTTTTGCGTTGTATATCTGTTTCGTCATTCTTTCGTCCCGCGTTCTTTCTACATGTCCGAACCAACGGAGCATGCCCTTTCTTATCTTAACACCGACACTCTCTTTCAGACCAACTCTTTCTCTCACGTCTTCATTACGAAAGAGATCAGCAAGCGTTATGCCACATCATGCTCTCTCTGCCATACCCAGCTCTCACTTCCGTTAGTTAGCGTTGGGATTAGCACCGCGGTGTGTACAGCGAGCTGTGCCTTCTGGCTTAGATTACGGCTGCCTAGCAGTTTACCCAACGCTCGTGAATGGAGCGTTGGGTAAACTGCTAGGCAGCTGCTCTATTCCCTGCACTCAATCGTCTCTCCACATCAACGGTGTACCTTCCATTGCTGCTAAAAGCACTTCCAAGATATACAATCTCATTTACTTGCTCCAACACTACATCATCATTATCATCATTAGGTCTACTGTGAAGCGGATGATAACAATCGCCGAGGAACAGTATCGGAATCGGGTTCAAAACCATTTATTAGAGGATCCGAAATCTTTTTGGAAATATATTAATTCTAAGAAGGGTCCCAGGTCATCGCAAAGGATTTTTAAAAATGGTTTAGAATTGTCAGACGAGCAATGTTGTACGGAATTTGCGAACTACTTTCATTCAGTGTATAGTACTGTCCAACCAGAATTAAATGTTAGCACCGCGGTGGTAGATGCGGGGGGGAGGAACGAATCGGCGCGAATACATCTAGGTGAGCTGCAATTGGCTGAGGTTACCCAGGCGTTGGCTAGACTTAAACCAAATCGTTCGGCAGGACTTGACGGAATCCCGGCTTTCTTGTTCAAGGACTGTCGGTCGGTACTGTCACAACCGTTATTACACATCTATAATACTTGTCTAAAAGTGGAAACGTCTCCAGAGGCATGGCAACTGACTCGTGTAGTCCCGGTCCCTAAAGCAGGTTCTTGTCATAATATAGATCAGTTTAGGCCAGTGGCGGTATTATCTACTCCTGCCAAAGTATTCGACTCTGCTATACAAAAGAGTATTTTAGAACAAGTAAGCTCTCAACTTTGTGATGAACAGCATGGTTTCAGGCCGGGTCGCAGCACGACAAGCAATTTATTGAACCATATGGCACGAATAGTACCTATTGTAGACGAGGGGGGCCAGGTGGACGTCGCGTATTTTGATTTCCTTCAAAGCCTTCGATGTCGTTGACAACGACGTGCTTTTAAGAAAGCTGGCTGGGGTTGGATGTACTCCCCAATTATTAAAATTCTTAGCTAGTTACATGCGAGATAGACAACAGTATGTCGACTATGCTGGATGTCGGTCTTTGCCGTATTTTGTTAGATCAGGGGTGAGTCAAGGTAGTAACATCGGGCCCCTCGAATTCCTCATAATGATCAACGATTTACCTAAAGTCGTCGAGCACTCCGAATGTCTGTTGTTTGCGGACGACCTAAAGTTGTCCCTTAGTATTAACACGGCAGCGGACTGCGAGCGTTTGCAGGGCGATATTAACAAAGTAGTTTCGTGGGCTCACGTGAATGGACTCCAGTTTAACGCATCCAAATGTGTCACGATCACTTTCACAAAAAAGTATAGACCGTTGGAATTTGAATATAAAGTGGGAGAAGTTACTATGAGAAGAGTGACGGAAGTAAAAGACTTAGGGGTTAATTTTACAGCCGAACTGTCATTTAAGAAACACATTAATAGTATCGTTAAAAAGGCTTTTAGAAACTTGGGATTCATTTTCGTAGAGTGCATGGCTTCACAAATATCAAAGCGATTATATCCTTGTATAATGCGTTAGTCAGAAGTCACCTAGAATGTAACGCAGTCATTTGGGCTCCGCATGAAACTAAATATAGTCTCATGTTGGAGCGCATTCAAAATAAATTTACAAGATACTTATATATGAGGCTCTATGGTGTCTATCCATATTATCCTTTAATGTATCCTAACCTATTTGTTCTGGGTATGGTAGAATACACTGAGTTACACGTGCGGAGAGATTTGGCCTTAGCCTTGTACATTTTCAGGCTGATTCGTGGTAAAAATCACAACCCCGAATTACTTAGTTTGGTTAGGATATGTGTTCCCGACGGATACGTAGGGCGCCGCCGCCGGCCCCCGTTACTGTCTGTGCCTAGAGCTCGAACCGAGCTACAGCGCAATGCTCCACTGACGCGCACACTACGCACCCTCAACCGAATGGCAGAGAGAACAGACCTATTTTCCTGTTCTTTGAACGAATTCACAAGAATAGCTTTGTTAATTTTATGTTATAGTGACTGATTATTTTGTCCTGAATACTTGTCTATCGTATTGGTATAAACTGTAATGGTAGATTTAAGCAAAGATAAATAAATAAATAAATCATCAACCATAATCCTAGTGTTCGTTCTGGTAGTCTCTCTTTCAAATACCATTATTTTGGTTTTCTTCGCATTCAATTAAATTCAAATCAAATTGGTATGGTCACAACGGTAAATATAAATAATAAACGTTAAAGGTAAGTAGCATAAGTCATGTTCCATTGGTTCAGACATGTAGAAGTAATGAAGGAAGAAAGAATTACGAAACAGATATACGAAAGTAGTAGGATGCAGAAGTCGCGGAAGGCCTATACTACCATGATCAAGTTGATCGCATTTCATCAGAAGGTGATGTCAGGAGCCCTAGAAATCGGCGAGTGTGCATGAGACGAGCTATGACTGTTAACAGAGCGCGGGAGCCGTGTAAGAATTGAGTCACGTCGCGCTCGGTTCTACCTACTTACCCCGCAAGGAATTTGGCGTTGAAGTAATAGTTAGATAGCAGCATACAATAAAAAATTTGGACTGTCTCTTAAGTGTCATTTTCTGCTGCAAACTAACTTATGAATTTCAATTTGTTTTATTTTTCTAACTAAAAAATAAAATTGGCGCGGTAACGGAAAGAATGAATTATCATATGCAGAGTATATAAAATATATGTTTATAAATTTGATACGTATATACGTAAACTTGAAGCGAATTATTCTCATGAAATAAATTCACACGACAAGAGAGATCCATAATATTAACTGAAAATAGAAAAATGGAGAAAAACCTGTGACCTAATTACATTCGACGAATCAGGCAACGGTAATCAAATCAACCCCGTTGATAAGGGACCTAAAGAAGGTATTTAAATTCACACGCTGTGTGCCTTTTTTAAATAGCCGGCTAGTCAGCTATGTACTGTTCGTTGATATCTTTAAATAAACCCAAACAAAAATTGGTATCTTTAATTAATCACAGTGAGTAGCACGTCACTATAAAATGCAGTGCTAAATGGCTTAGGTGTGTTAAAACTAGATAAATTTAGCTGCGGTTGCGCTTTGCCCGAAGTAGAAATTTTGTTTAATAAGTGAAAATTTATTAGTCTATACCTCTATCTATATATAGGCATATAAGTCTATATATAGGCAGCCGTAATCTAAGCCAGAAGGCACAGCTCGCTGTACACACCGCGGTGCTAATCCCAACGCTAACTAACGGAAGTGAGAGCTGGGTATGGCAGAGAGAGCATGATGTGGCATAACGCTTGCTGATCGCGTTCGTAATGAAGACGTGAGAGAAAGAGTTGGTCTGAAAGAGAGTGTCGGTGTTAAGATAAGAAAGGGCATGCTCCGTTGGTTCGGACATTTAGAAAGAATGCGGGACGAAAGAATGACGAAACAGATATACAATGCAAAAGTGGAAGGATGTAGGAGCCGAGGAAGACCGAGACTAACCTATCATGACCAAATTAGTCGTGTTTTATCAGAAGGTGATGTCAGGAGCCCCAGGAACCGGCGAGCGTGTATGATAAGAGCTATGAATGTCACAGAAGCGAGTGAAGTATGTAAGGACCGCGTCCGCTCGGTTCTCTCTGCCTACCCCGCAAGGGACTTGGCGTGAAGATATACATACATACATTAATTTACGAAAAGGTAGTATAATTTAGGTACTTATCTACATCAAAATTGCTTTTATAGGTTTAAAAACTGAGAAGAGTATTGAAAAGTCTGGTTGTTGCAAAGATAATATATGTGAAAGTATGTTAGGTATCAATTCTGTTGTATTTCCGTAATACATTCATTGATGATCGTGTTATAAAATTCTCTATATATTTAATTAAGTAGTGCAGAGACACTTAGTTTCCAACAAGGATAATTTAATCCCTCCCTGATCCGATATGCAGATGCGATATACATTGGATCCTAAATCATGAACTCATTTGTTCCCATTCAGTTAACGAACAATGCTCAATGAGTCCCGCCGGTTGTCCAACGGATTCAAACAGCTTACTGTGATTTTAGTTCGCTAACCTATTGTTTGTGTTCATGGGAAATCTATCCAATTCCGACTAGCTAGTTTTGATAGTAATATGACTTAATCTACACTAATCAAAATTTAACATTATCTGTGTCTTTATCTTCATGCCACTTACACTTATGATATATTCACGCCAAGTCCCTTGCGGAGTAGGCAGAGAGAACTGAGCGCTGTCTCGGTTCTTACAAACCTCAATCGTTTAATTAATATTCATAGCTCATGCATGTTCAGCTCATGTTTTATACGAATAAGGTGGCAAACAAGTTTATATGGCTCCTGACACCATCTTCTGATACAAACACGGGTAAATCTGGTCAAAGTAGGCGAGTCTTGCTCTTCTTCGACTCCTACATCCTTCCGCTTTCGTGTTGTAGGTATAGTTACATCTATTTCGTGATTCTTTCGCCCTAAATTCTTTCTATATGTTCGAACCAACAGAGCACGTCTCTTTTATTACTTCTCTATTTTAATACTGTGTTCTCTTTCAAACCAATTCTACTTTTTACATCATCATTGCGAACGCGATCTACAAGTGTTGTAGTATAAATTTTGCGCAACGCTCGCATTTTGATTACGTTTATTCCATTTATCTCTTTCATAAGACAGAATAAAAAAGTATACGCTAAAGTTAAGTCATTTATTCCAGCTGACTTAATATTCGCATAATTCTGATTTATAAATTTAAAAAAGGCTCTTCGGATCCGCTTTGTGATTTTAGAAGTCAATCGCAATATCGAAAATGGTAATTCGTTACTAAAGTCCGGACTGTAATCCTAAGTTTCCAATTATTTTTATCGAGGGCAGTAATTAGGCAGCATAAAGTACTTGAGTACCGTAATTCAACCACTTTTGTGATATTTAAACGAGTTTCATTACGCTTCGGTTATAAAAGCAGTGCTATTACGAGAAATGGAGTGGAAACGTCACGCTCGACATCAAATGACCGTAATTGTCGACGCTGAAAATAAATATGAGCCGCAAGAATTTTGTTTGACTTGCAGACATGAAGTAGTCATGACGCCATGGATCGATTTTACCGTGTACGGTTAAATTATTAAAAATAAAAATATTTCGCTCACAAAAATATCTTATTTGACAAAAAATTTATCATCAGATCATTCATAGTTTAGTTTGTGTTTTTCGAAATATTATTTCTTGGACGTGCGGGTTTCTTTACGGTGTTTTCCTTCACCACCATGTAATAACTCGTATGTACATAAATCTGAAAACACTAATTTATTGGCACCAACACAATAGGATAACTAGCATTCTCCCAAAAATTGGCATCAGACTTTGGAATTCATTTATTGTTTCCTTTATTTTTGGCACTATTTGCCTAGCCATATGGAATATTTATGTTTCGTCAAATTAATTCCTTGGATTCCTATGGATTTTTGTAGCAAAGCATTAATCTGTTCTTGCGAATCCAGTACTTTGATATGTAAAAGTTTTTTGCGCACTTCTGGAAGTATGTGAATGTATTTAAATAATGCATTAACTTTGCTGTTGGGACTTAGGTGCATACATGTCCCTTTTTACGTCTATTTTTTGAAGTCGTTTCTTCAATAATTCAATTTTTCTTTTCAATTGAACTATATAGTTTATACAGTATCTGGTTGTTTTATTTTGCGGTATATTATTTGCTCTATGTTTCCGAATTTTCTTTTGGACTTTGACTCATCATCCGATTTTGGCGGCGTATTACGTATTGCCTTGGCTAATGACTTTTGAGACTTTTAAATTTTTTTTTTCCATACTTTTTCTAATCTTTTCTCTTTTTCAGTCAAGGTAAAGATAGAAATTGCATTTGCTGACAAATACAATTTCTATCCTTTAATTTCTATCTTTTAAATTTCCTTGACGCTATAAAGCTATTTGTTTGTTATTTATTACTTTGTGTGTATCAATCAGGTCACTATTTTCTATTATACATAAAGCAAGATAATGAAAAATAAAAATATTACAGCTGTGTTCACTAAAAGCACGTATATATTATTTTAGGCAGACAAAATATTTTAAAGTATTTTTATTTAAAAGGTCACATTAAATAACACGTCCAAGAACTAGTATTTAGATAAATAAAAATACAGCATGTAATTATAATAACACAGTATGATCGAAAACTTTTTATATTACAAAAAGATTTTTAATTTATTTTTATCATTTTTATATTTTTACTAGATTTTTTTAAAGCCGAATGTTCGCACTCATTTAGTTATATAACCCACGAAAGATGTCCCAGGCTCGTACTTGGTCGTTTTTTTTTTCACAGATCATTGTGCGAGATTTTTAAATGAAATCATTTATATTTGTTGTCCTATTATAATAAAAACGATTACACTTAACATGTAGTGCAAAAAATAGATCGTTAAACTATAGAGTAAATATTAAAGTAAATTTTATATTATTATTATTTAAAGTAAGTTTTTATCTCGTTCGAAATGATTTACAAATAAATTGCACTACTAGACATGATGTTTTAAACTCTAACAAATTAATGAATATTTGGTATCGTACGGATTACTTATAATAATATCTATTATTGCGTTATTAGCAAAATATTTGAGTCGGGTGCGGGCGCCCGGCCTGTCTCCCCGCGTGCGGTCTCATTGAGGCATTAGCTCCGACAATAAACATAAATATTTTTGCCTCGTTATGCTGCCCGCTCGCACTGTAATTAAATTCCGTCGAATCTCACAAATCTTCGCCGGTTGCCCTACGGCCACGCACCGTAGCACCTTGTTTTCCACAGTAAGCTGAAGCGAAAAAGCTTCTTCAAAAAGGGCGTTACAAGGTTTTTACAGGGTCGATAACGCAAGTGTCCATAAGCTGTAGTAATTGTTTACAGTCAAGCTGCATACACCTGTTAAATATAAAAACGGAGCATAGTTTTAATTGCAATGAAGAGTGGTATCTTACCCAAAATACAACATTTAAGCAGGTTTTGTACAACATACAACGTCGCGAGTCAAACAGGCTCACGGTTCGCCTGATGTTAAGTGATTACCTTAGCCTATGAACGTTTGTAATTCAAACAGTATTGCTAATACGCTGCCCACAACTGCTAACTACACCTCACGAGCTTACTAGTACACACCAAGGAATAACGCAACCCTCTAAGGAGTTGTTATTTGGCGGCGGTTCTTTATAAAATGGCAATGCTTCTGTATTGGAGCCGCTTGTTTGAAACTTGCTGCAGCCCGTGACTTAGTCCGAGCGCATAACGGAGTCCTGTGGGAACCGTTTCTTCTTACATTCTTTCTTTTCCTTGGCTTCTAACGGTCGTATTGTGATGTTGAGTAGCCTATAACCTTCCTCAAGAATCGGGCTATCAAATGCAAAAAGATTTTTTCAGGTACTCGTAGTTCCAGAGATTAGCGCATTCAAACAAATAAACTCTTCTGCTATATATATTTGTATAGATTGCTGCTCCTGTATTTCTCTTACGTTTTTCTTACGACCCGTTATCTAATGAACCACATGCAGTTGAAGTGGGATTAGTTCAAAAGATAATGAACGATTTACCACCACTTAATAATCTTATGTTGCTAAAGATAGAAATAATATGTTGTTCTCCTGTTTGTAACTTTTGCTTTTTACAGAATAGAACGTTTTTGTAGTTGTGTTTTTGTAACGTTGATTTCGGGAAAACAATTAAAATAAAATTAAAGACTTCTGCGCAGAGCTGCTTAAATTATAATACTTATAAAATTTAATCACTCTCCTTCCCTCCCCACACGTTTCTTTTCTAAAAGTTGCCGTCCCCGGCTCGTTAGCGGGGTCTTCCTTATTATTTCCTCCACGACTGTAATCTGGCCTTTCAGCTACTTCAAACGACTTGTTCTTTTTCTTACGTGTAATTGAAATATATTGCCGTAATATCCGCCGGACTGGAGTTGTACCTCTCGAGCACATCAGCTTGAGTTTTCATTACTTGGGGAAGTGATTTTTTTTCATGAGACAGTGTAATAATTCATTTTGGGAGACTCTTCGAAAGTAAGAGCATATAACAAAAGTTAGGTGTTCTTATTAGTAAAATTTTAGGTAGTAACAATTTCAAGCAGAGCATAATATGAGTTTTTACGTGGGAACCACAGCGCTACGTGGAACTAGATAAAATATATTTTTATTTATGCACCGAGAACGGCAACAGTGAGACGCAGCGCGTCGGCCACTTGCAGACCAGACCGCTTCCTCCGCATTGACTTTTTCCCACACTCTCGGGCTGATTTATTGCGGAAAGCGGTACCAACACACAAGTATTCGCTGCTAGTCAAAATACCGACTTCTTTACGATCGACCCTATATATTTTATTGCGAATCGATACTCTCAACTTAGATACCTCCGTTATTTTCACCAACTATTACCTTTTATGTATCATTTATATTGTAAATAGTAATCCCATCATTTTAGGTAAGTACTGACCATTCTCGGGTACGGTATACATATGTGAAGTAATATACATTTCAAAATCTGATTATGTATTTATGCCGTGTGCTTCGTGAGTCAAACATAGCAGTAATTACTTTAAAAGGGGCCGTTTTAAATAATGCGGTTGCAGTAGTCGATGCAAAGTTAAAGTAGAATATACCTTAATGGCAGGGTAAAACACATTGTTATTGGCAGTTATCCATGGGTGAGTGCACGGAACATCACGTGACCGTGTCGCCCCCACTCCGCACCTAAGTTCGTATAATATGCTTCCAAAGTTTTCCGGCTGCTGACCGAAGCCGAAAAAACTCTTTGTACAGTTCAACCTGAACTAATGCTTGATTCGTTCTCTCGTATTTATTTTCGTCATTTTAGGTATGTATGTTCTGGAACTTTTTAATCCCAGAATAGACTTAGAGAAATATAAACTTTCATTAGGTACGTCAAGGTGTTTAGAGACTGAAGTGTCAATGATTCAAGTACTAACTAGTAGAAAAGTAAAACGATGCTTCTATCTAATTGCACAGCAAGTTTCTGGCAGACAGATAGAAATGATTCAGACCTTAACATTAGTTCTGTCCTGACGCTCCATCCTTTTTTTTACAGCCGACGTATACTTTGAACCACAAAAGAATGACTAACTCACCTCGAGAGTCACTCTTCTAAAAAGCACCGACAACTATCGCCGCTCCTATATCGTACGCGGCATGTCTTCGCACTGGGAAGAACATCGAGCGCCCTAAGGAAAGGAAACACTACGGAGATAAGGAGCGCAGAATTAAAAAAGGCGGTGAACCCGGTGGTACTCGTCCTGTAAGTAGATTGGCTGCTCGCTGTGGGATTCTTGGGTAATCATCCAGACATCCTCACAGGAGGCCGCCGGCAAATTGAGAAAAGCTGTACCACCGACTTTCCGGGTTACCGTGCCGTACCAGCATAGACCACTGGTGGCCCTTGGTAGCGTGGATACAGAGGTAGCCCAGGGTACCCTTTTGGAGGCAGTACATAAAAAAACTTTTCTGAGTCGACATACGACACTTGAAGACACTTGGACACTTGAAGAAGAATGCCAGGGCTGCCTTCAAGAAATCCCGCCGAGCAAGTACTAAAGCTACAGTAGTACTGGAATAGAAAGATGAATTAATCTGTAAGGGCAAGATTTACTTGGGCTGGGACGTAGTGTCGCCGTCTCCGACTTTGTAAAGGTCACCTGTTGCAACAAATGTCAGATGTACGGGTAGAAACTCTGCAGAGGCGAGGTCCGAGTATATGGAAGATGTGGAGGTAGCGGCCATAGTGCAAGTATTTGCAGCAGGTATACGCAACTTGTAAACGTTTCAACCGCCCGCCTAACATAAGACTACGTCAGCTGACTGCCCGGCCAGAAGACATGCAGAGGCACGCTATATTGCGATAGTAAACTATGGATAGGCCGAACAGATCAAATATGGAGCAACCCTATGGAAGAAGGGTCCTCAGGGTTGGCCAAATTAACATTGGCGCTTGCTACTGCCGAGCTCATAGCTACAGCTATATAATTGCGCCTGGATATCGTGCTTGTGCAGGAATTTTATCAGTATCCAACAGATTGCACTATTACATAAACGGGGCCATGATCGTAAGCTGGCTTACTGGTTATTAATCAGAAACTTCCCGATACTGTTTTGCACAATATTAGTACCAGTTACTGTGTGGTAGCGTGCGTACATGAAGACATCTACATTATATCTGCATATTTTTAATATGCAGATGTTATTGAGGGGTGCATTTATACCTTAAAGAGGGCTCTCAATGCGCTACGCGGAGAAGTAGCGGTCATCGGCTTTAACTCCAATTACAGCGACGTGAGGTACTTAACTGGCAGGGGCCCAATGCCTGAACATATGAGACAACAATTGGAGTGGCCCTATCGGTGAAAGTAACAGCGACCTCACACTACAGCGGGGAATATCAGGGTCATAGATTGGATGGTGGATCCATTTGCAAGTTGCTCGGACTATCGGCTTTTGAGAAGCCTGTGATCCAATGATTGAAAGGTGAATTTATCACCAAGCCTTGCGTGTTCGATTCCCATATAAGACAAACGTTAAAGCGCATGAACATTGTTTGTCTTGTCTTGGATGCTCTTAAGAGAGGTGAGGCATATCAAAGTAGCCCGACTGGGGAATTACCTCCACCTCACAGTAAACCTTCGGGATCTGCTAGCTACCTAAGCCTAAACATTTGCGGAGATACGGAGCTACTGCCGTCCGACCTCCACAACCAAAAGGGAAAACTAGACTTTTTTATGGAAGGACACACGTTTTGGATGTGCTGGTTTCCTCACGATGTTACACACTCACAAATATGCACATAAATCCGAAAACACAAATTTAGTGGTACACGCCAGGATTCAAACTCGGGACCAGTTGGTCACTAGGCCGGTTCCTTATCCACTGGGCTATCATTGCTCTATACACTACTACCACCATACTCACAGTAATCCGCGTCCTAATAACAACTGTCCGGAGGGTTATCGTTATCCTGTATGTTTTCCAGAAATAAATGAGCTGCTGTGTTAGCAACTAGTGTTGCAATGCTACGGTAGCCACTTTACATTAGGAGGGCTGTATGCTTATGTATTATGGGACGTTGTATTAAAAATAAAATCTACCAGTTAAATTCTATTCACACCTTTAGATTTAAGTTATAACACGCCAGACATATCGATGTACAAGTAATCTGATCTACCCTTCTTTATAAGGTTAGATCAAATTACCATAAATAAATTAAATTGCTGTAAATTTGCCTTTTACAAATAACGCCTCAATCTATTAACTTATCGATCTATTAATGGTTTTAGAGTTAGATGTTGAATAATTTTGAAATACCATATTTTCCCAAAATTATTAAAATAATCTTTAGGACTTTTCCTACCTTCATGGCTCCTACATAGTTTGTAATAAACACGGAGGTACTACAATCGCTGAGCCATTAACAATAAACTAATTTATATACCTATATATAAAAATGCAAATCATTTTATCTACACGTATCAATAGCTATTGAGCAAATCAAAATTATTTTTGTAGATAGCTCTATATAGATACCCCCAAAAAGGTTTCAATAAAAAGGGACGCGATATAATCGCATCATAGGCAATCATTTCGTTATCATACAGCGGGAGTTCCCAGTAGATGTTTTTATATGTAACAGATCGGTCGGAAAGGGGTTGATGGATGAGATTGTCGGTGACAGCCCCAAACTCGCCGTGACATGCATCCTTAATGCTGACGGAGACGTATAGTTCGTGGACCGACCATCGAAGGGATCGGATATCCTCTACAGACAACTCTTCGACAACTTGTTTTTATTCCCTTAGCGTGACCTTGAAACATTTATTTAACCAGAAAATCGTATTTGTTCACATTCCTGTTTTTGAACCGACTTTAAATAACGAGGAGGTTCTGTTTCGCATTCTATATTATAGTACTCGTATAATATAGTATTTTTAATACACCATGTATATTTAAACGAACAATTCTTATACTATTTCTTTTTTCAACTCTAATTATTTTGAATTTGGAACGCGTTAATGAATGTTAAAAACTTCTTTCAATTTCCCGCCGTTTTACATATTTTTTTCGTGTTTTTGTTATCAAATTACAATATGGAATGGGGTGTTAAAGAAAATAGGATTGCAGTGGGTATGAAGCCGTCGGTCATTTTCAAGACACTTCTAAAGCTTGGTATTAGGCGTGTGGTCGTATATTGTACTATCGACAGATATACCAACACTTCGTCTGCTGAGGGCCATAAAAGACAGAGGGGGCCGCTAAGTTAAGAACTATACAGATAAAGATAAAAATCATTTACGTGCCATTACGCCCTTACGCGCACTTAGGCACGTCTTGCATTCTTTAAATTAGATCATATTGTATCTTAATAACTTTCCATAATTAGTTTTTTAGTTTAAAACTCTCTTTTTTAATCTACCAGCATTTTGAAAATGACCATTGGCGAAGAAGAAATGCCAAACTATATTGGCAAGTTAGGGTAGGTTAGGGTATCTTTTTCATCGTCAATATATATTACAATAAATATATGTGAGTGTAGTGTACATATAGTGATATCAAGTGGTACAATTAAAACTATATTAATACATAATATGCTGAATCATTTCCAAACATCTCTGTCAGTTAGATATTCATCGATTCTGTTATAACCCTTTTTGCACAGAGTATTTTTGATGTACCTTTTGAATATATTGCCAGGCAAGGACAGAACTGTTTCAGGTAATTTATTATAGAATCGAATACAATTTACTATAAAAGATCTACAAGTCTTAGCAAGCCAATGTACCGGATATGCAATTGATACGCAATCTATTCCTGCTTCTAAGATTTTCACAAAATTTTGAAAATGACTATATTTTTACGAACATACATTATGCCTCATAAATATACTGAGAGGTAACCGTGGGGATATTTAATTCGTTAATAGACACAGGCGTTATTTTGCGAAAGTCAAATTTACATGCAATTTGATCTAACCTGCTTTGTGTGCTTCCGCCACCAATTAGTTTAGGCCTAGCGCCGGCCGGCACCCACCCACTACCGTTAGTAGATGCAACATGCCGACGCTGCCATGGCTGCTCCGGTAGTCTCTGCCTCGGCTGCTGCGGTCGTCCGCCATCTGGAACAGAAACCGCATGCCCCCACCACCACTGTCACTGCTAAGACTGGCCTGATCGCAGCATGTTATTGATGTGAAGAAGAAAAGAGGGTGGGCGATAGAACGGAGGCCTGTAGGGCACGGCATGGCATTTTGTAATTAAAATTAGAAAATATGTGGAAGCTTATATTAGCAATTGTTTAATTGCAGAGCGCCCTCTGGGGAAAAAGCTTTAGGCATTTATCAAGCATTATTACTATTATTACTAATACATTATACAATTATCTGGTTATGGCTGTTGAAAACATATAATAAATCTCCTCTATTCAAAATAAATACTCAATTCAATTCAAACATAAACAATATAGAATTTCAAGAAATACATATATTGAGAAAATATAACAATTAAAATTAATACATAACTGTTGAGTTGATATAATCATTAATCATATATGTGTAATTGATTAATGTGTAGGGAAATAGCCTATAGGGTACTTCCCATTGACCTAGAACCATGTAATTTGGTAAGAACCAATGTCATGAGGCATAAGTAAAGGAAATAATCCGAAAGCCGTAAATTTCTAATTACATTACAAAAAAATATATTTTTTTGCGAAAATATTATTTTATGGAACCCTTCGTACGCGAGTCGGATTTTGACTGCTTTTTTCAATTATAAATTATTACAGGCATCTGCGTCAATAAAATCCGTTTATCTTTGTTATTTAAACGTCTTTATATTCAATGAAATACAATCACAATTAGTAAGGCCGAGTTCGTAGCATGCCGGGACTATTCATGGTTTGCGTGCAGGTATTTAATTAGATCTATAAATCAAGGGTGCTCATAAAGCCACTCCAACCTGAATAATATTCAGGTGTGACACTGACTCTCTCTAATATCTATCACCAGATTCTCCCTATTTACATATTACAAATATCCAAGGTTATATAAGATGTTTATCATGTACTTAACTAACGTCACTGCTAATGTATACGTCGGGTGGCAAACAAGCGCCCTATAGGGTACAACACAGCGCGTACTAATATCTCTTTATTACATATTTATGCACCTTGCCGATCAGCAAGCAAAAGCAACACTGGTGAAATATGGGTAAAGTTAAGTATTTATATAAGTATTATTTTGTCTTACACCTCTTTCAACAGAGTCTCGTCTGCTAATCAGCGGGGTGCACATATGAATATCTCAATTTTAGCAGAAAGTCCTTGTAAAAAGAGAAATGCTATAATGTAGGTACGTGTCTCGGATCTAGAACGCACTGTGGTATACTCTCCTCTCTAACATGTATATGATCATAGTATTTATGATACTACTATATAGTGTGGATAGCCTCGTCTGTAGCATTCTTCGTCCTTTATACTGATGTAAATAATTACATCAGTATAAAATAATATAATATTAAAAATCCATAGTAAATAAGCTTCACATATAAAGTGTTTAATCTGCATTAAGTTTTAGAAGGAAACCGATTATGTTTACATCAAAATTTTGTTTGTAATGATGGGTAAAAATAGAATATATAGCTAGTTACATGATTTTCAGTTGTATTTTAATGTATCTTCATTTCACATAACAAAATGAAGCTACTCAAAAATAAACCCCTCACCAACTTTTATTGTATTCACAACTCCGAAAGTAAATTACCCGAACAAATTCGCTCAGCGCTAAATCTGAGGCTTATCAGAGGGCTTGGCCGAGATCCTTAAATTGAGAAAGAGCTATCTCGATGGGGCCGAGTGGTCTCGAGCCGTCGACACCTTGCTGAGTGCACAGATTAAAAAAGTTTAATTAATCAGTAGGCTGCGCACATACAATATATTGAGATCGAACCCTTGGAGGTTTAAGCTACTAAAATAGTAATGCTAAATAAATTAGTCTACTTACTTTATTATTAAGTATTATAATGAAAATGAAATCCAATAACAACAATATCTTCAAATTGTTGTTATTGGATTTCATTTTCATTATAATACTTAATATAAAGATTTACACATAAGTATATATTATTTGCGATAAGAATACATAGCTTTTAATCGATGTTATGTCTTGTTGTCAGATTATTTGAACGAGTTTTCTATGGGCGAAGTTCCGAAATTGAAATACTAATAGAGCGCAATTAGCAACGATATTACAAATGGAACGTAAGGCCCGTGGGATCTCTATTTCCCACGGGCACAAACATACCTCAGTAGTTTGTAATAAACTATAAGGGTATTTTATAGTATGTTTAGTTTTTATGATGTTAAAATAAATAGATACATATAATAATACAAAATTGACAAAATATAAAAATCGGCCAAGTGCGAGTCGGACTCGCGCACGAAGGGTTCCGTACCATTATCTATAAAAACGGCAAAAAAAATCACGTTTGTTGTATGGGAGCCCCCTTAAATATTTATTTTATTCTATTTTTTAGAATTTGTTGTTATAGCGGCAACAGAAATACATCATCTGTGAAAATTTAAACTGTCTAACTATCACCGTTCATGAGATACAGCCTGGTGACAGACGGACGGATGGACGGACGGACGGACGGACGGACGGACAGCGGAGCCTCAGTAATAGGGTTCCGTTTTACCCTCTGGGTACGGAACCCTAAAAATTGTGTAAATAAACTTGCTGAGATCCGTGCACGTCATCCGTAATGATAAAGAGGACGGAAACCTCGTCTATTACAAAAGGTACCCTCACGTTTTTGTATCGTTTTTGTACCCCCTACTCTCGAAAACGTCGAAGTCTCCATCTGCAGGTTATCGATAACCGGTCAACAATGCCTCCGTGTACCTTCCCTCGAGCAAGCGCATCCTTAGAAATCTTCTCTGCGCTACCATCCATTCTGGCTGGAGATTTCATAGTAAGCAGTGGACCTGTTTTCTCCGAATGGTTTGATCCTAGAAGGCCTTTAGGACTTTCTGGGACTTGGTGTAGTAGCTCTGATGTCCACAAACACTATCCCGTTACAGAGAGTAGCTACCCTAGACTTCCGAACTTTAGACTATTAGGAATATATTCTATTCAAGTGCTTATCGAAATTATACATTAGGTTATAGGCCAGTTCTCATTAAGGTCGCATTCTTCAATAACGTACAAACAGACGAACATTTAAGTCAGATGACATACTGGCGAAAGCTTTCTCTTTAAAGTGATGGGTAGTTCATTGTAACTGTTAATACAGTTACTCTAACAATTCGAACGAAAGTAAATTGTCCGTATTTTAGGGAACATTAATCTTTTCGGGTTTTTAATGGTTTCACTGCGTTGTGATTTCTGCAAGTAAATAAGTACGTACGGTTCTTTACACAACATTTAAACAAAACTCGATTAATAGTACTCGAATGGTGCTGCTAATATTTTGCAAAAATGGAGGTATTGACGAGTTCAGTGGCGCAGTGGTTAGTAACGCTACTTTGCTTGTGGGCTCGATTCCCACACGGGACAAACATTTGTATGCATCAAATGTTTGTTTGTCCTAGTCTGGGCGTTTTTAAGAGGTAGGGCGCATCAAAGTAGCTCATCTAGGGAAGTACCTCCACCTCACAGAAAACCTCAGCCAAATAACAACTCGCTGGAGGGTTGTTGTGTTCCTGCGTGCGAGTGACTGCAGAGGTGCCATCGCGCTAGTAATACATAATATAGATATTGCTAGCATTCATAGCCTACAGCTGGGCTGTATGCTCTTATGGACGCGTGAAGCAGAGAATTTTTGACATACAGTCTGTTAATAAAGTTATCCTACAAATTTTGTTTTAAGGTTTAAGGTATAATCCTTAACCAAAACTATAGAACCCTGCAAATGAATTCAAGTTTGGAATAAATATTTACGCAAAATATCACATCTGTAACTGATTTCTCATACTAAATATTAGTGACATATGAATGGGTAGACATCAAAGTGACAACAATCTAGTTTTGCCTTACGGGTATGGAATTTTATAAAGGTAGAGCTACAGCCGGATATAGTCTTGCATGATAGTCACATTGAATTACTTGTGTTCCATATTTATGTATAAAGGGCTGCTTTGAATGCATATGCTCTGATTTGTATTGGAGTTAAGTAAGGGATGAGTGTATACCACTGAAAGTGCCAACCCACAAATTTGAAAGTTGGCCAAGTTGTATCGACAGGGGGTGTCTGCGGTCGGGTCGTGCCGCGACGCGCACCGCTCGTTGCTCATGACTTGCACCCGCTTCGCTTGTAGTTTCGCTTATCTACAGTATAATCTACATTATCGACAATAGTATAATTATTAACAGTAAGTAGTATAATTAAACTATTGTATTTCCTTGACAATTCTGTTTAAATTTGACTTCTTTATTCACTTATCCATATCTGATAATAAATAAGTCGTTAATGTAAATCATGTTTAGATAAATTTGTAAGGGGCTAAGGGGATTGCTCGCGTCCAAATGATCGAAAAAAAAAACTAACTATTCGTGGACAAAAGTAAACTCTGACAAGGCATAAGTCGAACTCTCATACAAAGTATTACGCACCACTATAGAATATTTAACACGCAAGTTTTTTAACTTGTATAAACATTTAGCGCTCAGTTCTCTCTGCCTAGGCCGTTATTCACGTGCAGATATATTGTATAGTCTTCTTCTTCTAAGCATTAACCTGTGTCCTTATTCCGTCAGGATTCGGGACGTTGTATAAAAAAAGGAAATGTATGTTTTTTAGTTTAATACAAATAAAGCGAAAGAAAATTTAATTTATATTCTTAGAGCACTCAATGGGCGAGATCCAATTTTCACTTGATAACCTTATGTCAATTTCAGTGCTTTAAATGTTGACACATAAGAGGAAATACTAGGAAGTATGATATTGCCTACATAAATTCGACTAAAAATTGATTTGATCAATAGAATAACATTCGGACTCAGTAAAAGAGAGAAATCCCCTGCTAGGCAAATCGGATTAACTGGATAATCTCGATGTGCGGCCGCGTATTAATTTACATTTAATTATTTCTGACCCTTTCTAATGACGTGGCCAGACTGGGATTGGTTGCAAGGCCTCAATATCTCCGTTAATAAATGAAACGTGGGAACTTATTTTGCCCACACGAATACCGTATGTATACATATAGGTATACCTATGTTTCTTTTCTTTTTGTAACCGAATCTCATAAAACGGGAAAATGTTACCAACAAGGGAAGTCAAATCCCAAACTTTATATTCTTAATAATTTCTTTTGATTAAATTGGTTGTGAGTTCCAAGGCCACATTTTTCCCCCCGGGTTGTAATGAACTTCACTGTTTATTGACGCTGTGACAGTTGTCGCTTTTAATATTGCCCAAAGACACAGGTAGGAACGTGATTTGTACTATAAACTTTGAAAGCGATCGTAATGAGATAGACCGAGACACGTGGAAGAACATTTTTTACTTTTATTACAATTATTAGATTAGAAATTTAATATTGTTGTATTGTAACTTTGCAGGCCACAATTGGTTGAATGACAAGGCTGTAAATTGTGAAACTTGATCTGTAAATCACCCGATTCACAACAAGTACCTAATGATGGAGCATGCATTCACTCATATCCACTAAATATCAAAATCAATACGATCGAGAGTTGTAACGTAAATATTCATATGAATTCCAAAACTAAAAACGTTTATTGCTCTAATAACAATAATGTCAATAAAATGTCTGCTGTTACATGGCAAATAAAGAGGTAAAGAAACACCGATAACGAAAGTTTTCTTTTTAATACTTTTTAAAGTGATTAAGAGCAGTTCCATATCTCAATGGATAAGGAATCGGTCTCTTTACCACCTCGTCCCCGGTTTGAATTCTGGCGGGAGCGTGTACCACTAACACACACGTCCAAGAAATCATATTTCGAAAGACTTGTGATCTAATCTAAGAAAGATTTGGCTTTCCCTCTGGATTGTGGAGATCTGACGGCAGGCGCTCTATCAAAAATAAGTGTCTTCGGCAAGTCCTTAGGCTTAGGTAGCGGATCCCGCCTATTTTAATGTATTAGGAAACAGGATAATGCGATGAAGAAGAAGAAAAGGTTTTTAAATGTTCGTCGTGTCTACCATAAATTTATGTGGGATAAAATGCTTATTACAGACAAACTGACTAAACTCAAAAAAATCAAACTAAAATTGATTTATTAACAACTGAAATATACGTGAGCATTGTAATATAAATGGAGACGAATTTTCTTTGAAGTCGATTAAATAAAAAACAAACTAAATAGAAAATGAAACAGATAAGGCGGCTAAGAGAGCATTAGGCGAGAGGCCGATACACCCAGATTCAGAGGCAGGCCATCGGACACCCTCTCGCAGGCCTGCCCGGATTATTAACAGTTATTGGACTCAGCGGTATAAGTCCGGATTAAATCTGTGTCAATTTGCATTTTATTATGATGATACAGCCCTTGAGCTTTAACTGTTAATACGGCTATTTCAATTTTGTGACAACATTCTCGTACAAAACGATGTCGGTGAGACAACCCGAAAGGAATCTGTAGTTTTACATTCTGCTTTGCCATAAATTAAACTGGCGGTCTTAACACAAAAAGTAAAAATAAGGCGTACCGCTCAGCGAGTCACAGGAAAGCTGTAATTTATGCGGTTCACTGAGCAGCGGGCGAAATAAGACGCCGATAAAAATGTACATGTGTTGTCAATATTTAAATACCTTACGAAAACAAGACAGAGCTACACTATTTGTGTTACATACACGGCGCGGTTTTAAATTAAAGACATCTTACAGTTAAATACATATAACAAAACTATAAAATAGTTATTTTGTATATTGAATATTAAAATGTAGTGTTACTAAATACCTAGCCTCGATAGAAGCTACGTCTGTCTGTTTGAACGATATCCAGAAGGGTTTAATAGGGCTTTCTTTTAATATAAGTAATAAATAAATATTGTCGGACAAATTACACAGCGCCACCTAGACCCAAAGTAAGCAAAGCTTGTGTTATGGGTACTAGACAACTGATAAACATACGTAAATACATTTTTTTTGTAAGTAGAACATACCCAGACCAAGACAAACAGATATATATGTTCATGCACACAAATGTTTGTACTGTGTGGGAATCGAACCCACGAGCGTTGGTGTCAAAGTAGCGTAACAGCGCTTTCCACCACTGCGCCACCGAGCTCGAAACTCTTTCTTTTATTATATTGATAACTGACCTTTTGACCATGGCATCGCTTGATTTTTAATATTGTACACAACCTAAATATTCTCAAGATAAAAAGAAGCCTAAATGCCACGCTTATCTTTGACATTTGGCAAGATTCGTTGACTACCTAGTGTTTGCGCGGTAACAGTCAGACAAATATTTAAAAAACCATAGTATTTTAGATTCTTTATCGAGAGGAAAACACGATTCCGTTGTAATGTAAAAAAAAATATTCCGTGTACTGAAAGAACATTTTTGGCTTTTTAGTTTACGAGGAGTTAGTTTTCTTGCATGCAGTTAGGGCTGTTGGGATGTAGGGATACACCTCAGTCAGACATCTCGTCAATGGAATAAATAGCCTCATCTTCTTTTGCTTACCGTTCACCACACTTGTGATTTGATCAGAGATAATTTATTTATTTTATTTGGTACACCAACAGGTTACATGTTTACAATAACAAAATAAAAATATATTCTAATTTAATCTAGCATGCAACCCAATTACAGGTGAACACAACATTTCTGCAAATCAATGTTCTGCTGTACGTTAATTGCTACACACACATAACTTTTATAATATTAAGCTAAGGTGACGCTCATTTTGAAATATTTAATAATACAACAAATATTTAAAAATACAAAAAAAATAATGGTGGCATGTTTGAAGTTCTTTGAGATGTGATTGAGATGTACCGTAGATCGAGGGAGGAATCTTTCTCAACTAAAATTTCAAACTGGTTGTCAAAAATCAATCACAGTCCCTTAGTAAAGTTTGACAAAAATGTCAAACTTTACTAAGGGACTGTGAGTGAATTAACAGGTCGAGATTTGACGTGACGTGGTATACATAAAATGGACGCAGTTGGCTAAAACATATAATCAGTAAAACAATACAAGTGTGTACATTATTGTAGAGACCTAGTGAAGCCAGAATAAAGCCTAATTTGTCGAAAGGCAAACAAGCATGTTGCTCACCAGATGTAAAGTAATAACCGTAGCCTATGAATGCTGGCAATACAGGAAGTACACCCTTGCTGCTAACACAGGAACTTCTCAGTGCTTAATTTTTTTTTATATACGCCGGGAGGCATACAAGCATACCGCCCACCTGATGTAAAGCGGTTACCGTAGCCTAAAAACGCTCGCAATACATTAAGAATCCCTTGCGCGATACCACCTTTGCTGCTAACACAGCAACTCCATAGGAGATTACTGATGACCTCACTCACACGTAGGAACGCAACAACCCTCTAGGGAGTTGTTGTTTGGCTTTCTATGAGATGAAAGTACTTCCCCAGACGGGCTGCGCTGACGTGCCCTACCTCTTTTAAAAAATAGTAACCTCACTCGTACCTAGGAACTCGACAACCCTCCAGAGAGTTTTTATTTGGCTGCGGTTTTCTTTGGGGAGTAGATATTTTCCAATTTGGATGCTTTGATTCGCGCTGGAGAAGCACCCAAACTACCTTAACCTCTTTTAATAGCAGTGCACCGCGTGTAGGTGAGGTTGGCTTTGACTCTGAAGATGATAATGAGTCATTTACACCCCTAAATATGTATACATATATCTATCACACCAAATAGAGACGTGTATAACATAGGTACGCCAATTTCATTAATTATATTAGTTTCTCGTTCGCCTTTGAAGATTATTGTTGTAAAGGTAAAGGTAACATGCGTTCACATAACACGTGTGATCGATCACCCGCTTCGTGTCTCCGCGAACGACATTTTAAACGACCCGCCTTGCGCTCCATCGCTCAACTAACTCGACTCTATAGGCCCTTTCCTTAATTCGATTACTCTCGTCGATCCGAAACCTCGCGAATTCAGTCGTGCACTAGGAATGGAGCTGAGATGGAAGATCAAAGGATAATCGAAATAACGTCTCCAAGGCTGAATTAAATGAAATTATGTTTTCATTTTACTCACTACCCCGAGAGGAAATGCTTATGTGTTTTTTAACATATTCCCCTCTCTTAAAAATATGAGAATATTTTATTTATATTGGCTTGCAAAATTCTTCGTCGCTTCGGGGTTCGCTATTTAAGCTTAATGATTTGGCAAATATACTGATTTTTACAGGGAGCGACTGCCGTCAGACCTCCGTCAGACAAGCCAGAGAGAAAATCGGATATTTCTTCGGTTAGGCCACATGTCTTTCGAAATAAAATTTCTACAACGTGCGGGTTTCCTCACGATATTTTCCATCACCGTAGAGCGGGATAATAGGGGTTAAATTACGAAATTGCCGTTGTAAACTAATAGATACTTTGAATTGACATTTAAACCTTCATGGTGTAAGATTGTCGAATGAAACTTTTTTCGCATGATACCTATGAGGTTTTTCTTTTAAAAATGTGCAAATTTTGGTTTTCGAATTTCATTTGTTTTTATTCAGCTTAGACGGGAAAGACGGGAGGGAATACGAGTTCCGACGGTAAACTAACGCGGCAGAAACGGCTCGCAATATCAGTGCTGCGTTTGGAGAAAAGACTGCTAATGAACGCACCGTGCGTTTTTAGTTGAAACGCTTTCATAATTGAAACTTCGACTTGAAGGACGAACCACGTGGAAGATCGCCCACACAGGTGAATAACGCTGAATTGAAGGAGATGGTGGAAGTCGTTCCGTGTCAAACTACCCAGGAATTAGCGGCATGGTTTAACGTTACCTTACCTATAATATTGACTCATTTGCATCAAATCAAAAGATAAAAAATATGAAAAATGGGTGCCGCTTGATTTGACTGATCTGCAGAAAGAAACGCGTATTGAAACCTGTCTTACCTTGTTGAATCGGTACAGAAATGAAGGAATATTGGTTCGAATTCTGATATATGACGAAAAGTGGATTCTTTACGATAACCGCAAGCGAAAAAATGCAATGGCTGACCCCAGGTCAAACGCCGCAACAGTGCCCTAAAGCAAAGCTTACCAATAAAAAGGTAATGGTAACTGTTTGGTGGTCTCTTCATGGCGTTATTCATTACACCTTTCTCAGATCTGGTCAAGCATTAATAGTAGATGTTTATTGTGCCGAACTTCGAACAATGACGGCGAAGTTGGCAGTGAAACAGCCCTGGCTCGTGAATCGATCTTCACCATTATTGCTCCATGATAACACAAGACCTTCGCGGTGGCTAGGTGGAGCTGTGAAGCTCTCTGTCGCCCGTGGCTGGACTGACGCAGTATGGGGAGGACATAATAGTTTCACCGGCGTTCAAAACTGAGCAAAATTAAAAATTTTAGATAATCAAACTGTAAGATGATGTAAGAAAGAATACACTGAGGAATGAGAGAGTATGATGTATGAATGTGTTTTATATTGTACTGTAATTAATGACTTTAAAATGTGAATGTGATGAATAAATATGTAATGTTAATAAAAGTGCCTTGCCCACGGCAGTACGGGTGTACGTAATTAAATTGCTAATTTTTTGAAGTTTAAAAAAAAATCGGCCAAGTGCGAGTCGGACTCGCACACGAAGGGTTCCGTACCATTATCGATAAAAACGGCAAAAAATCACGTTTGTTGTATGGGAGCCCCCCTTAAATATTTGTTTTATTTTAATTTAATAATTTATTCTTAAAGTTAATATATAAATAAATATTCTGTGAATATTTCAAGCGTCTACCTGTTGCCGTTATCAATATCGATCAAAAATGAGCAATAAAATCACGTTTGTTGTATGGGAGCCCCTTAAATATTTATTTTATTCTATTTTTTAGTATTTGTTGTTATAGCGGCAATAGAAATACATCATCTGTGAAAATTTCAACTGTCTAACTATCATGGTTCATGAGATACAGCCTGGTGACAGACGGACGGACGGACGGACGGACGGACAGCGGAGCCTCAGTAATAGGGTTCCGTTTTACCCTTTGGGTACGAAACCCTAAAAAACACAAGACCTTACACTACACTCAAAACCGTTGTAACTCTACAGGAGCTGCAGTTAATAACCATGCGTCATCATTCGTACTCGCCAGACCTTGCTCCAACAGACTACCATGTTTTTCGTGATTTGGACAATTTTATACGTGATAAAAAAAAATTCTTCCAGGAGCCAGTAGGTACAAAATGCTTTCACACATTGAATTAAACAATTTTTAACGGAAGTATCGCGTATTTTATTTATTTTGTTAGTCTTCCTGCGACCACGGACGCTGCAAAGCGTTCGAAACGTCAGGTTCAACAAAATAAATAAAATACGCGATACTTCCGTTAAAAATTGTTTAATTCAATGTGTAACAATCGCGAAAACCTAAGACAATGCTTTCACACAGTTTGTCGAATCTAAATGTCCGAAGTTCTATCGCCAAGGCATAAATAAACTTCCGATTAGATGGCAGCAATGTATAGACAATGAGGGTAAATATTTTAATTAAATAAACATGTTACATCTTAGAAAAAAACGAGTTTTAATTTTTCACCACAAATCGTCAATTTCATACTTTAACACCTAATACAATATGTACATAAATCCGATAACACGAATTTTAATGGTACATGCCAGAATGTGAACCAGGGAATCAGTTTATCAATCAGCCGGTTCCTTATCCACTTGGCTACAACTGCTTCTTGGCTTGCAGTATATCTAATATAATTTGGTACCGTAACTAATTACCTTTTAGCATTCTATAAATAAACCTTGTACAATCTGTATCATCTTACAGAACTGAAGAAGATGCGTCTTGCAAATAATAAATAATCATATTATTATACATATTTTAAACATATTAAAAACTAGCTGCTGCCGAGAAGTGCGGGTAGTGTCAGTGTAGGTATGTTCACTACCCTCCCAAATAATTGTTAATGCATGATTGTGGAGATTGAATAATCCAAACTGCCTCTAACGCTTGTTTAATTGAAACACGCCACATAACATGGCGCAGTCGGTAGGACACGAACCTACGTTCCCAAAGAGAAACTGATTTCCAATTAGATAGTGTTTAATATGCCCGGCTTTTCAAATTTTACAAACGCCAAATATTTGGGGTATACTCTATTTGAATTCTAGACTTCAGCCGTTTTTGCGTGATAGTAACACACTCATAACCTTTCATATTAATACATTTGATATTTATTACGTAGAGTACCTATTTATTTCAAAATGTTTTGATTACGTCTCAGATATTACGTTTCCTACCATAACAAAGCTAAATAGTGTTACAAGGCCTGACGTGCTGCAGCAGGCTTGGTTCATATTTCTGTAAAGTTTAATAACATTGGTTCTGCATTTTAATACTTCCATATAATATGCTGGCTTGGTTTAAAGTTTCAGTAAAACTTAGGTAATGCAGGCCGTATGCGGCGCATTTGGCTGTACTGCGTTTCAAGAAAACAAGCAGATGTTTTAAGAATTAATTATAAAATATTATTCGT
The DNA here is from genome assembly GCA_947507595.1 of Pyralis farinalis. Classification (NCBI taxonomy): domain Eukaryota; kingdom Metazoa; phylum Arthropoda; class Insecta; order Lepidoptera; family Pyralidae; genus Pyralis; species Pyralis farinalis. Next base: position 20,472,756 of record OX382264.1, on the reverse strand, counting down.
ATAAGAGAAGCTGTGAGGCACACTTTAACTCGAAATTTTGCGATAATGTAGTTTGAAGGGGAAAGAACGTTAACTCTAATGCTAACAGGAACTGAGGGAGGCTAAAACAATTTTAAGTAATGTATGACCTAGAATCGGTAGTATCAATGTTAAAATTAAGCAATTTTTATCTAGTGTATCTAGTGGAGAATTCTGACTAATAATTCATTCTGTGACCAATTTTATGGATATCGTTTATACTACGTCGGAAGGCATATAAGCATATAGCCCACCTGATGTAAAGCAATTACCATATCCTATGTACGCTTGCAATAGGTGAATTGTGCATTACTCGCGCGATGCTCCCTTTGCTGCTGATACAGCAAATCCTTAGGAGCTTACTGATGATATAATTTGATAATGGAGATAAGACTTTAGTCAGGATTTCAAATTTCATGATTTTTAGGTCAATTGTAGATACTCTGTAGGTTTTAATTTCTGACTCCTTGACATACAGATAGAGATTTGATGAAAAACAAAGTGATCCTATAAGTTCCTTTTTACCTTTTGAGATATAGAACTCTAAAAACGGATATTAACTTTATCCTTGAATACTTAGAGGCTTATATTATAAAACCAAATGATATTGTTGAAATTATATGTAGCGATATTATATTGTTAAAACCGCTATCCAAGTGAGTTAACTCACACTCGTATAGGTACTTTTACATAATAGGATAACAGTTTTAAATATATTTACGGATCCATACGACTGAATAAAAAAAAACGTAAACCACACATAGAGTTATTATTTAGGTACTAGAGGAGCTATCCTTAGTAAAAGTATTGCTCCATTATGGTAATAATAAAACTAGTATCCGCTGCAGCGCTGAAATAATTGAGATGTCTATAGATTTGAAGATACAGTACTAAATCGCTTTTAAGGGGTATTTTTCTCGCGACCAAAAGGTCAAAAGCGTCGTGATTTTCACGGCATTTACGCGTTTCGTTCAACGTAGTACAGCAATGAGTTGTTGCTGATCGGCAACAAAACATGACGCAAACATTTGGTTCGCGGTCTTGGTTCTAGTACACTAGTACATAATTATTCAATGAAACCACACATGTGCCCGTTTGTCCGTCACAGTCAATTTATTAGATACCTATATCAAACATTGAACTAAGAAGCGGTTTAGTGCTGTATCTTCGAATTTTTGGGCTAGACATCTGAATTATTTCAGCGCTGCAGCAGCAGATACTAGTTTTAATTATTACCAAAATAGAGCAAGACTTTTACTTAGGATAGCTCCTCTAGTACCTATATAATAACTCAATGATATCAAACGAAATATATTTAGTTGTATGAAATGAAATAAATATTTCATCATTTACACAAAATAACCTTTAAAGTTATTTAAAAAATAAATGACAATTAAACACTTTCCTTATCTCCGAAACTGCTGAGTTTTAAATTCAGAATAAATACGGTAAATAGTAGTTTAAATAACAAGATAAATTCTAAATACTCTTACATAATTACATTTGTAGTTGGAAAATATGTGAAAACATGTCCTTCAGATAACTAAAATTCAAATACCACTCGACCGAAGCTTCGTATAACAGCTAGAACATAGGCAGTATTTTAGGTAGCTTTCACAAAATTAATACATATGTACACACATAAATACAATGTGGTTAGTAGTATTGCATGGAGGTAGATAAAGACGTGGGACGTAGGTACGCTCCCAGGGAACCACAACCCCGCTGCGTTAAATAGAGCGAGGTCAATCAATCTGTATCATAGTTATTCACAGTACTCACCCCTTAACCTTTGATGCAAAACGGTCAAGGTTCGTTAGTTGCACTTGTCCAAACATTTACGATATGAAAATATTTTTACCTACTTCAAATAAGGAGTTATTGGGAGTCGTTTAAAACTCTACAAATAAGAAGCAGGCTCTTATGATCGACGGGTATCCTATAGCCGTTCTTTAAGTTTATCTATATAAGTATTTGAAAAAGCTCAACTTTACCCAAAAAAACAGAATGTCGGGTGATGCTCGGGCGCCCTGGCTGTATTGTCAGTTGAGCTCACAAACACAAGTAAAGGCCATCACAAACGTAACTATAATATATCATATGATAACATGTCGTCTCGCCCTAAATATATGACACATGAATCTGCATTTTTCCTGTTTCAGTATGTTCCATAGATTTAGAGTAAGACAGCATGTCATCTTACGATATAATATAGCTAGCTGTGGCGGGCTTAACGCTGGTCTGATCTAGATGAGTACTATACTTATTAACTATTAAGATTTTTTTTATACTACGTCAGGAGGAATGCAAGCATACGGCCCAACTGATGTAAAGCGGGTACAGTAGCTATTAACGCTTGCGATATATTAAGTATCACTCGGGCGATGCCTCCTCTGCTGCTTACACAGCAACTCCTTAGGAGCTTACTGGTGACCTCACTCAGTCGCAGGAACACAACAGCCTTCAAGGGAGTTGTTGTTTGACTGCGGTTTTCTATGAGGTGGAGGTACTTCCCCAGACGGACTGCTTTGATGCGCCCTACCTCTCTTAAGACTATCTCTATTATATTCTGAACTATCTATGGCCACTTCTATGACGAGCTCTGTGGCGCAGTGATGAAACGCGCTGTTACGCTACTTTGACACCAACGCTCGTGGGTTCGATTCCCACACAGTACAAACATTTGTGTGCATGAACATGTCTGTTTGTATTGGTCTGGGTATTTTCTATGTATAATAAGTATGTATTTACAAAAAAAAATGTATTTACGTATGTTTATCAGTTGTCTAGTACCCATAACACAAGCTTCGCTTACTTTGGGGCTAGGTGGCGCTGTGTAATTTGTCCGGCAATATCTATATTTATATTTATTTATTATTCTATCATCACATCAACTCGATGGTATTATATTACTACAATGTCATCAGAATTGCTTAGTGTTAAAATTTTATCCAAGGAACTTGGTTTATTACTTTTCATAAAAAGTCTTGGAACAGAAAATAATTTGAGTAACGTAATAAGCTCATACTTATTGTGGCAATTAAATAATATTAATAGTGAGGCATTAGGACGACAATTATATCAAATGAGTTCCGGACGCGCGGATGGTTCAGAGACCATGCAGCGGGAATCTATTAATTTGCCCGTAAACCGTGGTCATTACAGGCATTTTTCGCCGATCATGCCTGTCTCCCCGGTAATTAAATTCTATGATGCTCGCCATCTAAGACAGCCTTTTTATGATTCTCAAATTGCAATTTCATTGCCCCTTAAAAGATTTCATAAAAATAATTTCTCAAATTTTGCTCCGTTAATGTTTTATTAATTCTCAAGTCATAAAAATGTTTTTAAATCCATTTCCCGTTCCCTCTGAAACAAATAATGTGAATATATCATTCCCGTTTTTTTTTTTTTTTTTTTTTTTTAATACGTGCACCCCTGCCATGGGCAAGGCTATTTATATACATTTTATTTCTTCATCTTAATTTTTTAAATGTTCCAATGTAAATAAACACATTCATTCATCATACTCTTCCATTCCGCACTTCATTCTTCCATTCATCATCTTTCAATTATATCTTCTAGCTTTTATTTCGCCCATTTTAGAACACCGGTGAACTATCCTTATATGTGTTGCCAGACTTCCCTCCCCATACTGCGTCAGTCCAGACACGGGCGACAGCGAGCTTCACAGCTCCACCTAGCCACCGCGATCCCATCGGCTATACTGAGTATAGCCGAAGTATACAACATTGGTCCTAGGTGGAGCTGCTCTGCTTGTTCCGATTTATGACAGCCGTGGCTAAACTGACGCAGTATTTTAAAAATTTTGATCTAATTTGCCCCATCACTATTTCGGAGACCTTTGTTTCGGTGACCCGCATTCCCAAATCCTGCTCCAAATCATACCTCTGTTTGGAGAATGCGGGACACCGAAACAATATGTGCTGCACTGTCTGGTCTACGCCGGGCTCGCAGAAGCAGGACGGGTCATCCGCGCACTTGAACCTGTGCAAGTACGCGGAGAACCCACCATGCCCCGAGAGGACCTGCGTGGTGATGCTCGACGGCACCATTTTGCCCACGATGCCGTACGCCTCCGCCGCACTCGGGAAGAACAGCTTCGTCGTCGAAGCTGTCGTTCCCGATTTGTATCTCCTGTCCCATTCGTCAATGGTCCCCTTACGGATCATACCTTTGACGAATGAGACAGGGCAGCGGTCGTAATCTGGCCGCCTCCGCAACCCCAGTGCGGCGCTCCTGGCGAGTTCATCGGCACGTTCGTTCCCCTCCAACCCCGCGTGTGCCTTGATCCAGAACAACGAGACGCTCTTACCCTGGCTTTTGCACAGTTTAAGAGCGTCCCGTGTCTGCACCGCCAGGGGATGGGGGGACTCGACGTTCGCCACCGCCTGGAGCGCCGCCATGGGGTCGCTGAAGATGCCGATACTGGGTCCATCGCAGCTCAAAGCGTACTCGGCCGCCGTGCAGATAGCCAGGAGTTCCGCCTGGTAGACGGTACAGTAGGACGACAAAGCAAGCTTGACGGCCTTGGTTTCCGCGCCGCCGTTCCATATGGATACAGCGGCGCCAACCCGGCCCTCAATCTTGCTGCCGTCCGTGTAAATTCGCAGGGCAAAGTTGGAGTGTGCCCTGCATTGTTCCTCGTCCACCAGGCTGCCGAACTCTAAGCTATCTAGCTCCGCGGGATGCGGGGCCTCGATCTTCGAGGCCATCCGCTCGATCTCCCTGTCCCCGAGCAGCGGATGGGGTAGCCCCCTCTTGGCCTCGTACAAAGAGGCGACCTCGCGCACTCTGAGGTCAAGAGGCAGCACCCCGGCCAGCAGCAGTGCGGAGTTCAGGGAGACCGTGCGGTAGGCTCTGCAGATCTTCTGCGCGAAGCCCCGCTGTACGCTGTTGAGCTGTTTCTGGATGCCCAGCTTATTGACCGCTGGAGCCCATGCGGCGGCAGCGTACAATATCGTAGGTTCCACTACGGCTGAATATATGATCTTCACTACTTCAGGGTTGAGACCCCAACTGACGCGGGCCGTACGCGCAAGGCGCCCGTATATGGCCACTGCCCTTTTACAGACAGTAGCCACGTGCGCGTTGAACGTCAGACCCGCGTCAATCGTCAACCCCAGCAGTTTGATCTGCCGAGACATGCCAATGTCTATCCCGCCCATGGTAAGGCGCGGAGTGTCATACCTAAGTTTGCGCGTGACCAGCATAGCGCTGGTCTTATGCGGCGCAAACTTCAACCGGTTTTTGACACCCCACGCCCTCACATGCTCGAGAGCGGCATTGGCCTGTCTCTCTATATCCAGCGCAGTGTTGCCGTCGAACATCAGCACGACGTCATCGGCGAAGGCCTGACAGTGCACCCCCGCAAGGTCGAGTTGCTGCAGAAGAGGATCCAATAGGAGGTTCCACAAAATCGGTCCTCCTATGGACCCTTGGACGCACCCTTTGGTGGTGGACCGCAAGGTTTCCCCCCCGGCGTACCTAACTCTGACCGTCCTATCGCTGAGATAGCTGTCGATCACTCTCCTCAAGCCCAGAGGACAATTTTCCTCAGCCAGTCGTAGTTTGATTGCCGGCCACCAGGCGTTGTCGAAGGCTCCCTCTATATCCAGCGAGACGAGAGTGAGCATTCTCCTCTCGTCAAGCTTGGCGCGGATGTGCTGCACCAGGTTATAGAGGGAGTCTTCGGTGCCCCTTTGTGGCATAAACCCGTACTGGCGAGTACTAATCCTCGGTAGAATGTGGTGCTTGAGGCGAGCGATCAGCATTTTCTCGTATACCTTGCCCAAGACAGGCAAAAGCCCAATCGGCCTGTTCGATTTGGGCACGGTATACGAGTCTTTGCCTGGTTTCCGAAGGACAATTACGAGGGCCCCCTTCCACAGCCGAGGAAAGTAGCGGAGGGTTCGACATTTATTAAGAAGGGCCAGGAAGAACTCAGGGTCACTGTTGATGGCCCGAGCGCAAATGTCAGGCGTGAGGCCGTCGGCACCGGGAGCCTTCTTCGGGTTGAACGACGATACAGCCGCTGTGAGTTCCCTCATGGTAAACGGCGGGTCATGATCATCATCGACCCGCTCGTTTACCTCGCGGGCCTTTTTCCTCATTTCGCGGTGATCTGTATCGTCGTCCAACTCGCTGTCGGCAGGATAGAACGTATCCGCCAACAGCTCGAGGGACTCCCTGTGATCCAACGGCCTCCCGTCCTCCTGGAGGAGTACATCCTCCTTGCGCTCGGTTGCCCTCCCAATGACCCGATAGATACCTTCCCAGACGCCTTCTCTGTCTTGCCTCCCGCAGAATTTCCTCCAGCTGTCAGTCTGGGCATCTCGCACTGCGGCCTCGTATTTGCCCTTCTGTTCGAGGTACGAACTGACCACCATTTGTCTCCGGTCCGGCGCTGCGTTTCGGATTCTGCGTCGCTTGGTGTTGGTTTGCCTCTTCAGCTCCTCGAGTTCCTCCGACCACCACGGCAATCTAAATGAATCCCCGCCTTTGAGTTTGGGCATCGCTGCCTGGCAGGCCTCGGCTATGGCTCGGGTATACCCGTCCACGATTACCTCCAGGTCCTCCCACACCTGGACCGCCTCAACGCTCTCCACGTTCAGGCGGTCCCTCCGCATGATTGCTGCCAGTTTCTCACGAAACTGACACCAATCCGCTTTCCTGGTGTTGAAGATCCTGGTGGTCCTCGCCACGGATACCCCTTTCGCCCGTGCCAAGTTGATTTCAAATAGAATGCCGTTGTGGTCAGAGGACGTTAGGGCCTCGGAGACGCGCCAGCCATCCACCAGGCTCAGCATATCCTCAGAGCAGGCCGTCACGTCGACATGGCTGCTGTACCTCTTCCCGCCTCGAACGGTATCGAATGTCGGGACGTCCCCCGAATTAAGTATCTGGAGGCCCAGCTCCCCTAAGGCTCCAGCCATCATCTCCCCCCTGGAGTCCTCCTGGGAGCTGCCCCACCAGAAACTCTTCGCGTTGGCGTCCCCGCCTATGACCAACCTTCCAGGTCCGGTTTCCCGCTCAACCTGTCTAAGCTGCTCCAGGTATGGCTCCATGGGTTTGTCAGGTTCGAAGTAGTAGGAGACCAGTGTAATCTTCCAGGCACTAGTCCGGATCCCCACCACAGCGATGTTGTTTGTGGTGAGTTGTGGGTACTGTACGACATCGAGGTCGTGATCGAAGACGGCTATTGCCGCCTTTACAGTACCCTCGCCGTTCCCCAGTGCCTGGAAGACTCTCACTCCACGATAGTCTCTTACGCTTCCAACCCGACCCACATAGGGCTCCTGCAGCAGTGCGACAGATATTTTGCGCTCACCTGCCGCCAACAGCAATTCGTGCGTTGCTAGCTGGCTTCTCTGTAGGTTGGCCTGAGCCATTCGATACTGGCGGGTGGTCCCCAAGGCAATCTCAGCAATAGGCGACAGAGGCCCGCGCCAACCCGTCCCACTTCTTTCTTACCGGGCATTCGCCGCCGAACGCATTGTGTTTCGCGTTCGGCAGCTTTGCCCGGGTGCAGTTTTTGCATGCTGGCGTCCCCCCCGCCCTGGCGTCCGCGCACTCCGCCTTGAGGTGCGGGCCACCGCAGTGGCTACACAGGTCGGCGGGTTCTTTGCAGAACCGCCGACCATGTCCGAACCCCAAGCAGCGTGTGCACTGGACGAGGGGCGTCTGGTCCTCCACGACGCACCTCTGGAGGTCGATACGCAGCTTCTGCTCCGCTATCGACCTCCTCCAAATCACGGGGGAGACGCTCAGCACGACGTGGCGGTTGTGCGGGTTTCGCGCCTTCCTACTATATTTGACAGCGACGCGGTCCTCCCCGCCGTCGAGGCCCCGAAAGACGTCCCGGTTCTGGTTGCGAAGGGCGTGTATGAGCTCTGCATCGCTGTGGATGCTCAGCACGTCCCTCACAACCAGAAGCGGGTCCTTGTTTATCGCGTCCTCGACGACCAGGCCGCTCCCCGTCGCTGCCAATCTCTCCCTAATCTTGCTTCGCTCCCCTTCATCCCTACATCCCACTATAACCTTGCGGTCCTTCACCTTCCGCACCCGCTCGACCTTAACCCATCCCTCCTTGGCATCGACCACTTCCCTAATTTTCTGGAGCACCTCGTCCCCAGTCTCTGTTTCGACGGTCGAGGAGACGACTACGGAGTGAAGTGCGGCCGACTCCACGTCCCGTTTCGCGGTCTGGCCCGCCGCCACGACACTCGCGTATGTCGCCCCCTCGATCGTCTTTTCTTGTTTTACAATTTTTTCCTTTAGTGAATGACGTGACTTTGACACCAACGCTCATGGGTTCGATTCCCACACAATGCAAACATTTTGTGTGCATGAACATGTCTGTTTGTCTTGGTCTGGATGTTTTAAGAGAGGTAGGGCGCATCAAAGCAAACAGTCTGGGGAAGTACCTCCACCTCACAGATAACCGCAGCTAAATAACTAAAAAAAATAACTAAATAAATAAAAAAAATAACTCCCTAGAGGGCTGTTGTGTTCCTGCGTGTGAGTGAGGTCACCAGTAAGCTCCTGAGGAGTTGCTGTGTAAGCAGCAGAGGACGCGTCGCGCGAGTGATACTTAATATATTACAAGCGTTAATAGGCTACGGTACCCGCTTTACATCATGTGAGCCGTATGCTTGTATGCCTCCCGACGTAGTATAAAAAAAAACACCCGCACATTGGCAGTTAACAGCATAAGCAACATCTCCTTGGGTCGTTTGCTCGTAGAAATATGTGGGACGATCCATTAGATGGTATGACGATCTGAAAACATTTGTAGGGAGTCGCTGGATGGAGGTAGCTTAGGATCGAGGCGAGTGGCTCTCAGGCAGGTAGCTTTGGACAGAGGGGGGGGGGACTTTTTTTCTAGCAGTGGATGAATATGGGCTGAAATGATGATGATGATTGAGAATAGAGAAACACACTAGACTGATTGTTATTTAGTTGAGGTCTTCTATAAGGATGATGTATTTCCTCAGTCAGGCCATTAGAAATGTCGCAATAAATATCGTTGCACCCCTCTTACAGCAGTTCTGCATTTTACTAACATCAAATAAATAAAAGCTCATGTTAGTTCTAAAATAATTTATTTTGTGTTCCTTTTATAAAACAATCGCTTATGTCGTAGCTTAATGTTATATTTTACAATAAACATATAATAGCAATCTGTCTACCAAATTCATAGGTTATTTACATTATTTTTACAATAACATTCAACGAGATTGGAGTTTCGTGACAAGTAAATCTGTGATCACTCAAATAGGACTTCACAAATAAATGCAATAGAAATCTGATTCATATTATTAAGGACAATAAAGGTATTTTTCTTTGTACCATGTCTCAATTCCAACATCTTAAGTGCTCTTAAAATACCTTGAATTAAATCTTGAGATAATTCAGCAAATATATGAATTGTGTACTATCGGGGCAATGAAATCATGGTACAATGATTGTCATTTTCTTTTATTATTAACTCCTTAAATACAAACACTATCTAGGTTTTGCAAATGTTATCTTAATACTGGCGACCCTTAATTCAGTGGAACATTATTGCTTTATTTTACGAATGAGTTGCTACAATAAATCATTGCTACTCAATCTTTATATTGTACACAAAAATATTTATCTACTTTATAATAATTTAAATAAGTTTTATTACACCATAAGCATGCTTCACAAGGCACTATTCTAGCGAGATTATATTAAATCAGAGATGACAACGTAACCACAAATTAATTAATAGTTACTACGTAAACGTAACTCTTATCGATAAATTCGGTTTAATATCCGAAATCGGGCCTAAAATTATATTTTATGGCAATACATCGATAACATTAACTTTTCGAAATAAATCATCAAAAACCGAAACTTCTATATTATAGAACAGTGGTCTAACACGCAACATCTATAGTCGCCATATCAACAAAACTTACTTAAATTCTATGAATGTCTATGCGTCAACGCTTTTCCGTACATATAAGCATTTATCATACAGTTACTTATTACTAAATTGGCGTTCATATTGCTCATTACTTTGCCTAATATCCTCATGCGAGCGATTTCTAAAGTATATTTTAGTAACTTCGTGAAATAAATATTTGAATAGCTGTTGTTGTATTAGTTTTTTGTAATGCTAAAGCTTAGTACTTATCATGAATTATTTGATGCAGTTAGATAACAAAAACAGTGTGAAAACAATTCGTACATTTACATAATTTGTCATTGACAGCAAGTAGTATCCATCAAGAACTGATATCACAGCATTTTGTATGGTGGAACCTTACCCTCATTACTTTACTTCATCTTCCTATGAAATATTTACATTAGAGATCCGATGCGGAGGCGAAATATACTCATTTTCCAATGTCTTAGAAATCCATCGACAACGAGAACTTCGTAGCTTACTATAATTTACTCAGTCGCGTTCATCAACAATATTTAATAATTAATGTTAACAAATCACTAGTAACATAAACTATGCTATATTCGTCGCTCGCCCAAAGAAAAAAGTTGCAAGTAAAATTCAGTAGAAGTAAGTCATCCATCAAGAGCCGTGTATCCGGCGCAACAAATCTATTTTAACAGATCATCCCCTCACTACATTAACGTTTCCCTTTCACTTGTTCCCTACTATAGTCTGTCGAACATGATCATTAACTTAAATAGTAGCATTCATAAAGAAAATAAATAAAAAGTCAATAACAATTAGATAATAAATATTAGATAATATAGGAATGAAAACGAATTTAATAACATTCATGACTGAATAAATAGAAGTTGGTAAAAACTAGCGATGTCTTTATTCAGTCGGGGCGGCCGCGCCGGGAACGAGCGGCGGAAGGGCGAGCATTGTCGGCAAAATATCGGATAGTTTATGTCAGCGATGGTTGGTGTGCGTAATCATTCATTAATCAACTGTGCCCTATCACCGCAGCGACGCCACGATCTCGTTTGCCATGCTGTTTTGCTGGCTCGATGCGTTAAGGTTTTTGGAGCATTGCTGAAAATTAGAAAAGCGATTAGCAACTATTCTTGTCTCTATTATTAAAATGCTAGATTCAGTTTACAGTTTTTCTATGTAAAACTACACTATTTTACAGTAAAAGTTTTTAGTAAGGGCATAAAACAACGTCAAACATTTTATTGGTCTTCATGGTTTTGGGTAATTACGTAGGCACTGCCATTCGGTATTCGTTCCTTAGAGTTGTTAAGTTGAAAAGTAGTAAATTGGTTGTAATAAAGAGTATTTAGTTCGTGGAAATAAAACACATGCTATTCGATAATTCGATAACGTTTGATGGTATCGAACATTTTTATTGGGCAGAGATTAGCCTAAATGCAATAATACCGGCCTATATTATTCACTTAGGTACGTTAAATTACCTATTATAATGACATGCAGTAGATTATCTATGAATACAGATAATAATTTATCGATAATTATTTATAGAAATTACCACATAAAGTACACACTCTGTGCAGGCCTCACTTGTTGTTAAATTAAAAAGAAAAACATTAACTATGAGAATAGAATAAAATATACTAAAATATAATCATATTTGAAAAATATTTTCAGGTCTCAATTTGTCTTTATCTTTTATCGTGCTTCTTTAACATTCATAACTCTACACATGCACGCTGAAGTAAATTATTATGATAATGATTTTAGTTGCACTAAAATTATAAACAGGAAAAACACCTTTTCTGCCTGTACGTTACGTTTTTACAGCTAATAAGATTATTATTTAAGGTAGATGACGATCACGTGATCTGGCGAAAAACATTCCTCTGTGTATATTATCGCTATAACTTGAACTTCATGCAACCGAAGCCGCGCGCAGAAGCCAGTACAGTGTAATTCAGAATAATGTAAAAGAAAAATGAAAGCTATGTTTTCGATATTAAATGACTACCTTCACTGTCATTATCACCTTACGGTCAGCCAACCAAAAGTATAATTATAATATACGTCGACCGTGGACACAGTAACGATTTATATAAATTTTAATGTAATATTATAGCTTACCATTTGTCGCGACTCCCAGGCCTTCATAGCGCTCTTGTACTTCTCAAACTCGTGACACCAGTCAGAGTAAACTTGCTTATACTCCTGAGTTTTGCTCGGCTGCGTGCACCTGTCACAAACACAGAGACATATTTACGACTGTACTTACAGTTAGGAGCTAGTTAGCGTGTTTATAATTTTGTGGCCAAACTTAATAGAACTGTTAGTAAGAACAACGGATGTACCTACCCTATCTTAAGAATGGCAGAGCAAATCATGTTTATTACTTATATTTTGGGATAAAATACTAGGTAATCGTAGATATAGTAATTTCAACATCGCAATATAGCGAATGTGTGAGATTAGCAGGATGTATGCTTTTGGATTGCCTACTTGTGCACATATTATAGTATTAGATAGATATGAAATATGTATAATATTTTTATGTAACAGTGAGAGACAAACAAGGCTCCCAAGGGTAATGTTAAGTGATTACCGGAGCATACGAACGTTTGCAATACAAGAATAATAGAAGAAAAAAATCGCTCGCATACAAGAACACATACATATACTCACATACAAGAACATAAAAACCCAATTGAAACACTTTCATACATTTATAAGGATTTATAATACATATTGTAATATGTATTATAAATTGTAATATGTATTATAAATCCTTGTTAATGAATGAAAGTGTGTCAATTTTATAAGGCTTTGTGACTACAACCCCAAATTCTCCAAATAAACTAAAACTTCTAGAAAATACTGAAAACCTTTCCTTTAAAGATTTTGCGTCATTGCGAAATCATGATAGACTAATAGCCAAGCATTGTTCGCGAGTTGGATGTCATGGCCATAATTATCTCTTCAACCTTTCCAACTTTCTTATTGCAACGGTATTGCATGGTTCCTTTTTTTCTTAATTAATTGCATCATAATATAGTTTTTTAACATCATAGTACGTAAACATAAATATGTGTCATTATTACGCTCAAATAAACCAAAAAAACTTTATATTTAACAATGATAAAATACTTGCAAATTAAACGCGTTCAGTTTGTAGAGACTCTCTGATTAAAATTAAAACCGTTCAATAATAAAATACTTACAAACTGAACGCGTTTAATGTAAATCAGAGACTTATAGTCTCTACAAATTGAACGCGTTTAATTTTAATCAGAGACTATAAGTCTCTGATTAAAATTAAACGCGTTCAGTTATATCAGTATAGAATTTTTATCAGAGACTATAAGTCTCTGATAAAAATTCTATACTATAAGTCTCTGATTAAAATTAAAACCGTTCAATTTGTAAGTTGTAAGTATTTTATCATTGTTAAATATAAAGTTTTTTGGAAATACGAGTCTTTACTATTTTCTAGTTTTAGGTATATATCTGATTAAAATGAAACTGTTTAACTTATATGTTGTTTACCATTGTATAAAGAATTCAGACTTGTGGATACTTTAAAGATTTTGCATTGTGAAGAAGAAATCATGCAAGACAAATAGCAATGCAGTGTTCTCGAATCGGATAGCATAGTCTATTTTCCGACGCTATGTCACCGGATTGAGTAATAATGTAGAGCTCTCAGCAGACTAAAATGAAAATGAGGGGCGTTGAACAAATTTTTCCTAAGTTGTTATTGGTACCTACTTGTATATAATTTATTACGTCCTTCAATTTTATTTTAGTGTTATCAGAGCCCAGATTTTTAATTATTCCGCTATCGTAGTGATTGAAAGCGATAGATAGAAAGAGGAAAGAAACCATGCAATACTGAAGAAACGAAGCATTAATGGCTCACAGGTTAGCTTCTCAACGTAAAGTTCTTTCAAAGACTTTACGTAACTTAATACATATGAGTTTGGAGTCTAAATAAACTATAACATAATCAATTGTATTAATAACTCATCTGTTTGAACTGTGGATCTAAGACAAAATTATCGGCGACATACTTTTGTATCTTTAGATCATTCCGTGAATAATATTGCTAGGAATAGTAGGCTGTAAAATGGATAAGATGTACTCTGTCCCTCTAAGATGTACCTAGACTTATTTGGAGTATCGCTAATGGCATATCATTTTAGCCACCAAGAATGTATGGATCTCGATACCGTGACTTGGGTGACTTCGTAGCAATCCGATATTTGAATTGGATTTGATTAAATGAAATTGTATAGAATTACAAAATCTACTAGACGTCAACCATGATGATTTTAAATCCATAGGTGCTAAGATTATAGTAAGTAGTACTCCCGTAGAATCACAACAGAGGTGTTGAAAGCCAATGTTCATTGTCAAATTGTCTGACGGATTAAATCTGACAGACATTAAATTAAAATTGGTTGACTCATAAGGCTTACGATTTAAGTAGGCAGTTGAAAACTCACTGGCGTTGTGTGTATCTTTCTAACCGATCACGCAGATTAAGCAACTTAAGTCTCACGGTTAATGTAGGTACTACCTCTACAGTATCAGATTGAGTAGTTGGAAGTCAATAATCAATAACCGTCTGAAGGCCACTGACATAGGTTAACGACTGTAATCTATCGACAGCAACAGCCTGTCAATGTGCCCTCCATAGCACGGAGATTGAAAAAACCCATCCATAGACAGGCTACGGTCGACGTTACTCAACCAGAGAAGAGAGAGAAGTAAGAATAACAAGCGCAATTACGCCATCGAGCCAATGCAGTATCAGGATTTGAAGACCAAAGGTTGAAATTACAACGTTGGAATTTTTTATTCTACGAGTATCAACCATTCTCACTCCACGCATACTCCTCAGCGCTCTCAATTCTATTATATATAGGTATATTTATTTGAAGTGAAAATTAATATAAAACCGTTTGAAGATCGTTTAACAATGCCATCGCCCCAGCATTTTCTTTGAAAACTTACTTATCTTTTTCGTCAAAGAAAGAAACTAATATAATGATAAAATAAAAGTTATGAAAGCACTAATGGTATCAAAATATAAACAAGAACTTTCATCATTTACTAATATTTCAAGACCACATCTGTTTCCACCTAAAGTGATTTAGAATACGCAGCATCTGCTACTATTACGATATCTAGCAATAAACAGAAATTAGTTATTATCATAATATTTATGAAGTACATTACCACTTATTGAAACAATAGTCACCGTCTGCGGCCGGGCTCGTTGTGACTTGACTTTTCAGTAATTATATCTATAATTGTTTTACCAACCAGAGAGATGATACCATTAGAGGGTTCTCTCAGTGAAGTCAAGTTGTTTTTATCTTGCTAATAGGTTGGTCTCTAAGTATGTAAATGACTTATCATCATCTTTGGAGCCAAAGTCAATTCCAACTGCACGTGCAGCTCCTTGCTAATTAGCAAACGAAGCTCTGACAAATGAAAGTCAGGACACAAAACAAAGTAGCCTGTCTAGAGAGAGACCTTTACCTTACACAAACCACAGTCAAATAACAACTCGCTGGAGGGTTTTTATGTTCTTGTATGTGAGTAAGGCAACCAGCAAGCTCTTGGGAAGTCGCCATGCTACCAGTGAGGTAGCAACGTGCGAGTGATTCTCTTCTTCTATTATTATTGTAATGCAAATATTCGTATGCTACGGTAATCACTTAACATTACCCTTGGGGGCCTTGTATGCCTCTCACTGTTACATAAAAACGAGTGTGCTTTAGACCACACGACTGAAGCAAAACTTCTTTAGCTCCATAGTGCGATACAGACAATGGGCCTGCACTGTGTCTTAGATATACGAAACTTAACTCGCTATGAGAGAAAGAGACAAAGAAAATATGTATGTATGCTCGCACCTCTCTCTCTTGCCCCTGCTAATATACGAAACGTACTCTCTCTCTTTCTATCTTCACTAAGTTATATCTCACTCTCAACTTCCGTTCGCCTCGCCTGATCATACTTTTCGTAACTCTCTCATCATGCATTCACCTGCTTACTCCCCAAGTCAAGAAGCGAAGAAGTTACGAAGCAAGCGTGCGTAAAGAACTTTTACTTCAAAAATATTATACATATTATTTGATGTCTATCTAATACTATATTATGTGTATAAGTAGGCGATTCAATAGCACACATGCTGCTAATCTCACACATTCGCTATCGATAGCTAAAAGACTGCGTCGTTGAACCAAATGCGTCTGTAATATCTAGGATACGATCGCTTCATCTTGACTCTCAACACAACAATGAGACAGACACACAAGAAGATGAGAATTCGAACGACCAGTTGGCGAATCGTATTGACTATCTCTAACAAAACAATTCTTCCATGAATCTTAGAACCCGAATATTGATTATACATTCTATTACATTCGTTATATTAATTCCATTTAAATTTTTGCTGTTTTTCTATATCTTTGGGCTGTTTGTTGCGTGCACTGCGCTTTTGTTGTTCCATTCATATCCATTCTCTTGCATTCTGGCTCTTCATCTTGGACATATATTTATTAGTGATTTTGATATAGAAAGTGTACTTATTATCGAGAAGTTGTGCTTATTTTTACGAATATCGATTACATAGAGAATATGAAAAATTATACTAGTGCTTAATACGGAGAACTCATGATTTATTTACGAGTACGTAATGGCGATTCATTACGTACTCGTAAACAAATCATGAGCTTATGAGACTTTATTCTAGAAATATTGGATCCAAATCATATGATTCTTATATAACAATATTATATACTATATAATGACGAGCTCGGTGGCGCAGTGGTGAAACGCTTTGTTACACTACTTTGACACCAACGCTCGTGGGTTCGATTCCCACACAGTACAAACATTTGTGTGCATGAACATGTCTGTTTGTCTTGGTCTGGGTATTTTCTATTTATGACAAGTATGTATTTACGTATGTTTATCAGTTGTCTAGTACCCATAACACAAGCTTCGCTTACTTTGGGGCTAGGTGGCGCTGTATAATTTGTCCGAGAATATTTATTTTATATTTATATAAATCATACCAATTAGAAATAAATTGAATTAAACAATTTTTTAACGGAAGTATCGCGTATTTTATTTATTTTGTTGAACCTGACGTTTCGAACGCTTTGCAGCGTCCGTGGTCGCAGGAAGACTAAGGTGGTATTTGTCTTACATTAGTTATTCAATTATTACATCTACCGACATGGATGGATTAATTATATATGTTCCGATTCACACAAAAATCGCTCACAGTGTCCGAACATTTTTTAGATCTTTGGGTTTGGGATTTGATTATTTTTAGGACTGGATCCCAAGCAGGTGGTACTTGCCAACCATCTTCTCTACTGAAATTGGGGTGTTTTCTTATTTCAATAGCCTCGCGCAACATTCTCGGCATATAGCGATTCTCCTTGGCGAGGATTTGTGGTTTATCAAACCGGATGTAATGGTTTGGCTGGTCCAGTGTATGTTCACAAACTGCAGAGTTTTTATCGCGCCTATTCTTCATGTCAGTCAGTCTTCCTGCGACCACGGACGCTGCAAAGCGTTCGAAACGTCAGGTTCAACAAAATAAATAAAATACGCGATACTTCCGTTAAAAAATTGTTTAATTCAATGTGTAACAATCGCGAAAACCTAAGACAATAGAAATAAATTGTTTCGAAACAATCGAATTCCTCAGAAATCTGCCCAAATCTCAATTTATAACGTACAAATAAAAAGCGAATACAGTTTAGGGTATCTTTTTAAAATGAATTGTTAATTAATGATTAAATAAATCTATAGCATATATACGTATATTCTTTAAAAATAAATATATCTTTTTAGGGTATTGTTTTGTAGGGTTTTGTAGGGAATTCATCATATCGATTAAATTCTAGCAAGTTTGTTTAATAATCTGGTTTTGATATTAATTATACTGGTGTAAAAAGAAGTCGGTTTAGTGAAGTAAATGATTGTAATAAATATTCAAGACTAAAGCTCTATGAGCAAAAATCTCTTCTATTTATAGAACTAGCTTATGTCTCTGGCTTCGCAAGCGTAGTTTTTGGAATTTCGGCAGTTTTACTTATTTTTATTTCACTTCTTATTTTTAAGTACCGTCAGCATTAAATAGTCAGTAAAAGTACCAAATATCCTTATTTGTGTAGTAATGAAGATATATCACGATCTGTTTCATTTTCATTAAGTATTTGATACTGACTGTATATAGTCAAAGCACCTCTTCATACACAACCTTGCCTATTTTCTGTCTGGGTTGAAATTAAGAAAAATCCTTTCTTACCTCTCATATGCATTAAAATCAAGTCAGGGGAAAAGAGCGAGCTGGGGAATTACAGGCCCATATCTATACTACCAGTTTTGAATAAAATATTCGTAAGGATAATGCTTGATAAATTGCAACTCTTTTTTAAGACCAATGAAATTTTTTATGATGCACAATACGGTTTACAGCTGGTAAAGCTACTACGGATGCAGGAGTGGCATTGGTTAGGTATATCCTTAACGCATGGGCGAGATCACAGGATTTTTTTTTTTATACCACTAAGGTGGCAAACAAGCGTACGGCCTGCCTGATGGTAAGCAGTTACCGTAGCCTATGGGCATTTGCAACACCAGGGGTGTCACTCTTGCGTTGCCGACCCTGTAAGAACCTCTTCACGCCTTTCTTGAAGAACCCCATACTGTAGTCCCTTGGGAAAATCTCGGCAGGGAGCTCATTCCACAACATAATAGTTCTCGGTAGAAAACTTCTCGTGTAGCGCACAGTGCGCGACCATTGCGGTTCCAGTGTGTGCGGATGAACTCCCAGCCGCCGGCGAGCTGTGCGATTGTAAAACGAGGCTGTTGGTATAATGTTGAACAACTCCTCAGAACACAACCCATTATACAGCCGGTAGAACACGCAAAGGGAAGCAAAATCTCTTCTCAAACTCAAGGGCTCAATGCCGTGTGTGAGTCCAGGATCATCGATAATCCTCACAGCTCGTCTCTGTATCGAGTCACAAGGTCCTAGCTGGTATCCAGGTGCTCCCGCCCAAAGGTGGCTACAGTACTCCATATGCGGTCTGACTTGGGACTTATATAACATAAGCCTTTGCCCCGCGCTGAAGTACTGTTTAGCTCTGTTGAGCACACCGAGTTTCTTGGACGCCAGCTTAACCTTCTCCTCCAGGTGACCTCGATACTGAACATCGCTGGAGATCTCGATACCGAGAATCCTAATGCTCTTAGAAATTGTGAGCGGCGTGTTCTCGAATTGGGGAACCACAGCAAATGGGGTTTTCTTAGCGGTGAACGCGCAAACTTGTGTCTTGGCAGGGTTGAATTGGACTAGGTTCAATCGCCCCCAGTCAGATACTTTAGACAATGTACCCTCCATTTCAGACACAAGTTTATCGCGGCTTTCCTCTACAAGGGAACGAGGGATGTTAGCACGGCCTGTATAATAAGTGTCCCCGGTGCTGTCGTCCGCATAACAATGAATGCTGTCGATTGACAACATGTCATTAATGTGCAGCAGAAACAGCGTCGGGGACAATACAGAGCCCTGTGGGACGCCAGCATTAATATCCATGCTATCGGAGCAACTACCGTCTATCACGGCTTTTATACGTCTGCTGGATAAGAAGCTGGCAATCCATTTGCACAAACCCTCGGGCAGCCCGTACGATGGTAACTTCGATAGAAGACTCCGATGCCAGACCCGATCGAACGCCTTTGCCATATCTAGGCTAACAGCCAATGCTTCACCTTGACTCTCAATCGCCGAAGCCCAGCGGTGTGTAAGATACACTAGAAGATCACCAGTCGAACGACCGTGGCGAAAGCCGTATTGACGGTCGCTGATTAGGTCGTGATCTTCTAGGTATGCTAGGAGTCGTGTGTTTATCACACGCTCCATCACCTTGGAGAGAAGGGAGGTTATGGCAATAGGCCTGTAATTCGACGGATCTGATCTATCGCCCTTTTTGGGCACCGGGTGCACATTGGCGGTCTTCCACGAAGACGGGACTTGCCGAGTGGAGTAGGAAAGCACGAAAAGGCGCGTTAGCACAGAACACAACTCAGGAGCACACTGCTTTAGCACCACTGCTGGTATGCCATCTGGCCCACTCGACTTATGAATGTCGAGGGAGAGCAACGCCCGCCGGACATCTCGCTGGGTAATTGAGATTTCCGGCATTGAGCTACTGCACCTCGGGATGGTAGGTGGCACAGCTCCCCCGTCATTCAAAGTCGAGTTAGAGGCAAAGAGATTACCCAGTAAGTCGGCTTTCTCTTTAGCACTGTAGGCCAGACTGCCATCCGGTTTTTGCAGTGGTGGCATAGACGCTTGACGAAAGTTTCCCTCGGCAGCTTTAGCCAGCGACCAGAAAGCACGGCTGCCAGACGGAAGGCTTGCAAGCCGCTCGCCAACTCTACCGACGAAATCAAACTTTGCTCTGGCAATTACCCTCTTACTGGACCTCGAGGCAGCGTTGAGTTTACGTTTCAAAACAGAGACATCAGGATTTCCATTAGCATGCGCCGTGGTCCAAGCCTCGAAAGCAGCCTGTTTGAGAAGTCGAGGACGCTATTGGGGTCTTCTGTGATCTCTCTAAAGCTTCTGATTGTGTCGATCATCAGACATTGTTACTCAAGCTGAACTATTATGGAGTTATAGGTAAAGCCCAGAACTTGATTGCATCTTATTCGGTGACATAAATGGGGTTAAATCTAAAGGCAATAATATTTATATCGGGGTGTCTAAGGGTTCTAATCTGGGTCCATTTTTATTTTTAGTATATGCGAATGATTTGCCCTACATGGCATGGAGGATATAGTACTATTTGCTGAAGATACCTCTCTAATTTTTAATGTGACCCGCGGGTGTAAAATATTGACAAGGTAAAAAAAAATAATCTGTTGCTAAACTCAGCTAAAACCAAATGCATCAAATTTAGTATTCCAAATGTGAGTTCTGCCAATACAGAAGTTCTCATTGGGAATAATAAATTAGAATTTGTTAATAACACTGTGTTTCTTGGAATTACAGTAGATTCCAAATTACAATGGGGCGCCCTACATAAATAAACTTGCCGGTAAGCTCAGCTCCGCTGCATATGCAGTTAGGAAAATCAGGCAAGTGACGGATGTGGCTACTGCGCGCTTAGTCTATTTCAGCTACTTTCACAGCATTATGTCATATGGTATACTATTGTGGGAAACGGCGGCAGACATTGAGACAAATTTTATCTTACAAGAAAGAGCCATTCGCTCTATTTATAACTTGGGCTCCAGAGAATCCCTGAGGGAACTGTTTAAAAAAATAAATCTCCATACAAACTGTCAATCCCCTTTGCACTCCCTTAGCGTGTAATTTAAAAAAATGCTGAAATTACATTTTTGACGTCCTGATTGAGAGTATATTTACAAAGTCTAAAGTAGCTCACTTAAAAAAATAACTTCTTAATATTTCAACTTTTAATTCAAGAAATACTTTTGCTACTATAAACCCACCCCTTAAAGGATGTAATCGGGGGTCCCATTACACTCTTTAAGGGGTGGATTTTTGAAAATGCTGAAATTCTTCTAATAGAGAGTATTTGTACAAAGTTTGAAGAAATACTAACTTGAAAAAATATTTCTGCTCTATACAAACTGTCAATCCCTATCATAATAAGATTTGCTTTAGCGTTCCACGCAGGCGTCCGCGTTGTGCCATAAAACTTTTTACTGTCCCATTGCGAAAGACTGTTTTAGGCTCTCATTCACCCATACCGCGATTGTGCAGGCTGGTGAACTGCTACAGCTCCGTACTGGATATCAATCATCTGTCACAATGTCAGTTCCGCACAAGACTTGTCAGTGCAATGGAAGATGTTGTTTAAGACGAGAGTTGTGAGTTAAGTAGTGATGTGATAATGATTTTTTTTTAAATTTTAAATTATAATGACCTTTGCATTTTTTTTACTTCCCACTTGCTATATATGAAAACAAGAGATTTTGATATTTGTACGTATTTTTAAGTATTGTTATTTAAATTTTACGCAAGTTGTGTTTGCCTATAATTGGTTGTACATTTAAGCTAGTAATGTTGTAAATGTATACCTACTTTTATGTAAGTAAGAAGAAAGAAATGTAACAACTGTTGGTAGACCTAATAAAATAAAATAAATAAATCCCCTATTCACCCCCTTAGGGGTTGAATTTCAAAAAATCCTTTCTTATCTCTCGTGAGAATTACAAAAGTAACGTCTTTGCAAAATTTCAGCTTTCTAGGTTCCAGGGTTTAGCCTCGGCGTTGATGAATCAGTGCATTAGTCAGGAACTCCATTTATATATATATATATATATATATGTACTTAGTCTGGCCATAAATACTGTTACAATTAAAAATAAACAAACTATTACAGTTGAATTTGGAATCTGACATTTTTATAAGATTGTTCATTGAGTTTTCTTATTTTGGCGCTAACACATTGTATAATATTTTGCGATATTAAAATGGAGTGAGGTGATAAACAGAACCGAATCGCTGTGATTGCATTACATAAATTAGGTATGGAGCCAAATGCAATTTTTAAAACTCTCCATTCGCTTGGTATTAGTAAAATGTTTGTGTACCGGGCTATTAATAGGTACAATGAGACCTTCTCTGTTTGTGACAGAAAATCTGGCCGTCCACGTACTGTTCGTACGAAAAAGGTGCTGTAAGGGAAAGAATTCGAAGAAATCGTGTCCGAAAGCAAAATATTTTATCTTGGGAGATGAGGATACCACCTAGAACCATGTCGCGTATTTTAAAAGAAGACTTAGGACTTGCAGCCTATAAGAGACGTACTGGTCATTTCTTAACTGATAATTTAAAAAAGAGTAGGGTGGTAAAATCGAAACAACTACTGAAGTGGTACGCAATGGTAGGTCACAGAAAAATTTTGTTTACGGATGAGAATTTTTTTACAATTGAGCAACATTTTAACAAACAAAATGACCGTATTTAGGCTCAAAGCTCTAAGGAAGCTTCCCAATTAGTCGACAGAGTTCATCGTGGGCACTATCCGACTTCAGTGATGGTTTGGTGGGGTATTAGCTATGAAGGAGTGACTGGGCCATACTTTTGTGAAAAAAAACATTAACAACACCATGTTCAATAACCAAGAATGGTCCTTCCAGCAAGACTCGGCGCCGGGTCATAAAGCTCGGTCTATGCAGTCTTGGTTGGAAACGAACGTTTCGGACTTCATCAGAGCTGAAGACTGGCCGTCATCAAGTCCCGATCTTAATCCGCTGTATTATGATTTATGGTCAGTTTTAGAGAGTACGGCTTGCTCTAAACGTCATGATAATTTGGAGTCCCTAAAACTATCCGTACGATTGGCAGTGAAGAATTTTCCCATGGAAAGAGTGCGTGCTTCTATTGATAACTGGCCTCAACGTTTAAAGGACTGTATGGCAGCCAATGGAGACCACTTCGAATAAGCTTTTTATATTTTAAATTATTTTATATTTATGTATTAAACTAACACACTGTAAAAGTAATAAAAGTTTTTTGCAATAGATTTTTTTTTTCTTTGTGTCAGTATTTATGGCAAGACTAGGATTATACATCGTAATCCGTTCAAACATTGACACCCACCCAGTTATTGGCATCCTTACATCTAGTTTTAGAATAAATACACGGACCTAGAAATTTTTCGCTATGCTGGACAAATAATAAGATTCCAATATTTTTTTTTTATATACTACTTACACAAGGCAAACATTTTGTGTGCATGAACATGTCTGTTTGTCTTGGTCTGGATGTTTTAAGAGAGGTAGGGCGCATCAAAGCAGCCCGTCTGAGGAAGTACAGTCCTCCACCTCACAGAAAACCGCAGCCAAATAACAACTACCTAGAAGGTTGTTGTGTTCCTGCGTGTGAGTGAGATCACCAGTAAGCTCCCAAGGAGTTGCTGTGTAAGCAGTAGAGGAGGCATCGCACGAGTGATACTTAATATATCGCAAGCGTTAATAGGCTACGGTACCCGCTTTACATCAGGTGCGCCGTATGCTTGTATGCCTCCCGACGTAGTATATAGTATACTTTGGATATAATGTGCCATTATTAGGTTTAGCCTGTGGATACCTTAAATCTTTTTTAAATTAACTAGGTATTAAGATTGAAAGTAATGTGGTGACAAAATATTTAAAAGACTTAACCACATTAATTTTATTGTACTTTGTTTAGAACACTTTCTCAACCTGCGAAGGCCTAGTCTCAAAAATAAGTAATTTTAATCTTATTTTTACATTTGACTATAATATTTCAAGATTGCTTAGGTATCTTATCTTAAAGTGCCAATAGTTTGGTAGATTAGCCTATATTTAATTATAATGTCAGTTAACTGGAAACAAAAGCATTCGATTACTATAATATTCAATTTATTCGATTTACTACCACATACTACTCTGATCATATCAATTTTAGCCATTCCCGGCTCCCACATCCTTCTACGTTCGCGCTGTATCTGTATCGTAATTATTTTTCCTACATTTTTTTCTACTCGTCCAAATCGACAAAGCATGCTTCTTTACTCGTTTTCAAACCTTCTCCCTATTGTTTCTTGCATCATCATTGCGAACATGCTCTACGAGCGTCACAAATTTTGGCCCACACTCGTATTTTGACCACGTTTAACCTAATTTCATGCTCTCGCTGCTGTACTCAACTCTCGGTTCCATAACTTACCATGGCGTTGAGATAAGCACTGTATTTGCAATTTGACTTTCGCAAAAGAACGCCTGAATCTATTAACTAAGCACCGTGCCTTCTGGCGCAATCTTTTACTGCCAAAAAACTTTCCGAACACTTCATTCACACTATTATCTCCGCTCACTCGTATTTCCATATCAGCGGCATATTTTCTATCCTGCCTGATTGTAGATAGAGATTGTATATGTGAATGCGCTTTACATTCACTTATACAATCTCATCTACTGGTTCCAACACTACATCATCAACTGTAATCGTTCTGATTTCTTCTCTTTCAAATACCATTAACTTTGTTTTCTTCGTATTCAGTAGTAAACCCTACCCATATAATCGTCCTTCACACCACGGAGCAGTGCACCGTCAAGCCCATATATCGATGTACTATCCCTATGATATTGCGGAGTGACAAAAATTGATCCATACATCCCTTTCCATTTCGGAATACTCCATGTGCCTCCCACAGCATACCGTCGGTTTTCATTCTCATTCTTCTTTCAATTATCTTTTCATATATTTCTGCTGTTTAGCTGATCAAGCTGATGGCCCTACAGGCGTCGCTACTGGTATCGCATGTGTAATCTTTTTACAAGGGTACGTTGACTGCGCGTCTTCAATTCAATGACACGCTTCCAGTGCTCCAGCTAATATTGCTTAAGTATTGGAAGGAGTCCAGGACGCAAATGCCGCCTAATTTGATTATCTGAGGTGTGATCATATCAATTCACACTGACTTTCCATTTTTCAAGTTTCATATCGACAACTCAATCATATCCATAGTTACGCCTTCAACGGATGCTGACAACATCAAATGAGCCTCAGATTTACTCTCAGTGTCAATATCCAAGGTATAGTCATACATTTCCTCAAAATATTCACTCCACCGTTCTAACACTTCCTGATAGTTCAAAAATGACATCAACTTCAGACTTTATCTTGTCTATTCTAGATACTATCGAACCATCGCGAGGTTTCTGTACCTCTCGTCAGAAGAGTTTGTTATTCGCCTCAAAGTTCTTTATCAGCGTCTCTTCCTCATTCGCAATTAGTACTTCATGCTTCTCTTTCAGTAAAGCTTTGGTTTCATTCATCTTTAGTGTATTTCTTCTTCCTTCTCACACTTTCAGCTATGGGTGTAGATGAGAAATATTCAAGTCACGCTTTCCTCTTTTATGCTACTGAGGATTTAAATTCCGCATCCCACCAAGCGTATCCTTTTAAGGTTTTACGCCTCTTTGCACATCCATATGCTTTTTTGCACTATTCACCATACTCTTTCTTTCAGAACTTTCTAGACATCATCCACATCTGAGTCGGAAAGATTTGCATTCGCAAGTATTCAGTTACTAGACGTACATACGTACTCTCTACATTTTCTTTTTGCAGTTTTTCGCTTCTTATCCTTTCATGATACCCGAAAGTTCAGATCAAACTAGCTTACAACAAGGTAGTGATCCGTTTCAAGAGTGGGATCTCTAAAGGCCCTTCTATCCATTATAATATTTCGGAAATGTTTATCAGAATTAAAGCATCCACACTTTTTTGGTCTCCACGTATACGTGTGAATATCCTTATGATGAAATAAAGTATCCAATACGAAGAGGTTTCGTTCCATGCATAAAACAATAATTGGTTTGCTTGCTTCGTTCATTCTCTTATTTTGACGGAGACTAGGAATAGCTTCGTAGCTGTCTTGTTAACGCTTGAATAACGTTTGCTCCCAACCTATCCAATCAAGTTTCCACATGATCCATGTGTTCCTTAAGGTAAATCTACATAATTATTATACTATATAAACTGTAGTTCTTGAGTGTACGCTGAGTTTATGGGCAGGTATGCTGTAGCCAGAAATACTCGCGTGATGCCCAGTTTTATGCGAACTGAGACAGGGCCCTACCAAACTGTAATCTCTCACACGAAACCCATCATTCGGCAAAGCATCTAAGCATCTCTCATTCATTACGTCCATCAGCTTATCTTATCATTCAATCTGGCTTTGTCTTAGGTTTTCGCGATTGTTACACATTGAATTAAACAATTTTTAAAGGAAGTATCGCGTATTTTATTTATTTTGTTGAACCTGACGTTTCGAACGCTTTGCAGCGTCCGTGGTCGCAGGAAGACTAAGGTGGTATTTGTCTTACATTAGTTATTCAATTATTACGTCTACCGACATGGATGGATTAATTATATATGCTCCGGTTCACACAAAAATCGCTCACAGTGTCCGAACATTTTTTAGATCTTTGGGTTTGTGACTTGATTATTTTTAGGACTGGATCCCAAGCAGGTGGTACGTGGAGAAGATGGTTGGCAAGTAAATACCACCTTAGTCTTCCTGCGACCACGGACGCTGCAAAGCGTTAGAAACGTCAGGTTCAACAAAATACTCGTAAATAAAATACGCGATACTTCCGTTAAAAATTGTTTAATTCAATTCAATCTGGCTGTCACGTTCCACTTGCCTATGCGGTACTCAGCTCTTTTCAACCCATCAAAATTGGCGCTGCATAAAGACCCCCGTTTGCCTTTTCGCCTTTAGGGGACACTATAACCCGTATGCCGGTGCAGTTTGGGCACGAAAATAACAAAATGGAATTTTGAATGACTTCTGTACATATGATTTTCACAAACTTCAATTTCATTCGAATATTCCGTTCTCTCCTAATATTAACTTTCCATTAAAACGTCCGACTCGTTAACTATACAAGCGCCAAAACTCTGGATTGAATTACGGTCATGTATAAGAAGCTCCACATCTTCTTGAAAATTTGTTGAAATACCTATTAGTAAGTACTTAGTCATTGAAAGATAATTTTGATTGTAAATTGTATAGTTGTAAGTATTTATGTGTATATGGTATATATGTGGGAGCTCGATGGCGTCGCTGCGCGTGTCGTTCTAACCAAACACGCAGGATAAGCAACGTCGACCGCAGTCCGTCTATGGATGGGTTATCTACCTCGAGTTCTTCCGTGCTTCGGAGGGCACGTTAAGCCGTCGGTCCCGGCTGTTGTCGATAGATGCCAGTCGTTAAGCTAAGTCAGTGGCCCTCGGGCGGCTTGAAAACACTGGCCTCCGCCAATCCGCATTTGAGCAGCGTGGTGGAGAAGGCTGTAAACCCATTCGGTTGAAGGTAGACCCGTATCCCTGCAGTGGGATGAGTAAGGTGAAGGTTGATGTGGTGGTGGTGCTGGTATATATGTAGGCAATTATTTTTGGTTATATTATTTTTTCGCTATAGTTCGTCACAAGTATGATCGTAATTCTGTGCTCCCATACCGTTATTGCCGCCACTATTATTTACCGTCCCTCACAATGTTTGACTGCTATATAACGTAAGTGGGATTTAGACCACCTATTGTTCCAACTCGTTGTTGTCAATAAAAATAATTAAATAAATTAGCATGAGCAGAATTACACTCGAGTGTACAATAAAGCTAATAATAAAGCTTCATCCAAAAAATATGTAACTGTCATTGTGAAATGAACTCCCAGCCGAGGTTTTCCCAAGGAACTATAGCATGGGGTTCTTCAAGAAAGGCGTGAATAGGTTTTTACAGGGTCGGCAACGCGTGAATGACACCCCTAGTGTTGCAAATGCCCATAGGCTACGGTATCTGCTTACCATCAGGCAGACCGTACGATTGATTGCCACCTCAGTGGTATATAATAAAAATACATCCATAGATAGATAGCGGTCGCTATTGCTTAACTTCTATGTTTGATTGAGACAAGCAATGTGTCAAGCTTTGTGTAATAAGTAGTTTCAGCTAACGATTATTTAAATAGGTGTACATACCTGTGCACATCGATGTCTAAATTATAAGAAGCGATGAGTGTAGGGCCGTAATAGCACTCGTAGAGCCCTCGGTCAGTATCCGTCACCGACAGGAGCACCAGCCCTCGTTCTGAAGTCTGCAATACTCTCTCCGAGCTACGAAAAAATTTATCTCAATGAAAGAAACGACAAAGGAAATAAATCACACAGAAGGTAGGTTCACACGTTGTCACGTCATTTATTATACAAGACAATCATAATTACTTTCTAATAATTAACTACCATAATTTCAATTATATTTTTTTATTCTATGTCAAGTATTTTTTTTCAGAGCAAGCTTGTGTTAGAGTTTGCATATTAACATAGCATACTCTTTGGGTGAAGCTATGGTACCTACCAAGATGAAAAACGGATGTCACTCACATATATTAAAAAGATAATATTTTTAGTATTATTATGAATTAGTAAAACAACTATTTGTCTTGGAATTGTTTTTAATCTTTATTTTCATTATCTTCCGCTACACGGACCTAATTTACTTATAGTGGTAGCAGAGCTCCGTGAAGGTGAATCGTACTTAACAGTCGATCACATATCGTGAAGAGTTGACACCAGATCTTCGTAAATAACTATAATAAGTTTTTTTGATTATAGTATAACGGATAGTGTTGTCGTCATGGATGAAATTACAAAACTTAAAATTGTACAGCTCGACGAACATAACTGGGTCACATGGAAATTTCAAATAAGATTAGCTCTCAAAGGCCATGGTCTCCTATACGTTGTTGAGAAAGACTTCGTAAAGACGGATAAGACTAAGGATGATGAGGTAGAAAAACATTCTAAAGACGATAGTAAAGCATTTCTCATAATAACCACGAATTTATCACAAGATAATATTATGAAAGTTATGCGTTTCGAAACAGCAAGAGAAGCTTGGTTAGAGCTGCACCGCATCTACGAGGGAGATATAGATGATCGAGCATTTGATTTAATCATGACATTTTTTAAGTTTAATAAGGATCCTGCAGACGATATTGGTACGCATATTTCCAAACTTAGAAATGTTTGGCGAGATCTCTCCTTAGAGATGAAGAAGGAAGGAGTTGAGAAACTACCAGAAATTTTTCTTATGGGCAAAGCTCTAGAAAGCTGTCCTAATGAATATTTTCAATTCATTGCTAGTTGGAAGTTGTTAGCAAAAAAAGATAGGAGTATCGAGAAACTGACTGCTGATCTATGTTCTTATGAACGAGCACTACATTCTCGAGAATATCATTTCCAAAGTCACGAGGAAGAAGCACTTGCATTAACTGGAGGTAAAAGCAAGTCAAAATTTCGCAATAAGCGAGACGTCAAAGGTAAATTTAAGAAATGTAATTACTGCGGCCTGACCAATCATTATGTTCAAGATTGTCGCAAATGGATAGCAGATGGACGTCCGATAGCGCCAGAGAAAACATCAACATCTAAACAAGGTACTGATTCTTCAGAAATACGTACTAATATGACGCTTATGAATATAATAGACATTAATAGCACAGAGATTGATAAAAATCAATGGTATGTCGATAATGGGGCAACTAGCCATGTCACAAATCGAGCCGATCTGTTTGAGGACTTTCAGTCTTTTGAAAACAATACTCATACGGTGACAACCGCTAGCGGACAAGTTATATCCGCTGCTGGAAAGGGATCTGTTATAGTTGAAGCAGATATATATGGTAAAAAGAAACTTATTCTTTTAAACGATGTATGGCTTGTTCCAGGAATTTCGAAAAATCTTTTCTCAGTTCTAGCTGCTCAAGACAGGTTAAGTAACAGTACATTTATATCAAAAAGTAATTGCTGCCAACTTATTGTGGATGGACAACCTGCTTTACTTGGAGACAGAGTAAAATATGGTGGTCTCTATAAACTAAGACTGGAGAACAGACCTTCTAATCCTATTGATGTTAATGTTAATGCATTGAATGCGACAGATATTCTACAGCTCTACCATGAGCGACTTGTTCATCAAAACAAAACGCACGTTAGAAAAATCATTGAACGAGAATTGGGTATTAAAATCGCAAACCAAAAAGACAAAACAATTTGCGAAGGATGTATGTACGGCAAAGCTCATCGATTAAAATTTGGAACGCGAGAAGGAGCGTCAAAACCTGGAGAACGTATTTATGCTGACGTATGTGGTCCATTTGTATATTCTATTTCCAAATACCGCTACTTTTTGTTGCTAAAGGATGATTTCTCAAGGTACCGCTATCTATTTTTAATGAGAGAAAAAAGCGAAGTCAAGGATAAAATAATACAATTCATAGCTCAAGCAAAAGCCATAGGACATTCAATCATTGAGTTATTTACCGATAACGGAGGCGAATTCGTAAATGATGTTGTTAAAAATGTTCTTAAAAAGGAGGGGATAGTACACAGATGTACAATGCCGCATACGCCACAGCAAAATGCAACTGAACGCGACAACAGAACTGTAGTTGAAGCTGTTAGAGCGATTATGCATACTCCTGGGAGAGAATTGCCTCAAGGCTTATGGGCTGAAATAACAAATACTGTTGTTTACGTTCTTAACCGTACTGGTCCTACTAACACGGACAAGACACCGTATGAACTATGGTTTGATAAAAAGCCAAGAATTGGACATCTAAGAATAATTGGAAGTACTTGCTATGCTCACATACCGAAAGTATCACGAAAAAAATTACACAAGAAAGCTAAAAAAGGTGTTTTTATCGGCTACAATGATGATGAAGGGTATCGTATTTGGTTACAAAATACTTTGTCAGTAATCAATTCCAGAGATGTCGTTTTCGAAGAAAAAACCCTCAATCCTGTTGATGAGAATAGTCAGCTTTCGATAAAATCTTCAACTTTTGGTAGTAAAACTGAAGACAATAATTCTAATACAGTTATACTACCACTTCGTGACTGCGAAAATTCAGTTGATATGGATCGAGTACCAGATCAACCTAATACGCCATTCGACCTGGTTAATGACTCTGACTCCGTGAATCATGATAATGCCGATACACCATCAAACGTCGAGACCACTACACAACATGAATCTGAAGATGGCTTATTAAGAGAAGATACTCATTTCGAACAATTTCAAAATGCAATTCCAGAACACAATGAACAATTGCAAGCAGAGGTCCCAAACAGAATAACTTTGCGAGATCGCAATACCATTAAACCTCCTGATAGGTTTGATGAGTTTGTTCTAAATTGCGTAGGAATGGTCTACGGCCATAGCGAAGAACCGAAGACATACAAAGATGCAATGATCTCTATCGATAAAGAGAAATGGCTGAATGCTATGGATGATGAAATAAAATCATTAAAGGAAAATCAAACGTGGGAGATGGTGCCCATGCCTAATGGAAGAAAACTTATACCTACTAAATGGATTTACAAAATAAAACGTAACTCTGACGGTTCAATTGACAAATTTAAAGCAAGACTAGTCACGGTTGGCTACTCGCAAAAGAAGGGCATTGATTTTGAAAAGACATTTAGTCCAGTTGCAAAAATGAGCTCAATCAGACTGCTTTTGGCTATTGCCGCTCGAGACAATATGACCCTTACTCAATTTGACGTCTCTACAGCGTTTCTTTATGGAAATCTAAATGAAGAAATTTATGTAAGACAACCTGAAGGATATAACGACGGAACCACCAGAGTATGCAAATTGAAACGTAGCCTATACGGACTAAAACAAGCGCCGTTATGCTGGAATACCTGTATAAAAGATTTCCTTCAAAAACAAGGGTTCATATCAGGAGAAGATCCTTGTCTGTTCTCAATGAAGAGGGGGGAAGGTAGGATAGTACTGGCCTTATATGTTGACGATGGATTGATTGCTGGTACGTCACAAAAACTGATTGATGAATTCCTCGAAAAGCTAAAAATGGAATTTAAAATAAAAGTTCAAAGCAACAAGAAGTTGTATTTTTTCCTGGGGCTTGAGATTGAAAAGGAGGAAGATTATATCAAAATTCATCAAAGTGCATACACAAAGAAGGTACTTGAGAGATTTGGTATGCATAATAGTAAGTCTGTTACGACGCCAATAGTAAAAGACTCTGAATTAAGAGAAGACGACAGAAGCGACAATCCATTTCCTTACAGAGAGGCAGTTGGAGCCCTTGCATATCTAATGGTGGGAACGAGACCAGACATAGCCTACGCCGTAGGTGTTGCATCCAGACACCTAGAGGCTCCAACAAAAATTGATATCACAAAAGTGAAACGAATATTTCGCTATTTGAATGGAACGAGAGATTATAGCATAATTTACAAAAAAGGGATGTCAAAAGACTTACTCTGCTATTGTGATTCTGACCATGGTGGCGATCATGACTCCGGAAGGTCGACGTCAGGTTTTATGAGTATCTATGGAGGTCCTATTTCATGGAGAAGCCAACTACAGAGTTCAGTAGCAATTTCCAGCACAGAAGCTGAAATTGTAGCGGCTAGTGAAGCTGCGAGAGAAATTATATGGCTTAAGCGACTGATAGAAAACATAGAGCAGTTAATGAAAACTCCTGTTCTTCACGTAGATAATGAATCTGCGATAAAATTGGCGAAGAATCCGTCATATGAATTTCACAACAGAACTAAGCATATCAAGATTCGTCATTTCTTTATTCGAGAAGCTGTAGCTGAAGGGAACGTGAATATTGTGAAGATTGGCACTGAAAAGCAAATTGCTGATATATTTACGAAGGCCCTGTACAAGCCAAGATTGGCAATGCTATGTCATCAAATTGGACTTGGTGGTTAAGCAAAGATTCTTCTGCTGCTGAACTTTGGGCACCATAAGCTTCAAGAGAAGATGTTAGAGTTTGCATATTAACATAGCATACTCTTTGGGTGAAGCTATGGTACCTACCAAGATGAAAAACGGATGTCACTCACATATATTAAAAAGATAATATTTTTAGTATTATTATGAATTAGTAAAACAACTATTTGTCTTGGAATTGTTTTTAATCTTTATTTTCATTATCTTCCGCTACACGGACCTAATTTACTTAAAGGCTTGTCAGTTCCTATGGCACCTTATAATAAAAAATAACCAATTTGATCGTGGTAAGTCCTATACAGAGTGCATTGTATGTTTGTAGTTCCATTATTTCTTCTTATTTAACACCAATATTCTCTTTTAGATCAACTGATAAATTGAACTAAGAGCAGTAATAGTCCAGTGGATAAAGAATCAGCATATTAACCGATGGTCTCTGGATTGAATCCTGTCATGAGCATGGACCACTATATTCGTGTTTTCGGATGTATGTACATACACATTTGCGATTATCACTTGCTCGGCGGTGACGGAAAACATCGTGAGGAAATTTCGCACGTCCAAGAAATTATATTTCAAAAGTCGCGTGAGCTAACCTAAAACTGGTCTGGTTTTCTCTCACTAATCTCAACTTCTGTGTTGTTGATGTCTGATGGCAGTTGATTCATGCTGAAATCAGTATCTTCGCCAAATCCGTAGGCTTAGGTAGCAGACCCGCCAATCTTAACGCATTATAAAACGGAATAACACTAGGAAGAAGAAGAATTATTTTTAAACCAATTATCTTTCTTACATTTTAATTGCGAATGCGGTCGGCAAGCATTACGCCACAGACTTGTCACAACGCTCCCATTTCGACCGAGTTTATTCTACTGCCATGACCAGCTCTAAACTTCATGCATTGAGATCTGTACCGCATTATATACAGCGAGCAGTGCCTTTTAGTTCTTTTAATTTGTACTGTCTAGAAGTTTTGCCAACGTTTCACCCATATGTGCTCACCAACTCTCATTTAGTACGCTGTCAAAGCGTGTCTAAGACATACAATCTCATCTATTCGTTCAAACGTAGTGTTCTCTCTTTCTCCATTCAGTTGTATGCCTTTCTGCTGTACGTATAACTG
The DNA here is from genome assembly GCA_947507595.1 of Pyralis farinalis. Classification (NCBI taxonomy): domain Eukaryota; kingdom Metazoa; phylum Arthropoda; class Insecta; order Lepidoptera; family Pyralidae; genus Pyralis; species Pyralis farinalis. Next base: position 20,438,293 of record OX382264.1, on the reverse strand, counting down.
CCTTTAATTATGATTATTTAGTCCTTTATTTTTAAGAGGAGTGATAACCTAGTGGACAAGGAACCGGTCTATTGGCCAACTGGTCCACGATTTGAATCCAGGAGGGAACCACTAAAATCGTGTTTTCGGATTTATGTACATCTTCTTGCTCTGCGGTGAAGGAAAACATCGTGAGGAAACCCACACGTTCCAGAAATTATATTTCGAAAGGCGTGTGACCTAACCTAAGAAAAGATCTATTTTCCCTCTGAGCCGTGGAAGTCTAACGGCAGTCGCTCTATGTAAAAAATCGGTATCTTCAAGAAGAAGAAGATCTAGTCCTTTATTTTCATATATCATAATGTGGCAAGCAAGCGTACGGTCTCGACTGTGTAAAAACTTCTCGTCCACATATCTTTTTTGATGAACACCACTCTCTGGCGAAAATACCTAGGTAGGAAGTTCATTCCACAACTTAAGTACTTTAACTTTTGACGAGTTCAGTGGTGGGGTGGTTTGATGCTACTTTCACACCAACGCTCGTGGATTCAATTCCCTCACAGGACAAACATTTGTGTGCATGAACATGTCTGTTTGTCTTGGTCCGGGTGTTTTCAAGAGAAGGTACGTAAATATATACCTATACATTTTTGAGTCAGCAAATGCAACAAGTTGATTATGCTAAGTACATACATACTGGGTGCATTGAAACCCAAGCTAAACCATTAATATAACAAGAGCCTGAGAACATTAATCGTGAGACTAAAATAAATTCATACGTAACACGAGGACCATATCTCTGCGGATGATCGAGTAGGTACCGTCTACCTACGTGGTTTTATTTGAATGTAATTTATGAAACGCCATTCTTGAATGTTTCAGGAATAATTGCATGTGGGCCGTATCGTAACAAAGGACTAACAGGGACTGTTATTTTCACGAAATCTTTCTATTTTTATACCATGTAGGTAAACAATAAAAAGGTTCAATAAATGCATAATGCATTGATGCGCTGGCTGCTGACGCAGTAGTGCCGTAGAGTTTTTTGGTGACTTCATTTGCAACTACACAACCTTTTTGAGGCTTTTTTTAATAAAATAAAATGGTAAATATTATATTGCATAACTGAACTTGAAAATAACATTCCATTGAAGTAATCGGTTAAGCTGAAATAAATTGATGTACCCGTAGTACAAACTTTGCTTAATTTGGGACTATTTATTTTAATGAGGCAATTAATTTATTATTTTATTTTCTCTGTTCAACATGCCATGTAACTTACTTGAAGTTAATTGTGTATCTTCCTTTCTCTCGAGAATGGTGATACCAGACAACGTGTTGATCTCTCAACGCCTCTGGTGTCTTCCCAAAGGCTGCTAGATGAACGCTCTGCCCATATCCAGCTCGCACAGTCCTCAACGGTGCACTGGCTTCACAGATTGAAGGCGTAGAATTGGTAGCGTCATGCAGTAATCCAGGAGTATATGGACGGCATGCGCCGACTTCTTTGTCCCACCCGCAGTACGGGTCTAAGACGCATCGTAAACAACTATCGTACCTGTATGGGAAACAAGGTTTAAATTGCGTTCAATATATTGAGATTTAAATCAGTTCTAAACGAGAGGCAGTGTATAGAAGTGAATATTTTTGAAAGAAAAATCTTCTATAGAATGATTTTATTAAAAAGTTATATAGTACAGTCTGACATAAATTTAATTTAACAATTTGAGCTCTCCGAACTATCTCCTCTCAAAGCGCTTTCAATACAAAGCTTTTGTCTGCCTCTAGCGAAGTAACCACTTGAACTAAGTTGATAGGTCGTCGTTACAACTATCTCTAACAGATTGTGATCTGGTTGGTTTTAGAACCATAATTTAACAAGCGTCACTATGTCTAAATTAACAAGTTTATATGTATGTATAACTTCACGCCAAGAGCCTTGCGGGGTAGGAGAACCCAGCGCCACATGACTCCATCCTTACACACCTAATTCACTTTTTTAACATTCATTGCTCTTCTCATGCACGCTGGCCGGTTTCTAAGGCTCCTAATTTCCTTCTTAACGAGTAAAATCCTGTGACACTCATATATATAACAACGAGTACTTAGCAATTGCACTAGACACTTAAAAAAAAATAAGTAAGTAACTGAAACAATTTAAAAATGAGAAACTATTATATTAGGAGGGGTTAAAGTATAAAATTGCCAATTTGTACTGAACAATTATAACTCGTTTTTTTTTCTAAGATGTAACATATTTATTTACTCAAAATATTTACCCTCATTATCTATACGTTGTTGCAATCGGAAGTTTATTTATGCCTTTGCAATAGAACTCTGGGGATCTAGATTCGACAAACTGCCTCCTGGGAAGAAATTTTTATACCACGTAGAAAATTGGCCAAATCACGAAAAAACTGGTAGTCAGTTGGAATAAGGTCTGGCGAGTACGGCGGATGACGTATGGTTTTTAACTGCAGCTCCTGTAGAGTTACAACGGTTTCTGGTGCGGTGTGAGGTGTTGCGAGATCATGGAGCAATAATGGTGAAGATCGATTCACGAGTCGGAGCTGTTTCACTGCCAGTTTCACCATCATTGTTCGAAGTTCCGCAGAATAAATATCTGCTGTTATTACTTGATCAGACTTGAGAAAGCTATAGTGAATAACGCCATGAAGAGACCACCAAACAGTTATCATTACCTTTTTTCTGGTAAGCTTCGATTTAGGGCACTGTTGCTGCGTTTGACCTGGGGTCAGCCATTGCATTTTTCGCTTACGGTTATCGTAAAGAATCCTCTTTTGGTCGCATGCCACAATTCGATCCAAAATTCCTTCATTTCTGTACCGATTCAACAAGGCAACACAAGTTTCAACACGCCTTTCTTTCTGCAGATCAGTCAAATCATGAGGGACCCATTTTTCATATTTTTTATCTTATTGATTTGATGCAAATGAGTCAATATTGTAAGTAAGATAACGTTAAACCATGTCGCTAATTCCTTGGTAGTTTAACTCCGATCGACTTCTACCATCTCCAATTCAGCGTTATTCACTTGTGTGGGCAATCTTCCACGTGGTTCGTTCTTTAGGTCGAAGTTTCAATTATGAAAGCGTTTAAACTAAAAACGCACGGTGCGTGTTTTAGCAGTCACCTCTCCAAACGCGTTTCAGCGTTATTTTCGCATCGGGACTCGTATTAATTAATTAGGAGTTTCGAAGTATCCATCTTTTCCGTCTAAGCTGAATAAAAAAACAAATGAAATTCGAAAATAAAAAAATGTTGCACATTCTTTCCAATTTCATTTGTTTAAGAAAAACCTCATAAGTATCATGTGAAAAAAGTTTCACTCGAAAATCTCACACTATGAAGGTTTAATGTCAATTCAAAGTATATATTACTATAAAACGGCAATTTCATACTTTAACCCCTATTATTAAGTTTATTCAAAAAGGAAAAGTTTATTAAAATAAAGAAACAGGAGGCTAACCGATGAGCACAAGCATGTAACGGCAATTGTCTCAAACGGTTGTCCGTGGCGAGATAGAGCGCGTGTGTACGACGCGACAGCGCCAGCGCGCGCACAGGCTCGGCGCCCGCCGCACGCCATACATCCGCCACGCGGGAACCTCCGCCCGCCCATTGTACTATTTTATACACCTCGCCTGCACCTGAAGAGAAAATCCTTAGTTACACCAATGAATACCAAAATTAAATTCAAAATTATTACAACTAGCCGATACTCCGGTTTGAAGGGTGAGATATGGCAGAGAAATTACTGGGTACTGTGATGAAACAGCGTTAGGTCACAAGATTGGCATCGCGCGAGTAGCATCCCCGTGGTGTTGCGAGCCAATAGGCTACGGTGACCGCGTACCATCTAATGCAGGCCGCATGCTTGTTTGCCAATCTAGTTGTATAAAAAACCAGTTACTTCGTACGTATTTTTTTCTGAACCTATCCGCTAATTTGTTGAACGTAAAACAGAAAAACGATATTGAAATCGGTCGAGCCATTTTCTAGTTTTAGCTACTAACGCACGGCAATATATTTTTTTGTGGAGATAGAAGACAATAAGAACAATTACTTAATATTTCTATGCTATTTTGGAAGTATTAAACATATAAAACTGGGATCAGCTGTACCACCCATTCCCACCGTTGGGTTTCTCAGTGAGGCAAGAATTGACTACTAAAATAATAATAATAAGCGTGAGGTTTACTGCACTTCCAGGGACAAAACTACAGCTGCATTAAAACTCACAAGGAATTTAATGTGAAGAAATTTGTGAAATCAGAAAGCTTTGATATTTAACATGGCGATATGAGAGACAAGTATTGGATACAAATGGCATAATAGTCTAAAATAGATGACTAATCAAGTGAATACATATGATATCGAACGAAATGCAAGTGTCGAAACAAATTCTGAATTCCAACTAAAACAAAAGTTGCGCTATATATGCATTGTAATAACTATAACATTGTAATTGTATATAATGTGTAATTTTGCTTTGATGTTTATGTACTAACTATATAAACTATTATATGAGTTCCGATACATTTATTGCAAAATTAGTCGCAGTAATTACAAAAGATTATAGCATTTCACGAATGTAAGTAGTTAATTCCTGGGAAGTTGTTGTGTTATGAGCGAGGGTTGCATCGCGCGAGCGCTACTTTTTGTATTGCAAGCATTATTAAGTTGCGAAAATCACTTTATATCAGCTGGTAGGTACATATACTTGTATACATCCCGACGTAGTATATAAAATATGCATCCGCATACGCGTAATTAGGGTGTTAAAACACTAGTGTGATGTTGTTATAGATAGACTCGCTTCGCGCAACACATCCATGTTTAAATAACCGCCATTACACAATTGCATAAATAACTAGTTTTGACTTATATCAACAACAACTTACTTGTTCCCGCATAGAAAATGGTATAAGTGATGTCGTCTCTTAACATGTCGACGAACTGTCTGTCCACAACCAAAGTGGTGAGCACCAAATCCCGTTTGTAGAAAGCTGGCGCATCCCCTTCGTGGCGCACTGCGGAGTCCATTAGCGGGTGGGACCTGCCAGAATATATGCGTAAGTGGACTCCACTCGAAGTCAAAACAATAAGCTCGTCCAACCACACGCCGTTGGTTCCCAAGTATTGACATAATACGTCCGCCGCTATATTTCCACTTAATGTCTTGTAAAGTAAAGCTTTATCGGGGGTCAACAGATTGAATTTCGAATATATTAAGCCTTTATGGTCGCTATCCATTCATGCTAAGTTAGTAACATTATTCGTATCGATACAAGCAAAATTATTTATTGGGATTACTGTAGGATAATGCCCAACACAGCACTCTATCATAGGCTAAAATCATACATGAATAATATGTTTTTTAATTCCTCAGAATAATTCAGCGTCATGTTTAAGGTGATAATAGGTAATAGTTATTCAGTATGATCATCCTTACCATCGCCGTTTCATTTAATAAACAGACTTTATGTGGTGTCTTATGTCTTATTTGAAAACGTTAAGCTACTCCTGCATCATGCAATAACGCTCTAAAATTTCTAATATGACTCTAAAGCATTATAACAAAATCATCTTTCCCCTATATTTTCTAAAGTAATTTACCTAACCAAGTGTAGTAAAATTTACTTGAAGTATACTCAGGAAAACAAAACCTTTATATTGTCAGCAATGTAATGAACGCAATGTCTCAAGGAACGCAACATCGGTTCTAATTTGAGCCGCAAAAAATAAATAGAGTAGGGGAACTAACGTAGGATTTCCTCACCGCGCCATCAATTAAAGCACGCGAGTGTGACCCAATTAAGAGAACAGACGCGTCGCGGAACTAAATGTACGGCCTTGTTCAGATTACACCTTGGGGAACTTGAGACTAATATCGCGCCCTCCCAATCAAGTTTCATAGTGGCACCATTTTTCTTGATACCGCTTTTAGGCAGGTAACTATCTCTAGGTAGTATGAATATAAGTATATACTCTTATTTCGTACTAAGATTACGAGATACATAGGTACTTTTAGAAATCTCTTATATACGCATATATACGCATATATTGAAAAATTTAAGAGACGTAGACGTTTCCTAATTTTTTCCTACATTTACATTTAATTGAAAGATTTTTTTATCTCGATAATAACTTTTTTAATACCATATTTGACTAATTTAATCATTTTTTAAATATTAGACAGAGTATAAACGGAAATCTTAATTACTCGCGAAAAGATTTTTTGTTTCTTAATGGGGCTTCAGCGAATTTAACAACATTAACAGCCGTTGTAGTTCTAACAGCACGCGGTCGCCCCGAGCTTTTATGATCTTCATCAGACCAAATATTGGTATATCTGTCGATAGTATGATATACGAACATACGGCTGATACCAAGCTTTTGAAAAGTCTTGAATATGACCGACGGCTCCATACCCACTTTGTGCAAGGCAATCACGGCAATTCTATTTCCTTTAACACCCCATTCCATATTGTAAGTTGACACGAAAAAAATATGTAAACCGGCGGGAAATCGAATGTAGTTTTTAACATAATGAACGCATTCTAATTTCAAAATAAAAAGAGTTGAAAAAATTAAATATTTCTATGTAACAGTACTTATGACCAGACTAGTTATAAATATAAACAGGGCGTAAGAATATGTAAATGTTACCTTATGAAGTTGAGTACATTGTCGGGCAGAGCCTCTGTGTTGTTGACGCAGGTGCCGGGGCGCGGATCGGGCACGCGCGCCCGCAACACCGGCAACCACGCCGAGTTCGACGTCGCCTGGACATAACATTCTCTTTGTTTTTCACCCCTTTGTGCTTAACACATTTTACGTGCTAAACATTCCGTTCAGAATACATTTTAAAAGGACAATGTTTACTGTATACTCAGTTTCGCCTTGAACAGTTTTTTAAATGAAGATGCTGATTTATGATTTTTTGTCACTACTCGAATGAATAAATAGTTAAGCATTATATTCTGTTAAAATGCATTTAATTATGATGATTTCTTCAAACAATACCTTCACTAAAGTAAACAGGATTAATTAGTGAAACATTTAATATAGAATTGATTGATTGTGTTAGAATTCCATCAAAAACTAGCTTTAAATAAGGTGTACCTATATTTTAGATATCTCCTTTCAAACTCTTTATTTAATACTCCACGTACCAACCTATCGTTTTGGAAGACTTTTTCCTCTAGCCTGTACAATATGTGGTATATAATCTACCATATTGTTTGTATTATAACGTTACTAAGCCTATGCTAGTCAGGATAACGTAAGGATTCTAACAATACCTCGACGATTCAATCGTTTCAGGCGTTTAGTAGTTATGGTAGAATAATGAACTCTCACATGAATCAGAAAATATTACACACTTTTTGGGATTGTCAACTTTGAATATTATTTAATTTAATTATCGCAAACTTGTTTGTGTTTAGGATAATACGATAATCCTTCAATGCCGCTATTGTCAGATGATACTCGTGTAATCAGGCCTTTTAAGTGACTTAAAAACAGGTGCTTCCGTCAACGCCGAGTGGACCATTACGGATCCCTAGATTAATGTATCCCCGTAGGTTGATGATCATAATAAATGAAATTTATTCCGACTGAAAAATATGTCTATGAGAAAATGTATATCTTATTGAATACGTTTTGTACGTACGTGCAGACTTTGAACGTGGAACATATATTTATAAAGAAATTCTTAAAGAGTAATTCAGCTTAGCTCCACTATCTATATAAAAGCCATAACGGAATCTGTTCGCTGAGCATGCATCTCACAAAAACTGCTGAATGGATTACAGGGAAATTTTACAATGGCGATTGCTTCGAGTATTCTGAACTAATTTACATTTACACACAGTTTTTTAAAACTACATCTGGAGGCACACAAGCATCTGCTGTAGTTCCTATAGCGACTCCCGCTGCTAATACAGAGATTCCTCGCCTTAATTTTCCGATTCCTGGCAACCTCACTCAATCGCAGGCTAATTTTATTAAGCATTATCATGAAATTTTACATAGTGATAGCCAGTCAGGTATATTCCGAAGTTCAAGAGTTATTGTATTGAAATATTTAGAGTTCCTGGATAAAATTGGAAAAAATAAAGCAATGATGCCGCGACCCAGTTGTATTAAACTGCGGAGCTCGATTACGTGGTCGGGTATGTGAGTCTAATCGAACACACGCCATTAAGCCACGTCGCAACATGTCTAAGGATTGGCTTAATTATCTCGAGCTTCTCTGGCGCCCGAGTTAAACTATATCGAGCTTGGCTGTAGTCGATAGATGACAGTGGTCAACCTAAGTCAGTGACCTTTGACCTGCTTAAAAGTTCTGACAGCCTTGCAGCTCCAAATCTATTTGGTTAAATGGAGATGCGTATCTCAGCACGGGGATAAATATGAGTGGGTATGGTTTATTTTACACAACATCAGGAGATAGGTATACAAAGATATGGTCCATCTGATGTAAAGTGGTTATCGTAGCCTAGGAACGCGTGCAAAACAGGATATTGCTCGCGTTCATGCCCTCAAATGTTTATCCTGTGTGGGAATCGACCAACGAGCCTTGATGTTAAAAGAGCATTGCTGATCACTCCGCCACCGGATTCGTCGGCCTGTCAGTTACTGTGATTGAATAATGTGATGTACCTGTTCTTTAAAGCGCCCACTAAACGCATCTTGAATATCTTCCATTGTGTAGGTGCATATGGCAGATCCAACCAGCCCATCACTCGCACCAGTAGTGAAGGCTGCGTAGAATCGACTCGGGTCCCCTGGCATTTGGTACACGCTCTCTGTTCAAAAACAAATATATATGACATGTCGCAAAGCTCGCCTGATATTAAGCTGTATTATAGCAAAACAGGATTAAAAAGCATATAGCCTAGACGATTCTAAGCATTTACCTGTGGATAATTGGAACACCAAAAGAAAACAGGTTAATTTGATCTAAACTACTATATTGTGTGCTTCCGCTACCTATTAGTTCAAGCAAATTAGTGCCGGTCGGCACCCACCCAGTACCGTTGGTAGATGCATGCCGCCGCTGCCATAAAGAATGGCACTGTGATTGAATTGTCTGTCCTAGCATGTTATTCCTGAGGATGCCTCATGGAGAGGAGAAACAGGGGTCGTAAAGACGTGAGGATCGCAACGGTGGCGGGTACAAGCAGTTCATGTTTCAGATGGCGGATATTCGCAGAGACTACCGCAACAGCCAAAGCAGAGAGGGCATGCATCTACTAAAGATAGTGGGTGGACGCGGACCTACCGCACCGCACTAGTTCGCATGAAATAATCGGTAGCAGAAGCACATAAAGTAGTTTAGATCAAATTGCCTGTAAATTTGACTTTCGCAAAATAACGCCTGACTCTATTAACTACTAAAAGAAAAATTAAGAAACCTTAGGAAGAGAATTCATTCCACAACTCTCTGGAAGTGCACATACCGTAGATAGTTTATTCTATTATTCCAATGTACAGTTATAGTCTAACTAAGGCGTAATAGCCTCTACTTACATGGCATAGTAATTGACTCACTGCCAGGAGGACATTTAATTAATAGAATATTGTTTTCGGCCACGGGTATTTGTAAGGAGCTCTCATTAGAACAAGAAATCTTGTAATCTACTACATCTTCAGTATTATAATGCTATAACAATGATTGAATACAAATATCAATCATTTTTATAAATAATAGAAAACAGAATAATTTTAAAATGTAGTCCCTCGCATCACGTTCAGTTTGGTCATGGTAAGTCTTAGCCTTCCTCCTATATCCTTCTACTTTCATGTTGTATATCTGTTTTTACGAAACAGATATATTCTTTCTTCCTACATTCTATCTACATGTCAGAATCAGCGGAGCATGGCTCTTCTTACTGTAACACCGATGCTCTCTTTCAAACCATCTCTATTTCTTACATCATCATGGTGAACGCGGTCTACAAGTGTTACACCACAAATTTTGCGCAACTCTCGAACTTCCACTGCGTTTATACTAGTTTCTTCTTCTCTCTGCCATACCCAGTTCTCACTTCCATAAGTTAGCGCTGGGACCAGCACTGAATTATTTATAGCGAGAAATACCTTCTGCCTCAAGCCAAATAAATACCAAGAAATCCCAACGCTCCTTTCGCACTATTCCCAGCACTCACTCGTCTTTCCATAGCAGCGTTGTATTCTTCTTCCGTCCCTGCTGAAAGCGCATATCACTACGACAAAACATTACAGTCCACACGGACAAACTCGCAGGAAAAAGCAAGTATTCTGTAACTGCGTCATATACTACTAAATACCAGTTGACTTATATAATCCATATTACCATAAATTGAAAACTAATATCCCTATAAATTATTTGTGAGGAAAATGTATACAATTATCAACGTAGTAATAACATCTATTGAAATAATTTTGGTTTCTATACAAGAAATGTTCAATGTTATACTTACGAATTTCATCAAAATAGAAAGGGAATTCGCCCGGTATGCTACAGTTCAGTCTTGCCTTCAGGTAAGTAGCCCAGTTTTGGCTTAGTATATGTTTGCCGCCAGTATCATGCTTGCATACTCTAGCTACTCGGGAATACACTGCCTTGCCACAGTTCATAAACTCCACGGCCGTTTCTCGAAAGAAAAATAAAACGTATTCTCCAACGTCAAAGGATCCAACGAAGTTAGTTTCTGTGAAAATATACAAAAATGCTTAACTAATTTTAAACATGTATTTTTTTTGCCAAGTGGCTTTAGATTTATATTCTGTTGTGGTAATTTGATAATAGTTCTAAACTTGTCTCGTATTTTTTAATATGCATGAAAACTACCAAAATATAATGCCAGTTTGATAGTTGCATAATATATTTTATAAGATTTAACCTATAAAGAAAAGCTGTAAGTAGCTTTAATTTTAACACTAAATGAATACATTTCAAATAGCAGACGTAGATCATAACGTTATCCACTATGGTATAAGAACTTCATTATGGTATGGATAAATAATGTATACATACAATAAATAACTTGTATTTCAATGTCAATTAAAGCAATCATGTCAGACAATTATCAGTTACAGTAAAGTGTCTTTGTGTCCTCACAAAAATAAGCATGTAAATTAATTACGAGTACAATCGATCAATACATAACCCTATCAATGAGTGTAGATGACTGAGAGTCTCAGAATAGACAAAATGAAATATGAATAGTACAGTTTTTGTTGTAGCAGGCTTCATTGTGAAAAAAAACAACCCAAGATCTGGTATAATATGTATCCCTCAAAATATGTAGTTAGTATTCGCGAAATTTATTCAATGTCGTGGGCGTATATTTTAAAAGATAGATTTAATAGTAAATGGGAATATAATCTTACGATATATGATATTTTAGAACTCGATCGTATTTAAACTTTTATGCCCCAATACTATCATTTTACTAGTCGTTACGAGCCCATTATATTGAAAAATATTGAAAGCTACTTACTATCTAACCACTTTGAGTCATATTTCAAAGTCCTCTTAAAGTTGAATTTTTTTTGGCCCGTTCGGAAATCGAACAGGTCGTTACGGAATATAACCGGGTCCGCTTTGGTGAATTCTGCGTTAGTACCCGCGTATAATGCGGGCAGCCCTCCAGGGTTGCCCTCGGTGACCCAGACAGCCGTGCTGTTGTCCGCCGGGTCGTATGGACACTTTGCCACCCCGTGCCCGACGCCCGGCACGTACTCGTGTCGAGGTAGATGTGTCAAATTCAACTGTGTGACAACAATAATAAATCATGTTAATATTGTACTGTGATAGCGCGCTCATCAATTACGATCTGATTGAATTTCAATAACACGTATGTTAAATGATGAATTGTACGTAGGAATTCTGAATGTAAACAAGAATAATATGTCATATTTATGCATTTGCTGAAGTTATTTTAATAGGCGCAATCATTCAATCATCACAGTACATTTTAGCAAGTAACTAGACGTACATACATTTAAGCAATGATGTGTTTCTTTAAAAATTATATTCAGTCATATTTATTAAAAAATAATGTAAACTTACGTAGACTACCCAATCCTTAGGATTGTGTGCGTTGGTGCCACACACGTAGAGCCGTTCGCCGTCACCAAGAGGTTGTAGTACTCTGATGTGATTTCTGCATTCAAAGGGCTCAGACTTCCCTTTGCTTACACACTGTGCCACATTACTTGCTTCTAGAAGAAGGGCGTCCCGCTGAAAATATTATTGCAATTATAAATATGTAATTACATTTTTCGACACTGAAATATTTCTTCTATGTTCTATTTAATTATCATATGAGATAATTAATATACATGTAAGGATTTTAGCAGTTCTAGTAATGTATTTTTAACTCTGTAGACTGTTTTCAACGAACTAACAGTAATTTTACTGACATGTTTGAACAAATTTCAAAATTTTGCGGAACTTGTGTAAGCTGTGTTTAAAGTTAGTGGTTTAATTACATCTTCATTCAGTGGACCTTGAGTAATGTAGTTAATTTAGGTATTAGTTAACTTGTATATTTAAACATTTTTGACTTCTTACTTTTATTTTGGAATAAAGTTAAGTAAAATTTTCAAGTATAAAGTGTAGTGCAAAAGAGTTTTGCCTACAAAAAAGCTATGAAACTCATGTAGGGGAAATGTGGAAGAGCCATAAGTGGAGGAAAATGCATTAAATATCCCGTGAAGTACCGGAAATGTGCCTTTTAGAACGTTTCTTCTTAACACAGATAAATGTTTTTCTTAATGCTTCGTAAAACCTCAGAAGTTCATCATGGCTCTACAGTTATTGACCTCACTTGGGTAGTTTATTAAGCATAGATATAGACCAAAATACTGCTACATATGATGTTTAGATAGCGGCACATATGATAAACGTAGCCCTTATACTATACTAGTGAGCCACCCCGGCTTTCCACGGGTGCAATGTAAATAATAATTTGTTTTCAGTGTGGAGTGATTTTAAATATGTAAAAGATAAAAATGGTTACTGTGGGTTATCCTTAGGAGATACACACATATATATATACGAGTATCACGGACTTTTTTGTAGATATTTTTAAGATATACACTCAAGTTAATTAAGAACATTATTATGAACTCGTAAGGTTTAGCCAGCGTTTGCAATGTAAGCGCACAAAAATATGTTTTTTTACGATATCACATTACAAATCTTTTAAATTCTCGGCTTTTCTCTACTATAATATGTGTGTATTATACATATAAACCTTCCTCTTGAATCACTCTATCATTGAAAAATATGAAAAATTCATTAAAATCCGCTGCGTAATGTAAAAGGTATATGCGTACAGATGGCGGGAAGCAACTTTATTTTATAGTATGTAGTGATAATTAAATAAAAGTCAACCAAACTGTCATCGAAAATGTAGAGAAGTATGTCTATCTGGGTCAGGAAGTAAGGATGGGCAAGGTCAACCAGATTGGCGAAATTGACAGACGTATCCGTCTTATGTGGGCCGCCTATTCAAAACTGGACTTTGCCTTCAAAATGAACATAACAGCAGAACAGAAAGCTAGGTTGTTCAGTCAGTGTATCCTGCCAGTATTAACTTACGGAGCGGAAACCTGGGTCCTGACCAAAGACAGCATTAACAAGATACAGGTCGCCCAGAGGAAATTAGAGAGAAAGCTCGTGGGGGTTACACTGATGGACCACAAAACAAATACATGGCTTAGGGGGCGGAGTGGAGTCGCAGATACCGTAGAGCGAATGGCGAATCTGAAGTGGCAGTGGGCGGGTCACATAGCCCGAAAACACAATTCATTGTGTAAAATGGCCCTGGAGTGGAGGCCTTGGGAAGAAAAGCGGCCTAGAGGAAGACCACAAATGCGATGGAAGGATGATATTACGAAGATAGCAGGGTCCAACTGGATGCAAGTTGCACAGGACAGAGAAAAATGGAAGAGTCTCAAGGAGGCCTACACCAGATTACTGGTAGATAAGGGCTAAAAAGAAGAAGAAGAAGAAGAGTGATAATTAGGTGCAAATGTGTGCCGAAATGAAACTTTGGGGTAATAGATTTGGAGAGGGCTGAAGTACCTGGATGGCAGCTAGGACCTTATGATTCGGCACAGATATGTGCTGCAAAAATGGCGATGATCCTAAGCTTTCGCATTCGTTTAAAGAGAGATTTTACATCATTTGTCTATTCTACCAATTGTAAATTTGTTTTTTTTTATACCTGCTACATCGGGAGAAATTCAAGCATACAGCCCACCTCATGTAAAGTGATTACCGTAACCTAAACGTTTCTAGAATATTAAGTATCGCTTGCGCAATGCCACCTCTGCTGCAAACGCAACAAATCCTCTGAGCTTGCGGGTAACCTTATTCAGTAGTAGGAACACAGCAATCTCCCAGGGAGTTGTTATTTGGTTATGGTTATCTATGACAAAGAGATGTTGTGAGTATCCACAGGCGACATTAGCTGCTTACCATCAGGCAGAGCATTTAAAGAGAAGTAGGGCACATAGGAATCCGGCTGGGAATGTATCTTTACCTCACAGAATAGCAGCCAAATAATAACTACCTGGGGGGTAGCTGTATTCCTACTACTGAATAAGGTTACCAGCAAGCTCTTAGGGTGCGGTAGCAGCAGAAACGGCAAAGTGCGACCGACACTCCTTGTGTTGCAAGCATCCATAGGCTACTAGAACCACTTTACACCAGATAGACTGTACTTTGTATGTCTTCCGACGTTGTGTAAAAAAGTAATGTGCTCGTTTGCTTAGTAGTATAAACACAATATCATGTTTGGTAACCAAATCATTCGTTTCCAGAAACGTCATTACACTCGTATTCACTGTACATTGAGTGGGACAGCCCACATGATCTAAACCATTGTGCTTAATAGGAAAACGCAAAGTAGGACGCCTATACGAGGGAGCTGATGGATGCAAGTGACCCAAGACCGATCGAAGTCTAAGGGGGAGATCTATGTTCAGCACTTTAAAAAGAGGTAGGCCGCATCAAAGCAGCCCATCTGGGGAAGTACCTCCACCTCACAGAAAAACCGCAGCCAAATAGCAACTCCCTGGAGGTTTGTTATAATCCTGCGTGTGAGGTCGTCAGTAAGCTCCTAAGGAGTTGTTGTGTTAGCAGCAGAGGAGGCATTGCGCGAGTAATACTTACTGTGTCACAAGCGTTTATAGGCTACGGTAACCGCTTTGCATCCGTGGTGATGGTGGGCCGTATGCTTCTGACGTCTATAAGAGAAAATACTTCTAAACGTGAAATGATGAATAACGTTATAAATATATAAGTTATATTTTTAAACTCTGTACTTACCTCGCAATGTGATTGACTTATATCTGTCATATTTAATTTGAACACACGATCCCTGTAACAAAGTTTATAACGATAAATAAAACAAAAGTCACTACAGGTATTAAAATAATATGTAGGTTAAATAGATAGAAAGTTTAATTGAGTAGGTAATAGAAAATAAAGAAAATGTTACATTCATAAGCGCAAATTTTTGCCTTCATATAAAATGTATAAATTCTCACCAAAGAGCGGGAGGAGAGAAGCTACAGAAAATGGTTTCCTTTGCTACGTTTAAATTGTTGAAAATAAAAAAGTGTTGCAAGAGTAACTAGACAATCCGCAGCGGAATGGAACGAATGCCACTTTTTGTGGCCGGAGGAGCATATGCGCAGAATGCGACCATTCTGTTTATTTTATTTGCTTCAAGTCGGTGTTCAACGAGCCGTATAAATTACGCAGAATAACCAATGGCTCGCATTATGCTACTGAAATATTTATTCTTATTCGTTTTAATGTTATTCTTCTAGAAAAAAAGTTTCTAGGTACAGGTCTCCTTTTTAAAATTCCGATTTTCTTGAAATCAGAAAATCAGCAAAATGAAACATATAAGCTTGTATTTGCATAGGTATATTGTCAGTGCAAGGCATTAGTTTAATATTCTATTATATATTATGAGCAATAATAATAATATATAATATTTACTAGTGTACTTGGTCGAAATTTGGTCTTAATCATTATTAAAAATTAGGGGAAAACATATCGTCGCCTAGACAAAAACTAAAGGAAAATCATTTCAGAAATAGAAGGTAAAACGCATCGAGATGATTCGTCTTTGCCTATTTTTATATAGATGTAGAATAAAAATCTTTAGTTAATATAAGTAAATTTATTTGAATATTGTGACTTAAGTATCAGAAATATGGTTATATGTAACTGACAGTGATTATAGCTAAAACGAAATTTATTGTAACTCATTTTTAACAATTATTATTAGCTTGTGTATTCAGTCAAATCTATTAACACTATATCTTGTGTTTAGAATGTAAATGAGACATTACTAAATGGATTTTCATGTGATTCCAACTTTCCAAATTCTCAGAGTTAGTAAGCGGCTTTTATAGCAGATGACTGCACAAAGGATTTATTGACGTTCTCGAATTACCCACTGTGTGGAGTGGTAACGACTCGTAAGATATTTTATTACGCACAGGTCCACGGGCAGGGCTAAGAGTTATTACATTATTGTTGCCGCAAATACAATGCTTTATATTGCGAATGCATTCTACATAGCGAGCAACAAAACACAGTGCCTAATGTATGTTGACAATACCACAATCGGTTCATTATGCGGGTTCAATGAAACTACGTTCCGTGTTTGAGATTTATGTAGCGATCAAAAATATTACAAGTGGTTCAGTGATTTCAACAGGGTTGGCACCGTGCATCCGATATCTTTAGTGTGGCAAGCGTTAATGGTAACTGCTTACCATTGAGCAGGCCGTGTATACTTTTGTCTCATATGTATTATTAAAAACTCAATATATTTGCAATGAATGTTAGAAAAACGGTTAAATTTTAGAGAAATATGATAATTATTAAGTTTAATGATTAATTACTTACGTTTATCTAATTATCATTTATCAGAATTGTCGTGTTTTGTCAGAAGGTAATGTCAGGAGCCCCAGAAACCGGCGAGCGTGCATGAAAAGAGCTATGAATGTCACAGAAGCGAGTGAAGTATGTAAGGACCGCGTCTTATGGCGTTCGGTTCTCTCTCCCCACCCCGCAAGGGACTTGGTGTGAAGATGGCTTGGCGTGGGTTCGATTCCCACGCAAGACAAACATTTGTGTGCATGAACATGTCTGTTTGTCTTGGTCTGGATGTTTTAAGAGAGGTAGGCCGTATCAAAGCAGCCCGTCTGGGTAAGTACCTCCACCTCACAGAAAACCGCAGCCAAATAACAACTCCCTAGAGGGTTGTTGTATTCCTGTGTGTGAGTGAGGTCACCAGTAAGCTCCTGAGAAGTTGCTGTGTAAGCAGCAGAGCAGACATCGCGCAAGTGATACTCAATATATTACAGGCGTTAATAGGCTACGGTAACTGCATTACATCAGGTGGACCGTATGCTTGTAACTATTTTTTTTTATTTTTTTTTTTTTTTTAAATAGTCAGTGGTCGCTAATTCACAGTCGAGCAGTGTTGCGGAGTATGCTCCTTCTGTTGAAAGGAAACCCGTATCGCTTCAATGATTGGTTCTTTTTTTTTTTTTTTGGTTCTTTTTATCCCCGAGGGGAAAGGCAAAGGGATCTAGCCCATACAGCCAAATCTTCAGTTTAGAACCATTTGAAAATCTTAATTCTATGTTCCAGCTTCAGGAACTCTGCTGAAAAAATACTTGGGAAGGGTAGACCCAATCAACCCAATTTAAATACCACCCGTAAAACGATAGTGATTTTTACAAGGTTTTGTTGATGAACTTATTCACGTCTTCCAAAAAGTGCATAAACGTGTTATATTTGAGTTTTTTAATTACTGTATAATTTCACTAGCACTAATGCTACAAAATACTATCGAAATTGTCATACAAAACTAATTTTATACTGAATTGTAAAAATTTCAAGTAAAACAACAATGTCACTCGTCAAAAGCGCGGGAAGAAGTCCCGCTTCAATGAGATGATTAAGGATTGCCATGATGGTATGGTGGAATATTGTTCAAAAAATTATCAAATACGTTTAAGATGATTTTGGTTAAAGATGTTAATCCACAATTTCGGAATCGGTACATGAATATCCTGAATTCAAAATATGAATAGCGGCCATACAACGTATTATTCTTCTCTTCTGTAAAATGGTCCTTAACAATGGAATCACCTTTTTATATATAAAATCTTTTTTTTTATATGAATTAAATATTAGCATAGGCCATTATTGTCAATGGACTGTTGCTATTTCATAGAAGTTCATTGTTGCCGCTGCTATAGAAATCCTGGGGACGGGAATGAAATAACAGTGAGCTCTTCAAAGGCGTTATTCACCGCCTCGTCGAATTAGATTTTTTTCCGCTGGAAAAATTATCCGAAATTAGAGAAAAAAACAAAAGAGTTGATTCAAGATTTGCTGAGCTGAAACTACATAAACTTTCCAGATGTAACTAGTAGCTTGAGGCTTTTCGTTGTGCAGTGTATAGTGAGCGTTATCGTGAAAATGGAGGGGACTTAACTGCTTAAAAAAGCAATTGACAAGTCTGGATGGATTGGCAGCGGGCATGGCCATCATCATACATTATTGCAATTCATAGTACACCTCTGCAGTAATTGCTGTGCAAGAAGTTGTATTAAATGTTGTCAGCATAGGCTCACTATACAGTAACAAGTAGCTTCCGTTGACTCCATTTGTATTTACATTTTCTGAGCTTTTTTTGTTTTTCCATCATCATTTCAATTGAAGGAGGTTCACTTCACCTTAGATTTGCACAGCCATCGGTTCTATGCTGCTTGCACTCATCGGATCTCTGCGATCTTCACAACTTCGTCGGTCTATTATTTTATTACTTTTGTTAAAAGTTGCTGTTTTCGACGTAAATTTCTATTTATCGTTACTGACTCTCGTCTGTCACATCGTGGGCCACGGGGATCCTTGATTATAATATAAAAATTTCCAGAACTGCAACGTATAAACCTAAAAAGCGCAATGCGTTCCTTGCACTACATTGTCCATGCGCATCGTTATTGCGGCCTCAATCAATACCTAATTTAAATATTTTTTATAGTCCTAGAAACAGCTATATCAATTCGAAGGGCGGGAAAATTACCTTCTTTTTAAAGAAATATCATAACTACATTCTAAAATTTGTTTGAATCTGGAATTATAAGAAAGAAATACATTGATCTTTGTACGTTGATATTAAAAATCGATAATTTCGTAGGTAAAGTAATTCCTACAATTTTTAACTAAAAATGCCACAAGTTTATTTTGCTATATCACTAAATCCAGTGTAAAAAATGGCTCTGGACTGGGCACTCTGTACCCCATTTATAGTGCTGGTGTAATAAATAACCAGTCTACCTAGAAAATTCAGATGAGGACGGAGTATATCTGCATTAACTAAAGGTATGGAGCATTTATTACTTATTCTGTGCTCGAGGTTCATATTGTTTTGAATATTATATGCATAGATATTGATGTCTACCACACATAATATTATAACTGTTGTACATTGACTATTTATTTCGTATCAATAGACTTTTAATAGCCTAGAAAAACGTTTTAGCAGGAATAAGGCTTACGCCGATCGTTACCGCGAGAATGTTCACGCTATGATCAATAAAGGTTACGCCGAACTTTGTGATAAAAAATCAAATTCGCTACGTGTGTGTTACCTACCACCTTTTGGTGTTTTAAATTCTAACAAGCCGGGGAAATTGCGCACGGACTTGTTTCTTTCACTTTTACATATAATTTTACGTTTTCGAGATGGTAAGGTTGGTATTACTGCCGATGTTAAGGAAATGTTCCCTCAGGTGAAAATCAGACCTGAGGATAGGGATGCCCAACGTTTCCTATGGCGCGATTCCCCGGATTTACCTCTTACAATATGCGCAATGTGAAATGGCTTCTATGATATTAGGGGCTGCCTCGAGCCCATTTACGGCCATCTACATAAAAATAAAAATGCTGAAGAGCATAAAGCTTTGTATCCAGACGCTGCACATGCTATTGTCCATGAAACATAAATGGATGACTTCATTGGCAGCCTGGATGACACTTTACAAGCCGCTCGTCTGGCCAGAGATATAGTAGAGGTGCAAAAGCGAGCGCATTTTGAAATTCGCGGATGGGTCTCGAATGTGCCTGATGCGTTTTCTCAGTATCATAGATTATGACACCGACTGTTTGTCTCTGAGATTTAATAATAGTTAACTAAACATTATTATGATAACCGTGGTATCACGTTTGCACCGCGTTGCGAAGAAATAAAATACATATCTACACAAGCTAATTTTGAATGAGTAGTCTTACCAATAGAAAATCGAAGGAGTTTTCTTGGGAAGCGTAGGTGTAAAACCAAGAAACGGTAAAATATCAGTCCGTTTGTTAAATAAAAAACCAAGAAACGGTAAAATATCAGTCCGTTTGTTAAATACAAATTCAACAGAGGCATCAGTTAATTTGCGAGATATCAAACTAGAAAAAATTAAACGCTTATAACTAATGTCATTTTGAAAAATTAAATACGAGCGTAGGGAAAATTTAATTAGAGCGTAGGAGGAATTACTTTCAGTACTCAATTTGAATTCATATTTAAGGAACAACAGTTGAGTATCAAGCAGATATGTGATATGAGTACTTACTCAGACATTTTTTATTTACCTAATGACAAATTAGGCGTAACAAATGTATACAAGCAATCAATACACATGAATGATAACGCTACGCCAGTATACAGAAACCCATATAGGATACCATTTACACAGAGAGACGAACTTAACAAACAGATAGACAAAATATTACGTAGCGGCATTTAAAATACTAATAGTGAATGGTCAAGCCCATTGTTATTGGTACCCAAAAAACTAGACAAAAACGGTAACAGACAATGGAGGGTAGTAATAGACTACAGACAGTTAAACGAGAGAATTAAGGATGATAAATTCCCTCTACTGAACATAACCGACATCTTAGAATCACTTTCAGAAGCGGTATATTTTAGTCATTGCGATCCGAGTAATAGTTTCTATCAATATGATTTAGAAAAAGAGTCTGGAAAGTATACTGCTTTTACCACAGATAAAGGTCAATATCAAATTTATAGACTCCCAATGGGATTGAAAATCTCAGCCTCAAGCTTCAGTAGAATAAGGATAATAACTTTTTTTTTTTTTATATTGGCTCAGCATAGTGGCTCCACTTCGCCTGTTGGTAAGCGAAAAGGGGAGCCCAAATTGCAGCGGCAACTGACAAAGGACTACGGTGTCCTGTCAGTTGACGCTACCATGCTGGCCCGCAAGGTGCTTCTTCACGCTTCGTTTGAAGGATCCCATGTTATAGGAAGGAGGAAACACATGTGCAGGCAAGGCGTTCCACTTTTTAATAGTTCGACAGAGATAGGAGTTGCCGAACTTTTTAGTACGAGAACAAATGTCCTCAACAGTGGAGTGATGACATCGCAAGCCTGCACGTGTTGTTCTATGACGGAAGGGAGAGGGTGGGATAAGGGAAAATAGTTCTTCAGAGCACTCACCATGGTACAGGCGGTAAAATGTACTTAGGGAGCCTATGTCCCTACGAAGTTGCAGAGGTTCTAGGTATTTTAACTATGATTAAACTACGATAAATGTATAGTTTACATGACTTACCTTCCTAATCCTTCATATTATATCAGTATACTCATGAGATGATATCTTTAAGCATTGAAGAAATTACTATTATAAAAACGCGTAAAAATAAAATGATTTCAGAATCGCTTGCGTGGCACGTTTCGATGTCATGCACGTGTCATAGTTGTAATAATAACAGTACGTGTAATAATTATCGTTATTGTAGGAATACGCCGACACTTTGTATTGTAAAAGAAGTTCAACGTAATAAACACGGAAGATGAGAAACGAGTCATTATGAATGACTTCCTTTTATTACCAAGTGAAGGACACGTAGATATTAGCAGAATGGTCAACAATATCAAAAAATATTATTATTGGCCGTCCTTAGAAAAAGACGTAAGACTTTACGTCACGAAATGTGATTTCTTTCAAAAACACAAGTACGATAAAATTCACAAAGAATCACTGACAATCACGAGTACAGCTTCTGGTACTTTTCAGAAGATTTTTCTCGATATCATGGGACCTTTGGACTCTGATGATCAAGGATTCTTTTACATTCTTACGGTACAATGCGAGCTTAGTAAATATGTAGAAGTTTATCCATTAAGAACTAAAAGTACTCAAGAGGTTGCAAAGACGTTTACGGAAAACTTTATTTTACGTTACCGTATACCGATCGAAATCGCGAGCGATCAAGGAACCGAATTTGTTTCCAACCTAATATCAAAAATGTGTAACTTTTGGGAATAACGCAGATAATTGCGGCAGCTTACCGCCACCAAAGCAAGAGCTCTAGAAAGAGCTTTAGAAAATACACATAAGATGCTAAGAGCGTACTTGCAAATCGAAACTAGTAAACGCCCTTTATCTTGGAGTTGTTGGTCACAAATCTGGAGTTTTTCGTTTAATACATCGGTACATCGCGAAACTAAATACACTCCATACGAACTGGTATTCGGGCAAGCATATAGACTTCCCAGTAACCTATGCAACAATATAGAATAACAATTAAAATATAAACTACAGAAGTCTCAACAGTACGCTAAGAATAGTGTAATAATAGGAAAAATAGACGTAAAACGAAATATGACATATCAATTAATCCAGTAACTTATAAGCCCGGCGATAAGTTATTAAAAAATAAATAGGGATTAAAACTAGATCCGCTATATCATGGACCAAACGTGGTTATAGTAGATGAAGAAGCTATTGTAGTAATACGTGTAAATAATAAGGAAATGATAGTACATAAGAATAGGATTAAGTTGTATAATACTTAAGTTAATATTTTTGACTTATATAATCTGTATAAAAAGACACATTACATATTTTTTTTCTCTCAAGCGGGATCGTATAGTGTCTACATGCTGCCTTTACGTTTATATATGTATAAGTTTCTTTAGATTGATACGTTTAATACGTGATTAAGATTTACCTTCGTTAGCATTTAATGTAGTATAAATATCAATGTAATTATAACTTATATTGCTCTGAATAATAAATACATACTAGTATGAACCATGACCTGTGTTTGGATTATCTACTTCTGGTATCGTTTTTTTTTTTACAACGTCGGGAGTCATACAAGCATATGGCTCACCTGATTTAAAGCGGTTACCGTAGTCTATGAATGCTTGTAATACATTAAGTATCACTCGCGCGATGCCTCCTCTGCTCCTAACACAGCAACTCCTTAGGAGCTTACTAGTGACCTCACTCATACGCAGGAACACAACAACCCTCTGGGGAGTTGTTATTTGGCTGCGATTTTCTGTGAGGTGTCGGTACTTCCCTAGACGGGCTCTTAAACATCCAGGCAAAGACAAACAGACATGTTCATGCACTCAAATGTTTGTCTTGTGTGGGAATCGAACCCACGAGCGTTGGTGTCAAAGTCGCGTCATTCATGACTGCGCCACCGAGCTCGTCATAGCGTTCAGCACTGCAACTAGTTCGACCTAGATTCTTACTGCTACAGAAATGCTTAGCTGTGAATTGACATATATCTTCTTATTAAATAATACTTACATAGCACCAACATAAAGCGTATTTCCGTCTTCATTCAAATAAAGTGTGCGGTAGAAGAGAGTACCACAGGAAAATTCTCGTATGTGGTCTGAAACAATAAAGGAAAATAATTTCAGTAACGGTTTCGAACATTCATTTACATATTTATTTTAGCAGAGGCAACAAATAAATGTAAAGATTTAAAGACCGTGGAAACCCTAAGATAAATATTATTATAGGTGGTAGTGGTATAAAAAACAACCGCAATCTTCTCATAATCTGTATGGGATTAAACGAAGGCAAGTAGTTTGACAACAATATCTACGTAATTTAAAGCTTATTTAAAAGAACGCCAGTACAATTTATAAGTAAAAATAGCTAGAACCCTCCTAATGAAACATGAATTTTTAAATCGGTTAAGTATTGTTTTTTTTTCTCAATATCTTGCACCCCTGCCATGAGCAAGGCTCTTATCATCATAATATTCTTCCAGCCGAAACACATTCATACATCATATTCTCGTTCATTCCGTAATTCTCACTTCCAATCATCATTTTTCCTTTTTGCCCATTTTAGAACGCCAGTGAAATAACTGCAGTTAGTTTCGAACTTCCCTTCCCATAATGAGTCAGTCTATCCACGGGCGACAGGGAGCTTCACAGATCCACCTAGCCGCCGCGATCCCATCGGCTATACAGAGTATAGCCGAGGTATACAACATAGTCCTAGGTGGAGCTGTTCTGCTTGTTCCGATCTATGACAGCCGTGGCTAGAATTTTGGTCTACTTTGCCCCGTTACTATTTCAGAGACCGATTTTTCGGCGACCCGCATTCCCGACTCCTGCTCCAAATCGTACCTTAGTTTGGAGAATGCGGTACACCGAAACAATATGTGCTGCAGTGCACTGTCTGGCCCATGCCGGGCTCGCCTTTTTTGATGCCTAAATTTGTATTTTTTTTATATGTACTACGTCGGGAGGCATATAAGCATACGGCCCACCTGGTGTAAAGCAGGTACCGTAGCCTATTAATGCGATATATTAATTATCACTCGCGCGATGCCTCCTCTGCTGTTTACAGAGCAACTCCTTGGGAGCTTACTGGTAAGCTTACGCACACGCATGATCACAACAACCCTCTAGGGAGTTGTTATTACGCTATGGTTTTCTGTGAGGTGGAGGTTTTGACGCGCCTGCTTTGACGTTCCCTACCTCTCTTATATTCTCTTTATTGCAGTTATTAGTTAATGCTAAAGTGTATTAGAAATTGGTATGAACAGATAATTCACAACTCTTATAGAAGATATAGTAACTTCTTCACATAAATAAATATATGAGACAACGACGGAAATTTCCGTTAATATTAATCTGTGCATTTCAATTTCCGCAATCAATTAGTTGAACACAATTACGCTATAAATGCTACCAATTAAGCCTACCTACATTCATTTTCCTCGGAAATTTCGGAGCAACAGTTTAAAGTAACTATTTGGGTACCATAACTATTAACGTAAGTAACGATTGTTAGTAAAACGTAGTTATGTTTAAGTTACAAATAAAATTAAATGAACTATTTCTAATTATTGGGCCTATGCTTAATGCTAAATTACACACATTAGTTTATAGTTATAATAAACAATTGATAATCACTATTTATCAATTTTGAAATAAGTATATATATCTAAACACGCCGTGTGACCTCGGCGTAAGAATAGGCCACCCTATCTGAACCTGTGGGTGTCGTAAAAGGCGACTAAGGAAATTATTCAGGAGACGTGCAGCGGCGTCCACTTATTTTATAATACTTTAATTTAATAACTTACTGCGGTTGCCAACCCGCCTGTCAAGCGTGGCAACTATGGCAAAAGCCCCTTCAAAAACATGAGTACAACACAAAGGCGGCCCCCAGTCACCGGCAGCCGCGCTAATCCTGGCTCCGGTAGCGGTCAGAGTATCAGCGGGGCAGGGGGAGCTAAGAATCCCCAGCTCCGACGCCGCGGCTACTACTACAATGGACTGGTCCTGGCATTATACAACACCCGTACACTGAGGACTGACGAGAAGAGCGCCAAGCGACGACCAGGCCAGTCGTGGCAGCGACGGTGGTGGTGGGGGCATGCGGATTCTGTTCCAGATGGCGGACGACCGCAGCAGCCGAGGCAGAGACTACCGGAGCAGCCATGGCAGCGTCGGCATGTTGCACGTACTAACAGTAGTGGGTGGGTGCCGGCCGGCGCTAGACCGCATGAACTAATTGGTGGCGGAAGCACACAAAGCAGGTTAGATCAAATTGCATGTAAATGTTTATACAAATTTTGAGACACAAATAATTAATGTCACTGATACTGCCATACAGAGATACATACATGCAATTTAAACATAGAAATGACACACGAAAAGAGCAACTTAATGTAATATGTCTATTTTTAGGGTTCCGTACCCAAAGGGTAAAACGGAACGCTATAACAACAAATACTAAAAAATAGAATAACATAAATATTTAAGGGGGCTCCCATACAACAAACGTGATTTTTTTGCCGTTTTTATAGATAGTGGTACGGAACCCTTCGTGCGCGAGTCCTACTCGCACTTGCGCATCTCAAAAATCGGCGATTTTTTATATTCATAACTAACCCTTAACGGAAAGAACATCTAAGTAGTGGCAGCAAAGGGAAACTCGATCAATGTAAACTCGCCCTTATTTCGTTAGGGGTACGGTAGAAATTATCTCAAGCGTCGAATATAAATTTAAAATCTTAACG
Organism: Pyralis farinalis; assembly: GCA_947507595.1. Classification (NCBI taxonomy): domain Eukaryota; kingdom Metazoa; phylum Arthropoda; class Insecta; order Lepidoptera; family Pyralidae; genus Pyralis; species Pyralis farinalis. The sequence goes on along the minus strand of OX382264.1, from coordinate 20,411,883 downwards.
GGCTTTGAGCGATTTACTTTTACCCTTTATTATACCAATTTCTACTGTATGATAAACAACATAATATATGATTACTTTACATTGTTTTTTAATTTATCAGCTACTCAGTAGGTCCGCTTTGACACTAAAGACAACAGCTTCGAGTATACCTACATCGATGGTTATAAATCAATGTGACAGACACGTAATAGACTTTAGGCGTATTGGACGAGCGCATGCCATCTCTCGTGACGTATTCGCGTTCTCTTCGCTTCCAATACCAGTGCTACTTAAATTTATTAAAATTTTAATTGATGGGTCTCTCCCCTTATCATTTCGAATAACGAAATGTGCGTATGATTATAATGTAATTATTATGTTAACTGTAGATATAACAGCCCTTCGAAATATCACGTATCGTCCTTAATTAGAGTATTTTTTTGTAGAAAAAAATTTAATAAACCAAAAATAATGCGGTTGGTTACTAAATTTTTTTAAAGAAATTCTTTCCGTTAGGGTTCATTATGGATCAAGTATAAACAATGTTCATAGAAATGAAATAACATAAATCCGCAAACAAGAATTGAATGGTACACGTCCCCGCCAGGATTCGAACCGGGGACTAATTTTTATCCACTGGACTATCACTGCGTTCCCCTTCACAAGTGGAAAACAAAATTGAAGAACTTATCAGTTAACTTTTTTGTTGCTTACCTTCTCTTATCTGATCCAAGATAGGTGCAAAGTCTATCAATATAACGTTATAGTTTTTGTCAACCTCTTAGAGTTTCTGTAATGTATGCCCGTAAAAATTTAAAGTCGTTTTCAAACTTCAGTGAAAAACTTAGAAGTAGAAATAAGTTGTGTATGCCGGTACATCGGCTTGCTAGGACTGGTAGGTCTTTTCTTGTAAATTGTATTCGATTTTATAATAAGTTGCCTGAAACAGTTCTGTCCTTTCCTGAAAATGTATTCAAAAAGTACATTAAAAACACTCTCTGTAGAAGGGCTTATTATAGAATTGATGAATATATAACTGACAAGGATGTCTGGAAATAATTCAGCACAGACTACCTGTCCTTAATAATCTTTAATTTTACCATTTGATATCATTATTGTACCAATATGCTTATGTATTTTTTGTTTTTGTAATATATAATTGACAATTTTAAAAGAGACCTATATTCGCAAGTTTCTTTCGGCATTTCTTCTCAGCCAATGGTCATTTCCGAAATGCTAGTAGATAAAAAAAAAGGAAAAAAGTAAAAAGAGAATTAAATAAGATTATATTCCAAAAACTGTAAGACGTGTCTGAGTGCCCGCGAGGGCCCAATGGCAAATAAAGATTTTTTATCTTTTATCTTATCTTTATCATAGATAATGTTGAAAATTTGTTGGTATAATGAATTCTCTAAAATATGAGTCGCTTTAACATAGCTCTTTTCATGCACGCACGCCGGTTCCCAGGGCTCCTGACATCACCTTCTGATAAAACACGACATGGTCATGGTCCTAACTCCTAAGTATAGTAATAAAGTGCAATGCAATGCAATTTAACTTGTTCGCTGCATCCCGATTATAAATCGCGGCGTGGAAATGTGGCGGGGCATAGTAATTTCAATTGACACCCACACTTGACTACGCACGTATATACCGGCAACAAAGTCCACACGCGGCGGTTGAGTACCGCAACGATTACAACGCTAATGAAGTCATTGTTTGAATATCTAACGAACTGGGTACGATTTATACCAACGCTGAGCTGGCGCGTAGTGCGTCACGCTATCCTAATTAATAATCCCTTGATTTATTAATATAAAAGCATGTTCTCGCGGATCGGCGATTCCAATAAATTAATTTCCACAAAATAGGCGATGACGCGATGCGGTTAAAATGTAAATTCGTAATAACGAGGTGAAGTATCGCGCGACGCCGGCACTGACGGCCGCATTATGCAGATACCATCGCCGGTTAAATACCGCAACAAGTAAACTGCCGAAGCAGAGTTCGCGTCACATACAAATCAGGATCCGCGTCGTAGTCACTTTCTGTTTCATTTTTTATTTAAGACAGGTAGGGCGCATCAAAGCAAGTAAGTAAGTACCTCCACCTCACAGAAAATCGCATCCAAGTAACAACTCCCAAGAGGGTTGTTGTGTTCCTGCGTGTGAGTGAGGTCACCAGTAAGCTCCCAAGGAGTTGCTGTGTAAGCAGCGAGGAGGCATCGCGCGAGTGATACTTATTATATCGCAAGCGTTAATAGGCTACGGTACCCGTTTTGCATCAAGTGGGCTGTATGCTTGTATGTCTCCCGACGTATTATAAAAAAAAAACAACATCGGGAGCCATACAAGCATACGGCCCGATGTAAAACGTTTACCGTAGCCTGGGAACGCTTGCAATATATTAAGTACAGCTCCCACGATGCCCCCTCTGCTGCTACCACAGCAACTCCTCAGATTACTAGTGATCTCACTCAATAACGGGAACACAACAAACCCTCCAGGGAGCTCTTATTTGGCTGGGTTGAGATACTTCCACAGACACGAGCGTTGGTGTCGAAATAACGCTACTGATCATTGCGCCATCGAGCTCGTCGAGTAGAGATGACACAGTTCTGACTTTATTAATAATCTTCACTGATGATAGACCAGCGGATAAAGAACTAGTCGTTAATCAAGTGGTCCTGGTTCGAAGTCTGGAGTGGGCATGTCGTGTACCCGAACTTACGGATTATCGTACATATTTGTAATTATACACACGTATAGTACACGTGCTCGGCGGTAAAGAAAAACATCATGATGGACCCCCCACACTACAATAAATTATATTTATTTCAAAAGCCGCGTGACCTTACCTAAGAAAAATCTGGTTTTTCCTCTGGATTGTGAAGGTCTGATGGCCGTTGCTCTATGGCGAAATCAGTATCTTCGCCAAATCTTTAAAGTGAGGTAGCGGACCCCGCCAGTCCTAACTAGGAAACGGGATAACGCTAGGAAGAAGAAGAAGATTTATTCACTTATTGTCTGTCCTTAGGTTTTGGTGACTATTCTAAATCAAAGTCTTTACTATTTCGACTCAAAATTCTTTTCTTCTTTACTAAAAAAGTATCATTACGTACCTACATAAATTCTCTGCAATGATAACACACAACATACAGCCCAAACCGCTGGACGTAAAGACTAGACATTTTTGGAAAATACTTCTTGTGATACCCTAGTGATACACTAAGAAAATATTACTGGAACAATGCGCGCGAATTCTTCAATGTAGCATGAGTAGAGAAATACAGACGCAGATCATTTATAATACATATTGAAGGTACGAAATTACTTTTTTAAAGGTTCATTGTTCAACACTCTTTCACATATAAAAAGTTCTTAAAGCAAGAATGACGTAAATTGGATATCGAATATTTGTGTTTTAATTACCTTTAGAATTGATGTCATAGCAATTAAACCTTACATTAACAAGTAAGGTGATAACTACATATTCTTTTCATTAAAACAATTAGGTACGAGTAATATTGTTCGTGATGTATCAAAGGAAACGTTCAATAATTATAATTTTATATCACTTTTGCTACTTACATATTCACGATAAGTTCATGCTTAATAAATAAAATCGTGTTAATTGTATTGTAACATTTGTGCATGGGTAAGTGGCATGAAACCGGGCGCCAGTCAACAAAGGAATAAGCCAGACCGGTTGTCGGCTCAACAGGAATTCTCTGAACATTCCAAAAAGACAATACAAGTGTTGGACGACTATTCCTACTGTGTACACAAGCAGCAGATGCTCATAGCTTCTCGTTTTGTTCAGCCGCATCTGTACTACCGTAGATGGGAGCTTTCACATGGTGGCAATTAAAAGGACTTGCTATACTATATATTCGAGTACATATTATAATGTAATAGCGCCCAGTTCTCTCGGTTTAACCTGCAATGGATTTGGTTAAATATACTTTTGGTTTATTGAACTAATATGATTACACTTTTCTCAAGCATGCTCGGAAATGTACGAATTATTTCATAATTTAAAGCTAGGAAGATATCTAATAACATGTAAAGTGCACAGCGGTTAATGTAATGCCTAGTCATCATCGCCATCATCAAAAAAAATTAAGACAGATTTTAGTATATTGTTGACATTGGTTTGTTGTCGGGTATCGGGATCGGGTCGGGTACATAGGGTATCAATATAGGTAGGGAGCAAATTGATTATTCAACATATAAGAGAATAAGAAAATAATCTAATTCTGAAAATTCGTACTACGATCCGCTATACAATTTAATAATTTGTGAATAGATGACGTGAAAATTGTAAATAGTGATAAATTACAAGATAAAGTTATTTTTTATAATATAATTTAATTTATTTAAATTAACTGTATAAAACAGAAAGAAAAAAAATACGGTAGGTGACAAGTTCAAACAAAACTTGTCTTTGGTTCTATTTTTTTATTCAACATACTCGTATTTTCAGATATATTTTTCACCTTGCTACTTACCAAGAGAGAACTGACAGTCATCAGTATTTTCGTCAAATCCTTAGGCTTAGGTAGCGAACTGCGTTGATCATAATAGATTAGTAAACGGGATAACACTAAAACGAAGAAGGTATTGACCATAAAGTAAGTACATTAAACTTTTGTCTAAACTAACTTTTAGTATTTTCTCACATTGTGTGAGAAAAGCACTACATATGTCTCGATCGGGATTATGATTGCTGAATTCGTACTATATGTATACTCCGCCGCACACTCGTCCATCAATCACTAAATTGCATAACAAGTTACCCTACATCTTATTCTTTATTATACTAGTAGTATAATAATAATTTTCAGGAAGTAGCTCTATCACTGCAATTACAAACTTCCTAGTGACTTTACCATTAATAATAAATATACTTTATTTCTCGCCACAAACATAAAAGAAAACATTATTATTGGTACCGTATGGTAATTGGGTTATGTAATTAGGTTTGTGGAGACTGCTGCCTGAACTGGGTTAATAAATAACCCGTATTACAGGTAATTCATTAGAAAGCATCTCACGAGGGCCTGCGTTAACAGTGGGCACAGCAACCATTCCACGTCTTAGAAGGATCTGTATGCCACTGTAACTGCTTCATGTTAGGCCTTGCTTACTACGAGACACTTGTTTGATACTAGACATTGCATGTGCAACTCATTTAGTAGCAAAGAAAGTTAAAATATATTTCTAAATTCTTACAGGAATTAAAATGCGTAACACTTATCCAATCATCTAATCATCCTACTAAAACCGTACATATTTCAATGTATCAAACTTGTCTCCTAATATGATAAAGTATATGAGAAATTGTAGAAATTCAGCGAATACTTTCGTCAAAATTCGAATATAACTTCCCTTACTTATCGCCCCACGCCGCCTCGCGCTTCTGTCCCAAAACCAAAAGTAAATCGGACGCCGCTGAGCCAGTGTTCAAATAATGTCTGCGTATTTACAGAGAGCTCACACCAGTGTCGGCGACTTACAGAGAGAGTTGTCTGTGTACTTAAAAAGAACAATTCCGCGGTAAACGTTTTACTACAGTTTGCTTTGCAGAATGTCTCCTAACATTTGTTTTAACTCGACAGAAAACTAATAGGTAACTGCCTACTGAAATAGTTCATTATAATATGCATGTAATACTAATGACATCGTATGGCAGGGGAACAAATGTTTTGAGTCATACGTGTTTCACCTTTTGAGCCTAACCAACCTCACATGCACGTGGTGCGCCCTCACTAAATATGTTTTACTCCTCTATTTAACAGGAAACAGCTGATCGAGGAAGTGAAGATCGCAAGGGCATAGCAATTCCCACAACGGTTGTTGTGTTCGACGTGTGAGTGTGGTTCCTGCGAGTGAGAGTGGTCACCGGGAACGTAGTGAGCATTTTCTGCGTAAGTTGCGGCTATGGAACCACTGACGACCATTTAGCACAAGAGAGGCTGTATGCTATTTCATCATTCGTACTGGAATAAAAAAAATCGTTTCGACATCAAGGTCGGTCGAGTTACCACGGTATGGGTAGTTCTTCCGCAATCATGGGTACTAGACAACTGATAACCACACGTGGATACCTTTTCTTGTAAATACTTTTTTTTTATACAACTAGATTGGCAAACAAGCATGCGGCCCACATTAGATGGTAAGCAGTCACCGCAGCCTATTGACGCTCTCAACACCACGGGGATGTTACTCGAGCGCTGCCAATCTTGTGAGTTAAGGCTGTTTCGTCACAGTATCCATTTCACTGCCATATCTCACCCTTCAAACCGGAACACAGCTATATAAATATAGCTGCTCGGCGGTAGAAATAGGTGAGACAAAGGTACCCACGTAGACTTTTGTACAAAGTCTCCCTCTGGCAATGCATGGAACCCATATCAAGACAAATATGCATGTCCATGCACACAAATATTTGGCCTACGTGGGAATCGAATTCGCGAGCCTTGATGTTAAAGTAACCAGTGCTAGCCATTCCACCACTGGGCTCATCAACTATCTACAATATAATCAAACCTCTTAAAATCTCATTTCTATGCTAAACAGGTTAGGCGATGATGACGGGAACTGGTATTGACAACTATGTATTTTACATAGGCATTTTTTGATGACATTATTTTAAATGACCATTGAATACATTTATAATAGAATAGCTTCAGCCCGCGATTTTGTCCGCGCGTATCACTTAGTCCCGTGGACCAGCTTTTTCTATTATTTTTTTTTCCTCGGCTTGTAAGCGTCGTATCGTGATGTTGAATTGCATATAACCTTCCTCAAGATTTGGGCTATCAAATGTGAAGAGATTTTTTACTATTTTTCCGATAAACAAACAAACATCGAAATAATACTTCCTAATATCGATATATGCGAATTCATACCATAGTATTTTTGTATCTGTATACACACCATGATGATTTCTTTTTACCTTTACGTTACGGAACCCTAACAACAAAATTACCTGCCTCAATCACCCTAACGTCAAGGGATATTTTAATCAAAGCGTCTTTTAAAATACGGACTGCTTTGTATGCTTGGCTTACCGATAGCTAAACTTTATGGCCACAGGTGTAAATGAAAATTGCTTTTCTGATTTTAGGCCCTGTTCCACTTTAAAGGAAAGTCTCCAAGTCATTTGTTATCCTGTTATAATGAGCGGCAGAACTGAAATGTTACGCAAATTTCAATATAATTTTATAGTCTAAGTAGCTTACAATCATCTTTATAGCCAAACCCAACTGCTAAATTAAGCTGAGGCCATTCAAACATAATTTTGTGAGTTGTGAGTTCCGTAAATTACGATTGGAGGCTTTGGTTTCATACATTGTGTACAAAGCCTGTTTACTTTTATTTAAAACCGAATGTATTATTATTAAGTTAAACTAATAATAAAATGTCGTTCATTTGGCCTCAGCCTTATACGTTAGGAAACGAGACTCTGGCGATTGAGAGATAAGGCGAAGCTCTATTAAATATGATAGCCCGTCTGGGAAACTATCTACCTACCGCGACCGCAGGTTGTTCGCTGGAGGGTTGTTGTGTTTCTGTGAGTAACTAACAGCAATAGATTGTTTATTTGTAATAACTTTATTTTACATAATAACAATCCATCTATATAAAAAAGTTTATGTAAAGTGGCAATGCTCGACCGCTACTCTTTGTGTTGTAACCCTGTAACTGCGGTAGTCACTTAACCTCAGCCGGTCATATGCGTCTTCGCCACCTGACATTGTATAAAATTATTACAAAGTTATAAACAATCAAAACTAACTAGAACTAAAACGTAACTTTAGCAAATTAATACAATCGCGCGCCAAAAAATGAAAAATGTACTAGCTTTTCGTAAATAATTCATAACGCACAGACGAATAAAATATACAGCATTTTAAAATGAAAGAAAATTGAATCATATCGACTGCCTTAAACGCCTTCGCAAGGGAACATAGTGCGGTGCGGTACCAAGCGCTCGGTTTTGCTCGCGGCGTTCATTATGGGAGAAGGGGCAGTGACACCGCGCCGAATGTTCTTTTTACACGGATTTTGGATTTATCAATTATGACTTCATAAGGTGTCGGTGCTATTATTGCCTGCCCTGTCTAATTGGAAAATGAAATATCACGGCGCTAAATAGCTCGAAATTTTTCACTACATTACTTTTAGACTTTCATTCAAATTCCCGCCGATAACCTAGACAACGAACAAAATTTCATAGTTTTCTTCAACATTTAGTTTGTGACAGCAACAGCTTTTAAAGTATCACATGAGAATCGTCCTTTCGCAATTGAATTTACTGGGAAAATAAATTTGCAATAAATGACCGGGAAGTAGAGTATACATAAGTTATTTTAAAAAAAAATGTATTTGTGTACAAACATGTGTACCTATGTGTGCGTTACCTTCAACTAATTTTTTTTTAATATTTAAAAACATTCTCTAAATATTAACGTATGTACTTATATCCTTTTTCTACATTTAAATAGCTGTCGGTAAATGTTAAATCATTGTAAATAGCGGCATGAAATGTTCACAAAATGTACGATATTGTGGCTGATTTTACGATAAATAACAAAGAACTTTAATAAGAAAGAACATTAAACAGATAACGCGTTATATACTTTTTGTTTTTGTCGTATCGTAAAAGTAAAAGAACAATTAATAAAACCATCCAAGGTGAGTCGAGTTTGTTTTAAACATTTTTCAGTACGCCGCTATTAAATCTCGGAGGATTAGTCTTATCTCAATCTTATTGCAAACTCATAATTTAAATTAAAATATTCCATGACGAGTATCAAAAAAATACAGCCCGATATGAAACGATTGCCGCAGACGTTTTATAATGAAAGCAGCAACTGCAGTGCCCCATCAGGAACTGCCCTACTAATTAACAGGAGCATAATATGTGTCTCTTGTGTAAGGTAGAAGAAGTAGGTCCCGGTTCAACCTCCCTTTCGCCAGCGGCCGTGTCCTCCGCGTGCAAAGGAGGCTAATAGTTGTTCTGAGGATCTAGTTGCTTGCAGAAAAAGAAATATGCACATATGTTTATTAAGACCCATGTAGGTAATGGTTCGAACAGTATTACCAAACCAAATGTATTATAATCGAATTAATTTCTTTAATTAAGCTTAATATGATGATACATCAGATAAAAATTACGTAGGTATAATGTTATGCAATCTTATATTAACTTCCATCGCGCAGTGGATAGATAACATAAACTGATTTAAACAGAAATTACTAACGTTTATATTTCAAAACAATAAAATTAAGTGACCCGGAGAAGAGCTGGAGCATGAGCTAAAACCGGGCTTTGCGCGAGCTTTTCGATCGAATATAGGGCGACAATGGTAGGATGTAGGATTACGGCGGTTACGAAGCCTGGGTATATCTGTACTTCCTAAAACCGCTGCACTATATATTGTAGTTGGCAAAACTGGTGACTATGCATGTAGTAGTAAAGTCGTAAGGGGGTAGCACGCGGACTAGGCTTTTATTTATTGCGGATGTTTATAGGCGTGAATCGCTTCACATCATGCAATCCACATACTTGTTGGTCTCCCAACTGTAACGGATTGATGGGTACGACTCTCATAATTAAAAAAATATATAACTGAGTTTGTAAGTGGATTGCTTTTTTTTTAAATAGTGATGCAGTAACTTTACTGTTTGTTCGTTGTTCATATAGAACGCAAAAAATACTGAACGAATTTAAGAAATGAAATGAATTAAAGAATTGCTGTGTTCTGCGAGTGAGGAAGACCTGTAGGAAACTCTTCAGGACATTGTGTTAACAGCAGTGATAGAAGCAGGAATATTTTTCTTGTGTTGCTATAGTCTTAGGCTATAAACGTTAACTACATGCAGGTGGACATAGAAGACATACAAATATGAGATTTAGCATAATTACGTAACATACTGATCTCTACATATATCAAAATTAATTTCGCAAATAACAACTAATTAGAGGAGGGCAATAAGTATAAAAGTGTAGTGGTTTGCATGAAAAAAAATAAATAGGCTAGTTTATGAGTTACATTCAGGTGTTTAGAACTAGTTTATAAAATAAGGGCGTCCTTGCTCGTTCCTATTTCTTCTCATTTTACCAAACAATGATTTCAGTACAGTCCTAATCCTACACGTGGTTATATGATATCAGTTATAACACCTATATTATTATTTTCCGTTCCACCATCATACGCCGCCACATCATATGCGTATTTTGGAGTAACAAATTGTGAGTACTTACTTAATTAAAAAAGGTTTATTGTGTAAAAATACAAAGTACATAGTACAAAAAAAAATAACCTGAAAATGATATGAAATGTTTTTTTTTTATCTTTTTTCAAGAATATAAATTTAAGTAACTTTCCGAAAATGTTTACTTTTCGTCGTATAGTCACTTTTGCCTCTCTACGTCGTCACATAGTTTTTAACATACGTGGAAATATTCGCTTTTAATTTCCATTTAAATAAAAATCTAACTTTGATTCAACAGTAGGTACCTGCTGATGATATATTTGCTATTTCAATTATTTTATTTTTGTTTACAAAACAACCAAAAGTAGTCAAAGTAGTATTATGATTATGTATAAACAGCGTCGAAAGTCCCTAGTTGTAACAGCGATCTATAATTCAATTATTTTATTTCAGACGACCAAAAGTAGGTGGTGAAAGTGGGTGACCCAATGTATGATATTGCATAAATGACGATGGGAGGTCCAAGTTCTAACACAGATCTGTGGCTAACCCCCCGTATGATTTTGTATAAATAATGACCGAAGACCCTAGTTTTAACGAAGACCTATGATTCATTTATGTTAGTAAATAAAATAAACAAAAGTGGCCAAAGTGGCTGACCCAATGTGTGATGTTGTATATCCGACAATGAAAAACCCTTGTTCTAACAAAAATGCTAAGTGATAGTCACCGCAACTAGCAAAGTGCACTTTATCTATTAAGAAGATGTCTGTGCTTTTCAACTAATAGAATTTTTAATCAAGTTGCTTGTGGCGGCGCCGCGGCGGCACGAGTGCGCCAGATTAATGTAATTGGACGACGCCGTCACAAAGGCAAATTGTAATCCCCCTCTTTCATTATATGTATATGTCCGTAACGTGGCACCCAGACAATGTGTCGTATTTTCATTTTATACCGGCGGTGTAACGTAAACTCTGATCCAGTGACTTCACAAAAGGAGTTTCTTTACTAATAAACGGGAATTGCGACAAAGCCACGATTTCCATAACGTCATCTTCACTGCGGCTGGCGTTTGACCCGCTGTAGAGTGATGTCTGCGCAAAGCGTGGCCGATACGGGTCGCAGCCGCAGTTCAAAACGCCCCCTTAAATCGGCCGATTGCAGCACAGTCGTTAGGAGTGCACGAAGTGTCGGGACAATTAAGTTGAAGCGGTGATTGTGAGCGGTGCCAAAGCGGATGTAGGTCAGTGAGTGCAGAGTGGACAAGCACTGCCGAGGTGTCGGTGGCACCGATTGTAACCCCTGCGCTCCAGCCGACGCGTACTAGTACTTGGCTCTTCGTATTTAATCTTTTTTAATCTTAAATTTCAAATTATGTCATGAGCATATCGTCTTGATTATTACAATTTTATTCATCAATAATTTGCAATTCATTAGCAATAACAAGAGCAATACTTTCCAGCGTAGTTCATCACTCACATTAATCTGGCAATCATCCATTTTATTAGCGATAAACCAGTCATCGAAAGCTACTTTGCATTCCATTCCGATATTTGAGCTCGAGACCCTCCTCATTTGATCCACGAAACATTATTTTGAACATAAAATCTTATCTGTGAACTCCTTAAAGATGCATTCTACGGAAGACGTCGGCGTCTATCTAAACAAGTAGGGGAGATAAGGCGGTTTAGTGCACTCTCTAATACAGCGTGGCCCCTGATGCACGATTTTCGAGGCTTTAAATCCGCCGTTATGTCGAAAGGCACTCCATATAGAGTGGTTTTGTTATTTGTTCGAAGAAAGTACAGGGCAACCAAATCCGATTACCCGATTTTGTGGATAGAAAAAAACTGCCTGTACATTAACAAAGATAGACTTTTCCACGAGACACTTTACTTTGAAGGTGGCACAAAATTGTGTAACACGGTGTTATAAAGAACGTGGTCGATCGTTTCGCTCGACGTTTTTATTTATTTTTGTATAAAACCCATTTTTCAGGAAAGATCTAGAGAGATGAACTTAAAAAATCTATTCCTTATCCAAATAGAAAGTTTGAGCCAAATCATTAGAACCGTTTTCGACATTTTGCTTGGTGGCGCAGTGGTTAGTAACGCTACTTTGGCACTCGTGCGTTACATTCTGCTACCTGCCTGCTGCCTTCCCACATATAGGACAAACATTTGTGTGCATGAACATCTCTGTCTGTCTTGGTCTGGATGTTTTTAAGAGAGGAAGGGCGCATCAAAACAGCCTGTCTGGGTAAGTACCTCCATCGCACAGAAATCCGCAGCCAAATAACAACTGTCTGTAGGGTTGTTGTGTTGTCGTGTGAATGAGCTTACCCGTCAGCTCCTACGGAGTTGCTCTTTTAGCGCGAGTGATACTTAATATATAACAAGAGATCACTGGTTACGGTAACCACTTTACATCAGGTAAGTCGCATGCTTGTATGCCTTCCGACGTTATATAAAAAAAAATCACAAAATACTATTATACTCGTATTACATGCAAGAATTCAACGTTTAAAGTAATAAGACGTAGGTATAAATTAAATGTTATATAATTGTATAAATGTTACGTACACAAGGGCTATGTCTACCCTCTTCCAGTTTTAGAAACAGGTGTCATATTTTGAAAGTAAACTTGCATAATATAGAATAACGGCTTTCATTCTTTGTGCTAGCTTACATGCAAGCGTACATTTTCACCCAACTAGTTTGTAGAGAATACACGAATGCACTGAAAACTGTGCTCTGCAACCTTACATTAAGGATCTTATTACGGCCTAACAAAGCAGGTTTTTACTTGCTGGTACAGATATTTTGGATAGTGTAAAATATGAGTGCGGCCGCCGTGAAATGAGCTTTGGGCTTCCTGTCACCCGGTATCGCGATGCACTCTCATAAATTTAGATTTTTAGATACTTGAAAATGTTTTCATCAACATAGTTACAACCATAGCTGAGCATGGTATAGCATCTCCTTAATAATGAAGACGCCGAAACGACGTATAATGTTAATTACATTAACTTAATGAATATTCATAAGGCGCATAATGCATTGAAATCTGCAAGTGATTGCGACTGAGCTGTTTGAGTTTTATTCGCTGAAATAAAATATGTTCTATTACAAGATTAGTTGGCTCAGAATCATTAATATTACAGTTCCAAGTGCAAGCAAACAGTGAAATGAGTGCACATGCGGGCTGCTGCGGGCTGCTGCCATGGCCAACCAAGCGTGATCCTGATAGCCTCCAAGCTGTCGTTGCATCTCGTCGTTCCCTCTGTGTAAATAATAATTCCACATACATTACCCGCTGCTACAGGCGACAGTAGTAATACCGTCACATTAAAAGCGTTACAAATATTTTACGTAGTTGTACTTAGGTTTATAATTATCAACAAGGGAGGCTTTCTTGTTTAATTAACGCATTTATTAGAGTAATAGCGGAGCCTGTGGTTCAGCCCTCGTTTAAATATTTTCAAGTATTAAACAGCTACTTTAAATTGCAAAAAGTAGTAGTTTAAGAGTGGTAAGGCGCATGAATGCAGCTCGTCTGGGGAAGTACCTCCACCTCACAGAAAACCGCAGCCAAATATCAACTCCATTGAAGGGTAGTTGTGTTACAGCGAGTGAGTGAGGTCACTAGTATGCTCCTAAGGAGTTGCCGTGTTGCTGTGTTAGCAGTAGAGGTGGCATCGCGAGAGTGATACTCGATGACTTGCAAGTGTTTATAGGCAACGGTAACCGCTTTACATCAGGTGGGCTGTATGCATATATGTCTCCCCATGTAGTATAAAAAAAAACTAATCTTCAATTTGTGTGGCAAATTTCATCCAAATTGGTTATGCGTTAAAAGTACACAGAAATCAAATTAAAACATCAAAGCCTCAAAAGTGTCAAAAGACGACTTTAAACAACCAGAGTAGGAAAAGATCAAGAGGTGGATCTCTTCAAAAGTGTCTTCTCCCCATGTCCCTTGCGGGGTAGGTTTCTGACACCACCCTCTGATATAACACGATCAATCTGGTAGTGATAGGTGAGTCGTGTTCTTCCACGGCTAGTACATTCTTCCACTGGCGCGTTACGTTATTCTTAATTCTAGTGTTTAATACCTTATTGTTATTTGTTTATTCAACACGTCCGAACATTTTAATACCAATAGTCCCTAAGAGACTCACTCTCCGTGTACCTCATCTTGTGAACTGATTCTACAAGGAAGAATATAAAAAAAAAACTATTTTAAACGAATAATGCTTAACGCATCACATTGTTAGTTATTTACGACTAAATCTAGGGAAATTATGCTTTATTCACACTAAAGGATAATTATGGTTAAATCAGAAATTTTGAATTTCATTAAAAAACTTAAACCTGCTCATAAAACTTTATATGAATGGGAATTTATCAGAAATTTGTTCACGTTAATTAATATACATAAAACTTTATCCATTGTAAGTACAATACGGAACGCTCCATAGGCGGGACTTGCATCTCATGAATATTCGGGTTCCTTAGAAAAAAGAATTTAAACAACCTGTACAAGATTCCGTACCGTGACTTTTTGTCACTGAACTTCTCTATTGACTGGCCTTGACTTCGTAAACGGGAGATGTCAGCCCCTGTAGAGAATTCCACCACAGCAGAATATAAACAAAGGAGTAACTTATGCTTTCCTGCGACCACGGACGCTGCAAAGCGTTCGAAACGTCAGGTTTCAACAAAATAAATAAAACACGCGATACTTCCGTTAAAAATAGTTTAATTTCAACTTATGCATGATTTTAACCAATACGTAGGACTTTCATTTATTATACTAGTCAATGTATGCCAATTTTGCCCATTATATATGATAAATTAAATGTATATCATTTGGCACAGATGTTAAAGAACATTTTTATTGACATAAATTACTTTACATGAAATGTTTCTTTGATTACAAAACTATATTATGGACGTTACCTTTAAGACATGGTCAAATAAATTATTGTCGAGATCAAATGGTAACATTAGGTACTAGCATCGTTGCACTTATACAGGAGTAACTTGGAGTGAGTGGATGTTCCAGGCGATGTTACACAAATTACTTCAATAAGCACGCATGATGTAGTATGGGGTGCCGCGAAACGGCTGAATTCCATCCGCCCTGGATGCGCCACTGAATACAAATTCACATGTACTCCAATTATAGGAAAACGATTTGGTACGAATATTCTTGGCAGACTTGCAAATTTCGTCTCGAATCAGCAAAATATATTTATTTTGTTGGGAGTTGGAATGGCCCCGGGATGAGTCCGTGACTTTTCTTTTCTGGAAGAGGCCAACTGCCCCCCAGGGGCGAGCATTTCACAATATAGCGTCTTGTTTTGTCATTTAAATTTTAAATTTAAATTAACTAGAATTAAGGTTTTGTAAAAGCTGTTCGCTTTGAATTATTCCTCAAAACTTCTTTCATGACCTCTTGTAAATGATAAGTCATTTTAGGTCACTTTCTTATTGAATTCAGAAACCCTTTGTTTTCTGTTCTCGTTCAAATCAAATGTTAATGGATTTTTTAAGAAACGATAATTATCTATCTTTATTTAAAATTACAACAAAATATCCAGTTGGCATTTCTTATGGTCATAGATAATGAAGAGTAACAACATAACAAAATTAGGGCCTCACTCACTTATCTACATATAAAAAAATATAAGTCTTAAATTAAAACGTTCCATGATAATAAATAATAGGCTTATATGTAGATAAGGGATACAAGCTCGGCCTACGTGGTAATGCGGGTGATAATCCTGCTTGCAGGTTTGCAGCAGTGCGCTAGCGCATTTAATTACGATTCGTATCCCATGCGGTGCAACGTATCCCAATGTATACCGCCGATCGCCGCTGCCGCTAAAAGCAATCGGCAATTACTGAGCCCTGTCGCCCGAATAACAATGACTTTTTATATTTATTCCCACGTTTCACAATGTCGGTGTGTTATTGACATATTTTATGGTTTAAATGTTTCGAACAGTATTTTTTCGCGTATTATATACCTACACATTTATTTTATCATAATATGTGATAGATTTTAATAAATATCCCTTAATAATTAACCGGGCGTGTGCAATGTTTTGTTTTAAATGTTTAAATAAATGTCCAAATGATTTGTTGCTGTAATGATTGGTTACTTTGTAAGGCACCAGGCCAGGGCGACGGACGCCATGTCACCGTGACAACGCAACTATGTGCACTAGATATAGCTGTGCCCGCGGGTGCATGCGTATATACTTATTAGCAAATGAGGTACAAGCGAAAGAAGGGTAAAACGCATTCACAAATCAAAACAAAAAGAAAAATCGGCCAAGTGCGAGTCGGACTCGCACACGAAGGGTTCCGTACCATAATCTATAAAAACGGCAAAAAAATCACGTTTGTTGTATGGGAGCCTCCTTAAATATTTATTTTATTCTACTTTTTAGTATTTGTTGTTATAGCGGCAACAGAAATACATCATCTGTGAAAATTTCAACTGTCTAACTATCACGGTTCATGAGATACAGCCTGGTGACAGACGGACGGACGGACAGCGGAGCCTCAGTAATAGGGTTCCGTTTTACCCTTTGGGTACGGAACCCTAAAAATGGTGGGTGCAGCTCGCTCCTCGTTGGCCGGGCTTCGCCTCGCAGAAGGGCCAGTACTAGGTCGCTGCGCCGCCGGTCGCATGAAGACACTTCGCGCTCACAAAAATATAATGTGTTATCTGCAGTGATCGGATAATCGGGCGCTTATATACCTAAACTTCTTTCCTTGAAATAATAATATGGATATTCCTTCCTGAATTAATAAGTAATCCGGGATACCCGGGATTGAACAATTTAATAAAAACAACTATAAGTAACATAATGAAAATATAGCAGTGGTTACTACTAAAAAAGTTCTCATTCATATTTTTTTAGAAAGATTGCTTGAAGAATTATAATTTGCTTTTGTACGAAAATAAATGGTGCTACACATAAAATTACAATTGTTTCAATTCCATAAGTAGTTTAGGTTGCTGGCCTGTTACGAAACCAGTTGTCCTAAAACTTTTATTGTAAATTAAAAGTTTCATTAGAATCGGCTTTTTAAATCTAAAAAAAATACAATAAGAGTTTAACAAGGAACAGCCGTCTTGAAAGTACGAGAGGGTATGTAAGCATTATTCAATGAAAATATATCATTTTCACAACGAGTTCTAACTATATTTTGTATGCAGGTAACATTTTTAGCAATCTCAGGAATTTCAAATGACTCCGGGATCCGGGGTTCTGAAAGGCATGTCCGTATTATTCTTTTGCGGGAATAAAAATGAAGTTTAGGTATATTAGCGCCCGATTATCCGATTACTGGTTATCTGTAATGTGTGTATCTCAGCGATTCGAGCCTATTGCCCAATGGAAGGGTATGTTAACCAATAAGTCAGTAAGTGCCGCGATGTTAATCCGTCAAGTAGCGATGAATGGAGTTACTGTCCAAAATGTAACTAAAATTTTGACGAACTCGGTGGCTCAGTTGTGAATGACGCGACTTTGACACCAACGCTCGCGGGTTCGATTCCCACACAAGGCAAACATTTGTGTGCACGAACATGTCTGTTTGTCTTGGTCTGGATGTTTTAAGAGAGGTAGGGCGCATCAAAGCAGCCGCAGAAGTACCTCCACCTCACAGAAACCAGCAGCCAAATAACAACTTCCTAGAGGGTTGCTGTGTTCCTGCTTGTGAGTGAGGTCACCAGTAAGCTCCCAAGGATTTGCTGTGTAAGCAGCAGAGTAGGCATCGCATGAGTGGTACTTAATATATTACAAGCGTTACTAGGCTACGGTACCCGCTTTACATCAGGTCAGTCGTATGCTTGTATGCCTCCCGACGTAGTATAAAAAAAAACAATCTCGACAGTTCTCTATAGGTTATTTCCATCATGGAAGCAGTCCGATAGGAAAACATCTCTACTTCGAAGAAGACCGTACCCAAATAACAACTCTCTAGAGACTTGTTATGTTCCTGAATGAAGTCACCAATACCAATTATTAATTGGATTAAAATACCCTTTTAATTTGCTGTATTGGCAGCGGGGTATATGTTTCTTTGTCGCCAGACGTTGGATAAAATAAAAACGTTATTGTTGTTTGTTTATGTCTACCAATAAAGAGCCTCCTCGTTTTTTTAAATATATTAAAAACCCTTGACACGTATTTCGGCCCCAATTATAACTGCTCATACTTTACGATGGGTACTACCGAAAAGTTCGAGCATTTTGAAAATGGGAAATTGGGTCAGATAGAATGGGAGGCATTTTTACTACGTGGGTACATTTTGTGGGGGTTTGACACAAGTTTTTGACGAGCTCGGTGGTAGAGTAGTTTGGAATGCTACTTTAATGCCAACACTCGTGGGTTCGATTCCCACACATGACAAACATTTATGTGCCTGAATGTGTATGTTGGACTTGGTCTGGATGTTTTCAAGAGAGATAGGTCGCATCTTGACTTACCTCCATCTCACATCAAATCGCAGCCAAGTAACAACTCCCTGGTGAAAGTACCAATAAGCTCCTCAGAATTTGCTGCATTTCAGCATTTCATCAGCAGGGGTGGCAACACTCGACTGGTACTTCATTTATTGCAAGCGTTCATAGGCTACGGTAATCGTTATACAATAGGTGGGCTGTATGCTTGTGTGTTTCCCGACGTTACCTATAAAAAGAAACGAATTCCTGCCGATTAGCTAATTAATTTATTTAGTGAAACCTATTCAAGAGCTTTTCTTGCCGATTAGAAATAGGTAATCAAACTAATCCGGACACTGTAAAACTGCGATAGTGCGAACTGATTTTAAATTATTCCACGAGAGTCGTCCTTTTTATCTGACTGCATTGGAAAAGAGTGGAAAGAAGGGAAGTGATTCTCTTTGCTTGGACCTACAAATGAATTGTAATGATAATTTGAAAGAAACCCAAGATAATTGTATTTGCTTGAGAGAATAACCAGAACGAACACAGTAATTCTAGTTGATAATGTACAGTACAATACAAATGTAGTGTTGAATTAATTGGTTGAGGTTGGATGCGCTTTTAGTGGAGATGGAACGTCCACTAGGACGAATGAACTTGTCCCCGGAACAGCAATGAACTTCACTGTTCATTGCTATCCCGGGGGTTAAACTACAGCTGCTTTGGAGCCCGCAACGAATTTAATCGGAACAAAATTGTAGGAGTTTTGGAATTGACTTCCCCTCTTGGAAAAGTGAGAGACTGCAATATGACAAATAAGGCATTTAAAACCCTCAAAGAGATGGCTAGTCAAGTGAAGCTCAACTGCCGTACACCACGGTTTATAAAATAGCTATCAGTATTGGGACCTAATTTGTGAGTTGTTACCAAACACATCGATTCCAAAAATATAGAATGCGGAACCGCCTAAGCGCCTGGTAATTCTCCTTTATTGCCACCAAATCAGAATAGTATACTACCCCGGATGTGACACGCAAGTAATTTAACATATCTTAGTGGTATAAAAACCTAGTAAGTACTGTATATAATGTAAACGGAGCCTTAGGAAACTTCGTTTCAATTCAGAATTGAAGAACAGAAGAGAATTACTTGTCAATAAATTCTTACTGTTTTTGACATTAATGTGAAGTTAAGTACAAAAGATTTTATATATGAATCTGATTGTACTTAAGTTTTAGACTGGATCGCATCATTTGACGAAAGATTAGAAACGACTACGTGTACAGTGGAACCGCAAGATGATAGCAAGATAATATTCCTTGAATTGCAGATAAAAAGTCAATCGACAGTATGAATCTTTCCTTTTTAAGACTAGCCAACGAAAGTTAGAAAAATTCGAATCAATGGTAAGAAAATGGTTGGTTCTTTTCTTTTGCAAATCAAAATATTACGCAACGGTGACGGTTCTATATCAAAGAGTAGTGGTAATAGTTACCGATTGATACACCAATACTTGCTTCTCCAGAATCTTAGGAAAAGTTCTCGAAGCAATGCCGTCTTTTACCGCGATAACGTGTTCGTTAAGGGTAACGCAAACATATTTGAAGGCTTCAAAAGTACTAATGATGACGCATGCGCTATACAATCTAGACCTAGCACCATGCGACTCCTTATGGTTCCCTAAAATTAAAGATAAACGTACAGGCGCACGTTTTACGAGCCCTCAATCGGCCGTGATTGCGTTCCACGAAACCATTAAAGAGGTACCTACCAAAAGAAGATTGGTTTAACTGTTTTTGCAATGATTCCAGCGAATGCAAAAATATATAGTAAGGGTATATACTTTAAAACACCAGGAACATGTCATAAGTCTAATGTCTGGTCTTATTTATCAATATCTATCTAAAAACTTCAGATTTAAGTATTATGTAGCAACTACATTTTTACGATAAAAATGCCCCATATTTTTACAGATAATATTCCTGTCTAAACGGTTTCTAGGAAATCGAGCGGGCAGAATATCGCAAAACTACTTCCTTCATCTGACCAGGCACTCATTTTAGTTTTATATGTCGTTGAAATATTGTCTTCCTTTTTACATTATATACAAAGTCGAGAGGCATATAATCATACAGTTCAACGTTAAGCGGTACCTACCTACCGTGGACGTACGCGCCTCAAAATCTAAATATAATTATTATTATATATAATTTTGTCAAGCTTGGTGGCTCAGTCGTGAATGATGTGACTTTGACACCAAGGCTCGTGGGTTCGATTCTCACGCAAGACAAACATTTGTGTGCATGAACATGTCTGTTTTTCTTGGTCTGGATGTTTTAAAAGAGGTAGGGTGGATCAAAGCTACCCGTCTGGGGAAGACCCTCCACCTCACAGAAAACTGCAGCCAAATAACAACTTCCTAGAGGGTTGTTATGTTCCTACGTGTCAGTGAAGTCACCAGTAAGCTCCTAAGAAGGCATCACGCAAGTGATACTTAATATATTACAGGCGTTAATAGGCTACGGTAACTGCTTTACATCAGGTGGTCCGTATACTGGTATGCCTCATGTCGTTGTATAATATATAAATATAAATAATGTTCAAATGAAGGAGAAGCCCGCTGTATATAGCTAGCCCTGGCAGCGACATGTTCCAAATATTGTATAATATATTGTCTTATAATGAATTATTTTGTAGCATGCCACTTTCACAGGTATTTATCCCAATTTAATGTAGGTACTAGAATAGTTTGAGACGCCCATCGACCTAGATTAACAACCGCCAAACTAAATCATTAGTTGAATTCTAGCCAAATAAAACGGAGGAAATCACCATACACTTTAATATACTAATCTTTAACTGATTTCATAGTTTTAAAACAAATTTAATGTCTTTCATGTAATTTGCACGTACAGCTCCTTATGGAAGTTTTTACGTCGATAAGTCGGCGTCTTTAGTAATAATAACACTTATGTGATAAAGCAAGAAAACTTTTGCTTTTTATATAACGTCAGAATGCAAACAAAGATATTGGCCTCCTTATGTAAAATGCTTACTGTAAACGATAAAACGTTTGCAAAATAAGAAGTGTTACCAGTGTGTTGCCACCGCCGTTGCTAACACCAATCCCTCAGGAGTTTATTACCAATAAACCTCACTCACTCATAGGAACATGGCAGCCAACCAGGGAGTTGACATTTAGCTAATGACATTTAGCTGAGGTCTTCTGTGATGTCAATGTATTTCCTCAGTCTAGCTTTCTTAGACCCGAGTCATGTTTTTTTTAATAAGTAGGGTGCGCCTAGTACATGGGAAGCTCTAATGAAAATGGTGCGTTAGAAAATTTAGTATTGAGATAGTCTCTGCTTAGGAGATGATCATATGATACTAATGAAGGTGATATCCTCATGTACGTGGCTTCGTAGCAGGCAGAAGAAGCTAGTACGTGTACGCATGGGTGCATTAAGTAATAAACAGTAATGTAATAACATAAAATTACTTAAATATAAAAATCAGTGATTACCGCTACCATGAAACCACTGGAAACACGTATACATCCATTTTCTATAATTTCTATTGACACACACAGACCACCAAGTCATACCCAAAATAGAAGCAAGGCCTTTTATTAGTCGTGGTGGCATATTTGAGTATCCGTATGCCTTAACCGTAATTAAAGTTAAAAATAAGAAGACGTAATATCAGGAACACGTAAATACTAAATCAGCAAGGGTTTTTTAAGAGAGATGGGCGCATCCAAGTCCGGGAAAATACCTCTACCTCACAGAAAACTGCAGCCAAATAACAACTCCCTAGAGCGTAGTTGTGTTCCTGCGTGTGAGTGAGGCCATCAAGCTCCTAAGGAGTTGCCGTGTAATCAGCTTAGGCGGCATCGCGCAAGTGATACTTAATGTATTACAAGCGTTAATAGTTGGTGGACAGGTGGGCCGTGTGCTTATATGTCTTCCGACGTTGTATAAAAAAAAAAGCAAGTAACCCACTCGATATTAACAAAAATTTCTGCTCTAGGTAACCCGCCTAACACAAAGTTTATTACAATGGACGTCACGTGCAAGAGACACGTACGATGGGCGGACACAAAAACCACTTGTAATTTTAATTAAAACGTCACAACTTTTGAACCCGCAATACATTATGCGAGTTAGCAAAACAATGTCTTTTATACATTGTTCAGAAATATGGTTTTAAGAATAAAACCCGCACTCAGCTGTTTCTGGATTCATATTACCGTATTTTTGGTTTAAAGCATATACTTTAAGACTATTGAGAATGTTTCGAACTGTTTTTTATACAACGTTGGGAGGTATTCAAGCATACGGCCCTCACATATGAAACTAGTCTATGAACGTTTGTACATTAAGTATCACTCGCGCGATGCCTCTGCTGCTAACACAGCAACTTCCTAAGATCTTCCTGGGGACCTCATTTACAAGCAGGAACACAACAACCCTCCAGGGAGGTGTTATTTTACTGCGGTTTTCTGTGGGTGGAGATAGACGGCTTTAATGCATCCTAGCTCTCTTAAACTTTCTTTGTTTATATATAATAAATAATGTTTACTGTATGTATAGATAGTATCTTTTCTTCTCAGCACATGGTCATTTTCTCAATACTAATCCAACAGCTTCGAAAATGATTAATGGTGAAAAATAAAAAGATTCATTGTATAAAATACATAAAAATTAATAAGATGCGAGGGTTTAATGGCTAAAAAGAATTTTGTCTTTTGTTTTTTTTTATCGTACTACTTCTAAAAACCAATTTTGTACACATGTCACATAAATATATTTCATATAACCCGGAAAAATCTCAAATTTTGAACTCAGGTTAGGTTATGTTTTTTTTATCTATATGTATAGATTTTGACGAGCTCGGTGGCGCAGTGGTGAATGACGCTACTTTGACACCAACGCTGGGGTTGGATTCCCACACAGTACTTACAAACATATTGTGTGTCTATTTGTCTTGGTCTAGGTGTTTTTAAGAGATAAGGCATCAAAGCAAAAACTGTAGGTAAACATATTTCTTGTATGGATCCATTTAAGTTGTAATTTTATTTTTAATATTTGTTGTTTTATCGACTGTGCATATATACTCTGTGAAATTTTCAATTGTCTACCTATACCCGTACGACAGATAAAACCCTAAGAAAGGCGGATTGAAGGACATACAGACTGAATAGCGGTGGAGCCTTACTAATAGGTTCCCGTTGGTACCCTTTGGATCATCATCTTAGTCTGTATTCGTCCACTGCTGAACATAGGCCTCTCCTTTAAAGTGCCACTCGTCTCGATCCTGTGCCACCTGCATCCATCCCCTTTGGATACGGAGCCCTAAAAAGAAACCTAGTTTCATGGAACAGTAATAAATTGTGCAACATCCGGGGCTAGATAATGGCGAGATGTATGAGAGCTCCCTTCGCCGGCCGCATAAATATAGCATCTCGCATGTTGAGACTTTAATTAGCACCGAGATAAGACGCAACATGGTATTCCGGTTATGTGAGGTCAACAAGTATGGGTAACAGTGATACTTAATTATACTTTAACTACAGCTTTTCTGAAGAAAGATTGTTCTTGCGCGTACAAATTTGATTTTGATAAAATTACTTGACTACATACAACCAACAATTATTAAAAATAAAAACTTGTTTTATTTATTTTCTACGATATCTTTACAGGCTGTGTAATAATGACGAGGTGGTGGAGTGGTTAGCAACAGCTACTTTTACAGTAAGGCTCGTGGGTTCGATTCAGCGGCAGCGTATAATACCGTAGGCTCCACTACGGCGGATATATGATCTTTACTATTTCAGGGTTGACTCCTCAACTGACGCGAGCCATACGCGCAAAGCGCCTGTATATGGCTATTGCCCTTTTACAGACAATAGCCACATGCGCGTTGAAAGTCAGACCCGCGTCAATTGTCAACCCCAGCAGTTTGATCTGCCGAGACATGCCAATGTCTATCCCGCTCATGCTCAGTCGCGGCGTGTCATACCGAAATTTGCGCGTGATCAGCATACCGCAATATGGTGCTTGAGACGAGCGATCAGCATTTTCTCGTATACCTTGCCCAAGAAATGATATTTTTAATTATTTAAGCTAATGTTCAAAATTGCCTTAAATAACGGGTTTCGTGATGAATATGTGTAAATAAATAATAAAAATTTATTGTAGCTGGTGATATAAAGTATTCCCACAAGAAACCAATGTTACAGAAATTCGACCAAAAACTCGCATTCACTGTTACCTGCACAAACAGGTTCAGAGGAGAACGCTGACAAGACGGGCCATATAACCAGACTTGAGGAGACTAATCAAATCGAACACGCAGGTCAACTATTGCTACTAAGTCCGTAGTATCTTTGAATCTGAATGTGATTGTATACGTTTGTTTCCGAAACATACTTGAGCAGTGGATCACGGTTGTTTCAGATGACATCCAACATATAATGCCTTCAAAAGGCTAGGAAACACTGACGTCAATCGGCATTAGAGCAGCTTGATAGAGTATGCCCTAAACCTGCTGATAAGTATCGGTTGATGTAGATATGTTTAAGTACCCCGGAAAAGTAAAAAAAAAAATTCTTACAGTATGGTAAATAATATGATAATTTTATGACCTAACTTAGTTAAACTAGGACATACTTCCACGGCGAGATATTTATAGGAGGTATCGTATTTTTCACGTAATGACTGTAATGCTATTTTAAATAGCTATTAAAATATTGCATATAGGAAATCACTCATTTAAGTAATTCTTAACCACATAAGAAAAAATATTCACTTAAATTGAAAATTTAAAAGTTCGCCTTACTAAAGTCCGTGGTGGAGAATTGCAGAGACAGAAAAAAAAATTACTATTTCATATCGCGACTAATTAATAAACTCTTAGAGAGTTATTGCAAGTTACCGGTAAGCTCTTAGCGTAATAATCTACGTTGGATTTAAGCTTTAAAAATGTGGGTAACTTTTGAAGCTTAATAATATGTAAACGATTAGTACTTAAATGTGGGAAAAATCCCACAGCTGACTGAAACTGAAACAGCAAGCAGTCTTACATTGTAGACCCGAAGCACGTCCCAAATCCGACACTTGGCACGGCGCGCTCCGCCAGCGGCGCTGCCCGCTCCACGCTTCTAATACCCAGTTTTAAGTTTTAATTACGCTCCGCTCTAAAAAGCTATCTACTTATTATTACAAAGAACAGCAACATCTTTATAAAGTAACGTTTATGTTCGTAGTTCTGAAGTTAACCAAAAAATCAATGGGTGTGAAAGTGGCTCAACATTATCCTTGGAGTCATAGTCAGTTATGTCTACACGTGGTGCAGTTGTCGATTAAATTGTTCTAGGAAAAGAGAGGTAGAACATAGCTATTTTTATTAAGACGCAGCCTGACTGGGGAAGACCTAAGTATAAGTAGTTATTCTACAAATAACAAAGTCCTGGAAGAAATTATCATCATTGCCCTAAGCTGGCGATTAAAGATTATCCGACATATTAAACCTAAATATGGATTTATTTTAGTCTCCCATTGTCTTTTATACCACATCAGGTGTTAAACAAGCATACGGCCTGCCTAATGTGTATCAGTTGTTATAGTCATGATCGCTTGCAATACAAGACTATTGATTGACAAGGATCCTCCAATTATTATTAGGCTGCAGGCTTCTTTAACATTATAATACGTCTCCAGTGGAACTGCTTCTGGTTCAAGATCAGTGTGGCATTCCTCTTAATATCACTGTATAATGGAAATATCCCAAAAAACACTGTAAAAAATAGTGGTTCTGAATCAACTGGCACTGTGCAAACAAACGGAAAAGCAAACATAAACTTGTATTCAACCCGGACTACCCGGAGATAATAAAAACTACAAATCCAAACCAAATCCTAACACCAACAACAAGAACAAAACTGTGAAATAAATAAAACGGAGCCGAGGTCCAACTCGGGCAATTTCTACAGCGATAAAACGCGAAAGGAGCGGTATTTAAATTGAATACGCCGTAAATAAATGGTAAATGAGACAAAGGACTGTGAGAGAATTTGCAATCTAAACAAGAATAAAAGGAGTAATGTATCTTTAATGAAAGCGGCGAAGGGACGGCGGGCGCCGCTTGGCCACGCTCGACCATGCGGCCTACCGTCGACGACGGACGCCTCGTTTCCCGTCGACACGGTCGCTAATGTACCGATCAGCGGGTGGGAATCTCAATCAAACCGCATAATATTACGTATTTACGTCTCCATTTACTCGTAAATACTTAAAAATGGTCTTCATTCGTACTTTGAAGTAAAAAGCTCTTGAAAGTAAATAAGTTATTTAAAGTAAATTATAGAATCAAGTAAATGAATTAATTATGAATTATAGTGTAGACATAATTATATAATGCGTATTTAAAATCATTAACGAAAAAAAGTTAAAAGTGTTCAAACATCCATCGAGTCTTGCGTATTTATAATCACAAAATAAATAGGTCTATTGACGATTTTTTATGATTTAGGAAATCATAAAAGGATGAAGCATACATTGTACAACATTCAAAATTCAATAAAAAAATCGTAACATAAGACGTATTTATTAATTTTTTTATCAAAACCTACAACCAATATACTTAAAATATTGGAAACGATTACAAACTCTGTGATGTTTAATCGGTATTACGCAGAATCTGTTATCAATTTGTATGGTTCACATTCCTAGTTAACTAGTGATGATAGGCTTATTACTGCGTGACTACTCTAGCGGTAAGCACTATATTTTCTACTTACAATAAGTAAATTTGTATAAAGCCTGTTAAAAAGTATCGGCTATATTTTACGTTCCGACCATCAACAAAATATATTCAAATATTTTTTTTATATACAACAACGTCGGGAGGCATACAAGCATAAGGCCCACCTGATGCAAAGCGGTTACCGTAGCCTACGAACGCTTGCAACGCTTTAAGTATCACTTGCATGATGCCACCTCTGCTGCTAACACAGTAACTCCTTAAGAGTATACTGGTGTGGTGACCTCACTCACTCGCAAGAACACAACATCCTCAAGGGAGTTGTAATTTAGCTATGAGTATCAGCTATGAATATCAGGTATGAGAGAGGTGGACGTACTCTATCTCTGATAGCAATCAGCTATTAGAGGTAGAATACGGCAGCTAAATAAGCGAGTGACCTCTCTTAAAATGCATTGTTAATACTAATCTAAAATTTGTTTAAAATGTTTGCAGATTGAAACCACCTGATGACAAAATTTTACTTATTTAAAATATAAGCATTATTTGAAACATAATATCTGTCATTCAACATTCTAGTACGCGCGCATTAATTCCAATGTAGGCATCATCACAACATAACAAACACGTGCAGCGTCGCACCTCTGCCTTGCACCATAATCGTTGGCAGCCGCGGCTCGTTCTATTTTACTGCATTAATATTAAGTAGAAATTTAAAGTACACATTGCATTTTTTATTACTGTTTTTCGTTTAGAATTATACATATACTCGTAATAATATAATGTGTATATCAAAAATAAAAATCTCAGTGCCTAGACTTGCGCCTGCGTGACTCGGCTGAAATTCGGCAGATACTTGTTACAACCAGTATTATTTTAAATAGTATAATTTGAAACGTAACAAACCAGTGAACAATTGTCACCACACCCTCCCTATTTTATCACCAGTAGCCAATTGAGACTTCTTATTTCCTATTCCATTAGTGGTCAATTGGGACAACGCATTTTTTTGCTGCTTGTTAGCAATAAAACGCTCCATGCAGATAACCGATTTTCCAATTAAATTAGTACATATCGAGATCGCTCGCTCGCTCGTGTTTTGGTCATAAGATAACCTAACGAATCTATGAATAATAATATAGACAAAGTTACGTCTATCTTTAATACTTCTAGAAATTTAAATGATTGTTTTATATGTATGTATGGCAATAGTGTTGCTACATTATGCCAGTGTCAAAGTATTCAGTATAAGACCATTTGAAAAATTTAATTCTATGTTCCAGCTTTAGGAATTGTGCTGCAAAAATACTTGGGAAGGGTACCTAGACCCAATCAACCCAATTTAAATACCACCCGTAAAACGATAGTGATTTTACAAGGTTTTCTTGATGAACTTATTCACGTCTTCCATAAGGGCATAAACGTGTTATATTTGAGTTTTTTCATTACTGTACAATTTCACTCGCACTTATACTACAAAATACTATCAAAATCGTCACACAAAACTAATTTTATACTGAATTGTAAAAATTTCAAGTAAAACAACAATGTCACTCGTCAAAAGCGTTGGAAAAAGTCTTAGATGATTGTTACGAGTAGTAACCTTATACACGCTTATACACGCCTGCATATGAACACTTGCGATACAGAGAGAAGTGCTCGGTGTTGCCACCCCTGTTGCCAGTACTATTTCACAGATGCTTACTGGTAGCTAATTTTCTTTCGCCAGTCAGTTAATTATGTGTACAGTGGTATGCTCTACGACTACAAGCAGGTGAGGTTGGTTTTGATTCTGAAAACGATAGTCCTATTCTAAAAGTAATAAATCTTATATATAAAAACCACGATTTGTTTGTTTGTTCGTATTTCGTGCTCTGCTATATCGTTCATCCTGTGCATACAAGATTCAAATGTTATAGGAGAAAAAAAATATATGGAAAACCCACATATGCCGGGTACCTGCTAGTAATTTATAATATGCAACGAGTTCTTTGAATGCATCTCCTTAGATTAGATGAACATTTATTACTTAGAAATGGATAAAATCAGTTCATTCGATACAGAGTAACCGAGAAATAGCCGCTTCATGCATTAGCCATGCTAACGATGCCAGCATAGACAAGACCGATCGTTTATTATTCATTGTAATCCGATACATTATCTCCCCATCCGACATCCGATGCGACACGGCTCTGGAGAAATACCAACAGAAAGCTTTTAACTCGGATGTTGTGTTCTCACTACAGAAGTTCGAAATTTATTTAATTTATTGATCACTAGGTACTGTCCGCGGCTTCACCCGGATGGATATTTTTATACTACTATCATAGCAAACAAGCTTACGGGTTCCCTGATGGTAAGTAATTGCTCTAGTCTATAGATATTTTAACGTTACCAAACGTGTGTTGGCGACCTCGCTGAAACCTCTTAGCACCATTATTGAAGAACCCAATGATATAACTAGTCTGGCCATAAATACTGTTACATAGAAACTTTTTTTATATACTACGTCGGGAGGCATACAAGCATACGGTCCATCTGATGTAAAGCGGTTAACGCTTGCGATATATTATTTATCACTCGCGCGATGCCTCATCTGCTGCTTACACAGGCAGCAGCTCCTTGGGAACTTACTGGGGACGTCACTTGCACGCAGGAACACAACAACCCTCTAGGGAGTTGTTATTTGGCTGCGGTTTTTTGTGAGGTGGAGGTACTGCCCCAGACGGGCTGCTTTGATGCGACCTACCGCTCTTAAAATATCCAGACCAAGACAAACAAACATGTTCATGCACACAAATGTTTGTCCTATGCGGGAATCGAACTCACGAGCGTTGGTGTCAATGTCGCGTCATTCGCAACTGATTGAACTTAATTATTTTGAATTTAGAACGTTTATTATGTTAAAAACTTCTTTCAGTTTTCCGCCGTTTTACATATTTTTTTTGTGTTTATTATCAAATTACAATATGGAATGGGATGTTGAAGAAAATAGAATTGCAGTGATTGTCTTGCACAAAGTGGGTATTGAGCCGTCGAACATATTCAAGACACTTCAAAAACTTGGTATCATGCGTATTTTCGTATATCGTACTATGGACAGATATAAATATAAACAATATAAATAATATGTTAAAATAAGAAGAGGCATGCTCCGATGGTTCGGGCATGTAGAAAGAATGCAAGATGAAAGAATGACGAAGCAGATATACAATGCAAAAGTGGAAGGATGTAGGAGCCGGGGAAGGCCAAGACTTACCTACCATGACCAAATTGGTCATGTTCTATCAGAAGGTGATGTCAGGAGCCCTAGAAACCGGCGTGCGTGCATGAGAAGAGCAATGAATGTTAAAGAAGCGAGTGAGATATGTAAGGATCGAGTCACGTGGCGCTCGGCTCTCTCTGCCTACCCCGCAAGGGATTTGGCTTGAAGTTATAGATGTTCTAGTGTCATAATGGCTGATAGCGCCGAGTAAACACAGGATTTTTTTATTTCGAATAAATAAGAGAAATAAAATTATCAGATTGAATTAGATTGAAATTGAAATAGAAAATTGGAATTTTTTTGCAACTCCCTCCTGGTGAAGATTCACAAGTTATTTTACACAGTTAGGTATAGCTCTGGTAGAGATCCTAGCTTTTTCCCTAAATATAATACACTCTCGAATGACTAGGTATGCGCTTTCACTAACAGTCAATTTAACTTCGCGAATTTTATAAAAAAGTACAGGAAGAACTTGACGGTTAGACGGTAATTTTGCGCCTATTATTTGATAATTTACGTCTCCAACTAAGAAAATACTTGATTTATTGCTTCTCAATTCCACTGCCATCTTATAAAAGTTAAAACATTAGGTATTAATCACGAGAATAACTGACATTCAAAATTAATAGACGGTTAGGTAATTATGACGAAGTTAACGATGCTCTCTCTAAAGTTATTCATTGGTTTAGTGTTAATAATCTGCTTTTAAATGATAAAAAGACTAAAGTAATTAAGTTCTCAACACCTAATGTAAGGCAGGTGGCTACCAATGTACATGTTAATGGAACTAATTTAGCCTCTGTGGAGACAACTGTGTTCTTGGGTATAACAATTAACTCCAGACTACAAAGGGGCCCACAAATTGAAAAATTATCAGGAAAACTAAGTTCTGCAGCTTATGCAGTGAAAACTATTAGACGGCTCACTGATATTGATACGGCTAGAATAGTTTATTTCAGCTACTTTCATAGTATTATGTCATATGGAATTCTTCTTTGGGGTAACTCCGCGGATATTAACACCATCTTTTTATTGCAAAAGAGAGCCATAAGAGCTATCTACAAACTTGGTCCCCGTGAGAGCCTTAGAGAAAAATTCAAAGAAATAAATATTTTAACAGTCGCATCGCAATATATCTATGAAAATCTTTTGTATGTCCATAAAAACATAGACTCATTTTGTAAAAAGAGTGATATTCATAGCATAAATACTAGATATAAGCATAATCTTGTGTTATATGCAAGCCGTCTCCACAAAACAAGTAATTATTTTATGGGGCAATGTATACGGTTCTATAACAAACTTCCCAGCAATATAAGAGATTTGTCAATAAACAAATTTAAAACTACTATTAAAGCCAAATTGTGTAGCAGGGCATATTATAAAGTATCTGACTATATTAATGATAAAAATGCCTGGGAGTGAGTCGATCCAATTATAATGTAATTAACAAAATATGTAAATTTGTTTGGATACCAAAAGAGGGATGCCTGAGTTTTTTGGCAGTATTTTTATCAGTGCTCACCTAGTCATAAACTGCACGGTAGGGAAAAAAAATGTGACGATTCCAAACAAATGTAGCCATTTTTACGGAATAAAAAGATTTTGACTTTGAATTTGAACAAATGAATAGAATTTTGTAATCTATTCATATTTAAAAAAAACATGTGACAAATGATTTTCTTGCTGTTTCATAACTTTAACTTCAGTATAATGACATTTATTGTATTTTACTTATGTATACTCTGTGTTTTGTATTGTTGTACGTTTCCTTGTTATTTATTAAACTCTCAAGAAGAAAGAACCAGGACCATCTCTGATGTTGCAAAATAAATCTAATCCATACAATAGTTCAATACTAACCACAATGTATAGAATAGATGATTTTTTTGTGTTTTCAGTGTTGGTTCATAGTAAATATTATTTGTTTTCACGAGTACCATGGGTATAAGTATACTATCTATCTATATCTTCACGCTAAATCCCTCGTGAGCGCCACATGACTCGGTACTTACACACCTCGCTCGCTTCTTTAACATGAAACATACCGAGTTTTTTTAAAAACTATCAAAATATACTATTTTACTAGTAATTATTTTAATACAAAAAAAAAAAAAACCTCCACTGGTTTTCTATCTTCTGATTGGATAAATTTCCAACGTAAACTAACCTTCACCTACGTACAATGTCTAAGTCGGAGTTCGGTGAGCTTATAATGGTTACTATGAGTTTGTCGTCCCGTATGACACTTACGTTAAAGTAGCATATAAATCGAGTAGTGATTCTTCTAGTGGAATATGTTTATTTAGTAAGTTTCTACAGCAAAAATATTCTATTTTATAAGTTTTTATTTTAATACAAAGAAATAAAGAGTCTCCACTGGTTGCTATGTGCTGAGAACGCGAACCTTATTGGTATAAATTTCCAACGTAACCTGACCTCCACCGACGTACAACTTCTAAGTCGGAGTTCGGTCAGATTATAATGGACATAATAGGAGTTTGACGTCCTATATAGGTACGCGGTCAGCCTGTGGATAATGTATACCAATTATCAAATGTTACTGTTTATTCCTGCAAAAAATAACTCTTATTTAATTAATGCAGTTTTATATAGAGTTATTAAGTAAGCAAAATTAAAAAAAAGTTTGAAGAGGAATTAAATAGCTTGGGCCAACCATACCTAGGAACTGTTCTAAAAACTAGAAATATGTCTACACAATGTTATTATAATATGTTTAATGAATATAATAATTAAAAAAAAAAATACCTTGTCTTGTTCGCCTCCCCCATTCTACGAACATTTTCTTTGTATTTTTATTCTATATATTTTCTTTTTAGTGTTCCCCATTATTACAACAGTATAATAAATATATATAAACCTATAATATTATTTACTACTTATATCTAATAATAATACACTTACGCTAAATACTATAATATTGAATATTTACAACTATTAATTATAAAAACTTCGGCGTCGCGATGTAAATGGAGCGAGCTCGAGCAGACAGTCGACATAGGTCTCACCTCGAAGCGGGCTGCAGCCGGACTGGCTGGATGTAGTTAGTCAACGCGTTTATAATCCTCATTACCGCACAATAAGGTCGAAAACACGTAGCACCCAAGACGAATGTGATCGCTTAGAAATTGTCAGAAACTTAAAATATTTTTAAAAAATTTCATGTTTCACTTATCAAAATATGCAGCAAGTATATTATAAACATAGATATTACTAATAGATTTAAGTAATTTTGAAGCGTATAAACAGAACAACTTCGTTGTAATTTCAAAAATAATGAATTTCAGGAGGTGTTTTCGAAAGTAATTATTATCGAATCAATTTTACACAATCGCGTATTTGAGCAAGCAAATTCAAGATAAAGAAATGAAGTTATTTATATTAAAATCTTAGATCCGTCAGTTTAGTCATTAGCCTATACTATTCGATGAAAGTTGGTCTAATTTTTCGATGTGTCGCCTTAACATTGACATCTCGCCGGATTTTAGGGATTCTGATATCCCCTTCCGATAAAACACAACACTTATCATGTAGTTAACACCTGTTGTAAAGTGATTAACGTAGTCTATAAACGGTTAGAATACAAGGAATGTAGGAATATATCGCAAGAATAAACCGCTGGAGCTTACTGTTAACCTTACTCACTCGCAGGAAACCTACAGCCATCCAGTGAGTTGTTTTTTGACTGCAGTCTTCAGTGAGGTAATTCCCCAGTCGGAATGCTTTAAAAGGACCTAAGTCTCCTTCTCCAGAGTCTCGTTTCTTAATTAGCATCGTGTACCACTTGCAGATTTTGACCAGCTCGCTAACGCTGTCGTAAAGGACGCGACTTTGATGCCAACGCTCGTGAGTTCGATTCGAAGATAAACATTTGTGTGCATGAACATGTCTCTTTGCCTTGGTCTGTTGACTTTAAATATATGTTCATCTGAAGCTTATTAACCCAAACATTGCATAAACCAAGTTTACGATTGAAATTATGAAAAAATATTCAGATTGCGCACCTGAACACTTATTTTTCTTTACCGAAAGTAGATTGCTCTACTTAATCTGACAGTTTGATGGCCGCTCAATTAAACTTTATTTATGGCTCCGAACGTACTCTCTGTGCCTAACTTTGAATTACTCTACATTTATAGTCAGTTACTATACATTTAAGTCTCAGACAATAAAAGTAAATCATCAATCAAAAAGTACGATAACCGTTGTTTGATGAGGGTACTTTAGTTAATATTACACTAATATTACGACATGAGGGGATTTGTATTGGGGAGTAAAGTAATATACACCGGTGTCGATAAAAACAAATTACTCTCTATCTAAATTTGTTTTAGTAATTTATTTATAATAAAATATAATTAATTGTCGTAATCATTTGTAAGTGAAATATTATTGAAAGAGAGTGTCGGTGTTAAGATAAGAAAAGGTATGCTCCATTGATTCAGCCATATAGAAAGAATATGGGACGAAAGTACGAATAAGTATACAACGCGATAGTGGAAAGATGTAGGAGCCAAGGAAGGCAAAGACTAACCTACAATGATAATAAAATAGGTATTGCACACAAAAGCAGCCCGTCTGGGGAAGTACTCTCCACCTCACAATAAACCGTAGCCTGATAACTCCATGTGAGTGAGGTCATTATGAAGATCCAAAGGAGTGGCAGTGTTCAACAACAACAACAAAAACCGTTCATATGCTACGGTGATCACTTTACATAGGGTGGATCGTATGTTTGTATACCTCTCAAGTTGTATAAAAAACCACGATCAAATTGTATGTATGTATGTATATCTTCACGCCAAGTCCCTTGCGGGGTAGGCAGAGAGAACCGAGCGCCATAAGACACGGTCCTTGCATACTTCACTCGCTTCTGTGACATTCATAGCTCTTTTCATGCACGCTCGCCGGTTCCTGGGGCTTCTGACATCACCTTCTGATAAAACACGACCAATTTGGTCATGGTAGGTTAGTCTCGGCCTTCCTCGGCTCCTACATCCTTCCACTTTTGCATTGATAAAACACTTCTGATAAAACACGATCAAATTGATCGTGTTTTATCAGAAGGTTGCAGGAACCGTGGGAACCGAGCGTGCATAAGAAGAGCTATAAATCTTAAAAAGTGGGCGAATTACGTGAGAACCGAGTCTTGCGATGCCTACCCCGCAAGGACAAAGTTTGTAGATATAGATAGACAATAATATTATTTGTTGTAAATTTTATATTGTATACTTATCAACGTGACTTTAATTAACTAAATTACAAGCATTTGGTATTGCCGTTGATTAATAATCCATTATTCCAACGTTGTTACCTACATAGATATGAAGCACTGAGAACAATGCAGTCGGAATATGCTTAGATAGTTTGTATGAAATTAGAAAAAAAAAATGAGTTATGGAAGATATCTGAAGTTTCATTTAGGAGATCTTGAGTTACTACAGCTAAGTGCCCGCCAAGCTAGACATATTCACTTCTGCACCGTTCTTATGTCGTACATAATAATTGTTACAACCAAACTTCGAGTGTTAAGCGTGTATCTTATCTGTAATTGTAACAAATTTTAATATATTTACATCACTCTTGCTCATACGCTTTATTTCATTTCAGTAAAGCGGGCAATCATGATGCCTACATGGTGTAATAACTTTTATTAATTCTATTATAAGTATTTTAAAACATCACATCTTACATGAATTTCAAATTTTAGGCGAGGTTCTGCATTTAGCTATTCACTCAGGTGAGGCTTTAAATAACACAAATACAATTATTTTATCCTACTTCTACTTAGTTCCGTGTACTACTTCTAGTTAATTCCGTTTATTGACACTCGAAGACCATTACTGTCATTATCTAATTTTCTTTTTCTTAGTAAACTATTATTAATATATACTGTGAATGAAACCTCGAAGCATATAGAGGTCGAAAAATAGTCATTGACGTTAACGGAATGTGAACTGTGTTCCCATTACAATGTTACAATAATTATGTTTCTTGCCTTTCAAACTTTATTGAGAAAATAAATGTAATTTATTGTATAATTTAGGTACTAAAATTATTATGTTCGTAGATACAATTTTCCGAATTGTTTGCAATTTGAAATAGATAAATCATTGTTGACGAGCTCGGTGGCGCAGTGGTGAAACGCGTTGTTACACAGTACAAACATGTGTGTGCATGAACATGTCTGTTTGTCTTGGTCTGGGTGTTTTCTATGTATAATAAGTATGTATTTACAAAAAAAAATGTATTTACGTAAGTTTATCAGTTGTCTAGTACCCATAAGACAAGCTTCGCTTACTTTGGGGCTACATGGCGATGTGTAATTTGTCCGACAATATTTATTTATCATATTTATATTTATTTATTGTATTTTAAAATAATGGTGCCGCTAGTAATTCTATTGAGTTTTAGTGAGTTTATTTTCAATTTTAAAGAGAGACTGCCCCACTTATTTTGGCCTGTAGAGAGTGAAAACAGTCAAATTTAAATCTGTTTCTTACATGTTTTCACACACGTCATATATAATGTTTTTGGTCAACTTTAATTTTTATTAACACATTGCGTGCAACACGGCTGATGTCAGATTTACAAACTCGAGTCTGATTGAACTTTTCTTTGTAATTCCATATTTACCGCCTTTTTTTAATCCTTATGGATTATTTGTAACTAAATGTATGCTTTAAATATTAGTATATCTAAATTTGAACAATCTACTATCCATTAAATCGAAACATTTAATTGACTAAACTAATCAAACGTTGTTCTGCTATATAAATTATTCCTTAATATTTTTTTCTAATTATACATTATTTGAAAGTTTTTTTTATGAAATATACTTAACGACCTACCAAATATACATAAAAAAAATATAAAAATCGATCGAGCCATTTCGGAGGAGTGCGACCACAAGTTCGAGATTTTTATATATAAGATTATAAATAACATTCATTCCAGCTTCATATGGTTAACTACAAGAGATTTTATACGCGATAAGTCCGCCATTACTAATTACAAAAATTGTATCAATTTAAGTGTCTTTTTAGGCTCCAGATTCAAAACTAGCATTTTATAGTTAATACACAGCGGGTCCAAGTGAGTCGGCAGTGGCCGGTAGCTGTTGGGGCGCGGGAGGTGGCGGATCTCCCGCCGCGAACGGAATCCCCGGAATCTGTCCGACGGAACTTCTGGAATCGCCCGAGCAACTTTTGACAAGCTCCCAGATGCCACTCACTGTTGTTTAGACTGGCTATGACTATTTTCGATGCTACTCTTCAGTTTAATATGCGAGATGAATTTAAATTTCGCTGTGAGTCAGGTTTATTTTGGTTTTGTTTATTGATATTTGTTGAAGTTTTTTCTTCGTGTAGAATTTTAATAAACACATAATAAATATGAATGTATAGCCTTGAAATTTATTATTTATTTTTTAAAATTCTGTTGACAATAAATTGGTACAAAAGTAGCTTTTTGCATTTTCTACTCGTTGGGCATTGGGCGTAGAGAACATGATTGCAGTTTTTATTCAAATATATGTATATATAACATAACGATACTTACATAAACATAATAATAATAAATATCTGTCACATAATTTACTGAGTACTAGGAATATTCAATAAATTATGTTATTACGTTTTATCATATTAAAAAGAACAGGAAAGCACCCCAGCTTGGAGGCGGCCCAGCTTATGAAGACGATCTCAGTTAAGATCGGGAGTACATGCATTACAATAAATTAATTAGTGAAAAGCTCTCTCTAATATACTCCATTCCAATTACGAAGTCCAGTAACGGCGCTCAACATGAATGAGTACTCTGCACGTTTGACATTATAAACTAATAAATAATATTTCTTATATACGCCACTTGAAGTTATTGGTGAATTTTAAATAAGAAATTTATTTCAGTTTATTGCAGAATTTTTTTTTATTTAGATAATTATTGTTTCTACAATACAATTTACAAAACTACATAATGATATAACTTCTACACATTCCGCTTTTACACATTTGTGAATTTTGTGATGCGATAACATTCCTAAATAGAGCTTAAAAATATTGTTTAAGTTTGGCTTCGATATTTTTCTTAGTCATATTGTTACATAAATTTGAAGGTAGGCCATTAATAAGCCGCGGGACAATATACAGGATTAAAGATTCATTAAAAAAATATTCTTTCAATAATGAAAATGTACATGAGTGTGTACTGGTAAGATATATATATATATATATATATATATATATATTATACATACTACATATATATATACATGGTCAGTTACAATTTATCGCGTTGACAGAATGTAAATGGATATTTAATAACTAGTAATTTTGTTTTGCTCGGAGTCAGCACAAGACCAGCATCGTGGCACCATCTTGTTAAAGCATCCGGAACCAATTGCTATCGCTCGCGTGCCATTTGGGGATTTCTATCAGCAATCAAGACAAGTGTCATTTGCGAAATGATAGCATTGTGCGCCATGCAGTTACTCATCATTAACATAAGACAGGAAGTGCCGGGGGCCTATCATGGAGCCTTGAGCCGTACCCCGTGCACATGGATCCACTACAGATGTTATCGATTTTTCAGCTAATTTGTGCACCAAGACATTAATGAGCCACGCACTTCACAGTCATCCTATCTGTGAACTACTATGCACCAATGTTTCAAAGGCACGAGAACTATCAATAAAGAGAGCAATAACATATTTTTTCTCATTTAATTGCTTGTTGACTTCATCGGTAAAATTTGACAAAAGACCTGAGGTGCCTTTCCAGACTGAAACCTAATTGGTATTGGTTAATTACGTCATGCTTTCTGTAAAATGCGCGTATTTGCTCGCATACAAATTTTTCGACTATTTTGCCTATAGATGAAAGAAGAGTTATTGGACGATAATTTGAATAATCAGTTCTTTTGCCCTTTTTATGAACTAGTATTACGCAACCTACCGAATATATACCACTTGTAATACTTCGGTTAATTAAGTCAGCCATAGGATTAGATATACTGTCGCATATCATTTTTAAATCGGAAACTCTAATATTATCTGAACTAGGAGTTTTCCTAGAGTTTAATTGTTTAATGAATTTTTGGACTTTGCTAGCTGAGGTTTTGTGAAACAAAATACTTGAGTCCAAAGGTTTACGTGTAACTTTAGAGTCTATTAATTTTATATTACAGTTAGTATTACGACTTTTACTGCTCTGTCAAATCTATGTCAAAGTTATCGGCAAAGTTTTTAGTCAAAATGCCTTGAGCATCTAAAGCTCTGAGTATAGCCTCATCAACTGACAGTATGACTCTTTCTAGTATTTGATTAACAATGTCATATATATATTATTTTTCATCGACAAAATTATTATTGATATTTTGTATATAAATCTAATGTTTTATTTCGCATTTTATCTAATTTTAATTTTAAATCATTTACACTATTTTTCCAATCAGAAAATATTTTCTCTCTTTTGTTACAAAGTCGTGTAATATTATCATCAATCCAGGGTAAACTAAATTGTTTTGAATGTTTACTAGACAATTTACACGTTTTATGATTTATTGCAGCCTTGTTTGCTTTTCAAAAGAATTACAAATAAAATTTAAAATGTCATTAGGAGATTTAATGCTTTTTGCACTTGTCCATTCAACTTTTTGTAGTTCCTTATGAAAGGTATCTTAGTTAATAGTTTTTATAGTTACATCTTGTATACACCCAACAATCAGTATGATATCGAGCACTGCAGCGAACGCATCTATTGTAGGAAAACTTGCAAATACACTGTGGTCTATACATGATTTAATCAACTCTTATTTCGTTTCAATTTTGATGTGGCTCCTAAGTATGAATCTTTGTATGTCATCAATAAGGAGAAAACTTTGTTTTAAATCAAACTGAGTTACGGTAGGTACACAAGCTCCCTTATATACAAGTTTATGTTAGTAGATGGCGGCCTATAGATTGCACACACCACCACGCCACGATGTGAATTTAATTTTAGAGTTTCTGTAATATTATCACATTCTTTGGTTTTTTTCGATTCATGTGAAATTAACATGATTTCGTGCGTCCATAATAATTCCTCCACCTTTTCGCTTCGTTCGTAGTTGTGAATACATTATATTGCCATCTAAGTTATATAAGTTTACTATTTTATCTGAGATACCTACTTCTGTTTAAATTATAAGGTCCAGTGGGAAATTAGAATTATAAATGGTTTGTTCCAACTTAGTAAACTTTTTATGAGCGTTCTAATATTAAAATATAAACATGATAGACTTACAGCACTTTTTAGAGGTATTTGTTGGAAAAAAATGTTAGTAGAATTACAATTAAAAATTTATTTTATTGTTATATCCATAATGACTATGTATATAAAAATAATCACGGTCGATTTGATCGAAACAAGGAAAAATAATTATATTTAAATAACTTGCAATGATGTGGATTGCCCTTCTGGTTTGTTCTCCGGTTTAACTGGACATAACTGTTCAATTTGTTTAATATCGTGTATGTATATACGCCAGGCCCCTTGCGGGGTAGGCAGAGAGAACCGAGCGCAATAAGTCGCGGTTCTTAGATACTTCACACGCTTCTCTAACATTCATAGCTCTTTTCATGTACGCTCGCCGGTTCCTAGGGCTCCTGATATAACCTTGTGATAAAACACGACCAATTTGGTAATGGTAGGTCAGTCTTGGTCTTCCACGGCTCCTACATCCTTTCACTTTCGCATTATATATCTGCTACGTCATTATTTCATCCTGCATTCTTTCTACATGTTCGAACTAACGGAGCATGCCTTTTCTTGTCTTATCACTGGCACTCTCTTTCAGACCAACTCTCTTTCTTACGTCATCATTACGAACGCGGTCAACCAGCGTTATACCACAAAGTTATTATCATATGATGTACAAATATAATAAATTTTACTATTACTGGACTTTCTTGCACACTCTTCACATACATATTGACAGCACTTGTTTAGTAGCTGTGTTTTAGCACAATATAATAATGTTTTTTAGTGTTTAGTTAGGGCCTCCCGTATGTAAACACCACCTTCCGCTTTTTCTTTCGGGACGTTCGACATAAGTTGACCCACGGTAATCAGTGTTCCTTGCCAGCATCTAGCCATTGCAGCTGGAGCACCTTCGACCTTAGTTCCACGAGGATAGATCCTGGTTTATCCTTAGTTCCTGGTAGTCGACGTGATGATTGGATTTCATTGTCCCCTATATACAGTTTTAAAGCCACAGTATCTACGCCAAAACTTCAGACTGAAAATCGGCTCAGTAATAATTGTACTTCGGAATTTAAATGCACCTAATGAACACAATCATGCACGTTATTAAAAAAATATGGGCAATGTTCAAGCTACCTTTTTGAAGTTTCAAGTTGTTCTCTTGCTACGAACCTCAATGATTCCTTCCTTTGCGACGACTATTAATAAATCACAAAGGCAAACAATGTCCATTTCTGGGTTGGATCTAGAAAATCCATGTTTTTCACATGGTCAGTTGTATGTTGCGTGTAAAACGTCAAGTTTATGTTTTATACACCTCAATGATTGATAAAAACTTCGTTTATGGACTTATATTAAAATAAAAACATAATTACATACTCGTAGTTCCCTGGCTAATAATCTATTAATCTTCAATATTAGGTACTTTCCAAATAAAAATAAATTAAAATTAATGTCATTAATTTTGTCCGAGAGATTTTTATAAACACAGCTTTACTTTTGGTATAAGAATCGGTGAGGTTTCCCTGTCGGTGATTGTATATATATAAATAGGTAAGTTGTTTTGTGTACGGCCTCAAAAAAATATGTACTGTGAAATTATAAATGAATAAAAAGTAATTTGACATTTGTCACACTGAAAAGTTAGTCAGATAAGGTAATTCGTTTTCCGAGGCACAGTTACAATATTTTTTTTATCAAGTATTATAACTTTTGTGGATTTGTGGGAGAAATGGCAAAAATTGTAAGTATTTTAAAATTCAAAAGTGTTCAGAGAGTTGTTTCTATTATATAAGGAAAATGTATCTATTTCAGAAACAAATAAGCGGAGTGGGAAAACATTGCCACAATTTTTGTGAGCATTGAAATAAAAAATAACACTAAGATTTAATTTGACAACGAACATCTACAGTCGCTGTATTGAATTTGACTCCATTATTATCATATCCCACTACTTCAACCATTGTGAAATTTATGGCTTGGAAACGACACATTACAAAGAACGTAAAAACACGTCGCAAGGGCTAGCTTAAAATTTAAAGAAATTAAAGAAACGCTTCCTGCCAATACTTTCACAATAGAATATTCAGAAGAAAATGAATCTATAACTTCACGCCAAATCCCTTGCGGAGGGAAAAAAATGATGCATTAAATAATTTAGACATAGAGAACAAAGAAAACAGTGAGATATCAAAAAAATATCTACGGTAGATTCGTTAGAAGTAATTACGTAATCTCAAAAATAAAATACGTAAATGTTAAATTTAAAATATCAAATTTAATGTGGCATTCCTTCTCCGGGCAGGACGACGTCTGCCGGTTCCACTAGTATATGTACATTATGTCTAGCGGTACGGTCTTCTATACGGGGTAGGTATTTACCCAGACGTAAAGTTATAAAAATTGCACAGTGATAACAGATAACAAAAGATGAAGAAAAACAAAAACGTGTAACACGGGGTTTTATATCATAGTCATGAAAAATGGGATAGGGAGAATGAAGTTATTGGTAGGGTTAGTATTATGTACTGTATAAACTGTATCTAGGCCAGCACAAACTAAAATTATAATACAGAACAGTGTAACAGCGAAACATTTCTCGAAATTTTATTTACTAGACATTTACTGCGTAATATAAATCATCTCCCAACTCTACAGAATAACCTACTTCCGAAATGTTAAGCACTAAAAAGCAAATTCATATACGCACTAAATTACTATTCAGGAAACTGTTGTAGTTGCAAGTTTGCGCGGTAATCCCACCAATATTATTTTAACCCACAAAATGCGAAACGCTGAACGCGGCCGGAGTTTAGGAGGCTTTCAGTGGGGCTGTCCGTTTAGCAAAGTTTAAGTAGGAACACCGTATGCTCTATTCGGGCTCGCTTCATGTTTAATCCCTCAAAATAAATAAACAACCGAGTCGTGTATCACTGCAAATCCTAAAAGCAAATGTGGAATACGTACTCTTGCAATCCGCGAACTTCACTACTAAGTTAGTAGTGAATAATACTGCCGTCCTCAAACTAAAGTGCGGCTAAGTGACATGTGGTCGTTTTTCAGTCTTAAATGGCATCTCATACAGTTTTTAATTCTCTATCGATCTGTCTTGGACATATATTCGTATCGTTTATAGTTTTTAAAATAGAGACAGTAAGAAAGCGGTTAAACAACACTCATTTTTGATATCACAACACTGAAACGCAGTTATACAGCATTTCATAACTAAAAAACAGTTATATGTGATAATTAGTGATAAATTACTCCAAAATATTACAGTTTGTCATAACTAAAACGTAGTTAATCGAGTTTACTAATATAAAAAGGGGTTTAAGTACTTTTACTTTTTTTTAATCTAGTTTAATTAAATTTCATTAATTGCAATCCTAATCTAAAAAGGGGTTTCATGAAAATACTAATCATTAACGAAGTTAAAGTGACTTTGCTGCTTTTTAGCTATTTATTTTCGAATAAGTTTACCTTATTATACTACTATCACAAGCCTCAGTCCGTTCTTAATAAATGAAGTTAAATTTATTTTGAATGTTTTGCTAGACTAGAACGCCGTTTTGTAACGTTACATGACTAAAGAGCCGTTATTTGCCTTTGCCCATGGAGTTAC
This sequence comes from Pyralis farinalis, assembly GCA_947507595.1. NCBI lineage: Eukaryota > Metazoa > Arthropoda > Insecta > Lepidoptera > Pyralidae > Pyralis > Pyralis farinalis. The sequence continues at coordinate 20,367,297 of OX382264.1, read as the reverse complement.
AGTGCGGGAGAAGCTGCCGTTGATAGGCCAATTCTGCTAAATAACTGCAGCGGCACTGCTGCACGGCGTGTGTCAAAATGCATACATTTTGGATGTTTCGTTATTCTGTTAAGCGATCTGACAGCAGCGGCGTTGCAGCAACGCTGCAGTAAATGATTCGCTATTCTGTTAAAAAACCTGCACTGCATCTGCACGTTTCCTGCAATATAATCGTATTCTATTAAATGATTTTGACATTTTCATAGCGGTGACAGTAGTTTTAAGGAGTTTACCTGCAGTTTTGCTAACGTTAGTCTCAAGTAACTTTTGCGAAGATAAATTAACATTCTAAAGCGGTGATTTATATTGCAAAATATTTATTTTGTTTTGGGAAATGTTTGTAGGAACATATAATTAAGTAAAGCTTCTTTTCAGTTAGAAATACCATCACGCCAGCAACCAAGGGCAATCGGGTTTGAGACTATAGGAGACAACATTAAGTAAAAATCTAATTTATTAGATTGAAATATTGTAACATGACAGGAGTTAAGTAGTTCATTTGTACGATACGCATAGTTCCAGCGTTGTTGCAGTGCAGGAAATTTTAATAGAATATACCTATTGGCACTGCACTATTCCTGCACGAGCACGACTAACGTGATAGGCGTAAACGTGCAGTGCTTACGCGTCGCGTTGCCGTGGGGGAATTCCCGCCTAAATTCCCTCGATGTCCACGGTGAGTTTTCGTTAACATTATAATTTAGTTCGTTCACACGAAACACGTTTAAGCGTGAGTATAAGTAGTATTGTAACTTATTTTTGTCTCCACATATTTTTATCTCAAAATAATTTGAAAGTCACTGAATATGAATGTAGGTACAGAGGTATATTTGTTAAATTAGGTTAGAAGTACATAGCTTGTTTTATTTGTAAAATTGTGTTTTATTGCATATAGATTCGTATCTCATTAGTTACAGGAGCACTAGAAATACTCAATCAAGAGCTAAATATCGATTTAGCTCTTGATTGATTGATTAGCCCTACATTTAGCGCTTGATTGCAATAATATTGAACCTCTGGAAGTAGCTGTGAATACCGAAAAGAAAAAAAAAAGACAACTGACAAAGATTACTGCCTGGAAGCGAGTGAAGTGATTCCAGAGATAGTTCGGTGGCCTCAAACTCGAAGACAAAAAAAGTGTCACAAATAGTAAAAGCAGCACCTATAACCAAAAAAACCTTTATCATCAGTTGAACCTATCCAGCTTTCACCTTGCCTATTCCGAAAAACTACTCATTTGCAGCGACGAAACACTAGTGATGTTTGTCAAACAAGAAGGACAGAGATTTTAAAACAGCGTAAGAGAAGACATGATAGCTTGGGCGCAAAAAACAATGATAGCTGTCAAATTCAACCATTTGACCCTTTCGAGGTATCACAAAAGAAACGGAAGAAATACAATGTTTCTTTAACACAACGTAAAGCAAATGCATTGTCTTAAACGGTTGGAATACTTAGTTAAACAAGGCTGTAATAATAAGTGTTTCAAGCAATGTAAAACTAAATTTAGCCAGGAGGATCGCGAAAACATTAATGAGCAATTTTGGAAACTAACATGGGAGTAAAGGCAATCTTTTGTAGCCTCTCAGAGTTCTGTTGCAACGCCAAAAAGAAAAACCACAAAAGAACAGAAAAGGAACCTTAAAAGAGTACTTTCACTAAAGAACCATGATGGGATTCGCATTGATGTGTGTAATGTATTTTTCTTGACAACTTTAGGGTACAAGAAAAGTAACGATAGAGTTTTATACAACACTTTCTCTGAAATTGATACTGATAAACGACGGCATCAAAAAACACCTGTATTTGATCGCAACTTGCTTAGTCAACATGTTGAATCTTTCCATCCAGCCGAACCACATTACAGGCGCGAACATGCCTCTTTGAGGCGATTTATTCCAAGTGACATCAATATTACTTTCATGCATAAGGACTTTACGTACCGACCGCACGACCGTACGCATAACGCGAATGAATATATCATTCACACGTCTTGGCAATGAAGAATGTGAGATTTGCGAAAGCTATAGGTAACACAGGCAGCAGACCTCTCATGATGCAATGACTCAAATTGTCACTGATTGTGATCATTGTGTTCAGTGAGTTCATCACCATGAAAAATATAAAAGGCAAGGGCTCTGTATGATTCACATAAGAAGAATATGCCTCAAAATGATTCACAAATATTCACACACGTTCTGATTTAGAAAAAGTGATAATGTTACCCCGGATGGATTTATTTAAATCAGTAATATTCTGTCAAAGTAAAATATATAAGAGTGAAATAAATCAAGAACAATGAATATTGTGATCTCATTAATTAATTTTTAGATGATAAACAACACTTTTCGGAGTAATATTGTTAAAAAAAAATTAAAATAATATTTTGGTAACAGTATTAATACTTACCTAATGGTATTAATCACAAGGTGATTTTATTTACACATGAAAAGATTCGATCTCCCTAAAAAGTAATAAACTTTTGATTTTGATACTTACTATTCTTTTATTTTAATACATAACGTAATTTTAGTACAGATATCTTACAATATAAAGCAAATGAATACTAAACAAGAAAGGGGTTAAAGATAAAGGTTTTGATTTAAGCTGCGTTTAAGTGATGTATTTGACAACTTTTTTATTCTAAAAATCTATTTATATTCTAATGCTAGCTTAAAACGTGGTTCATGTGCCTTAACTCCGTTTAAGCTATGAGAAGACTATGATAAAATGTAACTTTGCTAAGCTATAACGAAATTACTGCATTTTAGTTAAGTAGTGGTGGATAACTTTGAAGAATACAAACAGGTCGCGGTAGTTATGTACAAATCCTTGACTACAGCGCAGCTAAGGTATACTTAGCCACCATATAGTGGTGTAATCTAGATATTTCACCTAGAATGTTACCAAGTTAGAACACCAAAACTCAATTTAAAAATCATTTACTAGGGTACTTTTATTATACAGCACAGCTATTCGATAGTAGTTTATTAGAGCTATCTCGCAAAATCTAAAAATCCGTCATTTGATGAATGGTTACAAAATAGCAACAATTTTAAATTTACGCGGCGTTTTTTGGCCATATCTCAAAACTTGGTTTTGTCATTTAGCCGCGCTTTAGTTTGAGGACGGCAGAATAAAAAAACATATCGTTCAAAACGTCATTTTGTCTACATTTTTTTTCTATTGTTATTTCAAAATTTCTTATCATTGATATTGATATCCTATCCCATTACTTTAAATAAGCAATACTTGTATATAATAAATATATTCCATGCATCTCGGCTCCAAAGATTTGGATGAAATTATGTATAGATACAGTTTTATTTTATGACTTTGTACATAAATATGTATACCCTCAAGGTACTTATTATTTGGCTCCAGTTTTCTGTAAGGTGGAGGTACTTCCCCAGATAGGCTGAACATAGTTCGGCGTTTTTTACATTTAGGGCTATACCAACCAAACCACTCTGGCGAGAGAGGGTGTGAACAAATAAATAAGTTATTTAGTAATTTGTTTAGATATCTTTCTTAAAAACAATGTATATCAAAAACGCAGAGCAATACCGAATCTAATTTTGCCTATAGATAAGGTTTTGCTTTTTAAGTTTATCCATAAGGGTTTACATAAAAACGTCCAAGTATTCCATTACATTATAATAGGTACCGATGTTTTATTTTATGTCTTATAAGCACTTAATTCACCTTACCAATTTACGCTTCGTCTTATCATATATTTATTTAAGTATTATAAATTTAAATGCACGTAGCATATGCTTTTATGTAGGAAACGGATGAAATTGTAGAATTAAATTCCAAGTGCATTTAAACATTTAAAATATTCACAGCAATTTTCCACAACGTTGGGAATAGTTGAAATTAGATTAGGTATCTGAGCAGCATGGCTATTGCGACTGCATACTAAAAATTCTGGTCGATTGTAGTACGCTAAACGTCTATTGTTGCTGTGTACATTCGAAAACAATTGATAAGCAATGTCTCGACAATCGCTCTATTTACAACGCACATAATGTTTCTTGAGCATCCTAAATAAATGAATAGTGACGCATGTTATGTATGTTTTATTTCGGGTCTTTCCTGAGGTTTTCACTCTTGTTTCTGTACTTTACAGTCTTCACACAAACTCTTACTGATCCCACTGCTGGGAGTATCCAACCTAAGGGGATTTCAAACGTTGCTCAACTGTGGATCGGCGGATTCAAGCCACTAGTAGAACACTGACTGATCACTCGAAGAAAACTGTCGTCTATCTGCAACAGCCGGAACCGAGGGCTTAACGTGCCCTCGCACGAAGAAGCTCGAAATAGACAAATTCATCGATAGACTAACTGCATTTGAAGTTGCTTAACCTGCGTAATCGATTACAGTGATACGCACAACGACGTCTTTATCTATCTTAATCTGAGAACTGAAAGATTTTAATAATAAATATATTTGCCTTTGTTATTCTGAACAGTGTAGGTATTCCTGCGTCTTATTTTTTGAATTATTTTCTTTATACGAACCGATAAACTTAAATAACCAATTTTATAAAAAAATCTGATTCTTTTGAAACTAAAACTGAGGATCACAAATTGAATGCGAAGTAATAAATGAATCCCTTGCATCTCAATGAGGCCTCAAAGCGCACCAAGCTCTGATTGATTCAGCCTCACGGAAATAATTTCGGCCTGTTTGGGATTCACGGTAGATCTCACTCCTGCCATTTACTCTTCCGCATGAGCGTCTTCTCTTATTGTTCTTAATTAAATCTTGATCGGCGTTCCCAATGGGTTTCGACATGGTTTATAGTTATGGAGTTTTCTTCCGGGTACCTCGCCGACGGAAATGTATTAAATAGATTAAATTGTCCAATGGGATTTAGAAAGAGGTTACAAGAACTGAAATACATATTTTTATATAATATTAAAACTTTTCTGAGAAAAAGATTTTCTAAATATTCAAATATACTTATTTATTAGTGTTACTTTATTTTTTGCATGTCATTGACATTATTTATTTTTTGTAGACCACCCTGAATGGAGTTTATAAGAGTGTAATTTTACTATAAATAAAACAAATATAAGCACAGCATTTTTTTATTTACACTATAGAATCTAAAAATAATAATGAAATATTGTGTTATATAGTAGAGTCCTTGACGCGTAACATATAGATTATCTAGCAGAAGAAATCATGGTGCTAAATTTTATATTTTATTTATATGAAGTTATTATCAAAATTGTAAACTGAGCATCGAGGAAATTTGTTTTTAAAATGGAATAATATTCCTATACCGATCCGAAAATGAAAGATCAGACAATTTGTAAAAACATAAGCGAATAATATAATTTAGTATTGTAAAATACATAATAATTTGTTAATAATAATATCGATTATAATTAACAAAATATTTTTTATTATCATTCATATTAATTGCCAAAACACTCATAATAACGACACAAATAGAAAAGCAAAGCATTATCCATATTACCGGTATCCATTTTTTCTGAGGAAATTCGTCGTTTGCGGAATATAAAAGAAATTTAATGTAAAAGTTGTTGAATGAACAAATGTATTCTTAATGAAAATGCGTCGTGCCGCAGTCGTTTAGCCGAGCCGATTAATGCCATGAAATATACATCACTACTGGGAGATTTTAATTAGCAGCGGCCCGAAGCGTAGTCTTACAGGCGCCACCCCGGTATTCCTTCTACAGCGTGCAATATTTGCTGTTTCTAAATATAAACAACGCGTCAATTGGATTCAATTAGAAGATATCTAGGACAGTTCGTGCGAATAACGTTTTAATTTCAGTCAGTACGCGTCTTTTTTTTAAAATAACGACCAATGAAAGCTTATCTCACCACCCATCCACCACCCACCCATGAGATTGACAGGACGAGATCTCTTGTAGAGATAAACTCACCTTTGTACGCCTTTGATGTAAGAATATTGTGTGTGCTTATGTGCAACAAATAATATATTAAGTTATAGGCTACGTCAACCGCTTTACATCAGGTGGGCCGTATGTTTGTATGCCTCCCAATGTTGTATAAAAAAACTTATAATCGGTTTAGGCACGGTTCAGTTACGCGTTAGTTGAGACTTGAGCAGGTTTGGGCCGACTTAGCCACAGCTGAGACGTTGTAAAAAACCACAAGCTTAGCACCGGATATTAGGGCCCGGTTTAATTATGATGTGAACTGGATTTCGGATAACTTAGATCAAACTTAAACTAGGAAATTATCGCGCTTATGTCTTTAGGTCTGAGTTAGGTTTGGATGAAGCGATTTAGGTCGGGTTCAATTCCGGTCTAAGTCCGGTTTAGGTTTGGTTTGGATCGACTTCATGTCCACTTTAGATTCGGATTAAGTCCGGATTTAAGTCAGTCTTAAATGGTGCTTGTAGTTTCATAATGGCATTTCACTGACGCATATTCAACACTGAAATAAAAATCCCTCAACTTTGTCTCTACCTATCGCCACATCTTGATAACTTCTACTGAATTAATTATTGCCTTTAGATATAAACTATCCCAATTAAATGAAATTGAAAACCTCATTTATACAGTATCAGTCTTTTTTTGGGTCGTGATTAAAAATAATAAAATTACATAAAGATCATGTCAGGTTCGGATTGAGGAAGAGCAGATCATTTATAGACAATAAAATTTAAATAGATGGATATGGTGAAAAGCTTTAAGGAAAGCCTATATCCAGCGTTAATTACTCAGATTAAGAAATTTAAATATACAACTATACAAGTTTATATTTACAAACGAGTTATAAAATGTAATAAATATGCTGATACTTAAACGAAACAAGCTAAGTTCTGAGTGTAAGGCGGGTCCCGGTTACCTTTCACAGAGTGCATCGTAAACTATGGAAGGCGAATTTATGGAGCCGATGCTGTAACCCATTCCGGTCTAGGCAGATTTATGATACCAGTCCCTCACAACTACGACTATCTATACGGTCACAAGTAATAAACCAATCACGATCCTTATAATAGTGGCAGGCAATCAAGCATCGTATGAAACGTACATGTTCCTTGATATTTTATAAAAATAATCTGTACCTATATATAAATATATATATATTTATATATATATCTATTAAAATGTAAAATTGAAAAGTGAACAAACCATTGTTCATTTAGAAAAAATAAATGACAAAAGAGTTATGAAAGAAATGTATCAAGTAAGGGTGGATGGAGATATCGGTAGGGGCCGCTCTAGATGCACACATGTAGATACCACATCAACCCTTACTCATCCCACTGAAGGGATACGGGTCTCCCTTCAATCGAAGGATTTTAGAGCATACTCCACCACGCTGCTAAAATGCGGATTGGCGGAGGCACGTGTAGATCAAATTGGCACTATGTTGAAAAACGGCCAAATCAAAAGCACCAAAAACCGAAGAGCATGGTCGAAGAGGTTGATGAGTATGGAAGAAGTGAGAGAGCTGTTTGGATCAGTGCACCTGACGTTCCTCTGCCTACACCAATGGGAGACAGGTGTGAAGATATGTATGTATGTATGCCTGAGGAGAAGTATCTGCTATCCGGTTTGCTTTGATCTCTCTTTCGCCAGAGCCTCGTTTGTTAATTATCACGGCGAACTACGCGCATTTGAGTTGATGATAGTGAGCCACTTACGCAAATACTTTTGGATTTTTCACTTACAGATCATGTGAGACGATTTTCATTGGGTCTATTGCATCTGTAGGGAGAAGATGCATACAGATGGCCTTTAAAGTTATCCTACAATAGGAATCATTTTACCGAACGAGGTAAGGAACCCTGAAAATACGCCTGCCCCCTACTTACAACCGTGAATTTTCTTACAGGACTTCAAAGAGAAGGCATGACATAAGTGAAGAATTTCTTGAAAAATCTCGTTGCAATCTCTTCTTCTTCTTAGCGTTATTCTATTCCCTAATCTTTAGTACCTAACTGACAAAGATACTGATTTTTACAAGGATCGACTGCCGTCAAACCTCCACAATCCAGGAGAAAATTAGACCTTTCTTAGGTTAGGTCACACGTCTTTCGAAATACAATTTCTTGGATGTGCAGGTTTGCTCACGATGTTTTCTTTCACCGCCGAGCAATCATCACAAATAAGTACAAAAATCCGATCAATGTATCAAATTCTAGTTAACTAGTTAAAAAATTCTGATCTAAAACCCAGTCACCGGCTAAATGAAATGGTCCTTTGTAGGAACGCATCAATTTGTAATTTTGCTACGGTGTTCTGTTCACTGCAGATAGTTCCACGAACCGGCTGCATCAAGTCGATATCTTTCTGTGCCTTACGTCAATTCAATTATTGCATACAAAATCTGGTATTATCTTTACTTCATTATTATATTGATTATTATTATATATATATTCATACCGCATATATTATTGACAAAATATTTGTATCTATTCCACGCAAGTCAAGACAGGGCGAGTTGATTGTGCCTGCTTAACTATTAAAATATCAATAAATTCCCTATAACATATTGCCAGAAACGAATAGATGAGAAAATTATTTCATTTACATAATCTCATTCGAGTTAATTAAAATATTATTCAGCGGCAAATTACGACTATGAATAAGATATTATACTTAATGTTTCTTCAACATACGCCATGAATAGTCATCATTAAGAAAAAGTAAAGATAATATCAAAACATAACTAGAGGTGAGACCGTGGGTTACCGACATCGATATAATTAGTCACACCCACACCTTGAAGCTAATTGCACGATAATGTGAACATATCTACCAAATGTAAATAAATTTGATGAGCTTGTCATAGAAAAGGTTGCTCCAGAATGTTTTTTTTCTTTTTGTTTAACCATCGATATTCTTACTATGATCAATACTTTTTACAACAGGCAATACCTGCCATGTATAGACTAATGTTTCCTAGATGAGTAGTTAGCAGAAAAGGAGATATCAACTGGCCAACAGATTTAACGATCGCAGATTGTTCCTTAAGTAGCAAATTAAAAATAAAGTACCGTTTGTATTTGTCAAAGCAAAGAATAAACCGATATTACTTGTATATTTCAAAAGAATAAGGAATGACTCCAAAAGTTAGTACTATATAGAGTTATATAAGCTAAATAAGTGCGATGAAATAAGTGGCTTATAATAGCAGAGTAATATAAACATTTCAATACGATTACTTATCATAAATGAAAATGTAAAAATTTTATTTAAACTTAACAACCATTAATAAAAATATTTCTGATACACCCTATAGAATTTTAATGCGTGCGGGATTTTGATAAATCCTAATACTTGAGCTATATCCTATACTTTATGCTTGACAATCTCATAGAAACAATTTTTTCAACAAATTTTTAATAATACGCGAATCATGCGGGCTTTATGTTTGCGTCAGGAGGCTGACGTTGTATAAAATGAAAATCATCATGTGGTTTTCGAAATATAAATTTCAGTATACACTGTTGCACAAATTCATGGGTAACAGTAGTCGATCGAATAGCATCTACTCCGCCGTCGGTCGGTCGGTGGAGAAGGAAGGCAGGCAGCAACGGAAACCGCGATCTCTACCCACATAGCTACTCGTTAGAAGGCAATTTCCCACATCATTGTTCTAAAATTGCGTCCTACTCGATTCTACATTCCATCGGCCAATTCATAAACCATCAATATGTATGGAAAAAGGCGATAACATTCTATTCTTGGAATACTGTGGTATATAACAGGTATTGAATCGAACTATATGAGAACAATGTGTATGAATGTTTTGGATGTATTTAACGCGTAGCTAGGTATGTAGGTAAGAAACGATAAAATAACATTAAAAGCATATTTTTTAAGAACTATTTAAATACACGTAAGTATTTTTAACCTTTTATAGAAGTATTTTTTTTCACACTGTGTATGTGAAAAACAGTGTGAATATTATGATAAAACTTATCACTCTTATTTACTTGATTTTTTTAATATATAGACGCCGCCCCGGTCTCTAGATTATTCTTAATAATGTGTAAAAGATCTGTTTAATTCTTTATAAAGTTAGGAGCTGACTATCTGGCACATACAAAAAAAAACTGCCCAGTAGTTTCTGACTGTATATTAATCAAGGAATTTGAAATTTTGTATACGGGTTGTTGGCATTCGTTAAGAAATTCGGATATTTTCGATAGGATTTTGGGTTACGCGTAGACCCATTTTTCCGTTCTAACCAACTGGGCCGATCAACTGGAAGCTGATCAATCTTTCGCCGCGCCCATTATTGCAGTTTGACCAAGTAAAATATCCTACAATAATCTTTATCGCATCTAAAAACAAAAAGTTGTTCCGACTGCAATATACCCCTTGTGACAAGATAATAATTCAATTGGTTCGTTGGGAACAAATGACACATTCGACTTCCATTCGGCACATAATTTCTGATAAATGATTTAATTTTAAATTTCATTAAAAGACATTCCACTGCAGATACGAAACATTAATCACGCATTGCCATATCTTCATTATAACATCCAATAACAGTAAACAACATTAACAGTACCTATCATAAATAAAATTATTATGGCACACGCCGGTGTGTATTTCACAATTTAACAGTAACAGACGAAGTAATTTTCCGAAAGGTACCATAAATTCCGTTAAGTAAAAAGCTCAAAATGTTGGTGTCATAAATCCTCAAATGTCGGGCACACTGAATATCGTTCGCATTGAGAATATTACATTAACACTGTCGACACGTCCAGTGAAATTGATTTCACTAAAATATTCATTTAATAACATATTCATTGCTTGTATTTTATAATATATATATTACCGCTTTTGTTAACCTTTATGAAAATTAAGAATTGAGAGTTCAAGACAAAAGGTCAATCGATACTATTACGAACTGAAATGCGATTATATGAATAAAAAAATTAAATCGCACTGAATTGAAAAAAAAGATGATTTATATAATCTAACCTTAATCGTTAATACGGACATGGTTAGATTAGGAATAACAAAATAAATCTCTATTACAAACTTACTCCTCGACTATCCTATAACACAATTTCATTTCGGATTTTATACGTAACGTTACAAGACAAACAAGTACACCGCCCACTTGATATGTGGTAGTCGTCATAATGTATGAAAAACATTGCTTGCACGTTGCTGAGCAGTCGTAGCAGCCATTCCTGAGAAGGTTACTGGTAACCTCACACACTTGCTGGAATACAATAACTCTGGGGTTGTTATTTCGCTGTGGATTTTTGTAAGATGGAGAGTACTTCCCAAGTCGGGCTGTATTGACCGCCTTATCTTTCTTTTCCCAAAGCCTCGTTTGTCAATTAGCAGGATACAGGCTAGCTATTGGAAATGAGCTAAAAAAATATCGGTGACAATGGCATATCCAACAAGACAAAATCTATTTTTTAATTAATAAATTATTAATAACAGTAAATAAATTAAAATGAAAGAATGACTTTTTTGTTATTTTTTTTTGATTTTCCTGTTTTTTGAATAAATAAATATAGATGAAAATAATAATTATGTTTCTTAAATATTTGATTGATAATAACATTTAGAGCAGTGATAGCCTAGTGGAAGGAAACGGCCTATTGGCCGGGTACTTTACCCGAATAATTTTAATAATTTTTGTGTTGACTTTTTTTTTTGTTATAATTTTTTTGCACCCCAAAAGTAAAATCTGTAATTATTTTAGGGTTAAGTACTAAAACCATATACATACCAAAATACTAATGGAAAAATAAATTAATATAGTGAAAACATATTATACTAAAAACACATTCATAACTAAATTATTTCTGTAATTTAAATGTGTTTTTATTTTTTCATGTTTATTTTTCCTTTATAATTTCTGTTATCTTTCAAATTATACCACATTTTTTTCATTCGAAAGGGTTCGCTTATTTAATTTATAAACTCTATATAGATATTTCATTAAAATGTTTCTACAACAACTTGCATAGTACACAGTAAAATGAATGAGACACAAGTTGCAATTTCGAATTGCCAGTGGACTTTAGACCGAGGCTGTCAACCGTGCCTTTGTTCTTCAGCAAATGGAAATCCATTTTACAGATCGATTCCTGTGTAGGCGAGTTAGACAGGCTGACAGCCAATATATCGGCCTATGAATACAAGTGACGGGATCACGGCTAGAAATATCCCGGCGTTGTGGCCGGCGAGTGAGCGTGTTGCCATACCTAAATTAATTTTGTGCTGTGATCGCCGGAGTGTAAACCTCACGATAATCATTCCGATCTCGGGCTTGCCCTCGTATCCACATTCAGCGAATTATGGCAACTATTAATCATAAGTTATATTACGGACGATAAACCCTACTAATTTTAGTAAACACTTTGTTGTATTGAACATTCCTTTTCTGTAATCAACTTATTTATTTTAATTATCGTTCTGGTTACGATAATTATTAATCATGTTTTTTAACTAAAATTAGGTGGAGCTGTAAGTAAATATATAGTGGAATGTAAGGTAATGAAATGTTAATTTTAAACAACTTTTAATTGTTATCAAAAAGAAACTAGGCAATTATAAAAAAAATAGCTGAAATATTCGATCATTTCCGAAATGCTAGCACATTAAAAAAGAAAATAATAACTAAGAGAATTGAATAAGCTATAATACATTTTTAAAATGTTAAATGTATCTATTTGCCAGTGAGGATCCAATGGCAAATAACGAGTTTTACCTAAATAAATGTAATGAGGATAATTATTTGACCATCCAGCTGACAATAGATGTCTTAGATGATAATGGAGAATACAAAAATCAAAGCAAATACAAGCATCTTATGGCGCTCGGTTCTCTCTGCCTGCCCCGCAAAGGACTTGGCGTGAATACATACATACAAAAATCAAATATTTAACTCGGTCACTCGCAAGAACACAACAGCCCTGCACGAAGCTGTTATTTGATAGTGGTCTTATGTGTAGTGGTGGTACATCCCTCAGTCCTACTGCTTTAACGTGCCCTGCCTCTGTTACCAGAGCCCTATTTGTTAATTAGGTGGTCACGTGCAGGTTCGTTGTTAGGGTTCCATACCCAAAGGGTAAAACGGAACCCTATTACTGAGACTCCGCTGTCCGTCCGTCCGTCTATCACCAGGCTGTATCTTATGAACCGTGATAGTTAGACAGTTGAAATTTTCACAGATGATATATTTCTGTTGGTGCTATAAGAACAAATACTATATTTAATTATATATTCAATTTAAGAATCAATAACTAAATTAAAATAAAATAAATATTAAAGGGGGCTCCCATACAACAAACGTGATTTTTTTTGCGGTTTTTATAAATAATGGTACGGAACCCTTCGTGCGCGAGTCCCACTCGCACTTGGCCGATTTTTTATATATAAGATTTATTACTTTTAGAATAGGACTATCGTTTTCAGAATCAAAACCAACCTCACCTGCTTGTAGTCGTAGAGCAACTTGGACTCACAAAATGATCCTAAGAAATACAATAATTAACTCAATCGTTTACAACATTTTGTAAAATCCTGAACGTTTTGGTAATGACATCTCTCTTCTAATTATTATTTTTCCTTTAACAGTCTGAAATAGACAAGTCGATGGAGCTCCGCCTGCTCTTTTTGTCAATGTTTGTTAAATGTCGGGAGGAATACAAGCATACGCCCCACCTGATGTAAAGCGGTCACCGTAGCCTGTAAACGTTTGCAATACATTATGCCACCTCTGCTGCTCCCACACAGCAACTCCTCAGGAGTCCTTAGTGGTGACATTACTCACACACAGGAACATAACAACCCTATAGGGAGTTGTTATTTAGCTGCGGTTTTCTGTGAGGTGGAGTTACTTCCCCAGACGGGCTGCTTAGACACGCCCTACTTCTCTTAAAAGGTGAGGTTAGCTTCTACTCTAACGGTATCTTGATCTAGTTTGAACTCATTTGAAAAGTCGTGGTGTTGCTTTAGTTCCTTTGAAGTACCTACTATACTGAATAACCAAGGGAAATTGTCATAAAATTATTAATAGACTCTTAATGATCGATTGCTGTTTGTTGCGTAAGTACTTATGAACCAGTGCAATGCGGGTAAAGATTTACGATTGCAATGAAACGTCAAAGCGCGTCATTTTTCAACATCAATATCGCGGCGGTACACAGCTCGTGACACATTAATTTGGCAACGGGAGGCGAGGCGAGAGGCGGCGAGGCTGCGAGTGCCGGGACCGCCACCCAGTTGATCGCTTTTTCATAACACCATCCCGTCCCAAGTCCCGCGCGACCGGAACGTACTCGGGCGCCACATGCTAATCTGCCTTGTAAAAGCCTCCATCGATATAGAATCTGTCTATATCGACGTAGATGTTGTGCAAAGGCATAATCAATGAGAAGCTGACCTTACATTTACTAGCAGGGTTTATTAGCATTGCAATAAGAATTGTTTATTACACAAATAAACGTTTACATTTGAAAAATATCGATTGGACAATGTTCCTCGACCTCGACTTCTTACAAGCAAATTATATGTCCCATTGCTCTATTACATTTAGATTATTAAAAAAAAAATATTTTAAATAATCTTATTTAAAATAATAACTTAAATTAGTTTTAACATTTTTTTTGTAAAAAATAATAACATTTTTGTTTGAAAAAATTAATTTTTATATTTGTTCGTAAAAATAATTGTATATACAAAATAAAAACCGACCAAACGCGAGATGGACTCAAATAAAGAGTTCCTTATCATCATGTAGAAAAAACACCAAAAGAAATAAGTGTATTTGCTGCTATACTATAAAGTTTTTTATATATACTCTGTGAAAACTTCAAGATATATATAAGATTATTAAATTACCTATTACGGTTCAAAATATATCGTCGATACCCAAAGCTATCAATATATGGGAGGTATTATAGAATGAGGAAAAAGACTCGTTTCTCCCATTCAGATTGAAAAGAAGAACTGTATTCTTCTTTTCATTTGTACTGGGAGAAAAGTAAAGGAAAAAACAAGATTTGTGATAAATAAAGAGTAAAAAGAAGACAAAACATCAAATTTAACAAAGTTATTTGTTTTATTCAACTTTGAGTAATATAATAAATGTTATTTACAAAATACGTTATTAATAGGTTGACAAATAAAATGTTATTAAAATGGGTAAGTCAATATTATTAGCTATAGAAAAGACTAATTAGTATGTATTCGTTTAAACCACATTTATTAACATTCATGAATATTCATTTATATATTACTAGCTACTCGACCCAGGATTCACAGGATCATCTGCTGGGCTAACCTGAAGATTCACTGAAAATTTCATCAAAATCTGCCCAGTTTTTGAGTCCATAGAGGACATACAGCAAAAATTCATTTTTATATATATCCCGTTTCCTAATCCATCAGAATTGACGGGGTCCGCTACCTAACCAAAAGATTTGGCGAGGATGCTGATTTTTACATGGAGCCACTGCTGTCCGACCTCCACAACCCTGAGGGAAAATCAGATCCATCTTAGGTTAGGTCACACGTTTTTCGAAATATAATTTCTTAGACGTGTGAGTTTTCTCACGATGTTTTCCTTCACCGCTGAGCAAGTAATAAATATGTGCATAAATCGGAAAACACGTTTTTAGGTGTACATACCCGGATTCGAAGCAGGAACCAGTTGGTCAATAGGCCGGATCCTTATCCACGGGGCTGCTATCACTATACAAATCTTGATTAGTGTAAATGTTATAAAAACAGCGAGTTGATCAAATTCCTGAGCGATATAATCCAATCACTAAGGATGTTAAAATTACAGACTTTGATTTTGGTAATAATATCTCATTTCTAATTATTATTTTTCGTTTAGCCATTCGACATAGGCGGTGGAACCCCGCCTACTATTTCTGGGTGCGGGATCAAAAGAGAATCTAACTAACCTACTGTGAGCGATGTGGGTTGATTGAAATCGGGGTTGACAATTTTGTTACTGCGGACTGGCCTGTCTTGAAAATTGATTTAGTTTTTGCTTAATTCACTAGATTTGTATAAGGAAATGACAAAATTGTGTTGTTATATTAACATCGTTCGTAATTTGATCAATTCCCTTTTTTATTCCCCTACAACATAAACACGGGTAAAGAACGCGTCGCGTATGAGTTGATGCCAACGTGTTGATGCCAAGTCCCACAATGATCGTCAACACTAGACCTACTTAAATAAGTTATCTAATGTTTATCCCAACAGTCACAGTGAATAAGAAATTATTACTTACAATAAACCGCGTAGGTAACATGATCAGCTTACGATATTGTCAGAATAAATTCTTAAAGGCGACCACATATACATACATTTTAATCCACACACATGATTAACGATATGGCTTTATCATTTGTCTTTGTTGTTTTATCAAAAACAATAAAAAATAAGCTAGTGTTCCGGCGTGCGGCTAGCGGTGCGCGGCGACGGAAGCACGCCCAGAGACGGCGGTGATTAACGACCTCAACTCGCCAACTCGAAAATGAACCCTATTACTTAACGAACTTATCGCCTAAGAAAGTAACTCCCTAATTGCTGACTTTTGGTCTGCAGCCAGGCATTTAGGTAGACCCTTGTTACGGTCGCCACCTTTCTGTAGAACTGTAAAGATGGGGCATGGTAGGGAGCTTGTGCGACACAGATTTTTTTTATACAAACAAGTATACGAGCTGCCTGTTGTATTTAAAACAAGAAGTAGCCCTCGCGCCTGCTAATACAGCAATTCCTCAGGAGCTTACTAGTAATTTCACTCACTTGCAAGAACTACAACCCAACAGGAAGATGTTATTTAACTGCGGTCTTCTGTGAGGCTGCCATTTAACAGTCCTACTAAGGAAAGTACATCCTTTTCTTAGTAGGACTGTTAAATGGCAGGGGCACCTCAATATTTAATAAACAGCCCGTAGAGTTTAAGAGAGGTAGGGCGCAACAAAGCAGCCCGTCTGGGGAAGTACCTCCACCTCACAGAAAACCGCAGCCAAATAACAACTCCCTAGAGGGTTGTTGCGTCCTGCGTGTGAGTGAAGTCACCAGTAAGCTACTAAGGAGTTGCAGTGTAAGCAGCAGAGAAGGCATCGCGCGAGTGATACTTAATATATCGCAAGCGTTAATAGGCTACGGTACACGGTTTACATCAGGTGGGCCGTATGCTTGTATGTGCCCGATGTAGTATTAAAAAACAGGTACTAAATAACAATAGCTTGAAGTATAGATTTGCTGCCTGTGAGTAAGGTTACCGGCAAATTCTTGGGCAGTTACTGCGTTGGCACCGAAGGTAGTACGTGAGCAAATTCTTCAGACATTAATAGCAGTTTATAGACTACGGTAACCATGCTTGTTAATCACCCGAGGTGTAAATAAATGGACAAAGAGAAAGAGTACAGCAATATTTATCGCGCGAATCGAAGCGGGCTGATTGGCGAAATCTTTGCAGATGCTGCCCCGCCAAATAACATTCTAGCGGCATTTGTGTCCCATGTAAGACTATCTACTATACTATAACTTCACGCCAAATCCCTTGCGGGGTAGGCAGAGAGAACCGAGCGCAACGTGACTCGATCCTTACATATCTCACTCGCTTCTTTAACATTCATTTCTCTTCTCATGCACGCTCGCCGGTTTCTAGGGCTCCTGACATCACCTTCAGATAGAACACGACCAATTTGGTCATGGTAGATAAGTTGGCCTTCCCCAGCTCCTACATCCTTCCACTTTTGCATTAAGTCAAAAAGTAGTTACAATAATGCTTGTAATTGTATGTATAATAATAATGTAATATAACTGGTGACATAAACTTTCATCAATGTTTCCACTCCTGACGCCCTCTACCTTGACCTCAGAACATTAACTTTTGTAAAAATTAGAACATAGTGTTGGGTTTAATTAAAGACATTCTGGACCCTTGAGTTTCCAACAGAAAATGTATTTAAGGATGGAGTGAAAATATGTACGAGTAAGTTACTATTATTTTAGCGATCAATATATAACATGTTCTCTCTGGTCACACAATGGAATTGGCGAGAACATAATAAAGAGAGTTCGCTTCCCTTGGCGTGTACACGCTCTCTTATTAGTGACTAACTACTGCTTACAAATGTATTTGGTAACCAAGCTATATATACAAAATTACTGTTTTGGCTTTAGTAACGATTGTAGAGTTCAACTGCATTTATTTTAAAAAAATATTACACAAAGTATTCTGAGTGCACATTCTACTCTAATTTTTAAACATCTCCATTGAAAAATAACCTCATGTACGCTAGGTACTTACACATTACGAAAAATCAGTATTTCTAATTATCTCATAGCGAGTTTATTTTTCTTGTGAAATGAAATAAAAATTGTTATTATACATGTTAATAAAAAAGACGTGATTTTAAGACAAACTAGGTTCTTGGTGTGATCTTCTATTATTCTGAGGTCATTTTCAATAGAACAAACAATGATTTATATAATAGACGTACGATCTACCTGATGCAAAGTGATTCCACGGCCTATGGACGCGTGCGATATAGGAAGGATTTTCTGATAACACAATAACTGCTCAGTAGCTTAATAAATAAATGAAATCTCACTTAATTGTTGGACCACAACATTCAAGTACTATAGGTATAGTGTGTATGTATGTATATCTTCATGTTATGTCAATTGCGAGATAGGCAGAGAGATTCGAGCACCATGAGACGCGGTTCTTACATCCTTCACTCGATTCTTTAACATTCACAACTCTTTCTAGAAGGTTCCTAGGGCTCCTGACATCACTAATATCACTGAACCTATTTATCGAGAAGAAATGTTGCAAATATAGCTGTTTATTTTTTTATTGTGTAAATTAAATTGATACAACAATTAAAAAAGGCAAACTGGTCTGAGAAGGACGCTCAAGACTTTATAGGATTTCCTCTTGTACTCTTTTGTTAAAAAAATTAATATTTCCGTCAGTCTGACTACTTGGAATCTTCAACATAAATTAACAAACAATACTATTGTCACCAGAAGAATCTGAAGAGTTGTCTACCACCACTTGGCTGTGTAAGTATCAGTATAGCGTGACATAAACTCGTTGTAGTCGATACACATCCACTACAGAAAGAGTATCGTTCAGGCCTTGCCACAACTCAGCCGCGGAGCACCTCGTCAAAACTTTACCATCACTTGTATTGATTGGAAACGGGAAACATCACGTGCTGCGAGTTTCCCGCACAAGTTTGGCTTAAAAATTTACGGCAAGTTTTTATACAACGTCAGGAGGCATACTAACATACGGCGCACCTGATGCATAGCGGTTACCGTAACCTATGAACGCTTGTAACACATTAAGTATGCGATGCACATCTACTGCTAAGACAGTAACTCCTTAGGAGCTTACGAGTGACATCACTTACTCGCAGGAACACAACAACCCTCCAAGGCGTAGTCATTTTACTGAGGTTTTCCTTGAGGTGGAGATACTTACCCAGTCGAGCTGATTTGGTGCGCCCTACCTGTCTTAAAAACATCCAGACCGAGACAAACAGACATATACATGTTCATACACACAATTTGTCCTGTGTGAGAATCGATACCACGAGCGTTAGTGTCAAAGTAGCGTTACTAACACCTACGCCAACGAGTTCGCCGAAAGTCCTACATATACCTCAAATACTTACAACACATGTTAATGTCTTTATTGCATAATATACAGCAGCATAACAATAAGATCATTATGAATAAGTATCGAGAGATTTAGCAATCTGTAATCAGCAGCTGATTATAATCCTGCTACAATGCACTGATATGCCATTGTGAAACCAAGACTTGCTTACTTGTAACGAAAACAAAGGCGTGTCCGTTACCCTTTCTGCGAAACATAACAAATGGTGTGTATGTGGTTCAAATAAAAACAACTTATTATTTTGCAGGTCGAGTGGTCTGCGCGATGCACCGTAGTTGGCTTCTTACCAAAATGTATCAAAGCTAGATTTATGTGGGCCGGCGACGAAGGCAGCGATCGTATCGGCCGCGAGCGACGCCGCGCCCGTAGCCACCTCGGCCGCCGCAGCAGCCCGCCCAGTCCTCGCCCCATTGTTGGATCGTGGGAATTGCATTTTGCGATATTTCTTGCCAAAGAATGACAACAACACATACGCAGGAAATTAAATTAACACATACAACTAACCCTTTGAATTACAATATTTCTTTTTTACGTGAAAATATGTATCGTCTGTATTCTGATAATGTAGAACAGAGAAAAGCCGGGAAAAAGTAATCTCATATTTATTATAGCAAACTATATTGAAAAGAAATATAATTTTATTTATATTCAAAATAAGTAAAACTTCAGATATTCAAAAAATAGCTTGCCTTAGGCAACCTAAAAACTATATATGAAAAACACTACACATGCATTTATTATTCCTCTATTCTTAGCGATCCATCTATCGGTATATGCACGTCAAGTTGTTTTCCATCGCCCATTAAAACTTCAAAAAGAATTACTAAGGTAGACGTATTGAGGTAATATGGTTCCACATATTACCTCAATGGGTAGATGAGAGTTAGTACGGTAGCCGTTGAAAAAATAAGCTAAAAATTTACTAGTTAAACTTTGCCATCTTTTACAGCGTATTAATAAGTGTCAATTTAATTGTTTCTCTGAAATTATGTTCATCACTACCGATTTCTGTTATATTACTTTCTTAGATAACTGCTTTAATGATGTTAAAACGTTTAACATCCCCTTTTTGGATTAATAAACTTCTTAACGGCGTATAAAAAACTTCATAAACGCAGGCAATATAACTGCCGGTATCTCATTTTATTGCCCCCGTAATCAAGCCATTGCGTTCCATAGAACTTTCATAATCCATTTTCAACTGTATATAATCCTTGAGCATAGTTTAATTGAGTTTATTTGTCGCGTTGCAGCGGTACAATAGAATGCATATAAATGGAACGTACAGATATGACATTGTGAACCTACTATTTTAACTCTGCTTGTGTTCATGGGTTATATAAAGAAACCGTGCGAATCGGAGCTCGCACAATGAGGATTCCAATATGAGTGGTATGCACTTATAATCTTCTTCAATAAAAAAATAAACTTAATTTTGCAGTTGAAAAGAAATACTCGCATATAAGGGTCTCTTTTTACCTTTTGAATCTAACAATAAACATTTCAACTATTTCGATCATTGAATACTGAATACAAATGGATACACAATTTTTCGTAGCATTGGAGGGTGTTGAAATATGCGTTTATCATTTAGGGATGTTTACAGCAAGCCTCTGGCGGATAAAATTGAAACGATTGGAGCAATGCCAGCTGAAAAGCGACACAGAGTTCTATTCTCGTTAAATTATGTGATACAGTTTAATATTTAGTTCTTGACTATGAAACTGTCGAATTTTATGTAAAATAGGAAATATAAAAAGCTCAGAAAGTGGACGATAAACTTATTGAACAAGAACGATAACAAAATCACGCCGAAGCTCGCCTTAATTTTTGAATAAGTTGATATTGATTCGAATTGTCGCTTGCGATGAAGGTGGAGTTGTGAAACAATGTCCCAAAAGTAAATTGAGTCAAAGGAAGCTGCGTGAAAGAACATGGTACCTACACCTGTGCTGGCATTATTCTCTAAATCTTCTTGAGACCTAGCACAGTAATGACTGTAGGGGTGCACCATGAAAAATTGCAAATGATGATAGACGACCTCACTGTGAAATAATCCAGACTTCTCAATCGCCCTAGTCCACTCCTACTTGACCACAACATTCGTCCATACACAGTAAAACAGCCCGTTTCAAAACTGCAGGTATTACGATTGAAAACTCTCGGTCGCATTCACCAGACCTGCCCTATGATGGGAAATCGATGAGTAAATTGATTCCGGCCACCAGCTTCGTCAATGTACTTTAATTAAAACTGGTGCATCAATAATATTGACCAATATTACGATAAATTAAATAAATAGGTACTCAGTGTTAGGAGCTCTTCGGCAACGCGAGAGGATACATCTAGTATTGCAATCGTTCATGTGCTACGGTAACCACATTACATTCGTTGGGTATGCTTGTGTGACTCCCTACATAAAAATTGTTTGATTTATCTTTCCAAAAATCAATTTCATTGCTAAGTATAGGTACTCGTATATAATTCATAACTTATTTATTCCATGTGTTGACAAAATGCAATTATTTATTTAAAACTTCATTGACTACTATTTAGTTGGTACAAAAGGCGGACTTAATGCTAATTGCATTCTCTTTACTTTAGTACTAATTACGTTACATTGTGTCAGCAATAAAAGGTGCATATTACAATTAACAACAAAGTATAATGCTAAAGCATTATAAAATTAATTTTATCTGAACACCTTTACGCGAGGAAGTTCCTCAAACTCAGAAGGACTCTTGCCTTTAGCCCTATTACGAAATCAACTTTTTTCTATTAAAAAAATAATTTTATTTATAGTTTCGCGTTCGTAAATAATTTTTGAATATTATTACGTGAAAATAAAGTCTTCTACAGAGAGATTATTATCGAAATAGACTATTTTCTTTCATACATAGTACCTACCTTTTTTTTATATACTACATCGGGAGGCATACATACGACCCACCTGATGTAAAGCGGCTACGTAGCCTATTAACGCTTGAAATATATTAAATATCACTCGCGCGATGCCTCCGCTACTGCTTACACAGCAGCTCCTTGGGAGCATACTGTACATACCTATAGTGATTGGAAATTCAAATTACCTACTTACAAAAAGAACTCCAATAGAAATATGCCATTTCGTTCCATAAATAGTAATTAAAAAAAAATGATAGTTAAATTAAAATGTTGCTACTTTTGGAGCAATTTTAATAGCCTCTCAGTGGCATAATTTTTAATAAATTTGCATGCAACAGCTTTGCACGTTTTTAGCACATTTGGTTTTATCATAAGTTTTTAATTTAGGGATTTTTATTGCTTTTAAAAAACGATGTAGAAATGTCGTTCTATTTTTTCAGGAATATCTAGATATATAAATATATTTTAGAACAATGGATAAAGAACCAGCCTACTAACTGGTGTAGACATGTACCACTAAAATTATATTTTCGGATTAATGTACATATTTGTAATTATCACTTGCTCAAGAGTGAAGGAAAAAATTCGCTAGAGAACCCCGGGCAATCAAGAAATTATATTTCGAGAAACGTGTGACCTAACCTAAGAAAGGTTTGATTTTATTTCTGGACTATGAAGGTCTGTAACAGTCGGTCCATCTTAAAATCAGCATCGTCGCTAAATACTTATACTTATGTAGTGGACTCGCCAATCCTAATAGATAAACGTCGAATGTACTGACGGGTTCGGAACAGAATGGTTATTTCTTACTCTATTGGTGCATGCCCCAAGACCTACTCAAAATGAATAGTACATATATTTATTCGCTTTCATAAAATTGCAGTGAAAGGCACGTGCAAGTTCGTGGCAAGCTATCTTCGGTCGCAGTCGGTGGCGCTGTTTATCACTTCCGTTAGATTACCACGATTGCGCCAACAAATAAACACAAGACATCCGCAATATATCCGAACTACACCATACTGAACCGCATCACTATAAATATAAGTACGGTACACCGCACATCGGTCGAAACAGTTGCACTGCCAAACCATGACTTTACGAATATGTTATGGCGGTCCAAATCTGTATGTAATGCTTGATCTATCCACTGTGACTCCAAAATCTAGGTCCAAAACTGTTTTGACGAGTTCGGTGCCGCAGTGGTTAATAATTTTGACACTAACACCAACCAACGTGAGTTTGATTCCCACACAGGACAAACTTTTGTACGCAGGAACATGTCTGTTTGTCAAGCGTCGGCTAAGCACAGGCGTCAAGCTTCGTCTGCAAAAAAAGTATATGTGAAAGTATCCACTGCAACCCACAGACACAATACGCATGAATTGACGTCATTGACTGCGCGTGGCTTGCTCGAATATGCACACGTACGAGTAGCTCAACGCCATGCACGCTGTGCACGCAATATACGGAAACGTGCGCAGCCTAACTGCGGGAGGTGGGACGCATCGATTAAACAAGGCGTTTGATTCAAAACTGTGCTGCGCTATAGTTGTATGTAGTCGTGTGTTAATATTCGTGTATAGCGTGCGCTGCAGTGGTAACGTTGACCCACGCTGTCAAAGAAATGAACCCAAGCAGCTATAATGCCTCGCGTGCCCGTGCACAGCATACGCAGCGGTGGATGGGCGTATTTTGCTGATGTGTTTTAGGATCCAAATGTAAACTAGACGACAACCAAGGATTTTGATACTACTTTACTTTAAACATGAATTGGTTTGCTTTTAATTTACAGCTATGCTGATGAGATCAGAAGTGCGGCGATTTGCTAATACACCCTCAGAAGAAAGCTTACCATACAAGGAATAATTACTCGTGCGTAGCCAGACCCAGCAACAAAACGAGAACGTTTAGAACGCGAGAAATAAATACGCTTTGCCGACACTTACTAAATGTACTCATAATACATAGAGTATCATCCGTAATTACCACACCCTCCCTGACAGACGTTGCGGTACAAAAAGAATCACTTGCGCATAGTCATAACCGTTGCCGAACGTTTGCAATACAAGGAGCATTCGCACGTTGCTACACCCTGTCAGACATTGACAGTACAACAATAGATATCACTCATATATTGCCATACCACCTGTCAAGCATTTGTAATAATACAAGCCACCATGGTGGCAATGACAATTGCTAGACTCGTCAGCGGCTCAGATTTTGAATTCTTCTCGTTCAGCAATTGTCTACTTTACTCACCTTAAGTACTATTCTCCACCTATTATATATATATATATATATATATATATATATATAAGCTTTATTTTCTAGCGCACAGGAAGTGCGTACCTACTGGGCATCGCACCCTGACGATTAGCAAAGGGGCGCTAAGCAAAAGAGAGGTAGGGCACAGCGACATTTGACTAGATGAAGCTCATATGTTATCATCTGATAAGTACCTCTACCTCACAAAATAAGGTATTAAAATTTAATTTCCTGGTAATGTGACCCTGACTGTTGGTGATTATGCGAGCTCCAGAGGACATGCTGCTTTGGTAGCGTTAGACTACCTACCAAACTACCAAAAACTAAAGCTAAAATTACCAACCTATAGTCGGTCACTTTTTGTCGCCATGTATCTTAAGTTGCAAAGTATTGACGTAGATCTTCGATAATAACTCCGACTGAGCGAGTATATTTCCGTTTGTCTGGATGCAGCATAACATTAACATTTTACGTTACATACACAGACATTTCTCGGAAGAGGACAGTCGCTGTATAGAAATAACTCGCGCGACAATATTCCGCGAATGCAAGCGAAAATATCTTCAGTCAAATGTATATTTTATGGACGTAACATGTTACTTCATCTTATCAAGAATATCGGGTATAAAACTGTCTTTAATAATGAATGTTTTAATTACATTTATCAAGTATACGCGCCTCGTACTCACAGCTAAAAGATAAAAAATTTACTTTTTTATTGCTGGTATATTATTATGTACTATCTGTAAATAAGCAATATATTATACTCACTATAAATAATAAATATTTCATACGATTTTATTTACGTAAACCTATTTCCATTTTACACTCCTACCTCTCCATTTTTATGCCATTACACATTCTCACAGCCCTTTATTTATTTTTAGTCGACGTCAAAAAAGCAGAAAATCAAATAACCTAAATATTTTCGTTTCAAGTTTGCTCACGCATATCTCTAGTTTGCATTCTTTTCCTATAGGAGTCGTGCTTTGTGGTTTGATTTACTGAATTACGTCATTGCTGACGTCCGGCAAGTCTGTACTAAACCCGATTGTCTTTTTGCTGAATATCATATACATATTGCCAATTGGCGATATTCATTACGACGGTCGATAGCACCGGTGGCATATTATATACACCGTGCTGTCATCCCGCGTTGCTGAAACCTGGGTCTGAAGTCGGGCTGCTAGACAACCCGTTAGATGCAATTGATGTCGGTCTAATATGACATCACCAAAAGCCAAAAAAATCCCAATCGCTCTACACCATCTCCGGAACACGCCTCTTACTACCATCGCCAAAGACACTGGTTTTTCTGTCGACGACATTCAATTCTGAGGACATGTGGAGTGAGAAGAAAGTGAAATTAGCATGATGCTTGGTGCACTTAACAGAGCGAACAGTACTTTTGTTGCATAAGTCAGGCTTATCGACCACATATGGAGTATTGTTGTCATCTTTATCTGATAGTAAACAAAAAGAAATTCGCTTCCATTTCTTAAATAACTTTTGACTACTCATTATACTTCACCGAATTCGAATCTACCATATCTAAGTTTTCAATGATTCAAATCCGTTGAGCGATATCGGTGAACATACATAAAAAACGGAACACGAGCAACGAAATATCATAAAAAAAAAACTTTTATGAAGTCGAATAAAATATGTACGCGTATTCAATTGCGGCATGGCTATCGCCAGGAGCGGTCTAGTAGCTATGGGTTCGCGGCTTGCAGTGCAGTCTGATGCCGCCGCGGGCAGAGCGGGCGCCACAGCTCGCTGGCAGCGCGGTATGGCTCACTTATTTGACTTTATTTGTGGCGTTTGTTTCTCGCGCACCGGTTGGAGCCCGTCCAACGCTTTACACAATCATTCCACTCAACTAAGCGTTGCCATAAACACAAGCCGGCGGGTATGAATTGCACAAAAAATGGAAATAATTGCCAATTTATTGTTTGTGTAGCATTCACGCACGCTGTTATTTATTCGCAATACGAAAATGTGGAGATTTTATATAAACTGCGTTTAATATCTACACTTAATACCGCTAGAATATATTTATTCGACTTCATTGCATTCCGCTCCATCTGTAAATCCTCAAAGAAGAAACTGACTGATTGGCTGACATAAAATCGAGCCTAGTAACTCTTGCGATACATCAAGTTATAGCATATACTTGCAAGAACACAACAATCCTCCAGGGAGTTGTTATTTGCCTTCGATTTTTCTGTGAGGTTCTGGTACCTTCCCAGCCAGACTCCTTTGATACGGCCTGAAGGCAGATGAAGTGGAGGTGAGGTTAGCTTTCACACTAAAGATGATCTCGAATTCGTTAACTTATTCTTAAATTGTCTCCTGATTGTATGATGTTCAGCGTGCTGTGAATAAATAGCGACACATACAAATATACAATATATTTACTTGGCATTCGTTCAACAAAGTAGTTACGAGATAATTATTGGTCTTTCTATTCCAATGTACCCAACATTCTCTTAGAAAATTAACGTCTGCTTCTTTATGGTGGGTCATAAAACAAAACATCTCATATTTCACTACTTTTACAACCTGTCAACGTGGAGGTAAAATTCGAATACAAACCGTAGTTTGGCGAGGCAATGAAGACATGATAAAACTTGCTATGGGCTGTATTACAGAATGATCAACATTGGACATAGAATACAAACTAAACCGTCTTTAGGTATGTAGCACTGACAATAACAAGCTCGTTGAATATCTGTACAAGTATTTCTCTCTGCATCGTGTAAGGATGGCACAAAGCCACAACAGAGAGATATAAACAGTAGGTTAACTTCAAGTAAGCGTCCGACATCGTAGCACTCACAGAGATTTTTTATACTTCGAGAAGCAACCATGCAGACGGCCTACTTGATGTAAATTGATTACCGTGGCCCTAATACTTGCAATACAAAAAGTGTCACTCACGTTTTGCCACCCCATTGTAACTCCTCAGGAGCTTGAACTTCTCATACGTATGAACATGTCTATTTGTCTCCGTCAAGGTATTTTAAAAGTGGTAGGAGGCATCAAAGCAGTTCTTGCGAGTGAGTAGGACTACTCCTAAGGAGTAGCTGTATTAATAGCAGAGCAAGCAAGAATGTTGCAAACGTTCTATAGGCTACGGTACTCGCTTTACATCAGGTGAGCCGCATGATTGTATACCTCCCGACGTTGTATAAATAAACGAAATAAATTATTAATATCAAAGAAATTATCCCTGAATTAAATTAATTTGTTTTTGAAGTTAAAATTCTTTTGACGCGATATGACGAATAATTCAGATCTTTTTCGAACGGAAACAATGTTTTCATAAAGAAATAACGTTCAGTAAAAATATACGAGTATAGTACGTTTACGACAGAAGTATGTCTAATTACATATTTAGCTATAAATCAAGAATTTAAGTAAACACAATGAGATACGTATTTATTTGATTAATTCCTTTACAATAAGCAACAAAGTATTAGTTCCTTACCATTGACATTAGTTTGTTGTCTGTGGCATGCTGCCTGCCTTGTGTTGAGTAATTATTGACATCTTTTCAATCAGTTGATATATTTTGACATCGTTTGTTAATCAAGCAGTAAATCTATGCTAATAATTGAATTGACTTTGTAAATAAGTTATGTAATTTTATTACTTACTATTACTTGTAAATTATTTTACACATATTTGGTACTATGGAAAATGTGTTGGTACCATCAGACGGCTAATTCTACCACCGCGCGCACAATAAAATTAAATATCGCATACTTCATATGGCAGAGAAATTACTGGATACTGTGACGAAACAGCCTTAGGTCATATGATTGGAGCGCGCCAGTAATATCCCCGTGGTGCGAACGTCTATAGGCTGCGGTGACAGCTTATCATCAATGCGGGCGGCATGCTCGTTTTCTAATCTAGTTGTATAAAAAAAAAATCCGGCTTCGTGTTATACACGTCTGTCCCTTGTCACGAAATCACTCTCACAGAAAGCAGGAAAACGAGAGGAGAGATGTTACATATCAAAAAGGAAGACCAGAGGGAGACTTTGTACAAAAGTCGTCTATCTGAGTACTAGTAGACATACTGTTTATTCGTTTCTAGTGTGACACAGTGTAACTCATTCGCCGAGAATGTATGTTGTAGGTACTCGTTCAGTGTCATGTCGCTGTTATCGGTTAGACGGCAGACTCTATGTTTGAATACGAGTGTCAATAGTCATCGTCCTTGTAAATAACGTAATCATTTCCATTAGGACCCCTGACAATACTTAAAGTAAACTAGGCGTCGGTACGTAATTATTATTTGTAAGTTAAGTGTATGTGTATAGTAGAATTACTGCCATAACAGATAATGGAAACAAAGTGCACCTGTATATTACTGCATAACGAATAAATTTAAGCTTTCCATTGAAATTGTGTTAGATATTTTAGTTAATTGTAAACATGAGTGACAGCGGTGCATTGAATATTCACGAGTGTATCCCATGCGGTCACCAACTGTGACGGTCACCATCGGTTTGAGCATGTGGTAACGGTTACAAACGCTCCAAATGCATCTGATGCATATTCAATAGTAGGTATTATAATATCACTGTAATTAAATACGTATTAGGGGATAACGTAATTGCTAGAACTAACCGCATTTTAAAGCCGGAACAAGGTGTAATGAATTCCTGATTTAAATGGTGTATATTTTTTGTATGTTATAAGAATGATTCAGATGTGTTTAAAACGCAAACAAATCTACGAAATTTGCATTTCAAATTTTCACACTTACTTTACACACAGGCCATCACAAATACTTCACATAAATTTACGGAATAAGGTAGTGTATATAAAGGGGAACAGAATTAACGGAACAAAACTACAATTTATTTTACTAGGGACATGTCTAGGTCTAGTCTCTTATAGCTTCATCAGATCATCTCCATGCCTGCATGATTGACATTAAAGATCAGATATTATGGACCTGTACCAGAATATCTTATCTTTAATATTATGTGAATATGATAAAATTTACAAAACCGTACTCGAATATTGACTTGCAAGATTTGAAACTAACAAACAAATATGCGGGTGTAGTCAAATAAAAGCTTAGATAAACGGCACGTTACCTGCTCGGTTTTGTTTTCGCAGAAAACTTTTATGTTCTCATGACATCTTCGGTGCACTACGTATTTTGTTTATTCGGGCTTTCGATTTTGCTTTTAAAAGTAGGATCGGTATTCAAAGTATAGAGTATTATATCGAGATTTTTCATTTACTCACACGCAAAGAGGTATAAGCATATGAGTTAATGGGATCAACATTGAAATCTCGAAATGTAATCATCTATCCGACATGTGATTGATTTGTGGAAGATCTGATTTTGTTTTCATTATTATGATGGATATACATATATATACAGTCTGACAGTGACGTAACTAATCGATTGGATAATCTATGAAACTTGTAGGTAATTATTTTTATCTGAAACCCTACGTTTTATATACACTACGTTATATTTTATATATATATATTACTGTAAAATCGAACAACGGTAAACTCTAAGATTTACCGGTAAACCCTAAGATTTACCAACTAGTTATGGTAAAAGTCCGAAAAGATTTGTGTTCTTCGTTAATTTCGAGCATTTACAACCATTCGCTTGGTAAATCTTAAAATTTACTTCAAATACACCATAGATGTTTTCTGTTTTTGATTTTGATATTTTAAAGTAATTTATAGTTCATAAGTGAGCTTAATTCGTTATTTGATTATATTTTACTACCCGGAAGTAACTTACAAAACGATATGAGTGTAAAACCAAGATTTTATGAAATAATCGACAAGCTCGTAGCAAGCAAGAAAGATAATATATTAACTTTTACTTCGATAAGGATAAATATTCAAAGCGTTTAGAGGAAATAGAAACTGCAAATAACGTAAAAAAGAAGGAAGCTGTTCATTACAGGCGTATAAAACGCTGAGATATTTTAACTATAAGCGGCGAAGAAAAGCTTATTGCGCCTATGAAAGCAGAGAATGGAGAAATCAAGTATTACGTTTGTTATGAAGAATTGTTCAATATTCTCGAAGA
This sequence comes from Pyralis farinalis, assembly GCA_947507595.1. Taxonomy (NCBI): domain Eukaryota; kingdom Metazoa; phylum Arthropoda; class Insecta; order Lepidoptera; family Pyralidae; genus Pyralis; species Pyralis farinalis. Next base: position 20,336,332 of record OX382264.1, on the reverse strand, counting down.
AGTTCATGTTGCTGTTGGACACGGTGGAAGGACGAGAATGCTTAAGGAATGTAACCGCAAATATAAAAATATTACAGTTGAGGCTATCATTACATATTAAAAGCTATGCCAACCTTATCAAAAGAAACAGAAGACTTTGAAAAAGGGATTTGTCATCAAGCCTATACTTCATAGCGAAATGAACTCAAGCTTTCAAGTACATCTCATAGACCTACAAACTAATCCTGGTGGAAATTATAAATTCAAATTCGTTTACCAAGACAATCTTACTAAATTTGTGATCCTTTGTTCACTTTAAAATACTCGCAGCAGAAGTTTACATGCCATCTCCTGGATTTTTTCTCCACTTTTGAAGCATCTAACGTCCTTCATTCCGATAATGGTCGAAAATTTTATGACCAAGTAATTATACAGTTTATGCTCTATGTGACCGAATGTTAAAAATTCGTACATGGAAAGCCAAGACACAGCCAGAGTCAAGGATCAGTGGAGCATGCTAATCAAGATATAGAGAATATACTTAGCACGTGAACACACAGTAATCAAAGTGATCAGACGGCTTGAAATTCATCCAGGCCATGAAAAAAAGAGCTATCACGAGGGAATTAAATGCTCCCCTTACTAAACAATGTTTGGCAGTCCCATGAAGATGGGCATTGCAACGTCAGCAATTCCGTAAAGTAAAGTAAGTAAAGATACTGGATTGGATTATTAAGATCAGAAGAAGATTTAGAAAACTTGTTACATTCGCAAAAAAATACAGAACAAAATATTAACAACGAAAATATAATTGAACATGACAAGAAAGACAATGTTGTTGAAACAGAGTCAAAAGAGGATATTAACAGTGAATGTGTGAAGGCTAAACCACAAGAAAACGAAATTATTGAGACCGAAAAGTTGAAGCATATGCAAATTAGAGTACTAAAACAGCTTTACACTCGGGACCAATTTATTTCATGCTCTGAAAATTTTATAAAGATAGAAGACGTTGTTAGATATAAAGAAGTGAGTCTTCGAGAATTTATTGGAAATTTGTCGTTGACTGGATTCAAAAAATGCTACTGTCTCAAAAAATCCCTGTTGAAGAAATGCGCTTGCAAGTCATCAGGATTAGTTTGCAATTCTAAATGCCACAATAACACTCCTTGTTATAACAAGTAATTTTTAGTTACTACATACTAGTTAGTGACAATAGATAAATTGTCTTCATTTTTATTTGTTAAATATTAAGTAATACGAAAAGTATTTATTATTATTATTTATTCAGTTAGATTAGCCAAGCCGATTAACATTATGTTTTTTTAAGAAGATAATTTAATTTGTGTATTTTTTAAGAATTTAAAAAATAATATTTTTAAGAAGACAATATAATTTATATTATTTTTTTAAGAATTTTAAAACTATTTTAAAATTTGTTAAATTCCTAAAAATATCGCTCGATAAATATAATGAGCTCAAATCAACTTTTCCAGGACTCCATTTCATAAGGGTTAGATGACGTTGAGACACTTGTTAGTGTAATCAAATATGAGCGTAAGCAACATGAACCGCAGCCTGTCTATAGATAAAGTTAGTCGTCTTGAGTTCCTCTGGGGTTTGGATGATACGTTTAGAAGTCAGGACCTGGCTATTTTCGATAGTCGACAGTCGTTAAGTTCACCTAAGAGAGGTAGGGTACACCAAAGCAGCATCATTGGGCAAGTAGGATGTAAGATATAATAGTAGACTGACTAGAGTAGGTACTTAGGCCATTTTCATATAATTACCAGCATTGCCTTGGGTTCTTTGCATACATTTATTGTTGTTGTTATATATTTATTATTGCATACATCTGTCTACGGCACGCTTAGTCCTTTTCAGCCAGTTTGCTACCACTTTAAAATCATATGCTACGATTTCGTTACATAGTTACAATACAGATCCACTTACAAAAACCATATGAAAAAGTAAAAAATAACGTTTTGAATTCTCCTGATGACTACCGTAATACATAAAAACGTTATGTTATGGTTGTAAAGCAACTTCCAGGTTTGGAAGTAATTTTGAATAACGCCAGCGTGCCGCAATTACAGTTCCGTGCTACACAGTGATTTAGCATACCGTCCGGATGGAGCAGTTAAGCGTCAGTCAATCGGGTGCATGTCTGTCGGTTCGATTTACACAGTCTGGCGCGACTGCTTGGAGCAACGCGAGTAATAAGGTCGCTTAACAATACACGACAGTACACGATGCAATACCGACGACGTGGCAAAGTCAGCCAATAGTGACGAGGTTAAACCTCGACGAAATTCACCCAAATTTAAATCGATAGATATGCTACGATTTCGAAAATTTGTAGCATTGTTTTCATGCGATAGCTTCTTCTTATTCCTAGCGATGTACCGTTTCCTAAACCATTAGGATTAGCGAGGTTTGCTACCGAAACCTAAGGATTGCGAAGATACTGATTTTGAAATGAGTCGACTGCGGTTAGACATCCATAACCCAGAAGTAGTACCATAACTTTCTTAGATTATGTCACACGGCTTTTGAAATGTAATTTGTTGGACGTACGGGTTCCCTTACGATCATTCACCATCAAGTCTTTCACTACTCTTACACGATAACTAAATAGCTTTTTATGTTTCTAGAATTACTATTGCATGTTACAGCAATTTCAAAAAGTAATTTATAAATTTAAAATCTTAAAATCATAGAGTTAAAATCCAACGCGAAATTTACAAATGATGAGTTTTAGATTTCTCTGTGTTCAGATGAACACTGTCCATAAATCTCACTTGTATGATGATGGATACATCTCAACCCTGTCACAGTACGAAACAATGCTTAAAACTTTAAATCCATTGCTTATTTATTTTGGATCCGTATTATTGGATAGTAAACACCAAAGTATTAAACACTTTAATGTTATCGTATTTTCTATTATTGAGTTTAGGCGTTGCTGTTGTGTACAAACATACGTTGGAACATAACGGTAAATAAGCTATAACGCTCGGCACAATACGAGTTTCTAAAGACGTTTTAAACAAAGTCGTTAAAGGTGCAATTTATTGGCATGACAACACTGTTTGGAACGCGGCGATATAACTGAAATTACCACAAGAAGATTCCACTTTATAGAGTCCATCCAAGGAATAAAACGGGTCCGTATTTTAGTCGAAATGTATGTACAATCCCTTTTAATATTATGTTGTTTATTTATTTAGAACTATTCTCAGTTCTAAATAAATAAACAACATTAGTTGTTTAATTTTATTCAACGATAATTTTGTTTCATGTACGAGTAACTTAATCTTAATCTACACTTTTTCTCACGCTCAGCTTTACGTTCAGTTTTCAATATAGAATAAATATCGTTGCAAAAAAAGAAAGATGTGGTTTTCAAGTTTAATAAAAGGTTTATTTAGTTATGTCGACGTTAAATTTCACGATTTCTAAACATATTTTCTCACTTCTGATACTCACTTAAATTATATAAATATTAAATACAAGAATAACACATTGCACAAACTTTTTTTTTACTTTATTTGTGTTTGCAGTAGACGAGATACGCTTCTGCTTTACCACGTCCTACTCACTCTAGCCACACTGCTTATACATCAGCTCCACATGAGCTTCCTGATCATCACGCTCACCCGCAAAAACACAACTAGCCTCAGGGGAGTTGCTATGGGTTATCTGTTAGATTCCACGCAATTTCGTAATCCGCCTGCTTAATGAATAACTCTGTGCTCTACCTGTTAAATACTAAAGCCAATTTTCAAGATAGTTTGGTAACGGCATCCCGTGGGTGCTTAGCCTACGAATAGCGGTATCTGATGCCTTTATACAGGCTCAAGTAAATAGGTTTATATTAAAGCGCGATAAGATCAAGCGGCCGACGCTGTCAGAACGATTGCTCGACCTCTACAACAGACCACACGCCAAGCTGACGCGAACATTCATTGTTGTTTTAATACCAGACTATTATTATCATGTTGTCGGTTTGACGGTTAACTTGGCGCAAAAAATACTAAACACGCCGGTTAAACATCTAATTTTCTCGCATTACCAGTAATGTTTTGACGCACGTTCACAAAACTTTATTTTTAGGGTAAAAAAAAATAGGTTTAGAAGGAATCCGTAGGCAAGACTTTAGCGCCTGTCTTTCTGTCTCACACAGATGTATTTCTCTGAATTTTATTACAGCGAGTTTTATATACATACATTACTAGCGACCCGCCCCGGTTTCGCACGGGTAGTAGAGTATATTACATGTATATAATATATATACATATACATACATACAATAAGGATTAATACTGTATATCCGTATAATATCCGATAAAAGCATTCAGATGACTTGATGTTTTCCGACATTTTCAACAATTTTCGTCATATTTCAACCGATTTACACAAACCCTTAACAAATTATACACGTAAACCTTTCTCATGAATCACTCTGTCTATTGGTGAAAACCGCATGAAAATCCGTTTAGTAGTTTTTGATTTTATCACGAACAGACGGAGGTGGCGTGGGACTTTATTTCATAATATGTAGCGATATTTGTTTTAATATAATGTCTCACATTTTAGTTCATAATGAAAAATGATAACCTAATCCACCACCTTATCTCCGAGCATGAAACTATGACGCCAGAAATAATTCGGACTAATAGTTTAGGGGAAAATCTTGCCTAGTCTTTTAGTATAGAATTACCCAACTACCCCTGTTGGGCTAAATTCCTACCAGCAGGATATGTTGATGAAAAATGAGAAATTAATATAATTCAACCAAATTGTAGCCTTATCATTCATAGTATTCTGCCAAATACCTGTGCAGTGGCCTTGAATGAGTATAGAACTCGGTGGAGAGTACTTTAAAAAATTTAATAAAAAATATTTACCTATAGAACACTTTTATTTATTGTCGCAAAACTTTCTGAGTGCCCCACGTATATTAAAGCACATTACCCCCACTATATTAAAACAAACAATAAAATAAACTCTGAATATAGTCCCAATTTATTAGCTTAAAAATGCCTAGAAGTTTAGCTAGTGTATTAGCTGGAACTATGAACAGTACTATTACTATGAACTTATATCATTATATGATATCATCTTCGTTATTAAAAAAAACTGACTGGCTGAACGAATGCTATATGAAATAATAACCAATAGATCAATGCAAAAGAGTAAGGAGTCAGGAGCCGAGAACCTTAACGTTCCTCTACTCCAATACCCATCTTTACATTGATTTACTAGAACCAAATTGGTCGTGTGTGATCCGAAAGTAATATAAGTAGCTCTAAATACCAAGCATCCATATATAGAGTAATGAATTTTGAGAAATTCACTAGATTTATAGGGATCCAATCATATGACGCTCGATTTGCTCTGCCTACAGCACAAGAGACCCGATATGAATATTGAAAAAGATATATAAATGATAGGCTTCCTATGGAACGCAAGTATCTGACTCAGAAAGATACTAAGATACATTACATGCAATGTTTGATATAACTGGTAGTTAAAATATTTTTAACAGTAGTACCTACATGGAAACAAACGACCATTAACACATATTGCCTATAATTACAGAAGACGACTTACAAAATACTTTTGACCTTGGCTTGATTACATCCAAGTGATAAATAGCATACTACCTAGTAGCGAAACTATAAGTAGTTTAAATTTAAAATATCGTTCTATGTAACCAACACACAGCCACATACGGACTGTGTAACCGGTGCAGTGGTGGTAGTAGATATTCAACAATGAAGTCACTGAAATCTTTTTCTTAACTCTGTCACATTTCCTGATCCATTAGGATTGGCGGGTACCGCTACCTAGGCCTAATAATTTGGTGAAGATAACATATATATTTTTTAATTATATATAGCGGCTGCCGTCAGACCTCCAACACCAACCCAGAGGGCAAACGTGACCTTTCTTAGGTCAGGTCATATGTCTTTCGAAACAAAATTTCTTGGACGTGCGGGTTTGCTCATGGTGTTTTTCTTCATCGCCGAACAAGTCACAATTACAAATATGTACATAAATCCGAAAACATAAATTTAGGAGTCCCACGTGCCCACGCCAGGTATGAAGCCGGGGACCAGTTGGTCAATAAGCCGGTACTTTATTCACTGGGCATTCTCTTCTTTTGATAAAGTCTGTGAAATAATACATTGAAATGCCTATAAATTACACGCTGTCATATACCTCTAGCTGCTAGCAATACAGAGATTTCCTTTTTACAAAACCATATCACATAAGCATCGCGTATGAAAATGTGTTGTTATTGTGATATTTTCAAATTTGGCATTATTTATACTACAGAGGTGCCAAGCAAGCGTACGGCCGCATTGATTGCATTGTTTTGACAAGATAATGCTATTTTATGGAAAGGAGAGATTTGTTTTATCTACTAATACTTTTTTTTAATAATACCAATACTTTTATTTAATGTTCGAAATGTGGCACCATTAAAATTGTTGGTAGACACACACACACGTACAGACACGTATTGCGATTTGTACGTGTCACAACACAATACACGTCTGTGGTGGTACGCTACGCTACAGGTCGCTATTCTTAATAGATTGTTATATTTTGTTTTTATCGTCTGATTGCTTTGCATCGTTTAATGTTATGAACTGAACTTATCTGAACTAATCACTTATTTTCTCCCGTTACTATAAATTACAGGAGATCTTTTCATAAAACAAAATTTCAATTTTATCAGGTAGCTATCAAGTACTAATATAAAGGAAGCATTCTTACAACAAAAATAACATATTATATTTGACTAAAAAATAGACAAAATTGTATGGTTGGTTCTACACCATTTATTTTATTATATAGATAGATACTGATGTTACAACCAGTGGAGTGTGTCTAATCTGCGAGCCCATTATTAGATACCAGCAGAGTGATGTAGCGCGAACGATATAATAAAACTGTCGAGAGTCGCTTATATTTCGATTATACTCGCTCGTTTATAACTTAATTTAGCCAGGCCTCGCACAGCGAGTCAATTACCTGCGCGAGCGCACGCCAAGCCGGTTTGCAGTGATCCCCTCCGCTCCATCGGCCCCTTCGACCTGCTTGGGATCCATTGCTCATATTATATTTTTTGCTCTGAGTTCTTGCAAAGCCCCTTAACGAATGCTTGTTACGCCCGCCGACCGCACGCTAGTCGACTACGTATATCGGATGGATCAAATCTTTAATGATAAATAATCCCCTGCCGTATATTTATGCTAATCGCCTTGAGTGGATAATTGGAATGGATAACTCAATATACAGAAACATAATTGCTTCTATTACATGTTCGACGCTGCGTATTAATATTATGTGAAAATATTGCGGTTATGTTCTCGGAATGGTGATAGGATAATACGTTAATAGGCACTAAACGAGTACGAAGAAGCATCTTAATAACGTACGTTTTTTGACTCGACGCGCCAGCGGGTGTTTATTGCTTGGTATATTGACGACAACGTCTTATGGTACTCGTATGTCTTGGTATGTCTATTAGATATTATGAGAAATTGTGTTCGTTCAATAAAATTAAATATCGGTATACAAACAACGCTACATATGACTTAAATTATAAAAAAATCATATTAAAAACCACACAGATTTTACAAAAATTTTGATCTCGAAATACATTGTAATTTTGCTTTTAGCTATAGAAGCATAATAATATTACGTGTCCAAAAAGACAAGTAAACAAAGTCTTATTCTTATTTTAAGGCGGCTCCTGATTAGGAGGCTCCAGATTATGTTTAGAGTAACACGGACATCTTGTTGGTAATCAGGTGCGTATCTCGGGTAAACGAGACTGCGAGAATGATTTTATTCAACGAAGCCCGATGCTACTGAGAGATGATTAAGCGAAGACCACACTGCGAGCTTAACTAGGCAAGGATAAGGAAGCTTAGCGTACCTCACGTAACTGTGAGAGTTGAAATACCCGGGTTCACACCTATAACTAAGATTTAGCTCTTTAGATCTATGATTGTATACTTACACAAGAAAATTGTCGTTAAATTCTTTCATGCGTCCACGGTTTGCCTCGACCTCGCAGTATCATCAAAAAAATACAGACGCACAGTATTTCTCGCCGAAACCGCTCGTTACTCTCGAATATCACTCGATGAAGGTATTACGATCGACATTTATCGACTACTTGATTTTAATGAAAATCTGCCCGTAGGTAATCTGTGTCTTAATAATTCTTGATGAAATTTTATATACAATAATATTTTGTAAATTACTAGAATAGAATTTTTGATACTAAAATAATAAGGGGTAGGTATCCGTACAAGCAATAATTTAAAATCTATTTTTCTCAGATAAATGATGCCGTTAGGTACCGTATTTTGTTGTAATTCGTTAGCATTTTCTAGAGGCAGCTGTGTATACTGTAAAGTAGGTACGGTTTTAAACGGCCAATGTATAGAGAGGAGTGTTATTAAAAACCAGGAAAATGCTATAATTTATTGCTAACAAGACAGCTCATTGCTAATATGCGAGGGGTGTGACTACTTAGGGCTGTCAACATGCTGTTACTCACATTTCGTGCGTAAGCCCCGTTTGATAGTTCCGGCGGTGAATCGAGAGGGTAAATAAACACCAGATCGCGTGTAAGTAGACACTATTACAGCCCTATACGGCATACAACTTACTTACACTGTTCGATCGTTATGGCCTGTTATTGCCGATTGCCCTACATTCACTAGCTTACTATATCTATTGCTAAATCCAACGTGTATTATGTATTGTTATCACAAATCTAGTCCAACACAAACGCCTGTCTATCCTATGGCTATGTTTCCACTTCGAAATATATTAAAGCGAAATTAATACTGACCGTTTTTGGATGAAAATTATACTAACAGGAGTAAATATTACATGAAATACGCGTGTTCGAAGATTTTTATTATTTATTGAAATTTCTTTCCTTAACAATGTTATTATTCGTTTGTCTAAAGTATTATTAAAATATTTTGTAAATCTGTACCTATACTCCATTCTAATTACGAGGTCCCTTAGTGATTCTACATGAAGGTACTCTGCACGTTAAAAATATATAATAAATAAATAACCAGTTCATTGTAGTAAATCACCATATGAATTATTGAGAATTTTATCTACTTTTTGTAACAGATTTTTAATTATCTGTGAAAAAATAAAAAAAAATAGAATGTAACGAGTCATTTGCAGTGCTTTAAACCTCTTGACTAAGTTTAATTTGATTATTTAAAGGCCATAATGCAGTTTCCGAAGTCACCAACGTTGAACGCTAGTTATGATTTCTAAACGCGACCCTATTAACTAACTATGCAGTACAGCACCCTTAGAACCGTATCAACAGTAACAGTAACTCTATCGACTATGATAATTGTCTCGAAGTTATTTAAACCATCGGTATTTCACACATCTTGTTCATGTGGTTTAGGTCATATCTTAGATCTCGGAAATAACTGTTAAAGAAAGATTGTCGGTAGTTTATCCGATTGGTGTAACTTGACTGCAGACATCCCGTCACAGGCTATCCCTGCTCTTTTTCAAGACAAACTTTCATCATCATCATATCACAGACCTCAAGAACCACTGGTAAATATTGATGGTAGCTTATCCGATTGGTGTAACTTAACTGTCGACAAACCTCAAATCGGTGGTCATTCCTGGCTCTTTTTTCAAGATAGGCTATCATCATCAGTATATCTCAGAGCTCGGAAACAACTGGTAAAGGGTGGTGGTAGCTTATCCGATTGGTGTAACTTGGCTGTCGACATCCCTCAAGTCGGAGGCTGACCCTGGCTCTTTTTTCAAGATAGACTTTCATCGTCATTATATCTCAGAACTCGGAAAAAACTGCTAAAGTTTAGTGGTAGCTTATTAATTAGTGTAACTTGACTGCCAACATTCCTCAAGTTGGAGGCTATCCCCGGCTCTTTGTTCAAGATAAACTTTACATCACCGCTACTGAAATTTCATTGGAATACACACGATTTTCAATTTACCTGTCTGTCCATTTACCTAACATTTCTCACACAATTGACTTCATCAATATCCATCGATAACAATGGTCACGACGATTCGGCACTAAGATTAAGGCAGCTAAATCTCAAGTGATAATTATCCAGATTGCAGTCCCTAGGGTTTGTCAACAGTTTTTAATGGCATTATTATTGCAACTAATTTTTGCCATCTTTTAAATATTTTTCTATTATCGTAATAAGTTTGGGAATTGTCATATGTCGATCCTTGCTTTGAGCGCATATTTGCTTCTCACCGCTTTTTGAGAATTTTGGTACATGACTAATGCTAAATAGAATTAACACGGTCGAAATACGAGCGTTACGCAAATTTTGTGGCGTAATGCTTGTAGACACAGAGTTGATCTGTCTTGCGTCCGTATTAAAATAAGAAGAGGCGTGCTCCCTTGGTTCGGACATGTGGAAAGAATGCAACAAGAAAGAATTACGAAGCAAATATACAACACACGTGGAAGTACGTAGGAGCCGAAGAAGGCCAAAATGATGTCAGGCGCCCTAGAAAACGGCGAGAATGCATAAGAAGAGCAATGAATATTAAAGAAGCTAGTGAGATATGTAAGGATTGCGTCACGTGGCGCTCAGTTCTCTCTGCCTACCCCGCAAAGGATTTGACGTGAAGTTATAGATAGACTAACGCTATTGCAATAACTCATAGATGTGATCTTACTTCAGAAGATTAAACATGTATTTAAACTTTGAAAACTTATTTAACATCTATGAGTTTTGTGAGTAACTCGGCTGACGTCAGTCAGACGTGGTAGAAGCTTCCATATACTCTTTGCTCTTTAATTCCAAATCGATCATTTTACTTAATAAAAATCCCTATGCACAACATACACACATACGAAATCATTCTCAGTTTAAGCGGAAAACATTTCTATACATTAATTAATGATCTACCTACTGCTATCGGCTCCTTCAAATTGTTAGTGAGGAGTTCTGAGAATTTCACCTATGAAATTTGAATAGCTATGAACTGAATTTGAATCTGAATTATCTTTCAACTTATTTATATTTCAAACACACTAGAAATGTGTATACATATTTTCTTAAGAACATTTTATATTGTAAGTACCTACTAGATTTTTTTAAGGCTTCTCTTTCTTTATTAATGTACAAATCCCCCATATTACCGTTGTTTTTGTCCATCTTCTCTTATAATAACATTATAGTAAATAAAAAAACAGGATACAATTATTGGCATCGCAATTTAATGTGAGGTTTGCGTGGGAATCGAACTCATGAGCCTAAGTGTTAAAGTAATCGTTGTTAACCACTCGACCACCGGCTCATACACGACCCCGGGAAAATATATATAATTTTAAATTACTCCGATTTTGTTTGAAAATACTTAATTATGCGTATAAAAGTTTTTGTAACATTATACATCAATATTATGCTATTTTATATTATAGATACTAAATAGCATAATTTACATTATTATGCTGCTTAATAGTTAGTCAAGAAGTGCTTGAGGTGTGTAAATAGTGAGTCATGCGCCACTCGGCTCTATCTGTCTACACCGCACCTATTGTGAAGATATAAATAGATAGTACAGCTAAGAGCAGAACACGCTTTACATTAGAAGTTCCATTGTAACTCTTATAACGCACTGTTTAAGAATGAAACAAAGTTGAAAGTGTAAAGTTTGACGTGTTAGCTGTTCATAATATGAACCGAAGAAAAAGAGCTTTGAACTCTGCCTCTATACCAGAGGAAGACTTTCTACAAAAGTCGTCTGCGTGGGTACCTCTGTTTCACCTATTTCTACCGCCGAGCAGCTATATTTCTATAGCTGTGTTCCGGTTTGAAAGGTGAGACATGGCAGAGAAGTTACTGAATACTGACGAAACAGCCTTAGATCACAAGATAGCGTATCTTCTTGAGGTGAATTAAGATAAAAAATACACATTGTCCATGTGGAGATACGATCAAGAGTAGGTACACCAAGCTTTGTTATTATAGATTAATAGATAGAGTGTTCATATCATAAGACCATAGCAAAAGTTATGCTTGTAACTTCGAGCGAACCCTATTAGCATCAAATTGGGAGGTATACAAGCATACGACCCACCTGATGTAAAGTGGTTACCATAGCGTATAGGACGTTTGCAACACTCTTGCTTGTTCTGCTGTTAATACAGCTACTCCTTAGGAGATTAGAGCAACAAAACTCCAGGGTGTTGTTTTTGGTTGCGATTTTCTGGGAGGTGGTGGTACTTTCCAGACAGGCTGGCATGACGCGCGCTACCTCTATTAAACAAGATTACTATTTTAAATACTATCTGCTCGCCAAATCACTAAGAAATTATATTATAGTAAAATTACTAAGTAAACTATCATAACCAAATTGGTCGTGTTTTATCAGAACTTGATGTCAGGAGCCCCAGGAACCGGCAAGCGTACATGAAAAGAGCTATGAATGTTAAAGAAGCGAGCGAAGTGTGTAAGGACCGCGTCATATGGCGTTCGGTTCACCCTGCCTACCCCGCAAGGGACCTGGCGGGAAGATGTACATACATACTTAAAAATTAATTACTAATCTTACTCAGCTTATTGTTTATACTAACTAGTGAAGACGTGAAGCAATGAATGACGAATTCTGAATTCCACACTTGTTGGTGTTCCACATTCGCTTTTAGATAGGTGGTTATAAGTAATGAGTCAGTACCTTTACGTGTGAAGTGTGGCGGCGATGCACCGTTAGTATTCATTGAAGTATTAAACGGTAATCGTTGGTGAGATCATTTTGAACCTCCAGTTCAAAACAAATATATTGTTACTTCCACTGATATTGAATTTATAGCTTGGTGATTTTTAAATATATACTGTTCAGCAAGCTATGACTTAGCTTACTAACAATCAATTAGGATAATAAATCGTAGAAGCATGAATTATGATATAATGTACCTTTTATCTTATGGAAAGCATATTTTAATACGAGTTTATAATTTAGTAGCAACAGCCCGAGACTTCGTTCGCGCGTATCTCGAAATCTCGTGGGCACCGCTTTTTTTTTACTTTCTTTCTCTTTCCTCAGTTTCGATCAGTCAAGTTATGATGTCGAATAGCCTTCCTCAAGAATTGGACTATTAAACGCATTGTTTTTAATCCGACTGGTGTTCCAGAGATTGGCGCGTTCAAACAAACAAACTCTTCCGTTCAGTGGCTGTAATTTCATTATACAAACATTTAGTTGGATATATATTTGGACTAAAATTCATTTATACCAGCTATGGCTTCTTTTTTCTTTCATATTTTGTTTAAATGTACTCTACATTTAAACAAAATATGTTCTCATTGATATTTATGTAGAAATATATTCTCAAAGTTTTTTTCCTTCATATAGACGACACATCTTTCTATGACCAATTTCTATTTTTTTCATCTAATTTCTACAAATTATTTGACTTTCTACTGATTATTTACATTCTTTTGAGTCCCCATCTATAGTACCCTGAGTGTCTTTATTTTATTAATTAACTAGCTTTTGTTCACAGACTCATGAGGAACTCACCGATATTAAAAATAGCCTATGTGCCCTTCCGAGTCACGTTCATTACAGGGTAGGAAGTTAATAATATAAGAATACCAAACATCGATAATTTCAGACATCAGTCATAAACTTTGTTACATTTTTAAACTCATAATGTATCACAATGCCGAATCTTAAGTTTATATATCGCCTAGAATTATTCGTGTCGAATAATAACACTTTTACTAATAACTGAAAAACTATGAAGTACTTTAATGAGTTTTGAAATATTTAACATCTGTGAAGATATTTTTATTAAACAAGCATATCGCCTGCCTGATGGTAAGCATATATCGTAGCGTTTAGGTCTTATTAAATATGCGAAATTACTGGTATGTAGGCCTGTCAGTTTCTTATCTACGGTGGGTTCGAAATGGTTCGTATAAACATACACACTGTCGGCAGACTTGATTTAGACTCATAGCGGTGTGTCAGGCAATTTCGGAAAAGAAACGGACGACGGTTTCTTTTCCGAACTTGCCTGACACACGGCTATGACTCTAAATCAAATGTATCGGAGAGTATATTTGCAAAAAATACTTTTTTATTATGTAGAGCTGTTATCTCTACTGCAGAAAAGTCTTCAAGTACCTGCAATTAATGAAACCGCATTTGCAGAATACACCTATACCACGGATGAGATTCCGGTCAGAGAGTCGTCTTAGAGGTCGCATTCTCATTGTGGTAGCGCATATATAAATACACATATGTGATGACTCACCTCTGTGATGTCTCACGCGGTGGTGCGACACCGACCGACAGCATGGCTGTTCCTGGTAAGCTGTCCAGGAATCCGCCACCACCGATGCCAGCAAGGCCCACAGCACGCCCGCTGTCCGCAGCAAGAGCCCGCTCATCTTGCAGGCGGCCCTACCTACCCGTACACATCCACCACACTCACGACTACACGGTAGCCTCCGAACGAGAACTCATTATCAACTAACAATCATCCATACAATGCATCCAGTAGTATAAACCAGTCAACAAATGATTCCGGAAAACTTTAACAACGTTTGTCTGTTTACATTACGCGTTCCTAAATCGAAACTAAGAGATTATGCTTCCGTTCGAGTTGAACGTACTTTAGTGATTAATCACCGCAATCGTGCCGCGAGCTTGTTATCTCGTATCGAGTTATAATCTGTTCGTGGGGTTACTTCGTTCGGCTCGCCTGATTTATTAGTTGGGAAAGAAGTATCGCGGCGATCGTCGTATCGTAGCGATGTAGGCTAGCGCCCGGCGCGGCGTGCGCCGTCGACATCGTAACTACGAGAACTGAAACTGGCTCGCTTGGAAACTCGCTTCGGAGTTCGGCTTTGGCGGTCTCGATCGTCGCAGCTCTAGCCTGGCACACCCGCCGCGCGAGACAACGGCCTCGGCAAAGCTCGCCAGTCGCTCTGCCCTCTGACTTGTACCCTTTGCGCCAGACAAAGACGGCACGCAATCGAAACAGTTCGAATTACGAACGCTTCAAGCGAATGAAGAAGCTCGCTCACACCACTCGTTTAGGGAAAAGTTGTAAGTTAAAAAGTTTGGATAATTTTGCCGATTCGTAGCGGCTTCGACGCGGGGATCCAAATACACATTGACCCTCGGTATCGTTTCGAACATATTGCAGCGAAGGGGATGCTCTCTATAATGCGTAGTAAATTTGCCTAATTTATGTTTTTGTTAGGATACGCATGAGGAACTTTTATGTCTGTAGGCACGCAAAAGGAAGTTAGTAGTTTATTTTTTCTTCATGTTGTTTATTAATAAATAGCCATAGAGTGTATGAGTCACGGCATTTGTGTGTGCCGTAAATTACGAACGGAATTCTAAACAAGTCATCGTTGTCATTGCCGCAACAAGCCGGACTAATTTATAAGTTTACACGTTAATTCATTAAATAACAGAGGCACATATAATACTTTCCTGATAGTATTTTGCATAGTTCATAAATATTATAAATAATGTGGTCACAAATAGATTTTGGGTTCAAACAAGGGTTATTGTTGTTGTAAAACCTGTTTAGTTCCAATGAAAATAAAAAAGGAAATGTAAAGTTTTTCCTAATGTCTAGTTATCACTTCAAATTAAACCATCAAAGTAAATACACGGTATTTCCTTTAATTTTTTCTAACAATTGTATTCTTGTAAGTGAGTAAGACCTTACCAGTAAGTTCCTGGGATTTACTGTGTTATTAACGGGGATGGCTACACGCGAGCAGTATTTATTGTATTGCAAGAATCCATAGACCACGGCAACCACTTTTCATCAGGTGGGCCGTATGCTTGTTAGTTTCTCGGTATATAAAATAGAATGCTGCTTAATTGTTAAATATAACATGCACTAATTCGTATTAGTGTTCGCGAATATTGACATATTCAATGACATTCGTATTGTAATTTGCAGGCCAAATTTTTTTGCAGGTACCAGGCATTGCATTTACCAGGCCACTCAGAAAGTATTGCGAAAAAAAGTTTTTATGTATGAGTCACTGGCCAGTTATAATCTATTTTGAAAATATGATTATTTATAAGTAACAATAGGTACGTTCCAATTTCAAAATTCCCTCCACTTTTTTTGCGATCAATAATTTAAATTATCGTGTCTCATTGATAAATGGATCTGCGCCGGGACATTTTCCGAATCGTACGATAGACTTCAAATGGTATTCATGGATGAAGGCTCTTCCAAGGCAACCGTGCATCGTTGGTATAACGAATTCAAGCGCGTTCGACTAACTTTGGGAGATGAAAGAAGTTGTCGCCCTTTGACGGCTGTTACGGAAAAGAACGTGCTAGCAGTGAAAAATTTAACGCAAGACAATAATTAGTATCAGGAGATTCAGCATATACTGCAGATTAGATCGGGAAACCTTCACGAGATTCTACACTTGCATCTTCGCGTGCATTTACTTGATTCTACACTTTTTATTTTCGCAAAATTTCTAAATGTCCCACGTATATGCAGTGAAATTATAATTTAGCAAGCAAAATACTGTATATGTGAATAATATTAACTGAAATAATAAAAAATAATTATTGCTCATCACTTTCTTTAGAAAATCATGCAGTTCATTACAATAGCAAAACAATTTAGATAATTTATTCGCCATAGCGCACGCTTTGGAATGGATGAAAATAGAGGAAGATAAAATCTTTGCACAAAAACAAAGAGAATCAGTGTCCAGTCTGTTTTGCGAGTGTAGACAAAAAGTTAGCCGAAAAATAAGAAAGGGCAAGGCAGAGAAGAGAGGTAGGGTGCATCAAAGCAGCCCGTCTGGGGAACCACCTCACAGAAAACTGCAGCCAAAAAACATCTCCCTAGAAAGTTGTTGTGTTCCTGCATGTGAGTGAGGTCACCAGTAAGCTCCTAAGGAGAGGAGGCGTCGCGCGAGTGATACTTAATATATTAAAAGTATTAATAGGCTACGGTTACCGCTTTACATCAGGAGGGCCGTATGCTTGAATGCCTCCCGACGTTGTATAAAAAAAGAGAGAAAATTAAAAGAAGAGAAAAAAACACATGAGCAATATTTTCTGAGAGTTTATCGTCATCTCTTACTACACCAGCTTTAATACAAACGCAAGGGCATCACGATCAACCTCGTATCAGCTCTCAGAGTAGAAAAGATAAATCTGAACGTATGAAATCAGATTTTCAGAAGAATATGCCTGAAATTGTGTTCACTGGGATGGTAAATTGTTACCTGGACTGATCTTGAGAAGTTCTAAAGAAGAACATCTGGAATTTCTTATTACATTTTGAGAAAATTTACAAAGTCTACTTGTACCCAAATCGAGAAACCGACTTTCCGGTCTAGATGAAGCTAAAGCAGTGTTAAACGTACTTTGTGACTGGAACCTCGATGACATATAATATGCTGTGACACAACATCTAATACAGGATGATTGCAAGGAGCTTGTGAATTTTAGAACAAAAACTTGACAGGGAATTAGTACTCTTTACTTACCGCCATCATGTTTACGTACTGGTTTTAAAATGTGTTCGAATCAAACATTTATTAAATCGCAAGTAACCCTGGTATCCCTAAAATGTTTAGAGATAACTGGAAAACTATTAATTCAGCTGCTATTGAAACATACACCAATATCTTCGCAGAAGATTTTTGTGATAAGACAATGGAAAAATTGTTGACCATTTGTAATCAAGAACTGCAAAAAAACATTGTTCGTGACGATTATCGGGAACTAATTATATAAGAGGAGATAATGAAAAACAAATCAGACCTTCTGGAGTGATGCACAAAGGAGGGCTAAAGCTATTTACTTTTTAAAAATATGTTTGTTGCAATCCTAGTTCCAAATTAGCGCCAATGGTAAATGAGCACTTCCAAACGTTTGTTTATTCATTGCGCTTATATATGTGAAACCATAGATTGATTTCAAAAGTAGACCTCAAAAAATTTCATCAACATCTTTGGTCCTAGTCAGAAGAAATTGCCGTTTTATCGCTCTTTAATGATGGAGTTGATGAACAAACCAAAAGGAATATTATAGTACATAATATTCCTTTTGGTTTGGTTTGTAGAGAAAATTTGTATGATTTTGGGAAGAGAAACATTTCATCGAACAAACATATGTTTGATTATTTGTATGGTGAATGGGAATGCATAGTTTTATTTCTTACACTGTTTTTACTAAACTTATAACAACAGTGTCTTTGTTATTGTTACAGGATAATCATTAAGAGATTTTGAATTCGTCAATGCACAAATTTATCCTCACAATTAAAAATCTAAAAAAAAAACCGTTTCTGCATAGAAAGAAGACGCTGTCTATTTAGAGGGCAGTTTATGATACACCTGAAAGAGTTGTAAAACTTATGCAAGACTTTCATGGTTTGATCACTGCAAAAGGATGAACAAAAGCAATTTTTGCTAAGCTGTTGTGTGCAATAGCATAAAAATCTGTAGCCAGACTGTAAAAAGAAGACCCTGAAAATAATATATCCAGGCTTATCTGCAATTTCGTCTTCTTTTAATAAATAAGTACATACTTACTACTAACTTTCTTTTTGATTACTATTTGTATAAAGTATAAATATTTCAATTGATTTAACTACATAATTGGGTTAAAAACAGCAATTTTCGATATTCAAAGTCCTCTCGGCACGAATTAATGTTGACGTAGGTAAGTGTCAATAGTTTCAAAAAATAAAGGGTTATGCACCTTCTGTACGTGTGGATGTCACTAAATTTCTACTAAACGGCTGGTTCGATGTTGATGAATTTTTTGATGTAATCGGGTCCTAGGAATTGTTTTATTTTCGGGCAGAATAATGTCTGTCGACTGTTCCTGCGACCACGGACGCTGCAAAGTATTCGAAACGTCAGGTTCAACAAAATAAATAAAACACGCGATACTTCTGTTAAAAATTGTTTAATTCAAATGTATGTCGAGTTCGCTAGTTACAAATACAATTAAAAATTTTATGATGCAAGGCAAAAGTTATTATAATGAAATTGATAGGCATTAATTTTTTTATTATTTCTGTATATCTGTATGTGTGTGCATGCATATGTGGTAAATCATATAGGAACAAAAAGCACATCTCACTCTCTGTAAAAGGGCTTACTATAGAATTGACGAATATGTAACTGACACAGATGTATGGAAATAATTCAGCACAGACGACCTTTCCTTAATAATCTCTTATTTTACCATTTTGTACCAATACGCTGATGTAAATTTATTGTAAAATCTAATTGTCAATTTTAAAAAAGAGCTATATTGGCAAGTTTCTTACTGCACTTCTTTTTCACCAATGGTCATTTCCGAAATGCTAGCAGATTGTAAAAGTAAAATAGTATAACGAGAATTGTATAAGATACAATAAGATTATATTTCAAAAAAAGTAAGACGTGTCTAAGAGTCCGCGAGGGTCCAATAGCAAATAAATAATTTTAATCTTTATTATTTGAGGAAATGAGATACAGTTCTGGTCTTTATTATTCACGAACATGTGCAGTCTGACGTGAGAAAAATTGCGACAATTTCGGCGATCATCAGCTTAGCTTACGGTACATTATGCGATTGAAAGTTGAAGGTTGGACTTGGCCTATTTCTTCTTAATGTGTGAGAATCAATCCAATGAATCGTCATATCTACGTAACTTCTCTTTGATGACTCAAACATATTACATGATATAAACATAATTTAAGTTATAATATATATATACCTAGTCCTGCCATAAGTTCTGTTCCAAATGAATATGCATTAGTGTTTTATGAAGTAATGTAATCTTAATAAAATTTGTACGTACATATTTAAGGAAGACTCAGCCTAAAATAAAAAATAAAGTTTCCATTCGAAATGGCCATCTTTGGCTTTTGTATAGATATGATGACCTTTAGTTTCTCTGGCCACGAATCTATGGATTTACGCACGGATTCCATGAGAGGCACTACGTCGGCGTGTCGTTTCGAGCAGGCCATGTCCTCTAAAACTGACCATAATTTGTAGTATAAGTGATTCATATCTGAGCTAGACGAGGGCCATACTTCAGCTCTTATAAACTCCAGAACGTTGGTTTCGAACGCGCCTTGGGTAGTTCGTGCCTTTTGACCAGGTGCAGAGTCCTGCTGGAAAGTATTGTTGAGAGGTTTCACAACACGATCCAAGACAGTCTCTTGATACACTTTGGCTAAAGTCCTCCTTTTTCACAGAAATGACGTTGTGTGACTCCTTGATAAAACACCCCCAACCAAACCATTACAGACGCAAGGATGATGACCATGTTATACTTTTCCGATCACTTGGGCGGCTTCTTTAGAACTTTGTGCGTACACTTTGTCATTTTGCTTGTTGTAGTGCTCTTCAATCGTGATTTTTTTCATCAGTAAAGAGGTATTTTTGTGCCTTTCACCTGAGTATCGGGACAGAAGACGTTTTGATCGATAGACTCTTCAAATGTAGGGATTGATATAGGGCATGTCCTGTATATAGATGATAAGTGCCGAGCTTCAGGTCTTGTTTTATTATACGCGACAGAGTCCTAGCGGGAATCTTCATTTCTCGCGATAAGATTTTTTGCATTCTAATGGGGTTTCAGCGAATTCTGGCTTTAACAGCATTAACAACCTTTGTAGTTTTAACAGCACGCAGTCGCCCCGATCTTCTATAGTCTTTAACAGAGGCAGTGTTGGTATATCGGTCGATAGCATGATATGCGAACATACGGCTTGAACCAAGCTTTTGAAGTCTTGAATATGATCGACGGCTCCATACCCCTATTGTGCAAGGCAATCACTGTAATCCTATTTTCTTTAACACCCCATTCCATATTATAATTTGATAACAAACACGAAAGAAATATGTAAGCCGGCGGGAAACGAAAAAGTTTTAAAGATAATAAACGCGTTCCAAATTCAAAATAATTTAAGAGCAGAAAAAAGAAATGTTACTGTGTGTATTTATGGCCAGGCTAGTTGCATACAAGATTTGCTCGTTTAAAGTAATAAGGCACTGATAATAATAATTCCATCTTTTCTTTTTGTTTTTACACCCATCATAAAATTCTTGGCACCATCCGAGAAGCGGAAGAGGGAAGTGTTGAGCATTATCTTATATATCTTATGTACAGATGACAACTTACTTACCTAGTGGGAAGACCTAGTTGCCTCAAATACAGGCATTGTCTAGCTTAACTACCAATCTCTTGCATCAACATACAAAATTGTATTTTACGCTTATTTTATGAAGCCTATAGGAGAAAATAAATTTACTTATTATATTTCTTATTCAATCTGCATACGTTGGCCCCGACCGAAAAATTATGACGGGCGCGTGCATTGAGAAGCGCATCGTTAAACGGCGACCCACATAAGAAGAACTTAGAAAACGTATCTTAGTCAATCTTCTGAGGGTCAGCCGCCAGGATCCGATGGAAGAGAGGTGATGAACTCTCGTGAGTACCTTACGGTAGGCTGTAGGTGTTATGTCAGACTCTTGCTGACTAAACATCACCTAAGAGTTGCATTTAGTCGAGAAGGTTTTAAAAGTCATCTGTCGCTATCGAAATTAAATAAGCTAATATGAAACACTTATTGCCATGTTTTACTATTAAGATTACTAATTAATTACTATTATAGAAAATTAATTTAAATTTTCCATAATAATTAAATGTTTTCAATAAAAACGTGAATAAATCGCTACAGGTATGACTGTGGCATAAAAATGAATGAGTCACTATTTAAAACCCTGTTGTACGCCGATGATCAGGTGCTCCTTGCATCTTAGGCGGAAGAACTACAACAAATGGTTACTGTAATGAATGAGGCCTTTAAAAGGAAAGGTATGAAAATAAATGTTATGAAGACGAAAGCGATGGTGTTTGAAAGGAATGAAAGTGTTACAAATTGTCAGATAATGATCGAAGATGAAAAAGTGGAACAAGTGAATGAATTTGTGTACTTAGGTGCTATGTTTACAAGAGATGGAAAATTTGAGAGCGATATTGAAAGAAGAGTGGAAGCAGGAAACCGTATCAATGGTGCATTATACTCCGTGTTAACAAGCGATAACATATCGAGCAAAGCTCGCCTTGCCATTATTCAGGGTGTATTAACGCCAACATTGATGTACGGTAGTGAAACAAGAGTATGGCAGAAGAAGCATGAAAGCAGGGTGAACGCCGTAGAAATGAGAGCGGAGGAGTATGTGTGGAGTGAGAATGGTTGATAAAATAAAAAATAGCACTATATGAGAACTTTGTGGAATGAAAGTTGATGTCGTAACAAAAATTTAAAAAGGTATGCTGAGATGGTTTGGTCATTTAGAAAGAATAAATGACAAAAGAGTTACGAAAGAAGTGTATCAAGCAAGAGTGAATGGTGATGTCGGGAGGGGTTGCCCTAGATGCACACATATAGATCAAATTGGTGATGTGTTGAAAAAGGCCCAAATCAAAAGTACCCAAAACCGAAGAGCATGCATGAAGAGGTTGATGAGTGTAGAAGAAGCGAGAGCGGTATGTTTGGATCGGTGCACCTGGCGTTCTATAGTCTCTGCCTACCCCAATGGGAGACAAGGTGATGATATGTATTTATGTAGGCACTGTTCTCTCGCAAAATTGTCTAAAAGGCCTCGTAAGTGCAACTGACAATAAAATAATAATTTCTCGCTAATACTAGTTAGTCTTCAACGCCACTGACTCAAGAGCAAGGACGTAGAGAAAACCGTCAAAAGTTTGTAGATACCTTAACAAATCCGTATTTATAATCTGAAGCTTTATGGTAACCGTGATTAAGGATAGAAGGGTTAGCTTTATCAATTACTCAACTTCTCGGGGGTTCCTCTGCCCCCAGATCTCACAAGAGTGCTCTATGGCCGTGTGCCCACTCAACTCGCCTTTAATTAATCTTAAATAACTTAATTATGATCCAACCCCTTGCGTATAAATTCGACAAATTATTAACTGGATTTGTGACCTCTGTTTATGTTACAGTTTTAATTGCGTCCTTCACACCGTTAATTGACGCTCTGTATCTATAAAGGGAAAAGCACGAATCCCGTACTTAATTACTATGTTCATACATGTAATATGGTACTTACCGGTAAGTTTATTCCAAAGTTAGGAGCATTTGAAACTCAGTATCACATTCATAAGTCGCAAGGAGAGATCTTAACGTCGCGGCCCCATTTTCATCAGTTCTTCAAGTTTTTCAATAAAAACTTTCGACGGCGTCCGATTTACATACGGTATGGATTCATTTATTTTCCAAAAGATTTTTCGCGTAAAAGCGACGAAGGTTTTCGGTATCCATTAAAGGAGAAAGGTCGTGGTACTTCAACGTTCGACTCTTCCCGGCATCAGTGTATACCTATCACTTTAATTATAATATTTATAGATGTCAGTTTCATAAAAATTACACCGTAAAAAGCGAAAAAGTTTCAATGAAAGATCAACTTTACTTAATTTTGTATTTATATACACCACTGAGTAAAAAAGTGTATGGCTTGCCTGATTACAAGCAGCCACTTTCACACAAGCACATTCGATGTTGACCCTATAAACTGTGTAGGCATTTGAATGTCATCTTGAATTGTTTTTATCTATTTCTAAATTGCTTTAATAATTTAATTATCTAATCTATGTATACAATCAAGACAAAGTAGCATGCACATAAATAAATTATAAGGACACCGACGGAAAGTATATTCTTTTAGAGTGAAGGGAGTAAAATAACTTCCTCATAAAGCGCAATACGCGCTTTCATATAAAGTAGGCAATACAAAGTGGTGCCACTGGTTAATACATACAATTTGTTTTGAACGCGAGCGCCAATCCCGGCACAATTGCGCGACGATAAACAATGCAACAATGATCGCTGTTGCCGCCGACGCCTGTACCTTGCCGGCACGCAGCAGTTGCAGCAACCTACACCTACTGCTTATTCAATAAATGAACACTGTGCTAATGCAGAAATGATCGGCTTATGTCACGTAATTCATAATAATATGAACACACATTAAATGTTCACACTAATCCTTAGTTACTCATCCCTCTGCAGTGATACGGGTCTCTCTGTAACTGAAGAGCGGTTTAGAGTATACTTCGCTATGCTGCTCAACAGCGGATTGTTGTGTGCTTACAAGCCGCCCGAAGGCCACTGACTTAGCTTAACGACTGTCATCTATCGAAAATAGTCGGTAACGTTGGCTTAGCGTGTTCTCCGATGAAGAAAACGGACGGAATACTCAAGGCAGATAATTCCATATACAAATAGAGCAACACGCGCAATGACGCCATCGAACTCCTCTGTTTTTGGCCTACGATACATTATGCCAGTTTTAAATGAAAACTGTCATTTAATGTAGGCTAATATTTTTTATTAGATAATATAGGTAGATTTTAACTAGCTTGTATTCGTGTAATTATGGAGACGGTTATAAAGTAAGAAAACCTAAAAAAAAGTAGAGTCATTAACTTCATGAACAATAAAAGATTAAATATAAGTTTCATTTGGATGTCGCTTGTAATTAAATTTATTTAGAACCGTTAAAGTCACTACAAAATTGTCATCGTCGTTTTATTCCTCTTGGTGTGATCGATGGGCTCTTACTACAACACCATCTACGGTAATTTTCTTACCTAAGTAGGTCATATAAAAGGTTTGTCGTTTTATATATTTATTTACTCGCAAATATGATGTATGATGATTAAATATAGTAGATACAGAAATTACAAACACCATGAAAGTTCAAATAGCATCTTTTTTATAATTACTTTCCTACCTACATTTTTTTATTATACGCATGAAATTATCGACTGGTATTTATTTTAAAATCTCGTTTTCTCACAGTTGACACAATTAATAGTCTATAGTTCTATTTAATAAAATTGTAAATAATAGACATTATTCTAAAGAAAAATGCAAACGTAATTATTAAAAAAACCTAATGAATATCATGTACGTGTGTAGTTCTAAAATCAATCATGCGTAAGTGCAAAAGGTCTTTCTGCGAGCAGACGTGAAGAGGCGTGTCTTCGAACGTAGGGCGACCGTCGACAGCGGCGCCAGGGGCCAGAGGGTGCGGGATAATTGATGAAGTCGACGTGAGACCTCAGCGCGGTTAATCTCTACCTTCGACAGGACAACTTTATCTATTCCCAGGCCGACACAAGGAGGTCACCTCTTAATTTTTTCTAAGACCGAAAAGTTTGAATTTTATCTATTTGAGAGCTTTAGAAATGCAGTGGGTATTAAGAAAACTAAACTTAGTGTATTTTTCAGCAGCCAGCCAGCTTCACAAAGATATCAGTTTCGTTCATTCTGTGGCTGTAGACAGATGTTCCAAACCATAAAAACTAACAGTTCATCACAAGCACACCTACTAATAACATTGTCGATTTCAAAATAAGCAAATGATGTTCTTAATATAGCAGTCTATTGAATATAAGTTAACTTAGAATTATATTAACTTAGAACCGTCGCGCCGCAAAATGAGATAACAATCTGATAAATCTCATTTATTATTATTTTTAGAAATGCAACGAATTGAATTATGAGTGCCATCATTAAAAACTAAAAGATCATCATTATTCCTTGCTTTTCAACCTGTGCGCAAAACAATCGCTACTGATTATATGCATCCATTTAGCTTTCTTTTGTGGCATTCAAAACTAATAATTGAACTCGAAACGTCAGACTAATTAGTGCTAATGAAACTGCCATTTCTTCTGTCGTACCTAGGGTTCTATTCAACATATTAAAAATGTAGATTCTGGGGTCATTCGGAATTGAACTGGTAGAAATATAAAAAAAAATGAATATAAATTCTAATATAAAAATATAAACAAAAAAAAAGTTTCGATGAATAAAAAATAACGACATTAAGAAATTTACTAAATATCACATCTATATATAACTTCACGCCAAATCCCTTGCGGGGCAGGCAGAGAGAACCGAACGCCGGTTTCTAGGACTCTTGGCAAAACACTGATAAAACACGACCAATTCGGTCATGGTAGGTTAGTCTTGGTCTTGCTCGGCTCCTAATTCCTTCACTTTTGCAGTGTATATCTGTTTTGTCATTCTTTCATCCTGCATGTAGATAACATGTCCGAACCAACGGAGCATGCCTTTTCTTATCTTAACACTCTTTCAGTTGACACTCTTGCAAATACCATTATCTTGATTTTCTTCACATTCAATTGTAAGCCTTTCTTCATACAATCATCTTTCATTACTGTAAACTAGTGTTTGCAGTTCGGATTATGATTCTGCTATTAATACCGCGTCATCTGCATAAAGCAAACAGTTGACTACTGAGCCACCCATTCGCATTCCCACATTCATATTTCTTATTCTCTGAAGACAACTGTCCAGATATAGGATGAATAGCCGAGGCGACAGCACGCATCGCTGTCTGACATGAATGTTGGTATCAAACCAGAGCGATAAGCTGCCGTCCAGCCGCACACATGCTGTACAATCTTCATACATGGATTGCACAGCACGGAGCAGGTCACCGTCAACCACATACCTCGGCAAAATGTTCCAGAGATTATTTCGCACGACCCTATCAAATGCTTCCTCAAGGTCCACAAAACCGCAGAAAATCCTGTGGTCCATAGCTAAATGTTTCTCCACGATGTTGCGTAGTGAAAAAACTTGATTCGTACATCCTCTGCTGCTTCGAAATCCACCGTGAGCTTCCCAAAGCATTCTAAATATCAAATGTAAACAAAATAGATTGAAATGAAACGCGGCGGCTTTACTTATACATTTATTACGATTATGAGTGATTGATGAATACGGTCGTTCGTTAACATTTCATTTTAAAACTTATGTTTTTTTTAAATAAGTAAGAAAAAAGACATCGATACCTTGCTCAAAGTAATTAATTATATTATAGTATCGACTGATCATGGCCCTCCCCCTTAAATCTCCACAACGATCAGTCCTGTGCCTCTTGCATACATCGGCTCCCTGCGATATTTATTAAGTAAAAAGTCTATAAACACACGATAAAAAGAGATAGACACCGCATAGTTAGGGCGGAGTGCACGGACTGGGCAAGCGAGGTATGATTGTCATTACTTATTGATTCGTACGTCGCATTCATCCAGAGGATATTAATGTTTTTTAGAAGTATCAATGTATTATGTCTACATTGTGCAGTCATCATAAGTTAATGATATAAAAACGTGCACTTTCACAACTCGTATGTATAACGTACATTAATATTTTGATAAAAATAATAAAGAATAATTTAGTGTCGAATACGTAAAAAATAAATCCAATGAACAGATAAGTTCATGTACAGATTTTTATTTTGGAAATAGAGCCCACTCTTGATCTTAATGTAGTTATAGATAACAACCTCACCATAACCAAACAAAATCAAAATATGAATATCTAACGAAACGTAATTTCATAGAGTATGTTCAAGAGGTGAATCAAAGCTATTTTTAACAATATTTACATAACTGATGGGCCTCAATTTTATATAAAAGTGTAAACGAGTGAACTTAGGCACACCAGCGAAGTGGTCCAATTTGCATGTTTTATGCAAGCGGCGAGTGGTTCGGCCGCAAGCGTGGACAGTGCACGCGCATGCATGCAGGTCCTTTGAAATTTTTATACGCTATTCCCACAAATCGGACGCCGCTGCATTTTATGAGGAACTATGTCGTGTGTTGTTCAATGTTCAGTTTTATAGTGTTGTCCGTGACTTCACAGACTTTACCCTTTCATCGGCGAATATAATAGACTAAAAGAAAATTACACACGTGGCGGGACCGTAAATCATTCAATCATTACTAATCATTAGTCAATCAATCACATATATAAATGAAAACTAGTCAAGTATGAATACAGTCGCTCGTCTATTATACTTATGATTCATGGTCCGCATAATTTAGATTGTAAACACATTTTTGTTGATTTTTAAAACTATGGTGGCAGTATTTAATATCATCCAATTTGTCTTATAATCTTTTCATAAAATATTATAACACACTAAGTGTTGGAATAATATTCCACCGGTTATTGAAGTCCAAATTAACATTCAAAATAGAGTACAAAAAGTTTTTATAGATAAAAAAAAAATAGGAATACCTGATATTTACATACAATTTGATCTAACCTGCTTTGTGTGCTTCCGCCACCAATTAGTTCATGCGGCCTAGCGCCGGCCGACCGGCGAATTTGACTTTCGCAAAATAACGCCTGAATCTATTAACTATACCTGATATTTACAGGCTGGATCTGTTTGTTTCATAGTTTTTGCTTTCTATGTCAGATAGCATATGAATTCGTCATGGCCACAAAATATACTCGAGTTTTTTATAGATTCGGAGTATATAGTTTATTATTATTATTTCATTTACTTTTACATTATAATTTGCCTCGATTGTAACACTCTATATCCCAGGATGTACTTAATTTAATTCACGTATACATTTACCCCCTATTTTTCGCGGTTGGTCTGTGGCTGTTGCAGTACAATCAGCGTTTTGCTTATCAGGACAAAACAAGTAGCTGAGCTATAGCCATTTTGTATTACTGCGGCACACATGATTTTTCCCGCCCCCTGCAGTGAACATGTTTCTTTATATTGCTTACATAAGCATAATTAAATCCAATTGTTATGTGTGTGCTGGAGATACAAATAAAGAATCTATCTATGTATATATGTATACCATCGCGCTAGGTCTCTTGTAGGGTAGGCAGAGAGAACCGAGCGCCACAAATACTTACATACCTCGCTTGCTTCATTAACATGCATAACTCTTTTCATCCACACTCGCCGGCCTTGATGTCACCTTCTCATAAAACACGATCAATTAGGTCCTGGTAGTAGAGTCTTGGCCTTCCTGCGGTGTCCTTTCCATCCCTCGTTGCCATGGCTGATCTGGCTATCTCCGTGTCAGACGACCGCAGCAGCCAGAACCGAGACAACCATGGAAGAGCGACCACGAAACTACCATGGCGATGAGTGCGGCGATGATGGTACGAAACCCTAAAACTATTGTGTGCCGCTACGATAAAACAGTTCTGATGTACGAAAAAGTATAGACAAATAGAATTGTACTTTCCGGTCTGTTTTTTATCATTCACTTTGATCAGAATGACTCCGACTTGAATGATACATACCACTCGATCGATAATATATTACGGCGTGTTGTGGTTGTGTTGTTTTTGTTTTATAGGCTGCGTCGGTAATCGACAGGAGCTGAAACAACAAACTTTTACAGAGAAGCCATCGCATGAATGCAGCACTAGCTAAATTGCATTGTTCGTTTTATTGCAAGTGTGGATGGCGGAGCTCGCGCCAGAATTATTTACTATGTAACAGCACATGCACTTTATTCTGCAACCGATTTTAGTATTAACTCATTTTATTTTATTTACTACTATTTTAGTTTCATTATTTCAAAAGAATCTGCTATTTACGAATAATAGTGCTGATTAAATATTTTCTTCTCTAATGATCATCAACATTCATCTAAGAGCAGAAGTTTTTTAGTAATTTAAAAAATAAGATTTGTACGCAACATGCGGCAAAATGCTACTACGGCTTTTTTTATTTCGAAAATCGAATTATTTGCTAATAGACTAAACTGAAGGACGCATCAAAGTAGGGTAGTGCCTCCACCTCACAGTAAACCGCAGCAAAATAGCATCTCCTGGTAGGGTTGTTGTGTTTGGCGAATGAGAGAGGTTACCAGCAATGCTCCTGAGGAGTTGCAGTGTTATCAACAGCAGTGACAACGCGCGAGTTGCAAGCGTTCATAAGTTACGTAACCGCTTTACGTCAGGTGGACCGTATGATTGCATGACTCTCGACCTCGTACAAAAAAGTAACGGAAATTTCATTGGCGTTTATTGTCATTGTAAAATTTTTGTAATACTTTTTGTCCTGAAAATATTTAGATATCCTGTGAAGAACTCGAAAAATCGATTTGCAATCGAACGTAGTCGTAGAAATCCGCTAGTGCTAAAATATAATTTCTCAATCTCCGACTCTCACTGTTATCCGTAGAAGACATAAGTCAGAAACGAATTGGAATTGCTCTTTAATAATAAAACGTGGGCCTATGCATAGGTATAATTACCTGAGTATGTTGTAAGAGATACGACGCCCGAGGCGCTCTCCGTCGTCGTGGGCGATACATCGTTTATGCAAGAAGATAGGACCTCGGTCCTTCCACATTAATAAATGGCAAGTAAGTGACCGCGCTCTCATTATAATTGAATCAGGCAAAGGTTTCGGCAATACACCTATGAGCGTAGCTACGTGGACCAGATACTGATAAATTTTCTCCGAAAGACGTATAATTTATAACCGAACAGTTAGATTTTAATTCCATATAGAACATCGGCACAACACCAGCGCTTACAAAATTAATCGTATTGTAAGTATGTGTGTATATCTTCACGCCAGGTCCCTTGCGGGGTAGGCAGAGAAGGCCGAGCGCCATAAGATACGGTCCTTACACACGTCATTTGACCTTTCACTTCATTTGATCCAGACTCAAAATTATTGTACTAGAAAGACTCTGCTAATTTATGTAAATGAATATTTAATATTGATTAAATACTAGACTAATTAAAAAGCCAAAACACAATGTACCTTAAAACCTGACTCTAAACTTAAATGTCTTGCTCATGAAAACAGCTGGGCCGACAGCGTAGCGTGCCCTATGTGTTGGATCCTCGCATGACAAGGTAAGCCCATCCATAGACATACTGCGGTAAGTGCATTCAATAATATTGGCACACGCAAAGACGTCTTTTAAATAATTAATGCACTTAAACAGTTATACTTCAATATATCTTCTTTACTATGTCTTCGTGAAATTGAATAGTCAACAAACACTAGTACATGGATATTTACACGCAGGTGTATTTTAAATTAATTCAATTTAATTTCACTTGTCTGTAGCTTCTTGTTTTGGCTAATTAATAAACGTTATTGAAGTAAGGGCTCCCACGGTTTAGATATTAGATTATCTAAAAGAGCGATAAACCTAACCGTGGTTTATCTTCAAAATGGGATATTATAAACGCATATGTTTAACGGAATCAAAAGAGATATATAATACTACGTATTAAGTAAAGCTGCTAGTGTTATCTAAAGCGGAATTCAAGCTTTTCGCTAAATTCGAATTTCTTTTGTACCGTGTTTAGGGACAATGGCGCTCCGATTGCAGGCTTGCTTTAGATATTTTATTTTCAGCCATTACGCCATTGTCGACGGCATCATTGTATCAATAGAATGCGATGTAAGGAACATTTTGAAACTATTCATTGAATCTGAGCATATTAAACTTGTACTTTTACACACGCATAATATCAAATCATCTCAACACTCTCTCGATAAAAACGACTCATCTCCAAATACACGTTGTTTTCTGTTTATCATCTTATTTTCAAGGATCAGTACCCATACACGGTTATTTGTCTTAAATGTACAATACATTGAATATATAATTCACTAGATGCACCATGCCACTTAATTCGCTTGTATCCTGAACCGCTTTTTCTACTTATTTTCTTTTTTCACAGCTTCTAAGGATTGCGTGATGTTGAATAGCCTATAACTTTTCGCAAGAACTGTGTTATAAAATGTAAAAATATTTTTTCTAATTTGTCTGATAATTCCAGTGAATAACGCGTTCAAACAAACAAACTCTTCAGCATCATATATTAGTATAGAGTATGGATTCCGCAATCATTATAATCATACATCAAAGCGCCGTCGCTTCACAATCTTCATGGTCGTCGTAAAGAAAGATATTGTGGTTTATTTACGTACAGAAGTTGTTACGAAGTTACCAAGGTACAGCAAATAGCACTGTAGGTCGCTATAGTTCACTTTTTGTTGCCTAGACGTTATTAAAGTCCCGCAGAATACTAAAATAACTAAGTAGGAAGATTGAAAGTGATAATAAAAATAAGGAAATTAAATGAAGTTTACAATATAAACTTTTCTTGGAACCTTACGGAAACAAAATTTGAATTAAGTTTGCAAATATTCTAGATGGAACTTTTAATACAGTTTTTTTATATTTTGAAAGTTAGACTTGATTTCTTTAAGTCATCGCTGTTACCTTCGTTTTCTTTAATTTTGTGCCAAGTTTCTGTAAGATATCGAGAAACTTCATCCCTCAGAGATACTTTGTTGATTT
The DNA here is from genome assembly GCA_947507595.1 of Pyralis farinalis. Lineage (NCBI taxonomy): Eukaryota > Metazoa > Arthropoda > Insecta > Lepidoptera > Pyralidae > Pyralis > Pyralis farinalis. The sequence continues at coordinate 20,304,093 of OX382264.1, read as the reverse complement.
AATAATGTAAGTTTATGTGGTACTTATAGGAAAGTCATATTTTTACTGTTTTATGATATGATATGTAACGATATCAATGCTACTATTAGATTTGTTATCTACTCCCAATGAGATTCCAAAACCACAACTAGCATTCAGTTTGATTTCTCAATATTTTTAAAATGTAAAACTTTACCTGTTTAGGTGAAATAAAATCCACGACCTCTCGATTTCCAGTCGAGGACTCTTCTGAGGAACGTCTGAAATCGTGGCATTTTTCCATTATAAATCGCCCTAAAGTGACGGTATAGCAGTCCATCGTCGAGAATGAAATGAGCTACTTTTATTAACATTCAATAATAATAATGAGTACTTCTGCTCGAGACAAAGATTCTTGTTATCAAGTCAGACCGCACATGGAGTACTGTACACCTATGGGCGGGAGCACCTGGATACCAGCTAGGACCTTGAAATTAGATGCAAAGACGAGCTGTGAGAATAGTCCTACGCTCATACACGGTATTTAGCCCTTGAGTTTAAAGAGACATTTTGCCTCCCTTAATTGTTGTTCTGAAGAGCTGTCCGATATGTCGTCAATAGTTTTTTTTTTTTTACAATCGCACCGCTCGTCGATATTTGGGAATTCATCCTCCTACACTGGAACCACAATGGTCGCGCACTGTGAGGTTGCAGAGAAGTTTACTACCGAGAATTGTTAAATTGCGGAATGACGAGTTCGGTAGTGCAGTAGTCAGATTGCTTTGACACTAGGGGCTCGTATGTTCGATTTCCATAAAGGACAAACATTTATGTGTAAGAACATGTTTGTTTCGATCTGTGCGTTTTAACCGGTTCAAACCCGGTAGTACCGTTACTCCATATATGTGTAGAAGCAAGTGCCATATATATGGCAGCCGGGACTCGACGAGAGGTAGGGCGCATCTAAGCAAGCTCGTCTATGGAAGTAACTCCAGCTCCCATAAAGGCACAGCCAAATAGTAACTCCCTAGACGGTTGTTGTGTTCCTGTGAGTAAATGGCGTTAAGAGTTTAGCGTTAGCAGCATAGGTAGCACCGCGCGAGGGATATATTGCATGCGTTCAAAGTAAGGGTGGGTACTCTTACTTTGAACGTATGCCTACCGAGTTTGTATAAAAAAAATCTCCCTGCCGAGGTATAAGAGGATTTACAAGGTCAGCAATGCGCGATATTGGAAGTGTTCATAGTCTACGCTAACTGCTTACCATCAGGCAGACCGTATGTTATATAAATAACGGTGTACTTATATTACGAGAGACATTAATCACATACTTAATAGCAGACTTATATGTTACTACATTTGTGTCAAGTTGTAAAGACCTGGCGCCTGAACTAGGCATCCGAAGAACCTGCATCACAGGCCTCCTCTCAGATAATGATACAATTTGTGTCAGTATAGAAGAATGACATACTCATAAGTTATACTTGTATAAATCATACGAGCAGAACAAGATAGGATTGGTTCAGGAAATAGGATACAGTAGGTTTTCTGTTAAGTTTAAGGTAAGTTAAGGATTTTAGCCACGTAGTTATTTCTTTCTTACATTTACGTATTAAGCAGAATATTTTCAATTTAGTGTTAACTTTTTTGTATAGAAAAGGTCCGAGGAAGCAAGAAAATATTTGGGCATAGTACCGTATTACGAATGGGAATCTGTAGTTGAAGTCTTTCTGTAATATCGTCTGGCAGTTGTCGGGTTGTAACTCATACGCGAGTGTTGATTAAGCACTGTATATAGTATAAAAAGCTGACGCACCGTAAGCACGTTGTATAGTCTATATAATTCGGCAGTAGGGAATCTAAATGGCTTAAAATTGCATACTTTTAGGATCACTCTTTGTACCTTCTCTAGGACAATGAGATGTGGCTTTGCGGCACCTCTCCATGAAGTAATGCAGTAGATTTTTGATATTGGCATAAATAATTATATGTTACTTTAAGCACTTTAGAATCGGCGACATGACAAGCTTTCTAACGCGTGCAGTCAGAAGGACAATGTGTTGTCTAAAGTTCAATTTATTATCAATTGTAATTCCTAAATACTTTGTATGGCTGGTTACCTTCAGCTTAGGGCAATCACACGTACCTATCTCACACAGAACAGACGATTGAGAGTGAGCAATCAAGTGATGCAGTTTCGGATCTAGAAGCGTTAAATTTCTTATTGCAAACGTCATGTTAGTATTGGTGGTGTTTAAAGTAAGCATATTCCTACTTGATTTAATCCTCTTTGTGCGCATTCAAAAGTTGCGCCCAGTTCGTTCCTACGAATATTAGGGCGGTATCATCGGCAAAGGTTATAATTTTTCCGTTTATAAGTGTCTGATTAGAGAGATCGTTTATGTAAGGCTCTTGCGGGACACCAAAATTCGAGGAAAATCTATCTTTTCCATAGCTTCAACTAGTGCTGAGTGATCAATGATCTTTCTTGCCGCAGTTCTACGATTCACTACCGTTTTTGCAGATAATGACAGTAGAACAGGAAGATGATCGGTTAAACGACAATCCATAATAAGAGTAACAGCTGGCGCTTCAGTTTTCAAGTTTACGTGATCTGTGATGTTGTTTCCAGCTAAGTGGCAAAAATAACACCAAACTAATCATTTAGGTATAATTGTTGTTGTTGCCTTACTTGTTGTTATGCCCAAAAATAACTATAAAACTACTAAACATATATGCACTTTGTAATTTTTAATGAAAACATCTAAACACATTAGCACATTTCAATTCAATACGAGTTATGAGTGTTCGAGCACTTGCATCATACTTTTTGGCAAATAATAGCAGAAAGTATATATATATATATATATGTATATATATATATATATATATACATATATATATCTCTTCACGCCAGGTCCCTTGCGGGGTACGCAGAGAGAACCGAGAGCCATAAGACGCAGTCCTTACACACTTCACTCGCTTCTTTCACATTCTTTTCATGCACGCTCGCCGGTTCCTGAGGTTCAGAAAGTAATATTCGATTTTATATTAGAATACATAAATACGCAAATAATGTTTTAAAGGCGCTTTGAAATGGTAAATTCTCATTTTTAGGGTTCCAAACCTCAACAGGAAAAACGGAACCCGCAACGTTCGTTCACACTCATCCGATCCGGGCGTTTTGACTGATCGTCGCAGTGGCAAAACGTCCGTCAAATAACTGGGATCAGTCTTTTTTCCCGGATCAGTCATAATGTGAACAGCTCCATACAAATTGTACTGCCACTGGCACATCCGTCTATTTAGACTGACCGAGAAAAAAGACTGATCGGATAAGTGGGAACGGGCTCTTATAGGATCACTTTGTTGTCCGTCTGTTTGTCCGTTCGTCTGTCAAAACCCTTTTTCTCAGAGACGGGAGGAACTATGAAGCCGAAAATAGTATCGAATACTCAGATCCCCTAATCCTCTACATCTTCTGTTTTAGATATAGAGAAGGCCTTCTACTATATTCCTCGCACGATGAACTGGTACGCATTGAGGTTCAAAAGGTTGCCTGAAGTCTATATTGATATTTGCCTAGACATATATCTCAATTCCGATTCCATAGCTAGGACTGGTGTTAGCGACACACAACCCTTCCCGATCACTGTCGGGATCCACCAGAGATCTGTCCTTAGTCCGTTTCTGTTCAGCGTAATGTTAGTGTCGGACAGCATCAAAGATGCACAAGAACAGCCTCCGTGGTTACTCACGTATACTGACGATATTACGCTGGTGGACAGGGGGCGCGGCGCGTGAATACTTGGAGAAGGTCGTTTGAGAACAGTGGTCAGAAACTGAATGAGGCGAAGACCGAGTACTTGGCCTGCACAGCACAGATCCCATATCCGTCCGCATTGGCGAAGACACGGTCGAGCACACGGACCGGTGTAAATATTTGGGGTCTGTCCCCCACGCGTCCGGTGACACCGATTGCGACATCAAAGTACGTATTTCAGCGGCTTGGGCTAAATGCGGTGAGATGACTGGTGTCATCTGTGACCCAAAAATGCCGGTTAAGCTGAAAGGTCAGGTTTATAAATCTATCATTAGACCTGTTCTTATACATGGCAGCGTGGCGTACAAGCAGGAGCTGCGTGTCACGGAGATGAATATGCTGAGCTGGATGTGCGAAGTGACGCAGAAGGATCGTGTAAAGAACTCCCGTATTCGCATTCATGTCCATCACATAGCAGGTAAGCTGCAAACGCATCGCCTACGCTGGTACGGCCACGTCTTCGAAAACCGCCAAGCCGTGGGGAACAAATGTCATGCGATGCCACCTCCGCCGGGTCCCGATAGAAGGGGTAGGCCCGAGAAGTGCTGGTTTGACGTCGTAAGGGACGACATGCGTGTCAAGACCGCGCGAAGTGGAGAAGCAAAAGTTGGAAAACGAGCCCCGGGCTCTGAAGCGAGAGCTTGGGACCTGACTGATATTAACGCTCGAATGATGAAGACTCAGACGTCTTAACTTGTAAGTCAACGCAATCAAAAAATACGGCTGTTTATACCTCGTTTATGCGCATATTTTGATACTCGCAAGGGAATCAAAACCTATAGGGTACTTCCCGTTGACCTAGAATCATGAAATATGGTAAGAAGTAGCCATGTAGCACAAGTAAAGGAAAAAAAATTGAAAACCGTAAATTTGTGGTGGAACAATAATAATTTTTTTTTTTGCGATAATAATTTGACAACATATATTTTACGGAACCCTCTGTGCGCGAGCCGGACTCGCACTTGACGGCGTTTTATTCATCTTATGATCTCCAATGTCGATTTTATAACAAAGCAGAGCAACTACTAATATCAGCTTTGTCTAACTTTAAGAAACTAAGTGTGCGTGAAATAAGCGTTCCATGTTCCAAGTCCCGTTTCCAACGCTGTGACATCCGCGGCACTTATTTTTGTGCCACAAACCGTTCAATGAGTGAAATAGACATCATTGATTTCCTAACTGTACGTGTTGACAGCAGGTATCGCCTTAGATTTATGCCGCCCTGAGTATCGCGGGACGCACAGAAACTATTTCCTGGTGTCACCACCGACTTCTGACACAGAACTGTCATATACTTAGTTCGGCCATAAGTTCTGTTACAAATGAATATGCGTTTATTTTTTATGAAGTAATAGAATCTTAATAAAACCTGTATGTATGGGCATTACATATTTATGAGCGTCTCAGCAAAAAAAAAAATCATTCTATTCGAAATGGCCACCTTTGAGTTTGACACAGGCCTTTAATCTGTCTGGCAACGAATCTACGAAAATTTAGCCACTGCTTGCACCAGATATTTCTTAAGAGATTCCTCTAAAACTGATCATAATTTGTAGTCTAAAGGGTTCAGATCTGGGCTAGACGAGGGCCAGTTTTCAGGTCTTATAATGTCCGGACTCCGGAACGTTGGTTTCGAGCCAGGCTTGGGTAGTACATGCCTTGTGACCAGATGCCGAGTCCTACTGGAAAGTCCACAGTATATTTTTAAAAAGTGTATGATAGGCTGTTTTGTGCTGTTTCGCAACACAATCCAAGACAATCTCTTGATGATGCCTTGGCTGAAGTCTTCACTCCTTTTTTATCCATTTTTTACAAAAATGAAGCTATGTGACTTCTTGATAAGACTCCCCCCATCAAACCATTACAGACGCAGGATGATGTCCACGTTGTACCTTACCGACCACTTGGACGGCTTCTTTAGAATGGTGTGTGAATGAATAAGCTCGGCGTTTATCGTTGATATACCGGATATTTTTGTGCGTTTTGATCCATCGACTCTCTTCAACTGTAGGGATTAATTTAGGCCATGCCCTGTATATCGACGATAAGCGCCGAGCTTCATAGTCTTATTTTATTAGACGCGACAGAGTCCTAGTGGGAATCTTCATTCCTCGCAATAACATTTTTGTTTCCTAATGGGGTTTCGGAGAATTCTGACTTTGACATATGTAACAGTACGTATTTATCGCCAGACTAGTCATAGGTACCGACATAACTTACATTTTTTCACTAGGTATATGGTAAGTAAATGCAAACAAAAGATACGGCTCATGCCTCGTTTATGCGCATATTTTGACACTCGAATCAAAACCTATAGGGTACTTCCCGTTGACCTAGAATCATGAAATTTCATAAGAAGCACTGTCATGTAGCACAAGCAAAGGAAAAAAATACGAAAACCGTAAATTTGTAGTTTCATCAAAAAAAAAAACTTATTTGCGACATTTTGCGAAAATATTTTTTACGGAACCCACAGTGCGCGAGTCGGAAACGCACTTGACGGCTTTTTTTATTATTTGTTGTAATAGCTGTCATAGGAATACTTATTGTGAAAAAAAATCAAGCCCACACCCAAGCACCCACCACCACACAATCAAGCACACACATTTTTCCTTTACCTGTGCTACATGACATTGCATTTTACCAAATTTCATGGTTCTAGGTCAACGGGAAATACCCTATAGGTGTTGATTCACTTGCGAGTGTCAAAATATGCGGCGCAAACGGGGCATAAACGGCCATATATTTTGGTTGCGTTGACTTAGAAGTTCAATTTTATCACTGCTCGAAGAGTTGCAGACATCAGTATTTGATATTAATTTCAGCTTGATAGCTCTACCCATCCCTGAGAAAAAAAGGTCTAGACAGATGGACAGACATACAGGCGGACAACAAAGTGAATCCTAAAAAGGTTATAGCACTAAGCTAAAACCTTCCGCCAATAAACGGGTTTCTTTCTTTCTTTCGTATTTCCTACTCAGTGGTACGGAACCCTGCGATTAAGAGTCTAACCCGCACTTGGTCAATATTTTTTAATTTTCTACAATCACAGGCTAGCAACAACCCACTGAGCGGATACCAATTTTTGACATCATACGACACCGTTGCTATGTCTGTACTTAATGGTACTCATTTCGTGTCTGTCATAATAATGAATGAGCTGTACATAGCTCATCATTATTATATTTTATTGTATTATGTCATATTTATCAAATAAATTATTTTCTTTATTTTCACAAAATATTAAATGACTAAATTGTTTTCGGTATGCCGTTTTCCTATAACACACAAGCTAATATAAACATACAAAAATATTTTTAAAAATATCGTGACTTCTGCTCAATTATACACAATATAATATCGTAGTAAATCTACGAAGTATGCATATATTAAATCTTAATAAAATGAAATACCCGCCTACCCAGATAGCCTGTGGGTAACTTGATAAGACCAGCATATTAACCGATGGTCCCTAGTTCGAATCTTGACAGGAATATGTGCGAATACACTTGTGATTTTTGTGTTTTCGGATTTATGTTCAGTTTGTAATTACCACTCGCTCGGCGGTGAAGGAAATCATTGTGAGGAAATCCGCACGTTCAAGAAATTATATTTCAAAAGACGTATGACGTAACCTAAGAAAATGTCTGGTTTTCCTTGCTGGTTGTGGAGACAGCTGTCAGTTAAAACCAGTATCTTTACCATTACTTTAGTCAAATACTTAGGCTTTGGTAGCGGGCCCCGCCAATCCTAACGCACTAGGAAACGAAACTCAGGAATTTTTTATATCACATTTTAAGCCTTTTTTTCTGGGAATGTATTTTATTCAGCGCCATTCTATTTCTATTATTAGTATTATCGTATAAATATAACAATGAAATGAAGTCCTAGTCCACATAAGCGTTCCTTTTGTATCTAAAAGGGGGCCTGCCTTTTTTGTTTTCACCTACATTACTGTGTCAACCTTTGTCTCAAATGTTTAGAAATCTGTTTCAAATTGCAATTTATGTCTAAAGTGCTAAAAATTGTTTCTCTTTTCTTATCTGTATAACGCCAGAGAAAACGTTTGCTGTTTGATGCGACGGTTTGTACCAAAGTTTTAAAGGTCACTTCTATTAATCTCATCCTGGTTCAATTTTCCAGCTAATCAAAAATCGCACGCAAAGTCACATTTCATATTTCGGTTGAGCGTTATCTAATTTGTACAAGAATGGCTGTACCGTCCGTTGATTGAGTGGAACGAACGTTATCCGAGCCATTTCAAGGGAGCCGCGTCATCGTTTTTGTGGAACTTCGTCCGAACCCCAGGAAACTAAATAATATTGAAACATCTTTAACTAGGCTTATTTTTGTAACGAAGTTGAGAAAATATTTTATAGGTAACTGTTACTAAGCTGTACATAACATGTCAGAGTATTTTAGTATGCCGTATTAAAATTCACAATAAACGAACACTTATGGAATTTTTTGGTCAGTCTGACTAGTCTAATACAGAAACCGCGTTACAATAAGGATTTTAAACTAGCACTTTGATAGGTGCCTGTTTCTTATTTTCGTAGATTACAAATATTTAAAATTCAACGTAAAAATAGGCTTCAATGGAGTCGTTACTTTACTAAAATTATATGGGACTAATCGAAGGCCAAAAGATTCACAACAAAAACGGAAAATTCATAATCACAGACATTGAAAACATTTAATGCTGATTTAAATGAACATATAATTTTACCAAATTTTTATGGGTTCACAAGGGTCGAAGATATCGTGTAACATAAACAAAAGATAAGCGGTGAAGTGCGGTTGCGTACAATTCTTGGGCATACAAATAAATTAAGATATGTATAAAAATTTTCTAAAATAAAAGTTTAAAAAATTATACTATTCATAATAATTGGCCACACAACCGTCTTATACAATAGTAAAAAAAGGGTTGAGCGTCTAATTATACAGGTATGATTGTGAAGGATATTTGGTTATTTTTAGAAACTGTGTTAAATTACAGACATCGATCTATTTTCATAATATTTACAGATATTTTTTCCTGTCTATTTATTTGAAATTATACGCTAGTATCTAAAAACATACCATAATATTTTTAGTTTCACATGTTTATCATCAGTTGAAAATTGAGCTCTTCGCTTCATCTAATGGGGGGTCATCCCACATCGTAGGTATCAGTAAGGGGACGCTATTCGAGAACCTTACTTCCCCAGCGGTTGTCGGTTCTATGAACTATGTGGCCGGCCCACTGTCACTTCAGCTTGCTTATTCTTTGGGATATGTCGGTTACCTTAGTTCTACTGGGATATGCACTTTTTATAGCACACTGAACGACATTAAGCGTCTCCATATGGCCCGTATTGTTTCATCGGCACGTTTAGAGCAAATAAGTTCATAGTCAACCTCCTATTCGGGTATACGAATATTTTTTTTAATACATAAAAGAACCAGAAATCCGCTAGCTGCACATCATTAAATTGGTCGCCGTTTTGGTTGCAATCTGTTAGGATTAATTGAACATCGATTGCCATTCTAAATAATAATGAATAATGACATTATTTTGATATCTTTTAGTATATTATGTGTTAAACTTCTATACCATATTATCAGTAATCCCCCGACGCGCGGACGATAAATCCTGTATTGCAAGCGTTCATAGATTACGGTAATCACCTTACATGAGGTAACCTGTACCGTATATATTATTTTATACCTACATTGTTATTACTGATAGTCAAAATAGTTTCCTGTGTTAAAATCATTACTACACGGGTAGCTGAAAAAGAAAGCAAAAAGAAATGTATCACGAGAATGTTGGTAGATTAATTACCCTTCACTATTTAATTGTTGAATTTCCTCCTCAATTTCTAAATAACACAGATAAAAAGAAAAAACTACATTGCTGTTAAGTTATTTGGTTTATACGTCAACCTTCACGAGTATATCCAGTTCGCCGTATTGATAGCGGCATGAATGGAATGTACCGCTGCTTCGCCATCTTCTCTACTATCAGAGCCTAATTGAGTAGATTGGATTGGGATTGGAATTTACAGGATAACAATGAGGATATGTGCATGTTTGCTAATTTTGAACTGAGACGACGAAAAGTTCTTTCAATAGTCATAGGTCGTATGCCACAGTTATTTTTGAATGCAAAAAAAAATAGGTTCCAAGCATTTCTTTTAAAAGGGATGCGTAATTGATTCAAAACTATATTGAAGTGTACGGTGGACATTAAGAGTTGCTCTACATATACCGTAAAGTTACTATACTAATCAGTATCTTTATGGTATGTATTGTATCAGAATGATTTATTTAAACTTATACAGCTCTTTAACATTCACAGCTCTATTTCGAGCTGTGAATGTTAAAGAGGTGTAAGGATCGCTCTTTTGTAAAGTCATGTGGTGATCGAGTGTCTCTTTTGAGTATCTTGATTTATATTATTTTCATGAAACAGTAGATTAGTCATCTTAAACGACAGATATAGTATGGCAACGATCTTTTATTCTAAATAATGTTCGATTAATATTTAAAAATTAATCTATATCTAATTTCTTGAACGATCCTTCTAAGCCGGGAAATATGGAGCTAATGGTTTTAGGCCCCCCAAGTCTTTTTGACTCATCCACTCTCTTCTTAGCTTCAACTTTGAAAAAATCTTTATTTGACCTTATTCTGTTCCAAATTTCATCTGAAAAGGGTTACATTTTAGATTTAAAACTATAAATTTACATTTATGACATTGTTATATACGTGTATGATGTAATATATTCAAATTTGATAGAAATATTCCTTTCAGTGCGTTGAATGTGACAGAGAAATGAAAATAAGATGTTTAAATTATAATGAAATCATAGTCAATGAAGCTAGAAGTAAGGTCATGATTTTAAGTTTGAACTTATTATTTAGTAGTAAAAAATTGGCCGTGGGATGGGAATGTGAAAACTGAAATTGTAGATGGATTAAGAAAGTGGATGGCAGATTGAGAAAAGTGGAAAACTATATAGAATCTTTAAATTTTAGCAGTGGAGCCAGGGTAGTGACTGAAAATATGAAAATGTAGAGAGGAGATCAAATAGCTAGATCTACAAAGTATTGATTGAATTGCATGGAAGATATGCAACTAAAAATGTAACGAAGCAATAGTTGTTAAACATAGTTTTAACATGCGAGTGACAGATTATAGATATTTGGGGCGGTATATATCTAGAGAAGAAGTATAGGAATATGGTTGTAAGGTAGAAAGAAAGGGCGTAAGCAGACAGAGAAGTAGGTTCTCAGGCTTCTTTAGAATAAACGCACAGTTTGGTCAGTAGAATAGAGGAAGAATACTAATGTAAAGTAAAGGTGTAGGCAGAATAACGGAAATTGGGATCCTAAATATGTGGATTAAGGCTGAAAAGTAAAGGATTCTAGTAGGGATCTGAAAATCTTGAATGGACTCTTACATTCTATGTAATACAGTAGATAATTGTGTTATATAGTAATGGTAATGTAATGATTTTGTGTACTGCATTCTGTTGCGAAAGCCAACTCCGAAGAAAGGCAAAGCTATAACATTATTTTATATATAAATAACTAGTTTAGGTAGTTATAATTTATTTTTACTAGTTACAGCTTCTGTACCACGTTCCGTTATCGCTACATTTATATGTTTTTCCAGATACCAAAATACTTGAGTACCAAATTTTATTACTATTTGTTCGGCTGTAGCTGTAGTCTTCACAAAATAACAAAAGCCCACAGATAGACAGACACAATAACTTTCGTGTTTATAATATTAATATGAATAGTCAAGATTAGAAGAGGAAAAGGATTGTCCCAATTGATCTGCTACCTAAAGTAATGACAAATAGAGCACATAACAATACGTCATGTCAACGTCGCGTGAAGTTTAAAAATTTGAAGGAGTTATAGACCAACTAAACTTGGACTGCATTGTCTCACAAGTTCATGTAAATGATAGGAACCATAGATAACAGAAACAACGGGAGATGTGACAAGGGGGCGTGGTTGGTGTCGCCGCAATATGCTCAAAACGAGAACATTGCCAAGAACAGTTAGTTGCAATCAAGTTCCATTGAGATACGTTGCTCCTTGTTTTAGCAAAATGCCAAGTTGTGCTGTTGCAATTTGCAAATAAACGTCCAATGACAGCGTCTTAACAAAAGTGTGTCGTTGTACTTGTGTGCGTAGAATGACATCTTTTATTTATTTAAGTGTGTGAGTGTTTTATGGTAGGGTAAAACTAGGCGACAACCGTCCCGGTGTAAACTCACGTAGTATGTCACATCTCCCGTTGTTTCTGTTATCTATGATAGGAACATATGTAAACAAATTTACTCATGTAAGTGTAGTGACAGTTTGAGAGGTCCAACTTATGAACATTTAGTACTAACTGCTATGATTGTTTATTTACTCTATTTTTAACGGGATCCCTAAATAATTACGAGATAAAAAAAGTTATAAGTGTAAAAAAGGCGAAACAGGGTATTACGCGAAAATTAAAGAATGTAGAAGCCAAGGTAGGACAAGACTGATGTACCACGACTAAATTGGTCGCATTTTATCAGAATGTGGTATTAGGAGCTCTAGAACTGACGAGGGTACATAAAAAGAGCTGAAGATGATTGTTATAGTCGCGAGCGAAGTGTGTAAGGACTACACGTTATTTTGTTATAGGTATATTATATCTATCACAGCCAATTGGTTAAATCAGCCGATTGATTGGGCGACAAAGTTGTTTATTAAATGTCGACATTCAAATAAATGGCTAGAGGCCACTTAAACAAATTGTTAACGCAACGTTTAACAGGAAGGTTAGCTTTGAATCAGCGAAATCTTTTGTTGGTTCTATTTTAGGTAATAACAAACCTAGGTATTCGATTGAATGCCAGTATTTAATGAACGGACCAGCCATCCAATCAACTGGCTGATTTCACCAGTTGACTATGACATATATGTACATATGGTAAACGTGAAATTTAATCAATACCCTTTCCATAGATTCAGTTTGCAACATTTTCTTTAATAAATTACAGTAGATAAGTTCAGTGACGTGACAATTTGAAAAGAATTAAGACAATTTATAATTAATCTCATTGCAAAATAATACTTAATATACTGTTTTCTCCGTTATATTTTTATTGAAGCTGAATCTGTCTGAAAATCAGCGTCACAGCTCTGCTGGGACTTTATGCTGAGACGGGAACGTTATTGCGTCATAAATTATATATATTAATGTTCTTTTTTAGGGTTCCGTACCCAAAGGGTAAAACGGAACCCTATTACTGAGGCTCCGCTGTCCGTCCGTCCGTCCGTCCGTCCGTCCGTCCGTCCGTCCGTCCGTCTGTCACCAGGCTGTATCTCATGAACCGTGATAGGTAGAGAGTTGAAATTTTCACAGATGATGTATTTCTGTTGCCGCTATAACAACAAATACTAAAAAATAGAATAAAATAAATATTTAAGGGGGCTCCCATACAACAAACGTGATTTTTTTTGCCGTTTTTAGGGTTCCGTACCCAAAGGGTAAAACGGAACCCTATTACTGAGGCTCCGCTGTCCGTCCGTCCGTCCGTCCGTCCGTCCGTCCGTCCGTCCGTCCGTCCGTCTGTTACCAGGCTGTATCTCTTGAACCGTGATAGTTAGACAGTTGAAATTTTCACAGATGATGTATTTCTCTTGCCGCTATAACAACAAATACTAAAAAATAGAATAAAATAAATATTTAAGGGGGCTCCCATACAACAAACGTATTTTTTTTTGCTGTTTTTATAGATAATGGTACGGAACCCTCCGTGCGCGAGTCCGACTCGCACTTGGCCGATTTTTATAGATAATGGTACGGAACCCTTCGTGCGCGAGTCCGACTCGCACTTGGCCGATTTTTTAAATGTAATGTGTTATGCAGCAGAATAAATGCATTGTCTTTCTTTCTTTTAGAATATTCAGGAACAACGTTCCTATATGAAATCTATATGTTTGTCTGTGCTTTTGACTGTGTATTTGTCTGTCGCTTTTTTTCGAATATTCGAATTTTGACTTCAGATTTGGATTCAGCATAAAAAAGTAGAATAGGAATGTTCAGGTACACCGTTCCTATGTCTTAAGGAACATGGTCATAATGGCCGACAAATTAAAAAAAAAATTGAATTGTTATGTAATTGTCGAGCTTGCGCATTCTCAACTGGTTTTTGTATAACCTCGATCCATCTGTTTATATTAGATGTTACAGATAGACAATTAAGTACCTCTTAGATCTTTACAGCTTTTTTCATTTCCACCAGCTTCTTTGGGTAACATATTTATCGGTATATGTTCTTCTAAAGTATTCGATCCCACTACGTGCACCTTCAATAGATCGAAAGTTTCCAGCTTCATTATGGGCCTGATCATATTGAGCATCTTGTCAACAAAACTCGGGGCGTTAATGAAATGAAACTCCTTTAGACGAATGAACATAGCCTCCTGAAACATACAAATATGTGCTAGTATGCCGTAAAATCCTATAATACCGTAATTAGATTGTTACGGTATTATAGGATTTTACGGCATATGTAGCAAAATGTCAGAAGCTTACTTGTAACCTCACTTCATCAGAGGAATCCAACAGTTTTCCAGCAGTTTTTATTTGGTTACGCATCAACTCGCTGCGTACTGCCTCTACCTTGCCAGAACCTTGTTTACTATTTGGTTGGGTGTATCATGTGTAGCTTTGGCACTAAATATAAATAGTGAGTTCGACGTTTGATGAGCTCGGTGGCGCCGCGATTATTAACAGGACTGTGACACCAACGAGCGTTGGTTGGGTTCGATTCCCACACGGAACAAACATTTGTGTGCATGAACATGCCTGTTTGTCTTGGTTTGAGTATTTTCAAGAGAAATAGGGCGCATGAAAAGCAACTCGACTGGGGAAGTACCTCCACCTCACAAAAAACCGCAGCCAAATAACAAACTCCCTGGAGGATTGTTGTGTTCCAGCGTGTGAGTGGGGTCACCAGTAAGCTCCCAAAGAGTTGCTGTGTTAGCAGCAGAATGATACTTAACGTATTACCAGCGTTCATAGGCTACGGTAACCACTTTACATCAGGTGGCTCGTATGCCTCTCGACGTGGTATAAAAAAATAGACAAAGTGTGGAAGGATATGTGAAAGAAAATGTGTCGCTCGAACGATGTTAAAGTGGCGCTTGTGACAGAAAACACTGCCCTGGGCGACTCTTCCGTAAGATAAAACAAAAACTATAATAATATATGTACTGCATCTATTTTTCTTATTTTATACGTAACTATGCAAGGGTATATTATATTATATTATATTATATTATATTATATTATATTATATTATATTATATTATATTATATTATATTATATTATATTATATTATATTATATTATATTATATTATATTATATTATATTATATTATATTATATTATATTATATTATATTATATTATATTATATTATATTATATTATATTATATTATATTATATTATATAGTATTATACTAGTGTAGTTTTCCTACTCAACTGATAAACGTAAATAAAATGTACCTTTTTCTGTAAAAACATACTTGTATCGCACACAATACGCCAAGATCAAGACAAACGTATATGTTCAAGCACACAAATGTTTGTTTGTGCGTAAATCGAACTCTGCCATTGATATTAAAGTAGCCATTGCTAGCCACTCGGTCACCGGGCAGATCAGACGGACCAACGATTGATTGTAGATCCCAATAAGCCCATCGATGCAAATGCCACAAAAAAGATTGTCGGTTGTGGAAGTACAGGGCCTATATTCAACAGTGAACGTAAACTATTGCGGCTGAAATAAGGATGATGTAGCACAGATATACAAACAAGATATGCAAAGCCTTTATACTGATGCTTACGACATGGGTTGAAACACAAAATAGTCACTATGAACTTATGATTGCTTTTACAGGAGAGGTCGCTCCCCTGGAGTTCTTTTCGAGTAAGGAGTGCATAACACGATACTCAGGCACATACAAGCATATTTACAAGCTGGTGGTGATGGTAACTCGTATGACAGTGACAGGATAAAGTAAACGCATAACAAAAAAGAAACTAGACGTTTACTTTAAACGTCTAGTTTCTTTTTTGTTATGCGTTTAGCAATTTCATAACACATGGACCCAATTTTTCCGAATTCTGAAACGTTCTCAATTTATAATTTTGTTGAATATATGTTACGCGATATCTTTAAGAAATTGTTAACTGTTATTTTTTACTAACAAGCTCCCAGCGTCCGATTAACCCCATATAAGTTTGGTGCAGTTACGACTTCATTAAAGTTTTTACCGTTTTAAAACCTTTGCAATTATGGAAACCTGTAAATTACCTATAACTCCACCCAGAGGACACATAACATCGTTGATACTTTTGTCGCAGTAGAGAAACGGTCGAAAAGTCGTTCGCATTCCGACGTTTTAAAATTACGAGCTTATAAGCAGCGTCGCCGAGTATTTCATGCCACCATCGAAAGAATCATAGTTCTTGAACAAAAATAAAAAAAATACCATCAAAAAATCATTTGTCAGGAAAATAATATTTTTTTTTTTTGCAAATTGATCTAACCAAAAAAGCAGGTTAGATCAAATTGCAAGTAAATTTGACTTTCGCAAAATAATGCCTGAATCTATTAAAAACAATTTTTGTTTTTTAAGAATCAAGTACCAAAATCAACCTATATTTGGTAGTTTACAAGTACACGATATCTTAAAGGTTGGCTTAAAATATTTTAATGAAAATTTCATTACTTCATGACAAAGTTTTTTCGATAGTGACTACGTTTCTTCAATAGTTTTCCGACAATATATTCAAAAGGCGCACTAAAATACTCTTTGTAAAAAGTCTAATTACATAATTGATGAATATCTTACTCACAAATATTTGTAAATGATTCAGCACATGCCTTAATATATAATTTTACAACTTGACATCATTATTATTGTATCGATATAATTGCAATACAGTACTACTACTATTAATTATTGTAATATCAATCGACGATTTGAAAAAGAACCTATTCTATATTAGAAAGATGAAAACTATGAAAATTAATAACACTTTATTTTTATTTATTAAAAAAAATAAAAACGTGTCCGGGAGAGCCCAAAGGAAAATAAGAATTTTAAATTTTCAGACAATTGGTGTTTGAATTGAACGTACCTGTAAATAGTAGAAAAACTCTTGTGCCACCTGGAGATCTATTCGGGTCACATGAGTCAGTGTTACTTTTTCCATATTAACAATTACGACTACACCTGGCACGGTGCCTTCTTCGTGTTGCCACAAGTCCATGATCATGACAAATGCTCTATGGAATAACACATCAACATAATCTATACATATAATAAAACCATATCAGCGTCGAATTTATACATGGAATATTTATTTAAATATGGTTCAGCTGGTTTTTAGCTATAGATTTAGAAGCCAAAAACAGAGTTTTTAAATTGTGTCTGTAGTATGAGTACATGCATGACCCCAAAACTAATGAACACTATTTGTTTAAATGTCTCAGGTTTACTTTTTATACAGGTAAAGTTTAGGTTACTTTTTTTATACCACTAAGGTGGCAAACAAGCGTACGACCTGCTTGATAGTAAAAATATCTAATAATTAATCAAAATTGTATGTTTATACATTTACTTATTAGCTCAATCCATATCGACTAAACCTACGTCAGACGTCTGATTACCAGTTCTCATCACCGATTCTTTCTTTGGCTTAGGGTACGACGGTATATCATATATAATCAGATAACCTCTCTTAAAATAATTACTAAAAAAATGGAGGCTTTACATTTAGGATTTCACGTGGGCAAAAGTTTTCAATTTTGATCCAAATATTCAGTACAACGTCGGGAGGCATACAAGCATACGGCCCACTTGATGTAAAGCGGTTACCGTGGCCTATGAATACTTGCAATGGATTAAGTATCACTCGCGGGATGCAACCTCTGCGGCTAACACAACAACTACTGGTGACCTCACTCACACGCAGGAACACAACAACCCTCTTGGGAGCTGTTATTTGGCTGTGGTGTTTTGTGAGGTGGCGGTACTTCCTAAACGAGCTGCTTTGATACGCCCTACCTCTCTTACATACCATTATCGACCCTCAGCGGGAAGGCCCCTTGAGCTAACTTCAAGAAATAGTGATTATTTTATATTATTTTTATTGTAGTGAAAATTATTACAATATCTAAAAAGCTTAGATTGGAAAAGTTACACTCAAATATGCATAAGGTTTATTTGAACATACCTCACAACGTCTCTGTAAACAAATATATTCGGATCTTCATCTAATAATTGGCAATATACTACTCGATGTCCTTTTGTCGTCTGAATACATAAAGGTGTTATTAACCTAAAATTAAAAGAACATACACTGTTTTTGTAACACAATGTAATGCGGTTGACATCGAATATAATACAATACCCACTTACCACGTATGAACAGCTACTTCCAAAGACTTGTTTATTTGTCTATTTGAATAGAAAGAGAACATTGTCCTCAGTGTGTAGTTGAGGTCAATAACCGGCTTTGTCCTCTCAATGTTGCCTTCACAACAATGGTATGCCAAAATAATCTCCAAATCTGAATGAAAAGAGCAAACACAAACCGAGGTTTAGCACACAGAGCGTTAAAAATACAAAACTGTACTAAATTTAGTTGAAGATGTCAAAAAATCATATATTATTTTATTTTAGTCATATCAGGTAATTTGCATACGCACATATGTGCAATGTGCGTATGCAAATTACTTGATGTGGAATGGAGGAAGGAATGAGAACCTGCTGCGAAGACCAATAACACAGAACAAAGCGTTGGTCAATTGAACATGATCAAACTGCATAACTATGGAATACGCCCATCATCTAAATCGCCTTTGCGATGGACACCTAAATTTTACCCTAGTGGTGCTGAACTGAACCTACACACTTATAGCAGTTAGCCGAGGCGAACTCCTGGGCTTCATCAAGCAAACACACATAATTTGACGTCTGTAGTGTTCAAAGCGTAAGTTCCTCCATAAGTTTCACGGATAGGTCCATGACAAGGATTTTGATTTTGACCTTCCTGTTGGGTATTTTCCTGATGTGAAAGTGAAGGTTATTAGTGAGTAAGAAATCGATACGAGTAGCATTTTCCCGCTCCTGTAAGTCATTAAATGTTTGGACTTCTCGTTGAAGTACGTATTCACGATGGCCAGATTGGCAGCCAAAGCGAAGGCGGTACCCAAATCCACTACGACTACGCTCAAACTCGTCCCACACTTCACCCACGTGACCGGTAAGATCACCTATGACTACGGTATACCACAAACCACTGCACCGAGCTGACTCCAGAAGGTTATCCTATAAGCTCCGTCACACATTTCATCTGCATGCATTCTTATGATATTGTGTTTACCGAAGCAATTTGCCTCCAAAACGTCATCCTGAAACTCATATTATTAGTATTACGACTATCCTGTCTCCCCCACAAGGTGCACCCGTGGAGATCAGCTTATAGCCAATTCCAATAAGCCAGTATCTGCTGTCTTTCCACTGCGCCTCCTGCAGGAATGCCACTGCTGCTTTTTACCTGGAGAACACGTACGAAATGCTTCACTCCTCATAGCAGATTTTCCTCTTGGTTCGCCTTTTACAACTATATTTCTGCCTTTCATTTTTTGATTTTCGATAATGGCTGGAACGACTGTCGTCAGATTTCCCAAGCCCGAAGGGAAAACCCATACCAGAGTTTCGTGATTCAGCAGGTGCACCAACTTGCAGATAAGACGCACCAACATATAGGCTCCAAAGATGTTGGTGGGACCCCATGCACCCATAGCTTCAGTATATGGCATCTGTTCGTTAAGTTAAAATTGTAGTTAAGGCACACAACGACTTGCTGTTTTCAACACATTTAGATGAGGTCGTGGCATTCCTCTCATTGCTAATGATTGACCGAGCGACGCGACGTCCTAAATTCTTAGACAATCTAGCGTTTGTAATACAGATTCTGGTTCACGGTAGTCCGACCATTTTCAGAATTGTTAATACCACGGTAACAACTTTGGAACTTGAGATTTTAGACTTTGTTTTATTAAAATTAAGTTGCAGTGAAATGTCATAAAACCGATATGTCGTATTAATACATTTTCAGGTAGTCTCTACCTTTCCATGTAATATAGATTTTTTTTGGTAATCTATACGAGATATTTGATTTTTGTTAATGTGAAAATGAGCATATTTATTTAGGTATTGCTATATCTTAACGTGTAAAATAGAATTAACTTGATATTTTATGCACAGTTATTTTGAGGATCGGAATAATCCCACGAGAGCAACTAATTTGCGATGTAAGTGACTGAAGTGAGTCTCAATATATCTTAAAAAACAAAGCTAACCTTACACTCTGCTGAGAAATAAATAGGACATGCAGATTCTATGTTCTTTGCTGGACAGTTCTTGTGTTCCTGCGAGTGAGTAATGTCACTAGGACAGTAAGATGATATGATACGATATAACTAGAGTACGAGTACGATACCCGCTCTATATGGCGGGCCGCATATTTGTTGTTACCCGGCTGATATAAATAAAACAACTCACCATTAATATATTTGTAGGGAAGGTGTGGCTGATCCGTTAACCATTCTCTAATCGCTAATATATGTTTAGGATCCATACTAGGTATTTTCTCGTACTCCTTTTCAACAGGAAATTGTGATATTGACATTTTTTAATTAAAATAGGAGCAGTAGGTTTGAGTGGCGCTTGTCAACGGCTAGACCACAACTGATTGAATACGTCGCGACGCTTTGAACGTCTTTGTGCACTCGACCGAAATTAGTGCCGGGTCAATCATCCTGATTGATAATAAAATACTGTTAAGTCTTCCAACATAAGTTTTGGGGTTCCGTTACAGAAAGTTAGAGATCATACAAAAGAAATTCAATGCGACTATTTTAATGCGATAATGTGTTATGATTTTTTTTAAGAATAATGTAAAAATCAGTATTGCCTAGTGAATGTTAATTACAAGACGATTATTAGACAATCATTCGTTCAGCAGCATGGCACCACGTGAACGATACATCCTGTATTGTAAGTATTTTGTACAACTAATTTAGTTTTTGGTACACTCATTAGCACCTCTATGATTTATGGAGTTATAAAATACAAATAAAAGTAATGACACCCCACGGTCTAAAGTTGTCTCGCTTTCACATATTTTGACGAGCTCGGTGGCGCACTGGTTAAACGCGCTACTACTACTTTGACACCAACGCTTGTGGGTTCGGTTCCCATACAGGACAAAGATTTGTGTGCATGGACATATCTGTTTGTCTTGGTCTGGATGTTTTAAGAGAGGTAGGGTGCATCAAAGCAGCAAACCGCAGCCAAATAAAAACTCTCTAGAGGGTTGTTGTGTTCCT
The DNA here is from genome assembly GCA_947507595.1 of Pyralis farinalis. NCBI lineage: Eukaryota > Metazoa > Arthropoda > Insecta > Lepidoptera > Pyralidae > Pyralis > Pyralis farinalis. Next base: position 20,282,849 of record OX382264.1, on the reverse strand, counting down.
GCGTGTGAGTGAGGTCGCCAGTAAGCTCCCTAGGAGTTGCTGTGATACTTAATATATCGCAAGCGTTAATAGGCTACGTACCCGTTTTACATCAGGCGGGACGTATGCTTGTATGCCGTAGTATGAAAAAAACCTCACAGAAAGACCGCAACCAAATAACAACTCCCTAGAGAGTTGTTGTGTGAGTAAGGTCTCCAGTAAGCTCCTAAGGAGTAACTGTGTTAGCAGTAGAGGTGCCATCGCACGAGTAATACTTAATGTATTGCAATCGTTTATAGCCTACAGTTACCGCATTATATCAGGTGGGCTGTATGATTGTATGCCTCCCGACGTAGCATAAAAAACGTATCCCAATGAAAACTAATATTAAATTTTCAATTAAGTATTCGAGTACGAATCCCTAAAAACATAGTATTTTTTTCCATCAATTTTGATGACGTTACGCGAGTAGAACACGGTCATATACATATTTCACTTACGTACGTAATAGATGTAATGGAAACGAGTTATAACAACTGATTCTTTTGTTTTAATAAACTAAGTCACTTTTACGATTCTAAGATTTTTGACGTGAATACTTCCTTAAATTAGCTTCCATTGTGGGAGTCAATTCTGAAAACTGATAATTACAAAACCGGGGGAATACAGTCAGGTTTTGTAGCTACATATCCTATCTTTTACATCCAAACATTTTGATTTGACAACTTTTCGCTGCAACATATAATTTCCTTTTAATATGACTTAACTTCAGTTTACCCGTTACGAAGATATATTCACATAGAACTTTCGGCTGTGTCCACGATACAGCCACGCCTCATTTTTTATTTAAACAAACCGTCATAAACTTGAGGACGGAAAATACTGCGCTGTTCAATTCAATTATTCTGATTCTGATTTTATGAACAATGATCTGAAATAGATCATTGTTCATAAAATCAGAAAAGAAAGTTTAAAAACCAACACCGGCTTACAACAAAAGTTTGGGAGCGTCCCAACCTGCGTGTACCAGTACGGGGACGCCGTTCGAGAACCTTTCCTCTCGGGTTGCCGGTTCTATGAACTAATTCTTCCTGAATATCTATTTCCATAGCACGCGAAGCGACCTTGGGCTTCCCCATACGGCCCGCAGTGAGTATACAATAAATCACTAAATATGCTTCACGACCAAACGACGTAAAACTTAGAATGAGGAGCAGCTAGGCCTCGAAGCACAAGGACTGAAAAGTCGCCATTAGGTGTTTAATCTGTATCTGTATATTTTTAAGAGGTCACAAGACAAAACAGAGGATGCTTAGATTTTTGGCTAGTTGGCTTAGATCTTGAAATGTGAAAAAAACCAAGGTAACTCGTGTGTAACTGTCTAACCATCTGTTTTTTGAAGAAATCGCAAATTAAAAACTAGACATTGCTTACAATCCTAGATCGATACGAAATGCGAACATGAAATTTGGCAATTCATTCATCACATAACTCAAATACAGAAAAAAATATCCAGAATCGCCATCTTCTACTTATATATTTCTATAAGCTTTAAGAGAAAAAGACCAAGCACAAGGCCGCACTATACGCCGTATTAGTAGAGGTGGAACATAAAGAGACCTGCCGCTCTAAATATTAATTAAGGGAAAATCAATCACTTTACAGAAAACCGCAGCCAAACACTTTACAAAAACTCCGGAAATTTTTTAATTTAAAATTTTCACGGTTGTTTATATAACTATTGTAAGTACGTGACTTACTGTAATTTGTTTTTCTATTCCGAGTAGTAAGCGACGCATAAAGAGGGTAGACAGATATATCTTCCCTTAACGGACTGACATCTACTCGCTGTCTCCAGTCATACCGTGACCATCGCGTTTACAACGTCTACGAAATGTACGGAAAAAAGATAAACAAATCGTGGTAGGTACGGTATTTACAATAGTGAAATTGATGTTTTGCTGTGAATTTTAAACATTTTTAAGATGTTTTATATAAAATATTATATAACTATCAAAGGTTAAGATTTTATATATTTACGGATTGGCAGTTAATTTCAAAGTTAGGTTTTTTGTCTTCGTATAATATATTGCTTTTTGATATATCGTAAAAATATTAGATTTTGTTGCAACGCTATAACATAAAACTACTTTTTAGTTTGAAAATGACTATCACAAACAGTTGTGCTTTTAATCTTGGACTTTTTCTACATTTTAATATTAAAATAGGGGAAAAATATTAAAAGATAATAATTTGTTTCCACCAACTGTTTTTATTTTTAAATGTTGTACAAATCTTCCAATTTTTTAATTTAGAACGGGAGCCTGTTTTTATTGGTCTTAGTTATACTACATGTTATTCGCATTAGTTAGCTTATATATTTTTATTACGCTATACAAATATTGTAGACAGATTGCTAAAGTAACTTGTGGCTACATAATTAAAGTTTAGTTAAAGTCATAATTAAATTTCCTTTAGAGGTATTGTACATCACGGGAGAACTAGTTTATGATGTCTTCTATACACCTGGCTTGGCTATAGTTACTAGCCTACAAAAGCTACGGGCGATAAAATACTTTGCTGGCCGGCGCCACAGCACCAATGACACCCATTCGGCCCGGCCATCCTAGATGAGACCCCATAGTCTCTACAGCTGCGCGCTTTTTTTATAACAGTAAGATGACAAACAAGCACATAATCAGCCTGATGGAAAGCAGTTAACGTAGTCCAACGATACCTGCAACGACCCTGCAGGAAACTAACTGTGCAAATTTTTAGCAGTCCATGTCTTACATATGTTATTAAGCTCTTATGTCTAAAGGGAAACTTTCCTCTATTTGCGTGTTCTACCTAAGATTGTTCAATATCTCGTGTTCGAAATAATACCTACAGTTTCCTTCTACAGTCACAACGCTTGCCGTTTGCAGAGATGCCTCCGACATGGACGCCTATTATGTCAAGGAGGCCGAAGAAAATTCCGCGAATTCACTTTTGGAGTGATTTCTTGGGAAAACTTCGGAAGAAAAACCTACTACAACTACCAACCTAGTGTTCTCACAGTCTACCTAGGAAGACTGTGAGTACATGATAGAGTATAGTAGACGGTCACATAACCTTTTTATAATATTTTTTGTTAGTATATTATCTATTTATCCACCGAAGATATATCACGTAAAATTCCTTGCGCGTGAGGTAGAAATGAAAACTGAACACCACATGACTCTGTCCTTCACACTTCACTCGCTTCGTTGACGGTAGTATATGATCTCATATATCATATTTTGATTAATGTATGTGTCTATGGTAATACAAGTGGTTAGTAACTGAAGATCTGGAAAATGAATAGCACAGCGATATTTAACAGCCCGACTGGGGAGTACCCGAGCCTTAATCAGGTGGCAGTCAAATAACAACTCTTTAGACAGTTATTTTGTTTTTTTGTTTTATATACTACGTCGGGAGGTATACAAACATACGGCCCACCTGATGTAAAGCGAGTACCGTAGCCTATTAACGCTTGCGATATGTTAAGTATCACTCGCGCGATGCCTCCTCTGCTGCTTACACAGCAACTCCTTGGGAGCTTACTGGTGATCTCACTCAAACGCACAACAACCCTCTAGGGAGTTGTTATTTGGCTGCGATTTTCTGTGAGGTGGAGGTACTATCCCAGACGGGCTACTTTGATGCGCCCTACCTCTCTTTTTATATTTTGTTTCTACAAGCACTGTTACTACTGTACTGTACTGCACTACTAGCACTGAGAGGTGGATACGGATATAAAAACTATCTACTGAGATGGAGTCAGTTATAAATACATATAATGATCATTTACAATTCAGCAGTTTAATTTGTATAGTTAGTAGACTTATTTTACTGTAGCAAAAATAAATAAGACTCGACAAAATAATATGTAGTGATTTGCAAAAAGGTAGATCGATAAATCGGCACAGAATAGAGCAAGCGACCTATTTAATTAACAGAGCTCGGTCCATTGTGCCAGTTTTTGAGAGGCAAGTGCCAGCTCATTGGCAACTGCCCGAGGGTCGCAGCCAGTGAGCAATTTGTATTAACCACACGTTGACTAGCGACTCTTCGGTACGATCACAATAGATATACGTACACAGGAGGATGGCTTCGAAAAAATATTGCAAATCGTCGCACTCGCGTAAACACGCGCAACAATGCGATTCTAAGTAAAGTTCACGAACAAATCATGAGATCCTATAAAAATGCCGATATTTAATATTTACTAATGTGAATATTAACTTTAATTTAAAATTTATTTTATATTATAACTATGACATTTCTTGAAAACAGTATTGTTCATTTGTTTTCACATATTTTATATTGGTATTTCGGTAACCATGGAAAAATATAAATATCAGCGGAATAATATATGTTCTGGTACGTTTTTCTTTTAATAGCGTCCGTTTTACAAATTTCGATCTGAGCAATGAGTAGTGTGATCGCCTGACGGGTATGATGGATTGTGAAACAGAATCCACTTCACTTTTTATCACTTGTAGCAATTCGATTCAAAACCCCTCATTTGTGTGTCTAATGAACAAGTTAAGCAGCAGTTTTTAGTAGTTAAGGGCAAGATGCATTTTTGTTAGTGTTGTACAATTACTTCATACGATACTCACTTTCCGAGATTTTAACTTTCTAAATTGATTTAAATGAATGGGTATCGTATTACCACTTGCGTTGGAGGCTGTTGCAAATCCCGACTTGGTTTGTTATGATTTCCACTGTGGTTCTAACTTTTACTATATTGAAGTCATTATTATATTCTGTGCGTTAATCCCAGTCGCGTTCTAAGCTTTCACTTCGGAGCCCAGGGTTCGCTACCTAAACCTAAAGATTTGGTGAAGATACTGATTTGTATATCATATGACTACCGTCAGATCTCCGCAATGTTGAGGGAAAGCCAGACCTTACTTTGGTTAGGTCATACACCTCTTGAAATATATTTTTTACGATGTTTTCCTTCATCGCCTTGCAAGTGAATATTACAAATATATAAATAAATCCGAGAACACGAATATAATACATGCTTTCACCAGGATTCGAAGCGGGGACAAGTCCATTCATAGGCTGGTTCTTTATCTACGACACTGTAACTGTTCTACAAAATCGAAGTACTAACTCTACATACTTCGTGAATTTAATTTTAACACTCACCCGTATCTTTGTGCGACAAGACAATGCGGCGTGGCTGTTAAGTTAAAATAATTAACGTTATTCATATCGTTCAGGTAAAGTCCTCAATAACTATTCTTGTTCTGGAAATGCTCAAATACTTCAGACAGCTTGTTAACATTGACAGCTTCAAACAATGTGTGAATGTTTCACGAGTTTCAGGAAACTATTAAATACTTGTCTAAACCTGACAGTACCTAAAATAGATGATGACCCAGGCTGGGCATTAATGTTTCAAGATGGATTATTTGGCGTCTATCTAGAAAAGATAAGTAAGTAGGTATACAATAATATAAAAGGCCTCAGCTATGCATGCGACTTCATCCACGCAACATATCTGAACATATTACAAATTGTCTTTAACGAACACAGTGCATAACATATAGGTAATATAGTATTAAAAATGTATATCTATTATAGGGACTGCCGATAGAACCGAAAACTTAAATCTTATACTCATAGCTGTAAATATTTATTATTAGCATGTCAGCAACACGAACTCACAAGATTCCCCTCTACCAAAATAGCTCAACGCGTCTTCGGACTTCGACGAACCTTTTCGCTTCGAAAGGTTTAATAATCTACTTATGTAACGTTGCAGAATTCTATCATAAATGCCCTTATTATTGCTGTTTTTATATAAACACACAGATGTACACTACATATCACATACAGTGCAAAAGTAAAGAACATTGGGGAATGTATCGCACCAATATTCTGATAAAATTATATTTTGAATATTTGTCTCCATTTTGAACGAGTATAATGGCTGTAAAACGTTTGCGTGGTTTATAATGAATTATTTCATTGTATAAGTTTTTTTATACTACGTCGGTAGGCACACAAGCATACGGCCCACCTGAAGGAAAGCGGGTACCGTACCTATTAACGGTTGCGATATATTATTTATCACTAGCGCGATGCCTCCTCTGCTGCTTATACAGCAACTCCTTGGGAGCTTACTGGTGACCTTACTCACACGCAGGAACACAACAACCCTCTAGGGAGTTGTTATTTGGCTGCGGTTTTCTGTGAGGTGGAGGTACTTCCCAGACGGGCTGCATTGATGCGCCCTACCTCTCTTAAAACATCCAGACCAAGACAAACAGACATTTTCATGCCCACAAATGTTTGTTTGCCTTATGTGGGAATCGAACCCACGAGCGTTGATATCAGAACAGCGTTATTCACGACTGAGCCACCGAGCTCGTCAGAAGTAGAAGTAAGAAGTAAGCGTAGTCTGCTTCATATCATATAAGGACATTTGACGTAGAATATGAACATATTGTACTCGGAAAAAAACACTCTATCTGTTGACTGCCATCGACCTACTGCGTAAATAACGATTCCCTGTTATCTCCGTATGTTGTGTTTATATTATTGTTCAGTAATTACGTACATTCACTTAATTATTCTTGTCCGAATCTTTACATGCATTAGCCACAAAAATATAGTCGGTTTGTATATGTATGTATGTATATCTTCACGCCAAGTCCCTTGCGGGGTAGGCAGAGAGAACCGAGCGCCAGACGCGGTCCTTGCATACTTCACTCGCTTCTGTGACATTCATAACTCTTTTAATGCACGCTCGCCGGTTCCTGGGGCTTCTGACTTCACCTTCTGATAAAACACGACCAATTTGGTCATGGTAGGTTAGTCTCGGCCTTCCTCGGCTCCTACATCCTTCCACTTTTGCATTATATATCTGTTTCATCATTATTTCGTCCCGCATTCTTTCTACATGTGTGAACCAACGGAGCATGCCCTTTCTTATCTTAACACCGACACTCTTTTTTAGACCAACTCTTTCTCTCACGTCTTCATTGCGATATAGTCGGTTTCTACACAGATATCAGAAATAAGTGTGATATCTATGGTCGGTGGCAAAACTTTTTACCGTGCGATGTCTTTGCCGATTATAATATTTTATAAAAATAATGTATGTTATTATATTTACAGTATTTATTTCGAGTAACTATTTTTTTCCTGAATTTATTAACCGTGATGTCAGTAGATCACTAAGAATATTGGCAGAGCACGGCTGTATGCGTATCGCATGCGCGATGTGCTCTCGATGGAAAGCGGATCCCTGACCATCTATTTTAAGGTCCGTAGTGGATCTAGGTTATAATCATCGGAAAGGTATCATTGAATCGTACAATAATAAGTATTATAAGTAATAATAAGTATTATAAGCCCCACAGGGCTGCTTGTAACGAGCTGTTGATGCGTAACGACACCACGGGTGCCCGAGTGCTCCAGAGAGTCGATCAGGGCGTGTCTTTGTCGGTCGGAATGTAAATCCAAGAAGGCCCGCAGGACTCTCAGCTCTGGCTTGCCTTCATTGGCCGTCCAGAAAGGAGTCGATAAAGTATATTGCTCTAGCAGGTGATGTGCTCCAGGGGTGGAAGTGTTAAAGGGCATAACGCCGCGAGTAAATTTGGAGAAAACGCAGCACACCTCTTGAGACCCCTGAGTCAGTCACATAGGTTTTGACCCCGGCCGACTTTCTCTGGTATTTCGGGGTTCCATCTAGAGAGTGGCGAGCCACCGCCTGCCGAAAGTAACATCAGATATGATAGTTATGGTAGACGTCTGTCCCTCTTCTGCAATAGCCCGGTTCTAATAATACCTCCAAATCTCATTTTGATAGCCCACTTTCTTCCGACATATTTCCAAGAGTCCCAATACCTGCCGTGACCTGTTCATTGGTATATTGTCCCATTGATATCCCCTGGAGCGGCGGCGTACAGTACATACAGTATTTTCGAATGGGCCTCGACGCGTTGGATCCTTATCGGCGTGCACGCTCATCAAATGATCGGGATTAATACCCGTGAGTGGAAAAATTAGTATTATAATATAATAGTATTATATTTAATATAAAAAATATATTTTGCACCAATAATTTTTAGTCGTACCGCTTTATATATGGGTCACAAATTATAAAAACATGTTATCGTCCTTGCCCGAGTTTCCAGAACATCGGTACACCGTGTAAACTCATTATGAACTCGTGAGCGGCTCGAATCATCGATGGCTCAGTGGGTTACTCTCACGGTCCGTCAAGCATTATCAAAGGATGCGACCCTAGTCCCCGTGATAAGGTACACCTTTATGGGAAATATAGTAATTAAATGATATATTACAGATACTAATGTGACCAACGTGAATGAGTTTATAGATATATAATATTAGGGGTGAAAGCGATTTGTATTGAAAAATTAAAACTCTTTTTTTTCTAAGATGTAACATATTTATTTAATCAAAATATTTGCCCTCATTATCTATACATTGCTGCCATCTAATTGGAAGTTTATTTATGCCTTTGTGATAGAACTCTGGGGATCTAGATTCGACAAACTGTGTGAAAGCATTTTGTACTGCCTCCTGGGAAGAAAAGTTTTGTACCACGAAGAAAATTGTCCAAATCACAAAAAAAATGTAGTAAGTTAGCAAATTCTAGTGAGTACGGAGGATGACGTATGGTTTCTCACTGCAGCCCCTGTAGAGTTACAACGGTTTTCCATGCTGTGTGAGGTCCTCCGTTATCATGGAGCAATAATGGTTAAGATCGATTCACGAGTCTGAGCTGTTTCATTATCAGTTTCGCCATCATTGTTCGAAGTTCGGCACAGTAAACATCTGCTGTTATTGCTTGACTAGACCTGAGAAAGCTATAACGCTATGATGAGACGACCAAACAGTTACAATTACCTTTTTATTGGCAAGCTTTACTTTAGGGCACTGTTGCGGCGTTTGACCTCAGCCATAGCAGCTTTCGCTTATGGTTATCAAAAAGAATCTATTTTTCGTCACATGTCACAATTTGATCCAATATTCCTTCATTTCTGTACCGATTCAATAAGGCAACACAAGTTGCAACACGTTTCTTTCTATAAATCAGTCAAAACATGAGGCATTTTTCATATTTTTTTATCTTATTGATTTGATGCAATATTGTAGGTAAGAATACAATTCGCTAATTCCTGCATAGATTGACTCGGATCGGCTTCCACCATCTCCTTCAATTCAGCGTTATTCATCTGTGTGGGCGATCTTCCATGTGGTTCGTTCTTCAAGACGAAGTTTCCATTACAAAAGCGTTTAAACCGTAAAGCGTAAAAACGCACGGTGCGTTCATTAGCAGTCTCCTCTCCAAACGCAGCATTAATTTTGCGAGCCGTTTCTGCCGCGTTAGTTCCGCGTCGGAATTAAAAAATTACTCCGATTTCGAAGTATCCATATTTCTTCGTCTAAGCTGAAAAAAAAAACAATTGATAGTTGAAAATCAAATGATGCACATTTATAAAAAAATAAATCTCATAGGTGTGAAAAAAGTTTATTTCGAAAATCTCACACCATAAACGTTAATGTCAAAGTATCTATTACTACGAGTATAAAACGGCAATTTCATATTTTAGCCCCTGTTATTTTACACATTAATTTGGAGAACTATTTTAATGAAAACCACAAACTGGATTTAGAAACTAGTGGCATATTTATTAAATCAAAATTGTGCGAGCCAAGAATGTAGCTCGAAATATATATAGACTTTGGAGAGTGAAAGTAAACCCTAACATAGTATTTTTACAGGGCACTTAGGTATATTGCTATACTGTTATATGTCCAACGACATCAATGTCATCGTCTGTACGTATGCGGAGAATATGTATGTCATAAAAATTGGCGAAATATTTTAACACATTGGCGAATCAGCAAGCCGAAAAGTCATCTCCCGTTCCAAGACTAGACTTCGAACTATCGTGCTTGCATAGAGATAACCCTGCTCAATTTGCACCGAGTTGCCATTTATTCCAATATACGTTTCGCCTATGCGTTTCGCCTACAATATTTACAATTTCCGCCCGAATATCATCTCTGTTCTTGAACATGACTTAATTCATAAACCGGCTTGTTCATTTTGCACCAGTAATAGATTTTCATAGTTATTTCTGTCCTAAATTAATAACTTCCTTGATTTTTCCTTTGTAATTAATATGAATATGGCATTTTTTTTTTTATCTTCTTAAACGAAAAGTGAATTCAAGATATCAGTTAACAAAACAAAAGATAGATACGCTATGAACATAGAAACTTATACTTTTTTGAGTTATTTGACTCACTAGCTGGTACCCGTGACTTTGTACGCGAGGACTTCAAAATTAAATTCAGAGTAAATAAAAAGTATAGACTGAAATATAAGAAAATATTACAGCAAGAAGTATTACTTTATTTCAATAAATAAATAATAAATAAATATTGTCGGACAAATTACACAGCGCCATCTAACCCCAAAGTAAGCGAAGCTTGTGTTATGGGTACTAGACAACTGATAAACATACGTAAATACATTTTTTTTTTTGTAAAAACATACTGATCATAAATAGAAAATACCCAGACCAAGACAAACAGACATGTTCATGCACACAAATGTTTGTACTGTGTGGGAATCGAACCCACGAGCGTTGGTGTCAAAGTAGCGTAACAGCGCGTTCCACCACAGCGCCACCGAGCTCGTCGAATATACATTTTTATAAACTACATTTTTGGTGTTTCCTTCCTTTGTAAAAACATGAAGATTATGTGGGCTCGATACTATTGAGTATGCCACATATAGTTGCCCATGGAAGAAAGAGTACTACTCTAAGTGCACACCTTCTACTTAAGATGTTTGGTCTTAAACTTTGTTTATCGTCATCGCGAATGATGCTTTCAGGGGAAACTGGACTCTTTTTAACTGAAATCAGTTTGAATTATTGAGATTCAGGGAAACAATACATTTTCTCCTTTTGCCATCCCTGACATAATTATCGCTTTTATAATATTATGTACCAGGGGTATTACTTGTAGTCGAATGCCATTATATAGTTTTGGTGTATCAAGGTTGCGTCAATTTTCAGTCTCAACTTAAATATATTTCAATAAACTTAACTTGAAAAACGATAAGGTTTCCCATAACAACTCCCTCCTACCCCATATTAAAGATGTAATTTCTGGATTTTTTAGTTTATGAACATATTATGTTCAGATATGCTGGAAATAGTCTGAATGGAGCGTTGGGAACACTTCTCGGCAGTAAAAACTTAAGCCAGAAGGCACAGCTCGCTATACACAATGCAGTGCTGGTCCCAACGCTTTGGTCCACTTGCGGCACCTTATCTATCCGGTGCTAAAGGCCGTGCACAGGAATACACTATACCAAAATGGTAATTTGATCAATAAATTTTTGGCCGCTTAAATCAACAATTAATTTATAATGTAATAAAAAATTTGTGCCAATAAGCGGTCCTGACACATCGGCAACGATAAAAGTCCAAACAAAATTACGTCTTAAATTTAAATCGACTTTTAAGGATATAGTTCCATAGTTTTCTATGACAGTACCCATAAGCCGCATACAGTTTGTAATTCTACTTAACACCAGCTTCTCATACTGTACATCCATCTGTATTATTTTCAGTCTTAAATATTGAGCTAATGTGTACAGTGCTATGTGTGGGAAAAAATTAAATAAATGTTGTTATAAATATTACTCTTATCAAGGTTTTACAAGCCGGCTACTATGTACTGTGATCAATTTTGATCCGCAGATTTCCAAGATCCCAAGATTTGAACCTTTTGCTTGGCACTACCGGTTAAAAGAATGTAAATTAAAACATATTTATGGTATGTCATGTAAAAAATGTGACATGTGTCTCATTGAGAGATGATTTTGAATGGTTTACTTTTTTAATATATATTTAGTATTTTATGTGTAATTTTATTTTGATACTAATTCTTTTACAGACCTAAAACATGTACGATGAAGACGATGATGATGAAACTCCTTCGGCTCTCTACGAAGATGGACATTGGAAATGGGATAACCATAACGAACAACTCGTATTTGAATCGTAAGTACCACACATTATAAGGGTGGTTGAAATTTGGAAGTCATGTGTCAGAAGCTTGTCCGTCGCGACCACCGAGCAATTCTGTACTAAAAGCGCATCAACGAACGTATTAGAGCACTGTTGCGTGCACTATAATTCTCCCAACGGAGGTAGATTGATGCGCGTCGCATATCCATCATATGCGACGCGCATCAATTATATATTAGAATTATAGTGCACGCAACAGTGGGGGCGGCACCCATCACGCATCTCCAAGTCCGTTGGGTCGCGGAGAGCGAAACGCCATATAAGAACATGAAATATGAGATGTGAATTGAAGGAGAAAATGAATAAACTTATATTTTGAGCGTAATAAAGACTAAGAGAAAGGAAAGCGACATCGATGATCTTTACAATGGTATAAGGACTTGCGGGGTGAACCAGGATAAGTACGTTAGCGTGGTGCCTCTGGTGTGAGAGCTTACGGTTTGGCAAGTGTAACACTTCTCTGGGTCGAAATAAAGTTAGAAGTAAGCTTTTATCATTACAGCCTACGCTGCCGTGATCTTCATCAATCGCCAATGGCTCGAAGTTTTGGGGGTCGTCAGGGTCATGCTCAAATTTTTGTAAACATTATGGCAAATGTCAGCAATTAATATAAATAGGAGTACAAAGAAAAACGGTACAAACACTAGTATTTTAAACGCATAAATAGTGACATGACTGATGTAAAGTGGTTACCGTAGCTTACTTGCGATATAAGGAATATGACCGCCAGGCGTCAACGTGCGAACCCTAACACAGTCCCTAACTCAGAAAGTTACCTACTGGTAGGCTTAATCTTCTATGTCTTCTATGAGGTTGAGTTACTTTTGCCGATTTAGAAATTTTCGAATAGAACAGCTTGGTATTTGGACATCTTCTTGAAGTCCTTCCGCCCGCCGCCGTACCAGCAAAATCGCAAAACCTGCACTGTCCAGTGATGGAAGACTTTTTGACCTCTACTCTGCCGGCTCAGTGACTTCTCTTTTTTAAAAATCCCCTCCTTTCGGTGTCCGGAGACACAATTATCCTCAACGGCCGACTTCGTACTTATATTATACCGGGTACAAACTCGAGCACTTATTCGTGCTTCGTGCCGGAATGTATGTTCGTTATGGGGGGACATTTGTTGTCACCGTATTCATAGCCTAGAAGACAGGGACCTGTCGTCATTGTGGGTACGCGTGGATCATGGCGGCCACACCCAGATCTTCGCGTGCCTATACAGGTCTCATAGCGGTGAGACGGACACAGTTCGTTTATTCGAGCACCTGCAAATGGCGACTGACAAAGTCATCGATCACTCCGCGGAAAAGGGGAAACTTTAGTGCCTATCATACCGAATGGCTCAGCTGTCAGTGCACTGATTCCACGGGAAGATTTGCTCTGGCTGTGAGAATCATCGATGATCCTAAACTCACACACGGTATTGAGCCCTTGAGTTTTAGAGAGAAATTCGCCTCCCTTTGCGTGTTCTACCGATTGTACAGTGGGTTGTGTTCTGAGGAGTTATTAGATATGATGCCAACGCCTTCGTTTTAAAATCGCAATGGTCGCGTACTGTGCGGTTCCAGAGACGCTTCACGTGCTGAGAACTATTAAGTTGTGGAATGACCTCCCTACCGAGCTTTTTGCAAGGAACTACAGCATGGGGTACTTCAAAAAAGGGACAGGCGCACCACTGTGTCTCCTGTGTAACCAGAATTATTAGCGGCGACCGCCAAAAAGGCAAAGCATAGTGAAGTTCATTGCTGTCCCGGGGGTTAAACTACAGCTGCCTTGGAACTCACAACGAATAATCAGAAGAAATTTGTAGGAGTAGGAAGTTTTGAAATTGATTTCCCCTCTTGGCAAAGTGAGCGACAGCAATATGACATTAAAAGAAACAAAGAGATGGCTAGTCAAGTGAAGCTCAACTGCCGTGCACCACGGTTTATCAGTTCTTCAAGAAAGGCGTGAAGAGGTTTTTAGACGGTCGGCAACACAAGAGTTGTTTGTTTGCCACCTTAGCGGTATAAAAAAAATATCTTATCACTACTTTCCCATAGCGGTACTTCCTTCGATTTACGATACCTTTATACTTTTGACAGTTCAGTAGAGCAGTTGAGGGTCACTTGCAGAAATCAATTGTAATGACATATGTTTTGTGAGGAGCACTCATGATTTTGAAACCCCAGGTGCTGGGGTTTCAAAGTCATCACCTACTTTATTTCATTTCCATTATTTAGAGATTACCACAAAATTTTACACTTACTCTGCGGCTCGTCCTTAATACAGCATACCTAATCTTTTTTAAAATACATGCTTACTTATATTAGTTCAAGCAATTCACTATCAACATTATTTCGCCTCAGTGACGTGAAGTTTATACCAGAAGCCGGATATAGGTCGCTGGTTCCTGTTTCTACGCTAATGAAGTCTATAGAATTTAACGATGATTTGGATATATTTGAACAGGTATTTATTTGTAAAAGATATAGTTACATATAAGTAGTTCTTAAACAATGATTTACAGAATGAATGAAGAACAAAGTGTTTGGGAATTCATTCAATGTAATAACGTACTTTTCATAAACTTTCTCTTTTCTACCGATTGTACAATGGGTTGTGTTCCGAGGAGTTGTTCGACATGATGCCAACAGCCTCATTTTATAATCGAACCTCTTGCCGCCGGCTGTGAGTTTATCCTCATACACTAGAGTCGCAATGGTCACGTACTGTGCGGTTCCAGAAAAGATTTTCAGAACTCTAAAAGTTGTGGAATTAACTCCCTGCCGGGGGGTTCTTCAAGAAAGGCGTGAGGAGGTTTTTGCAGTGTCGACAACGCAAGAGTGACAACCCTGGTGTTGCAAATGCCCATAAGCTACGGTAACTGCTTACCATCAATTAAAAACCATCAGAAAAAAGTGTGGGAATCCCGACATCTTTTAGCTACTGTCTAGCCACTACAGCGGTGTGACAGCGGGCATTATCGTGTATTAGCAGGATATCTTCCAATAAACCCGGCGTAGGGGAGGATGACCTAGCAAAATATCGTTGATGTATCTTTCTGCAGTTAGGCCATCTCCCCGACCTCCGCCAGGTATGATTATCAGCTCTGTTTGTACTTCAAAAGAAATCCCCGCCCACATAATACAGGACCCACCCCCGTATGCCACTCCTCTCCGTCTCCTATAGACTCTGTGTCGACGTTCGCTACTTTGCAGGCAGATCCTGATTTTGTCCGAGAACGGGACTCAGCTTCCTACTACTTTACTCCACATCCTAATCTAAGTGATCGCGAGCAAACTGGAGTCGTGCTTATCGGTGGCCTGGAGACAATTTGGGCCCCGTGGCCTTTTTGGGCCAAGTTTGCTTCTTTGAGTCTTCGCCTTATTGTCCACTCGCTGACAGCTCTCCCTCAAACTTCTCTGAACTAAGCTTCATGCCGGTCAGGGGTCGTTTTCGGAGAGAAGTGGTGACAATGAATCGGTCATCTCTCACCAGGATCTGGCTAAGTTTCCAGTCTCCCTGAACTTTGACACAAGACTGGTTCAGATAAAGCTGTCGAGTGATAGTACGCAGAGACAAACCTTGCTGGATAAGGATGACGACTTGAGCGGCTTCTTTAGGTGTAGTTTCTATTTTCTTTTTTACTTTAGTGTTCCCAATGACGTGAAACAATGAACTAATGAAGCAATTTTCATGAAGGCCCACTTTTTATAGGATTTCAGGACTCCCAAACAATAGCATTTTGTTTTAAAAAATGATGCCTTTCGTTGTTACATTCCACGACACACTTTGTGTAATATTCTTTGGTTATAATTTAGAAAGAGGTTGAAAGCTAACAAAATTATCTTGCAAATGATATATGTACCACAATCCATAGTTCACTTTTTTTTTATCAATGCAAATTAAATAACATTGTTGTTTTAATTAGCATCCAAGTATACAAACAGATAAATTATTACGTAGACAAGCTCTGTTGCTTGCAATAAATAGGTCATAGCAATCCAATTAGTGCAAATAAAATGAACTAGTGAGTTTTTTTTAAACCATTGGTCTCATTAGTTCTATTGCTGCAACCATTGATATCATAGAACTATTCAATAGAACTAATGAGAACGAACTGATTTTACAACACAAGTCCATAAATTAACGTATGGTATTATAAACTTAACTTTAACTAATTCCACAATTAAACTTCCGAAACACGGTTCCCTCCGGTCAGAATTCTGCCTTCATGAAAATTGGCAGATGATAAGTCGGCACCCACTCCACAAAGGAACTAAAATTTACTTTATGGCGAAATTCCAGTCGCTTGACCCTCAAGGTTAAACTGGCCTTCTTTTCATATACTCTAACTTTTGTAGACTAGTGTAATCTGTAAACGTGTAACGTCAATAGCATACTTTGAAATTATTAGTCTACCTATTATCAGTCAATTCCAAAACTTCCTACTCCTACAAATTTCTTCTGATTAAATTCGTTGTGAGTTCCAAGACAGCTGCAGTTTAACACCGTTAAACAGTGTTACAGCTGGGACATCAATAAACTTTACTGTTCATTGCCTTTTTGGTGATCGCCGCTGTTAATTCTAGCTACACAGGGGACACAGTGGTGGGAATGAGTGGTGGGCCTGTGTACCGATTACAATCCTGCTGACAGACTGACGGACGGACTGCGAAGGCTTAGTAATAGGGTACCATTGGTTATACCATGTGCTTCCACAATTTGGGTAGGAAACCCTCATTAATTGGTTTTGAAAAAGGTGCAGTTTTACAAACTTATAAAGATGATAATATTGCTGTTAAATACTTTATGACACCTATAGAGATAGCGATTAAATAAAAAACTGTTTTCTATAATTTCAGGAGAGGTTTAAAAGAAAATTTCAAAATAAATTTTCTGACGAGGATGTCGTCCGTCTTCAGGTAGGCATCATCATACATTGAGTTCACACAAGTTGTTTTTTTAGCCTACTTTCTAATTCTACTTACTAGATAATAATTACAAGTCAAGACACTTACGTATAGGTAGTAGTAATATTTTCCCACAATTTCTTACCAGGATATCACAGACCTCGTGCTGTATACTGCACCCAAATCCATACTCGATTCTGCGGTAATAAGCGTTGTTCACTTGTCGTCGACAGACCGCTTTATTCGGGCGTTAATTCTATATAACCAGTATTATTTACAGGTAAATATTTATATAACATTCTTTTTGTGAAATTTAAAGAGAACGACCGGGTTGTGCCCAACAGTTTCCTCAATGGCATCCTATGTAAAATTACTTACCCCATTTTCTATTCCAATAGGAAAAAAATTCTTTTCCAAACGGAAAGTAAATTTTATGTTACTTCCCTCCGAATAAACACATCATCATAAAACAATATTATCAAGTCACAACAACTTTATGCCCGTAAGCCTCATGCACGTAACAAGTAGGTACGTGTATGATCGGTTGCACCTCTAGTATAAAAAAAAATCTGCGCGTTATATTTTTTCATTACTGCTCTATCGGTTGGCAGCAAATGTTTTGTCCGTCTAATACAAATCTTTCAGGTATCGTAGCCTGCGAAAACTTGAATGCAAGAAAAGTTTACTGGTACCTGATGATTTACTAGTATTATAAGTGTGTAGGTATTTACAACACAAAATGTTTACGTACGTTTATCAGCTATACAGTATCTATAGTACAAGCCTTGCTTAGTTTGGGACTACTATATGTTAATAGATTCAGGCGTTATTTTGCGAAAGTCAAATTTACATGCAATTTGATCCAACTATGAACGCATGAACTAATTGGTGGTGGAAGCACACAAAGCATTGTGTGCTTCCACCACCAATTAGTTCATGCGGCCTAGCGTCGGCCGGCACCCACCCACTACTGTTAGTGCGTGCTACATGCCGACGCTGCCATGGCTGCTCCGGTAGTCTCTGCCTCGGGTGCTGCGGTCGTCCTCCATCTGGAACAGAATCCGCATGCTCCCACCACCACCGTCGCTGCCACGACTGGCCTGGTCGTCGCTGCGACACGTGTTTCGCCTCTCCACGAGGCATCATCAGGCGTTGTAGACGTTAATCGTAAGAATAACATGCTACATGTAGCATAGGCCAGTCGTGGCAGCGACGGTGGTGGTGGGAGCATGCGGATTCTGTTCCAGATGGCGGACGACTGCAGCAGCCGAGGCAGAGACTACCGGAGCAGCCATGGCAGCGTCGGCATGTAGCACGCACTAACAGTAGTGGGTGGGTGCCGGCCGGCGCTAGGCCGCATGAACTAATTGGTGGCAGAAGCACAGAAAGCAGGTTGGATCAAATTGCAACTACTATATGTCTCTCAAAACTCTATTTCAGCGTCCTTAATGAAATCATTATTCATTTAAATCCTGTCACAGATTGCAGACGAAATGGGCCGACGTATCCTAGATTTAGAAACGAAAATTCCTTCCAAAAGAAGTCATGATTTAGAGTTAGAATATAGAGGAAATTTACAAGACCTGCGTGTGTTAATCGCTAAAGAATATTGCAATATGATTTCAGGTGCGTAATTGTCACAAACCAATAAACAACTTGACTGTGCATGAAGGCACCCCTCGCTCACAAAATGTTATATTTAAGCGCCTAAATAACAGGGGTTAAAGTATGAAATTGCCGTTTTATAGTAATAGATATTTTGAATTGACATTAAACCTGCATGATGTGAGATTTTCGAGTGAAACTATTTTCACATGATACCTATGAGGTTTTTCTTTTAAAAAATGTGCAGCATTTAATATTGAATTTCAATTGTTTTTTTTTTATTTAGCTTAGACGGGAAAGATGGATACTTCGAGTAGTTTTTGATTACGAGTTCCGACGCGGAACTAACGCGGCAGAAACGGCTCGCAATATTAATGCTGCGTTTGGAGAGGAGACTGCTAATGAACGCACCGTGCGTTTTTTGTTTAAACGCTTTCGTATTGGAAAGTTCGACTTGAAGAACGAACCACGTGGAAGACGAAATGACGCAGGTGAATAACGCCAAATTGAAGAAGATGGTGGAAGCCGACCCGAGTTAAATTACCTAGGTATTAGCGAAATGGTATAACGTTACCTTACCTCAATATTCACTCATTTGCAAATCAATAAGATAAAAAATATGAAAAATGAGTGCCTTATGATTTGACTGATCTGCAGAAAGAAACGCGTGTTGAAACTTGTGTTGTCTTGTTGAGTCGGTACAGAAATGAACGAATATTGGATCTAATTGTGACATGTTACGAAAAGTGGATTCTTTACGATAACCATAAGCGGAAAATGCAATGGCTGGCCCCAGGTCAAAAGCCGCAACAGTGCCCTAAAGCAAAACTTACCAACAAAAAGGTAATGGTAACTGTTTGGTGGTCTCTTCATGGCGTTATTCACTATAGCTTTCTCAGGTCTGGTCAAGCAATAACAGCAGATGTTTACTGTGCCGAACTTCGAACAATGATGGTGAAAATGGTAGTTAAACAGCCCCGACCCATCAATCGCTCTTCACCATTATTGCTCCATGATAACGTAATACCTTACACAGCACGAGAAACCATTGTAACTCTACGGGAGCTGCAGTTAGAAACGATACGTCATCCTCCGTACTCACCAGACCTTGCTCCAACTGACTACCATTTTTTTCGTGATTTGGACAATGTTCTACGTGGTAAAAAATTTTCTTTCAAGGAGGCAGTACAAGATGCTGTCACACAGTTTGTAGAATCTAGATCCTCAGAGTTCTATTGCAAAGGTATAAATAAACTTCCAATTAAATGGCAACAATGTATAGATAATGGGTGTAAATATTTTTTTTATGATTAAATAAAAATGTTACATCTTAGAAAAACCGAGTTTTAATTTTTCAGTACAAATAGACAATATCATACTTTAACCCCTAATATTTCAGCGATTCGAGGCTATTGATGAATGGGAGAATAATTTAACCAATAAGCCGAAAAGTGCCGCCATGTTGATCCGCAAACTAACCAGTAAGAGCTGCGCGTCCCCCCGATCCGTCACACGAATTGATTTACTACGTAATATCGCTCTCTTCGGCTCTCCGTAGGTTATCTCCTTTGTAATAGAACATTAATACCGAAGACGAGAAGTTACCAATTGATAAACGAGTATACTTTAGCGGGCTGAGCTGTAGTCAAGGCCAGCCCATTATACAAGTTCAACAATCCCATTTCCGGCCGAATCATATATTTTGTCTACCTTTAATGTGATTCATAAAATAAAATAAAAATAATTTAGTTTTACCTTGTCAGTGGGCTTATATTTAATTACATTAACAAGTAATTTTCACACTGACACACGCTTGACCGACCTCTACCTTTGTGTATAATTGACCGGCGCCATCTAGCACAAATTTGCTGTATATGGTTAAGAGCATAATGTTTATGAACATTAGACAGTGTGACAGATTATCTCAGGCCTGGTTTTTCGTTTCCAGCAATGGATTTTCATATTTATTTCATCGATGACATAATGACTGACCCGTAGCTACTTGACGACTATTTCCAGATATGTATAAGAAAGATGACTAAATATAATATTAGGCTTTCCGAACTATATTGTACTTCTAGAGTCATGAAGGGTTAGGCTCTTTTTGTCTACCCTGCAAGGGACATAGCCTGAAGTTATAGATAGATAAATGTTACTCCTATGTATATTTTGTAGGTGCTGGAGAGTTCAATAAATATCATCACATGGGCCGTTCAAGGAAATTTAAGTCGCTAATAAAAAAGGAATGCGTATTGTTTGAATCCATGCTCCGTATCTGTATACAAGTGGTATGGTTGGCACTCGGGCGAAAATGCTTCAATCAAATCGGTAGAGTATATGAGTAATATAGATACTATTGTGTTAAAATAAATAGAACGCTGCTGTATTTCATAGGGAGCACACTGGAAAATTCCTCTGCTTTATACATGACTAAACCCCAAATTATGTTATTCGCTACAAAAGTTAGGGTTGCGTAAGTTGCTACGTTGGAATATTAAAAATTATTAAACTCAATAACATGTCTATTATAAAGATTATCTCCGAGTTCCTTCAAGCTTCAAGGTAGGGAAAGTGGTGGTACTACCCATTTTTGGAGGATTCACTTTTATCGCGCGTGAACTGTATACATATATTTTTTTATCTTCACAGAATTTGAAATGCACCGAATGTTCAAGTCAGAAAAATTCAACACGGTAGCACATAAGACTGAATCTATAAACACAACTAGACTGTCACCGCAAGAGAACTCCGTGTTGATGGGCCCCTGTTTACAACACAAACGAATGACCACCACACAGTCGCCTCTGATGAACGAACTATCTTGCAGACGGAAGATTGATTACAAACTACTGGGATTAGGAATCGTCAAATATCCAGTGTATGAGTGCTAATAACTAATTATTATTTATTTAATGGTAATCTTTATATTTATTACAGACTAGCTTGGTGACGCGGTAGTTAGTAACGCTGCTTTGATACCAATAATCCCAATGGGAATCGAACCCATGAGGGGTTCGATTCCCACACAGAACTCACATTTGTGTGCATGAACAAAAATGTCTATTTGTCTGGAGATGGGTGTTTTTAAGAGAGGTAGGGCACATCAAAGCAGCCTGCTTGGAGAAGTACCTCCTCGTTATAGAAAACCGCAGCCAAATAACAACTTCTTGGAGGGTTGTGTTCCAGCACGTGTGTGTGGTTACCAGTAAGCTCCTAAGGAGTTACTGTGTTAGCAGCAGAGGTGGTATCATGCGACTGATACTTAATATATTATTGCGAGCATTCATAGGCTACGGTAACCACTACACATCAGGAAGGCCGTATGCTTATATGCCTCCCGACATATAAAGTATAAAATAAAAAATTCGTGCCCGTTACAATTTGTTTTAATCTCTTTATAATATATATAAAAAAACGTCGGTCGGGGAAAAAGATTTTTCATATTTTATATACAAATTCAAGATATTTTTGTCATAATTCATTTACATCTGTGTGCCATTTTATTCGAAAACTTCTTGCCATTTTGTAGGTAGTTAGTACATAATCCCATTGCTGTAGAAATTTGAGATTTATGATTTAAAAAAAACTTCGAGACGTAGTTTTGACAGACCTTTCTTATTGATCACTCCCTGAAGAATTCTGAAAAAACCGGAACGGCAAAAATATTAAAAAAATATTTTGCCCGGCGGTAAAAACTAACGAACGCTCATGAATCGCCCATAACTATATATACCTATATACCCTTTCAATCCCATCATACACACAGCATCACTTTATTGCGAGTTACTCCAGGTTTAGCTATACTTTGTAGAGCTTCACTGTCCTTTGACCATGATCTTTTTGTACGTTCTTGTCTTAGGTAATCCATAGTGATCAATCTTTTCATAGAAATTTCTTCTTTTTCGAAGAGTTCGTGTCGCACCCAAATATGGAGCTTTGTTATATATCCAGTTTTTCAAATGGGTAAAAACTGTTTTGTGGTCAACCCCTAGCTCTTCAGCTCTATCATAACCACAAAGTTGCCGATCTTGCGCCACTTTTTAAAAAATGACATCGACTTTTTCCGTAACAGGTAGACCAGTGTCATTCATCGTTGATGCCAAAAATGCCGAACTGAAACCACTTGAAACAATTTTGTGCTACTATTACCGACACTGCGTTAAGTCCATAAACGTCACAATTTTTTTCAGAGCTTGTGTCGTATTTTCCCCTTTTATTGTAATAAAACTACAAAACGTTACAAAATTCTTTAGTTCACTGTTTTGGCACATAGAAAATTAATAAAAATGGCGAGTAACCATTCTCACATTTGATTTTTGTGTTTTTAAAATGTCATTTATTTAATTTTATTAAAACCAGCCAACTATGAACATGACAGCCAAAGAGTTTTACTGCAACTTTTTACTTTATAAATAACAACAATAAACTTCCCTGACCTATTATAATTCTACTGGACATGTGTATATAACTAAACTCATCCTACACTTTAACTGTGTCTGTTCACAATTGGACCCGATAGGCAGTCGAGTTCTAGAATATTTTAATTTTTTTTTGTTCTGTACGCTAGTTATATATTCGCTAGTTATAACAAAATTGCAATAAATTCTTACAGGTACGACAAATTACACAAAAGTGGTATTCTTAGAAAATGATCAAAGTTATGGGGTGTAAGTGCTAACGATTACGTTTAGCTAAAACCAACCGCGGCTGCATGTGGTACAAACTGCCGATTCACATACGAGGCTCTAGGAATTACCTGACAGAAAACTGCAGCGACACTTGTGCTGCAAGCGTATATAAACTATGGTAGATATTTAACATCAAGTGTAAAATAAAAGCGTTACGATATCGGAATATTTGTGGCTGCCAAACGTTAGAAACTTTAACCATATATATGTTACTATAAAAGCCAAAAGTACGGTAAATCTTAGGTTTTATCAGTAAATCTTAAGATTAACCGACATGAGTTGGTAAATGTAAGTATTAATAAAAAGGGGAATATTTTTTCGCGCTTATACCGTTAGAAACTGGTACATGCTAGGTTTTATCAGAGGTAATTGTTGGTTTTGGGAAGAAAACAATAAGTACTTATTCTTTATTTATTTCACTTAACTATCAGTAATCAACAAAGTAAATATGAATCATTTTACCAATCAGTGAAACCTATATAAAAATCAAAGTTACCTATATAAAAATATTATTATTTGATAATTATTTTTATTTATTAATTAAACAATTAATTAATGATTAATTTGGCATAACGCTTGTGACTGCGTTCGTAATGAAGACGTGAGAGAAAGAGTTGGTCTGAAAGAGAGTATCGGTGATAAGATAAGAAAAGGCATGCTCCGTTGGTTCGGACATGTAGAAAGAATGCGGGACGAAAGAATGACGAAACAGATATGCAATGGAAAAGTGGAAGGATGCAGGAATCGAGGAAGACCGAGACTAACCTATGATGACCAAATTGGTCGTGTTTTATTAGAAGGTGATGTCAGAAGCCCCCGGAACCGGTGAGTGTGCATGAAAAGAGCTATGAATGTCACAGAAGCGAGTGAAGTATGTAAGGGCCGCGTCTTAAGGCGCTCGGTTCTCTCTTCCTACCCCACAAAGGACTTGGCGTGAAGATATACATACATACATACAATTATTAATAACTTGTAATTTTAAAATTATTTTTAAAATATTTTAAAAAAATAACACTCATTAAATTAACTTCTTTAAAAAACATAATGTTAATCTGATTCAGTTAGATTAACAAAGCCGATGAACATTATTACTTTTTGCTTTTCTTATTATTTAGTATTTAACAAACAAAAGTAAAAACACTTTATATATTTATCTATTGTCACTAACTAGTGTGCAGTAAATAAAAATTACTTGTTACAACAAGGAGTGCTATTGTGGCATTTAGAATTGCAAAGTAATCCTGATGCAAGCGAGGCATTTTTGAGACAGTTACATTTTTTGAATCCTTGCCCTCCTAGTCAAAGACAACTTTCTGACAACTTCTCGAAGACTCACTTCTTTATATCTAACAACGTCTTCTATCTTTATAAAATCTCCAGAGCATTAAGTAAATTGGTTCCGAGTGTAAAGCTGCTTTAGTACTCCAATTTTGGTACCAAGTTGGTAAAAGTCGTTTTTCTTTACATTTACCACAACTGCAATAATGCTTTTTGGGTCAGTTTCAGCTCTGTCGATGTCAGGTATCTCAGTCTTACATTTTGATTAACTTTCACATTTGTATACTTATTAGCGGATATGGCTTTCATTCTTTCAGCTTTATTTTCTAAATTCAATGTAGCTTTTTTTCTTATTGTCTTGACAGATTCTATATTTCTCGGTATTGCATGTTCTTGAGACTGAGTTGCGTTTTCTGCCTCTGAATCGGTATATCTCTGAATAGTTACATCAGTATTATCGTTTATTTGCTTATCACTTTCTACTTCTACTTGTAGGTTTCAATAATATCGTTTTCTTGTGGTTTAGCCTTTACATATTCACTGTTAATGTCCTCTTCTGACTCATTGTCTTCCTTGTCGTGTTCAATTGCATTTTCGTAGTTAATATTTTGTTGTGTATTTTTTTGCGAATGTAACAAGTTTTCTAAATCTTCTGATCTTAATAATCCAAACATATAAATCTATAGGAATTGCTGACGTTGCAATGCCCATCTTCATGGGACTACCAAACATTGCTTCATAAGCAGAGTATTTAATTCCCTCGTGATATACTCTCACGTAGAATTTCAAGCCCTCTGACAACTTTGAGGACTGATTGGTTTATATCCACGTACTAAGCATATTCTCTATGTCTTGATTTGCTCGCTCCACTGATCCTTGATTCTGGCTATATTTTACCTTTCCATGTACGATTTTAACATCCGGCCACATATAGCCTAAACTGTCAATTACTGGGTTACAAAGTTCTCGACCATTATCGGAATGAAGGATTTTAGGTGCTCCAAGAGTGTAAAAAATATTCAGGAGATGGTATGCAACTACTGCTGCGCGTTTAGTTTGAAGTGCACGATGGATCACAAATTTAGTAAGATAGTCTTGGTAAACGAATATGAATTTATAATTTCCGTCTATGAGATTTACTTTAAAATATCAAAATCAGAAACAGAAAACGAATTACCTTGCGTGTTCAAACGTGTTCGACGATCGACTGAACCGAGCTGAGTCGGTAAAGGGGGTGGTATGGGAAACGGGAATTTGCAAACTGCCCGCGAGTTCGAGACGATGTGGCGAACACGTTCTGACGTATCTGTTTATCGACATTACCGTGTATTTGAAGTAAATCTTAAGAACCAAGTGAATTGTAGTAAATGCTCGAAATAAACGAAAATCATAAAACTTTTCGAATTTTTACCATAACGAATTGGTAAATTTCAGGTTTACCGGTAAATCTTAGGATTTACTGTATATCGGGCTTTTACAATGTAACATATGTATATATAACGATACATTTTTAAATGTATTTTATATCCTATCATGCATTAAGATTAGTTTAAAATTTTGTAATGTCTTTTAAAAGAACAGGCACATTCATACATATATACCTACAAAGTACAAGATACAACTGTGCCCCACCACGTCCACTAACATTGCTTTATTTGACGAGCTCGGTGGCTCAGTGGTGGAACGCGCTGTTACGCTACTTTGACACCAACGCTCGTGGGTTCGATTCCCACACAGTACAAACATTTGTGTGCATGAACATGTCTGTTTGTATTGGTCTGGGTATTTTCTATGTATAATGAGTATGTATTTACAAAAAATAATGTATTTATGTATGTTTATCAGTTGTCTAGTACCCATAACACAAGCTTCGCTTACTTTGGGGCTAGGTGGCGCTGTGTAATTTGCCCGACAATATTTATTATTATTATTATTTATTTATAAATTGATTTTTCCAGTTTAAATTCCCGACTTCGTTATCTAGAGCACGTTCTAATCGCACCAGAAAAGTCGTTTTCAAATTTGAATATTTCTTTGGGCATCATCGGTCTCCAGCGCAACCGCTTCGATACAATGCTCCGGGAGATCAAAACTCCGGTGTCCACATCATTAAGCACTGGCACCAGTCGAAATTCCATAAGAAGGTTGTGAAAATATTTATGCACTTTATAAACATATTATCATCAGCATTTTAAAATAGGAAAGTTTCCTTATTAGACTTTTTAGATTAGATCAGGCAAATGCAGGGTAAAATCGGAATATACAAATTAATAAATTATTTTATATGGTAACTTATCCCGGTGTATAGGAGTACTATATTAATTAATTAATTAATTATACTCGTATTAATGAACTTTTGAAATATTTTCTTGATTACATATAAATGTCCAATGATGGGATCATTCAAATCTTGCGTAGAAACAAAGATAATGGGTAAGTGCTATTTGCAACCTGTGAAAAGCCGTACTCTTTTGTTTTAAACCGGAGTTTTATTTTTTAAGTGTTAATGATTTCGAGATACAAACGGTCTAAATGTATAAGTACTCGATATATAAATAAAAAAAATTAGTATCTATTTGTATAGTAGTTTTCCAAAATTTCATCTACAAACTCGACCCGAATTAAACTGTCTATATATATACAGTGTTCACACAAACTCAATTGCGGGGTAGACAGATTCCTAATATTCATAGCTCTTTACATGCATTCAGATTTCTGACATCACCCTCTGACAAAAAAGTTGACGTTGCCTACAATTACCTAGTACAGTCAACTTGTGTATTATCTGTCCCAGGCTTTGCCAGATCTTATTTCAGAAAAAATATTATTTTAGTAAAGATCAGAGGTTTAAGTGTGGTCTATTGACCACACTTAAACCTCTGACAAACAGAACCATCTAATAATATAATTGCATTATATTTATATGTATAAATTTTAACTAACATGCACCTTTTTTTGAGTTGACTCCTTCCAAGTTCAGTTACTTAGCAACTGAACCTGGAAGGAGTCAACACAAAAAAAGAAGCCAACTGTACTATACAAGAAAAAATAAAATTTTAGGCTATCCAGAAGTTCACAAGTAAGTGGCGCAAAAAGATCATCTAGTCAAGCCATAAAAAAACCATATCCCGAGATAGTGTTGCCCCCGCATGAACCGAACAACACGTAAGTACGACTATATTAATATATATTTCCTTCCACACTGATACGAAAGTGATTAGTGCCGCACGCTCTCGAGTAGTCCTCACCTCAAGTGACATTTAGATAAAAATTTTCAAGACAATTATAGTTCTACTTCCGTAGCTGCAATGAACTTCACAGTTATCGCCATTGTGGCGGTAGCCGCTGTTAATCCAGGCTAAATAATAGACACAGCGGTAGGAACGTGTGAAGAGAGTTTTTACAAGCAGACAATGACTGCGCATCTTCGATTCGTTAGGTAAACAAGTTGCACGAAAAGCAAGTCGCCCCGGGCGCAAGTGACGCCTAGTTTGATAATCTCAATTGAAAACAAATTATTTCCTTTCGTTTTTGAAAGTTTGTATCGATGGCCACATATTCGTCAAAGGCTGACACCGCGGTCACAATCTCGCAGTGTCAATGTTTTAGACATAATAAAACATATACTCCCTCCGACGAACAACCTCAAGCGTTTATTCCCTACCTCCAAAACAATTTTAATACTTGCTTTGACTGTGATGTGATTGGCTCACTTGCTGTCTAGTTACGGCAACTCAGTCTTGTACCTGTTTGTCTGTTAGAACGTCAGTCTTGTCCTACACAGCTGCCGCGGAAATCTGTTGGTCATTTACTCGTACCAACAGATTGCCGCGGATGGAAATGAGATTGGTCACTACAGGCGCCCGACTTGCTATAAGTTTTGATATATCATATTTTAGCGTCAAAGTTGAATACTTCTGTTAAGTATACATGTTTATTAAAATATTTTTTTAATTGTTCGCAGCGAATTCATCTCTGATTATTTTCCGGGCACTGCGCTTGAACAAAAGCATTGTAACCAGATTCAGAAAAAAAAGTGGCTGGCACGTATTTCTCGCAAAAATAAAAATCATTAATACCTACAACAAAGGTATCATGGTGTCAAATTAGAGAGATTAAAGGAAGCAAAATTTTCAAAGCTTTGCTCTATTATTATCGTTATATATACAGTATAATTACAATGCAAAAGTGGAAGGATGTAGGAGCCGAGGAAGGCCAAGACTTACCTATCATGATCAGATTGGTCGTGTTCTATCAGAAGGTGATATCAGGAGCCCTAGAAACCGGCGAGCGTGCATGAAAAGAGCAATGAATGTGAAAGAAGCGAGTGAGGTATGTAAGGATCGAGTCGCGTGGTGCTCGGTTCTCTCTGCCTACCCCGTAAGGGATTTGGCGTAAAGTTATAGATAGATAGATATAATTATAATAGATTGATGTACATATAATACATATGTAAGCATATTTCAATCTATATATATATAAAAGGAGAAGCTAACTGACTGACATATCAACGCAGGGCCTAAACTATAAGGGTTAGAAACTTAAAATTTTGCACAGGGGTTCCTTTTATAACGTAGGGGAGCACTAAGAAAGGATTTTTGGAAATTCATCCCCTAAGGGGGTAAAACGGGGGTGCTAATTTAGTATGAAACTTTGCCGTTTTTGTAGTTATTCGAATGAAATTTAGCATGAAGGTTCTTTACTAAAAGGCATGAAACGTGAGTAAAATATTTTTTTCAAAATTCATCCCTTAGGGGGTTAAACGGGGGCGCAAAGTTAGTATGAAACTCTGCCGTTTTTGAAGTTATTCGAATGAAATTCAGCATGAAGCTTCTTTATTGAAAGGCATGAAACACGAGTAAAATATTTTTCTCTAAAATCATCCCTTAAGGGCGGTAAAACGGGGATGCAAAGTTAGTATGAAACTTTCCGTTTTTGAAGTTATTCGATTGAAATTCAATATTAAGGTGTTTCATTGAAAGTCATGAACCAAATGTAAAATATTTTTTTCTAAACTAATAAGTATAAAAGATTTTCGTTTTTACCTACATTATCGGATTCGAACCTGTCGAAACTCTTCTATCTAGCGGGCCGTGCGCGCACGGATGTGCCGCGGTCGACAAGTGGGCAACCCGAATGCAGAAAATATCTAACCGTTTAAAATTTAAAACCTCCCCGACCATCCAGAAAGTCAGTTCGTCATTCGCCCTTTCATTTCAGTGCTGGACCAATTTTCACCAAACATAGCTAAGAACACTCCCGGCAAATACACCTTTCAAACAAAAAAAAAAAATCTAAATCGATTCGGGAGCTACGATGACACAGAAACACTCAGAATCACATAGACACACACACACACACACATGTCTAACTTATAACACCCCGTCGTGTTTTC
Organism: Pyralis farinalis; assembly: GCA_947507595.1. Taxonomy (NCBI): domain Eukaryota; kingdom Metazoa; phylum Arthropoda; class Insecta; order Lepidoptera; family Pyralidae; genus Pyralis; species Pyralis farinalis. The sequence continues at coordinate 20,252,881 of OX382264.1, read as the reverse complement.
GTCGGGGGTTAAAAACAGAGGCATACAATATATATGTATTAGTTTCGATTAGTTCCAATTATTGCTAAGAGATGGCGCCATAAGCCAAATTGAAACGCGCTATGGTTTCTATTGTAGCTCATTAAGTATAGACCTCAGTGATGAGTGATGACTCCACGGCACTCTTTCGAGGCCGCCTCCGATCCGAGCCGGGGTCCCCCAGGGCTCGGTGCTCGGTCCTATCTATCCTATACACGTTGTACACCAACGATGTTCCCAAGACTCCCTTCGCGGAGTTAGCCCTCTTCGCCGATGATACGGCGCTTTACACTTCCGAACGGGCCAAATCCAACATATCGGATAGGCTCCAGAGAGCGGCTAACGCTCTAGGCGAATGGTTCCGACGTTGGCGAATCGAGGTGAATCCGGAGAAAAGTGTGAGTGTTTTTAAAATAGGCAATGTGAAGAATAAAGAGGTGCTTTGAGTGTATACAGCCAGTATCAAATAGTTAATGACAACCGAACAGGCCATGATATCTTCATTACTACACAAATAAGGATATTTGATACTTTTACTAACTATTTAATGCCGACTGTACTAAAAATAAGAAGTAAAATAAAAATAAGTAAAACTGCTGAAATTCCAAAAACTACACGTGCGAAGCCGCGGGCATAAGCTAGTATATATATATATATACAATCGTCCATTAGTAGTTCTTCATTTTATGAATTTTCAATAACAGTTTAAATAATACAGTTAAAAATGATATTAATATGCTTCCATTTTTATCAAAATAAAATGTTCGTTTTGTCTGTGTTAGGAACTTTTTGTAACAAAATAATATTTTAGGTATCTTTTCATTTGAATCATCCACGTTTTCGTTTTATTTTATTTTTCTTATTGTTTTTGATTGATATGAGAACTTGCAGAATTATCCAGAAATTTCGATTATCGATCATAATTTCTTTGTCTTTAATACCGACTGTCTACACTCTACAAGATCCTTCGACAAGATTGCAGATAAAGGAACAATTTACAATTTATACCATTAGAGGCAGCACAAACGGAGAGCCCATCGGCTTATCTCACATTAATAGTCTGATTTATTGAAATTAAACTATTTTTAACGGAAGTATCGCGTGTTTTATTTATTTTGTTGAAACCTGACGTTTCGAACGCTTTGCAGCGTCCGTGGTCGCAGGAAAGACTAAGGTGGTATTTGTCTTACATTAGTTATTCAAATATTACATCTACCGACATGGATGGATTAATTATATATGTTCCGATTCACACAAAAATCGCTCACAGTGTCCGAACATTTTTTTTCGGACACTGTGAGCGATTTTTGTGTGAATCGGAACATATATAATTAATCCATCCATGTCGGTAGATGTAATATTTGAATAACTAATGTAAGACAAATACCACCTTAGTCTTTCCTGCGACCACGGACGCTGCAAAGCGTTCGAAACGTCAGGTTTCAACAAAATAAATAAAACACGCGATACTTCCGTTAAAAATAGTTTAATTTCAATGTGTAACAATCGCGAAAACCTAAGACAATAGTCTGATTTATGTACCAATACTGAAGAACACACAACAGTTCTGCCGGTATTTGTCTCTCTCTGAGCTTCTCCCAATATAATGGATAACCAAGAACTATTAGCAATACTAACTTAGGCCCTATAAATGACAGAAACAGAAACGTGTAATTGATAGTCTGAACAAAATAGAATATGATGTAAAGCCATTGAAGAAACAAAATAAAACAATAAAGAAATAAATCGACAATGTAGAGAATAAAATCATGTAATAGGCAAGGACATAAAGGATATCGTCGTCGTCTCTGGCATTGAGAAGTATCATAAATATGCTTCGAAAGAGATGTAATATTTTTTCCGGAAAACGACAACGGCAATAGATTTGAAATTGGGAAAATTATTAACAACCAGTCTACTGCTATTTCTTTTACATTGCTCAACAACAAAGTAACAACATAGAGGAAAACAGACGTGCAATCGAACAAAAGTTATTTGAACAATAAATACAAGATCTCAGTGGAACTTTACAAAGAAGGTATCTGAAAAACAGAAAATCCAGCCAAAGAAAGGAAATTTTGAATGCGATTGAGATACGACGAAGTAATATATTCCAAGAACTGATTTCTAAAAGGTCTCAATAGACAAAAAAACAGTAACACCACAAAAGCGAAAATTCTAATAAAAAAAGGAATATTCAACTTAAAAAAAGCACAAAAGCTATCAGTTCGAAATACTGTAAACAGTATTCGCACTGTCCGAACGTAACATGCGCATCTCTTGTAAACTGTCAACAACGCAGAATTTACACATCGTAACGGGAGTAATTATTAAATGTGACGAACTTCTTATTGTAGCTGTGGCAAACAGCCCGCTGTGCAGAGCACGAAGACGGATGAAGAAAAAAGTCACCACGCCTTGTTTAACAGCAAGGATGTCAACTTAATTGACTGTCATCATTGGAAATATAAGAGACCTCCCGGAGGCCTGCAACAACATCAAAAAGCTGCGAACTTTCAAGCAGGAACTTAACAGCAGAAGCAGTGGTTTCATGAAACGTCGATACGCAGTAAAAAGGGACGCTCATAAAGGGATTCAAGTAACAAGTGACGATCCGTAGTAAACAAAATAGTATATGAGATAGCAAGTAAAGTATAGGTTGAAAACAATCTCAAAGTAAACTGAAGGAACATGTCTACGCAATAAAGACTACATTATTTCGATAGATCGATTATATATATTTTAGTATACTCGTAATTGGAAATATGTATTTGCGCAAATATAAATCGGACAATGTGGTCGATTAAAAATATTATTTTGTTGATGATAAATAAACATTTGTATTTGATAAGTAAATAGTTTATTGCTTTATAAACTGTGTTAATCTTATATTAAAAGAAAAAATGGCCGTAAACTCTCGCTATATTTAACTGTAATGTAATGTGCGGACTTACGCTACCAGCTCGCACTCTATTTTTTCGGACCATAATTTTGAATTTAATACTAAAATGTTGATTTTTCATTTTACTTATGTAATAGTCAGATCCTCAATTCCAATTATCTGTCTTGTATATTGTGCTTTTAAATGTTCATCGATTTCACCAACAGTTCCGATATATAATTTGAATCGTATCGTATGATACAAAGAAGTAATAATATGTATGGTATACGAAGCCCCCATTATCCTGTCAAAGGCAATACCTAATAATATTTTCAAACTTTTACGAGAACTCGACACCTATTGCTACAAGTATGTAGTTGGAGTCATTATAAATTATAGATGTCTTATAAATTATTACACTCTAAATTAGAGGTATCGGTACTACGATGTTTATATATTTACGATATGTACTTCCTTCCTCCCTTAGTGTATCTTAGACGAAGGCTCTGTGTATAGTCAGATATGAATATCGAGTATTTAAGTTTGATCCTCGATGAAATTCCTTTCTTGAAACCTAAATAGTTTTCTAGACACTAGATCGCATAACTACTCTTTTATGCGCATTGGAACCCATTCCGTTGAAAAACCATACGCAAGATTAGTTAGATTTCCCAGTTATAAAAAAGCATTGCAAGAGAGTGTCGATAAATACATATATCTTAGACAGAATGGAATAGTGTCAAAGAGACTAGGATAAAATTAACAGATTTCATAGACCACTTGAGACCTTGAAAGCTGTTTTACGCTTAATGCCGCCCGGGCATTAAGCTGGTTATAAATAAGTAGCCTTCTTCAACTGCCACCATGATTAGACCCTTGCATAGTTTCAGTATTAAAATTATCGGCACAGATTTTCCTAGCGTTATCAATGTTGAGTAACTGGTCCCATACTAGTATCATAAGAAATCAGAAGGCTCATCAAAGCAGTTGTACAGAGCTCTTTATCCGATATTCACATTGATGAATAAACGAACTGCGAGAAACCATAAGCCAGATCACAATCAAGATCAGAGCCTCCGCTTGTACAGCTGATGGATAGCTAAGCCACAGAGTGTGTTAAGCATTAAATCTACCAAAACTACTAACTCTGCGGAGGGATACCGCTCTTTGACCTAATACCCATAATATCGACAGTTAAATGGCCGTGAAGCACAACCATGTCCAGCCGGATAAAGAGCTAATTTTTAGAGTTTCGATATTAATAGTTTTTATTTTTAGCGACATCTAGCGGTATGCAGCTGTAACGCAGTAACCACTAGATTGCCCTAATTGGAGCTGTATGTATATCTTCACGCCAGGTCCTTTGCGGGGTAGGCAGAGAGAACCGAGCGCCATAAGACGCAGTCCTTACACACTTCACTCGCTTCTTTCACATTCATAGCTCTTTTCATGCACGCTCGCCGGTTCCTAAGGCTCCTGACATCACCTTCTGATAAAACACGACCAATTTGGTCATGGTAGGTTAGTCTTGGTCTTCCTCGGCTCCTACATCCTTCCACTTTCGCATTGTATATCTGTTTCGTCATTCTTTCATCTTGCATTCTTTCTACATGTCCGAACCAACGGAGCATGCCCTTTCTTATCTTAACACCGACACTCTCTTTCAGTCCAACTCTCTTTCGTACGTCATCATTTCGAACGCGGTCAGCAAGCGTTATGCCACAAATTTTTCGCAGTGCTCGCATCTCGACCGCATTTATTCTACTTTCATGCTCTCTCTGCCATACCCAGCTCTCACTTCCATAATTGGAATTGGAGCTCTTTTAGATAATTTAGATTCAGGTATGTTAATTGGTTAACGGTAAACCGTTACACCATGACTCAACAGGATGTGTTAATTTTCACCAGAAAAGCAGAGCTGAGTTAAACAAAGCCCAGCTGCATAGCTTCAATACCGCGAGTAAGTGTCTAATCGCTGTATTGAGGGAGACATCTCTCTACAGCACTACCCTTCCAAAAATGTTCATATGGACAGATTATAGCAGAAACTCTTCTTGGATACTTCTAGAATTAAATATGGACAGATTTATCTACCTTAATAGCTTCATATACTTTTATAACCACTGAACATTTTACAATACCAGTGTTTTAAGTGGACTTTGGAAATAGAAAGAAATTTTGGCTGAAATGCATTTTAATAAAGCAGACAAACTATAAATCTAATATAAATTATGAATTCCATCTATGCAGGTATATATAAATTAAACTCAAAGGCACATTTATTTAACTGGACCTATTCACAATTCACCATTGTTTTAAGTGCCTAGGTGTAAATGGTGCGAGAATCGTGAGCCATAACTCGTAGATCCGCGTAACTTACAAGGTAGTTTACACTTGTTTGTTGTACCATATAGAGGCACCTTCGCTTGCATTACAGAGTGCACTCGATACTCTTCGTAATCTCGTACACTGTAAAAGTCTGTGTTTGTATTGACGCAAAACTGTGGGTGTAATGATACAAGAATCTTAGATAAAACTATAAAAATATACATATATCCTTCCGGTATACAATAAAACTTTAAGAACAATGTAAACTATTAATTAATATGAATTAAATAAATCAAAATGAAACATAGAGCCATCTATTGACTGGCCACTCGTTGATGCAGCAGTCTCTGAAGTCTGTTTAGCCAGCGCTTGCGCTGTGTTTCGCTGCAAGGACGTGGTTGCACCGGTTCGTCGGGAAATGAAGGCGGAAAATCTACACTGGAAAATGACATCAATCTATAATATCTACAATACACAGCAAAAGAAAATTCATAAAAAAAAAAACAAAGACAAGAAAGTACCCGTACAATGACGGTGTAATCGCGATACGATCTCTTAGGTAGAGTATAACTTAAGGAAGGCAAATTAATTGTACAAATGTGCATAATAAATGAATACACATATATACATATGTTACAAATCTCTAAATATGTACATACACAAAATTATTGAAATTGATATACACATCGAATAAATATACACAGAGTAAATGGAACTAAGGAGACTGAGGGGAAAAAAATAAGTTGATTACGTAATGTTAAGGGAAAGATAATGAAGTCTGATAAGATGTTTGGAGGACTGAAGCGAATGAACCTTCGTGAGTGGCGCACTGCCTCGACCAAGAATTAGTGTAGAATCAGTGGAGCGGTATGGTGCTTATAGACGAATAACAGTGCACTACGTAGGGTACGACTCTGCAAATCGCTGTGAAAAACAAAACGTGCCCTTAAATACGTTCGAATGGTAGAGTCAAAGAGTATAGAATAAAGAAGGGAATGGCTGTGCCAGTTACAAAGAAATCTTTTAGGGAGCTACTTGATCTGAAAACGAAACTCATGAACATGGTCATATTGACGAAAAAACAAATATATAAAATGTATGCAACGAGAACTACCTAAATAATACCTTACGATTTTCAAGGATTAACAAAGAGACTAGCCTATTAATATTATGTATATTACCTATATAATAAACTTTTTATAGCAGAACAAAAATGTAGAAGTATAAAGCTATTTCATTTCATCATCATCACCATCACCCTGTATTCGTCCACTGCTGAACATAGGCCACCCCTCTAGAATGCCATTCGATCCTATGCCACCTGTCAACGTTCGGCTGACGGGGTAGGTCGCTGATATCGTAGTGGACTGTAGGACTGTAGGATTCTTCGAATCGAAACTTTAAATTCTGGATCGGACTTTTTCTTTATTGTTCTGGTTCGCTGTTCTGACTGTGACTCTACATGACTGTGACTGTGACTCTATATGACTGCGACTTTGATTCAGACTGTGAATGACTAAACACGGCGGTCGGCCGTGCTTAAAGTACAAAACTTAGGTGACTCACTAGTAAGTAAGCAGGCGAGTCGGTCGACAAATCACAGCGCGTAGTTTCCGGCGGGGTGAGGAAGGCGCGCGGGGTAATCGCGCCCGACTGGTGGAAATGTACGCTCAGTGATTGGTCGTTACATCATGCAAAAATATTTTATTTTCGGCTCGAGTTTCATTATGAGTACTATACAATATACAAAATATTTTCGTTCATTGACAGTTAACGATGGCTTTATATAATACAAAATGCTTTTTCATTCTTCGACGATGGCTGTCGTCAACACCACTGTATCCATCAACTCCCTCTCAGCAAACTTCTTGAGCTCGTCGCTCCGTCTAGTGAGAGGTCGTCCGAAACTGCATGCATACGGGGTCGCCATTCGAGAACCATTCTTCCCTAGCGGCTGTCAGTCAGTTCTACGAACTATGTGGCTGACCTACTGCCACTTCAGCTTGCTTATCCGGTGGGCTATGTCAGTTACCTTAGTTCTACTGTGAATATCCTCATTTCTGATTCTATCGCGCAGAGAAACCCCAAGCATAGCTCTTTTCATAGCAGCGAACTTGAGCTTCCCCATACGGTCCGCAGTGAAGAGCCACGTCTCAGTTCCGTATGTCATCACTGGCAATACACACTGTTCAAAAACTTTGCTCTTCAGGCTTTGTGGTATTTTGGAAGAGAAGATGTGTCGACGTTTCCCGAACGCTGACCAGCTGAGTTGGATCCGTCTGTTAACCTCTCGGTCGAAGTTGGACTTACCTGACTAAATAACCTGCCCTAGGTATACATATTCGTCAACAACTTCGAGCTTAGTGCTTCCAGCCGTGACCAGTATAGCTGTAACATGGACATTCCAGATGATCTTAGTCTTGTGCATTTTCATCTTGAGATCTACCTTGTTGGAAACACTATTGAGTTCAATGAGCATAGCGCTAAGTTCCTCCAGCGATTTCGCCATGGGAACTATATCGTCGGTAAATCGAAGGTGAGTGATGTATTCGCCATTGATGTTTATATCTTATCCTTTCCAGTCCAAGAGCTTGAAGACATCCGCCAATGCTGTGATGAAGAATTTCGGGAATTTATATCCCCTGATGTTATCATCGCCCTGTCTTACAATTTTTTTACACTTAGATCGGTTTCATACTCTGGGCATGTACATACATACATACACATCGTAGCCTTACTGTATAAGCACTTCAACGCTTCGATGTACAATTTACAAGTCAATTCGGCATCGCTGGAGAGATTGTAGTACCGCCCATGTCTCAACAGAATCAAAGGTCTTTTCGTAGTCCACATACGCTAAACATAAGGACAGATTATACTCCTCAGTCTTCTGTATAATCTGGCGGAAGGTATATATGTGATCCACGGTGCTAAACATTTTTGAATCCGGCTTGTTCGGAAGACTGAAATTCATCAAGTTTGCATGAGAGTTTGTGATGACTCTCGAAAACAGTACATCAACACGGCTTAGAAGCTATATTGGCCTATAGTTCTTCAAAAGGGTTTTATCACCCTTTTTGAAAAACAACGTGACCAGGCTTCTGCTCCACGCTTCCGGTGTTTCACCGGAGTGTATGACGGAATTGAATAGCCTCTGAAGGACTACAGGTATCGGCTTACCTTCAGAAGCTCCGCCGTAAATCCATTCTCACCCAGTGCTTTCAGACTGTGTCGGGTCAGTTTAGCTCTTGGGTAACTAGCACTGTTGCCCGGTTGTAACGACGATGTGTACAGCTGTCCATAGAACTTCCCCATCTCACTCAGAATCTCAGTCTTCATGGAAATAGTGGCGCCAGTGTTGGTTTTCAGCTTCGTAAGTTGACTTTGCCCAACAGACAGATCTTTGGCGAAGACTTTGATGCCTTGGTTTCGCTCTATCGCCTCTTTAATACGAATTGTATTAAATTGGCGAATGTCTCACCGTATGCATTTAGAGATCTTATTAGCTTATTCAGCTGCCTGTACTCCAGCGTGTGAGCTGAAGACTGCAACCACATCTCATGTCTGACCTGCATAACATTCTGCGTTCTTTTTGGGCGAGGCTTTAGAAACTGACCTCTCGCTGCATAGACAGTTTTTATGAGCTTGTTTCTGATATTGTCCGGTGTTATGCAATTATCTATTCACTGAAAACGATTACGAAGTTCGAGTTGAATGCTTTCGAGGTTTTGGATCATGGCACAAGATGGATGGAACGTCGACTCCATCAGGCGAGACCATTCCTGCTTTTTGTTAAGCGGTTAGTCATCAAGATAAAGTCTATCTCGTTTTTCGTCGAACCATTCGGGTTCCATGCCAATACTTCAAGTCCATTTGCGCTGCGGCTGCTTCCTGAAGAAGGAGTTCCTCCTTCTCCATGAAGTGGACCAGCAGTTGTCCCCTTTGGTTTCGTTGCCCGATTCCAAATTGCCCCACTCTCGGCCCATCGTAGCCTAGCTTTGCATTGAAGTCCCCCATCAGCACTGTTCAGTAAGTTTTAGAGGTATGTATGGCTTTGGAGATATCCTCATACATAGCCTCCACCTCATCATCGGGATGTGACGAAGTTGGTGCGTAGACCTGTATGACCTTCAGCGAATACCGTTTGGTAATTCTGAGTATAAGGTACACAACCCTCCGACACAGCCTCGATCTTTAGTACATTGCTAACGAGGGGCCTACGGATGATAAACCCAACGTCACCTTGGTTCAGATGGTCACCCTCCCGGTAGTAAAGCAAGTTGCCGGATTTAAGGATCACCGTATCCTACCCCTGTCTTCGGAATTCGGACAGGCCTATTATATCCCGAACAACGCAACATGCTTAGTTCCTCTTCCAGCTCCACTATATTCTCGCCGCTCCTCATTTTTTTTTTATTTATATTGTCGGACAAATTACACAGCGCCACCTAGCCCCATAAGAAGATCAGTCAATTTCTAAGACCTATCAAGTCTAATATCCCCTTACAAGATGCAGGAGTATACAAATTAGACTGCGAATGTGGTTTATCATACATAGGGCAAACAAAGAGAAGCATAAGTACTCGTATGAAAGAACACATTGCTGACATGAAGAATAGACGCGATAAAAGCTCTGCAGTATGTGAACATACATTGGACCAGCCAAACCATTACATCCGGTTCTATAAACCACAAATTCTCGCCAAGGAGAATCGCTACATGCCGAGAATGTTGCGCGAGGCTATTGAAATAAGAAAACACGCCAATTTCAATAGAGAAGATGGTTGGTAGGTACCACCTGCTTGGGATCCAATCCTAAAAATAATCAAGTCACAAACCCAGAGTTCTACTAAAAAACGTTCGGACACTGTGAGCGATTTTTGTGTGAATCTGAACATATATAATTAATCCACCCATGTCGGTAGATGTAATAATTGAATAACTAATGTAAGACACCTTAGTCTTCCTGCGACCACGGACGCTGCAAAGCGTTCGAAACGTCAGGTTCAACAAAATAAATAAAACACGCGATACTTCCGTTAAAAATTGTTCAATTCAATGTGTAACAATCGCGAAAGCCTAAGACAATAAATATATATATGTGTGTATATATATTTCGTATATATACATATAAGGCTCGTATAAAGCAATAAGAATAGTTTTAAACAATCTTCTGTAAAATATACTTGTATATTAGTCACCTCTAATGTAAATAAGTTAGGTTTTTATATAACGTTTATTACCTTTTCCCAACGAAAGGGCCCCCTTTCAAGGTAGCAAATACTCGTAGTAAGAAGTATTAAACTACTTTTATTTATTTGGGTGTAAGTGCCTCATAGGGTTAAAGTCAACCTGGCCTGCAGGTGGTGTGCCCTGCTAATAAAGAAACGAGGCTCATGTAAAATAGAGTTATGGCACATCGAAGTAGCCCAACAACTGAATTACCGCTTCACTTCGTAGAACACCACAATCAAATAACAATTCCCTGCAAATATACTCTTGCAAGTGATTGATATTACCAGTAAGCTCATGAGGAGTTACGGTATTGGCAACACGCGAGCGATACTCCTTGTATTACAAGCGGTCATAGGCTACGGTAACCGTGCCATGTATATCCTATTTTGCCTTCGACAATGTATAAAAAATGTACTGATAATTGTATCATTGCTAAAATTACGTAGATCTAGACTCTCAACCCCCTACAAAATGTATTAGCGGAAAGCGAGTGATGACTCTGAACTGAATGGATAACGATTAAGGCTAGTTACTTACTTTGTTTCCTTACTCGGAAGCACTATATCTGGATATAGTTTTTGGGCGGCTAATTGACTCTTTCTCATTCCCGATGCAGTACTCTTGGAACTACGCATACTCGCCGATGACCTAATTTATAAAGATGATTTGATTAATTTCAGCCCATAATTCATTATATTCAGTTTATTATCCTAAACCTATATCTATTGATACCATGTATGCTAAGTAGTTCATAGAACCCCAAGTCTGTAAAACAGAAAAGAAGTCTGACGTTAGAAAGAAAGAACTTGAATAATAGAATTGAATAAAAGAAGAAATAAGAACCACTCGTTATTAAATAAGGCAGTTTTAATTGTATACTTTGCATTATCTATTCTTATGCCAAATATATCATTCACACTAATTACCATCTTTGTGTGCGTATAACATCGCCTGGACACTGTCCAATAATAAAATAAATTTAAATATTTTTTGTACCAAATTAGTATTGTTTATAAACATGTCACAGTTAAGACTTGAGAGGAGCGGCTTTATCCTAGTACAGGTTTTTATAAACTTAATTGGATAAAGCCCACATTTATTTGTTAAAGAACTTGTAAATACCAATAAATCATTTGTAATAAAATAAGAACTTCTGCATGATCTTATCTTAATCGTCTGATCATGTTCAATGTAGTATATAATGCTATTTTCAAAGGATACGTCTTAAAGCTTCCGTGGCGTACTGCTAAATACGCCACGGAAGCTTTAAGACTTATATTTTAACTCATTAAAAGTAATTAATTGACCCCATTTGACAAACTTAATATTTTATTTATTTATATCAAAAACAAAAGGAAAATTATAGGAAAACAAGCTAAGTAGTCGCTAGCACTCGCTGTGCGACTTTCAACCTGTATAACGTTGAGGATCTACGTTTTGATGAGATCAGCGGCGCAGCGGTTAGTATCGCTACTTTGACACCACCGCTCATGGGTTGGATTCCCATACAGGATAAACATTTATGTGCTTTTATGTTCCCTAATCCAATAGAATTGGCAGGATCCGCTACCTAAGCCTAATTATTTGGCGAATATGTTTATTTTTACTTGGAGCAACTGCCGTCAGAATTCCACAACTCACAGGGAATACCAGACCTTTCTTAGGTTAATTCACACATTTTTCGAAATACAATTTCTTAGATTTGCGGAGTCCCTCGCGATGTTTTCCATTACTACCGAGCTAGGTATAATAAGAAATATGTACATAAATCTGATACGAACTTAGCGTGGTACATGTCAGGATTGGAACCGAGGGCTAGCTGTTTAATAGACCGGTTCTCTATTCACTGAACTATCACTGCTAATATCAGCTAACCATAGGTGTGAGATGTCGTTTATTTTTTAATGTCCCGTGTTTTCGGGGAGAACACTCTGTTACCTTTCTTATGGCAGCTGCTGATCCTAAACGCGGACAGTCATTGTCTTAGTGTTATATAATTCACTTCAACGCCTGGATATAACGGTGGTCCACTTGAGATCAAAAAGGTGAAAATTTATTTGTTATAATAAACTTTTTACGTTAAAATACTTTTTGATATTCACTGGGAATAGCATGAAAAAGTCTGGTTTTAAGCGAGTCAGGATAGTCTTTTGTATAATTCAACAACTGCAACCTGGCCTGTAATACATTGGTATATTTCATAAGTTTGTTTGTGATCTACACAAGATAACACTTTTGGAATCTGTATTGTAACAGCATACAGTGCATACTTAGTACAGCAGTAGTATATCATGTCATGATCAAGACTCATATAATACAGATTCCATGACCTGAGTGCAAGTTGTTATTTATTGACATGTTCGTTATACAAAAAAAAATATTGTCGAGACAAGACGCAGACATGGCTGTTTTACACGTAGGTAGGGTCCAGGAATACATTTAAGAAAATAAAATTTGTAAATCGAATATTTGTTAGCGTTTCTACTAATACATTTAATATGTATACTGTTCAATGTGGTGTAATAAAGAGTATTGCATTGTACATCAACATTGAAATCACCGCAGGCTATTTGTTTTTTTTTTCTCGTAAAAACTTTTCTTAAAATATTCTCCATTACTTGCTCAAATTGCATATACCACTAGATGGTATGTATAGACAAATGACTATGTAATTATCTAATTCAACACATGACACCTTGATAGTGCACTCAATAGGGAGCCTAACGACCACCGCAGACAGAAACAACTGGAACAGCCAAGACAGCGACGTCATGATGTATCTAATACCTAACGGTAGTAGGTGGGTACCGGCTGGCCCTAGTTCACGTGAACTAATTGGTGACAGAAGCACGCAAACTACTGGAGAATGTGCAATTTCATCTAACCTAGATGAAATTGCATATTCTCCAGTAATTTTTCAATAACCTACATACTTTTGTATTGGTTGGTTATATATAACTATATGTTATGTAAGGCATACAATAATTCATGATATTGCCTTTTAAATTGTTGCTTAATAATGGGCCTAGATTATAACCTATTTTGTTCGTATAAATAAACAACGAATGTCACTACTTGGGCAAAGATCCCCGGCTTCGAAGAATGTTTATCTAGCCATGCCCTAGTAAGCTCGACTTTTAAAATTCTACTTCGATTTTAAGAAGAATAGGATGTAAATTCGACCTCATCATTGGCTTTTTCGAATTACTAATAATTTGCAATACAAATTATTAGTATGCCTCGTATAAGTCAGCAGTCATTTCCAGTGTTAAACTTGTTTCCCACTGAGATATTTCTAAATATGCGCCTCTTATCCATTATCATGACCTCCTTCCCCATCACCTTATCGTAAGTTTTCCAGGTCCATTCTCTCTGGGGTTTCGTTTTGAAGAATGAGTTCACAATAAAGCACAACATCTAAAGGAATTAGCCAACATTTGTCCCCAGTAATTTCTCGACTGCAACCAAACCCCTGATTACCGGCTCATAATCTGTCTGAACGTCCAATTAAAAAATTCAAGTTCGCGACCACAACCATAAAGTACATCTTTGTGGTATTACGTGTAAGTATTTCATTTTTTTTTTATATCTATGCTTACAAAAAGTGTTGTTTGTCACTCAATCACTCACGAACTACGCTTCTGATCGTCCTTCCTGAATTATATAAACTTATTTAGAAATAGCCCTAATGTCTACTCTGATCTGGTATGGGTAATGTTATATTGACAGCGGCGGAACCATCACATCATGTCAATCTTCTAAAAATAGCTTAGCAAATGATCCAAATTAATGGCGATGAAGATGTTTCAATGATCATATAATTAAACCGGAATATAACGAGATACCACTAAATCTATTGGTGTTAGAAGTTTCAAAGAATCACTTGCAAAAGGTTTGATAACCATCATTGCGCATTGGGCCTTTATTATATATTATATAAAACATATGTACAACAAGGTTATGTATTTCCAACAATATTATCGGAGGTTATGCAATAACAAAGAGGGTAGATTATGTACTCCAGATCTAGGTACCTAATGGACACATGGACTTTGTAATAGGCACTGATAGTACTAACATGGAAGACTTGGACTTCTCGGTAGCAGTCGGTAAGGTCCTCAACATCGTATCGAAGGATGAACGTGGCATGCCTATGATACCCAAAACTATCCCTAGCTCGCGAAGATTCTCCTCTGGTCCCGCAACTGCTTGAAGCATATAATGAAGCCGAGCCGACGTGCTGCCAAATTCAAAGATAATCAATTATTACAATCATTATTCCGGCATAGAAAAGTTATTTCTTTTTTTTATACTACGTTGGGATGCATACAAGCATACGGTCCACCTGATGTTAAGCGGATACCGTAGCCTATTAACGCTTGCGATGTATTAATTATCACTCGCATGGAGCGAGCGAGCCTCCTCTGCTGCTTACACAGCAACTACTTGGGAGCTTACTGGTGACCTCACTCATACGCAGGAACAAAACAACCCTCTAGGGAGTTGTTATTTCGGTTTTCTGTGAGGTGGAGGTACTTCCCCAGACGGGGTGCTTTGATGCGCCCTACCTCTCTTAAAACATCCAGACCAAGACAAACAGACATGTTCATGCACACAAATATTTGCCTTGTGTGGGAATCGAACCCACGAGCGTTGGTATCAAAGTCACGTAATACACGACTAAGCCACCGAGCTCGTCAATCTAACAAAGCTCGTTTATCTAACATCATCCCTATATCGAGAGTATAATGTATGCACCGTACTATTTTTTCTATTTCTTACCCCGAGTGTCAAGAGATTAATTTAAGGACTGTGTCGAGAAAGTAATGGTGACCATATTTGGTGACCTTTTTTAAAGATAGCCTGCCAGAGTATTATGATCTGATCTGATGGAAAATGGAAAGAAGGGGGACATATGGAAAACGTCATCATACTACTTAGAGTGGTGCTAATGTAATAATTCCCACTCTAACTTGTATAAGTATTATGTGGCTTATTACGCGCTGGTTAAAAAAAAATTCAGTAATAGAGGGGAATACATACGCTGCCATCAGCGAATTCCACACCTCTACAGTTCGTTAGAGACAGGACTTGTAGTTTTGTTTAATATAGACGTCAGAGACAAAGGTCAAAGTTTGGCCAAACCATGTGTCAGAAGAAAGTAATTGCGACGAGTAATAACAAAAGACAAAAAAGATAGATGGACTGACTTGACAATGATGAGAAGTTTAAGAGATTATGTTGAATTATTCAAGACTTTAATGTTGAAGTTACTCAGGATTAAGTCGGTAATGCTATCAAAGTTTTTATTACATATCCTCATGGCGACAAAAATACCGCACACCATATGTAATGCGGTTGCCGTAGCCCAAGAACGCTTGTAATAGGAGTTACCCCCACGCGTTGCCACCACTGCTGAGAGCAAGCAAGCAAAAAACCACTGGAGCTCACTCCCACGCAGGAAAACAACAACCGTAGAATCGTTATTTTGCTGCTGTATTTTGTACTTTATCAGTAATTTTGCTCATTAACTTTCGCTATGCTCTCGTATGTAAATGACTCTTCTGCTAGTTGTTATTTAATTGGCAGAAAGCAACAAATATAAAGTTGGGTTGACTTTAGCGTTTAATTTGATAATAAGTAACCAGCACCGTTTAGGATTGCATTTCAGATTAGGCATCTATTTAACACGTACAAGTACTAATAATCCTTTCCTCATAGTGAAGCGACGCAATTCTCTTAATTACAATCCCAGTGCAAAAAATAACACTAATAGGTTAAAATAGAAACCTCTTCTAAATCTTATCACATGTTATTTTGTGATAGTCTAATCGATACTATCGTGCAAAACTGTGATGGTATTAGTTTCAGCGTTACAATTTTGACATGGTAACTGACAGAAAAATAATGGAACAGAGGCTGATACTCAACACAGTAATGCAATAAAAGCAATAAGCATACTAATGGTTTTTTTGATATATTTGCCACAATGCATTAGAGCCCGAGTTTCTTGATCGCGAACAACAAACTGCGTGCTACCAACCAGCCGCAAGTTACAAATATCGCAAGCAGTTCTAATGCTTACATATTCTGTTGTAACATGTCCTAGAGACAACGGTGGACTTACTGTATATAAATACTTACTTACTTACTGCTATCAGGCAGACCGTACGCTTCTTTGCCATCTTATCTCAATAGTATTAAAAAAAACTAAATAAATCGATCGTAAGACAATATATCGAGTAAATAATCTGTACAGAGTTGTATTTTCGTAATGTGTATGAAAGGAAAAGTATTAAACTTACGCAATCCTATGTTTTAATTCTGAAGACAATGAAAAGTCTAGTGCGGCCGACTATATATTTGCAAATTTTCGTTTTTCAAATTAAATTTGCATCATCAAGAGAAGTTCAAGGATGACGTAATCATATATAAAAATGAAAAATAACGTTTTTCATAACGCAGAATACGTCCAGTATATTTTGAATTATATATTGTCTGCATACTACTTATTATCTCTTGAGTAATTCAAATCAATCTCTTGAACTTCACGCCATTGTCAAGTCAGTAAATTTGTTTATCTTTTTTTAGGCTACAGTTTTAGCAAAATAGAATTGTAAAGTTTAAGGTTATAATTTGATGAAGCCACGTCAGTAGCCTGACATGGCCTGATCAAATTATAACCTTCTGCTTCCAGCTAGTTTTTAAATTTGGGGAATTAGTCGTTCCCCTTTCTAGACAGAGACCTCATCTTTAATCAATACAAACTTGCCCAGCGCAGATCTAAACCTACTTATCCTCCGTATTACTTGTATAAATGTGGAATCAGAGAGCACCGATTGTGAAAAGTTGCTGCTAAGATTTTTCCGTTTTTACAGTCTCGACATTGTATTGTAGTCAACATAGTGTTGAAATAAATAAGTAAGATTATTGAATGTCTAGTTACTTAGAGGAGGCGGGTATATTTGGGCCCAACGGTTAACTGATTCAAAAGACATGAAAAAAGTTATAGTTTTCTATGCAATTGTGTAATTCTATTTTGATGGAAACAAGACATGTTAAAATAAGAAATGTTAAAATTCTACATAGGAATTGAATTCGAGACATAATATTGCGATTTAATGTAAGTATAGTTAAGGGAAAGCAAGTGACAATAATTTATTTTATATTTGTTGTACATAACCGGATTTGTATTTTAACTAAGAACTTGGATATTTCATTGCCAAATGTCACCAAATTTTCATTGAAGAGAATTTTGTATTCTCGAGCAATTTATACTACTTTCCAGATCAGAGCTCTATGGACAAACTCTTCTCCTTCATAACATATTCCAGACGATACTCGACTTCCTAAACTTCCAAGGAGTATACAAAATATACTCACTTCTTATATTTGATAAGGCCTAAACCCATCATGCGATAGTCAATCTCTCTGTGGCAAAACACTTCATTCATGAGCGGCGAACAAGTGTTGAGTTTTTTATCATGGCGAACGCAGTGACCGAGCAGTACAGCACGTTCTTCTCTTGTCATCTTTGATATATATCCTGTCTTCAAAGTGTGCTCCACTGAGTTGAATATCTCCGACTTGAACATGCGGTTCAACTCTAATTCTAACAAATTTATCAAACAAAAAAAGATATTAATATACGGCTGCATGGTTATATACATTTTTAGAAGTACACATTTTTGTCTACACATAATACCATGGAGAATACCAATATTTTTTTCTTACCAAATTGATTTTTTAAACCCTAATTGGGTACAGCTACAGATGATAAAACTAAGCCTTAGCTGAAGTATCAGTGGACCGTTATCATATGCCAAGTTAATAATGGCAGATGGTGACAACAACAACACAGTGCATTGGACGTCTCTGCTCTAGATTCAATCGATGTCCTCAAACAAACGGAGCGAAAAACTTTTTTCATACAATCAAATAATGATAACCAATCACTGTAGTCTATGGACACTGACCAGAGTTATCACTCGCGTGTTACCGACTCTGTAAATATCTCTTCTCACACTTTTTGAAGAACTCGTACTGTAGTAAGAAAGTCTTTACTGAAGTAAGAAAAAATGTTGTGAACTTAACGTTTGCATAATTCCGAATACTTATGAGTATTTATTTGAAGACATTAAAAGATATTTGAAGACAAAAACAAATTAATTTTTTTATAATTTATATATATAATTAACTTGGAGGAAACATAGCCGATTTAAAATCAATTCGTCTAGTTGCCATTAAAAATCTTGAGAGAAGTAAATATAAGTAGATACAAAAAAATAAAGGCATGTCAAAAATGGTGTATTCCAGTAGGAGACGCTAACTAAAATTATATTTATGCCTGTATATATTAATAGTACCTACAAAATACGATAACAAATATACCTATTTGATTGAATGACTTCCGTCCAATCGCCAGCCAAACTATTTGTATACACATACGGAACAAAGTTTCACAAAAACGTGCATCTTTATCTGATAGCGATCGCCTTTTTTTCTGGGGTCCCATGTGGTGAAATTTTTTTGTATCATTGCCACCTACAAAACCAAGAATGTTTTATATACAAGTCATTTTTTCATCTAGCGAACAAGCACGACGGTATTAAAATTAAGATACACTTAGGCATTGAACACCTGTCCCATTTAACAAGAGTCATTCAATATTAGTTAAATATCAGTTAGATTCATTACCGTATTACCTTTAGACGTGCACATGCTCATTAGCATCTTTAAAATCAAAACCAATCTCACTAGCTCATGGTGTACACTGTTAGTTAACAAACTAAGCAGATTCGAGGTTTGAACTATGGCGAAAGAGAAGCAGGACGAATCAATGCTACCTAACTGGGGAAGTAGCCGAATATCAACTCGCTGGAGGATTGTTGTATTACTTCAAGTGAATGAGGTTACCAATAAGCTCCTGAGGAGCCTTTGTGTTAGTCGCGGGGGTAGCAAGTCATGAGCGATGCATCTTATATGGCAAGCATTCATAGGCTACGGTAATCACTTTAGATCAAGTGGACCGTATACTTGTTTGCTTTCAGACATTATATAAAAAAACACACAACTTTTCAATATAGTCCCTCATTATCCAATTAAATATAACAAAATATAACTAAATTCAATTTATACTTTCTTTGACGAGCTCGGTGGCGCAGTACTTAGTAATACTACTTTGACACCAACGCTCGTGCATTCGATTTCCACACAGGACAAACATGTGTACGTGAACATGTCTGTTTGACTTGGTCTGAGTGTTTTCTATGTATCATAAGTATGTTATTTTACAAAAAAGTACCCGTAACACAAGCTTCTTACTTTGGAGCTAAATAATTTGTCCGACAATATTCATTTATATATTATTATTTAGTAAAAAGTGTTCCTATTCTGGTAAAAAATACACTGAAGGCTCTTGGTAAGTAAAGATATCGACTGACTATCTCACTGATATACTCGTATTAACTTTATGAAATTTGTCTGGAAACATAAAACTTTAGCTAGAGCTTTTTAGAGAACATAGGCATACACAGATTTACAAAAAATCCCAGGAATTAGCAAGGATCATGTTGCGAGTAACCTCCTGCCATACGTAACATAAACAAAATTTACCACCATGTATAGTTACCGATCAGCATTGTTGCGTATTCCTTGGCCACTAGAAGACGTAGATCAGCCAAATTATCGCGAAACTCGTTTTCAAGAATTTCACAATCTGGAGTTCGCACCTTTGTTTGCAATTCTAGTATACGATTTGCCATTTCGTCTGCAACCTGAAAGCAAGTACTTAATCCAAAACTATATTCACTATATTACAAAATACGTTGTATAGAAACTATTTCACTGACCTGTAAATAGTACGCTGAGTAAAGGATAAGTGCTCTAATAAATCTTTCAGTTGTTGGAAGATGTAGCATATTTATTAGGATTGGGCTCATTATACTCATTGGAGCCCTGAATAATGCAATATCTTTCACGTCCTGCCAGTCGGAAAGTTCTTGTTATAATAATGCTGATTTTGTTATTTGATATGTAATATTCATATGTAGTTATATTATTGTTAATACCTGCACAGTTATAACGTCCGCCTGTCCAGGTTTAGGTTTCCTTTGGTAGCGACGGCGAAACCGAATCTGCAACACTCTGTAAATTAGATTATAGTAGGAGATACCGCCGGCTCCGCTTGCGCTTTGTTTATCAATCTATCTATCTATAACTTCACGCCAAATCCCTTGAGGGGGAAGGTAGAGAGAACCGAGCGCCACGTCACTCGATCCTTACATACCTCAATCGCTTCTTTAACATTCATTGCTCTTCTCACGCACGCTCGCCGGTTTCTAGGGCTCTTGACATCACCTTCTGATAGAACACGACCTATTTGGTCATGGTAGGTAAGTCTTGGCCTTCCTCAGCTCCTACATCCTTCACACACAAAGAATGACGAAGCAGATATACTACTCTGTGTAAAAAGTATCGGGAATATGTCAATAAAAAGACCCGCGTAAAAGAGGTCGTTCTAATTTTTTTACTGCATGTTTGTAGCACTGTACTGATTTAGCGCGCAAAATTTGAGCGGGATCTGTCATTTAATTTGTTTTAAACTACACTTTTTGTTGGTCATAGTTTTGAGTCCTCGGCGATTTTTACAATGGAAAATATTGTTGAACAAAGAGTGTGCCTTAAATTTTGTGTTTCAAATGATATTTCATGTGGTGAATCACTAAAAATGTTGCGAAATACCTACGGCGAATCGTGTATATCGAAAACAAGGGCTTATGAATGGTATAAAGCTTTTAAAGAAGGCCGAGAAGTAGTAGTAGACTTGCCTCGTTCTGGTAGACCTTCAACCGCTACGACCAGAGAAAACATCGACAGAATCAAGAAGCTAGTGCTCGAAAATCGACGTATGAGTCTGAGAGAGTTGGCTAGTGAGGTGAACATATCTTTTAAGTCCGTCCACAACATTCTCATTGACATTTTAGGCATGAAACGCGTCGCCGCTCGACTAGTTCCAAAAGAGCTCAATTTTGTTCAAAAAGCGCAGCGAAAGCATGTCGCTGAAGACATGGTTTCCCGAGCTTCTACGGATCCGACCTTTATGAAACGTATAATAACTGGCGACGAGACATGGGTTTATGAGTACGACATGCAAACAAGCCAACAGTCTTCAGAATGGCGTCTCGAAAACGAGCCGAAACCCAAAAAACCGCGGCAAAGTCGCTCCAAAATCAAGGTGATGCTGACAGTTTTTTTTGACTACCGTGGTGTGGTTCACTCCGAATTCCTTCCAGAGGGAGAAACAGTGAATAAAGAATATTATTTAGGCGTCATGAAGCGTTTGCGTGAGAGTATCCGCCGAAAACGTCCAGATTTGTGGCAACACAACTCATGGATGCTGCACCATGATAATGCACCATCACACACAGCCATTATAGTGAAAGAGTTTTTAGCGAAAAATTCAACAAAAGTTCTCGACCAAGCACCGTATTCACCTGATATGGCTCCGTCTGACTTTTTTTTATTTCCCAAGTTAAAATTACCACTTCGAGGAAAACGTTTTGAGTCGATAGAAGCCATAAAAGAAAATTCGCTGAATGAGCTAAAGGCCATACCGCAAATAGCCTATGAAAAATGTATGGAAGACTGGGTGAAGCGGTGGAAATGTTGTATTGCAAGCGATGGGGCCTACTTTGAAGGCGATAAAATAAATTTAGATGAATAATTTGTATTTTTTGTTTTATTGACAAATTCCCGATACTTAGTACACAGAATGTACAATGCAAAATTGTATATCTGCTTCATCATTCTTTCATCCTACATTCGTTCTACATGTCCGTTGTTTATCAAGATTACCTAATACTTGATATTTTATAAAAAGTTGTACATATTATTATATTTTAAATAGGGGCATGTGTTTCTGGGTGTAATAGTCTAGTGGATAATAAATGTAGTAAAACCATTGATAAACGAGTTAATAAATTCAAATTTAGACTAAATAACTGCGACGTCCCAGAGAAGCATTCTCAGGCGTCCACTCCTATTTCGACCTCCCTAATGTCAACCAACATATAGGTATGTGTAATGTTTACCGGATGACACAACACTAAGGAAGTAGCTCCCAACAAGTATCATGCACCATGACTATGCATATTCAGTGCTGAACTACAAATTGATTATCTGGGGAATCTCTGTGGACATTGAAAAACTCTAGAGACTTGAAAAAATTTTAAGCTATATGCAATGCATGATATAACAATTCTTGCAATGCCCCAATTCGTAAAACCAAATATTTTGCCTCTAACGTGTTAACCCTTCGAAACCCGGGTGGTCGTATACGACCGCGAAATGTATGAGAAAACGTATATAACGGGTTCTGACTGCTATTCAAAAATTATTGCGTGTTTGTTACCTCTAACCACCCACTACATCTGGAAAAGAGGAAATTAGTCAGCGACAAACTCTAGCCCATATCGGGATTATGTTATATCAGCTTCCCAGGCATTTTTTTTTTTTGCGTTCTGAAACCTTCAGATAATTTGCACAAATTATCTGAAGGTTTCAGAACGTCACAAAATAACTCGTTCAAGTCTTGATTGAGCAACAAACAAGCATTTCCGACTCATGTGTAAAAGATTGTAAGAAATTGTTTTACATATCCGAACCAACGAAGCATGCAACTAAGAAGTCCATATGCTCCATTCACACTATTCGCAGCACTCACTCGTCTTTTCACATCTGCGATGTACCTTCCATCCCTGCTGAAAGCGCATCCAAGATATACAATCTCATCCACTTGCTCCAACACTTCATGATCAGCCGTAATCCTTACAATGGTTCTGGTTTCTTCTCTTTCAAATACCATTATCATTCATTCAATTTTCAAACATTTAAAATTTCATTCAATAGTAAGCCTTTCTTCATACAATCCTCTTTCATCATTGTGACCAGTGTTTGCAGTTCAGTTGGTGTTTCTGCTAATAACACGGCATCATCTGCAAACAGCCGACAATTCACCACTAGGTCACTCATGCGCAATCCCACATTCGTTGACTTTATTCTCTGCAGACAACTATCGAGATACAGGATAAATAGCCTAGCAGATAGCATGCAATCCTCTTTAACACCAATTTTGACATCAAACCAGGGTGACATGCTACCATCTATCCGCACACACGCTGAGCAATCCTTGTAAGTGGACTGCGCAGCACGGAGCAGTGAACCGTTAATCCCATACCTCGGCAATATGTCCCACAGTTCCTTTTTATCCAACTGTCAATATTATTTTTAATTTCCTATTATATATATTCATAAAGAAATAATGAATTGAGACCACAGGTAATCATTTGCAATTTAGCTTATAAAAAAATTGTAGGTTTATTAAATATTAACAAACTATATTTTGCAAGTAAACAACTACTTTATTGTGGCATTCAGTACTTATTGTTCTATTTACAATTTATGTTCGCTGTCTACTAAATATTCTTACCTGTTCTATTAGATCAACATCGTCTCTAAACTCCACTGTTCCCGTGAGCGCTTTCGTAGGTATTTGGATCGTTTCAACAAGCCTCGGAGGTAAGTCGCTGTACAATGAATATTATTACGGTAATGAAAAACATGTGCTTCTGATAACTAATGCCGACGACAATGTTACATCGGTTTTCTTTATAAGGGTTTCCAATCAAAAATAACCAAAAGAAAGAACCCTTATTACGAGACACAGTATCCGCTCGTCAGTGTGTCACCTCACAGCTTTTCCTCTGTCACTTCTTGTTTTTATAATATTTATAACATAATATATCTATTTTAAAAATATAATAAAAACAAGAAGTGACATATATATATATATATATATCGATATATCGATGATGATGATGATTAACTCCCTAATTCATTCCCCAGGGCACCACTATTATTATAGATCCCACCGGTTGACCGTATAGCCCAACCGTATCAATATACTGTAGTCTGTAGTAGGTAGTAGTAGTAGTTTAAAGTGGAAAAATGTTAGGTGCCGAGGAAGGCCTGAAGGCCAATTCTGCTGAATAACTGCAACTGCACGTTTACGCCTGTCACTTGAGTCGTGCAGGAATAGTGCAGTGCCAATACGTGTATTCTATTAAAATATCCTGCACTGCAACTACGCTGGAACTGCGCGTATGCTGCACTGCACCGGCACTGCAACTACGCTGCAACTGTGCGTATCCTGCAAGTGAACTACTAACTTAACACCTGAAATGTTACCATATTTCAATCTAATATACTCGATTTTTATTTAATGTTTTTTCCTATAGTTTCACACCCCATTGCCCTTGGTTGCCGGCGTGGAGATATTTCTAACCGTAAAGAAGCTTTACTTAATCATATATATTCACAAACATCTCCCAAAACAAAACAAATATAAATTACCGCTTCAGAATATTAATTTCACTTCGTAAAAGTTGCTGAAGACTAACGTTAACAAAACTGCAAGTAAACTCCTTCAAAACTTCTGTCACAGGGTATACAAATGTCAAAACAATTTATCAGAGTACAATTATATTGCAGGAAACGTGCAGGTGCAGTGCAGGTTTTTAACAGAATAGCGAGTCATTTACAGCAGCATTCCTGTAACGTCGCTGCTGTCAGATCGCTTAACAGAATACCGAAACGTCAAAATGTTCACATTTTGACACACGACGCGCAGCAGTGCAGTTGCAGTTATTTAGCAGAATTGGCCTACAGTAGGCCGATTCTACTAAAAACTGCAACTATACTACATATCTGGGCAAGATGTTCCCTGGGCAAGATGTTCCAGAGATTGTTACGCAGGACCCTATCCAATGCTTTCTCAAGTCCATTAAACCGCAGAAAACCTTCTAGTTCATAGCCAGATGCATTTCCACGATGTTGCGGAATGAAAAAACTTAATACATCCTCTGCCGCTTCGAAATCCCCCCTGCGCTTCCCCAAGCATTCCATCGGATTTCACCCTCACTTTCAATGATTTTTCCATACACTTTAGCTGCTAAGCTGACCAAACTGATGGCCCTGTCCATACGTGAACCCTTGCCTTTATACAAGAAAAGTAATAATGATAATGGCGAATATGTAGCTGGTAGTAGTGTTTAACACGATCCGCGGTTTTTTATGATTTATGTGTGAAATCGGTTTTTTACAAAAATATACGTATAGATACGGATAATCTCAAATTGTAGAACCTTATATAAAAACAAAATTTGATCAACATCAATACAAGAATTGCTCGTTTAAATACATAAGGTAATAAGATCTATCTAACAGGCCAATTTTTTATACTTTTATATTAACTGTACCTACTTATTTGATAATAGATAATAGGTGTCAATATTAATGAAAAATATAACCTCACAAAAACTAAAGCTTCCGTGGTAACATCCCACGCCCAATGTCCATCTTCATACAAACCACCAAATACTCCTTCGTCCTCGTCCTCGGCCATTACAATATATTTTATAAAGAAACAATTATATAGATTTGTTTACGCCGTTACCACTTTTATTAACAATAACTATCAAAGAGTATTCAAATCCAAACGTTTACCCTGCGTTCCGAGATACGGCAATATCGTCAAAGTTTATAAACCCATTCGGTTTGGCCTTAGCGCGCTTTGACGACATGGGTGACTTTAAATTGCCATTTGTACTGTTAGTTTTGTCATGTTGCTTTACAGAATGGTACAATCGAATTAAATTCTTAAACATTGGTTTGTTTTGTTTAGAAAATCGAAGAGCAGTGAAAAACGTTTCATATGTTACTGATTATCAATAAAACAAATAAGTTTATCATTTATTTCTAATGATTGTACAAATAACTAACAACTGTCAAACATAGATATTCGGAAACTTTCTAATTATTCAACATACAATTTTGAAAAAAAAATATTTTGATTTTTGACATATCTCGGAACGCCACGCTATTTGCCGTCATGTACTCGTCCCATTTAATGTCAAAGTTGTCAAAATCGTCAGTGTAAGATATTTTTAAATTGCTTTTGGTTGTACCAAAGGCAATATAAATTCGCAAGATAACAAATTGTCACACATGACGAAGGTAGTAATAATCACACACGATGCAGATCATATTCGACGACTATTTCATAGTTTGGATGCCGAGCATGAAATAGTTACCTTAAGATGCAAATAAATTGGAAGATGATATCTTATCCTATATATTAGTACATACTACATAGAATTTTGAGAAGTAATACATATAGATTTTAGGCAGACTTACAACAAACTCTAAAGGTTTCATATGTTAACCTATCTTACCCGTGTATGATACCTTAAAATGTTCGACTACACATCTGAAGTAGTGATATAGTAGGTAAAATTACCTCTCGGCTATGATTTCATACTCTTTTCTAATTTACTTCCCTATAGGATTCTCAAAAATGTATACATTTAAATTTTAACTTATTCAATCCAATAGATTCAAACCATTTTTCGTTCACATTTAAGGAATTCTAAACCACAGTAGGCTCCATATGTAGGTATTGTTATATTCCAAAATATGTTTAATCTTGTATGTCTTTCACCTCAAATGGCGCAATGGATCGAAGTACATTTTTACGGTATCAACACATTTTATTAATTCTATTATTTTAAACTACTATCGTCAGAGATGTTATACTTTAAACAATAGTATTTTTGCTAGTTGTCAGTTTAGAACAAATTTTGAAATTTAAACTAAGTTTCTGATGAGCTGATGTATGGAATATTTTACACAAACACCAGTAAAAACGTTAAACACAGCTTATAGAAGTGCCACTAGCGCCAATCGCGCTGATAACGCGGGAACTACACTCACCAGGTTCTTGGTGTAATCGCTTCTTGATATAATTCATCAAGAGCTTTATGACGTCGTTGCGCGTGTCATTGTACTTCGAACACGCAGGATAAGCAGCGTCGACCGCAGCCTGTCCATGGATGGTATTTTTTTATCTCGAGCTTCTTCGGCCTTCGGAGGGCATGTTGAGTCGACTGTTGTCCATAAATGACAGTCGTTAAGCTAAGGCAGTGACTTTCGGGCGGCTTCAAAACATTTGTCTCTATCTCAAAGGCTTCTATCTATCTATCTCTATCTATAACTTCACGCCAAATCCCGTACTGGGTAGGTAGAGAGAACCGAGCGCCACGTGACTCGATCCTTACATACCTCGCTCGCTTCTTTAACATTTATTGCTCTTTCATGCACGCTCGCCGGTTTCTAGAGCTAAAAATTATAAAATAATACTAAAATAACTTAAATGCTAAAATGGTACTCAAAGGCTTCCACTACTAAAACGCTTCTAAAATATACACTCTCATTTACTAGTTCCAACACTGTATCAACAACCATCATCCTGGCGTTCGTTCTGGTATCCATACTTTCAAATACCATTATCTTAAGTTTCTTCGGATTCAATAGTAAGCCTTTCTTCATGCAGTAATCTTTCATTGTTGTGACTACGGTTTTCAGTTCTGATGGCGATTTACAAATGGACAAATTACACTGCGCCATCCAGCCCCAAAGTAAGCGAAGCCTGTAGGTATTATTGGTACTAGACAACTGATAAAAATACGTAAATACATTTTTTTGTAAATGTGTAATTATTATACGTAGAAAATACCCAGTACAAGACAAACAGACATGTTCATACACACAAATGTTTGTCCTGTGTGGGAATCGAACCCACGAGCGTTGGTGTCAAAGTAGCGTTGTAACAACAACGTTTCACCACTACGCCTCCAAGCTCGTCAATCTATTCTAAAGTCTATGAACGCTTTCATTACATTACCGCACGATATAACCTATGCAGCTAACACTCCTTAGGACCTTACTGGTAATGTCACTCGCTCGCAGGAACACAACAACCATCCAAGGAGTTGTTAATTGACTGCAGTTCCCCAGACGGGATACATTGATACGCCCTACCTCTCTTATGATACTACTATTGATACAGCATCGTTTGCATAAAGCAACCACTTCACCACTAAGTTACCCATTCACAATCCCATGTTCATAGATGAACACACTCTGAACACAGTTATTCAGGTTCAGGTCGAATAGTTCAACCGAGAGCGCGTTGTCCTGTCTGACGCCAATATTGATGCCAAACCAAGACGACAAAATGTCGTCCACCAGCACACATGCTGTAAATTCCTCATAAGAGGATTGTACAGGACGGAGCGGGTCACCGTCAACCACACATTCGAACAGTGTCCCAGAGATGGAAGGATCTCCGCACAACCTTAAATACTTTCTCAAGATCCACAAAGCCGCAGCAAACATGTCTAGTCCATAGTCAGATGCTCCTCTACGATATTGCGGAATGAAAAATTAGGATCCATACATTCTCTTCCATTTGGAAATCCACCCTGTCCTTCCAAGAGCATTGCATCGGATTTAACCGTCATTCTCATCTCAATAGTTTTA
This sequence comes from Pyralis farinalis, assembly GCA_947507595.1. Taxonomy (NCBI): domain Eukaryota; kingdom Metazoa; phylum Arthropoda; class Insecta; order Lepidoptera; family Pyralidae; genus Pyralis; species Pyralis farinalis. The sequence goes on along the minus strand of OX382264.1, from coordinate 20,223,981 downwards.
CCGCACAACTTAGCTGCTAAGCTAATCAAACTGATGGCCATAGGGCCAACTATAGAGTTGGCGCAATCCATGAGTGATCCCTTGCCTTTTACAAGAATACGATGACTGCGCGTCTCCAACGATTGGAACGTTTCCGATTTTCCAGCATGAATTGCTCAAAAACCAAAAACCGTCCCGAATGTACCATCTAGTTTGATCATCACAGCAGTAGCCTAGACAGTAAAAACATTAAATTATCGACACAGTTTATGAACGGTCGCAACACAAGAACACTTCTTGACAAGAATGTAGTAGAAGAATGTAGTGTTGCTCCACTAGCTATACTAGCTCATTGCCAGTGCTGTGCTCTCACTCTCTTTAGCTGAAGCCTCTATTTATATCTACATACAAAGTATTTAGAGCTTGCACTACAATGTACGAGTATTTAGATGCACAACACGAATAAGATGCAATCGAGTTAATACTGGATTGCACTACCTGCCGAGTATTAACTTTATAATGCATACAGACACGCACAAAAGCTCGAAATGGAATCTTTTAGGGGTTTTCTGAAAAAAATAAAGAAAGTAAGCTCAAACGAAAAAAATAAATTCATTTCATAAATAGGATCCGTTATCGTACTAACAATATATGTATAGAGTGAAAAAAGAGTAAAACTATGACAAAACGGAGAAGTTACCTTAGTGAAATTGCTATTTTCGAAAATATCTACTTTAAATTCTTTATTCTCTCTATTTATTATTTTATTCAATAAAAGTTAATTGTATCGGAAATGGTAGCACTAACATACCTAAATCTTTGATATCTACTATGTCGCACAAAATGTAACTTCTTAAGTTTGTCGTGATATTTACGGGACACATACGTGATATTCATTATAGTAATATATGGACAGCAATAACTTGTGAATCAGAATTTCCATCGAGCGTGTTTGTAAGTTTGACAGAATTTACGATGTCACCAGTAAGTTGCTCTCGACGCCACTGAATATAAAGTTATGTTAATGTCACTACTGCACCCAACTCCAAACCTTAAAACTTGTAAAATGTTTCATATTACGTATTCCCAATTCGAGATGAACGACATTGCGTGAATACAAAATACTTAAGAGACAGTTGTTAATGGTTGTAATGAAGTTACCGAACAGTAGATTATTCGAACAATAATGTTTGTCATATCAATTATAGTTTGTATTGAAATTGTTGATCGAATTCCCGCCAATGTGTACTACATACGAGTATAATGATTAGAGAGAATTACGAGATCGAAGGAGCTTTAGATAACCCATTCATAGACAGACTACGCTCGACGTCACGTAATGTGCGTGTTATGCAGTCAACTGGAGACGTACCTCCAACTCACAGACGTCCGCAGCTGTTGTGTTCATGCGAGTAAGTGATGTTACCAGTAGACCCCTGAATAGTTGTTATGTTAGCAACAGGAGTGGCGATGCACGAGCAATACTCCTTGTATTGTAATTGTTCACAAACTACGGTACCCACATTACATCTGGTGGGATGATTGCCTCTCGATGTTTTATAAAAAAGGTGGGGAACGACGCTATCGAGATAAATAATATAACGTAAATAAAAATTTTACTTACCACAGTATAGTCTATATTAAAATATCTAGACGACTGGACTTCGCTCAGCGTTCATTACCTTTTTGTGCAAAATCACGTTTTCTAAGTAATCCCCAATATAGACAAAGTTAAAAAGTAAAACCTTATCTAAATACAGCATTTAAAAATTCGGTTATTTCTAAGATACACGAAATATAATTTATACTTATGTGTGCAAGAATTGTTTAATGTAATAAAAAAAAGGATTTTGTTAGTTTAAATTGTTAATATTGAAGTGTTTACGTAAGCAGTGCACTTTTTCCTCTCGCCGTGAGTTGAACAAGGTGGCAAGAAATTTGAACAAATATGTCATACGTGTTAATTCATTGAATTGGAGTTCACAGGCGATCGCACACATGAAGCTGCGATGCGAAGCTTTGATCGTGTCCGTTCTGCCATGTGATGAAATGAGGGTCTACTTAGCTTGGCACCCGTTGGGAGTGACCCGTGTTCATATTTGTTTATCAAAGGCCGCTATTAAAATATCTATAAACAATCACCCCATCGAACGGTGACTCGGTAAATTACTATTTCCATTAGTTTCCCTTCCAGCTCCTCTAAAAGCAGAATGATGAATCAACAACATGGAAATATTTAAACCCGTTAAGTGCTTGCATAATGATAGACTTTAAGAGTATACAATTGATCCGGTGTCGAAATTTAGAGGTAGGCAAAGAGGACCGAGCACGAGATAACGCCGTGTTCACATTCCTTGCTCGTTTCTTTTAAATTAATAGCTTTTTTCATGCATGCTTGCCAGTCCATGGAACTTCTGACACCACCTTCTTATAAAATACGACCAATATCGTCGAGGTGCGTTCAGCAGTCTGTGACTTATAGCATAGTTTTCGGCTGCCTAGAAGATTTTCCAACGGTCCATTCAGTCTGTTCCCTGCACTCACTCGTCGTTCCACGGCTATATAAAGCAGTGACTGTAGCCTAAAAAAAGCTTGAAATACAGGAAGTATACAGCTCATGTATTGACGATCTCGGTGGCGCAGTGGTAAACGCGTTGTTACGCTACTTTGACACCAACGCTCGTGGGTTCGATTCCCAAACAGTACAAACATTTTGTGTGCATGAACATGTCTGTTTGTCTTGGTCTGGGTATTTTCTATGTATAATAAGTATGTATTCACAAAAAAAAATGTATTTACGTATCAGTTGTCTAGTACCCATAACACAAGCTTCGCTTAATTTGAGGCTAGAACAATATTTATTTATTTATTTACCCTGCAATTCCTTGAGAGCTCACCGTAACCTTTTACTCGTAGGAACATAGTAACCCTCCAGGGAGTTGTTACTTGGTTCGTTCTCTGTGAGGTGGAAGTACTTCGCCAGTAAGGCAGCTTCGATGCATCCGACCTCTTTTAAAGAGACTTACACCAATACAAAATGTCACCTGTGTGAAAATCGAACCCGTGACAATCGGTATTAAAGTAGTCACCACTCGGTCACTGGGCTTGTTTGCAGTCTGAATAGTGATTCTGCTGATAATGTCGTATCATCTACATAAAGCAGACAATTCACCAATAAGTCACCCATTCGCAATGGGTTCATAGATCTTGCATTGAGAATGAAAAGCTGAGCTTAATCTATTGTTCATTCGGATTTCATGCTCATTCTCCTCTTAAACATGTGTTCGTACACTTTGCCTGCTAAACTAATTTTTATCAATTGTATGGTTATTGAAACATTATTTTTTTACTTGAGCGACATAATCGATCTAGAGGCTCCTTATTTATAAGTTATAAGTGTCGATAAGGAAAAAAATTGTATAAGTAGTTGTAAATATAATTAAGTTAGAAATGCTAATTAGTTTGTGTTGAATTAAGTACGTGCATAAAATTCTAAAATTGTAGGATAAAATCCTACAATAATGATTTCTATAGAAAATGTACAGGGGTCTGGAATATTCAAATTATTTTGTGTATGTCTACGATCGTGTACCAACCAATTTCGAAAAAGGAGTTAGACGCACTGGCAGTGGGTGTACTTACGCGAACTATTTTGAGCTACTTTTGACTCTTTCTGTCATTTCAAAGATTCCTACAACCTACAGCCTAGGCCTACAGTACCTAACTAAATGCTTGCACGCATGTTAATTATTATACGATCCTTTTCGATGTGAAGTAATTCAAATTTCACGGAAAGATATTGTAGTTTTAGAGTTATTAGGGTTTTGAACAGGCCATTTTTAACAGGTTTCGATTGACTTACTAATCATATTCCAAATAAATATGTGATTTGGAAACTTGAAAATAGTCATAAAAAATATTAAACTAATAATTATCAATATTTTATGTAGAGTTATTGATGTGATTACGTGTAAGCACTAAGTTAGTAAGATTGTGTTTCAATAAATTAAATATTACGCCTCAGTGCCTGAACTGATTTAGATGAAATTGAATGGATATGAATACCATATAAGGTGACATTTTATACAACGTCGCAAGTTAAGCAAGCATACGGCTCATGTGTTGTGAAATAGTTGCCGTAGTCAATGTACATATTGTACTTATACTAATATTTAACAGTCTTCACGACGGTTCTTGATCACAGCTTACTTCAATGAAACATAATAAGTAATGAAGTTCATTAGAATTCAAGATAAATTCGAGAAAAATACATAACTTCTGTTCAGAATTTTATTCGATTTTCCAGAGATGATTTCATTATCAGATCCTAACTTGATAAATATGGGATCATCTTACGAATATGCCCTTTTAAAGAAAAAATAATTCATTAACCCACGATTGACGATAAATTGCTGTACATACATAAAAACAATACATGCAGACAAAACAAAGAGATTTTTTGAAGTCGGTTATATACATGAGATTATCAAAGACTAATAAGAAAATTGCATCATAAATAGAACAAAGCAAGGCGGTTTACAAAAGTATATTTTTTAACAAGTGATCATCAGACATTTAGGTACTTAATTAGAATGGGACCAAATTCAGATGTACGTTAACAGAACAACGTTTAAATTATCCAAATCCGTTCCCCTGATATCGGCGAACATATGCTTATAAAAGAAATGCATAATATTCTCTTATTTATCGACACGTATAATAATAATTAAGGGGATCGACTAACGCTCGAATAAAAAATTAATTATTATTTATATTTCAATAACTGGAATTGTAGGTTTTAAAACGAAAAGTGCTAAAAGCGTCCATTTTTTGTCCTTAATATATATATATATATTTATACAACGTCGGGAAACATACAAACATACGGCACATTTGATATAAAGTGATTAGTATCGCTCGCGCACTAACACATCAGCTACTAACCCATCAACTACTTAGTAGCTTATTGGTAAACTCACTCATTCGCAGGAACACGACAACCTTCCTAGAAGTTGCTACTTGACTGCAGTTTTCTGTGAGTGTGCGATACTACCCCAGTTCTACTGCTTTGATGCGTTCTCTATTATGTACCTGGTTAGTTTTGTGTAAACTTACTTTTTTTTTTCAGGTAAGACACATTTATAACCTAGTCCGGCCGTAAGTTCTGTTACAAATGAATATGCATTTATTTTTTTATGAAGTAATGTAATCTTAATGAAACTTATATGTACATATTTATGGAAGGCTCAGCAAAAAAAAATGATTCTATTTGAAATGACCACCTTTACCTTTGATAACGACCTTTAATCTGTCTGGCCAGGAATCTATGGATTTACGCACTGTTTCCATGGGTAATTTAGCTACTGCTTGCTGCTGGGATTTCTTAAGAGACACAATGTCGGCGTGTCGTTTCGAGCAGGCCATGTCCACTAAAACTGACCATAATTTGTAGTCTAAGGGATTCAGATCTGGGCTAAACGAGGGCCAGTCTTCAGCTCTTATAAAGTTTGGAACGTTGCTTCCGAGCCAGGCTTGGGTAGTTCGTGTCTTGTGAGCAGGTGCAGAGTCCTGCTGGAAAGTCAACGGTACATTTTTAAAAAGTGTATTGTTGAGAGTTATCCCAATCCAAGACAGTCCAAGACAGTCTCTTGAAACACTTTGCCTGAAGTTTTTACTCTTTTTTCACAAAAATGAAGCTTTGTGACTCCTTGATAAGACACCCACCGCCAAACCAGTACAGAGTACAGACGCATGATGACCACGTTATACCTTTCCGACCACTTGTGCGACTTCTTTAGAACTGCGTGCGTACACTTTATCATTTTGCTTGTTGTAGTGCTCTTCAATCGTGACAATATTTCTGTGCCTTTACCTGCGCATCGGGATAAAAGGCGTTTTGAGCGATCCACTTTCTTCAACTGTGGGGATGATTTAGGGCATATCCTGTATATCTACGATAAGCGCCGAGCTTCAGGTCTTGTTTTATTATACGCGACAGAGTCCTAGCGGGAATCTCCAATTCACGCGATAAGATTTTTTGGGTTAATGGGGTTTCGGCGAATTCCGGCTTTCTCTACCGCATTCCGTATTGTAATTTGATAATAAACACGAAAGGAATATCTAAAACGGCGGGAAAACGAAAGAAGTTTTTAATATAATAAGCGCGTTCCAAATTCAAAATAATTAAAAAGTTGAAAAGAAGAGAAATTCCTTTGTAACAGTATTAACGGCCAGACTAGTTACTTAAAAAGCAAAACCTCAGTTCCGAGATATATGAAATATAACACGAAATATAATAGAGTGCATGAGAAAAACAAAAGAAAAGAAAATAATGATAGAGATGTGAATGAGGTGGTTCTGTCGGGTCTACCTACCCCACAAGGAATTTGGCGTTAGGTAGTTATAGAGATATGTATATGTATGTATATTGCGATATCAGTTGAAAAGTGGCCTTATTGACAAATTTCTTTCGGCATTTCTTCCAATCGTTATCGAAATGGTGGTAAATTAAAAATACACAAGCTTTGGGAAATTATTAAAAATACAAAACCGTTTAATTTAAAAAACGTAAGATGTGTCTAAGTGCTCGCAAAGGTCCAATGGCAAAAAAATTTATTTTAATGATTTCTTAATGATTTTTTATGATTTCTCCTTAGGAGAGGAGAAATTGATACTCTGCCCGCTGCCCGGCGGATGAATTTTACTCTGGATATTACATACGTATTCATTCGTATGGTTATATCCGGTAAAACTCAAACTGTGAATATGAATACTGTGAACATGAATTGAAAATTCAGAAGTATAGCCAACGGCGTAGCGGGTCCTTTGTTTGCTAATAGATACGGGCGAAGAGCAAAAACGCATCAATGCCCATGTTTCTAACTCGCTGAGCATTTGTCGATATTTTTTCGATCTGCACAATATTTCGTTTACCAACTAACACAATAAAATATCAATAAGCAGAACATTGTATTTTTTTTTTTAGTATAGTTTCTAGTAACTTTAGTTTCTGTTTGTTGTTAAAGGTTCGGACATGTGGAAAGAATGCAGAAAGAAAGAATTATGAAACAAATATACAACGCAAAAGAGGCAGGATGTAGGAGCCGAGGAACGCCAAGACTTACCTACTATGACTAAATTGATCGAGTTCTATCAGAAGGTGATGTCAGGAGCCTTAGAAACCGGCGAGCATGCAGGGAAGAGCAAATAATGTTAAAGAAACGAGTGAGGTAATTAAGGATCGAGTCATGTGGCGTTCGATCCTCTTACAGTTTTTGAAATATAATCTTATTGTATCTTATTTAATTCTCTTTTTACTTTTTTCCTTTTTTTTATCTACTAGCATTTCGGAAATGACCATTGGCTAAGAAGAAATGCCGAAAGAAACTTGCCAATATAGGTCTCTTTTAAAATTGTCAATTAGATATTACAAAAACAAAAAATACATAAGCATATTGGTACAATAATGATATCAAATGGTGAAATTAAAGATTATTAAAAACAGGTAGTCTGTGCTGAATTATTTCCAGACATCTTTGTCAGTTACATATTAAGCCTATGTACCGGCATACACAACTTATTTCTACTTCAAAGTTTTTCACTGAAGTTTGAAAACGACTTTAAATTTTTACGGGCATACATTGTGTTTTCATAAATATATTGAGAAGTAACAGCGAGGATATTTATTTCTTTGAACAGTTACCTGAGGGATTCTCTGGAGCCCATGTTATAAATAGAGCGAATGGCTCTTTTTTGTAAGATAAAAATTGTCTCAATGTCAGCCGCCACCGTTCCCCCCAACAGTATACCATACGACATAATGCTGTGAAATTAGCTGAAATAGACTAAGCGCTCAGTAGCCACATCCGTCAATTGCCTGATTCTCCTAACTGCATATGCAGCAGAGCTGAGCTTACCGGCTAGTTTATTTATGTGGGGCCCCATTGTAATTTGGAGTCTACTGTAATTCCAAGAAACACAGTGTTATTAACAAATTCTAATTTATTATTTATTCCCAATGAGAACTTCTGTATTGGCAGAACTGACATTTTGAATACTAAATTTGATGCATTTGGTTTTAGCTGAGTTCAAATGAAAAGTCGAGCTTCTGTAAGTGACATATTTAACAGTCATCTTAACAAGTGATATTAACGAGTGTCTTCTTATGAGCATCCATATGAGTCCAACGGGTATATCTCTTAAAAAATATTCAACACTTATAGCTAGCTGAGGAGGCAAACGTTGTTCTGCCATAGAAATTATTTCTTATTATTATTATCAGACGAGCTCGGTGGCGCAGTGGTGAAACGCGTTGTTACGCTACTTTGACACCAACGCTCGTGGGTTCGATTCCCACACAGTACAAACATTTGTGTGCATGAACATGTCTGTTTGTCTTGGTCTGGGTATTTTCTATGTATTTACAAAAAAAAAAAAAAATATGTATGTTTATCAGTTGTCTAGTACCCACAACACAAGCTTCGCTTACTTTAGGGCTAAATGGCGCTGTGTAATTTGTCCGCCAATATTTATTATTATTATTTTCTATTTTTTTTTATGAAATTCACTTTACGACCGAGAATAGGAGTGGACGACGCACTGGCAGTGCGTGTACTTACACGAACTATTTTGAGCTACTTTTCACTCTTTCAGTCATGTCAAAGATTCCTACAGCCTACCTACCTATATATATATATATATATATATATATATATATATATATATATATATATATATATATATATATTTAATCATAAAAATCAGTCGAGCCGTTTTGCAGGAGTGCGACAACAAACACCACGACGCGAGATTTTTATATACTTATATAGATATTATTACACTGAACGGGTTTTATCTATATTAAGTTCTTATATCTGCAAACGTAGCTTATCTAGCTATTTTATCGCGCTTATTTGGACGTTTATCACATAGATCGCGACCTCGACCAGACATACGATCAGACTACATATATATATATATGTAATTGAAGCTCATCTAAAATTAAAGACAAAATCTACAAAACTCCAGCAAATTCATAGCTAAAAATGTTTACCCTTGTGTATTAAACATTCAGCGTTGTTAAAATTACTCGACTAAGAATATCTAAAACTGAAGTTCGTAAAACCAATACTTGTTTAAATTAGCAATTTAACTTATTTAGAACTACACCTTTTCAAGCTGTTTATCTAGTGTAATAACAAACTAGCAAGGTATTTACAACCGAAATTTTATTTTATTATGTAATTTGTTAAAGTGGTCGAAGCCGCCGGTGACGGAAGCTATCACTTGATGTGAATATAAGCTTAAGGCGACACCTCGATCGTGAAGCTTTAAAATGGCTCCGCCCAATCACCCCGCGCCCCTCAAGTGACACTCTACGCTCGATTTGTAAAATTTGAAATTAGCGCCTAATAGGTAACCTGGGGTCAACGTATAGTCAATGCAAACGAACAGAAAAGCTACGGAGTCGCGTCACACCTAAAAAAAATTATAATATCAATATTTAATAAAAAATATTGATTTAATTATTATTTAGCTTTATACATACTGAACCAAACATATTTATTTAAGCTAGACGGAAAACAATAGTAATAATAGTAATAAAAAACTACAGAAACGTATTCACTTTTAAAAGTTTATTGAAAGAGAAATCAATGACATCGTTTTATGTTTATATCTCTACAAGTTAACATGTCTCGGTATCTATGTTGTTCTTACTTAGGTCTCGTTCAGTGGCGCCCTCATTGAATAAAAAATCATATCATAGCATAGAAGATAAACATTATGAAATCCTATGTTGCATTTATTACGAAGATAGTAAAGTATTTTTACGTTATTAAACCAACACTCAAAATATTCCACTATCGTTGTTATAAGCAAAAGTGCTAAAAGAGGCCGTTTTTGGCAATTATGCCTATAACAACGAACGCAAAACATTTCAATTGTTGGTTTAATGACGTAAAAGTACATTATTGTATTTGTAACACACGCAACACAGGACTTTATAATGTTTATCTTCCACGCTATGATACGATATTTTATTCCTTGAGGCGCCACTGGATGGCATGTATCCCCCTTAAGAAGAATGAAACACCAGCTACATAATACAACATTGTTTATCGAGAGGCTAAAGCGGGCCATTTGTTGATTCGGGCACATATGTTCGAGTGTCATAATGGCTGATAGCGCCGAGTAAACACAGGATTTTTTTATTTCGAATAAATAAGAGAAATAAAATTATCAGATTGAATTAGAGAAAGTATTCCCGCTATTACTACTAGTTTTTATATAATTTTCGCAACACATTACCATAATGTGACCTCCAGGATTTTTTTTCTTTACAAAGAAGTTAAGGGCTATAACTTATAACACACACTTTAGCCCCTCTACGTTATACCTTTAATGCTATTTTTTTAGAGCACGAAGAGTAAACATTTTATTACAAGCTTTTAGCAACTTTTAGTGCATAAAATGGTATACGGCATCTACACAACTTTCACGCGTCATACCTAACATCGACGAATATATCATTCAGGTATCTACTGAAAGATTGCGTACCTTAATGATAAAGAAATTGTATATTTTGATCATTAAATGTAAATTTAACCTTTACCAAAAATTTATCAAGCACTTGGAATCCAATCAGCGAAATGTGAAAAAAACACAACCAATATTTTAGGGTATCCTTCGAAAGAATAAATTATAATGATTAATTTCATCTAATGATATAGATTTATAAATTTATGGAAAATATTTAGATTTAACATTCAATTATCACTAAGATTTTAAAAATTGCTGTTTTTGACCCTAACCGTTATGTAGCTAAATAAATTGATAAAATTATAATTTATAAAATTATTTTTTATTCCTTGAGCCTCTTTAATAAGCACAAATCTTGATTTGGTGCCTTCACCACCAGACTACATTCAAGCTATTTCACGTAATATATATAACCGCTATGAATAAACAAACGTCTTGAAGTACTCGTTTATCCTTGGCGCTAATTTTGGATTGGTATTGCAACAAACATATTTTTAAAGAGTAAATAGCTCTAGCCATCCACCTTGCTTGATGCATCGCCAGGATCCAGGAGGTCTGATTTTAATTTTTTTCTCATTATCTCCTCCTAGGAATATAATGTATAGTTCAATTACTTCCCGATAATCGTCACGTACAATGTTTTTTTGTAATTCTTGATTATAAAATATCAACAATTCTTTTATTATTGTATTACCAAAATGTTGTGTGACAATATCGGTGTACGATTGAATAGCAGCAGGATTAATAGTTTTCCAGTCGTCTCTAAATTTTTTGAACATTGGGATATCAGGGCTGCTTGTGACTTGGTGGATTTTTGATTCGATTTGACACAGCTTTACCTTGATCCTGGTCGGAAGAGCTCTCTAGTTTGGGTACAGCCAGAAGTTGTTCATTTTCTCTAAATGAAATTAAAATTGGTAGGCGTTCTTCTTTAGGGCTTCTCACGTCCAGACCAGGTAACAATTTCCCATTCCAGTAAACGGTCACCATTTTAGACATATTATTTTGAAAATCTGATTTTATAGATTCCGCTCTATCTTTTCTACTCTGAGTGCTAATGCGTTGATAGACGATTTGTTTATCGGTAAATCATCACAGCTAAAATCTAGTGCTTCTACTACAGCCCGGTGTATATAGACAAAATCCCTTATGCTTAATTGAGATCTATCTAAATCTGCAACTAACATAGGCGTGATAAAGTCTTCCTTCCTCGTAACACATTTGGTCATGTCTTTTTTTCTCTTCTTTTAATTTTCTCTGTTTGGTCCTTTCTTCTTTTTCGGCTAACTTTTTTTTGTGCGCCTGCTAAACATCCTGAATTATTTATATAAATATTTTGTCTTCTTCTATTGTAATCCGTTCTAAAGTATCAGCGTGTGCTATATCGAATAAACTATCTAAATTATTTTGAAAGTCCTCACGGCGCTTGTAAACATCTTGTATTTTTTTGGAAATTTTTTGCAACTCCCTCCTGGTGAAAATTCACAAGTTATTTTACACAGTTAGGTATATCTCTGGTAGGGATCCTAGCTTTGTCAACCACGTAAATTTTTTATATACGAGTATTTTATTATATGTTGAGATCCCGCATACGTTTGCAATCACCAGAATGCCCGTGATGAAGTTGTCGAAAAGGATAAGACAACGCAAATAAGGCATTATTCAGGTCTTCTTTGTTTTGCCGCCCAACATAGACAATGATGAATAATATACATATCGGTTGTATTCGGTTGAAAAATTATCAGGAAAACTAAGTTCTGCAGCCTATGCAGTGAAAACTATTAGACGGCTCACTGATGTTGATACGGCTAGAATAGTTTATTTCAACTACTTTCATAGTATTATGTCATACGGAATTCTTCTTTGGGGTAACTCTGCGGATATTAACACCATCTTTTTATTGCAAAAGAGAGCCATAAGAGCTATCTACAAACTTGGTCCCCGGGAGAGCCTTAGAGAAAAATTCAAAGAAATAAATATTTTAACAGTCGCATCGCAATATATCTATGAAAATCTTTTGTATGTCCATAAAAACATAGACTCATTTTGTAAAAAGAGTGATACTCATAGCATAAATACTAGATATAAGCATAATCTTGTGTTATATGCAAGCCGTCTCCACAAAACAAGTAATTATTTTATGGGGCAATGTATACGGTTCTATAACAAACTTCCCAGCAATTAAGAGATTTGTCAATAAACAAATTTAAAACTACTATTAAAGCCAAATTGTGTAGCAGGGCATATTATAAAGTATCTGACTATATTAATGATAAAAATGCCTGGGAGTGAGTCGATCCAATTATAATGTAATTAACAAAAAATATGTAAATTTGTTTGGATACCAAAAGAGGGATGCCTGAGTTTTTTGGCAGTATTTTTATCAGTGCTCACCTAGTCATAAACTGCACGGTAGGGAAAAAAATTGTGACGATTCCAAACAAATGTAGCCATTTTTACGGAATAAAAAGATTTTGACTTTGAATTTGAACAAATGAATACCGCGAGTACGTGCGGCACTGCCGCGCAACTTGTATGAACATGTTTCGATGTAATTCGGCACGGATTATCGTAAAAGCAAATGAACAAAACTAAGACCTATGCGTTAGAAAATAAAAACTTTGAAAAATAAGGGACACCCTAATTTACATATATACAAATAGATTTTATAATCTATTCATATTTAAAAAAAACATGTGACAAATGATTTTCTTGCTGTTTCATAACTTTAACTTCAGTATAATGACATTTATTGTATTTTACTTATGTATACTCTGTGTTTTGTATTGTTGTACGTTTCCTTGTTATTTATTAAACTCTCAAGAAGAAAGAACCAGGACCATCTCTGATGTTGCAAAATAAATCTAATCCGTACAATAGTTCAATACTAACCACAATGTATAGAATAGATGATTTTTTTGTGTTTTCAGTGTTGGTTCATAGTAAATATTATTTGTTTTCACGAGTACCATGGGTATAAGTATACTATCTATCTATATCTTCACGCTAAATCCCTCGTGAGCGCCACATGACTCGGTACTTACACACCTCGCTCGCTTCTTTAACATGAAACATACCGAGTTTTTTAAAAACTATCAAAATATACTATTTTACTAGTAATTATTTTAATACAAAAAAAAAAAAAACCTCCACTGGTTTTCTATCTTCTGATTGGATAAATTTCCAACGTAAACTAATCTTCACCTACGTACAATGTCTAAGTCGGAGTTCGGTGAGCTTATAATGGTTACTATGAGTTTGTCGTCCCGTATGACACTTACGTTAAAGTAGCATATAAATCGAGTAGTGATTCTTCTAGTGGAATATGTTTATTTAGTAAGTTTCTCCTAAAAAACAAAACAGCAAAAATATTCTATTTTATAAGTTTTAATTTTAATACAAAGAAATAAAGAGTCTCCACTGGTTGCTATGTGCTGAGAGCGCGAACCTTATTGGTATAAATTTCCAACGTAACCTGACCTCCACCGACGTACAACTTCTAAGTCGGAGTTCGGTCAGATTATAATGGACATAATAGGAGTTTGACGTCCTATATAGGTACGCGGTCAGCCTGTGGATAATGTATACCAATTATCAAATGTTACTGTTTATTCCTGCAAAAAATAACTCTTATTTAATGCAGTTTTATATAGAGTTATTAAGTAAGCAAAATTAAAAAAAAGTTTGAAGAGGAATTAAATAGCTTGGGCCAACCATACCTAGGAACTGTTCTAAAAACTAGAAATATGTCTACACAATGTTATTATAATATGTTTAATGAATATAATAATTAAAAAAAAAAAATACCTTGTCTTGTTCGCCTCCGCCATTCTACGAACATTTTCTTTGTATTTTTATTCTATATATTTTCTTTTTAGTGTTCCCCATTATTACAACAGTATAATAAATATATATAAACCTATAATATTATTTACTACTTATATCTAATAATAATACACTTACGCTAAATACTATAATATTGAATATTTACAACTATTAATTATAAAAACTTCGGTGTCGCGATGTAAATGGAGCGAGCTCGAGCAGACAGTCGACATAGGTCTCACCTCGAAGCGGGCTGCAGCCGGACTGGCTGGATGTAGTTAGTCAACGCGTTTATAATCCTCATTACCGCACAATAAGGTCGAAAACACGTAGCACCCAAGACGAACGTGATCGCTTAGAAATTGTCAGAAACTTAAAATATTTTAAAAAAATTTCATGTTTCACTTATCAAAATATGCAGCAACCATATTATAAACATAGATATTACTAATAGATTTAAGTAATTTTGAAGCGTATAAACAGAACAACTTCGTTGTAATTTCAAAAATAATGAATTTCAGGAGGTGTTTTCGAAAGTAATTATTATCGAATCAATTTTACACAATCGCGTATTTGAGCAAGCAAATTCAAGATAAAGAAATGAAGTTATTTATATTAAAATCTTAGATCCGTCAGTTTAGTCATTAGCCTATACTATTCTATGAAAGTTGGTCTAATTTTTCGATGTGTCGCCTTATAAAACAGACTTCATATATGAAAAAATAATTAACAAAGAGATTGAACAGGAAAAAAGTATAAATTTAATTTTTTAAATCATCAGCATGAAACTATAAGTTTACAACTGTAGTATAAATTTCCACTTCAGATACGATACCAAAATATTATATACCTACCGTATTGTATTACCTTCAGAACCAAAGGGGTGTGTAAAATTTCAACCTATTCGGTTCACACAGATCACAGGATTCCTACAGAACGTGATCGCTTAGAAATTGTCAGAAACTTAAAATATTTTAAAAAAATTTCATGTTTCACTTATCAAAATATGCAGCAACCATATTATAAACATAGATATTACTAATAGATTTAAGTAATTTTGAAGCGTATAAACAGAACAACTTCGTTGTAATTTCAAAAATAATGAATTTCAGGAGGTGTTTTCGAAAGTAATTATTATCGAATCAATTTTACACAATCGCGTATTTGAGCAAGCAAATTCAAGATAAAGAAATGAAGTTATTTATATTAAAATCTTAGATCCGTCAGTTTAGTCATTAGCCTATACTATTCTATGAAAGTTGGTCTAATTTTTCGATGTGTCGCCTTAATAATTGATTTTCAGCGCTTCAGGGGAATAAAATTAACAATATTTTTTTATAAAACAGACTTCATATATGAAAAAATAATTAACAAAGAGATTGAACAGGAAAAAAGTATAAATTTAATTTTTTAAATCATCAGCATGAAACTATAAGTTTACAACTGTAGTATAAATTTCCACTTCAGATACGATACCAAAATATTATATACCTACCGTATTGTATTACCTTCAGAACCAAAGGGGTGTGTAAAATTTCAACCTATTCGGTTCACACAGATCACAGGATTCCTACCAGATAAACAGACCGACAAACAGGAAACCAAATTAAATGACAGCTTGTTATAACAATAAGTGCTTTAACGTACATACAGACGAATAACAAAGACATGTTCTAAGGCTTTGAGTTTATGTTAGGCTTACCAAAAAAATTGGGTACTACAAACGGTGAGTTAAATTTCATGACACTGTAAATGCGAATTAAACTTAAAAAAATAAATGATGTAATGAGGCTAGCATATACATACTTACCTGTCCTTAAGTTAGAGCATCACACGCCACATATTTCTAGGGTATCAAAAGGAATGATGTAAAATAACGTTTTTATTATACTCGGTAACTTTCTTTGTGAGTGCTATGGGAGAAGGCTCGCAACTACCGCATTGTTTGGAGTGCCGAAGCGTGTACCTGTGTCATAAAACCTAACTTCATGGGTAACGCAGTAATGTATTATTTACATGATATGTTATTTATACCAACTTGCATTCGCTTTTATAAGTTATAAATTGTCCAATCGTTACTAGAAGACTATGTTCATTATAGGGTACCTTTTGAGTAAACCCAAAGGGTACCACCACAACCCTACTAATAAGGATCCGCTGTCTGTCCGTCTATCTTACCGTCCGTTTGTCACAAGGCTGTATCTTAAACTGTAATGGACAGAGACTTTAGAGAGAGAGAATTTTTCACAGAGTATGTATTGTATGTATTATTGTTATGTATGACCGTAAGGTGAGGCCTAAAGTTAAATGCAAAAACATATTTTGTGTTTTTTTTTGCACGAGTTACGGTGCGAATTCGTACCGCACCTGCTGCTTTTTAAAGTGAAACTTCTTTAGGCGCGCTATGAGAGGAAAAAAGTATTGAAACTGTTACGCTAGGCCGTTACATTACGTTACGCAAATATCAACTACACAAAAGACAAGTTGGCGACTTGTGTAGAACCGAATGACAAACGTACAACTGAATGGAAAATATAGACTAAACTTTTGATTGTCGCCATGTATATTTCTCCCAATCAAAAACTAGATAATATTATGTATGTATATCTTCACGCCAAGTCCCTTGCGGGGTAGGCAGAGAGAACCGAGCGCCTTAAGACGCGGTCCTTGCATACTTCACTCGCTTCTGTGACATTCATAGCTCTTTTTATGCACGCTCGCCAGTTCCTGGGGCTCCTGACATCACCTTCTGATAAAATACGACCAATTTGGTCATGGTAGGTTAGTCTCGGCCTTCCTCGGCTCCTACATCCTTCCACTTTTGCATTGTATATCTGTTTCGTCATTCTCTCGACCCGCATTCTTTCTACATATCCGAACCAACGGAGCATGCCCTTTCTTATCTTAACATCGACACTCTCTTTTAGACTAACTCTTTCTCTCACGTCTTCATTACGAACGCGGTCAACAAGCGTTATGCCACAAATTTTGCGCAATGCTCTCATCTCGACCGCATTTATTCTACTTACATGCTCTCTCTGCCATACCCAGCTCTCACTTCCATAAGTTAGCGTTGGAATTAGCACCGCGTTGTGTACAGCGAGCTGTGCCTTCTGACTTAGATTTAGGCTGCCTAGAAGTTTACCCAACGCTCCATTCACCCTATTCCCGGCACTCACTCGTCTCTCCACATCAGCGGTGTACCTTCCATTGCTGCTAATAGCATTTCCAAGATATACAATCTCATTCACTTGCCAATACTACATCATCAACCATAATCCTTGTGTTCGTTCTGGTTGTCTCTCTTTCAAATACCAATATCTTGGTTTTCTTCGCATTCAGTTGTAAGCCTTTCTTCATACAATCATCTTTCATTGTTGTAACTAGTGTTTGCAGTTCGGATGGTGATTCTGCTATTAATGCCGCGTCGTCTGCATAAAGCAGACAGTTGACCACTGAGTCACCCATTCGCATTCCGACATTCATATTTCTTATTCTCTGAAGACATATCACATACAGGATGAACAGCCGAGCCGACAGCATGCACCCCTGTCGGACACGAATGTTGACATCAAACCAGGGCGACAAGCTGCCGTCCACCCGCACACATGCTGTTCAATCCTCATAAGTGGATTTCACAACACGGAGTAGGTCACCGTCAACCCCATATCTATCAAATGCTTTCTCAAAGTCCACAAAATTGCAGAAAACCTTCTGGTCCAAATGATGATGCTTCTCTACGATGTTGCGGAGTGAAAAAACTTGATCCGTACATCCTCTGCCGCTTCGAAATCCACCCTGTGCTTCCCAAAGCATTCCATCGGATTTCACCCTCATTCTCCTTTCAATGATTTTTCCATACACTTTAGCTGCTAAGTTGATCAAAGTGATGGCCCTATAGTTGGCGCAGTCCATACGTGAGCCCTTGCCTTTATACAAGGGCACGATGACTGCGCGTCTCCAATCGCTCGGGACCCTTCCGGTTCTCCAGCATAATTTGCTAAAAAACCAGAAGGCGTCCCTAACATAGATACCACCTAGCTTGATCATCTCAGCTGTTACCATATCGATTTCCGCTGACTTTCCATCTTTCAAACTTCGTTTCGACCATTCAATCTCATCCATAGTAATGTCTTCATGGCACGCTGGCACTGCCGAGTCAATCACAGACTCTTTCACAATTCCAGCGTCATGGACATAATCATACATTTCTCTAAAATATTCACTCCACCGTTCTAACACTTCATGAGTGTTAGATAATATTATTAGTTTAAAATTATTTAAAACATAAATTGAATGTCATAAAAAGTACAGATAACATACAAAAGGTTCACTTATTGCGCGTGTAAACATACACGCACTTTTTTTATTTATTCTACTTAAGGTACAACACTTTTCTTTACAAATTTACGATCCGCCGAATTTTCACCGATATCTATGGATATATACAGAATAAGAAATACTTAGGATGGATTATTATACCAGTGAATACTTGAACGGTCGCATAACCATACTAAAGCATTGATACCAACGCGATCCTCATTCAGACATATAGTAAATTGTCTAAATTGGCAATGTCGCGTTGTCAATTAGGCTTGTCTAAGCAAACGTAATAGATGCAGTAATTTGGTGCCAACATGTCCTAATACAATATAAATGGATAAATTCCCATAAGATCCTACTAATGATGAATTTGTGAGATTGTTTCGCGATCCCGGTGGGAAATTGGAAACGTGGACAATATTAATTGTATATTATAATACGTACTAATTTTATATTACCACTCGAATGGTAAACAATTACCTATCCTCTAATGTATATTGATTGCAATAGCCGTCCGTAATCTTGAGTCATGCGGAAAAAGCTGTAAATTCGTCGCGTATGTATTATGCCGTACCAGAGGGGTATTTGTCCGTCAATCTTTAGGTGGTTGTGAAATAAACTCCCTGTCAAGTCCTAGTCCTAGTTCTTGATGTCAAGGTATACCTATACATATAATATACATTTGCGGTTTAGGTCGCCATGCCCAAAGCCGTAGTAAGTAACTTAAGAAAAATCAAACAACCTATAAAT
The DNA here is from genome assembly GCA_947507595.1 of Pyralis farinalis. Classification (NCBI taxonomy): domain Eukaryota; kingdom Metazoa; phylum Arthropoda; class Insecta; order Lepidoptera; family Pyralidae; genus Pyralis; species Pyralis farinalis. Next base: position 20,204,565 of record OX382264.1, on the reverse strand, counting down.
CTTACAAAGATATTTTGTTGGGTTTATATATCAATAAACCCAATATGGTGTTCAACCAAGTACCTTCAACGGATATGTTGTTATCATTTTATTTGACCTATATAAAGTTTTAAAGAAAAGTATGTGGGCGACTGTGTTTTTATGTTTTTTCTTTTTGTGTAAAATCACTTTAAACAATATATAGATAATTTAAAAATCAAAACCTTATCTAAATACAAAATCTGAGGAGATCCATACTCTGTCAATGCTTTACACTCCATACAGCCCAGATATTGCTGACAATATACTGAACCCCCAATTCCACATCAATACTGACCATCTTCTGTTTTTTCTACATACACATCATGGCGATACTTTTCCTCTGTAACTCTATTAAATGAACATTTTAATCGAATTAGCAACTGGTATAAAAAACCTGTTTAGTCCTCGATCTTATTAGGACGAAATATGTGATGCTTGGCACGAAACCCGATTTGTTAACATTAAGCAACATTGCCCTAAGCTTAATAGTCCTATACGATCACCCAATTGAGCACGACGCACAGGCACGTAACCTTTGTCCTTACTTGGTTAACTTTGAAATCCCGCAAAGCGATTCGGAACTATTTTATAGACGTTACAAAATGTATGACGATATCTCAGCATGTGACTGAAGCTCTGTGATTCTCTTGTACTCTCTAAGTTAAGCTATACTTATATTGTATTTGACCCATGCATGGTGACAACAACTGAATAAATTAAAAGTAAAAAACCTTTTTAAAATCAAGCTTTTATTTAAATGCTCTAAAAAGAAAAAAATAAAATTTTATACTAAAACTTTAACTGTTAACTTATAAGGTCATTTCACATTTGACACAATTTATAGGATATAAAAGCTTGTCGCGAGATTTAAGTACTCGTATTTACTTAGTTTGAAAATTTTAATAGATAATATTATTCACATCAAATTATTTAATTTACTTGTTAATCTACACAAGTAAATCTCGCGACAAGCTTTTATATCCTATAAATTGTGTCAAATGTGAAATGACCTTATAAGTTAACAGTTAAAGTTTTAGTATAAAATTTTATTTTTTTCTTTTTAGAGCATTTAAATAAAAGCTTGATTTTAAAAAGGTTTTTTACTTTTAATTTATTTTTTACTTTTTAGTTATCGCTGGACACGTTTCTGTCTGTTCATCTCATTCAACGCATCATTGTTACATGGTCGTGAGCTTCGTTTTGAAGGGTAAGAGCTAATATACAACAGGGTTCGCCCCGGTGCCCTGAGGTGGTACGTTCGCGACATCATATTACACCCTGATGCCACTCAGTCCTCGGCACGGCCTCACCTTGACTTGGGTGTTTAGAGAAATGTGCCACTTATTTCAGCTTGAAGCTTACTTGTGCCTTACGAAACACAGTTCCGGGTTTGATTTTGGAGTAACAATTCGACCTCAATATCATAATCGACGACTCCAAAAACCCCAATACATCAAAATTCCAGACGGATTGGAGCAATGAAGTTGATATTCAGCATCTTTTTTTTTAAACTCGCATTCGTATTTTCAGTAAGTCCTTTCACTTGATACCCATTTTATAAGCAAGCACTAAAAACTTGCTCCACTTGAATTAAACAATTGTTAACGGAAGTATCGCGTATTTTATTTATTTTGTTGAACCTGACGTTTCGAACGCTTTGCAGCGTCACATAAATAAAATACGCGATACTTCCGTTAAAAATTGTTTAATTCAATGTGTAACAATCACGAAAACCTAAGACAAAACTTACTCCACTATATTGGTTTAGAGTGACGTCACTTTATTTTTTGACTTATTCTCAGCAAGTCCTTTCTATTGATTGAGGAATGAATTGAAAAAACGTGTGGCACTCGGGGACTGCCGCGGTAAAGCTATTGCATAGCATTTTTTTTTATCAACTTATGCAATTATAATTATTTTTTTATCACTTTCTTTATTAATTAATGACTTTGTTTATTCATATTTAAAACACTTTATACACAAATTTTACGCGTATAGCTATTCACTGTTGTACATAGGTACACCTATGTATACATATATACCTACATGTATACTTACGGGGCGCACATGCGGTGAGTGTGGCATTATAAAGATATGACAGATATCTATACACCTATATACTTTTTCACAAACAGCTGCTTACGTATTCGTCCGATTTCGGAGCAGCTCGTCTTGATCCGTGCGAGCTTCGTACTGTCGTACCATATACATACACGTTATATAGGCGGAGTGGGGGGGTGTTAGGTTTTATTTTCGTTACGGAATTTCTTGATTCGGTCGCCGCGCTCTAAGCCCGCGATAAAAGCTATGCAATAAGTAAAAGTGCGATAGACTGTGTAACAACCCACCACCGCCCATGGCTCCACCGACCTTGCGGTCATTTGAGCCGAATCGCGGGAGATGCAGCACGGCACTTGCTGCTCTAAGGCTCTTCGCCGTGCCGTGGGCATTTCTTGACTCCCTACAAATTATTTGATTCTATGTCGTTGTCTCTATTTGCACGCTCTCTCCCCCTTCTGGGGCAGCGACATCCACATTAACGCCTTCGCTGTCGTCCATAGGCGCTCTTCCTCCGGTCTTCTCGAGCCATTCCGCTGCGCTTCTCCGTGCGTGCCATCCGTGGGCGAACCTACGCAAAGCAGCGAAGTTCGCCGCCGACGATACGAGATCGGTGAAGTACACCGGACCCGGTTGGTCCTTGGAGCGCTGTATTCCAGCCATCATCATACAACGTAGGTCATCATACATAGGACAGGACCACAGTATGTGGTCTCTGTCCTCCTCGCTCTCTCCACACTCGCACATGCTACTTTCATGTCGTCCCAACGCATCCAGTCTCTTCCTGAATATGCCATGTCCTCCAAGGATCTGGGAGGTCTGATAATCCGGCTCGACCCAGCTTGCGCTCAGTCGGCCAGCCACCTCCGGGAAGAACGGAAAGTTTCCTCCCCTTCGTATCCGCAGTCCAGCGATCCTGCCACTCGCGCATCGTAGCGTCCCAAATATCGCGCTTTCGCTGGCTCTACTCCCTACCGGTCACGGATCTACGCGCTCCCTCCATTCGTCCAGCACGAGTCACCTCCAGGTCTGAGGGAAGTACTCCAGCCAGTACGGGCAGTGCAACGGTACTGGTGGACCTATATGCTTTGGTCAGTAGTATGAGTGCCTGTCGCTGACTTCTTAGTACGACACTACGAAGAACATACGCTGTTAATCGGTGGCACCATATGGCAGCTGCATACGTCAGCGTAGCCACATACATTCTCTTGTACAGGACCTTTAAGGCTTGGTATTTAATTCCCCAAGTTGATGCCGTAACCTTCGACATCTTGCCAAAACATGCAGCGGCTCGTTCTCCTATCCGGGTGGCGTGTTGCACAAACAACATGCTTGAGTCCAACTCCACGCCGAGGACCGTCGCAGACGTGACGCTCCTCACTGAGTCCTGGCCGAACTTGATTAAAGGTGGCGTCTGTACTTTTCCCTTCACAGACATAAATAGCAACTTTGTGGGGGAGAAACCCAGTCAGTTACGGGCACCCCGGTCGCCAATAGGCTCAGAGCCGCTTTCGCGGCTGATTCAATGGCCGATCGTGAATTGGCCTCAATGATGAGCGTCACGTCATCGGCGTAGGCAACCATCTTTACTCCTTTCGGTAAGGGCAAACGCATCAGATCGTCCATGAGGACATTCCATAGCGTCGGCCCGAGCACGGATCCCTGCGGACACCCCATGGTCGAGTCCTTCCACAACACCCTATAGGCTGTGTAACAGTTTCACATCAGGCGGGCTGAACATTTATTTGCCACCCGACGGAGTCTAAAAGTGTCCATAGGCTGTGTAACAGTTTCACATCAGGCGGGCTGAATACTTGTTTGCCACCCGACGGATCATCATCATCATCTGATGAATATGAAAAAAAAAAATCTTATACCAATTTTCTTACTTATTTGCCACCCGACGGATCATCATCTGATGATTATGAAAAAAAAATTTCTTCTACTTATTTTCTTGTTTCCCACCCGACGGAGTCTAAAAGTGTCCATAGGCTGTGTAACAGTTTCACATCAGGCGGGCTGAAGACTTGTTTGTCACCCGACGGATCATCAGCATCATCATCATCATCTGATGATTATAAATGATTATGAAAAAAAACGTGCTACATGGTAGGCGGAGTAGAGGGTGTTAGGTTTTATTTTCGTTACGGAATTTCTTGATTCTAAAGCTATGCAATAGCTTAAAAATATTCGCCAACTTGGGTGTTCCGCCATGTAGGATTTAGAATGACGTCACACAGTTAACCATGCATTGTCATCTAAACTGAACGTGTATACAAAATTTCAGCTCAATCGATTGAAGATATCTGCTTCGAAATTGATTTTCAAGCTTTAGAAGTCCGCCATATTGGATTAAGAGTGACGTCACATTATTTTTCATGTTATTCTTATCAAGCCCTTTTATTTGATACCCATATTGTAGGAGTGCATTAAAAATAGTTGGTCCGCCATCTTGGGTATGCCGCCATGTTGGATTTAGAATGACGTCACATATTTAGTCATGTATTGTCATCCAAACTGAACGTGTATACAAAATTTCAGCTCAATCGATTGAAGATATCTGCTTCGAAATTGATTTTCAAGCTTTAGAAGTCCGCTATATTGGATTAAGAGTGACGTCACATTATTTTTCGAGTTATTCTTATCAAGCCCTTTTATTTGATATCCATATTGTAGGAGTGCATTAAAAATAGTTGGTCCGCCATCTTGGGTATGCCGCCATGTTGGATTTAGAATGACGTCACACATTTAGTCATGCATTGTCATCCAAACCGAACGTGTATAGGAAATTTCAGCTCAATCAGTTAAAGATATCTGCTTCAAAATTGAGTTGCAAGATTTCAGCCGAACATACTTACATACTTACATTGCAAGTTAAATAAAAGCTTGTAAAAACTGATTCAACGCGTCCAAAACTACTGCACGCTTTTACTTCATCCCACCTCGCAGTTACTCAATACTTGAATAATACAAGCTAGTTAAAAAGAGTTTGGCCTAGAAATCTTCATCTTGATTGTCTCATAATTAGTGTAATTAATATTAGACAATTCAAATTATTGAATGTGTAACGTCAAAGCTTTAGCACGTGTGGTTTTTGCACTTATTTTAGGCTGGAAATATATGATGCGCTTATACACACATTTTAACATATTTAAGGTCTTCTTGCAGCTTCCACGTTTCTGTAGCATATCCAATATTTACAGTACTTACAGAGATTTAGACGAGCTTGTTGGTGCAATGGTTAGTAACGTTTTTAAGAGAGGTAGGGCATATCATAGCAGCCAGTCTGGGGTAGTACCTCCACTTCACTGAAAACCACTGCCAAATAATAACTCCCTAGAGGGTTGTTGTGGTTCTGCGAGTGAGTGACCTACCCAGTAAGCTCCTAAGGAGTTCCGTGCTGTGTTAGCAACAGAGCTGGTATCGCGCAGGTGATACTTATTATGTTGGAATTGTTCATTGGCTACGGTAACTGCTTTATATCAGCTGGGCCGTATGCTTGTACGTCTCTCCTTATTGTATTCTTCCGCAACAATAGGTACTGTACCGACTGTGTAAAGGCTGCGGGTAAATAATAATGAAATCCTTAAAATGATTTCCAATAGGATGGATTCGGAGATTCTTGGTCAATTTACACATGAGCAACATTATGATCTCTATTGTTTTCTAATACATGATATATTGAAATTGTATGAATTAAAAGGTTTATGTAATAATTGCTACCATATCGATGATAGTAGGTATATTTCTGTAAGTCTTTTTGTTGCTGTGAGTTTTCCTGTATTTGTGATCAATCTTCGAGCTAAACTTTATTTTTGTACGACCGTGCCTTAGAAAATATGTATATTGTCATGACACGGCATGGCAGTTACTTCGAGAATATCTGTATGTTAACTTAGATGGAGTACTGTACCTCCAAACGAGCCAGCCTGCATATGTTTGAACATAATTCTTTTAGACAATTTTAGTCCATAAGAACTTTATATTCTCATTACAATTACATACAGGTGTAAAACAAGCGTACGGACTACCTCATATTAATCATTTATCTTACGGTATGGAAACTTCGAATCAAGGATCATCACTCGAGCGTTAGACGTCCCAAAAATAACCTCTTCTCGCCTTTTTATACGGAAACACATACGTAGAACAATTCGATAAAATTCGTGTATGACTTAAATATTAATCGAATATAAGTAATTAAAGCAACTAAGTTTCTTATGTACACACTTAATTTTGATTTAACGTTTTTGTTTGATGCAATAAGAAAGATTGACGAAATAGATATAGGTACAACGTGAAAGTGGAAGAGGATGAAGGAACTGAGGCCAAGCCTCACATATCACGACCAAATTGGCTGTAATTTAATGAAAGGTTCTATCAGGAGCCCTAGGGGCCAGCTAGTATGTATGAAAAGAGCTGTCGGAAGGCAGACCAGCATACGACCTACCTGATGTAAAACGATTACCGTAGCCTATTAACGCTTGTAATATATTAAGTATCACTCGCACAATGCCATCTCTGCTGCTTACGCAGCAACTCCTTACTGGTGCTTGTGAGTGGTGTGTGTGTACTTGGCTGGCTTGTGTGAGCTTCCTGGTGACTTCACTCATACGCAGGAACAAATCAACCCCCTATGAAGTTGTTATTTGGCTATGAATGTTAAAAAATCTAGTAGTGCATCAGAACTGACTCATTTAGCACTTTTATATAATTTACCACTAGGTCTCTCTGCTTATTCCGCAGCGTATTAACGTGATGAATGTTTAAATTCAATGAATTCGCCATTGAAGAGTTTTGATTCAGCAATTGTATAAGTATATGCAATGTGATCTATTTTATAATTCAAGTTAAAGCTTTTGTATTAATTTACTACAGATTACAGTACGATCGTTGTAAATTGTATCAAATGAAATGAACTGCCCCTCTGTTGGTACAGAAATGAAGTATAGCGATTCGTTGGGGGGCACGTACCGAGCGGTATAATCCTTCGCCGGCAGCGCTGTTCAATCTACTCTTCAGTCATAAACCGGTGTTCCGCGAACGTAAACTGAACTACATCACTACGTGCCCTAGCGAGTGAAGCACATTACAAGCACACAATCGATACTTTCGTATACTTTGTTTTAGTGCTCGTATACGTACGGTACGTTGATCGTATATAGTTACCTACCTATAAAATTGATACGAAAATGCTCAAAAAGAAAGTAAATCAGTATGACAAAAAGAAAAATAAAGCACTGAATTATTCATGTATAGTAGATATGTACAATACCATTTACCATTATCTTTTTCGTTCTACGATCAGTTAAGGAGTATAACTGAGAGACTCGCTTAGAACAGAATCTATTTTTTTTAAATATCGATGAAAACTGAAACCACTAAATTCCCTGTTCCTCAGACAGTTCAGTCATCTAGACATACCTATGAACAGAATCGCATATCGTTTACAAAAATGGGAGAACACGTGAAGGTATAGGTATATAGTATGATATCACCGCTGGTGGTATCATCGCGTATCAATTAGTCGCGGTTCTTTAGACGTTTTTTTTTTTTTGATACAACGTCGGGAGGCATTCATGCATACGGTCCACCTGATGTAAAGAAGTTACCGTAGCCTATGAGCTCCCTCAGAATTATTATTTTAAACAACGTCGAAAGGCAAACACGCACGCGACTTGCCTGATGTAGATGTTGTCAGCAGCAGGGGTGGCAACAAGTGAGCAATACTCCCTTTATCGCTAGCGTTGATAAGCTATGGTAGTACCATAGCTTATCAACGCTAGCGATAAAAGATACTAACACAGTAAGTCCTCAGGTCCTTACTGAGAACATTAGAAATGGACAACCTCCAAGCAATTGTTATCTGGTTTCGGGTTCGTGTGAGGCTTCCTTGATGAGGTTACTTTCCCAGTTCGTTGCTTTAAAGTACTAGTAGTTATGCTGCAACTACAGGTGAAGTTGGCTTTGAATCTAAAGCTGACGGTGACAATGATATCCGAAAAAAAAATTCTAATACCACATATTGTAGAACAAAGGAAATAATATTTATAAAATTTTATTAATCTACCTACTTAATAAACAGACTATGAAAAAAATTCTCCAATGCTCTTAAAATAAATAGCAAAATTGTGTCCCTCCGTTATGAAGTAAAGTGAACGAGAACAGCTTATCAAACTTGCAGCTTGCGACTTGCTATCACTTTGTACCTAATACTAGTTTTCGTCCATAGTAGGTATTTTATTTTTATGTAAAATTGTACTGTAGATAAATATAATTGTTGTCAATTAAAACAATATCCGGTCAAGTGCAACTCAAATCTGGTCCTTTGAGTGCTCCGACGCGATTTTTAAAAGAGTTACCTAGATTTCCTACTTCAACGCCCTAAATACTACCTGTGCATACACGAGTATTATCGTATGCCTACGTGTTAGTTACCACGTAGTATCACTTGCGATGTAGTATGTATTGATAAATATAATTATGTATTTGCATAGCTAACACGCATTGTTTCATGAAACAGTTAATAAAATGCTGAATCACGATTCTGAATGAGCAACTCCTTCCGCTCCATTTCACTTTTATTTCCAAACTTCCAATCGGATGAATCAGGCGATTGAACCTATTACGAATAACTTTACCTGCCTGCTCATGTGTGAACGGGAAAAATATTCAGAGATTTCTACGACCGATATTAATAAACGGTCGAACGACGGCCCCGCAACATTCTCGTGTTATGCGACACAAATTACATATTCTTGAACTATAATTTCCTAAATACTTCAGACGTTAGTTTAAAAAGCACATACGTCGTCATTAGAATATGCAAATAAAGCCCACGTAGTTAATACACAGACAGATAATTCGTAAGTCTCTGACCATTTCATTTCATGTCAATTACAAATTGCATTGATCTAGATTTCTTTACATAGTTTGAGAAAATAGAGGAACGTGGTACAACTTTATGTGCTATTGATTATCATTAAAGAAAAAAATTAAAAACGTTTGTACGAAACCATGAATTCGAAGGCAAAAATTATTCAAGTTAATATACACAGATACAAATATAGAAAACTTAATGGCGTATGCATTTTTTTATCCGCGACGGTCACGGAGGCGGTATATGCGTTTGGGGTAAAAGGTGTTTGTTTGTTTGTGTGTCTGTGAACATTTTTCTCGAAAACTACTGAACAGATTTAGATATTTTTTTTGTTTAAAAGGTGACATGATCGGGAGTGTTCTTAGCTACGATTTAAGCAAATCTGTTCAACCGTTTTTTTACGTCGGGGTTTTTTTTTTAATTTGTACGTGCATTATATATAACGGATATATATAAAACGGATTTTATTTATATGTTATAGTTATATTATTTTAGTTTGTATAAATCGCATTTACTATTAAAATTTCAAAAAGCCGCAAATGAAACATAAATTTAATATTTAAAAAACCTACGACGAAAAAAACTTCAAATAAAACATTTCAAAAACCCACGACATTAAAGCGTAATATGATTCATAAAACAATTAGATATCATTCTCATTAATAAAGTCAATAAATGAATAAATATTAATAATTACAATAATATTCTATATAATAGTTATTGTGATATTGTAATTATTAATATTTTTTCATTTATTGACTTTATTAATGAGAATTATATCTAATTGTTTTATGAATCCTATTACGCTTTAATGTCGTGGGTTTTTGAAATGTTTTATTTGAAGTTTTTTTCGTCGTAGGTTTTATAACTTTTTAGTATGAATGTCTCAGCATTCAGGTATATTGTCATGAAAGTATCACTGTACTCGTATATAGAAAGTATATACCGTATACATCGTAGCCTTTTTGAATGAAGCATCAAAATCTTTGATCAAATATCAGACAATGTTGCTGGAACATTTTATGAAATCATCTTATCTTTGATCAGTAGCAAAAAATGGTCAAAGATATTGGATCAGCGGCATACCTGTTATAACATTTCCAGAATAGCAAAAGCATTTCTATGACACAAAAATGTTATATGTTATTTTATAAATACACGCATAGCTCTTTGAGGATCTACATCATTTGGACACCCTGTCATTTCGTCATATTAAAACATGGCCTTTCAATTTATAGTCAATAAACATGGAGAGATCATAGATTTAATACTTCTTACTCCTGAAACCTCCATCTTACGGATGAAAATATTGTAAATCATGAAAATACGTGACACATCAGAATCGGCGTGGCACAGAATGACCTCTTGCTGTGCTACCTCTCGTATAGTTAAGAATTTTTAAGTCAAAACTATGTTGACCGTAATGTATAATGGAACAACAAAAGATAGCAAGGTTTGTAAATACTGGAAATTATGTATTATATAATACCTACTTATCTTTTTTAAGAGAGGTAGGGCTCATCAAAGCAGCCCGTCTGGGGATATACCTCCACCTACAGAAAACCAAAAGAAGAGGTGATCATCGCGCGAGTGATACTTAATGTATTGCGAGCGTTTACACGCTACGGTAACCGCTTTATATCAGATGGGCCGTATGCTTGTATTATGTTATTTTTAAGTTCGGAAGGTACTACTTTATAAAATACTTCGTGATCATTTCCACTCTAAATAATATTTTTATTGTGTTTGATGATTTTCAAAGTTGTCCTTATTTGATATTTAATTGATACATTATTGGTACCGGCTAGCACACCCAGTCACAACGGATGTTCGATGTAAAACAATATTAGTGCGACAAAATGTTTAAACGAGCACTTATGATTAACCGAATTTGAGAGTAATGGCAAAGGAACGCAAAATTGACGTTACTTCGAAAGAGCTCATTAAAATACACCGTTTGAGCTCGGTCGTACGTGCCACATCGGTCAATTAATTATAATACGAAAAAAATTAGTTTTATGTCTAAACTGAACATATAGTAATCGACGTGACTGTATTATCATGAAATAGATCTCCTAGGGCAACATGTAACGCTGTTAACAAATCTTGAACGTCTATTTATATTGATGGACGTGGGTGATCTGAAAAGTTTTCGATCTAACAAAGATACTAGACATTTTTTTTCTACATAATAGTCTCCTTGTAACATACACACTTCTCCTGGCGATGCTCCCATCTCTTTATCCCATCCAATAGTACTCGGCGTTTTTCTATATATACATACATCAAAAGTGTCTAGGGATCAAGCATTTTTATGCGGATTTCTTGAGATTGAGATGTGGCTTTGTAATAAATTTATGATTTTATAAATTTATATGGATCCTTTTTGGTGCATTTCATAATTTGAAACAGGAACTGTCAATCAAATTCGAGTAAAAGATGAAAATCAGCTGTCAATATTTTCCCTATAAAAATATACAACGCATTGAAGACATTATTAGTGCTACTGTTTCACTACTACTGATTAAAACCAACGTTATTATGGAGCGGCGACGTCATTTAAGCAGGGAAGAAATGCTCAGAGCCGTGGGAATGATAGAAGCTGGTTCCCGGCAACGTACTGTGGCTTTAGCTCTGAATACAAGTCAGAGTGTTATCAGTCGACTTTGGACACGTTACCGAAGCACTGGTACCGTGGCTGAGCGCCATGGAGGACGGTATCGCTGCACCACACGGAGACAAGACCGATACATTCAAATCACAACTCGAAGAGCTCCAACAATAACCGCCATGATGTTAGCCGTGACGCTTCATCACTCTTCAGGGAACTTAATTAGCGACCAAACAGTCAGAAACCGCTTGCATGAAGTGAACCTTCATTCCCGAAGACCGCTAAGGGTACCACCTATAGCAATGCACAATCGTAGGATTCGATATCAATGGGCTCTTGAACACAGAAATTGGGCAGAAGAACAATGGCGTTTCGTGTGCTTTTCTGATGAGTCTCGTTTTGGTATGAGACCGGATACAAGACGTATACGACACTGGAGAACCCCTGGACGCCAACAGCGATTAAAATCCTGTCAGGAAGTCCATCCTTATAGTGGTGGAACCATCATGGTATGGGCGGGTATTTGGATCAGAGGCAACCTCAACGCTCAAATTTATGCTGAGACGATTGTATCAGACGTCATCGTTCCTCTACAAGTGCAAATTGGTCCCTTATTTCAGTTAATGCATGATAATGCACGACCGCACACCGCAAGAGTTGTAAGACAGACTCTCGCCGCAGCTAACATCAATGTCATGCCCTGGCCTGCTCAGTCGCCAGACTTGAACCCGATTGAGCATGCATGGGATATGCTACAGAGAAGAGCTCTGCCGAATATGGAGGGTATCCAGTCGCAAGAAGACCTTTTTTTGTTGTTGCAACGAACATGGGCGGCCATTCCACAGCGTGATTTGGATGAACTCATTTTGAGTATGCCAAACCGATGTTCTTGTGTTGTTAGTGTTCGCGGTAGAAACACGGATTATTAATTGTTTAAGTTACCCAATAAAATTTTAAAGAAAACTGTTATTTCAGTCTTTTTTTCGAACTTTAATGTTAGTGGTTCAAATGTCAAAAATCCCTTTATTATGAAAATGGCAAATTTCTTTATTAATGCAAAGGTGACTTGGATTATCATTACTGTAGACAAACCAAAACACTTTATTTGATGAATCCTTAAAGAAAATTTTAATTAATATCAATCAGGAGAAAAGTTATTGCAAAAATATATGTTGATCCCTAGACACTTTTGATGTGTGTATTTATATATGATATATATACCTATATATTTATATATGATATGGAAATTCAATAATTTAGTTCCATCGAGCTGATCTGATTAGGAACCAGAAAGTGGATAGTGAAAATTTACAATCGTCTTCCTGGCGTTATCCAGTTTCCTAATTAATTAGGATTGGCGGGACTCCCTACTTAAGCCTAATGATTTGGAAAAGATACTGATTTTAAATGGAGCGGTTTCCTTCAGACCTCTACCACCCAGAGGGACAAACCTTACTTAGGTTAGGTCATACGTCTTTCGAAATAAAATTTATTAGACGTGCGGGTTTCCTCACCATGTTTCCCTTCGTCGCCGAGCAAGTGATAATTACAAATATGTACCTACCTACATAAATCTAGAAACACTAACTTCGCGCTTACACAGATGCGGTCTCACCCATAACTTATCACTCGATTACACACAATCATCCTAGAAATAACTGTAATTGTATCTAGTATAATGTAATAGTTGATTTAACTCTCCAATCTTTTTTTGAAAAAATTGTAGGTACTGTGACACTACATGAGGGCAGAGCACTGGAGTACTGAGATACAGGCCCCCGGCCCCCGGGCCTAGTTCAGAGGCTCCAGTCTCACACAATCATATGATACCGCACATATTATATATTAAGTTCGTATTTAAGATTATGGAGAAAAATAAAAATAAAAAATCGGTCAAGTGCGAGTCGAACTCGCGCACGAAGGGTTCCGTACCATTATCTATAAAAACGGCAAAAAAATCACGTTTGTTGTATGGGAGCCCCCTTAAATATTTACTTTATTCTATTTTTTAATATTTGTTGTTATAGCGGCAGCAGAAATACATCATCTGTGAAAATTTCAACTGTCTAACTATCACGGTTCAAGAGATACAGCCTGGTGACAGACGGACGGACGGACGGACGGACGGACGGACGGACGGACGGACGGACGGACGGACGGACGGACGGACGGACAGCGGAGCCTCAGTAATAGGGTTCCGTTTTACCCTTTGGGTACGGAACCCTAAAAAAAGAGTTAAAGTTAATTTAATGGTGCATGATCACAGCAAGATTTGAACCAGCAATCAGTTAATAGACTGGTTTTATTTCAACTAGACTATTACTGCTTTGAAACTCTTTTCTGAGTGAAGCTCTTTAATGGTTTCTATTTTTTTTTTTCATACAACGTCGAAAGGCGTCCAAAGATACGGCCCTCCTAATATAAAGCGGTTACCGTAGCCTATGAACGCTAGTAATGCATTGAGTATCACTCGCGCGATGCCTCCTCTGCGGCTATAACAGCAGCTCCTTCGGAGCATACTGGTGACCTCACTCCCACGTAGGAACACAACAACTCTCTAGGGAGCTGTTTTTTGACTGCGGTTTCTATGATGTGGAGGTACTTCCGCTTTGATGCGCCCTACCTCTCTCAAAAAAGAGAGATAGGGCGCTTCTAGTAAACACTTCGAGTTTGGGCTCGATTAATTTGTTTTACCGGCACCAATGTTTTATTTTGTTTTTAATATTTAAACAAACCGCGATACTCTTGATCCCGGAAGAGAATACTACACTGTTTAATTCAATTATATTTCAGATTACTGTTCATAAAATTAGAATCAACACTTCGCTTAACAGGTAAGCTCGTTTAATTCTTAATTATACCTCTTGGTGAACGACGGCCTAATGATGCATCCTGGACTTGGATAGCGGAGTTCAGCGGTTACTAGTAAACTTGAGTTTGGGCTCATTTGTTTTATTTTACGATTCCAATACAGTACACTCGGTGATGAGGATCTGATTATGGATGCTAGAGGGGTATAGTAGCAATGCAGCATTCTTCAATGGTTCGGTACTAGCAAATCACTCGACTGGGCTAATTCTGTTTGTTTTAAAGAGTTGAATATATCACAGTTAATTTAATGTTTTTTTTTTATACAATGTCGGGAGGCATACAAGCATACGGTCCACTTGTTGTAAAGCGGTTTCCGTATCCTATGAACGCTTGCAATACATTGAGTATCACTCGCGCGATGCTACCTCTGTTGCTAACACAGCAACTCTTTATGAGCTCACTTACGCTGGAACACAACACTCTCTCTCGGGAGTTGTTATTTAGCCGCGGTTTTCTGTGAGGAGGTAATTCCCCAGACGAAATGCTTTTATGCCCTTTACCTCTCTTAAAAAACACCCAGATCAACACAAACAGACATGTTCATACACACAAATGTTTGTCCTATGTGAGAGTCAAACCCACGAGCGTTGGTGTTAAAGTAGTATTACTAATCACCGCACCACCGAGCTCATCATTTTGCAATTATATTTTGGATTATTTCAAGCCTAACGATTTACATTTTTGATTCCGTACATGTCAGGTATTTGCTGTTCTTCCCAGATTTCTTATTATTTTCCTATCAAACCTAATGTAAAATAGTTATTCTTTCTTTCTAAACAACATTTCTTATCTGTTTAAAATGTTATTTGAACAAGTAGGAGAATATAAGTTTAAAATATATATAAAATCCGATGCGCTATGTTTGCCAACGATTTATGTGAAAATGAATGAACAATCCTGAAAATATGCTGTATTAGTTAAAAGAACTTTAATGTGTTTGATAAGTTTATTAAGTCAGTAATAAATTCATTAAATATATTAATATTGCTAAAATATAAACACGAATATTTTTCGGTCAAGTTTCACGACGCCATCTTGTACCAAACTATAGTAAGTAAAGTTTGCGCTATGTGACTAGACTACTAATAAACATACGTGAATACCTTTTTATACAAATACATAATGAAGTACTTCCACCTCTTAGAAAACCGCTGTCTTCGAGAAATTTGACGCCAACGCTCGTGGGTTCGATTCCCACACAGGACAACATTGTGTGCATGAATATGTCTGCTGATCTTGGTCTATGTGTTTTTAAGAGAGTAGTGAGCATCAAAGCAGCCTGAATGGGAAATACCTCTACCTCACAAAAAACCGCAGCCAAATAATAATAACTCACTAGAGGGTTGTATTTCTGCGAGTGAGTAAGGTCACCAGTAAGCTACTAAGGAGTAGCTCTGTTAGCAATACAGGTGGCATCGCGAGAGTGATACTTAATGTGTTGCAAACGTTCATAGGCTACCATAGCCACTTACAAAAGGTTGGTTGTAAGCTTGTATGCCTCCTGACGTAATATACCTATATATTATAATTATATCTTAAATTAGTACATTCAGTATGAACTTAGTTGGTACAACAGATTTTAAAACCCGAGAGAGAGAATTGATAATTTTCCTCGTAGCAAAATTATCAATTGTGCGGCTATAATCACTGTGATTCGTGGCGCAAGATGATGGACCTGTCGTTTTCACGCCAGTGACAATTTGAGGGAAGTTAACGTTAATGTAGCACTTGGCCCCGCGACTTGGCAAATCTGCGTGTAATCACCCGTCACCCGTCATCCGCGCCGCTCGCGTCTTTAGTCTCCATGAATATTCATGCCGCGATCGACGTGCCTCCTCTTTATTCACTGTAAACACGTGTACGTGTCGTTTCAAGCCCGTGTCGTATTACCTATTTCGTCCATTTATCTGTAAACTAATAAATTGCCGACGAGCCCGGTGGCGCAGTGGTGAAACGCGCCGTTACTCTACTTTGACACTAACGCTCGCGGGTTCGATTTCCAAACAGTACAAACATTTGAGTTCATGAACATGTCTGTTTATCTCGATCTGAGTGTTTTAAGAGAGGTAGGGCGCAGCAAATCATCCCGTCTGAGGAATTGCCTCCACCTCACAGAAAACCGCGGCTAAATAACAACTCCCTAGGCCCTAGAGTGTTGTTGTGTTCCTGCGTACGTAAGCTCATAAGGAGTTGCCGTGTTAGCAGCAGAGTTGACATCGCAGGAGTGATACAGAACGTATTGTAAGCGTTTATTGCTCACGGTAACCGCTTTACATCAAGAGGGCCGTATTCTTGTATGCCTCCCGACGTTGTATAAAAAAAAATTACCAATACTCTAATAATATCCAAGTACACTTGAAGTCCTCTGTTTGTATCCTACATATACCTATGTATTCTGGATCCAGTGGCGTAAATAAATCGAAAAGTAACTGTAGGTAGGTGCGTCTGCGAGAATATTTATGGGATAGAATAAGTTAGGGTAGACTCGGGGGAGACGTGACGAGGGTGCATGTATTGGGTCACCTCTCCGGTTATACTTACCTGGGTTACCACAAATCTATTCAACTTGATGGACATCATGTATTTCCTGTAGGAAATATAAAAAGTGCATTGCATTGTACGCATCCAAAAGTGTGGAATCGTCACCTTTTACCTAATCGTATTTCTTGTTCATAGAGTCACTACCTGACGCTCAAAATTCAGTACATATGTTACTGTAAAAGCCCGAACTACGGTAAATCCTATGATTTACCGGTAAAACGTAAGATAAAGCAACTATTTATGGTAAAAGTTCGAACCACATTTGTGGTTTTCGTTTATTTGGAGCATTTATCACCATTCATTCATTCACTTGGTAAATCTTTAGATTTACTTCAAATACATGTAAATGTCGATAAACAGATATCGTCGCTGATACTGCAATACCGCGTAACTAACAACAGACAATACCGCGTAACTTGGATTTGGTAAATTTTACAGGAGAAAGAAAAAACTAAATATCTTCTCTTGTAATTATCAAATACGTGTTTGAACTTTAAGCTATTCAGGAATGTGTATTAGTTAACTTGTATAATATTATTTTACTCAATGCAATCAATATTTGGCTAGAAAATGCACTTACGCTGTTTTTCATTTTATAAGGCATTTGTAAATTGAGCTTTTTAGGTATTTCCGCGTAATTGGAAGGAAAATAAAACAGAATTATAGTTAATAGAAAGAAGTTATATTTATCAGGTAATCATTGTCTCATCATTTTAACTTTGATAGTTACCAGATTAAATCAGTCTAGTCATTTCAAAAACTAGGTAAGTGCTTACTAGCACAATCCAAATGATCTTACTACAAATATAACAAAACAAAATGCTTACAAATCAAATAAAGGCATTTCAATAGTGAGTCAAAAATAAATGTACTTAATAATTTGTATCAAAACATGATAATGAAATACTTAATAGGAAAATTAAAAAGTGGTTCATCCAAGACAGGCCAACGTCTTGATGAATATAAATAATAAAAATAAAAACTTATTTTTTCTTATAAGGTAAATTATCATGTAGTTGCTGTAAGTGCAGATCAAGTATCTACACTTACAGCAACTACAGAACTTTCGAATATTGACATTCTAGATGAGAACAGCAACGGAACACTATTTGTAAGTGTTGAGATGTTTCGTGGTCTTCGTGGCAATGGGGTTAATCTTTCGTTAAAGTTCATCTTTGAATTGCTTTTTATATGGAATAGTTCCATCAGGATTATATTTTAAAACTCGCACTGATGACGATGCAATTTCCACGTATAAATTGTAAAGCTGTGATTTGAAAGCTGAGATAAAGGCTCCAAATATTGCTTTGTACTTGATTTGCGACAGTAATGCGATGGTAACTTAGGCAAGGCTGATAGATAGCTTTTAATGGAATCTCGTTCGTTGTTACCTCTATCAACAAGCCAATAGCCAACCGTCCATTCTTTAATACCAAGTATACTTATAAACGTCATCAAGCAAACTCTTTCTCTTTTGCCTTCTATTTGAAAATAATATACTTTGGAACTTGAACGTCTAGAGTCAGTACCTTTGGTTTTCCTCTGAGTCTCAATTTTATCCACCATAGAAGACACAAAGATTTTCTTTTGTAATCATGACATACACCAAAATGTATTAAAAATAGACTCTCATCTCTTGCGTTAGGTGTGAGCAAAAAAATACTTTGCTGCGAGCACAAAACTGTGAATTGCATACAGGACCCATGATTCTCTCAGGCTTAGAGTATGTTTGACGGTATTTATTCTCAATCTTTTTGTATCCAAGTTATTCCTTCCCTAACATTCTATTTGTTCTACTATATTCTCTTTTCCATGTTAACCGGTCAGCTTTTCTTTTTCTCGATCTTGACTGTCTGCCAACCTCTGCCTCTGTATCTCTTTCAGGAAACCATTCAATATAATCTGATGATTCGATAGGTTGTAGATTTGTAATTTGAGATAGTGGAACATAATCAGGGTCAACAACAGAGTCATCTGACGAGAAATCTAACAGTGGACTCAGTAACAACTTTCGGAATACCTGACGAGCTAGGGATAAGTTCTAAAACTGTGGTCATAGTATCACACCCAGCAATAAAGCTTTCGATATTCGTAGCTATACATGGAATTTGTTTGAAAGGTTTTTCAATTATAAGTGGATTACCCTCGCGCATTTGATCCAAACTTTGGTTCCTTTTATTAAGAAGTGCCTGGCGTCGATATTGAAGCTCTTGTAGAATGACAACATTGTTACTGACGTCGGCATCTCTCCATACTACAGACTCGTCAACACCTGACTCTTCTTCCATGATCGTCTAAAACAAAAGTAATAAATATTGGGTAACAATCGAAAACTACCCACAAATTATAATTATAATAACAAACTTGGTTACTTATTAGAATTTGAAAATTCACTTGTTTTAGTTGTAAAACAAGTTGACTGAGTAACAAGCATTAAAAAAATATAAAAAACTTACCGATCAGCTTCGTATTACTATTAAAAAATATATATTTTTTCCGTAGTGTCACACTAAACCAGTACTTCTTCTTGTAATGATCGCGAGGATACGCGGTATTGGTCAAATTATTTTGACAGCTTCGCTCACGCGGTTTTAACCAGGTGTGATTAGTCGCAAATTGATGAGCGATACGCCAAACTGTGAATGTGGTCCGTTGCGAATGGGCATCGTTAGCTCATTGCCGCGAAATCTCAAATTTGATACTTTTGTACTTCCGCGGTATTATCCATTGTTAATTACGCGGTATTGCAGTATCAGCGACGATATGTCAGAGTATGTTCGCCACATCTCCTCTCGAACTCGCGGGCAGTTTGTAACCCCTCGCTTCGCGTATTACCCTCTTTACAGTCTAAGCTCGCCTCAGTCCATCGTTGAAAATGTTTGAACACGCTTAACGCAAGTTAATTGGTTTACTGTTTGTGAT
The DNA here is from genome assembly GCA_947507595.1 of Pyralis farinalis. NCBI lineage: Eukaryota > Metazoa > Arthropoda > Insecta > Lepidoptera > Pyralidae > Pyralis > Pyralis farinalis. Next base: position 20,184,661 of record OX382264.1, on the reverse strand, counting down.
TTTGATATTTTAACGTAATTTATAGTTCGATAGTGGGTTTAATTTGATATTTGATTATATATTACTGTCCGGAAGTAACTTACAAATCGATATGAGTGTAAAATACAGATTTTATGAAATAATCGACGAGCTCGTAGTAAGCAAGAAAGATAATAAATAAACTTATACCTCGATAAGGATAGTGTTTAGAGGAAGTAAAAACTGCAAAGAAAGTGAAAAAGAATGAAGTTATTCATTACAGGCGTATAAAGTGCTATGATATTTTATGTATAGGTGACGAAGAAAAGCTTATTGCGCCAATGAAATATGAGAATGGAGAAGTCAAGTATTACGTTTGTTATGAAGACTTGTTCAACATTCTCGAAGAAGTGCAAGTGCAAGAAGGTGTTTAAGGAATGTAAACACAAGTGTAAAATTATTACAGTTGAGGCTTTCATGACATACTTAAACCTATGCCAACCTTGTCAAAATAAATAGAAGACTATGAAAAAGGGCATTGTCATCAAGCCTATACTTCATAGTGAACTGAAGTCATGCTGTCAAGTAGATCTCATAGACCTACATACTAACCCTGATGGAAATTATAAATACATGTTCGTTTACCAAGACGATCTTACTAAATTTGTAATCCTTCGTGAACTTCAAACTAAACGCGCAGCAAAAATTGCATACCATATCCTGGATATTTTCTCCACTTTTGGAGCACCTAACATCCTTCATTCCGATAATGGACGTGAATTTTTAACCCAGTAATTGACAGTTTATACTCTATGTGGCTGGATGTAAAAATCGTACATGGAAAACTAAGACACAGCCAGAGTCAAGGATCAGTGGAGCGTGCTAATCAAGACATAGACAATATGCTTAGCACGTGAACGGAAACCAATCAGTCATCAAAGTGGTCATAGAACTTGAAATTCATCCAGGCCATGAAAAATAGAGCATATTACGAGGGAATTAAATGTTCCCCTTACAAAGCAATGTTTGGTAGTCCTATAAAGATGGGCATTGCAACGTCAGCAATTCCTAAAGATATGATTGTATCATTCAGATCAGAAGAAGATTTAGAAAACTTGTTACATTCACAAAAAAATATAGATCAAAATATTGACAACGAAAATGCAATTGAACACAACAAGGATTAATAGTGAATGTGTGAAGGCTAAACCACAAGGAAACGAAATTATTGAAACCAAAAAGTTGAAGGATAAGCAAATAAACCAACGGTCATTGAAATAAACGGTAATACTAATATAACTACTCAGAGATATACCGATTTAGAGACTGAAAACGCAACGCAGTCTCAAGAACATGTAATACCGAGCAAGATAGAATATTTCCAGAGAATAATAAAAAAGCTAAATTGAATGTAGAAAAACAAGGTGAAAGAATGAAAGCCATATCGGCTAATAAGTATCCAAATGCGAAAATTGATTAAAATGTAAGACTGAGAGTACCTGACTGCGACAGAGCAAAAAGCATTATTGCAGTTGTGGTAGATTTAAAAAAAACTACTTTTACAACTTGGTAAGAAAATTGGAGTACTAAAGCAGCTTTACACTCGGAACCAATTTACTTTATGCTCTGAAGATTTTAGAAAGATGGAAGCCGTTGTTACAGATAAATATGTGTCTTCGAAAAGTTGTCGGAAAGTGGTCGTTGACTGGAGGACAAGGATTCAAAAAATGTAACTATGTATGTATGTATATCTTCACGCCAAGTCCCTTGCGGGGTAGGCATAGAGAAAAAATGTCAGTCTCAAAAAATGCCTGTCGCAGGAATGCGGTTACAAGTCAATAGTCATTTGGATTACTTTGCAATTCTAAATTGTTGGAACAAGTAATTTTTATTTACTACATGCTAGTAGATAAATTGTCTTTATTTTTGTTTGATAAATACTAAATAAAAGAAAAGTAATAATTCAGTTACATTAACCAAGTCGATTAGTATTATGTTTTTTTTTATTATTTTATTTAATGCAGTATGTACAGAGTTTAACATAAGCCTGAACTACAATACATAGACCCTGTAAGGGTATTGCAACATAATATAAGTTATTCCATTAACATTGTTTCATCAAATGTAATTTGATATAAGGATGTAGTAGTTTACTTTTCTATTGCAGCAAAGGTTCGGTGCTAATTAATTCGCAGGCCGCAATCCCAATTCTCAGGCCGCAATTCACAATCGCAAGCCAACAATCCATAGTAATTGCTCGCTGCAGGCCCATGGCTAGTGTATCTGCGCCCAAGTGGGTGCAGATACGCTGGCCATGGGCCTGCAATGCATTGGATGAAAGGTGTAACGCTGGTTTTCTTGTTGTCATACCCGAAGCTACGCTCACAATCAGGTGATCGTTTGAAAAGCATGGTAATCTAGCTAGAAGCTAGATGAATATATATGTCGCAGAGGTAGCAACACCATATTGAGAAGCCCGGAAGAAATCAATCCCCGTGATGCTAGTTTTAATAATAACGGATCAAAATGTCAAGTCGGCGCTTGGGTGGAATCGACATTGTTGGATTGGCAACACCGGTTGTGTTTGTTACGGTGTGTTCGAAATGTCGATTGTTGTCAGTTGTCAAAAACGTCAAGATGATTGGAAGCGTCTTTGGAAGCGGCATTACGAATCGAGTAATGGAGCCAACCGTGTTGCGTCCACCGCATTTTGAATCCGTTGTAATCTACGATCTAAGCATAAGTTTTCTTAAAATTATTTTAGTAATTGACTGATTAAATATTGAGAAGATTAACTACGCTGGTATTTCGCTTTATTCGCCATGAAGAACGAGCCACCTGACGACCATTACATCCACGTTCTGACCTATAAATATATGTTGACCATTAAAAGGAAATTTATTTCCTCTTAAATACATTTAAATATGCCATATAGGATATAGACATATGAAAGTTAATTTATGTTTCCTATTAATTGTGTCTTAAAGCGACTGTAAAGAATACATACATGTAACTTGCTGATCTGTTTCTCTTTATATAAGTTCGTACATTACTTTATCCTGACCTGATATGTTTAGTTAAATCAGGTGGCGCTCCTTTGTTTATTTCATCTATTCGCTTTGAAGCAGACAAGATATTGACCTTCCTGGTTTTTGGCCTGCAAAATATTTCGAACCTACGCCCTGTACACAGCCTAAATACTAATCACCTTGCCTAGAATATCCCACGCCCTGTGCTCTGCCGTCTACAACATAACAAGTTCTCGGTAGAAAAATTATCTGGCAACGCACAGAACGCGACCATTGTGGTTCCAATGTCTGATGATGAACTCCCAGCTGTCGGCGTGCGGTGAGATTATAAAACGAGGCTATATCATATATGTATATTTTTTAAACGGGACAGGCCCACCACTGTGTCTCCTGTGTAGCCCGAATTAACAGCGGTAGCCACCAAAAAGGCAATGAACAATAAAGTTTATTGCTGTCCCGGGGGTTAAACTACAGCTGCCTTGGAACTCACAACGAATTTAATCAGAAGAAATTTGTAGGAGTAGGAAGTTTCGGAATTGACTTCCCCTCTTGGCAAAGTGAGAGACAGCAATATGACAAGTAAGGCATTTAAAAACCTCAAAGAGATGGCTAGTCAAGTGAAGCTTAACGACCGTGCACCACAGTTTATCAAATATCTAATACTATTGGGACCTAAACTGAGAGTTGTTACCTAACACATCGATTCCAATAATATAGATTGCAGAACCGCCTAAACGCCTGGTAATTCTCCCTTGTTGCCACCAAATCAGAATAGTATACTACCCCGGATGTGACACGCAAGGAATTTAACATATCGTCCCGCGCCCGACGCCAGAGACCGCACTCCCAGAGAATATGATGTGCTGTTTGCTCGAATTCATGATTTGTCGTAGAAAACTCACATAAAGGCGAAGACACAAGTCTAAACGAAAAGAGCTTCGCCCTAAAGTTTCCATGCCCTGTTAAAAATTGCGCTACAGGATGATCCACTTCTAACCACTCTTTACTTAATCTGTCTCGCACTGATTTAAAGAACAGATACAAGTGGCGCCCTTTAGTAGAAGTTTCCCACCTTGCCATTCAGACAGCAAAGTTTCAAGTACCTCGTCAATTGGTTTGAACAGTCTAAGTATTTTATTATATCGCGGTGTTTTAGAAAATCAGGGTGCATGTTTTTAGAGGTGTAGTATATTGAAGCGCGTCGTTGTATTTCCAAGTCAACTGGTAACACGCCTGCCAGCACTGGTAGTGCCTCGGTGCTCACAGTTCTATACGATTTACATAAAAATATTAAAGCGAGACGCTGACTTTGCAGTAACTTACGACGCACAGCACCTATGGTAGCCCTATCAGCCCATGCAGGTGAACCGTACGTAATACATCCTAAATATATGGCTGCGTAAATAATTTTTAACGTTTTAAAAGTTAAGCCCCATGTCGAGGTGGAAATTCGAGCTAACGCATAAAAGTTCTTTTTGGCTTTTTCTCCACCTGCTTTATGTGTTCAATGTAATTAAAACCTCTGTCTAACAGTAATCACAAGTAACAAACCGAGCTTTTATTTGCAACTGATACTCCATTGAAATGTAATCGCGGCGGAACCTGTAAATTTCCCTTGAGTAACAGCTGATATGTTTTGCGGGGCGCGAAATCGAGACGGTTATGATAACCCCAAATGAAATGAGGCCAAGGCAAGTACTGGCTAGTTTTTCAATCCTTGATCTGGAGTTAGGTCTTATTAATAAGAGGCCGTCATCGGCGTAGCCAGTTAACGAGCACCCTTCCGGCAAAGGTAGGCTAAGAAAGTCATCAAAACCAATATTCCAAAGATACGGTCCCAAAACCGAATCCTGAGGACACCCCTGCGTAAGCACCTTCGAGGCAGCATAATGGCCAAGTTTTAATTTAGTTGTACCATTGAAAAAGTACGATCGAATAAGTGAGTATATGTGGTTATGGCAACCTCTCGCCTTTAGTTTCAGCAACAACTTTGGCCCCCAAGCATTATCGAGAAAATACCTACAATGTGCGCACTGCGAGTGCCGCATCAACAGTAGACTTGCCGATGGTAAAGCCGTATTGTTTTTTATGAAATTGAGGCCCACCTGACAATAAACGTGGTACAATTAAACGTTCAAGTAGTTTACCCAACGATGGCAGTAAGGTAATAGGGCGATAAAACTTCGGATCGTCGGGTTGCTTATCACCGCTTTTTAGTATTGTCTTTATAACACCTGCGCAAAACGCCAGGAAAGTTACCTTCTACAATACACCGGTTTAATACCTTTAAAATAGATTCAGCAGCTACTTTACAAGCTTTCTTGATCATTTTGTTTGAGATTTTATCATCACCGGAAGCTTTATTTGTTGGTAATGTTTTAACAACATGTAGAAATTCGTCCACTGACACCACAGTTGACATTGGAGTGACAGGGCACTGATCTACCGCGGCCCTCACCTCGCGATGATAGTCACTATCATTATCAGGACAGTCATCCGGAATTGAAGTATGCAGAAGTGCATCAGTAGTCTCCTCTACACCGAGGGTGTGGGTATTATCAAGTTTAATATTAGGAACAAAGGCATGATCAATGCGCCTATTTGCCTTAAAATCGTGATACAGGGGAGACCACGGTCCCTCACAATTTAACCTTTCTACTATTCGTTTTAGCAAATTAACTTTCGATTTTTCAACGGCGGCGCGATAGTGGAATCTAGCAATACCCAAGTTACTAAGAGCTGTTTGATATGGTTCGCCTTCGATTTTACGTTTTCTTAATTTAGAAACCTTACGCCGAGCACAGCGGAGACTCCTACGCAACCTGACAAACGTATCATTCCACCAGTCACAGCGGCTCTTATTTACTTCAGCTTTTCGGCCCAATATAACGTCAGCGCAATATATGAATGTATCAGACATAATTTGAACACTTTCTGTGACTGTAAGTTCAGCATGAGTGAAATCCCCGGCGCGAGAAGCGAAAAGAGAAGCAAAGGCTGCCCAATCGACATTTTTAGTTTTATATTGAAAGCCAGTAGGTATACTGTTGCGGGTGTAAGTTGCCAACAACCGAGAAGTTACAAACTATCAGACGGTGATCACTGCAAGAAGCCTCAGGTTAAACGCGCCAGTTTTGAATTCGGACATCTACACTAGAAAGTGTGACGTCTATAGAAGACTCGCCATTAGGGCTGCTAAAAGTAGGTGGTTTTTCTGGGGTATTGTGAATAAGAAGATTTATTTCAGCAATAAACTCTTCAACAGCAGAGCGTCTGTCAGCATCGGTTGCTCTCAGCTTACCGTACCATAATGACGATGATGCATTTACGTCTGCTCCTATAACTACTTTATGACCAGAAAGCGCATGTAAAACTCTACGCAGATGGTGTAAATGAGGACCTACTTGGTCTGAATATTGAAAATAACAACTCACTACGAAACACTTAGATAGGGGGATGTTACTTCAGCTACCACACATTGCGTGGACATCAAGTTATTTATCGCTGTTATAGTTAAACCGCTTTTTGGAACATAAATACCCGCGCTTGACCGTTACTGAACTGTAGAAATTTACTACTTAGTTGGGCTCGTTGGTATTGCTCCTGAACTAAAACTAGATCGAGCTTATAGTCCGCAACGAGCTTATCTAACTCCGATGTTGCAATTTTATCGTTGTGAAAATTTAATTGGGCAATCACGACGTTATCCATATATGGTATTTAATATATTGTACTCTAACCTAGATGCGTAAGTTGGACAAGATTCTGACCCGGTCTTGTGGTCAGTACCTTCTTTAGCCGACTACATGGTGCGCATGTCGGTTTGAAATCTTTTTCAGACTTCTTAGTACCTACATTCCCGCGAGTCATGAGATTCAGCACAGTGAGCAGAAGTTGATTTGGTATCTGTGCAATATTTACTTACATGGCCGTATTGTTGACATTTTAAACAACGTACTACTTCAATGTCATCCAGGAATCTACATGTGCCAAAATCGATAAAATAAATTTCTTTAGTTAAAATAAGGTGCTTGCGTATTTCTGGGGAAAGTTCGATACCCATACATTTTCTACCGTAGGCTACAGGACGACGACACACTATTTTTACATCTTTCAAGTACTCTGACAATGTAATTTTCATTTCGTCTTTTATATTTTGATTATATAACGCTGACAAGAACTTTGTGTCGTCTATTTTATCGAGAATGTCTTTTATAATAATACGCGATCGGCATCCTTTGGGCTTTTCTAGTTTAAGTCCAGCCGATTTAATGCCTTCTAGCGATTGTAGCTTCCGGATTTGAGCATCATTCGACACACGTAAGGCTATATCATATAATAACTCCTTTGAATACAACAATAACAATACCCGTTTTACAATCGGTAAAACACACAAAGGTAGACAACATCTCTACTTAAGCTTAAGAACTCAATATCGTGTATGAGCTTAAGATCATAAACAATTCTCATAACTCGTCTGCACCGAAATGCAAGATCCTAGTTGGTATCTAGGTGCTCCCGCCCATAGGGACGAGACAACACTCCATATGAGTTCCAAATTAAGACTAGTATCACAAGTGTATTTGTCTTGAGCTAAGGTTAGGGTAACTGTTCATCGTCAGGCAGATGATGGGCATGTTTGCCATCTTAATGGTAAATACCCCGCGATAATAAGTTTTCTAGAAAAAAATAAAACGATTTTCTTCTATCAGTAGCATTTATGAAAAATAATTTTAAAAATATTTACTGTGACTTACATTTCCAAATGAAAACCGAAACCCGAATACGTCAAGTTAAAACGAGAGATGTATGAACAAGTGACTATTTATTCGAGAATGATAAGGATATAAATTACCAGTCAAACAACATTCGCATAAGCCAAATTTGTTTGGCCAAATTAGTAGGATGAACTATTTTGTCCTAAAAACTATTTGTAAATTAATGATTTTTAATACAACCAAGGTACCGTACATGCTATTTGACCTAATATGGTTGTGTTTCCGCTTCGAATTACTTCATGTGAACTAGCGCCGACCGGCACCCACTCGTTACCGTTTGTTTCAGTAGATGTCAGTCGTTAGAATAACATGCTACAATTGCACGTTATTCAAACGTGTATGGTAACATATACAGAAGATACCTCTTAGTAAATGTTAATCATTATAATAACGTGCTACAATATTTGTGGCATGTTATTCGAACGGGTAACATCTACAAAAGATAAGTGGAAAGGCGAAATAATTGTGCACGCAGTTCATGAGCTTCTATAAAGATTATTAAGGTCTTCGATATTCTGGAAGTATCGCAGAGACGACCGCGGCAGCCAAGGCTGAGGCAACCAAAGCAGCAAAAGCATACATCTACTAATGGTCATTCGGTTTTAGTGTGAAGGCATCGCAACTTACCAAAAAGTGTTATTATTGTTGTTATTACTTTCCATGAGTGTCAATAATATAATAATAATAAAAAAAATATATAATATTTAGTTAATAAAAATCTATAATGGAAAAAGAGGGCATGTTAACGCGAAAAACGGCTGAGATATTATTCGTCGGCTGGTTCAAACAACGGTGTTTATACTTTTATAAGCATCTCGTCGACAAGGAAGCCAGCGCTAACCATCGAATAGGTTTAATTAGCTATTTTTCATCCTACTTATTTATTCATGGAATTATTAATAATCCTAATTTAATTGTAAAAATAGAACCGTAAAGCGAGGTAAAAATAGAACCATAAAGCAAGCAAGCACACTACGCAGAAACATTACACAACATATTTTATCTGCGTATAAAAACTTAATTACTTACCTGAAAGTATCACACTCCGCAGATGCTATAATATATAGGTACATACGAAATGACACATTCACTCGCAAACCTTTCAACTTACTAGACCTGTTTTTTGGTGCGTATTGATTATACAGAGTACTACTACCTACAGTGAATTGGCGTATATTACTTGTACTTATTATAATTAGAAAAAAACACGTATAATGAAGCAGGATCGGCAAATCGGGTTTACAAATGTTCATAGGCTACGGTAACTGCTTACCATCAAGCAGTCTGTACGTTGTTGTTTGTACGCCACATTAGTGATATAAAATATAACACCATTATGATTAAATAATTAATCATAATGGTGACAGACAATCTGACGAAGGATATACCCCATTGAAAATTACGTACTCACGTTTTGCTGAAGATGAGTTTAACAGCTACCTTCGCTGCAAAAATAGATAGCGCTGGAATCTTCAATAAAATCTGTAGATTTCGATAAACTAAAAACTGAGAATATTGAGAGTTTACGTATTGAAGAAACTCGAATGTCCCACATTTGTCCTTTTTGAAACATGGGCAAAAATCTGCGTGGCAACTTTTCGATTCGAGTATCAATGTGAATACCCCTACAGGACCTTAGCACTGCTGATGTCTATCTAAAATACAGCAGCACACACAATTGTTCGCAAAATGGTATAATATTTTTTACGGATCTGAATACTTAACAATCCCATCAAAATAGAGATAAAGTATTAGGAACTGGGCAGAACCATCACGGCCTGGGAATAGCGACACTCACTAAACTAACATCGTCCATATTATTAAACCGAGAGACTAGAATAAAATCGGATGCAACATAGTATAATTATGATCAAACTTCACGTAACATAATTTCGTTTAACTATCAATTTATTTTCAGGACCATAAATTACGTCTTGAGTTGGTGTTGGAACCTAATGGAATAAAGACTTCTGCAGAATACTCAATTGCAGTTTCATGAATATAGACAGCATGAGACTCAAGAATGTAGTATTTCAGGTCTAACTGAAGTGAAATTCATCTAATAGCATATTTTCAAAGAAGTCTTTGAATTCCAGCGCACTAAAACCACTAAGAGCCTTGCTTGTATTGGCTGTTTTATTGTACTCGTATGTATCAGTAAAAAGTGATTATATCATACGTTTGTCAGGATTATAAAACGTGTAAAACTCACATTCTCAATTATATGCCATCTTTCTCGAACAGAAGATGGTAAGACCCAGTGGCTACATTTTATGAGATACTTTGGCTGGCAAAGACAGAATAAGCAAACCGTGTTCACGAAAAACCTTCGTGATTATTTAGTACCTACTGTTAAAACTGGTCCATCTAAATTTTACAAATTAACTAAAGTGTCGTAAGTAGATAATCGACGAAAATGGGCTCATTTATCCCACCAGAATCATTCGTGGCAAATATCCCTATTACCTTTAATTCATTTATAGTGGGAGATGCATGTAGGTACCATTAGCGCTGACTGCACACACTACAATCGTTGTGACACCATGTTTACCTGTAGCTGAATGCCGAAAATCACGAACACCCAGCGATATGTATCTCATGTTCTCTCTCTCTCTCAATATTCATAGTCGAGTGGGTCATGCTGCATATCTGAACGGGTCAAAATTTGCATGCTCCCAAGTTGTGTTCTATACTGTCATGCCGTTTCGCGCCTTCGTACTCTACTGGGTAAATTCCGTCATCAAAAAATCTGCTATCATGCACCGGATGCCAAAAAATTCATGGAATTACGGGCCATCGCTACTGCTTTACGGTAAAAAAAAACAGTAACATATACTGTACTTCGTGATTTTATTTACTACACTTGGGACCTTTTGAGTTGTTCAGCTATAATGTTGCTTCTCTCCAAAGTGATAGATCGTGACTCCTTGAACACCTAAAATACCACGATTTGGTCAACGACCGTTAATACAGTTTTCATCACGGCCATTCACACAGTTAGGCTTTGGCGACTGAGAGACAAAGTAATACTTTGACTGTTAGGCTAGACATGGCGAAGGCAGGCGTTCGCTCAAATATAGCATCGGACTCATAGAAAGAAAAGTTACCATCGCGTTGATAGCTTCCTCTTCAGCAGAAGCATAAAAGCAGTTATTAATGGCAGCTTCAGAGATAACATGGACATAAATACTGGTGTCACACAAGACTGAACTGTCGCCGATATGTTGTCAATCACGTAGAAGGCGAAGTGAACTTGGTTCAATTCAACCTCACAAAAGCAAGTTTTAAATGTCAACCCTGTGTGTTTACCACCAAAACCTGACGTCCAAAATGCTTGGACTGCTCAACCGAGCGAAGCAGTACTTCATCTCGGGGCAAAAAGTCATGCTATACAAACCTGAAATCAAAAACTCCACTCCACATAGACCACTGTTAGGCGGGGGCACCTAGTTACCAACTTGGATCTTGTGATTCTGTTCAGAAACAAGGTATAAGAATTGTCAAGTACACAACAAGCTTACGCACGGTATTGAGGCGTCAAGTTTAAGGAGAGACTTTGCCTGTCTTTGTACGTGTTACTGATTGTACTACAGGTTTTATTCCGCGGAATTGTTCAATATGATAAACACAACTTTTTGACGAGCTTGGTGGCGCAGTGGTGAAACGCGTTGTTACGCTACTTTGACACCAACGCTCGTGGGTTCGATTCCCACACAGTACAAACATTTGTGTGCATGAACATCTCTGTTTGTCTTTGTCTGGATGTTTTCTATGTATAATAAGTATGTATTTACAAAAAAAAAATGTATTTAAGTATGTTTATCAGTTGTCTAGTACCCATAACACAAGCTTCGCTTACTTTGGGGCTAGATGGCGCTGTGTAATTTGTCCGACAATATTTATTTTATTTATTTATTTTATTTTTACAACTTCCTTCTATAACAGCATTGCTAGCTATGGGCAGGGAACACATCCTCACACACTGGAATCACAACAGTCGCGTTAGCTTGTGGAATGAACTGGGCCCATAATGATCAAAAAAGGCGCAAGTCATTTTTATCGTACGCTTACCGTACCGTGTTAGCGTAAAAAAGTTTATTTATGAAAGTTAAAATGTATTTACCAAAATGTGTTAATTTCATAGCTATGATGTATTATGATGTATGATACTATAAAATGTGGGACACGAGACCGTGATATAGTTTGCAATACACAATTTATTTAAACGTGGAATATCTACGGCTCTTTTTAGAGGATAACAATCGAAAGTTTATCACTATCTCTTTCGATCGAATGAATAAATGAATTTAATTTAGACCATCTGAGCCTGGAGTCAATAATATATGAAAAGATACCAATTTGTCACAGGAGAACGTAATAGAATAATAACATAAATTGAAAAAATAAAACATAAAATAAAATATTGTATAGTTTATTTTATCTTCAAATTATTTTGTTTTTTTAACACTTTGTCTTAAATTTACAGAACCTACTGTGGGAACCATGCTAAGATTGAAAGTTAGGAAATAATGGTAATAAGATATCCAAAAATAAATAACTCCTAGGCCACAATATACCGAGGTTAACATTAAAGGTAAAAACGGTAATGTTTTCTCTAAACCACATGCTACATGAAGCACATTCTCATAGAAACATAGAACTAAAAATCCATATAAGTACAATGATTCTATATGACCTAATAAAGGTAACCGCATGAACGCTCGTCGATATCTTTTACTACTTTTTTTTGTTGGCACTACTTCATATAAAGATGGAATGTTACAGAAGCCGATAGCTATGTGCGTTAGTAACATAAATATTTTTATAGGTAGCAAGCTCTTTGGATATAACAATGGGAATAATGAATAATGTCCCACTATTGATATGATCAGGAACAACCTTCCATCATCGACTCCCAACACTGACATAAAACTGTAACAAACAATTAACACTTAGATTATTAAAGCAAAACGCATAGAAGTAGACATGTACCACACTGAAAGTTCTGCTCTCCTGACTGCTCGTGACTATTTGAATTACAAATATTATTTTTTTAATACAAAACTCATTTATCATACTGTTTTATTGACCAATCATTGAAGATCACTGTCCATCGTAAAACTTTTTTGTTCTTTTTTAGCAAGATTGTTTTGTTTGCCTTCAAGTGCTTTTGGGCCGGAAGCAATTCACCTGAGTACTGACAATTGGTACACGAATTTGAGCGTGGACGCATTTTGTTTTGTTTGACGCAGTTTGTGAATGCGTTTTGTTTCACCCGGATCGGTTGTTATTCAAAAATTTTATTTAAAATATACCGTATTGACTGCACTACAAATAAGTGGTACATTTAGGTCTCCTAGACAGACACCAGCAACAGAGAGGCATCGCGCGAGTGATATTTAATATATTACAAGCGTTAACAAGCTACGGTAACTGATTTTCATCAGGTGGGCCATTTGCTTGTATGCCTCTCGTCGTTGTATAAAAAAAATGTCTTCGATCCGTTGCCAGCGGGACACATAGATTCACATTTCAGAAGTCTTTGACAAATTACGTTAATTCATTTTTCACTTACCTAAGTGGTATCAAAATCATAAGAATAGCCTTCTCGTGCACATGCCATCCAAACATAAATGCAGTGGTTGCACATACAATAAGACATCTGGAAAAAAAATTATAAACGTATTTAATGTGATAGCAATTACGCTAAATAAAGAGAAATAATTTAAATCAGTACATCAGAGAGATAAATGAGTCTAAATTTATTCTACCTAGGATCATTGTTTCAGATGATATTTTTTATACCGGCAAAGTGACAAAGAAGCACACGGTATGCCTGATGGCAAACAGTTTGCGTAGCCAATGGACACTTGAAACACCCTATAAAAATGTCTTCACACCTTTTTTGAAGAACCTTGTGCGTGTACCTGGAGAAAACCTAGGCAAGAAGTTCATTCCAAAACTTAACGAGTTCTCGGAAGAAAACCTCTATGGAACCGAACATGTCCTGTTTTGACAATGTTTGGTTATACTGATAACGTAGTAATGCATCCTATAAACCTCATACCGTCCTGAGTGACAGAGAACATAACTGGCACAGCACTTAAGTGCGGTATGAGTGCGTGGAGTATGCAGTACTGGGAGTTTTATGTAGAGTTAGATAAAGGTACTAATGTAAAATAAACTTTTAATACGACAGAACAAACGGGCAACTCAATCTACTCAGATGTGTTCTCATAGTTATAGTTTTTAATACAACCTCCATCCTAATCTTCACAGAAATTTTCGTTCTCTAGTACAGACTATAAATAAATACTTCGATTTTAACATTGTCCTGTAGGGGAATAACTGAACGGCCGGCCGATTTTATGAATAATCATAAACATATCCACAACGTGGACAATCGTCACCTTATATCTGTCATGTAATTATTAAAAATCCACCGTTTGCATAAGAGTGGTCGGGTCATGCGTATGGTACACTTTCTTTAAGTTTGGCCGCAATCCGGCCACTCCATACAAAAGTCGGATTATTAATACAATTACATAAACAGATGACATTTGAGTACTGCTCAAGAACTTCCATATGAATCCAGCGCCGAAGGTCACGGAATGGCCATTGTGGAAGGGGTGAAGCTGGTTCGTGAGAGTAGCTAGATTTTTGAATAGAACTCAATTCGATGGTACCATGTTATTAATTTTCATTAAAACTAAACGGCAAATTCACTTAATTTAATTCCATTGTAGACATAGTTATAATAATAACATAAATAAACCCCGCAGGGCAGCTTGTGGCGAGCTGTTGGTGCTCCAGAGAGTCGATCAGGGCCTTCGTCTCCGGCATGTCTTCGTCGGTCGGAATGGAAAGTCAAGAAGGCCCGCAGGACTCCGAGCTCTGGCTTGCCTTCATTGGCTGTCCAGAGAGGAGTCGATAGAGCATATTGCTTTATCAGGTGATATGCTCCAGGGGTGGAAGTGTTAAAGGGCATAACGCCGCGAGTAACTCCAGAGAAAGGACAGCACACCTCTCGACACCCCTGAGTCACTCACACCGGTGTTGCCCCCGGCCGACTATCTGTGGCATTTCGGGGCTCCATCTAGTGAGTGGCGAGCCACCGCCTGCCGAAAGTAACATCAGATTATGATAATTATGGCAGGCGGCCGCCCCTCTTCTGCAATAGCCCAGTTCCAATAAAACCTCCAGATCTCATTTTAATAGCTCTTTTTTCCGACATATTTCCAATAGTCCAATAGTAATACCTGCCGTGACCTGTTCATATGTATATTATCCCATTAATATCCCCTGAAGCAGGTCACGGCGGGTATAATACATTACATTATTCTTTCCAAAGGGGCCTCTACGCGTTGGATTCATATCCCCGTGCACGCCTGTGAAGTGACCGGGATTAAAACCCGTGAAATAAGAGAAAACATAAATAAATAATACACTAGCAACTTGCACTTAAATACAGCCTTTTGAGTTCTGAGGTGCCATATTATACATATGCACCTGCCCCGAGAACGGTAGTGTTACGCTCTACTGGGACCGGTCTATTATCACTGATAGACTATTGTCGCCAATAGACCCGATATCGTCCCAAAAGACCGGGAGACACGGCGTGCAGTTATTGTTGACGTCACAATTCCTCATGTCGCAAACTTCGTGAAGACCAAGAATGAGAAACCCTCTAAGTACTTGGACTATGCTCACGAGGTTATCGCCATGTGGCATGTGGACTCAACGAGTATTGTTCCGATAGTCGTAACAGCAAACGATCTTATAGCGAAGAGTCTCGACCGTTATCTTGAGAGGCTCTCGCTCGGTAGTTGGGTTAAGACCCAGTTACATAAGGCAGTTTTTTTAGAGACGGCCCGCATTGTGTGGAGGTTTCTAACTGTAGAGTCCTGACCACCGGCAGCTTAGGCCTTCGCTCCGTTACCGGCAGATGCCGCCTTTTTATATATTTTTAAATGTATTTATTTTAATATAAATTTATGTTTAAACAATGTAAAAAAATGAGATAAAACGAATAATAATAAGTTTTAACGGACAAATTACAAAGCGCCATTCAGCCCCAAAGTAAACGAATCTGGCGTTTTGAGTACTGGACAACTGATAAACATACGTAAATATTTCTCTTTTGTAAATACATACTTATGTATGTATGTATGTATATCTTCACGCCAGGTCCCTTGCGGAGTACGCAGAGAGTACCGAGCGCCTTAAGATGCGGTCCTTACACACTTCACTTGCTTCTTTCACATTCATAGCTCTTTTCATGCACTTACACATACTTATGATACATAGAAAATACCCAGACCAACACAAACAGACATGTTCATTTACACAAAAGTTTTTCCTGTGTAGGAATCGAACCCACGAGCGTTGGTGTCAAAGTAGCATAAACTAACGGTTTAATACAAAGACGATCTTACAATTTCACTTTGAAAACGCAACACTTTTAGTCTGCGAGGTGTGTCGTGGTCATAAAGTTGACTAGAGTGTTAGATCATACCTCACAAAACTTAGATTCCTGTATCTTCTATCGGCACACAGATGCCACAGTTTGATTAAAGCCGGTAGCATTGCCAAAGCAGTTAATATAAACGTGACATTTGGCTTTATAGACGGAAGGACAACATGACTGTACTCTTGAACTAGACCGCCTGTCATAGACGCTTCGGTTTTATTAACTTCAATCCCAAATCTAGGCACTGTAAAACAATAAAATGTTATGTTAACTTTATAAAGAACATAAACCAAAACTAGTTTATGTATGCACGCCTACGCCATTGCGGGGTAGGCAGAGAAAACTGCCACACCAACTCTTACTCATCCCACTGCAGGGATACGGGTCTTCCTTCAACCGAAGGGGTTTAGAGCAGACTCCGCCACGCTGCTCAAATGCGGATTGGCGGAAGCCGGTGTTTTCAAGCCGCCCGAGGGCCACTGACTTAGCTTAACGACTATCATCTATCGACAATAGCCGGGACCGACGGCTTAACGTGCCCTCCGAAGCACGGAGAAATTCGAGTTAGTTAAACCCATCCATAGACAGACCGCGGTCGATGTCGCTTAACCTGCGTGTTTCGTTAGAATGACATGCGCAACAACGCCATCGAGCTCTCGAGGCAGAGAGAACTAACTAGTATATTATTATGATTATTTTACTAATGTAGAATAGATACAAAAATTGTTTTAAGTAAGAGTCGAAATTTAATATATTTCCATAATTGTTTTTCTATTTGCCTACAGAATACTTTACCTTCTTGCGGCAGATCGTTCGCTTGTTTTATACCTTAGTGACAAAATTAATAAAATGTATAAATTCAAATGAACAACTGAAAACTAAACTAGTCAGGCGTTAACAGCTTCTGAATAATGATAATTCTTGAAATCGGTTCAAGATATCTAGCAATATACAAACAAAAATATAGTCGCATCTTGGAAGTCGACTAAAACTGCTTATTTCAAATAGGCCGTATACTTATTTGTCACATTGGTAAAATAACAAAACTTTCTAGTTACTTACACATATGCTGTAGAATTTTGTCACAAAAATTATATAAGGCCCAAAAGTTTGGAGCCCAGTAGGCATGAGACAGACCTCTCTTAAAAGGAAACAGTCTTGACAGTATCTGGAATAAATATTACATTATTATTTACTAACAGTCGGTGCAACTTCGTTTGCGTGGCACACCGTAATAATAAATTAATAATAAACCGTAATAATAATAAATAAATGGTTCTCTTTTTTTTGGTCCGTCCCTAAATAGTAAGTACTAATAATCCCTCCAGATCTCATTTTAATAGCCCAATAATTTCCAACACATTCGCAATAGTCCCAATACCTGCTGTGACCTGGTTCATGGGTATATTGTCACATTGATATCCCCTGGAGAAGCTCACGGCGGTTATACAACATTAACCCTTCGAAACCCGTGTGGTCATATATGACCGCGAAATGTATGGTTCGAAACCCGTGTGGTCATATATGACCGCGAAATGTATGGGAAAAGGTATATAACGGGTTCTGAAGGCTTACATATCCAAGGACTCATTTGAATCACATTTTGAAATGTCGTCTGATCCCCTATTATATACATTACCTAGGTATTGTACAGAATACCTGGACTATACATAATTTTTATACAACATAGGGAGGCATGCAAGCATATCACCCACCTGATGTAAAGTGGCAACCATAGTCTATGAACGGATACAATAAGTATCATTCGCGAGTTGCCATCTAGCTAACAACACAACTACTTAGGAGGTTACTATTAACTTGACATACTCGAAGGAACACAACAACCCTCCAGCAAGTTGTTATTTGTCTGCGGAATATATTAGGTGGAAGTACTTGTCCAGTCAGGCTGCTTAGATGCGCCTTACCTCTCTTGAAAGCAGTCAGACCAAGACAACTAGACATGTCATGCACACGAACAAACGTTTGTCCTGTATGAGAATCGAACCCACGAGCGTTGGTGTTAAAGTAGCATTGCTAACCATCCATCACCTAGTTTTTCAAAGAATTACAAAAATAATTTCACTATACTTCTTACCTGTGGTATATGCTTCATGAATGGTCCAAATGATACCAAGAACACTGTTATTACGGCAATGGCAACTTTATACAGCTTAGTGAGAGAAAAGGAATACCATGCTGTGTGTATACCATCATCAGAAGATACAGTAAAACAATATGCTCGCAATAGATACACAACATAGACAGGCGCTACATACATGTAGATATGTTTTAAATTCAATAACAACGCAAACCATACCGCCGCACGAATGAAATTGCTCTGAAATAAAAAAAGCATTTCTGTAACTTATCTATTTATAACCTTAAAAGTACAAAATGTTGTGAATCAATTCATGCAACAGCAACGGCTCATCATCAAAAGAATGTGACTCAGGAATATCGAATATTTAAATGAATAGGCCAGAAAGAAATATGTTTTCAGGTGATTATTTCGAAAGTTTTTTTATTCTTTCGCATAATTGTTGAATACCCATTAATAATGCAATCACATTTTGCAGTTAATTAGGCGCTAGTTTTAATATAGATATTTCGTTATAAGTATGCAAAAAGGACTATTATTTACAACTTTTTTTATTAACAATGAAAACAAATTGGAATTCCTCTTTTTAATTTAGGCTAAAGTGTCTTAACAATTATTGTGAAGACTTATAAAGAAGTATATAAATTCTGCCAAACAAAGACCTTGAATGTAAGATGTAAACTCAATTACCAATATTTATGGAAAAGGACGAAAGACTACCAAAGAATTCCAAATTATAAGTTGTACATATGGATACAAACATTCAAACATAGAAAAAATTAATACCGCATGTATGTATCTTTTTTTATACAACGTCGGAAGGCATACAAAAATACGTCCCACTTGATGTAAAACGGTTACCGTAGCCTATGAACGCTTGTAATACATTACATATCACTCGCGCGATGCATTCTCCGCTGCTAACACAGCAACTCCTTAGGAGCTTACTGGTCACCTAACTCACACGCAGGAACACTGGCTAAGGAGTTGTTATTTGGCTGCGGTTTTCACGAGGTAGAAGTACTTCCCCAGACGGGGGCTGCATTGATGCGCCCTACCTCTCTTAAAACATCCCTACCTCTCTTATCTATAACTTCACATCAATTCCCTTGCCAAAGACTCGGTCCTTAGACACCTCACTCGCTTCTTTAATATTAATAACTCTTCTCATGCAGAAGAGAACTCTTCTGATTCATCACGCCGGGTTCTAGGGCTTCGAGTTCACCTTTTGATAAAAGCGATCAATTCGGTCATAGTCGGTAATGGATTTTTGTCATGGATACCGCACGTCATAAAGTAATGCTCAAATGCGATGTCGAATTTATGTAAATAGTGTGTGCATCGTGCGGTACATGATCGTTCGTGGTCATTCGTGGGGAGATAGAGAAATATAGTACCTTGCAGAGCGCGGTAAATTGTTTGCCTGTACCACAAATATGTATTATGGACTTAACAGGCAAGTGTCGGTTCACGCGCGCATGCGCGTACTCTGTGCAGCTAGACTCTCGAAACTATGGGTGTATTTTTCACTTATTTTTTCTTATAAACTACTGTATTTGTAAGAAAAATATGATACAAAAATAATAGCACTCGCTTTCATATGTTTTCTACAAGACTGATTATTGTAAGTTTTAATGACGCAAGTCGGCATTTGTATATTATTTAGACGACGCTAAGCTCTACACTCGTAGTGATGGTCTGAGATTTCTAATTGGGCCGAGCTTCGGTTGGGCATGTATCAAACTGTCCTGACGTATTCATTTTTTTCTGTGATCAAAGGAATGGTCTTTGTTCACGTCAGGAGCGATTTCTGCAGATATTTAATAAAGATAGCTATAGATAACCTTTCCTTCCCATCCTATCTTATTTGACTTAGCTGTAGTTTACCTTTCTTTCCCATCCTAAGTGAAATGTTGAACAATTCAGTATCAAATTTAAGTATAACTTACTCTTATCATATGTGACATGGAAATTAGGAGAAAGCCATATAAAAACCCATTATATTGAAAGTGTATGTGATCAACCATCAATAATCCGGGGTTGGATACCAATAGTATAAACACAAGAAGTTTGCCATTCACTACCAGGGTGGAACATCTGGAACAATATTTATTTACTTAAATAAACAATAGCTTAATTAATAACAATCACTCTCACACACGTCACGTCACAAAACGTAACCACTAACATTACTGACGCAATCGATACATAATAGGGTAGACTAATTTGATATCTTGAAATATTTCTACAGAACGTGAGGCGGAGATACGTCCTTACACAAAGCCAAAACATAGATTACTTCAACGTTCCTCTGAAGTACTTCAACTTCCTCTCCATCAACCGAACAGAACATAAAGTTGCCAGAAACGGAAGAGAGTATACAATCATTTAACGAAATTGTTAGTACATTAAATGTTTCCTTATCCGTATTGATACACTAAATACAAAAATCCCAGCCTATGTTTCTTTCCAAGTCTTTCAAATAATTTAATAAGATACAGATGAGGTTACAATCAGACAGGCTTATAAGTCATAACATAAGCATACGTTTTCTCAACATTGACATTTTGTATGGAATATTTACATGATTCTAATTCTGTACTTATGTTTGATTAGCTTGTGAAGGATTTTACGTTCAAACAGTAAGTTAGCAGTAAGTTAGACCGCATATGGAGTACTGTAGCCACCATTAGGCGGCATCCTAAACTCACACACGGTATTGAGCCCTTGAGTTTAACAAGAGATTTTGCCTCCCTTTGCGTGTTTTACCGATTGTACAATGGGTTGTCTTCAAAGGAGTTGTTCGACATGATGCCAACAGACTCATTTTACAATTGCACCTCTCGCCGACGGCTGGGAGTTCATCCTCATACACTGGAGGCGCAATGTCCACGTACTGTGCGGGTCCAGAGAAGTTTTCTACCGAGAACTCTAAATTTGTGAAATGAACACCCTGCCGAGATTTTTCCTAGGGACTACAGCATGGGGTTCTTCAAGAAAAGAGTGAGGTTAGGGTCGGCAACGCAATAGTGACACCCCTGGTATTGCAAATGCCCATTGGCTACGGTAACTGCTTACCATCAGGCAGGCGGTACGTTTGTTTTCCACCATATTGGTATAAAAAAAAGTAAACTTCTCATAGTATTGTCTTAGGTAAACTTCTCATCATAGTTCAGCATTGTCAATTCTAATAAAAGTATTTTTAGTTGAAATGATTTTGTTTATGAAGGGCGTAAAAAACAATTTTAGATTATAAACATCAAAATCTTTTGAATATACAATACTAATCTAAAATGTATTAGACTAACTACTTTAATTAATTAAACTTATAATTTAATAACGATTGTTTTTTGGCAAAATATACACATACGAAATACCATAAAAAAATGTGATACTTGAAGTCAGATTACCCAGTTAGCAACATGTACTAACTGCCGAGGTCACTATTTGTCTGTACTTTGTAGTAACCTTACTCACTCATAAAAACACAATGTACCTAGTCTTCCCATAAATACTGCAACAAAGAAAAAAAAATTGTCACCTCTGCTACCATTGCAGCACTTTCTGAGGAATTTTACATGGAAGTATTTTTTTTTATACCACTAAGGTGGCAATCAAGCACACGGCCTGCCTGATGTTAAACAGTCACCGTAGCCTATGGACATTTGCAACACCAGAGGCGTTGCCGACCCTCTAAAAACCTCTTCACGCATTTCTTGAAGAACTCCATGCTGTAAAAACCTTGGAAAAACCTCGGCTGGGAGCTCATTCCACAGCTTGAGTGTTCTCAGAAGAAAACTTCTCTGGAACCGCACCGTACGCGACCATTGCGGTTCAAGCGTGTGAGGGTGAACTCCCCGCCGTCGGCGAGCGGTGCGGTTATAAAAAGTAGCTGTCGGCATCATTTCGAACAACTCTTCGGAACACAACCCGTTGTACAATCGGTAGAACACACAAAGGGAGGCAAAGTCTCTCCTTAAACTTAAGGGTTAAATACCGTGTGTAAGCTTAGGATTGTCGACAATTCCCACAGCTCGTCTTTGAATCGAATCACACGGTCCAAGCTGGTATCCAGGTGCTCCCGCCCAAAGGTGACTGCAGTACTCCAAGTGCGGTCTGACTTGAGACTTATATAATATAAGTCTTTGCCCCGCACTGAAGTACTGCTTAGCCCTGTTGAGCACACCAAGTTTTTTCGACGCCAGCTTGACCTTCTCCTCCAGGTGATTTCGATATTGCACATCACTGGAGATGCAACGCCAAGCATCCATTCCATTATTTTTTGTATTCCCATCCTGCTGCCAATGGAGCATTTCCTCAGGAACTTGCTTAAGTAAGAAAAATACAAGTAATTACAACAAACAGTGGAATAATACAATAAAATTCTTCACATTGAAAATTCATTACAATTTATATTTTTACCAAATAAAAAAAATGGAGTAACCAATATTGAAAAGTCAATGAATTGTATGTTGTATGTGTATGTTATATACTTCATATGATATGTTCATTCAGTCATACCACATCCACAAAAAAAGTTGTAAAAACAACAATAATGTTGTATTGTTTTAGGTTTTCACGATTGTTATACATCGCGTGTTTTATTTATTTTGTTGAACCTGACGTTTTGAATGCTTTGGCAGCGTCCGTGGTCGCAGGAAGACTTCCTGACAACACGCGATACTTCCGTTAAAAATTGTTTAATTCAACAATAATGTTGTTTTATCACATAGCTGCCAGATTTGTTATGTTCGAATAAAATATAAAAAATACATCATTGCCCTTATATGACACAACTGTCTGTTAATAGGTATGTTAGAAAGAAGAAGGTATATCTCAGTTTAAAACACTATTTTATGAAAACAAGAAAGCAGTAACATTATAAACTATATTCTAAGTAATAATAGAGGTTAAAGTATGAAATTTCCCTTTTATAGTAATAGATATTTTGAATTGACATTAAAGCGCCATGGTGTGACATTTTCGAGTGAAACTTTTTCACATGAAACCTATGAGGTTATTCTTTTAAAAAATGTGCAACATTTGATTTTTTCAAAGATGGATACTTCGAAAATCCGAGTAATTATTGATTACGAGTTCCGAAGCGGAACTAACGCGGCAGAAACGGCTCGCAATATCAATGCTGCGTTTGGAAAGGACGAAGGCTAACGAATGCACCATACTTTTTCAGTTTAAAAGCTTTCGTAATGGAAACTTAAGACTTGAAGAACGAACCACGTGGAATAGCGCCCATACAGGTGAATAACACTGAATTGAAGGAGATGTAGGAAGCCGATATGAGTTAAACTACCGAGGAATTAGTGGCATGGTTTAACATTACCTTACCTACAATATTGACTCATTTGCATCAAATCAATAAGATAAAAAAATATGAAAAATGGGCGCCTCATGATTTGACTGATCTGCAGAAAAAAACGCGCGTTGAAACTTGAGTTGCCATGTTGAATCGGTACAGAAATGAAGGAATATTGGATTAAATTCGACATGCGACGAAAAATGGGATTCTTTACAATAACCATAAGCGACAAATGCAATGGCTGACCCCAGGTCAAACACCGCAATAGTGCCAATGTAAACAAGATCATGGTAACTGTTTGGTGGTCTCTTCATGGCGATTTTCACAATAGCTTTCTCAGGTCTAGTCAAACAATAACAGCAGATGTTTACTGTGCCTAACAATGATGACGAAAGTAGCAGTGAAATAGCCCCGAGTCGTGAATAGATCTTCACCATTATTGTTCCATGATAACGCAAGATCACACAATGCATGAGAAACCATCGTAAATCTACAGGAGCTGCAGTTAGAAACCATATGTCATCCTCTGTACTCGCCAGACCTTGCTCCAACTACTTTTTTTTTCATGATTTGAACAATTTACTACGTGGTAAAAAAATTTCTTCCCAGGAGGCAATACAAAATGCTTTTACACAGTATGTCCCCAGAGTTGTATCGCAAAGGCATTAATAAACTTCCTATTAGATAGCAGCAATGTATAGATAATGAGGGTAAATATTTTGATTAAATAAATATGTTACAAGTTAGAAAAAAATGTACTTCTAATTTTTCAGTACAAATTGGTAATTTCATACTTTGAACCCTAATATATCAAGATTACAAGATTTTTGATAGAATAACTAAAAACAAACTGATATTTGATGTTAATGCACTACTAGCTATGTTCTACTCGTGAGCCCAAAATTTTTAATTAGTGTACCCTTAATTTTGTTAATTCAGAAACATAGTGTGACTTGTAGTTTATGGATATTTCCTATTCCTACAATGTTAGGAAACATACAGGCCACTTGATGTAATGTTAACATAGCCTATACAGATATACTTTTGTAATGTGGGCATTTAACATATCCCATTTGATATTGCTCCAAATGGACTAACTAAATCACATTATACTTAACTAGAAGAATCCTTATCCATTATACACTTTTCCATAGATTGACAGGAATATTCTTCAAATTTTAAGTCTTTCTTGTGTATTGTCTGTTAATCCGTAAGTCAGAGTAGGTACTGACACTTACTGATTACGTGAAAACTAGTTATGCGACCAGCCCTTATGCATTTCATTGATCCAGCACCTCTTTGCACATGGTACTATCACCTGGTAACAACATGACCGATTTGCGCAATAATTCAGGTAAACTGGTGATACAGCTCCTCGCACAGCCAGCGGGTCTATGTGATGACTACGCGACCACACTCTGCTCCTACACATTGGGGTGCTCACATATACATATTAGGCTAGAATTAATTTCAATATAACATTTAGCTAATAAAATATTAATTATGATTTGGTGTTTTTTCAGTCTCTTTATTGCCAAAATATAAGTAACTCACTGATTAATGGTATTGTTTAGTGATATATTTCTATCTATCCATATCTTCAAGTCACATTCCTCGAAGGATGGCCAGCAAAGAATTGGTTTTGATTTTTCCACACAATGTCAAGAGGTATACATGTCTCTCATATGTATCCATGATGAAAAAAAATCACTGTAACCTATGAACACTTGATAACAAGGGCTATTAGTAGGGTGTTGTCTTTTAAAGCTTACTAGGACTTAAGTAATAGAGCATCTAAATTATTTACATACCTCTTTACACTATAGACGTAAATTAAATCCAATACAATGACCGATAGCCTTTGAAATAACACTGTCATATCAGAATCATAATTTAAATTTGTTATATGCAACATTTTGGGATCGAACCACTTTGCTATGTGCGATAAAAAGTATTCCAGCCAGGCGAATAAAGGCGGGTAATCTAGGGTCCATTCTGAGGTTGCATCGTGGTACCATTGATCTATCGAAAGGTTGTGGGTTACGGCCAACCAGTTTCTATGTACCTCAAAATCTGTCGATCGGCTGCAAATATGATAGTATACAGTTATTTTCTAGCATATAGTAAATAAATACCATTCAATGTTCTATACTTACTACAAAGGTATAAAAAGTAATTTGATAGTTGTAATGATCAATGTTATTTGTAGAATCATTTTTGGAATATTTCGGACTAGATATTTCTAAATTACTAATTATAAAAAGAAGTAAAGTCGTTCCTCCATTGGAAATAAACATTTGTTTTGTATTCGAATTCGGCTGATATCACTGATGATGATGATATTTATTTGGAACATACCTAGCAAAAGGTCGGGACCATACAGCCTTGTCTTCTTTAAAATTCTTGTCTTGTAACTTTTTCTGCACTCGAGAACATTATTGTAAAGCTTTCTTTTTTGAGGACTTAACAGAAAG
This sequence comes from Pyralis farinalis, assembly GCA_947507595.1. Classification (NCBI taxonomy): domain Eukaryota; kingdom Metazoa; phylum Arthropoda; class Insecta; order Lepidoptera; family Pyralidae; genus Pyralis; species Pyralis farinalis. The sequence continues at coordinate 20,158,537 of OX382264.1, read as the reverse complement.
ACGAGCTGCAGTTAGTAAATTAGGGTCAGTTTTGAATATTGTGTGCATATTTTGATAGTCTCCACAGTTGCTTTGCAAGCAGCGCAGGGGACGCGACACTAATGATTTCCCCCGTCGAATGATGACCCTATTGTATGGGGGCAATCGTGCCAGTGCCGGCGTGTGTGTCGTACTCTACTCCTGCTTAGACCTTAGTTTGAGAGATTACAGTTTGTAGGGCTTCGGCTTCTCTGTATTGGCATAATAAAACTGAGCATCACGAGAGTATTTCTGGTTGTACCATATGCTACCGTAAGCTCCGCGTGTGCTCAAGACCTAGAGAAGTTTTGGAAGTCTGTGAAAGATATTTTGGATTTAGCTGAAGGGAATGAAATGGAGATTATGCGTAGAGGTTTGAATGGATGGGTTGGGTGGGACCAAACGAGACAGCCTGGTCCAAGGTGTTCCTGATAAGAGAGTGAATGAAACAGGTAAGCCAATTCTAGATTTATTTAAGGAACCAAACCTCCTCGTGTCGAATACTTTATTTTATCTCGAGGATATGGCTTCGTCCACTTTGGTAACTAAACTTACGTAACCAGTTACAAGAGAAGATTTTTCTTTCGCTGTTTAATAATTAGTTGTGAGAGAAGACTTATTTTTCTACTTTTGTAACTTTTTGATGGTTATGAACGTGGATGTTCAGAACGTGAACAGACAATGTTCGGTTCTGGCGCTTCGCCGGCCGCTGCCGCGGCACTTCACACAAATCTTGTCTTGTAACTGGTTACGTAAATTTAGTTATCAAAGTGGACGAAACGGAGGATATTCACATATATACATGAATACGCAATGACCAAATCGTTTTGATTCTGATACACATACATCTCCGAAATACTAAAATAGATACCAGAGCCTTTACGGGTCCTAGACTTGAAACAGACCACTTGTGATAAGCTGGTTTGTTGGCCTTTTCTGAAAGTGGAGTCATTGACGAGCGCGTATCCATTTCGGAGATATTGAAAGGATAAAGGACGAAAAGTCTAGTCGGAGTCCAGTCACCGAAAGACTTACGAATGCAATGCAATCGTTTCCGACTCAGATGTGGATGATTGTTGGAAAGATAGTATGGTGCAAAGCTCAAAAGAAGCATGTGGATGAGAAAAGAGGCATAAAACATTGAAATGATATGCTTGGTGGGATATGAATATTAAATCCTCCATAGCAAGAATCAGGAAATCGTGACTGGATCCTGTATTATCTTTACCCCTAACTGAAGGCATATGAGTGAAGAAGAAATGTACCGTCAAAGCAAAACCTTATTGAAAGAGAAACGTGAGAGTATAATTAGGAATAAGGAGAGAGGCTGGCAAAAAACTTCCAGGCGAATACCCAACTTTTTTGAAAAGAGGTAAAGAACTCTCGATATGATTCGTCGGCATTCATAAATGAACAAAATAAAGTTAAAGCTGGTGTCATTCTTGCTAAAACTCAGGAAGTGCTCAAACGGTGGAATAAATATTTTGAGGATATGGGTATCTCACTTCATGCTGTGGGCGTCCGAAGAAGGCATAAATATAAACAAGATCGAATGGTGAATATGAAGCTTAGAAAATATAAAATTAGCGGGAATTGTTTATGATCAGAGCTGAGTCAGTGACGCTTTGATCATAAACTAGATGGCACTTACTCCCGGGACGCTTTCTGGTATTAGACTGCGCCAGTTATAGGGCCATCAGTTTGATCACCTAAGCAGCAAAAATATATAGAAAGATAATTGTAAGAAAGAGAATAAGGGTGAAATCCGGTGGAATACTGTTGGAGACACATGCAGGATTCCGAAATGAAAAGGGATGTATGGCTATAGACGAGAAAGTATTCTGCGGTTTTATGGATCTTGAGAAAGCTTAATGTGCACTGCTCCGTGTTGTACAGACAATGTACAAAAATTGCACAGCATGTGTGTGGATAAATAGCAGCATGTTACTCTAGTTTGATATCAAAATTTGTGGTAAACAGGGTTGCATGCTGTCTGCTCGGCTGTCATAATCTCAACGAATGTATTGTGGTGAACTGTCTGCTGTCTGCGAGCTGCTGCAGACGTTGCCGTAATATTAGCAAAAAACACCGGTTGAACTACACACACTTGACACAATAATGATAGACGATTGTATGAAGTTCGTTAGTTAGCGTAGGGAAAACTTCTTGGCAGTAAAAGCTTGAGCCAGAACGCATGGCTCGCTATACATAACACAGTACTGGTCCCAACGCTAACTTATAGAAGCGATAGCTGGGTATGGCAAAAAGCGAGCATGAAATTAAGATAAATCCAGCCGAAATGTGAGCATTGCGCATGGCATAACGCTTGTAGACCGCGTACACAATGGCAGTGTAAAAATAGAGTCGGTCTGAAAACGAGTGTCGGTGTTAAAATAAGAAGAGGCATGCTGCGTTGGTTAAGACATGTAGAAATAAATGCATTAAGAAATAATTACGAAACAGTTGTACAATGCGTAGGAGTGTCTTAACCAAATTTGACGAGCTCGGTGGCTCAGTCGTGAATGACGCGACTTTGACACCAACGCTCGTGGGTTCGATTTCCACACAAGGCAAACATTTGTGTGCATGAACTTGTCTGTTTGTCTTGGTCTGGATGTTTTAAGAGAGGTCGGGCGCGTCAAAGCAGCCCTTCTGGGGAAGTATCTCCACCTCACAGAAAACCGCAACCAAATAACAACTCCCTAGAGGGTTGTTGTGTTCCTGCGTGTGAGTGAGGTCACCAGTAAGCTCCCAAGGAGTTGCTGCGTAAACAGCAGAGGAGGCATCGCGCGAGTGATAATTAATATATTGCAAGCGTTAATAGGCTACGGTACCCGCTTTACATCAGGTGGGCCGTATGCTTGTATGCCTCCCGATGTAGTATAAAAAAAGATTGTATTTTATCAGATGGTTATGTCAGGAACCGCAGGAACTGGCGACCGTGCATGAAAAGAGTTAGGAATATTAGAGAAGCGTATGAGGTGTTAGAACAGAACCGAGTCATGTAGCACTGGGTACGCTCCACCTGTCCCGCAAGGAATTTGGCGTGAAGTTATAGATAAATTGAAAATTACTGGTCCAAGAAAGTAATAATCCAACCTTCCAGTAAAAGCAGTATAGAACCGTTCACTTTCGCAAACTATGTATTTTCTAGGTATTGTAGTTATTTGGTGACTAAATTATAAATCAGCATCATCATCACTATCACGGGACATACAGATTTCACGATTTTATCAGTATAAAACAGTGTGTTGTTTCAGTAGTGTACCTAGGATAAAGAGGTACTTCACTAGGAACACTTTACAGTTTTAGTTCAATAGATTGGTGGCATATTGGATAGGGCGAAAAGTGCTCACTTTTAGTACGCTGAGTAGTCTCCCAAGGAATTGATTATGATAGCTACGGCTCCTCCCCAGAATGTCAAGCAATATGTTAACAAGGACTGACAGAGAGCGATTTGTGTAATGATTTCGTATTCTACCTAAAACTTTTAAAAACTACTAGACGTTTTCGAATCCTACATAACCTCTTAATATGATTTTTGAAATTCAAGTGTGAATCCAAGATTACTCCCAAATATTTTACTTCCTTGAGCCGTTAGACTCAAAATTTCATAGATACCACACAGATTCCTAAAAGACAATAATACATAATTCGTTTAGTCAGCAAGTTATCAGAGCCAGGCGATTCGAAGAAGAACCCAATACAACTGGATCCGATTTAAAATTGACATATTGGCGTTACACCTTCGAAAACTTCTATCAGAAGAATGCGTCGAAAGTACGACTGACGAACTTAAATTGAAACTGTTCGTAAATCATCTTTCTCCTACAATATTTTCTTATATACGTGCCAGCACAACTTACAACGATGCGATAATTGTATTAGATAATATTTACAAAAAACCAGTAAATGAAATATTAGCTAGATATCTACTGCTAAATACTCGCAAGCAAAAATCTAACGTATCTGTTAAAGAATATATTCAATCTCTAAAACTTCTTGCACTTGATTGCCATTTTACAAAGGTAACCGCGGAAGAGCATCAAAATGAATCTATGCGCGGTGCATTTATCGGTGGCATAAGCTCTCAGAAAATAAGGGAGAGATTGTTAGAGAGATTAAATTTGAGTTTGGATGAAGCTGTCAACTTAGCTATTTCTCTCGAAGATGCTGAGAAAAACACGCAAGTATTTGCTAGTACCAGCACGTCTTTAACTCTCAATGCACTCTCTGAATTTGATCATAGTGCATCTACTACAACTTCAACTTTTCGTCCAAATCTAAAACAACGATGCTTCTTTTGTAACGGAAATGTTCAACAACGAATTAAATGCCCTGCTTTCAAAGAAAATTGCCAGCTCTGCTCTAAAAAGGGGCACTTTGCGAATGTATGTAGATTTGCACAGCATCAAAGAGTTAACGCAAGTTCGCTGGTTAACGCTGTAATAAAAGACAATGTCGAAGAGTCTATGTCTGCTATATCTGCTGCGTCCCCAAACAGCCTCAGGAAAGCTACGGTAAAAATAAAAATTATGATTGCAATGCTGAGGCCTTGATTGATACCGGAAGATCTGTTAGTTTCATAGACAACAGCGTGGCTGTAACACTGAAACTAAAAGTAAAACCATGCAATCAAACTATCACACTGGCTTCGCTAAGCCATATTTCCTTTGTTCAAGGCATATGTCATGCCAATATTAAACTTGAAAATTATCACTACAAACACCAATCACTTCTAATTGACAAAAACCTATGTGCTGACGTTATCATAGGCCACGATATTCTTAAAAATCATTCCTCATTAGAACTGAGTTATGGAGAACACAAACTCCATTAAAAATATGTAGTGTTATGGAAGCGACTCTACCACCCTTATCCTTATTTACAAATTTGACGCCAAATACGACACCTACAGCAGTTCGATCAAGACGTTATAGCAGTGAAGATGAATTGTTCATAAATACAGAGATTAACAAACTGCTTGAAGATGGTGTTATAGAACCCAGTATCTCACCTTTGCGAGCACAAGTTTTAATCACAGGTGGAGGGCAACACAGGAAAAGGTTGGTGATAGATTACTCACAAACTATAAATAAATTTACAGAACTTGACGCATTTCCTCTACCAAATATCGGTGTAATCGTAGATTAGACGATTTAGTAATTGTTTTATATGATTAATGTTATCTATGTAATTGTTATTGTTTTGTTTGATTGTATGACATTTGTAATTGGTATCGAAATATTGTATTGCCTATAATTAATTGTAAATTTCAACACAATGTATATTGTTTTTCGAAATAAAATAAATTGAAAAGTCGCTAAATACAACTATTTTAATCAAATCGACTTAAAAAGTGCTTACTATCAAGTTGCCATTCTTCAGAAAGAGAAAATATATACTGCCTTTGAAGCAAATGGTAAGCTTTACCAATTTACTAGAATTCCTTTTGGAGTAACTAATGGTGTCGCTGCATTCCAACCCGCTTTGAATTTTACCATTGAAAAAGAAATTTTAAAAGATATTTTTGTGTATCTCGATGACGTCACCGTATGTGGAAAAACAAAATAAGAACACGATGTGAATTTGACAAAATTTCTGGAAGCAGCAGCTAAATATAACCTAACGCTTAATAAATACAAATGTACATTCAACAAGGAAACAATTAATTTGCTTGGTTACACAATTGAAAATAATGAGATTAAACCAGATAAAAGCCCATTAAAGCCGTTGCTTGACCTGCCAATCCCTGATAATGCACAAGCCTTGAAACGAACGCTAGGATTCAAAACTTTTCAGGACAAATAAAATCCCTGCTTACCATTACTACATTTCCGTTAAATAACGACCATATTTCTGTATTCAATGGTCTAAAAACAGATATTGCTAATCAGCGAACTTAAAAAGCATAGAAGCAGCAATAACGTTTCAAAAATGACCCAACGAAAAAGAGGCCGGGCTAGGCGGGGCTTAGAAATGAGGCCGCGCGCCTTGACAGTCGGTGTTAGTCAGTCGGCTTGAAACAACGACGTGTCAGTCTGTCTTAATTTGTGTATTTATCAAGATTTTTCGTAATAATGCCTTCTTGTGTCGTCAAATGGTGTGTAAATAACACTACCAGTAATCATAAATGCTCAGGAATCACATTTCATAGGTAAGTGTAGTTCAGTTTGTATTTTATTAAATTCGATCTTTTTTATAAAATGGCCTTACTTTCGTGGCGCGTACATGTCGCCACATCGAGTGAACTCGTATCTCGATCGTGCGAGATCGCATGCAGCCAATCATCGACAAGAAAATTTTGTTTTTAAATTTCTATGACTCCTTTGTACCATAAACAATTATCGTAAAGTGCGGCTTATGATTTGGTGGTAAGGCATATTTTTCGCTAACTGCATTTTCGAGAAATGATGTTTTGGTTTCAAATACGAGCGCGTGATTGTTTTGGTGTCGATTATGCACTATGAATTTGTTCTAAATTATCATTCTATGCTTTTTAAGTTCGCTGTTGCTAATGCTTCTTTATTTGCAATTGACGAAAAAGTTTTATTTACTGTAGAAACTGATGCTTCTGAAAGTGCTCTTGCAGCAACTCTTACTCAAAACTGCCAACCCATAGCATTTTTTTCTCGTTCTTTGACTGATTCTGAGAAACGGCAATCTTCAATAGAAAAAGAAGCACCCGCTATAGTTGAAGCATTACGTAAGTGGCACCACTACCTACTTGGAAGACATTTCTTGTTAATTACTGACCAGCAATTAAGTCGCTTTTATGTTCAATCAAATACATTCCAATAAAATGAAAAAATTGAGAGATGGCACCTAGAACTGTCCTGTTTCAGATATGACATTATTTATCGTCCGGGCAAAGACAACAAAGCAGCCGATGCTTTAACAAGAGTATGTGCACATATAGTACACGAAAATCTCTGCCATCCAGGAATCGTTCGAATGAAGCACTGAGTTAGATCTAAAAATCTACCATATTCCTTAAATGACATACGCCAAATGACGAATGAAATTGTCGAGTATGTTCTGAAATTAAGCCCAAATATGCTCAACTACATGGACGACTTATCAAAGCTACGGCCTGCTTAGAGCGATTTAATATAGATTTTAAAAGGCCTTTACCATCAAAGTCACAAAACAAATATATTTTAACTGTAATTGATGAATATAGTCATTTCACATTCGCATTTGCATGTGAAGACATGACGTCAAGCACAGTGATCAACTGTTTAAATAAAATATTCCACATTTTTGGTAAACCAATGTACATTCACTCAGACAGAGGAACCTCCTTTATGTCGCCAGAACTAAATCAGCATCTCGTATCACTTGGAATCGCCTGCAGTAGGACTACACCATATAACCCACAAGGGAACGGTCAAGTCGAACGTTTAAATGGTACTTTGTGGAGGGCAATACAACTGAGCCTTGAATCAAAAAATTTGGAGATAACGTAATGGGAGAAAGTGTTACCTCTTGCGTTACACTCTATCAGATCGCTACTATGCACATCTACTAATGCTACTCCTCATGAAAGAATGTTTAATCATCCTCGCAGAAGTACAAATGGCGTATCCTTACCAGCATGGCTTATGAGTCCAGGACCTATTCTAATAAGGAAAAATGTAATACATTCCAAATTTGATTCGGAAGTCGAAGGAGAACGTCTACAAAGCAACCCAAGCTATTCGTATGTAAGATACTCTGATGGAAGAGAAGGCACAACATCAAATAGGCACTTAGCTCCACTTCCTCCTGCTGATGACATGTGCTTAGAAGAAAGTGATGATGATGAATCCAGAGTAGTCATAAGTGACCAGGATACGTCTTCATCTAATAATAACATAGAGCCTCTGACTGAACTAATTCAACCGGATGTCAGACGATTTACTCGCACCAGACAGCCCCCCGCTCATCTGGAAGATTATCAAAGATTCTAAAGAAAAGGGAAGGAGTGAATGATGTGAGCTATGGCCTTTGCCATGGGGATAGATTATTTATATTAGCTGTCAAGTATTTATCTCTAAAACATGTTACGGTAAAATATGTCTAAAAATGTAAAACGTTGAATAAAGCCAATATTCCTTGTGGTGTGTGTATTATGTATCAATGTCTTATACATTACCTGTTTATCTACTAACAGCTTTAATTTTGTTCACTGTGGAGAAATTTCTGTATAACAACCTTATTTATAATATTTACTGCAATATCCCTGTAGCACAGGGATTATGTAGGCGTTTTGTATTACTCAAATACAAAAAAGTACTCATCTCGTTGGATCCAATCCATCAATCATGGATCACTACAAAAAAGAGAAAACATTATTAACAGATTGCCAAATAAAACGCAATAAAGAAAGACTGTCAGTGAGACAAACACTACGACGTCTCACGTCTGTCATTATCGTCGTCTTGTCTTATTTTTACTAAATCATTTCATTTATATTGCCATTACTGTACATAGCAATTGAGTAATAAATTGAATCAATTTTGTACTAAAAATATGGCGATATTACACAGAGCTCTATTCACCTGGTTTATTTTCTTAGTATTTCTAATACTACTGTGCCTTCGCCTGGAATCCAGAACACATTGGAATTGGTTTATTGTATTCATACCCATGTGGGTTTATGACAGTATATTACTAATATACGTATTATTCCACATGATATCACATTGTAAAAATGGAATAGAAAGATTTCGAGGTACTATCAACAAAAATGTATGGTATATAGCAGCCATTGGACTGAAAATGGCAGCCCAGATAATAATCTGTATAAAATTGGAATATACCAAAGTTAGCCTACCTATTTACGTCGTTATGACGCCTATTTGGATGTTATTGCCTGTCCTCTGTGTAGAAGTATTTATGCATCTTATAAAAAATTCCGTTGGGAACAGCAGGTACTAAAGTGCACCTTATTGATATTTCCTTTAAGTCACAAAGTGAGTACAGGTGACATGAACTATATAGACATTATGGCGGTAAATGACCATGTGACTTCAGTTTTGTAGATAATTTTAAACTTGGCACACATTCATTGACATGTGTTTGTACTTGTCAAAATCTTTAGTGGCAGCTTTGCAAGGTGAAAGATATAACATATTGGTGACGCTCAAAATAGTTGAAAATGCCATTTGTGATTGATAGTGTCCCTGAGATAAAAAGTTCATCAGTCACAGAGGTCCCCGAAGGTTCTACCGTTACTTTACACTGTGCAAGCAATGATTATAGTCATAATTTTATGTTCTGGTTATTAAACCAAAACAAAGTCATTGGGCCTGGAAATGATTATGATACAAACAAATATAAATATGAGGTATTATCTGGAAACCTAAAGATTCATGTAAGTACGGCAGTATGTTAAAAATGTTTGTTAACCTTTTGACCTCCAAAAACCGTCATATTTTATGCATCATAAACAGGTACATGTGCATTGGTATGATATATAGCATAAGTCAGCATGTAGTACTCAAAATGTTTAGAGCATGCACACATTCAAAATATGTCATGCATAACAGCTGTGTTGTTAGTTATGTTACAACTTTTGATGTTGCCAAAAATTATAGTACACATTTACATTAGTAAATTGTTCTATTATATAAATTAGTTGTAAAGAATAGTTGCAAATGGCACTGTGACTAAAGAGAAGCAGGTCAATATTTAAATTGAGTTGAAATAAGTGGTAATAAAGTATTGATAAATCCACCTTAATTACATCAAAATAACAATTACATGAAAGGTTGTGTTCTCCTAAGATGATACTTTATGGGAAATTTTCATAAAAAATCTTATATTGTAATACATTATTTCTATTGTAGTCATTTTAGGTCCCCCTACATTTAATGTATTTCATTTATTTATATTTCCATAAAAAATAATCAGTAAACTTGATTTGAAGATGTAAATGATCAGTATTGATATATTCCATGATGGATTTCTTAGGAATCACATGAAGTATACAGTTTTTATTATGACTGCATATATTATGTGTATGTTATACTTGGCTGATTTAAAAAAAATATGATTGTATTTTCCAGTTTTGAAACAATAATATGATATAACTTTTCTTTTAATTCCAGGGTGTTACCCCCGCAGAAGCAGGACACTACAAATGTGTATCAAAAAATATAAGTGGATCAGGGATATCAGTTGGAGAAATTGAGATGATAGTGGATGGATCAACTTTCACCACAATAGATGCAATCAAACTGGTTGCTATAGTAGTCTCCATCATTGTGATAATTGCTTGTGCTGTTATCTATTTTCGCCTAAGAAAAGAATGGAGCAAGTATGATGGAAGAGCTATTATTCCAGGTAATAGCTATTATTGTCTTCTGTGGAATATGTTTATGAATCTGCTTCTGAGACTCAAAACCTACACTTAGGAGCACACATCCACTTTGCTTAGAGATTGCAAATTAAGTCTAAAATCGAGGTCTGTTGATTTATATCTGTATGATTTCGATTTTTGAAAAACAGGGTGGGCGCTAATTGTTTCTATAAAAAAAATCCCACTGGTCGTTTGCGGTGGGGTTACCAGTGTTGACAACTGGCTTTATGAACTACCTATTTTCTAAATAAAACAAAAGCAATTTCTTACAGCTATAACAAGGTACAAAATTCTTAAATTAATTTAAAGAAAATTTGATGCTTACCTTGATATCTGTATATCTGGGCAAAATTTACATCCAATCAAATGTTTGTAGTATAAAATTTTACTCATCAGTACCTTTATATGCTATTTTGTGTGCAAGAAAATTTGCTACAAAATTGCTGATGTATGATCAGATCTCTGGTATAGAGCATGTTCTGAAGTATCACTTCACTCAATTCAGTTCTAAGTTTAATTGTTAATCATTCTAAATTTTTACAGTGGACGACACAGAAGAGGATGATGGAGACGAAATTTACAATCGCACTACCACTACCATTCAACCAACTCCAGTAGCCGGCCCCAGCAGGAATCAATCTTCTGAACATCTTCTATATGGCATAGACAATCAGGGCTTAGATACTGATTTTAATTCAGTATTTGAGAATATTCAAATAAAATCACCACAGAGGAGTTTAATTTAAAATTACATAAAGTAGACTAACAATAGATTTTTTAACTGAACAATAATTATAATAAAATGAAGATACTCTCTCAAAAACTAGATATAACAAAATAAACTTATAATTCCATAAATGTATATATCTCGAGAACAATGTCAAGCGAATTTCATGAAGCATAACTAGGAACTATACTGACTGAGCTACTTGAAATTTAAAAAAGGGTCTTGTAATAAATACATGTTTGGAAGCTATGGTGCCATATATGCAGACGATTTTAATTTCCTTTGATCAGGGGTAAAATTTGTGACAGTTGAAATCAGTTTTATAATGCAATAATAGTGTAAATATAAATTATTATTATTTTCCTTAGTTCAAAGTAATAAAAGAAAATTTCATAAATGATATTTTTATTACCACTTATGACAGAACGTGTAAATTATTACAACCATGCTAAAATGTGATATCTGTAGCATTTTGTTGGTCTGGTGTATCATGGCTGGTGTTACTTCTGTTCGCATGAGACTGAGGAGTAGTGTCTAGTGTTTCATCGTCGTCTTCGTCCCCATCTACCTCCATTTCAAATACTTTAACTTTCCTAAAACTTTTTGATAGAACCACAGCTACTTTCCGACTTCCGGAAACTGCTATGCGGCATCCATCCATTTTATCAAGAATTTTATAAACACCTTGGTCTAATAAAGGTGATATGTTTTTATTTGTAATTTTTTCATTAAATATACACGACTTAGACTTTATATTGAATTCAGTTGAATGATCCAATAAAATTTTTAATGGTACTTGTATGAAAATTGTACTTTCCGCCGTATCGGGATGCTGCACAAGAACAGATAAGAACTCTGGGGAGTAATATTGCAAATCAAGCACCCTTAGCTGCTTTCCGTCTGTTGAGTCTTTATCTCCCAATAAACTGGCTGTAAAATTAAACTTTAAAGCAGAAGCACTGCACATCTTGTCTTTTACACTAGTTTCCATAAAACATATTCCATTGTCTCGCTCCGTACTTGCTAAAGTCGCCATGAACCTCTGTTGATTAGCATCGAAAATTTGTGATATTTTCAAACTGTTTGAATTGTGGGTTGGATAATCTTCATAGCATTTAATATTGCATAACACAGTAAAATGCTTACCGATCTCTCTTTCACTAACATCGAAAACTTTATCGATAGCTTTTTTCATATAAATCTGCTGTTGCACTAAAGAAAATTTCCTAAAATCAGACATAGAAAAAATAATATCGTTGTCTTTCAATAAACATGAGTTATCCTTCAGAAATTTGTGCCAGGGATTGTCTTCATCATCTGGTAAAATTGTTAAATCTTGATCTTGTAAGTATTGACCCAATCTCTCCAGATTGAATTTAACTGGTTTTTCTGTTGACATATCACCAGTTTCCACTTGAACATTGTCAAAATTATATAAGAATTCTGCAATGTGTGTAAGTTCTTGTTGTGTCATTTTTACTATTTCACTAGGTGTCGGTTCATTTAACAACCTAATGATCATAACATAAAGCCACCTGAAAAATGCTTTATAATTTCGCATTGAAGCATCGATTACTTGCTGAAGTTCCAGACACTTATTTAAAAATGCACAGCAGGCTCTGATTGCATTTGTGACTGTAGTTTCTTCAAGGCCCAATACCTGAAACAAGATGTAAAACTCAAATCGTTACTACGACCTAACATCGTATGAAACACTATACAAACACAGTAATATTATTCAATATTCAATGGTTGATCTAGCTAGACCAATGGCTATTAAACCATGGAGCCGCGGGTTGATTCCTCACCAAGACATACGAGCATAAACATGTGTATTTTTATTAATCCTAGTATTTTCTATACTTTTAAAAACAAAAAAAAATAAGAATGTAGTTATGTATCATTCACACTGCTCAAGTATTACATGGTTTGCTTAATTTAGACCTAGGAGGCACTATGTATTTTATCTAAGAATACTTATTAAATAAATTAATATCAATGATAATATTAGAAATTACAGAAAACATCAACCTTAAGGACTATTGTCGAACGTAGTTCTTAGACTAAATATATAATATTATTTCAGTAAGAGTTGTATACATACACTGTATCTATCAGGTATCCGTGTAAAACCTCTCAGTTCTGCCAGGTAATAAGTTACACTTTGTCCAACAACATTTAATTGTCTTAAAACCAATTTCTGTATTGTTGAATAGCTCAATTCCACAGAATTCCCAGATTTCTTTAACACTTTAGCAGTTAATTCCCGAAGTAAAAATAATTCAAGTTCGTCTGATGGTACTCCTGGGGAAAAACGTGTTTTTATTAGTTCACTTAGTTCATACCTTTGCAAATAAAATAATTAGCATATTCTATATTATTTCATTGCAGCCCTTAAAGTGCCACACTCTCAGCTGGGTAAGCACTACACTGAGCACAAAGACACTATATTCAAATAATAAATATTGTGGCTTAGCACAATATACAACGTGTCCCTAAATTCAACGATAAGCTGGCACCAACGGATGGACCTACCCATGGCTACTCAAGAATAAAAGATTTTTTTTTTGTATCTCTTTTTTTTAATGAAAAAAATAATAAAATTGAAATTTTCTGAAAATGTACATCCCTTATGATAGTTTTAATTACCATAACCACGGTTTTCCAAATATTTTTGTTTTTTTTTTAGTGTCAGCAACCTAAGTAGCACTGCTATACACTACAATCCCTAAAAACTCCAGGATGCTTGTAGTTTTTTAACAAAATAAACTCAAAGTCATTTTTCTTCCTAAAATTGTATAAGAATTTTACTTACAGACTACTTTGACTCATCGTGGTGAAAAAAAAATGTATTGATACAGGTATGGCAAGTCATTTTAAAAGTTGGCGCAACTAACCAAGATTCTAAAATGGTAAAATACTCTAAGAACACTAGTCACAAAATAAATCGTAGGTACTATTTCTAAACAAGAGCCAAATTTGATAAATTGTTTTTGTTGATAGTAATCATTTTTATTTCGTACAAGTTGTTTTGTTATTAAAATTAAATGAATCAAAATAAATAAAACAAACAATATTACATTTTATTCATTTATTAAAACACCATTATAATAAATGTTCAAATTGCTTGCCACCGGCATGGCATTAATGCAGGCACGACATCGCCTTAAAAAGGCTCTTTTTGTTAGTCGTGCATGTCTTCTCATATTGATTTGATCCGCTGCCTGAGATATTTTTTGGCGAAGCTCATCTAATGTTATATTAGATCATAGCATTGATAGAAACATTAGATGAGCTTTGGCGAAGCTCGTCTAATGTTATATTAGATGATAGCATTGACAGCAACATTAGATGAGCTTTGGCGAAGCTCATCTAATGTTATATTAGATGATAGCATTGATAGCAACATTAGATGAGCTTTGGCGAAGCTCGTCTAATGTTATATTAGATGATAGCATTGACAGCAACATTAGATGAGCTTTGGCGAAGCTCGTCTAATGTTATATTAGATGATAGCATTGACAGCAACATTAGATGAGCTTTGGCGAAGCTCATCTAATGTTATATTAGATGATAGCATTGATAGCAACATTAGATGAGCTTTGGCGAAGCTCGTCTAATGTTATATTAGATGATAGCATTGATAGCAACATTAGATGAGCTTTGGCGAAGTTCGTCTAATGTTATATTAGATGATAGCATTGATAGCAACATTAGATGAGCTTCGCCAAAAAATATCTCAGGCAGTGGATCAAATCAATATGAGAAGACATGCACGACTAATAAAAAAAGCCTTTTTAAGGCGATGTCGTACCTGCATTAATGCCATGCCGGTGGCAAGCAATTTGAACATTTATTATAATGGTGTTTTAATAAATGAATAAAATGTAATATTGTTTGTTTTATTTATTTTGATTAATTTAATTTTAATAACAAAACAACTTGTACGAAATAAAAATGATTACTCTCAACAAAAACAATTTATCAAATTTGGCTCTTGTTTAGAAATAGTACCTATGAATTTTTTTGTGACTAGTGTTCTTAGAGTATTTTACTATTTTAGAATTTTGGTTAGTTGCGCCAACTTTTAAAATGACTTGCCATACCTGTGTCAATACATTTTTTTTTCACCACGATGAGTTAAAGTAGTCTGTAAGTAAAATTCTTATACAATTTTAGGAAGAAAAATGACTTTGAGGTTATTCTGTTCAAAAACTACAAACATCCTGGAGTTTTTAGGGATTGTAGTGTATAGCAGTGCTACTTAGGTTGCCGACACTAAAAAAAAATCAAAAATATTTGGAAAACTGTGGTTATGGTAGTTAAAACTATCATAAGGGATGTACATTTTCAGAAAATTTCAATTTTATTATTTTATTCATTAAAAAAAAGAGATACAAAAATTTTTTTTTTTATTCTTGAGTAGTCATGGGTTGGTTTATCCGTTGGTGCCAGCTTATCGTTGAATTTAGGGACACGTTGTATATATATATATATATCTATAACTTCACGCCAAATCCCTTACGGGGTAGGCAGAGAGAACCGAGCGCCACGCGACTCGATCCTTACATACCTCACTCGCTTCTTTCACATTCATTGCTCTTTTCATGCACGCTCGCCGGTTTCTAGGGCTCCTGACATTACCTTCTGATAGAACACGACCAATCTGATCATGATAGGTAAGTCTTGGCCTTCCTCGGCTCCTACATCCTTCCATTTTTGCATTGTATATCTGCTTCGTCATTCTTTCATCCTGCATTCTTTCTACATGTCCGAATCAACGGAGCATGCCTCTTCTTATTTTAACACCGACGCTCTCTTTCAGACCAACTCTGCTTCTAACCTCATCATTGCGGATACGGTCTGCAAGCGTTACACCACAGATTTTGCGCAACGCTCGCGTTTCAACCGCGTTTATCCTACTTTCATGCTCTTTCTGCCATACCCAGCTCTCGCTTCCATAAGTAAGCGTTGGGACCAGCACTGCATTGTGTATAGCCAGCTGCGCCTTCTGGCTCAGGTTTTTACTGCCAAGAAGTTTTCCCAACGCTCCATTCACACTATTCCCAGCACTCACTCGCCTTTCCACATCTGCGGTGTACCTTCCATCCCTGCTGAAAGCGCATCCAAGATATACAAACTCATTCACTTGTTCCAACACTTCATCATCTACCGTAATTCTTACATTGGTTCTGGTTTCTTCTCTTTCAAATACCATAATCTTTGTTTTCTTCGCATTAAATAGTAAGCCTTCCTTCATACATTCGTCTTTCATCATTGTGACTAGTGTTTGCAGCTCAGGTGGTGTTTCTGCTAACAGGACGGCATCATCTGCATACAGCAGACAGTTCACCACTAGGTCCCCCATGCGTAATCCTACATTCGTCAATCTTATTCTCTGTAGACAACTATCGAGATACAGAAAAAACAGCCTAGCAGACAACATGCAACCCTGTTTGACACCAATTTTGACATCAAACCAGGGTGACATGTTGCCATCTATTCGCACACATGCTGAGCAATCCTTGTAGGTGGACTGCACAGCACGCAGCAGTGAGCCGTCAATCCCATATCTCGGCAATATGCACTACAGTTCCTTTCGCACAACCCTATCAAATGCCTTCTCAAGATCCACAAAACCGCAGAAAACCTTCTGGTCTGTGGCCAGATGCTTCTCTACGATATTGCGGAGCGAGAAAACTTGATCCGTACATCCCCTTCCATTTCGGAATCCTCCTTGTGCCTCCCACAGCATTTCGTCAGATTTCACCCTCATTCTCCTAATGCTTAGCAGCAAAAGTATATCTTTCCATATACTTTTGCTGCTAAGCTGATCAAACTGATGGCCCTATAGTTGGCGCAGTCCATGCGTGATCCCTTGCCTTTATACAAGGGTACGATGACTGCGCGTCCCCAGTCCATTGGGACCCTTCCAGTTCTCCAGCATAGGTTGCATAAGTACCAGAAGGCGTCCCGGACGTAAGTGCCACCTAGTTTGATCATCTCAGCTGTAATCATATCAATTCCCGCAGACTTTCCATTTTTCAAACTTCGTATCGACCATTCTATCTCATCCATAGTTATACCTTCATCGGACGCCGTCAACGTGGAGTGAGCATCAGACTCACTCTCATTGTCAGCGTCCGAGGCATATTCTTACATTTCTTCAAAATATTCACTCCACCGTTCTAACACTTCCTGAGTGTTTGCAAGAATGATACCAGCTTTAGACTTAATCTTGTTCATACTGGATGCCGACGAACCACCCCGAGACTTCTTTACCTCTCTCCAAAAGAGTTTGGTATTTGCCTCGAAGTTTCTCGTCAGCCTCTCTTCCTCATTCATAATTTGTCTTTCACGCTTCTCTTTCACTAAAGCCTTGGTTTCATTCTTGCATTGACGGTACATTTCTTTCTTCTTCTCTCTCATACTTTCATTTAAGGGCAAAGATGATACATAATCCAGCCACGCTTTCCTCTTTCTTGCTACGGAGGATTCAACCTCCGCATCCCACCAGGCATCCCCTTTCAATGTTTTATGCCTTTTTGCGCATCCACATGCTTCTTTTGCACTATCCACCATACTTTCTTTCAGAACTTTCCAGCAATCATCCACATCTGTGCCGGAAAGACTTGCATTTGCAAGTCTTTCGCTTACCAGATGTACATACATTCTCCTTACACTTCCATCTTGCAATTTTTCACTCCTTATCCTTTCATGATCTCCGAAAGGGATACGCACTCGCCAATGCCTCCACTTCTTGAAAAGTCCCAGAAACCGGCTTACCACCAGGTAGTGGTCCATTTCAAGAGTGGGACCTCTAAAGGCTCTTGTATCCATTATAGTATTTCGGAGACGTCTATCAATTATAATCAAATCAATCACACTTTTTTGGTTATTCCGTCTCCATGTATACGTGTGAATATCCTTGTGACGAAATAAAGTATTATATATAATATATATATGTATATATATATATATCACTAACTACCTTAAGTGGTCTGAATTTTAATAGAACTACTTCACAAATATTATGTCAACCAAGCTATAACTAAATACATTTTCATAATACAATATTACAACAATTTTATTCTTATGCATTTTTCATGACAGCTGTGTGCATTTTTAAAATAGAAAAAGAATACGTAAGGCAAATATAAGACTATATATATGACACAAATCAATATTAATGTTTTAAATTGCCATTTAGCGTAAGTATATTATCAGCGCTTTCTGTTTATATTATATATGACGCGAAAGTGTGCCGAATAAAGCCAGGATTGAAAATTAGCCAAGATCACAACTGCCACAATGCATTGCCCTTGTGGCGGTTATGGATGAAATAGTCAAGTTTACTAATGTGCATAAAAGTACACATTTGAACAAACGATTAATTTAACCAGAAGAAATTTGCAGAAGGAAAGCTTAATTTTACATAGGATTTCCTTCTACCAATGACATAATGACTATTCTACATCATGCTTTACATCTTATTATTAGTATTGGAAACTTAACCTGTGAGTTTATACACTTCGCATAGGTAAAAATGTTTGACCACCATATACAAACCTAACATTAGTAACTCCAGTAAATCTGCAGAAACGCCTCCTTCAGGTACCGAGGCTGCATAGTAGGCCATTTTCGTGTCCATCTCCAACAAAATATGTTCCCAAGCTTCAGTTATTGAAATCATTGTCTGATCAAGGTATGTTAGTAACTGAACTATTTTACTATGTTTCTTCGCAACATCAAACAATTCTTCAGCATATGCTGACAATACGCTTGTATTGATGAGAGATAATAATACAGTATTTGCAATTCTGTCCAAATATAGTACTTGCAACACACTAAAATCATCAGATAATGCAACATCTATTACTTTATACTCTCCACACTCATCCTTAGTAACATGGGTTAAATTTATAGTTCCATATGGGTATCGACCAAAGACGCTCATATAAATGTACCCTGAACCATAACCAACCATCAACATATTTAATTGAGTCGGCTCTTGTGTCTCCTCTTTGAAATTGTACATGTTATCATCTGTTCCTTGATTTTTATACCCACTGCTCACAGAAGGCAGCTGTTGTAAAAATATCGATGCATCATCCTAAAATATAATATATTTCATTATATAACAGTCATATTGTAAGTGGCTATAGGTAATAATTATACAATGCTGAATAATAGTGAATTCCAAATCGAATGAGAGACTACCGGTAAGTAGATTGGTTTTCTCTTTAGAGACCTGACCTTCGTTTTCTCTCTTACTGGTGACCTTACTCACTCACAATAACTCTCTAGAGAGTTGTTATTTGGCTGCGGTTCTCTATGTGGTAGAGATACTTCTCCAGAAGGGCTGCTTTGATGCGCCCTACCTCTATTAAAACGCCTAGGCCAAGACAAACGGACATGAATTGAGCATTGGTGTCAAAGTAATGTAACAGCGTGTTTCACCACTGCGCTACCGATCTCGTCATCGATGTCTACCTATATCTTCTAGTTCTTAAGTTATGCAATGATAACAGGAAGGAGCCATTTAAGAGAGAATGAGCCTTTAAGAGCAGTGATGGCCCAGTGGATAAGGAATCGAATCTGCCTACTGACCAACTGGTTCCCTGTTCGAAACCTGGCATGTACCACAAAATTCGTCTTTTCAGATTTATGTACATATTTGTAATTATCATTTGTACGGCGGTGAAGGAAAACATCGTGAGGAAACCCGCACGGCCAAGAAATTATATTTCGAAAGACGTGTGACTTAATCTAAGAAAGGTCTGGGTTTCTCTCTGGGTTGTGGAGGCAGTTGCTGAATGTCAAAATCAGTCAGTATCTTTGCATATCCTTAGGCATAGGTAGCGGATCCCGCCAATCCTAATGGATTAGGAAACGGGATAACGCAAGAAAGTAGATCAGGATGGAGCCTAGATATAATAATACATAGTCATCAAACCCCTGTATGAAGTCAAAGAATCACATATACAAGTATCCGATATGGTACATGAAAGAAATTATTGACAACATAAAAAGTAAATATTTTCAATTAAAACAATTTAAAAAATATAACATCAATTTTAAGGGACATATGTTTAAATATTATAGACAACACACTAAAGCCTTAATAAAAGTAGCTTATAACAATTTTATAGAACGAACTGAGACAAATATAAGAAAGGATTCAAAGTTCTTTATTTGTCATTAAATAGGGTGGTACATTGCATGTCTGGTGTTATACATGGATATCGTTGCTTAAGCCTATTTAGCCACACAAGGTAGCATGCAAATGTAATTGAAAATAACAAAATATTAACAATATATTAAGTACTATTAATGTCAATAATTATTAAATATTAAAGATTAGTAAATTAAGTAATGTCAAAATAGTTTTAATTAATCCGTGCATCGATCTCTCAAATCCACATAGTTAATTCAGCGCAGGTGAGTAGGTATAATCACTTATAATTTAGAAAGTCGTCAATAGTATAAAACAGCCTCTCCAATAACCAGCGACGCAGCATAACCTTAAAAGTGTTAAGTGGCAGCTGTTTGATACTGCTCGGCACCTTATTAAAGATAGTGTAACACATGGCAAGACAATTTGTTTGAAAACGTTTAGTTTTTGGGATTGTACTGAGTATCAACCTATCCTGATTCCTATTATTTCTTTTTAAAACATCTTTGGCATGTGTGAACAAGTGATTGTTTTTTTTCACAAATTTTGCTACCTCTAGTATATAGAGGCAGGGCAGGGGCAGAATTTTTAATAGTTTGAAATAGGGTCGACAGGATACATCTGGTGCTATGTTACATATTGCACGTATGCACCGTTTCTGGGCAATAAAGACTTTATGCTTTTCTGCACCGTTTCCCCATATTATTAGTCCGTATCTTAGTATTGATTCTACGTGGGCGAAATAAGTAGTTAAAGCTGTGTTTTTGTTAGCGATTTTTGCAAGTTTGTAAAGCGCATACGAGAACCGATTAAGTTTGCTACATACTTTTTGTGTCTGACCCTTCCAATTTAATTCAGGGTCTATTTGCAGTCCTAAAAAGTTAGTACTGGTGGTATTTTGTACATTTTGTCCATTGTAGTTTATATTAATTGATTGATTCCTATTATTATTAAAATTCATAAGATTAGTTTTACATAAATTTATTTGGAGATTATTCTTATTTATCCAGTCTATAATTAATGTCAATGTGTTCATAATTTCTTGTTCATGTTGTTCCAGTGTCATTTTATTATTTGAGGTTACTACTATTGATATGTCGTCAGCAAATAGTATTGTTTTATGATTGAGAATGTCCGGTAGATCATTTATATACAGTATGAATAATAATGGACCGAGCACACCTTGGGGTACGCCGTAGGTATTTTTTTGTGGGTCAGACTTATATATTTGATTCATGTGTTTCGAGTTTAACCTTGTCACTTCTACATACTGTACTCTATTGGTTAAGTAAGATTTAATCCAATCGTGTGCTTGCCCCCTTATACCACAGTGCTCAAGCTTATTCAATAGTTGTTTATGTGACACATAATCAAAAGCTTTGGACATATCGAGCAGCAGTAGCAAAGAGTTTCTGGTTATATATGAAGGACCAGTAGGGTTACTCTTGACACTAATTCCAATGTCAATCCAATTCCAATGTCAAAGTTTTCAGTAATATTTCATAATCCCGACTGTAATTTGGTCAACCTGCGATTGCATCTTATTATTATTGCCTAAGGAGACAATCGGGGACGAAGATTAAACTAATTCGAGGTTCTTGTCGTGATTCAAGAACTTAATTCCAATAGCGAGTTATTGGAATTGGTTTCCAGAGTAACCCTACAGGGGTCGTCTAGATGTAACGAATTTGATTTCAACGGGAAGACAGTATCAGACCCAGGAGGTGCTGATGCTTTTGCTGAGTATTTTAAATCTGTATTTTTGGCTGTTAAACCAACCCTGTCAGCAGCACGTGCATAGGGGGAAGCGGCTAGTACAAGTAATCACTTCCGTATTGCATTGGATCACATTAGCTCAGCAGATCTATTACATGCCGTAAAGCGTCTTAAAGATACGACTGCCATAGGACCGGATGGCATCCCATCTTACATTATTAAAGACTGTATAACTGTATTTCAAAAGCCCCTTCTCTACATCGTGAATTTGTCACTACAAACAGCTATCTACGCAGTTTTATGGAATGAGTCAAAAGTAACGCCGAGACATAAGGAAGGCTCTAAGTCCCAAATTCACAACTACAGACCTATTGCCGTTCTTCCAGCTTTAAGAAAGTTATTCGAATCCATCTTAAATCGATACATAACTATACAGGTTCGTACACAGCTATGCTGCTATGTAAATGGATCAAGCCAAACAAGTCGACGTGGCGTATTTTGACTTTAAAAAAGCATTCGATCGAGTCCACAATGATGTGTTGTTAAAAAAACTATCTACAATAGGATTCACACCTAACCTTCTTAAGCTTTTTGCGAGTTACTTTTCTAGTCGCACATAATATGTACAACTCTCTAGTTACAGATCTAAGTCATATGAGACTCTTCTGGTGTAAGTCAAGGTCCAACCCTGTTCTTGATCATGATTAATGACTTGCCAGACGCTGTTAACGCGGCCAAGTGACAAATGTTTGCTGACGATGTAAAGTTGTTCTTGGGTATTAACACCCTTGAAGATTGCGAAACACTTTAGCGTGATATTGACAACGTGGTGGCATGGTGAGTCCGCAACGATCTAGATTTTAACATCTCTAAGTGCAAAACCATGACACTGACACGGCCACACACTGCAAATCAGTATAATTACACAGTTGCTGGAAATTTGTTAGATCGGGTAACCCAGACTCGCGACTTGGGCGTAATAGTTGATAGCGAACTCACTCTTAATCCGCATATTATTAGCCTATGTAGGCGCGGGTACAAGGCTCTCAGCTTTCTTGTGAGGCAGTGTACTAACTTCAGGAACAGGGATGCACTTATTGTCTTGCACTTTGCCTTTGTTCGGAGTAAACTTGAGTTAAATCATATAGTTTGGGACCAGCACGAAACAAAATATAAACTCATGCTAGAGCGCGTTCAACGGAAATTTGCCAGACAGTTGTATTATAAAATGTACGGTTATTATCCCTACTTATATCCGTCTCGGGTATGGTAGGCATGGATTCATTGGAATTGAGGCGTAAACTGGCTTTAACCATGTATTATCAGAAACTCCTAAATGGCAAGCTTGACAATCCTGCAGCTGTGTCACGCTGTCGTTTATTCGCCCCAGAGCAGTATACGAGACTGCGGTCGCGCCGTCTACTAACGGATCCGTTTGTGCGCACGTGTACGGCGCAGTTTGCACCAAACGAATCTGGCTATGGACTTGCTTAATGCCTTGATTGCCCAGCTCTCGGACGTCGATATTTTTAACTGTAATATTACAGAATTCACACAGAAGTGCTATTTTTATTTGTGGAATATTATCAGTTCAATTTAAATGTGTATTTAATACGTTTATGTATTCATTTTGAAGAGCTCGGTGGCGCAGTGGTGAAACGCGTTGTTACACTACTTTGACACCAACGCTCGTGGGTTCGATTCCTACACAGTACAAACATTTGTGTGCATGAACATGTCTGTTTGTCTTGGTCTGGGTATTTTCTATGTATGATAAGTATGTATTTACAAAAAAAAATGTATTTAGGTATGTTTATCAGTTGTCTAGTACCCATAACACAAGCTTCGCTTACTTTGGGGTTAGATGGCGCTGTGTAATTTGTCCGACAATATTTATTTTAATTGTACTTGTATTGTGGCTTACTACACGCTTTGGTGTTATACTGTAAGTGTAGTGAGAAATTGTGCTAAATAAAGAAATATGTTGGCTACGAATAAATAATAAGTCAGGAAATGTAACTGCACTCAAAAAATGACCCAACGAAAATCGTGTACAAGTAGGCGGGGCTTAAAAGTCGTGTACACGCGTCGCTTAGTCGAACATTTTTCACGCAAGCGAGCACGTGTCAAATCTTTGTGTACGTTTTCATTTTGTATCACTGTAAATCAACTAAAAATCATCATGATAGGTTGTGTTGTGAAGTGGTGCAGGAGCCATACAATATTTAAACGTCCTGTGATCACTTTTCACTAGTAATAGTTGCTCAAATATAATTATAATCAAAAATGTTCAAATACGCTATGAAATCGAGATGGTCAATATTATGCTAAATGAAGTCAGTCAATTTTAGACTTTCGTAGGATCTTTTTTGCTCTTGATAAAATATTTAAAACGATAAAATTATCAAATATATTTTTATAACTAATACATTTTGCTTATTTTGTTTACTTTTAATTTTCCTACCGATTTAATTCGTCAAAATAACTGGATAGCTGCAGTCAGGCAAGACGTCAGACGTCAGCTACAGAGGTCAGACCATAGATAACAGAAGAGCCAGACGGTAGTCGCTCCAATATAAACTGGACTCTCGTCACATCAATATGTAACCCACTCCAGGGACTCCAGCATAATATAAACAAATAAGAGGGCCGACTCGAGCCCCGAGCGAACTATAATAGCCTAAACACGTAGGGATGTCGTTTATAGTTTATACAATCGTCAAAAATGCATAGTCTATCAAAACACAAAAAACAATTTTCCCCTGTAGGGGAATCATCAGGGATCTATAATACAATGTATGCATGTATGTACGAGGGTCATTTGAAAAGTTCTTAGCCTAACATACTTAATGAAACCACACGATTTTGAGTTTATTTTTATTTTTCAACATACTCTCCTCCGAGCTCAAAGCACTTTTTCCATCGACCCGGTAAGGCTTCGATACCCGTTTTAAAAAAATCTTCGTCTAACTCCTCAAAATAAGCGTCCACGGCGGCTATGACCTCTTCATTTGTAAAAAAATGTTTACCACCTAAAAAGTTTTTCAGCTTTGGGTACAGATAAAAGTCGCGACGGTGCTAAATCCGGTGAATATGGGGGATGAGGTAACAATTCGAAGCCACATTGATGGATTTCTGCCATGGATTGCACAGAGGTGTGAACGCGCGCATTGTCCTGATGAAACAAGACTTTTCTTCTCAATAAACCTGGACGTTTTTCTTTGATTTCTTCTCTCAAACGACGCAACAGGTTGCAATAGTAATCGGAGTTTATTGTTTCACCCTTTTTTAAATAATCCACGAGAATTATACCCTTTGCATCCCAAAAAACGGATGCCATGACTTTGCCCGCCGATAAAACCACCTTTGCCTTCTTTGGGGTTAGGATCCTGCTCTTTTCCATTGTTTCGAGTGTTCTTTTGTCTCGGATGTATTGTGGTGAACCCAGGTTTCATCCATGGTTATAAATCTTTCAACATCTTTCTATTGGGTCAGCTTCATATAACTCTAAACAGTCGCGAGAAGTTGTGAGTCGGTTGCATTTTTGTTCCACTGAAAGCAGTCGCGGTACCCACCGCGCAGACACCTTAGAGAATCCAAGTTCAGTAGTAATTATATGATGTGTTCGCTCAGATGAGATGCCTACAGTTTTAGCTATCTCCTCGACAGTCAATCTTCGATCAGATAAAATTAAATCACAGATTTTTTTTTTGTTTTGATCAGTGGAAGCAGTCGAAGGCCGGCCACTACGGGGCTCATCTTGAATGGTCTCACGACCACGTTTAAACTCTGCCACCCAGTTTTTAACAGTCGCATACGAAGGAGCGGACTCACCCAAAGTAGCAGACATGTCTTCATGTATAGCTTTTGGAGTTAAACTGCACGATGTTTAATTTTATCCATTTTCAAAAATAGCTCTGACTTGACTTACGGTATCACGTGTAAACGAACAATGAGTTACTGTGAATAAACTAAACTGTGCATACTTGTTACTAAATAATGTAACTACAAAATGAGGGTAGTTATAAAAAAAACCAATGACTTTAACCATGTTAGGCTAAGAACTTTTCAAATGACCCCCGTACATACATACATACATTGTATTATAGATCCCTGATGATTCCCCCGGCTGCCTAGAAGTTTACCCAACGCTGCATTCACCCTATTCCCGGCACTCACTCGTCTCTCCACATCAGCGGTGTACCTTCCATTGCTGCTAAAAGCACTTCCAAGATATACAATCTCATTCGCTTGCTCCAACACTACATCATCAACCATAATACTAGTATTCGTTCTGGTTGTCTCTCTTTCAAATACCATAATCTTGGTTTTCTTCGCATTCAATTGTAAACCTTTCTTCATACAATCATCTTTCATTGTTGTAACTAGTGTTTGCAGTTCGGATGGTGATTCTGCTATTAATGCCGCGTCGTCTGCATAAAGCAGGCAGTTGGCCACTAAGTCTCCCATTCACATTCCCACATTCATATTTCTTATTCTCTGAAGACAACTGTCCAGATACAGGATGAACAGCCTACCTATAATACAAAGTTTTTTAATTATTTTTTGCACATAGACCATTTTTCATTACCTACGTCATGTTACCTGTTTAGTGACTTGAAAAATTACAGTCGAAATAGGATTAATTCAAACGTGGCTTTGCTGAATCATGTATTTATTCAAATAAAATTAAATGATTATGAAATTGTATTGAGGTTATACTTCTTTAGGCGCGTTATAAAAAAATGATGAGTGAAATTTTAAGATACAGTAACACAAAAGTTTGAAGCTGCCAGGTTTAAAACAGGTTGAAGCTGCCCTGTAAAAAACAGGTTGAAGCTGCCCGCTAAAACGCACATTAAGTCACGAAAAATATGCTCAAAATTGCAGCCGAATAACAATTCCTTGGAGGATTGTTGTGTTCATGCGAGTGAGTGATAGCATATTTTTCATGAGGTAATAACGTCACTCACTCGCATGAACGCAACATCTGTCTAGCGAATTGTTATTTGGCTGCAGTTTTCCGTGAGGTAGTAACGTCACTCACTCGCCTGAACACAACAACCGTCCAGGAAATTGTTATTTGGCTGCAGATTTCTGTGCGGTGGTAACGTCACTCACTCGCATGAACTAACAAGCATACGATCCATCCAATTTAAAGCGGTCACTGTAGCTGTTTACGCTTGCAATACATTAAGTATGCCTCGCGTATTGCCACCTCTGCTGCTAACACCGCAACTCCTTAGGAGCTTACTCGTGACGTCACTCAGATGAACACAACATCCCTCCAGGGAATTGTTATATGATTGCAGTTTTCCGTGAGATAGTAACGTGACTCACTTGCATGAACACAACAACCCTCCAGGGAATTGTTATTTGGCTGCAGTTGCCTGTGAGGTGGTAACGTCACTCACTCGCATGAACACAACGTCCCTCCAGGGATTTGTTATTTAATGATACCAGAGAAGTATAACTTCTCACACGCGTACATAAGTACACGCACCCATTTTTTACACTTTACACTAAACTATTTTTTACTTGTTCATTTACTACACTTATCAAAATTATAATCTTTATACTCGGAAATTTAAGATTTTTACAGTAGCCTAAAATGATAGGCATTAAAAGTACTTTTTTCTGTAGGAAATTTGTATTTTTTTTAAATTACACATTTGATACAGAAAAAAATAATATTTTTACTTTTTAGCCATCTTTACGAATTTTTAGTTAAAGTAGGTAGGGTACGAACAAATTATTACGAGCGGCAGCGAAGCGTGCGTGGGCGCGGGCGGTATTACGCACGGCGGCGTACCCACGACTGGCGTACCTTTAGCAGCGATAAATTTTGACAGTTTGTGCGTGCGACGACGCATACGTACGGGCGGGCACACAAACAAACCGCGATCGGTGCATATCTATGAAGATATCCTAGTTATTTGATTTTACTATGACTCCAGGCTCCGTAGTGGATGCAACCGCGATTTACCGCTTGAAGAAGGATATTTAAACTCATCGCTCAAATAACTACTCAGCCGGAAATCAAATCCAGGACCTATGTGCAGAAGATAGCTACACTGCTAACTGGGCTATACGGGTTGTCAAAATAATATTGTCATAAATAATTATTCGTAGTGGAATTCCTATTAACTATGTTACGTTATGGCTGGCATGTAGGGAAATAAGTCCACCATTGCATTTAAATTATATTATTTAATTAGTTCTGTTTATTTTGTGCAATAAATTGATTACATACATACATATTATGGCCTCATCATTTCACTTTTCTAAATACCAATTTAAAATCCATTCGTCTGTATAACAACTTATCAAATAATTGTAATTAAAACATAAAAAAATCTATTTATTTTATAGCATAAAAAATATTATTTTATTATTTGTTACTTTTCACTTATAGCGTAACATCGTCCACGCGCTATGACTCAACTGCTACCATTGGCATTGCAGTCTGCGCGCGAACCAATCTATGCTCTTATTTTGAATTTAAACCAATCACTAAGCACGTGTATTAGTGTAACCTAATTGATTCGTAATTTGAACATACGTCGTTTTGATTTCACGTAGTGCCACTTTTTGTGTGGAATTTGTTCTGAGTTACAGTTCCTGACTTATTATTTATTCGTAGTATGTGGGTACATATGTAATTTTTGTAATACTGTTTTTTAATTAATTGGAAAACTGAACTTCCCCAAACTCATATGTAACAAAGTATTTTTGAAATATTAATATTATGTGGAGGTCAGCAAAAAAATGTGATAAAAGTGTCAGCATCACGTAACATATGTTGTTGACACTTTTATCACATTTTTTGCATAGAGGGATGCAGGGTGAAGATGATCTCCCTGCCACCCTGTGGAGGAGTTTGTAGTAGTCTTAAGGAGTTGTGTCAGGACAATATACTGCTTGAATTTTTTAATAAATTGATTCCATAGGTTGTCCTATCCATTAGTACGCACTTACTCCTCATACCACCACTATAAGCTGCTCCACCTCTTTTTCATCAGTACTTAGCATCACAAATGACGCTGTACACTCTGGTAAAAACTGAGCAGTTTCTCAAGTCTGAGATATCACTAACTTTAAATATCTTCTGTGCTAACAGTTTACCAACATTGAAAAAAAATTACTGTTAACTAGACTTACTGACTCTTTAGGCTTGGTTGAGCAATTACACAATTCAGTAGAGGGAGTTTTAACATTCTTAGTATTAGTTAAGTCTTTCACTATGTCCCATATATTTTTATTCGTCATTATTAGATTGATTGATTCTATTTACAAATAAACACAACAAATGTGCTGGCACGGACGCCAAAAGTAACAATAATTGTATATTATCGTTCAAATAAGTTAATTTTATACTAAGTAGTCTAATAATTATTATAATTAAATGAAACAAATAACATAGGTTGGTTTAACACCCATTTACAACAAACAAAATTTCAATGAACACTAGACCTACAGTTTATTTTTTCAACCTGCATTATGACTGAAGTATTTCTATGGATACTTTCAGCACAAAAATAAACTGTTTAGAATTCATCAAGGTTTTTGTCTGTTTTGAAAAAAGGTTTGTTTGTTGAAGTT
The DNA here is from genome assembly GCA_947507595.1 of Pyralis farinalis. NCBI lineage: Eukaryota > Metazoa > Arthropoda > Insecta > Lepidoptera > Pyralidae > Pyralis > Pyralis farinalis. The sequence continues at coordinate 20,128,954 of OX382264.1, read as the reverse complement.
TAAATATAAACATGATCAATAAAATTTAGTATATATTTTGGAGCCCCTAAGCAAAGGATGCATGAAATGTAACTTCATGTTAATAAAACCACTCATAATTTTAATTGAATTTGCATGGATATGCATAGTAATCAAATATTATTGTTTACAAATATGCAATTACTACTATAACCTTTTCAAAATAATATGATACTGATACTAAGTTTTTTTACCTCAAAAATACTATAATTATGATTATATTTATTGATTTGGCAATAAAATAAAAAAAAAATGTTTATTGGGCAATTACAATTTTTATAAAATGCTGTTGCTGAAGTCGCCTTTTAAGCACAAATGGCAATTTTTACTTAGAAGCACCATCTTAATTTTAAGCAAGCTCCTCAATTTTATTAGCTATTACAAATAGCAATAGTCAGATAGCAGTCTCTTTATTTTGCCTTTTTGTCACGAAATCCTGAAAACTGCACTAAAACCGGCCATACTGTTTTCCCATGACACACATTCAACAATACAAATAATTTTATTAATCAGATTTTTAAAGGGTGGTAGATTGTCTTAGGGTTTCGCGATTGTTACACATTGAATTAAACAATTTTTAACGGTCCGTGCAAAGCGTTCGAAACAGGTTCAACAAAATAAATAAAACACGCGATACTTCCGTTAAAAATTGTTTAATTCAATGGGTGGTAGATTATAAAGATAATCAGGGTTATGATGAAAAGCTCTGGTTTTATTATATTTTCTGAATGTAATAAAGTATATTATACTTACATACATGTTGTACACTGAAGCACTCTCCATTGTACCAGGTCGGGCAGCCCAAGTGATACATGATATGCCATAGTGTTTGGATTCATCAAATTCCTCTGAAGTTTCTCGCTCCAAATGATATTTATCAAGAATCTCTTTATCTTCTATATCCACTACATACACACTTCCTGAACTATATCCTATTGCTAATACCTGTATTAATAAAAAGTAATATTTATATGTATGTCACTTGTTGGGAAAATGTTATTAAAATATATTTATGTTTTTACAATTCAAATAGCAAACAAACACATGCATTTGCCCTCCTTTATAATTAACACTGCCACTGTTTATAAGTGTTTACAAAAACAAGGGTGCACTTGTGCATCACGTCGCAACCCTGCTGCCAATACATTGTCCTTTTGAGTATCATAGAGACATAATTCAAATACAGAAACTCCTAATAGTGAAGGTATGCATTGTAGGTATTTTCCCAATCATATTGCTGCTCTAGATTAAATATTGCCTTCCTTATCTACCTGAATAGCTGGTAAGTAGGGTCCATTAGTAATTATTTACCTTTCCATCGGGCCGCCATGCCATAGCGCGGACTACAGCATTTTCTTTAGGAGGTGACAAATTCCACACTTTTTGCCAATGAAGCCTATGAACTTGCACTTCACCTAAAAATAATATAAGGAATAGCCATCTAATTAAATAATCGTTGACAATTGGTTTTTGAATGCACATTTTCTCATGCTTACCTACACTTACCTTTAAAATTACTCAAAGCCAGCAAATCCAGTCTGTTACTCCAAACCATAAGATCGACTTGGTTTGCAACATGTCTTTCTCCCACTTGTCGCATTCCACAGTGATACATATTGAAGTTGATTTTAAAACAACATTTAAAATATAAAATCACTAAAACTTGGAAACAAAGATCTCAACTCAGGGCATTATACATGGCTCACAACATCAGAGAAAACGGTTTTGACTAGTGCAAGTGCAATTTTACGTTAGCGGCTCATCGAAAAATCAATCAATTTTTACATTACTGATAATTAATTTTTATTACATTAAAAATTCATTAAATATTAACCGCCAGATATTATAAGTAAGTACTCGAGTGTGTACCTACTTAGATCGATAAATATTAAATAAAACTAAACAAAAAATTAACGTACATAAATCATGAAGTGTGAATATGTGATGTGATCTGACATCGATTAATCAAAGAATCGATTTCTCGGGTCAAAACTAATATTTTTTAAATCGATATGCATTACTGAACCGATCCAGTGAATCGATATTTTACCCTGAAAAATCGTGATTAAAAATACTAATTAAATTCGTGAAATAAATGTGTTCTTTCATACCTGATACTTTCGTATATTGCAAAAACAATTTTAATTACTGAATTCTCTGAACTAAGGAGTTCCCTGTTTTCATTGTGTAAAGTGATTACAATAGTGTTTTCAGGAACACCGTTCCTATATGAAATCTATATGGTTGTCTGTGTGTTTCAGTAGTAAATTTTTCGAATATTCGAATTTTGGCTTGGATTCAGCATAAAAAGTAGAATAGTAATGTTCAGGAACACCGTTCCTATCTCAGGAACATGGTCAAAATAGCCGACAAATTAAAAAAGAATAATTTTGAATTGTTATATAATTGAAGAGCCAGGTGTTCCTCTGGCAATTCAAGCTTGCGCATTCTCAACAATATGGCTTTCGACATTATCGAAACACGATAGATCAAACCTTTCCCGTAAATACCTGATGGAGAAGAAATGGGAATATGCTCATACGCGCTCTTTGTGGATTTCACAAAGGCCAGCGTCAGTGTGGACAGAAATGAACTATACGCAAAAGCTATAAAGTGCCTGGCAAGGGTGCTTTAATGTTAATACAAGACACATCGACATGAACGACAAAGTAGGCTGGAACTTAACGGAAGAATTTGAGGTTGCAACTGAGTTCAAACAAGGATACGCGCTATCACCGACGGTGTTTAATGCAGTACTCGAACTCGCCGTTAGAAGGATTTCAGAGGTTGACGTCCATAAAATCATTGGATATGACGATGATTTGGTTCTACTTGGCTAGCGCCAGTAAAAAAAAACAAAACATGGCAGATGTATTGACGGAAGAAGGAAAAAAATTGGTCTCAGCATAAATGACGAGAAGGGAGAAGAGAAAATATCTAAATGTAAAAGAAACTGTTATAAAGGTGTCAGCAAATTTAAATACCAGTACAGGTACGTACAGTAACAGACACAAACCAAAGAGAAGAAGAAATTGACATCCGAATCCGCAGTGCACTCAGATGTAAGGCGACACTTATAAAGTTCTAGTGTCCAAACTATGGCGAACAAAAGCAAGGTTCGAATCTACAAAACGGTTTTCAGGCCAATCTTGCATTATGCACGACAGCGAGGCTGGGACAGGATCACGCCGTAAAGAGAATCTGAGTTAACAAGACCACGTGGGCACCGCTCGGTCGGCCGCCGTAGGTATCGCTGGAGTGAAGAGGTCCTAAAATACCTGCGAAGCCTTGGTAGTAGCGACTGGTGGTATCTAGTACAAAACCGTAAGAAATGGTGTCATCTGGTGTCAGAGGTTAAGATTCACTTTGGGTCGTTGCGCCACTGCAGTAAGTGGCAGTAAGAGAGGTAGGGCCCATATAAGTAGCCCGTCTGGGGAAGTACCTCTATCTCACAGAAAACCACAGCCAAATAACAACTTCTTAGAGGATTGTTGTACGTAGGTCACACTATAAGTTTTGCGTAACTTAAAAAAAACAACATGTTATAACCAAAATATTATGTTTATTGCTTTTCAAAATACTCTCCTTTACATTTTAAACATTTTTTCATGCGATCGAACCATTTTTTAAAACAGGAGTACCACAGATCTGAAGGCATGTTTTCTACGTGCTGATTGAACGCTATCACAGCCTCTTCAGAGTAGGTAAAAGTGAAACCTCTCATCAAATCTTTGATTTTGGGGAAAATACAGAAAGAAATCACAGGGTGCTAGGTCGGGTCTATGCGCTGGATGGGTAACGAGTTGTACTTTTTCGGAAGTTAAAAATGACTTTGTTTTGTTGGCCGTGTGTGAAGACGCGTTGTCATGATGTAGGAGAACGCGGCTTTTTGGTCGTCTTTCGCGAACTTTTTCTAATATCCTGGGTAAACAAATGGTAGAATACCACTCGGTATTAACACTCTTTTGATCTTCAAGTGGAATTGTGCAGATAGGCTAAGAAAAAAAACGCGATCATTTTTTTACCAACGTTTCTCGCCTGCCTCACTTTTGTTGGCCTGTTCTCATTTTCAAACACCCATTCACAAGATTGCTGTTTTTTTTCGGGTTTAAAGCAATAAATCCACGTTTCGTCTCCTGTGACAATGTCATAAACAGCATTAGAATGTCCGTGGTCGTACTTCAGTAGCATCTGTGAACACCATTCCACGCGAGCCCGCTTCTGCTCCGCTGTCAGTTCATGAGGGATCCAACGACAACAAAGTTTCCGAACTTTCAATTCTTCGTTTAAAATTTTCTGAATTTGACTCATACCAATCCCCAATAGTCGAAACTCTCATAACTCGAATTGTCTCATAAGTAATCCGCGGGTTTTCTTCAATTAGCCGCTTAACAGTAGCCACATTATTTACGTTGAAGGCAGTTGAAGGCCGCCCTTCACGAAATTCGTCATGTAAAGAAACTCGACTTCTCTCAAATTCAGCAAACCATCGCCTCACGGTGCTCAAAGAAGGTGCTTCTCTTCCAAAAGCATTTTGAAGACGAGCAGAACAGTCTGGCGAAGAGAGAGAACTTTTAAAATCATAAAAAAACATCGCTCTAAAATCTTTTCGAAACAATTCCATTTTCGTTGCGTACGTAGAACTTTGATGTGTGATAAAAAATAATTGACAAATGATTTCCCGCCAATTGTTTTTTTACTAAGTAGGTTGCAACGTTTCAAAAAATATAACATTCGAAATTCAAATAGTCCGATTAGCTAGAAGTGCAAAACTTTTAGTGTGCCCCATGTATTCCTACGTGTGAGTGAGGCCTCCAGTCAGCAGCAGATGTGGCATCGCGCGAGTGATATTTTATGTGGCATAGGTGACGCTAACCGCGTCATTTGGGTCATATGCTATACCTATAACTAGTCTGGCCATAAATACTATTACATAGAAACTTTTCTTTTTTCAACTCTTTAATTATTTTGCGTTTACAGGCTACGGTAACCGCTTTACAACAGGTGGGCCGTATGCGTGTATGCCTCCCGACGATAAATGATTTTTCAGGAATCAGTCTTTTAGATTTAGACCTCAATTTTTTGTAAATCGATTCATCACATGCGATACGAATTGATTCACAAATCGATTTTTATCGTAAAGAATCGGCATCCCAATAGAAGTGTAATCTTTGACAATTTTGACATTCGATAATTTTTTTTAGTGAATATAAAAAGAGCTATGAATGTTAGAGAAGCGAGTGAAGTGTGTGAGGATCCGCGTATTTTGGCACTCAGTTCTCTCTGTCTACCCCACAAAGGACCTGGCGGTGAGATAACATTATCTCCGAGGGAACAGACAAAGGGATCTAGCTGATACAGCCAAGGCTAGTTCAGCAGGAGTATTCACGTTGATACGGAAAATTCTTATTCGAATCGAAAAGTTGTTACACTGAATCGGTAGTGTTCTTATGAAAGTGTAAGCTGGGTATGGCAGTAAGAGCATGAAAGTAGTATGTAAAAAAGAGAGTTGGTCTGAATGAGAGTGTCGGTCTTATGGTAAGAAAAGGCAAGCTCTGTTGGTTCAGACATGTAGAAAAAAAAGCAGAATGAAAGAATAACGAAACAGATATATATTGCGACAGTAGAAGGATGTAGATGGCGAGAAAGATCAACTTCCAACCATCAGGACGACTGTATGCTAGTTTTCCACCTTATAGTATAAAAAAGTGTAGAATATAACTACACCAGAGAAGTGACCCGTTTTCTATGAATTTGCAGAGCACTAGCATCTCTCATCATGCTCATAATATGATCATGGTAAAATCACCAAAATAAATTGTTACAACAGCATCTCATTATATTTAACAATAAATTCTTTGACATAAGACAGCTCTAACATTTAGGTAACTTATTATGTGTATCTTTCCTGTAAACATGATGATTTGTACAAAAAAAAAATATAAAAGTTTAAAATTACATAGGTAAACTCTTTTTTATACTTCATTGGATGCAAGCATATCACATGTCTAATCTGAGTAGGTTCAGTAACCTACTCAGATTAGACATGTGATATGCTTGCATCCAATAAGCTTGCATCCGATAAGAAAGCTTCAGTATAAGGAGTATCATTAAAAACATTGCCACTCCTGCTGCAAAAGCAGAAACTTCAAAATAAAAACTTAATAAAACCACAAGGTAATAATATTTCTTAGTTTATATTAACAATATTTCATTTATTAAAATCATTCCATCTATGGAAATTAAAATGAAAGTATGTAGATAAATTAAATACATACATCTAAATAAAAATAGGGTATTTCATACAACACATATTTTAGTCATCATTACATAAACCAAAGAAATCATTAAATGCTCTAGAAAGTCCACACTTCTCCATGTATTTTGAAAATTGACTCATATCAGCGTGTTTGCAAGATCGAGAATTTTTGAAATTAATTTCCTCAAAAGAAGTAAATTTTTGGTTTACCTCTTGTTCACAGTATTCAAAACTTTCTGTTTTTCTTATCATAATTCGTTTCCAGCTCATAGACTTAATATCTCTCCACCATTCATTACAATCTCTATCAGGTCCTTCTATACAAATAATACCAGGTTTCCCAGGTAAGCAAAAACCTGTTAAACGTAACTCTTTAGCTTTTTTTAATATATCATCATGTTTTCTTTTATTATATATGTGATGTGAGTATATCCAATGCCTAATAAATTTGTTAGCATCTTTATGATCTTCATTACTCACTTCTATTTCAGTTTCATTTACGATTTTCTTACTAAACATATCTATGTTTTCTTGGAGCCATGTTATTGCAGTGTACAAACATACTTCCTCACAATGTTCATTTTTAATATAGTTCGAAAGCTCTGTATTTAGGTCTGTTTCTTGTTGTCTATTCAGTTGATTGCATCTTACATAAATATCAGGTTCCTCTTCTGGGTAAAAATTGGGCAAGTTTACAGAAACTTCTAGTTTAAGATCATTTATATGGAGGTTTATAGTGAAATCTAAATGACTAGGGACATAGTCACATTTATTTTCTATAAAGTTATTTATGTTGTCTATTATTTTACTGTCTGTTAGCACAATTTCATTGCTGTTAGGATACATGGACCTTAACAATTCGAATTCACTTATCTGTTGTGTTAGACAATTTGTAAATCTATCTCGCATTGTGTCACAAGACATTATTCGTTGTAGTAGGTAATATCGGCTGTTGGAAATGTTTAATGTTCGAATCTATATTGTTAATGTTATTAAGCGAGGTTATGATAACCTATGCAGGATACGTATATAAATATGTTTATCAATTGACACTTTGACAGAACACATACACAATAACAAATCCAGGGTTGAATTCAGACCTTCAGAAAATTCTTGGCTATGGAAATGAAAATTATACTACATTTTGATTTGCGACGATTTTATTTTTAATTAAAATAAAATGAATTTGTATATAAAATTTTACAAGGACTCCTAAGATTTTTGTATGTTTTTTACACCACGGAGGTAGTAACCAAGCTAATTTATTAAGTTTATTAATCGAATTGTGAGTGTATAATATGAGCCAATTGCCAGTATCTTGACGATCACGGGTAAGGCCAAGGCACTCATTCAATTTTGGTCTGGATAGTAGAGAACCATCGAGTTTCAAGTTTCTTAAAAGTTTCGACCAATAGACAAGTCGGTCATCCTGTTGAAAAAGAATTTTCGCGTGGTATATGTATTGGCTTTTCAATACTATACTACATATGTATCATAAAAATATGGTACATACAAATAAACAGTATATAGGTAAGTATAATAAAATTATGCTATGAAATGCAACCCTGGTTTTTTTTACTCTTTTAATCTCCTAGTGGACCGGCAAAGGGATCTAGCCCATACAGCTTAGTCTTCGGTTCAAAACCACTTCAAAATCTTGTATTTTTTCATTTCTGTGTAATTTCACTAACACATATTACAAAATACCCAGACCCAATGCTGCAGGTTAAATACCGCGTAACTACCCATTATTAAAATAATACAATTTGCTAGTATTCACATTCCCTCAAAATTACGACAGTCGCTCCATGTAAAACTCAGTTTCTTCGCCAAATCCTTAGGCTTAGGTAGCGGAACCAGCCAATCCCAATGGATTAGGAAACGGGATAATGCTAAGGAAAAGAAGATTTGGAGTACAAACATGTCCCAGTCACATGCGAATTAAAACCGACGAAAGGATAATGAGCGAAAAATTGGAAGATGAAAGTGTAAGGAGAATGTATGTGCATCTGGTAAGTGAGAGACTTGCAAATGCAAGCCTCTCCGACTCAGATGTGGATGATTGTTGGAAAGTTTTGAAAGAAAGTATGGTGGATAGTGCAAAAGAAGCTTGTGGATGCGCAAAGAGACGTAAAACAGCGAAAGGAGATACCTGGTGGGATGAGGAGGTTGAATCCTCCGTAGCAAGAAAGAGGAAAGCGTGGCTGGATTACGTATCATCTTTGCCTTTAAACGAAAATATGAGAGAAAAGAAGAAAGAAATGTACCGTCTACGCAAGAATGAAACCAAGGCTTTAGTGAAAGAGAAGCGTGAGAGACAAATTATGAATGAGGAAGAGAGGCTGACGAAAAACTTCGAGGCAAATACCAAACTCTTTTGGAGAGAGGTAAAGAAGTCTCGGCGTGGTTCGTCGGCATCCAGAATGGATAGGATAAAGTCTAAAGCTGGTGTCATTCTTGCGAGCAAGTGTTAGAACAGTGGAGTGAATATTTTGAGGAAATGTATGAGTATGCCTCGGACGCTGGCAATGAGAGTGAGTCGGATGCTTACTCCACGTTGACGGCGTCCGACGAAGGCATAACTATGGATGAGATCGAATGGTCGATACGAAGCTTAAAAAATGGAAAATCAGCGGGAATTGATCTGATCACAGCTGAGATGATCACATTAGGTGGCACCTACGTCCGGGGCGCCTTCTGGTACCTTTTTTTTTTTTTATGACGCGGGGAAAAATGCGTTGCGCACACCACCGGTGCCTGGGTGGCCTCCGGTGGTAGTGTGGGACTTCCCGTCGGCTGTCCGACGGTATACCCACTAAACAACCCCGCGAAATGCCATCGACCGCGTCGGTGTGGTGCCCCCGATCTGTCAGCAACAGGGCACCACTGCGACTGGCCAGCCCCTCAAAAGGGGCCGGACTTCTCTCTAGGGGCCATCCCGGCAAATTGGGACAGCCCCTCCGGCGGCGGGACCATTATGGGGCCAGGTTCCCATCCTGACCCCTAGTCCCACAAGTTAGGGAGGCGGCAGTAGGTGCGCGTAGCGCCTACGCCGCATTCCCGTCCGCCGTCTCCGGAGCGGGACAGCCTGAGGATCGTTCTCCCTGTCCCGCTCCGAGGCCTCCTTCTGGGACATGACCGTCTCACAGAAGGAGGCCATCGTCTGCCAGGCACTGTCGCTCCCGAGCATGTAGCGGACCACGCTCGGGAGCGAGAGGTCCGCGCTTCCCAGCGCGGACACCAGATCATGGCGCTGCCGAGACCATCTGGGACACTGCTCCAACGTGTGTTGAGCAGTGTCCTCGGCCGCGCCACAATCGTCTTCTGGTACCTATGCAACCTATGCTGGAGAACTAGAAGGGTCCCAATGGACTGGAGACGCGCAGTCATCGTGCCCTTGTATAAAGGCAAGGGATCACGCATGGACTGCGTCAACTATAGTTAAATTGGTGTCAAACAGGGTTGCATGCTATCTGCTAGGCTGTTTATCCTGTATCTCGATAGTTGTCTGCAGAGAATAAGGTCAACGAATGTGGGATTGCGCATGGGTGACCAAGTGGTGAACTGTCTGCTGTATGCAGACGATGCCGTGCTATTAGCAGATACACCATCTAAACTGCAAACACTGGTCACAACGATGAAAGACGAATGTATGGAGAAAGGCTTACTACTGAATGCGAAGAAAACAAAGATAATGGTATTTGAAAGAGAAGAACCCAGAACTAATGTAAGGATTACGATTGATGATGAAGTGTTGGAACAAGTGGATGAGTTTGTATATCTTGGATGCGCTTTCAGCAGGGATGGAAGGTACACCGCAGATGTGGAAAGACGAGTGAGTGCTGGGAATAGTGTGAATGGAGCGTTGGGAAAACTTCTTGGCAGTAAAATCCTGAGCCAGAAGGCACAACTCGCTATACACAATGCAGTGTTGGTCCCAACGCTAACTTATGGAAGCGAGAGTAGGGTATGGCAGAAAGAGCATGAAAGTAGAATAAATGCGGTTGAAATGCGAGCGCTGCGCAAAATTTGTGGCGTAAGGCTTGTAGACCGTATTCGCAGTGATGATGTTAGAAATAGAGTTGGTCTGAAAGAGAGTGTCGGTGTTAAAATAAGAAGAGGCATGCTCCGATGGTTCGGGCATGTAGAAAGAATGCAAGATGAAAGAATGACGAAGCAGATATACAATGCAAAAGTGGAAGGATGTAGGAGCCGGGGAAGGCCAATAGTTGTAGGTACTGTTGATTTGGACAGCTTCTTGGTGAATAACGTGAACTCGTGTTCAATAAAAAGCATAACGTTAGGAATTTTAAAAGTGCAAAACCTCGCTTTTCTTGATTCACCAAGAAGCTCTCCAAATCAACAGAGTTTTTTGACAGTATTTTTAGCAGTGCTCACCTCAGAGGAAGTATACATAGCGTTGACAAAAGCGTACACCCGTAAGGGACGGCAACAAAAGTACATTCAATAACAAGGTTACCAGACTGTGGAAAATTTACCCCACTAATGCGTATCAGCTATTTGAAATTTACAATGTACCCAGTTAACTGTTTAGCATAAGAAACTTGCATAGGATGTGTATTGTGTGCTATAATAATATACTCATAATATGATAGCAATGTAAAAAAAAATCGAATAAGTCGATACAGCCATTTTTACAACAAAGTAATAAAAGTTACTATATACATACGTACGAATCTACTAACTACAGAATTACAGAATCGGAATAGATCAACAAACATATTTGCACTTTAATATTATTAGAATAGTATTTTTTCACGCAAATCGAGTTTCTGTATAGATCTATTAATTAATAGTAAGCCTGAGTTAGTTTCAGTAAGATCTGTGAAATCATTGGAATAAGGATAGGAAATTGGTCAAACCTAGCAGAGTTATATAAATTAAACAATATATTTTTCTATTTTAGACATATGAGATAAAAGATAAAAACACTTTATAGACAATTTGTAAATAAAAATATTCGTGCCTTACAAACATATTAATGTTTATTTTTTCATAGATTTTTATTCTTGAAATCAATGTTATTAGATCGTTTTTGTACATCGTGTATTTATATAAATATCGTGAGAATGAAACAGCCGTCGAATATTCATGGTCACATTTACATACACGGTTTTTAGTTAAATCTTCTTTACACAATAAATGCGGATTATTCCTTCTTAAAATTAAACATATTGCATAAAAATTTTCAATAATTGTCATGTAAAAAAGAATTAGTGCCAGGGATGATTTAAGTGTAAATATTAAACAAAGGTAAACAATCTTTGTTTTTAAACATTTTGTATTGCGCATCGTGGTTTTCATTAGACTTAAACTAAAGCTACAAATGATCAAGGATTATCCTTTCACATATTGTACTCAAAAGGTGGTAAACTGCTACGGTCCCTTAATTCCCCGGTTCACTTTTTTCCTCTAATTTGTATAATGATATCTATAATCTATACATCGATTACATTAAAATTCTGTATAATGACAGATAGTTCAGAATTTTTATTTCAAGTCGTTTAATTTTTGACCTATATATATAGCTAATTTCTTCGTGCGTGACTCAGCCAGTAATGTTTTCAGTCTCAATTCAAAAGTAAGCTTTAATTTTCATGGTGTTAATATAGTGTCCGTCGCTATTGGAAGCCCTTGATAATCGGTTTGGAAAATAGGACAATTTTAATTTTGTAACGCATTATTAGCATGTAATATCGACAGCCTAGTACTAACATTACATTAAAACTACTGTCAATACTATAATTTAATTGAGCTTTACACATTTAAAATTTTACAAATTCAGACAATATAAAATGCTTGAGTAACATTTATGTGTTGATACAAAAGCATGTGTGTGTGCTTGATTACCTTGATTAACGTGGCATAAATAATTGGTATAGAATAATCTACACGACTACCCTCCGTATCTTTCATAATTACCTGTATAAATATAATAAATAAATAAATATTGTCGGACAAATTACACAGTGCCATCTAGCCCCAAAGTAAGCAAAGCTTGTGTTATGGGTACTAGACAACTGATAAACATACGTAAATACATTTTTTTTTTTGTAAATGCATACTTATTATACATAGAAAATACCCAGACCAATACAAACAGACATGTTCATGCACACAAATGTTTGTACTGTGTGGGAATCGAACCCACGAGCATTGGTGTCAAAGTAGCGTAACAGCGCGTTTCACCGCTAAGCCACCGAGCTCGATAATCAATCCATATCATCAACATCATATCAACCCATATTCACTTCATTACTGGAGTACGGGTTCTTATTTCAACCAAAAGACCTTAGAAGATATGTCCCGAAACTACTCAATTACGGATTGTAGGAGTCGTTGAAATATTTTCAAACGTTTTTGTACTTCAATTATACGCTTCTACGACTAAAATGTAACTATCTAAAATTTCAAGTCTGTACGTGAAACTTTCTAAGACAGACTAGCAGACGAACAGGCAGGCATGTAAATCATCTAATTTAGTTCCTTATTTTTTTTTCATACCTATCATCATATATACTCGCCAACAAACTGTTATAACAGTTTGGCGAACATAATAATTTGTACTATGTAACTGTATCGTGTAAATAAATAAATAAAGAACAATATAAATCAGTTGAGAATGCGCAAGCTTGCATTGCCAGAGGAACACCTGGTTCGTCAATTATATAACAATTTAATTATTTTTTTTGTCTTTGTCGGCCATTTTGACCATGTTCCTTCAGAAATATGATATTGGTTTTTAAGACATCCCTATTCTACTTTTTATTTTACTTTTCGAATCTGACATAATTTTTTTTTTTTTTTTAATTTGTCGGCCATTCTGACCATATTCCTTGAGATAGGAGGTTGGTTTTTCTACTGTTTTATGCTGAATCCGAATCTGAAGTCGAAAAAAGCGACAGACACACACAGAGACAAACAAATAGATTTCATATAGGAACGGTGTTCCTGAAAATATTTTAACTTCACCATTGTTATTTTGGTTGGATGAATCACATGCCTGCCAGTGTGATTTATATACTAACAGATGTTGTCCTGCTCGATAATATTGAAAAGTTTCAGAGGACACGACTGCAGCGCCACTTATTGCATTCAGTCCAATTGTGAATCTAAAGTTAAATAATTCTCTCTCTTCCAGTTAAACACACATTTTTTTTGTCAAACACTGTCCAGCCGTTTTACATGGACATATATATATAATATAATACAGTCAGGCATATACATCTAATTCTATTCTTCTTTTCCCTTTTCGTAACATTATGAATATAGACAGTAAAACGGTACTAGTTTCCAACTTGGACTCCATCGAGTCATGATCTTTGGAAAGTAGGTAGTATATTTTTAGTATATAATCTTTCTTACAACTAATATACATATGTCCAAGTATATATTAATAATTAGTAGTGAAGTAAACATTATGCCTAAAGTTAGTTTGGTTGATTTTCTAAGTATTGAGACTCAAATTTAATTTAACAAAATATTACAAATGTTAACTTACGTGTATGGTGGATGTTGAAACTGAAGACTTATCCAAATAAACTTCTTCCGTAAACAGTGATCTTCTAAATGTTTGGAACATATGCGACTTCACTCGGCTCCCAATTCTGTCGTCCAGTAGCAAAAATTCATGCATTACGCACACTGACAACTTTAGGAAATCGAAAAAATAATCATACATCTAAGATTAAACATGTTAACATTTTTAATTTAAAAATAAATAAATAAATACATTTTGACGAAAAATTATAAACAAAGAAGTCTACGAAAAGTAAGAAGTTAAAAAAAGGTGTCTGTACCCATATAATTTACCCATAATTTCGGGGTGTTTTCCCATACTACATACTGGTACCCCTAAAACGCTCATTATACCGATAAATTGAAAATACAACAGAAAATGACTGACGCATTAAGCACAGACAACCTTCAAGATTTAGGCGGTTTTTACTAGAAATACTTTTTGTAAATTTAACCGATATTTTCATTGTTTTTCCGTTATTATACAAACAATTTATTTAAAAACATGTGTATCTAATTTTCGCAAAATATTTGATAACAACTATTAAAACTTTATACTTACGTATGAAAAGTTATGTTTTCGTATATTAGCTAACTGAGGCTTTTGCAACCTTTTACACAGCAACGTACCATTGTTAAAGTAAAAAGACAATCCCAAACAAGCAAAGGAACACAAATATGCGCGAATATTTCGCTTATATTTAGTAATTTACGCAAACAATTTATTGTACTACAAGGAACGAAATGATTGTTTGCCACTAATTTGTTTTTGTGGCAAACACAAAATAGTGATACTATGACAGGGACAAAAATATTTTATCTGTCTCTTACCTTCTTATGAGGAACTGTATACATCTATCACGTTCTATCTTGGTATTATTATTTGCTTGTCACCTCTAGGTATACTTCTTCTGATGTGCTCACCTAGTCATGAACTGCACGGTAGGGAAAAAAATTGTGACGATTCCAAACAAATGTAGCCATTTTTACGGAATAAAAAGATTTTGACTTTGAAAACAGTACAACTATTGTCGGGATTACTGTTGACTCATTGAATTGAAGCATGTGATACAAATGAACAATTAATTATTTCTCGTATACTTAATGCCGGGATAAGTACTAGGTTGTATGGTTCATAGAACCTTCGCTCGCTTAGTACTTTTTTGGTTCTTTTTATCCCCGAGGGGAAAGGCAAAGGGATCTAGCCCATATAGCCAAGTCTTCAGTTTCCATTTCAAAATCTTAATTCTATGTTCCAGCTTCAGGAACTGTGCTGAAAAAATACTTGGGAAGGGTACCTAGACCCAATCAACCCAGTTTAAACAGCACCCGTAAAACGACAGTGATTTTTACAAAATTGTCTTGATGAACTTATTTACGCCTTCCAAAAAGTGCATAAACGTGTTATATTTGAGTTTTTTCATTACTATTTTATATTACATTACATAATTTCACTAGCACTTATGTTACAAACACTATCGAAATTGGCACATAAAACTAATTGTATACTGAATTGTAAAAATTACAAGTATAAGAACAACGTCACTCGTCAAAAGCGCGGGAAGAAGTCCCTCGCTTAGTACATTAACTTGGTTTAATGAATAAAAAAAATATTGACATTTGCCAATTCTTTGAACCTAATCTAATAGACTTCTTTCCGCGCTTTTGACGAGTTGATAAGACATTGTTGTTATCTAAAATGTTTTTATAGTCATAGATACGTCGTACACGCTCTAGAATGGCAATACGAAAGTAAGGTAATTGCCCACCTCGCATTCAGTTGGGCACGCTCTCGCGTCATGTCTATACGTACTTCGTCACAAAGCGTAAATAAGTTATTTTTGGCAAAAATGCCTTCCTGTGTTTTTAGATGGTCCACAAATTACACGGCAACTGTTAAAGATAAGGAAAACGTGTCATTTCATTTGTAAGTACAGTTTTTTTTATTAAAAACATAGTAAATGTATTTAGTTTTTAGCAATATTAGAGCGGGTCTAGTGGCAGCCGTTGTTAGGGGAAGTTGAGGAAAATTTAACTATCACGTTATGAATACAGAATTGTGAATTAATTTTTTTCCTAACTTTGTTTTATATTAAGTAATACGCCTACCTACCTTATTTTCAATTATTAGATACTAGTAATACTACACGTTCTAGAAAAGAATGAAGCGAATAGAATATTACTTATCATTTATTTCTTTCCATTTTAGATTACATAGATGGTTTGATGAAAAAAAATTGTTAAATTATTTTTTTGTCGTCGTCGATCGTCGAGAGGCACACGGCCCACCTGATGTGAAGCAGGTACGGTAGCCTATTAACGCTTGCGATATATTAATTATCACTCGCGCGATGCCTTCTCTGCTGCTTACACAACAACTCCTTGGGAGCTTACTGGTGACCAAACTCACACGTAGGAACACAACAACCCTCTAGGGAGTTGTTATTTGGCTGCGGTTTTCTGTGAGGTGGAGGTACCTACTTTCCCAGATGGGCTGCTTCGATGCGCCCAACCTAACTTAAAACATCCAGACCAAGACAAACAGACATGTTCATGCACAAAAATGGTTGCCTTGTGTGGGAATCGAACCCACGAGCGTTGGTGTCAAAGTCCCGTCATTCACGACTGAGCCACCGAGCTCGTCAAATTTCGAGTTGTCATTTAAAGTCTTTCCTATATCGCAATGATGTATTTTCCTCTTCCAATTGTCATTCCCTAGAGCAATATCCGACTTATAATCACAGGCTTCACCTAATACGCGCTATTATAGAGAAGTAAAATATATTTCGCGCATAAAAATAATCTAGATTAGAAAACTGATTAAAAAAGACAAAAAAGGAATAAGTTAAGTTTATTTGAGGGAATAATATTTTATTAAATACGTATTTTTTTTTATTGACTCACAGACTGACTCGATATTATTTTATAATTTCATTGTTCACAATTTATATTAACAAAATAGATGTTTTGTATATAATTGGTTGTAATATTTTAAACACTAATTATATCCAGAGCTTTTTCCCAAGTCTCCTTCATATCGGTAAATCAGTGCTCGCGCCAATGAGCGCTCAGCAGCAATCAATACGTAACTAAAGATGTATATTCATCTCTTTCTAACGACAGGTATTCCCTATCATTTGTCTCTTTTTAGAGCAAAGTGTGATAATAAATAACTGTACGTAGATATAGTAGTATTTGTGCCATTTTAAAATACAATAATGTTCGTGTATAACGTGTCTACCTTTGATACGTCGCTGGTTGTTGTACTTGAAATTTTTACAATTCAGTGTAAAATTAGTTGTATGTGACAATTTCGACAGTATTTTGTAACCTAAGTCCTAGTGCAATTATACAGTAATGAAACAACTCAAATATAGCACGTTTATGGACTTTTTGCAAGACGTAAGGTCATCAACAAAACCTTGTTAAATTCCTATAGTTTTACAGGTGGTATTTAAACTGGGTTGATTGGGTCGAGTTACTCTTCCCAAGGATTTTTTCAGCACATTTCTTGAAGCTGTAACATAGAATTAAGATTTTCAAATGGTTCTAAACTGATAACTTGGCTGTATGGGCTAGATCCCTTTGCCTTTCCCTTTAGGGATAAAAAGAACAAAAAAAAAAAACTAATCTAATCTCAGAGGAAAGATAACCAGAGGTGACAAGCAAATAATAATACCAAGATAGAACGTGATAGATGTATACAGTTCCACATAAGAAGGAAAGAACAGATAAAATATTTTTGTCCCTGTCATAGTTTCACTATTTTGTGTTTGCCACAAAACCAAATTCGTGGCAAACAATCATTTCGTTCCTTGTAGTACAACAATTTTTTTGCATAAATTACTAAATATAAGGGAAATATTAGTGCATATTTGTGTTATTTTGCTTGTTTGGGATTGTCTTTTTACTTTAACAATGGTACGTTGCTGTGTAAAAGGCTGCAAAAGCCTCAGTTAGTAAAAATACGAAAACATATCGTTTCATACGTAAGTATAAAGTTTTAATAGTTGTTATCAAATATTTTGCGAAAATTAGATACACATGTAGTTTTTAAATAAATTGTTTGTATAATAACGTAAAAACAATGAAAATATCGGTTTAATTTACAAAAAGTATTTCTAGTAAAAACCGCCTAAATCTTGAAGGTTGTCTGTGTGTAATGCGTCAGCCATTTTCTGTTCTATTTTCAATTTATCGGTATAATGAGCGTTTTAGGGTTACCAGTATGTAGTATGGGAAAACACCCCGAAATTATGGGTAAATTATATGGGTACAGACACCTTTTTTTTTTAACTTTTTGTATACTTCTTAGTTTTTAATTTTTCGTCAAAATGTATTTATTTATTTTTAAATTAAAAATGTTAACTTGTTTAATCTTAGATGTATGTTTATTTTTTAGATTTCCTAAAGTCGTCAGTGTGCGTAATGCATGGATTTTTGCTACTGGAAGACAGAATTGGGAGCCGAGTACAGTCGCATATGTTCCAAACATTTTAAAGACCACTGCTTTTGGAAGAAATTTATTTGGATAAGTCGTCAGTTTCAACATCCACCATACACGTAAGTTAACATTTGTTGACCTGGTTCGTCAACATTTGATTTGTTGACGAACCAGGTGTTCCTCTGGCAATTTATATTGTTTTTATTTATTTATTTACACGATACAGTTACATAGTACAAATTATTATGTTCGCCAAACTGTTATAACAGTTTGTTGGCGAGTATATATGATGATAGGTATTAAAAAAATAAGGAACTAAATTAGATGATTTACATGCCTGCCTGTTCGTCTGCTAGTCTGTCTTAGAAAGTTTCACGTACAGACTTGAAATTTTAGATAGTTACATTTTAGTCGTAGAAGCGTATAATTGAAGTACAAAAATATATGAAAATATTCCAACGACTCCGACAATCCGTAATTGAGTAGTTTCGGGACGTATCTTCTAAGGTCTTTTGGTTGAAATAGGAACCCGTACTCCAGTAATGAAGTGAGTATGTGTTGATATGATGTTGATGGGTTGATTATATTTATACAGGTAATTGTGAAAGATACGGAAGGTAGTCGTGTAGATTATTCTATACCAATTATTTATACCACGTTAATCAAGTTTATCACGCACATACACATGCTTTTGTGTCAACACATAAATGTTAATCAAGCATTTTATATTGTCTGAATTTGTAAACTTTTAAATATGTAAAGCTCAATTAAATTATAGTATTGATAGTAGTTTTAATATAATGTTAGTAGTAGGCTGTCGATATTACATGCTAATAATGCGTTACAAAATTAAAATTGTCCTATTTTCCAGACCGATTATCCAGGGTTTCCAATAGCGACGGACACTACATTAGCACCATGAAAATTAAAGCTTACTTTTGAATTGAGACTGAAAACATTACTGGCTGAGTCACGCAAGAAGAAATTAGCTATATTAAGGTCAAAAACTAAACGACTTGAAATAAAAATGCTGAACTATCTGTCATTATACAGAATTTTAATGTAATCGATGTATAGATGATAGATATCATTATACAAGTTAGAGGAAAAGAGTGAACTAGGGAATTAAGGGACCGTAGCAGTTTACCACCTTTTTAGTACAATATGTGAAAAGATAATCCTTGATCAATTGTAGCTTTAGTTTAAGTCTAATGAAAACCATGATGCGCAATACAAAATGTTTAAAAACAAAGATTGTTTACCTTTGTTTAATATTTACACTTAAATCATCCCTGGCACTAATTCTTTTTTACATGACAATTATTGAAATTTTTTATGCAATATGTTTAATTTTAAGAAGGAATAATCCGCATTTATTGTGTAAAGAAGATTTAACTAAAAACCGTGTTAACCGTATAACATTCATTGCAAGAATAAAAATCTATGAAAAAATAAACATAAATGCTAGTTTGCAAAGCACGAATATTTTTATTTACAAATTGTCTATAAAGTGTTTTTTATCTTTTATCTCATATCTATGCCTATATTTAGTATCATGTCTTTAAAATATATGTCTAAAATAGAAAAATATATTGTTTAATTTATATAACTCTGCTAGGTTTGACCAATCTCCTATCCTTATTCCAATGATTTCACACATCTTACTGAAACTAACTCAGGCTTACTATTAATTAATAGATCTACACAGTAACTCGATTTGCGTAAAAAAAATACTATTCTAATAATATTAAAGTGCAAATATGTTTGTTGATCTATTCAGATACTGTAGTTTTCATACGTATGTAAATATTAACTTTTATTACTTTGTGTGTAGATATGGCTGTATCGACTTATTCGATTTTTTTACATCTAATATCATATTATGAGTATATTATTATAGCACACAATACACATTCTATGCAAGTTTCTTATGGTAAACAGTTATCTGGGTACATTGTAAATTTCAAATTGCCGATACGCATTATGTAGTGGGGTAAATTTTCCACAGTCTGGTAACCTTGTTATTGTATGTACTTTTGTTGTCGTCCCTTTCCCTTACGGGTGTACGCGTTTGTCAACTCTATGTATATACTTTCTCTGAGAATCTAATACTTTATTTTGTAGAATTGAAATTGTATCTTTTTATACTAGTTAAAAAAAGGTAGTGCATTTAGTTTTAGAATAAGTCTTATAAAATATAAATATTAACAAAATGGCTTCACCTTTAGAACAATTTGTAAACAACGTACGAACCATGTCTGCATCAGGTTAGTTTTATTATCGGCTCCTGTACTGATTTTCTACTCTAAACCATATATTACTAAACCGCTGTTGGTATTGCAGGGAATTTTCGTGAATTATGTGAAGTTATTGGCAAGTCTGATGAAGTTTTACAACGAAACAGTGCTCATCTAAACAATGTATTGGAGACCCTTGATATTCAACAGCATTCTCTTGGAGTCTTGGCTGTTTTAGTAGCAAAATTTTCTTTGCCACAGGTAAGTAACCTTTTAAAGTCAGAGGTCTTATGTTATTTTATTAGCAATGTCCTTTGAAGAGATTACAAAGATATGTTGGGGAAATAGTAGACTAACACAAAAACCATTTTGTCATAATAGTGTTAGTTTTATATCTTTCCGCAGCTTAGGGTGTCGCAAAGCGAGTCCCATATATACATATAAAATAAAAATCTTCAAAATAGCCAAGAAAGTTTTGGTCAATTTTAGTATGAGCCAGGGACTTGGTTGAATTTCCGAGTGCATTTTGTATGGTGATGGTACTCATAAAATTTTCACAAAAGTGTTTCTATCTTGTGTTGCAAAGGTCCCCAGATTTTGAAACATTTTATTGATTTTAGTATGGGCCAGGGACTTAGCTGAATTTCCAAGTGTATTTTTTATTTTTTTCAATTACTAACATATACTGCGAGACTGACGTGTTAACAGAACCGAATAGCAATAATGCCGCATACTCCGACTATCATTGGTTAGGTTAGTATTGCGGCCATAAAGCACTAATCGAGCGAGAGTAGTGAGCGTGCTGCGGCAGGGGCCGGCGTAGCACCATGACAAAATTGTCACTATTACCGACTAGCGCTTACTTAGACTATGATTGGTTAGGTTAGTATTGTGACCATAATGCACGAGTCGAGCGAGAAAAGCGAGCGTGCCGTGCGTGTTGAAAAAGTTTGTTGATAACTCAGAAACATGCAGTTTAGCACAAAAATAACAGAAATTTCCTTTGCCCACATCACACATTTTGAAGATTTTTTTTATATGTATATACAGGACCCCCTTTGCAACACCTGGACCTTGCTGCACCTGCTATTAACACATTCATTCCTTAAGAGTTTATTGGTAACCTCATTTACAGGATCACAACAAACTTCCAGGGAGTTATTTGCCTGTGTTTTCTATAAGGTGTACTTTTCCAGCTGACTTTCTCTAGAGTTGTTTGTTAATGAGCAGGGTCTAAAACATGTGATTATATTGGCTTTAAAGATGATAAGACTTACATCCCAATTTGTGCAATATTTATGACAATTCTGTTTGATAATCTTTAACCGCCACATTGAAGTCACTCTAGAACAATAGGGATGGAGAAAAAATTATAACCGATTAGTACTTGTAACAATGAACCTACAAACAGCTTCTGAAAATTGATTGAAAATGAATTTTTGTTCATGTAAAACTGGTAAGGCCTCTTTTTCTGCAGTCGCAAGAAGAGTGAGAGAGTGGTTTTATTGCATTTAAAGCAATATAGATCCATTTTGCTCTGGTGAATGTGTGTGATCAGTGATATTGAGCAGTCAGAACCCGTTATATACGTTTTCCCATACATTTCACGGTCGTATATGACCACCCGGGTTTCGAAGGGTTAACCTGTCGAGTCCCGATGGCATATATATGGCACTCCCTTACGACACATATATGGAGGTACCACCGGGTTTCAACAGGTCACGGCAAACAGCTCTAATTTACCCGAGTTGACTTGTTGATGTTGGGTGAGTTTCTCGCATCAAATAAAGACTTTTGTTCATCTGAATACCGAAATATGAAACTTCTTTGTAACTATACCATTATTTTTCTTTAGTGCTAAGTATAATTTAACTCGCACAAGTCTTTTTTTCAAGTCTTATGTACTAGGTTATTTTTGAGGTTAGCTAACTCACGGTAAAGAAAACTATTAAAGAAAATATCTTATATAGAGTTACAAGCATTTATGTAAGTGTAAATTTACATAGCTACATACATATATACGAAACACATCCCTAAATCTCTACACAAGATATTGCATGTAATTTTCCATATCATTTGGCAGTTGAAAAGAGAATAAATAGTCCATTGAAATTTATAGCAACAACAATAAATCAAGATCAAAGTAAACAACCACAATAAAATACAGGTCAACAATCATTTACATATTTCATCTCGAAGAGTTACACACGTATTAATCTATAGTAAATAGTGTAAATACTTATATCAAGGTGATCCTCACAAAAATAAATATTATAAATGGGTTTATCCTTGCGAGCTTTAGCCACTTGCCTCTTATTATTTTCTTGTTTGGAACATAAACAAGCAGTTTGTTCGGTGTTGCTATTGATGTGTTTTGGACCGCACACCATTTGTAAACTTTAGAATTCGTTTTAACAAACGAAAAGAATAATATTTAGTTCACTTTCTTAATTCTGCATAGACACAATGCCGCATTTACGTAGTCATTACGTCACAAGCGACGCCATGACACTTTTGAGCATTTATTTCAAATTACATAGCAAAAATACATTAATTAGTAATAAAACTATGTGTTTATGTTGAAATTTTTTTTTTCAAAAATAGTAGCTGTCTAATCTACATTATAGAAGGAAAATTCAAAATCTGTCATCATGCCTATTACAAAAATATTTTTAGTAGTTGATACAGCAGAAAGTTTTCACAGTGGAGGAGCCAACTTGCATATATCTCAGCTGCATCTATGGACTTGCTTTTGATTTTTTTTAATATTTTGTTTAGTAATAAGTAATTATAATTTTTATTGAAATTAATTTCAGGGTGCCAGTGATATTGATAAATCTTCAATGTTTCAACAAATTCATGACTTTATAAATAATTGCAATGGAGAACAAGTTCGCTTCTCACCTGATCTATGTAAGTGAAACATTAGCCATGGATCACTAGCATTCATATAAAAATTTCTTAACACAAATATATAACGCGTTGCTACAAGTATAACTCAATGACTCACTGTGCACTAAGTCTATTGAAATCAGTATCACGTTTTATGCTACAATAATTTGTAGTGATGATAAATAACTAGACTCGCTTGCAATATGCTGCTCAGTTACACATGTCTGTCTCGCAAGTTTCCTTATATTAATTCTTATAAACCGAAAGTTCGAAACTCCTAAGCCAACATTTTCCCAACACTGAAAACAGTTGTGTACTGGTAAACTAGTCAGGGGCTTTACCTTCCGCGTATTCACGTAGATGTCTAGTATAATGTCAATGTTCCTAAATTTGGCTTCTATTGAATTAAAATCTTTACAGTATTTATACGAGGGTCATTTGAAAAGTTCTTAGCCTAACATGGTTAAAGTCATTGGTTTTTTTTATAACTACCCTCATTTTGTAGTTACATTATTTAGGAACAAGTATGCAAGTCAGAGCTATTTTTGAAAATGGATATTGGAAAATTGAACATCGTGCAGTGATAAAATACCTGAATTTGAAAGGTTTAACTCCAAAAGCTATACATGAAGACATGTCTTCTACTTTGGGTGAGTCCGCTCCTTCGTATGCAACTGTTAAAAACTGGGTCGCAGAGTTTAAACGTGGTTATGAGACCATTCAAGATGAGCCTCGTAGTGGCCGGCCTTCGACTGCTTCCACTGATCAAAACAAAGAAAAAATCTGTGATTTAATTTTATCTGATCGAAGATTGACTGTCGAGGAGATAGCTAAGACTGTAGGCATCTCATCTGAGTGAACACATCATATAATTACTACTGAACTTGGATTCTCTAAGGTGTCTGCGCGGTGGGTACCGCGACTGCTTTCAGTGGAACAAAAACGCAATCGACTCACAACTTCTCGCAACTGTTTAGAGTTATATGAAGCTGATCCAATAGAATTTGTTGAAAGATTTATAACCATGGATGAAACCTGGGTTCACCACAATACACCCGAGATAAAAGAACAGTCGAAACAATGGAAAAGAGCAGGATCGCCCACCCCAAAAAGCCAAAGGTGGTTTTATCGGCGGGCAAAGTCATGGCATCCGTTTTTTGGGATGCAAAGGGTATAATTCTCGTGGATTTTATAAAAAAGGGTGAAACAGTAAACTCCGATTACTATTGCAACTTGTTGCGTCGTTTGAGAGAAGAAATCAAAGAAAAACGTCCAGGTTTATTGAGAAGAAAAGTCTTGTTTCATCAGGACAATGCGCGTGTTCACACCTTTGTGCAATCCATGGCAGAAATCCATCAATGTGGCTTCGAATTGTTACCTCATCCCCCATATTCATTTATATATACGGATACGGATTTAGCACCGTCAGACTTTTATCTGTTCCCAAAGCTGAAAAAATTTTTAGGTGGTAAACATTTTTTTACAAATGAAGAGGTCATAGCCGCCGTGGACGCTTATTTTGAGGAGTTAGACGAAGATTTTTTTAAAACGGGTATCGATGCCTTACCGGATCGATGGAAAAAGTGTTTTGAGCTCGGAGGAGAGTATGTTGAAAAATAAAAATAAACTCAAAATCGTGTGGTTTCATTAAGTATGTTAGGCTAAGAACTTTTCAAATGACCCTCGTACATTATGATGGCTATAAAGATACCCTTCAAACTTTTAATGCCACTAAAGTGGCAAACAACCGTTGCTTGTACATATGTATTAGTATTTTTCTTCCATTTAATTCCAGTAATTTAGTTTGCAATGTCCAGACATGAAACTTGTTTTTTGATGATGAAATCCTACGTAAGTAGGAGTAGTGAACGTTTTATTTGAAAAAATCCATTATGTTACATGACATTAATAGCTAAATAATAATAATAAATGTGGTTACAGATGCAGACCTTTGCCACCAGCTGACTGAACATCTTGTAGAATTGAAACAACCTATTCGTGGAATAGAAATATTAAAGAAGGCAATCAGAAAGATCCAGTTGTTTGATTCACAGCTGACCTCTATTCATGCAGACCTGTGTCAACTATGCCTCCTTTCGAAATGTATGAAACCAGCTCTTGAGTTTCTTGACACTGATGTCACAGGGATTGGATCCGAGGTAATATGTTATGAAAGCTTTTATATACATACAGTAAAATCTCCTTACGCATTTTGACACACGCCGCGTTGCAGTGCAGTTTTTTTAGTAGAATCGGCCTACTTTTAGCGACGCGCCCCGTCAGCAGCATAAATAATACAGTAATTTAAAAAAAGGCGGTACTGGAATTACGAAGTCAAGTCACTAAAGCCATTTTAGTATTTTAAATAGCCACTAATATGTAATTTTCTCTTTAGCACTCACTCCATATACATAATGTACATACCCTAAATTTTCTGTTACAGTTAGGTGGAAATAATGATTCGAAGCACTTTCTACTTTATTACTATTATGGAGGAATGATTTATACTGCCATGAAAAACTATGACAGAGCATTATATTTCTTCGAAGTAGTAGTGACAGTTCCAGCCATGGTAGTCTCTCATATCATGCTTGAAGCATACAAGAAGTATATCTTAGTTTCCTTCATTGTACATGGAAAGGTAATATTTATTTTTATTGTTTAATTATTTCATGATAGTGATTATATGATATAGTATAATATGGTGAGTAATAAAAGTGTTGTTTATCTAATTGTTTTAGAAAATATGAAATCGGTCAAAGAAAAGTCTGTTTTGATTGTATTTTCTGTACCTCGTAAACGGTACTTGCAATTGATTCTCGAAATCCATTAGAAGAAATTCATCTTGCATGAATACATTTAATATCTTTTGTTTTTCAGATTTTACCAATGCCTAAATATGTGTCCCAAGTAGTATGTCGCTTCTTAAAACCACTGTCTGTAGCTTACCATGAGCTGGGTACCTCTCAACATGCTGCCATAAAACACCGCGAGACTTTTGTACGAGACAAGAATATGGGACTTGTTAATCAAGTGAGTGATCTACGATCAGATTTATCAATGTTTTGCTTTAATGAAGAAAAATAAATATAATGAATCACACAATTTATTATAACATATAACAATAATCATTAATAAAAAAGTAACAGTCAGATATGATAGTTATGGCAGGTGTCCGTCCCTCTTCTGCAATAACCCAGTACCAATAATCAGCGGCGGCCTTAGGGGGTGGCGAACAGGGCAATCGCCCGGGGCCTCGCTCTTGCAGGGGCCCCGCGAAACAGCCCAAGCAAGTTTAAAAAAATATTAATTTTTTTAACTACATATATTTTTTTATTTATTACTTCTGATTTTGATCTTTAATAAACTTATTAAGGTTATAACATAACGGTAAATTAAAATAAAGTTAGTTAACTAATTCATTCATTCAATTGAAAAATTCATTATGTAGTACTTGAATATTGAATATCGCGCCTCGAAGCACTTGAAGATCGGTTTTTGGGCCTCGCAAAGACCTGCCGGATGGAGCCTCGCAATGGGTAAGGCCGCCTCTGCCAATAATCCCTTCAGACCTCATTACAATAGACAAATAATTTCCTACACATTCGCAATAGTCTATACCTGCCAGTCCAATACCAGACGTGACCTTATACGTGTGACGTGACGCGCTCATAGATATATGGTTCTATCGATATTTTTAGGAGCAGGTCTTGGTGGGTTACAACATAACCTGAATCTTCTCAAAAGGACCTCTACGCGTTGGATCCATATCCCCGCGCACGCTTATCAAATGACCTATAATACCCGTGAATAAATAAAAAAAAAAAAAAAAAAATTGCCACTTTTGGTACTTTTACCTAAAATATATATTTTTTAAATATTACACCTTAGTGATATTAAAAGAAAACATGAAATGTTACACACAAACAAGCATAAGGCTTGCCTGATACAGTCAACGTAGCCAATGCATGCTTACAACAACTAGGGTGTCTCTCGTGGTTTGCTGACAAAGAAATTTAATTATGTGTTCAGTGATGTAAGATATTCTATTGGTAGGTTAACAGAACTATAAAAAGGTAGGTTTTTAGGTGTTATTCTGTCAGAACTGAAAATTTGCGGTTCTATGCTAATCTGAGTGCTTCCTGCATCAGTTAATTTATAAATTGCTAGCAGAGCAATAATCTACAATTCTAAGATTATTACACTACTTACTACATACAGACATATGCAAATTCGTGCAGCGGTAAAAGTCTATACATAAACTTTTCATACTAGCAGATTTCATTCAGATCTAAAATTATTCATTCGAAAAAGCTGATAATCTGCAGAGTGTACCCTGTCATTTACATATCATTTTTTTTTATTTTCAGGTTTTGAGTTCAATGTATAAGAAAAATATTCAGCGACTTACTAAAACTTTTTTGACTCTATCTTTAACTGATGTAGCATCTCGCGTGCAACTGCCTGGACAAAAGCAAGCAGAGGACTATATCCTAGACATGGTAAGGAAAGTGATATATCACTTGCATTGTACCATAACATTAATACAAGCATGATGAAGATATCCACGAAAATACTTCCACTATAAGTCGTACTGTGTTTTGTAATATTCATATTCCTACGTCTTGTTTAAATTCGGTTACATCATAGAATCAAACGATAGACATATCAATCAAAAAACACTCAATCTATTATACTTATAAGATCTGTAAGTGTCTTGAGGCCTTGATAGCACATTTATTCCCTATGACACTGCCAGTTGTCATGCCGCCGACTATTAGTGATGAAGCATGCCATATTATGTTAATACGATCTCTCTAAGTAATGGAGAGATCCATAACTGCTTATCTATCATCATGCAATATGCCATATTATGCTTGTCTGTCACCTTAGTGTTTTATGTTAGAGTTGCTATTAGATTTAGGTACATTTATTTATTTTACAGATTGAAGAGGGTGAAATATATGCAATGATAAATCAAAAAGATGGCATGGTAGTGTTTCTAGACAGTCCTGAAAAATATGCTTCTCCTGAGACATTGTGTGTCCTGGAACAACAAATGGCCGCCTGTACAAAGCTTCATCAATACATTCAAGAGATGGATGAACAAATACAAGTTAACCCCCAGGTACCTATACTTTATTCGCTTGAGCTTGAGACAAAATGTAAACAAATCATAATTTTATTTTTTATGATATATTTACATTGTATTATACATTTGTTATTTTTAGAGTCACTTTTATCACAAAATAAACTGTCATCAACTATGTACAACGCAATACATTTAGTAAAACTTTAAAAGGTACTACTCAGCGAACTTAAAAAGCATAGAATGATAATTTAGAACAATTCATAGTGCATAATCGACACCAAAACAATCACGCGCTCGTATTTGAAACCAAAACATCATTTCTCGAAAATGCAGTTAGCGAAAAATATGCCTTACTACCAAAACATAAGCCGCACTTTACGATAATTGTTTATGGTACAAAGGAATCATAGAAATGTAAACAAAATTTTCTTGTCGATGATTGGCTGCATGCGATCTCGCACGATCGAGACACGAGTT
Organism: Pyralis farinalis; assembly: GCA_947507595.1. Taxonomy (NCBI): domain Eukaryota; kingdom Metazoa; phylum Arthropoda; class Insecta; order Lepidoptera; family Pyralidae; genus Pyralis; species Pyralis farinalis. The sequence goes on along the minus strand of OX382264.1, from coordinate 20,099,996 downwards.
CACTCGATGTGGCGACATGTACGCGCCACGAAAGTAAGGCCATTTTATGCAACAAACAAGATCGAATTTAATAAAATACAAACTGAACTACACTTACCTATGAAATGTGATTCCTGAGCATTTATGATTACTGGTAGTGTTATTTACACACCATTTGAAGAAGGCATTATTACGAAAAATCTTGAAAAATACACAAATTAAGACAGACTGACACGTCGTTGTTTCAAGCCGACTAACACCGACTGTCAAGGCGCGCGGTCTCATTTCTAAGCCCCGCCTAGCCCGGCCTCTTTTTCGTTGGGTCATTTTTGAAACGTTATTGCTGCTTCTATGCTTTTTAAGTTCGCTGGTACTACTTACATTACAAAAAATAATATATATATATATTATTTTTTGTAACGTTACTTACTTGGAAAGCGATAATAATTTTCGACGTTTTGCGTAAAAACGAACGAAATTATTATCGCTATAGTAATTTGAATACATATATTTTTATTTTATAAGTTTTCATCATTGTGATCATTAAAAAGACTCAAAATTGTTGTAATTTTCAAAGGATGAATGCATTAGGTATATAGTTCCCAATAAACGTGAGCAGTTAATACCTACGAAGTATGAAAAATGATCAACTTTTGCATTTATCCGGATTATATTCGCCTTTATTACTTTTAACACAAATGTCGCAGCGAGTGACTTATGTCACCGATTATTGTCACTATTTCTTATTTTTCGTATTAAAGTGGTTATTTTTGTGAAGTTTTATAGTAGTGCTACGTTTTTACGTCATGTATTGTTGAGTTTCTGTTATCAGAAATGCCATGTATGAGAGGCTCCTTGTAAAATTTATTCAAACAGAGTAAACTAGATTGTGACCTGGAATATGCCATTTCTACATAGTGAAAGGTCACGTGTTTGATTACTTCGGCGGATTATCCATGTCTACTTCTTACAATGTTCATACGTTTTTTTTATACAACGTCGGGGACAAGCATAAGGCCCACTTGATGTAAAGCGGTTACCGTAGTCTATGAACGCTTGTAATACATTAACTATCACTCGCGCGATGCCTCCTCTGCTGCTAATACAGCAACTCCTTAAAAGTTTTACTGGTGACTCCACTCACACGCAGGAACACAACAACCCTCTAGGGAGTTGTTATTTGGCTGCGGTTTTCTGTGAGGTAGAGGTACTTCCCCAGACGGGCCGCTTTGATGCGCCCTAGAACTCTCTAAAAACTCTCTTAAAACATCCAGACCAAAAAAAATTGATTATCTTGTCTGGGAGTCGAACCCACGAGCGTTGGTGTCAAAGTCGCGTCATTCACAGCTGCGCCACCGAGCTCGTCAAAATACGTAAGAGCCACACATACATGTAGCGCCACTTAGCAAATGAGACTATGACAAAAAGGCGGTGAGGAAAACTTTTACCTAATAAGAAATAGCGCGATAGTCAAATAATAATTTTTCGGTGAGTTGTCCTATTCCCGCGTCTGCCTAATATCATCGGGAAGGTAATGACGAGTCAGATGTTGCGTCAGTAGCAGGGGTAGGCTACGCACTAGCGACACTATTTACGATGGGTCCATACGCAACGGTAACCAAATCAGGAGAGCATGTGTTCATGTGCCAACCAACATAGTAAAACTGTTAATAAAGATTGTTATTCAAAAATTATTTTCAGTATGTGAAGAAGTCTGTGGGAAGTCACGATGAGGACATGCCAGCGACAAGCCAGAATTCAAAAACTACGTATTCTATGTAATTAAATATTAAACTACCTACTTTTATTTATAATACTTTTAGATGTAAGTGTTTCATAGTCGCAATAAAACAATGTAAATAATAATAAAAATGTAGTTTTACTACCTTCAACCGTAATAAATTAAATTACAAAAATTAACAATAATAAAAGTTTTGTTAACCCAAAATCCGCTGCAGTGTTGAGACATCGAGCCGGTGGCAACTGTGGCCAGAAACTGGATGGAAATATTAAAAATACCCATTTATAAATATACTTTTATCCCCTAAACTTATATTGGAAAGAGGGTGAACTAGGTCATTCGATACATTTTTCGCGTGAGATAATATGACATCACTCTGAATTCTCTCGACTTAATCATTCTTTTTACTTCATATGCTTGCTATCTCTCTAAGTAATTAAAGCAATGTTATCTAGCTCTAAGCCAGCAAAGCTTGAGCGTATTCCGAAATGCGTAAACGCTATACACGCATTTTCACAGTGCCGAAATGATTGCTCACAAAACGGAATGAATATGAAAAGCGTAAAGAAGAGTTTAAATTTTCATAACATAAGTGCTTTTATAGCTTTTACTCTCGTATTTCTGCGTCTGTGCATTTGGTAGACAAAAGAAATTTAGCACGTACAGCTTTTAAGTGCGTTACAGCTTGAGTGATACTTGAAAGGTTTAATAGTAACCATAGTACAAGCTTTGCTCGCTTTAGGTCTAGATTTGCTTGCTTTGGTGCTATGTAATATATCCTCGAGTATACATTATTTTCTTTAAATGAAATCTAAACTTAAACAGCTTCATGTACAGCTTCAGTGAATGCAGTCATGCTCTCCAGTGGCGTCTGAGGCGTAATGCCGTGTCCCAAGTTTGCTATATATCTGGATTTTGTAAACTTTCTTACCATTGTCTTCGTTAGTTCCTTGATTTCTTCCTGTGAACAAAGACGTAATTTCAATATGATATTGGCGGAGTGCTGTAAGTTAGTCTGACCACTCATACACTTAAATACACACGCGAGCGCGTACGCCCTCACATTGAACTGAACGGTTGATATCGAATATCGGTATTCAGTCGTTCTTAGACAATTGTAACTGTTTTTTTTAACTTTCCTGCGTCCCTTCTAAGTTATCAGTGGTATCACACCATGTCAGCAACTGTTTATTACGTGACTTTCGCGCTTGACTAACATTACCTACGTCTTATTATTTAACTTCAGTGCATTTTTGTTCAGATTGTAATAACAAAAGAAAACTTTTAGTATTTCTTGGTCTTAACGTTCATATATGCAATATGTAACACGAGATTGATTGATAAGTAACAATATTATGTCTATGTTCAAATTATAAATATATATTTTTTTATTTAATATAAAAAATATACATACATTTAAATAATGAACCTACATGTATTCTACATTACTTAAATGTGTGTATATTTTGCAACCGTCGACTTGAGCTACTGGTAGTTAGGGTTCTATAGTCAGTAATTTTATCACAATGCGCGTCGCGTTTACAAGAACTGCCCTCTGTATCTGATTTTGACGTAAATGCCCAGCGGAAGCGTCTCAAGATATCTGTCGAGGCTCTTGGCCATGAGGCTGTTTGTTTTTATACCAATGATAATCCGCACAATAGCCGTTAATATCGTGTACCATATAGCCGTAATCTCGTGAGCTAAGGCAAAGTACGAGTACAAACTTTTTCTTTTTGGGTCTTCACGAGGCTCTTGTAATGGGGAATAGTGAAGTCAACGAAAACGACATGATTCGTCCGGTTTCTCTGAGCACTATATATTATTACACTATACTATTAAATCAGACCTATTGGATCTATCGATTCCAAACAAATGTAGCCATTTTTACGGAATAAAAAGATTTTGTCTTTGACTTTGGGACAATAATTCTATTAGTGATAGTAGTCCGAACCCAGAAAGGCATGCCATTACTATCCTCGAGAACTAGCACTAGTGTGGTATTTATAGTATGGTACCAAGCTTAAACTTTAACTCTGCTTGAATACGTCCGTTGAAGGTTCGGACTTTGTTGCTACTTGACTCTCAACTAGAATCTTTGTCAGGTGACAAATAAACAGTTCCGTTATCAATTGTTTCCTGTTCCTATTAGGCTATACCGGATACTACATACCAAATTGTGAGAAAACTATTATCACTTACCGATTATGATTATTGCTAAATCAAAACGCAAGACCCTAGCTAGTATTTAAATAAAATAATGATAGAGATTTTATTTATTATACGAGTATTAAGAAGATAATTTAATAATCAAAATTTACGTATAGCAGAAATTTGTTTGAAAACATTTGTAAGTGTTTTAAAAACAGGATTGCGTGCGACTATCAACAAAGTAAACAGATGGAATACTAACAAAACACTTGCGACATTGTAATTTAAGATATTGAATGCCATTTTAACATGGTAAGCAGGTGCACCGCTAATTTCGAGAAGAGTTGTAAAGATATAAATACACTTCCTCACTTGGAAAAACGGGCACTAATGATTTCCATCATACATTTCATATTAATTTTGGATTACATATCTTTACTTTGACTACAAGCCATATATAAGAGAGATATTTTTTTGTTTTATAAGAATTGTATACTCTATCATTATGAAATTCGATGATTTCGATTTATAACCACAAACACCAACGTTTTATACTCATCCGAAATGAGAATTTTGATTACGATTGATTTAATAATTTCAAATTTGACGAAGGCAATTAAAATATAATATGCGACTATATAAATTAAAAGTAAAATTGAGTCTAACAGATATTTCTCAGTAGGTGTCGGTTGATACTTGCCTTTTTTGGGAACAGAGTTCAGGTAGATATTAACATATCTCAACCAATATTACGTACTTTTATTTCATTCCCATGTATTTGTCAATTAATGTATTTTAAAAATAATGTTTGTGGGATAATGTTTGTGGGCTAATGTAACTATGCCATATGAGACGAGCTTGTTTTCCCACCTGACTTGATATTGAATACTTATGGCTTTGTGTGGTGCACGTTAATATAAGTGCGGTATTCTATACTTCCCTCAAAATTCATAGAATATTTCGTTTGCAAGTAACAATATGTGTATGTAAGCATATGTGTGATCACGTTTTGCTTTTTTATATATTGATAATACTTACTGGTGTCTTGTAAAGATCCTGCGGATCTAGATTGCCCTGCAATGTAATGTTATCGCCAACGATTTTCCTGGCCTCATCTGGATCTACAGTCCAATCAAGTCCAATAGTTTCATACCCTAATTCTGCTTGGATATCTAAGGAATGTCCACCACCTTTGGCAAATACTGTCTGTAAAAAAAAACTTGTAAGGGAAAGAGGACAAATGTGAGTTAAACTTGTGTTCAATGAACATATTACCTATTTTTTTAATCTAAGCCTAATTTGTTCATGGTAACCAAAATAGCTTAGTTCAAGAAGAAACTTGATATATAATGAGGAGTATTAAAACACGGGTGTGGATTTATCACACGATTTGAGAGTGATAGACCAGTGGATAAGGAACCGGCGTATTGGTCCCCGGTTTGAATCCTGGGGCGGCATGTACAACTAAATTCGTGTTTTCAGATTTATGTACATATTTATCACTTGCTCGGCGGTGAAGGAAAACATCGTGCGGAAACCCACAAGTCCAAGAAATTATATTTCGAAAGACGTGTGACCTAAACTAAGAGAGATCTGGTTTTCCCTTTGGGTTGTGGAGGTCTGACGGCAATCGCTCTATGTAAAAATCAGTGTCTTCCCCAAATCCTTAGGCTTAGGTAACGGCCCCCGCCAATTCTAATGGATTAGGAAAGGGGATAACACGAAGAAGAAGAACTGGGTTTATCACACGAGACGGAGAAGACTGTATAACTCCATCTAACAGAGGACCACAGATAAATAAAACTCCTTGGAGTATTGTTGTGTTTCTGTGAGTGAGTGGGGCAAATTTTACATAATATTATAATGACGAGAGTTAAATATGTAATACCATTGGAACTTGTTCTAGTTTCTTTTCATCTAATTTTGTCTTGACACCATTTCTGATATCCTTTAAATATGGAACTGATACTTCTGAAAACTGTGTCCTTGTCAGATGATCGGCGCTGGACTCAAATACCTGAAGTAGCTGAGCTCCACTTTCTACCTAAAATCAGTAGAGTATAAATTAGCAGAGAGATAGGTTAGGAAATCAAGCAGGCTTAGAGGAAGTTACTTATTGAGAATTCGAGAGTATTGAGTCTATTAAAAGTATGTGACTTATTGTGTTCGTGATGGACGCCCTTTTTTGTGTGTAACGTGTGATCTTTATCTCTAAAACAGTATTTGGCTAGGACCCTTTTTAAGACCGTATATATATTATAGCGGCGATTACTACATTCTTCATCTACATTCTTGCGTTATGGGTCGAAAATTTGCAAAGGATACTGTGTCCAATATACGGACGTAAGATTAACCCCACCTGATTTTCACCCAACAGGCCCCGTATCATCAATAAAACGCGTGGGCAAAAAATTGCCCTGGCTGGACGTTTTTTGACCTCCGGGATGTAATCCGCCGTATTTTTTAGTTCCGTGACTTGCCGCGCAACTTTTTGAGGTCAACACTGCGCGGCGTATATCGGAGCGACTTATATTAACATTTTTTTTTCTATACATTTTTCGCGTATCCTGCTGCTATATATTATTTACATGTTTGACCAAATCGTGAATTATCTGCTATATGCAGGTGATGCCATATTATTAACACAAACACGATCTGATTAGTCACACTGAGTAAGATAGGCGGACACTGAATGTGAAGAATACAAATATCGTGTTCAAAAAAGAGCAGTAACCCAAACGCATAATAACGATTATGTAATACATTAAATAATGATTATGTAGTGTTAGAATAAGTGGATCAGATTGAATATCTTGGATTTATTTTACAGGGATGTAAGGTACATACACGGCTGATATGAAATGAGTGCTCAAATAGTGTGAATAGAGCGTAACTAAAAATCACAGCTCCCAGCAATAATGCAGTATTAATCCCAATAGTAAACGAAAACTGGCCGTAATAGAGAAAGCATGAAAGTAGATTATGTAAGAAAGTGTGTTGGTCTGAAAGAGAGTGAGTTACAATAACATAAGCCACCTTCCGTTGGTTTGGACATGTAGAAAGAATACACAAGGAAAGAATAACGAAACATAATATACAACATACGACTCACCTACCACGAACAAATTAGTTGTGTTTTATCAGAGCGTCATGTCATATAATAATTCCGGTGTCTAACCGGCTAGCATGCATGGAAATAGCTACGAAAGTAAAAAAAAGCGAGTGATGAGATGTGCCACATTGTTTCCATCATGAACGGGTTTCAGAAGTGAGTAAAAGGGATATACCATATACGGAATATACCTACAGTGTGCCACATAATTTTCGTCATGAACGGACGTATCAAATGAGCACAATACACCAAATATACCTAGTCGGGTCATAAGTTCTGTCAAAACCTTATTATTTTAATTTTGGACTAGTGGTCAGAAATACTTTGAATAATTTTAAAAATAGAACGTTCCAACTTGCCGAGAATAAAAAATAAATTCATTTTCAAATATGGAGTGGTCGAAGAAGGAAGATGTAAGCAATAAGTATCGAAAATGAAAAGACTCAATATCACGTCTGCGATTTAAATTAAATTAAATTTAAACAAAAGTATTACAGATCTATCAGCAGGGGCTAATTTTGTTTTTCAATGGAGAATGATACACAATTAATATTTATAACAATTGGAAGAACAAGATCTCTGCTTTCCAATATACTGTTTTATTGTTGAAATCAAGTATCGTATTAATCGTTACCAGTAATACATTCCTGCGTTGTGTAGTGTTCAATGCTCTCTAACATAGTACCAAACTTCACGATTCTTGTCTAATTTGCGTTTGACCGATATGCCTAAAATAATTGATAGCTCATAAACATAGGATACCACATTTCATAGTGATGGCAACCTGAAATGCTGCTTGACTGATAGAAAACAACGCTCGGCTTCAACTGCTGGAGAGACGTATATGGAAAGAATATTCAGAGAACACACGAACATTGAACTGGATGAAAATTCGGTTGCAATGACGTCTTGGAGGGTCAAGTAGTATGATTCTACACTTAAGACACTCCTACGTTCTAGATAAACGTTTGTCTAAGACTTTTATTACAACTAAGTTATTTTTAATCTACTAATGTGTACTGTGGATTAAGCTTTGTATAATCAGAATAGGGTTTAGAGTGAGTAATGATAGGGTCAGAAATACTCACAAGAAAGAGTATGAAGTAAGAATTTCTCTATTAGTACAATATATAAAACAAGAAATTACTAACAATAGGCATTTTTTTTTTCTTGGTTAAGTTATGGTTAAATAACATGTTATTTTACAGTATTTATAAATGAAGATATCTCACCTGCATTACTAAGTAATCAATGATGACCCGTGTTAACAGTGTGAGTAGTTTATGAACATCTTTAGGGTATTTTTCCAGCCATTCTTTGGTCTTCGACATTGTTTTGCTTCCACCACCTTCAATCATGTAGCCCATTAAAGTGAACTGAAACATTAGAAAAATAGTGATTCTTTCATTTTAATTTGGAATATGGTGGTTTTATGTACTCATAAAAGTAAGTCATATAAAATATTTAATTATGGAAAACCTAACTGAACCGACAGACTACAAAATGAAACAATAGAAGAATAAGAATGATATTGGAATAAAAATAATGAATAATTTAATTATGACTGCATGCATATACAGATTTCACGTATAACCGTGATAATCTGTATAGACAGAATAGGTCCTTACTGGATTTTCATTGAGCGTTAGTGATATTATCTCACACAAGTAGATGACATAAAATGTAGTTGTAGTGTCCAATGAATATAATCCAGACTTTAGTATATGACATATCAATCCATTTATAACTTCACGCCAAATCCCTTGCGCCAAGTGACTCGATCCTTACATATCTCACTCGCTTCTTTAAAATTCATTGCTCTTCTCATGCACGCTCTCATGTCGGCTCATGACATCACCTTTTGATAGAACACGACCAATTTGGTCATGGTAGGTAAGTCTTGGCCATAGTATAATCAAACAAGTAGGTTATCTTCGTAGATACGCACCGCGTTCGGTTTGTATGTGTGCGCGCCGGTACCATCCCGTACGTACGCGTCGTCGCACGCACACATTGACAGAATTTATCGCTGCTAAAGGTACGCCAGTAATGGCTACACCGTGCTTAATATCGCACGCATCGCCGCCGCTGCCCTCCCGCTCGTAATAATTTGTACGTGTACCTACGAGTACCTACTTTAACTATAAATTCGTAAAGATTGCTAAAAAGTAAAAAGATTTTTTTTTGTATCAAATGTCTAATTTTGTTATATATTTCCTACAGAAAAAAGTACTTTTAATACCTATCATTTTAGGCTACTGTAAAAATATTAAATTTCCGAATATAAAGATTATAATTTTGATAAGTGTAGTAAATGAAAAAGTAAAAAATAGTTGTGTAAAAAAATGGGTGCGTGTACTTATGTACGCGCGAGAGAAGTTATACTTCTCTGGCATCAAAATAACAAATCGCTAGAGGAATGTTGTGTTCATGCGAGTGAGTGACGTTACCACCTCACAGGCAACTGCAGCCAAATAACAATTCCCTGGAGGATTGTTGTGTTCATGCAAGTGAGTGACGTTACTACCTCACGGAAAACTGCAGTCATATAACAATTCCCTGGAGGGATGTTGTGTTCATCTGAGTGACGTTACGAGTAAGCTCCTAAGGAGTTGCCGTGTTAGCGGCAGAGGTGGCAATACGCGAGGTATACTTAATGTATTGCAAGCGTAAACAGCTACAGTGACCGCTTTAAAGTGGGTGGATAGTATGTTTGTTTGTTCATGCGAGTGAGTGACGTTACCACCCCACAGAAATCTGCAGCCAAATAACAATTCCCTGGACGGTTGTTGTGTTCAGGCGAGTGAGTGACGTTACTACCTCACGGAAAACTGCAGCCAAATAACAATTCGCGGGATAGATGTTGCGTTGATGCGAGTGACTGACGTTACTGCCTCACGAAAATATGCTCAAAACTGCAGCCGAATAACAATTCCCTGGAGGATTGTGGTGTTTATGCGAGTGAGTGACGTTAACACCTCACAGAAATCTGCAGCCAAATAACAATTCCCTGGACGGTTGTTGTGTTCAGGCGAGTGAGTGACGTTACATGACGTTATATGGCTGCAGTTTTCCGTGAGGTAATAACGTCACTCACTTGCATGAACACAATAATCATCCAGGGAATTGTTATATGGCTGCAGCTTTGAGCATATTTTTCATGACTTAATGAGCGGTTTAGCGGGTAGCTTCAACCTGTTACTTTTGTGTTACAGTATCTTAAAATTTCACTCATATTTTTTTCATAACGCGCCTAAAGGAGTATATAACTTCAATACAATAGTCAGCTCCTGGTTATAGATCTCTGATGATTCACCTACAGGGGAAAATTGTTTTGTATATAGATAGACTATGCATTTTTGACGATTGTATAAACTATAAGCGACATCCCTACGTGTTTAGGCTATTATCGTTCGCTCAGGGGTCGAGTCGGCCTACTTGTTTGATTATACTATGTCTTGGCCTTCCTCGGCTCCTACATCCTTCCACTTTTGCATTGATAAAACATTTTGCCAATAGAATATCAAAATACTTTAATATTTTATTATTCAACTTGGTCGCCGTTATAACAACAGTCTCAATGGAAAACCGCAAATGGAGGACGGTCAGACAGACAGACCGGCATGAAACTATAATTATTTATTTTAATTTTTCAAACTAAACATATTTTAAGAAATATTTAATTGGAGTATGTACAATTTCTGTAATTTGAAAATATCAAACTTAAAGCAGACTTACTTTTTAATAATATTAATTTAATTGCGTGTTTATTTTTCTGTCTAACAGGTAACTTAACAAAACTTAACTCTAACTTACAATATAGCTAATTAGCTAAAGTAGGTGTAGATTTCCCTCCACTGATTGCTTATTCACAGATGCTATGCAGATTTAATCCCGCCTGTGTTACGGCTTTCCAGGCCAAACAATATAATTAAAATGACAGAGTTAAATTAAAATGCATGCGGCAGAAAAGTCCAAAAATGAAATTTATATTTTATATAATAAACATATTTTTCAAAAGAAGTGTTATTTATTTTGTTTTAACATAATTTAACGCGACAAGGACGTCTATTCACCTTAACATAAAGAAAAACACTCCTATTAATACAAAGTTTATTCTGCTGCCAGTTTTTCTTAAATATGTATTCAAATTTCACTTAAATATCAATACTTTATTTATACAACCGAGGTGGCCAACAAGCATACGGTCTGCTGTAACCTATGGACGCATGCAACACCAGGGGCAGGACTCGGGTTTTTTAAGGTACTACGCGCAATTAAACCATTATCATATAGCTATAAAAGGAATAAAACCAGTAATATAGAATCGGTAGTAGATGGCCACAGACAGACATTCACATAGAGGCTTCATACTTTAGGACAGGGCTCAAAAATATTTAGAAATATTAGGTATTGAATACTCACAGGTGCACCAGTGAAACCAATTAAGGGTACTTTGCCGTCAATTTTATGTCTCGTCAATGTTATAGCATCACCAACATAAGACAGTCGAGACACTGCTCCATCTTCTTGTAACTGGTCTATTTCTGATGGATTGTTTAATGGCGTGGGAAATACAGGACCCTGAAATAATATACAGGCTGTAAAATTGCGATGGTGTAGTAGTATTGAATACAGGTAGGATATCCGCAGTATACAAGTCAACAGTGCTTTTATTTTCTTAATGTACTTCGGCAATCATTAGTTTTCGGAATGCACAAAAACATTCTCTCTGCTGCAACACGCAAGGGATTTGGCATGAACTTATAGAGAGATAGATAAAAACATTAACAAGGATGACAATTGATGATGTAGTATCGGAACAATGGGCTCGAGTCTTTGGGAAAATTACTCGATCATTGACGAGCTCGGTGGCTCAGTCGTGAATGACGTGACTTTCACACCAATGCTCGTGGGTTCGATTCCCACACAAGGCAAACATTTGTGTGCATGAACATGGCTGTTTGTCTTGGTCTGGATGTTTTAAGAGAGGTAGGGCGCATCAAAGCAGCCCGTCTGGGGAAGTACCTCCACCTCACAGAAAACCGCAGCCATAACAACTCCCTGAAGGGTTGTTGTGTTTCTGCGTATAAGTGAGGTCACCAGTAAGCTCCACAGGAGTTGCTGTGTAAGCAGCAGAGGAGAACATCGCACGAGTGATATTATCTCAAGTTTTAATAGGCTACGGTACGCGCTTTACATCAGGTGGGCCGTATTCTTGTATCCCTCCCGACGTATTATAAAAAAAAATAGTAATAAAAAATTGGACCAGATTGGCACAGCTCGCTAGTAGTTAAAGACAAAAATCTTTATTTGCCATTGGGCCCACGCGGGCATTAAGACACGTATTACATTTATTTAAGTATAATCTTATTCTCTCGTTACCATTTTTGTTTTCTTTCCTTAGTAATCAAAAACCCTTAGGTATAGTTTCGCTAAGTACGTCCGTTATAGGGCACCTCGTCCTCGTAAAGTGGGGAGGTTTTTTCTTTGTTTTTTACTTTTTTTTTATACCACTAAGGTGGCAATCAAGCATACGGCCTGCCTGATGTTAAACAGTCACCGTAGCCTATGGACATTTGCAACACCAGGGGCGTCACTCATGCGTTGCCGACCCTCTAAAAACCTCTTCATGCATTTCTTGAAGAACTCCATGCTGTAGTTCCTTGGAAAAACCTCGGCTGGGAGCTCATTCCACAGCTTGAGTGTTCTCGGAAGAAAACTTTTCTGGAACCGCACCGTACGCGACCATAGCGGTTCAAGCGTGTGAGGGTGAACTCCCCGCCGTCGGCGAGCGGTGCGGTTATAAAAAGTAGCCGTCGGCATCATTTCGAACAACTCTTCAGAACACAATCCGTTGTACAATCGGTAGAACACACAAAGGGAGGCAAAGTCTCTCCTTAAACTTAAGGGTTCAATACCGTGTGTAAGCTTAGGATTGTCGACAATTCTCACAGCTCGTCTCTGAATCGAATCACACGGTCCAAGCTGGTATTCAGGTGCTCCCGCCCAAAGGTGACTGCAGTACTCCAAGTGCGGTCTGACTTGAGACTTATATAATATAAGTCTTTGCCCCGCACTGAAGTACTGCTTAGCCCTGTTAAGCACACCAAGTTTTTTCGACGCCAGCTTGACCTCCTCCAGGTGATTTCGATATTGCACATCACTGGAGATCTCGACGCCAAGCATCCTAATACTTTTGGTGATGGTAAGAGGTGTGTTCTGGAATTTAGGAACCACAGCAAATGAGTTTTCTTAGCGGTGAACGCGCAAACTTGTGTCTTCTTGGGGTTGAATTCGACCAAGTTAAGCCGCCCCCAGTCGGATATTTTAGACAGAGTACCATCCATTTCAGACACAAGTTTGTCGCGGCTTTCCCCCACAAGGGAACGAGGGATGTTTGCACGGCCTGTATAATAAGTATCCCCGGTGCTGTCGTCCGCATAACAATGAATGCCATCAATTGACAACATATCATTGATATGCAGCAGAAACAGCGTCGGAGACAGTACAGAACCCTGAGGGACGCCTGCATTGATATCCATACTATCGGAGCATCCACCGTCAACCACGGCTTTTATGCATCTGTTGGATAAAAAGCTGGCAACCCATTTGCACAAACCCTGGGGCAGCCCGTATGATGGTAACTTCGATAGAAGACTCCAGTGCCAGACCCGACTTGTTACTTGTCTACTCCATGGCGTGGGGTCTCCTTGGATAGGTCTTTCAAGAATGTTGCGGGTTTATGAAAACATGTTTTCGATTAAGGATCCGTTTGTTAAATATTGAACTTTAAGGTCCTCATTTTTGTGAGAGTCAAATGTCCCCCTCCTCTGCCAAGTTATTTTTGACATACATACTATGCTATTAAATAGTAAAATCTACTTAAATAGTATTCTATTATTCTCACGGGAATTATCCCGGTCATTTGATAGGCGTGCGCGGGGATAAGGATCCAACACGTAGAGGCCCCTTCGAAAAGACTGTGTGTTGTACACCCGCCGTGACCTACTCCAGGGGATATCAGTGGGACAATATACCAATGAACAGGTCACGGCAGGTATTGGGACTATTGGAAATATGTCGGAAAAAAGTGGGCTATTAAAATGAGATTAGGAGGTATTATTAGAACCGGGCTATTGCAAAAGAGGAACGGACGCCTGCCATAACTATCATATCGGATGTTACTTTCGGCAGGCGGCGGCTCGCCACTCACTAGATGGACCCCCGAAATGCCAGAGAAAGTCGGCCGGGGGCAATACCGGTGTGAGTGACTCAGGGGTAAAAATAGTATTTATTATTAAATCAAGAAGTTAATGTCAAAATCAAATTGCGCGGGTCATATTTCGCACGTCGAACACAGCGGCTCTGTCTGATTAATAAATGACAATGTCGTTAATTGTTCGCGTTATTACTTATTACATTATTACGAGCATCATTCGGGGAATCCGTGCTAATGACGAGCTCGGTGGCACAGTCGTGAATGACGCGACTTTGACACCAACGCTCGTGGGTTCGATTCCCACACAAGGTAAACATTTGTGTGCATGAACATGTCTGTTTGTCTTGGTCTGGATGTTTTAAGAGAGGTAGGGCGCATCAAAGCAGCCCGTCTGGGGAAGTACCTCCACCTCACAGAAAACCGCAGCCAAATAACAACTCCCTAGAGGGTTGTTGTGTTCCTGCGTATGAGTGAGGTCACCAGTAAGCTCTCAACGAGTTGCTGTGTAAGCAGCAGATGAGGCATCGCACGAATGATACTTAATATATCTCAAGCGTTAATAGGCTACGGTACCCGCTTTACATCAGGTGGGCCGTATGGTTGTCTGCCTCCCGACATAGTATAAAATAATAATAATTCCTAAAACTATTGACCACGGGGTAAAATTTGCTACAACAAATTTTAAGGCTTTACAAATTAATAAATATAAAACACAACGTTCGTTTAGGTATAATTATTTCATGAAATATTTTAGGGTTGGTTGTTCGTGAAGACGTTAATAATTTTTTTATTAAATTAACTGAAATATGTACTATTGCAATTTCATAGCGATAATGCTTCGAGGGAGTTTGCGATAATTTTCGAAAAAGCTAAAAGCATCCATCATTTTCGTAAAGTAAGGCAGGTTTACTGACCAAATCAACCATTTGAAAATGTAGAAGCATTTAGCAGCAAATCTGTCTTCATTCCATATTTCAACTCTATTTCTTCTTTAAGAAATCGATTTTCTTCTACGCACAAAAACATATTTTCTCTTATACAACTCTACCCACAAAATGTAAAAATAATAGAAAAAAAATCATTTCTATGTATAGCAGAAGATATACAAAAACTTTACGGAAGTCTTCTATCTAATTTTATTGCCGATGCTACTGCGTGGGACGAGATGTTTAAGACAAATGTAGCAAGTGACACGATTTTAAACGAATCAGTTGTTAAATTCGCAGATTTGATTGATCAAGCTACCCCGCTTTACCGAACGGTATGTACTTACGGCAATCAAAGTTAGTTTAACCATTCCAGCATCAACATGCAGCCACATCAACCCTTACCCATCCCACTGCAAGGATACGGGTCTCCTTTCAACCACAGGGGTTTAGAGCATACTCCACCTCGCTGCTCAAATGCGGATTGGCGGAGTAATATGCAGCATTGAACTACATTTAGCACGTTACGACGTGTTAAGATGTGGAATCGGTGCAAAGCCTGTGCATGCTTAGTGTTCACAGGAAAAGTGTAAAGGAGACTAAATTTATTGACAAGGTGATTGACAAATTTGGACAACAACCTAGACGCCAAATAAATAAATAATTCAAACATTAACTAAATTATTAATCCTTTTCTGCTTATTTTCTCTCTGACAAAGAGTCTGGTCCAAGTGCATATTGTTGAGAAAGGATAGAACTGTCTCAAGCAATTTTAATAAATTGCCGAGAATCGAATACAATTTACATGAAAAGATCTACCAGTCCTAGCAAGCCGATGTACCAGCATACGCAAATTATTTCTACTTCTAAGTTTTTCACTGAAGTTTGAAAACGATTATAATTTTTACGGACATAAATTAGGTTTTCATATACTTATTCAGAAGTAACTGTGGGGATCTTCATTTCTATGAACATTTCCCTGAATGAAACTCTGGAGCTAATGTTATAAATAGAGCGAATGGATCTTTTATGCAAGATAACAATTGTCCCACTTTCAGCCGCCGTCACTCACAATAATATACTATTACATATGATATAATGCTGTGAAAGTAACTGAAATTGGTGTCAAAGTCGCGTCAATCACAACTGAGCTCATCAACATAATTTAATTAGTCTTAAAGTTAAGAGTTGCAATTGATCAAGCACTGTCCTTTCGAATATTTACTTAAAACTGGCAGTAAGCATATGAGTCTGTAATTCCCCAGTTTGCTCTTATCCCGTGACATGACTAAAGGAACAAGTTTACAAATTTCATTAAATATTTGATATGTACACATTTAATAAAAAGAAGAAGCAAGTGTGGAGCTATTGCTTCGATAATACTGTAAAATACTTTAATAGACAATCCCTAGTGATCCTCTGAATTTTTACTGTTCAACTGCTTAAAATTTTTAATTATTTCAGATGATTCATAACTATTAATAAACAGAAAAAGTTCCACACTAGGTCGTACATTCTTTTAACAATCAACAGCACCATCTGGAGATGAATTCAGGGAGTTAGTGATGAAGTAGTCTTCAAATAGATCTGCTACTGTTACTGTTAATGGCTGTTATATTTTGATTGTTATATTTTATATAATACTCATCATCAACAATATCCCATGCAGCATTAATTTTATTTGATGATTGCTTATTTTGTTTTTAATATGCATAGACTTTGCTTCTTTGCACAATTTTTACATATTTTGGGAATATTTCTTGACATAATTGAAAAAAACTGGGTGAATTTTGCATACTCTGCATACAAATGGACCATTTGTTTCTATTTAGCAATTTACCTGTACCCAATCATAAAACTTAAATATATTTGTAATATTTTTTTTTATGTTTAATTTCGGTATTCACTAGATATAGCACGAAACAGTTTGGTATAAAAAATCAGATCCCCTACAGTGTAATCCAACAAATGCAACCTGTCCTCTAATACATAATTGTATCTAATAAGCTTGTTTGTAGTCAATGGTCTGTACAAGAAAAGCAACAACTTCTTAAATCTATTATTATGAACCTTGCTAAACACAAACTGACCACAATTATCTCAGTGCAAATTTATTTTTATGGTCACAATTATAAAATATATTACCTAGAAAAGTTGCAGATCAGGCTGTTACACAAGTAGGTTAAGAAATAGTTTATGTAAATCAAAGGATTTAAATAAATTAAAAAATCCTGTACTTGTTTGTGTTTCTCCTAATACAACAATATTAAAATCACCCCAAATGATTGTCTGTTTTGCTTTTAAAAACTTTTCTTAAAATACCCTGCATTACTTGCTCAAATTGGAAATAATCATCACTAGGTCTATATACACAATAAAATATATAATTCTGTAAATCACATGACACCTCGATAGTGCATTCAATAGAGAGCCTAAAAATATCCAACCATTTTTTGGCTTTTTGGTAATTTTTGAACACAACATATTCATGACTGATTGCTTACTTATGGAAGCAAGAACTGGGTATGGCAGTGAGAGAATGAATGTAAAATAAATAAGGTTCATTTGGAAAATCTGCAGCGTAATGTGATGATATAAGGAAGAGACTTGGTCCTAAAGGGAGTATAACTGTTAAAATAAGAAGAGGCATGCTCCGTTGGTCGGTTGGAGCCCTTGGAACTTGCTAACATGGATGTCTTCAAATAGTTATAAATGTTAAGGAAGAGAGTGAGGTATGTTAGGATCAGTATATGTGCAGCATTCAGTACTCTCTGAATACCCTGGAAGTGACTTGGCATGAATATCATTAGATTAGATTTATCTTTATAATAATAATAATATTTTTATTTTCCTTCATAATAATAATTTGAATTTAGAACTACTTTATTATTGTTTTGCTTTGATTTGATTTCCCTGAAAGTATTTAGAACTGCACAACTATTTTACTGTTTTTAATAAACAGTGACTATAGCAGCTTTGTCCCATTTTATAATAAGTAATAGCAGCTTTGTCCCATTTTATAATAAGTAATAAATATGCAGGTGAACTATATATTTCCAAGGTGACAAAATATATATATATATATACTCAATCGAAAGTAAAGGGCTACTGACAGAAACCTGATGACAGCCGAAATACTAGGTTTGGACCACTGCACAGGGTATAAAGCCTCTTATTAATATGTCCATGTGTCAATTGAAGGTTTCATTTTAATTTCAATACCATGGACACATAGGTATACAAAATATGGGAAAACTAAATTGCAATTTCTAAGACTGCTGTTTCAACACAGGCTACTTATATACAGCATTTATCATTAAACATCATCAAGGAGAACTTACCACTCCTGGATGCATTTCAACTGTCATTCCTAACGCTTGAGGAATAACTAAGATATCACTAAATATGATAGATGCATCAAGTGCTCATATGACAGAAACCTGATGACAGCCGAAATACTAGGTTTGGACCACTGCACAGGGTATAAAGCCTCTTTTATTAATATGTCCATGTGTCAATTGAAGATTTCATTTTAATTTCAATACCATGGACACATAGGTATACAAAATATGGGAAAACTAAATTGCAATTTCTAAGACTGCTGTTTCAACACAGGCTACTTATATACAGCATTTATTATTAAACATCATCAAGGAGAACTTACCACTCCTGGATGCATTTCAACTGTCATTCCTAACGCTTGAGGAATAACTAAGATATCACTAAATATGATAGATGCATCTAAGTGCTCATATCTCCTTAACGGCTGGAGAGTGACTTCGCATGCGAGCTCTGGTGTCCGACACACAGTAAAGAAGTCATGCTTTGAACGAAGTTCTTGGAATTCTGGGAGGTATCTACCGGCTTGGCGCATCACCCATACAGGAACTTTATCCACTTCTTTACCATAGGCTGCTCGGAGTAACCTATCATTTTTTAATTGCGGAAACTTCTGCAATACAAGAATATTATAATGAATTAATATAGTACATAGGGTTTTGTAACTGTTTACCATCAGGCAGTTTACTGACGGTCACCATTTTAATTGTATAAAATTTCTACTCTCTAGGTTATCTCAACACAAGATGGGAGAGAGTTATGTTTGAAGTTTCTCTATGAGAAGGTGCAGGACAGATACAAGACATCCATATTTGAACTGCAGTCACTGATGTGATTTAAGGACCAGTAAACTGATGCAGCAGTGGCATAGCTCGAACAACTGATGGATATTGTGGCAAAAAGTTTTCAAATGACAACCACGAACTGGAAAATGCAATGCAGGACGGCCCACCTATGGACTGGATTGACGATTTGGTGAAGATCGCAGAGAGCCGATGGATGCAAATAACACAGTTCCGACTGTTGTGGAGGCCTAAGGAGGTGGTCTATGTTTAGCAGTGGATGACCTTCAGCTGAAATTATATGTTTTCTAAATAAAAAAGATATTGCATTTCCGAAATACATCCGAGGCATTAGGTAACACTTTATTTAATTGTTACTTGGTTCAAAATTCAGTCACAGTTTACTAGTTCAAATTGTACTTGACAAATCCTAAATTCACTAACTTGGCTGTGGCCATTTGGAGGACGTCACAACTGGTTGAAGGCAACGATTTAATCACCGTAATAAAGTGCTTGGTACTTTGTTACAATGCTAAGAAATAAAAAATTACAAGCCAGGCACCTTATTCGTGTAATCCATTGTTTTGAGGTTATTTGAAATCAAAGATAGTAGTTTGGTTTATGAAAGTCACGTATATATAATAAATATTTAAACTAGCTTATTTTGGCCAAGGCACAATTACAAATAAATGTATAATCGTGTAGTGAAAAAAAATATACGATATGGTTCAGTAAACAAAAAGAATTTGTATTTCGTGCGTGTTATTTCTCATCTTAGTTACGGTTATGGCTATCAGTTCTTACTCAAAACCTGTAATTTTTACAAGAATTTTCCATTTGTATTTCGAGTACATAAATGATGCTACTATAAGTCAAAACAAGAAGCTTAGGGAATGAATATAGACCAACGGACCCAAGACAACCTCACTTGCAAGTTGGTGCACCTGCTGTTTGACAACGAGGCTCTGGCCCCGGCTTTCCTTTAGGGGTTGCGAGGTCCTACAACAGTCGCTCCCGTAAAAGCATCATCACATCATTATATAAGATTCTTTATTGCACATTTATATACAGATTATTGTTACAATTAGTAGTGTACAAAGGCGAGCTTATCTCTACAAGAGATCTCATCCAGCCAACCGCATATATAGTTAAAGAAATCGTCAATCGGTCGGGTGGCAAATTAACAGTTACAGATGAAGAAAAAAAAAACAGTCTTACGAATCTACAATGTTAACAATATTAAACTTAATATTTACAAATTTGACACATTAACATACAATATAACAAATCTTTATCAATAAATAAATACATACACATACACAGATACATACACCTACGAGTAAATAAATATTACATTAAATAAACATTACATTATACTATTTGAGAAATGTAGTGTTCTTTCAATCTTTTTTTAAATATTGTGTCTGATGAACAGTCTCTTATTTGCAGTGGCAATTTATTTCAGAGCAGCGCTGCACGGACAGTAAAGGAATTAAAGAAATAGTTGGAGTGCGTCATGGGATAGGGTTTGGATGTGACAGGGGCGTTGTGATCGTGTGGAGGGTGGTAATAGTGGGAAACGAGAACAAAG
This sequence comes from Pyralis farinalis, assembly GCA_947507595.1. Lineage (NCBI taxonomy): Eukaryota > Metazoa > Arthropoda > Insecta > Lepidoptera > Pyralidae > Pyralis > Pyralis farinalis. Next base: position 20,079,153 of record OX382264.1, on the reverse strand, counting down.
GTATTGGGGAGAATTAGGGGTTTTAAATCTATACAGGAAAGTTAACATGTGCATATTTCTGCGAAGGCGAATAGGGAGCCACTTCAATTTAGAACGAAATTCGGATACATGATCAAATTTTCTGAGACCGAACACGAACCGGATAGCCAAGTTTTGCAGACGCTCCAGTTTGTTCAGCAGCTCCTCTGTCGCATCCAAATAACAGATATCAGCGTAGTCGAGAATAGGGAGTAAGAGACTTTGAGCTAGCATAACTTTAGTTTTAATAGGCAAAAGTTTTGGAGCCGCCTGAGTGAGTGAAACGCGTAATACATTCGTTTACTAACATCATTAATATGGGGATCCAGGACAAAGTTTCATCAATTATTAAGCCGAGGTTTTTTGTTTTATTAGTGAAAGCGATTCTATTATTATCAAAATAAACAGTCGGCAAATCGGCAAAATTTAGTTTACTCCTCATTTGTCTACTACCAACTACTATTGCTTGTGACTTGATTGGGTTTACTAATAAGCCATAGCTGTCATCATTCAGATGGATAGAAGGAAAAGATCATGTGCATCGCCCGACCCCTGCGATAAGTGGACATGGGCTACCGTGCAATGGGCGGGCACGGCTAAAGACGCGAGTCAAAAGGAAAATCCGCTTCGCGGCCTGAAACATTGGCCGATGTGCTCTCCAGGCGAAAGGTGACCGTGGCGTTCCTGCAGGAGACTCGGTGGAAAGGCAGCAGATCCCGGCTTATTGGGAACAGCTACAAGCTGATCTATACAGGTTCACCTATACTGGCAAAATGGGGTAGCAATAGCGCTCTCTCGGAAATTTCTGAATGACTGTAAGAGTGCTTATCGATGGAATTGTAACCCACTTGACAAGTGTCTACGCGCCGCAGGCCGGTTGTAGCGAAACTGACAGGATGACGTTCTGGAATCAACTTAGTACAGTGCTTCGTGGTATCCCGTTGTCACACGGGATTGTTTTGAGTGGTGATCTTAATGGTCACGTGTATAAGGCGTGGGAGGAGTTTGAGCGTATTCACGGAGGGATACGGTAGTCGTTACGCGGAGGGGGAGGATATCCTCCAGACGTGTGCGGCCGATCTGGTCATCGTGAATACGTATTTTAAAAAGAAATCCAAACATTTAATCACCAATAGGAGCGGAGGCATGCTACCCAAATCGATTTCTTTCTCATTAGAGAAATCACATCAGCATAGTAGCCAGCTGCAAAGTCATACCCAGCGAGAGTCTCACTGCACATCATCGTCTTGTCATGGACCTCTGCTCGAAGTCTAAGTAGAGTCGCCCTGAGTACTGCAGACTCTAATTAGGTGGTGGCTGCTCGATGAATCCAAGTCCCAGGAGTTCTTCTCGGCTACTTGCTACATGTCTGCTGATATGCTGCTGATGCAAGTGCGACTAAGAGACGTGGTGGTGAAACGACACAGTCCAGAGGGAGATTAGGGTGAAGAAAGCCCTGTTTAAAAAGTGGCACAGGATATATCCAAGTGCCATTGTGTAAAAGACCCTGCCGTAACCAATTACGCGAAGACCTCGCGGTGAAGGAGAGATGGCGATCATATTTCCACGAGCCGCTAAACAAGCAGCATAAAGATGTGTAGTCACCGGTTCTCCCTCCTAATCTCCTGATTAGGCCACTACTACTAGTGCCACTTATAAAGCCTGAAGGGGTCTTCGTCGCATGAAGAATCGGTAGGCGGCCGGAGTTGATGGAGTCCCCATAGAAGCCTAGAAGGCGATGGGGCCTCGTAGTGTGAGCATTTTGACCGATCTATGTAATCGCATAATCCTTATCGGAAAAATCCAACCAATAACGGACCAATGATGATGGAAAAAATGATGGACCAAAGGAAAGGTGGAGTGATGAGACATCAATCAAAGTTACCGCGATATAAAGCATGAACTTTATATCTCGATAAACGCTAACTCTCACACCATGAAGCTCTTTGAGCGGATAATTGACTCCCCGATCCGGCAGGAGTGCACTGCCTCGGAGTGTCAGTATGGATTAAGGGTCGCCATGGAGAAATACAGGACGAAGAATACGCCTCTGCATCTTCTGTTTTTAGACATGGAGAAGGCCTTCGACTGTGTTCCTCGCACGATAATCTGGAGGGCACTGAGGTGCAAAAGGGTGCCTGAAGTCTCTATTTATATTTGCCGAGACTTGTATCTCAATTCCGATTTCATAGTTAGGACTGCTGTTGGCGACACGCAAACCTTCCCGATCACCGTCGGGGTCCACCAGAAATCTGCCCTTAGTACGTTTCAGTTCATGTCCCATCACCATCCCATGGCTCCACCGACTTTACGGTCATTTGAGCCGAAACGCGGGATATGCAGCACGGCACTTGCTGCTCTCAGGCTAATTGCCTTGCCATTTCTTGACTTCCTACAAATTATTTACATCTGTCGCCACATGTCTCTGTTTCATCTTCTCTCCCTTTTTGGGATGGCAACGCACAAGTATACGCCTTCTCTCCTACATGTTGCGGTCTCCCTCCTTCCGCTCTTAAGTATTTTCTGCTTTTTTCGGTGCTCCTACTCGCGAACCATGCATGGACGAACCCGTGGAAAGCAGCGAAGTTCCCTGGCGACGACACAAGGTGCCCGTAATACATCGGCGTCGTATCCTCTTCGCTGCGCTGGATCCCATCCCTCATTCTATCACGCAGATCGGTATACTTTGGACAGGAACACAGAACGTGGTCTCTGTCCTCCTCGCTCTCACCACACAAACACATACTACTCACACAACATTTCATCTCACTCAAACGTTTCCTGAAGCATCCGTGACCCCAAGGAGTTGTGGGGTTGGATGTTCCGGTTCGACCCAGTGATACCTGAGTCTTACTGACACGTCGGGAAAAAAATGATTGATTTTCCTGCCCTAGACTCCTAGTCCAACGACTTTGCCGCTCGCTCACCGTGGTGTCCCAAATTTCGCGCTTCCGACGGGTCAACTCTTGTTCGGGCGCGGTCCTATGCACCCCCTCCATGTACCCAGCAAGAGTTATTTCCAAGTCTGCTTGGGGGACTCCAGCCAACACTGGTAGGGCTACAGTACTGGTGGATTTATATGCTTTACTCAAGAGAAGGGCTGCAGCCTTCCCTTCACTGTCATCGTAACCGACTTGATTGGAGTGAAGGACAATCTGTTGCGGTTCCCCCAGGCGCCGACTAAGCACAGGGCGTCGTTTGCCAATCTTTCAATTGCAGCTCGAGCGTTGGCCTCCACTACAATTGTCACATCATCCACATACGCTACCATATTGACACCCCCTGATGACACCAGCCATCTCGCGCCATTTAGCCCAAGCCTAAAATACGTACCTTGACGTCGCAATCGATGTCACCGGACACGTGGAGGACAGACTCCAAATATTTACATCCGTCCGTGCTCCCATTAGCATTGGCAAACACACGGTCGAGCGATCGTGTCCTCCCCAATGCTGATGGGAGCGGGATCTGTGCTATTGCAGGCCAAGTACTCGGTCTTCGCCACATTCAGTTTCAGATCACCGTTCTCAAGTGACCTTCTCCAAGCATTCTGTTCGCATCCGCTAGCGCAATATCATTAGCATACATGAGTAGCCACGGAGGCTGCTCATGTGCATCTCTGATGTTGTCCGACACTACGTCTAATATTACGCTGAACAGAAACGGACATCACATTCACTATGACGGGGAGTAGAATGCAGACCTGAGCGGCCACAGCCAATCGTAGACCCGTCGCGATACAGGGATCACGGGGTCGATTGGCCCCGCTTCAAAGCACTGATCCACCGTAGAAAGGAAAGCATAAATATCTGTAAAGCAGCGGGATCAATGTGTGAGGATTTCCTAAATGCGGTAGTGCGAACATGTGAGGAATGCTTGGGAGTAAAAATTCAAAACAAAGAAAGGAGTATGAATGGTTGAATGCGTAGATGGAGAGTCTCCGTAAGGAGCATAATAGATTGAGACATGTGTGCAAGAGAAGACGAAAGGGAGATGGGAAGAAATGGTGAAGACTGACTTTCATGCTGCTCATGGAAGATATCGGAATGCAATGGAGAGAACTCAGCAGTATTTCTTCCGTAACATGGCCGAGTCTGGCAACAGGGTCCCCTGGGGCCAGGCAGTGGTTGTACACAAAACAATTATACTAAATCAGGATCGGTAACATATCTATATAGGTGAAGCTCCTGGTATCCTATGTTTTCAAATTTTGCAGAGTTAAAGCATTTTGAAGTTGTTCAAAATACTTTAATTCTTTCAAAATACCTAATGATTTCCAATTTTGAACATGACGTTAAACGTATTCTAAATTACGTTCTTATAGCTCACATGACAAAAGACAGGCGCAATGTTGTCTAGAGACCGAAATCACAGAACTGTGGTGCTTATAGACCGCTTTCGATCCAACGAAGTGAAAATTGGTCGTATTTGATTAAAAGGTTTGTTAGATATGAAACTAGTGACGTGTAATTTACAGTACTTCGTTCAATTCGATTGGTACCGTCGCTGCGTTTGATAAATTCATTTATTTACTTTTTAGCACTGCTTTTTACACAGAAAGAATGTACTCTGTGACTTTAGCTGGATATATTCATAATTGTATACATACGATATTATCATTGTACACATAGGTATCTACGAGTACTACGAACAGACAGTATTACGGGCTGTTACGGCTATGAGAAATGATGATATAGAAATATCGGTGGATATACTGTCACTGTTACTTTTTCAGTCTTTTGCTTTAGATGTATAAATATTGTTGATATTTTTAACTGTGCATTAAAATATCGAATAAATCCTAAATTGTTTGGTAAAATACCTCCTGAGTATTTGTCAATTGTGAAACTGATAGAATAAAATGGAATATATAGAGTAGGTATACAAATATATAAAATTAATGCACGAGAAACACTGATTCGTGCATTGTTTTGACAAAATATCGAATAAATCCTAAATTGCATTTAATGATCTTCTGAGTATTTATCATTTATGAAACTGATAAAATGAAATTAAATGTATCTATACAAAAATATAAAACTCGTGCATGAGTTTTAATTTCTGCGTTGTTTTAACAAAATATCGAAAAAAACCTAAAATGCTTGGTAAACGACCTCCTGAGTAACAATTATGAAACTGATAAACCGAATTTAAATATATACCTATAGCAAATAAAAATACAAAACTCATGCACGAGCTGATAAAACGAAATTAAATAAGTATATAGAGCAAATAAAAATATAAAACTCATGCACGAGTTCTGATTTCTGCATTGTTTTGATAAAATATCACCCGATCATGGGTCCTTCAAAGTCAATCTAAAGAAAATAATCACGAATACATCGGATAAAATACACAAAGTTCGCGAGAGGCTGCGTCTACCTGCTGCGCTATCAAAACGTAAAAAACACAAATGAGAGGGGTGCATGATAGTTTTTGTAGGAATGCAAGCGACACAAGGCGACCTTTCACATAATATGATTTTTTTGTGTCAAACCTTTATCCCACTTTTCTAATAAACTTTATTCGCTACATGGACTAGCATTGTAACTCGGTAAGGTGTTATTTTGAACAGCCAAATTCACACGCGAATTTACCTACATGTAGACCAGTAGGCGCATTCGCATTGCCTCAAACGAAGGAAAAGTATGAAATAATTAGAGTTGATAAAGGCTTAAGTAAGTATACTGGTGGTACTCGTACTTCACCAATCGTTTAAATTCAATCGGTACATGTTCCATAAAACCCTCATCTATATCTTCGTAGCACAAGGAATGTTTTTTTTATACTACGTCGGGAGGCATACAAGCATACGGCCCACCTGATCTGAAGCGAGTACCGTAACCTATTAACGCATGCGATACATTAAGTATCACTCGCGCGATGCTACCTCTGTTGCTAACACAGCAACTCCTTAGGAGCATACTTACGCTGGAACACAACAACCCTCTAGGGAGTTGTAATTTGGCTGTGGTTTTCTGTGAGGTGGAGGTACTTCTCCAGACGGGCTGCTTTGATGCGCCCTACCTCTACGAAAGATTTACAAGTACTGCATGATGAATATGAAGTTCATACTCGTAGTTTACTCATTTCTGTAAGTCATCCCGTTACCATGTGAGTCCCGTACCCATATGAATAGTGTAAAGAATCGTGAAAGGTATGTATATTTTCCCATTCATCTTAAAATATTACATTTTTGTAGTATTGTTCAAAATTTGTGAGTTAACGTATGATAAACACAATGCACAATTTATTAATTCAAGTTACACTGCTGTTCTGTGCATTAACTATATTATAATAATGGAATTGAATATGAATTCGTAAGTCACAGGTGCCACTGTGACTTGTGCATTCTTTATATTAAATCGTGGGATTGCTAGTCGATTCCTTCTAAGTATCCATAAAAACTTGTACCTATATTTCTTGCTAAAATCATTTATTTTTCAAACAAGAAAGATGTTGATTAGTACTCGTAGTAATTAGGTACGTATAAAGAATCAATTTCAAAAAGCATGTAACGAAATTGTGATATAAAATTAAGTTAGAAAGAAAAAGATAATTAGGAGTATAAGTGGCTCATTATCACCTTTAGAGTCAAAATCTCACCTGCACGTGGTGCACCTTTTTAACTAACAAATGATTCTCTGGCGAAAGTAAGGTAGGGTGCGTCAAGTCAACCCGATAGGGCAAGTACTTTCACCTGACAGGAGACTGCAAGCATTGCAGCTAAATAACAATTCTCTAGCGAACTGATGTACTCTTACGAGTCACGGTCTTACGGTCAGTAACTCCTGAGGAGCTGTTGTGTTAGCAGTGAGGTCACAACGCGCGAGCATTACCTACTTCTTGTTTTGCTGGCGTTCCTAAACTATAGTAACCACTTTATCAGGTGACTCGTATGCTTGTTTGTCTTTCGGCTTTATATAAAAAAAAAAAAATGAATTTTAATACGGACGGATTACTTAAAAAGAAAGTATTATTCTAGATTTCTAGAATATCTTATAATAATAAAATAGGAATAAAAAAAGAATAACATCTAGAATGAGATAATAAATCTAATCGTTTTAAAAAAAACATAGAATTATTTTTTACTTACATTTACACTACAATAGAGATTTTACTAATATACAAATTCATTAAAATTAAATATCTATATGCTCTACTTATTAGCACCTAAGTACTAGTTCTTCTACGTAATTCGTCTAGCATTTTTTTCATTGATAGTTGAAAAAGTGTAGTTTACAAGAAGAGTTTTATTCTTACGTATTTTTATATCTATCAACCTTTAGATTTTGCAGGTAAAAGGACTATTTTGAAACAGCATTCATCATCATAAATAGAGCAATAAATCTTACCGACTCTTGATTATGAGGCTTCCGAGTTAACTAAGGCTATTCCGATAATACTGTGGGAATCTCCTCTAGAAGAACAAAAGGAATTATACAATTTATATAGAAAAAAAAAACAAAAAATTACACGCTATAATTTGGCCGGTCCCGTTATGAATCCAAAAAAGGTTTATGCCCAAAAAAAAGTTAATGGTTCGCGTATCTGCGATTTGTTTTTTTATATGTCGACGTTTTTCTTGCAAAGCGTTATCAATGTTCGTCGAGCACAGTAGGGGAGAATGAAAAAAATAAATTCGATTTTGAGGTGTTAATGCTATTGAAAAGATTTATTTATGTACAGCGTATAGTAGTGTTCAGCAAACTTTTTGTAATCAGGGTACATGTACCAAGTCAAGCAAATTTAGAGGTACACCACGGAGAAACTAAATGTTTATTTAACATTTTGTTTATTGTTAAAATCAATGTAATAAGAACTGATGTTTTAATGAGAAATGAAAGTCCGCATAGCTGAGGACAAGCGATCAAAATAAGAACTTAGCAAAAGCGAGCATTTGCAGAGGAGGCTATCCCTTCCTCCTATCCCTTCGTTGATCGTCATCACTTAACTCTGTCCTATCAAATCAAATCAAATCAAATATTTTATTTGCAGAGAATATGGGTAACACACAGTTATTCACAAGATTTTCGATCCAACACATTCTACTGTCTCAATACAGCGTGCAAAAATTAATTAATATTATGTTTTAAGTAAAGTTTTAAATTTAATAACATTTTAATAAAAATAATATCAATGTCAAATATGTTATTCAATTTCTTAATAAATTAATAAGTGCAGAGAAAAAAATGAAATAAAATGTTAACAATAGGTAATGTCAGTCATTAATTCTGTTTTTATCATTAACATAATCATTATAAGAATAATAACATTTGTCTAAAAGATAATTAAATAGATGTTTTTTAAATGTATTCAAAGCCATGTCTTTAAAACGGTTTGGTAATAAGTTATATAGCTTTATAGCCATGCAGTACACATTTTTTTGAAAAAGAGCCAATTTTTGTTGAGGTACGTACAGTTTATTCTTATGTCGAGTTCTAGAACCGATTATATCTCCATGTCTAATAAATAAATTAGAGTGCTTGTGTACAAACACACATGTCTCGAAAATGTAAAGACATGGTAATGGTAGAATTTTGTGTTTCTTAAATGCAAACACACAGCTATCTAGTAAGTGGAGCCCACTGATAGCTCTAATACATTTTTTCTGGGCTATGAATACTTTCGACACATCTACTGAATTTCCCCATAGTATTATCCCATATCGTAAGATTGATGATACATACCCATGGTATGCAGTAAGTGTTGCATCGATAGTGGCAACTTGTTTCACTCGCCTCAACACATAGACAAATTTATGTAGTTTAGTACAAAGAACATCTACGTGGGCCTTCCAATTACATTGACTATCTAACGTGATACCCAGAAATTTAGTTGTATCTACTTCTTCTATTTCTGCGTTATTAAAATTGATATTTAAGTATTTACTATATGTATTGTTTTTCGTCCTAAAATGAATAAAATTAGTTTTATCAGTATTAATTTTTAAATTATTATCTTCTAGCCATAGAGTTACGTTTTTTAATGTATTGTTAATATCAAGCTCGTGACTGATATTATCCCTTTTTTTAATAATCAGTGTCACATCGTCCGCAAACATTATACATTGGTGACTCAATACCTGAGGCAAGTCATTGATGTAGATCAAAAATAGCAGTGGGGCCAAAATGCTACCCTGTGGCACTCCATGAGCGTTATGACGGTATTCGGACCGATATGTCTTTTTATCGTAGCCAGTCGTTCGGGTTATCTCTACACATTGCTGTCTGTTACTTAAGTAGCTTTGAATCCAACTATGAGCTACACCTCGAATACCATAACGCCATAGTTTATCCAGCAATATTTTATGAGACACGGTATCGAAAGCCTTGGACATATCTAAAAATAGTGCGGTTACCGGCGTTCTATTGTTTAGATATTCCGTGACATTTTTTATTAATTGGAAACAGGCTAGAGTGGTCGATTTATTTTTTCTAAATCCAAACTGGTCAGGCGTTAATATGTTAAACTTTGTTAAAAATTTTGAAATTTTTTCGCACATTACCCTTTCCACAATTTTAGCTAGTACAGGGGTTAAGGTAATAGGTCGATAATTACTTAAAATCTTTTTATCTCCTTTTTTAAAAAGCGGTTTAACAACCAAGTTCTTTAATCGCGTGGGATATTTGCCTTTTGTTAATGTAAGATTCACAATATGGGCTAGTGGTGCAGCTATGCACTGGGCGCATCGCTTTAATATCAACGTTTTTATGTCGTCATAACCAGTACTGTTACAATTTTTAAGTCCAATAATTAATTTATACATGTCATAATTGTCTACAGGCGTCAAGTAAATACTATTATCGTTATTATTTATCGCGTTAATTTTATTATATATGTCATTTGTGCCAGTGTCATTCAGTTGTAAAAAATAATTATTGATTATATCTGGTATTTTAAATGGGTCAGTGTGTAATTTTCCATCATGTTCAATTTCTCTTATTTCGGTATTATCTTTCATATTATCTTTTATTATGTCCCATGCGGCTTTGCATGAGTTTTTTGCTTTTAAGATGTATTTTGTATTAGTAATTTTTTGTGCGTCATTTATACATCTTCTTAATATTTTTGAATACTTTTCATAAATAGTTTTATTCCTATTTTTGTTTGTAGATATTAGGTGATATTTTAAATAAAGTTTTCTTTTAACAACGCAGCATTTTTTCAGTCCTTTAGTAATCCACCTATTTTTTATTTTCTTGCTGGTATGTTTTATTTTATTTTTAGGGAAACATAGATCATAGAATAGTGTAAATGTATCGTGAAAATTGTTGAATGCCCTATCTACATCTTGCTCTGACATTACTTCGCTGAATGATAGGCATTGTATGCATTTTACAAACTTTTGAATATTTTCTTCACACATATCCCTTTTTTCTTCATACCAATAAGATGTCTTCCGGTAAACATTTATATTGTCTGGTACCATAGGAATATCAAAAGAAACCGTCTGTCCTGTCTCATGATCAGACAGAGCCAGATAATGTATTTCCGATTTTACTTCTGGGATGTTGCTAACTATTAAATCGATACAACTTTGTTTTCGTGTGGGTTTTGTGATGTGATTTTTTAAGTTATAGTTATTAAGTATTGCTAGAAGTTCTTTGGAAGCATTGTTTTTTTTCAGCCAGTCTATGTTCCAATCACCACTTAATATAATTCTATTTTTTTGTTTGCGAGTCAATTTATGTAATAGCTTATCCAAGTTCATGAAGAATACACTTAGTTCTGAGTTAGGGATTCGATATAAGCATACTACAACTAAATTAAATGTTGTGATTTCAATTACTGAGTACTCAAAACAATATTCAACCGGATCGATTAAGTTAGTAATATTTTTATGTTCTAGATTTTTATGTACGAGTATGCAAGTACCCCCTCTCCGTTTAGTTTTTCGGGAGTAGTGCGCTGCCAAATTGTAGCTCTTGAGAACAACATTTGACTCGGTACCGTATCTTAAAAACGTTTCACTGAGACAGATTATATGTATTTCACCTATTCGATTGATTAAATCACCGAGGGCAATTTCTAGCAGGTCCTTTTTATACAATAGACCAGCAATATTTTGGTGAAGTAGTGTAATAGTCAAAGTTGGTTTGTTATCGAAATAAATGATTACAATTATTCGTTACTTTTGGATTGGTGTTGTGAGGATTACATTCAGTCATTTTTAAAAAATAGTAAGGAATGGTACCCTTTACATATGTTTTTTCTTTTATTTTATCATTAACTCTGTGTTCGGCAATTATAGAAATACTTTGATTATGTTTAGCGCGTAATAATTGTCTATAATTTTTTATATATACATCTTCATATTTTAGATAATCTATTTCAATATTTAGTTTATTGCATAAGCGTCTAGCGTGTTGTGATGAGTAAACGTTGTTCACATGGTCATCAATCCCAGTGTTATATATGTTGATATATTTACAATTTTCGTAACATGTCAAAAACAGTTTAATTTGTTCATTTAAAAAGTCAACATTAAGGTATCGGTTAGCCCTAACACCTAACACAAATACGTTGTTGTTTCTTAGTTTATACAATACGTTACAAAGTACATTAAATAATTGATAAGGGTTTTTGTCATTCGACCCTAGTCCTAAAATAATGATGTCATCTTTGTGTAATGTACTTAGTATGTCGTTGAAGCCCGTCATAACTTGAGAACTCGTTGCATATGGTTTTGTAATTCCAGTTACATCGTAAATGTCATTCCATTTATTTCTCCTCGATTTAACTATAATACTTGATAAACCACGAACTTGTTCATCGCCTATTACAACCAAACGTGGCTTTCTATGACCGGTGGCGCCATCTCTAGATTGCGAGTGCGTATTATTTACTACCGATGGTTGGTCAAGCTTTGAATTTTCGTGATTGGTGATGCCATCTCTTAACTGTGGTTGAGTATTGCTTATTGTGCAGGAGCGATCATTACTGCTAATTTCATGAGAAATTTTATCCGGGGCTGTTTGGGATTCACACCTAACATTACCTAAGTGTTTATCCCGTAGTTCCGAAGATAATTGTAGTGGTGAAGTTCTTACTCTTATATTTATATTTGTTATTGCTTTTTTAATCGGTGTTTTTCTAGGTGTCAATGGTGTATTATCCGTTGATAATCTTTTGAGTAAGTTAATCGTCTTATTTTTTTCGTTTAATTTTAATTTAAGCTCAGTAATTTCTGTATTTAAATTAATTATTTCTTCATGAGCAATGTCCAATTCATTTCTAATTTCTTCGTTTTGTTCTTTAAGTTCTAATATTATTGAGGAATCTGGTTCTGGTGACAAGGGAACGCTTCTCGTCGTTGTCTCTAAAATAGTGGATGTCAATATGGATTGTTCTGATAAATTAGAAATGTCAAAATCCGATTTTATTCTTCTTAATCCTATAGTTTTTTTTCTTATCGTGATATTATTCATATTGTCCATTTTGCCAGTAGAAAAAAAAATGACAATAATAATATGTTTTAAAAAAATGGATTTCCAATAGCAATATTATTCCCAATAAAATGAGGCCAAAAATGTGTATACAACATAGAGCCAAAAATGTGTATACACAAAAACAGAAGCATGTTATGAGGATCGAACTCGGAACAGTCAGGCGCAGTTGCATTGAAAGTCTTTACCAATGTGCCATGAACTATTTAAAAGAATGTGTGAAAATGTTCATTGTATTGTATACGTAACGCAACTGCAATACGAGATTGTCAATAATGTGTGGTGAGTTTCAAAAAAGTCACTTAAATCACTGTCACTTGGAATTTATTAGTCATCAATGTATTAATTATATTATGAATAGCAGTTTTTATTGTTCAATTTTATTATTGTTTAGGTTTTTATTACACTGTACTCTAATAATTAATTTCTGTTATTGTTAGACACGATATATTTGTCGACGAAACTGCGCACTTTAATCACCTTGTTTATATACTATTTTGTCTCATTTCACTGTTGTTTATTGTTCACAAACATTATCACACGTTATTTAGTCTATACGTAACATAATCTACTAGAATTCAACTAAATTTGCTTTAATATGTATTTTTAATAATTTAATTACACGGACACGATGTTTACGTAAAGACGCCATCTCTATGTATATTAAGTATATTCATGACCACAGTACATCAGTGTGCTACGGCACACATTTTGCGGTAAATGGTATACAGGATTGTGCACAAATTCAGATTTATGTAGGCACAATGAACATTTTCTGACACAACAGACTTGAAATAATCGTTATTATAGTAAAAAAATATACTCAAATAAATGATTATTTCAGTCAGATACTCCTATTTTTTCGTGATCTACTTCGTAAATCTTTTTTAAGCCATTTGTCGAGTTCCTATATTATAGACTCTATCTATCTTTAACTTCACGCCAATTTCCTTGCGGGGTATGCAAAGAGAACCAAACTTCACATGTCTCGATCCTTATATACCTCACTCGCTTCTTTAACATTCATAGTTCTTCTCATGGACGGTCACTTGTTTGTAGAGCTCCTGACATCTGGTCCACCTTTTATAGCAAAACTATTTATATTATAATATCATTACGCATAACAGCGGATGGCAGAAACTTAATTTCGCAGAAAATCTTTTGGTCTGCACTCATTTACCATACACTCAAAAAGCAGAATAGTGTAAATCAGAATCATCTTTAAGCATGCATTTCATATTTATAATAGTTAAAAAGTAGAACCATTATATTGCAGAAAGTCTGAATCGTTTATTGGCATACATTTCATATATGTATATAGGTAGTCATTAAAAGGTAGAACTATCATATCTCACAATATTTTACAGTAAGAATCATCTACGTTTTACATTTCTTACGATCGGTTCGGAATGGTTATAACATCGAAGGTTAAGGCGGGAGCGAAACAAGCTCCTTTCAATCTTCTGAACTTAAAGGTAATGTCGGATCTGGTGTTACATGCCGACGCTGCCATGGCTGCTCCGGTAGTCTCTGCCTCGGCTGCTGCGGTCGTCCGCCATCTGGAACAGAATCCGCATGCTCCCAACACCACCGTCGCTGCCACGACTGGCCTGGTCGTCGCTGCGACACGTGTTTCGCCTCTGTAGACGTTAATCGTAAGAATAACTTGTAGCATGTTTTTTTTTATACCACGTCGGGAGCCATACAAGCATACGGTCCACCTGATGTAAAGCGGGTACCATAGCCTATTAACGCATGAGATACAACAACCCTCTAGGGAGTTGTTATTTGGCTGCGGTTTTCTGTTTTCTGTGAGGTGGAGGTACTTCCCCAGACGGACTGCTTTGATACGCCCTACCTCTCTTAAAACATCCAGACCAAGACAAACAGACATGTTCATACACACAAATTTTTGCCTTGTGTGGGAATCGAACCCACGAGCGTTGGTGTCAAAGTCGCGTCATTAACGACTGAGCCACCGAACTCGTCAGGAAGTTAGACTTACCTAACTGAATATCCTGTCCTAGGTTCACCAGATGGGAGACTTTGTACAAAAGTCGTGGGTACCTCTGTCTCACCTATTTCTACCGCCAAGCAGCTATATTCATATAAGTAGTTGTGTTTCGGTTTGAAGAGTGAGATATGGCAGAGCAATTACTGGATACTGTGACGAAACAGCCTTAGGTCACAAGATTGGCAGCGCGCGAGTAACATCACCGTGTTGCGAGCGTCAATAGGCTGCAGTAACCGCTTACCATCTAATGCGGGCCGCATGCTTGTTTGCTAATCTAGTTGTATAAAAAAAAGGTAAATATCCGTCAACAACTTCGAGCTTAGTGCTTCCAACCGTGACAGGCATATGAGTAACATGGACATTCGACATGATTTTGGTCTTGTCCATGTTCATCTTGAGACCTACCTGGTTGGACACACTATAGAAGTCATTGAGCATAGCGCTAAGGCCCTTCACCGATTTCTTCATGAGAACTATATGAAGATGAGTGATGTATTCGCCTTTAACATTTTATACCGTATCCTCTCCAGTCCAAGAACTTGAAGACATCTTCCAATGCTGCGCTGAAGAGTTTCGGGGATATAACATCGCCCTGTCTTACACCTTTTTGCACTTGGATCGGTTTTTTACTCTGGTTCTGTACTCGGATACATATCGTAGCCTTGCTGTATAAGCACTTTAACGCTTCGATGTTACTGATAGTCAATTCAGAGACTGTAGCACTGTCCATGCCTCAACGGGCAGATTAAACGTCTTAATCGTCTGTATAATTTTTATGCCTATGCCCATGATATTATTTTAAGTGTGTTATATTAGTAAAAAAATAACATTGCGGTTATAAAACGTTATTTTGTCGAAATGTTTTTCTCAATCCTCATTTCTGGAAACTGTCTATTTTTTTCATTAAATTACATTATATTATAAAACGGAAATAAACGGAACATCGATACTAAAATAAGTTAATGGCACTTTAGCATGCCCAATGCAGTTTTATATTTTGCATAATTTAATTTAAGAGTAGGTGCTTTTTAATCTATCTTGACATGAACACAAATTTATATCAGCATGAAATAATAACGTAGGTGTTTTACCGTATTTAGTATTTTAATGAAAGTTGGTAGGTGCCCATAACTTTGTGCTTATAATTTAAATATTTTGAAATTCCCTTGAACTGATTCTGTTCGTGAGATAATTCGTTCTGAAACCCTTAAGCCAATATGGTGCCCTTATCACCGCGAAACACGAAGAAAATGTTTCTATAAATGTTCAATTTGCGACAATCGCTTCATCTGTTTGCTTTATAGGTGAAATTTACATGAATATAATTTAGTAAAACGCGAAATTCATTAAAAATTCAAAGATTGCAGATAAGTAGAACTGAGTTAAAAAGTGCTTAGGTGTACGTAAATACTCAAAATCTAGTTATTTCATCTAAGTAATGTCATCAACCTTAATATTTTGAATAAAATCTTTGCAATCCTATCGTAGTTGTCGAGAAAACGCATTGCCACAAAAATATTATCTATGTAAATCTTAATTATAATTCTTATGTGCTGTGTTTATCACCTAACTCTTCCTAAATATTTGATTTGGATGAAATTTTATGTGTTCATTTTAATGGGTTCCTTGATGGTTTGAAAACACAATTGGACCCGGTAGGCGGCGTTGGTGTCGGTATGTCACCAAATCTTCAAACTGAATTTAATGTGGCTCTGCGTTTCCGGGACGTCTGCCGGGTCCGCTAGTATTATATAAAATGAAATACGATTATAAAATTTTCTTTGTTTAGAATAAAACTCATATACTCTTTAGTATTGAGCGATGGGAAGGTGCTACAATCTCATTTTGGTTTCTTGTGCTTGTAAAAATTCTCCAAATTTGTCATACCTACATCAGGTTTTTTTTCCGAAACATTTATATTAGGTACAAATAAATCACGAATACATATTGAAATTGAAGATGAAGAAGAAATTATCAAGTGACTTTGTAAACAGTCTCGTGAAGCATACACCATAATCGTTATGTATTTTCATTATGTACTAAGGGTGGTAGAGCGGAAATTACAAACTCGAGTCATTAAAGCCGTCAAGCCTTAGGCCACATGTATGCGTCTATTTTATTTGTTTTACGGCCTATCTGATGGTAAGCAGCTACCGTAGCCTATGGACATTTGCAACACCAGAGGTGTCACTCATGCTGTAGAACCTCTTCACGCCTTTCTTGAAGAACCGCATGCTGTAGTCCCTTGGGAAAAACCTTAGGCTGAGAGTTAATTCCACAACGTAAGAGTTCTCGGAAGAAAACTTCTCTGGAACCGCACAATACGCAACCATTGCGGTTCCAGTGTGTGAGGGTGAACTCTACACCATCGCCGACCGGTGCCGTCGTTGTAAAAAAAAGCTGTTGGTATGCATTTGCATTTGAAAATCAAACAATTCTTCAGAACAGAACTCGTTGTACAATCGGTAGAACACACAAAATGAGGTAAAATCTCGCCTTCAACGTAAGGGCTCAAAGGGGGTATCTAGGTGCGCCCGCCTAAAGGTGACTACAGTTACCTACTGCATGTGCAGTCAGACTTGTGATTTATCTTTCTTTGTAGTCTTTGTGCCGTGCTGAAGTACTGCTTTGCTCTAATGAGCACATCAAGTTCCTTGGACGGCAGTTTGACTTTTTCCACGAGGTAACTTTTGGTATTCAGCATCGCATCTCGACACCGAGAATCCCAACACTTTTGGTGATGGTAAACGGTGTATTTTAGAATTGAGGAACCACAGCAAAAGGGTTTTTTTTGTGGTGAACGCGCTTGTGTCTTTATGGGGTTGAATTGGACCGAGAATAGACACAAGTTTATCGCAGCTTTCCTCCACAAGGGAACGAGGGATGTTTTCACGATCTGTATAATAAGTGTTCCCGGTGCTGTCATCCGCATAACAATGAATGGCATCAATTGATAACATACCATTGATATGCAGCAGAAACTTTTTAATCCTACCCATCTCTCTTAAAAACACTTACCTAAACTATGACAAACAGAATGTTCATGCACAGAAATGTTTGTATCGTGTGTGAATTAAACCCACTTTAACACGGAGGGTTAAAGTAGCCATTGCTAAACTCTTGACCACCGGGTACGACAAAATTAAATTATGGCAATTTGATCTAAACTACTTTGAGTTAATTATATTATGAGTTTGTTTGTTCGATTGCATAATCATTAATATCGTTACAATACAAGAAATACGTGCTTTGCAAAGTCGAGCTTTTATATAATTAGTATCAGACAAGCAGCATTGTGATGTGACTTCAGCATCGGCATGCCAAGGTACGTGCATTCGGCGTCGGCAATAGCGAACAATTGCCACTAATGCAGGCTCAATTTATTTACGAGGCCTATACGAGACACACTAGGGGCGCGCGGGAACATTCCTCCAGTGGAATAGATTCGCAGGTATTTTTATTTATTATTAAGCCCAAAAAAATAAAATGTATTTTCATTTACACTACTACTATGCATGCTTCTGCCGGCGATGTTAATTTCAAGTGTTTTTGTGAGAATACTGAATAGGAACTTCCGGTATTAAAAAACTACCTTAACGTTAATATCATATTATTACATCGTTGTGATGTGATGTGGGAACACAGACAATCACAAAATTAATAAAATTATTTTGGATTGTGTACCGATATTACACTGCATCACTATTTATTTATATTTTTATTTTATCTTATGGCGCTCGATTTTCTCTGCCTACCCCGCATGGGACTTGACATGAAGATATACATATACATACTATTTATAAAAAAGGTTCCATGTGTACTGTCCCCGTTACTTCCCATGGTTCTATAGTGATTAGATAGAGCGTCGGGTTAATGAATTAACACGCACTATTTAAAACTCAGTATATTGTCGATAATAAAAGTTTAGATACCAATAGGAATAATCATGTATAATAAAGAGAACTATACACCCAGAATATAGTAACCATAGGAAACTAAGTTTTAAGATCACTATGACTATTTATTATAAAATAAAATCCCACGCTGCGTCTGTCTGTCTGTCTATTCGCGATAAACTCAAATACTACAAAACGGATTTTCATGCGGTTTTCACCAATAGACAGAGTGATCATTGAGAAAGGTTTATCATTTATTAAGTTTTGTGTAAATCAATGGAAATAGTACGTTACTTGTTGAAAATGTCGGAAAAAGTCAAGCCGCCTGGGAGCTTTCATCGTATATTATACGGATATACAGTATTAATCCTTACATGTAATATGCTCTACTACCCGTGCGAAGCCAGGGCCGTTCGCTAGTTCAAAATAAACGTAAGTACTTACTTTTTGCCCGCAACGTAATAACTTTTATCATCTCACCGATGCTCTCGACTTCTTTTGGGGAAGTAACGTTCAAGACACGCGCTTATCGCCGTCCTCGTCCGTTTGTTTTTTCACTCTCTGCTGTCTACTCGGTTAGCTTCTCCGGACTTCTACTCGACTACCAAGCGTGGGCGAACCCGCGTTAGACCACACAATTCATCACAAGTCGTGATCCTCTAGATATGGCAGGAATCGTGTGTTTATTATTACACGCTGCATGACCTTGGAGAAAATGAATGAATGGCTATAGCAATAGTCCTCTAATTCGATGGATCTTCAAATTGCACTCAGTGCGCAAACTGGGCTCACATTGGCGGTGGAGTACTAAAACATAAAAATACTTTGATTAATTTTAAAAATAGAACATTCCCGCTTGCCGAAAATAAAAAAATAAAATCATTTTTATTCATTTTTAAATATGGAGTGGTCGAAGAAGGTGATAGAATCGCAGTTATCGCGTTGCACCGCTGTGGTTACGCGCCAAAAGAGATTTTCAACATTCTACAAAAATTGATAATAATAATACAGTTTATACGAGTATATCGCACTATCAAACGATATACTAAAGATTCAAGCTTCGAAGATCGTAAGAGGAGCGGCCGACCTCGCATAGTTAGGACACCAGCGGCGCGATCATCAAAGCAAAGAAGGCGCGAATCCAAAGAAATCCCGTGTGTAAACATCGTCTAAAAATCTTAGCTCTTCAGGTGGGATTAAGCAGAACCACTGTCAAAAGAGTGTTAAATGAAGACCTGGGACTACGAGCTTATCGTAAAAAAACCGGATATTTTTGAACGAGCGTTTGAAAAAAAATTGTATGGACAGATCCCGCGCTTTGATACGGCGCGGCGGCGGTACGCGGGGGAAAAATACCGCGAAATTTTGTTTTCGGATGAAAAAGTTTTTACCATCGAAGAAAGTTACAACAAACAAATAGATAAGGTGTATGCCCACAGTTGTGAAGAAGCGAGCGCGCGTATTACGATGATCCAGTGAGGGCATTATCCTTCATCACTCATGGTTTGGCTGGGAATCTCATATTCAGGCTTAACTGAGGTGTTTTTCTGTGAAAAAAGGTGTGAAAACCAGTGCCGTGGTTTACCAATATACCGTCCTAACAAACATAGTAGAATCTCTTTCTCAAACAATTTTCAAAAACAGACAATGGATATTCCAACAGGACTTTTTCACCAGCTCATAAGGCATGAAGCACTCAAAACTGGTTGACCACCCGTGGAATTGACTTCATCGGGCATAAAGACTGGCCCACTGGACTACAAGATGTGGCAACATTTGGAGAAGAAAGTCTGTGCTAAACCTCATTAAAATTTGGATTCTCTCCGAGCATCTCTGGTTAAAGCAGCGGCAGAAATAGATATGAAAGTGGTGCCTGCTGCGATCGATGACTGGCCGCGCCGATTGAAGGGCATGTATTCAAAATGGAGGAGAATATTTCGAATAATGTAAATTAACTTAAAACTTTTATTGTACATTTAATTACCTTTCAATTTCATTATCAAAAAGTGTATCATTAATTACATCAAACGTTTTTGACAGAACTTATGACCTGACTAGGTATAGCTGGTATTCTTTGAGGAGAATGAACCAGACGAGAGAAACTATTGATCAGAGCAAATTCATGAGCAGATCTCTCCGCGTAGTCAACGTACTGAGAGATCCCGGCGTGGCCGCCATGATCCACACGCACCCATAATACCGACAAGTCTCTGTCAGCCAGGCTGTGAAGACGGCGACAACAAATCTCCCCGGTTGAACATGCATACCTCGTCACGACGCATAAATGCTAGGATTTATACGGACGGACTAGTTTTATGAATATTGGCGTATTTGGTTAAAAAAAATATGTAATCATGTTTAGCAAATAAGTATTTCGTCATTTGTGGAAAACAACGGACGGATTCTCTTTAAAAAATGTCTAAATTTTGTCTATTTTATTCAGTTTCAAAATTAAAAAGAATAGCGTGATAAGGTTTTGTATGAGTGGTGTCCATGGTGTTGCAAGCGTCCATAGAATTTGGTAGCTGCATACCATCAGCCAGGTATAGTGACTTGTAACACCGGAAACATCAGTAGCGAGTTACCAACCTAGAACCGAGTTACATTAGATTGGTTTATACACTTTGTCTTGATCCTTAGCAAATATTGATTGTTGTCTATTGTCTCTCCAATCTATCATGATGACAATAAAGAATATTTTTATGCGTCGAAAAGTTACGAGACAATGCAATGTAATATGCCTTAGTACAATTTATTAGGTGTCATTATAGTTCAATGGCCCGAAGGTCTACCAAAAGTTCGTATGCGGAAGGCGTGCTAATGGCTACTCCAAGGTTTTCCCTGTTCACGCGCAGGAGGAGGACATTGACTCAAGCAGTGTAAACAGTTCCTTATCTCGACTTCGCTGCAACGCCGCCGACAAGACGGCTTGCTCGCAGCTTTTATCTGTAACGAAATTGTTTTTTTTTATGCTTATGTACCTACTTCGAACATAGCTACCAATTATAAATAACGGTACTGACTTGAAAAAATCATGTTCTATATACAAAATTCAATGTGGAAATAAAATAAAACATACATTATTTGATGTATACTAACTACAATCTATATTTTAATTGTAGCAAAGTTTACTACTATTCAAATGAGTAGGTAGATAGGTAGTATTGAGTTTTTTTATTGCCAATTTGACTTTTATTATAAATACTTATACACAAATATTTTTTTGTTACATTACCTCATACTGTCATTTTGAAATGACTTATAGCAATATTTATATACTTACACTACTAACTTAAAATTTCGACATTCTATCTTTTGAGGCTTTCCTAACGGACTTCAGCTTGGGATTCTTAAAAAAAGTACAAAGATATTTTCACAGTGTCGGCAGCGCACGAAAAACCCCTCTGGTGTTGCAAGTGTCTACTGGCCACGGTAATTGCTTACCATCAGGTGGGCCGTACGTTTGTTTACTACCTTAGTGCAATATAACAAAAATCTTATTATCTATTTAAATACAACTAAGAACATTTTTAACTTGACTTGAAGGGAGCGACGTCCACACATAATGTTTGAAACGTCATGTACAGTCTATGCTTAGCTACTAGCGTACATAATTAAACTTCAGTGTTGTATATTTATTGAGTTGTAAATATGCGACACCTTAATGTTCATGCTAACATTAAGGACTTAACTATGTAAGTTTATACATGTAGCCTTTTGATAATAAGAGACACATATCTAATATGTACATACTTAGCTACGAACCAGCAAACTTTTCAGTATCTTGCATACCTAAAGTTAGAAACCGGATAAAAAAGTGGGTCGACTAGATTGGACAACTAACTGCGAAGTCAATGTATATTTTATGCGGAAGCGGCGGTTTTCGGACAGCGATTGTGATCTCAAGTAAGGCGGGTGTGCACTAGATATATACGCGGTAGACAGTAGTAATTTAGAAAGCAGTTTTTTGCCGCCACGGGCAGCTGCCCACCAATCGAAATGTGCATTGTGCAGTTGGGGTTGCCTGCGTTAATTGACGAGTCATGATCATTCGGATATTTTGGTAAAAAATATGAACAAGAATATTTCATTGAAGGTTTTCGTTTGATGATTTGGTCATTCAAAAGTTGTCAAAAGTACATCTAGTTAGTATTGACCGTCACCTTTGCCGCCAAAGCTAGCCTTGTCTTCACATGGTGTTCATTGCAGTTTGACAAACGTGGCTTGGCAAAAGGGAGGTAGATCGGCATTTTAAATTTTCAAATATTGCGTTCCTTCTAGCGAGTGAGGTCGCTAGGAAGCCTCTAGACGAAGCTACTTAGCGTTGGTGGCAGTAAGTCATAAATATTTGAACCTGCAACAATTGTATTTAAGTCTTCTGTGACACTATGGACTCTATAAGTACTCAAGTAGGTAGCCATTGTACAATGCAGGTTCTTAAGACCTGATAATTATCTGTGAAAGTTTCAGCGAGATGTTTCTAACGCTAATGACTTAATGATAAAAATGTTATCGTCTACGAAGCTAGAGGAGAACTTATCGCGCTTTCATTGACCCGGCCACGTCTCTCCAGTTATTAGATAACGAGGCTCACCCGCATCATCTGCCTTGTTTATGCCTCATAATAAGAACGAGACAATGACTACCCTCGCACACTTGTGCATTGTTTAAGTACCTATGGCTTAGCTTAAATCTGAATAATATCATTATGTATTAATGTACTGGTCCTTAACTATCTTCATACCAAAAGTGCAATTCCTGAGTTGTCGTACAACCACTTTATTTGTGTGTTTTTGTAATAATTTATGAGATAGGTAGGACATATTAAAGCCGCCCGTCTGGGGAAGTACGAATAGCTCAATCTCAGAAAATCGCAGCAAAGTAACACCTCCCTGAAGGGTTGCGAGTGGGTCAGATCACCAGTAAGTTCCTAAGATGTTGCTGTGTTAGCAACAGAGGTGGCATCCTGCGAGTGGAACTTAATGTATTGCAAGCATTCATAGGCTACCGTAACTGTTTTACATCAGGTGGGCCAAATGCTTGTATGCCTCCCTATTTTGTACAAAAAATAAATGATTTTTATAGTACGTTGGTTGATAGATAGCCCATACACGAACGCTTACGACGCAAACGTAACCATACGCACGTTGCTACCTCCATTGTCCACGTGTCAACTTGTTTGCTGGTAGCTTCACTTGCAGGAATAAAACAACTGTTCAAGAACTTGTTAATTATTGAGTTATTGTGAGTTACCTCGCCGGTCGGGCCAGTATTATATGCGTACTCTAATTGTTCATTAATCAGTAGGGTGCACCACATGCAGATCGCTAAGATGATGGTGAAACCATAGGTACGGGTCTCCTATTCCGAAAGAGTCATAGTATACTATCAAGCATCTATGTACATAGATGTTGTACCTCTGTTTATTGAATTGTTACATGTTTTAATCTCCTATAAGAACTTACGCTTGAGCTGAGCATATCAATCAGTCCTTTGGCGGAAAGTGTATTATTTAATTTTGGCGGGTGTAAATTATGGGCAGGCGATGTTTTCATTATTCATAGGCTTACTTTCGGAGGACAGGGCGCTATTGACGTAACAGAAAAAATATCGGAAAATTACCGTACCATGTTTGATTCACAATAAACCATCGGTGTATACGTACCGGTACATGGTTCATTAAAATCGTAATTACGAGTACATTTAATATATACACTTACCCGCGTTACATCAGGCGGGCCGCATGCTTGTATGCCTCCCGAGCCCGACATAGTATAAAAAAAACATGGACTCATAACGTTTATAGACATATGTAGGTAATAATATATACCTATAGGTAACTACAACGATACTTTAATTTAATGATGGAAATGTGCAGGATTTAAATAGCGGGTAACCTTACGTAATGACTTTACTTACCCTTAACTTAACCTGGTTGATACCTATTTTACGCAGTTTTATCGATACGCTGCTCTTTTAATAGATATATCGACTTTCAGAATAAGTGATAGCTTCTGAGTCACCAGATAAATATTGAATCATTTAGCGCTAGAATTTCTACCTTATAAAATATATCATGTATAAAAATTCAGATACGACGCTTTCAATCTGCATAATTAGACTTTGTAGTGGCTAGTAAATACTAAATATGATTATATGACATGATTTATTGACATTGTGCCACTCTACTACAACGAAAATCTTTGGTGTTCATCGGCACAGTGAGACAGTGGTTATATAATAATAGTAGTTTTTATATCTTCGTAAGTAATATACCTACTAATTCTGCCCATGCGGCCCAGCGGGCGCGCGGCGTGGCTTCGCGTAGGCGCGGCCGCGGTCGAATACTGTTTTTTTACCTTTTTTGTTGCTCTACCCTTGCTGCGTTTATGTACGGCGCGATCTTTTATTTTCCATCTCCTGCGCACGACTTGCATGCAGGTAAATAAAATGACCCAACTTTTTCTTATTGCTTTCACTATTAGAGGAATTTTTATAACCGCATGTGTACATGACAAGCATAGAGTTTCGATTTATTTCAATTTATAATTTAATTTTTAATTCATTTGAATAAGACCGATGGACTGAATTTCTATTTAGAATCCAATTGGCAAGTGGATTACAAATGTGACTTATATCAACTATATACTTACCTAAGAAAAAACTAATTTGGTTTTAATTAGCAAAAAAAATCTGATCATGCGATCTGCTCCGAATAGCGCATACCTACCAATTATTAATCTAAGCAAAATATCTGTCTAGGTTTACGATTTTCTACTCACGCCTGTTTACTGATTGATCACTTGCAAGAAATATAAGGGGTTAGTACTAAAATAGACCAATAAAGATTGTTTATTTAGTACTAAATATTTAGTAAAAATCTGTCAGATCGATATCTAGAATGACAAACATTCGCCATGTGCTTAAAATATTTTTTCAATTTGACTTATTCCTTATATATATTTCGCCGATATTTGTGCTATCTATAGGCACTCAAAGTGGAAACATTTGAGTCATCATCACAAAATCAATCATAATAATACATAGCTCATCAAAATTCCTGAGCGCAGTAGAAGGTACAATTCACAAACAAATCCCGACTGCGACCAGCGAGCCACGACTCGGCTAAAAAAGTACATAGTCAAATATCCTTAGCCTGTCGAGGTCTGCGTGAACTCACGGCGTGCAACCGTGCCGACTTACTGGAAGACAACGGGCGCTCCTATAAGAATTTTGGTCGCATACAAGAAAAGCGGCAGTGTGCAACAGGCCCGGAATTCGGGTTCGGGGTGAATACCCTCGAGCCGGTAAAAACTATTTTCAAGGTTAGTGCGAGTGAGGGAGGGGATCGTCGCGGGTTTGAGGTGCAGGGCGAATTCGGCGCGGTGCGGGTGCGGGGCGGAGGGGCCGCGGACGCGCCGAAATGCTGATAGCTGTGCGTCCGCCCGCGCCGCGCACTCCGCCGCCGCGCCGCGCCTCCCGACTGCACTCCGCTGCACTGCGCCCCTGTCCCGCTGTGGCCTTGTCTTAATGAACCAGTTTGAATAATACTGTATTACAGTATAATTTGCAAGTATCATAGCCAAGATGGTTTCTTAGAATAGTATTAGTAGGTAGGTATAATGTTACAACCAAGAACGATGACGCTCATTGGGCGAAAAAATAGCGCACAATGTGTTGAGGTTTCTTTAAAATATCTAAATCGTGATAACGTTATGGAAATAAAAACGCCCATATCGCATTGTGGTAATTACAAAGAAAACCTGTCGCGTCTTTCACGTATTCGATCAAGAAGTGTTACGATAAGTAAGAAATGTACAATAATTATACCTCTATCAATAATCAACAAGATGGCTGTCGATTAGTTGTCATTGAGTGAGAAAAGAACTTTTAGAAATAATTTAGTTGTAAGGGACTAATTATATACTACAAAATGTAACTGAATGTTTGGATATTGTTCTTGTATTTTATAACAAGACCTTGCTTCTAGCTAAATTCATATCAACGTAGTCCGGCCATAAGTTCTGTTACAAATAAGCATATTCATTTGTAACAGAACTTATGACCTTTATATTTATTTTATTATAACGTAATGTAATATTAATATAAAATTTATAGTACATATTTATGGAAGTCTCAGAAAAAATATTCTGTTCGAAATGGCCAACTTTGGCTTTGATACAAGCCTTTAATCTGTATGGCCACGAAAATATGTATTTACGCACTGCATCCATGGGAAATTTAGCCACTGCTTGCGCCAAAGATTTCTTAAGAGAGACAATGTCGGCGTGTCGTTTCGAGCAGACAATGTCCTCTAAAACTGACCGTAACTTGTAGTCTAAGGGTTCAGATTTGGGCTAGACGTGGGTTGGTTTCGAGCCAGGCTTGGGTAGTTCGTGCTTCGTAACCAGGTGCAGAGTCCTGCTGGAAAGTGACCGGTACATTTAAAAAAAAGTGTATAGCTGAGAGGTTTCACAATACGATCCAAGACAGCCTCTTTGGCTGAAGCTTCACTCCTTTTTCACAAAAAAGAAGCTTTGTGACTCCTTGACAAAACACCCCTTACCAAACCATTACAGAAGCAGGATGACGACCACGTTGTAACTTTCCACCTAATTGGGCGGCTTCTTTAGAACTGTGTGCGTACACTTTGTCATTTTGTTTTGTTGTAGTGCTCCTCAATCGTGAAATTTTTTTCATCATAAAGAGGATATTTCTGTGCCTTTCACCTGCGTATCGGGACAGAAGGCGTTTTGATCTCTTCAACTGTAGGGATTGATTTAGGTCATGTCCTGTATATCGACAATAAGCTTCGAGCTTCAGGTCTTGTTTTATTGTACGCGACATAGTCAGAACACGTTTTGATCTCTTTAACTGTAGGAATTGATTTAGGTTATGTCCTGTATATCGACGATAAGCTCCGAGCTTCAGGTCTTGTTTTATTATACGCGAATAGAAATTAAGAGTCCTAGCGGGAATCTTAATTTCTCGCGATAAGATTATTTGTTTCCTATAGGGTTTCGGCGAATTCTAGCTTTAACGGTATTAGCAGCCTGTGTAGTTCTAACAGCACGCGGTCGCTGCGATCTTTTATGGTCTTCAGTAGAGGAAGTGTTGGTATATCTGTCGATAGCACGATATACGAACATACGACTGATACTAAGCTTTTGAAGTCTCTTGAATATGACCGACGGCTCCATACCCACTTTGTGCAAGGCAATCACTGCAATCCTATTTTCTTTAACAGCCTATTCCATATTGTCATTTGATAATAAACACGAAAAAAATATGTAAAGCGGTGGGAAATCGAAAGAAGTTTTTAACATTATAAACGCGCTTCAAATTCAAAATAATTAAAGAGTTGACATAAAAAGAAAAGTTTCTATGTAACAGTATTTATGGCCAGACTAGTTAGGTTGCAACCGTGAGTAGGCAAATAGAGAGATATAATGCAAAATTGCCATTTTAGGATTAAGGTTGACACCACTTAGATGTCAATACTGCATGCAGGCTACACCATGGTAAGCAAGTTACCGTAGCCTTTGGAAGCTTGCACCACAAAGGGCATCACACAAGGACGCGAGTTTCTAACCCTGTAAAATTTCTACAACTTTTGCTGTAGATAAAACCTACCGAGGACTAAATATTTTGAGGACTTCCCAAGGAACTACTGCTGTAGTTCCTCAAAATATTAATTATGGCTACATATTGTAAACGTCTCGATTTAGGCGGTAGACGAATGCTGTGATGAGAGATGTAAATTGCAAGCATATAAAAGTATTTGTAATGTAATCTACAAATTAACTGTTCAAGGAAGAAACTTCTCTGGGATCGTACAATACTAGGAAGGCAAAATACATACATTTGAGGTTGACATATTATTTTGGTATGTCAGCATGCTATAAATGAAACCTATAATAAATACAAACGTGAATTACCAACTTGTATGTATGCAACAAGCATTGAGGTATTATGTATTAACTCAATGGCAACAAGGCGATTTTGTTGCTGAAAGCAATAATTTCAAGATAAACATAGAATGATAAACGTGTATACCAAGGCTAACTCGACATAAAAAAAAATAATGCTACATTAGTAAAACTCTTTTTAAAAGTAAAGATTCTATCTGAGTCGTCTATGACTTTAGCAGTAGTGTCCTGAATCGCCGAGTATTCTTTGTTACAAGCATGTTGACTCAACTCAAGATCTGACTTTTTGATGCTGTAAATCTAACTTCAGTTTATGTTGTTTTACCGACTGAGTTATCGACAATAACCATCAACTTCAATGAAAGTACGCTATTAAGAATAACGACATCCGATCTGAATCGCTTTCAGCTAAATAAGAAGATAATTTTATATCTCTATTTCTATTCAGCTTAAACGGCAGCTTGCATTGTACTCGTACTCTTAATAATTATAATTTATGTTTTAATAAATTGTAAACAAGTTTAATGAATTGCGACGCCTTTAGCTTACCCATGTGAGTGGAGGCCTGGGGGCGCGAACTGTTGTGGCAAGCTCATGGCGCGGCGTAGCACTCGGAATATCGCTGGCTATTGCTCCCCTTCGTGTAATTCGCCATTAGTCGCCGTTTGCACTCGGCTTTTTACCTTAATGAGCTTCCCCCATCGACTTCTCTGCACGCACACGCAAACAATACGCATTTTTGTGCACCAACGCTATGGTGACCCCCGAAACACGAAACTCGCCGATATAAACAAAATACATAATTTTATTATTTTTCTCATGACGTTTAACACAATTTGATTACATGAAATTCGCGGCGAAATGTACTTTGTTGGTCTGATCGTAAGTTTTTTTTTATTTTGGCAATAAGCCAAAATAAGAAAAACTTGTTAACAAAGTCTTATCAGAATCTAGTATAATGGATATCATAAATTAAGCTCCTATTTAGTGGCTTACTCTCGACTTCGGTCGCTCGAATCTTGGTATCCTTAGTTACTCGTATCTTTACAGAATGGCTACGCGGTTTAAGTAGGTACTCGCATGCAGAAATTGCGTGTCAGAAAGTTCCGCGGCAGACGTAGGTACAATGCTCAGCTCAAAATTACGTCCCGTTTTGGCTTATTGTAAAAAGCATTGTACTTATCTCCTGCGGTAGTTTCCGTCGCGTGTTATTTGCATAACTTTGTCACTACACTAAGGAACCTTGATACATAATGTGGGTTCTGAGTACCTACTCGAAATTCTTCTTGGAGGTTCAGAACGATGAGTCAGGCTGTAAGTGTTAAATAATTTCGTAATTAATTTCCAGTCAATCAGTTTCGACTACACTATACCTATCTACTCTATATATTATATAATATTGGTACTCCACTTTTTTGTATAGAAGAGATTCACCATAAAGTTTATCCCACGATTGGAAATCAAGGGGTTAGTGAGAGTTTTTGCTGTCATGTTATCTAGAGAACAGGTTGAGTTGCCACCTGTCGCCGTGACTCTATCAAATGTCATATAGAATATTTTGTTACCATCAATGATGATAATATTTTAGGCATATCGTAGATATTTTTATAAGGAATGTTTGCATTTTTACAAGGAAAATCGCAAATCTTATATAATGAAATAATGGAGAAAGTGCATACACTATAAACATATTTTAGTCATATACGAACAAAAGTGATAAGATACTTGATACCTAATTACAGTATAAAATGAGGGAACTTATCGTAGATATCATGGAGACGGGAGTAATTACAGGAGGGACATAAGGCCTAACGTGATAAACTGATCTGCGTGTCTATACTTATGTAATAATATCTGAAGATCTTGGCTAATATACTGTAGTAAAACAGTCGTGTGACAAACAATCAAACATGGCAGTTTGATTGTTTGCCACACGACGTAGCATAAAAAATGAAGTTTGTTGCCATTATATATCGCGAAAGTGGAATGAGGTAGGAGCTGAGGAGACCAAGGCCAATATTATTATGAAAATGGTCGTGTATTATTAGAAGGTGAAGTCATGTGCCCAAGGAACAATGAAGCGCGAAAAAGCTATGAATATTGAACAAGTGAGTGAGGTGAGTAAGACCTGTGTTTCTTTCTGTCTATCCCACAAGGTGTTTGGCGTGAAGATAAAGATAAATAAAAGTTTGACAACTTATACAGGGGCTTCGCCGCCTAAACAGAAAATGATTAGAACACTGTAGTATTATATTATCTTTGATTAGAACGGATGTTTTGATTGCGACGATCATACATTAGTTGAGGGTTAGTTAAGTTTCACGATACATGCGAATTTTTAGACAGTGCTTAGCCGGCAAAGGTTAAGGATTTCTAAAGATGATTGAGTCGATTGAACATGTTGTAAAAGTCCCATGTATTGTGAAACTGAGTGAAAGGTCAGAGACGCTTTCCGTTCTTAGCACCTCTGAAAATGTTCGCGGGTCACACAACAATTAAATAGCCAGCCGTAGGATAGTGCGTGCAGCGGGTGCGTGCGATAGCGATCTCCTGCCCTCGCCCGCGCACTCCCCGCGCCCCGCACTCCTCCAAAACAACATTCTCAGTATTTGTGAGCAGGAGGGTTTTTTGCGCGAAGCCCGAGGGTGGCGGAGCGCAATCGCCTGCCAACGCACAAAAAACACTATTAAATAACTCTACAGAGCCGTGGGGCGGCTTCGTGATCGCGATACAGCCGAATTATAATATGGTTTAATTAACGCCAGCGACAAAAGTGTAAGTAGTTAAACTTAAGTGTTTGCTACGTCCAAATGTTTGTTTTGTCATGCGACGGAGAGTACAAATTATAGTCTGAATTCTGTTATTGTTTTGCATAGATTTTGGCTTCATAATGGTACTATAAGTTCATAATAATATTCATTTTTATGTGCAAATCATTTACGAGTCAGGAGGTCGAATGGTTAACAATAGCTAGTTTAACACCAATGATTGTGTTTTTGATTCCCGTACACGACAAACATTTGTATGCATGAACATGTCTGTTTGTCTTGGTTTGGGTGTTTTCTATGTAATCTATGTATCTACTATAAGTATGTTTAGGAAAAAATGTATTTGCGCATATTTATCAAGTGTTTAGTCTAGTACCCATAGCTTTGCTTGGTATAGTACTTGATGAGGCTGTGTAAATTGCCCAGAAAAATAAACTTAGCCTTTTCAAGCATAAATTCGCTGATCGAATGTTGTAATTGACGAACGAAGACTGTATTGCGGCAGCAGATATGATTTATTATCGTGAATCAATCTCGTATGTTTGTTCCTGCAAATCGCGTGTTCGCATAATATATAAGCGTGTTTTTCATTCACATAAATCATATTAATATTTAATATAATTTACAATAATTTCATTTGGATCGTAAATAAACAAATTGATGAGTACCATTACCAGGAGTCTACTTTGAGGTGTAAGCGGTCGTAAACTTCAATGTTATTACGATAGTAGTTTTATTTATTGCATATATTTATTCAAATTAAAGTCATATTGATCATTCTGGGACCTATAGTTCGTCCCTGTCAACCTGCTCGCGGCTCAGACGCTAAAAAAACGCACCAAAAACGACTCTATACATGTTAGAGAGATTTCCCGCCAACCCGTCTGCGATTTACCAACAGTTCAAACAATATCGAAAGGTAAACGGAATACTGACCCCAAACCAGTCCTCCAGTACCTGTGACCCACTATCTTTTTCATGAAGATACCAGTGTAGATTAAATGTTATGATTTTCGAATTCTTACTTTTGGTCTTCTAGGGGCTAAATTCGTGCATACTTTTAGATTGAATTTTACTATACCTGCTAATGCTAAAAACCAGGTGAGAGATAACGACTGTACTTTGTATATAACTTTCAATTTATGTAAAAAAAGCAATTTTACACGATTCTTCTTAAAAACCTTAACTCAATCTCAAATTTGCACAATATATAAATAATAATGCAGTTCATAAGTTTTTCTTATTCATGTTCAGGTATATTAGTCAGATTTGGGGAAAGGTGTTTTGGGTAGAATTATCCTTGGAGTTTCTCTAAGGAATAGAATGCTTGATTCTATAATTTGTCGATTGGAGAGAGAAGTCGTAGCGCGATGGTCGTGCACGTAAATCTGGCAATTTGACCAAATTCTTATGACAACACTATAATATGGTGCGATCTAGCTGGTCTGATAAAAAACATCACAGGTTGCTATCTTCTTCTTCTTAGTGTTATGCCATTTCCTAATCCAATAGCATTGGCGGGGTCATACCTTACCCTAAGGATTTGGCGAAGATATTGATTTTTAAATGGGGCAACTGCCGTCAGACATCCGCAACCCAGAGGAAAAACCAGATCATTCTTAAGTAAGGTCACATATCTTTTCGAAATATAATTTCTTGGACGTTCGGGTTTCCTCACGATGTTTTCCTTCACCGCCGAGCAAGTGATAATTACAAATATGTACATAAATCCGAAAACACAAATTTAGTGGAGTACATGCCAGGATTCGAATCAGGGACCTGATGTTCACTAGGCCGGTTCTTAATCCAATGCTCTATCACTGCTCATGTGGCACAAACTTCATCTAGGTACTTATATACTTAATAAAATATAAGAACCCAATTTTAAATCACTTGCACTTGTATTATCAGGAAACTTGACGATTGAATGTAGTTGTGATTACAATATATAGCATTATGGAAATAATAATTTCTTAACAGTAAAATAATTCCATGTAGGTAATTAGGTTGATTTGCCTTAGATAATTTTTAAACTACAGTTATGTAGTTATGTATATTATGTGTAGTCTTATGTGAATCAATCATCTTGGGATGTAAATGACTCGTTATTAAACTGGATTTAACACACTCTGCATGTTAGAGAAAAAGTTCTTGCGGAAAAGAGGCTACACTGCTCTGGGCCAACACACTGTCCACCACTTTATAGAAAATAGCAATCCAGTAACAATATCCTACTGGTTTTTATAATCCTACGAGTGAATGGATTACGAATGTTTAACTAGAAGAGATAAAATAATACTATAAATTACTTTTTACAAAAATAGCCAGCTAATATGGATTTATTATATTATAATTTACCTATTTCTAATAGTAATTGCTGTTAATTATTAGATTTTCAATCGCTAGCACGTGGCTAGAGATAAGCTCCTTCTAAGGTTAAAAAACAATTTATTAGTTACTTTTACGATGTTTGTACACCTTGTTCGCAGCTCTAACCCTTATATTTATTATAACGAGATATGTAAGTATTCATGTTACGGTTATTAATCGATATCAGTGAATAATACAATGACCTAAGTAACTGCATGTATATTATTGGCTCGATAGGTCCCAATAATTTGTAATGAGGATCAAATTATATTTATATTGTTTAAATTATTCTTACAAATAGATTTGAATAATATGAATAGTACCTGAGCGATCAAGCTTCACGTGGTGTTATTACGTAATTTAATTTAATAAGCAAAACTTTTCTAAATACAAAATTTGATCCAAATCGTTATATCCGTTGCTGTATACACGAAATATATACAAAAAATACTCATTTAAAGTAACAAGATTTTATAAATTCTTCTCATCACTACGAAAAAAAAAAAATCAGTAACCCAAATTATCGCTCATCTCTTAGCTTAGTGGCGCGAGTTGAGGAAGAGTACGCGGGTAACGCCTCATAAAACAAAAGAGCATTCACATACTAATTAAATAATATAAACGTAATAGTTAATTTGTCTTTAAATAACATGAAATATTGAATACCTACATAGTATTATATGTAATATAGAGTTGGTGGAAGTGAGTCCGAAGCGCGAGTTCTATAAAGGTTAACGCGACGTAGACTTGTATGAACATATACCGCGTTTATTATATTCGTTTGACTTGTTTGTTTAAATCTTTATGTTAGTAAATCTTCAATCAATCCATATTTTTCTATTAAATGTTACTAACAATATTTTTCTTACCTAATCAAAATTAAAAATCATCAATAAAAGTAGTATGATCATCATGGTATTTGAATTTCTTTTTTATATAACGTCGGTAGGCATACAAGCATACGACCCACCGGCACTGATGTAAAGTGGGTACCGTAGCCTATTAACGCTAGCGATATGTTAAATATCACTCGCGCGATGCCTCCTCTGCTGCTTATACAGCAACTCCATGGGAGCTTACTGGTGACCTCACTTACATGGTGGAACACAACAACCCTCTAGGGAATTGTTATTTGGCTGCGGTTTTCTGTGAGGCGGAGGTACTTCCCCAGACGGGCTGCTTTGAGGCGCCCTACCTCTCTTAAAACATCCTGACCAAGACAAACAGACATATTCATGCACACAAATGTTTGCCTTGTGTGGGAATCGAGCATTGGTGCCAAAGTCGCGTTATTCACGACTGAGCCACCGAGCTCGTCGAAATTTCTCCTCCTCTCTAGATTTCCAGTAATTGTGGTGCTGGTATGCTCTTTTTAGGGCCAAAGGACATTTATAGGATATAACCTCTGGCGGAGTTGGTCAGATTAGATGATTAGATTTTGAAAATGTGAGAATCAGCGTAAAGTTAGTGTAGCGTACAATTAGTCAATAAAAAATACAAACCTTATTGTGTCTTCCTTTGCAGAACACTTGCGCACTTTCAGAATACACATAGTGGGCTGTCACATATTTTGCTAGGTGAATAAATAATAATAGCCACAATTTTATGGTTAGACATGTGCTCATATTTACTCAAATTAGATATTGCCTGTAACATAACGGGAGTATGTTACGGTTTCGAATCCAAGTCAAAACTATTTTCGTTTAGTAGTATTATTGGTTTCACCTTCTGGTAGGTCCGGTCTGTCGAAGTGTTTGATGATCGTCTGCTTTAATATTTATTTATATTCAACATCCCAAATTGTGTGTTCTATTCACAGTTAAGTCACGATTTAACTATTAAAATTACACAAAGAATTTCTATGCGATATTTTTGAGAGTGAGCAAAATAGTCCTAAAGTGTTTTCTTTTTGCTACATTACGAGCCTCCTGCGTCCAAATTTCGTAGTAGCTATTTGTACTTGTAAGTTTGTAAGACATAAGTGGTTAAGACGGTGTGTGGGTCTGTCAGTCAGCCAGTATTTAGTTTTTGATACGCATTTATCGATAACCCGTATATTAGCATTAATACTTCAGAATATTTAAGTTACAATGACTCGTATCGTTGGCTAGTGAAGCAGGCAATGCCTGTGTGCAAATTATTAAAATTAGATAACCCTACTTACTATATAAGCTTCTGTGTAGTTGCGACTGAAATTTCGTACTATGACTGAACACAATCTCAAATTTAACATAATTGAAGATGTTATTTAATCATAAAATTAAATAGCTGTACATTTATGTATTGTAGGGAGTTAAGAAGAAGGAGCACGGCATAGCCTAGACCGTGCCGTGCGAATCATCAAATGAATGTAAGTCAAGTAGGGAGCAGGTTAATTAAAAATTAATAAAAAAAATATATAAAAAAACACCGACTCGAAAAATATCTGCTATGAATGTATACATATATATGTATATATATAATGTATACATATTTTCATATAACCAAATATTAATATGATAATGCTAATGCCTAAACCTATTTACAAACATACACAAGAAATGCGCCGGCACCCACGAATAAATACTCGTAATAATAATAAATGTATATTATTGTGCTTATACATTTATTTTATTCATGTAGTTAAAAACATATTTCTAATTTCTGTTTAAGTACACTGTGTCACTATAATTTTTGTTTATAGTCACTTAAAGAAATAAGGCAATAATTTTGTACATTTTAGTGCATTTTTTCATAGCTGATTATTTTGGAGACGGTAATTTTTAAGTGAATCTTGCATTCCGTAACTGATTTATCTAAAGTGAACATAGGCCAACTACACATGTTACACATATGAGACAGCGCTGTTTAAATGAGACGAGCGAAGAAAGGGCGAAACGGTTATGTCAACATACGAAATCTAGAGAGTAGTTCACTACTGGAGGAACTTAACTACTGGATTTATTTGTGCCTAAAATTGAGGATACTTTAACGAAAGTCTTTGGCTACTTAGTTAAACTTAGTACAATTTACCCCATGATGACACAAGAGAGAGAGAGAGAGAAGAAAACCCATTTTCTAAGGTTCTTTAATTCCAGCATACACTTCTTACCATCGCCAATAGCATAGATTCTCGGTGTTGACATCTTCAGTGATGTTCAATACCGAAGTCACCTGGAGGAGAAGGTCAAACTGGCGTCCAAGAAACTAGGTGTGCTCTACAGAGCAAAGTAGCACTTCAGTCCGGGGCCAAGATTTATATTGTGACGAGCTCGGTGGTGCAGTGGTGAAACGCGTTGTTACGCTATTTTGACACCAACGTTCGTGGGTTCGATTCCCACACAGGACAAACATTTGTGTGCATGAACATGTCTGTTTGTCTTCGTCTGGGTATTATCTATGTATAATAATTATTTATTGTGTAAGTATCCAGTCAGACCACACGTTCATCAGGAGTACTGTAGTCACCTTTGGGCGGGACTATCTGGATAGCAGCTAGGACCATGTGATTCGGTTCAGAGTCGACCTATGAGAACTGTTACATACGGTACCTACTGAGCCTTTAAGTTTAAAGAGAGACATGGCGTCCGTTTGTGTGTTCTATCGATTATACAACGGGTTGTGTTCTGAAAAATTGCTCGATGCGATGCCGACAGCTTGTTTTTACAACAACACTGCTCGCCGACGGCGAGGTGGTCACCTTCACACACTGGAACCGCAATGGCTCCGTAATTTGCGATTCCGGAGAAGTTTTTTCAGAGAACTCTCAAGTTGTGGAATAAACTCTCAGCCGAAGGTTTCCCAAGGGAATACAGTATGGAGCTCTTCAAGAAGAAGTGATTAGTAGGCTTGATGTACATAGGGGGCGTGAAGAGGATTTTACATGGTCGGCAACGCATGAGTAACATCCCTGGTGTTGCAAATGCCCATAGGTTACGGTAACTGTTTACCATCGGGTAGGCCGTACGCTTGTTTGCCATATTAGTGGTATAAAAAAAATTGTGACTGTAAACACCGCTGATTGACAATTTTTTTTTCAGTTACTTTGATTTTAAAAACTAAACTACTAACTCGAGGTCGATAACGTTTCTAATGAACAAATCGGAAGGTGTATCCTTTCGATTAAAAATAAATTCATATCGGTTTGTAAAAAACGGAGTTCTGAGGTAACAAATATAAAACCAAAAGACAACCGAACTGAACCTCCTCCTTTTTTTGAAGTCGGATAAAAAGAGTTTAAAAAATATTTTTCAAAAGAACAAATTAATGCGAAATATATCAAGTATCACATCGTTATTAATGAAGTGTTGATGCGAAGGTACTTTATTTGACCTGACAGTAAGATTGTGCCTCGTAATTTTGAAGTAAAACATGAAAAATGCTACGAATGTTGAATATGATAGTATAAATGCTTCACCGTTATCTTTAAAGTCAACTTATGCATAAGGATGCAGATGAAGTTGATTGAGTTGGCCCTAGACAAATGTTTCTTCTCCTTACATAATACTGCACACAAATAACGGTCGGAGATATAATATGTTTTTGCGAGTAAATTAGCAAATGCAATATTTTTATCATTGTAATTGTCTTAGGTTTCCTCTATGATTTAGGTAATGAGCTAGCCGAACTACTTTTGAGCACCAATCCTTCGCCACAACTTTTCATAATCACCCTGTCGATTATTAAAAGTACACCTGTCGATTATTAAAAGTCTAAAGTGCAGTTTATATTAATTTTAAAGGGGACGAATTACTTCGAGATAATGAAAAAGGTCATATATTCAATGACTTTTTTCATTTTATGGAGATAATTGCTGCAAATATGTGTTTTCAAACTTAACGTATCATTAGTTTACAAGGAATGTTGTTTTAGTAAATGATCATTTAATGGAAGTGCAACCGTAGCATATGTAGAGATCCCGGGATTCTTTCATCACTTCGGAAACAACCCGTGTCTAACGTAATGGTTCCAAGTTCATAAATCACTCAATTATAGACGTTGCTTACAAAAAAATATCGCAAATATCTCTTAAGCGACATGAAGTCGTTTATCATGGGATCAATTTTGACAGATTTAACTCCTCTTTGATGACTTTGAATAAAATGGTAAAATGGTATAAGTAGTTAGTTTTGCGCACTCATATATCTACATCACTTTAATTAAATAAGCATAAATAACCTGTATCTGCATTAATATTTAGTCTGCTCTGGTGAACAATATTGTAAGAGTTGAAGAGCATTATTATTATATGTACAGATTAGAACCTTGTGTAAAATGTTTCATATTAGACCGGCTTTTTCATAGTAAGTAGTAGACGACGGTATGCCTTCCATTGACTATAAAATATGCAGCAAAGTATTCACGAGTGCAACGTTGATATGGTACAGTGCATGTTTCCTTTTGCACATCATGATAATCACTGTTCATTTAGCCACAGTCTAGAGAGATAAGCACCAGATTAACTAGCCATTTAGACTTTTTTTGACATAATTATCGACGCTCGGATTAGAGAGCTGTAAGTCGTCACTTTTCGTGAAAAATTAACGCACTACTGTACAGAACGAAAGATGAAGACGTGATAGTAGTTTAGAGGGACCGATCGCTATTAATTTAAGTGGGGAATTCGCTTAGAATTACGATTTTGAACGTTTCTTTGAAGTTATCCTACTGTTTATATTTTTTTAATATGACCTCGCATTTCATAATGTAGCGAACTTGTCAATGTCAATTGAACTGAGACACGTGAAATTGTGTTCAATTATTCATTATGGTGAATTAATTTCGTCATCATACAGAAGACCGCAGCTAAATAAGAATTCCTTGCATTCATTTTCATTTTTATACAACCATGGGCGGAATACAAGCTTACGGCCCACCTGACGTACCTAAAGCAGTTGCTATATATCCTATGATCACTAATCACTTGCATTACATTAAATATCACTTGCGCAACGCCACCACTGCCGCTAAAACTGTAACTCCTTAGGAGTTTTCTGGTGACCTCACTTACTCGCAGGAACGCAATAACCCTCCCCTCAATTTCCCTGCGACTTTCTGTGAGGTGGAGGTATATAATAGAGGTTAAAGTATGAACTTACCGTTTTATAGTTATGAATAGTTTGAATTGACATTTAAACCTTCATGGTGTAAGATTTTCGAGTGAAACTTTTTACATGATAACTATGGGGGTTTTCTTTTAAAAATGTGCAACATTTGATTTTCGAATTTCAATTGTTTTTTTATTCATCTTAGACGGGAAAATGGATACTTCGAAAATCCGAGCAATTTGTAAAAAGTAAAAACGCGGAACTAACGCAGCAGAAACGGCTCACAATATCAATGCTGCATTTGAAGAGAAGACTGCTAATGAACGCACCGTGCGTTTTGGTTTAAACGCTTTCGTAATGGAAACTTCGACTTGAAGACCGCCCACAAAGGTGAATAACGCTAAATTGAAGGAGATAGTGGAATCCGATCCGAGTCAAACTACCTAGGAATTAGCGGCATGGTTTAACGTTATCTTACCTGCAATATTGACTCGTTTGCATCAAATCAATAACATAAAACAATATGAAAAATGGGTGCCGGGTGATTTAACTGATCTGCAGAAAGAAATGCGTGTTGAAACTTGTGTTGCCTTGTTAAATCGGTACAGAAATGAATCCATTACATAACAAAAATAAAAAAAAAAGTGGATTCTTTACGATAACTCACCCCAGGTCAACGCCGAAACAGTGCCCTAAAGCGAAGCTTACCAATAAAGAGGTAATGGTAACTGTTTGGTGGTCTCTTCAAGGCGCTAATCACTATAGCTTTCTCAGGTCTGGTCAATAACAGCAGATGTTTATTGTGCCGAATTTCGAACAATAATGGCGAAACTGGCAGTGAAACAGCCCCAACTCGTGAATCGATCTTCACCATTATTGATAATGCAAGATCTCATACTGCACGAGACCTGACGAGGCAAGGTCTGACGAGTACGGAGCATAACATATGGCTTCTAACTACAGCTCCTGTAGAGTTACAACGGTTTATCGTGCAGTGTGGTCTTGCATTATCAATAACGGTGAAGATCGATTTACGAGTTGGGGCTGTTTCACTGTCCGTTTCGCCATTATTGTTCGAAGTTCGGCAACTGACTACCAATTTACTACCATTTTTTCGTGACTTGGACCTGGGCCACTCGATTTATGAATGTCGAGGGAGAGCAATGCCGGCCGACAATCAGCAAAGAGCAAATTTCAAAATGGCTTTAGCATACAAGTAATCAGTAAATTTCAAAATCTTTAACCTTATAGCTAAAATCTTAGTATCTATTATAATAAGATCAAACACAAATATATGACTGAGCCTTCGCCTGTGTGGGGTTCCGTTCTCGCGTTATTATGCACTGTATGACCTAGACCATTGTTCCGCAAACTTTTTGCGTTCAAGGTACACCTAAAGGAAGTCAACACATTTTACACAAAGACACACAAATTTAGGGTCGGCAATGCATGAGTAACACCCATCGTGTTGCAAATGTTCATAGGCTACGGTGACTGTTTACCATCAGGCAGGCCGTATGCTTGATTGCCACCTGCGGTATGGTATAGAAAAAAAGACACTATAGGAAAAGAGAAATTTGAATTCATATTAATTTATTATTAAAACCAATATAGGAATACTTATAATAATACGAAAGGATATTAAAAAAGGTAGAGGGCAGTGATAGCTCAGTGGATAAAGGATCGGTCTATTAACTAACTGCACCCCGGTTCGAATCCTAACATGTTTCGAAATTCCTGTTTTCGGATTTATGTACATATTTTTAATGGTCCCTTGCTTCGTGGTGAAGGAAGACAACGTGAGGAAAGCTGCACGTCAAAGAAATTATATTTCGATATACATGCGACCTTACCTAAGAAAGGTCTGGTTCCCTTTGGATTGTGAAGGTCTACGGCAGTATGTCCATCCATGTAAAAATCAGTATCTTCAATTTTTTTTTTTAATATTGTGGGACAAATTACACAGCGCCACCTAGCCCCAAAGTAAGCGAAGCTTGTGTTATATGTACTAGACAACTGATAAACATACGTAAATACATTTTGTTTTTGTAAATACATACTTATTATACATAGAAAATACCCAGACCCATACAAACAGACATGTTCATGCACACAAATGTTTGTACTGTGTGGGAATCGAACCCACGAGCGTTGGTGTCAAAGTAGCGTAACAGCGCGTTTCACCACTGCGCCACCGAGCTCGTCTTCGCCACATCCTTAGCCTTTGGTAGCGTCCTCCGCCAGTCCTAATGGATTAGGCAACCGTATAACGCTAAGAAGAAGATTCAAAAGAAATGTAAGCAGTCTAACTGATCATAAGAGATCATAATTTGCCGCAATCGTTGATAAGCTCGCTTTGGTCTCATCTGTGTCTTGATTATAACTTAATTTTCTGAGAAGCTGGCTATGTTTCTGCGGAACACCAGGTAACGACCGCGGCACACCAATGTGCAGCGGTACACACTTTGCTACGCACACTGGCCTGGGCTACTTCTGTACCAAATTTAAATTATTTCGCTCGTCGTAAAGGAGAAACGAACAAACAT
The DNA here is from genome assembly GCA_947507595.1 of Pyralis farinalis. NCBI lineage: Eukaryota > Metazoa > Arthropoda > Insecta > Lepidoptera > Pyralidae > Pyralis > Pyralis farinalis. The sequence continues at coordinate 20,037,137 of OX382264.1, read as the reverse complement.
ATATACTTATAACAAAACTTTATATATATTTATACAGTGCCTAGGGCACTGTATAAATATGAAAACTATTTGAAAAAATTGATTTGGATTTTAATAAAAATGTAGCCCAATTTTTAGAGGTTAAAACTACGATTTTATGAAAACTTCGGCAGACTGATATGATATGACGACGACTTCGGTGGCGCAGCGGTTAATAATATGACTTTTACACCGACGCTCGTGGGTTCGATTCCCACATAGGATGAACATTTGTGTGCATGAACATGTATGTTTGTCCTGGTCTGGGTGTTTTTAAGAGAGGCAGGGTGCATCAAAGCAGCCCGCCTGGGGAAGTACCGCCACATCACAGAAAATTGCAGCCAAATAACAACTCCCTGGAGGGTAGTTGTATTCCTGCGTGTGAGTGAGGTCACCAGTAAGCTCCTAAAGAGTTGCTGTGTTAGTAGCAGAGGTGGTATCGCGCGAGTGATACTTAATGTATTATAAGCGTTCATAGGCTACGGTAGCCGCTATACATAAGGTGGGCTGTATGCTTTCATGAAGTTGCATAAAAAAAATATGAGAGCTCATATATAAAGTATGTTAAAAAATAAAAGGACTCATAAGAAAACGTCAAAACTGTATTTCAGGGAATGCGTAAAGTGATTAAGATAGAAACGTATCGATAGACCTTACCAAGAGACTCTATTCTGTCCACTTCTTTTTTCCCTACCCTTTTCTAGCGTAATAACATACCAAAGTATCGACATGGGACATTAAAGTTTATTCCTTTTGGAGTATTAGAATGATTTCATTCGCATGATTGTTTTTATTTAGTAAGGAAAGCTCTCGGACAAAGCATATAAAAAAATAGAGTAAGTTAAGATGAAGATAAGAATCTAAATAGTTGACAGTCTAGGAAGTGATTTGCACCACCCTAAACCAATAATAGGTATGTAGAAGAAAAAAATGTAGTACTTGTAGCTTGACATCACAAAATGTCTGCTAGCTACGATTGTAGCTAAAACATGTATAGGTACCTACATTTTAATAACCTTCTTCTGAATGGAGGAGGTCCTATATACGTAGATATATTATTCAAAGTATCATAATGTGTCGTTGATAGGTACTATGGTATTTAATAGGGTATGCTATTTTGAGTTATTATACGTCTGATTTAGATCCGACATGTCACGATTAAAGATCGGTTTACGTTCAGTTTAGGTCCAGTTTAAGTTGGACTTAAGTCGGTTTTAAGTTAGGCTTTATAATATTTGATTTGAGATTTTTCATTTAAACAAGAGTAATTTTATAAGGATTCTGTATTTTCCTTTCACTTTACGGAACCTTAAAAATAAACTCCGAAAGTTATATAAGCATTACCTTTCTCCTTTATATTATCTTTTAGCAGCAGATGTCAAATAAGTAGGTACAACAGATAGTTCTTAGTACTGTGAAAACCTTTTCATATTTTGAATATACTCGTACCATGCTATGATCCTTACATACTTCATTTGCTTCTTTCACATTCATAGCTCTTTTCATGCACGCTCGCCGGTTCCTAAGGCTCCTGACATCGCCTTCTGATAAAACACGCCCAATTTGGTCATGGTAGTCTCGGTCTTATATATATGTATATATACCATGCTATGATCACCTGGGCCCTCATATAAAATATGTAGGTTTCAAAATATTATTTAAATCCATTGACCTTTCACCAAATGGACGTCAATATTTAAATCCTTTAAGTGTATTCCTTCGTTTTCGTTTATAAAATTACATTTGCATTGATAGCGATCGAATTCACTAGCACAGCTAGTTTTATACAAATTTTTGACTTACTGTTCAAGCTTGCTATTAAAACCCGGCGCCCATAACAAATGTTTGTGTGCAAATAAAAATAAATTACCTTTGAGCGTTATCATGATCGGCATTCATGCTATTCGTTTCAAATGAGCCTCGTACATTATTTCGCAACGTGAGTGACCTTTCGTGCGGTGGCGGGCGGCAAATCGCGCGAAAATATCGATTATTTTTATCTTATCGCGGGCTATCGCTGGCATGTCGCGCGGCCGCCGCACGAATAAGCGGGAATCTACGCACGCATCGATGTTAAAGTACTACCAAACACCGGTATATTAAGAGTATCTACTTTTATACATAGCGCAGGCGCATTGTAGCTCCTTGTATTGGATACTTGCGGCTCCGCCTACAGTTCGCAATGTAATTCGCAAAGCTCTTTCGAATGAAAATTTATATTCACTAACCCTCCGAATTGACGGCTTACACCAGTCGATCGATTGAATGTTTCTACCAAATATTTTAAGTATAAACTTTCTATAAACCTACTATGTCAGAAATATTATTGTTATTAGCTTATATAGGAAAAGTATGAGTAATGAAGTGACCAAATTACTTTGGGGCTAGGTGGCGCTGTGTAATTAGTCTGACAATATTTATTATTATTTATTTATTAAATTAGGTACAGGTAAGTTACAAGTATAGTGGCGAATTCTATCGCAGACGGACTGACAGACCTACTGTCTTTACCAGCAGGCTTAGAAGCATACAATTTGGTACACTAGTTTGTTCGTATAACATAGGCGAGCACGAATAGATTTATTAAAATTCTTTCACTGAGGAGATGAAGCAGAGGTCCAAACTTAACATGAAAGTTTGAAAATCCCAGTCGGCACGTGGCCAGCAATTCAATACAACTTCTTCTCTAAGGTATCTTTTAATGTTTATAAAAACTAATCGGGACTAATTGATTATCAAGGCGCTTATGACCGCCACAAGGTCCAGCTAAAAGTACTGAAGGCAGAAAGAAATATGAAATTTGGAAAATAGCATCGTATGGGCACACTAAGAAGGATTTTTTTTTAATTCTACTCCAAAAGGGATGAAAGGGCGAGGCAAAGATTGTGCAGCTAATATTTATTTTACACGAATATGTAATTACTTACATATTACTACTTCAGTAAATACTAACTGAAATAATTCCATCATTCTATCAAAACAACAGGGTTTAGGCTGTTTATCAATTGTAAACTGTTTAAAAAATAATTATTCAAACTTAAGAACCCATAACGTTCAACAACAGACAATATTGTAAAATCAATTCTCAAATTTTCTCAGTTTTTTATACAGCTCCGGGAGGCATACAAGCGTACGGCCCACCTGATGTAAAGTCGTAAATGCTTGCAACACAGGAAGTATCGCTCGTGTGACACCTTTGCTGCTGACATATCAACTCCTTAGTGGCTTACTGGTACACTCACTCGCAGGAACACAAAAACCTTCTAGGGAATAGATATTTGACTACGTTTTACTGTGTGATGGAAGTACATCCTCAGTTAGGTTGTTAAGATATACCTGTCTTCGAAATCAGAATTAGATGTGTCATGTTCGCGCTCGATTTCGGTTTGACGGAATTAAATAATATACAAAAATTTTCATGTAGCATAGATTCCATCACTGTCGAGGAATTGCTCCAAAATAGCTCACGGTCCTTTCTGTTTAGGTTTCACTTTTTTTGTAATAAGTACTATATTTATTTATTTATTTTCTGATCCGTCTGTAAGTATTGTATGGTTCTGGGTATCATTGCAAACATATGGGCATTTCTTGGGATTCTGAAGTCATTTTAACTACTAAAATGTTAAATAAGCGTACGGCCTGCGTGACTTACGACCCCACGGGAGTCACTCGGACGTTACTGCGACATTTTGAGCACCACTTCATCTTTCTTGATATCTTTTTTACGTGCATAATTCTTAAAGATATCATATGTACAGGAAACGACATAAACCAAGGTAAGGTTGACAGACTTATACAGTAGTAACTATAGCTAAATTCCAAAAAGAAATAACTAATAAGTGTGTTTGAATGACAGATCGATGACGTTGTTGCGCGAGATATACTGTTCGAATACGCAGGTTAAGCAATGCCAACCCCAGCCTGTCTATGGATGGGTTAATCTATATCGAGCTTCTCCGGACTTCGAAGGCGCCTTAAGCCGTTATTCCCGGTTGTTGGCTTACTGACGGCTTGAAAACACTGGCCTCTGCCAATCCAAGTTGAGAAGCTTGGTGGAGTTTGCTCTGAACCTTTTTGGTCCAAGGGAGACATGTATTCCTGCAGTGAAATCAGTTACGGTTGGTGTAGTTTTTATGTTCATTCAGAAAACCTATTTTCATAATTATTCTCTTTATTATCAAGGAATACCTACGCATGAGATATTAGATATGTGGTACACTGACATATACAAACACTATTGAGCCTCATAATTACGGGATATGGAAAGCGTATTGAGGGTCTTGCATCAAATAGATTCACAACAGCAGTAAATACCTAATGCATCGAATATGTTTCAAGTTTATCCATGTTTGTTTTCCGCAGTCATTATCTTCCGTTAAATTTATTATCTAGAACATCAACTTTCGCATTTCACGAATCAGAATTAATTGTGTGTTTATATTCCGAGTCGCTTATGTATTCGAAGGCATGTGAAAGCAGTTATTTAAACTCGTTTACCGCACAATCCACCTGCTATATAATCCGCGTTGTTTCGCAACACTACTGGTATCTATGTCATTGGGTGTAAGCGAGACAGACATGGCGGTGACGCGTGAGTGCGAGGGAGATCAGCATCTAGGACCGGAATCTGCGAGAGGACGGAGGGGCACGCTCAATACCTACACTTCGTTATCTGTTCGCGAATATTGTTGCGCAACGTACAGCGGTGAAAATAAGTTTCTGCTTCGCACAACGATTTTTACAATTCCATTGCTCTATATATTTAATGAATACGTTACTAATCATCAATCTTCCAATAGCCTTTTAATCGCTCTATCTATCCGATTAATACCTATGTATAAATTGCTCTACATCTCCTTGTAAACGATGTCAAAATGAATTATGAAATTACATGTTGTACCTACTGTAAGCAGCGGAAGACATTTATAAAATTGATACTTTTGGGCGCTGGTTAGTGAAAGAAAATGGGTGATTCAACCTTGATTCGTGCCAAGACATCTGTTTCATACGATTTTTATAGAGTTGTTTTGCCCTTCAGCCAGTATCACTTTATAGAGTCTTTCGAAAACACCGACAGTACATACTTACCAGCGATAATAAATACTTAACAGTTTTAGATAGGTACAAATGCGATAGTTTTTCTTTTTTCTATAATTTCTGTTCGTCTATGGTTTACTAATGTAATAATTTTTACCTCGCATAATGAGTGTATGAGGGTCGTTTGTAAATATAGGCGCGTACGTAAGTATCTATTTATGTAAGTACTTACTTACCTACCTGACTAATAATTTCTAAGGCACTTTTATAATCAATAGGAACGTTATTGTTTCGTCATTTTTGATATAAGTAGCTCCTTAGTTTGTCGAGTTCGGTGGCGGAGTGGCTATTAACGCTAATTTGACACCCGGGCTCGTGCGTTCAATTCCCATAGAGGACACACGTTTGTGTTTATGAACATGTCCGTTAGTCTTGGACAGGTAGAGCAAAATGCGGCCCTGATGGGGAAGTAGTACCTACATTCGTCTCACAGGAACGTGCAAAATACAACTCTCTAGAGGTTTGTTGTGATTCGGCGAATGAGTGATCGCTTGTGCGTTACCAAGCATGCAAGCATTGAAAGGCTATGGTAAGCACTTTACATAAGGTGGGCCGTATGCTTATATGCCACTGGACGTTATACAGAGAAATACTTATCCCACAAGTTCTAAGAGCTTCTATAATGCGGAGTTTCTAATATTAAGTCATTTTCGTGTTTCAGTAAATTACCAATTATCCTTATAGCCATGTACCTCAAAAGTTACTTCCCTGTTAGTTTTCTAAACGAGTGAGGTCACAAGGAAGGTCCTAATGAGATACCGAGAGGGTCCATCGCCTCGCGAGTACTCTTTTTATTGTGAGCGACAGTTAGGCTATGGTAAACGCTTCACATCAAGCAAATCATATGCTTACTTATCATCTGTCATATCATGAAAAGTCAGTGAAGAATATATAACTATTATGAGAAGTGCTCACGTATTTTTTTACCGTTTTATGCGTCATATGATAAACCATCTATAGGTGAGTAGATATCTAGTTTCACATTTATACCTATCGTGTTGGCATGCACGTTGTTATCAATGGTCCGTTATTCGTGAAACCACAGTGCACGTTGGCGACAGTGGGCGATTACGAAAGGCGCGGAATAGAAGCCGCTGGATTCGCGCTCCATTGCCGCGACCGCGCCGCGCGCCGTCAATATGGCGGCCACGCACGTCCACCGTGTCAATGGCCTCCACGCTGCGCTTGCGCAACTCCACGCGCGAATCTCAACAGCAAAACAAAGTCTTCGCTGCGTCTGTGTGCGACGTAGACAGCTCCACAGCCTAGTAAATATATGAACAGTAGTTAAGTTTCACTCAGATCTATCGCTTTAGATTCTATGCTAAATTAGTGAAAGCAGTTTGCATTCTCTAGTATAGATATTCTGTCACAATGGCTGACAATTATAAGCGTTTGCAGTAGTTTACGGCAATATATAAATATAAATCAGATTAAGTACCTTGTTAGACAAGCCTGGTGGTCGAATATTGGCCATTTTAACATCAAGAGTTGCGGGTTCAAATCCCGCCCACAACAGACATTTGTGTGCATAAACACGTCTGCTTGTCGTGGTCTGCTTGTTATCTATGATCTATATTCTGTACGTATTTTCATATTTTATCAGTCGTCTAGTACACATAGCATAAGCCTTGCTTAGTTTGGTGCTAGATTTATCATTTCTCAATTTCCAAGCATGCTTAGTCAATTCTTAAACGTGCTAAGAGCTCCTATTATTCGTTGATGTTTGACTACGTACTCCTACGTACCAATCGATGCATTTAAGCTCAATGCATTCTGGATTGAAACGGCATTCAATTGCAAGAATGTTATGTTGACATCCATGTCTTCGTCTACCTAGCGCTATCCTGTCTCCTAATCCATTAGGATGGGCGGGGATCGGTTTCTTAAGCCCAGGGACTTGGCGAAGATAAGACATGGAACAACTGTCATTAGACCTCCACAACACAAAGAGAAAACCAGACCTTTCTTAGGGTAGGTCACATGTTTTTTGAAATATAATTTCTTGGGCGTGTGGATCATGATGTTTTCATATTGATATTTTAATATAAAAGTCATTGAGAGGTAGGAGCGGGACTGCAATTAGCATCACAGTTAATTATTACTTAATTTCATAACCATCTTTGATTGTGGTTACACAGGAGATGCAGGAGCGAGCATGAACAATGAGAATAAGAGAAATAGAAATCTTAGAAGAAGAGGAGTTATAGACTCTAATAACCGATCTTCACTGCTCAATGAGACGCGTAAAGAATAAGGATGAGTTTCATTACGACATGTGGACTGGAAAAACAGAAGTGTAGGTAATAGACACCGTGTAGAACGTGTTGAAATTGAGTTACTGATTACATATATAGGATGCCCTACGGAACCGCCAACTCACAACATTGAAATTGTTTGTTACGTTTCTGCGCTAGTTCAGTTGCATCAGTGTGTGCACGTTACGTTAGTATGGGTGAAGGGCTCCTACTTTAGAAGCGGTCGACCGGCAATGCTGATTAATTTAATATTAAACGGCTGCTACGAATTTTCCTCAATTAAAATGTTGAAGGATTTTATGCGTTCGGCCAGTTACGAAAACCGAATTATTAAGTACAACGCTGCGGGCAAAATTGTTCCTAAAAGTTACACTATTAGTATCCACATTAAGAATTAGTATACTTCATTATGTTACAACTTTGATATCTAGATATATACTTAAGTAACTCACATGCCTACTGATATTCATAGAATTGTGAGAGTGTCCAGTCAGTAGGAGCTAAATAGGTCAAATAACGAGAAAAGCCTTTAATCAACGCAATTTAGAATTTAGGTATACAAGTACGCATGGAAAGGAATCTTAAGTTAATGATCGCAGCGTAACAAAGTTAGTTCAGTCCGTTAATATCTATTTATATTTTTACGCCAAGCCCTTTCCGGGGTAACCAGAGGAAGCCGAGCGCTAAATGGCTCAGTAAAAAGTTTCTACATTAAAATGCAAGAGAAAACAACCAAGTATTGACATGTTGGTCATTCAACAAGCAAGGATTTTATCTAACTATTTCAACTGTATAAAATTAAAATGATATTTATTGACATTTCAGTGACTAATATATAATTGAAATAAATTCAAGTTCGTTATGATAAAATACAAGTAGGTACTTAGGTACGTATAGAATCTGTCTCTATATTATAAATAGATATCAAAATTCCGAAAAGATTTGTGATATCAGTTTCATATTGGTGTCTCATTAAGTAGTCTGAGGTTGAGAAGCTGAAATGAAAACTTGAATGTACCCGTCCTGTATTCAGTAAACCAGCACGAGTGTGTAGGTATCATAATAAAGATGTCAAAAGAAGTACCGTTAACACAGCCTGCGTTGATAGTGATCTAACGTTAAATTCGGACCAGAATGTGACCACAAATGCTAGTGGGCTGGCATTGGCACGCTAAACACCTACTCACAGCCTTGAGTAAACTATTTTGACTTGGAGACAAACTGTGACAATAAAATATAACTAGAATGGTGGATTGCATCACAGTGTTGTGTTGGATAAAGTTGTACCCTATTATAGAGAAACGGCTCTTAGCGAAATACGTATTTTAATTTTGACAGAATGGACAAACTTCATATTTTTTCTGCCTAGTGTTATACCACTTCCTAATACATTAGGATGGGTGGATCTGTTATCTAAGCCTAAGGAATTACCGAAGACACTGATTTTGATATGCAACGACTGCTGTCTGACCTGTCACATCCTAGAGGGAAACCACTTTTCTTAGGTTAGGTCACATGTCGTTTGAAATATAATACGAAGTTGCGGGTTTCCCCATGATCTGTTTCTTCACTATGAAGCAATTGATAATTAGAAATATGTACATACATAAATCCGAAAATACGAATTTAGTGGTTAACGTCCATAGCCAGGATTCTAACTTGGGACCATCGGTTAGTCTACATTGAGCTATATGTGCTCACCAAACTTAATTATTATTTTAAAGTAAACAAACCAATAACTTATGCAAAGGGGTAGATTTATTAGACTGTTAGAATCCTATATAGAAAAGCAATACAACGAGTACAGGGTATTAGTAGGAAAATATTTTAGAAAACTAATATTAACAATCATGGAAACCATCAGAATATGAATGTTACACCGAAAATATATTTTATGACGTGGGAGTACGGATTCAATGGATTCGATAACCATAGTGGCAGTTACGTCTTTATGCTACGGAGTGCTACGAGCAGCTACGCGGTAGCGGACGGGCAACGCAGACAGACCAGCAGCGTGTAAGTACTCATACATACATCGTTGGAATATGGGTCAGCGACGGAATTTGCATGTGCCCACTCTCTCGTCACACAATAACGTGCTGTTAGATTCTTTTCACATCATGGCGGATGGATAGTTTTAATTTCAATTATTGCGTATTATTGGGTACGAAGCATATTTTCTTTCAGCAGTCGAATCTATAATGTCGGTCACTTGTTTGTATGGGTAAGTATGAGCCTACTTTGTACCCTCATATATACATTGTACCATACGACTGGTTTTATATGATCAAGTGAGTGTTAGACTATAGATTAACAAAAAAGGAAATTGAAATATAACAAGCTTTTAATAGAAAATACATCTTCACATAATACAGCTTTTGAACGCAACAGATTATTTCATATTTCCTTTCTTTATATTAGTTAGTTAGCTTGTTACATCAACGATGACCTAAGTTTTTTCTGTATAACGTGTATCTGTCTGTAACTTCACGCCAAATTTCTTGCGGCAGAGGGAACTGAGCACCACCTGACCCGATACTTACACACCTCACTCGCTTCTTTCACACTCATTGCTTTTCTTATGCACACTCGCCGATTTCTAGGGCTCCTGATATCACCTTCTGATAGAACACGACCAATTTGGGCATGGTAGGTAAGTCTTTGCCTTCCTTGGCTCCTATATCCTTCCACTATTGCGTTGTATATTTGCTTCGTCATTCTTTCATCCTGCATTCTTTCTAAATGTCTGAACCAACGGAGCATACCTCTTCTTATTTTAACACCAACGCTCTCTTCCAAACCAATTCTGTGTGTAACATCATCATTGCGAATACGGTCAACAAGCGTTACGCCACATATTTTGCGCAACGCTCGCATTTCGACTGCGTTTATCCTACCTTCATGCTCTCTCTCTGCCATACACAGCTCTCGCTTCCATAAGTAAGCGTTGGAACCAGCACTGCATGTTTGACATCAATTTTGACATCAAACCAGGGTGACACGCTATCATCTATCCGTACACATGCTGAGCAATCTTTGTAAGTGGACTGCAATACACGTAGCAGCGAATCTTCACTCTCATATCCAGGCTATATGTCCCACAGTTCGTTTTGCGCCACCCTAACAAATGCTTTCTCAAGATTCACAAAACCGCAGAAAACCTTCTGGTCTATGGTCAGATGCTTCTCCACGATAGTACATCCCCTTCCATTACGGAATCCTCCCTGTGCCTCCCACAGCATTCCATCGAACTTTACCCTCATTCTCCTTTCAATTATCTTTCCATGTGCTTTTGCTGCTAAGCTGATCAAACTGTATATATACCCTATAGCTGGAGCAGTCCAAGCGTGACCCGTTGCTTTTATACAAGGGCACGATGACTGCGCGTCTCCAGTCCCTTGAGACCCTTCCAGTTCTCCAGCACAGATTGCTTAAGTACCAGAAGGCCCGGACGTAAGTGCCACCGAGTTTGATCATCTCAGCTGTGATCATATCAATTTCTGCTGACTTTCCATTTTTCAAGCTTCGTATCGACCATTCGATCTCATCCATAGTTATACCTTCATCGGAGGCCGTCACCGTCACAAGCGTCCGAGGCATATTCAAAATCAAACACCGTTCTAACAGTGAATAACTAACTAGTGAATATCCATATGATGAAATAAAAGTATTCGACACGTGGAGGGTTCGTTCCATACATCTAGAATTGGTTTTCCTGTTTCGTTCACTCTCTTATCTCCATAGATACCAAGAACAGATTCATAACTGTCTCGTTTGCTCCCAACCCATCCATTCAAATCTCCAGACATAATCACACTTACCATTCCCTTCAGCTAAATCCAGAACATCCGTCACAGACTCCCAAAACTTCTCTAGTTCTTGAGAATACGTTGAGCTTACGAGTGCGTATGCTGCAACTAGAAATACTCGCGTGATGCCCAGTTTTATACGAACCCAGAGAAGTCTATGCCCTATCAAACAGTAATCTCTTACACCAGTGGCTAAGCGAGAGGAGAGTACCACACCTACATCAGCACTAGCATGATCGCCTCGGTGTACCCCAGACCACAGGGCCATCATTCTACCGAACATCTACTACTACCGACATCGGTGTCGCTCCCCTTGCGCTTAGTCTTTGTCACACACAAAACATCTAAACGTCTTTCATTCATAACGTCCATCAGTTCGTTCATCTTATCATTCAATCCACCTCTCACATTCCACGTGCCTATTCAGCTCTCGACTCTCCTCAACCCGCCGGAATAGACGGTACGTTGTGGGCGTCGCCTCCGGGGGACGCCTTAATCCGCACATCGGTGCGCTCTTGGTCCAGAATTCCAATCTAATTGATTGGCAGGGGTCGCGAACGAGCACGCTTCTGGTACATGACCCCCAAATCTGTAAAACGTCGGAAGGTATATATAAGTGCCTATGAAAACTTGCCATATAAGAAGTATCTACTCTTAAGTTGCTACTCCTGGTGCATCTCCAAAGGAGCTTGCTGATAACCTCACTCACTTTTCATATCACTAAAGTGGCAAACAAGCATATAACCTGCCTAATGAAAAGTTCTTATCATAGCATATGGACATTACATTGCACTCGTGCGTTGCCGACTTAAAGTGATGTTCGTGATTTTAGGGTTATTATTTGGCTATGGTTCAGGCTGTTATTATTTGCCCGCTGTTTTCTGTGAGGTGGAGGTGTAACTCCAGTCGGCTGTTTTGATAGGTAGGTCCTATCTAAGCAGCCCTTTCTTTAAATGGCTTAGTTTATTAAAGGACGTGATGATCATATATTTTTATATACGTGCGTAATAGATTTTAATAATTCGTACTGTACTATTGTCTTAGGTTTTCGCGATTGTTACACATTGAAATTAAACTATTTTTAACGGAAGTATCGCGTGTTTTATTTATTTTGTTGAAACCTGACATTTCGAACGCTTTGCAGCGTCCGTGGTCGCAGGAAAGACTAAGGTGGTATTTGTCTTACATTAGTTATTCAATTATTACATCTACCGACATGGATGGATTAATTATATATGTTCCGATTCACACAAAAACTACTAAAAAATGTTCGGACACTGTGAGCGATTTTTGTGTGAATCGTACTGTACTGTTTTATATAATTTAGTTCATATGATCTATCTCTACATTAAAACATATTACTTTATAAACCATAGCCAGAATAGAAATAAAACACATTGTAGGTAATGTTAATACTTAAATTAATACAAAGTATGTAATTTAACCTCGAGTCTATCACATCACAAGGCAACCAAGATAAGGGTAGGCCAATGATCCTAGTTCACATCAAGGTTTTACTTGAGAAACAAAGCGTAAATAATGATTGTCAGTATGCAAATAAACATAGTTTTTTTTTTAAGTTGTTTTAAAATAAATTAATATTTTCGAAGCGTGAACCGCACCTCATTAATCGTTTCCTTGTACGTCACCTTCGCCTTTCAAATTTGAGATGTTGGTGTGCATGCGAATCGGAAGTGTTTGGAACTTTGGATGAGGTCGCGCTCGACGAGAGGTGGGGCGGTGGGGCGACGGGGCGGTGGGACGGGCGGCACTACTACCGCGATGTATAAAACTTGCGCAACACAGCCTTGCGGTCGCGAATAATGTGGAACACCATACTGAAACTGGAAAAACAACCAAAAGGCTTAGTTAATAATACCTAATGATGGCCGCCGAAAAGCCGTCTATTTAACTTTTGTAATAGAGTTTCATCTTGAAGTTCACTATCTATATAATATTCTTATGGTTTCAACTTTAAATATTTGTACTTAATTCTTTCAAAACTCCATATAGTAAAATAAAGGTATTAAAGTATGTATAGGTATTTGTAACTTTTCCAACAAATACATTTATTTCAAGGGGAATAAGATCTCCTTTTCCATATCTACATTAAATAATTATTACGAGTACCAAAATGCTAACTATCTCTGCTTTGATCATTGCAATCGGAAGGGACTTCATTAAGTAATAATAAAGACACACACACCCTGGTTGCAGAGTGTGCCATTAGCCAATTTCAGAAAAAAAATAGTTGACTATGATTTTACGAAGTGTTGCTCGTATCCTACGAACGCTTCTAATACCTCATCCGCTACTAGCATAACTTCTCACGAGCTTATTGGTAACCTCACACACTAGAAGGGACACACCAACCCCCCAGAGAGTTCCTTTGTAGCTGCGGTCTTCTGTGATTTGGAGGTACTGTAGAACTGCATCGAATCGCCCTAACTTTCATCCAGTAGAACCTCTTTAGCAAATGGGCATCAAGCGTAGCGTGGAAGTGAGATTGCCCGTGATTGATCTGTTAATAATTTTAATACATTTAATTTTTTTTATACAGCTAGATTGGTAAACAAGCATGCGGCCCGCATCAGATGGTAAGCGGTCACCGCAGCCTATTGACATTGACGCTCGCAACACCACAGGGATGTTACTCGCGTGCTGCCAATCTTGTGACCTAAGGCTGTTTCGTCACAGTAATTTCTCTGCCATATCTCACCCTTCAAACCGGAACACAGTTATGTAAATATAGCAGCTTGGCGGTAGAAATAGGTGAGACAGAGGTATCCATGCAGGCGACTTTTGTACAAAGTTATATCTGGTTAATTGGTTGATTAAGACTAGAGATAATGAGCTAATTAAAGATCAACTATTATACAGTGCGGTACAGTAAAGTTAACAACGTTAATAATAAATTATAGGTATTATAGTTAACTTTATATAATTTAAAGGAAGTTTATAATTTATAATTATATTATAATGACAATGTAACAATGGAGTTTTTCAAAATATTCAGTTGTATATTATTTTTACAGTAAGAATAGTTGTCACAATAGCGAATCAAAGGGCCTCGCTGATGACAGCGGAAGGTCTCGACCTTCGAGCCATTGCTTGCGTTAGCATTGACAACGGCCCTTATGCAAATCGTCTTTGCGCGTGCTTGCTTCCACTACCGGAACACAAGCACACAAGGGCTCTGTATTTATCGTAACATACAAGTACTTATTCTTGAATGGGCCTTCGATACGCACGCTGTATAGGTCGTGGCACTCACCTGTTTAAATATAGTTTCCTGGTGAGACGTTCGAAAACGAAAATACTTAGTTGCCATTCAGGACGAATGTGTTCAGGACGAATGTGTATTTATTTGCGTTATCTTGTTACCTTATATGGGGAAGAATTAGTATCTATCACTCTGAAATAATAATTCAATTTACTTCTTATCTATATTTATACGTAGGTATAGTAAAATAGTAGAATTTTGACAAGTCTTGTGGTGGAATGATTAGCAATGCCGCTTTAACAGCGAGGAATGGAACCCTTGAAAAGGTTTCGATTACTATTTTTTTTTTGTACTACGTCGGGAGGTATACAAGCATACGGCCCACGTGATGTAAAGCGGTTACCGTAGCCTATTAACGCTTGTGATATACTAAGTATCACTCGCGCGATGCCTCCTCTCCTGTTTACACAGCAACTCCTTGGGAGCTTACTGGTGACCTTACTCACACGCAGGAACAGGAACAACCTTTCAGGGAGTTGTTATTTGGCTGTGGTTTTCTGTGAGGTGGAGGCACTGCTTTGATGCGCTCTACCTCTCTTAAAGCATCCATACCAAGACAAACAGACATGTTCATGCACACAAATGTTTGCCTTGTGTGGGAATCGAATCCACGAGCGTTGGTGTCAAAGTCGCGTCATTAACGACTGAGCCACCTGAGCTCGTCAAACTATACGGGACAAACATTTGTGTGTATGACCATGTCTGTTTGTCTTATTCCGGATGTTGATAAAAGAAGTAGGGTGCAAAGCAGCCCGACTGAGTAAGTAGCTCCATTTCACAGAAAACCGCAGCCAAATGACAACTGCCGAGAGAGTTATTATGTAACTGTGTTAGTTGCAGTGGTGGAATCACGCGAGCGATAATTAATGTATTGCTGCATCTATAGGCTACGGTAACCATTTTACAGGTTTACCATATTCAGGTTGGCCACATGCTTGTATGCACCCCAATGTTGTATATGGTTTCCTCTCTTTCAAATATCATTTTCCTTTATATATACATAGTTCAAATCCTGTCTTTTTCGAATCGTCTTTCATCATTGTGACTACTGTTGGATTCCAAATAACACTTGCAATTGCTATTGACTAGTGGATAAAGATCCAGCCTATCAACAGACTGGTCTCTGGTTTAAATCCTGGTGAAGGAACCTGCCTATTGTGAGGAAACCTGCACGTCCCAAAAAAATATCTCGAAAAACGTGCGACCGACCTAAGATAGCCCTAGTTTTCCCTCTGGAGTTGTGGAGGCTTAAAGGTAGTCACTTCATTTCTTATCGTCGATCGTCGGGCTTTGGTAGCGGATTCTGCTAATACTAATAATTAGAATTGTTAATTGTCAGTATTAGTTATTATAGGTTTCAATAATCATTAAAATAATTTTTAATTTAATATCATCGGCTATTTCCACAGTGTCATTAAGGGCAGCAATTTTATGTTAGCTTTCTACCGCCGCCACCTGGATAGGTTCTAGCGTCCACAAGTTCACTTAAAAGCGGTTCTAGTTCTATATAAGAAAGACGGTCAATTCTTGGTTCAATATCATGAACAATTCAACAAAAAATAGAATTAGCATATCTTAGACAAGATCGGATGTATATAGATTATAAAGAGAAGCAAAATCTATCCTCATACTTAACGGTGCAACTGTTTAAGTGTAAGATCGATGCCTACGATGTTCTTGCATAGATTTACGATCATAATTCACAAAGTACCTTAAACCTTAAGAAAAACATCGCTTATTATGATTCAATCACATTCCTGTAGCATTTATACTAGAGAACTATCTAGTTACGTTTTATAAATAGTTGCTAACTCGGCCTTTGCACACTTGAACAGGGCTCCATCAAACGAGTGACCTCGGCAAATTGTCGATGACGGTATTGAGAACAGTACCTATATCGAGAACAAGTGCTCTTGCGAAACTATACGAAAACTGTATGATGTATCGTTTCCGGAGATATTTTAATAGCTAAATACTTCACAAGTATTTTATATTAAGGCATGAAGATGGATTCACTATTATCTTTAGACCTCACATACACGTGGTGCACACTTATAAATAGCAAACGACAGTCTGACATGACAGTGAGTTAGGAACAGCGACGTTTGAAAAGCTATCCCATAAGGTAAGTTGCTTAAGTCAATGTATTAGGAAACGGGATAGCTCTAGAAAGAATACTTTATATTTTGCCTACCAATTCATCTATTTAAGTTAGTTTCTCCCTAATGAGAATAAAAATATTATTTTTGCAGATAGCGGGATATCTGGTTTTCAGGCTATTGGACCTTTTGATGTAATGGTCTGAAAACCTTTTTAGTTCTTCGTTTATACGTTTTGTATTCAACCTAAGTGAATTGAGGGGAGGAAAAAAATTGCGAGGCTATTTTGTTTCTCGAGTTTGAGATCCCAATAACGGGGCGTTAATACGGCTGCTACTGCTGTGCTCTTCAGCGTCTCCAAAGCATTCTACTACGTTCGCCACACCGCATTACTATGATACCCATATGGACGTACGTACTTGTTTTCAGCACTGCAAATAATCAATCAAAATAAGGGATTTTTGAACCACTTGTCTATGCCCGTTAGAATAAAAACCGGTGGATAAAATGCGTAATTTTAAACATTGGGATTCAATATTTACTTCAGACATCTTTAGAGAATATTTTTGTGTGACGTGGAGCGATTTCTGTAGTTTATAGTTGACTACACAAAGTATCTTTGCTGTTAACACAATCTGCCGCATTCTTTACGTTGAAATACTTCTACAATCAGCCGGTAGAACATATCAATATCATATAGTTCTGTCTTTCATATTCAAAACCATATGTTAATTGGTTTCTAGAACAATTCTAATGAAGTCCAAAGTTTACCCAAGAGATTTCTGAAGATATTTTTGTATTTTGGCTGAGCCATGAGCGCAAATTAATACAGCGAAGCTACCGGCGCGGCGGCGGTTCAAGGCGAGCCCTGCAAAGGGCCCGCGTCAGCGTCACGCGCCGCCATTGACCCACTTACCGCACACATACCTACCGGCGCGCGCGGCGTGTGCGCACCTAGTACAGTCGCCGCTGCAATACATTCGCGCTAAAACAGGTCACGTACGCAATACTGTAAAATTAATTTCACCATAGATGAATTGATAGTTACCTACTACGTAATTGCGCGTTATCCTTAGCGACACATATTTGCAATAGTCATTAATCATCATTATCTTATATACTGCCATAAACCTTCCCTGCACATGGTCTTAAATGTGGATTAGCAACATAGAATCTGAAAATTGTATGATATTTACACACTAATGGCGTAGTGGACTAAGAAAGTGCTTCGTTACAGCAGGCCTCTGTTATATACAAAAAATCTTCAATAAACGTCGTGTTTCCACACTCGCTCCAACATCGGTAAAGAGTTAACGCTTTCATAAAGCCAGATAGCTCAGATAGGGAGAGATTTAAGAACAGTAGGTTATAATATGATCTTCTCTTAACATTTCTCTAGATGATACTAGCGACAGATTCTTAAGAAACAGCGGCAAAGCGAGAATAAAATATTTTTTTACAAATTTAGGATGAATTTATTAAAGACATGTATAACATAGCTGATAAAACTGTATACTATATCAAATTATCATAAAACGAAACAACAAAAAGTCATTCTTGCATCACCTATAACCTTTTTTCCCCTTTCATTCTTCATTTCATTTCCACTGTTGAGATTTCGGTCTCTCTTCAACCAGAGAGTATGTTCCGTTTCGTTCTACAATTACAGATTTTTTTGTATCCGTAAAGTGGCAAGTGAAATACGGCCTGCCTAATGGTAAGCAGTTACCGTGGCTTCTGGACATTTGCTTCGCCAGGGGTTATCACTTGCGCATGGCCGACCCTGTTAAAAATGTCTTCGAGCCTTTGAATTTGCAGAGGTCAGTGTTAACTCAAGCTACTGCTTGATAGCCAGATAAACACATTTATAAACAGGCTGAGTTTGACGTTACTCAACTTGCGTGTTTGATTTTCCTTTGCCTGTACAATATTCAGTACACATTTTTATGTAATAAATATAATATTTGGAGTATTTTTTGGTGGATTAGGAAAACACTTCAGCGCGCGATTGTGCTAGGTTTCAGTGGTCGCTCGTCGTTCGCTACAGTTGTTTGTGGCGCACATCTCAAGGCAAGGCGCGAGGTGCCCTCCAGCGCGCGCCGCAAATAATTCTGCTATTGTGAAACACCAACGTTATCACCGCCGGAACCTTGGTTAGATCACACGAATTACGGTCAAGTTGACGATTCCACGATTATAACTCTATATGATAATAAAAATTCCATTGCTTGTTTTCAATATAAACGTATTGGTGTTCTTATTCGAACTGACCGATGCGACGTCCTGTAAATATTGTATAACGTGATTGCTATAGCCTATAAACGTTTTCAACACGAAAAGCATTGCCAATACCGGTGATTTAGTAGTCGGAGGGCAAGTTTCTACGTGTGCATGAAGCAATCATAAAACCCTTCTGAGGGCTTCATGCACACGCAGACATTTTTTAATGGCGACTATTCCACTTTAAGGTAGTTGTTGTTGTTGTAATCTCTTTATTGTACAAATATACTTAACATATACAGTTACAAATCTTTAGCATGTACAAAGGCGGACTTATCTCTGTAAGATATCTCTTCCAGCCAACCTTTATAAGCTTAACAGGAATAAGTAATACATATATAGGCAGAGAAACTATCTGTACCTTCTTTAACACAGATATCATGGACTAATAACATGAATGTTTGCAAGAGTAAAAACAGATACATAAATATAACACAAAGAAAATAATAATAAAAAAAAAGTAAAAGAAAAATCATACATAATATAAGTACCTAAGCAAAAACAGATTCAAACTAGTTAGTTTTCTGATCACATTTGGTATTTTTTTGCGTAGCTTTATTTTGAGCAGCAAAATTCACTATGGATCAGAAGTCCATAATTTAAGTCCATGGACATAATTACGTCATGATATTCCTGTACTGTCAAGATCCCTTAAGAAACGAGCACTATCCCTCGCGCAGTACCCGAATTATTCACACCCATGCATATTCGCGGCCCGGACATAGAATTGATTACATCATACATACAATGTAGTGGTTGACAATTTCATTCCCTGCCATGACGTGATTAGTACCGATCATCTTGATGAATTGAAAATATTTAAACTTTATATTCATGCTTCGCCATATTTATCTAGCTGACTTTTTTTTTATACTACGTCGGGAGGCCTACAAGCATACGGCCGACCTGATGTAAAGCGGGTTCCGTAGCCTATTAACGCTTGCGATATATTAAGTATCACCCGCGCGATGCCTCCTCTGCTGCTTACACAGCAACTCCTTGGGGGGTTACTGGTGACCTCACTCACACGCAGGAACACAACAACCATCTAGGTTCCAGAGTTGTTATTTGGCTGCAGTTTTCGAACCCACGAGCGTTAGTGTCAAAGTCGCATCATTCACGACTGAGCCATCGGGCTCGTCCAAAGAAACTTACTTACAAAGTGACTTACTGAAAAGTCAACGCACAGCGTGAACAGCGGATCATAGAAACTTTACATTTAATAAAAGAGTTCCTTTTAGGGAGAGTAAAGAGTTTCGTTTTTGTTGATCCTCCAAGGAGAATGAATTCGGGTTTTAAAGTTGATGAAAAAGAAAAATATTTCCTAGATGCAATGCATGAAAATTTCATGGATGCAAGTAGAAATATTGAAATTTCAATATTTCCTCTTCTAGTATTGTCTTAGGTTTTCGTGATTGTTATACATTGAATTAAACCATTTTAACGGAAATATCGCGTATTTTATTTATTCTGCAGCGTCCGTGGTCGCAGTCTTCCTGCGACGCTGCAAAGCGTTCGAAACGTCAGGTTCTACAAAATAAATAAAATACGCGATATTTCCGTTAAAAATTGTTTAATTCAATTTCCTCTTCTCTTTCTTAGCGTTATCCCGTTTCCTAATCTATTAGGATCCACGGGTTCCGTTACCTATACCTAAGGACTTAGCGAAGATTTGACATGGAGCGAATGCCGTCAGACCTCCACGACGACGACACAACGTGGAAAAATCAGATCTTTCTTAGGTCAAGCGACTTTCAAAATTAAAATTTTTTGGACGTGCGTAGTTTCGCCACGACGTTTTTTCACCGACGAGCATGTGATAATTAATTACAAATATGTACATAATCTGCAAACACGAATTCAGTGTCACATATTCCCACCAGGATTCAAACCAGGACAAGTTGATTAATAGCTGGTTCTATATCCACTGGGGTATCACTACACATTGCAAGTTTTAACATTTCCACTATTTATATGCCTTGTCCGGCCATAAGTTCTGTTACAAATGAATTTGCATTTATTTTTTTCTGAATTAGTTTAATAAAACTTATATGTACATATTTATGGAAGTCTCAGCAAAAATAAAAGAAATGATTCCTCTAAAACTGACCATAATTTGTAGTCTAAGGGTTCAGATCTCTCAGACGAGGGCCAGTCTTTAGCTATTATGAAGTACGAAATGTTGGTTTTCAGTCTTCGCTCCTTTTTCACAAAAATGAAGCTTTGTGACTTTTTGATAAGACACCCCCCACCAAACCATTACAGACATAGGATGATTTCCAGCTACTTGGGCGGCTTTATTAGAACTGTGTATGTACACTTTATCATTTTACTTGTTGTGCTCTTCAATCGTGAATTTTTTTTCATCAGTAAAGAATATATTTCTGTGCGTTTCACCTGCGTATCGGGACGAAGGTGTTTCGATCTCTTCTACTGTAGGGATTAATTTAGGTCATGCCCTGTATATCGACGATAAGCTCCGAGCTTCAGGTCTTGTTTTATTATAGGTACGCGATAAAGTCTGAAGGCGTTTTGATCTCTTCAACTGTAGGGATTGATTTAGGTCCATACCCACTTTGTAAAAGGCAATCACTGCAATC
The DNA here is from genome assembly GCA_947507595.1 of Pyralis farinalis. NCBI lineage: Eukaryota > Metazoa > Arthropoda > Insecta > Lepidoptera > Pyralidae > Pyralis > Pyralis farinalis. Next base: position 20,015,693 of record OX382264.1, on the reverse strand, counting down.
CTATTTACTTTAGCACGCCATTCCTTATCGTATAATTTGATAATAAACACGAAAAAATATGTACAATAGCGGGAAATATAAAGAAGTTTTTAATATAATAAACGCGTTCCAAATTCAAAATATTAAAGAATTGAAAAAAAAAGTTTCTATTTGGCTATAAAGACTGTTATATAGAAACATTTCTTTTTCTAGACTAGTTACTCGTATATTCAGATTCCAATCTATTTTAGTAGATTTTTTGCAGAATAAAGTGATAGAAAATAAATCGGTGTGGTATGGGAGAGCAGTAAAAGAGAGATCAGTAAATTGACATGACATGATATGAAGTAGGTAGGGGGAGTGAAGTAGAAGATAAGTTATACTCTTGAAATTTTGCCAATACTGTCTGACTGGTAAAAGAATGGAGGAGGCATAGAAGAAATAGAGGAAATAGGAAGTTAACGAAATGTTCAACATTTTGTAGGTCCACTCGGAACAGAACCCATTGAAAATCGGTAGAACACTTGGATCCAAGATCTTAGATGATGGTTTGTGTAGCGGTAACCAAGAAGACCCTAGGAAGTTTCACTTAGTACCTTTAGCGATCGGCCACAAAGCAGAGCTCCCTTAGAGCAGGCTCGCGAGCCGCTCGCCAACTTCACAGACGTTCGGATCGGATTTTGCTCTTGCAATCACCTTTTTCTGAACATAAAGACAGTATTTAATTTGCATTTCAAGTCACAGACATTAAGATACCCATTGGTACGTACCGCACGCCCATCATATATCCTATATGCTGTAATAGTTATGTTATTTTAGTGTAATTTCTTACTTTTAGCCGTACCTGATCCGTACACACCTCACTCGCTACTTTAACATTCGCAGCTTTTGTCATGTAACAATTATTTTTTTCATTCTGTTACGTGTACAATATTTAGTATATGTTTACATAATTTAAACATAGGGGGCATCGTACCCCTATGTTTAAGTTATGTAAGTTATGGTTGTCGAAAATGTACCTAAATTCAGTTTGCCTGAATCGAATACATACTCAAAATTTGCTGAGTCATTCCACATTTGAACAATATGAACGCTGTCGACAATCCATACGTCTTTTTTACAACGTCAGGGTGCAAATAAGATGCGGTTACCGTAGACTATGATCGCTTGTAATTCAAGGAATATCACTGAGGAGCTCCCTTGTAAACTCACTCACTAGTACAAACATAACCCTACAATCATTATATACATATATAAAAGAATATGGCTTGTGGCCGAACATTCATAAGGTTTTGATTTTTACTTAGTTGGGAAAACTTCTTGGCAGAAAAAACTTTAGCCAGAAAGCACAACTCGCTATACACATTGCAGTGCAGGTCCCAACACTGACTTATGAAAGCGAGAGCAGGGTATGGCAGAGAGAGCATGAAAGTGAGATAAACAGTTGAAATACGAGCGTTTCACAAAATTTGTGGTGTAACGCTTGCAGACTGCATTCGCAGTTATGATGTTAGTGTTAGTTTGAAAGAGACTGTCGGTGTTAAAATAAGAAGAGGCATGCTCCGTTGGTTCGAACATGTACAAAGAATGCAGAAAGAAACTATTACGAGACAGATATAGAACTCGAAAGTAGAAGGATGTAGAAACCGAGGAAGGCTGTGACTTACCTACCATGACCAAATTGGTCGTGTTTTAACAGAAGATAAGGCAGGGCAATGAATGTTAAAGAAGCAGGTGAGGTGTGTAAGGATCGACTCATTTGGCACTCAATTCTCTCTGCCTACACTGCAAGGGATTTGGTGTGAAGTTACGACGTAAGTTACGTTTTTTGACGAGCCCAGTGGCTGAGCCGTGAATGACGCGACTTTGACACCAACGCTCGTGGGATCGATTCCCACACAAGGCAAACATTTGTGTGCATGAACATGGCTGTTTGTCTTGGTCTGGATGTTTTAAGAGAGGTAGGGCGCATCAAAGCAGCCCGTCTGAGGAAGACCTCCACCTCAGAAAACTGCACCAAATAATAACTTTCTAGAGAGTTGTTGTGTTCCTGCGTGTGAGTGAGGTCACCAGTAAGCTCCCAAGGAGTAGCTGTGTAAGCAGCAGAGGAGGCATCGCGCGAGTAATACCTAATATATCGCAAGCGTTAATAGGCTACGGTACCCGCTTTACATCAGGTGGTCAGTGTGCTTGTATGCCTCCCGACGTAGTATAAAAAAAAGGTATAGATATATAAATAGTTAACAATTACTTAAACTCTGTCTTAAATAACTTAAACGGTGTTATTCAACTGAGCAGCTCAGGATAAATTCTTATTATTCACCGAAGCTGTACGAATGCTAGATCATCATGCCCATCTCGTAAAGCTCAGGTTAAGGCATCAAAGAAGATGTTTGGTTACCGTCTGAGAACCGCTCTGAAATATGCCTCAGGATTTTCATCACAGTTTAATTTTTCACTGGGTCTCATAATGCGAAAAATTCTTTAATTTTAGTGAAACTTTCTCGCAGCTTTCGTATTTTTGAATGGTGAACAACAATCGGGTTTAATTCCAGTATCAACTCAGAATACGCCTTCTCTCCGGCGGTGTCCTATGATGACGATGATGCATCATTTTTATATATATATTTTTTTGATATACTGCCAGCCATTCGACTCTCCCAAAAATATCCTCACTAGCTGGTTCCTAGGGCTACTGACAAAGTCAAGTAAATGAATAAATAATACAATATCATCAGTTCACCCAGGATGGTCATATATTTTTTTACTATGCGGGGTGGAAAACAAGTATACGGCCCGCTTAATGTATAGCGGTTACAAGGCATATGTATTATCCATACATATGACTCTTCTAGATTCCTCCACTCTATTCGTTCTATTCTACTATCTTCCTGCCAACTTTTTACTGTTGTCAATCTAACTGCATTTTTCGGTTTCAAGTTCCTGGTTCGCAATCTCTATTGGACATTATTGAGATTTCTCGTATTCTTCTAAATGTAGATATTATAGATCGTCAAGTAGATATTTCACCCCTCCTATTTCAGTCGGTATATTCTGCCAACGCCTCACATCCGTACCTAATATCAGTTTTCTGCGGAAATTCTCGTTATAGATTTTTTATACGTCGCCACCTCATCGGGAGGCATACAAGTATGGGTCCACCTATTGTAAAGTGTTACTATAGCCTACGAACACTTGCAATATTAGAAGTATTGCTTGCGCGATACTACTCCTGCTGTTAACACAGCAACTCCGAAGGAGCTTACAGATAATCCTTTTAATCATAGAACCACAACCACCTAGTAAGTTGTTATTTGGCTGCAGTTTCCTGTGAGGTGGAGGTACTACCTGCCTCTCGTAAAACATTCAGACATGTTCATGCACAAAATGTTTATCCTGTGTGGGAGTCGACACGAGCATTGGTGTTAATGTAGCACTGGTAACCACTCCGTCATCCAGATTGTCAAAATTTTGTTTTGCTTCGGACCTTTCCATTGTTATCTGAGCTAATTTCAAGGTGTTCATTATGGTGGCTGTTAACGTCAATGTTTCACATCCGTACATATTAATATGTCGATTATTCTCAAGGTACCTTGAGAATAATCAGCCAAATATATTGTTTTGAGCCGTTATATTCTATATCTTTGTAGTGTGTGTATTGATTCAAATTTGAAGGTAAAAGATGCCTACTTACCGATACGAGTATGTTGAATCTAGCAACTTTGTTGACACTTAATTTCAAACTTCTTGATTTTAGTATAATTATTGTAAGTGTCCAATGCTTTATTTCATCACAAGAATATTCACACGTATACATGGAGACAGAATGACCAAAAAAGTGTGATTGATTTGATTATAATTGATAGACGTCTCTGAAATACTATAACGGATACAAGAGGCTTTAGAGGTCCCACTCTTGAAACGGACCACCACCTGGTGGTAAGCCGGTTTGTGGGACTTTTCAAGAAGACTTTTTCGGGGATCATGAAAGAATAAGGAGTGAAAAATTGCAAGATGAACGTGTAAGGAGAACGTATGTACATCTGGTAAGCGAAAGACTTCCAAATGCAAGTCTTTTAGCCGACTCGGAGGTGGATGATTGCTGGAAAGTTCTGGAAGAAAGTATGGTGGATAGTGCAAAAGAAGCATGTGGATACGCAAAGAGGCATAAAACATTGAAAGGAGATGCCTGGTGGGATGCGGAGGTTGAATCCTCCGTAGCAAGAAAGAGGAAGGCGTGGCTGGATTATGTATCATCTTTGCCATTAAATGAAAGTATGAGAGAGAAGAAGAAAGAAATGTACCGTCTATGCAAGAATGAAACCAAGGCTTTAGTGAAAGAGAAGCGTGAAAGACAAATTATGAATGAGGAAGAGAGGCTGACGAAAAACTTCGAGGCAAATACCAAACTCTTTTGAAGAAAGGTGAAGAAGTCTCGGGGTAGTTCGTCGGCATCCAGCATGAACAAGATTAAGTCTAAAGCTGCTTCTCTACTTCTTCTCTTCTTCTCGTTTGCTTCTCGCAAACACTCAGGAAGTGTTTGAACGGTGGAGTGAATATTTTGAAGAAAAGTATGAATATGCCTCGGACGCTGGCAATGAGAGTGAGTCAATACACGTTAACGGCATCCGATGAAGGTATAACTATAGATGAGATTGAATGGTCAATACGAAGTTTGAAAAATGGAAAGTCTGCGGGAATTGATGTGATCACAGCTGACATGATCAAACTAGGTGGCATTTACGTCCGGGACGCCTTCTGGTACTTATGCAATCTATGCTGGAGAACTGGAAGCATCCCAATGGACTGGGGACGCGCAATCATCGTAGGTATCCTTGTATAAAGGCAAGGGATCATGCATGGACTGCGTCAGCTATAGGGCCATCAGTTTGATCAGCTTAGCAGCAAAAGTACATGGAAAGGTAATTGAAAGGAGAATGAGGGTGAAATCTGATGAAATACTGAGGGAAGCACATGGAGGATTCCGAAATGGAAAGGGATGTACGGATCAAGTTTTCTCGCTTCGCAATATTGTAGAGGAGTGTCTGGAGACTAGAAGGTTTTCTGCGGTTTTGTGGATCTTGAGAAGGCATTTGATAGGGTTGTGCGAAAGGAACTGTAGTACATATTGCCGAAATATGAGGTTGACGCTTCACTGCTCCGTGCCCACCTACAAGGATTGCTCAGTATGTGTGCGAATAGATGGCAACATGTCACCCTGGTTAAAATTGGTGTCAAACAGGGTTGCATGTTGTCTGCTAGGCTGTTTATTCTATATCTCGATAGTTGTCTACAGAGAATAAGATCGACGAATGTAGGATTACGCATGGGTGACCTAGTGGTGAACTGTCTGCTGTATGCTGATGCCGTCATATTAGCAGAAACACCATCTTAACTGCAAACACTAGTCACAATAATGAAAGACGAATGTATGAAGGAAGGCTTACTATTGAATGCGAAGAAAACAAAGAAAGAGAGAAACCAGAACCAATGTAAGGATTACGGTAGATGATGAAGTGATGGAACAAGTGCTGTTGTTTGCAACGTTGCGCAAAGTTTGTGGCGTAACGCTTGTAGACCGTATTTGCATTGATGAGATTAGAAGCACAGTTGGTCTGAAAGAGAGCATTGGTGTTAAAATAAGAAGAGGCATGCTCCGTTGGTTCGGACATGTAGAAAGAATGCAGGATGAAAGAATGACGAAGCAGATATACAATGCAAAAGTGAAGGATGTATGAGACAAGGAAGGCCAAGACTTACCTACCATGATCAAATTGGTCGTGTTCTATCAGAAGGTGATATCAGGAGCCCTAGAAATCGGCGAGCGTGCATGAAAGAGCAATGAATGTTAAAGAAGCGAGTGAGGTATGTAAGGATCGAGTCACGTGGCGCTCGGTTCTCTCTGCCTACCCGTAAGGGATTTGGCGTGAAGTTATAGATAGATATTGCCATTCAAACTGTCCATTTTTATAAGATCCTTTCATTGAGGATTGTATATTATCAAATCATCAATCAATGTCCCTTTCCTTTTTCTCACTATGCTGAGGAGAGAGCAAAAAAGGCCTCTACTCTGTTGACAACATTTTATGTTGTTTGTCACAGATTTTCTAGAATCAGATTTATTTTATACCAAGGTGGCAACTGATCATATAGCCGGCCTTCTATAAGCAGTTACTGTAGCACATAAACGATTGCAATACCAACACAATAACTTCATGTGTTAGTTGATTGGTGATTATTTTTTTTATACTCACACAACAGTTTTGAGTAATAAAATGTCTGCTGCATACCAAAATCCGTGTTTTTGAACTGTAAATGTAATTCGTATCAGACAGACAACAGATGCGTTATTCATCAGCCCGTAAGGGCATTTTCTAAACTTTTATCTTTCAAGAGGCATGCCAGTGATAAGTGCGCCGATGGTGGCGTCAATGCACTCCGCTGTATGCCCCTAGGTCAGTTCCCTGTGACTCAGTCACTAATGCACCGTTACGTATATAACGCATCGTGATCTCCGCGTCTAAACTCAAATTGTGGCCGTTTCCAGAATCATAATGTTAGATGTCCAACGGTATTGGATAGTATAGCGATGAATTGTTATACAGTCTCTCCGCATCAATGTATGCCGAACCATTTAACTATTCCTCATGAAAATGTTTCACAGTACAGAGTCTCAAAAGAAATGACTGGCTAGTTGCTGCATCACCGGAACAATTGCGTAGTTTACCCAGTGCTCTACTGACTTTACAATATGCATCTGATTCTTTTTATTACTTTCGGTTTCAATTTTTGTTATGCACGATCTGATAAGAGGTTTGTATGAACAGAAATTGAATGTAATGCTCAACTTTAGGATCGAGTAAGTATTACGTAAATGTCTCATATATGAAACAAATTTTGAAAGTAGGTAAAAATCTCCAGTTCCACAGATTTTAGTGCAAGTAGGTAGTAGTAAATAGCCATTGTAGCAGTGTCATGTGTCATTGACTTGTTAAACACGCCTATGTTTTTCGTGAGTTAGTGCTATATTAAAAGCTATTCAATTATTCTTAAAAAAATTAGGGCTTTATTTTAAACATTGAAAGGGCATTGGAAATTTTTAAAAAGCAGACGCAGACGTTTAGGATTTAATCGGTGTTAAATAAAACAAAAGGGGATAGTATAAATACATTTGAAATGTCTACTCGCATTTCGTTTGAATCGTCTATTCCGGGTCTTTGCGCTCGAAATCAATGCGCTCTCATTTGAATACGATAACTGTTGATTATGTAATTGTACCCGCTAGCATCTGCTTGTTTACCTCCGCTCCTCAACCCTCTGGGGTTGAGATATTCGAGCAACCCTTCCGCGGCCACCGGCCACCCTCGGACATGACTTTTTTATCGAATGGCAAACAGACTGCTTTAATGAGAAATATCGGTTACGGAAACACTCTACTGTGCATATCGGATGGTCTAATATTTGATTACTCTTTTATTTTTACAGCAAACCTTGCGAGGCAACTTATTAATAAAAGTAAATTATAGAGTCTTCCTTTCCTGTCATTGATATCATAATCTTGATGAGTCGATTGGCATTAATTACTTTACCACCAGGTTTGCATAGCTCAGATTCTCGCAATAGACAAATATTTTTGTGCATAAGCATGTCTGATCGTCTTGATCTGGGCGTTTTCAATGTATTATAATCATTCCTGTCTCCTATTGGGATAGGTAGAGACTAAGGAACATCAGTGCACATAGGTGTACTGATCAAAATAAACCTTTTCGACATTCATCAACAAGTATATATTTACAAAATTTGCTCTTATAATTTAGTTTTAGTTTCATTCTGTGTCTTTTAGCTACAGAATTTTTTTTAGATAGTTTTATTACAGTCATAATAACTAACATTAATTTAAAATAGGTATTTACGTGTGTTCATCAGTTGCATGTCAGTCAGTACCCATGGTACCTACTGCTTTACTTGATTTGGAACTAGATGGCACTGTGTAATTTGTTCAGAAAAGTATTATAGCCTATATGTTTATTTATTTATTGTTTACAACTATCATGAACTTGCATGGATATAGGCCATAGCTTATGATTTTGACCATTATGTAATTCTCCCCTTTCTTCACGCGGTCACCTTCGACCGGTCGTTATATTCTTCGGGTACATCAAGAGAGGAAGCTCACTGACTGACAGATACTTTATAATATAGAGAATACAACTTTTGTTGTACATCTCTATATTTTCATTAAAATACACAATAAAATTCAAAATTTCATAGTTCCGAAATTTTGATACTTCAAAGTGAAATCCCGCACATAGTTTCCTGCGTCGCTGACTGCAATTTACTATATACGAACCAGTCCGATAGGCATGATATAAGTTTCTGTATATTTTTTTATAGTAATTTATATGATACCTATTGGTCTGGCCTAGTTTCTGTATATAATGTTATTTCTGTTGAAGCGGATATACAGTGATCGATCTTTCTATTGCAGTTACCCCGGTTAGGTGCTACCAGGCTACTGCTTGTCCTAATTTTATTATATCCTATCCTATCCTAATATTATTATTAATAGATATACTCGTATTATGATAGACGTAAGTAATGCTCTAGTCAATGCAATTAATTTAACATATTCCGGTATAGCTAGCATTCTTTGTCATATGTTGTATAAACGTGTGTTGTATAAATGTCATAACGTTGTATAAACTCCCTTTATCTTCATTAAAACATAAAAATCTTGGTATTGAAATCTGCGTTGACATTCCGAAGCCATCTGGAGGAGAATACCATGCAAGTTGGCATCGGAAAAGCGCGGTGGTTCCAAAGAAGAGCAAATAAACCGCATTAAGTGAAGATTTCTATTACATATTATATTTGTACAAATCGCAAATCTTACCTTATGTAGAGAATGCTGTCACTTCTGCGGGAGCTCTTGGATATTATGTATGTTTAGAGTAAATTATATTTCAACAAAACTGGTGTATTGCCTGTTTGCCATATTAGTATTATAAAAATAAATAAAAAAATAACATTGTGTTATCGTTGATAGAAGGAACCTTTAAATTCTGAGAATATTCGGCATTATAGTTATAGCATATCGCTTTGTAATTATATGGGGTCGAAAGTTAAAATATGGCGGGTGAATGGGCAGATGTAAAAAATAGACGTAAAATAAGCATCGTATCGGTCATGATCTGCAACTGCACGTTAGTTGCAGCTTGTGCGGCCGGCCAATGGCGGCAGTGCGTGTAGAGCCCGCCTCGTTAATTCACCAGTTACGGCTCAAGATTCCATCAAGGAAATGTTGCATAAATAATGCATATTTCCTATATTCAACGTTACGAAGAAAGGTGCACAAGCTAGTGTTGTAGATTTCACGCGAGTATAAGTAATATATTCTATTTTAGTGTCCCTTTTTCCATTCTTATTAAGAAAACTATTGTACCGAATGGAATTCGAGTATCAATTTGTATCAAACGAACTAATTGAATTAGTGTCATGCCAATTTAATAATGTTTTGCTCCACTTATAACAATTCTTATTACTGGTTAGGTATTAAAATATGATAGAAATGGTTTGTCAAATTGGCCACTTTGATCTCAAATATCTGATGTTTGGTTAGGAACTCCAAATTCAAATTTATTTCAAATTTAGGCTTGTGTATTTGTATTTCGAATTTAGTGATTCATTTGTTTGACATTTGACATAGGTTTGTTCATAATATGGAAAACTTAAAAAATTGCGTTATTTACGAATACGAGTTCCACCGTGGAACCAACGCTGCAAAAACAGCTCGAAGGATTAATGATGTGTATGGGGAAGCTACAACACGGTAAAAGAAAACACGGTTCTTACGTTTTTGGTTCCAACGTTTTCGTTCTTGAAATTTTGATCTACAGAACAAACCCAGTGGACGCCCGAAGACGCTAGTTGACAACGAAGAATTAATGATGATCGTGGAAGTAGATCCATCGCAAACCACGTTAGAGTTAGCAGGTTTCGGTATGAGTGACAAAACAGTTTTAATTTACTTGAAACAAATTGGAAAAGTGCAAAAGCTGAAGAAACAGGTACCGCATGTATTGAGTGTGAAGCACACCAATAGACACGTATTGAGTGCTACGTTGCATTACTCAACCGTCACAATAACGAGGCAATTTCGAATCGTATTATAATAATAAACACAGGAGAATTGGCTAAATCCTGTCCTAAGCGCAAGTTGACTCCGAAAAAGCTACTGGAAAGTGTTTGGTGGACCAGTGCTGATGTCATACACTACAGTTTCTTAAGATCTGGCCAGACGATTACGGCAGATATGTATTGTCAACATTTGCAAACCATGATGGAAAAGCTCGCTATTCTACAACCGAGACTGGTAAATTTCTCTAGCCCTCTGCTGCTTCAGGACAATTTTGAATTGAAAATTGGAATGTCTTCGACACCATCATACTCCCCAGATCTTGCTACAACAGATCACCTCTTTTTCGCAATTTGGACTCGGCAAGGAAAAAAAAACAATTCCGATGGAGCAGTCCAAATCGCGTTCAAATATTTTATTGATTCTCGCTCCCACAATTTATTTAACAATGGAATCAATGAACTACCTATAAAATGGCGAAAGTGTATAAATAATAATGGTATATACTTCGATTGATTAAATATATAATCTCATATATGTTTTTAGTGACACTTTTTCTATATAAAACTCCAATTTCATATGTCCTTACATATGAAATTGGCGAAAACTTAATATTTTCAATGTGTGGTTTTAACATGTGTTAGGTATGATTTTCGGAAATGTTAGGGGTGGTTTAGAGTTGCATTAGGGATGATTTTAAGATATCTTAGGGATAGGGGTTCTAAATGTGTGAGGGACCATTTTCGACTCTGTAAATTACGTTTTCAAAATTGTTAAAATTTTTCTTTGATATTATATATTTTAAAATCATCCTTGACACAGTTGAAAACTCGTGCCTAATTATAATAAATTTTAATAATTTAAAAATATACATTGCTTCTTAAACCCATCCCTAATGAGATATATTGAGATGCTTAAAATTATGATGATTTATAGTTTATTATATTTATGCTAGGAATAGTGTTAAGGATGGTTTTAAACATTGTTAGTGAGGTTTATAAGAGAAAAGTGTCAAGGATTGGTTTTATAGTAAGTTAGGGAGAGAATTTTAAGATCGTTTAGTTAGAGAATGGTTCAAATCGTGTCCGTGTATAATTTATACAGTTATTTAAAAAATAAAGTTAGCGCGTTTAGTATTTAGTGCACATTCAGACAATTGATGGTGGCTTTTCTCATTCACTACTAAATGTAATGTGATAATTACTAATACACAACAATTAAAATTAATTAATTTCGACATTAGTCCGTATGTTTATCAAGGCAGTTTTAGTTTAATAAGCTTTAGTTTATTATACAATATGAAGTATTATGTAGTATTCTTCGGATACTTTTATGCAATTTACACCACCGTTATATTCTATATTCGTTATTTATTCATAAAATATAAAAAAAACCGTCATTATCTAATATACCTGTGTCCATCTTCCGAGAAAAACCTGTGATATTAATTAATATTCCAGTTTAAATTAGCATTTTATAAATTAGAAATGTTCTTTTTTTACTAATCAAAATTCAGCTATCTTGATACTAGATACAATTACAATGTAAAAAAGTTAGCCCGTTTACCTATATTTAATCAACTAAATACGAGTACTTCTACTACCAACATTTATCTATACTAATATATAAAACTTTGTTCGTTTGTTTGTTTGGTCGTTTATGTCGGTTTTGAAAAATCTTTTCGCAATTGATAGCTCAATTCTTAAGGAAGGTTATATATAGGCTATTCAACATCACAATATGACCCATATAAGTAGAGGAAAAAGATAAAATAATAAACGAAAAACGGTTCCTACGGGATGCTGGCATACGAAGAGAAAGTTAACAGCTAGTAGTAGTATATAAAAGTTAATCGGTTTCTCTAAACAGCATGGATTACCACATTTTAAAAGATATAATATCTCAAATTAATGTGTTAAAATAAGCAGAGGCATGCTCCGTTGGTTCGGACATGTAGAAAGAATGCAGGATGAAAGAATGTCGAAGCAGAAATACACCGCGAAAGTGGAAGGATGTAGGAACCGAGGAATGTCAAGACTTATCTACCATAACCAAATTGGTCGTGTTCTATAAGGTGATGTCAGGAGCCTTAGAAACCGGCGAGCGTGCATGAGAAGAGCAATTAATGTTAAAGAAGCGAGTGAGGTGTGTAAGGATCGAGTGACGCGGCGCTCGGTTCTCTCTGCCTGCCTGAAGTTATAGAGATGAAATCTCAAGCGTAAGTAAAATTACATCAATGACATTTTTTTATAGAACGCTGGCAGGCATATGTAATAAGTAAACAGCATCTCAGGAACATCTGATGTAAAGTAGTTTCCGTAGCCTATGAACGCTTATAAATAAAGGATCGCTCGCGCGTTGGCATCTCTGTTGCTAACGTAGTAACTCCTTAGGAGAATATTGGTAACCTCACTCACGCATAAAGAGAGTTGTTATTTGGCTGCCTTTTTCTGTGAGATGTAGGTCCAGTCGGGCTGCTTCGGTGTGCCCTAAATCGTTTAAAAACAAAACCCACAACAAGACAAACAGACATGTTCATGCACACAAATATTTGTCAATTTTAATCGTAATCGTAATATCTCGTTTACATTTACATTTGGGATTTGGTTATATACATAAATTTTGAAAAAAGGCAATTTTGTCACCCTTTCACTGCCTAAGAGCATTCATTTTTCGAGTTTCTTTCTTAGTGGTGCTCTGCGATTTCTAAGGAACTATTATGCAAAATTTCAAGTTCCTAGATCCAGCAGTTTATGTATATATAAATAGTTTTCCATGTCTCACAAATAAAAAAAAACATTTTCATGCCCTCTGTAATATTATCAGTGTTTATAAGTAAAAGTAAAATATTTAGATTCATAGAATTCCATTAGATTAAAATTGTTATTTAGCAGAGTCAACAGAATGAAACTGATTTTTTTTTGTATAACATTATGACCAGGGTACGCGGCGGAAACATTTGTGTAGGGTTGCGATTTATTGCGGACGGCGACAGCCGGTGTCCTTTCTGCTTTTTTAATTGGCTACAAAACACAACCCATTTACGAAAACGCCGAATGATAACGGAGCTTTTAAAGGTTTTTTTTATGAGATTTGAAATTACTCTTTGCAGTCAACGACTTTTTTCTCTAAGAAAATAAGGAAACATTTTTTTTAACTATCGTATTTTATGTCTATACTTTAGCTAAACTATTTTATTTCTATTTTACTTCCATATAAAAACTAGAAGATGTAAGTAAAAAGACAAAAAAATATATGAAATTTAAGACAAGAATGGTGTATTCAGTGTTTCATTACAACAATTGGCTAGAAATCTGACCCAGAGAGAGAGAATATCATGGTACGCCTGGTCATACATCAGCAGGTAGAGCAATGCGTGAGTGACGCTCATTGTATTTTTAAGAGAGGTAGGACGTAACAAATCACTCCTCACAGAAAACTGCAGCCAAAAAGTTGTTGGGAGTAAACGAGGTTATAAACAAGCTCCTAAAAAGTTACGATGTTAACAACAGAGGTACCCGCGAGATTTGATTCATGTATTGCAAGCATTCATAGGCTACGTTCTTACTTTACTTCAGGTAAACTGTGCTAGTTTACATCAGGTGGGCATATAGATGCAAAGTAGCACGAGTACCATCAGGTGGATTATATGATTGTATATCCCCAGTCAATGTATAAAAAATGTGTTATAAGCCAAACGACGTAACACGAAAAATTGCATAGTGCTGATGCTATAATATCGTTGCGGTATCAGCTGAATCCTGAATGCATGAGTTAGATGGCGTCGTTGAAATTATACATATTTTATTGTGACTTGATGTTATTGTGTGTTGATGATAGAGGGTGTATAAACTTTAAAAACACACCGAAAGAAAGAACAAATAGAGAGAAAACAATAATTGATTAATAATTATTCACCTATATATTATTTCCTCACATTCGAAATGAAGAGTGTTTAACATGGAAATAATAGGGAATATGCATGAAATTTATTTTTAATTTTAATTCACACAATTATTAAATAAAAAGTAAAACAAAAAACATTTTTTGGACTTTAGTTTTTGTAGTCTTTTTTTGTTTAGTTAGGTGTTAAAAATCGTAAAAAAATAAACAGTTTGTAAAACTTCATTATTTGAATCATTGTCATGTTTTAAACATGTTTTACTGCGACAGTATCAATGTCAATGTTTGAATTGCGAAAATACCTGATGAAATGCCACCTTCAAACAGTTATCTTATCTTGCAAACTAATTAATTACCGTAAAAAAAATACTTTGAGATATCTTCCTGTCTATATCTCCTCTTTTAAAATCTATCCTAAAATTTCATGCATATTCCGTATTACACCCGCTAATATAGTGATATCTTATTTACTATATGCATGAAAGATGCTGAACGAACAGAAATACAGATTCACCATGCTCGACTACCTCTAGAAGAAGGAATGGTGCGATATAATAATTTCTCTTAAAATTTTACAACATTAGATATGCAGGTAGAGATAATCTACAGTAGACTATATCACAAAAAATATTCAGGGATTGCATTAGATATATCCACAATAAATCTAATGACACGACAGCGTCTATAAATATAATCGAAACAGGTAGAATTTGAAGCTAATGATTGACAAAGCTTTATACGGGCGTATGAGGATAGTTTAATACGTTAGAAATTGATACTTAAGTGAAGGCGTCTGATGTTAGTTTAGTTTAAATGGTTTTTGTTCTGTTTCTTATGCAGTTTAGCCGGAGTGGAGAGCTCGCGGGGGCAGGAGAGAGGTCGGCCACTGAAAGGGTTGTGTGGGAACGGAGGGCACCTGCGACTGCACATGGTGCTCGCCCAGTTTGTTTTTTATACATTCGCGCAGACAGATCAGTATAATGCAGTTTTTTACTCATTTTCGTATGCATATGTTGCAGCAAATAGAAACATATCCATATAACTACGGCTGTTTATACAACTGGAGGTAGTAGATCATAATTCAACATGCGTGTATATATAAATTCTGTGTCTATCTATTTGTTTGTTTTTCACTGCTAAAACCCTGATGATCATAATGACATTTGCTTTAATATAGCCTAAGACCTGGAAAAGAATATCGCCTACTATAGTAGTAATATCGATAGTTGTAACTATCGATATTTGACGAGCTGGTTGCGTAGTGGTTAGTAACGCTACTTTGACACCAACGCTGGTGGGAATCGAACCTGTACAGGGCAAATATTTGTGTGCAAGAACATGTCTGATTGTCTTGGTCTGGATGTTTTTAAGAGAGGTAGGGCGCATCAAAGCAGCCTTTCTGTAGATGTAAGTACCTCCATGTCACAGAACGGATAAGTATATAAAGTGTAGTAAACTTACTTTATTGAAGAAGAAGCAAAAAAAGGCAATTTTGTAAACATAGTAGCATCACGGGCAGAATTCATTGTCTTCATATCTGATATGGATCCTCACCGCTAACTTAACTAACGTTACAAACACAGACTTCTCTAGTGCCTTATTTTGTTGTTACCTATCCAACCACTATTGACAAGCTCGGTGGCGTAGTGGTTAGTAACACTACTTTGACACCAACTGGGTTCAATCCGATCGAACTGGGATCGACAAACATGTGTGCGCATTAACATGTTTGTTTATCTTGATCGGGATGTTTTTTGAGAGAAATAGGGCGCATCAAAGTGGCCATCTGGAGAAGTACTCCCATCTCACAGAAAACCGCAGTCAAATAATAACTCTGGAGGAGTGTTGCGTTCCTGCGTGTGAGTAAGGTCACTAGTAAGCTCCTACAGAGTTGCGTCTTAGCAGCAGAGATGACATCGCGTGAATGATACTTATTACATTCATTCATAGGACACGGTAACCGCTTTGCATCAGATGGGCCGTATGCTTATACGCCTCCCAACGTTGTATAAAAAAAAATAACAAGGTTTACACGGGCATTATAGCTCGTAGGAGCTTGTTTATGAAGTACAGGGTTTCATCACATTTTCACAATCATGGAATTATATATGCAAACTTTCAAAACTTCTATAGATAAGTTTAGAAAGTATTTATTTTTTATACGTCGGGAGGCATACAAGCATACGGTCCACCTGATGTAAAACAGTTACCGTAGCCTATTAACACTTGTAACATATATCACTCGCGCGATGCCTCCTCTGTAGCTTACACAGCAACTCTTTAGGAGCTTACTGGTGACCTCACTCACACGCAGGAACACAACAACCCTCTAGGGAGTTGTTATTTGGCTGCGGTTTTCTGTGAGGTGGGGGTACTTTCCCAGGTGGGCTGCTTTGATGCACCCTACCTCTCTTGAAACATCCAAACTAAGACAAACAGACATGTTCATGCACACAAATGTTTGTCTTGTGTGGGAGTTGAACCCACGAGCGTTGGTGTCAAAGTCGCGTCTTTGACGACTGAGCCGCCGAGCTCGTCAACAAGTATATAAGTAAGTATAACTTATTATAGGAAAATCAAAAAAGCTGTTTCGTAAAAATCATTGCATCGTACGTAGAATTCATTGTCTTCATATCTGGCATGGCTCCTTATCGCTAACTTAACTAACGTCACAAACAAAGCTTTACCTTACTTAGTACTTTATTATCTAATTACCTATCTAACTAGTTATATGTAAATGCTAATTTATTGTGTTCATATTAAATGCACCTATTTGTTATGTTAAACAATGAAACACCAGTGTCTATATACTCCCCTTGATTTATTTATAAAGTAAATAAAGAAATAACATTGTTTATGTTAAGGTGACCTTCTATGTTTCACCTGCCTTGAATAAAATAGTCAGAAACATATACCATCAGTAGTAAATGTATCACACCTCAGTTATTTCGATAAACCGATAATCAAACGCTGATGTTATTATCGACATATCACGATGAAACATAATTGGTTAATGAAACATACTAGAAATGGGGCGGTTGCGAACTGTCGATTGCAACTGTTTGCCATGACATTATCGTGTCGACGACTAACTCATTATGAATGCTGTGTTTCGCGTTGTTGTTCACGTGACTACTATATCTAGATCCCCGCTGTCGTATACATTCCCCTTTCAAATGGGTCATGTTACTGAAACACTAGATGTGCATTATTGAAACATGCTAGCAGTTACCTTAGCGAAGTGCCCCTAATTTCTCGGCACAATTTATTCATTTTGCAACACATCGCCTGTCGGCCTTTTCACCCTCCCTTGTCGGCTCACGCGTTCTCGTCAGTGAATAGTTAATGAGATTCATTTGTTAAAAGGCCGCCAAATTTACAGACCCCTGGTTGTTAAGGCGCTAACCAAAACACAGACACGCAACTTACTGGTATTGAGCATATTGACGTGGTAGTTACCTACCACTTTAATCCTTTAGTATATAGGAAAGCATATTATAACTATGTAAGTCACGTATTTCGAATACCTATATGTAAGCTACTCATCTATACTAATATATAAAGCGGAAAAATTTGTTTGTTTGAATATTTGTTAAACCTGTTGGAATTGAGAAAATATTTTTTCATTTGACAGCTCAATTCTTGAAATAGGTTATAAGGCTATTTAACATCATGATATGATACGACCCTTAGAAGCAGAGGAAAACGAAAGAAAGGAAGAAACATTAGTTCCCACGGAATACTGGGACACGTGCGAAAGAAATAACGAGGTGCAGCTAGTTATATATATAATGCAAATATATGATATTATGTATACGCTGTAGATGTTAGTCGTTAGAATAACATGCTACGAAATTTCGTAGGAGAGGTCGCCTCGTGGAGAGGCGAAACACGTGTCGCGGAGACGACCGGAGCAGCCATGGCAGCGGCGGCATGCATCTACTAACGGTAGTGGGTGGGTGCCGGCCGGCAGTAGTTCGCATGAACTAATCGGGAGCGGAAGCACACAAAGTAGTTTGGATCGAATTGCCTGTGGATTTGACTTTCGCAAAGTAACGCCTGAATCTATTAACTAACGCTTACCATCAAGTATGCCACAAGCTTGTTTGATATCGTGGTGTTATAAAAAATACTTATTTATATATACATATCTCTTAATTTATCCAATGTGCATAATTCCCTACCATACAATTAACAGTCGTTGTGAACACGGGTTACCTTTTGAAAGTGTATAAATAAACACTTATTGGTAGGAGTACATCACTACATATTATAAAACAAAGTCCCACGCTGCGTCTGTCTGTCTGTTCGCAATAAACTCAAAAACTATTGTAATTGGACGGATTTTTATGATGTTTTCACCAGATATGTGAAAAAGGTTTGGGTGTATAATTTGTTAAGGTTTTGTGTAAATCGGTTGAATTATTACGACAATTGTTGAAAATGTCGGAAAAAGTCAAGCCGCCTTGCCTCATTCATTCAGTAATTGGGTATTATACGGATATAAAGTATCAATCCTTACTGTATGTATACATGTAATAATGCTCTACTACCCGTGCGAAACGGGGCGGGTAGCTAGTATCTACTAAAGATACATAAATACTTTTATACTGCCTATGCGTTTATATTATAATATTATAAAAACAAACTGATTTAAATTTTCTTTTCAATAAAAACAAATCAGACATTCAAATGAAATTAATATTGCTATCAATAATGAGTTAATGCAAAACAGCACACGTCTTGGATATAAAGCTCTTAACATATTCGTTAGCATATCAAAGAGGTAACCCGTGTTTACTGCGAGTGTTAATCGGATAGTGGGGTTTTTTGCATAAGCGGATAACCCTTCAGCGGCTACCTGCGTTAGCGCGTCGTACTGACAATGTGTGCATTGTGCGCAACTCAGGTTGTGCAAGTAGGGTGGATATATGCATAATATTCATAGAGGACATAATCTACTTCTTCTTCGTATTATCCTGTTTCCTATTCTATAAGAATTGGTGGAGTCCGCTACCTAAGCCTAAGGATTTGGCGAAGACACTGATCTTTACACGGAGCGACCACCGTCAGACCTCCACAACCCAGAAGGAAAACCAGGTCCTTTTTAAATTAGGTCACCCGTCTTTTAAAATATATTTTTTTGTGCGTGTGGGTTTCCTCATGATGTTTTCCTTCACCGCCGAGTAAGTGATAAATATGCACATAAATCAGAAATCACGAATTTAATACGTACTATGCCCTGCCACATTCGAACAAGGACTTATCCAGTGGGCTATCACTGCTCTAAAATTTATTATTTCTTCATAGAGGACATAATGTTATATATAAAGTTCTATGAATTGCCGTTTTTCGTCGAGAGGTATACAAGCTACACCTCACTTGATATAAAGCGCTTATTGTAGTTTATGAACGCTTGCAATACAATGGTGCCACCTATGCTGCCAACATAGTAATACCTTAGTTAGGAGCTTACTGGTGACTTCAGTCACACCCAGGAACACAACAACCCTCCAAGGAGTTGTTATTGGCTACGGTTTTGTAAGAGGCGGAGTTACTTCCACAGATCAGCTAACTGAGACAAACAGACATGTTTATGCACCTAAATGTTTGTTTTGTGTGGGAATCAAACGCATAAGCAGCAGTGTCAAAGCAGCGTTATTAACCACTGCGCCATCGAGCTCGTCAAACTAGGTTGTCTTTTTGAAATCTACATCGTGCTGTTAATTTAAAATGAAATTGGCTTTTACTTTAGTGTTAGTTAGGATTGGTCCTTTATGCCATTCTTATGTGCAAAACCTATATCTATATATTATGTATTATCAGCCAACAGCAGTAGACAGATGTAGGGGTATTAACATGAAGTCTACATAATAAGTAAGGAAAACTCACATTAAATCACATAAGTGCCCCGTGTGTGTGGTGGGATATGTAATTTAATTAAATGAATGTACGTTTGCATTTGAAGTAAGTAGGTAGAATATCCTCGTTTATAGCTAAAACACGGCCACTCTACATATCACTGCACATTGCGCAACACAATGAGAATAAAGAGCAAAAAATGCAAAAGAAAACAGCATTTTTTAGATAATTTAATATAGGTCAGGTGCATACTCAACCCTTTACTGATGTGGCGTGGGAGTGTTGGTTTTTTATGGAGCATACACGAAGGTATGTTTTGTGCAAGAGTTTTTTTGCGTGCTAAAGAAGTGTTTGCGATAATTTGTTCCCACATTTTTGAGTGCAATCGGGAAGTTATGCGATGACAGCTATAAAGAATCAATGCATCTACAACCGTTATGGTAGATGCAAAAAATGAATGGGTTTAAGTAAATAGAGATATCCCGTTTTTTCTGTAATTGGAGGTGCTTATATAATTGTTTCCTTGCAAGCAAATATCTTTAAAACTAAGTGTGTATTTCAATTAAATAGCTTAGAAGATCAAAGAGTGAGTGGGCATGTTAGGACAGACTCATGGGGTACTCAGTCCCAACGAACATCGCAAGAAATTTAGCGTGCAGACTTCTTCTTTTCATTTCATTTCATTTATTGCAATTATAATGTGTACATGATCTTATGAATACAATTTAAATATAATTACAGAAGCATTATAGACCCAGTCGGGCGCTGCAATCTTAGAGAGGAGGACATACTTTTGTTCTGATTCTTCATTGAAAGCTTTGCAAAACTTAACGGATTATGATCTATTCTTCATTAACGTCTGCAAATTGAAGTACTGACTGATCATTTTAATACATACTAACATAACTTATGATAGTTCTGTAGCCTAAAAAGTAAAACACAGATTTGCACTTTAGGTACGTAACTAATTATACGTATGTACTACAAAACTACTGATTATACAAATAAAAACGTATTAAAGTATTTTCTCTCAATACACTTTTACTCATGTACACATCACTAGGTACATTAATTTTTGTATCTGACACTAAAGCAGTCAGCTTTTTTTGAGTAAACAACATGTTTTGTGTAGCATGTGTCGATTCATTTTACCCTTTAATGATTGATAATGATAGAATCGTCATAATGAAGGACGGGGTTCCGTAGCCCGTTTACAACGTCCGGGCCCGAAAGAGGTAATGGAGGCAGTCAAAACATATTTGCCGCGAGAATAATGAGTATACGCTGCGGGCTGTTCCGGATGCAACATTCGCAATGAAACACCGCTTCCCGCCGCTGTCACATGCTGTCGTTCCTATATCTTAAATGCACAAAAACGCACAAAAGATAATATAATCACATAACCCATTTGATTGCAACGTGTAATTAATTTCACATTAATTCTTATCCTTCAGCAATTGAGTGATGTCTAACTGTGTTCTTATAATGGATTAGAGGTTTTCGGCAACAATGATGAGCGAACTATATCATACCTACATTGCATATACCTATGCACTATGAGAATACGAAATGATATGGACTACTACGAATATGTTATATACTACACTATAGCAAAATTGTGTACAGATAGATGACATAATTGATAAAGATATTTCATAAAAAAATGTTAAATATTTGTAAGAGACGGGGATGGCAAATTGACTCACATAAATGAAGATTATGCAACGCGCAAGCGTTACTTCCCGTATGGCAAGGGTTCATAGGCTTTGATATCCGAAGTTGTTACCGTATATTAATGCTTCAGGTTAGCCGTATGCTTTAAAATGAACACTATTTTAGATGTGTTGAGCAATTTTTAGTAGGGGAATATCTTATAGGTTCTCATTCCCGTTACTTATGTTAACAGTTCATATAGGCACTAAGTCATAGGTATACATACTATATTAGCTATGAGTATAAGTTCTAATTTCTCTCTCGGAGTTAGGTATTTACTTCTTTGGGCAGCCTCCGTGAGTGCCTAATTGTATTTTTTTGTCTTACGTCGAATGGCAAGATATACCCGTCTGATGGGATGTGGTAACGGTGTCTTAAATTTGCAGTTAGGTAGGGCCGAGTGTTATGAACCTTGCCGCTAAAGCAACGACTCAAATGCTTGCTGGAAACCTAACTTACCTATGCACAAAACTCAACAGCCATCCAAGAAGTTCCTGTTTTCAATAATTTGCTTCAATACTATTGTAAACTTACGTGATTTTTTTATTGATAGCAATATTTAAACGCACAGTTTGCTTAGTTTTTACCGGTGTCAGAGTTCAGAGCTCGACGGCGGCGTGAGAACGCAAGCGGAGCGTCAATATGACGTAGACGCGTTGTATGCTGAAACGCGCGGGGGAGTTTTTATTCAGGGAGGTCAACGACACCACGCAAATGTTCCTCAGGCTTGGAGGAATCTACATTCGACTGTTGGGGTATACTTATATAATTATTATGTCACGAAGCTCTACCTGATGATAAGTATGTCGATTTCGTGGATTATTGATGTTTGTAATATCAGGAGAATCACACGCGTATTTTCACAGAAATGATAATGAAGAGGATTATTTTTTTATTATCCCATGAAAACAAATTCTATTAAAACATACGACCGGTCTGAAGATAAGTAGTTATCATTTCTATAGTCTACAAACCACCATCTGTTGCATGTTGCCAAACCTATAAAAATATGCCTATCTCGAAGAAACTCATGCCTAAGTTCCTTGAGATGAACTCGACAGGGAGTTAATTTCACAACTTAAGTGTTCGGGAAGTTCGTGCTCTTACCAATTGTCAGCCAGTCAGAGAGTCTTGCCCAGATATGGTCATGGACTTTATTTTTGTGTCCAAATAATAAATTGCTTATACTCTTTTGAATTATAGACGATTTGAATAGGGTCACAAATTACTGAGATATAGTTGATTGAGGAATCTCTACCCGCATTAAACTTACTATAAATAAATCATTCTCAAATTAAAGTGCATGACGGTATATCCTACAAAATTGTATGCAGTAACTGCAATAAATTAAACCTACGTTACTTACATAGATAATTTAGTAAGAACCTACTTGAACTTCATTTGTCAAAAAAGAATTATCAAACGAGATGAAGATGGTGCATTTAATGACCATGGCATGACATAGGTACTGCTTATTTATTTTTATTTATTTATTCCATTAAACAATAAACATTGTGTTGGAAATTACATACATAACGTAATGTATAGTACCTAACGGCATAAATTTAGAATATGTCAGTAGGTTATGGGCAATTAAAATAAATTATACTGAGTATGTTAGGATTAATATTATTATTAGACAGATTGTGATCAACTACGGCACTTCATATTTTTAGAGGTAGATACCTACCAAGTAAAGCGAGACTCTGGCGACCAATAAGCGGATAAGCTTTCCGACTCTATTTCAAAATAAACATTTCACGTCGCGATTTCGCTCAGAGCAGAATGTGAGTTTTTGTGATCGTTTTTGTACTAAATCCCATTTTGTAAAAAATGAGTATGGCATTTTTCGCACATTGTTTACATTTGTGATCATCGTAGCCTTACGTAGTTTTGGGAATTTTTGGTGTGACTTAGAATAGGTTACTATGTTTACCTAAAGCTCAGAAATTATAATGTGCATCAACACAACAAAGAAAAATTGCAACTTTCCATATATTGTGAGGCGTTGGTGTGGTGATCCGCTCAAACTGTGCGAAAACGATAAGAAGTAAAAAATTCCATATTTATGTCTAGTCAGTGAGAAACTCGCGAACATGAGCTTTTCAGACTAAGATGTAGACGATCTCTGGAAAGAAAATATGGTGGATAGCGCAAAAGAAACATATGAATGCGCAAAAAACATAGATCACTGAAAGGTGAAGGTGGTTGGAAAATTGCAATTCGAACGCCATTACTATGGATGCGATTGAATGGTCGATACGAAGCTTGAGAAGTGGAAAGTCAGCGAGAATGGATTAGGTCTCCGTAAATACGATTCAATTATGTGGTACATACACCTGGGACCATTTATGGTACTTAGATAAGCAATTAATGCTGGAGAATTTGAATGGTCCTAAGGGATTGGAGACGTGCGCTCATCGTACCCTCGTATAAAGGCAAGGGGTCACCGAAGGTTTCCATTAGGACCATCAGTTTAATTAGCTCAGCTGAAAACGTGCATAGAAAATTAATTGAAAGGAAAATGAGGTTGAAATTCGTCGGTGTACTGTGGGACACACAGGGAGAATTTTGAAATGGTTGGGGATGTACGGATCTTTTTTTTTCTCACTTCACAACAGATATTGTAGGGATGAATCTAGCTCTAGACCAGGAGTTTTTATGTGGTTTTGTCGACCTTGAGAAAGCATTTAACTGAGTTGTGTGACTTGTGCGATAGGACATCTGTGACCTATCGTCTGAACAGAACAGTTCACACTGTTTAAAGACTTTGCTCTTCAGGCGTAGAGGTATTTTGTGTGTTGAAGTTTCCTGAACGCTGCCCAGTCGAGTTGGATTCGTCTGTTGACTTTTCGGTCGAAGTCGAACTTACCTAACTGAATAACCTGCCCTAGGTAGACATATTCGTCAACAAATTCGAGTTTAGTGCTACCAACCGTAACCGACATAGGTGTTACACCTATGTCGTGAACATTCGACACGATCTTAGTCTTGTCCATGTTCATCTTGACCTGCTTGGAAACACTATTAACGTCATTGAGCATAGCGCTAAGTTCCTCCAGCGTTTTCGCTATGAGAACTATATCGTCGGCAAATCGAAGGCGATGCATTCACCATTGATGTTTATACTGCATACTTTCCAATCCAAGAGCATGAAGACATCTGCCAATGCTGCGGTGAAGAGTTTCGAGGATATAACATCACTCTATCTTACACCTTTTAACACTTGGATCAGTTTCGTACTCTGGTCCTGTTCACATCGTTACCATATTGTATAAGCACTTCAATGCTTCAATGTACCGATAATCAATTCGACATCGCTGGATAGACTGTAGCACCGCCTGTGTCCCAACTTTTCCCGTTATCTATCATAGCCACGTTTAAATAAATTATATTGTGAACAAAATATATCGCTAAATTGTTGATAGACCACTTAGAATTGGAATTCGTCGGCTATAGCGGAAGGTCTCGCAGTTTCAATGTCCCGGAGAGCACAGTTATCTCACGATCCCTCCCATGTTTTTGCACAATTTATTCTCAAAATAAAAAAAAAATATTATAGGCACGTCTACCTGCTCGTGTGGCTTGCAGAATTTTGATATCTTTTGTAAAATGTTTTTTTGCTTTAATTTGTGACAATTATACCGGTATATGACTTTTTACCTGCTGTTTTTTGCTTTCGATTTTAGATTTCGTAGCACGTATCTGACATTTTGCACCACCGTTTGTTTTGGCGAGGATATCTTCGGATTTCGGTTTACAGTTAGATTTAACAAAAAATATCGTTTTGAATTATGTTCGGCCTTTGGCTATGATCTTTTTTATTCAAAATATGTAATAGTAGAATATTTACGTAACTATGTTTATAAGAATTTTCACGATAACTGCTAATACAGACGAAGTTCAATGTATGTTGTACTATTCGTATATAGTGGGTTAAGTTTAAGATGATACAGGTAACATTTTTGACTTTTAAAATCAAACATATGTCCAGATTGAAGGTAAGGTCTTAAGTCTACAAGAACATAACTTTACCGACTAAGTTGAACATGAACATCATTAATCTGATACAAACATTGATTGACTAATTTAATAATTCCATTTTCCTAGTAGATCATCTAGCTTAACCAGTAGGGTCCAGGAAGAACCTAGCTGGAGACAAAAGTTATGGAGAATCCGTCTGCGACAAGGTATGCAGTATTCAATGATTTGGCCCGGACCTTTTGATAAATGCACCGTAAAAGTAATTTAAATGTTTGTCGCCAAGTTTAGAATTATAATATATTTTGGGGGCTGCATGTTAAATTACTAAAGTCATAAACATATAACTCTTGGAATTATATAGTTTTTAAAAGAATCCGAAATGTTCCGTAAATTGATTTTTTCTGATCGACTTTAACATCGTCCGTGTATAAAGTTTATAACTCCAACTAATGTAACCTTTCGCAAGCTTTAATCGATTAGAGACGATCTATTAAAAGAATAGACACTAAAGATTGTCCAGGTAGGCCGATGATATTGCGTTTTATCAAACAGCTCGTTGTGGGTATAAAAAAGATTTCTCTCTGCATGTGCCATTTAAAAAGAGGACGGACAAAAAATGGTCGGTAGGCAAAGAATGGTTGGCGAGACCACGGGAAGGGTTAAGGGTAAAACGTATATGCGAGATAAAGGCAAAAAATTAAAACGTTGTTTTATTATAGTGATGTCATAGAGTTTTGGCTGGAAATTTTGTTTAAGTGATTTTTCATGATATGGAACAAGAACCAATTTTTGTCATTTAAAAAGAAACGAAAGTATAATGTAGTCTTTAAGTATCAGAAGTTATGCTGTTCTTTTAGTATTTCTTAGTACTTCTAAACACACGCACGTATTTGTAATTGAGGCCAATACAAGTCAGCGTCACATTTTGATCATTGGCGTACAAATTGCAGGCAATAATCCATTTTTTCAGGTATGGAAACAAAGCGCAATGAAGGGGTTATTTTTTATGCCGCTTTCACAACATGTGCAATGTTCAATCGGGCTGACCTACTTACACACTTCCTTTGCATTAAAGGGTTAATAGAATATCCGCATATTCATCAGCAAAAAATATACTAAGATTTCTTCTGGTGAAAGCTTTCTTAAAACACCTGAACAAAGGCATTGTTTTATATAGATTTCAACACATTTTTCAAATCAATTCAAAAGAACACCAGAAGATTTCAATCGCTCATAATACAAGTGTGTTAGTATTGAAGAGTTTGAGTCTAATACTTGTTTTTTTTTTATAACAGCTAATAGGTGAAAATCGTAATCTAGACTAAAACGCTTACATAGATCCTTGTAAACTGTATTCGCTGAAAAAAGAAGAGGAGATGTAACCAACTTACCTATTAGGCTATGATTTCAAACATTTAAGTTTTATGTTCATAAGATAAACAGATAATCAATTTAAAATGAGCTGATTTTTGACCCTAGATTTAATAACAGGCAATCGACACTTTTATTTTAAAAAATAAAAATATCTGACTTCATTGATCAATCAAAACTTTTTGCGTACGTATTAAGTTTTATTAGATTATAATTTTGTATTGTATTCTAGTAGTATAATCGTTGTTTATCATATAAATAACAACTATATTTTAACGCCCTTTTTACTTGAAAGCAAATTTTTGGTAGATATAGCTATTCTTCATGAAAACCTGTTCTGAAATTCACGAGATATAGTGATAAGAAAAGGAAGTCGAGAGTTTTTATATGTTTCGTTTGCAATTATCCTTTGAAGGTATATAAAAAGGATGATATAGGTATAGGTATAGAAAGTCGCATTTTAATAATTGTTTTATTCGCAATTACCTATGCTTTACAGATGTGAATACATTGACCCGCTACCAAAGCCTAAGAATTTGGCGAAGATACTGGTTTTTACTTAGGGAGCGACTGTCGTCAGGTTTCCACAGCCCAGAGGTAAAACTAGACCTTTCTGAGTTTAGGTCGCACGCCTTTTGAAATATAATTTCTTGAACTTGCATTTTTTCTCACGATGTTTTCCTTCACCGCCGAGCAAGTGATAATTACAAATAAGTACATAAATTCGTAAACACAAATTTAGTTGGTCCATGCCTGGATTCGAACCAGAGACCAGTTGATCACTAGGCCCGTTCCGTATCTACTGCTCTCAATTTATAAATTGCTATGTATTCTATTATATCTTTAAAGCATAATTATATTTTTATGTTTACTTTTATATCTCTTTAAGTCTACTTTTATGTCACTGCCTACTCTATCCGGAAATTGTTTTTGGTGATAACTGCTTATACAGACGGTGAACTTAATCAATTTTTATTTATTCATTTCTATAATCCATAAACGTAATGCGTTTTGCGAGATCATTTTGTCTCTTTCGCACTTATGATATATAACAGCTATCTGTTTTCGACTCATGAGAGTAATATATTTAATAACTGATTTATATTATGGTTTTGATGTGCTAAAAGAGATAATGCAGAAATAACAGATACTGTAAACTATTGTTTTAAAGTTACTTCCATTGAGCTGTGTGTTGATGTTAAAAATAACATTTTTTTTATTTTAGGTTGCTACTTCGAGAATGAGATAAATAAATAGATTGATTATGCCAAAACAAAGACGTACCTACTTTGGCAATCTTAAAGAGCTCCAAGAATTAACTTTGTTTATTATTTAATCTATTGTTAAATAAGTATTATTACTGATAAATAAATGTAACTGAAAAATCCAGACAATATTTATTTCTTAGATTTAATAGATTGTACTGTACGTGATATCGAAGCAGCAGTGAATTTTGTGTTCCCTGGTTTCACGATATTGATTTGTTTCTTTACTATTAAAGTCTAGCGTCAACCTTGTTAGAAATGAATAAAAAAATCTTTGCTGGCACTGTTATGTTATTGAAGATATCAAACTTTGTGCCCGATTTTATCTTAATCCGATCAGCTACTAGTAAATAATAATAAATATTGTCGGACAAATTACACAGCGCCACCTAGCCCCAAAGTAAGCGAAGCTTGTGTTATGGGTACTAGACAACTGGTACACATATGTAAAGACATTTTTTTTGTAAATATATACTTATTATACATAGAAAATGCCCAGACCAAGACAAACAGACATGTTCATGCACACAAATGTTTGTATTGTGTGGGAATCGAACCCACGAGCGTTGGTGTCAAAGTAGCGTAACAGCGCGTTTCACCACTGCGCCACCGAGCTCGTCATAATAAGGAGTAAAAACATCTAAATAAACCAACTTCTATATTTAAAATATTGTATTAGTAAAATATATCATAATTATATCGAGGAAGGGCGCATCAAAGCAGCCCGAGTGGGGAAGTACTACCAACTCACAGAAAACCGCAGCCAAATAACAACTCTCTAGGGGGATATTTTGTTCCCTTCACTCACACGAGTGAGGTTACCAGTAAGCTCCTAAGGAGTTGCTGTGCTAGCAGCACAGGTGGCATCGCGCGAGTAATACTTAACAAATTGTGAGTGTTTATAGGCTATGGTAAACGCTTTCCATCAGGTGGGCCGTATGCTTGTATGCATCCCGACGTTGTCTAAAAAATATAAGTATTCTAAAACTAAGTGCGGGTGTAATGTTCACTGCAAGCGTTGCACTACTTGAATAATAGCGGGAGAGTTGACAAACTGGCAGCTAATTGAAATACGCCCATGTGCAGTGTTTTTGCTGCACACTGTTACTGGAGGGCTAATCTTCTGTCAACCCTCGATATTTTTTTTTTACATTTTTTGCTACTTGTAAAGAGATGGGGTTGAAGAGGAATTGCTTGTAGATATTCCGAAACAATTTTAATGGTAAGTTATGCGATAATTAATGCTAGGTAAATTTAGATGTAACTAGTTTCGGTAGCATTTTGGTAATTAACAAGTTGCAAAGACATTGTTTCCCATTTTAAGAAGTGTAAAAATTTCAACTTTTACTTCATTTATCACTTGAATGCCTACTAGTAATTCGAATAACCTCAAATTCAGGCAGGTGGAAGTTGCGTCAGACGAATGTATCTAAAATAATCATTTTTATACTTCAGAAGCAAACATACGTAACACACGATATAGAACGATTCAAGAGTCTTTGAATCGTAAACATATAAAAAAAAAAAAATTTCCTCTTATGGAGCAGTTACAAAAAAGTTCCATGAAGCTAGAAATTATAAATAAGTATACTCATACATATACTCAGTATAGTTCTAATAAATATCGACAATAATAATAATTGACGTCGACAAAGCCTTTTGGATCCTGTATTAGCAAGCCAAGTGCAACATAGGGTAGCGGGCAGAACATAGATCACAAAACCACAATATCTGAAAGCCCAGCATGGACAAAAGGGGAGCCGAGTAAATGGAACAAAACCTATCCTGAAATTTCTGACCGGAAGGATGGAGCGGGTTGGTGTCGTTCAGTGACAGACAGACCTATATATCTAGACAGCCATCCAGATATATAGGAATATCTGGATAAACTAAAAACTCTCACATGGGCATATTCGGCAGTGCACTTACGTTTTGAAGGTTGTTGTTGTTTTGAAGGGTGTTAGGAAGGTTATGTTTTACCCACTTACGTGCAGTCTACAAAGTTTTATCAATAAAACAAATACAAACAATTTGATCTGTATTCGCAATCATGATTTGCTCAACACGATACGAGTGTGAGTGGTAACATTCTGATATAGAAGATTTTTTAATTAACGTACAAAAATAATACGGTTAACTTTACATCAGGTGGAACATTGTATGCCTCGCGATGTTTTATAAAGAAGAAAAATAAACCGAACAGTGATTGTTCAGTGAACAGTGAAGTACTTATATCCTACTATTTTTTAAAATTAAAAAGTAAAATGCCGATATTTCGATGTTTGTGACTAAATCACGCATAAATAATACCTACAGTATAGGGAATGGTGAGATATGAAATTTGCCATATACTTGGAGATAATAATTCTGGTTACTTTTTCGGAAATATTTAGGGTTCCTACGTAAAACTTGAAAAACAAACATCATACCAGCGGAGCCACTGGATGCACATAGATGTTAACAAATATGTTATGAAAGTATAGTTTTACACAGACGTAACTATTTATTCCCGAAACTTTTTCTAGGGATCAGTGTCAAAGCAAACACGTGTTTGAAACGTTTAAACTGAGATATTTTACACGGAAGGGTTGCACCTTCCGCACATCCCTCCGTTAATCGCAAGCCCTCGCTACCGCTCTAATTTGGAGTCTCATTGGAGGCAAGCACGCCCTAACGGCTATTCTTAATAGAATTCACCCCTTGTGGCTTTGTTTTTATACTTCCGGGCTTGAGTTGAAATCTTTGACATTTTGACAAACACTATTATTGTCTAGCTAGTATGAAAAAAAACCGCTGCGATAGAACAAGAAGAACTTTGATTAACGTAAACCTACCAAGGCCACATAAGAATTCAGGAGCTCTCTTGTGCAAATAGGTACGTCATCACCTCTATGTAGTAGGTATATCACAATCTGCGTATGTAAATACGCTAAATAAATGCTTATATATGTGTGAATTATACACAAAGGAGCGACCAATGGAAGTCGGTTACTAATATTATATAGATAAAACAAGATATGGCTCTACATGATAGATAGTACATAAGAGATAGCTAAAAGCGCGCTAATATATTCGCAATGCTCGTACGACATTGCGATTCGGAGTGCGCGGAGTGTAAACCCTTCCGATTGGTCGACGGCGCGGGAGGGCGATCCTCCTTCCTCTCGAATGATTCGCGAACTCACACAAGCGCAAGGTTGCAGCGAATAGCGTGTCCTGTATGCCCATCGGACAGATTCCCATACACGTATAACTTTATATAAGAATTACAAACGGGCACTTAAGATGTAAATTTCATTGTGTGTTTGTTACTGTTGGTATATAAATGCTTATCTGTCACACATTGAAAACATACCAGGAGAACAGCTATTACATAGATTAAAATAACGTACCACATATGTAGGTATGTATATAATGAAACACATAGCTAAACTTTGATTGGTCAAATCTTATGTATTTAATATACATAATTTCGACACAGATTCATCTTATTTTTTTAATGAAACTACATTGTCAAATAACCTACGGCCCGCATTGGATTGTAAGCGGTTACCGCAGCCTATTAACGGTTCGACACTACGGAGATACTCACGCGCTGCCAATTTTGTGACCTGAGGATGTTTCGTCACAGTACCCAGTCATTTCTCTACCATGTCTCACCCTTCAAACTGGAACACAGCTATATAAATATAGCTACTTGGCGGTAGAAATAGGTGAGACGGAGGTAGGCAGACGACTTTTGTACAAAGTCTCCCTCTGTTTTAGACTTGTCAATTACATTGGTTTCTAGTTACTCTATTACTACATCTTTGCGCCAAGTCCCTTATAGGGTAAGGCAAAGAGAACCAAGCGCCACATAACTCGGTTCTTATGCACCTCACTCGCTTCTTTATTTTTATATTCTTCTATTCCTAGGTCTTTTCTTGCGCGCTCGTCGGTTCCTAGGGCTACACGTTCTCGTTACACGATTATTAAAAATCAAAAGTCGAACATTATCATTAGCTTTTTTATATTTTTCATCTGTATACAACAGTGGGCCGGTTTTAAGTAAGACGTCATTTTTATTGCCTTTGTGTAAATTATATTTGAATTGATTCACATGAATTGTGCACGCTTGTACGATTGTAGGTATGTCGTAAACCGGTAAGAATAACATTACAGCACCTAAGATCTGAAAGGTCATCGTAATTAATTTATTCACAACTTAATCATCACTCATATCTGTCTATTTTATGACAATACTAATTAACTTATCATACTGAATAAAATGTATTTAAAATGAATGTTTGTAAAACACATTGATAAAAATCACATCAAGTCGTCACCGCGGAAAAATAATCACGTTTATACGAATACAAAATAATGGCAATACAATGAAATTCTGCATTATAACGGTTTTCGCGTAGCAAAATACCTGTGAGCAAATACTCTATGAATCGGCCAGTGTAAAACAGCTAACTAGACTAATGATCACCCAAACATGCCCAAAAATAACGGCTAACAAAATCCAAGCCAAACTCGAAACACAAAGCATTGAAACAACAAAGATGCCCTTTTTGCACAATACTCACCATATTAATTACCCTTCTCAAGACTATCCCACAATAGAAAGGGTTTAATAAGCCTACAGTAAATAAAAGAGCTATAACTTGGGGAACTGACCGCTGCCCAGTGACCACCTCATGTAATGTACGATTGTTTTATTTGATGTGACGTTAAATATCACGAATCATGTTTAATGGTCTAAACTAAAATGAGTTATGAACCACAGTGGGGTCAGCTGCGTAACAAACAAGGTATGCACTTGGCCGGTTTTATTGTCTCTAATAGATTTTATTTTATATTTTTAGAATAAACGGGTTTAAAGTTTAAGAAAATAGATGAAAATGGACTATTTCGCACACTTAGTTCCGTAGCCAAATTTTGGACACATAGTCCAAAATTTTGAAATAATAAGGAAAATAAAAAACGTGTAAGAAATATACGGTCTTAAAATGGCATTAAAATTATTCAAAGAACAGAAACAAAAATATTATATAATTACCGAAAGTACAAACTTAAAATTTAAGTATATAGTTTGTTCTTTAGATATATTATTTTAGTTACCATAATAAAAATATATAGTACGGTACCCTCTAATTAAATGTTCAACTCGGACTTGTCTTGCTTTTTATATTTCGCAAGCATACGGTCCATTTGATGGAAAGCTTGATGGAAATAAAAATAGGCTAGGTATAGTTTACAACAGGACGATATCCCTTGAATATAGATTGCTTATTGAGACTTTCGCTGCGAATATAGCGCTATGAGCTTGTTGGTGATTTCATTTGCGGAATGACAACAACTCTCAAGGGAATCGTCATTTGACTGCAGTCTTCCATAAGGGGGAGGTAGGTCTTACACTTCTTTATGTAGCGCCATGACAGTTAGTCTACGTGGTGTACCAAGTGCTTGTAAGGCTAGCTTTGGTTCTAAATATGACGTTAAGCCTTTTAAACCCGAAATATGTATTGTAACCTAAAACGGAATGTCCAACTTCCAATAGTATCCCAAGTAATACTTTAAAAGTGAAGGTATGTTTATTTTGTCCTCTGTCACGGCTGAATCAATGAACCATTTTTGATAAAATTTGCCTTTGAAATTAGTTTGAATCCTGAGGGAGACCGAAAAGAACTTTCTCGAATACCATTCGAGTAAATCCGAGGGCGGTGGCTAGTTGTACATAAATTGCAAATATTTACATATCTGAATAACATTATTATCAAAAGGTATTTTAAGATTTCAACGGCCAATATCAAGGTCGCTATGAACTTGCTAATACGAACGTAATCGAAGCTCCCAAGGGATAGCGACTGGTCAAGCGTGGGTCATAGGTGACGAACGGACCGACGGACCCGGTTCTATCAACATTATTCAAACCTTCATATATCGTTCCCTTCTTTATTATCTAATGGTTAAAAAATCTTTGTGAATTCCTACTTACTTTTAGATTTTTTTTTTCATGTTAAGTACGAAAAGAGCTCTCTTATGCAGCTGGTTTGACAGGTAGGTAATAATGTATGCAAAATTTCTAAATTTATATCATACAATTGTCCTTCATGTATAAAGAAATTTTATAGATTATCTAATCTGCGATAATTGTATATATGACATGAACGAATTTAAGAATATCGAATATTAATACATTTAAAGGAATATTTGACATTGATATGTTTTTTACATTTTGATGCATTTATTGTTTTTTTTTTCTACAATTTATTTATCAGTCTTTTCAATATGTAATGTTGTTAAATAGCATTATATAATATTGTTAGTGGCTAATATATCTATGTTATGTATACATATTTATTCTTAGGTATTCATAGAAGTACGAGATAAAAATATTAATCAGTAGAGTCTCATTTTTATCAGATATTTCTCATTCGTGAATTGAATTGAATCCTCACTGGTGCATAACCCTTTGTTAAGGTAAGGAAACTTTTTGCGTGTTAAATTCACGTTCAGTAATCAAATAATGTCCGATAGCCGTTGGTCACCCCTGACCGATGACCGCTGACCTCATGGGACTGAGAACTTGAACTTAATCCCTGCGATCTCGACATTGAACTTTGCAAAAATATGAGGTGTGAGTTTTCTACGTTAGCAAGTTTTAATTGAAAGTGAAAATTTAAAGCAGTTTAAAGTTTTTTGTTATAGGTAGTTGCAATTATAAAGTTAGAATACGGTTTTTTAAGTTCCCTTTATTTTTGTTTTTATTCTACCTGAACATTCCCGAGTAGAAGCCGCATATTTGAGAGTTTTCCATATAAAGGTAATAACTGTTGAATAAGCTTAAAAATATGGCTCAAATACCGATTTATAATTCTTCAACCAGGTCTTGTTATCTTTCTTAATAACAAACGACCGCACTCCTTATATATGTAACTGGTACATTCAGCCGTGAATGACAGAATTGAGTATATATATATATATATATATATATACATACGCAATATAAGATTCGAAATTTCTTTACTAAAAATCCATGCAGAGTGTTCTAGGTCAAAGTAGAATAATTTTATTCGCAACCCCTCGCCGTCCAGCCGTTGGTCACCTCTGACCGCTGACCTCATGGGATAGACAACTTGTAACATTTGCATTAACTTGTATCTTGACATTGAAATTTTTACGTTGAAGGATAACATTAATATTTTTGTTTGTGTAATAGTTAATAATATCATAATAATAGGAGTTTTTTTTTATAATTTCTTGTTTTTCTTTAAGATAGAATTGCGAGAATTATATAAGTTAACTGTGGAATAAGATTTAGAACACGTTTTGAAATATGAACTCTAAATGGGGTAAAAGTGTGTGTATACATTAAAAATATTCATAGGAGGTAATACATTAACGATATTGACCATTAAATCGAGGCGACCGGTACTCGTAAGAATCGTCGAGTATTAATGAATTGTTGAATTTATTTTGACTATTTAGTATATATAGTATCTATATAATATAGTAGGTGACGTGACTGACTTACAGTCAGACAATGTACAATTTGCATTACTAGATGAAAAGAATAAAAATTTTGAGACAATATTCATTGTTCTTCTTGGACGAATATTCATTGGACGAGCTCGGTGGCGCAGTGGTGAAACGCGCTGTTACGCTACTTTGACACCAACGCTCGTGGGTTCGATTCCCACGCAGTACAAACATTTGTGTGCATGAACATGTCTGTTTGTAGTGGTCTGGGTATTTTCTATGTATAATAAGTATGTATTTACAAAAAAAATGTATTTACGTATGTTTATCAGTTGTCTAGTACCCATAACACAAGCTTCGCTTACTTTGGGGCTAGATGGCACTGTGTAATTTGTCCGACAATATTTATATTTATTTATTATTTATTCTTCATAGGATTGCACTAAGATTACATACAACAAACTCTCAGGAGCTTACTGGAAGTTGTTATTTGGCTGCTGTGTTGAGGTAAAGGTATATTGAGGACAGTGCAGGTTGAGACATATGTCCTGAATCGGGCTGCTTTATGCGCCCTATACCTCCCTTAACAAAGAATTTATGGCCTGCGATAGTTCCTATCGAAAATAGAGGTACATCACATAATGAGCTTCTTTTTCTTAAAAAACAAATAATAAACGGCATTTTCTTTGTCATTATAATTTTAATGTACCTTTTTAAAATAGCTGTAGCAATCCCTTGCATAATGCACATCTGACTTGAATGCAGTTGCGAAAGGGTGCAGTGGTCAGTGTACGCCGTTGGTCACCTCTGACCCGCCAACGACCATCCTTGCAGTAGACTGGTCACTATTATCTTTTACTTTTAATATAAAAGATTATAACAGTGGTAGGCCAGTGAATAATCGATTGAGACTATATGGAGATGATCAATCTTGTTTCGTTATTTTTTTTTTGTAAGCATTTAAATAACCATTGTCATTCGTTAAAAAGAAAAAATACCATCGAAAATATTGCATGTAGGTTAAAACACCATACAAGGAACATTATATTTTGCAACTACCTACACCTCTAAGGGACTGACATAGAGAATAAAAACATGTATAAAATCAATTGAAGATTTTTGAAGATAGAAATACTAGAATTAGTCTATAACCAAACTACCTAACTTTTGCATGTAAATTATGGAGGCACTAACAAACAATAATTTTAGGTAATACGTACCTAGGGTAACAAGTACGAAGTCACGGAAATTCTCTGCTTAATATACATACATATTTAATTACTAAGAATAGATTTCTTATTATCTCATATTTTATGATGTATGCAATTGATATTGTTAATAAAGTTTTTTTTCCCTGTTAGAGTTTACGTCGGACATATTTGGGATGCAGCGCTTGATAGACGCCCGA
The DNA here is from genome assembly GCA_947507595.1 of Pyralis farinalis. Classification (NCBI taxonomy): domain Eukaryota; kingdom Metazoa; phylum Arthropoda; class Insecta; order Lepidoptera; family Pyralidae; genus Pyralis; species Pyralis farinalis. Next base: position 19,978,606 of record OX382264.1, on the reverse strand, counting down.
TTGATAGTGATATATTTTTATGTGTGCGTATTTTTTTTTTATACAGCCGACAATGTTTTCAACGTGAGCTTTGAATGCTTCGGCAGTTGTTTCTCTCTTTATTACTGAACTGATTACACAGGGTTCAACCCCGTGGAAGTCGCAGATATTTTCAAGTTGACAGTGTTTTACTAGATGTTCCATCGTTTGTATGCTGTCGTTGTCGCATGTGCATTTATTACTATCGATGATTTTGAAGCGGTGCAGATACGCTTTATTCTAGCCATGCCCAGTTAGTAGTTGGGTGATGGTAAACTGGGTTTCGTGGTGCTGAGGATGTTTTTCAAATCTCTGTAGTTGCGTATCCATGTTTATGTATGTTTAAAGTTCCACTGATCGTCGAAAAACTCAGTCGCACTGCGCTCAGATTTCTTCCGCGTATGTAACTTGACTGAGCTGATGAGGGTATGGTGGTAGTTATAAAGTGAGGTGTTATTTTGGAGAAATCTAATTTACAGGTAATTACGTTTTTAGAGGGTAGACCGTTCAGCAGTGAACAATACAGGCTGAAATGATGGTGACGATGAGAGTTCAAAACTTCTTATATCGCTCATAGATTTCATCAAATCCCTATTTTCATTACACCTCTGCTGCATACTGCATACCTACATGCTTGATCGTAGTTTGATAATATAAAACAGTTGCTGTATGCTTGGAACTTTTTCAAATAATAATGATTGTAACTTATAAAATAAATATCTACCTATACCTATGTTGAGGATAGCTTTTATATAACCTTTTTATACTTTTGTAAACTCTTATGTTTTTACACTCTGGTATTTCTCTTGTTTTCTGCTGTCATATTTGCATTGTGTCATCGTTCGTCTTTTGGTAAGCATTATTTTATTATAACTCCTATATCCTAAATAAATAGAAAATACTCTGATATCTGGTTTTTACCTATTTATTAAATACAGTCCACCCTTTCTTTAAAACCCATTCTTTACAACCTATATTATTATTAATATTCGAATGTTATTTTGAAGGACGCACGCACGATAAGATGTATCATTGAGTAACTAAATTGAGAAATGTTAACATAAAGGTGATCGTTCCTTAACAACAGGAATTACATTAACATGAATTTACATATAAACAGATTCACCACATTTCTGTAATATAAATAATTATTGCGATTTCTACGTGTCGATGTACGTTGTACGTATACGCAGGTCAGGAGTGCACTCAGTGACGTGTTTCGCAACTGAAACAATGAGGTTCATTGATCTACTTGACACGATTTGCTCCCGATGCTGAAACGACAGAGTGCACATTACAATATCTTTGAATACTGTAGGGAGATACTTGCAAACTTGAATAAATTGAAGAGTTTGTTGGAGAAAAGTGCCTATCGAAAAAGGAGGTTATGCAATTTTGATAGCAATAGGTCGCGATAGGTGGTTTATTTATGGACTCTACGAAGGGCATATAATAAGTCATCTTTACCAGCTGTTGTCAAGAGACGTCAATTTGTTTTTCGTTGGAGCTGCGAATCTGCATTGAAAGAAGCATGCGATGGAGTGTGCAAGGACTCCGTTTTGTAATGTTCAGTTTTCCTAAAAAAATTAAATATTTCAATTTTTAAATTATCCGCTTGTTTTATTCAAAAATACGGAACAACATAAGAAAGCAAAGAATCTCGTCGTCCTACGCTGAGTTACATTAAAATCATTTCGTAGACCCAGTTCCTTCCATCGTAAAATGTAAACAAAGGTGATTGTCCAGAATTAGACGGGACTTTAATGTCTCACCTATGAATAGCTTGGCCGTAGCGTAATTCATGTAACATAACACTGTGATCAATTAATTTGATGTGAGCCGGGACACGCCTGAAATAGAGCGGCTTGTCGCAGGTCTCCATACCTTCCGGAACTGTGTACGTCTTTTTGTAATATATTATTGAACATGAAAAACATAGACTTATGAAACCGGTAGATGTATCTTTGAATATACTTTTAATTTAAAATTCTACTAACAAATAACTCATCAGTTTTTTTTTTACATTATTATAGGAGGGTATAGTATTTTATTTAACATTTTTGTTCACATTATCACACGGTGTAACAATTTTACCTTATTTATTCTTCTTCTTCCTAGCGTTATCCCGTTTCCGAATTCATTAGGATTGGTGGGGTCGGCTACCTAAGGCTAAAGATTTGGCGAATATACTAATTTTGACATAAGCGACTGTCGTCAGACCTCTACAACCCAGAGGAAAACCAGACCTTTCTTAGGTTAGGTCACACGTCTGTCGAAATATAATTTCTTGGACATGCGGGTTTCCTCACCATGTTTTCCATCACCGCCGAGCAAGTGATAAATGTTACATAGCCAGCCAGGATTCGAACTGGGGTTCAGTTGTTCAATAAGCCGGTTCCTTAACCACTGGGCTATCACTGCTACAATTTTACCTTATTTATTATTTTACCTAATTTATGATTTAGCGTGAAGATATACCTATAGACATAGCAAAATTTGAAATAAAATTTCGCATCAGTTAATTTTAAAGATTTATCATTTAGTATTGTTTTCTATTTGTTTCCTATGTTAAGAACATTTACACTCCAATGTCTATTCATTGAAAAAAAGAAAAATTGCATTCTCATATGTTCGTATTTTAGAAGGCATGTTCGTATTTTAAAAGTAATGTTCGTACTTTAGAATGTAATGTTCGTCTTATAAAAATGTACAAAGAGATAGAGCATATTTATTGGTACCTCAAAGTGTAATTTAGTTTCCTTACAAATAATTATGTATTTTTTTGTAAAATATAACTAGCAAATTGCGGGTTTATTTCACACAAAAATACACTTTAACCGTAAACCCTGCAACAAAATATCAATTACTAGTTAATTGTTACTTTTATTGATGTTGTCATCAAAAGTGCAGCATTTACAACGGAACTGGCAATTAGTTCTTGTGTTATAAGTGCCTATATACAGAGGTTGCTTTCTATCAGTCGGATTATGCCGTAGCTGCTATAAGAGTAGTTCTTGTATTAACATCCACATATTATATCCTGCCGCTTCTACAACATTTGTAGGTGAAATCTAATATTTTGATAATATTTAACGGCGAGTAATAATAAGCCGCATCGCGCACATGGTACACGTCCCGCGTGCGTATTGCTGCCGCCGCTGCCGCCCTCACGTGGGAAGTAGGAAACGAAAACCTTTTTATTGGGCACTGTAATTAAGGAAACCTCCGCTGTAATTACAGGGGCGATCGCTAAATATAATTGAACTCTTTTATTTTTCACGTTTTTGTATTTCGTTGGCGTCCCACTGAGCTGCCGGGTACGAAGTAAGATACGATGTTATTGAAGGATAATTAATTGGTGTATGAAGTAACAGAACACTATACACGAGACGCTGTTTATATGGCCATGTCCGAGGGTTGAAGTCTTAATGACTCAAGTTTGTAATTCATGTATCACCCGTGTTTGTACACATTTTGCATAATATTTGAGCTGCAGCACTGCACTTACATATTAATAAAATGATTTAAAGTCAGTAATCTTAACGAAGCGCGAAAATCGAAACGTGAAATTAATTATATGTCTAATATTTGTCTATTTTAAATATGTCGATAATAAATGTAAAATGTAGGATAGTGAAGTATGAAATGAGAACAAAATGTTCTTTTCTTTGGTTCAAAACCGTTTGAAATTTGATGTAAGGGTAAGATGTTGATCAAATATAATTCTTGTAAAACCCGTGTGCGTTATGTATGAAGTTCATACAGTTAGACATTTGTCTAAACGTTATGAGGCTTTTTACGAAGGAGCATGATCAAAGATATCTGTTGAATCTACATTATATATTTTACTTAGATCCTTAGATAGTTCGTCTTCTCAACAGACAACAAACCATCACCTAATGATGAAGTTTAGTCATAAAGCAAAACTAATGTTTTTTGAAGAAAAAAATGCTATAATATACACTACGCCTGTTTGTGCCGGTTGCATAGCGTGTATGAACTTTCTACCATCACTCAAAATATGCGTGCATTGTTAGTATGAAAAGTGTTACTTGTTATCGTTAATTATTTGTACAGGGAGTTGATTGCAGAGCATTCTATTTAATTAACATTTGCCCATTTAGAGGGCAATTTGCATAGCCTGATAATACTATCGCTGCCCTCAAACTTACTGGTAAGTTGGTCAACGTTATCCTAGGTTAGTTATAATGTGATTATAAATACAATACGAGCACTTTAAATCCTTTAGACATACACGATAGTTTTCTACCCAAAATCTGTTCTGCACATGGGCCATGGTGTAAAAGAGTAGTTAGGTAACATATATGCAACCAAATCGATCAGGGATGTGTTGAAGTGCGCCTATAATGAAAAAAATTTATAATGGAAATGAGGCCAATGATGTGTTTATTATAAAATCGTTGTGTAAAGTCTAATGAATACTTTCTTTGCATTATGATAATGTTTGCGTCTAACATGCTACATTTCGTATTAATCGTTTCTAAATAAAGTTATCTATAATATTAATTATTCACAAATTGATATAATTGTAAGAGAGGTAGGGCATATCCATAGCATCTGATAGGGAAAATACCTTCACTTCACAGAAAATCACAGTCAAATGACAACCCCTTGGGCGAATGTTGTGATCCCGGAAGTGACTAAAATACACTAGTAAAAGCTCTCAGGAGTTGCTGAGTTAGCTCAGGAGTCATATGCTTGTATGTCTGACGTTGTAAAAAAAATCTCTTATACTATATATCCCTATAAATAACACTGATAATATTTCTATAAAAATAATACTATAGTTTCTGACCTCAAATTCGATTGGGTGAATTTCAAAAAGTAGTTTAGGTTCTTATTTACATGTATTTTCTTGCAGTGAGAATAGATACAGATACGGATTTCTGTACATGTGTTAATGTAGTATTTTGAATAAAAGTACTTTACATCATTTTTTAATTATTAAAATTGTTCCTTGTGAGTCCAATATGCATTTGAAAAACTAAATGAACTCATGTATATTAGTAAATGATGTCATCTGTCGGCTAGTCTGTACGTATGCACATACATACGTGTACGTAGGTTGCATGATAAGGGTCGCAATTTTTTACTGATTTTAAAACCTCTTTTATGAATCGAGTTGAAAACATTTACAACCTAACTCTAATATTTTCAGTTTTCAGAATTATTCCTCGTATATTTTAGTCAGATGTAGCTAATTATCTGATCACAGTCACCAAATATTTATCTACTTTTATTAGGTCTACCCTTCTAATTGTTATATCTTCATGATATTTAGCAATTGACTGTAGTTCGGATTATCAGATTATTTCAGACAATACAGTAATGTCAATGATAACATACTGAATTGGCCTGATCTATAAAGTGGAAATTATAGAAGTTTTAAACTACAGAACTGAAATTCTTTAGTTATAAACTAAAGAAGTTTAAAACTATCCAATTTTATGGTTCCATGTGTGTGGTATTGATGAAAGTATAGAAATATGATATCGTCGAATCGGTACGATGATGGATGTCGAGGATAACCATAGGATATTTTCAATTGTTAACTGTCGGTGTGTCTAGATGGGCTTGTTTGATTTTAGTTACTCCGTTGACTATACAATGTATTTTTCAAGTTTCGTTTAGGTATAATATTATATCCTGTAACACAACATTTTGTTAACATTTTAGAGATTACCAGTAGAGGGTGGTAACATGCGAGTGACACTTTTTGTATGCAAGCGTTGTATGCAACTTGAATCTGTTTAAGAAAAGCTATATGTTTGAGATGAGACTGTAGCTTAAACGTATACTTTAACTTGAAACTAAAACGCAGAAACTTGTCCTTGGTTAAAAACTTCCTATTTTAATTTAAGCAATTTAGAGTATGTTGTACAACATACTAAATTGCTTGAATTAAAATACTCGTAGGAAGCTACATTGTACATTCGCTGCTAAGGGAGCGTGGTGAAAACTTACTCGTAAAATTCCAACAATTGAAAAATTGATTTGATTCTGGGCGTATTGCAAGGCGGCGCTATGTCTCCAGTCGGTCTGCTTATCAAATATCGCTATGCCTTACCTGTCTTTCGTCCGATCTTCATTTACTTATAGTCAGAGTGCCCCGCGTGCAGTCGAGGTTCATTAATGATAATGATGTGCCACTTATACACACCATTAACATTACGAGTAATACTTTGCACTGCTTAAAGTACGCGAATTCTACGTAATTAATTAAAAACAAATATTCGAAGACTTAATGTGTATGAATACATAGTCATGTTGTTGACAGTAATTTTGAAGTAACAACTCGTCACATTATGTTTCAAATGAAATGTTTATAAATCTTAACAGGAAGCGAAGTAGCGTCGCGTTCCCGTCCGTCGGCGAAGCGTCGCCTGCGCATTGCTTGGGAAACATGGCGGACTGTGTGGCGCTGCGACGCAATGCGGACGCGGCGGGCGTGCAGAGCAGCGGTGCAGCCGCGTGATCGGCGGTGCAAACGAACGCGGTGAACGCTCCGTGTGTTGAGGCAGGCTCGGCTTGCGTCGTGCTCGTCAACGGGTACCGTCCACACAACCAATCATATTTTTCTTTCTCCCGGAAAATGTGGGAGTTGTATCATGTGTTTAAGAGACTTGAGGAAAACATGAGCGAATCTCTATAATCTATTAAATAACATGAGAATACACTTGCACTACAATCAGTGTGCACCATAAACACTTTTAATTGTAAATACTATATAATATAATAATAAAAATATCTCGTGATTCTTATGATCCATTTTTTCAAATAATAATCAACGTCTTCGTAATCACATCGAAATATACTAATATATTGGTGAAAATGTTTCTCGTCTTAACTTTTATACAACCAAGTGGTTAAAACTGCGAGAAGCCCGCATTTAGATTTCTCAAACTAATTAATGTCTTATGAACTTAAATGCTTGCGTTTCATTATTTGAAGTTCAGCTCCCACGTGTGACAGGGTGGGTGAGTTGGCAGGAAGAAAGCACCGTGCAAATTGGCCAAAATTGGTGCTCTGTTCCGCTTACACAGATCCTTGCTCTGCGATTCGTATCAGATCGTGCAAAAGCCAGTCGAAAATTCTATATCGCCTCGCTGAAAAAGACATTCACTTTCAACGAAGAGCGCCTATACAGCGTTGGATTATTTTGTGCATATTTGAATCGATTAATTTATTTGCCGACACTACTTGGTGTAATGAAAGAGTGAAGGCAGTAAATAGTTTTATGTACCACTGTACATAGCAAGTAACGGGAAGCGAGTTGCGTCGCGGTCGTAGGCCGCTCGCTGCCGGCGCTGCGTGCATTCGGCCGATGCGATGCGCCGATTCCATCTCGCTGATGCAATGCACCATTGAACCATATACAACAATAAAGTTATACGTTCAATGAAGAGCTGAATGGAATTATTTGAACACATGAACATTTGTAGACGTCTGAAATGATGATGACTATGAAGTCTGTAGAATTATTCTCAGATTGATGCATTCGTCATGCGATGGTCACTTTATCTAGCTATATTTTCGTACTTTTTCTTGTTGAAATCGCTTCAAATGTTTAATTTTCTTTAAATTGAGCATTTCAGAGCTTTTAATTGGTATACAATTAAAAGCTCTGAAATACGTATTTAGAAAACTATAATTACTGTAATTGCTCGTTAAAATTGTTTCGTTATGTATAATTGACGATGACTTTTTAATCAAAAGCAAAACTTCAACAGAAATGGATAAAATCAGACACTATGTTTAGGGCGATAGTTATTATGTAGGTATAAATAACCTATGATTGCAATGTAAAACTCTAGGACGATCATAGACAAAACAAACACGGCGAACCAAACAAACCGGTGACTAAATAGTTAAATCCGGTCGGTGTGAAGCGAAGTCGGTTAGCGAGTTTCGGCAGGGCCCGCGGGGAGAGGCAGGACCAAAGGGCGGGGGCGGCAGAAGTGCAATGTCCTCGCCAACATCGCGGCGGAGATGCCTTGAGTCTTCCCTATCTATGTTGAACGTGTCGAAGTTTTTATGGAAAAGTTTCAAAGTTTTCATTGATTCTCAGAATAGTTATAAGTGTTATAACAATCAGTGCATATTCGAGGAATACTGGAAGCTAATAAGTATATTTAGTACAACGTAGCAACGAATGTAAACATCTGGAATATTTAAATCAGAATTGACATCGAACTGTTCACCAATTAATCGAAACGACAAACTCGAACCGTATTATTTACACTCTAAAAACGATACACTGTTTCGTGGTTAATTAGTGACAGTTGTTGTCGTCCGTCTTCTATTCGGTGTCGATGACCAACGCTAAGGGAAGCTGAAGCCATAAAAATGACCACCAACCAGCGCGAGGGTGGATCCTGTTATTATTTTACTCGAGTATCTATTTTACGATTATTTTGTCAATGCTATGTTCAATAAAAGCTTATAATGGTGACATATCTGACCACCATTGGTGGTTTTAATGCGAAACGTAAAAGTGTTTTTCATAAATCATTAGGTTTGTGTATCAATATTTATATTCGTAAAAACCTGTACTGAACATGATGATAAATAATCGTGTCGTGTTGAAAAGTATCAAATATTATTGTTTTATGGTGAACCTACATCAAGTATGCTTTAGCTTTAGCCGATACTAAGCTAAGTACCAAGACAGGATCTTTTGCTATTGCGATGACATAATTAGGTACATAATGTCAAGATAGCCTAGATTTGAAACTGTAGGGGCTAACTCAAGTAGAAAATAAATTCGAAGTCTAATTAGTTCCCATGTTCATCCATTGTGAGATCAGATAAAATTTTGCAGGTCGTGAAACGAACTGTTGTATCATATTTATACAAAAATTATATAATTCGAAGCAAGATTAAGATATTAGACATGAACATAATAAAGAAAATACGCAATGCTGGGCTTAATGATATAAGAGTTTAAAAACCATACATTTATAACTATAAACTTACCCTCACGACTACACTTCTGCGAATAGTTTCGCTACCATGGTATAGATATATTACTAATGGATGGGCGAAATGCTTTTACATGATGCTTTGCATAGAAAAAATACCATGATAATATCAAAGATGCTGATGAAAAGTATTATGATTATTATATTTTGGACTTCTACATTTTGATGGAAACATGTTCTGAAGTAATACGAGTACTATAACAAATACTATGTGTGTGAGTCTATCCATAGCCAGTAATTTCAGCTAAATGAATAATGTAATTTTGATTAACTTTAGCACATAGCTGTAATTTGTAAATATCTAGAACAGTAATGTAAAATAAAAGACACAAATATTTTATAAATTTTGTTGAAAACTAAAAGCAGTGTAATAAAACGCACGTGTTGAAAAGGACGAGCCCGGTGGTTGAATGACTAGCTATGGTTCATCATCATCATCATCTCAGCCTGTATTCGTCCACTGCTGAACATAGGCCTCCCCTCTAGAGTGCCATTCGTCTCGATCCTGTGCCACCTGCATCGTCTCCCTATAAACCTCTTATGTCGTCGCTTCATCTAGTGGGCGGTCATCCCATACTGGATGCGCCAGTACAGGGACGCCATTGGAGAATCTTTGTTCACCAGCGGTTGTCGGTTCTACGAAGTATATGGCCGGCCCACTGCCACTTCAGCTTACTTATCCTGTGGGCTATGTCGGTTACTTTAGTTCTACTGCGGATATCCTCATTTATGTACTAATACCCAGAGAAACCCCGACCATGAGCATCCCCATGCGGCCTTTTTAGTATCTATGGTTATTTTATCAGTAAGGCTTGTGGTTCATTTCTGTGTTTAAATATGTCCGTTAGTCTTGGGATAAGTATTTTATATATATTATAAATTACAATACGTACGTTACGTACTCCTGTGTCGAAATGTTTCTATTGTGAGATTGACAGCGGCTTCGATATGTGTATAGACATTGCTATTCGCATTGTTTGCAAAAGAATGAAGACAATGAAAATTATCACTACGAAACCACGTGCCATAGATATAAAATTAATACAAATGTTTTATTAACATTCAGAAAATTGTGTCAAGATTATATTGATTATTTTTCATTAAATTTGTCAATCATGCAAAATGAATAACTGTTGTTTGAACTTTTTTAATAGATAACGAAGAAAATTTAATTTATATGTACAGACGCACACCCACAGAGAGCAAAAGCATCAAACAACTTATGTTACTCAAGAAGTCCAAATACGTGTAAGATTATAATACTTTTTACGCCGAAAATTTTATATGCGGAGTATGTTTTACTACCTACTTTATTATTCTGGTCGCAGATAAAATTATGTAATTCGTCATTTTAAATCTTGCGCTATGATACTCGTATTTTGGTAGGATTCTCGCCTCAAATATAACCGCGATAATTGCATAGATAGTTATAATGCTTCAAAATACTGTAATTTGACTTTACTTTTTAATACTTTGGACCTTTTGAACTGAAAAGCATTACAATACTTGCCTACTACAATAACACGTTCAAGGAAGCGTCGCCTTCGTTGCCGTCAACTCGTAAACCACGGAATTACCGTTCGGAAAATTAATTGCGTAGAATTTAGAAACGATGCAAATGGACACTCATAACCAATTGTTATCAGTTCTACCTAACGAGCCTATCAGCTTCGCGGTTTTATCTCGCGACGTCTAATGGAGTATTCGCAATTAAGAATCGATTAAACTGTCCAAGAGTCACGTTCGCTAACATTTAGGTTGATAACAAGCTCTTTGTGTTGATACTGCATATTATGCAGCGACGGGATCATTTGTGAGAAACGAATTAATAATATTATATGTTGTTTTAAGTATACCTAGAATTGTAGTTGTTTCATTTTATTTCTTAATATTGCTTTTCACTTTGTAATCAATATAGAGAGGGTCTTTTTTCCAAATTAACGCTGTTTGCAAAATAACGCCTGGATCTAATAACTGGTTTTTTGTCCATTATAACAACATAATAACAACATAATTTTAAATAAGTGTCAGATTTAAATAGAAGATGCATATCTATATAGGGTACAGATATCACGCATCTAAGTATACGTTTTGTTTTGATCGGTTACTAATCTAGTTACGTTATACCTAAGACTGCCTTTAAAACATCTTCGGCAATATGACTTAACTTAAAATTTTAAAACGTTAATTTTCAATTAAGCGACAATGAGTCACAGTGACAAACGGAGCAGGCATTTTGTAGGCCTTCACCGAAATAGTGTTATGTGCATCATCGTCGGGCGTGAGTCGCGAGGCATTTACGATAATGTGACATACAGCAGGCGGGGGCAGGGGGGACGGCGAGCTGCAGAGTCTTGACCTTGGGGCAGGATCGAGCCAAGCTCGCGGTCCCTGACCTGACTATTTCGAGTGGCAAGTGCGTCGATGTGCCGCGGCGCTGCATGCAATGTGCATACCGAAATAACCGCTTGGCCGGTCGCCCCGCCCGCGCCCACGCTCGCTCCCGCCCCCGCCGTATCAGGATGTTGGCCTTATGGTCATGCATGGCACGCCTAACATGCACCACCCAAAGGGGAAGGAGTTCTGTTACTTGTTGATTGTATACAATACCCCTCTTGTGGTAACGTCGACTCGCTCGCCAGATATGACGTTTCTAAATTAATATTCATAAGTGAATAAAAGCAACATTGGTACAGATAAATGTTACGGTTTTAGATTATTTTGAGATTATCAATTAACAAGTTTTACATTCTGTGTAGTTTTATCATCTTTTGTATCTTAATATTCATTTTACGCCCTTAATGTAAAAATATGGCATATCGCTCACACGCACGATGTTATCAAAGAATAAGTAGCCTATGTCCTGTCTCATACTACTCTTTAGGAAATTTTATCGGTTCAGGTGTTACGGTGTGATAAAACATAGACAGTGTTACTTTCTGATTTATAATGTAAGTGCTGATTTCTTTTTTACAAAAATGTTTGAGTTATCTTATGACAAATGTTCGAGAAAGATCAGTACAGCTAGTTACGGCTAGTTACAAATGAAAAACAAAATAAATGTATAATAATATAATATAAGTGTTGTCTGCGATAAATGTCTACTCGATAGTTTAATGCGAGGTTAGGAAAAATGGTGAGAGCGCACGCCTCACATTATTTGATGGACGAGGGAAAGGGTCCGCTCAAGGCTGCAGCCGATGCACTTTCACGAGAAGTGCCGCACCACTATAATGCATCCATTATGCGCCGCCGTGCGCCGCCGTCTCTCTGCCTGTCAAAACACCCACGCCAAGGTTTCTTTATACAAATCTCTGATAGACTAGTTTGTGATGATAGCTTTCGAGAACGGCGATGTTTCTTTTATTACTGTCGTTAATTTGAAATATTATCTCAAAACAACAAAAAATTCTAGAAACGCTCGGAGCATTGTGTTGTGACAACTTTCATACCTTAGTGTGGAAGTGAATTTCTAGCACCCTAATTGTTATATCACCATGAAACTTGGCATTTTAGGGTTATTCTGATGATATATAATAATACCAGTAGGCACCTATTATCGAGTTGGTTTTAATTATTTTAGTGAACCCTTTAAGGTATTCCATCTTCTGCCTATCGATATCCCGTTTCTTAATACGTTAGTATAAGCTTAAGGATTTGACGAAGAAGGCCTATATAGGCAAATATAAAACAGTTCAGTAGCGTAGTTCTTATTGCCTAGATCACGGATCAACATAGTGGCACTTATAGGCTTATTGGCTTAAAACATTTTCCCATTGGTCAGTGGGCTCGTATCGATAACATATTTAGGCACTAATACACAACATTTTGTGAGCGCGGGGTGGCTTTATGTGCAGTCAAGTGGTTTATTAATTTGTGGGACATAGTTAATACACACTCTGTGAAAAATTCAAGTCTCCTTATTACGGTTCAAAAGAGACACCTTCTGACAAATGGCCAGACAAAACTTAGGTGGCATTTTGTTTCTAAAAAATACAAATACATTAAATGATAATATATAAACTACAATGAAAGTTCATGTACAGACATTCATGTTTCCACCCCACCAGTATGTTCTGAAAGATAGTCAACTCTACTGTAATGTTACTCTAAAGTGAACGACTCGCTAGGTAACTGTACGTAGACATAAACTATATATTGCAAACCACTACTCAATTACTGAAAAATATTGATGAACATCTTCAGTTGGGTATTGTGCCTTGGCAGAATCGAAAATAATTGTTGAAGGATCAATATAACGAACTGAAATAGTAAAATAAAAAATATTCAATTATTATAGTTTCTGTTCATATATAGTTTCTGTTATACCTGAGCGAGCGACGCAGGAACGCCTCAAAAGGCAATGCGATAATTTTTTTTAGTGACTTATCCTTAGATTATTTAGATAGGTCGGAGCGCGCGTGCTTAGACCTATCAATAATCTAAGAATTTTTCACAACTAACCTTTCACAGAGAAAGATGTGATATTTAAAATAGTACAAGTAAAAGAATAAGCATTGAAATCTCTTGATTATGTCGAATATATGACATGGTTGCGCAAGTTATGTAACAGATGATTTTGTATTAGCGTCGATGCGACTATCAGGCATCAGCCCTCCTCACGCGCACAGTCATGGTCGCGGCATTGTCGTGACAGAGCGCTTTGCGTGTGTGCAACCAACTAATCTATTGCGCCCGCGCTGCACTCAAGGTCACTGGCCAGCGATGTAATGACGACGATGCGGCCCATCGACCGGATTTAACATTGTCGCGTACTATTTAGGGAAAATCCTAGACGAATAAACGGAGGTTCATGGCAACACTTGCAGTATTTTTGCAGGATGCTTACTTATAGCTATGATGCATTATATTTACTATAGAAGTCCGCTCTTTCTACACAATTTAGTGTTATGTTATGAGGAAAAAACAAAGCTTTCGACTATTATTTAGTGAATTAAGAGATGTTTTATGTATTTGCAAGGTGTATCCATTCTTCGAAACCCGTGTGGTCATATATGACCGCGAAATGTATGGGAAAAGGTATATAACGGGTTCTGAAGGCTTACGAGTGTCCAAGCGATTAATCAGTAAATATAAGGAGATTTGAAAACTTTAAACAGATATCAAATGTAAGTAGTAAAATGGCATCTATTACTTTTTAAATATAATGATGAGAAATATCTAAAATGTTACATTAAATGTTCCCATCTTTGCTTACCGTACAGCGTGACGCTAGTTTGGCTTTACCGTTTCACTTGATTCAAAAAAATATAAAATTTTTTACACTTTGAAATGGAAAGTTTTTATAACTCACTGATAGAATGTTCTAGCATATTGCCCATTGATAAGGTACAAAAGTTACTTTTAGTTTCATTTTAATTTTAGTTTATTTGCAAAACATATAACCTATATATTACCTAGCTATATTAAATACAAGGAAATTATAGTGTACTCAATTTCTAGTAAAATAGTAATAGTTTTAATGTAAATATAAATCGCATTTGTACCAGAGACAAAGTTTATTAAGTTAATTATTTTCAATTACAAAAGTAGTTGTATTGCAGGTAATTTTTTATAACTTAATTATAATATTATTAGTGTTTGGTATGAACAGATCTTCATCTATCAACAAATATATACGATTCTCGATTTATTAAAAAAATATAATAAAGCTTAAATTTGCCTTTAGAAACGAAATGCTCCTCTCTCTGTAGGACTGTACATTTTACGTATATAGTTGCATAGGTAGTTACTACATGTCGCAATTTCCAACTGAATTCATTTTAATCGATTGGAAAACTACTACAACAGAATGTTTTACCGTATCATTAAATCATAATAAACAATTATCAGAATTAATTCGTCGTTTTTTCCGCAAATGACTATTATTCGGCGCCCCGCATTTCAATGAGTGATAAATTATGTATGTTTAGGAGATAATTCAAAACGGAGTAATGGCTTATATACCCATTACATAGCAGATTTCATACATAGCACAATTGCACCTTTTTACACTTGGTGGCCCCGCTGCTTATATATATTTCCTTTTATACTTAAGTTTCTAAACACTAATTAATTACCTGTCAAATGAATTTACTTGACGAATTATTTTATCTAAATGGTTTCTTTTAATTATATTATCTAACAGTTTAGTTACTATGCATCACATACGTGGAGTCGGAGGCTATTTCGTTGTTGACTCTACATAGTTTCAAGCAATAGGTACTTAATTAAAAATGGCTTCCTAAGAGTTATCTGCGGAAGAGTCATATAGCGTACGCAGGAGGGCAGGGGTCCTAGATATGCAAGTGTTCATGTGCTACTCTAACCGCTTCAGCAAGATCGTATCTTTGTTTGTCCGCCGACGTAGGCACTACAAAAAACTGTAATAGGTATCTCACTTGAATATATTTAGTAAAAAATATTATGTACAGTATAACAACGAGGAGATTCCGAAGATGAGTACAGGGAGATAATGTTAAAGACTGTTAACGACGGCGAGGGCGGCGAGGCTAGGGTGGCCGGCGGGTTCTGCCGAATGACTTTGTAACGTCCGGGAGCGGGCAACGACCTGTCCAATCTCCGCTGCATTAGCATAGCGAGCAATATTCGTGTCTAGCCAATCCACTGCGTGCCTCTCTACGTGCCACGCACTGGTTATAACCGGCGACGCCAAGTTTTAGGGATCCTTGTTATTTTGTTGCATCTATGGTAGAGTCAACGATTTGTTTATGGTTACGCAGATTTAAAGTTTATGAAGATTACCGGAAAAATAAGTTTCACAGTTTAATGAGGGTATTTAATGTACTAAACACCCTTATCCCGTTTCTTAATCCATTAGTATTAGTGTGCTCCGCTACCTAAGCATAAGGATTTGACGAAGATACTGTTTGAAGTCAGACTATCTGATACTAATGTAATAATACTGCGAGCCATATTCATGTAAGCTGTATTCGTAGCTGCATTTGGCTTGTTGTTTAGTTAGGATTTAGATACTTATGACCGTTCTCTCTAAAATTGATGTTTTACGTAGAAAAATTATCACTTTAAACAAGCAATCGTATATATATATATATATAGGTATATATATTAGGTAGACCCGTTTCCGAGATATATTTATATCTCGGAATCGGCTCCACCGATTTGAATCAAATTTTATATTTATAGAAGGTCATGTTTTTAAGTTTATGTGTACAGGTGTATTTTTAGGAAAGAAATAGTAATACTTGTGCATTAAACATAAACTTGTTTACTTAGAGACTTTTTGACATTATGATCACTAATATGATGGTATAAAACAAAATGAGGCGACCTCTTAATCGATATTTACATGAAAGTAAGTGCATAATCTATTTTGATTAGTATTACTAGACTTACCTCTAGTTGTACAAAGCATTTACAGAAAAGTGACTATGCTCAATATAAAATCGAGTAATGCCCGTAATGCATTATTAAATTGTCGTGTATTGTTTACAAAAAGAATTATCGGCAATAGATATGGATAACCATACCATTAGCAATATATTCAGAATAATCTTTCTTGTTATTTTGCCAGAGATTGCTATATAAACTCTGTCTACACGTAACTGAACCAGAAAATGCCTACCGATTTAATATTAAAAGTATTAAAACAATCTCATTCCTCTAGTTGAAACTTAACCATACAAAATTATTCTCAATTTTTTCAAGTTTATGGTTAGTCGCGGAGTATTCGTGTGTCACATACATGTGTGTGTTACATCCATGTTATTTTTGTGATTGTGAGCCTCAGCTATACTTGATAAAGAGATCAAGTTCAAAGGGGCACACATCTCACCAAAGATATGAAAGAAATGACTTCTTGTTTACAGAGTCTGCATAAAATATAGTTTACTGTGTATGCAACAATTTAAGCTTAAAAAAGATGATCAGTTACGTCACAACACCACAAAATGGGGAGTCCATAGATGCAGGACTCCTTCATTAATCTTGTAGCATATTTTTCCTTAAAACGTATGTCATTATTGAGATAAGTAGAACTTCCGCAAAAATATTTCATTTTCCTGAAAATGCTCTGTTTGTTTCTAAAACTCATGTCTTTGTCCGAACCTCAAAAACGAGATCTGCTGTACTACTAAGTTTAGCTCACATTTTCTTTGGAATGTCTACTTCGCAAAAAAATAATAAAAAAATGTATATTGCATCAAATGTCCCCCCATGTTTCTGTATATATATATGAAGTGTTTGCGTAATGTTATGTCAATTATATAAGAGTAAATTTAGTAATTTCTATGATAAGTGACTGATTCGCAAATGTTTGGTAAATTTATAAATGACATATTCAGGAAATAGACAATTCTACAAATGTCTGACTACTATGATGATCGATTTGAAAATTGCACATGTTGCACGCTTCTGTACCAGTCACAAATCATTTAATAGATAATGCATCCTGAAAACGGAATTGAAATCAAGAGCCGTTTTTATATATATATATATATATATATATATATATATATATATATATATATATATATATGTATATATTGCAATCTTAATTTGTTGTCATTGTCATTGAATATATAAATAAAAAAACTTGATTCAAATCGAAATTGAAACAAATCATTTAATAGATAATGCATCCTGAAAACGGCTCTTGATTTCAATTTCGATTTGAATCAAGTTTTTTTATTTATATATTCAATGACAATGACAACAAATTAAGATTGCAATATATACATATATATACATATATATATATATGTATATATTGCAATCTTAATTTGTTGTCATTGTATATATATATATTATATATGTATATATTGCAATCTTAATTTGTTGTCATATATATATATATATATATATATATGTATATATTGCAATCTTAATTTGTTGTCATTGTCATTGAATATATAAATAAAAAAACTTGATTCAAATCGAAATTGAAATCAAGAGCCGTTTTGTCAGCAGCAACTCCAAAGGTATTATACCTATAGAATTTACAACAGTAACCAGTTAGTTAGGGACACTAGGGAGGATTCAATTACATGTAAAATTTACAGAATAAGCTGTTAGTGGAATTGCTCTGTAGCCTGTTGTAATGATTCTGACTGTAAATGCATAATTGTTCATGTACAGGTTTATTTTCATAATCTTATAAGGTCATAGACTTGGCAGTCAATTGTAGGACCAGTCCACGTAGACTAGTACCTATTCCGTGGATCAATCCATCACTGGGTGCCAGGGTCTTGTGACATAATGATCATTGAAACATATCAATGCTAGCCTTAAACTAAGACATTTTCTGTGATTAGCTAAATACCGAACACAAACCTAGCAGTTAATATGTTAGCGGCAGGCTCGGTAGTGTATTAAAATAGCAGACATTTCTTCACAAATACTACCAACGCTTTTTAATGAAATATTTAAAGTGAGACAGCAAGTGTCATTAGTGTCAAGTTACGAGTAGGTACTCACTTATTTATTCGCAAAGAGTCGTTCACGGGAATCGATTATTTGTTTACAACCCACAATCGAGTACGGTAGCCGGCCGCACCAACAATGCTCTTATTGTAGAACTGAGAAAAGACTATTGTAAATAGATTTGCATCTATTTGCATACAGTGTCATTATGACTCTGAATAGCACTTGCGTTCGCAGCGCTATCCCCCATTGTAACACGTTTCGCCCCAACCCTCGGTAGATATAACAATGTAGCCATTTCGTACCTGCGAAGTCGAATTTTTTACAAACTTTAAAAGTCATAAAACTCGTCATTGCGTAATTTTCTGCATTGTGTAAACCCTTTCCGTTTGTTTTTATTATACGCCTATTCAGCCTCCAATGTACCAGGCGGCGTCTTTGCGGAGTTACGCAATATTTGAGACGAGTTGTAAAATAATAAAAATTGCGCTATTCTCCGCTAAAATGTGCTAAAGGGTTGCAGCGCAGGGTTTCTCTTTTATTTGACGTATTTATTTAATTCCTTTATTTCCTTGAAAGTAAAGAAGAAACCTTCGGGACCGTAACGGGACACATATAACAAGCCTTTCTTCCTCATGAGAGTAATGGGCGTACGGTATTACCCGATAAGTGAAATGTTTTCGTATGACTTAACACAAATGGAGTACAGATTACCTACTACGTATCGAGTTAAATTTGTAATGGAAGGAAACATAAAAGTTTTTCGATATCATTTTATTTATATGTGTTTTTTCTAGTAACATGATGTATTATAATGGATAAATAATGTTTATATAAAGTAATGGAAATAGAGTTTTAATGAAATTGTTCTGCCGGTTTCCACATTACTAAATTTTATACACGACCAGAGCCAATTATCTATTTATTTCGTAAAGGCGGTTACCTGTAATATGTAAATATTCATAGTGACACTTATATCATTACTAGTGACATTTCATTCTTTTTTATGCAGAGATGTCTGCAAGAGCAAAAACAGACGGACATGGCGAAGCCATAAGCGAAGGCGAAGCTATAAGGGTCCCTTGTTTATTACGGAACCCTGAAAATCTGAATTTTTTTCTCGTAAACTCCATTTTTATGATGGATTATGAACATACATATACATGTGATGTTTTTTTTATACTACGTCGGACAAGACAAACAAGACAAGCAAATGGCCTACCTGATGTAAAGCGGTTACAATACGCTTGCAATACGATAAGATTACTCGCACGATGCCACCTCTGCTGCTAACACAGTAACTTCATAGGAGCTTACTAGTGACCTCACTCACTCTCAGGAACACGATAAACCTCCAGAGAGTTGTTATTTGGCTGTGGTGGTGGTGAGATGGAAATTCAAACACGGGAGCGTAAAACTTTACACTTCCGCTAGCGGGCTTCCAGTTTTTTTTATATTAGTGTATACATCTATTTAGAAACACCTTAGTGCATTCTTAGCACACAAAAAAAGGACTGCTCTCCATGTTTCAAAACTCCTTAGGTCACAGCTTAAACTGGTGGACTGGTGTTAGTGCGTATGCCTAATATTTTAAACCTTCAGATAACTAATTCTTATGTAAATAATTTAGGCTGCCAGTGAGAACCTAAGTTACATTTCAAGTTTCTAGTTCCACCACTTTATGTTACGAGCTTTTTGTTAGTTACCTAGTAAGTTAGTCCTAGTAGCTATTGACATTTCAAATGTCTATATGTCCAGTATCTCATGGTAAATGTGGTTTATATGGTAGCAATTCATAAGGTCTGTATGCTTTCTGGGAATCTGTAAATTAGTTTAAGTTATTTATTTACGTTTCATGCATAGTAATTCTTATAATCTAAAGTATATTATAAATATCAGTCGTAGATCTACTGTACTATTTCACAGTATAAAAAGTGTGAAAAGTGCTCTTAATTGTGCAAAATATACTCACTAATCTTGTTTTTAGCGGCTACAACAAACACGTAACTGTTATTTATAATAAAACTTTCTAACAACTTTTTATCAGCAATGGCGACGGCGCTTATTTAAAAAAATGCCGATATTTTATATCACAGTTGGCAAAGGAACCGTCTTTACGGCGTGCGGCTTTCTTCGACCACCCAAGAGAATTATTCCGATCCCAGGTCCTGACTATAAAATTTGACCTAGCGTTTCTGCAATAACTGTTGTATATATTTTTTATTATTGCTAAAAAGTTACTGTACTTTACTTTTAATTGTATCTGCAAACTTTTAAGGCACACGCTATAATTGTGTGTCAGCTTTGGGCAGGTATATATTTTGCATGAATACTTAAAAGTATTATTAATTTATTGTTCCGAATAGTTAGTATTAAAAGGAGAAATATGAATAGAGCACAGTAGCGTTCGTGGAATAGTTTGAGGCTCTATACTGCCTTAACCTTCTTCTTTTTACATACAAGCGTGCCTACCTGATGTAAAGTGACTACCGTAGTATATCAACGCTTGTAAAATAAAGATTATTACGCGTTTTCACCCTATATCGGTGACCTCACCCACTTTTAAGAACGCAACAGCTCTACAGGCAATTGTTACCTGATTACCATCTTCTGTCGAGCCGAGTTGCTTTGATGCAGGAAACCCCTACTACTAATACAGCAACTTCCTAAGTGCTTACTGGTAAACTCACTCACTCGCAAAAACACAACAACTCCCCTGGGAGTTGTTTGAGTACCTGGATGGAGGTACCTACTTCGCTATCTGGCTGCTTTGATATACTGTACCTCTCTTAAAAATTCCTAGACTAAGACAAACAGACATGTTCATGTACACAAATGTTTGTGCTGCGTGGGAATCGAATCTACGAGTCTTGTTATTAAAGTAGCATTGCTAACCACTCCGCCATCAGACACGTCCCTCACAGATGACCGTTCAATTATTAAACAAATAACAGTTCTCGAAATCATCAAAATTTTTGTTGTGTTATTGGAAGCGAGTGACGTCGCTAGGAAGCCCCTAAAGAAAAGTAACTTTGAGAGCTGGTTTACAACGGGTGAATGATCTATAATAAAAGACTTCTATGGTACATAGAAGTCTTTGTCTATAACTATATCTCTCTATATCTATAGGCCAAGGCCCTGGAATGCTGCTAAAGTATGACCACGGACATTCAATGCTGTTTGCGATACATGAGACGAAACATGGAATTATTATTTAGAACAAGACAAAAAAATAGTACGTACTTTTGTTGTCAAAACCAAAAATGGACAACAAGCTTAAGATAGGCGAGAAATATGACTTAAAAAAGACTGCGTTTTTTTGTCCACAAGGGTTTTATTTGCATGATTCCATCTCAAGATCAAAGAAGTGTAAGTTGACAGATACTGCTGATACATCAGCGTGCCCAGTGCATTTAAACAAGAAGAGAAAGACGACACACTATACATCTCTTGCGCCGCAGATCAATAAAACCTCTAGTGCCATGACAATAGTTCATAAGTACACGATGAACAAAACTAGTTAATTTGGGCCTCCGAAAATGTAGAGCTTATGGCCCATCCTGCTCATAGTGTGGACCTGTGATTTCTTTAAATTCCTAAAAAATTGAGAGTAGAATTTTTACGAAGTCTGTAGAAGCCGCGTTACGGCTTACAATCAACACGTGAAAAATAATAAACTCCAATCAATAGACCTCGTGTTGAAGAGTGTGAAAGATATTTTTTAATAGTTACCGTAGCCTATTAACGATTGTAATATATTAATTATCACTTGCGCGGTGACCTCACCCACACGCAGGATTATAATAATCCTCTAGGGAGTTGTTATTTGGCTGCGGATTTGGAGGTCTTCCCCCCAGACGATCAAGTCAGACATGTTCATACATACAAATGTTTGTCTTGTGTGGGAAT
Organism: Pyralis farinalis; assembly: GCA_947507595.1. Classification (NCBI taxonomy): domain Eukaryota; kingdom Metazoa; phylum Arthropoda; class Insecta; order Lepidoptera; family Pyralidae; genus Pyralis; species Pyralis farinalis. The sequence goes on along the minus strand of OX382264.1, from coordinate 19,956,275 downwards.
TGAACACACGAGCGTTGGTGTCAAAGTCGCGTCATTCACGACTGAGCCACCGAGCGCGAAAATTTAGAAAATGTAGAGTATTTTGAAAAACAATAATTTCATTAGTATTGTCTTAGGTTTTCGCGATTGTTACACATTGAATTAAACAATTTTTAACGGAAGTATCGCGTATTTTATTTATTTTGTTGAACCTGACGTTCTATGACGATCTAAAAAATGTTCGGACACTGTGAGCGATTTTTGTGTGAATCGGAACATATATAATTAATCCATCCATGTCGGTAGATGTAATAATTGAATAACTAATGTAAGACAAATACCACCTTAGTCTTCCTGCGACCACGGACGCTGCAAAGCGTTCGAAACGTCAGGTTCAACAAAATAAATAAAATACGCGATACTTCCGTTAAAAATTGTTTAATTCAATAATTTCATTATTTTGTTCTAACTTATCATATTTATAAGTTACGAACTTTCACTTACGTACGTAGGGCGCACTGAAAGTACAACCTCGGATTTATATCCCGACAACTGTATCCACGTACAGTACACTATACACTCAATTTTAGATATAGACATATATACTCAACATTAAATAACTGAGACTTAACTTCTCAATCGGGAGTACCTCTTCACTTATGATGTATAGAAGTAAATTATGCACATATATGAAGGGCACAGGGGAAAAACATGCAATGTCACATTTTTATGTTTTTGAAACTGGCGATACCATTTTAATATACAAAGGTGGTAGAACGATACGCCAAAACACACTTTGCAATAACATGCAGCGTCACGGAGTAATCTTCATAGAAAAATATTGATACAGTGCAATAACAAGCAATGTCCAAGTCGTATAGAAAAAAAATAAGCATTGTCCATGGTCGCTGGCTTGACGGTTACAGTCAGTTTGAATTTTTGAGGTTAACTTCGTTCGTCTGTTGTGTAGTCCGGCGTGTGTTTAGATATTAAATAAAAATATACTTCAATTTTGATTATATTAGTTGGTAATTACTCTCATACCGTAGGTGTCTCAGAGATTTACAGATCAGTCGTACAATGAGAGCCTTCCAGTTTCAAAGGCAAAATTTATGGATATTCAGGCCTTGTCAACGTTTTGCGGACTAAGAGCTAGGCAATACTTCTCACAGATAAAATATAATGACACAAACAATAACAATGTCACGGACATTGCATATTTTTTTCCTGTATTTTCTGATTTTGTTCACTTTTTTTTTGATAACATAATAAATACAAGCAAGAAGGTTTTTTTTTGTATTACACACCCAAAACAAATATATTTTCGTTACAAATCATACATTTTTGTTTTATTTCATGCTTTGATGAATATTTTTTTAAAGGTCAAAATGTTAATTTAACAATTTCTCAGTTCATTGTCATAGTGACATCGCATGTTTTTCCCCTGTGCCCTTCATATACAATGTATACGTAGCATTTCAATGTACCTACTGTTTTAATACTATAATCGTCCTTTGCTTAGTATTTTATCGCAGTCACATCGCCAACAAATTCGTAATGAGTTACCAAAAAATATTGCCTAAATGTTCATCGATCGTGACCGTAAATGGGTCCCAGAGACAACAGACAGCATTCATCCATCACACAAGCAATCAGATATACACAAAGAAAACAACGTTACAAATCGCCTTAGTCCATTACGATACGAACCACCACAATTTCAGTGGAGGGCATAGAAAAACATTTTACTATTTGACATCGCCCAGGCAAATGACAAAAGTCAATCTACACATCAATCGCCAAACATTGGAAATTCGGGAGGCAACACGCGACCACTCAATAATGCACGAAATATCGATGTGGGCCATCATCGCCACCACCACCGACCATCGTGCGTGGCCGAGGTACCATCCATGCCGAAATGACCGTTTTAAAATAAAAGGTCATATATTATTGCCGCTTTGTGTATCATGCGTCCTAGTTCAATCTACGCTGATACGAATTAATGGGTTTAAAGAAGTGTCTAAATGTCTATTGCAAAGTACTAGTTGTTCTTAGAAATCTTCATCTCTATATATATATATATCTTCACGCCAGGTCCCTTGCTGGGTAGGTAAATCTTCATCTAAGAAGGCAAATACGGATACTAGTTTTTAGATCAACACATGAAGCTCCTAACTATTCTAAAATTTAGCATAACCCATTCTCTAGTCACTCTGTTTGCCCGTCAAGATAACTACATCGCGGTAAAGTCCAGTGAACGAATTTTTCGTTCACTGGGTAAAGTCATGGAAAAAATGTTTGTAACTGAGTAAATTTAAACGTTATAGACTATCAAACAGATAAATATTATTATTTCCATATTTTGTAATTGGCGTGAGATCAAAACTTACTTCTATAATCTTGTAACATAGGTAAAGGAACAAATATTAAAGATAAACGTTTCTCTTCCAAATTAGCAATATTTTTTAGTTATTGCTCATAAGTAATATAAATGTTATAACAATTACGGTGCACTCAAGGCCCGAGATCTAGGTACTCGTACTTGCCCGGTTGTATCAAGTACGAGCACACACCAATAAACCTCTTGATTGCGCATAAGGGCTTCCCTCACTTACCAAAACGTAGTGTTAACGCCTAAATATCTCAGCGATTCAAGCCTAAATAACCAACAGAAGGATATTTTATCCATTAAGCCGATTGTTATGCTCGTAGCAACAAACTCTAATAATTTATAAATTGTCTAACTACTGTCTAAAGTTGACTATTCATTTTTTTCATCATCCTTGTCTCAATTAGGCTCTCGGTTAAATATCATTATCACACTGCAATTTTCCTTTTGGTCTGCCTCTGCCTTAGATTACTTAGATACTTCATATTCATGTCAGTGTATTTGCATCTTCCCACCAGTTCCGTGATTATCAAGGAAATGCGACCGCCACCTGACATGGTCCTTATACCCCGTACCATACAATGCCAAGGCTCGATACCCACATAGGATAAATATTTGTGTGCATGACCATGTCTGTTTATCTTGGTGTTAAAACACTCATTTGATACATAAAGTAGCGCTCGAACTTTGCCAATTATTAATTATTAATAATAGGTATTTATTACATGTCTTGATGTAGTGATTTCATTACATTTGTCACAAACCTCAGTGGTTTATAAAATATGTTAATATTGTTTACATATCATGTTTATGTAAACTGATGTAATAAATAAAAATAATAAAAAATGACAGGTAGGACGAATACAGCACAGTTGGGGAAATACAGTACCTCCATCGCACAAATATTTTTATTTTATATACTCCCAACATAAACAACGATCTACAAAAGAAAGACTAAGCTCTGACGTACCTTAGCCATTATTCTAAAGGAGATACCCTTCGGAATCCGATGAGAGAGAAATGGAGAACGCTTATGAGTACCGTTACGGTTGGCCGCACGAGTTCTGTCAGATTTTTAGTAACTAAAGCCTGCAGGCAAATAACATCTCCTTCAATGATTGTTGTACTCCTGTGAGGGAGTGAGGTTACCAGTAAACGTCTAGGGAGTTGCTGTGTTAGCTACACAGGTGGCAACGTTCGAGCGCTACTTTATGTATCACAAAGCGTTCATAAATTTCTGTAGCTACTTAACAACAGGCGAGCCGTGTGCTTGTATGCCTCCTGATGTTGTATAAGAGAAAATTACCTTTCTATGTAAGTACATCAAATTCCGGATAAAACACATTCAAGATTTACAACCTCATCCAGTTGTTCCAATACTGTATCATACCGTTTCATAACTATATCTATATTACGACCTATTGTTAGCCCCTTTTCAACCCTTCACTAATATCTGGTATCGTTGTATGTAACTAGTTTATGCAGTCCGGATGGTTATTTTGGTACCAACACATTTTATTTAATTTCATTTTCTTATTCTATGTACTCGTATTGTGCAGATATAGGCATTACGCAGCTCTACATGACACCAGTACCTATTAACGCCACACCAGGGCAATAAGCTGTCGCCCACCCGTATTTTATAATGCTTTAGGTATAACATTTGCATCTTTTTTGTAAGAAGTTAATTATTGTCGAGGAGTTAGACTAACTCGGTGGCGCGTTAATATCGTGACTTTGCCACCGACGCTTTGTGGGTTCGATTTCCACACAGGGCAAACATTTGTGATCATCTACATGCCTGTTTGTCTGTTTTTAAGAGAGGTAGGGTACAGCAAAGCAGCGCCTTTCAGGAAGTTACAGAAAACCGTTACCAAATAACAACTCACTGGAGGGTTGTCGTGTTCCTGAGTGTGAGTGAGATCATCAGTAAGCTCCTAAGGAGTTGCTGTGTTAGCAGCAGAGGTGGCTTCGCGCGAGTGATGCTTTATGTAGGTATTACCAGCGTTCATAGGCTATGGTAACCGCTTTACATCAGGTGGTATGCTTGTATGCCTCCACACGAAAAATTTGTGCGTATCAGTTTAAATGCTCCATAGGAACTGGAAAGCTAAGCAAAATTTCAAATAAAAAAGTCATACGTCAGGGCTCTCACTAATTGCGTATCAAACGGCAATTACTTCCATGTGAAGTTTCCGAAGGCGACCAGTCGAGAAACGTGAATATGTTGACTTTGGTGACACGAGGCGATGGCCAAAAGCGTATAGGGCGCTGTGGGCGGGAGGGGGTTGCCAAATGACACGTATCAATTATTCACACTAATTTCCCCGCCACATTTGCGTGTAGAAGACAAATAGTTGCCGTCCGTACGCACCGACGTCGAAACATCTCTCTATAATTATGGACAGTTGGCTTGGCTCCTCGTTCAATCATTCCAATATCTACTTGTAAAATGTCTACCTATGTTTATTTTAATTTACTAGTAGCCAAGTACTTACACATGACAAAAAATTTAACCTTCATGTTATGGCATAAAATAAAATATTTAACGAGTAATGTATCGGAATTGAGTAGTCAAAAGTTTCGATTTCATAGATACTCGTAGTAACGTAGGTATTTACTCTACACTGCTGTTCACTCTACATTCTATTCTTGGGAGTCAAAGCTAGTTTTAAATGTATCTGCGGATTAGATAATGGTATTCAGGAGGGATCCTAGTCAAGCTGCTTATAAAATATACATAAAATTTGACAAGCTCGGTTTCGGAGCAGTTAGTAACGCTACTTTGACACCAGAGCTCGTGGGTTCAATTCCCTCAAAGGACAAACACTTGTGTGCATGAACATGTCTGTTTATGATATGTGTGTTTTTAACGGAGGTTGGACGCATTGAAGCAGCCCGTCCGGGGAAGTACTTCCACCTCACAGAAAGCAATAGCCAAATAAAAACTACTTGGAGGGTTGTTGTACTACTGCGAGTGAGTAAGCTCACTAGTAAGCTCCTAAGGAGTTGCTGAATTAGCAGCAGAGGTGGCATCGCACTACCAGCGAAGTCCTCTTATTCAGTATAAACCTATTTTATTCTTTTATTTTTTCCTCTACCCTAAGGTTGTCTGGAAGAGATCGCAATGCGATAAGACCGCCTTTTGTACTTTAATTTTAAGTTGTCATTTTAATATGTATACTGTCTTATGTGGTGCAATAAAGAGTATTGTATTGTATAATATAAGAGCGATTCATAGGTCAAGCTTGAAGTGCACTCAGCTGTACATATTAAACGATATATTTGTAGTTTGGCGCCAGGTGAAACAAACGTAGCGATTACACGCGTCCAGTCGCCATTTTGATTATTTTCTTCGGTCATCAATAATTTGCGGCGGGCATATTATAATCAACTGATAAAGGCTGAAAGTCCATCGTGCCGGGGGCGGCAGCCGGGTGGCAGCGGCCCTACGCTTCAATTATTCAACGCGCGTATTTTGGTCACGAGGACGCGCACCCACTATGCCACCGCACCACCGACCAACAGGCCAGCTCCGGTCACCACTACCAAACTGTTCAAGGGGTTCATTTACAAATTAATGAACTAAAAACGCACCCAGCACATGCGTGTCCTAGATACGTCGAGAACGGTAATTGATATTGTGTAATATTGCACTTACAGGAAGAAACGTGGCATTCGATGCCATTCACAAATTATATCTTTAAAAAAATACCTGTTTGTCAACTTGACGGTGTTTATCTACCTATACATAAATACCTACATTTCGTATATGTGCACGGCAGTGCGCAAAGTCAAGTTCGTAAATTAAAACCCGCTGTTCCGTGGCTGTAGTTTCAGTTTATCCACGAGTACTTTCTATGGAAAAATTGATTTCGGTTTATATTATTGATGATAATTTTTAGCTAAAGGGATAGACAGCGTGGAGTTCTACCGACTGAACTAAAGAAAATTATTACATCACATTATACATTATCAATCAAAAATGAACCCAAATTGTTTTCGCCTTAGGCCGTAAGCTGCTATCCTGCGTAGGTGTATTTTAATAACATACTCGTATATATATCTATATCGTATACATCTATTTTATAGCATATTCTACTGCATATCTCAACTGTTTAGAATTGGCGGAGATTTTTACGCTGTCAGGAAGCAACTAACATAGGTTTAAGACTTTCATCTATCAACTGCAACCGCCACCAATGGCTTAAAGTGTACTCCGAAACATAGATGAGCTGAAAATAGTGAAAACCTATTCATAAACCAGCTACGATCGTCATTATTTAACTGGCGCGATTAAACAAATTCAACGAGGCTCTCCACCAGTGCTACAGGCAGACATATCACCAACAGTTAGATTAAACAGATGAAACAATTTCTAATATAATATAGCTTCGTAATCATTTATGAACCTTATAATAATCCAACTTTGTTTATGAATGATGAATCTGTATTGTTGTAGAAAATTATGGTTATTTAAGATTTTAGCAACAATGAAGATTATGAAAACTTTCCAAAAATATAAATGATACGATGATGTCAGGAGCCCTAGAAACCGGCGAGCGTGCATGAAAAGAGCAATGAATGTTAAAGAAGCGAGTGAGGTATGTAAGGATCAAGTCACGTGGCGCTCGGTTCTCTCTGCCTACTCCGCAAGGGATTTGAAGTTATAGATATATAGATAAATGAGACAATGTGATTATGATAATAATCTAATCTCTTAAACTAGAAACTTCTCGGACTTACTAAAATCATGGGCTATGTATATTCCATATACATAAGTTACTATTAATTAGATTTGTAACTTGGCGGTTTGAGTAAATATTTCGTATTTATCCGGCATAAAAATGTATACATATTAGCGTTAGCGGTAAAACCTTGGCCTCAAAATCTCTACGTAACCTCGGCAACCTATGTTGAACAATCTGTTTAGGTTAAAATATCGCAACTGAATAGATAAAGTGTTGTTTCCGATAGCTAATATTAAAGCGAACAAATAAATTTTAACTAAAATATAACAGAATTTTCTTCTTTCGATACTGTTACTTACACCCGATAAATGTTATATCTAATATCTAAATAGTCTGCGATGCGTAAAGTACGCACTGGAACTACCTTCATGTAAGATTTCTGTAGAAGATTAATTTAAATACGTTCATGAGTCTAGATTGTATAGTCTCTTTTTATTGGAGTTTACTAAGAAATGGTCTTTTTATTGCACATTGTTAATGAACTAGCTCGAATATGATTATACATTTTTATATAAATCTCCTAATAATGAATCTATTCAAATAGTGCGAAGATACGATATCATACAAAAGTGTAGGTATAAAAACTACCAGGATGCCAGAAGTTATCTCTCCGCGGAAGTTATACATGTGTGCGAATCGCGAATGTAGGTATGATGTCGCGAATTGGCACCGCCTCTCACGAACCGGCGCGCGGCCTGTTGCCAAAATGACTCACCGAGTAGATAAACAAATAAGACAAGCACAAATAAAATTATCGACATGGTTCTGTATATGGTACCAACTAAATAATCTGCCTTGTTTCTTGCTCTTTATATGAGAGGGAGCTGGTATTTAACATTTTTTTTTATATAAAATAGGATTAAACAAGGTCATTTGATGGTAAGTGATTTGTCATAAGATTAGTTAATGCGTTCTACTACAGGGAATTTATCTATTACAGTTGTATATGTGTATTCTGATACAATATATGTAGCAATAATACGTAAAGTTGACTCTATAATGACTATTATAGAATCAACTCTACTTTTATCTCTACTAGTAATCTTAACACGTCATTCATTTAGTTAAGATGAGGGAGAAGGGAACATGTGTAAAGTGATAAAAAAAAACCCATATGAAACTACTGACTATTTTAGCTTTCATTGTCAGGAAAAGTATTGTGATCGACCTAAGACATCGAAGACTGGAATATGTATTTGAAACTCAAGAATTGGGCATGAGAACTGCACTGCTGGGGCTTCCACGAAAGGTTTTATTAGTAACTTTTTTGATAAATCAGGATTATGTTTTTGATTAAAATAGTTGTTGATATATCTCGTATACTAATTAATGCCGATTTTGTAAGCTACAACTAGTTTTATAAGTAATAAAATCGGGCTGATTATTTCTACTAGTCTGGACTTTGTGCGTTATTTCGCTTCAGTTTCTGATCATAAAACCATTATCAAAAGAAGCTATGTAAAAAACTATCGGCTCTCTGATCTCAAAAACACCTTTTTCGTCATTTGTCAGCGGAACTCTAAATCATTTATATACTAACAAGTATATAACTGATAAATACCTAAGTATATAACGCCGCTAGTACCTCCTTGAAATTCATGTAGTTCTAGTAGAAGTTCGATCGCCGTGATGCTAACACAAAGAATTACTTTTAATTTTGATAAACGAGTGTTTTCAAACAATACGATTTGAGTACAAATCTAAGATGTTACAATACGCATAAATTTAACTTTATAAAATTATAATAGTAATAACATTAATTCCTAAAAAAGTATCTATAATTGTACTACCATTCTGTTTTACAATAATAATTTAGAATATAACATCAAAATTTTCAATGTAATATGAAATTATTAAATTACTGCAGATAAAACGGATATCTACCACTTACTTTTGAAAATATCTTCAGGGCAAGCAGTAAACAAGCGCCGCCGATACATCTGAATCTTGAATAAATTGATGAAGAATCAAACCAAAGAGTTTTTGCCAAAATAGCAAGTATCCTCTTACAAAGTCATTATCTCCTGGTACAATTGTGCGAAATTGACGTAACTCAACGCCCGCCCACATCACAATAGACACCTTTTTTGCACGCGCACGCGCACGCGCCTCTGGTGAACACCATTGTTATGCCACCATTCATTACGGTCGATGCACAACAAAAGTGGCCGGTGCACTACTTATGCGTAGTTGCAATTCTTTGTAGGTCGGGGATTCCCTCTCACTCTCTAGACGGATAAGTTGCGAATACGATAGACAGGTCTACGTCCTTCTTAACGACTATGATGTAACACTATCTCATGGGCATGCCGTTGTATGAGGAGTGTGTATTTTGACGAAGTTATTTTATGATATCGTGTTGAGTGAGTGACACAAAAAGTGTTTTGTTGACGTAAATGAAACTGAAATCTAAGGAAGGATAGAAAAGGAACACTACACGTATTATGATGGGGCTTTAAGGAAATTTGGTTACCCAGTAACCAAGTTCAGTAACGGTTTTGAGAATTACCAAAATCCGGCCTCACTCGGTCTGAATCTCTTTACAAATTAAATTAAAGAGGAGTTCATATTAATTTGGAATGTCAAATAGTACAGCTAAGAGCAGATCACACTTAACACTGAAAGATTGAACGGTACAAACGTGTAAAGCTTGACGAGCACTTAGCAATTACACACCATGTTTAACCGTTCTTATTTCGTACGTAATAAGAGTTATAGTCGCATTTCCAATGTTAACCCTTTATCTGCTCTTAGTTATAAATATTGCAGGATTGTAATACGTTGAGTGTCCGACTCGCACTTCATTTTTTTATTATGTAGCCGACTGATACTACATAAATATTGAAGTAAATTTTTACGATCCTCAAATCTTTTAATTTTTTTTTCGCAATTGGACAACATACGTAATTGAGCCGATTTCGAGCGAATTCTATAAATCAAAATTTGTCGAACCGAATTGTATAGTACAGGAGATATAGTTTATTTTAATTTAAAGAGATATGTTTAGACTTTACCTATAAAACTACTTTCATTTATACAAAATAATTTTATTTATCTTATTATAAAATTATTTGTGATTTTTGTACAAAACCGTATATAGGGGTAAAATCGTACGGTATAGCTATCTCGGTAACCAAATCAAATTTACCGCACTAATAGCCGCCGCGTATGGCGACCAATAGAATCAGTTTCTCAACGGATAGTTGTCGGTGCATGTATACAGTGATTATAAAAATGATGTTTATTTTTATTTTGAGTGTCCTGATATTATTTTACAGCAAATACCGCTGATAACTTCCCTCAACTGCACAACAACTCTACAAAGAGTTCCTATTTTGCTGCAAAATTCTAAAAAAAAAGACTAGATATTTTGTAACCGTTATGCAGCTTATAAAGTATCAAATTATGACTTTACATCGTCAGTGTGAACCATATGTTCACTCGGCAAACAGATAAATCTATATATACGTGGGATACTCAGAAAGTTTTGCAAAAATAAAAAAAAGTGTTTTATAGGTTTTTGTTTGTTATTAAATCTTCACTTCTTTCTTCATCCCCCAAAGTTAGTCGACCGTGCTTGAATTCGCTATTTATTTTTTTGTATTGTTATTGGAAGGGCCTTCATCCATAAATGCCATTTGGAGTCTATCGTACCATTCGTTCGGTTTCAGGCGACACTTGAAATCGTAAAAAATCATTGCGCGAAAACGTTCCCGGCGCAGATCCATTTTTCAATAATACACGATAATTTAAATTGGCTCGTAAAAACTGTAGAGGGAAATTTTGAAACGTACCTATTTTTACTTATAAATAATCATATTTTCAAAATATATTAATACTGGCCAGTCTCTCATGCATAAAAACTTTTTTCGCAATATTTTCCAAGTGGCCTGGTATCTTCACGCCATGCCCCTTACGAGGTAGTGCAGACAGAACCGAGTGAGGTCTGGATCCTTACGTACTTACCACACTCGCTTTTTAATATTCATAGTGAGAAGGCTTATTAGAGAATCGATTAATAGCTGACTGGCAGAGATATTTGGAAATGATTCAACACTTGTATTAATATATCTTTAAGTTTACCACTTAACATCATTTCATTATACCTACATATACTGACATAAATTTATAGTACCTAATAGAAATTGACGATTGGAAAAAAGACCTACATTGGCAAGTTTCTTTGCCAATGATCATTTTCGACATGCTGGTAGATTAAAAAAGAGAATTTTTAATTATAAAGAACTAAAACTATGAAAAAATAACAAGAAAAATTGGTATTGTTTCAAAGAATGTAAGATGCCTTTAAGTGTCCGTGAGAGCCTATGGCAAAAATATTTTTTTATCTTTATCTTTTACAACTCTTCTTTTTTTTGTATCAAATAAAGTTTAAATTGTAAACTATTAAATGTGCGAGCAAAATGTGCAGTATCAGTGCAGACAGTACGTTATCGCGACGATGAACGCTGTTATCGGGCGAACGTATTTTATCTCCGCGCACGCACCGTGCGTGCGCATTGCGTTTTGCGATATCCCGCACATAAATTGGCTCTTCGCACGTTCCGTATTACAAAAAAGTGTAACTTTCGCAAACGAAATATGTACACCCATTCTTATAATTCATGATACGATGTATATGCGTTACGCACGTGTGAAGAGTTGATAACGCGTTGCATCATTCTGGATATATGCCTAATGGTAATGGAATTTGACGCGATTATTGGACATCAAAAATAAACTACTTTGTTACTACGACCAGCGAAACATTGATTATTATAAAATAACTGTTGGTCATGGTTTAGCTTCCCTAAAAGTCAAATCATAATTATCTAGCGTATGTGACTCTCCGACCTTCCAACCGTGTATGGTTTTGTACTAAGATCGATACGTGACTTTGTTTTGACGTATAACAAGACAAACAAGTTTTCCTTTATAATTTTATAGTATTAAACATTTACCCACAGCTCCCAGCGTCACTCGTACTGCCAACTCTATAACAGTATCATAGCTCTCTTTTTCGAAAACCTATCCACTGTTTAGTCTGCTGAGAAATCTTCGATACATAGACCATTTTGTTTTATATAAAATAGTTTGCAACATAATAAATAATCATTTCATACAAACAAAATCATGCAATAAATGGCATGGCAATAAATAAAAGCAGCAAAATATAAGTTTACGATAAAACAAATTCTAGAAACAGATATCGTTATCTATACTCAGAATTAATTTCGGCAGAATGTGTAAACTGCGACAGAAAAAGAGGGAATTATGTTAAATAGAGAAAAAAAAGTAGTTTCATGACAAACTGCAGCCTGGGCAAACGAAAGAATTATCAATATTATTACCTCAATATCTGTCCACCCGTCCCACAGACCGTTAGATACTACTGGCCTAGCTTGAGGTAATATAGTAAAAAACTTGATTTTTATTTTGGGATTCCGTTTTCGAAATTGTAGTATAGATAGGTAGATTAAATAGCCCAATTTTTTATTATCGATTTAATACTACTTAGAGTAACAAACAGCATAAAATCCGCCCGAAGTGAATCATTAGGTTTAGAGAGGGGGTTGTAGTGGCTATGTACCAAATCCGTCTCACGACAGGACTTGTTTTTGTCCGCGATCAACATAACAACGAAGCCTTTAAATCTACGCTACATTTGTTTTGTTGCTCGACATTCTTAGATTCTCTGTAAATACCAATCGAAGCCGACTGCCAACTTTAAGTAATTGAACTAAAAATACTGCGACAATATATAAAGTTGCCTGTTAAATAATTTATCAAACTCGATTACGTAAGAATTAGGTAGACTTCTGTTGACAAAAGTTTACCTAATTTTCAGTTCCCAATTTGATAAAACACACTCATTAAAATAGTCAACTAATACTACCTAAATATCGAGTAAATATCTCAATGTTTGAGTTTTCATATAGCTCGAGCTGGTAATTTAAATAATAAATCTTCGTAGTACGTGTAAAAGTACGTCTAGGAATTAGATTTCCAGAATACCGCTGTTTTTGATGTATATCAAACATATATTGATGGCATTCATTGCTATGTGAACGGTAGCGTTGGGGACATCTTATTATGTAGTTCGTATTAACATCCCGGTTTACTTATGGACGAAAACCTCGAGCTGCATCCATTTGAACATAAGGGTACTTTGACTAAAGTATCCAGCGCCAGTTGAACTTGATTTAATTCAACCCACATTAAGATACAAGTATGCGCGTTCTTCGCTGAAAATTGCTGCAATCGTAATCGAAGTGTTTTCTAAACACAACTTACATAACACTAACCATCACCAAATGCATTGAGATTGTTGGTATTGAGATCTCCAGCGAAGTTCGCTTCCAAAGTCACTTAGAGGAGAAGGTCAAGATTACACACCAGAGCGAAGCAGGAGTTCAACTCGGAGCAACGACGCATTAAACAAGTCTCAATTCAATCCGCACATGGCGTACTGTTGTCACCTTTGGACAGGGATGCCAGAATCAAGCTAGGACCTTGCGATCTTTCATTCTTTCTTTCTATTGAGGCCTTCGGTGTTAGGAGAGACTATGTCTTCCCTTGTGTATTCTACGAATTGTACAAAGGCTCTGTGGAGTTGTTCGATATACTGCTAACAGCTTCCTTCTACAACTGCATCAGTCACCTACGGCTGGTAATTCATCCTCGTCCACCCGAAATACAATAGTCGCAGACTGTGCGGTTCCAAAGAAGTTTTCTTCGGAGAACTCTTAAGAAGTCTCTGCAAGGTTTTACCGAGTTACTCAACATAAGATTCTTTAAAAAAGGGCTTGATAAGGTTTTTACAGGGTCGGTAGCACACGAGTAATGCCTGTTGCAAGTATCCAGAGGCTACGGAAGTGGTTATCAACAAACAAATCGTATGCTTGTTTATCTTACTTTAATGGTATAAAAAACATGAGATAATTGTCACATTTGGAATTTGATTATATACTTAAATATAAGTAGCACAAGACAATGAGTGACACTCGTATTTTGCGACTCCCCCTATTAAAAGAGCACTGCGTTTATAAAAACAATTGTTTTCTACCCCTCTTAAGTAACAGTAGCTTTTGTAGTTATTTAACGTTAATGTTTTAAGATTTTCGGTACGGAACTTTAAAAAGGTTGTATTGAAAGTAAATGTAGTATTTTTTGTACTATATCTGTAAAAACTAAATATACGACTCAGTTATCTGTAACTGTTATGTTAACTCTTTGCGACCTCCTAATAGAACAAGCCCTGAGCATTTTATACCTAGATTTCATAGTATTTAAATCCTATAAATAATTTCCATTGCCAGCGTCATTGGTGCTCTTATATAGTTTTCAAATGGACGACGGGATCAAAGCATATTTGGCAACAAAATAGTCACGGGCAATCTTTTCGTGCTATAAAAATGAGAAAAGGGTTTATGGTAAGCCTTTTGATGCGGGTCGAATTGGGTATGGACAGCAGGACATATTTGCTGGTTTTTTTTGCTATTATTTGTATAATAAAACTGTCAATGCAGATTACGTGTAAGTGATATTTATTTTCGAGAATTTCACGCTTTAGGTAACATTATCTGCAAATGTAATAACTTACATACATTCACCTACTTCTACACCAGAGGATTTGCGCGATTTCTAATACTGTATATCTTCACGCCAAGTCCCTTGCGGTGTAGGCAGAGAGAACCGAGCGCCATAAGACGCGGTCCTTGCATACTTCACTCGCTTCTGTGACATTCATAGCTCTTTTCATGCACGCTCGCCGTTTCCTGGGGCTCCTGACATCACCTTCTGATAAAACACGAACAATTTGGTCATGGTAGGTTAGAGTCGGCCTTCCTCGGCTCCTACATCTTCCACTTTTGCATTGTATATCTGTTTCGTCCTTCTTTCGTCCCGCATTCTTTCTACATGTCCGAACCAATGGAGCATGCCCTTTCTTATCTTAACACCGACACTCTCTTTTAGACAACTCTTTCTCTCACGTCTTCATTACGAACGCGGTCAGCAAGCGTTATGCCACAAATTTTGTGCACCCTATTCCCGGCACTCACTCGTCTCTCAACATCAGCGGTGTACCTTCCATTGCTGCTAAAAGCACTTCCAAGATATACAATCTCATTCAATTGCTCCAACATTACATCATCAACCATAATCCTAGTGTTCGTTCTGGTTGTCTCTCTTCCAAATACCATTATCTTGGTTTTCTTCGCATTCCATTGTAAGCCTTTCTTCATACAATCATCTTTTATTGTTGTAACTAGTGAAGTGTTTTTTTGAAAAAGGCTTTTTTAAAGCATCCTATAGGTAGGTACATGAGGTCTTACTAAATATCAATATTAAGTATTTAGGTCCAGCAAAAGTTTAGAAATAAGATCTTCTTATGAAGAGGTTTCCAGATTTGTCTATACTATGTCGGGAGACAAATAAGCATACGGCCGCCTGAAGTGAAGCGATCACTAGAGCCAACGAATGATACCGGAGAATCGCTCGTGCATTACCACATTCTCAGAAGCCTAGTAGTAGTAAGTAGGCTATCAATAGATAGCCTATGAACACTTATGATACAAAACTATCATTCGGTTGTTGCCACCTCACTCACAAGTCAACTTTTCATGAGCTTACTCTGGCGTATGAACATATCAACTCCTTAGGAACTAGTAATCTATCTTCGTGTATAGTTTTATAAATCCACAAAACATCCATCCATACTCATAAATTCTGTTCTTTATTTATTCACGTGACGTCTTCTTCTTTTACATATACCAAGATTATCTTCTAATAGATATTTGTAAACATATTACAGTTAGATTTATGTTCTAAACATTGCTAAAGTTAATAGAATGTTCATAAAAAATATTCGTAAGTTGTGAGCCAATAATGTGATTCATAACTAGTTACATGATACCCTTGTTCCTTGTCTAGTTATAGCAAAATACAACCCTACAATGTTTACCCTAGCGGACAGGCTCTCAATAAAACGAAGCAATTATAATAAAAATACAATTTTGGCCACAACCCCACGGCAACATTGCTAAGGGGTGTTTGCAAATAAAGCGACCGTAAAACTCATAATCGTGCTGGGGATTGTATCGACATATGCTGAACGGTAATATGCTGGACAATTATTTTGGATGATTCATATCATAACCGAAGAAATGAATGACATCATTAAGTTTAAGGTAAAATTAGAATATGTATGAGCATTAAGTTCGCCTATAGTTCATCAGTTCGTAAAAATGTTAGAAATAAAGTTTCATTATACAAAATTAAGGCAGAAATTTATGTAATTTTGAAAAGAGAGAGAGATTTATTGAAGTGGAGCTGCATAGAGCCTCTGGCTTAGCTGAAGCGATATAAATTGAAATTTTAATTTTGGTTTATGGATCTATCTGCTGATAGGACTTAATGGTCACTGCAGGCTAAGCTAATTACAAAAGCTGAATCCAGATCCAATTTTATTGATCCGAAATCTGGTGAGAAAGTGAGAATCTACATTCATTTGTTATATATTTTTCACAATTTAGAGGCTGGACCCATTATAAACATTGATTACATTAATGAGTAGAAATAGTTGCCAAGAAACACTTTCATAATTCGAAAGTGAAATAAAATGTATTTTTCTCCCTTAAATTTAAAAAAAATCTATCCCAGGAAGGAACATTTTTGTGTGGCATCTTTACAAAGGGAATTTTAAATCGTTATGACTAAATAGGTACATGAGGTTTTTATATCTTTGCGTATCATTTTTCAAAATCATACTCCATGCCTGAATTATTTGCTAAAATCTGAGACATAATGGAATAAAACAAATGCAGGGATCAAAACTACATTTTAAAGTTTGGACTCCTACTAACCACTACTACTACTATACTTGAGAAATTTCAAAATTTATTTCGCACCCTTCGATTTCGAATAATTGTAGTAGATGCTACGGAACGCATACTACGCGTGCACACTCTTGACAATTAGCAATCAATACCAACTCCTTGCATATCAAATGCAAATCAATAGCAGACATTGAAGTCTACGAAGTCTTATTGTAGAAACCACTGTTACCTACTTGTTTACTGTAGCAAATAACGCACCGGTAAACATTGGTTATGTCCACATTTTGCAGTCGCCATCTCCGCTGCTTTTTGTTTGTCCCTGACAAGTTTCATGCAAATGATAGTATGATAAGTTATTGTGCCAACAGCTATGAAACCCAAAATAAGCGCGGTCTGTTATACTCTTAATAAGTCACTAAAGTATACAAACTTTGAGAAAAACGACTATTATTTTTCTATTAAATAATGACCTGGAAAACATCTATGTTATTTTTTTTATACGACATCGGTAGACACGCATACGGCCCACGAGATGTAAAGTGGTTGGCTTGTAATTGCATTACGTATCATTCACGAGATGCAACCTCTGCTACTAACACAGCAACTTCTTACTGGTAACCACACTCACTCGCAGGAACACAACAGGGAGTTATTTACAGTTTTCTGTGAGGCCGAGATATTTCCCCAGACGGGACGGGGATATTTCCTTCGATGCGCCCTACCTCTCATAAGGATACCCAGACAACAAAAAACAATAATGTTTGTCCAAATGTTTGTCCGGTGTGGGAATCTAATCCATGAACTTTGTTATCAAAGTAACATTACCAACCACTCCGGCGCATAGCATAATGCTGTCTTGATCTGGGTGTTTTTAAGAGAGGTAGGGCGCGTCAAAGGAGCCCGTCTGGAGAAGTACCTCCATCTGATAGATAATAACAACTCCTTGGAGGATCGTTGCATTCCTGCGGGTGAGTGAGGTTACCAGTTAGCTCCTAAGGAGTTGCTATGACAGCAGAGGTGACATCGGGCGAGTGATACTTAATGTATTGCAAGCGTTCATACGCTACGGTAACCGCTTTACATCAGGTAGATAGTATACTAGTATGCGTCCCCGACGTTGTATAAAAAATGCACATCAAAATCATGTACACATCATCTTCTCTTATGCAGTTTGTTTAAAAATAGTAAATTTGTTCTGGACAATTTTATTATAACAAATAACCTTAATGATAAATTAACAAGCAGTGATAGTCCAGTGGATAAGGAACTAGCCTATCGGCCACATGGTCCCCGATTCGAATCCTGGTGGGGGCATGCACCACTAAAGTCGTGTTTTCGGATACATGTACATATTTGTAATTATCACTTGCACGGCGGTGAAGGAAAACATCGTGAGGAGACTCGCACGTTCAAGAAATTATGTTTCGAACGACGTGAGACCAACCTAAGCATGATCTGGTTTTCCCTCAGAGTTGACGACAAGTCTGACGACAGTCACTCTATGTAAAAATCGGTGTCTTCGCCAAATCCTTAGGCTTTGGTAGCGGACCCTGCCAATCATAATGGATTAGGAAACGGGATAATGCCAAGAAGAAGAAGAAGAACCTCAATGATAAATTATTGTTGTAACAGCTACTCTTAACCTATCTCTCGTTTCTATTTAAAATAATCGTAGCCTAACGTGCTCTTAATCGATTATCAATGTTGCCGAAGGCAACCTTTTTTAGTTACTTTACATTTATTTTTTATTTTTGGACGTTTGGTGACGCGTGGTGTCGGTGAGATGGATGTTCGGGTACGGATTTCTTGTATTTTTCTATATTTGATTATTATACTCTTTTACCCCAAAGAACGTGTCTTCCTTTACCATTTTTCGACCCTCTTTATAAATACAGTCCACTTGCTCACTCTGTGGCGCACAATCAAGATCAAACACATTGGACGATGTAACATTATCATCAGAGTCCGCGAAGAATGCAGAATACAGACTTATATGTTTCCTATATCAAATAGTGAACCGGTAAACATTAATTATGCTGACGTTTTGCATGTCACCTTCCCCGCTGCTCTTTGTTTGGCGCGGACAAGTTTATTGCGAACGATACCTGTAATTAGGGCCTGGCCGGTATCGCGTTGTCCATCTATTCGCGCGGTATTGCGGTACCGATGTCATTATGCACACGCGGCGGATATACACAACTATTGATTAGCTGGAACTCTTTGGCTATATTGATATGGGGTAGATTATTATTAGAAACCTGCTTTTCTACCGGTCATAACTTTTGGTGCAATTATAAACTTTGTAAGGCCGTTACAATTTTTTTTTTGTTAGAGTAACGAAGTATTCTCATCAAGTTAGCTGTAGCCTATGAACGCTTGTAATACATTCAGTATCACTAGCGCGATGTCACCTCTGCTGCTAACACAGCAACTCCTTAGCTGCTTACTGGTGACCCCTCACACGCAGGTACACAACCCTCCAGAGAATTGTTGTATAGCTACGGTTTCTATGAGGTGGAGGTACTTCCCCCGATGGGCTGTTTGGATGCGCCCTACCTCTCTTAAAAACACCCAGCCCAAGACAAACAGACATGTATCTACACAAATGTTTGTACCTATTGTGTGAAAATCGAACCAACGTGCGTCGGTGACAAAGTCGCGATATAAACCGCTGCGCCACCGAGCTCGTAAAAACGTACGTACTTATATATCTGTCTGATGGAAACCACGCGGAATAATACATTTATAAGCTATAAAGTATTGATAATTGTTATTAGCAGGCTTTTCAGAACTGTGTACTTTATAGAGTGGGTCACTCACACTGCACTCCCCAGGCCATGAGAATTTTCTGACGAGAGGATATTATAACTGTACTTGTCCTTGAAGCTTAAAGACATATAAATTCATCATCATCAACATCTTAATATCAGCCGAAGGACGTTCACTACTAACATAGAACTCTCCCTTAGACTTCCACAGCGATCGGTCCTGTGCTGCTTGCATCCTTCGGCTCTCTGCAATCTTCACAAGACCGTCGGTCAATCACGTGGGAGGCCTTCCTACGCTACGTTTTCCAGGTTCGAGAACTTTGCTGCCCCAACGGCCATCGGTTCTCCGAGCTATGTGACCTGCCCATAGCCACTTCAGCTTGCTGATCCTTAGAGTCAAGTCGGTAACTCTAGTTCTGCTACGGATATAATCTACTTTCCTGCAATCAGCACCTACCAAGTAGAGTATTGTTAATATATTCTATATGGACGAGCTCGGTGGCGCAGTGGTGAAACGCGTTGTTACGCTACTTTGACACCAACGCTCGTGGGTTCGATTCCCACACAATACAAACATTTGTGTGCATGAACATGTCTGTTTGTCTTGGTCTGGGTATTTTCTATGTATAATAAGTATGTATTTACAAAAAAAAAAAAAGTATTTACGTATGTTTATCAGTTGTCTAGTACCCATAACACAAGCTTCGCTTACTTTGGGGCTAGATGGCGCTGTGTAATTTGTCCGACAATATTTATTTTTATTTATTATTTATTTATTCTAACTAAAGGTTTTCTTAATAGTAAGATTATTGATCACTGACATCACTATTAGAATTTTAACATCGTCCGTTGCGAAAGTTGTTTTAAAGTTGTGCAGCAGATATGGGAGTTTCGTTGGCTGTTACGACATCATGATGGTTTTTTAACATTCAGCTATGTCAACAAGTCGTAAATGCAAGGTAAAATGTTTTGTCTCATTAGTGACGGGTGCGTTTAACTCGAAAGGTTTTTTTCACAACTCGAAAATAAGTTATTGTTTTAGAAAATTAGCTCATGGCACAAGTTGTCTCAATAAGTGGATACTTTAACATGATATGTATCTACTAGTATCTTCCTTGAGCAGTGCTAGCCCAGTGGATAAAGAACGCCTATTGATCAACTAGTCTCAGTTCGAATCCTGGCATATACCACTAAATTCATGTTTTGGGATTTATGTACATATTTGTAATTATTACTTGGTCAGCGGTGAAGGTAAACATCGTGAAGAAACCCGCACGTCTAAGAAATTATATTTAGAAACGTGAGACCAACCCAAGAATTTTTTTTTTTTTTATTTTCGCCCAAGAAATTTGAAGACCCACAAAAGAAGGACCAACCCACACCCGGATGTGCATTGGTCATTCTTCCGTGAGGAGCACCCTCCGGAAAAAGGGAGGGAGGCGGTGAAATCTTTCAAAGATACCATTTCGTGCGAACGAACCGGTTATGTCAGATTTTCACTGACTAAAACACCCCCTGGGAGTGCCTTTAGCCGGGAAGGCTATAAAGCCTTCATCTGAAGCGATCACCCCAGGGGAACGGGGTGACGCAATACAACCCAAGAAAGATCTGCGTGCGAATTTGTTGTTTGCGTTGTTCACGACAATACAAACAACAAATTCGCACGCATGCGCACCGATCTAAACATACCTCTCTCGCCTCTTCCATACATCAACCTTTTCTCGCATGCTCTTCGGTTCTGGGGTGTTTTTCATTTGGCCCTTTTTCAGCACATCAGCTATTTGATCCGTATGTGTGCATCTGGGGCGGCCCCTGCCGATATCTTCATTCACTCTCTTAATATCTCTCGATATATGATATGTGTTATTATGTAAGATATACCTACAACATTTTATTAAAATGAGTTACAAATATACGTGATGAAAGTTTGCGAAAACATACGTGATTGTTTGTATTTACGATACAGACTAGGTACTAGTAACAATATATTAAAAAGTAAAAATGTACAAAGCACTGTAAACCAAATTGCCATACTGTAATGGGTCTTGTAACTGCAAATCATGTGCAATAATTTGACGAGCTTGGTGGCGCAGTGGTTAATAATGCTACTTTGACACCAATCCTTCTGGGTTCGATTCCACACGGGGCTAACATTTGTGTGCATTGACATGTCTGTTTGTCTTGATCTAGAGAGGCGCAACAAGCAGCCCGCCTCACAGAAAACCGCAGTCAAATAACAACTCCCTGGAGGGTTGTTGTGTTCCTACGTGTGAGTGAGGTCACCAGTAAGCCTCTAAGGAGTTACTGTGTTAGCTGCAGAGGTGGCATCACACGAGTGATACTTAATGTAGGTACAGCAAGCATTTATAGGCTATGGGTAACCGCTTTAGATCTGGTAGTCTGTGTGCTTGTATGCCTCTCGACGTTGTATAGAAACATGATTACTTCACAGGACTATAGACCTTCGTAGGAACGCGATATAAAATCCATATTAATTTGTAGCTTCATTCATTGCCACGCAGACGATATTGTGATGTAGGAATTAGATTTTACTGATTTGAGACGAATCCCTAAAACTGATCCATACTATGAATTCACATTAAATCAACTATGTCCCACAACAAAATAACTAAGCAACACAATTTCTACTTTCCAATGCATTTTAAAAGTATCGAGTCGGTGCAACGACCAGAGTGCAGCGGTGGTGGGACGATCTCTCGTGGCTAGCAGATCGAGTCCGCCCAAGGACGTCCACTCTCACGCTGCCTCCAGACAAAGGAAGACTCTATAGCACTGATTAAAAGGTCTATAGTCAAGTGGTATCCATCAAAGATAATCCCCGGCCATGCCGGTAAGAAAAATGATCCTGTATAAAAAAAGTCAAAAGCGTAAAACTGACGGTTGTTTTATTTTCTCTGGCTCCGGGCGAAGGCAGCATGGCCGCGACTCGAGAAGCGAATTATCCGAGGAAACTTATACGAAGGGACTTCTCTAATTATTTTTAAAATATTTATCAAGTATTGGTTGGTAGGTAATCCTTTTTAGGGTTCCGTACCCAAAGGGTAAAACTGGCCAGTACCAGGCTGTATCTCTTGAACCGTCATAGTTAGACAGTTGAAATTTTCACAGATGATGTATTTCTGTTGCCGCTATAACAACAAATACTAAAAAATAAAATAAAATAAATATTTAAAGGGGCTCCCATACAACAAACGTGAATTTTTTGCTCATTTTTGCTTGATATTGATAACGGCAACAGGTAGACGCTTCAAATATTCACAGAATATTTAGTTATATATTCACTTTAAGAATAAATAATTAAATTAAAATAAAACAAATATTTAAGGGGGCTCCCATACAACAAACGTGATTTTTTTGCTGTTTCTATAGATAATGGTACGGAACCCGTCGTGCGCGAGTCCGACTCGCACTTGGCTGATTTTTTTGTATAACGTCGAGAGGCATACGAGCATACGGTCCACTTAAGGTAAAGTCGTAATAGTACATGAACGCTTGCAATATAAGAAGTATTGTTCGCGATGCCTTTACGCTGCTGTTGAAAGAAAGACTCCTCAGGTGCTTACTCACTCGCAGAAACACAACAAACTTCCAGAGAGTCACTTGGCTGCAGTTTTCTGTTAAGTAGGGAGGTACTTCCGTAATCGGACTACTTTGATGCGCCCAACTTCTATTAACTTAGATTAACGACTGTCATCTATCGAAAACATCGTGCCCTTCGACGCACGGAAGAACTCGCGATTACTCATATATAGAAAGACTAATAACTTGCGTGTTCGATTAGACTGACTCTTGCATGACCGCCTGAATACATGCGTTATATATATGTGACGTGTTGTTTTACTTTCTCTGGCCTTTCCCCTGTAACAAATAAATTGGTTACTTACAGAAATGTATTTGGTTGTTATGTACTCGTATTTGTATCAAATGTATTCTGTTCTGGGTTAGATGTTTTCATTACAAATTTTAAAGCGAATGTGTATAAATTGTAGTCCATGGACGCAAAATCAGGGATGAATCAATTAACTGCTAACGAATCCGACAGATAGGCAGTTGTCCTGTCCGAAAATAAAAATAAAAAAATCCTAGAATTCGATTGCTGCCCCACTCACCGGGTTCAATTGTGAATCTAAACCATACACGGACCTACTCAAATACACACAAATAATTTCATCAAAATCGGTCCAGCTGTTTAGGAGTATTTGAGTAACATACACACGTACAGAAGAATTCCATATATAAAGCTGCGTGAATATCAAAACTGTATTTCGAACATCAACTTGCCAGAGCAAAAGTCCGTTACGCGGTGCGTGCAGGTGTTGTCGATATTTTGACAAATATAATTAGTAGAACCGCCCGTTTTAAAAATGTATAGTTCTGTTCTATAACCACTTGACCCATTTCCGAAATAGTCGATTTTATCTATGGAATATTTGACATTTTCATTATAATATTCTGAAATATCGTTATCTTTTTTGTAGTGGTGTTAATGTAATTAGTTCATTTATAGTCCCATTAATGTATAATTTAATAGGTTTATTACGAACTTTGGAATTGAACTCTCCAAAATCTCTACATACGTTTTTGTTTGAAATCGTCTCTTCTAAGCCTAAGCATTTGACGAAGATATTGATTTCGGCGTGGAGTGACTATCGTCGGACTTCCACAATTCAGAGGCAAAACCGGACCTTATTGCCTACTTTTTTGTCCATATGAAAAGTATTCTTTGAAATAATTATTTTTTATTTTTGTTCATGATCGATGTTTTTTTCGATGGTGTTTACACCTTAAGCGGGTGACATTTCTTTAAACTTTTTCTTAAAGAGTGTGTTACAAAAAGATTATTATGAACCTAATCAACTTCGTTTTCTATTTACAAGCTCTCTCGCCGGTAACGAACAATACAAAAGCTATGTGAAAATACAATGATATTCGCATACAACGTAACGCAGCTCGTATATCACTGCACACACAAGTGGTCAATCATGAAAAACCCATACAATACTCGACAACATACAAGACCTGAGTTTCAATCATTTTTCTTACACGCACTCAGCACTTGATCATTATTCTTTAAATGTGTGTGTATGCCCATCAACTGGCTACATTGTACTCATTTAATGTGCCGAAAAAACGTTCCCAGATTCCATTTCAAAAATGTATTTATTTTCTTCTAAAATTTCACCACGAAAGTCGGAAATGTCCCTAATACATACAAGAACAAAAGAAAAAGGGACGCGTCACATAAATTTTGCAATTATTTACCTAATGCGTAATAAAAGTATGAATATCAAATGGTTGTTGTCGGGACCAGTGCAGACAATGGGAGGAAAGAGTATTGTTTCACCTCGGTCCCGGGGAGTTTCGCTACAATGAACCGCATCCGGGGTCGCCGGGTGTGGACGACTACGATTATGCTCCCATGTGAATATATTATTAGGCAATGTCAAGCAGCGACTTGCAAGAAGTCCAAAAATATTATTAGGCTCTATATGTGACCACAGGGATTTTGCGCTGTTTGAGCTATGATGATAATGGCCACACTCTACGGCTTGCTTATAGGTACGCTTCGCTACTACAGCTTAACATCAGGGAGGTCGTATGCTTGTTTGTCACAGTAGTAGTGTAAAAAAACAGATATTACATAAATACATATTTCTAGCACAGAACCATGAAGCGAATAACCTCTGGAGAGCCAATGAGACTGATATTACGTAGTAACTCAATCCTGCTGGTTCCAATATAAAGACAGGATGATCTAATAAAAGTGCAAATGATTCGTTGGTCACGCACACGGATGCAATAATTAATGAAATATGAACATTAGGATATAATGATATATTTACACAACCGTCGCGCTTCGAATAATATCTTTAGTTGCTACGATACTTATTTGTTGTAAAATATAACCAAAGACATTCTCTGAACCTTGGAAGAACTGAACTTTGCCTGTGGTGTCATTGTGTCAATCAGCATTTTTAATAAAGCAACATTATACAGATTATTTTATCCCTTGCAAATACTCCTTACCATACTCCTTATATTCACAAATATGCCACCCAGTGTAATCTAAAACAATTAAATTTGTACATTATCTGCCAATAATGCTTTTAATCTTATTATCCTATTGCCAGCGTATAAAATAACTTTAAACGCGAATAATTATTAGGCACTTTCATGACTTTATTATTTGACGTCGTTATGCCAATCATTTATCTAGGTTAAATAAACGGCAAATACATATACATGAGCTAACAGTATCATATTATAGTACACACAAACATTCTTAATTACAAAAAATGAGAGTATAATGCGTGCAACCAAAAGTAGCTGTATCTTTCCACTCTATTATTTAATTGTCTGCTAGTTGTTAATATTAGAGATAAGAGGGTGCCCTTACCCCCGATAATATAAAATAATAAATTCGGGCAGGGCGCGTGGCAGGATGCTGGTGACAAATGACAAGGCCGCGCTCTGCGTGAAATTATCATTATCTCTTTATGCGGACCAACCCTTCACTCATTATGCAAAGTTAAGCATTAATTGTCATTAATGTGTAATTTTGCTACTGCAATTACAGCTAGAAAATTTCGCATATTAATTTTATTATTTAATGTGGTACGAACTACCAAAGACAAGATCGGTTAAATATATTTTTTTTAAATATTGTTCTAATTTATTAGGTTTGAATAAAAAAATAGATGGGATTACGCTCCGTTTAAGTTCGTTTAGGTTAAAATATCATATATAGATAGTAGTCGTTAAAATTATGTTAAAGAAACAATAAAAAGAAATTTGGCGAAATATGCTTAGGCAAACAATGTTTCTTTGAACCATTTCTACTCTGAATATTTCATATATTTATCAAATATGAACTATATATGAATAATACAATTCTTGATTAAATTAATTATCTTCTTCTTCGCGATACCCCGTTTCCTATTCATTGGGACTTACGGGGTCCGCTACCTAAGCCTAAGGAGAAATCCTTACTGATGCGAAAACACTCATTTTTACATGGAGCGATTGCTGTCTGACCTCTATAACCCAGAGGGAGAACTAGAACTTTCTTAGGTCTGGTCACACGTCTTTCGAAATATGACTTCTGGGACGTACGTCATGATGATTTTCTTCACCGCCGAGCAAGTGATGATTACTAATTTGTACATAAATCTGAATTTAGTGGTACCAGGATTCGAACCAGGGACTAATCGGTAAATAGGCTGGTTCTTTATCCACTAGACTGCTGCGTAAGAAAATACTTTATCTTTTAAAAAATCAAGAAATATAGAATTAGAAAAACTTGTGACCTACTCTAAGAAAGATCTAGTTCTCTGTTAGGTTGTACAGGTCAGACAGCAGTCGCTCCATGTAAAAATTAGGATCTTCGCGCCAGTAATGATTTGTCTTTAGGCTTCTTATTATTAGGAGACGCCAATTCTAATAGTTTAGAAAACGGCACAACGTTTGAAAGAAGTAGAGTAATGGTAGTTTGTTAGTAATTTGAGAGGATATAGATATACGCACGACTTGATCCATAAGTACTACTTTGAAACTAAGGAACCGAATACGTCTGCTCACGGTTGTGCGGGTCAATACTGGCCAACACTAGTTCTCATGATCTATCCAGTTGCGGAAGCAAACAGGGCACTATAGATCAAATAGCTTGTAAATGTGACTTCTGCACAGTAAAATCCAAATCTGTTGACTATTTTAAACAACATATAATGTTAGGTACACATTTACAAATGGAAAGTCTTTGCAACTAGCGAATAGGCAAAATTACCACCTTATCTAGTCTTTAGTTGAATTAAAAATACAGAATGACATGCTTATAAACATATAAAAGATATTTAGTAGGTGTAGAAATGAAACTAACAAAAAAGTGATACCGACTTCATTGAAATCAACACCTTCATGTAATAATTTTACCATTACTATTTTTGACTTGTTGTTTTACTTTTTTATTTTAAAAACTTGTAATTTACGAGTTTTTTTATATCTTAAATGACCATCAATTCTTCAAAAACCTTTTACGGGGCCAAATTGAAATCTATTTTAATACGCTTAAGAATATTTGACTTATCAATCAATGAAAAATTCATGAACACAAAGCTCTTCCTTCTTTGAAGGCGGTTAAAAAACTCTGTGTGAAAATCGGGGGAATACGTTTGTATGGAGATAATGCAGGCAGTATATTTATATTCTCTTACCCACTATAATATTAATATTCTTCATCAATGAAACTTTATTTGCGCATCAATATTCGAGCTCGATCATTTTATATATCCCTTATTTTCGGTTCATCAGTCTCGTCAATTTCCGAACTCAACAAGCCACCATGCGGGATCGCATTATTGCTTTTTTATTAGTATTTTTTTATCTTACCCTCGTCGTCTCGCAGTTTTTGTTGCGCGTGCGCCGTGGGATAGGTCACGATTCGTCACTGCTTATGCTGGTATTAGCATAATGCAATTTTTGTACGTGCACATGATTGTATTGTCTCCCAATTGTCATAAAAATTTATACCGATGTGAAATGCAACACTTCCTTTCAAAGGTTTATTGTACTCGATGACTGCGTAATTAATGCGACTTATGTTTCCCTGCGAATTTTAATTCTAATTATAAAACATCCGAATCAAAGGTGATAACAGTTTAAAATTTGACAATAGCACATTTGCATTCGTGTTTCCGGCACAATAGCTAAATTATCGGCTGGTAATGACTGTGTGGTTGACCGCAGACGCTGAGTTTTGCTACGAATAATCAGCAAGCAAACATTATTGGACATTGCAAATTGAGTCCACACAATTAACTGTGTCTTCTAATTACTTTAACGGGTTCAAATTACATAACGTGCAGTTTATTTTAACCGTATTTGTACGATCCGTTAATTTCCCACGGTAGTACTCGCGTTTATTAAAAACAATTAATCGACAGCGAGGGAGCAATGGGCCATCGTCATCGATATGCAAATGGTTGCATTGCACACTTGAGTGTCGAGTGCACTTTAGATTCTACCATTGGAATGATGAGAGTAGGTTCGGCAATCGCTACCATTGTTTCTGCGTTGGAATTAGTATAAGCTCGTGAGAAAAAATGCGAAAAATTCCTTTCGACAGTAAACTGGTAAATATTTTTTGGGCTCATCAATAGCATTAGAGTAGAGGTTTATATCACCTACATTTAGTGTTACTTGATCTTGATGCCTAGCTTAAGAGGCTTTAGCAAAGGAGAGGTAGGACATAGCGATTGTTAATAGGGATATATTCGATATAATTTATCTTTACGATACTGCTGCACTACCGTTATCATAAAGAGAACGCAGCAAAATAATATTTTAGCGCCTCATTGTGTTCGAGTGAGTGAGGGAGGTCACCAGGAAACTTTTCTCTTTGTCTAGGAAACGTTCATAGATTTCGGTAACCGTATCACATAAGGGTATACTGTAAAGTTATTTAATGCTACATTGTGTGACAAACAAGTGTACGATCAGCCTGAGGTGAAATGGTCATCGTGGCCTATGAACACTTACTGTTGGGAATGTATTATTTTCTGCCATGCACAGTGTAGGTAAATGTGTTGATAATAAATTACATATAAAATCATAATTAACAGTTAATGACGAGCTCGGTGGCGCAGTGGTGTAACGCGTTGTTACGCGACTTTGACACCAACGCTCGTGGGTTCGATTCCCACACAGTACAAACATATGTGTGCATGAACATGTCTGTTTGTCTTGGTCTGGGTATTTTCTATGTATAATAAGTATGTATTTACAAAAAAATAATGTATTTACGTATGTTTATCAGTTGTCTAGCACCCATAACACAAGCTTCGCTTACTTTGGGGCTAGGTGGCGTTGTGTAATTTGTCCGACAATATTTATTTATTAACAATGTTTTTTCTTCAAAATTCAAAGCATGTATGTATGGGCACATATATGTGTATGTGCGTGTGTGTACTCTATACCGTAAGCTTGTTAGCTAGCGATGCGTATGTTTTGAATTCATTTACATGCTATTTGATCCGCAAAATAACATCTGAATCTATTAACTATTTAATATAAACTAAAAAAACTTTGGAACGTACCGACTCTACTGGAATGTCCATCGGGATATATTCTAGTCTATATTGTTCACATTTGTTGTCGTATAACACAAATCACATTTTTGAGGATGTACGTGGCTCGATATCATATTATTATGTAGAATAAAGCTAACCTCACCTGCACGTGATGTACCCTCTTATTAACAAACGAGGATCTAGATGAAGAGGAATATAGCAAATTAAAGTAGCCTGACTATTTCGTTTGCTATTCGTGGGTTCGATCCTATACAAGACAAACATTTGTGTAGGTATATGAACATGTCTATTTGTCTTGATCTGGGGGTTTTTATGAGCTCGTCTGGGGAAACACCTCCACCTCACAGAAAACCGCACCCAAATAACAACTCCTTAGAAGGTTGATGTGTTCCTGCGTGTGAGTGGGGTCACCAGT
Organism: Pyralis farinalis; assembly: GCA_947507595.1. Lineage (NCBI taxonomy): Eukaryota > Metazoa > Arthropoda > Insecta > Lepidoptera > Pyralidae > Pyralis > Pyralis farinalis. The sequence continues at coordinate 19,926,028 of OX382264.1, read as the reverse complement.
AAGCTCCTAAGGAGTAACTGTATTAGCAGCAGAGATAGCATCGCGTGAGTGATACTTACTGTATTGAAAGCGTGTATATGTTACGGTAACCGCTTTACATCAGGTGAAAAAGACTAATAAGTAACCGCATCTGAAGGTTAGCAAGAGGGGTTGTTCATAGACTACGTTAACGACTTTAAAACAGGTGGGTAGTAAGCTTATTTGCTTCTTGATGTTATATAATGAAATGGCTTCTGCATTATAATAGGTAGATAATAATCTACGATATCTACGATCTTTCTATTTGTGAAAGACTCACATTAGATAATTGTCAATTGATTGAAGCACTATTACCCTTTATTCCCATCGATTGATGACAATCCGCGTGTCCCGTATAATAAATTGTACGATAGATTATGAAGATTGACGCTCTACTATTTGTGCTGTGAATTAGAACCGCAAACAAAAAACCATTTCACTCTTCGAATTTAGTATAAGAATGTCTTTTAATAACTTACTGTCTTATAAAAACTCTTGAAAAACTTTCTACGCATCTTTAAGAAGAATTTGACTGATTTAGATAGGTCTTAAATGTATTTATGGCGTAGCTCTTATCACTGTTCATAGTCATTAGAAATGTTACACATGCGTTAATAATATGTACATATCATCACGCCTGTCTTCCATTGGGGTAGGCAGAGACTATGAAGCGCCAGCTGCCCTGATCGAAATATCTCTTACGACTCTTCCACATTCATCAGCGTTTATCCAACATTATTTGTATACCTATGTATAGATAAATCTAATCATAGGTAGTGACATGACTGATTGGTATCACACAGACAAACCACATGGTAGCTGGACCTCGAATTTGTGCATGAACCTTCATTAGAAATTGATCTGTTAAGAAAGGATTTCAGTTTGGAAGAGGATAAGGTTCTTTCCATGTCCAGGTACATTTTTTATGTACGATAGCTGCATAGAGAGGAGGTGAGAGCATGCTAGCAGTTACGCCATGATTATTGGTGGTATGTTCGAAGCGCATTAGGTTATATCTGGTCATGTTCTACTTACAGCGACCTACTTAAACCCTACATTTTTTGCTCCTCCAATTGGGCTAAGTATTGTATATAATGTAGTGTAAGTGGTTAAATAGCTTGATGGTAGCATCCGTAGACTATGACAGTGTTTCGCAAAGTGGGTGCCGCGAAAAACATGTTTTCTCAAAAGTTAAGAAGATACCACCTTATCAACGATCGCTCCATATTTTGATCGCCTAGACTTAGTTAAACAGGCTAATACAAGTATTTCTTAATAAAAATGAAGATGTTTTCATTATTGATTCATATTATATTATTTTAATAATAAATATTAATTTGTTTTTCCTATGAAGTAAGAGTACACCAAAAATTTGTTGATTTGGTAGGTTTGCTTAAAATATAAAAAGTTTGCGGTAGATACACACACTACACTATAATAACACTCGAATACACTTTTGAATGGAGATAAAGTATTTTTTTTTTACAATATCAAATTAGTACATAGAACTGGAACTTTTACCTAACTCATAAATAAAAGCTAAATTAATAAGAAAATATTGTATTTATTGCTTTTCATAATACCTACTCTGCATATAACAAACATTTTTACATTCGATCCAACTATTTTTCAAAACATGAGAATGACTACTCGGTTGATTTGTTTTCCCCGTGTCAAAACTCTAATCAAATCTTCGGTTTTCGGAAAAATTAAAAATACAAAGCGCGATGTCCACTCTACTCTGTCGCAGGCAAAGCATAGCTTTGTTTTTATCACCGTGTACAAATACACTTTCCAGGGAGTTATTATTTGGTCGGAATTTTCTGTAATTTAAATATATCTAACATTTTCGCAGCCTGGTACTAATTAAAATATCATTGTGCCCTAACTCTTATAAAACTGGTTTCAAAATAAACGTTATTCTTCACACTACGTGAATTCTCAGAAGTTAATAATGATTTCAAGAGGACTTTATGAAAATTCTGCGTAACAGAGATAGACAAATAAATTCATACCAGTTAGTCAGTTTTAAAACAATCTGAAAAATCATTATTATTTAGGTAAAGTTCATTATCAGTAACTAAAGTAAAATAGGGTCGTTAGTTTATACGTTTATTTTTAATCCAGTTTATATTCACATATTCTAATTGACCTGTGTATCTACTCTACATATATGTAATTACGGTATTTTTAGGATATAGCTATATGCGGCAGGTTGTCATATTGGCATTATTTATTGTATTTTACAGGAACAACAAGAAGATGCAACCGCATGTGCTACGTTCACCGTAATGTGTGCATTATTCCAGATTTGACGGAAGCCAAGCCCCGTTTGTCTAACAAAAAATATTGCACACAGCTTGATCTATTTTTGAGTGCATTTCGCGCTATTTTGGCGTTCCCTACGTAGCTTTATGTCAATGACCCCATTTGCCGGCGTTTGTTCACGCACTTTTCGGAATTTTTGGGGCGATTCATGCGGAGGCAAATAACGAAGTATTTTAAGGTGCATCTATTCACTTTTGTTTTAAACCCAGCAGTAGGTACTTCTTAATTAACCTGCTCTTAAATGCTTGTTATATTTGAGTGTATTACTATGCTAATAGCTCACTAAAATAGTAGAGTCTTGCTTATTTGAGTATGAAATACTAGAAATTAAGAAAAGTATACCACTTGCAACAGTAAAAAAACAGAGCTATTTACTCATATTATTCTGACTTGTACAAAACATTATTTATTTAAATGTATATTTGTCTAATGTAAATGCAACAAGGCATATTAATTCGATATTTATGATAATTATCGAACAGACCAACAGAATTGTTGATTTCGATAGCACGACGCGAAGTTCAACGTTAGCATACAAAGGGCATGGCGTGAGGCGAGGCAACATTTTTTATAAGCCGAAATCGGCTTTATTCTATAGTCCCGATGCGGCGGCGCGTTTGCAGCATACAAAACACATGCGTAGCTAACATATTATGATGCGCATACGCACTCACGCACACATGTGAAGACGAACGCCCTCCTCAGAGCTGCAATTCGTTGGCGCGTTGCGTCCCGCGCCCTCACTCCCGCGAGCAATTGCACTGCACTCCGGCACGCTGCGTGCGTAAAAAGCGCACGCAGGAGGTGCGGGGCGCGGCGCGGTGGCGGAGCACAGGCCGCGACCGAGCTGCAGCAACCAGCAGTCATCGACAGGCGCTCGCAAGAGCACACCGCCCCCACACAGGGCGAGTACAGTGGCCCGGCCGCGCAAAACAACCCTCGGACGTATTACGAACTTTGTTACTGTGCCAGTGATAACTTTTCTTATACAATTTCTGGACATTTTCATCACCAATACTACTGACGTGCAAATTTTGGATCTACGCTTTAAAGGGTGAGATATTAAAAATAATAACTTAAGATGTAAAGTTTCGTAGACGTGCTACATCATCGTAGCATTCAGCACAGCGTCCAAGTTCTGCATAGTAAGGTTTGTATTTATTATAATCAAGTTTCAACGATACCGCTACGTGAGTTTAAACTTTAAAACATGGCGAATAAGGTATGAATGTGCAACGGTTGTGTATATCGCATAGACACTAGCAGGAAAGGAGGGACACTGGAATATTCGCTTTCATCGGTCCCCCAAGTTCGATTTACCTGCCGAATAAAAGGTAAAAAGTCAATTTAGCAGTGAGGAAGGGCTACAGAGCGTAATATGTAAATGGGGAAGGGCGGTGCAGTTGAGTAGACGCGCTCCGTCGCGCCGTACCTACGTCCACAGTGTGGCTTGCTACCGCGCGGTGTGCTGAGCTGTGCATACAACTTGCACGCAACTCGTGTGCGGATATTTTATCAGTATTTCGGAACGTGGTATCGTGGCGCTCCACGATGTATCCCGGCTCTACATGTTACGATATATTACCAGGTATGTAACATTGTGTTTACATACTTCATGTTCATCGTACTTTACTTTATATAAAATTATTTTATATATTATTTTAAGCTATATTCCTTAAACGAGTCTGTTAAGGAAGAAATTAATATGCAATTATGTTGTTATAAAATAATATTAGATACTAAAAAAAAATGTTATGTTTAATAACATTTTAATGTTGAATTTTATTAATAGTGCTAATGCCATTACAAACTAGATAAAACTTTGATATAAGTTGACGATATTTTGATGGACACGACAGCGGGCAATTTAAATGATTTAATGTGAATTTGGAATTAACAGTATCGCATATAAAATGTATATTCATGAAACTTCTTGTCACATTCAGTGTTTTGAAAAACATAATAGTTTTTATATTTCCGTATAAATTACCTAGCGCCATCTAGTGTTAAACTTAGCAAATCTTAATTAATTATGGATATTACGAGATGTGATAAATATATGTAAATATTTTTCTAAACACCTAATTACGTGGGTAATTACACAGACGCATACACAGAAAATATCGAAACAAAACAAAAGTCTTATACGAAAATCGAACCCGTGACTCATGCTGTCGCTAGCCACTAGACTACTGGATTTGCCAAAAAGTATCTGTTCAAGCTTCGTCACAGGCCCGCATAGTAGAATAGAATATAGAATAGAATAGGGTAGAATGCTCTCCGCCGCTCCTCCGGGTCAAAGTCACTTCCTCTAAGTGACCGATTCTTGACCGCTTGTTTAACGTATCTGTACCGTGGACAAATGTAATTTGCTATTGTAATACATATTAATAGAGACAGTTACCGTAACTTTTAGACATTTGCAAACGGAGCATTGCTTGCGCGTTGTCACCTCTGCTGCTAAGGCAGCACTTTCTGTGAATCATCTAGTATCTTACTTTTTAATAAATATACTTTATTACAAAGACGCTGTAATCAATGAAAATTATTTTATAAAATCGTTTTCTAAAAAGAATTGACGTTTATAGACTGTTTTTGTTTAATACTATTTCTTCTTGTCTACAGAATCCCAAGTCAGCAAGATGGGAAGCAGCGAAGGTCAACAAACTTTCTGCCTGAAATGGAACCACCATAAGACAAACTTGGTAGAAATCTTAGAGGCACTGATAAAGGTCGAGACGTATGTAGACTGCACGTTAGTGGTTGACGACCAAGTCACTTTTAAGGCACATAGAGTGGTACTCGCCGCTAACTCACCATACTTTCAATCAATCTTAGCTGATGTGCCTATGGACCACTGCAGTATACTTTTTCCAGGAGTAAAAGATTTTGAGATGCGTGCACTTCTAGAATACATGTATACTGGAGAGGTGAATGTAACGCAGGCTCAAATTCCGCGCATCATGAAAGTTGCCGAGCAACTCGAAGTCAAGGGTTTGTTCGACATGACGGAACTACGTCGGAGGCCCGGAGTTAACGAACGCACGCCAGCCTCCTCTCCGCCACGAGTGGTCCCCGCAGCACCTTCTAGCATGTCACCGCCTACACCTGTGCCACCTCGCTGGCCGCCTCCACCAGCAACGCCTGTACTATCAGCCGCGTACGAATCAGTGGATATGAACCCTTTGAAACGCAAAAAGCTTTCCAGCATGCTCGCTACAAGAGATACACCCATTTTGAGAAATGTACTCGCGCAAACGGCACCTGTAGATTCATCCCAACCTATGTCTTTAGTTTGCCACCCTGTCAATCAACAAATTCCACCACGTCTCCATTCTAATGGATCAGCCCATGAATCTGACAGAGCGCAAAGCCCTCAGCGCCCTTTCGATTACCGGCCTCGCAGATTATCATCAAGGGCCTCCTCTCCTCATTATACTAGATCAGACCGTTCTGAAGATGCACATTCTCCTTACACGGAACGCTCTTTTGAAGAAGACAACAGTCGTAGTTTCCATCCCTCCTCACCTCCCTCTAATTTCCAGCAAGATGTTCGAACAGGATTAGCTCCATACGTTCCACCGCAACAGAAACCTGAATGGAAACGCTATAAACAATATACAAGATCCGATATCATGTCCGCTATTGAATGCGTGAGAAATGGAATGAGTGCTCTACAAGCATCGCGCAAATACGGCGTTCCTTCACGTACTTTATACGATAAGGTGAAGAAACTGGGCATTACGACTAGTAGGCCAATGAGTCGTGGGGTGAAAAGAGAACCAAATGGCGCTGCGTTTCCTTATGGCTTGAGTGGCACGGGAGGTGTTGAAGATGGATCCCCAGCTACGCCACTCATCGATCCGTCGTTCCTGCAACAAGCATTAGAAGGTGCAACTAGAGATGGTGGACGAGAAGCGCTGCATGCTATGGCTCTTGCAGCAGCAGCGCACGCCGCACTCACTCCCCGATCACCGCCCCGATCTTCGCCGCAATCGCCCCGGTCGCCAGCGCCAGATGACGATCATGTCGAGGATTTGTCAGTATCTCGTCGCCGCGATGTGGAGCCACCATCAGGAGTCATTGTACCACCACGTAATTTCGCATTAGATTGTAGTAGCGACCGAGATTGAGTAATAGGTGGCCGTTGAAAGGGAACATTCTAAAAGACTGAGTTAGGCGTACAAAGTTAGAAGTAAGTCACATATTAGGCTACTGGTAGGACGCGCCGCGCGCGCACGCCACGCTGACCTGGCGTTTCGGCCGGGCGATTGCAATGGGCCCCGCGGCCACTTTAATTCTACCTCTTCTTCTCTATTTATTTCCTTGCATCATGAAACTGGAAGGCGAAATAAAATTTCCGTTCGACAGTACATGGTGCCCTTTTGTGATTATTTTTTGTTTATTTTCTTCTTTTTTTTTGTTTTTTTAATAACATTTACGTGTCTGTTAATGGAATAGTGAAATAGGTTAGCTTTAATTAGTGTATGATACTGTGTTAGATGGAGTGGTAACTGTGTAGGGCCGAAGGGCAGGAAGGCAGCGCCGGCCGGCTGCGCCTCCGCGTCGACCGGGTCCGCCTAGACGAGTTATTGTGCAATTTGTTGTCCGCGACTGTGATGTTTATAGACTGAAACGCCGCTACTACCTCACGCTCGCTACAGCTTACTCTAGTCCTCCGCGTCGCACTCTGCCATAGACGAATGAGTCAATTAGAGATATGTCCGACTCTAGGTTGGATATCTGCTGGCTGTTCGATAGGGTCGTGCGACGCGTGACGCTCATGTCACTGCGAATGGCGACGTTCATACTGACATATTATTTTCCTTATAATTACGGGTTACATTACAGTTTACGTGATTGCCATAATATGTTGTTTATTAATTATATACACTTACAATTAGTCGTACGTACTATGTCATAATTAAATTCATGTTTTCGTATTTCGCCACAGGCATGGTCGTTCTCAGTAGATCGATTATTGAGATTCATGTCCCTTAAGAAAATGCTCAATGTCTTTTTGTAAGCACACTTATATAGTGATCAGAAATAACTTCGTCGCGATTCGCTGTTATACGTAATAAATGAATAAAATGGTTATTTAAATAGGTTAGAATATTATTAGTAGGAGTGTAATGATTTTACATATCTTTCTAATAAGGAGCACTATATTATTTTCTTGTTGTAAATTTTACATTGCGTAACTGTGTAGAAATAAGTATAAAGTAATTTGAACAGTGTAAGGTACATGTAGCACTGAGTTTTCGTGGTTGGTCTGAATATCACAATAGGTAATACCACTTGATACCAATGTTCAATAACACTGTTGTACTACATTAGTAATTGATATCTATCTTCGTTACTTCTAATAAAACTGTTAATTTTATTACTGTTTAAGTTAAATCGTACCACTTATTATTTTGTAATTGCTCGGAAGACTGATTTGTTACTATAGTCTAGTTGGAAATGCCATAGATACAATTATATCTAATTTAGTATGCATACGTAAAGTAAAATTAGTTGAATCACGAATTGTTTGTGTAGAAGCTACACTTTTAAGGTCTCACTGTGTTGTGCCTTTGTTTGTTTTAATCGAGACGTAATTTTAGGACATTCCAGTAGGTGCACTGTCGTGCTAATGTGTTTTGGCTAAGTTTCGGGCATAGAAGGCGAAATCATGATATCGTCCTAATAGTACCTAGTGCCTGCAATGCTGCATGTAATCATTATACCTCACAGTTTTGTTAAATCAGATGTTATGTAATTATATATCCACTTTTGTGCCTATAGATATAATATAAGTATGATGTTATGCACTATAGTTCATCTTTTAGTTGTGAATGCAAATAACGTATTGTACTTTTATGTAGTTATCTAATGTATCGACACGTCTAAGTTATATTAGATCGAGTATGTTTATCTCGTACCTACGTATATAAGAACTCTATATTTACAGATAATATAATGTTATAAATATAAATTAAACGTTTAATATCTATGAAATTGTTTGAATTAATTTCTATTAAGAATTTCTATTGCGGTTTATTTTTTTTAAAGTTTCGAATTGAACGTTCAATAACTCAAAATCCCTAAAGTCTAAATATACGTTTTCTTTCAGATTTTACGGGGCAGTTGACACTTTATGACCTTAATAAATAACTTACCAAAGTGTACCTATTTCTTAGATACTCGTATGATGGATTGTAGATGCTTGTGTTATTGTTATTATCTATTCTATGAACCGGGAAAGTTTAAGATTTACTTACCATTCTACAGTCAAATTGATCGTGTTTAGTCAGAAGGTATTGTCAGAAGCCCTAAATACGGGAAAATGAATGTAAATAAATATGAATGTTAAAGAAGTAAGTCAAATACGTATGAAGGATGCATACCAATGAATGGAGAAGCAATGAGATCGATATTACATAGTAACTCAATTCACCGCTACGTGTCTTGGGGTTAAAGTAGAACTGCAGCTCTCATGTGTTAGTTCGCGGCACTTATCGGCTTATTGGTTCAAATATTCTCTCATTGATTAATATCTAAGCTTGAATCTCTGAGATAATTAGGCGCTAAAACACAACGTGTTTGTGACCGCAGGATGACTTCGTGCGCAATCAAGGTGTTTATTGGTTTGTGGAAGTGTGTAAGGACAACGTCCCGAATAAAGAAGGTATAGGACCTAAATGACGTGATGATATTGATGATAAAATGCAGATCACCTATGAAAAACTTTCCATATACTAGGAGGTATTTATGCATTATGACTATGCTATGAGCTTAGTACCTTCTATCATTTTGAAAACTTTAATTGTTCTACTACTTGAAACAGCACAAGAAAATAATCATCACAACGAATTCAGTTGTTTCTTAAAAAAGTATGCGGAAAGGAAGAATTATGCGGAAGGAAGTACATTCAAAGTCGGGAGGCAAAACAGTATACGGACTACGTGTTGAAATATTGTTGCTTACGCCCATGAATGCTTGTAAACAAAACCGCTTGCGGGTTACCATCGCCCATTGCTAACACAGCAACGCTCAGGAGTTTATCTGTACACTCACCCACTTTTAGGAACACAACAATCTTTGTTTATACAACGTCGGGAGCATACAAGCCTGATGTACAGCTGTTACCGTAGCTTATTAACTCTTACAATACATTAAGTATCACTCGCGAGATGACACCTCTGCTGCTAATACTGCATCTCCTTAAGAGCTTACTGGAGACATCACTCACACGCAGGACCACAACAACCCTCTAGGGAGTTGTTATTTGGTTACGGTTTTCTGTGAGGTGGAGGTACTTCCCCCAGACAGGCTGCTTTGATGCGCCCTACCTCTTTTAAAAATACCCAGACCAAGACAAACAGACATGATCATGCACACAAATGTTTGTCATGTATGGGAATCGAACCCTCGAGCGTTGCTATCAAAGTACCGTAACAGCGCGTTTCACTACTGCGCCACCGCGCTCGTTAAACATCTTCTGGCAGAGGTCCGTCCCTAGCCGTGATGTTTTGATTTGATTTCTGTTTTGCCAAAACTTAATTTGTTAATTAGATGGGCATCCATCTAATTTGTATGCTTCCGCCATCAATTAGTTCATGCGAACTTGCGCCGGCCGGCATGCACCCACTACTGTTAGGAGATGCTTGCCGTCGCTGCCATGGCTGCCCCGGTCGTCTCTGCTTCGTCTGCTGCGGTCGTCTCCGCTATTGCCTTCCATCTGGAACAGAGACTGCATGCACCCGCCATTGTTGTTGCCATGACTCTGCGATTCTCAGGCGCTGTAGATGTTAGTAATTAGAATAACATGCTACAAGCTTGTAAGTAGGTTAGATAAAATTTTACTGTCTGTGCTGAGAGGATTCTAAAATTAAATAAAATGAACTGTAATTAAGGTTACTTATATCTCAAGCTAAACGTCAAGTATACATCCATTTTTATACCACTGAGGTGACAAACAAGCGTGCGGCCTTCATAATAATAAGCAGAGATATCATAGTAACAACATCTTCACGCCGTAATTAAAGAATCCCAGTTTGTAATCACTTGTGAAAACCTGAGCCGAATCATTTCACAACCAACAGCTCGTCTCCTGGACAATTTATGGACGCAATATTACTGTTTATAACTATTTTATATGTGTATATAGGTACCTAGTAAGTCCACTTTTGTTTTTTCTAAACGTTTATATAAATAAATACAGGCATTCTAATGAAACTACTCAAATATCCTTAATGAAGAAATATTATTATTTAATTTATAATTTAAATGAAAGTGTATGTCGAACATTGTTAAAATAATAAGATTCTTAAATGTAAATACTAGTATACACATTAAACTGACAGTACCGGTATGTGTCCTGTGGGTGACACAATCGTGGACACTTGTGTAAGTACAATGAAATTGAAAAAAGTGACATTGATACCCTAGTGAAGAGGTCTGCTTAGTAATCCTTTACGGAGCAGATCTCCTCAATATTGCACTCACCACTCTAGCTATAATATGGTCACAATTGTTCCGTCACGCTTGCCTTATTGCTAATAACAAAGATGAATTACCTACATAATAAACTTAATAATTCATAGGTATGTAGCAGTGAAAGTAAGCAGCGAGTTGACAAATCTTGGACTGGGGTTTAACCTTAAACATTCTGTACTCCTAAGTTGCTCTGGAAAAAAACATTAATAGGTACACCCATTCCATCTCGATGAAGATCACGTTAACGTTGTGTGGTTTTGCTATTCTGTGTTTCAGTACTTACGATGTTAACCCTGTGATGCTGGGATGTTGGAATTCCAAATATTTTAAACATTTGAATATAGCGAAAGTGAATGATAGAAAATATTATATTTTTACCAAATTCATTGAAGTATTTTTCATCTTTGAGGGTTGTAGCGACATCTATAATATGAAACGCATAACTAACCACGTAATAAATGCCTTACTGAAAAAGCCGTTTTTATAGAACAATCAGTAAAAATAAAAACAATAATTTTAAATTAAACGTATATATTACGTTTAAATAATACAAGTATTGCCCATTTCTGTACGTTTGTTATTTTAATGAACATTTATTGATGCCTTTGAATCCTGGGAAAAGGAATCGATGAACTTTTAAAAGCGTTTTTCACCGCGTTATCAGATTTCAAATGTTTTACCTTGCAAAAAGTTAAGCCAATTCTAAAATAAACGGAAATCATTTGGAGCAAGGTTGTGGATAAGAATTTAGAAGTCTCAGTTGATCATTTACAAATAATTTAGGTAAGTAGGTATATTAAGAAAGGTAGGGGGCGTCGAAGCAGCCCGACTGGGGAAGTGTCTACACTTCGCGCAAATTTACAGGCAAATAACAAGTTCTCAGGGCGCTGTTGTGTTCCTGCGAGTGAAGTAAATTCTTGAGCAGTTTGCTCTATTGGCAGCGAGGGTGGCAATGCGCAAGTTATACCTACTTTTTGTATTACAAGCGCTCTTAGGCTACGGTAAATTTTACTTCAGGCGGGCCGTGTGTATGTAACTAAGAAACTCGATGTTTTGTAAAAAAACTTTTTCAGGAACTGTATCAATAATCCTGGCACGATTTATATTTAAAAAGTAGCTTCTTTTGAGTGCGCCCTCTAGTGGCAATTCGATTTAGGATTTCTTTATTTGTGTGTTTTACACAAGACTACAAGTTAAGACTAGCTTTGAAACGATTTTGTTATTATGCTTAGTCCATTGAATTCATACGGCAGGTACCTACTTTTTTGTATTTACAATTTAAAATAAACGAATGCTTCTTATTTCCATCGATTTGATGACTTTGACTTCAATAAGGCTTGATAACGATGAATTGAACATCAACTATAATACATAATTATTAAACAGATGCAATAAAACTAATGCAAATAAACTGAATTCGGAGTATTAGAAAAATTAAAGTTATCAAGCTTTACAGTACCTAGTCAGTAGGCATTAAAATTTCATTTGTAGCGAACGAACATTTTTTAAGCGTCACCTATGAGCATTTACGCGTATCAAGTCAATTCGATAGTTTAACGATGTTCCGTTAGATGTCGCTAGCATTATCTAATTTATTTCAAGATTTGAGACTCAAAATATTTTCATTACGGATAGATAGACAGAAAAGGAATTTAAGGCTTACGGTAATTCAAATTCTAAAAAAAATATATTAGGTACATTCTTAATACCAATTGAACGCATCACAAAGTGACGTAACATCGCACCACATTTTCTAGCATTCTGATTGGTGACTAGGATCAGCAGATGTCAGTCAAACGAAATGCCAAAACCAAAAATTGTAAACAAGAAATACTTTTGTACACAAAGTTAATTTTTATAAAACAATATTTACAACAATGGAACAAGAGGGACTATTTTCGAATAGTGAAGGTTTTAATATTCGTGACATCGCTGAAATAGAAGGTAAAGTTCTTATAAGAACCACATTTATTGAATGTATTATATGTGATCTGACTCATGCGCTTTTATAATGAAATTTCTTATATCACAGACTTCCTCAATAGCTGCGATGGGGACTTTATGAAGAAATTGGAAGAAGAGTTGTCGACTGTTGACAACGAGTCGGGTATACTGAGTGTAGACACAGTGCTTAAAACAGAAAGTCCAACACATACCCAATCGCCTCCGTATACTGGTAACACAGGAAATCCACTGTTTTCTCAGTTTTCACACACAACTAAAACATCGCCTCAACATCTGTCTCCTAGCCTCAGTGTAAAATCAAGTCCAGTTCAAGGAGTGTATGCACGAGAGGAAGGATATGTGTTGCGTCCAAAAACTGAAAATGGTCCATTACCAGACATTGTACAAGGACAGAAAAGATTGCCAACCCAAACCCCCATGATTGTACAACAAGTCGTCCAAAGTCCAGTTTACGTAAATTTAAGACCTGGGAGCATTCACCAACTTGCTGATGGCAGAGGCTCACTAGTGCAGTTAGACAGTGTTCCACAAGTAAATCAGACAAGTAAACCACAACAGGCCGGCCAGCCCCTCATATTACAAAATAATGCTAAGGGAGTGACACCTTTGATCATAAAAAGTTCTGATGCAAACTTCTCTCCAGTGATATTACAATCAAATATAATAAACCCTGAGACACAGACTTTGATGTACACAAGTGCCCCAATTCAAGGTGAGATATCTTTGACAATATTCATTTAAGTCTCTTTGCATTATATCTTTGCCAGTGTTAGTTTACCAATATTCGGCTAATGGAATTAGCTCGATACTTATTTGATCAAGTCTTCATTTAGTATTGTCTACACATTATATTTCCCCTTAAGTGCAAATGTGTATGTGGCTAATAACACTAGGCCCGTTTATTGTTGATGGAAAGAATTAAGAAAAAAGGTATTTTATTACTACGTCGGGAGGCATGCAAGCGTACAGCTTACCTGATGTAAAGTGGGTACCGTGGCCTATTAACACTTGCGATATATTAAGTATCACCTGCGCAATGCCTCTGCTGCTTACACAGCAACTCCCTGGAAGCTTACTGGTGACCTCACTCACACACTGAAACACAACAACAAGTGAAGGTACTTCCCCAGAGGGGCTGCTTTGATGCGCCCTACCTTTGTTAAAACATCCAGACCAAGACAAACACATATGTTCATGCACACAAATGTTTGCCTTGTGTGGGAATCAAAGCCACAAGTGTTGGTGTCGAAATCATGTCATTCACAACTGAGCCACCAAGCTTGTCAAAAAAATGGTACTTTATTTCTTACTTTTCTAGTCTTCAGTATTTTTAATTGGTTACCATTTGCTTGATAACACTCAACATCGCCTATAAGAAAGGGAGCTATATATAGTTGTTGTGTTTCTGTAGGTTAGTAACATCACATCCTCAGGGGGTGTAGTGGTAGCATTGAGAGAGCAATCAGCGAGCAATAATCCTTGTTTTTCAAGCATAAGTAACTAAGTGCCTATAAGCCAGTGCATCCCGAAGTGGTCTATATGTGGTCTAGTGGCCCATGGGTCAGATTACAACATGTAAGATGTCCATCATATTCAAATATTAGTTAGGCAGGGGGTCTACAGAGAGCAGAAAATATATAGACAAGGGGTCTGTGGGCTAAAATTATTGGAAATCTCTGCTATAAGCTTTACATTAATCAATAGGATCCAGAAGGTGAGCACTAGAACTTATTGATAAAATATTGCAATGCAATATTTGTTTTTTCATCACTACATGGTGGTTGTTATGTTATGACCATGTCAGGGTCAGCAATGCAATAGTGACGCATGTCCATAGGCTATATAGTAACTGCTTACCATCAGGCAGGCTGGTATGCTATTTTTCCACGTTAGAAGTATAAAAGAAAGTCTAAATGTTAGTTTTATAAATGTTATTAACTAAAATAATTATTAAAAGTATTTATGCCCTAATTTTATTATTACAGGTTCACACCAAAACATTATAACAAATGCAAAATCTAGTCCAGAGAATAGACCTATACAAACATTCTTTACCAGTAACAATGGTCCAGCGTTGCTTACAACTAGCATTCCTGTTCTGCTGGAGGGTGATAAAATTGCTCTCAGCCAGGCACCTAATATTGGAGTCCCTAAAGTGAAGGAAGTAAAGAGAAGTGCACATAATGCCATTGAAAGGAGATATAGGACCAGTATCAATGATAAAATAGTGGAGTTGAAAAATATGCTTGTTGGTGAGGATGCTAAGGTAGATGAAATGATTTTCTTGTAAATGATATTAATGGTGAAGAACCCTCTTCTATCACCTTATATGTATAAGGCAAGACAACAAGACCATATTTATATTAGTGTAACAATTTTTGAAAATCATCACAAAATCTGCATCTGGAGAGAAAGATTAAAATGATTAAAATTGCAAAAATTTCTATGCAAATGTTTGAATTTGCCATCAATATATTTTATTAATGAAACACATATATATTGTAGTTGTATTTATCATAATTCTACTACTCATTAGGAGTTTAATTTAGAGAAACAAAGCAATATATTTCTATATTTATTCAAATTTTCCTATCTTGTCTTTTGGGCACATATCACTGTATCAAAGTGCAGGGTGGCAAAGTTTGTACAAAAATACAATTTTTCCAAACCACGAAGAACATTTCTATCTCATTTCAAATTGCCTGAACTGATTGTTAAGTGATATGTCAGTCAGAATTATTCTGTTTGATTACAGATGTTGTTTAATAGCTGTGTGTGTTATTATAAGAGATAGTCAGAGAAAGTATTAGAACAAACTATATTATAATCTCATTTGATTTTAGTTAAATAAATCTGCAATATTGAGAAAAACGATAGACTACATAAAGTACCTGCAGAATCAAAATGCAAGATTGAAACAAGAAAATATGGCCCTCAAACTCACTTGCCAGAAATCTGGTGTCAAGGAGCCTATATTAGATGGGTCTTACACTCCCCCACACAGCGATATATCGTCGCCATATCCTTCACCCCATGCCATGGACAGTGATTCCCCGTCGTCATCGCCAGACTATAAGGTACTATAACATTTTATATTACCTGCTAAATACAGTAGTGACGACATATAATTAATCATGAAAGAAATAACCTATGAAGAGCTTAAAATATTCTTCCATTAGCCATTAGGCTCAAATCCCTTAAATATTTAAGTGCTAAATCACAACGATTTTGTTAGTGTGGGGTCTCTTCATGCGCAGCCAAGTTGTTTATTGGTTTGTGTTATTAGCCTGTTTAGTTTCATCGGCCTGATAATATAAAATTAATTGTTTATATAAGCAAGCAATACTCCATCTATGCCTAAGGGAACTTTGCCTGAGGGTGATGTGAATTCCCTCCTGATTTTGTAATCTGTTATTTTTTCTTGTGTTATCTATCTTTTAATGATTGTTAATTGTAAACGATTCAATGTCAAGTGGCACATTTCTGTTATAAATCTATTGAACAATATTGTGATTTTTCATATGTAATTTTTTCCATAAGTGATAATGAATTAGCGAGATTCTGTTTTAATCTTGAGAAGCTGATAGAGGCGTTGTGCGGTCAGTTATTATCGAATACACCGCCATAGGCACAATATATCCTTCACCATAATCTATTAATGGATGGGTCTAATTATCTCAAGTTTCTTCATGTTTAGGAGATAACATTCAACCATAGGCATTAGATGAAAATATTTAGTAATATCCAGTGATCTTTGGGCGGCTTGATGTTACTTGACTCGTGCCCACGTGCTGAGGAGGCAGCATGGTTTATTACTCTCTAAAACCCTTATACGTAAGAAACGCTCTTTATACATCTTCATCCCAGATGTATTGTTTAACATGGGGGCTATAGTATAGATTTAATAAATTTATTATATTACAATAATCGAAATTTATTTTTCAGGTTGAAGACAAGTATTCAAAAATTGTTATGGGCATGGGTGATCACTCCCGCCTGGCTCTGTGCGCATTTATGGTCGGGCTCATAGCTTTCAATCCATTTAGTGCCTTCATTGGTGGTTTCCAAGAAGGAAAGATGAGTTCAGGGGATTTCTCTGCAAGAATAGACCAGAGGCACATTTTGGAGAAAAGAGACATGGACATTGGTAAAGACATTATTTCAAAAAGGATTATTTTTTACTCCCGTGTTTAACTCACTCCATGTTAAGGTTTAATTAACACATTGTGATATACTGACACATCTTTTTGATGGGTGTCATTTTAAATACCTTTTTGGACTTCTTCCCGCGCTTTTGACTAGTGACATTGTTGTTATACTTCAAATTTTTACAACTCAGTATATAATTAGGTTTATGCAATAATTTCGATAGTATTTTGTGACATAAGTACTAGTGAAATTATATAGTGATGAAAACACTCAAATATAACACGTTTATGCACTTTTTGGAAGACGTGATAAAGTTCATCAAGAAAACCTTGTAAAAATCACTATCGTTTTACAGGTGGTATTTAAAGTGGGTTGATTGGGTCTAGGTTCCCTTCCCAACAATTTTTTCAGCACAGTTCCTGAAGCTGGAGCATAGAATTAAGATTTTCAAATGTTCTAAACTGAAGACTTTGACACTGGCATAAAGTAGCAACACTATTACAATATGTATATAAAAAAAAATACCTTGTTCATATCACAGTATGCCAACCATTGACTTGAGGAGTAAGTGGTGCACTGGGAATTTACTAATAACAATAATAGTAGATAATAATAAAAAAATATGGAAAAATAAACATTCTAAGTACACGCTACACTGAGCTACGCTGAGCACTTGGCTCACGAGATTTCCGCTATGTAGCGTATGGAACCAGCGTTAATTGTATCAATAGTCAAGACAGCAACTATTCCATCTTGTGAGGCTCTTGTTTGGCAATTGGATCAAGAATTATATTTTAGCTTAAAATGTCAGTGGTTGGTCTCTTACTCGCTTGTGACATCATTTGATCTATCCAAGATCGTCGCACCACAAATCAATAGACGCGCCAGGGGTCTCGCGCCGATTGTTATTTATTTTAGGTTTGGCAACAGGTTTATAATTTGTAACCTGCAGTGGACTCAATTATAGGCAAACACAGTGTGTGTGTCACGAGCGAAAAAGGCTAGGCAAGGCTAAGTACATGTATAAAAAATCTGCTGAAATGCTTTAGCAGATCAGGAGAAAATTAACTGCAAACTTTTATTAATGTCTAACATAATCGTATACATACCCAACCTCTCAAAAATAATATAATATATTTCCTAGGGAAAGCCTTCAAACATAATCATATCAACCAAATATGAATTTTGATTTGAATAAAGTATGTAAGTTAACAATTATTCATATGTATTATATTTGGTTTGTTAAATTTACAGGCACTACTTCTTGGACGATCTGGATGTTCAATACTTTCTTCATTTATATGATAAACTTCATTATTCTGGGAGGATGTCTTGTTAAATTACTGGTGTATGGAGACTCTGTGCCTAAGTCACAATCGAAGGAGGCTGGTATCTTCTACAAACATAAAAGACAAGCTGATAATTTTTTGAAAAAAGTAAGTGTTGAGAAGATAATTTCTTTAAAAGTTGACGAAATTTACGTTTATACAGAAGAGATTGATTTTATTTAATGGCACAAAATTTTATATGCATATCTTATGTGTCTTCGTCACATTGACAACTCTTTCCTCTATGAAATAATGACTATATTACTGGAAAACAGGTATAGTATATAAATCATTTGAGTATAGTGTATGATAGTGGTTCTACCTACCGGCCTATTGACCATCTGGTCCCCGGTTCGAAGTCTGGGACGTACCACTAAATTAGTTTTTTGGGATTTATGTACATATTTGTAATTACCACTTGTTTAGTAATATAGAAAAGCATCTTAAACTCCCAACTCCTACATTCAAGAAATTATATTTCGCAAGACGTGTGACTTTACCTAAGATAGGTCTAGTTTTCAGTTTTCATTCTGGATTGTGGAGGTGTGATGACAGTCACTCCATGTAAAAATTAGTGATGCTGATACTTGATCTTGAAAATCAGGATATCGATAGTAAACTATCGAGCGGCTTCACTAGTAAAAATCAGTATTTCCGTAATTCAAATCCTTAGATAGTGGGCCCTGCAAATCCTAATGGATTAGGAAACGGGATAACGCGAAGAAGAGAAAATGGTTCCACCTACCCTCCTTTGGCTACAATCTACCATCATACTCTTAAGGGTTTCTCTTTCTAGGGCCTCATTGTTCTCTCACTGCCTTCTATTTCTATTGACAAGGTCGGTGGCGCAGTGGTGAAACGCGCTGTTACGCTACTTTGACACCAACGCTCGTGGGTTCGATTCCCACACAATACAAATATTTGTGTGCATGAACATGTCTGTTTGTCTTGGTCTGGGTATTTTATATTTATAATAAGTATGTTTTTACAAAAAAAAATGTATTTACGTTTGTTTATCAGTTGTCTAGTACCCATAACACAAGCTACGCTTACTTTGGGGCTGGATGGCGCTATGTAATTTGTCCGACAATATTTATTTATTATTTATCCTTTTGTCACATTTCCTCTATCTCTGCTGTCAAAATGTCATTGTGTTTTGATTATATTGGCGATTTTTGAAGTGAAAACTTCTTTAGCGGCGTTGTGCACTTTTTGGGATAAGTAAAAAATGTTAAAACTCGCGTCAGGACATGTGACCCTGACCGTAAAATTTTGGTGAGAATTAGAACTTAAGTTCGCCGCAGCACTAAAACATTAGCGATGATGATGCTGGTAATGATGATGGTGAAACACAGTCGTTGAAATTATGGATGAATGTTGATTTTTCTGAGATAAACTTTTTAATGTAAAATAATTGTAATAGTTCTGAAGTGTTAAATTATTAATGTAATATAAATTGTCATGTTTGTGTACGATAGCGCAATAAATGAATATTGTATTTTACCACATACATGATAGTACTGATAAATAAAGTAATTCGTGCGAAATTATTCCCTAACCATTCCCAAATATTCAAAAATGCACAACTTTAATGTTCAAGTTTTCACTTCTGTTGGCACTCCCGGAGTGCAACCCGTTTTTTTTTTCTAGAACGATCTGGCAAATGCACAGTTGGAGTTACATCGATCGTTAGCAGTGTGTGATAAAAGCGTTCAGGCGGGCGGACAAGGGAACGCAAAGTATTCTGCATTGATGTCTGCGGTTGTTCGTCAAATATTGCAAAGATTGCCTTTTGGAGGATTCCTCGCGCGCCGTGCTGGTGATTTGTGGAGTGACAGGTGAATCAATTAACTTACTATATTACGTTTGTTAAAAAAATCGCTTAGACTTAATAACTATCATTCATTATTTATTATATATATTTTTTTATTATACAACGTTATGACGTTGGTCATTATTTATACAACGTCGGGAGGCATACAAACATACGGCCCACATGATGTAAAGCAGTTACCGTAGTCTATTATCGCTTGTGGTACATAAAGTTTAACTCGCTCGATACCTCCTCTGCTGCTAACACAGCAACTGCTTAGGAGCTTACTGGTAACCTCACTCACACGCAGGAATACAACAACCCTCTAGGGAGTTGTTATTTGGCTGCGGTTTTCTGTGAGGTGGAGCTACTTCCCCAGACGGGCTGCTTTGATGCCTACCTCTCTTAAACATGCAAACCAAGACAAACAAACATGTTCATGCACACAAATGTTTCTCTTGTGTGGGAATCGAACCCACGAGCGTTGGTGTCAAAGTCGCGTCTATCACGACTGAGCCACCGAGCTCGTCTCATTTAATTAATGTTAATTAAATAAATACTTTATTAGATACTCGTTTAGTTTTTGTTTTAGCTTATAGGAGTAAATAAAATGAGACAAGCGTTTGTAACAACGTTCACTGGTCGCTTTCGCAATGATAATGTAAGATGAAGCTTTGCCAAATAAATTTTCAAGGTAAACTATTGATTGCGCAATGCTCGCATCTCGACCGCATTTATTTTTAGGGTCGGCAATGCATGAGTGACACTCATGGTGTTGCAAATGCTCATAGGTTACGGTGACTGTTTACTATCAGGCAGGCCGTATGCTTGTTTGCCACCTTAGTGGTATAAAAAATCTGCTTTCATGCTCTGTGTCATGCCCAGTTTTCACTTCCATAAATTAGCTTTGGGGATTAGTAGCCCGTTGTGTACAGCGAACTGTGTCTTCTCGCTTAAATTTCGACTACCTAGAGCCTAGAGCCCAACGTAAGAAAAATAGTTTGTCTGAACGAGAGTGTCGGCGTTAAGGTCAGAAAACGCATGCTCCGTTGGTTCGGACATTTAGAAAGAAAGCAGGATGGAAGAATGACGAAACAGATATACAATGCGAAAGTGGAAGGATGTAGGAGCCGAGGAAGGCCATGAGGCACCTATCATGACTAAATCGGTCGTGTTTTATAAGAACGTGATCAAGAGCCCTATGAATCAGCGAGCGTGCATGAAAAGAGCTATGAATGTTAATGAAGCGAGCGAGGTATGTAAGAATTGCGTTTTATGGCGCTCAGTTCCCTCTGCGTGCTCGGCAAGGAACCTGGCGTGAAGATATGCATACATAAGTACATAGCTTCATCTCTACGGCCGAGGCGTGAGGATCCCCACAATTTTCAATTGCCAGTCAAGTGCTCTTCTAACTGAGCTACCAGGAATGCTTGTGGTAGGTACTTACAAAGTTATCTATTTCCATTTACCGATGTCAAGCAGCGATGTGGCGCCATCTACCGATTACGTATATACACTTCTAAGTCTAAATAGAAGCTATATATATATAGCTTCTATTTAGACTTGAACTTTATATGGCAGGTGAAGACTTGTGTTTTAAGAGTTTATGTCAGAATATATATATATGTGTGTATATATAGTATTTAGGTTTGTTGCGTAAAACTTAAGGCCAAAATCCACGCGGCCAATTTCGGCCAATGCCCAAAGGCGAATTATAGCTAAAGTACTTATTTCTACCATCCCTGTAGAAACTGGGAGCATTGGCAGTGTAGTAGGAGGGAAATGGGTATTGTCGGGAGGCATACAAGCATACGGCCCACCTAATGTAAAGTGGTTACCGTGGCCTATGAATATTTGCATTGCATTAAGTAGGTACCACTCACTCGATACCACCTTTACTGCTAACACAGCAATTCTTTCGGAGCTTACTGGTGATATCACACGTGGGAACGTAACACGTGTGGTCGTATACCGAATGATGCGCACACTACTATAAATACAGCATCGCTTTAACCTCTCGACATGCAGTATCCATATCTTTCTATGATCGAAGGAGATGCGTATGTAATAACTTGGATGAATTTCATTTTCGTTCTTACTACATGTGTGTCATACAAAGCTAGCCAAGCTAGCTAGTGTTATATGTCAGGTCTCATACCATATATTACAAAGAAAAAATAGTGTGTACGCCTAATTTTACTTTGGCTATTTTTAAGTTTTAATTAATTGTCGACTTTGTTATAACAAGTACCTTTCATCTAAAGTCCAGCAAGAAGAGCTACACAACATTGGGCAGCAGAAGTGGCTGGTGTATCTCACCGGCTCGCTCAACTAGCAATACTCTCGTCGCATAGTGGCCGCAGCGAACGCATCCTCTTGGCTCTACAAGCTGTCAACTTGGCGGAAGTGGCTGGCAACAGGCAACTGCTGGCGGATACCTACGTTACTGCTGCACTGGTGTTCAAAGACTATTTTCCTAAAATCGGAAATTGGCTTTGTGGGTAAGAAATGTTTGTTTTTAATAGAAGCGTTAGTTTGGTCATCTAGTTACAGTCAAAATATTAGTAGGTACTACACTAATCTAGTCCCAAACCAAAGTCACGGCTGTAGTCTAGCATCTTAACAAAAACTAGCGGTACAAGGGGTCTTGAGCAGGTGGAGGATGTGGACCGTCAAGCCGTGTCTGAATTGCTGAGATTAAATTTTTATTTAATATTTCGTTGGATGCAAGTGCTTTTCGAGTTTACAAAACTTACCGCGTGTTTTTTTCATAGGTATTATTAATAACTTTATAAAGTCATTTACGCGTTTCTACCCCTGCTGCAATGTCATAAACTCAGGAGCTTATCGGTGACCTTATTCTCACTCGCAGAACCCTCGAGGGAACTGTATTTGGCTTTAATTGTTTGCTAGGTAGAGGTACTTCAAAATAATTACTTATTCTGAATAATTATAACTATAAATAAATGTATACCAATAGTGTAATGTTAATACCTGTAAACAATTTTTTTCTCTATCGTTGATAAGTTAAAGATGATTGTATGACTTCGGCTCTAATGATGATAATCAACCACATACACTAATACATAGTTAACTGGTTTTAATAAAATGATTTAAATTTAGATACTACCTGCGCCGTTGCCGCGTGACGTGCACGGACTCCTGTATGCAACCACCAGTGCGTCTCCGGTGGGTGGCCAGTCCGCGCGGGCTGAGCTTCTTGCGTTCGCGCCGTTGGAGCTACGAGCGCACGCATTCCGCTGCAGCATTGTTTTGTCGACTGCCTGACGCAACCGATCCACTAGCCTATGCTATGAGAGTAAGAATCTATTTTAGTGGTGCTTTCTTCTGCTAACATGTAATATTTTAGCAATGTACTGGTGCATGCATGGAGGTACGTTGACACCAACGCTCGCGATTGCCACACAGTACAAACATTTGTGTGCATGAACATATCTGTCTATTTTTAAGGGAGCGCTTCAAAGCAGTCCATCTGGAGAAGTACCCGCACCTTATAGAAAAACTACAGCCAAATAACAACACCCTAGCGGGCTGGTGCGTTTCCGCGTGTGAATGAGGTCTCCAGTAAGCTCCTAAGGAGTTGCTGTGTTAGCAGCAGAGGTGGCATCGCGCGTGTAATACTGAATATATTGCAAGCATTTATAGGCTACGGCAACCGCTTTTCGTTAGTATAAAAAAAACCGAGTGGCTTAACTGTTCGGCAAAAATGTTCTCTTACAAAACATATCATATTTTTAAAATTAATTTCACATCTCACAAATTTGAAGAGTTAAACAGTTCACGCTTGAAACCAGTTTCGTCATGTTGCAGGCGTATCACCTGGAACTCCTTCAGAAGAGTCTACAGATGTTGTTGTGCGCAGACGAGAACAGCAACACCAAGGACGTCCTCGACTTCGTTAAATTGATCACCGACGACGTGTCCACTGATGCACCGCATCACACAGGTTTCTATTTATTTATTTACATAAACATTATCATTGATAAAGAGTAGCTGCTGCAAGCATACGGCCCACCTGATGTAAAGCGGTTACCGTAGCTTAGAAATGCTTGTAATACATTAAGTATCACTCGCGCGATGCCACCTCTGCTGCTAACACAGCAACTCCTAAGGACTCACAGAAACACAGCAACCTTTCAGAGAGCTATTATTTGGCTGCGGTATTCTGTGAGGTGGAGGCACGCACCTTAAGAGTTGCGTGTAACAAAACAATTGTTGCGTGATAAAATGACGAGCTCGGTGGCGCAGTGGTGAAACGCGTTGTTACGCTACTTTGACACTAACGCTCGTGGGTTCGATTCCCACACAGTACAAACATTTGTGTGCATGAACATGTCTGTTTGTCTTGGTCTGGGTATTTTCTATGTATAATAAGTATGTATTTACAAAAAAAAATGTATTTACGTATGTTTATCAGTTGTCTAGTACCCATAACACAAGCTTCGCTTACTTTGGGGCTAGATGGCGCTGTGTAATTTGTCAGACAATATTTATTTATTTATTATAAAATACTCTTACTATTTTCTCCGTCTCTGCCCGTACGAGTTCTGAGGTTCTGAGGAATGTTTCAGGTTGTTGGGACCCGGTTATGGAGTGGTGGGCGAACATCGTAGGTGTGGCAGCTACCTGGCTCTTAGCTGACACCAACAAAGCTGTAGAAATCGGAGACCGCATCAATATGCTGCCTGAACCGCTGACCAATTGCGAAGATCCATTGCCTGGGTACTATTTAAAATTCATTATATTTTGCTTACAACGGGGGTTTGAAGCTAAAATATGTTATAGCGGTACATTGAGCGAAGTAGGTCTGGGAAGTGTCATATAATATCAGATTTATTTTGTATCACGTTAATTGGAAAACTAGTTTTTTTTTTATATTACGTCGGGAGGCATACAAGCATTAACGCTAGCGATATCCTATTAAAGTAGCCTTAATAGGCTACTTTAATACGCTACGCTACGCTGGCGTTAATACGCTAGCGATATCCGCGCGATGCCTCCTCTGCTGCTTACACAGCAACTCCTTGGGAGCTTACTGGTGACCTCACTCACACGCAGGAACACAACAACCCTCTAGGGAGTTGTTATTTGACTGCGGTTTTCTGTGAGGTGGAGGTACTTCCCCAGACAGGCTGCTTTGATGCGCCCTACCTTTCCATGATATTGTTTTGTCTGTGATATTTCGTAAGCTATGACTATACTTACCCAGTCGGTGTGCTGTTGGTCCATCTTGCGATAAAATAAATGTAAAAAGTTTTTATTTGCCCATAAATAGGGTAGATACATTTTACCTTGGTGTTACAATTTTAGGTTAAATGCTTAACTAGAGGTGGTATGCAAATGTTATTTATTATTTATGGCATATTACTATTAAGATTACTAACAATAACAAAATACAAACTATTTTTAAACATTAAAAAAGGAAAAATGTCAGTTCGAATCTCATTTCAATTAACCCACGCACCGTAATATTCATATTTATTATGAATATAAATCAGTAATATTCATATTTAATAGTCTCTCAAAGAATAAATTTCAAGAAAAAGCCATCAATGCAACATTTGGAACATATAAAATGGCAGTATTATCTGTTCTGGTTCTTTATTACAATAATAACCCACGCACCGTAATATTCATATTTATTATGAATATAAATCAGTAATATTCATATTTAATAGTCTCTCAAAGAATAAATTTCAAGAAAAAGCCATCAATGCAACATTTGGAACATATAAAATGGCAGTATTATCTGTTCTGGTTCTTTATTACAATAATATTATATAATATTTAAAAGCAGTTCTTTTTTAAAGCGTTCACTTCTAGGATTAGCATAACATATATTCGATTTTCGTGATCTCTGTTATTCTGTCAATGTAAACATATGAATACTTCTTATCATAAATTTCGCAACCTCTAATGCGTAGTAACAAGGTAGGGGAAATGATGTTAAATGATTTAAAATCTATTTCCCCAAGTTACTAAGCCATATTGTAGCAAAGATTCTACATAAGCGTAATAAGTAAAATACAGCACTAAAGATTTACTTATTACGTAAATCGTTAGTACTGTACTTTTATGTGCTATTCTGGAAGATTATATAATACAAACGGAAAGCTATTTTAGCGCTAGTCGTGTCATTTTGATTTTTTAAATATAATTTAGGACCCTTCATTAAATTTCAAAAGTTTCCCTATTTGTATTCACTGGAATATGTCCGTCATCAATACTTTTATACTAATATAATAAAGCCGAAGAATTTGTTTGTTTCTTAGTTTGAACGCGCTAATCTCTGGAACTACCAGTCGGATTTGAAAAAAATCTTTTTGGTTTTGATAGCTCAATTCTTGAGGAAGGTTATATTTAAAATGAGAAAAATATAAGAACAGCGGCACCTACGGCATATGGTATATGCGAGGACGAAGTCGCGGGATTCAGCTAGTATTTTATATAAATTAACCCTTCGAAACCCGGGTGGTCGTATACGACTGCGAAATGTATGGGAAAACGTATATAACGGGTTCTGACTGCTCAACTCATTTTTAATTGATTTTTTAATATATAAGATTATTTTTTATTATAAATTTTTTAGAGATTATTACCTATTATTTTACCAGTCTAATATAATTGTCAATGTTGATGTCTGATGTATGCTGTACGGTCGTATCATTATTATTAGAGGGAACAATCGCGGAAACTGTCAGAACGACACAGATACTATATTCTAGATTTTAGCATAATTTAGGTGAGAAATCCAAATTTGTTTTGCGTCAACTTTTTCCCTTGTTGAGTTATACTTAGAGCTTCATTTAGGAATGTGAGTATGTTTACTTATAATTCGTAATTCTTACTGTTACGTAAGGTAAAATGTTTCTAGAACATATTTTAAATTTCAGTGTCCATTACTTCCAGTTATTCATTTTAAAAATGAGGTCAATTTTCTAGTTTATCAATTTTATCAATCTCAGCTGACCGAGTGAGGAGACCGCTTCTATTTAAGGTGTACGATAACTCCAGAGTATGCTCTTCAAATATTTGACAGTTTGTTAATCGGCGGAGTGCTGCATCTGCAGTTGAGGTTGTCCATGGCTCTTAATATCATGGTGACTAACTTATCACTTTGTTTTAATACTTGAAGATTGAAAGATGTGAAACGCTTACCGAACCCTATCAACGCCTTAAGATGCCTCCATAAATAGATCTACCAAATTCGACAAAGGTTTAGGAACAGTCTGTATGCTGCTGGTACCTTTGTTATGAATATTGCTATTTCTCTCCTAAATGTAAATAAATAAAGAAAATCTAAGTAGTATTGTAGAATTTGGGAGTTAATAAAGTAAAAAAAAAATATCACCTGTTTGTGTTGCTGTTTGTCTCCGAAATAAATATTAATTAACGAACAAAATCCAAGTAATATTGTAGAATTTGGGAGTTAAGCAAGAAAAATAAATCTAATCTCTTTATATTGAGTCAAAAGAAATCTATGGAAAGTACTTGTTGTATTCATCAAGATATTCTCACACATGCGAAGATATAGAAATTTAGCCGCGGCTCGTAGATGTTTAACAAACACGAGTAATAGTTTATAGTTGGCATATTAATAACTATTGTCTTCTGTAGCATAAACATTTGCTGTTGAAAATATAGCTATTGTGACATTATACGTAGGGCCCTGCACATGGCATACAAAAGCCGGCGCGGCCTGTTGAGTCTCGCCCAGTGTCGAGATGAACTCGCCGTCGAGAGGAGGTCGGAGACTGTGCTCAAGGTTCGTGGACATTTTATTTAAATTCCTCCTTATAAACGGGAATGGTACAAAGTATGGCAGTTTTTCATACATTGTAAGCCCCAAGATCGTAAACCTATTTTTTAGGGTTCCGTACCCAAAGGGTAAAACGGAACCCTATTACTGACACTTCGCTGTCCGTCCGTCCGTCTGTCACCAGGCTGTATCTCATGAACCGTGATAGACAATTGAAATTTTCACAGATGATGTATTTCTGTTGCCGCTATAACAACAAATACTAAAAAATTGAATAAAATAAATATTTAAGGGGGCTCCCATACAACAAACGTGATTTTTTTTGCCTTTTTTATAGATAATGGTACGGAACCCTTCGTGCGCGAGTCCGACTCGCACTTGGCCGATTTTTTAAATATAACGTTGAACGCATTGTTATTTACATGTGTTTTTAGGGTTCCGTACCCAAAGGGTAAAACGGAACCCTATTACTGAGGCTCCGCTGTCCGTCCGTCCGTCCGTCCGTCCGTCCGTCCGTCCGTCCGTCTGTCACCAGGCTGTATCTCATGAACCGTGATAGTTAGACAGTTGAAATTTTCACAGATGATGTATTTCTGTTGCCGCTATAACAACAAATACCAAAAAATAGAATAAAATAAATATTTAAGGGGGCTCCCATACAACAAACGTGATTTCTTTGCCTTTTTTATAGATAATGGTACGGAACCCTTCGTGCGCGAGTCCGACTCGCACTTGGCCGATTTTTTTTATTTAACGTCGGGAGCATGCGAGTATACTGCATGCCTTATTTTAAGTGGTTACCGTTGGCTATGAACACTTGCAATATAGGAAGTATCGACTCGAGCATTTCCATCCTAGTTGATAACACATCTCGTTATGAGCTTACTGGTAACCTCACTCACTCGCAGGTACACGACAACCATCCAGCGAGTTGTTATTTGGCTACGGTTTTCTATAAGGTGGAGGTACTTCCCCCGCAATGCCAGTCTTTGATACGCCTCCCATTAAAACATCGGGACCAAGATAAATAGACACGTTCATGCAAATGGTTGTTCTGTGTGGGAATCAAACCCACGAGCGTAAGTGTCAACTGCGCCACGGAGCTCGTCATTTACCGAGTTGTGTTATAAAGTAGTATTCATTTGTGGTTATGTCAATATGTTCATTCCGTAGAACTGTCTTTAAATTAAAGTTTCCTACCCGACTTCTAGAAATAATGGAACCAGGTGTTAAAAGGTCGCGTTATTTTTATTGTATTTTTTGGCGAAGGCATATGGAAAATGGTCAAACTTTCACATTTATTAATTGTTTGGTATGGAAAATAATACAAATTTTTAATCCAAATTCTAAAAATAAATAGGTAAATATTTAATTTAAATAGGGCTATCTGGCCTCATCCTTATAAAAACTTTGAACTAAATCTGCCACTCACCTCTAAACCATACCGCCCCCGCATTTAAAACAATTGTTACATAGAGACGCTTTCAACGTCAAGAGAGTCACTCATGTGTTACAATTTCCGCTGATAACGCGGCTCCTCTTTAGAAGCTTTCTCGTGACCCTGCTATCTTCATGCCAAGTCCCTTGCGGAGTAAGCAGGGAGAACCGAGCGCCACATGACTCGGTCCTTACATACCTCACTCGCTTCTTATACGTTCCTACCATTTTTTTTTATATCCAGCTGCCGATTTCTAGGGCAACGTTTTATTAAAATCATTTGACTTTAAACCAATAGAAAAAAGCGCTTTCTGTAACAAATCAGCCTAATTTCCTATGCCGAATTATTGAGTACCTATATTTTTTTACCTTTAATTTCCAATTTCTTGCGTGACTTTTTTTTAGGTATGTGACCTTGCTGGAGCCAAGTTAGAGGACTCGCTTGCATACTATTGCTGCCGAAAACCGACTCAACTTATGTTGGTAAGTAAAGTTATTCTATTATATTATAATTTAACAAAAAAAAAAATATATTTTCTCGTAATCTATCTACCAAAGAAAAATCAATATTTCGAGATAAATTAGACATCAACAACTAGTGCTAAACCAAGCAAAGTAATGTAAGTACTGTGTGTACTACACAACTGGCTGACATAGGTACGTAAATGTTTATCATATATAGAAAAACCACACAGATCAAGACGAACATGCACATAGATGTTTTGTCTTATAAGGGAATCGAACCCTTGGTTAAAGTAGCCATCGCTGGGGGCTTGTTCCACTGGCTCGCCGATGGTGCAATAATATGATGTTATTTTTGGTAAATAAAAACTATTATACTACACACATATTCATTAGCAAATTCCTGATTGATGTCAAAAAATCATGGTTTATTCATATAGTTTTAATTATATCGCTTATTTTATTATTTTCGTTTAGCATTTATCATTTTGTTCATCATTTAGTTGGCCGCTACTTGAAGAGTCGTCAAGAAGTGTGACTATTGCGAGAGTGCATTGTAGTTGCATTGCACTCGTTACCATAGTTTGTGCAATATCACTACAAGGCAAATCTCGCTTTAGTAACTGTCATCGCTTAGAAGACTTTATTTTGCTTGTATTTATTTTTTATGTGTTTGATAGGAACTCTCCATATTCCTTTATTATACTGCTTATTTAATCTGCAAGTAGACTATTGCATACTGACATTAGTGTAAAAACAGCTTCTGGAATGCAAACGAAATCGAAACCCGTCTATCCACATACCTATCTCCTTTAAGACAAGGGAAACGGGCGTTTGGCTTAACTGATGGTAAGTAATCACCGCCTGTCTAGACTATCTATGTCTGCCTAAACGATTACGGTAAAATACTCGTATAATGGCAGCAACCGAGATTGCTCCTAAACATGCAACGTCGTATTAATAAGTCAACGAACCTTATTTAACATGAATATCGAAAAAACTCCAACTCTTTGTAATGTGTGCCAAATATCGAATGAGCACTATACAGTTTATAAGACCTTATCAACATACGCATTGAAATTTTGTAATAGTCACCAGTAGTAACTTCCGTTTTGATGTACACAGCTGATGCAGGTGTTATGCCTTGATTGGATGCTGGAGGTGCGCGCGGGAGTGTGGGAGGCGGGGGCAGGTGTCCGCGACGGGCCCGCCACACCCGCACAGCTTCGAGCCTTCCAACGAGACTTGCACTCGCTGCGGCGACTCTCCCAGAACTTACCGGTATGTAATTTTACTGGGATTTGGGACTTATATACACATAACAAATAATTATATAAATATAACAAATGAATGCAGCGGAATGTTTTCCCTACCGGACTACGCAATGTACACGGAGCTACGAAACGGGCGTAGAGGATGAGGCATCATCAAATATGCTCGTAAAAGGTTACTTTCATAAGATAATCAGTGGTGGACCCAAAATGTGGAGTGCATATTAGGTGAAGTAGAAAGTGATTACTGTTTTATAACTAGTGTATGTGCAGTGTATAGACCACCTAATTTTAGTAAAATTCGTTTCATACATGAGTTATTGGGTCTAGTTCCGAGCTTTAAGTATGAATAACCCTAAAGATATTCTGAATTATATCGTCGATATTTTTAAACAAATATACGATAGATGTACAAGTTCATCACAAATTAAAGTAAATAAAAGAGAATCAGGCCCTTGGATAAGTCAAAAAATTATGGCTATGTGAAAAAAAAGATGACTTATTAAAAATTTGGAAAAATGATGAAAGCAATATGAACAAGGTAAAAAATAACTACATAAATGAAGAAATAAGTAAGAATTTTAAAGACACAAGGAAAGTGTGGCAAATTATAAGTAGACTATGTGGAAAGATTACAAGAACTATCGACGATATAATTACAAAGAATTTTATAATATTAAACAATATCGAAATTGCTAATTTTGCAAATGCCTTTCGAAATAATATTAAAAATCTGGATTCACAATGTAAATTGCCAATTCTAAATTTAAATAGGGGAGCCATATACGACTATGAGGTTAAAAAGGCCACAAACGAAATTGTGTTCTCAATTATTAAATATTTGAACGACAACAAAAGCCCAGGTTATGATTGTATACGAGCAAGGGATATAAAATACATTAACTCCTCAATCACCTCTGTAATCACGCACCTAATAAATACTTGTATTAGTACGGCTAGCTATCCTAAAATGTTAAAAGTGGGCATAATAAGACCAATACATAAACAAGGTAGTTACACAGAAACAAATAACTACCGGCCCATCGCTATACTATCATGCATTGACAAGGTAATTGATAAGAATTTCGGTCATGAAATAAAAAAATATGTGACAAGTAATAAAATTGTAAGTGAAAAACAGTTTGGTTTCCAAAAAGGCCGAAATACAGCTCAATTATTGTCACAGTTTGGAGTAGATAGACCAGAGAAAACTGGTTTTGGCGGTATTTGACGATTTTACCAAAGCCTTTACAAACACATTATGTAGCAAACTAGAGCAAAATGGTATACAAAGCCACCCTTTAATATTTTTTTAATTATTGAAAAATAGACTTACAGCGGTATGTGTAAATAACACTAAGTAATATGTTGCCAGCGGAAGAAGGTACAGCACAGGGATCAATAATCGGGCCTACCGAATATTTACTTTACGTGAACGATATGGTAAATATATTAAATCAGGTATCAGTGTATCAATTTGCGGATGATACATGTTTGATTACAGTACATGAGGATATGTATGAGGCACAAAAAATATGCAATCAAATTTCAACATATTATGTTAATGGGCATATGACCTGGGGTTAGTAATAAATCCACAAAAAACAAAACTAGTACACATGCACACACCGTACTTACAAAACGCTGTTATCAATTTGTTCGTGATTAAAGCTCACATGTGACACAAATGTCTACATTCAAAGAATTTGATATGTAACGGAGCACATTTAGGTAATTAGTTACTCAACATAAATATCTAGGTCTTATAATAGACACAAAATTTAATTGGGCTCCGCATATAAAATCGATCTGTAAAAAACTTAGAGCTGGCTAAATTATGTATTGTAAAATATAAATACCCTAGGTTATTTTACGGACGGTGTATTTACTATTTGCAGATTCAGTCATAAACTATGGAATTAGTATTTACGGTAGAACTTATTAAGGAAATATATAAGGTGTTTTTTTTATATGCCCGAACTTCAATGGGAGAAAGATTATCGTTTATTTATTACGATAGACAAGAAACTTCGTGTCCCGGCATCGTTAGAAAAGTTTGAGAAATCAAATTATAAAGTGCCTACTTGGTTCATGGTGCATAATGATTGCCCCGTCACCATCATCATCTTCAGTTGTTAATAATTCAGTTTGACGGGGTCCATGCACGAGTCGCGGGTCTAATCGAATACGCCATTTACGCAGCGACGACCACAGCCTGTCTCGAGTTGCCAGCCTGACAGTTGCCAGTCGTAATGCTCAGTTAAGAGAGGTAGGACGCGTCAAAGCAGCCCGTCTGGAGAAGTACCTTCACCTCACAGAAAACTGCAGCCAAAGAACAACTATTTCTGCGAGTGAGTAAGGTTACGAGTGAGCTCCTGAAGAGTTTCTGTATCAGTAGCGGGGGTGGCAATGCGCAAGCGATACTTCCTGAGTTGCAAGCGTTTATAGGCTACGGTAACCACTTTACATCAGGCCGACCGTACGCCTCCCAACGTTGTATACAAAAAAGAAATACCTATGACGGCTGTGACTATGCCAGCTGATACATCACCTAACAATGTTTTTTACATAGGTAGGTAGGGCGCATCAAAGCAGTCCGACAGGGGAAGTACCTCCATCTCACAGAAAACAGCAGCAAAATAACAACTTACTGAATGGAGGGTTGTTGATGTGATGTAAGTGAGTGATGTTACCAGAAAGCAGTGAAGTTGTGTGAGCAACGGGGGTGGCAACCCGCGTGCGATAAACTTAGTGCAAGCGTTCATAGGCTACGGTAACCACTTTACATCAAGTGGGCCGTATGTTTATTTGTCTCCCGACGTAGTAAAAAAAAGATGCGCCTGATCCAACGGATGAAACAGATGAAACAGCTGATTTGCTTCATACGAGGTAACAAACATTCATCACTAAGTCTGATTAGTTTACACTTAGATACATTTTCAACGAATTAGGTAGTTACTCGTATTTCACTTTGAGTGGTTTGTTTACTTAGAATATTATTCTAAGTTTGTTTATGGGAACGATAAAAAAAATGATATTTTTGGTAATTGTGTACGAGGTTCGATATAGGAAAAGGTACACTTACACCTCTAAGGTGGCAAACAAGCTTAGGTCCTTCCTGATTGTAAGCAGTTATCGTAGCATTTGAACATTTTTAACACCAGGGGACGTCGCTTATGTGATATTCGGTGAGTAGGTACCTACTTAGTTAACGCCGGTACAGTAGCGCTGATAGCTACCTATCTAGATAAATAAAAATGGAAAGCTATCGGATAACGTTTGTTAGTTATTTACATATCACAATCACGACACTCACTCACACGACGTCTCTCTAAAAAAACTGGTCCTAACACTGTCACCGAGTATACCTGCCCACACGTTCACACTAAATCTTGGAAATGATCGGGCCGTACACGTAACTGTTGCTCACATTGAAAACGGCAGTTCCGTGGCCATATTCACGAAAGCTGTACACTGTGCCGAGGATGGTGTGATGGCTCACTCGTATTCCGAACCTTTGCAGTGATGTTATTGCACTCGCGATAACAAAGTACCATTTGGAGATATTCCTGATTAGAGTAACGACGTCCAGGCATGATTACGGTCACGTGTAGTACTGTAATGCGCGACACTTGTTAAAAGACTGCGGTGCTCCTACCGCGCAATGCGCTTGAATGCGCTGCGCTGACGGCGCATGCGCGGCGCTGACGGCGTTTGGCGGCAGCAAACAAAGAACCGCTAAATACACTACACTGTACCGTACGTATGGCATGCTTTGTAGTATTTTCCCAGCTGGTTGGTTTCATACAACAGAAAGCTATTTTTTATGACGGATTTTTTTCTATGAAAGAATTTGTAACACGTGGGGCATAAAATATATTTATCATTATAATCAGCATACATAATACTATTTCCCATTTCAATTTGGGCATATTATTTAAGAACACCATATATATAAACTACAATAAGAATTTTAAAAATTATAGTACACATATAAAAAAGAAATAAAGGAACATGAGAATCAACTATTCAAATACTGTGGGGTAATGAGTGTATTTGATAAATTTCAAATATCAATTTTATGCGAACAGAGTTGCAATATGGACCGGCTCATCAAAAAAACTAGACTGGCTAGTTTAACGGTCAATACCGCCAACAAAAACAAAATCTGTTGTCACCTACTCGTACTAACGATGTATACGGTGCACGCATATTCGAGTACATACTACCTAACTGAATGAATGAGTTATCAGATGAAATACATAGTCAAATTACACAGTAAAAAACATGCACACTTATACAAACACTAAAAAGATACTACAAAATAGATGAGAGGAGTTCTTAACATTCAACGTGTGTATTAAATGTTGAAAATTTTTTTCACATAATAGGTACTATATCTAAAGCATAGAAACGCGCAAGTGATGCCACTGGCTTTGCGGGTATTTAGGAGCTAACTGGTAACCGCTTGCTTACAATCAAGCGGGCATTATTATGTTTGTTGCAACAGTAGTGATATAAAATAAAAAAATAATAACAAATCGTCTTTAAATTCTCCGTGATTAATTAATGTTTATATATATATTTATGTGGAGGATATGTGTACTATATGTGTAGGTATAAATATTAATATATTTGCGCGTACGATAAGACTGCTGCACGTACACAAATGTACTCATAAACATAATTTATATTTTTGGATACGAGTGATCTCTTGCATCTTCTTGGTTGCCTCATGCAGAAGTCATTAGTATAATTTAAACAAACTCAAATGTCGACACGCGTGGCTTGATATTCTTGGCTTATTTAATAATTACCTGCAAAAATGGGTCGAGGTGTCGGTTGGGCGGATACTTGGCTGTACTGCTTGACTGTTTTGTTTTCGATTTTTTTATTTATGATCCACGCTTGTATAATGTAAGTGACTGATTAACCACGGATAAGCTATGTATAGCTTGAGATGGTTGATAATTATGTATAAAATAGTAATATAGGTATATAATGTATTAAGCAATAAAGTAAAGAAATATATATCAGTTCATTTTCAAGGTCTGTTAATATTAGTTATCCGTGTATAATGTACAATAAACAATAGTTTATAAAACAGATTGTCCGGCTAACGGACCTTATATTGTCAAAATGTTTAGTATTGTAAGAATGGAAAAACGAACATAGTACAGAGTATGTTCGCTTTTCCCTTTTTACAATAAGTACTGAACAATATAATATCAAAAAGTTGTAAGTATCATTTCAGCACTAAGTTCAATTGCTCGAATAAAACATTTGACAATTAAACAAAAATAGGGCTTTAACACTGTTCCCATTGGATAAACTACCATACAGTTTCAATGGTAATCAGCTTATACAAAAGGATATATGAAAATAAAATGTGAAGACAAACAAAAGCGGAATTTGGTGTTCACAGCGAGGAAGACGAATGGCCAAGAAACTACTCCATCGCAGAGTCTAAGCAACGAACACTGAGTTGTATACTTCAAGTCCAGTAGCCTTGGACATGATCAAGCTTTCGATGTCAAACAAAAAGCGAATATACATTCTGTGTACTAAGTATCGGGAATTTGTCAATAAAACAAAAAATACAAATTATTCATCTAAATTTATTTTATCGCCTTCAAAGTAGGCCCCATCGCTTGCAATACAACATCTCCACCGCTTCACCCAGTCTTCCATACATTTTTCATAGGCTATTTGCGGTATGGCCTTTAGCTCATTCAGCGAATTTTCTTTTATGGCTTCTATCGACTCAAAACGTTTTCCTCGAAGTGGTAATTTTAACTTGGGAAATAAAAAAAAGTCAGACGGAGCCATATCAGGTGAATACGGTGCTTGGTCGAGAACTTTTGTTGAATTTTTCGCTAAAAACTCTTTCACTATAATGGCTGTGTGTGATGGTGCATTATCATGGTGCAGCATCCATGAGTTGTGTTGCCACAAATCTGGACGTTTTCGGCGGATACTCTCACGCAAACGCTTCATGACGCCTAAATAATATTCTTTATTCACTGTTTCTCCCTCTGGAAGGAATTCGGAGTGAACCACACCACGGTAGTCAAAAAAAACTGTCAGCATCACCTTGATTTTGGAGCGACTTTGCCGCGGTTTTTTGGGTTTCGGCTCGTTTTCGAGACGCCATTCTGAAGACTGTTGGCTTGTTTGCATGTCGTACTCATAAACCCATGTCTCGTCGCCAGTTATTATACGTTTCATAAAGGTCGGATCCGTAGAAGCTCGGGAAACCATGTCTTCAGCGACATGCTTTCGCTGCGCTTTTTGAACAAAATTGAGCTCTTTTGGAACTAGTCGAGCGGCGACGCGTTTCATGCCTAAAATGTCAATGAGAATGTTGTGGACGGACTTAAAAGATATGTTCACCTCACTAGCCAACTCTCTCAGACTCATACGTCGATTTTCGAGCACTAGCTTCTTGATTCTGTCGATGTTTTCTCTGGTCGTAGCGGTTGAAGGTCTACCAGAACGAGGCAAGTCTACTACTACTTCTCGGCCTTCTTTAAAAGCCTTATACCATTCATAAGCCCTTGTTTTCGATATACACGATTCGCCGTAGGTATTTCGCAACATTTTTAGTGATTCACCACATGAAATATCATTTGAAACACAAAATTTAAGGCACACTCTTTGTTCAACAATATTTTCCATTGTAAAAATCGCCGAGGACTCAAAACTATGACCAACAAAAAGTGTAGTTTAAAACAAATTAAATGACAGATCCCGCTCAAATTTTGCGCGCTAAATCAGTACAGTGCTACCAACATGCAGTAAAAAAATTAGAACGACCTCTTTTACGCGGGTCTTTTTATTGACATATTCCCGATACTTTTTACACAGAGTAGTATATATATCATTGAATTGCACCTTGGCGTCTATCGGTATAAATGATTCAAAACTAATCTTGATTTTTGCCGTTTAGTTTTGTATAACTAAGTAAAGCACTGCTTAAATTGATACCACCAAGAAACCGGTAACATCTCTATCAATAGATGCATTCAGTCGTCTTATTTCCTCGAAATATTTTACAAAACAGAAACGGTTTATGCGTTGAAACTTATCACAACCAGTTTCACATTACAGTTTTCAGAGTAATATGAAAATAAAGTAACTACGAAGCGTAATAAAGTAACTACGAAGTGCTAGGTGCACTCTTTTCACGACCATAGCCCATAGCATAAATTAGTTTAATTTTGACGGTCGATCTAGTTTAACTCTCTAAAGATCTAGTAGAACTCTATTAATATTGTCCAATCCCATTTTTATGTCTTAATCTGTTTAATACATGTTTATACTACATGATGAACGTATATATATTCTCTTGTGTCTAGTGGGTGACATCGCGCGTCTTTCTGCATTCTGCCGTATGCCGCATGATGGCGGGCGCAGCGCCGCGCCGCACACAACAGTTATTGGACGGCAGTTTACGGCCACGCTTCAATCGATCGTCGATCATTTGCGGAAAAGGTAATTAATAATTTATAATAAAATAATTTATCGATAGAGGAGTATTTCTACCGATAAGGAAGCCAAATTTATTTTTATTGTTTTTACGTTTTATCAGACAAACTATTCGTCGCACTTCGTTGTGAAAACACATTTTTAATGCAAATTAAATTCGCTACAACTTTGGTTCCGTAACTTTAGTCGTATAATCAAAAATATCAAAGGTATTAACGAAAAATGATTAAAATTTCAGAAAAAAATTCGTTTGGTCTAGAAATTGAAATTGTCTATTCTTTTGGTAAAAACCATTCACAACCCTTTTTACAAGATGGTGGCCACGGGATAAAGCTTGCGACTTCATAAACATAGCTTTAACTTTACACAAACCCCCTATTGACATCCAAAAAATAAAATGCCGTGTTATGACATTTGCCCCTAGCTCGAGCGATACGTCTTGTATTGCGGCTGTCTACGGTAATCAATTCATACAGTCGTAAGCTTCTTTACCAATCGACGTAGTTAAAAAAAAATTCACCATGGAGGAATAGTTTTACTCTAAAAACTATCTTCGAAGTACATTCACATTTCTTTGGTGAAATAGACTCTTAATCTGTTTAATACATGTTTATACTACATGATGAACTTCAATAATTTAATGTATGATATTAAAACAGATTTAAAAGAACACTATTCTATGGCCGTATATTTGATACAATTTTTGTATTGATAATATGTCAGTTTCACATCACTACAACTGCGTATCAATTTCGCACACTTGCACCATGTCTGTTTCTATAACTTCACGCCAAATCCCTTGCGGGGTAGGCAGAGAGAACCGAGCGCCACGTGACTCGATCCTTATACACCTCACTCGCTTCTTTAATATTCATTGCTCTTCTCATGCACGGTCGTCGGTTTCTAAGGCTCCTGACATCGCCTTCTGATAGAACACGACCAATTTAAATATTTATCCAAAGTTTAGTTTTTAGCGAAGGCAAAAAATTGTTTTAAACATATTGTAACTGTATATTGACAGAACGCGTAGTAGAAGGCGGTGGCGGTGAAGGTGAACGTGCTGTAGCGCTATACATGGCGTGCAAGCACCTTCCGCGCGCCGTACTGGCCGCACCGGGCGAGCGCGCTGGCATGCTAGCGCAGGCCGCCGCCACGCTCCAACGCATCGGCCACCGAAGTCGGCTACCTCACTGCTACCACCTCATGAAGTCCTTCGGCTCGCTACCGTCCGCACCGTGACACAAACTTAATATGAAGTACACCGCTGCGACATTCTATATGTGATTATAACGTCCAACATTGGCACAGGAAATGGACCTTATAGCTCTCGGACTATATGCTTGTAATGAATTTAGGAAAAGTATTTTAGGCACTACGAAATAATAATGCGGAGATATTTTCAATAGGTAAAATAAAGGAAAAAAAATTAAAAAATATGTGTAATGTTTATTAACTATAAATTATTTTTTGACTTTCGTTTCTTTTCTTTATTTATTAACAAAATATTGGTCTATCATAATTACATACTGGATAAAATACATTATCCAAATGCCTATTTTCTGGCTATTGAACATGGCCTGCACCTAGATGCCATATATTTTAGGCGTGAAGTATGTATTATACAATTTAGATAAGCTATTTCATAGGAGATTCATCCACATTTGAGCGAATCCTTTTTTATTAAAAATATAGTTATTTAAGATCTTAATAATATGCTAGTATTATAGTTTACAAGTAAATGTTTGCTTTGTGTGCATCAAAATAGCTGGTTGCCTGTCATATTTATTTTCTACTACCGGTTCCACCTACGTTTGACAGCGACAGATGGGTGAGTTGCAGCAAGGTAACAAATATTGAGTTAAAAATGTAGCCGAATTCGGCATCAGAATATTCATTTTGATGTATTTGTATATAATGAGGTAGAAATTGTTTCAATAGTGTCAGACAACCAGCTGTTCTGATTACTTTACTTTGTTCTTTTTGCGCGCAATTATATTTATTTTGCAATAAAACCAATGAAATATAATTTAGTATCATTTATTTTTCTAATTACAACTTTCATTGGACGAGCCCGGTGGTGGAATGGTTAGCAATGCTACTTTGACGCCAAGGCTCGTGCATTCGATTCCCACACAGGACAAACATTTCTATGCATGAACACGTCTGTTTGTCTTGGTTTTGGTGTTTTTAAAATAGGTCGGCCGCATCTAAGCCTGGGCTGACCGGGGAAGTACCTTACCGAACGAAAACCGCAACCGAAATAACAGCTCCCTGGAGGGTTGTTGTGTTCCTGCGAGTGAGCGAGGTTGCCGGTAAGGAGCTGCTGTGGCACCAACAGAGGTGACTTCGCGCGAGCGATACTTTCTGTATTGTAAGCATTCATAGGCTACGGTAACCACTTTACATCAGGTGGGCCGTATGTTCTTATAACACATACCACTACGGACCTCTTTAAGAATTCGTGTACAAAATCAGTTTAGTCAGAAATTATACATGTACATTACAATATAAGGATAGGCAAGCTTGAGTAGCGAAAGCGTAGTGTATAAAGAATCGGCCTAGTGACAAACAAGCCCCCGTTTCGAAACCTGACATGTAGGTAGGTATACATTTGTAATGACATGCTCGGTGGCTCAGTCGCGAATGACTCCACTTTGACACCAACGCTCGTGGGTTCGATTCCTACACAAGGCAATCATTTGTGTGCATGAACATGACTGTGTCTTGGTCTGGATGAGAGAGGTAGGGCGCATCAAAGCAGCCCCGTCTGGGGAAGTACCTACACCTCGCAGAAAACCGCAATCAAATAACAACTCCCTAGGGGGTTGTTGTGTTCCTGCGTGTGAGTGAGGTCACCAGTAATCTCCCAAGGAGTTGTTGTGTAAGCAGCAGAGGAGGCATCTAGCGAGTGATACTTAATATATCGCAATCGTTAATAAGCTACGGTACCCACTTTAGGTGGTCCGTACGCTTCTATGCCTCCCGACTAGTATAAAAAAAATATGCTCGACGGTGAAGGAAAACATCATGAGGAAACCAGCACGTCCAAGAAATTATATTTCTAATAACGTTTGACCTTACCTGAGAATGATCTTGTTTACCCTCAGGATTGGGGAGGTCTGACGGCAGTCGCTCCATGTAAAAATCATACAGGCAAAGACTACTACTCTCGCTTCTCTCACACTCATCAACCGGCGGGTCGAGACAGATCACATCTGATGCAGGGCACGTGGGCCCGGATGAGACAATGGTCCGACAAGCCAAGCGGTACATCCACTGAGATGTTATATTCATCCGGACGTGTAGACAGCAGAGAGCTCGCATGGCCCTCTATATCTGGTATTCTCGTGAAAGAATGAACCAGCTGATAGAAACCATGGGCCAGAAAAAATTCATGAGCAAATCTCCCCGCGTAGTCAGTGCACCGAGAGCCAAACCACTCGGCACAGTGGGCATTAAAGTCTCCCAAAATCAATCTAACTCCGCGGAGGGATACTGTTCGGCAACTCTGTCAGTCGTCATTTGCAGGTGTTCGAATAAACGAGCTGTGCCTGTATAACCATTTTTTCTATTTTCCATAGGGGCCTGTGAAGGTACGCGTACATCCGGGTGTAGCCGTCGTGATCCACACGTGCCCATAATATCGACAGGTCCCTGTCTTCAATACTGTGTGTAGTTGGCGACAACAAATATCCTTCCAAATGAACATGTATACCCCGGTATGACGCGCAAATAAGTGCTCTAGTCATGTAAGTAATATATGTCTAGTAAGATAATGTAAGTGAGATATGTCGATCGGTGAGGATATTTGTGTCTCCGGGAGGAAAAGAATAGTCTGCCGAACGGTCTCTAGATGGTAATGGACCGCGTTGATGTCCGAGTGTACCCCCTGATGTTGCAAAAGTCCACATACATTGTGGAGGGGGTGGACGCTGTAAAACCACTTTTCTTTTTCCTTTTCGCGATGTTGAGGTACAGTAGCAAAAATTAGAAGTCGCTGAGCGTACAGAGTGAAGGAAGGAAGGAAAAGCGCCGTGTCTTCCACCACAGTACAGTGCAGGTTATGTGTTTTGCTGGCGCGAAAGGGGCCCCACCTCTGCAGCAGCCGGGTCCCCCCGGTCTCTTTCGTACTTTATATTCAAAGGATTTGGGTACATACGTACAA
The DNA here is from genome assembly GCA_947507595.1 of Pyralis farinalis. Lineage (NCBI taxonomy): Eukaryota > Metazoa > Arthropoda > Insecta > Lepidoptera > Pyralidae > Pyralis > Pyralis farinalis. The sequence continues at coordinate 19,883,340 of OX382264.1, read as the reverse complement.
ACCTGGTGTTGGAACGGTTAGTGGTGACTACTTTAGCACTCCTAAGTTTAATTCTCACATACGGCAAGTTTTTTTTTATACTGACTATGTATTTGGCCCCTGTGGGCCGTTACTACGTTACCTACCGGATGTGAGAGAGAAAACAAAAAAGCGACTGCCTAAGGGCCCCCGAGAGGCGTTGAATAAATATCGCTTGATGGGTGGTATTTAAACTACAGGATTGGGTCTGGGTACCCTTCGCACGTATTTTTTCAGCACAGTTCCTAAAGCTGGAACATCTAGAATTAATGTTTCGAAACTGAAGACTTGGCTGTATAGGCTAGATCCTTCTGAGTTTAACTCCAAGGGGATGAACTCAAAGCGATATAGAGGGGACAAGCACATAATAATACCAAGATAGAACGAGATAGATGTATACAGTTCCTCATAATAGAAAGAGACAGATAATATATTTTTGTCCCCATCATATCACTATTTTGTGTTGGGCACGAATTACGAATTTGCGTCCTACAAACACTTTGTTCCCAGTGGTACAACAAATTGTTAGCGGAATTTACCCAATTTAAGCGAAACATTAGTGTGTGTTTGTGTTCCTTTGCTCGTTTGGGATTATCTTTTTACTTTAACAATAGTACGTTGCTATCTAAAAGGATGCAAAAGTGTAAGTTAGCAAAAATACGAAAACATAACGTTTCGTACGTACCTACCTAAGTATAAAGTTTTAATAGTTGTTATCAAATATTTTGCGAAAGTTAGATACACATGTAGTGTTTAAATAAATTGTTTATATAATAACGTAAAATATCGGAATAATTTACAAAGTGTTTGAAGTAAAAACCGCCTAAATATTGTAGCCATTTTCTGTTGTATTTTCAATTTATCCGTAGGTATGAGCGTTTTAGAGGTATCAGTATACAGTATGGGAAATTCCCCGAAAATATGGGCACAGATACCTTTGTGCTTTTCGTAGACTTTTTTGTTTATAAGTTTTCGTTAAAATGTATACTTTTAATTTAAAATGTTCTTTAAGTAAATTAGGTCCGTGTAGCGGAAGATAATGAAAATAAAGATTAAAAACAATTCCAAGACAAATAGTTGTTTTACTAATTCATAATAATACTAAAAATATTATCTTTAAATATATGTGAGTGACAGCCGTTTGTATCTTGGTAGGTACCATAGCTTCACCCAAAGAGTGTGGTATGTTAATATGCAAACTGTAACATCTTCTCTTGAAGCTTATGGTGCCCAAAGTTCAGCAGCAGAAGAATCTTTGCTTAATCACCAAGTCCAATTTGATGACATAGCATTGCCAATCTTCACAATATTCACGTTCCCTTCAGCTACAGCTTCTCGAATAATGAAATGACGAATCTTGATATGCTTAGTTCTGTTGTGAAATTCATATAACGGATTCTTCGCCAATTTTATCGCAGATTCATTATCTACGTGAAGAACAGGAGTTTTCATTAACTGCTCTATGTTTTCTATCAGTCGCTTAAGCCATATAATTTCTCTCGCCGCTTCACTAGCTGCTACAATTTCAGCTTCTGTGCTTGAAATTGCTACTGAAGTCTGTAGTTGGCTTCTCCATGAAATAGGACCTCCATAGATACTCATAAAACCTGACGTCGACCTTCCGGAGTCATGATCGTCACCATGGTCAGAATCACAATAGCAGAGTAAGTCTTTTGACATCCCTTTTTGTAAATTATGCTATAATCTCTCGTTCCATTCAAATAGCGAAATATTCGTTTCACTTTTGTGATATCAATTTATGTTGGAGCCTCTAGGTGTCTGGATGCAACACCTACGGCGTAGGCTATGTCTGGTCTCGTTCCCACCATTAGATATGCAAGGGCTCCAACTGCCTCTCTGTAAGGAAATGGATTGTCGCTTCTGTCGTCTTCTCTTAATTCAGAATCTTTTACTATTGGCGTCGTAACAGACTTACTATTATGCATACCAAATCTCTCAAGTACCTTCTTTGTGTATACACTTTGATGAATTTTGATATAATCTTCCTCCTTTTCAATCTCAAGCCCCAGGAAAAAATACAACTTCTTGTTGCTTTGAACTTTTATTTTAAATTCCATTTTTAGTTTTTCGAGGAATTCATCAATCAGTTTTTGTGACGTACCAGCAATCAATCCATCGTCAACATATAAGGCCAGTAATATCCTACCTCTTCATTGAGAACAGACAAGGATCTTCTCCTGATATGAACCCTTGTTTTTGAAGGAAATCTTTTATACAGGTGTTCCAGCATAACGGCGCTTGTTTTAGTCCGTATAGGCTACGTTTCAATTTGCATACTCTGGTGGTTCCGTCGTTATATCCTTCAGGTTGTCTTACATAAATTTCTTCATTTAGATTTCCATAAAGAAACGCTGTAGAGACGTCAAATTGAGTAAGGGTCATATTGTCTCGAGCGGCAATAGCCAAAAGCTAGCTAGATTGAGCTAATTTTTGCAACTGGACTAAATGTCTTTTCAAAATCAATGCCCTTCTTTTGCGAGTAGCCAACCGCGACTAGTCTTGCTTTAAATTTGTCAATTGAACCGTCAGCGTTACGTTTTATTTTGTAAATCCATTTAGTAGGTATAAGTTTTCTTCCATTAGGCATGGGCACCATCTCCCACGTTTGATTTTCCTTTAATGATTTTATTTCATCATCCATAGCATTCAGCCATTTCTCTTTATCGATATATTTAGAACAAACGCATCAAACCTATCAGGAGGTTTAATGGTATTGCGATCTCGCAAAGTTATTCTGTTTGGGACCTCTGCTTGCAATTGTTCATTGTGTTCTGAAACTGCATTTTGAAATTGTTCGAAATGAGTATCTTCTCTTAATAAGCCATCTTCAGATTCATGTTGTGTAGTGGTCTCGACGTTTGATGGTGTGTCGGCATTATCATGATTCACGGAGTCAGAGTCATTAACCAGGTCGAATGGCGTATTAGGTTGATCTGGTACTCGATCCATATCAACTGAATATTCGCAGTCACGAAGTGGTAGTATAACTGTTTTAGGATTATTGTCTTCAGTTTTACTACCAAAAGTTGAAGATTTTATCGAAAGCTGACTATTCTCATCAACAGGATTGAGTGTTTTTTCTTCGAAAACGACATCTCTGGAATTGATTACTGACAAAGTATTTTGTAACCAAATACGATACCCTTCATCATCATTGTAGTCGATAAAAATACCTTTCTTAGCTTTCTTGTGTAATTTTTTTCGTGATACTTTCGGTATGTGAGCATAGCAAGTACTTCCAATTATTCTTAGATGTCCAATTCTTGGCTTTTTATCAAACCATAGTTCATACGGTGTCTTGTCCGTGTTAGTAGGACCAGTACGGTTAAGGGCGTAAACAACAGTATTTGTTATTTCAGCCCATAAGCCTTGATGCAATTCTCTCCCAGGAGTATGCATAATCGCTCTAACAGCTTCAACTACAGTTCTGTTGTCACGTTCAGTTGCATTTTGCTGTGGCGTATGCGGCATTGTACATTTGTGTACTATTCCCTCCTTTTTAAGAACATTTTTAACAACATCATTTACGAATTCGCCTCCGTTATCGGTAAATAACTCAATGATTGAATGTCCTATGGCTTTTGCTTGAGCTATGAATTGTATTATTTTATCCTTGACTTCGCTTTTTTCTCTCATTAAAAATAGATAGCGGTACCTTGAGAAATCATCCTTTAGCAACAAAAAGTAGCGGTATTTGGAAATAGAATATACAAATGGACCACATACGTCAGCATAAATACGTTCTCCAGGTTTTGACGCTCCTTCTCGCGTTCCAAATTTTAATCGATGAGCTTTGCCATACATCCTTCGCAAATTGTTTTGTCTTTTTGGTTTGCGATTTTAATACCCAATTCTCGTTCAATGATTTTTCTAACGTTCGTTTTGTTTTGATGGACAAGTCGCTCATGGTAGAGCTGTAGAATATCTGTCGCATTCAATGCATTAACATTAACATCAATAGGATTAGAAGGTCTGTTCTCCAGTCTTAGTTTATAGAGGCTACCATATTTTACTCTGTCTCCAAGTAAAGCAGGTTGTCCATCCACAATAAGTTGGCAGCAATTAGTTTTTGATATAAATGTACTGTTACTTAACCTGTCTTGAGCAGCTAGAACTGAGAAAAGATTTTTCGAAATTCCTGGAACAAGCCATACATCGTTTAAAAGAATAAGTTTCTTTTTACCATATATATCTGCTTCAACTATAACAGATCCCTTTCTAGCAGCGGATATAACTTGTCCGCTAGCGGTTGTCACCGTATGAGTATTGTTTTCAAAAGACTGAAAGTCCTCAAACAGATCGGCTCGATTTGTGACATGGCTAGTTGCCCCATTATCGACATACCATTGATTTTTATCAATCTCTGTGCTATTAATGTCTATTATATTCATAAGCGTCATATTAGTACGTATTTCTGAAGAATCAGTACCTTGTTTAGATGTTGATGTTTTCTCTGGCGCTATCGGATGTCCATCTGCTATCCATTTGCGACAATCTTGAACATAATGATTGGTCAGGCCGCAGTAATTACATTTCTTAGATTTACCTTTGACGTCTCGCTTATTGCGAAATTTTGACTTGCTTTTACCTCCAGTTAATGCAAGTGCTTCTTCCTCGTGACTTTGGAAATGATATTCTCGAGAATGTAGTGCTCGTTCATAAGAACATAGATCAGCAGTCAGTTTCTCGATACTCCTATCTTTTTTTGCTAACAACTTCCAACTAGCAATGAATTGAAAATATTCATTAGGACAGCTTTCTAGAGCTTTGCCCATAAGAAAAATTTCTGGTAGTTTCTCAACTCCTTCCTTCTTCATCTCTAAGGAGAGATCTCACCAAACATTTCTAAGTTTGGAAATATGCGTACCAATATCGTCTGCAGGATCCTTATTAAACTTAAAAAATGTCATGATTAAATCAAATGCTCGATCATCTATATCTCCCTCGTAGATGCGGTGCAGCTCTAACCAAGCTTCTCTTGCTGTTTCGAAACGCATAACTTTCATAATATTATCTTGTGACAAATTCGTAGTTATTATGAGAAATGCTTTACTATCGTCTTTAGAATGTTTTTCTACCTCATCATCCTTAGTCTTATCCGTCTTTACGAAGTCTTTCTCAACAACGTATAGGAGACCATGGCCTTTGAGAGCTAATCTTATTTGAAATTTCCATGTGACCCAGTTATGTTCGTCGAGCTGTACAATTTTAAGTTTTGTAATTTCGTCCATAACGACAACACTGTCCGTTATACTATAATCAAAAAACTTATTATAGTTATTTACGAAGATCTGGTGTCAACTCTTCACGATATGTGATCGACTGTTAAGTACGATTCACCTTCACGGAGCTCTGCTACCACTTTAAGAAAATTAGGTCCGTGTAGCGGAAGATAATGAAAATAAAGATTAAAAACAATTCCAAGACAAATAGTTGTTTTACTAATTCATAATAATACTAAAAATATTATCTTTAAATATATGTGAGTGACAGCCGTTTGTATCTTGGTAGGTACCATAGCTTCACCCAAAGAGTATGCTCTAACTCTAACAATGTTAACATGTTTAATCTCAGATATATATAAATTTTTTAGATTACCTAAAGTCATCACTGTGCGTAATACTCGTACATGGATTTTTGCTAGTGGAAGACAGAATTGGGGACCGAGTAAATACAGACGCGTATGCTCTGAATATTTTAAAGACCACTGCTTTCGGAAGAAGTTTATTTGGATAATTCTGTTTCAATATCGAAACTAACTTTAGCCATAGTATTTATTTCACTACTAATTTTTAATATATAAATATATACTTGGTATATATGACCGGTTTGAGTGAGACGAGCGGCGGCGACGGGCAGCGAGGAGCGTCGTTGCCACGTAAACAACAGATTACATTGAATTAATCGCCGTGCATACCTACGTATAGGGATATTGTTTATAAGAATCATGGCGTTAGAAAAGAGGATGATGGTTTTACGATAGTAGAAAAAAGAAGACGCAGTATATATAGGTATCGCAATGCTCGCGTTACGCTGCAGTCATCGAGCAAGCTACAAGCAGCCGAGTCTTTCGCGTATATATACCTATCTCGTACCAAGAAACATGTCAAGGAAGATGACATAAAAGAGTACATAAAAGACATGAAAGAGGATTGCTTCAGAATAGAAATGTTAACCCAGACCAGAGAAACTAACTTTAACTCTTTTAAAATAACGGTTCCAGCTATAAGAGTAAATTCATTTCTGCAGAAAGATTTTTGGCCTGAAGGCTTAGTATTCAGGCGATAGACGACAGCGCTCCTCCACGAAGAGCGATGCCGTGAAATCCAATAATTAAAATATGGATTTAAAAAAATAAGACAACATAAGAGTTATATCGTACAACTGTAAATCAGTCAAGCGCTCGGTGCAGCATGTGAGACCTATGCAAAAATGCTGACGTTGTGGCGCTTCAGGAAACCTGGCTTATGCCACATGAGAGTTTGACTGTTGTACCAGGTCTGCTGTAGATACGTCAGCTGGCGTATTGCGTGGGAGGCCTTACGGCGGGACGGCACTATTATGGAGCTCGAGCTTGTTTGATAAGGCGGAGATAGTGCAATGTGATACGGACAGAATTGCGGCAGTGCAAGAAAATCGTAGTTTACTGGTTTTTTCTGTGTAATTGCCTACGGATTGTGAGGACAATCTGCCAGAGTTCACCCAGTGTCTTGCGAACATACGTGCGCTTACTGAAAACTTAGAAACTGAATGCGTTTTGATACTGGGTGACTTTAATGCCCATCCTGGAATGCTTTTTCGAAATGAACTGAATGAATGAATTACTGTGCTGAACAATCATTACTCTGCTTAGATTTGGACAGGCTCGAACCGAGCACATACACCTACGTAAGTGAGGCCCACGATACCTGCCGGTGGCTCGATCATTGCGTGGCGACCGTCGCTGCGGCTAGCTTGATGGCGGACGTGTGCGTGAAGTATGACTCATACTGGTCGGATCACTTTCCTCTAGTCATCAATTGTAATTTTAATTGTATTAGACGCAAACAGACATTTAATGAGAATATTAATCATATCATTAAATACCTTTGGGGTAATAGAGAGGCGGAACAAATAGATTTATATACTACTAGCGGCCCGCCCCGGATTCGCACGGGTGGACATTTTTTTTAAACCTTTTGGGATAAACGAAGAGTAAATGTATCTTTAGAGTTTTTTAAATAGTTTTTCTTAAGTAGCTTTTTTTTCAGACAAATTACTTTAAGTGGTACGTACTTAGTGGTATTTAATTTTTTATTAGTTTTTATCCATAACCCTAATTACAATCGGAAAGTTTATTTTTTATTTATTTATATTGTTTTTAGTTTTATTTTTAAATTTCTATTTTATATTTATTTTAATATATATAACATATATTTCGTGACGTTATATTAATTTAATTTAATAGGTTTAACTTTTTTAGTTTCCAATATGTCTACCTTAAGGCTGTATACTATATTGGCTGTGGTATTCGTAGATGGCAACAAAATATATTGATTTTTAGGAATCCTACTCGAGAGAGTGCAACATATAATTGGCTATGAGAAAAGCATTCTTCTCTTAGGTCGATGCCAAAGATCGAGAAAGTTTGTCCCTTATTTGTTTGGATTTATTTATTATAAGGGCAAACGATACCTTTAACGTTTTAAAAGACATGGGCAAATCTGTTGGTATCATCGGGATCTGCGGAATGTGAGCTAGCTGTCCGGCCGTGGGACCGGTGATAATTGTTGCTATAATCACATTGTCTCGTAATTCCTTTATCAAAAGCCTTTTACACATATTGGGAGGGCTTAAATTTCTCAACAGCATAATGGGAGTACCTACTTTTAATTTCAGTTCGTGTGGTGGCAAGCCGGCGGGATAGAGAGAATTTAAAAATTCTTGTAGATAGTGCACTGTATCTTCGATGTTGCACACGTTATCAATAGATTTGTAACATTTAAAATCACTTGGTACTTTTTCAATGATCATTTTGTTTGTTTATTTACTGAGCTGTTTTTCGGTGAGACGATCGCCCTCGAATAGAGCCAATCGAAATTTCTTTCTGTAAGATGTTCGATGTCGGGATAGATTGTCTCTATAAGGATTTCTAGACTGTGAACAGTTTGAGCCAATTCATTATCCAATAATACTTGGAGGCTATGTGCAATTGGAGATGGTAATTTTTCGCTTCCAAGTTTAAGTAATTTTTGTGAGAAATTGTCGTTGCCGTCATTACTTAAACGTGCTCTCATATTCGTGCGCAAATTGAGTTTCAATTGATTGCCACAAAGGTGATGATTTGAGGCACGCTTTTCTGAAAAGAACTTTTTAACTGGAACAGAAAAAATGTGGTATGAAAAAGTCAAAACATTCAATGTCGGTAGCGCGCGAATGAGCCGCGCGGATACCTATCTCATAGATGTGCGCCGCGCCGCCCGCTGCCACGCGCCGTGGCCGCCGGTGTCGCAAGCAAGGGATTGAAACACAGAACAAAATCCGTAATATCTTTGGAATGGAATGTTCAATTTCGTTAATTCAAAGAGTAACCTACAGGCATTGAAACAGTCTTGAATACGAAATGATTTATTTGGATAAGGATTAATACCAAGGTACGAATAATGTGGCCTAGTTTGTACCGGCGTTACTATAGCATATTTTAACATGCAAAAGTAGTTATTGTAACGTAACTGTAATAGTTAGATATATGGTATCACGGACTTTTTTGTAGATATTGATGTCCTCTATAAAACTGTAGTACATTACTTTGCTCTATTGTCAATAGTTTCAGCAGCGTACGCGGTATAAGGATTTTTTGGTATCTTTTTCACACATTATCGAAGTTTTCATAAGGATCCCTAACTATTTTCAAAATATTTTATAGCCTATGTTAATCATTTATATTGTAGCATTCTAATGGTGAAAGAATTTTTGAAATCGGCCTTTTTGAGTTTATTCATAACATACATACAAATCTTTCCTCTTTATAATAATAGTATAGAAGTATACTCGTAGATTTACTGTAACGACAAGTTAAAGAATTTAATAACTAAATATCATATTATTGAGACTGAGAAGAATGTTAACAATTTATCATGCTTTAATAGGTTTAATAAGGAATATATTGATAATTTGTACTGTGATATTATTGGTACGTTAAGGGAGGCGGCAATCTATAGTTTTATTAACAAAAAACATAAAAAACGGAAAGTAGTGGGGTAGAATTTTCACGTCAGGAGTGCACATGTTAAAGCGAGATAGAAATTTTTAGAATGGGTTCATTTCGGAAGGTCGCGATCTGGATATTATTACGAACATATGACAGACTCGCGCAGAGTTTAAATCCGCGCTTAGGTACGTTCAATTAAATCATGAGAAAATTAAATTGGATATGTTGGCACGTCATCGGGCTAGTGGTAACTTTGTAGATTTCTGGCGAGAAACAAAAAGTTATAATATAATTGGCTTACCCGTTAGTGTAGAAGGAATGCAAGATAAGAGGGAAATCTGGTTTCGAAACCATTTTAACGGTAAACTTTTGAAGAAGATTAGGTGTAGTAATGAGCACGTTGTTCGGGGACCGGTGACTAACTTGATATTCATTTCACCTTCTACGATAACAGATGTACTTAGAAATATGAAACGAGGTCTCCGAGCCATGACGGCCTTAGAGCATTTGCTGTATGCGGGTCAGCATGTCTGTTTGGTATTGTCGTGGCTTTTCAGCCTATGCGTGAAGCATTACTACTTACCTAATGACATGATACGAACTTTAGTGGTTCCTATTATAAAAGAGAAAACAGGCGATATCTCGAGTGTGACCAACTATATACCAATATCGTTAGCTACGGTGGTGGCCAAGGTGCTTGAACGAGTTGTTCACCCTCACTTCACCGGCATTAACTATGATGACGGACAGTTCGATTTTCGTCCGCATGTTTCTACTGATATGGCAATATTTGCTCTGAAGCAGGTTGTTGGGTACTACAAGCAGCAAAGCACTACCGTTTACGCTTGTTTTCTAGACATGAGCCGTGCCTTCGATACACTTAGTCACAAATTACTGTGGCAGAAACTACACCACATATGTGTCCCAGACGAGATTGTTGGTCTTCTTGGGTACTGGTACCAAAATCAGACCAATAATGACAGGTGGGGCTCCGAAATCTCGGATAGCTACCGTCTCTCTTGTGAAGTGAGACAAGGTGGGCTCACCTCTCCCGATCTGTTTAACATCTATGTGAATGACTTGCTCGTGGAGCTGAGCAAAGCTCCAGTGGGGCTTCGGCTGGATGACAGATATGTCAACAGCCTGAGTTACGCAGATGACATGGTGTTCCTGAGCCCTTCGATCAAAGGCTTGCGAAAACTTATAGCTATTTGTGAAAAGTAAGCTAAAAGGCATAATTTGGTATACAACACAAAAAAAACTGAGATGGTGGTCTTCAGATCGGGAAAGGGACCGGAATATATACCTGAGGTTCATCTCAATGGACTACCTGTTAAAATAGTGGAGAAGTTCAAGTACCTTGGTCATATCGTAACGTCTAGTCTTAAGGACGACGCAGATGTCGAAAGACAGCGCAGGGCGTTATGTGTAGTAGGTAATATGAACGCCAGAAAATTTTCAAGGTCGGCCCCTGACGTGAAGATAACACTCTTTAAGTCTTTCTGCCAGACCTTTTACACTTGTAAACTCTGGATTAACTAATTAATAGATCTATACAGTAACTCGATTTGCGTAAAAAAATACTATTCTAATAATATTAAAGTGCAAATATGTTTGTTGATCTATTCAGATACTGTAGTTTTCATACGTATGTAAATATTAACTTTTAATACTTTGTGTGTAGAAATGACTGTATCGACTTATTCGATTTTTTTACATTGCTAATATCATATTATATATATTATTATAGTATATTATTATAGCACACAATACACATTCTATGCAAGTTTCTGGTAAACAGTTATCTGTGTACATTGTAAATTTCAAATTGCCGAAACGCATTATGTAGTGGGGTACTTACGGGTGTACGCGTTTGTTTGTACTCTAGGTATATACTTTCTCTGAGACCAACCCACACCCGGGTGTGCATTGGTCATTCTTCCGTGAGGGGCACCCTCCGGAAAAAGGGAAGGAGGAGGTGAAATCTTTCAAAGATACCATTTCGTGCCAACGAACTGGTTATGTCAGATTTCCACTAAAACACCACCTGGGACTGCCTTTAGCCGGGAAGGCTATAAAGGCTTCATCTGAACCGATCACTCCAGGGGAACAGGGTGACGCAAAACAATATAGTTAGTTTTCACAGTCCCACAAATTGTGTTCCATCATTTGACAATCATAAATTAGATTCCATAAAATAGAATCAGTGCCTGAACCAATGACATTTACAGGAGACTTTAATGCTCATCATACAGTGTGGGGATGTAACGCAGATAATGCCAGAGGCAGAGATGTCTTGGAAGTCATTGATGAAAATGAGTTGGCTCTTCTCAATAATGGTGAATAACTAGAGTTAGCAATTTGACTTGGTGTCTGAACGCCTTAGATTTATCCTTAGTGTCTTCATCATTAGCTCTTTCTTGTGATTGGTCTGTCCATAATGATCTGTTCAGTAGTTACCATTTATCTATAATTATAAAAGGTGTTATGAATAATAATGTAAATAAGAACTTTCAACAACCCGATACAAACACTACAAAGGAGAATGACCAAATGTGGGCCCACCTTGCGTCTTTACCATTAATACTCTAAAAACCTCTTCCTAATTGATAATCTTCATGAGATTTTTTTCAGTCCTATTGGAATAGGGGTTTTAAAGTTGAATATTAAAAGTTATTTTCATTTCCGCTTGTGATTAGGGATAAAACGATACGAGTAAATACAAGTACTTACTCGATACTTTCCTTCCGATACCAAGTACTTTTGGTATCGATACTTTGAAACTGAGTATCGAGTAGGTATCGTTCAAAATTTTGAAAAGTACTCGTATCGGTATGCCAATGTCACGATTTTATTTAAACAGGTTGAAGAGCCTTCTGCGAGCCTGTGACTTGTCTAACTATGTTGACAGAAATGTAGGTATATAAAAAATGCATGTTTCGCGTGAAAGTATATTGAACTTTTGAACACCTCTTCAATCAAAAGGAGAGTAATGACGAGTAATTGATTCAATACGACTTTGACACTACGATACGACTGTTGACTTATACGTTGACAAGTTATACCCGGAGTGACTATTCATACTATGGACGAGATTATCGGATTTTGCTCGTCGCTGTGTTGTTTGACACACGTTGTTGAGACAAAATATTGAGATATCGCGGTTTTCCGCTGAGTTGTCTATATTTTGTGTTGGTGTCGGTTTTAGTGATTAGAAAGGGTAAGTGTCTTCCGCAAATTGCTGGTTTCGGGATGGATGAGGACCCCCTGACGGGGAAGGCTCTTCATGTCTAGATGTAGATACAACGCTACCCGATCAAAACAACGGCAATCGCAACAAAAGACCGGCATACCCCCCCCCCCCCCCCCCCATCCAATTCATTGCAGTCGGTATATACTAAACCTGGCTTTGAAGATGGGCCCGTATTTATATACTCTGAATCCGATCCGGGCCCATACGTTGTTCACGTATCTCGTGAAGAATTCGATCTGTCCGCGGGCTCAACTATTAGATCCCTTAAATTCGCTCAGTTTATTCATCACAATAACTTCCGAGGAATTGTTGACGGCGATATTAAGACAGTAGACAGAAATAAAATGGCAGTGTCCTTCAAAAGCTCGGCCGACGCCAACAATTTCTCGACTAACCCTATTTTGGCAAATAAAAAATATACAGCGTCAATCCCAAAATACCAAGTGTCTCGTATGGGAATCGTGCGAGCAATACCAACTGACTGGACATTAGAGGAACTGGTGGACGGCATCACCACGCCTCGTGGGTGTGGTCCCGTCGTCAAAGCCAGGCGTTTAAATGTTAAAAAACGTTCTGAATCGGGTGTTTCATGGGTTCCGTCCACTACAGTAGTTTTAACTTTTCAAGGACAAACGTTACCGCAGGAAATCTTTTGTTATCATATGGCAATGGTAGTACATATTTATATGCTACCTACAATCCAATGCAGAAACTGTTGCAGGTTCGGCCATATCCGCACCCAATGCAGGTCCAAACCCCTGTGCTATAAATGTGCACAACCACATTCTGGTGACACATGCGATGTGGATGAGGATAGCATTTCTTGCTTCCTGTGCCAAAATGGTAATCACTCTGCCATTGACCCCAAATGCCCAGAACATGGCAGGCAGAAGTCGATTAAAATTGTGATATCTGAGGAGAATATCAGTTCTGTATAACTGATATTCTCCTCAGACGTCATCTCCTCTCCTTCTCTCACTCCTCAAGCATCAAGAAGATTCCCAATTAGCAAACGCTCTTATGCTGATACAGCCTCTAGCTACATGCCCCAATCACAACCCTCTGTTTACCCCCCCCCCCCCCCCCCCCCCAGTCCCAAAATATTCCTTCGTATTACCCTGCTAATACTTCTCCTACCCGACAGTCCTACAAGAAAACCAAATTTTATACTCCCAGTCCAAAGCCCTCCATTGAAAAACCTTATGATTATGAAGCGCACAATATAGGCTGGCTAAAAAAAAAAAAATAGGCTGGCTTAAGTTTGCTGCTCTTGTATGGAAGAAGATAAAGATTTTTCGTGGTTCCTATTCCCTACAAAATAAACAGTCTAATGACTCCTCCTGGTGGTTAGACGAATTCGTGAATAAATTAGCTCCTCCATATGTCCCTAACCGTGACTGCTTCCTTCCCGATCCTTTTCCTCCTCCTACCACAAACGATAGTATGAATGACCCCTTTACACTAGCGGAGTTGCACTGTGCCCTCGATCATCTGAAGGATTCTTGCCCTGGCATTGATGGTATCCCATATTGTTATCTATTCTAGCTCTTCATCCTTTTCCAATTCTTGTTCCAATCTCAATTCAGCCCTGTTTTACCTAAATGAATGGATGTGCGATCATGGCCTAACCTTAGCAGTCAACAAATGTGCAGTGGCGTTCACAACGAAAATAATCATCCCTCCCATCATTCTTAAAGTCTAAGAGGAACTTGTATCAGTTCAGGAGAAAGTGAGGTTTTTGGGCATCATTCTGGACTCCAAATTGTCAGTCATTCAACACTTGAATTACATCTGCAGTAAAGCTGAGAATAGCATAAATGTTTTACGTGGGGGATTCGATGGGGCTCTCATCCTTACAGCCAAAAGATCTTGTACAATGCGACAGTCCGTAGCCACTTTGATTATGGGCGTTTTTTGCTTGAACCGTGCAGTAAAATGGCATTAGGCAAACTGAACAGAATCCAGTCAAGGTGTCTACGGATTATCGCAGGCACTATGAAATCCTTTCCAACACTAGCCCTTCAAATTGAGTGTTTAGATCCTCCTCTTCATCTACGCAGACAGTTTTTGGCTGATAGATTTTTTGACAAGTCCCTACAAAATTCATCACATCTACTCCCAAATATCCTAGTTCCATAAAGCCCCGTCCCCTCTCATTAATAGTTATAGTAGCTATAAAGAAGTTTCCCTGCCTGTGAAAAAAATTCATCAAAATCCGCTGTTTGCAATGCAATACCCAGCTCTCATCTTTCAACCGCATGTTATCCTAGATTTAGGAGTCAATAAACAGACCATGGATCCAAACAAAGTGATCTCCAGTTTGCTTGAAAAGGACTGGACCGATTGGCTCAGACTATACATAGATGCATCCAAATCCTCGTAGGTCAGTGATGTAGGAGCTGCAGTATGGATTCCTAAATTCCATATAATCCTAAGCCTGAAATGTCCCCATCTGTCTTCCGTCTTTACAGGCGAAGCTACAGCTATTCTTGAAGCTGTCTCCTATATAGAATCAACACCTTATCCCCAAAGCTTTAATTCTTTCAAATTCGAAGAGCTGTCTTCAAGATCTGCTCAAGTCTCCTTTTCACTCCAAAGATAACTTTGCACTTATACTGGCAATAAGACAAGCATTATTCCATTGTCACGCCTCAGATTCAGAGGTGGCACTGGCCTGGATTCCAGGACACTGTGGCATTGCCGGTAATGAAACTGCAGATAGGTGTGCTAGTGAAGCTACTCATTTAGGTACTGACAAATATTACATCAGTTTCTCAAGAGATCTTAGATGGATGGCTAATATGCGGTTGAAAAGAGACTAGGATGGGCTATGGCAGAGACGAGGAGCCACACATGCAAAATTTTATTTAAAAATCCAAGCAGACATTCCTAGTAAACCGTGGTTTTTAAAATATTGCCATTATGATAAACATCCAACATCTGTTATTATGAGGCTACGTCTTGGTCATGTTTGTTCTCCGGTGTTGTTAGCTAAAATCAAAATTCTCGATAGCTCATTGTGTGAGTGTGGCTTGGAGGAAGGAACCCTTGAACATCTCTTTTTTAATTGCCCGAAACTACAGGTATCATTGTACGATATGCTCCTTCACAATATACCTCGCCCTGTTAATGTCCCCGTTCTACTTACCCTGGTGTATTCTCCTTTTATATTAGTTTTGGTCAAGTTCATAAAAATTAATAATTTGTATTTGTAAGTCTTAGAACATTTATGTCCTTCTGTTGGGTAGTCCATTATACACCAACCCTTTTATACCCCATTTGCTCTATGTACTAATCTATATTTGTCTGGGCAGGGTACTAACTGTACGTTTGTGTTGTTTTAGATCACTCAGCGGCCACTTGCTATTCGCTACCGATCAATAGTCATACCAAACGGAACGTGGCTTTCTCAACCTCGACATTGGCAAAATCATCGTTAAATAACAGAGACATGTTACTAAAGGACCAGCCTCGTAGGATCATTCCCCTCTGTCATGGTACAAGATATTGTGATCCATTGCGCGCATAAGTACTTCGTGGGTAATCGATTCTCTAACAGTCTTGTAATCGTTATCGCTCAGGTAACATCATAAAGTGCCAAAACAACTAAAAATGCCAAACTGTGTAGTTATGTCATGCAAAAAAGGTCGAACACTTCTAGTTTGCAAAAATATTGAGTTACCAAGTATTATTTTATTTGCTTTCATATAAAAGAAATTAAAATGGTGTGATAACGATTAATACATGAGAAATCGATTCAGTAATCGAGTACTGATGCAATCGAATCATATTCCGCGACTTTGGTCGCATATCTCCTATCCCAAATTAGCGTAAATTATACAAAATGCAAAACAAAACAATCCTACATGCTGTATAATAGAGTTAATTTAGCTAAAGACAAAAAAAAGTATATAAGACGTTTCGTAATTTTGAATCTACCAGCTTCGATTTACGAAGAAGTTCAGTTATTCCACAACAGATGGCAGGCAGCGGTAAGAAAATAACTTTGAACTGTAGGTGCCTCGAAATAAGGTTGACATTTTTTTAAATCATTATTTTCGTTTATACGTAGTCGTTACCTCGTCCCCCGTCAAAAATGGCAGAATTCTTTACTAACAGAATCACGCGTATGGCGAGTCCTTTAGTAACATGTCTCTGTAACGATGGAGCCACATTATTAAAAATAGAATAGACGAGATTATCGAAACATACCTACAAGAAAGAAGAGAAAATTGGCTCAAAGTTGTCCTGACATGTGGCATTAATACATTAATACGATTTAATGGTTATAGAACAAAGAGAATTATAAATATAATATTACCGAAGACGTTAATACCATTACATTGAAATTGTAACGGAAAATCTCGCGGTGTTTATGATTTGCTACTGAACACGAGGCAGCATGGTCGTGACCTTAGCCTGTCCCACGAAGGGACGAAAGGACAAAAAAAACTGTAGCTTCAAAAGAAACAATCAATAATTACCACCATAATAGTTCATATTGTAGTTTTCTTAACAAACTCGTAAGTAAAAGCTCTAAAATATTTCCCATAAAACAACAAGGTTTTTTTTTACTTATTCACATTATTGAGCGAAAGCATGGTACGTAAATTTAACTTTGCATGTCAATAAGTAACATTGTTAGTAAATACAGTTAGAAATACTTAACTCCCTAGAATCATCATCGACCAGAAACAGTTTCGTAGTCTTTAGACTGAAAATGGTTGTAGTTGGTAGAGATTTAATCCCCAATAGTTGTCGCTATATCTGTACGTTTTACAGGGTAAGTCACTGTTTTGGAGAAAATGAATAAATATATAGTAACTGTTCACCACTGTTGTCTTACCCTTTGTTATTCTTGTTCAGCAATCTATAATAATGTTCATAACCTTTCCTTTCTGATCCCGATTCAAATCTATCAAAACTACATTGGCTAATAGGCCATTTATATTGGGGTTATCGCTGATAATGCAAATTGCCCTCAACTTTCCACCTCTTCATTTTTTTTCCCAATCTAAGGCGACTCTCTGGCCTATAAATGTTATAATATGGTTAACTTATGTGCATGTTTTAAGATTTTGTTCTCGAGAATGATGCATTACACTAGAATTGTAATGAAAATGTACCCCACCTCTATGCTCTCTAAATTTTTCATCCCGCTCACATGTTGTTCTTTATGTGTGTTTTAGCCCCACCATTAAACATTTTAACTCTTCATGGTTTTTTACTAATTCTAATTGTTTAACAGGCTACTGCTGTTACTGCCCAGAAAAAGAATGTTACTTCAAACAATGCCCCAACAGGAGGGGTCCGTAAAAAATCAGGTCCAAAGTTTGAACTGTCTGAAGAACAGAGACGAGATATCAAAGAAGCATTTGATCTATTTGATACAGAAAACTCTGGCAAAATAGATACTAAGGAATTAAAGGTTGCAATAAGAGCTCTTGGTTTTGAACCTAAGAAAGAGGAAATTAAAAAGATGATTGCTGAGATAGACAAAGGTGATGGAAAGGTTTCATTTGAAGACTTTCTTGATTTAATGACAGTAAAAATGGCAGAAAAGGACACAAAGGAAGAAATTATGAAGGCTTTTAAACTCTTTGATGATGACGAAACTGGTAAGCTGAGTGTCTGCTAGTCAAATCCTAGATTCATTTGTCCTCAACTGAATTGGTTTCTACTATAACTGCACCAACCCTTACTCATCTCACTCGGGTATACTCAATACACTGCAGAAAGAATTATTTTGGCAGGTCTCGGAAAAATGACAAATTCTGCACATCCAAAAAGTTATATTTCGGCAGATCTAACATACGAAAGATCTATTTTGCCATCTGGGTTGTGGAGATCTTATGACAGTCGCTCCAAGTCAAAATTAGTATCTTTGGCAAATTATTAGGCTTAGGAAGAGGGCCCCACCAATCCTCAAAGGTTAGGAAACACAATGCCACTAGGAAGTTTTAGTATTATTTAGCTCATAACTATCAATATGTATGCCCACCTGAAATATCTTAGATGGTTTCCTTTATCTGAAAGAGTTTATAGCATACTCCAAGACGCTGCTTAAGTGTAGATTGGCAGAAGTGAATGTATTCATGCTGCACAAAAGTCACTGACTTAGCAACTGTCGTCTAGAGACAACAAATGGTACTGATGGCTTAACATATCCTCAGAACCATGGAGGAGCTGAGATGATAAAACCCATTCCTAGACTGGCTGCAGTTCTTGTTCTACCTGCGTTTGAATTAGAGTAACAGAGACAATCATACCACAAGTTTTTTATGTCATATAAATAAAAATTGTACATTTTTCCCTTTCTATTCTAAGTTAAATTTAACTTTTCAGGTAAAATTTCTTTCAAGAATCTCAAGAGAGTAGCTAAAGAACTTGGTGAAAACTTGACAGATGAAGAGTTACATGAAATGATCGATGAAGCTGATAGAGATGGGGATGGAGAGATTAATCAAGAAGAATTCTTGCGTATAATGAAGAAAACAAGTCTTTATTAGATGGATAATTATTATGTAGGAAAGTTTGGTACAGCATGTTCTGAAGTGAAATAAAAATAAATGGTTTCGAAGAATTTTAAATTCTACTATTAGTTAAATATGATCTGTGTTCTGAATTGTAACTATTTTTGGGAATATATTGTTTCACAGTGTACATACTGGATGAACTAGGTATAGGTCAAACCCAGTGTCAATGAATGTGAAAGTTGTATGGATTGTTCAGCAAAACTGTTGAGGTACTGAATATCTATTGCTCGGTAGTTGCTGATTTGACAGTTTCTTTAACATATCCTAAGAATACCAATATAAACAATATTGAGCCTTAGAGTTTATTTACAATTTTACAATCATGATGCACAACATATACAATAGCAGTTAAATGATCACTTTTCCTATATTATATAATATGGTGGTGCATTTCTTGAACAGCCCTGGGTATAGTAGGTTTTAAATACATGCTATATTTTAATATACACTTTAAACATTTCTCCCACTGTATTATGTTATAAATAAGTAATTCAACTTTTTAAGGTTCATTACATGAAGTATGTTGGATTTTTAATTATGGTATTATGTTATTACATTTTAATGATCATTGTTTATGATTCAGCCCAAAGAATATAATCACTCCACTATTTCTACAATTAACTACATGTATAAGGATTATAAATAATTTTATTTGTTTTGAGTAAACTTGTTATTTATGAAAGTAAACAGTGTAGATGATTAACTGTTACTAAAATGTAAGAGAGCTTAATGGCGTCGTTGCAGGTGTCATTCTAACCAACACGCAGGTTAAGCGACTTCGACCTTCGGTTTATCTATCTCAAATTTCTCCATGCTCCGGAGGACACGTTAAGCCGTTGGTCCCGGCTGATGTCGATAGATAAGTCGTTAAGCTAAGTCAGTGGCCCTCGGGCAGTTTGGAAACACTGGCGTCCGCTAATCTGCATTTGAGCAGCGTGGTGGAGCATGCTCTAAACCCCTTCGGTTGAAGAGAGAGTCATATGTATCCCTGCAGTAGGATGAGTAAGGGTTGATGTGGAATAAAAGTTGAAGTCCAATTTGTGTTACTATAACAGTATTTCATTAATTTAAATGTACAATGCTATGAAAAGGTTATCACAGGGTAAACTATCAAACAAAATATCACTAAGATATATGATGAAATATTTCACAATGTGTTGATAAGTCATGTTCATGATTTTGTTTTGATATTTAGTATTATTCTATTTATTTCCATATGGCAGAAGTTATCATATGTGCTATGCAAGCACAAGGTCTGCGGTTCAATACTCTGCAGATACAATTATTTAGACAGTTCTAGAAAACCATTTTCCATATTTCCATGAAATTATATTTCGAAATATCTAAATCTAAGAAAAGCCTAGTTTTCCATCTGGGTTGTAGAGATCTGATACCAGTCGCTCCAGTTAGGCTTAGGTAGAGGGCGCCATCAATAGGTACTAAAAGGTTAGGAAACACAATAACTCTAAGAAGACTTAGTATTATTTTAATTAAGTACTATTAGTATATATGTTAGAACCTGAAATATCTTTCTATGCAATTCCAATTAAGCTTTTTGCAGTGTTATTTATGGTATTTCTTACAGAATAAACACATGATTAACACCATGCACAAATATTGTTTTCCTGTGGTAATAAAAAGAACAGAAGTAATAAAAAGAATGCAAGTGCTTGTATAGTGACTCGTGTGCTTAATGTGTGATAAGAATATAATTTTATTTTTTTAATGACTTAATAAAGGCACAACTAATTCAGATTTTATATGTACCTACCTACATTAACTTTAGTTTCTGTTGTATTTGGAAAAATTAAAATTTTATGGCACTTGACTTGTTTATTTATATGATCAATTAAAAGGATAGAATTGACAAACAATGACTAGTAAAAATATTTTATTAATATAAAAAAAACTTTATGCTTATTTCAGAAAAGTAGGTATGTAAAAAAAAACATATATGTTAAGATTCCCCTGAATAACCCTGTTTATAAAGAAGCAGATCTTTCCTCTACACTCCCATCTGGCTGGCCAAAATATGCTTTTTGGCACATGTTGACAAAAAGTCCAGTTTCAACCACACCTGGTATCATTTTGATCACAGTGGTCACTTTCTGCCAATCTAAATCCTGGTTTGTAAATAACCAGTCTAGAATGAAGTTGCCATTGTCTGTAACCACTGGTCCAGCCTTTGCTATAGCACTTCTTAATTTAACTTCTCCACCATATAATGCTACTATTTTATTTTTGATAGGAACGTAAGCCATTGGTATAACTTCAATTGGAATTCCTTTTTTATATCTGTCACCAAGTTTGATAGAATTCTTAGTATAATCTGCAATCACTATTAACTTTTTGGAACAAGATGCCACAATTTTTTCTTGTAGTAAACAACCTCCCCCTCCTTTGATTAAGATCATATTTGAATCTACCTCGTCCGCGCCATCGATTGTAACATCGATAAAAGGATTTGTGTCTAGCTCACCCAAGGAGAGGTTGTGTTTCACAATCAGCTGTTTTGCTTGGAAAGAAGTGGGTATACAGGTCACCTTCAAGTTTTCCGTTTCGACCCGTTCAGCCAGGCGTTGTACAGCGTACACTACTGTTGAACCACTGCCGACACCAAAAATACAGTTATTTGTAACAAATTCATCGACTGCCTGATACGCCGCCACTTGCTTTGCTTTTTCCAAAGACATTGTGACACCAGAACACACTAAGCGAAAAGACAAACTTTGACTGTTATAGTACAACCAATGTGTTTTCTTGGCAATGTGTTTCAGCGACATGCACGTATTAGTTATTTATAGAATTTAGTGCACTAGGTATACATTTATGTAAGTATACTATAGCTACAACTTCATTCAAGAGATAAATAGGCATTTGTTTAGAGAGCACTACGCTACGAGACTACGAATGGTATGAAAGAAAACCACATGTACTACTACAATACGAGTCAAACAAAATAAGTTTTGAGGTC
Source organism: Pyralis farinalis (assembly GCA_947507595.1). Classification (NCBI taxonomy): domain Eukaryota; kingdom Metazoa; phylum Arthropoda; class Insecta; order Lepidoptera; family Pyralidae; genus Pyralis; species Pyralis farinalis. The sequence goes on along the minus strand of OX382264.1, from coordinate 19,861,348 downwards.
TTATTTGATTTTCTTCTTCTTAGTTTAATTTATTGGCACTGTGCTCTCACTCGAAGACCATTTGCCACTAATAACTGTATAGGATTATTTCCTCTGTATTCGAGTACACAAACTACATCTACAGGACTTAAAATGCTTCGAGAAAGATGACGTTAAAATTCTTTGTAGCAAACGGGGTTTTGGAAACAACATGAAATTTACTTACAGTACACTATAAAACCAAGAATAAGTTGCATAACGATTAACGATATAAATATTGTCGGACAAATTACACAGCGCCATCTAGCCCCAAAGTAAGCAAAGCTTGTAAAGAAAATTTGGAAACGCCGTGGTCCTGACAGTCTACCACTGTAGATTGCAATTCTGGACTTAAACCGCACTGACGCGCGGATTAGGGCGTACCCCGGAGGCAACACACACCGATCCGCCCTTGTCAGTGCGAGATTAAATGCATGCGGATGTGGGGAGTGCGGATCATGTCAGCGCTAGCGTAGGTATCATGCTTTCAGCTCGTTTGGCCTCTGGTGTGTTATGATTTAGGTCCAAGACTTTTTTAGGTTGAAATAAAACTGGAGATTACGAGAGTTTTCTTGGTTGCAGCATATGCTCCTGTGAGCTTTACAAATCCACAGGAGCCCGAGAAGTTTTAAGAGACCGTATGGAGTATTCTGGATTTGGCTGAACCGAATGAACGGATAATTATGTGTGGAGATATATATGGATGGGTTGGGACCAAGCAAAGCAGTTGCGAGGCTGTGCTTGGTCCACACGGAGATAAGAGAGTGAACGATGCTGGTACGTTACTTTTAGACGTACCAATGTATGGAACGAAACCTCCTTATGTCGAACACGTTCTTCCGTCATAAGCAAATTTACACGTACACATGGAGACGGAATATATAAAAAATGTGATCGATTTGATTTTGATAGATGGACGTCTCCAAAAGTCGTTAATATACAAGAGCCGATACAAGAGCCTTCAGAGGTCCCACTCTTGAAACGAACCACTATCTGGTGCTAAACCGGTTTGTGTGCCTTTTTAAGAAGTGGAGGCACTGGCGAGTGTGTATTCCTTTCGGAGATCATGATAGATTAAGAAGTGAAAAAATGGGAGATGAAAGTGGAGAGACTCAAATGTAGACGAATATTGGAAAGTTCTGAAAGAAAATGCGGTTGACAGTGTGAAAGAAGCATGTGGATGCGCAAAGAGACGCAGTACACTGAGACGCAGTACACTGAGAGGAGATGCCTGTTGGGATGCGGAGGTTTAACCCTTCATGGAAAAAATAGGAAAGCGTGGCTGGATTATGTATCATCTTTGCACCAGAGTGATATTATGAAAGAGAAGAATAAAGAAATGCAAGAACGATACCAAAGCTTTAGTGAAAGAGAAGCGTCAAACACTACTTATGAACGAGGAAGAGAGGCTTACGAAGAACTTCGAGGCGAATGCCATGCTTTTCGGGTGAGAGCTAAAGAAGTCTCGAATTGGTACGTCAGTATCCAGAATGGACAAGAAAAAAATGTAAGGCTTGTGGCATTTTTACTAATACTCAGAAATTAACGGCGTAGTGATTATTTTAGAGAAATGTATGATTATGCCCAGGGCGCTGACACTGTGAATGAGTCTGTGACTGACTCAGCAGTGCCAGTGTACCATGAAGACATTTTTTTTTGTATATTACTGCCATGGGCCCCTGCCATGGGCAAGGCTCTTTTGTTACAATCTAATTTGTTATACAATTTTTTGTTTTTAAAATGATACAATATAAAAATATCTCATTCATATATCATACTCTCTTTCATATCACAATTCATTCTTCCTTTCATAGTCTTTCAGTTTAATTGTAATAAAAAAAAATCAATTTTTGAACACCGGCGAAACGATTATAGCTATTGCCAAACTGCGTCAGTCCAGCCACGGGCGACAGCGAGCTTCACAGCTCCACCTAGCCACCGCGATCCCATCGGCTATACAAAGTATAGCCGAGGTATACAGCATTAGTCCTAGGTGGAGCTGCTCTGCTTGTTGCGATCTATGACAGCCGTGGCTAGACTGACGCTGTATTTTATAAATTTAGATCTATTCCTCCCCAAAACTATTTCTGAGACCGTTGCTTCGGTGACCCGCATTCCCAACTCTGTTCCAAATCGTACCTCTGTTTGGAGAATGCGAAACACCGAAACAATATGTGCTGCACTGTCTGGTCCACACCGGGCTCGCAGAAGCACGATGGGTCATCCGCGCACTTGAATCTGTGCAAGTACGCGGAGAACCCACCATGCCCCGAGAGGACTTGCGTGCTGATGCTCGACGGCACCATTTTGCCCACGATACCGTACGCAGCCGCGCGCCGCACTCGGGAAGAACAGCTTCGTTGTCGAAGCTGTTGTTCCCGATTTGTACCTCCTGTCCCATTCGTCAATGGTCACCTTGCGGATCATACCCTTGACGAATGACACAGGGCAGCAGTCGTAATCTGGCCTCCTCCGCAACCCCAGTGCGGCGCTCCTGGCGAGTTCTTCGGCATGTTCGTTCCCCTCCAACCCCGCGTGTGCCTTAATCCAAAACAACGAGACGCTCTTTCCCTGGCTTTTGCACAGTTTAAGAGCGTCCCGTGTTTGCACAGCCAGGGGATGGGGGGACTCGACGTTCGCCACCGCGCCTGGAGAGCCGCCATGGGGTCGCTGAAGATGCCAATGCTGGGTCCATCGCAGCTCAAAGCGTACTTGGCCGCCGTGCAGATAGCCTGGAGTTCCGCCTGGTAGACGGTACAGTAGGACGACAAAGCAAGCTTGATGGCCTTGATTTCAGCGTCGCCGTTCCATATGGATACAGCGGCGCCAACCCGGCCCCCAATCTTGCTGCCGTCCGTGAATATTCGCAGAGCAAAGTTGGATTCTGCTCTGCAATGTTCCTCATCCACCAGACTGCCGAACTCCAAGCTATCTAGCTCCGCGGGATGCGGGGCCACGATCTTCGAGACCATCCGCTCGATCGCACTGTCCCCGAGCAGCGGATGGGGTAGCCTCCTTTTGATCTCGTATAAAGAGGCGAGGATGAACCATGAAGACATTAACCATGGATGAGATTGGATGGTCGATCCGAAGTTTGAAAAATGTAAAGTCGGTGGGAATCGAAATGGTTACAGCTGAGATGATCAAACTAGGTGGCACCTACGTTAGGGACGCCTTCTGATTTTTAAACAAATTATGCTGGAGAACCGGAAGGGTACTGACCGATTGGACGTGCAGTCATCGTGCCCTTGTATAAAGGCAAGGTTTCACGTATGGACTGTGGCAACTATAGGCTAACCCTCGAGAGAGTTGCTATTTTACTGCCTAAACTTTGAGACATAGATTTTTTTTTTATTATTTCTTTATTTTCCTATGTTGTGTTAGTTACATAGATTCGTTACAACTGCTACTTTTTAAAACGTGAAGAATTGTGAAGTAGCTATTTATATATGTTAATAATTTCACGAAGATATTTTTGAAGTGAAAACTTCTTTAGCGGCGTTGTGCACTTTTTGGGATGAGTAAAAAATGTTAAACTCGCGTCAAGACAAGTGACCCTGACCGTAAGATTTTGGTGAGAATGAGAACTTAGTACGCTGCAGCGATAAAACATTAGTTACCTCTAATTAAAACACGAAGCGCTAGATCGTTCATAGGGCATTATTTTCTCGCGACCAAAACGTTATAAGCGTCATGAAATTCTTGGCGCTTACGCGTTTCGTTCAACGTATTGTTTAAGCGGCGCGTGTGCGTGTGTGTTTGAGTTTTAGAGATTGGCGATGATGATGCTGGTAATGATGATGGAGAAAGAGTCGTTGAAATTATGGATGAAAGTTGATTTTTCTGAGAGGTAAACTTTTTAATGTAAAATAATTGTAATAGTTCTGAAGTGTTAAGTTTTTAATGTAATATAAATTGTCATGTTTGTGTACGATAGCGCAATAAATGAATATTGTATTTTACCACATACATGATAGTACTTTTATATTTATTTTATTTATTTATATTACATATTTCTTTTATTTATTTATTTTTTATATTTTATAAAGCAATTCGTGCGAAATTATTCCCTAACCATTCCAAAATATTCAAAAATGCACAACGTTAATGTTCAAGTTTTCACTTTTGCCGGCACTCCCAGAGTGCAACCCGTTTTTTTTTATCAACGTCGGGAGGCCTACAAGCATATGAGCCACCTGATGTAAAGTGGTTATCGTAGCCTACGAACGCCAAGTATCACTCGTGCGATGCCACCTGTGTTGCTAACAAGGCAACTTCTTAGGTGGTTACTGGTGACCTCACTCATACGCAGGAACACAACAACCATCTAGTCTGAGTTATTGGCTGCGGTTTTTCTGTAAGATGGAGGTTTTTCCCTAGACGGACTGATTTGATGCCCTACCTCTTAAAAATATCCAGACCAAGACAAAGCGACATGTTCATGCACACAAATGTTTGTCCTGTGTGGGAATCGAACCCACGAGCGTTGCTGTCAAAGTCGCGTCATTCACCACTGCGCCACCGAGCTCGTTTGCTATTCATTATTTGCATGTACGCCGTTATTTTAGTTCAGTCATACGCATGAGAACTTCCTCATGTGTGTCACTATGTACTAGTACAGGTTTTTATAAACTTAATTGGATAAAGCCCACATTTATTTGTTAAAGAACTTGTAAATACCAATAAATCATTTGTATTTGTCACTATGGCGAAAAGTATCAACTTTATTTTGAAGCTGATTTAGAATGGTAAAAATATATTATATGTCTAGTCAGTTTTTGTATATGGATCTGATTGTTAGGCCAATAAGGTAACGAATGAATGATGTTTAGTTAAAGCAAAGATGAGAATAGAAGTTGGAAGTGTGATTTCGTTAGTATTGGCGTGGCATGGTCAACACCAAACCATCATTGGCCCGTTACTAGTCTTTTAAGATAAACATGAGACTGTTTCGTAAAGGCCACTAGGTATATCGAATGCAATTGATAAATATACCTGCCCTAGAAAGACTACAAATATTTGTGAGCATATATTCTAATGCTATTAAATAAAATCGGTAATTTAGCAAAATCTGAACATCTGAAAAAAAAATACCTGTACATAATGTGAAACTATTCATTGCAAACAACTAATATTCACACACGAAGAATGTTTGTCTTTTAATGAACATAATATCTGGTATGGTGCAGCAATTGTTCAAAATATTTATCTTTAAGAAAACGTATGTAATAAAAAATATTCAACTGCTATGACTTTTTTCTACAATGCAGTAGCTTGCTTAACGATGCACTTTTGCATATTTATTTATTTTAATTGGTGTGGTGAAATGTTAGTACGAGTATCATAACAGTTTAAATTTTGAATTTATTTGCAATATTTATTGAATAAAGAAATAATGCACTACGCAAATTGCTTCCCATTTGGATAATTCATTTGCAAGCCACGGTGTTAAGTCTCGCCTGAGTGTAAGGTAGTATTGAAAGTATTGTTCAGTAGTTCAGGTTCAAGTCACATTGCCTAACGATAGAAGTATTCTATGGTCTTTCAAAAATTTCAAGAATTTTGAGTCATGGGTTCTGTGTGCAAAATATTTTAAGTAAATAAAAGTATAAGTTCGACGACAGAATTTACTATAATTTGTAGTTTACCTAAGTTCAAGTGATATTTTTTTCAAATCTTTAAGCATATCATCTTGGTTATCTAACAATGTTTTAACCAATGATAAGTGGGAATTGAAATCAAAAGTTTGTACTTGAGGCCTATATGGTGGTTTACATTTTATATCAAGTGCTTCATTATATTTATTTTGCAGTCTCTTATGATCTACGTAATATGACGAATGCGCATAATTTATGCATGATTCTATCTTGGTTTGTTGTCCTTTGACAGTTGCATTTTTTTTTGGCTTTAAGTTTTGTTGACGAATCGAATACAGATTTTCAGTGACTGCTTTTAAGTTGCTTGTCACTATTTTTATTTTATGGTTAAGAAAACGGTTTCGATGCTCGAGTTGCATTATTTTTTCATGTTCGTTATAATAATCAGCATAATATTTGCCGCAACAAATCATAATTTCTTTCAATTGTTGTATTATAGATATATCTTGTACGGGCAAGTTTCGCATTTTCTGCAATTCATTATAACCTAATGTGATAAAGGCTTCGATTGCTTTCATCTTCTCTCTTAGATGTTGGTTTTCTAGGTTCTCTTCTTCCATATGTTTAAAATGAAGTATGTTTTTCTGAACTAATCGGTCACGTTGATTTCTTGCAAATTGTATGTGATTGGTTAAAATATAAGATTCACTTTCTTTCGCTGACATGACTGTTTTGGCAACAACTGAAATGTATAATTATTAAATTCAATATATAATTAAATAGACACCATTGCGTCTGATATTTTCTAAACAATAAACATTATAAAGTTTCTTACTGCAAGCGGTTTTAAGATCTTTTCGTAACTTTTTAATTTGCTTTCTTTTCAGTCCTAATTTTGATTTGACCATGTTAATTGTTTTAAATATTTCTTCATTAAAATCCTCATTCGTTGTTAATATCACTCGTGATGTGCGAAATCTATAATGAATCAAATTAATTAAATTATATGATTATGTTCAAGTAAGTGACTCATAGCAATTTTTATAATCTAAATGAACCTCAGCTGTACGTAATCAATCAATCCTTTCGAATAGCAAATAGGACTTAATTGTTATTAAGTTATTAACAATCCGACTGTGGAAGCAAGCCACTTTACCGGAGACGTCAGCTAAATAACATTACAGAGTTGTTGTGTTCCTGCGAGTGAGTGAGGTCACCAGATAATTTCTGAGGAATTAGTAGCTGCTGTATTGATGAGGTTACAATGAGTGACGCTTCTTGCAGCGTTTATAAACTACACAGACATAAACTAGCATGGCACCCAGAACAATGGTAATGTAAGTGAGTCCAATTCCCCCACTCAGTGATTTATTAAATGATTAATTATTATTAATAATAATATTGTGGCAAATCATTGCTAGAGTTAAAGCAGTACAGACAATACCGGACCTGTACATACATTTTAACTAATTAAAGCGTCAATGCTATGATTAATAAATGAAGTAATCCGAAGAACACAGCAACAACAGCATTATTATTTTATGGGTTCCGTGTTCGAAGGACTATGCAAGTTTAAGTGTAATGTAAGCCGTTTTGGCGACATAAAACTTACATTATATATGTTACTATTGATGATATAAAAATAACAACATTTTTTTTATAGCACGTCGGGAGGCATACAAGCATACAGCCCACCTGATGTAAAACGGGTACCGTAGCTTATTAACGCTTGCGATATATTAATTATCACTCGCGCGATGCCTCCTCCGCTGCTTCCACAGCAACTCTTTGGGAGCTTACTGGTGACCTCACTCACACGCAGGGACACAACAACCCTCTAGGGAGCTGAACTATTTGGCAGCGGTTTTCTGTGAGGTGGAGGTACTTCCTCAGGCGGGCTGCTTTGATGCGCCCTACCTCTCTTAAAACAATCAGACCAAGACAAACAGACATGTTCATGCACACTTGTGTTGGAATCGACCCCACAAGCGTTGGTGTCAAAGTCGCGCTATTCACGACTGAGCCACCGAGCTCGTCTAAATTAGCCCTTAAAAAAGCCCTTAAATGACAGAGCTCCAGCCATTGATCTTTAAATACAATTTACTGGCTGTTGTCAAAATATATTTACATCAAATGGATTGAACCATTTTCTAAGCCTACACATTTGGTATGGCGATAATCAAATAATTATTGTCATTTTGGCATATGTAGGCTTATAAAATAGTAAGTTAAGTGAGTGCCTAACAAACTAAAATTAACTATATATCATTGAATTCTATTGTATTAATAATAGAGGTAACATCGGTAAAAATTGTTTCTAGGACACTGGTGTTTCAAATTAGCATGCAGTATCAGCAGTGGCGCGTAATAATAGACATGTCAACAAATTATGTAGTCCGTTATATTTGAATGGTTAATAATATATTTGTGCTCGATTCTCTCTGCCTACCCAGCACGGTACTGAAGCTGAAAACATAGATAGATAATGATATATTTTAGGACCTTTGCAGTTCTTGAGCTATAGATGTTAATGCAGCTCGCATCTTGGCTTGTTCATTGTTTTTATGAAAATGGTTGCTATCTTGAATGTTGCTGTTCATCGTAATTAAAATACATCGAATATATTATTTACTTGGAGTGAAGATATAGATATATAGACATATATAAATAACCCTATACCTATTTCATATATTCGTAACTAGATCTTCACGCAACACTATTAAAAATTTCCAGTATTAAATACGACGATAATATAATAAAATAAATAAATAACATTCTGTAATTTTATCGTTTCTAGAATATATACGTCATAAACGTCATAAAGTGAAAATGAAATGTTTGAAAGTCATCTGACTCATCTGGTATGACAAATGCATGTCGTAAGTTAATAGAGTAATTCGTATTTAGAGTTATTAAAAAGTACTTATAGGTATACATTGATAATTTTGTAAGAGGATTTATGAGTTCAGACATCAAGGTCAGGTGTTAAAAAGAATTGCTATTTGACCCTAAGTGTACCTACATAGGTTTATTAACAAATGCGGTATTAGTAGTATCGTTTCCTTTAGTATTGTCTTAGGTTTTCGCGATTTTTACACATTGAATTAAACAATTTTTAACGGAAGTATCACATGTTTTGTTTATTTTGTTAGTCTTCCTGCGACCACGGACGCTGTAAAGCGTTCGAAACGTCAGGTTCAACAAAATAAATAAAACACGCGATACTTCCGTTAAAAATTGTTTAATTCAATATCGTTTCCTTTCTTTTACGCACGAGGTTGCGATCAGTAATAGGCTAAGGCAACCCCTGTACATTAGTCGGATCGTATGCTTGTTTCCCCACCTTCTTAAAACTACACCTAGTAAGTGATCACTATAATTTTTAGAGTTAAAGCCAACCTCATCTATAAGTAATGCACCCTGCTAATCAACTGGCAACAAAAAAAAATGCATGACAGTCTAAGCTGCCCGACTGACGAAGTACCTCAATTTTACAGAAGATTGCATCCAAATAACAACTCTCTGGAGGGGTTTCTGCAATAGAATGAGGTTTCAGTTACAGTACCAGTAAGCTCTTGATGAGTTGCTGTGTTATCGGTAGTGGCGCGACGCACGAGCGTTTTCGTATTGCAAAAGTTCATAGGATAAGATAGTCACTAACTATACATCGGATGGCACGTATCTTTGATATAATATATATAAACACGAGTAGGTACGTAACTTTCACATGTCCAATATTATTTGACAGTAAAGTATAAGTAAAATGTTTTCCCATAAAATGAAAACGAAATTTCCCGCCGGCCATCGTTCGTGATGAAAATCATAACGGTCGACGTTTTATGGCACATCGGCTCGTCGCCGTCGACGGCCGGTGCCGATGAGGATTGTTTCTGGATACACAAGAACACTTACTGTTATACCATGAATAAGAATATCTACTTCTTCTATTATTCGTATAGAGAAGGCATGTTTAAGGAAACCGTACTTTTTTGTTACATTTTGGTTACCTATTGCCCACCTTCTTTTAAGAAATGGCTATATTAGCTCCGAAAAGTGACACAGTTTCCAAAATAAACGACGATATTGTTAATGAAATAATTGGATACACAACAGAATATTTATCAATTGACATGGTTATGGACGTAGAACAGAGTATTTCATATTCAGCAGAGTTTTTAAACTCTTGAGGAGTAATCAGGGGTGTCGTTTAATAAATTAAAATTAAAAGTAGGAGTACCGGTGATCCTCATGCGCAATTTGGATGTCTATGCAACGGTACTAGACTACGAGTTACTCAGCGTGGGTGTAAATTATCACTGCTACTATTTTAACGGGCGCAGCAAAGGGTGAAAGTGTGTTGATTCCCCGGATACCAATAAACCGGAACTACCTTTCGAATTTAATAGACTACAGTTTCCTCTGAGGGTGGCATTTGCTATGACAATAAATAAAGCGCAAGGACGAATATTGAAGGTTTCCGGTGTACATTTAGAAAAACATTGCTTTTCTCATGGGAATCTTTATGCGTGTTCACATGTCTCCAATGCCCAACGTCCACATGATTTTGCTCCCTAAGGAAAAACATATAATATCGTTATTATTTCGTTTATTATTAACTTTTAAGTTATTATACCAAAACCAAATGAATAAACACTGTCTGCAATTTCGTCTTTTACTCAAACGTTCCGCTTTCGCTGTGTTGCTTGTTAATTTTTGTTAATAAGAAAAAACTAACACTAGTTCGGTTAAACGAGATCTATACTACTCCAAGTTTATTGCGAGCAAAGCCGCGGTTAAAAGCTTTATAAGAGCGAATATTTTGAAATAAGCGGTATAAACGATGTTGAGACGAATCTATGTGCACTTTGCTGTTATCGTAATCCTGACATAAAAAAAATTGACAGTTTTCTTAGCATGTAGCAGGACATGTTATTGGAGCATTTTTTCAAAAAAGGAGCATAGTTTGTGGAGATTTTAATATTAGTATATTGGAAGAAAACAAATATAATACAGAATTTATAAGTTTATTACACAGTTATGGCTTCAGACATCTTATAACAGAAAACACCTACCAAAGAAATGACTCGCACGCCTGTATAGACAACATATTGACGAATCTAACAGATGACAATGTCTTGAGTTCCAATGTCGATCATAATAAGCTAGCGGATAGACATGCTGGATTTTTTTGCGATCTATTATTAGAAACAAAAGGGCCGTCAAAGAAACCCAATTCTTGTATGTTCAAAAACACAAGAAGTTTTTCTGATAATAATAAACAAAAATTTAGAGAGACACTAAAAAGCACAAATTGGGTAAACATGGGAATTAATCAGTTTACAGACCAATTTTATCACATATTTTAACTTTGTTTTAAAAAACTAAAAAGAAAATTAACCTCTACAAATGTGCAAAAGGAAATTGAATAACTAAGGGTATAAAAGTTTCTAGTACTGTGTGTGTGAAACGATTTTTAATGATATCAATAAATATATTTGTGACAAAACTATTCTCAAATATCGTGAAGAATATGTGAGGTTATATAGAAAAATAATAAGGGACGCCAAAAGGCGCGCAACACAACAAGATATAGAAAAAACCAAAGATAATAGTAAGAGCACTTGGAAGGTAGTTAATAGACAAAGAAATATACACAAAAAAGTTGACGTACACGAAAAGATGCAAATTAAAATAGATGACATATTAACTGATAATCCAGAAAAAATAGGTAATATATTATCTTTGCAGTATGATCAAAGTAAACAACCAACTGGAAATAAAACGAAAGCATCGGATTTTTTTAAATTCTAACACTATCAAGATCGAGACTGACATGAGCTGGGAATTAAATACCCCTGCGGAAATAATGAATACAGTGAAAGCCATGAAGGATAAGAAATCCTATGGTTACGATGAAATTCCAATAACGATTATTAAAGAAAATATAGATTTATTAGCAGAACCTCTTGCATATTTATTTAACATGTGTCAAATGGAATGTGTGTTCGCTGACCAACTGAAAATAGGACGCGTTTTGCCAGCTTATAAAAAGAACTCAAAATATGACCCTAAAAACTACAGTCCAATATCATTGTTGCCAGTATTTTCAAAATGTTTCGAATAACTCATAAAAAAAAAATCGGCCAAGTGCGAGTCAGACTCGCGCACGAAGGGTTCCGTACCATTATCTATAAAAACCGCAAAAAAATCATCGTTTATTGTATGGGAGCCCCCTTAAATATTTATTTTATTCTATTTTTTAGTATTTGTTGTTATAGCGGCAACAGAAATACATCATCTGTGAAAATTTCAACTGTCTAGCTATCACGGTTCATGAGATACAGCTTGGTGACAGACGGACGGACGGACGGACGGACGGACGGACGGACGGACGGACGGACGGACGGACAGCGGAGCCTCAGTAATAGGGTTCCGTTTTACCCTTTGGGTACGGAACCCTAAAAAACGACTGTTTAAGCATACAAATGAGAATAACGTTATTACTAAAAGACAATATGGGTATAAGAAAGAAGTAAGCACCGCTGATGCTGTTGGAACATTAATAAATAACGTGTTAATGAAATTAAATGACAAAAAAAAAAGAGTAGCGGGACTTTTTCTTGATTTGAGCTCTGCTTTTGATACAGTTGAAAATGAAATTCTTTTAAACAAGCTTGACCACTATGGAGTATGAGGACAACCTTTAGAACTATTTAAATCATATTTATTACGTAGAAGACAGTATATTGAAATAAAAAACATAGATAACAGATAACAGCAAGGAAACCACATGGACATCAAAGATGACAGTTATTAAAAGAGGTGTTCTACAAGGTTCAATATTGGGTCCAATACTTTTTATTACTGACCTAGTCGATCACATACACAACACAATTGATGATGTGAATGTTGTTGTATATGCAAATGACACAAATGCCATTGTCGCAGCGGAGAATTTGCTGGATCTTAACAAAAAAATTAACAAATTATTAAATATTCGAGATGAATAGTCTACTGCAAATAATTTAAAGCTCAATGTTAACAAAACATGTGCCGTCATGTTTAAATCCACAACTCATAATAGAGATTCTTTGGACATTGTTTTAAAAGGTAATAGGAATGAAGTTGTAGACAATGTTAAATACTTGGGTGTTTATATAGACTCTGCTCTGGATTAGAAATATGAACTGACATCAATATCAAATTCAGTCAGCTCTGCATGCTATGCTCTGAGAAGCTTAAGGGATATCCTTACTGCAGAGCAGTTGAAACTGATATATTTTGCACTAATAGAATCTAAATTTAGATACAGCATTAGACTGTGGGGAAACAGTTATAATTACAACATAGACAGAGCTTTTAAATTACAAAAACGAGCCTTAAGAGTAATTGCGCGAATACCTCAATGGCAATCCTGTAAAGAGATTTTCAAACAATATGGTATCCTTACAGTGCCCAGCATGTATATTCTGATTCTCCTAACAGATCTTGTCAAGAAGCTTGTAAAAAATTAAACCATTCAAAATAGACAGTTACGTGAGAGCACAAGAAGGAAGAATATCATAAATGAGGTATTTCCTAGACTTACAATAGTTAAACACAGTGCAAGGTTTCAGGCAGCTCATTTATTTAATAAGTTGCCTAGCGAATACAAAACAATAGGTAGCTGGTAGATTTTTAAAACTCAGCTGCATGCCCTTTTGTTGAAGAAGTGCTGCTATAACATTGACGATTTCAAACTTTAATTTTGTTGTATTATGTAGTAATTACTAATTTCAATGTTTTATTATTACTTTTTTTTACATGTATTCTGGTGTATTTGACATAGTGTATTTTTATTTTTCTTTTGTACAATTACCATTCTCTTGATTATTATGTATTTTTTTTAATTCAACACAATGGAATTATTGTTAAGAATAAACAAATAAATATCCAGAAGGGTGTAACGCAGTAGCCCAGTAGGGAGCATCTATCGTCTATTAAAAGCACCAGTTGACGAGTAATCAGCTTACGAATTTTCATCAGGGACGAATTTTCTCTCAAGCATTTTACGAGTTATCGTCCGAGAGCGACATCACTTGGTCATGAAAATCTGTTGTTAACTCGCGGGCTATATATATTTATGTCGAGAAAATATTGTCAACCTTTAACATTTATAAACTTAGAAAAGAATGATTTGTATTGTAGAATAATATTTGTTTATTTAATGTATATTTAACTTATTGTTGCCGTCATTTTTTTTTTTCATATAGACAGGTAAACAAGTCACTATTGACGCTCGCAACACCACGGGGATGTTACTCGCGCACTGCTAATCTTGTGACCATGATTTATGACCAGGCTGTACCTAGTACACAGTACCTAGTAATGTCACTGCCATATCTCACCTTTCAAACCAGAATACAGCTATATATATAGCTGTTTGGCGGTAGAAATATGTGAGACAGAGGCAACAATGCAGACGACTTTTGTACAAAGTAACGCCTGGTATTTTTTTTCTTACTATACTATTTTGATTTAGTGTATTAAGAGACCGATGATGTTCTATACAACATTTGCTTTCAGTAAGTACTCCCGTAATTCATAATCTTTTACAATATTTTCTTAAAAACTCTGGATGTCGGAAATAATTTACTATTTAAATTATGATACTTATGGGAAAATTCAGGATAAAGAGGTTTTACTTTTGACATTACAATATAATATTTTAGGATAAGACAAATTTAGAAATCTAAACAATACAGCATAAACACAAAAAATTATCTGCACAATTTATAAGACATCGAACCATTATTATAAATATTTTCTTAAACAGTAAACACGTCCCAGATCAAATTCCGATTTCAATGTTTCCAGAAAGTATGAGGTGATTTTTTCTGAAATAGGACTTTTGAAATTATAAAGAATAATCATTCAGAATTCTCGTTCATTTCATGTTCACTATAGACGACGAATTTTTGACGATAACAATTAATTGAAAAAACGATTTTCGGTCAATAAAAAAAAAAGAACGCTATTTTGTTATTAAACAAATAAGTATTAGGATATCATACAGTTACGACTAACCAGAAGTGCAAAACTTTCGGTGTGGCCTATGAATCAGAGTTTTTAATATCCTTAGCTGATATTTTGAGATCCTACAGAAGCACTTTTGCCGTCATTTCAGACGTGTCATAGTGAAAAAACGACATTTTTGACATTTTTTCACTACGAGATCATCACGAGAGCATTAGAAGATTTCCTTTTTATGATAGAACTTTAGTGATCATCTGGCCACTAAACATGTCAATGTAATTGAAAAGATAGATAAAAATAGAATATAAAAAATACATATCTATAAAAGTCTGACTTTATAAAATTTGTAGGATATTATCAGTAAAACATTATGTGTTCGTATAGTTTTATATAAGCTTGAGCCAAACATAGTGATGGCCGTGCGCTAGCCAATTTTCCGCCAAACGCCTCGGCGCCGGGGAGCGGTCTGCTATTTCGTTTGTTCGCGAGACAACCTCTCCGTGTGGTAACCATTTCACGCTCGATTTCTGCCCCACCACTAAAATAGGGATGTATCTCCCGAACAATCTGTTATATGGAATAGGGAAAATTAGATAGAGAAAGCTTTCCATTGTGTTGGGTGTACGATGCTCGAGGTTATGTATGTTTTATTATTGGCTGTAAATTGCATTAGGCTCGTTGTACTTAGATGGGCACATTAAATACACCGTATAGACTAGTGTACATTTTGAATAATTATCTTTGCGACGACCTATTATACTACGCCGGTTGCTTACTGTCAGGGAGGTCTACTTCTCCAGTTATATTGTACATATCTCCTAACTTCTCTACAATCATTACCATTTATCAAAGAACTAAAATAACTTTTTTCGGACATCGGTCCACCCGAAGTAAAGTATTTGCCATAGCACATGAAATATTGCAATGAGGAAGTAGGTATCGCTCGAGGTATTGCCACCTTCAGTGGTAACATAGCATTTCTACAAGGACTTACGGAGTTCTGTGAGATGGAGATAGTTCCCCAGTTGGAATGCTTCGATGTGCCCTACCTCTCTTTCGTAAGAACCTCGTTTGTAATTAGCACGGTGCACAATGTGCAGATGGGGTTGGTGTTGGCTCTGAAGATGACAGTTAGCCAATTATACACAATAGCATTTTTTGATTGCTGAATTTTTTATAGATAATTTTATCATTCTTGATAACATCGTCTTAATATGTACACAAAGAAGGCCGTATTGCCTTCATTAAGTTCACAAGCGTAATAGCTTTTTTTAAACTAATTGCAGCGCCACTCTTATATTATAAAGTAAAGTCTAATTCCATAGACAATTTAAATCAAATAGAACAAAGCTCCTCTAAAAAGATCAAATCCACGAAATAATAATTTATTGTTATTTCTCATTCTCTTCTTTCTAGCTTTATCCGTTTCGTAAGCCATTAGGATTAGTGGAGTCCACTGCCTAAGCCTTTGACGAAAATACTGTTTTTTTATACAACGTCGGGATACATACGGTCCACTTGATGTAAAGCGGTTACCGTAGCCTATGAACTTTTGCACTTGCATTCAAGACCCAAAACTACATCTTTCTTAGCTTAGGTCCCACGTCTTTCAAAATATGATTTCTTGAATGTGCGGGTTTTCTCACGATTTTTTCATTCACCGTCGAACAAGTGATCATTACAAATATGTTCGAGTATACATAAATCCGAAAGCACGAATATAGTACATGCACACACCGGTATTCGAACCAGTGATCATTTGGTTAATAGCATAATCTTTACCCACTAGACTATTTCTAGTCCTTATTATGAATTAATTATTTATTATTCTAATTCCACATAATTAGGGCTGTACCCTTTTTCTTCCCTTTAATATTTAGTTTGCAATAAGTTCAAGTGCCACATTCCAAAATAGGTTTGTTTTGTGCAGTGTAATTTTTGACTGATGATGAAAAATAACAAAAAGATTTTAATTCGAAATTACTAAAAAATGTGAAATTACTGCACATGATAAAAGCGAAAGTAAATATTTAAAAAATAAGAATAATAATATTTTATTTATCAATTTGTTACACGGTTTTTTATTGCACACATAGCTGACCTTTACAATTATTTGCAATAAAACTAGAATTACTAGAATAGGTCCCACACTAGGCTATACCTGTCCTGAGATCTCCTGAGATACACATTTAGTGAAACTTTTATTTAACAAGACAATAGAGTTATACTCTGGCAATGTAAATAGTAATAATAACAATATTCAAAATGAAACTAAAAGTAATAATAATACAATATCCCCATCAATTGAAATTGTCAAGAATATAGAAAGAATAATAATTGTATCAACCTGGTGCACCAAAACATTCAGGGGATGATAGGAAAGGAGTTAGAATTGGAGTTGTTCATGAATTGTAGCAATATTGATATTTTATGTCTAACTGAGCACTGGCTAAAACCCATCAATTCATTTTCAGCTTCAATAACCACCAGGTTGCAAGCTCATTCATCAGAGATAACTGTATACATGGTGGCTCCTTAATATTATTAAATAAGTTGCTTAAATTTAAAGAAAGGTGTGACATTGTGAGCCTCTCTGTTGAGCGAGTTGTAGAGATTTCATGCATTGAATTGGAACGATTCATTGTTATGAACCTGTATAAACCTCCTAGCACGCCCTTTGAAACATTTTCAAATATCATGGAGGATGCCTTGAATAAATTATCTAATAGCCATAAAACTGTTATAATTTGTGGAGACTTTAATATAAATATCTTGGAGAAAAATACTGTTACCTACAACTTTTTAAATTTATTTAAATCAAACAATTTGCATCATATTTTTACAGAGCCAACAAGAGTAACTGCTACAAGTGCTACATGTATTGACAATATATTTAGCAATGTAAAACCTTCATATCAATCTATAATTAATAAAGTTCAGTCAGACCATTCAGGTCAATTGGTTTCATTTCCAAATTCTTCAAAAATACAAAGAAAGCAAATAAATTATATACCATTTAGTAAAAGCCGCTTAGAAAGATTTAAGTCTAATATAGCAGAAAAAATTGTATTGTTGCCCTATCACGGTACTCCGGACCACTTGTACAGTTCATTATTTAGCTTAATTACTAGTGAATTTAATGCAATCTTTACTCCAAAACAACTGTCTGTAAGTGACCGTATGACATTCAGTGATTGGGCAACTCCTGGTATTTACAAAAGTCGGAATAAATTGTATGAACTTTATGAAGAAAGGACCTGTAATCACAATCCGACTTTTCAAGAACTTGTAAAAAATTATGCTAAAATATTTAAACGAGCCTGTTCCAATGCTAAGTCTATATATTTAAGAAATAAAATTAATGGTTCAACAAATATTATTAAATCTGTTTGGAATATGATAAATAATGAGACGGGTAGAGCGAAAGTACGTAGTCGAGACTTTCAGTTAAAGATAAATGATATAGATATCAAAAATGATGTAGAAATTGCGACTGAGTTTGAAAAATATTTTTCTAACATTCCTCTTATTACTACGAGAAATCTTAGGTCTTCTTCTATAGCTGCTGAACTCGTTCTCAAACAGAGCGTGGTAGAATGCGACACAATATTTGAATTTTTAGCTGTAAGCCCAAAAGATGTTTTGAACGCTTTTAAATCAATAAATATGAAAAACACTAAAGATCTGTGGGGTCTATCTGTCAAAACCATATCTTCTATTATTATTTCAATCGCTCCACATTTAGCTACAATTTTCAATTGTTGTGTGGCATCTGGTGTATTTCCTGACTTGATGAAACATAGTAAAATCATTCCATTATTTAAATCTGGTGATAGTTCGGACCCTTCGAATTTTCGACCTGTTTCCATACTGCCCATTCTCAGTAAAATTTTTGAAAAACTAATGCTTAGCCAGTTGCTCAGACATTTTAATACACATAATTTGCTTCATAGGAGACAGTTCGGATTTACTAGAGGTTGTTCAACTATAGACGCAGGGATTCATTTGCTTAAAAGTATATTCGCGGCATGGGAAGGTTCGCAAGATGCCTTGGGAATTTTCTGTGATCTGTCTAAAGCGTTTGACTGCGTGCACCATGACACTCTTGTCAGAAAATTACACCACTACGGTATCAGGAACAAGGCTCTCGAACTTCTGTCTTCTTATCTGGGCAATAGGATACAGAAGGTCGATGTTAATGGTAAAATATCTTCGGGGTCCCCTGTAGTCATGGGAGTCCCACAGGGGCCAATTCTAGGTCCATTCTTATTTTTAGTATATATAAATGACTTACCTTATTATGTAAAGGATAAACATGAGATTGTATTGTTTGCGGATGATACCTCTTTGACATTCAAAATTAATAGACAGTTAGGTAATTATGACGAAGTTAACGATGCTCTCTCTAAAGTTATGCATTGGTTTAATGTTAATAATCTGCTTTTAAATGATAAAAAGACTAAAGTAATTAAGTTCTCAACACCTAATGTAAGACAGGTGACTACCAATGTACATGTTAATGGAACTAATTTAGCCCCTGTGGAGACAACTGTGTTCTTGGGTATAACAATTGACTCCAAACTGCAATGGGGCCCACAAATTGAAAAATTATCAGGAAAACTAAGTTCTGCAGCCTATGCAGTGAAAACTATTAGACGGCTCACTGATGTTGATACGGCTAGAATAGTTTATTTCAGCTACTTTCATAGTATTATGTCATACGGAATTCTTCTTTGGGGTAACTCCGCGGACATTAACACCATCTTTTTATTGCAAAAGAGAGCCATAAGAGCTATCTACAAACTTGGTCCCCGTGAGAGCCTTAGAGAAAAATTCAAAGAAATAAATATTCTAACAGTCGCATCGCAATATATCTATGAAAATCTTTTGTATGTCCATAAAAACATAGACTCATTTTGTAAAAAGAGCGATACTCATAACATAAATACTAGATATAAGCATAATCTTGTGTTACATGCAAGCCGTCTCCACAAAATAAGTAATTCTTTTATGGGGCAATGTATACGGTTCTATAACAAACTTCCCAGCAATATAAGAGAATTGTCAATAAACAAGTTTAAAACTACTATTAAAGCCAAATTGTGTAGCAGGGCATATTATAAAGTATCTGACTATATTAATGATAAAAATGCCTGGGATTGAGTCGATCCAATTACAATGTAATTAATAAATTATGTAAATTTGTTTGGTTGTACTAAAAGAGGGATGCCTGAGTTTTTTGGCAGTATTTTTATCAGTGCTCACCTAGTCATGAACTGCACGGTAGGGAAAAAAATTGTGACGATTCCAAACAAATGTAGCCATTTTTACGGAATAAAAAGATTTTGACTTTGACTTTGACTTTGACTTTAACCGACAACGTCAAAAATTATAGGTAAGCTTGGTGACTTATATAGTTGGTGTAGGCAAATTCTAAAACTCTGTAGGAGAGTGGACATCCCCAAGGGGTTAAAATGGGTGATAAACTTTTTACACATTATAGATCGTGTATGTAAAGGTAAGGTCATTAGTCTAAAGTACTCGTATCTGTGTATAAAGCATATTTTTGGTTCTGGATCCAGATTTGGTTGAAATATATTGGGTTTCGGGATTGCCTGTTCGTGTGCGGCCAACGTAAAGTAGTCCATGAGAAAAACAGTCCTCACGCAGGTCAATCCCAATGCACTTAGATGTTTGGTCTTGCGATTTATGTATAATAAGAGCAAAGCAAATTTTAACAGGAAATTGAAGTCTTTTAAATTTAAAAGGTAGATTTGTTGGAATCATAGATATGCGATATGGTATATGAGTCATTTGCCCAGCAGCTGGGCCTGTGAGAATTATAGTTTCAATAATATTCGGTTTAAGTTTTTGAATTCGAAGTCGAATTCCTTTACATAAATTAGGGGGACTTAGATTCCAGAAATTCAGAATCTCTGTAGGATAGCGTCTTCGTCTTCTTCATTAATTACTATATCTATTGCTTTGTATAAAATTTCGCCGTGTCTCTATTCAAAATTTGATTATTTATTTGATCTATCTATGTATCTGTTGCCAAGAAATGTTTCGGCATTTCTTGGCAACAGGATGGCTCTTTCGTAAATAAAAGTAAAGTTTTGTTCGTTAACATTTTTAACGTGTGGATAAACTATGTATATCAATTCGTCATGAATGATTGTTCCTAAATCATTAATTTCTATGAGACCATCCTGTCTCGCAAGTCGCAATAGCCGATCGGAAAAGCTTGTATCACCACCTCGTAAATGAGCTTCATGTTAATTCCTGAAGTTAAAACTTCAATACATTGCCATAGAACAGAGGATTTTAAGCAAGCTTTTATTGTGTCTGATCAAGTTTCCTTCGGAATCACGGGTAAAGTTTGGCGAAAGTCACCAGCAAAGACAAAGGCGATTTCTCAGGTCTTTAAGTCCACTGATTTAATATGTGTACATTCATCCCACATTATTAATGATGTTTCTTGTAATAACTTCCTTAGGTCCATTTTCTCTTATTGAGCAGATAAATCGCTTTGAATTGATAGTGGTAGAATGTGCTGTTTTACATCTGAAATGTGGCGGCAATTCCTGAGGACGCAATGGCTAACACAAGTTTCCCTGTGGACCTAAGCTGGCCAGTATAATATTTGTTAAAAAGGTTTTTCCAGTTCCACCTGGTGAATCAATGAAGAAAAATTTGATTTTTGATTGTTGATGCTATCTATTATAACACGGAATACGTGGCGCTGATCGGGGACTAATTTTACTAATTAGTAGAAACAAAATTTGAAAGTTCTATTATCATATAAATTTGGTCATTAATGGTGATTTAAATAAATCGGGTATTGTTTCATCTCCTGACGGTGAGGGCAGACCAAAATCAGATAATCTTTCGCTTTCCTATTTCTTGCTACGGAGGATTCAACCTCAGCATTCCACCAGGCATCTCATTTTAATGTTTTATACCTCTTTGCACATCCACATGGTTCTTTTGCACTATCCACCATACTTTCTTTCAGAACTTTAGAGCAATCATACACAGCTGAGTCGGAAACGCTTGCATCCGCAAGTCTTTCGCTTACCAGATGTACATACATTCCTCTTACACTTTCATCTTGCAATTTTTCGCTCCTTATCCTTTCATGATCTCGGAAAGGGATACGCATTTGCCAATGCTTCCGAGAATATATCACTCGAACCACGAAAAAATTCTGCGTTGTTTGGTACGGGTCCCATAGCTCTAAGATGAGCTTTACTGTCGCTTAGTTAATGTGAGAATCCGAAAAATTTTGCGGATACTTAGCGCCAAAAAAAGATACATTTTTATTGATGGTGGATACGCTATTTTAGTAAGGATTTTTTATATAGTAATTTGTTCCATAACTTATTTTTGTATTTTTTATGAAGTTAAGCAATTTTACTTATATTAAAGTGTACCTATATAATCAAATGGTCAATTCTTAGATCATATACTTAATAAAAGATTTCACTTATCATGCTTTAACCAAACATTGCAAAGTAACAAGTATTCAGTTCGATAATTTCTCCTAAAATATATTTTTATCGACACTGAAATTAAATATTTTTATCGAATATTAAAAGCAATTTAAAATATACATACATATCGTCACGCCTGTCTCCCATTGGGGTAGGCAGAGACTATAGAACGCCAGGTGCACCGATTCAAAATACCCCCACTCGCTTCTTCCACACACACCAAGCTTCATGAATGCTCTTCGGTTTTGGGTGCTCTTGATGGACCCTTTTTCAACACATCATCAATTTAATCTATATGTGTACGTCTAGGGCGGCCCCTCCCGAAATCTCCATTCACCCTTGCATGATACACTTCTTTCGTAAGTCTTTTGTCATTGATTGTGTCTATATGCGTATGGAGGTCTGACAGTAGTCGCTCCATGGGCAAAATTCTGTATTCACGCCAAATCCTTAGTCTCAGATAGTGGACTACGTTAATGCTATTGGATTGGAAAACGGGATAACGCTAGGAAGAAGAAGAAGAAAGGTCTGTCGTCTATGTCTATAAATATTCACATTATTTGTGAATATTGGTAGACGCTGTTAATATTGTAAAAACATTCAAAATAAAATTTATTCATAGTAAATAATTGAAAGATTATGGAAAAATATGTTTTTGTTAAACTACTCTTATCCCAACAGCAAAAAGGCGAGTAGTTCCGTATTTTTTGAAATTAATATGCTTTCCCTTATGTTTGATGAATGAAAATGATTCACCAATATATTCTAAAAGGATCCCGATCTTCTTACTTAGCCGTTATCCGCACGGTCGGTTTATTTCAATTTCCTTCATAAAAGACGCTATTCTCGGATTTGAAGTAGATTTATCATGCTCGGATAAAGCGGGCACTTTTTGTGCTTTTCTTATGCCTGGATCTGACCCGAGATCTGTCCACTTAATGTGAATAATGGTGTGCGATGGAAAACGAATGCGAACCCGAACACAAAGACAACAATGCGAAGCGATTTCAAGACTTGATACAAGGATTTCGCTTAGATAATATAACTACACACCGACTAATGGTTCGTTCTCGTGGTCTCCAACGTCGTGTCTTCAATGGACACTTTTATCTAAGAGAAGTGAAACAGACTTCATTGAAGTCGATGCATATTCACAATTTTCTTTTACTAGCTTTATAAGCTGAGCTAAATTTTCTTCTGATAACTTTTTAGTTTCAACATCTACGAGTATGTACCATATAGCTAACTATTTTACTACATATATGTACCATGTATGTACATATATGTAGTAAAATAGCTTTATAACTTTATTATCACATCTTCACCAAATTATAATGGACCTGCTTTGGGATCTACATCTTAACTTAACACCTACAGTTAACTACCTCCGTTACCGTAAACCGTCCGTCCGTCCGTACCGTAACAAAAATAGTTAATAGATTCGGGTGGTACCTATTTGTCAAATTTATATGCAATTTCATTTAACATGCTTTGTGTGCTTCCACCGCCAAATTGGTTTTGTAGAAAAACACACAAAGTGGTTTAAGTCAAATTGCATATAAACATAAAAAAACAAGCATCTGCCCACCTGATGTGAAGTAGTTATTGTATATAGGTACTATGCACGTTTGCAATACAAGGAGTAATGCTTGCGCGTTTCAACCGCTGCGATCCACTGTGACGCGGAAGTACTTTCCCAGTCGAGCAGCTTTGATGCATACCTCTCTTTCGCCAGAGCCTCGGTTGTCAATTAGCAGGGTGGACGACATTCAGGTGAGATTGGCTTTGACTCTATAGATAGCGAGCAAATTATATCCCATCTGGCCTATAACATTTCAAACCTATCTGAATATGGAACTTTCTCCTTTTTGCATTCGGTTAAAATTAACCGGCTAGGTATAACTAAATATATAATAGCCGCGGAACGTGGATAACAAAGTTAGAACAGTACTCTGGTAGGCAACTATATATTAGAAAATATTTGTATGCAATTCATGCTTCATAAGATTATATTACGGGAGATACTTAATACCTGTAGCCATAGTGAAGATCGAGATCAAGTCGATATCTGAGGAATTCGAGACGTTTACGGATAATCGACTCCGTCTAGGGAAGGCCCCAAGATCGTGAGAGATGCACTCGACACGTGACGAGGTACGTGCAGCATGTATCACCTGATTCCAACAACTTGTAGGTACTATATCTATTATGCGTTTGAACATCCTTAAGAATTATGTGTACTACACACGGTTCTAAATTTCGAAGTCTAACGTATAAAAAGCTCAGTGTTGATTAGTTCAATATTAATGCACTTTAAAACACACACATATAGTATTAAAATATGTTGGTAATATTGATACGAGTATATTATAAATTTATGACTTGGTACGTAGCATATATTGTATCCATTTTCTTGTGAACTAGCTGCCCCCGCGGTTCTGACCAAGTGATGTGAAGTTCAAGAAGGTAAACATTGATCAAATATCATTCACACTTGTGGATCGTATACGGTTTTTTGTACCACTAAGTGGCAGACTAGCATAAGGCCCGTCGGATAGTAAGGTTCTATGGACACTTGCAATACCCAAGGCGTCATTTGTGCGTTGACGATTCTAAATCCTAAGTCACAGACTTTTATATGAATAATAGAAAATGATGCTTTCTCAGTTCTTTTCTGTTTCAAATAAGTTTTGTGTACTATTTTTAGACTTATGATTGGAATGTAGATGCAGTAATGTGTAATTACTACGTCAAGCCCCCTAGATATAGCTATGTTAAAGTATCGTAGCTAAATCCTTATAATGTCACGTCAACACATTTGTAACGTTACGAAGAATTGTAGCTATCCGAACTCTAATTTATTATAATGTTATAACATTGTCCCTACCTATTTACTTATCGTTGTTACAGGAAAGCTTCATATAGAATCGTTACAGTATCGCAGCTAAGTGATCCTTATACTAGCTAACGTATGATAGGTGATATAGGCTAGGTACATGAACCCTTCAATTAGCCACATTTGGGCAAAATATACTCCACAAATACCTACGATAATGCATCATGACCACCTGAATTCTTAACACAGCTCCACTAGGACATCGTACCTCTCACAAAAGGGATCTAAACGCTACATACATGAAATTAATGTGAAAGTTTCTTATAGCAATTTTAATTTGTCGCAGCTATACGCGATTCACGTTTCTGCATAAACATATTGTGTAATAACGCGCTGCTACAATATGAAAAGAAAAGGTTAGTAGGTACATATTTTTAACAATTAAAAGTACTCGAATTGAATAATTAAAATGGATATTTTTTGGGTTATCCACAATTCGATTAGTGATAAAAAATAATTTAAACTTTTGTTAGTCTGAATTACTGTTAGGTACTACTAGTATAATATAGAAGGTGACAGTGTGATAAAAAATTCCCAAATATTTAATAATTCAGTGAAGATTTGCCTTCACCAAGCTTATACGAATGGTCGGGTCAGCTGCAAAAAAAAAAAAACACAATTGGCAAAGATACCTCGTATGGTACATACAAAAAAATCATTGGGTGAGGCAAGTTGACATGTACAAGCGATGCGGCGACGCGCAGAGACGGTGTGATCATGTATCGGTTATTCGGTTACCGAAGCAGGAAATTGCCGCGTATGTCTCAATAGGATCGTACGTTAGCAACTGTTGCTATGTATCGATTTAACGTTGCTTGAGATATACGAGTTACTGTATGTTTCCAGTCATTTCCTCCAAAGTGATATATCGCCATTCAGCATAGCATACTCGTTGCTGGATATTGACGCCTCTTAAGATTGAGATATTGGCTACTGTAGTCAAGTGCTGTTATAGTTGCTGTCATGTATCTTCTATAGTTATTGTAGGGAGATCATAACATAAAATTAATTTCTAAACGAAATTCATAACTATCTATTACTAGTATGATCTCGTAAATTTCGAATAATCCTCTCTTAGCAGGCAGTTAACCTCAGTAGTATAAATTTAGTGATCTTAGCTTTAGTGGTTTTTGATACTTCCTGAATAATCAATCAGAGAATTAGTTGTATGTAACCGAAAGATTTCGGTGACTGTGAAACTGAAGATTGTTTCATCGATAACCGCAAATGTAATATCGTCATAAATCAGTGTTAGGGATGTACACAATTATTTTTCCGTAATATCTTCATGTAATAGGACCTTATATTTTTTAAATAGTACTAAATGTAATAATAGATATTTCTGAAACACAACAGTAAAGAATATTTGCGGATATTAGTCCCTCCTTACTGATAATCGATCAGTAAACATTTAGGGTGAGGTGGGATTAGTCTATCGCCGGGGCTAGCATACCGAGACTAAGTCTATTATTTAAGTATATTACTGTTTAATATCTCGATAGCTGTCGCTTCCTTTTCTGGTAGACAAGGTAGACGGAAGTTGATATTGCTATTAAATATAACTACTGTTTTCAGAATGGCATGTCAGTTTTGCTAGTTTCTCAATGCATTTATTTAAATTATTATATTAATAAACTTATAACGCTAAGAAAAAAATACTACTTTCTCTTTAATTCAATAAAATACAAATTTGAAATTGACATACAACGCACAGTCTAAAGCGGTGACTCTAAAAACATAAAATTTTGCACAGAATCTTCCTTCACAGTAATTGCATAAATCTAAGCACTTAGAAATTCTTTTTGAAAATTCACCCCCTAGAAGTATTAAAGACAGAAAACTCAAAAAACAGAATTTAATTTAAATCACTCGAATTAATTAAAACGAACAATTTCATAAAACTTGTGGTTGTTGAAATCTTGTTTGGTTTAGGGTATAGTTTTTGACTTATCACACGTAAACGGAAATTTAAATGTTTTTAAGTTGCTGTTTCACGTCAAGTAGAGATGTAAAACTTGGGAATGTTTTATGAGAATAGTTTCATTCCACCATTGTACAATGATTTGACAAGGGTGAGAATGAGGAGCACACCCTAATTTCCAACATTAATGGATTAATAGACACGCTATAAGGCAAGAATGTAAAATGCACGGGAACAAAGGTCGACTTATGACATGGGTTTAATTGTTAATCGTTTTAGATAATGGGATAGTTAATATGTGTTGATGTTGCTCGTACCAGTTTTATCAGTACCAGTTCTATTTAGATTGTATGAGGTGAAATGGGAAGGTAGCTTCTGTGATCGTGATATTTTGTATATGGTTATTAATATTATTATATTAGGTTATCTCAATTACTAACGATTGTATTTTTTTAATGATTTAAACTAATATTGACACAATAATAGTTAACATATATACACAATAATAAACGAGCTCGGTGGCACAGTGGTGAAACGCGCTGTTACGCTACTTTGACACCAACGCTCGTGGGTTCGATTCCCACACAGTACAAACATTTGTGTACATGAACATGTCTGTTTGTCTTGGTCTGGGTATTTCCTATGTATAATAAGTATGTATTTACAAAAAAAAAAAAATGTATTTACGTATGTTTATCAGTTGTCTAGTACCCATAACACAAGCTTCGCTTACTTTGAGGCTAGGTGGCGCTGTGTAATTTGTCCGACAATATTTATTATTTATTTATTTAGTAATAGTTAACAGCGAAATAGAAATCAGCTGTGTTACATAAAAAAAAATATTGGGAACTAGACTACGATTAAATTGTGTAGAATAATACACTGACATATTTTCTCGCGATAGGAGAACGGCAAAAGTAGTTTGTTAAACAAAGAACACACGTTTAATCTTTCTATGGAAGTTGTGATTACTAATGATCTAAGACACCTTCATTTCGTATCCCAAGCTGCCCGGACTTGACATCCCTTATGTATTTTTGAAGTGAAAACTTCTTAAGCGGCGTTGTGCACTTTTTGGAATGAGTAAAAAATGTTAAACTCGTGTCAGGACACGTGACCCTGACCGTAAGATTTTGGTGAGAATTAGAACTTAAGTTCGCTGCAGCGCTAAAACATTAGTTACCTCTAATTAAACAATTAAAACATGAAGCGGTAGATCGTTCACAGGGTATTATTTTCTCGCGACCAATACGTTGTAATGAAATTCTTGGCGCTTACGCGTTTCGTTCAACGTAGTTTATCAACATCGCTGTTTGGTTTAAGCGGCGCAGGGCGCTTGCGCGAGTGTGTGTGTGTGTTTGAGTTTCAGAGATTGGCAATGATGATGCTGGTAATGATGATGGTGAAAGTGCAGTGTGTGCAGTTTATGGGCGATAAGTTTGATCGGCTGAAGAGTGACTTAGTGGCTAGTAGAGAGCAGACTAAAATACTGAGCGACCAAAATGAATTTTTGAAGCGCACCGTTAACGATCTGACTACCAGGATGTCTGTGCTTGAACAGCACACCATACAGATTGAGATCAGTGGAGTATCGGAGAGTAAATCCGAAGATTTATATCAAACTGTTCTTCGTCTCGGGAATACTGTCTCATATACCGTGCAGGAAAAATTAGGAAACTTGATCCAAAAAGCGACAAACCCCGGTCTATAATCGTTAAATTTAGCAGTATTAAAATTCGTGATGCCATGCTCGCATCTGTCACTAAATTCAATAGAGCTCACTCCAGTGACAAATTAAACTCGCATCATCTTGGTTAGAAGGGAACTAAGTGTTCAGTTTATGTTTTGGAACACCTATCAGCTACTAATAAGCTAATTCATGCAGAAACTAGAAAAGCTGCACGGGAAAAGGGATATAAATTTGTTTGGGTTCGTGATGGACGGATACTGGTACGGAAAGAGGTTAATGCATCGGTACGTCAAATAAAGTCTATCGATGCTATCAAACTAATATAAAAATTAAAAATATCTGGATTGGCACTACTGCATCAACGGGTGCGTGATATTTGTAATTTATTTGCGTCCTATTTCTCATCATTTACGGAACCTTCATTCTCTTCCAATGATGTAATCACTAGCGATTGCCAATTACCACAAAATGTTTTGAGCAATATTCATTTGACAGAAAAGGAGCTAGTTATGAACCCGGGTGCCGAGCCTAGAGTTGTTTTAATGCGAACGTAAGCGCGAACTGCATACGATTCTCAGAATGTCTGGCGCTGACAGGCTCGTCTCCTGCGGGTGGTCCGATGTGAATTGTACCATGATTTTGTTTCGATATAGTTAGTCTTAAGCTGAACGTCTGTAACGTGCGACTCTATTTTAATACTAGAATTCATAAATTAATTTTTGTATTATTTTTAAAAAGTCTTCGCGAAGCGGTGGATCTAAAACTGGCGCAGCCGGGTCGGATATTCATTTAAAGCTGTGTTCGAGGACTCTATAAATCGGTTATCGGACTTATCAGCGGAATATCCCCGAACCAAATAAATTTGTTTTGCCACGACAAGTGAACTTTTTAAGTGGAGTGTACAACAGTGCGGAGTTCAGCGAGCACCTATAACGGAAGATATGCTGGCGGGCGGATTGTGAGTAGATCTTTTACAATTCTTCTCTTTCCCATATTATTTCCTGTTGGGTGTGACTCATTAGATTTAATATTAGTTATTTTTCTTGATTTTATTTCGGACAAAAATTGCTGATATAAAATTCCGGGAAAGTTATTAAGTTTTTAATAAATAAATAAATAAAAGTATTTTTTTATAAATAAATAAATGTTAATTATTTTGTTCATTTAAAATCAGTGAACAACTCATTATAAGGTTATATAATAAATAAATAAATGTTAATTATTTTGTTCATTTAAAAATCAGTGAACAATTCATATATAAGGTTATTTGATTTTCGGTAGTTACTGCACTAAATCGGCAGAGTTCATATAAGTATTTAGGTAATAATTAGTTGTAAAATAGTATAAAACAAATATGGCTCAAGAAAACCAAAACGTAGCACCGGCGCAATTAG
Source organism: Pyralis farinalis (assembly GCA_947507595.1). Taxonomy (NCBI): domain Eukaryota; kingdom Metazoa; phylum Arthropoda; class Insecta; order Lepidoptera; family Pyralidae; genus Pyralis; species Pyralis farinalis. The sequence goes on along the minus strand of OX382264.1, from coordinate 19,831,324 downwards.
TGACTTTGGTGCCTTCCGAAATTTTATCTATTATTCCTAGATTCGGCGGACAGCCTGAACATTTGAATTTTTTTATTACAAAAGTTGAATATGTGTTGCGTAACTATTCAGCGCAAGGAAATTTAGCACAGGCAGTGTATTTGTTTCATGCTATTACAAGCAGGCTTGTAGATAAGGCGGCAGCTCTACTTAGTGAGAGACAGGACATAGAGTCCTGGGAAACGTTAAAGGACGTACTACTTCTACATTTTGGTGACCCGCGTTCGGAAGAGGGCATAGCAATTGAATTAGAGTCTATAAAAATTAAATCGGGAGAATCATATCCAGCTTTTTGTAGTCGCATACAAAGTGTACGCAGTGCTTTATTTGCTAAAGTGAACCAGATCACCGATGAGGGAGTCAAAGCGGCTAAAATGATAATATATAATAACAGTGCCTTAAAAGTATTTATGTACAATTTACCCGAAAATATGATTCGCATATTACGCTTAAGGGGCTGCCCTTCACTTGAGACGGCTTTAGGTTTAGTGATGGAAGAGGTTAATTTTCAAAACCAGTATAACATTAAACACAAGCAGCTAAGTCATCTGGCACAGCCACAACAGAGCTCGTCAACTACAGGTTTTAAATGGGGATTACCACAAAACGTAGGACCCCAGCCAAATATTCAGCAACAATTTAGGATGCATCCCAATAATCAACAATTTAAATTCGGCAATCCGAATCAACAATTTAAATTCGGCATTCTGAATCAACAATTTAAGTTCGGCATTCCGAATCAACCCCAAGCTTTTCGACCAAATCAGAATATGAATTATCAAAGACCGTCGTTTAATCAAAATTACCAAGGTTTTAAATTCGGCATACCGAATCAGCAGCAGGCTAGATTAGGAACTTCGTACCAGCCACAAGGTTATCGACCTTCGGTAAATAACAATAATTTTAATAGACCTAATTATACACAAGGCCTTTCGACTCCAGACGTCTCCATGAGGACTGTTGCTAGGCACAATATGTTAGACGCGATGGAATATCCAAATGAATTGTCAAACTTTGACCTAGACTATAGTCAAGATTTCTACCCAAATGAAGTCAATTATTTCGAACCGACTGAGCAGAACGAATGTACTGGGTTATTTTCAATAAACAACGAACCATATTTAGATACAGCACCTGAAATTAAAGAAATAACTTCGGACGAGGAAAATTTTCATTTAACGGCCTCGCGAACAGACCACCGGAAGTAATAAACCTCAATTGTAGTAGTGTGCTCACGTTGCCTCATATTGAACTACCAGAAATGAATGCACGATTTATGATTGACACTGGTAGTTCTCGGTCATTCATAAGCCCCCATAAGGTCGACGAATATTTTCAAATTTATAAGACTCACGAACCATTCGAAGTCGTAAGTACCCACGCGCGGAGTACACATAATGACATCATCATAATTCCGCTTATGAAAACTTTCAATAGCAAAAGCCGACATAAGTTTTATGTGTATGAGGTAGATAGGCGTTACGACGGCCTAATCGGCTCCGACCTTCTAAAACAATTAGATGCTACAATAGACATGAAGAACCAAGTTCTGCATACGCGAAATGCTGATATACCCATTATTTATAACTTAATGCACGAAGTTCATTTAGAACCGCGTTCAGAGACTCGCGTCAAAATTCCGACTAAACTTCAAAATGGAGATGCTATAGTTAATTATGTGAACTTTGGACAAGGTGTTCGTATGCCCAGCGCAATAATTAGGTGTACGGATTCATTTGCAACTACGGTAATTCAAAATTGTTCGGAAAAACCCATTTCCCTGACTTTTACAAAACCTTTCGAAGTTACGGAATTCGAAAATAATATCTGCGAAGTTAACTTAACGACCCGTAATTACGAAATTGATAAAATACTTAAACAAAATTTACACCGCTTGCGCCTAGATCATATGAACCAAGAGGAAAAAGAGTGTATATCGAAACTCTGTTATGAATTCCGCGATATATTCCATGCCGACGAAATTCCATTGACGTTTACAAATGACGTGAAACATAACATACGTACCAAGAACGAAGATCCTATCTACATAAAACCATTTCGACAGTCTCCTACACAAAATGCCGAAATAGAGAAACAAGTCGAAAAATTACTCAATGATAACGTAATACAAGAATCGCATTCACCATGGAGTGCTCCGGTGCATCTAGTGCCCAAAAAGGCGGACGCAACTGGAGAAAAGAAGTACAGAATGGTTATCGACTTTAGGCGACTTAATGAGATAACTGTAGACGACAGATATCCACTACCGAACATTACGGAATTATTTGACAAGTTAGGCAAGTCCTCTTATTTTAGTACTATTGACCTTGCGAGCGGGTACCATCAGATTGAGGTCTCTGAGGCTGACGTGCCCAAAACAGCGTTTTCAACACCGTCAGGACATTATGAGTTCACCAGGATGCCGTTCGGACTTAAAACGGCACCAGCAACGTTTCAACGAGCGATGAATAACGTCTTGAGAGGTTTGCAAGGAACACATTGCTTAGTTTACTTAGACGATATCATTGTATATTCGAACAGCTTACAGGAACACATAGAAAAGCTCAGAAAAGTATTCGAACGGCTTAGAGCGACCAATCTCAAGGTCACTCTAGATAAAAGTGAGTTCCTCAGGAAAGAGGTCCTCTATTTGGGACATGTAATAACAAAAAATGGTCTTAAACCTAATAACGATAAAATAGAAGCGATTTTAAACTTTCCATTACCTACAACAACCACCCAAATCAAGAGTTTCCTTGGATTGGTGGGTTATTATAGGAAATTCATTAAGGATTTTTCTAGGATCACACGACCCCTTACTGTGTGTCTAAAGAAAAGAAATAAAGTTGAAATTACAGACGAGTTTAGAGAAGCATTCGAAATATGTAAGGAACTACTAACTAGCGCTCCATTGCTACAATTCCCCGACTTCGCAAATCCATTCATTATTACTACTGACGCCTCAAACTATGCCCTAGGGGCAGTGCTCTCTCAAGGACCTATCGGGAGTGACAAACCTATTGCATATGCGAGCCGAACATTGAACGACGCAGAAACGAGATATAGTACCATAGAGAAAGAACTGCTGGCGATTGTGTGGGCGGTAAAACATTTTCGCCCATACCTTTATGGAAGGAAATTCACCATATATACCGATCATAGGCCACTTGCATGGCTGAACTCCATAAAAGAACCAAACAGTAAATTAATAAGGTGGAAACTACGATTGTCAGAATATGATTTCGACGTCGTCTATAAAAACGGAAAACAGAACACAAATGCCGATGCTCTATCCCGGATAAGGTTAAATGCACTAGGCAAAGAAGACACTGAATCGCTGCAAGTTAATGTGGACGATACGGAAGATAGATTACAATCTTACCTGGATGACGTTGCATCCGAAATCACAAGACTGAAACAAGAACGAAAAACCACAGAAGAGGATGTTATCGAGCTATCTTCAGAATCTGGAACCTCCAATTCTAAAAACCTTAGAAATGAAGTTGAGTCCGAATACCCAATACCGACAGAATCCGAAGACACTATCAGTGTGCCCGACGAAACTTCAATCTCCAAGACAGATACTATACATTCTGCACTTGACATAGATACGGATGGTATCCCAATCCTTGAGGAAGCTATTGACACTAAGCCGAATCAGATTCTGATATTTTCTTGGAATAGAGATCATATTACGGTTAAAAATCTAGCAAGAAGCAAACAGAAAATATTAGAAGTACACTTACCTACGAATAGACCAGAATTAATAAGACAGTTTCTGAAAGAATACATTAGACCAAAAATAAAATACTTTTTATACTTCGAAGAAGAAGCCCACCGGAAACAATTTACAGAAGCAACTATATCTCTGTTCAACAAAGGTACCGTAAAGTTATTTGAATGCACAAAAAGGGTAATATACGTAGAAGATGAAGAAGAGCAGAGACAAATAGTATTAAAATACCATCATGGACAGACCTGCCACCGAGGTATAAATGAGACCCTGATGAAGCTGAAACGAGTATACTTCTGGAACAACATAGATATCACAGTGGCTAGCGTAATTAATTCATGCGAAGTCTGTAAGCAAATGAAATACGATCGGAAACCATACAAACCGGAGTTACAGCTAACACAAACGCAATCCAAACCGTTTGAAGAAATTTTTATCGATTTGTTTTCCATTGAAGGCCGGTACTTCCTAACAATAATAGATGCCTTCAGCAAATTAGGGCAAGCATTTGAGATCTCTAACCGTTCCACGCCGGAAGTTGTCCGCGCACTAATAAAATATTTCGCGATTTACGGTAAACCTGAAAAAATAAGTGCAGATCCCGGATCTGAATTTAATAATACTCTTTTGAATGAAACCTTGAGATTTTACAAAATTGTCCTACACATTGGTACACCACACAACCCTAACTCTATGGGTCTTATAGAACGATTTCATTCAACCATTGTGGAAATCTATAGAATAGCTAAATATGAGCAAAAACTAACCGACGCTGCATCCATTATGACATACGCTGTTATGGCGTATAACCATACAATCCATTCAGTTACCGGTCTTACACCATTCGAAGTAGTCTTCGGACACACGAGCTCAACTAGTTCTTTTAATGTTGATTTTGGCAAACAGTATACTCAAAAATTAGTAACCGATCATGCCAAGCGAACTAAACACCTTTATAGATTTATAACAGATAAAATGATAAGGGATAAGGAAAGGGTTCAGTTAAATCTTGGAGGTGAAACAAAATTTAATATAGCAAAGGGGGACGAAATATTCATTAAAGGAGTAAATACGAGGCGTAGCAAGGACAAGGCCCGCTTTCAGAAAGCGCAAGTGTCGGGTGAGATAGTTAGAAATACAGTACCGGTCATTTCAAAGAATCGCAACACTAAGATCCCTATTAAGGATGTAAAACGTCCTTCACAGGTTCGTGCTTCTCCTGGTGGTCCGCAGCAGTCAAAGCCAGGCCCCTCGACTGCAAAGGATTGACCGGAATCCAGGGATTCTACCCATAAGGGAAGGTCGAGCCATGATAAGTGATGACAAGTGGTCCATCATCAAAACTATAGATTTAAGCCTAGTACAGGAAGATTTAGAGTTTAACAATAACCGCTATGCAAATCTCAACGAACATGTAATTAAATATTATAATAATAAATCTGTTAATTACGAGCTTGCTGATGTAAAAACACAAGCAGATCAACTCAAATATCTATCATTCGAAAAATTTAGGCAGATAGTTCCGTCCATACGACGAAAGCGAGGCATTCTTAATCCATTAGGCTCTCTCATAAAAACGTTGACTGGCAATTTAGACAATGAAGATGCCATAAAGTACGATACACTCATTAATAATATAAAAATTAATCAACAAAGTAATTCTAGAAAAATCAGCTTGGTCACTAAAATGCTGGAGTCCGTAATAAATAATACTTCTATTAGTAAGAACAATTTTATCCAATTGGATAAAGAGATCTGGGAGATAAGAAAAGTGCTTAACCAAACAATGACTGAACTTACCGCAAACAAACTTATTCATGTATATAATCTATTTTTACATAATTACCAGATGCTCTATATAAGATTAGATGAAATTGAAACGGCCATAGCCTTTAGTAAATTAAGAACTTTACATCAGTCGATTATAGACCCTGATGAACTCGTAACTATTTTAAAAGATATTGAAAAAACTGAGAACTTAGCCTATAGTGTAAATTACAATAACTTAATAAAGCTCGAACAATGTCTAGAAATAAAAGCTTATTCAAAGGAAAATCAAATTACCTTTATTATCGAAGTTCCTTTAGTAGAAAAGGACATGTATAATTACTATAGAGTCCTCCCACTCCCCGTCATCAATGACCTTAACCAAACTGTCCTCATAATCCCTAAACAGCCTTACCTTATTGTAAATGGATCGAAAACATTTTCGCTGACTCGCTCCTGCAAACAATTGGAAAGGGAACTCTACATGTGCTACCGAGAGCACATAGCACGTGGAGCTATGGAAGACACCTGCATAATTACCTTGACGAAATTCTCCACGAATGTCACCGCTTGTTCTCCAATACCTATAAAAAATGAAAGAGTAAAAATAGAAATGATACAACCGGATCGATGGATACTGTACAGCAGCCTCAAAACCTTAGTAACGACTCGTTGCGGAAATGAGATGATTAGAGAGTATATTTTTGGAACTTATATTGTTACGATAGAGGACGACTGTCAATTAGAAATAGAAGATGTCAAACTGAGGAGACAGAGTACCAGAGCCGCATCGATCACTCCAAAGTTACCCATTATCAACTTTTTGGGGATACCAACGCCAACGGCGGCCTCACGAAGGCCCGTGAATCTGGACGAGCTGGACCTGCAGAATCTTCATACATTGGCGTACGTCTTGAAGACAAGTGATAGTGAAACAGTGGCCCAAAGTCAATTTAGTGAAAGTGCGATAAAAACGCGAAGTGTTAGCATAGGAACATTACTCCTTTATATTGTGTTAGCTTTATGTATTATCATTTATGTACTTAATAATTATAACCTTCTTAAATGGTGTATTCGAAATCATCAGAGTGACAATCATACTGATGACTTCGAACTTGGGGAGGGAAGAGTTATGAACCCGGGTGCCGAGCCTAGAGTTGTTTTAATGCGAACGTAAGCGCGAACTGCATACGATTCTCAGAATGTCTGGCGCTGACAGGCTCGTCTCCTGCGGGTGGTCCGATGTGAATTGTACCATGATTTTGTTTCGATATAGTTAGTCTTAAGCTGAACGTCTGTAACGTGCGACTCTATTTTAATACTAGAATTCATAAATTAATTTTTGTATTATTTTTAAAAAGTCTTCGCGAAGCGGTGGATCTAAAACTAGCTACAGCAATAATGAAGTTGGACCTAACAAAGGGTGCAGGTCCTGACAGCATTCCACCTCTCTTTGTTAAGAGATGTGCAAAATGGCTTTCATTGCCTCTTGTACTCATTTTTAACCTATCGCTTATGTCCTCTGTGTTTCCTGTTAAATGTCCCATTGGGAATAGAAATATGCAATCAGATAATATATATTTTTCAATTTTTATTTATTTTAGGGACTTTGATCAAAAATGACATATCGGTTCCATCGTATCTTATGCCTCTTCTTTTCAAAATCTTTTTGCTGCCATCGCATACCTACAAATTCTCGGCACTAGACTTTAAACCAACGTTATAAGACTTCAAAGAGAACGGTTAGCATAATGTGACTGTTTGTGTATTTACTTCAACATGATATAGACATTAACGTAAAAAAAGCTACCCAGAGAGCGTTGGCAGCAAATGTTTTGCGCTCGTGCACTAATGTTCATTGTAAAGGCAACAAATAACCTCCAATCAAATTAACGCTCGGCCGCCATTTGTCTGTGCTAGAGAAATATTGTGTTCTTTAGTGCACGAGTTGCGTATGTAGCGAGCCATTAAGACCCACTAAAACATACGCATACAAACGCAAAGGAGATCTTATACAATGGCTGTAGATTAGACACAATTAGTGTTTTACGGTGAAAAGTTACGCTGGTCGGTGTAATTTGTACAGGCAATTGTGTATTTATAATATTATCCGGATAAAATGGGAAATCTAGTGGTTGCTCCGCCGCGGCGGCGTTAAATAATTGAAGATGAGCATACTCATAGGTTTTTGGTAATTATTTGTACGTGTTTACAAATATATTTCGTCGGAAGGAGTAAAATATGTGTAGGTGCAAAAAAAATAGTGTACAAGTTAAAAAAAAAAATACAAACTAGCGAAAAACAATTCTTAGCGTACATCACTTAAATTACGGATAGAAAATGAATAGAAAGGTAGTGATTAGATAAGTAGAAAGAAAAGAGAGGAGAACAACCCGACTGGCGAAGTAGCTCCGCCTCATAGAAGACTGCAGCCAAATAATAAATCCCTGGAGTGTAGTTATGTTCTTGTGAGTGAGCGAGGTTAACAGATAGCTCCTAAGGAATCGCTATGTTAGTAGCGGGGCTGGCAATAACGCGCGAGCGATGCTTCCTCCAGGTCAATTCTGCTAAATATCTGCAGCTGTACGTTTACGGTTGTTATTTGAGTCGCGCAGAGCCAAGATATGTATTGTATTAAAATTTCCTGTAATGTAGAAGTCGCGAAGCGGCACTGCAACTACGCTTCAACTGCATATCCTGCGAATGAGCTTAACACTTGTTATGTTACAATATGTCAATTGGACTTTTATTATTTAATTCTACGCATCGTACCCGTGGAAGCAGCTGTGCTTCGAATCAGAGGACAACCGCAGTGGCTGTGGCAATATAGGATGGCATGGAATGCTACATTCCCAATCGCCTTGTAGCTACTGCGGGAGCTAAAAATAGGCCATGGTTTAATCGGCATTGTAGGGAAGCCAATCTTCTTAAGCAGGGTGCTTACAGTGCTTGGACTACGGCGCGTGTGAATAGGGGATAGTTTCTCTGTTTTGAAGCGCAATTAGAATGCTGCCTCGAGGTCCAGTAAAAGGGTGGTTGCTAGAGCAAAATTCGATTTCGTCGGCAGAGTTGGCGAGTGGCTTGCGAGCTGTCCCTCTGGGAGCCGTGCTTTCTGGTCGCTCGCTTAAGCTGCCGAGGGAATTTTCAAAAAACTGGATGTTAGTTTGGCCCATAGCGCCAAGTAGAAAGCCGATTTACTCGATAATCTCTTTGCGTCTAAGTCGAATATGAATGACGGGGGAGCTGTACCACCTACCATCCCGTGGTGCGGTAGCTCAATGCCGGAAATCTCTATTACCCAGCGAGATATCCAGCAGCCATTACTCCCTCTCGACATTCATAAATCGATTGGGCCGGATGGTATACCGGCAGTGGTGCTGAAGCTAGTCCTGACTTCATGGAAGACCGCTAATGTGCACCCGGTGCCCAAAAAGGGCGATAGATCAAACCCATCGAATTACAGGCCTATTGCTATAACTGTAACCTCCCTTCTCTCCAAGGTGATGGTGCGTGTGATAAACACACGACTCCTAGAATACCTTCGAAGATCACGACTTGATCAGCGACCGTCAATACGGTCTTTATCTTACACACCGCTGGGCTTTGGCTATAGACAGTCAAGGTGAGGTATTGATTGTTAGTCTAGATATGGCGAAGGTATTCGATCGGGTCTGGCACCGGGGTCTTCTATCGAAGTTACCATCATACGGGCTGCCAGAGGGTTTGTGCAAATAGGTTGCTAGTTTTTTATCCAACAGATGCATAAAAGCCGTGGTTGACGGTGGATGCTCCGATAATATGGATATCAATGCTGGTGTTTCTAATGATTTTGTACTGTCTCCGATGCTGTTTTTAATGCATATCAATATGTTGTCAAATGATGACATTCATTGTTATGCGGACGGCAGCACCGGGGACACTTGTTATAAAGGCCGTGCAAATATCCCTCATTCCCTTGTGGAGGAAAACCGCAATAAAGTTGTGTCTAAAATGGATAGTAATTTGGCTAAAGTAGGTATAAGACTGGGGGCGGCTTAACTTGGTCGATTTCAACCCCAAGAAGGCACAAGTTTGTGCGTTCACCGTTAAGAAAACTCCATTTGCTGTGGTTCCTAAATTCCAGAACACATCTCTTACCGTCACCGTCACAAAAGTATTAGGATGTTTGGCGTCGAGGTCTCCAGTGAAGTGCGATATCGAAGTTACCTAGAGGACAAGGTTAAGCTGGCGTACAAAAAACTTGGTGTGCTCAACAGAAGCAAAGCAGTACTTCAGTGCGGGGCAAAGACTTACCATATATAAGTCTCAAGTCAGACCGCACTTGAAGTACTCCAGTCACCTTTGCGCGGGAGCACATGGATATCAGCTTGAACCATGTGATTCGATTTAGAAGAGAATTGTCGACAATCCTAAGCTTACACACGGTATTGAACCCTTAAGTTTAGGGAGAGATTTTGCCTCCCTTTGTGTGTTCTACCGATTATACAATGGGCTGTGTTCTGAAAAATTGTTCGAAATGATGCCGACAGCTACTTTTTATAACCACACCATCACCTTCACACGCTGGAATTGCAATGGTCGCAATGGCCGAGGCTTTGCCAAGGGACTACAGCATGGAATTCTTCAAGAAATGCGTGAAGAGGTTTTTAGGGGGTCGACAACGCATGAGTGACACCCCTGGTGTTGCAAATGTCCATAGGCTACGGTGACTGTTTATCATCAGACAGGCTGTATGCTTGATTGCCACCTTAGTGGTATAAAAAATCAAATGTCAAAACAATTAATTCATCAGTATACGATTATATTGCAGGAAACGTACAGCTAAAGGCTTTAGCGAGTCATTTCGCATGTCAGGTCGCATAACAAACACGAAACGTCAAAATGCCGCGCAGCAGTGCAGTTGCGATTTTTTAGTAGAAATGTCCTAGTGGACTGCACTAGTTCATGGGCTGCGGTGACAATTCTATTTGGTTTAGGTGATCCGTATACGTCTCTCTAAGTTGTACAAAGTAAAAGAAAAAAGAGAAGAATAAAAAGGTATTTATAAATAAAATAAAACTAAGGAACGAATAAGGAGGAACCTGTGAGGTGTAGGTACTTCCCCAGACGGGCTGCTTTGATGTTCCCTACCTCTATGAAAGCATCCAGACCAAGACAAAAATGCACACAAATGTTTATCTTCTGCCGGAATTGAACCCACGAGCGTTGGTGTCAAAGTCGCGTCATTCACGACTGCGTGCACCACCGAGCTCGTCAAAATGTAGGGTGAATTGACAACTTTTTCGTGTCATACCTTTCACAGTCCATTATATTTGATAACACCTACGCAGCTACGAATTTAACAGAAGAAGTATTTATTCTGGCTATCAAGAGTAAACATAACCACAGGCAAATAACAACTCCTTGGAGAATTCTTGTGTTCCTGTGAGTGACTTAGGTTACCAGTAAATGACCAGGGTTAGCTAAATAGCTATATAGGGTCCTAGCTATATATTATAACTAAGTAATAATATTATAAGTTTTGGCAACAGGTTTCTTTCTATATTTTAGAAAACAAATGTGCAAACGTACCTATTTTTTTACTTTGATATTTATTCAATAATATAAGTAAGGTATAAATATAATCCCAATTCTAATGTGTGGAAGTTAAAGTTGGGAATGGCAGATAGAGCATGAAAGTAGAATAAACATTGTCGGTATCGTTGTTAAGGTAAGTATATGGATGTATGCAAGGTATACTCCGATGGTGTAGAAAGAATGAGAGAATGACCAATGCTATAGTAGAATCCCAGGAAGGCCAAAACGCATCTACCACGACTACATTGATCCTGTTTTATTAGGAACAGTCAAAAATATATGATAATTGCTATGAATATTAAGAAGCGAGCACGTTGTATAAGAACCGCGTTTTGTCGTGTTCGGTTCTCCCTACCTACCCTCTGGGGGATCTGGCACATAGCGCAGAAATATGTAGATAGACATAATGTAAAAAAAGCTTGTGAAGCCCTCAGTATTTTCTGTGTACGTTTCAGATTTAAACTGGAGATTGCACTTGACACAAAATCAAAATACCTACTTACATGTATCGACATATCATACACAAGACCACAATACTGCTATAAGTTTCAATTATAAGTGACAATCAAATACTAGGACGAACTTCTCAAAGGGTTGCCAGTTACCAATGTGCTGTAAGTCGAGGAAGAACTTAAATGGCACTTTAAACGAGTTAATCCCTCTTTAGTAAGTGCTGATACCGCCCCGCTGTGGTTGTCGAGAATCTCACTTCGTTAACTTGCGCGAATTACTAACTTTATTAATTTTTATTACAATCTTCTTACTTTTCCTAACATAATTTACAAACATTTCTATTCTTTTTTTAAATTAATTTTCTTAATAAACTGTCCTCCGTAAGGTGTAGTGCCGAAGCACCCTACCTCTCTTTCACCAGATCCTCGTTTTTTAATTAAGGCACCACATGCAGATGAGGTTGGCTTCTAAAGATAATAATGAGTCACACGCGCCACAAAAATAACGCAACGTAACTAAATGGCTGCAACTAAACAAATACAATCCTAAGAACAAGATATAACAATGCAAGGTACATACAAGGCCGATTGAGTTAATTTCAGGGAATCGCTTTACGGGTTCCATCAGTTTGCCTTACGGTTTATTTCACCCCATGGTATCATCTCTACGAAATTGTTTCCGAGAATCCTTTCGGCCGCCGTGCCCCAAATAGAGTCGTGACGTTATTTTACCGTATAATATGTAATATTTATATGTTGTTCTTTTAGATAGGGATCTTATAAAGGTTGTTTTTAGTATTCCGTATCAAAGTTTAAATATAAAACGCTTTTGGAGTATAGACGGTTCATTGTTTTTTTTAGAACTAAAGCCATTTATTCTTTGTATGTATAAATAAATATTGTCGTTTGTTGAAGATTGTGTTATGGGTATTAGACATCTGATAAACATACGTATTTTTTTTTTTGTAAATACATACTTATTATACATAGAAAACACCCAGGCCAAGATAATCAGACATGTTCATGCACACAATCGTTTAACTGTGTGGGAATCGCACCCATGAGCGTTGTTGGTGTGAAAGTAGCGTAACATTGCGTTTCACCACTGCGCCTCCAAACTCGTCATGTGGTACATTCTGCCGCTAATGAGCAATAATAGCCCAGTGGATAAAGAACCAGCCTATAAACCTCGGTCGCTAGTCTGAATAAATCCGAATTAAGTTCGGATTGTAGATATTTGTAATTATTACTTGCTCGGCGGCGTAGGAAACCGTTCGTAAGGAAACCCACACTTTCATGAAATTATATTTTAAAAACTTAAACTAAGAATGACCTGATTTTTCTTCCGGGTTGTAGAGGTCTGAGAGTAGTCGCTCCATTTCAAAATCCAAATACTTAGGCTTAGGTAGCGGACCTCGCCAATCCTAATAAGTTAGGAAACGGGATAACGCGGAAGATACAGGGCACAGTTACATTTTATTTATAAGAAGGACTGCTTCTTGGTTAATTTTCAGAAAACCGTAGTAAATAACAATTCTCACGAAATTTGTTTTGTACCACTTTGTGTGCTTCTGTCACAGTTACTTCGTATGAACTAGCATCTACCCAACCATATCTGTTAATAGATGCGTACCAACACCATTTCATGGTGGATCTCGTTGTCTGTGTATCGGCTGCTGCGGTCGTCTCGCTTGCACGTCATCTACAACAGAAGATGATCGCTGATATCGACGTCCCTGCCACGATTCTACGTTTGTAACAGGACTTTAACTTTAAAGTTTAAAGAGCTGCTGTCACCTTACAATGGAGTAACGTTATATCTAGGGTTGTAAAACGTTACTGCAGTTGAAAGTGGAGTGGCAATGCGCGATTGATACTTTTTGATTTGAGTAGAGAGTTAAGTAGAGCTTCAGCTGGTTTCAGCTCATGTTATACAAATGTTAAAAGTCTTGCCTCGAATGGAATGTTGTTTTCACTTTGGGAGTGGAAGCACGTTGTTGTTGTGTTCAGAAATGTATTAATTATTAACCTAAATGCGGGATGCATTACCGTGTTGTCGACGACACTGACCATCTAGATTATAATTCTATAATTTATTTATGTCTTTATTGAAATCTGACTTTACTAATAAAAATACTTACGTCAAGAACAGACTACTTTTGATTTGTAGCTAACACATGTGTCCATGGGATACGTTACGAAACATTCTACTTCTTCAAACGCGTATGTATGAATACATACGTAATTTCACGGCTGAACAGGGCTATGTAAGTGGCTCAATTGATTACAGAAATAAATTAAAGAAACGCAAGTACACAATCACAGAAGTTTTAACATAATGGCTTCAACGGTTACAAAGAAAAAAGTTTGAAAATACGCTTATTAAAATAAATTAATATTATTAAATTAAGCACCCTTCCCTTTTTTCTAGATAAGTAAAAAACATTTCCTAAAGTAGGTATAGTACAAATATTACATCAAAGACTATTTTTTGTCGAATAAATTACACAGCATCATCTAGCCCCAAATTAAGCTAAGCTTGTATTATGGGTACTAGACAACTGATAAATATACGTAAATACATTTATTTTTGTAAATACATACTTATGACACGTAGAAAACAACCAGACCAAGATAAACAGACATGTTCATGCACGCAAATGTTTGTCCTGTGTGGGAATCGAAACCACGAGCGTTAGTTACAACTTTTATAATTTTTAGGAAAATAAAAATGAACAAGAATACTTTACCATAAAGAAAATTACAAAATTTACGAAGATGTATTTACGTTTATATACTAAAACATGAACAAGAGTAACATGAAAGCAATAGAAACCTTTGTAAAAAAATATTTAATTATAATAAGAGGAAGTAAGTTAATTAAATAATATTAATTTAATTATAATAAGAGCGCAAAGTAAAGAATATCAGGATGTGGAACCCACTTTGCAGCCTCGTGTGGATGCTCCATAATAAAAACCTTAAGAAAACGTGTCTGGATAATTTCATGTGAAAGTAATGCCCAGGAGAACCCGGTGCGAGTCGGCTAGTATTTTCTAAAATGTTAAATTAACAAAGCCCATTTGCTAACTTTAAAAGGGTAAACATTGCAAGCCATTTACTTACAGTATCAGAAACGAAATCAAATATAAGTGTGCAATCAACAAATGAGCGCGTACAGTCAAGAACAAAAGTGTAGCAGTGTGCAATAAAATCGCATCGAAACACAGGTTTACTGCTGATTTTACTTTGTATCGGTGCTTTCCTATTGAAATAGCAAGTATTATTTGATTTCGTTTCTTAAATTAAAGGTTTGTTACTTTGTAGCGACAAGCGTTGTATTATTTTATTGTTTAGTCTTGCGAATCAGTTACTGATGGGCGTAATTTCAATATTTATTTATTAGTTGCACTTGCATATTGATGCAAATTTCGTTGCTACTGGCGTCGTCTGTTGGCCCGTAAATACCTTGGATTGATCGAATTCAGTCTAGCTAAGTGCCGCACTCTAGTCGCTTCTAATTAATTTAATTCTATGCTTTTCATTAGTTTGATTTTTCTTGTTGTAACGTTTCTTCTGTAACAAACTATAGTTTTTGTTTAGGTATGTATATATGTACAATAATAATATAATCTGTATATAATTTCTGAACCTAGAAGACCTAGAAGATATTTACTCAGCACATACCAGGAAAATATATAACATAGAGAGATATAGTAATATGTTCCCAGAAATCAGCATTGTGTTATACATACAAATACGAAGTGTCCTATTTACGCTTGTAATACAAGGAATATCGCTCTTTATGTATAAAGCTATTAGACATATAAACTATGAATTTTTCATACAACGTCGGGAGGTACAAGCATACGATCCACTTAATGTAAAGCGGTTACCGTAGCCTATGAATGCTTGCAATACATTAAGTATCACTAGCGCGAAGCCACCTCAGCTACTAAAACAGCAATTCCTTAAGAGCTTATTGGTGACCTCACTCATACACAGGAACACAACAACCCTCTAAGGAGATATTATTTGGATGTGGTTTTTCGGATAAGTGAAGATATTTCGAGACGGGCGGACAAATTAAAAAACAAGACGAATAGTTTTTTTCATAATTTGTCTTTCACGTTTCTCTTTTACCAAAGCCTTGGTTTCATTTCTTACTTTTATTCTCTCATACTTATCTCATACTCATTTAAGGGCAGAGATAATACATAATCCAGCCACGCTTTCCTCTTTCTCACTACGGAGTATTCATCCTCCGCATCCCACCAGATAAGAAAAGATAAAAATTCTTTACTTGCCATTGGGCTCTCGCGGGCACTTAGACACGTCTAACATTTTTTGAAATATAATCTTATTGTATCTTATTTAATTCTCTTTTTTTACTTTTTTCATTTTTTTTATCTACTAGCATTTTGGAAATGACCATTGGCGAAGAAGAAATGCCGAAAGAAACTTGCCAATATAGGTCTCTTTTAAAATTGTCAATTAGATATAACAATAAATTCACATCACCATTTGATAACATTATTGTACCGATATGGTACAATAATGTTATCAAATGGTAAAATTAAAAATTATTAAGGACAGATAGTCTGTGCTGAATTATTTCCAGACATCTTTGTCTGTTAAATATTCATCAATTCTATAATAAGCCCTTCTATAGAGAGTATTTTTAATGTGCTTTTTGAATACATTGTCAGGAAAGGACAGAACTGTTTCAGGCAATTTATTATAAAATCGAATACAGTTTATAGAAAAAGATCTACCAGTCCTAGCAAGCCGATGTACCGGCATACACAACTTATTTCTACTTCTAAGTTTTTCACTGAAGTTTGAAAATGACTTTAAATTTTTACGGGCATACATTATGTTTTCATAAATATATTGAGAAGTAACAGTGAGGATATTTATTTCTTTGAACAGTTCCCTGACGGATTCTCTGGAGCCCGTGTTATAAATAGAGCGAATGGCTCTTTTTTGTAAGATAAAAATTATCTCAATGTCAGTCGCCGTTCCCCACAACAGTATACCATACGACATAATGCTGTGAAAGTAGCTAAAATAGACTAAGCGCGCAGTAGCCAGCCAGGCATCTCCTTTCTATGTTTTATGCCTCTTTTTACGCATTCACATGTTTTTTTTAACTATCCACCATACTTTCTTTAAGAACTTTCCAGTAATCATCCACATCTGAGTTGGAAAAGCTTTCGCTTCAAAATGTATTATTAGTAATAATGTACCACATGTTCTCCTTACACTTTCATCTTGCAACTTTTCGCTCCTTATTCTTTCGTGATCTCCGAAAGGGATACGCACTCGCCAGTGCCTCCACTTTTTGAAAAGTCCCATAAACCAGCTTACCGGACCTCTAAAGGCTCTTGTATCCATTATAGTATTTCGGAGACGTCTATATCGACAATGTTAAAGACCAAACTCTTAACGAGATTTCATCACTTCCAACTCCAGACTATTCTCCTTTTTTCTTTAGTCAGTTCACTGAATGTGTTGTTGAGAAGAATGTATTTTCGGTTGCTTCGAATGCAGTGGGGGACGATAATATCAGTCGTCATATGATATTACCTATCCTTGACATTATCCTTCCTGTAATCACCCTGATCCTGAACAAATCCATTACTTCTGGTGCTTTCCCCTCTGCTTGGAAGAACGCTTACAGAACATCCCTCACAGACTCCTAAAACTTTTCTAGTTCTTGAGCACATGTTGAGCTTATGGGAGTGTATGCTGCAACCAGAAATACTCGTGTGATGCCCAGAGAAGTATAGACCCCACCAAACATTAATTGTACAGCTACATTCACCAAAATAATTAGGTACACAAAGTGAGGTAAAATACATACTTAAACTTAGAGGCTCAATAGTTTCGGATTATCCACAATTCTCACAGTTTGTCTCTGAATTAAATAACAAGGTACAATTAACTAAAAACGAATTCAAATGATCAAAGTTATTAATGAAAATACTTAGTCGGGTCATAAGTTGTGTCAAACCTTATTATTTTAATTTTGGAATACTGGCTAGAAATACTTTGACTAATTTTAAAAATAGAACGTTCCCGCTTGCCGAAAATAAAAATTAAATTTATTTTCATTCATTTTCAAATATAGAGTGGTTGATGAAGGAAGATAGAGTCGCGGTTATCGCGTTGCACCACTGTGGTTATGCGCCAAAAGAGATTTTCAACATTCTACAAAAATTGAAAATAATACTACGGTTTATTTATCGCGATATCAAACGATATACTAAAGATTCAAGCTTCGAAGATCGTAAGAGGAGCAGCCGATCTCGCACAGTTAGGACATCAGCGGTCATCAAAGCAGTGAAGGCGCGAATCCAAAGAAATCCCGTGCGTAAACAAAAAATCTTAACTCTTCAGATGGGATTAAGCAGGACCACTGTCAAAGGAGTGTTAAATGAAGACCTGGGACTACGAGGTTACCTTAAAAAACCGGACAATTTTTGAACGAGCGTTTGAAAAATATTAGGATGGAAAGATCCCGCACTTTGTTATGGCGGTACGCATGAAAAAATACCGCGAAATTTTGTTTTCGGATGAAAAAGTTTTTACCATCGAAGAAAATTACAACAAACAAAATGATAAAGCCCACAGTTGTGAAGAAGCGAGCGCGTGTATTCCGACGGTCGGGCGAGGGTATTATCCTTCATCAATCAAGGTTTGGCTTGGAGTCTAATATTCAGGCTTAACTGAGGTGTTTTTCTGTAAAAAAGGTGTGAAAACGAGTACCGTGGATTACCAAAACACCATCTTAACAAAAGTAGTAGAACCTCTTTCTCAAACAATGTTCAAATACTGACATTTGATATTCCAACAGGACTCTGCTCCAGCTCATAAGGCACGAAGCACTCAAAATTGGTTGATCGCCCGTGGAATTGATTTCGTAGCGCATGAAGACTCTCCTGCCTCTAGCCCAGATTTAAACTCACTGGACTACAAGATATGGCAACATTTGGAGGAGAAATTCTGCGCTAAACCTCATCAGAATTTGGAGTCTCTCCGAGCATCTCTGGTTAAAGCAGCGGCAGAAATAAATATAAATCTGGTGCGTGTTACGATAGATGACTGGCCGTGTCGATTAAGGACATGTATTCAAAATGGAGGAAGGCATTTCGAATAATATAAATAAAAATTTATTGTTCATTTAATTTAATTTCATATATAACTTTAACATAATTATCAAAAAGTGTAACATTAATTACATCAAAAGTTTTTGACAGAACTTATGACCTGACTAAATAACTTCTTCAAAAAGTGTATGTATAATTAAAGGAAATGATAGTGATGAGTTACCATGTATAAAAGAAGAAATTGACTTACTGCCTGACATAATTATGGACACACAGACAAGAAGTCGTGATAGCCAGTGGATACAGATTCTAGCTATTAACTGACGGTTCTGGTTTCGAATACATGCGAAATTTGAAAAAATATGTTCTAGGCGTACACACTGCAGGCAGTACATATCATGACCTATCTTATAATATCTAAATATTTACGACATTTAATCTATATGGATCTAAGCTCACATATAATTATAATGTTCATGTTGCAAAGTTTTGAATGCCTGTACATCTCTTATATCTTCATCCCCAGTCCCAGAACATAGCGCCACATGACTCTGTCCTTACGCACCTTACTAATTTCTAGATATATATGAGAAATTGAAATTGGAGGATTTTTATATTGTAGCTAATGGAGTTGCAAGTAAGCTCCTAAGGAGTTGCTATATTAGTAACAGGGATGGTAACATACGAGCGACATTTCCTGTAATACAAGCATTAATAGACTACAGTAAACATGTTATATCAGGTGGGCCGTATGCACAAGAAATGTAAGAAAAAACTGTTTGTCTTTTGAATTCTTGAAAAGTCTGTGTCACTATCTTAAAAAAATATATCATATGCAAACTCGATTAATCTATAATTGTATTATATACATAGATGATGTTATTTGTTTCAGTTACGTGTCAAATAACAATGAAGAACAAAAATTTGTATTTGTTTAGAATAGAGTTTTGTAATGGATTGTACAGTTTGAGAGATAACGCCGGCACTGCGCGGCGAGAAATCATTTCCGTTGTGTCAATCACACGTCCTGGCCGCAGTCCACTGTACATGCCAGTACGTATGGCCACTAATGAGTTCGCGGAGTATACGAAACACATCAGTGGTTTCCAAAGTGACATGAACCGCGACATATCTAAAAGAAAAGAAAAAGTTCAACCCATCTGTTTTGTAAAACAGCTTAGAGCCACTATCACTGTCGCATCTGTAGTTTTTTGTAATACATACGGAGGGCAAGCATGAATACGCTCAGTTGATGTGAAGCGATTAATCTATGTTGTTGAGCCCGGTGGTTAACAAAGCTACTTCATCACCAAGCTCGTAGGTTCGATTCCTATACATGACAAATATCTGTGGGCATAAATATGTCTGTTTGTCTTCTCTGGGTGTTTTGCCCTACGTCTCTGTAGGGCACGTAAAAGCAGTTCATCTGGCGGAGTACTTCCTCTCTACCTCACAGAAAACCGCAGCTAAATTATAATTTCCTGGAGGGTTGTTGGGTTCCTGCGAGTGAATGAGGTTGCCAGTAAGCCCCTAAGGAAGTGCTATGGTAACAGCAGGGGTGACCATGCGTAAGCGATTTTTTATGTCTCGCGTTTGTAGGCTAGTTTCATATGTTTCCCGACACGAGTATCCCTCACGTCTTCCCAACCTAGCTGCAAAAGCAGCATTTAAGAGGAACGCCTAATTGGTCACAGTCGGTGTCACTTATTCGCAAGAATACAATAAAATTGACCATTTATTTGCTCTTGCTTTATTGCATACATATTTTACATCATAATGTACAAGAATATGGTTTGCAACGGGGAGCTTTAACTTTTGTTATTTAGCTATGGCCACTAATACGGTGGAGATACAAACCCAGCTCGGCTACTTCCAATTAAATATTGCTATGTCTAAATTCATATGACTGCCAGATTAGTTACAAGAGTCACGAAGACACATCACTATCAATCATCGTACACACGATTCAGTTTCATGTTTCAATAAATATTTCATATACGAAGTATAACTATTTGATATAATTCATTGCGATGATTTTACATTGATTTGTGGGGGTTGCTATGATTTTAGTAATCTTCTTACGTGTACTTTTTGCATTGAATGTACAATTTGGTTCTTTGTCACTAGTATTTTTTTCTACTCTTAACAGTGTCTGTGTAAAGGGTATAATGAAACGTAAACGTTTATCTATCTATCTATCTATAACTTCACGCCAAATCAGGTAGGCAGAGAGAACTGAGCACCGAGCACGTGACTCGATTCTTACATACCTCACTCGCTTCTTTAACATTCATTGCTCTTTACATGCACGCTCGCCGGTTTCTAGGGCTCCTGACATCACCTTCTGATAGAACATGACCAATTTGATCATGGTAGGTAAGTCTTGGCCTTCCTCGGCTCCTACATCCTTCCACTTTTGCATTGTATATCTGCTTCGTCATTAAATTCGTAAACGTTTATACTTGTCAAATTCTTTATACAATTTCAATCCTATGTGTAAAATAATAACTACGTGGCGCACAGCGCAATTTTTTTATAATAATTCGAATCATATATTTGAATACCTTAATGTGTTTGTGCTATGAATAAAATTATTTGTGATGTTTCGCTTATATTTGATTATTTATTTTATTTGGAAAAATATTTTAAGTTTTATTGACAATTATTATTTTCAGGAACTGCCCGCAAACCCGTTTGGGAAAATAAACGGCATGAATAGAGGAACCTAATGAAAATATCGTATAGCCAAGTGCATGTACCAAATGATAAAGGCACAATCGTATTTCAACACACTAACAAGCCATCAATACTCTAATGTAAATGATAATTAAAGAATGAAATATCAAACCGACCACTCTTAACGAACAATTCCATTCTGAATTACAAAATCATTCCCTAAACTTTGTTTGCATGTCTTATTATGCCAAGTGGTGGCAGTTATTATATTCATGGGTTAGTTTTAATGGCGCGGGGGTAAATATCTCTAGTAATAGCACATGCATTAATATATCATTAACTAGCTGCTGCCCGCGGCTCCGCCCGTATGGAGTCAAATGACGTAGCCTATGTGTTAATCCAGATCATAATCTATCTACGTGCTAAATTTCATTCAAATCCGTTCAGCCGTTTAAGCGTGAAAGAGCAACAAACATTCATACATACAAACTTTCGCATTTATAATATTAGTAGGATATTTTATACCGCTGTACTGATATAAATTAATTGCAATATCAATTAACGATTTGAAGAGACCTATATTGGTACGTTTCTTTCGGTATTTCCTTTTTTATCAATTGTAATTTCTATAATGCTTTGTTGGCCCACGAGAGCCTTCATCCTTTATCACATCGGTGAGCTGGTGGGACGTACGTTAGTTTGCCTCCCGACCACCCGCAAAACAACCCGACTGGAGGAAGTACTTCCACCTTACAGACTGGCCCATTGTGTAATTGTGGAATAACTGAGGGTTCACCAAAAAGATCCCGAGGAGATACACCGTTAGCAGCGGAGTTGACAATACACAAGCGTCACTTTGTATTATAAACGTTCAAAGACTATTACAACCGCTACACAACAGGCGCGCATTAAACTGTTTGTCATTATGACATGCTATAAATAAAATAATAATAAGTTAATCGAAGGTGTATATCTAATCTACAAACTTGGTCCCCGGGAGAGCCTTAGAGAAAAATTCAAAGAAATAAATATTTTAACAGTCGCATCGCAATATATCTATGAAAATCTTTTGTATGTCCATAAAAACATAGACTCATTTTGTAAAAAGAGTGATACTCATAGCATAAATACTAGATATAAGCATAATCTTGTCTTACATGCAAGCCGTCTCCACAAAATAAGTAATTCTTTTATGGGGCAATGTATACGGTTCTATAACAAACTTCCCAGCAATATAAGAGAATTGTCAATAAACAAATTTAAAACTACTATTAAAGCCAAATTGTGTAGCAGGGCATATTATAAAGTATCTGACTATATTAATGATAAAAATGCCTGGGAGTGAGTCGATCCAATTATAATGTAATTAATAAAATATGTAAATTTGTTTGGACACCAAAAGAGGGATGCCTGAGTTTTTTGGCAGTATTTTTATCAGTGCTCACCTAGTCATAAACTGCACGGTAGGGAAAAAAATTGTGACGATTCCAAACAAATGTAGCCATTTTTACGGAATAAAAAGATTTTGACTTTGACTTT
Source organism: Pyralis farinalis (assembly GCA_947507595.1). Classification (NCBI taxonomy): domain Eukaryota; kingdom Metazoa; phylum Arthropoda; class Insecta; order Lepidoptera; family Pyralidae; genus Pyralis; species Pyralis farinalis. The sequence continues at coordinate 19,808,429 of OX382264.1, read as the reverse complement.
GACTTTGACTTTGACTTTGACTTTAAGAAGTTAATATCTACGTTAATCGAAGTTTTATAGTGACGTGGAAGACTGTCTGACCGTTAGTAGCGGGGCGAATCGGAAACATTAAGGTTCCATCAGGCGCCATATTTTCCGGGCCCAGTTTTCACGGAGGCCGCCGACCGTCCGGCCCGACACGCCTTTGCACTCAGACAGAGCTAAGGATGGAGTGCCGTTGTGTACCCATTGCCTGCTTTTCGTCGATATTTCCACATGCTTTTACAGCTCGATACACGTTCTTTTCCTTGTTGTTGTTGTTTTATTTCTACTGCAGTCAGTTTGAAGTGAAATACTAATATGTAAAAAGTTTGTTTGGATGTCGATGGTTGGTTTTGGGTCGTGTCTCGCCCTTTCTGTGTGTGATATAGGAGTGTGCGTATATCCATGCGTGCATACATGTGAGAATATGAGTAGCTATGAGTTATCAATGAACGATTATAACGAGCAATTTTTTTGGTTAGCAATGTATTTAACTGACTTGACTGTACATGGGGCACACTAAAAGTTTTGCACTTCTAGCTAATCGGAACTATTTCAATTTCGAATGTTATATTTTTAGAAACGTTGCAACCTACTTAGTAATAAAAAAATACAAGGCGGGAAATCATTTGTCAATTGTTTTTTATCACACATCAAAGTTCTACGTACACAACGAAAATGGAATTGAGTCGAAAAGATTTTAGAGCGATGATTTTTTATGATTTTAAAAGTTCTCTCTCTCTCCGCAAGACTGTGCTGCTCGTCTTCAAAATGTTTTTGGGAGAGAAGCACCTTCTTTGAGCACCGTGAGGCGATGGTTTGCTGAATTTCAGAGAGGTCGAGTTTCTTTACATGACGAATTTCGTGAAGGGCGGCCTTCAACTGCCGTCAACGTAAATAATGTGGCTACTGTTAAGCGGCTAATTGAAGAAAACCCGCCGATTACCTATGAGTCAATTCGAGAAATATTGGGGATTGTTATCACAATTCCACTTGAAGATCAAAAGAGTGTTAATGCCGAGTGGTATTCTACAATTTGATTACCCTGGGTGTTAGAAAAAGTTCGCGAAAGACGACCAAAAAGCCGCCTTCTCCTACATCAAGACAACGCTTCTTCAAACACGGCCAACAAAACAAAGTCATTTTTAACTTCCGAAAAAGTACAACTCGTTACCCATCTTACGCATAGCCCCGACCTAGCACCCTGTGATTTCTGTATTTTCCCCAAAATCAAAGATTTGATGAGAGGTTTCACTTTTACCAACTCCGAAGAGGCAGTGATAGCGTTCAATCAGCACGTAGAAAACATGCCTTCAGATCTGTGGTCCTCTTGTTTTAAAAAATGGTTCGATCGCATGAAAAAATGTTTAAAATGTAAAGGAGAGTATTTTGAAACGCAATAAACATAATATTTTGGTTATAACATGTTGTTTTTTTAAGTTACGCAAAACTTATAGTGTGACCTACGTATAATCAAGCTTCTTTCTTAAATAAGAAAGAACAGTCAAGCGAAATGGGTTTGTTTATGTACTTTGGCTTGTATCAACGCAGGTGTGAACAACATGAGACTTACACTGAGCAAAGCGCGCAAAAGTTTAGATAGAAGTCACTGTGACGCGGGACCCATTCAAATGTTTGCTCTTTGTGATTCCGGGTTACTTTTCTGCCACCAATTTGTGGAGTTATGAATCCTCACTAACACGTAGCAAGGCAATTAGACCAGTCATAAAATATACGAAGACCAATTTTACGTATTAGTTTTCTTATATATAACTTATTATTATTTACATAAAGTGGTAGAAAGTTTCGTGTTTGGTGATAAAAAAATAAACTTCGTATAAGTTCGGGTAGCTTTCAGCCAAATGACGCCTTGGGGCGTCTTTGTCGCCCAGCAAACGCCCCGTGAAATTGAAACAGACTGGCCCATGTATCCTTGAAAATTCGCCTCGGTTTTTCTTTTCATACTTTAATCCCTGATTACATACATATACTGACGTTTCACGTGATTTCTTATTTTGTTGTTATAATCGCTACTGACAATAGTTAAGATGCAATGCTACTTATTATAAGACAATAGTTATAATAAGTAGCTGAATAAGCATGAAGTCGTCGGGCTTAATGTCGGGAAACCTGAAGGATATTAGTCCAACGAACCGATTGTGATGGTCACGACTATCAGTCATGAGGTATTGATGAACAAAGAAGTCAATATTTAATGTTATTGTTTCTTTACAGTTCGATTTATTACAGACTAGCTATGCCCGCGACTTGGTCCGCGCGGAATAGTTTTTTTTATTATTTATTTATATTAATAAAAATAAATAAAATTTCTAAAATAAAGGTAGCCTAAATTACTCCTTATTACATCAGCTATCTGCCAGTGAAAGTCCCGTCAAAATCGGTCCAGCCGTTTCATAGATTATATATATATATAAATGCGTAGTTATTTTATGTCACAAAAATATGTATTCTGTGAAAATAATAAACATAAAAGTGCAAAGTCCCCCGAAGGGAAGATATTTCTCCCTAATTTTAACAGTTTTTCATATTTTACGCAGGAACCCTAAATATTTACGGGATAAAAAGTACCCTATATTGTGCTCTGAACAGTCGTCTACCTACCAGTGAAAGTCTCGTCAAAATCGGTCCAGCCGTTTCACAGATTAGCCGGAACTAATAGACAGACAAAAATTGTAAAAATATTCATTTTGGTATATGTACCGTGTATATATCCATATGCATTTAGTAAAAAGCGGTTATTTTAATATTACAAACAGACACTCCAATTTTATTTATCTGTATAGATTAACTAAGCAACAATATCTTTATAATTAACTACGTCACGTAAATATACATTCTTATCTTATAGAGAAACGATAATGAGCATAATTTACTTTTCTATCTATGAAACGAGGTATGATTTTTACTGAATGCCGCTAGTATGTAGCATTTAAACGGTCTATAGCGGCAGATTGGTATAATCATGGCGGCCAATTATCGAACAAAACATGATTGAAGAGGTTCAATCAAACGAGGCGAAATCAGTACTGTCAAAATTACTGTCGAGGTTAAGAAATTGTGCTAGAATACATTAAAATTGGATTTAGTATCAAAAGAAAACTACCCCGCAAGGGACCTGGCGTGAAGATATAACATACATAAAAAACTGAATTGCTCCCTGTTCTCAATTTTAATTCAAAACGCGGCTATTTAGTCTCAATTTAAGCATTGAACTATATTAGTACTGAAATAGCAATTCCGTACTAAATTATCGTTCTGTGAATGCTACAAGTAATGCAAGTCAACTCTCTAATTCTGCCTAAATCTTGATTTACTATGATAGATTAATTAAAAATGGAAATAAACTTATATAATTTATTTTGACGAGCTCGGTGGCGTAGTGGTGTAACGCGCTGTTACGCTACATTGACACCAATGCTCGTGGGTTCGATTACCACACAATACAAACATTTGTGTGCATGAACATGTCTGTTTGTCTTGGTCTGGGTATTTTCTACGTATAATAAGTATGTATAAACAAAAAAATGTATATTTACGTATGTTTATCAGTTGTCTAGTACCCATAACACAAGTTTCGCTTACTTTGGGGCTAGAAGTGGCGCTGGGTTATTCGTCCGACAATATTTATTTATTTATTATCATGCTTCTATCACGGTCTCGTCCTAAGCTTTCTTTTTGGAGCCCGGGTCCGGTTTCTGATTACTACTTTTCTTCAGCATCCCTTACTCTAGGGCCATTGGCACGAATGTCGTTAGGAAGACTTCATGGTGTGAGACATATACCGCAGTAACAGCCACGTTCTTGCACTGATAAGGAATGAGTCCTTTGAAATCTGCTGTGATGTCGCTCAATTTTCATTGGTACGATACTTAAGATAATATTTTATTTATTTTAACATATACATATATTTTAAAATAAGGAAGGTAGGGAGCATAAAAGCTTCCCATCTGGGGAAGTACTTCCGCCTCACAGAAAGGCGCAGCCAAATAACAACTCGCTGGAGGATTGTTGCATGTGAGTGAGATCACCAGTAAGCTCCTAAGGTGTTGGTGTATTAGCAGCAGAAATAGCATTGCGCGAGTCGTACTTAATGTATTGCAAGCGTTCATAGGCGATAACCACTTTACATCAAGTGGGCCGTAAGTTTGTAAGTGTCCCGATGTTGATGACGAGGACGATAAACAAATGTATTGATACTAGTCTAAAATTATCTGCTTATTTATTAAACAATTAACTAAAATGTGCAGATGTTTTCATTACAAAGGTCAAAGTGAACGTTCCTCGTTCGGAACCTACAACTTTTTGTTTCGTTCACGCAATCTAGTAACATCGTTTGAAATCAAGAGATATATTTAAGTCGTTTGTTTACATTGGATAACGCAGACCTACGTAAATTTGTATTAAGTATATTGTGAGAGTTCCATTATCCATATAAAAAAGTATCTTTTCTGAAAGACAGTCTATACAGGTATGTATTTCAGTAGCCACGTGTAAGAACAGTAAGTAAAAACCTTTCACGTCAAATACAACTTAAAAGACGAAAATACCTTTAGAAATGTATCTGGCCAGGTACCTACACAGTATTGTAAACACGTTCAGATCAAAGTGAGCATTAAGTTGACGAAAAGTTTAGCTTTTCATTGAGTATTTTGAAAAAGCAATCTTCGAATAGAAAGATTTTTCAAAAGGGATTTTCTACGAAAATGAAACGATGTTGTGAGACTGAGATGAACAATTGTAATATACAATCATTTTAGTACTTGGAAAGTTCGTATGAGCAAAAATCGTTTCTCTATCCTGCTTCTATGTAAGCCATTGCACCCTTTGCTGTAGCTATCTGTGAATGAAGTCGCCACTATTACTGGACCGCGGGCAAGGGTCAGTCATTGCACTATAGTTTAATAAAAATTCAGTAGAGCTACGGATACTCGTATGCTGTGGTTACTACTACAGCTGTACTGCTGTTGAATATATTTTGTGTATAATTATGTTGGTATACCAAATTGGTTTCGGTACAAATAGGTACAAATATTATAATTAGATACCGGTGCAGTATTGGTCCATGCACCTACAAGATATCTACTCTTATGTGAAGTGCTATTCAGTAGACAGTGCCACCACACCGCGCCGCGCCGTCGTCGCTTCGCGTCGGTCGTGATGAAGTGCCAACCAATTCCACAGTATATCGCTCGCTCTTACAAAAAGATCGCGTTCATTTCCGCACATCGATCATATGAGTGACAGGAAAAGGGTCTTCTAATTCTGATAGATCGCGGACTTATTCATTACACCCGACCTCGCAATTTGTTTAGATTTGAGTTCAAATGCATCTCGTCTTAATACTATTTTTTCCGGACAATTCTTACCGAACAAAAAATGTTTTGATTACTGTTAGTGGTATATTGATTCACCATGTTACCCATATTAATCCGTGCGGTGAGCGTGGGCTATGCTACTTTATCAATATTCCACCAAAACGGTATTTTTTTTACTGACAAGCTTAAACCCGCGGCTATGACCATTTGGTAAAACGGTTGTGCGATAATAAGTAACTTGTCTCTTTATCTAGGTCCAGACCAGATGATACCTTTAAACAAGTGTACAAGCCTGGTTTATCCTAGCGATTAGATACTTAATAACATACAATAATATATATAATATTAATGCCATGTATAAACTCGTTTTACTTACTTGATACCCCATTAATTTTCTAAATAAAAAGGCTCTGAGGCACAAGACTTACACATTCGCATGCCTATGGCTTTTATTTTGCATTCTACTCGTACATTTAGTTACATTAGTAGTATTACATTATAGCTGTTCTATGGGAGCAGCAATAAGGGCATGAAAAAAAGTTCGTACAAGTGGTTGCGCAGACAACTGCGCAGGTAAAGAAATGAACGCCGCACGCGACGAGCACTTTGATTTTGATAGATGGACGTTTCCGAAAGTCGTTAATGGATATATTAATAGACCCTTCACAGATCCCACTCTTTAAACGGACCACTATCTGGTGATAAGTCGGTTTGAGCGCCTTTCCAAGAAGTAGAGGCACTGGGCAGTGCGTATTCCTTTCGGAGATCCAGAAAGAATAAGAAGTGAAAAATTGGAAGATGAAAGTGTAAGGAGTACTAGCGTTCATAGGCTACGGTAACTGCTTTACATTAGGTGGGCTGTAAACTTGTACGCCTCCTGACTAGTCCTGACGTTGTGTAAAAATCGGCCAAGTGCGAGTCGGACTCGCGCACTAAGGGTTCCGTACCACTATCTATAAAAACGGCAAAAAAAATCACGTTTGTTTATTTGTTTTATTTTAATTTAGTTATTTATTCTTAAAGTGAATATATAACTAAATATTCTGTGAATATTTCAAGCGTCTACCTGTTGCCGTTATCAATATCGAGCAAAAACGAGCAAAAAAATCACGTTTGTTGTATGGGAGCCCCCTTAAATATTTACTTTATTCATTTTTTGAGTATTTGTTGTTATAGCGGCAACAGAAATACATCATCTGTGAAAATTTCAACTGTCTAACTATCACGGTTCATAAGATACAGCCTTGTGACAGACGGACGGACAGCAGAGTCTCAGTAATAGGGTTCCGTTTTACCCTTTGGGTACGGAACCCTAAAAAAAAATCGGCCAAGTGCGAGTCAGACTCGCGCACGAAGGGTTCCGTACCATTATCTATAAAAACGGCAAAAAAAAAACACGTTTGTTGTATGGGAGCCCCCCTTAAATATTTGTTTTATTTTAATTTAATTATTTATTCTTAAAGTGAATATATAACTAAATATTCTGTGAATATTTCAAGCATCTATCTGTTGCCGTTATCAATATCGAGTAAAAGTGCGCAAAAAAACGCACGTTTGTTGTATGGGAGCCCCGTTAAATATTTATTTTATTCTATTTCTTAGTATTTGTTGTTATAGTGGCAACAGAAATACATCATCTATGAAAATTTCAACTGTCTAACTATCACGGTTCATGAGATACAGCCTGGTGACAGACGGACGGACAGCGGAGCCTCAGTAATAGGGTTCCGTTTTACCCTTTGGGTACGGAACCCTAAAAAATACTTTTTTTATAAAAAAGAGAAAAGTCCTTCATATTCGATGGTAAGGTCTATTGACGTCGTAGTTTTAAATGAATTTGGTTTCTCATTCGTTATAAAGAAAAATAATGTTTTACTCGTACTTTTTTGCTAACTTCTGATAGGCAGAATAGATTATTTGTCTGACAAATTCTTAGTTACAGATATTGTAAAGTATAATCAGCTATCAAAGACATGACAAAAGAAAGTTGTGTAGATATCCCTGCACCATTTATTTACTTAAGTAGGAGCATTATTTTCACAGTCACAAACGCATTAATTCCTACCACATATGGTGTAAAAATAGCAGACAGTTTCTAGGTTTATCAGGTATATTATAGGATTATTATCGGAATTAGAGGTTAAAAATCAACTTGGCATGCTGTTAGTTCTACAATTGTATATAGGTAGTATTTTTTCTAATGTTTAGGCGAGCTCAAGAGTGGCGCAGTGGAAGTGGTGGAAACTCGCTGTTACGGTACTTAACGGAAGGTGATATCAGGAGTCTTTCTCTTCAACATTATTTTTCTCTTTTAAAATTAATTTATTTATAGATGAAGTTACTATAAAGTACTATTGTGTACATGCTGGATCACTTTACAAGATCGCATTGCAACCAATGAGTGACGAGGTCCACAATATGACGAGCTCGGTGGCTCAGTCGTGAATGACGCGACTTTGACGCCAATGCTCGTGGGTTCGATTCCTACACAAGGCATACAAGACAAACATTTGTGTGCATGAACATGTCTGTTTGTCTCGGTCTGGATGTTTTAAGAGGGGTAGGGCGCATCAAAGCAGCCCGTCTGGGGAAGTACCTCCACCTCACAGAAAACCGCAGCTAAATAACAACTCCCTAGAGGGTTGTTGTGTTCCTGCGTGTGAGTGAGATCACCGATAACCTCCCAAGGAGTTGCCGTGTAAGCAGCAGAGGAGGAGGAGGAGGCGTTGCGCGAGTGATAATTAATATATCGCAAGCGTTAATAGGCTACGGTACCCGCTTTACATCAGGTGGGCCGTATGCTTGTACACCTCCCGACGTAGTTTAAAAAAAAAATTGTAGATGAAGTTACTATAAAGGACTATTATGTACATGCTGGGTCACTTTACAAGATCGCATTGCAAGCAATAGGTGACGAGGTCTACAGTAACTAAAATGTAATTAGTCGAAACGAAAACATACCGCTAACCTTGACTAGGTTCACTGCGGACTTAGCTTTGAGAGGTGTAGTCGAGCACATCTGTTTGATTACTATATTTTCACATTTCTTTCCAGTTATCACACCATTTATTAGCCAAATACACTTTCCACAAGATAGAAATAACACACACTGATAATTTTGTTATTCATTGTGCTGTCAGTACATTATGTTCAAGCTTTTTAACACGATCGTAGCATATATTGCCTTGAATCACCTGGAAGAATTCCCACATATTCTTAAAACAGCTTTATCCGGGGTTCGGGCGATATGTGTTTTTAAAATCCTTTTCGTAATAAATTATTCGGCGCGTATCTAACGGCTCAGAAACAATTCTTTTACTATTCGTATTTCTACAGGTACGAATAAAAACTTCTTTTGTTTAGAATACTGGAAACGAGAACAAATATTATCTTGTAGAGAAAATATAAATAATTTTCAATGTAGTGAGTTATGTTTACTTTTTTTATATAATGTCGGGGTGCAAACAACCATACGGCCCACCTGATGTAAAGCGGTTACCGTAGCATATAAACGCTTGCAATACATTAAGTATCACTCGCGTCATGCCACCTCTGCCGCTAACACAGCAACTCCGTAGGAGCTTACTGGTGACCTCACTCACGTGTAGGAACACATCAATCCTTTTCCATCCAACCACCAATTTGATGCGCCCTATCTCTCTTAAAAATATCCAGACAATGACAAACAGACATGTTCACGCACACAAAATTTTGTTCTGTGTGGGAATCGAACCTACGGGCGTTGGTGTCAAAGTCGCGTCATTCACGACTGAGCCACCGAGCTCGTCATATCGTGGACCTCGTCACCCATTGCCCAAGTGACCCAGCATGTACATAATAGTCCTCTATAGTAACTTCATCTACAATTTTTTTTTTAAACTATGTCGGGAGGTGTACAAGCATACGGCCCACCTGATGTAAAGCGGGTACCGTAGCCTATTAACGCTTGCGATATATTAATTATCACTCGCGCGAGACCTCCTCTGCTGCTTACACGGCAACTCCTTGGGAGGTTATTCAATTCAATTCAATTCAATTCAAAATTATTTTATTTCTCTCACAAAATAAGTTCTATACAATACATTTGTATCTTAATATGTATACATTTGTTGTTTGAAAATAGTATTAGTAGATACACTAATAACTAACTTCTATCTTTTTGTGAGAAACTGGTGCCTGAAGTGGGTTCAGAAGAACCTGTATAACAGGTCACCAGGCCCTCCCGCGAACATACTATAATACTAGTCTTGTATGACTAAAGTGAGTTCATAGTATTATTATTAGTTACATAACTAACTTATGAATGTTAAATTACAGCTATGAAGTAATAAGAAGTAATAATAAATTTATGTTATATTTATATGAGTGTGTGTGTGTGTGTGGGTGTGAAGTATATATATATATATATATGATTGTGTGAACGTGTGTAAAAGTGCATGTGTGTTTATGGGGTTAGAGAAAGTTATTGGTGACCTCACTCACACGCAGAAACACAACAACCTCTAGGGAGTTGTTATTTAGCTGCGGTTTTCTGTGAGGTGGAGGTACTTCCCCAGACGGGCTGCTTTGATGCGCCCTACCCCTCTTAAAACATCCAGACCAAGACAAACAGACATGTTCATGCACACAAATGTTTGCCTTGTATGCCTTGTGTAGGAAACGAACCCACGGGCGTTGGTGTCAAAGTCGCGTCATTCACGACTGAGCCACCGAGCTCGTCATATTGTGAACCTCGTCACTCATTGCTTGCAATGCGATCTTGTAAAGTGATCCAGCATGTACATAATAGCACTTTATAGTTCCTTCATCTACAAATAAATTAATTTTATAAGAGAAATAATCTTGAAGAGAAAGACTCCTGCCATGCAATTCTCTAAGCGACTCGTAATGGCTGTGTGCGTCGCTGTAATCACAGATGTCACAGCTTTGACATCGTCTACTGCAATCACGGCTTTTTATTTGGTATTCTATAAGGCTGTAAGCGTACGCGAGGCTGTTTGCCTTGTAGAATTCCAATTCCAAACGCAGCCTTGCGGCGCTAGTGTCGCGCAACCATGAAAAGCGACACTAAGGAATTGCAATTTTGTGTTCAAGGCTATAACAGCCGATGTTTCCGAGGATGTAAGGATGTTTGCTCTTACAGAATTGCATGGCTGATATCACCTTCCGTCATAATATGACCAGTTTAGTCGTGATAGTTGAGTCTTGGCTTTCCTAGACTCCTAGTTCCTTCCTCTTTTGCGTAGTTTATCTATTTGGTTTTTGTTTCATCTTGGATTCTTGCTACTTGTTGTAATCAACTTAGCATGCCTCTTCTTATCTTAACACCGATACTGTCTTACATAGTGTTGGCAACTTTAATATACACATAAGAAATCTCCGTGTTTGTTTGTGTGTGTGAATGTGAACAAGTGAATGTTTAGAGAGGGTTGATTTGAAATATCTGTCTGGAACTTGTAACATTATACACATACATATAAGAACTAATTTACTCTTTGTACATATTCTACTTCTATCTATCTACTTTATTCGGCATGTCATATATTTAAAATTGTATTATTTAAAATTAAAGTATCTTAAATAAATTAATGTATCTATATATTTTAAATAACACAATTTGAAGACGTCCGAGCAGAAGGAAGGACAGTCAGTCTACGAGTGTGTAACGGACAGTGCATCACGGCATATTCTCTACTGCACCTGTGACCTCCTGCCCCTGTTGTGTGGGCCACGCGGTGTACTTCGGCGGCGGCACTACTGACCGCTGCGGTGGTGGATCGCAAGGCGGTCACCATCGACTCCTACATCAACTGCGCCGGTGACCTACGACGTCCGTGAGCCCCTCACGGTCCTGCTCGCTGGCTGAGGTTCCCGGGCGAGCTCATCTTCAGTCGGCGACCTACATCTCTCGACGGCCCGTGACCAGGTGCTGCTGGCCACCTCTGTTAACTTTGGTTAGATCAAACCACGCGAGTCCTTAAAGTTAAAACTAGCCGAACTTTTAAAATACGTCTTTTTTATATACTCGTATGTTATATTGTAAATATTCGTTTTTAACAAATTTGTTATTTTCCTTTTGTTAGACCCTTTTTTTAATCAGGAACATTACAAACTGAAAGAGCTAAACTTCTTGTAATCATAGATCCTACCGCCGTTCGCATTGGCGAAGACGCGGTCGAGAGATCTAGTATAAGTGCTTGAGATTAGTTCGGTCCAGTGGCATCTAATGCGACGCCGAGGCACGTATATCAGCGAGTGACAGGCCAAGCGATGTGAGATGGCTAGTGTCATCTGTAACCCTAAAATGCTGGTTAAGCTGAAAGGGCTTATTTTTGACCCGACGTGGTACGGTTCAGTTGTCCGGCCAACCAGACTACGAAAAAAAAAAATATTTTGCATGATTATACAACAAAAAAAAAATTGTAGACTAGTGTGACACTTTGAAAAATAAATATTCTACGCACAGCGGGTTTTCCTTTTTTCTAAAAATGTTAAGAAATATAATTCTATGAATTATAGGTTAAAAGGCTGAAAATAAAAAAAATGTGATTATTTTATTCGACCTTTTTTCATTACATAAAACCTTAACTAAAATTATTATCTACATGTAAATGTTTTTTTCTATTTTGTCTACTTAAATAAAATACAGGTAGGTATTTTGTATCATCACGAATAAACTAAGCTATTTTGGACTGCTATTTACGAAACAAACCCATTGAAGGTTACCATATTACTCGCAGTAATCAAGTCACATACAAATTAATGACTACGCAAATAAATTGCGTTTTCCACATCAAGGAAAACACAAATATTCGTTCACGTTATAATAAAAAAAGTTAGGTTACTGCAATATCTCGCATATTGTTAGCATTAAGAGGTATCGTATCTAAAAGCAATCAGTTATTATTTACAGAGCTTCATCGTGGCCCGAGCGCTCCATTCAAGTCCCATTGCCCCTCTATTGTGTTTGCCGAAGGCTCTGCCGCCCATGTCGATTGCCAATCGGCGGCGGTATGCGAGCGCTTGTCTGCACGAATCAAAGCGGCTGATTATTTGCTAATCATGCTCTGATGATACAAAGTAGTAATGTGAATACTTCTGATATAAGCTCTTGTGACTACTCAATAGAGTAGTCACAAGAGCTTTATCTATGTTATTTTTTTATATACTATGTCGGAAGGTATACAATCATACGGCCCACCTAATGTAAAGCGGTTACCGTAGCCTATTAACGCTTGCAATTCATTAGGTATCACTCGCGCGATGCCTTTTCTGCTGCTGAACACAGCAACTTACTGGTGACCTCACTTACAGTCAGGAACACAACAACCCTCTAGGGAGTTGTTATGTGGCCGCGGTTTTCTGTGAGGTGGAGGTCCCCAGGCGGGCTGCTTTGATGCGCCCTACCTCTCTTAAATTCTATCATTAAAATTCAGTTTCTGTAATATTTTATTCGGATAAAGAATGCAGTTCATTTATTCGAAAATTTATCTTCGGTGAACGAAAATATTGCTAAGTAGCACGTAACTTAAAGTAAATCGGTATGCAGTTGTGCGTTAAAAAAGCAGCCTTATTATATTAGCAATAGGCTTCCTGGCGACAATATAGAACAATTATTCCATTTATTTCATTGCAGTAAAACATGATACGGGAGCATGATTCCACTTAGCCGCATATAAATCTCCAGTTTAAGGTGGCGACGGACACGTATGTCAGACAATTCACCCTAAACCTGAATAGACAAAGGGTTAGGAAGAATTCTCGGGTGTACTTTTCCGTGCATCTACCTTAGGGTGGATTTATTAGGGTTGATACGAAACGAAATAAAGGTGAAACGTAATAACTACATGGGTGGTCCTCTTTGAGCATAGTTAGTCTAAGTAGTTAACTTGAAATACAAACCGAATATCATTTGATTATTTTTCAAATCTCTATTTCACATTATGACAGTTGTGGGACCAGTAAAGCCCAAATCAATTAAGTAGTTTCATTTTACGAGCATAATACTCTTAAGTTTTTTACATAACGTCGGGAAGCATACAAAGAGCCACCTGATGTAAAGCGATTACCGCCACCTATGAATGCTTGGAATACATTAAGTATTACTCGTGCGATGCTACCTCTGCTGTCAGCACAGCAACTCCATAGAAGCTTATTGGTGAGCTCCCTCACTCGCTGAAACACAACAATCCCCAAGCTGTTGTTATATGCCTCCTATTTTCTGTAAGGTGAGGGTACTTCCTCAGACGAGCTGCTTTGATGCGCCATAGCTGTCTTAAAAACACTCAGCCCAATACATGTTCATGCACACAAATGTTTGTCCTGTGTGGGAATCAAACCCACTAGGGTTGGCGTCACAGCAGCCTCTGCCCAACCGAGTTTATCTGTATACCATCTGTCTGTATACTTAGGCATGTAAAAATATACCAATGAAGGCTAATAATAATATATAGCTCAAACTGCTGTATCTGAAAAGGTAAATTTTCTTTACATATTTCTTGTATTATGTAGTCGAACTATAGGTACTTTCACTGTGCCATCTGTACGTTTATTCTATTGTGTTTAGTTAGTCGCTCGGACCAAAGACGGAAAATTGGTCTATCTGTACGTCTTTGTGTTGGCTAGTCTGCCTATTTACCGGTTCTTCTATTCATCTCATTCATCTGTTTAAGTGACATAAGAACGGATTTATTTTACGATAATTGACTTTAAAACCATTACAAGAAACTTGGAAAAGTGGTAAAGGTACATTTCCATTCATATATGCCCCTACTTACTACAGTCTTTTAGGAAACAAAAAGGATATATGTACTAAATCTGAGATATGTAATGATGCTGAGCGATATGATAATGTGTCATGAATTCTAGATTTCAAGACTTCAAATATATTTTCGTTACCCTAGCCGCTAGCGGAATGTACGGGCGAATTATCGTAGACATCGTGGTGAAGAATAACATTGCTTCGAGGATGCCATTCGCGAACTTTTTCTAAGAACTTTGAGCAAGTCAGTATCCTTTAGTCTTTAAGTAATACTGTCGTGTAATGCTCTGATTTACCACAGAGAAGAAACAACCATTTTATTAATAAAAAAAAAAACCGACTTCAACAAACACAAATGCAAAATAAGTAAACTGAAAAGCAAAAAATAAATGTTTTATACAACAATTTAATATATATTTGTATTCAGTTTAATGTAATTAATAAATTATTGCTTATTATTTAATTATTAATTATTTTATAATTTTAAAATCGGCAGTCGAGGAGCACAGACTTCACCAGATGACTTTTCTTTTCCAGCGTTATGTTAAGGTTGAAGATGCCTCTTACCATCACTTCCGATTTTTACCCTGTTGATTACATCAGGCATCGATATTCGAAATTAGTATTCTGTATTCTGACAAACTCGGTGGCACAGTAATTAGTAACGCTACTTTAACACCACCGCTCGTGGGTTCGATTTCCACATAGGACAAACATTTGTATGCATGAACTATCTGTTTGTCGTCATTTGAGTATTTTTAGGAGAAGTGGCACTGTCGTGAATGACGCGGCTTTGACACCGTCACTCATTAGTTTGATTTCCACAAATATTTGAGTGCATGAACATGTCTGGTTGTCTTGGTCTGGATGTTTTAAGAGAGGTAGGGTGCATCAAAGCAACCCGCTGGGGAAGTCTCTCACTTCCTGCGTGTAAGTGAGGTCATCAGCAAGCTTTTAAGGAGTTGTGTTAGGAGCAGAGGATACTTAAGGTATTACTAACATTCATAGGCTACGGTAAAAGCTTTACATTATATGGGCCGTATGCTTATATGCCTCCCGACGTTGTAAAAAAGGTAGATTCATTAAGATAAATCTGCTATAAAAATCAGCCCAATTGCTTTAGGAGTTCGAGTAAATTCGGGCTTTAAATTTTATTTAAGTACCAAAGATAAATACAGATACAGGCCATAACTTAAAATCGATTTTGATATTTGGTTGGCTCAAAACGGCACTTTGAGTCAAGAAGTATTAAAACTGCTGATTTAATGCTTTTTTTTCGACAGTTTTACTAACATTTGCTGTCCCTTTTTTGTATACATAATGTACAAACAGACATACGGCATGCGTGATGGTGAGCAATTACAGCAGCCAATGGACTTGCAACACTGACTTGCAACAAGACATTATAACTCACAACTTATCGACTCTGTACCTAAACTACCGAACGTACTTGCCCCGATTCTGAAGAACCTCATGCTGCAGTCTGACTGGATACCATATTTAATATTCATGTATTCAACATGTACAAGGATCATCAATCTCTGAATTGAGTCAAAAGCGTAAGCTTATTTCTCTGAATGCAACTTATTTTACAATTAGTACTTACGTACGTAAGGGACGCAAAGTCATTGCTGTCTATCGCTGAGGGTACTGTAAGGCACTGAAATTATTGTTGTACTGTAATATATTATAAAGTATTTACAGTGCAACGCAATATCTAAGTCCATGCTTTATAGTACTTCAGCTACAAAATATAAATAACTCGACTAAAACAAGTACCTAAGTGTATACGTCCTATGAGAATAGATCGTGACTACGAGCCGAGTAATTGCCTTCACAGCGTACCGGGATATGCGTCGGATTAATTAGCTCGCGACCTGAAAGTTTTAATCTTTATAATGTGCGGGGGTGGGTGGCCATAATATACAACTATGTTTTTCAATCTGCCGGCATGTAGTGGGGTACCGAATCGATTCCAGCCCGCCCGCTGGACGTTACACGGTCACCGCATGTAATCGAGCACTGCACTGAATTGATGACAGGTCTCTGTTTGTAGAAATGGAATTGAATAGCTAAATTATTTGTAGCCACCACCCCTTGCGGTCGCTTCGTCAGATATGCTCGCCGAAACTAACTGAAATAAATGATGCACTGGTTAATTTTGTGGTATTTGCAAAACATGAGTAGTTTTAGACTGTTTTCATGTTCTGTCTGTTTAAGATACGTACACTTTGTATACATATAAGTACGTACGGTTTAATTTATAGTCGTTTTTATCTAACGAATTCTTGCGATTTCGTGTGGATAGTTGGCAAAGACAACGTAACATAAAAGCGGTGATAGGCCAGTAGATAAAGAACTGGTCCATTAACCAATTGGTCTGCAGTTCGAATCCTGGCGTAAATAAATTCGTGTTTTCGGATTTAAGTACATATTTGTATTTATCCCTTGCTCGGCGGTGAAGGAAACCATTGTGAGAACACCCGCACGCAAAAATTTATATTTCAGAAGACGTGTCTTTGTCCTTACATACGAAGAGTCTGGTTTCCTTCTGGGTTGTGGAGGTCTAAAGGCAGTCTTTTAAAATCAGTATCTTCGCCAAATCCTTTGGCTTATGTAGTGGACTCTGCCAATCCTAATGGATTAGGAAACGGGATAATACTAATAAGATGAAGAGTTGACAATGACAAAATGTATCCATTATAGCATAACTCTTTCAGCATAACTCTTTACCAGAATATATAATATTAGTTATGAAACATCAAGTAAAATTAAAATCCATCCAGTAGTTTTCTTATGAGGGGGTAGGTAGGTGTCAAAGCGGAATATTTTAATTTTGGGTAGATAGTTAACTTACGTAAAAAAAATTGCACACTTAGAAATAATAAACGAAGTGTTAAGCACATGAGAGGTTGGGCGCGTCATAGTAGCTCAACTGCGGATACCTGTCCCTGAGCTTGCCAAATATCAACTCCCTGAAGGGTCGCAGTGCTCCTTTTAGTAAGTGCTCCCCAGGAGTAACAGTACCAGAAGGCTCCTGGAGATCATTAGCAACAGGGACTTGTGCGCGCGATATTTCTTTTAATTATGCTTAGAAATAGATGTTGAATGTTAAAGAAGCGAGTGAGGTATGTGAGGATCGAGTCAAGTGGCGCTCGGTTCCCTCTGCCTACCCCGTAAGGGATTTGGCGTTATAGATAGATAGAAATAGATTAAGGATGATATAATTGATATTGGAATATTTCGAATACTACTAATTTTTTTATTTATTAATAATATTCTTTTTAAGAACTAAATTAAGTGATATATAGTATTGTAGTTTAAATATAAAGGTTTCCTTATGATTTTCTTCTATGTCACCACTGTTGAATATTGCCACGTGATTTTTATGTTGTTCGACAACGTGCGATCTCGCCATGTGGTAGATGCAGACTGGGTGTGGCCGCGCGTATTGTTGTTCATCGCACCGCCGCTTTACAAACTTAGGCTTACCTACATACATTATTTATTTATGTACCTTATAAAATAAAATATTACACTAAATGAGCTCGTCGCTAACACTGCTGTCGTTATCAATAACTTCTTGTAACCAATTATGCATTCCAGCTACCATATTCCAGTCAGTGCCCTGCAATAACGCCCATGTTGTGTTCACCAATTGACAAAGGTTTTCATTGGTTTTGACCGTCGAGGAATCCAAGTTGAGCACCATTTGACACCACACATTTGGGATATATAGGATATACAATAGGATTTAAATAGGAGTTTTAGAAGGTACTCCTTAAACAATGCTCGTCACCCGTGGCTTCATAACGCCTGATCCATAGTGGAACAGTCTATTTCTACAAAATAATAATTCATGTTTTGTTAAGCGCGCCATGATTCAACAAAAAGTTATGGGAAGATCACACAAATAAATATATCCGATATGCGTATTGTGGACAACGCAACACTTGAGCACTGACTGTTAAAATTCATATTAAAGTAAGCTTGTAAATTCCTGCTTATTTCTTCGAAATACCCTCTTTAGAATAATTTAACACACCACAAAATATGCACACGGTTCGGCAAGAAATTATAATCATTATTCGGGGTCATAGATGGTTGCCGCAAAAGTTGTAATTAGTAAATAGTTCATAAAATTGAGAAAATTGCGTAGGTCTTGGGATTTGAATCCACGTTGAGCTGCTTTACGTAGCTTGGTCCCGGTTAGGCTACGAGATACTATGACGAATATTTTAAAATGTAGTATCAGTATCAGCAATACAAAAACACGACTGTCAACAAGATAACTGGTGAGAAAAGTCCGTGTTAGCGCCGATGCGTATTTAAATTCGATTGCTGCACATTTAAGTATAACCAACCTAGCATTAAATAATTTACATCTTTTAGGTTTAATACAGAACCTCCATGATAATGACGATGATGACTGTTGTGAAAATTGATACAAGGCAAAATTAACAAAAGCTCTGTTATAGATTTTTTTTAAAGAAGGGAGCTTTACAATTTTCTTTTGATTTTTATTTTATAATACTCGTAATATATAGACGCATCAAATTTTAAGAAAAATAAAATGTATAGCGGGTGTCATTCTTGTTAACACTCAGGAAACGTTGGAACGGTGGTGGGAATATTTTGAAGAAAAGTACTTATGAATGTGCCTCGGAAGCTGGCTGTGAGAGTGAGTCTGATGCACTCGACGTTGACGCGTCCGATGAAGGTATAACTATGGATGAGATTGAATGGTCGATACGCAGCTTGAAAAATGGAAAGTGCGGGAATTGATATGATCACAGCTAAAATGATAACAAACTAGGTGGCAATTACATCCTGAACACCTTCTGGTACTTAAGAAATCTGTGCTGGAGAACTGGAAAGGTCGCGGCGGACTGGAGATGCGTAATGTATAAAGGCAAGGGGTCACGCATGGACTGCGCCAGCTATAGGGCCATCAGTTTGACAGCAAAAGTATTTGGAAAGGTATTTGAAAGGAGAATGAGGGCGAAATCTAATGAAATGCTTTGGGAGGCACAGGGAGTATTCCGAAATGAAAGGGGATGTACGGATCAAGTTTTCTCGCTCCGAAATATTGTGGAGAAGCATCTGGCCATAGACTAGAAGGTTTTCTGCGGGTTTGTAGATCTTGAGAAAGCGTTTGATAGGGTTATGCGAAAGGAACTGTGGGGAATATTGCCAAGATTTAGGATTGACGGCACTGCTTCCTGCTGTCCTCACCTACAAGAATTGCTCAGCATGTGTGCGAATAGATGGCAACATGACACCCTGATCTGATGGTTTGTGAACTGTCTGCTTTATGCTGACGAAGCCGTTCTATTAGCAGAAACACCACCTGAACGGCAAACACAGGTCACAATAATGAAACACGATTGTAAGGAGAAAGGCTTACTATTGAATGCGAAGAAGACAAGATAATGGTCTTTGAAAGAGAAGAAACCAGAACCAATGGAAGGATTAAGGATGTTAGGAACTATTTTTGTAATTGTCTTTGATATGTCTTTTTATAATGTTTTTAAAGTATTGTCAGTTTGAGAGTTCGATTTGAGTAAAAGATTCATTGTCAGCTTGCTTCTTATTTTTCTCTAAATAATAAATACAGTCCCAGTCCCGCACAAAGGTTGATGGCGAAGTGTTTGAACAGGTGAATGAGATTGTATATTTTGATTGCGCCTGCAGTAACCAAATATACAATCTTATTCAGTCAGTGAGTGTTGGGAATAATGTGAATGGAGCGTTGGGAATAGTGTGAATGGAGCGTTGGGAAAACTACTTGGCAGTAACAGCTTGAGCCAGAAGGCACAGCTCGCTATACACAATGCGGTGCTGGTTTCAATGGTTACTTATGGACGCAAAAGCTGGGTACTGCAGAGAGAGCATGCAAGAAGAATAAACTAAAAAATGGTCCAGATGCTAGCTTTGCTCAAAATTGGTAACGTAACGCTTGTAGACCGAATTCGGAATGATGATGTTAGAAACAGAGCTGGTCTGAAAGAGAGTGTCAGTGTTAAAATAAGAAACGGCATGCTCCGTTGGTTCGGACATGTAAAAAAATGCAGGATGAAAGAATGACGAAGCAGATATACCACGCAATAGTGAAAGGGTGTAGGAGCCGAGAAAGGCCATGACTTACCTACCATGACCTAATTGTTCGTGTTCTATCAGGTGATGTCAGGAGTCTTAGAAAGTGGCGAACGTGCATGAGAAGAGCAATGAATGCTAAAGTTCGATTCGTAGCTGCTAAATTTGACAATTTTAAACATTTTTTCATTAAGTAATAGTAACATTGGACGCTATAATAAATCGAATTAATACTACCTTTACTAAATAATGCTGAAATTAATTATTATCGCGAGCATGTTACTTCATTTATAAGGTGTCGTCATCGCAGAGCCGCAAGCTGCTACCGCTACATATCGTGCTTAAGCTGACAATCATAGTCGGTTGTGTTAAAAGTTAGATGAAAAATCTAATTTGCACAACATTTTCATATCAGCTGAATTAAATAGATGTTCACCATAAATTTAATTAATATTTAAAATAATGTATTTAACAGTTGTAAAAAAATGGCAAGTGCGAGTAGCTTAGCCTACGGAACGCCATTGCTACAGAATTGCCATTTTTTCTTTCACCGATCAAAATTATTATCAATAGGGAGAAACAAATTTTGAAGTAAAGTCCACAGTTTTTTAGTTACTCGTAGTAATATATTACAAAAAAGTGGTTTGGAAATAACCAAACAACTTGAAAAAATAGTCACTCAAACAAATCGACGTAATCCAGAAACGAGCTTTTATTGAAGTGCTCACACGATTCAGACTTTGTCATAAATCGCGCCGACTGGCCTCTGCGGTACTAGTATAACTACCACCATTTATTTGCAGCATCTCTGATTACATACTACAAACAGGATACGGACGAAATAACATTTAGGTGGGGCTGAATTATTGATGTTTGTTAATGCGTACCTAAATTTGCACACGAAATTTGTTTTTACGAGAAACTATTTAGTATGAATATTGTACTTTAGTTAATATACCCGTTATCGCAACAATAAGTAGCCAATATTCTTCTATGAGCCTACATTACCTTTGTTGTTTGAATGTTTCTTTTATTATTTTTATAGTTTAAAAAAAGGGGAGTTAGGTCAACGGAGATATCTAGAAAGTGAAGTCAAATGAAGACTTCTAAAAAATAGTTAAATAGAGAATTGTCGCTATGTACTCCCTTACACACCATTTATCCCTAACGATCATGTGCATGTATCTACAAAATACCATTTTGAAGTATATGCACACGAATATAATGAGAATTAGCATTAAATTTGTAGACACCGCACAGTTGAATGCTCCAAGGTCTTAATACAGCCTTAAGGGCACAATTGGCTCAATTCACAGGTTCCGGTCGTACGTATGTTGCCCCTAATTTGTAATCGAGGACATTATTGCTAATGTTAAATTTAAAGAACATGCAGGGCGCACAAGAGCAGCTGGAAGTACCTTAACCTCATAGAAAACCTCGGCCAAATAATAACTCCTTGGAGGGTTATTGTTTTCTTGAGAGTGATTGAAGTTGCTAGTAAACTCGTATGGAGTTAGGTACTGTGTGAACAGCAGGAGTGGCATCGCGTTTACGCTTCTTAATGTATTGCAAGCGTTTATAGGCTAAGATAACCAATTTCCATCGAGTGGGATGCTTGTACGCCTCCAAGATGTTATATATAAAAATACTTCCGCTTGTGTGACTTGTTGGAATATATGTTTATTTAATATTTACATGCAATTTGATCTAACCTGCTTCTTGTGCTTAAACAGGTTAGATCAAATTGCACATTTAATAGCTGTGCGGTAACAAAGTCACGGGACGTTATGTAGCTGAATTTTAGAAATGATTTTAGACATGCGAAGAACAATGCATTTATAGGATTAAATAATGACTTTACTTAGAGTTCTATTGTGGACTCTTAGAGTTTCTAAAGCTTCTTGCAGTGGATTGTCTAAGAGCATCCACTTGTGGTATATTAAAAAAAACGGGTTGCATTCCGGGAGTGCCGGCAGAAGTGAAAACTTGAACATTAACGTTGTGCATTATTGAATATTTTGGAATGGTTAGGGAATAATTTCGCACGACTTGCTTTATTTATCAGTATAAAAGTACTATCATGTATGTGGTAAAATGAAATATTCATTTATTGCGCTGTCGTCTACGAATAAATAAGCTATCGTACTCAAACATGACAATTTATATTACATGAAAAATTTAACACTTCAGAACTATTACAATTAATTTACATTAAAAAGTTTATCTCTCAGAAAAATCAACTTTCATTCATAATTTCAACGTCTCTTTCATCATCATCACCATTACCAGCATCATCATCGCCAATCTCTAAAACTCAAACACACACATTCGAGCAAGCGCCCTGCGCCGCTAAAACCAAACAGCGATGTTGATAAACTACGAGTACGTTGAACGAAACGCGTAAACGCCAAAAATCTCATGGCGCTTACAACGTTTTGGTCGCGAGAAAATAATGCCCTATGAACGATCTAGTACTTCATGTTTTAATTGTTTAATTAGAGGTAACTAATGTTTTAGCGCTGCAGCGAATTTAGGTTCTAATTCTCACCAAAATCTTACGGTCAGGGTCACGTGTCCTGACGCGAGTTTAACATTTTTTACTCATCCCAAAAAGTGCACAACGTAGCTAAAGAAGTTTTAACTTAAAAATAAAATAACGTGAAGAAATTTTCACAATCGAATGTCATTTGATGCCCGATGCTATAAAAATGCTACAAACAAAAAATATCAATTGGTTGCTCTTTTTACATGTAGATTTAGAAGCCCAAATTCTTTTTAAATATACTTATTTTAATATGAAAGAACAATATTTATAATATCACATACATGTATGACGAGCTCGGTGGCGCAGCGGTTAATAAGGCGACTTTGTACAACGCTCGTGTGATTCCCACACAGGACAAACATTTGTTTACATGAACATATTTATTTGTCTTGGTCTGGTTGTTTTTAAAAGACGGACTGCTTGATGCATCCTATCTTTAGGAATTCCTTAGAATTTCCTAATCTTCTTTAGCGTTTAATATCTTAGTACCCTTCTTTCTATTTTCCAGAGCTCGCGTTGGTAATCGACGGGGCACAAAACTTGCAGGTGATATTGTTTTTGACTTTAATACTGGCACTCTTTTGTGTGTTGCTCCACTTATTGCTGACAGACATTGCATTCATTATTTAGTTTTTTTAATATACAGACTTGGAAAGCATACAACATACAAGCATACGGTTGATGTAAAGTGGTTAACGAAGTCAACGAACGCTTCTGATACAGAAAGTATTACTAGCGGGTTATATCTCCTTAGGAGCTTATTGGTGACTCCAATCACTCGTAAGAATGCAACAAATCTTCTTTATTTGCTATTTAGTTGCGATTTTCATTAAGGTGGAGATACTTCTCCAGTCGGGTTGCTTTGGTGCTCTCTAACTCTTTTAAAACACCCAGAACAATACAAATAGACATATTTATGTACACAAATGTTTATCCTGTGTGAGAATTGATCCCGCGAGCCTTAGTGTTAAAGATACATTGCTGACCATCCTGTCTTGTCCATCGTCCTCAGGAAAATTGGAAGTCCCGCCATCTTACTCCCTTGTACCTGGACCACAATATGTAGATTCCCCATTTTGCAAAAGAATATCACTATTCTTACCACTATTCCTAACTTCCTTGGACTCATTTTCGGCTAAATGCATAATATGCTGGTGAGTTTCGTTACATGTAAAATAAATTATGTGAGGTAATTATTAGTCAGTGTCTGAGATTTATGGGGCTGTGGCAGTCATCTAGCAACAAAACGAGTTTTGAAGAACTTTGAAATTGATATAATTGTTGGCGTATAGGCGTTTTCGTAGGAAAAGCTGCACGGTGATGGAATTTTTTCTATGGGAACCCCTTTGTTTATGCGATTTCAAATTCGCTACTATAGGTATTTAAGGGAGGTAGGGCAAATCAAGCATAAATAAGTTGGCATTGCACGAGTGTTACTTCCTATATTACAAGCATTCCTACCAATTTGTAATGAGTTCCTATTATTTTTTATTTATGTTCAACACCGGCAGCATAGGAGTTGCTGCTACCACAGCAACTCCTTTATGGCTTATAGATAATCTCACTAACTCACTGGAACACAACAACTCTGCAGGAAACTGTTATTTGGCTGCAGTTCTGTGACGTAAAGGTACATCCCCTAAAAACACCTACACTAAGACAAATAGTCATTCATGTTCATGCACACAAATATTTGTCCTGAGTGGAAATCGAATCCACGAGCCCCGTTGTCAAAATACTCGTAGCATTACCATACATAGCCACCAAGCTCGTCAGATGTCTGTTTACCTACCGACCTCGTATTAAAAAACAAATAGAAAAAATCGTCTCTGTCTCGTCTCGTTACTGATTAATAAATGACTCTGTTAAACCAGGTAATTCTTATTTGTAATTAATTTCAGATAGATGAGCGGCCATATTTGTTGCAGTGGCTGTGAAGTTGACCTTTCAGATTGGAGCGTGCAAATAGATAGCAGCGATGGGACCAGTTGACTCAGCTCTTGACTCCCCGTGTTGCGAGCGCAGCCCTCGTGGATCGTTTGTTGTCCCAGTGTGCACAGATGAATGCATTTGCCCACAAATTAGAAAAATATTGCCGCGCTATCGTCGGAATACAACTTGCAATTAGTATAAATGACAAGTAGGTCGCTCAACTTTATATCGGGAGTCAACCTCATATGCATGTAATGTACACATGACGACAAATTAAGCTTTTATACAATTATACAATTTAAGCCCAATTTTGTTTAATTGATTTCGTAATCGCTGCTCACAACCTTAAATTCTGTCCACTTCTTATATTCTACATGCATAGCCTGCACGTAGTACGTAATCAGTCTAAGAGTTCAATAATGTGGCTTGGCAGGGGTCGCAACTGGCACGCTTCTGATATACACCCTTGATAACCCATCCGTCCCGATCCCTTGATGATCCATGATCAATAGATCTCTATGAGCAATAAACTATTTTTAAACTAACTTTTGGGCGTGATCTCCTACACACTAGTTGGCTTTGGTATGACTGTGTGTCTGATTGACGACTCCTGGCTTTTCGTCGTTGACAATATAAGTACAATACACGAGATATTGAATATACTTATTGTTTCCCTTTAGTATTCTATCGATTATTCGTAGTATAACGATTACATAATGTATAATGATATTTCGACCTCCTTCGGCAATGATACGAGATAGACGAGATACATTCGCTATTTGTAGGGAATTTGTACTCACATATGGAACCAAAATGCTCACAGTATTGTGCAGTTTCAAACGTATTCTCTCGTGAAATACTAACTTGTAGAAAAAACCTCCCAATCGAGGAGGTTTATGCAAAGAACTGCAACTAGAAGATCTTCAAAAACAGCTTGATGGTTTTTACGGTAATATGCGAATGATATCACTATTAATAGTACTTATTAAATGCTTAAATTATACTGTCCGCTTATTTATCTATAATACACAATTCTGTAATATTCATCACACAGAAACAATGTTTTGTAATAAACATCAAAATGTCTATACTTTTCCGAATCTTTCTTGGGCGTATTAATATTTACCTGTCTTTGAATTTATCGTCACGAAATTCAATTTATCCGACGACAGTCGAACGCCCTTATCTATGCACAGAAGGTCCTTTTATTTGATGGGCTCCCTGGGATACTGTTGTCTCTGTTAAACAACGCAAATTATGGGAAAAGTATGGATGAGATTATGATTAAAAATGTATTTTTTTTTATATCGCCCATTTTAATACTTTCTATGCTTGACGAGTAAATTATTATTATGATAATTACGAATTCAGTGATCTGATTGTTCAGTGCCAATTGTTTACTTTTAGATATTTTGTAATTAAAAATAGCTGTTGCCCGTGGCTTCAAACACGGAGTGCGAGTTTTTAACTTATATGCAAGAACTCTGAATGTTTTTGTAATATGTAGCAGGATATTTTTATGAAGTTTTGGTGGCATGCAAGCATTCGACCTACTTGATGTGAAGTGGTTACCGTAATCTATGAATGCGTGAATTATTTAACTTCTTAGGTGTTTACTGATAACACTCTCACATTCGCAGGGACACAATAACCCTCTCCTAAGGAGTTGTTATTAGGCTACAGTTTCTTGTGAGGAGGAAGCACTTCACGAATTGGGCTACTTTGATGCACCTGACTCTCATAGAAACATTCATAGCAAGATAAACAGACATGTTCGTGTACACAAATGTTTGTTTTGTTTGGGAATCGAATCCACCAGTCTTGGTGTTAAAGTAACCAATGCTAACAACTCGACTACCGGGCTCGTCACTCGACCACTAGATTATGTAAGCCATATTCGTGAAAATTTTCATCAATATTCGTCAAGTAATTTTTACGTCATACGTGCGCAACGAATAGACAAACAAGAATTACAAAAAAAAAAACATTGTTTTGTCGATAATAGAGTCCAGCTGCACCACGTATGATATAGATTTCATAAATTCAACTGAAGTATCTATTTGACCAGACCTAGTAGATAAAGAGCCGGCCTAGTGACCAACTGGTCCCAGGTTCGAATCTTGGCATGTAAAACAAAAGTTTTCGGATTTATGTACATATTTATAATTATCACTTGCTCGGTAGTAAAGGAAAAACATCGTGAGGAAACCCACACGTCCAAGAAGTTATATTTCGAAAGCTAGCGTTACTAATAAATTTGTCTATCTATCTGTTTTTTGTCCGGACTAAACTTGGAAACAGATGACAAATTTTACAGAACTTTCATTGTAAACTTTTTAGAGAATACTTTTTGTCCCGAAAATACCACCAGTAGAAACATGTTCAGCGTCCTTATGTATAAATTTTAGATTATAAATAGAAAGAGTTCTAATCTAACATGCATTTTAAATAATAAAATAACAAATATTGTCCTCATCGATTTAATTTATTACGCAGCACGTATCTCGCTAAAACCAACGTGTTGAATATTCATCACATTTAGATAGTACAGGCCGATAGACCCACATCAGAAAAACATCAAAAATGCATCAAGCGGAAATATCCGTCTACAATGTAAGGAGCAATATTGCCTCTCACGATCCGTGCTCTATTGGCTTAGCCTATGATCTACGCGTTGTACAGACATGTTTGAGAAGTAAAATATAATATTTTAAAGAAATAACATCGGTAACGTACAAGTTGAACTCGGGAACAGAGCGTTACGTACGTTACTTGGATTGCATAGCTAAGTTTGTGATTTTTTTTCTTGATGATTTATTTCAGACCTGTGCTAGATAAAAATACTATTTATGCTTCTGTACTATATGTTAAACTTTCTACTATAAATATAATTATTACAATTTTTTTCTTATCGAGGGATTTAACTAGGTTAACTCTAAAAACATCACGATTTTTTTTAATTGGTGATGTTTTCAGAATTTCACGAATGTCTATTGTAATGGTTAACAAGCACCTCTTTTAAGTTATGTTTTGGAGAATAAAGGATATGTTAAGATTTCTTAAACTTTCTGTGTGTGGATTTGAAATTAAGATCGCAAGTGTTAGACTATAGCAGTCTCTATACCGCGTGGAAGGGTTACGCTGGCGTAGCTAGACGTTTTGATGTGGAAAATAATGCCCACCTTATACCGCCTACAAGAACTGGTATCCTTAGTTTTCTCTACGAGTATGTACAGACGTTTCAGACAGTTCCTTCATGAAATAGTTCCGTTGTTAACCTTAAGAAAAAATTACGAACAGCAACAACTGAAGATGTCATAATTTGTGAGCAAAACGAACAATTATAGTAATGATCAAAATGTGAGGTTCGTTACTGATAAAGACGATTATTCTATTATTATTAGGTCCGGGACGCTGGCACTGTGAATAAGTCTGTGTCTGATTCGGCAGTGCGATCAGGGTGATGATACGTAGACAGACGAAGACATTAGCAGGGATGAGATTGAATGGTCGATACGAAGTTTGAAAAATGAAAAGTTAGCGGGAACCGATATGTTTACTGCTGAGATGATCAAACTGGGTGGCACCTACGTTAGGGACGCCTTCTGGTTTTTGAGCAAATCATGCTGGAGAACCGGAAAGGTTCCGACCGATCAGAAACGTGCAGTCATCGTGCCCTTGTATAAAGGCAAGGGTTCACGTATGGACTTGTCATCTATAGCGACATCAGTTTGATCAGCGTAGCAGCTAAAGTGTATGGAAAAAACAAAGAAAGGAGAATGACAAAACTAGTAAAAGTAGAAAAAAGAGTGAAATTGCATTTCTTTCATACCATCACTCTGGAGCAAAAATGATACGTAATCCAGGCACGCCTTTCCCTTTTTTCCACGGAGATTCAACCTCCGCATCCCACCGGACATCACCTCTCAGTGTTCTACGTCTCTTTTCGCATCCACATGCTTCTTTCGCACTGTCCACCATACTTTCTTTCAGAACTTTCCAATATTCATCTACATCTAAGTCGGAAAGATTCGTGTTCGCAAGTCTATCACTGACTCGACGTACATTACACATTCATCTTCAAATTTTTCACTTCTTATTCTTTCATGATCTCCAAAAGGCCAAGTGCCTCCACTTCTTGAAAAGGCTCATAAACTGGCTTATCACCAGATAGTGGTCCGTTTGAAGAGCAGGACCTCTGAAGGCTCGTGTATCAATTAACGTCTTTCTGACACGTCCATCTATCAAAATCAAATCTATCACACTTTTCTGTTCATTAATGTAAGTGTGAATATCCTTGTGATGGAAGAACGTGTTCGACACAAAAAGGTTTCGTTCCATACATACGTCTAAAAGTAACTTACCAGCATCGTTCACTCTCTTATCTCCGTATGGACCAAGCAGAGCCATAACTTGATACCAACCCACTTAGATCACCACACGTAATTATCCGTTCATTCGCTTCAGCGAAATCCAGAATATCCCTTACTATCTCCTAAAACTTCTCGAGCTCCTCAAGATCAGCAGAGCTCACAGCAGCATATGCTCCAACCAAAAAGACTCGCGCAACCTCCAGTTTTATTTTGACGCAGAGAAGTCTCGGACCTACTAAATCGTAATCTTTCACATCAGCGGCCAAGCCAAATGAAAGCTCGACATCTACCCCAGCGCTGGCATGATTCGTCCTAGTTCACTCCGGACCACAGGGCCATCATTCCACGGGGCATATGTTCGATGTCGCTTCCCTTTCGCTTGGTCTCTGACATACACAAAGCATCTGGGTATCTCTCGTTCATTATATCTCTCAACTCATTCATCTTATCTTTTAATCCACATCTCCATGTGCCTAAATGACACTCAGCATATCTTTTAACACAACCACACATCATTTTAATAATCTCTTACATTCCATGTGTCTATACTACACTCCGCTTTCCTCGCCCTGCTGGGTTGGGCGTTGCGTGGTGGATGGCGGCTCTATCGTCGCATGCAACTAATTCCGCACTGACGAGGGCGGATCGGTGCGCGTCGCCTCCGGTGGCGCCCTGATCCGCGCGTCTGTGCGGTTTGAGACTAGAATTGCAGTCAACAGTGTGGGTCGCGGCGTGCACGCTTCTCGTACCGACCGACCCATTCGTTTTACTTTTTCCATATTTCTATATTTTTTTCACAATTTTATAATTATGTAAGACCCTATTAAGGACCATGCTACTAAGCTATGCACATACTTCTAAGCTATTCGCACCAAATTAGTAGTCATGGATGGGGGTCATGTACGACGACGGCGACCGCTCATTAACAACTAGTGAGCTTTACGCGGTCACCCCCATCTACTTAGTTTGTTTCTTTTTTTACGACGTCGCATGAGAAGTATAAGGAAAAAATCTGAAAATAATAGTATAAGCCTACCTAAGATAAGCGGTTAGAATACTTTGACTTTGATCAGTTGCTCCAGCATACTAGCTCTATACGGGCTTATTGACTCTTCATGGAATTGCTACTTTCATGCACTTTTCACAAGGTCGAGGTATATCCTCAGTCGGACTGTTCTTTACAAAATACCGGTAGGTAACTTTTTGGAGTTTACTCCTTAAGAAACAATTTTGAGTTATAAGGCCCGGTATGGAAATTTTATGGAAGTAAAATCAAGTGAACGCGTTAACAAAAAACCCGTAAGTGCGAGTCCGACTCGCACTGAGGGTTCCGTAAAAAATATTTTCGCAAATTGTTTTCGCAAAAAAATATTTTTTTATTTGTGATTCAGCTACAAATTTACGGTTTTCGGTTTTTTTTTACTTGTACTACATGACATTGCTTCTTACCAAATTTCATGATTCTAGGTCAACGGGAATTACCCCATAGGTTTTGATTCCCTTGCGAGTGTAAAAATATGGACATAAACGAGTTTGATTTTTATTGCTTCAAGGGATTGCAGATCTGAGTGTTTGATATTATTTTCAGCTTGATCCTACTCGATCCTGACAGAGAGACAGGCGGACAACAAAGTGATACTATAAGGGAACCGTTTTTCCTTTCGAGGCTCGGAACACTAAAAACGGAACCGTTATGCTCGTCTGCTTAAAAAGAGACAAACATATACGTCTGTAGGATGTAACGTGCGAGAGAGGGAGATAGAAGTATCTAAAGGATTTAACTGAGTTTTTTTTATATATATCCCGCCACCAATTAGTTCATGCGAACATTTGAAACAGGAACCGTATGCACTCGGAACCAATGCTGCTATGGCTGCCCTGGTCGTTTCTGCGACATATGTTTCGCCTCTCCTTATCCTCGTAGTACCTACTGTTCCTTATATTGAATTGAAGGCGTAGGTGGATGGGATAAGTGAAAACATATTTAATAGAGGGGAGTTGTTTAGGTTTCTCTGTTTGTTCATAAGAGTAATTTTAGAATTTTCATATTTAATAATTTCTAATTGTTGCTTAATATTTTGTTGATCCTTTAATCCTTTGTCTATTGTGTGTAAAATTTTATATGTTTAGTGGGGGATAAAGCAGGTTAGATCCAACTGCATGTAAATTTGACTTTCGCAAAATAACGTCTGAATCTATTAACTATATGACTTTATGTCACCTTAATGAAACACATGCTCTTGTACTGAATTCGTTTTCATATTATCTGTTTTGAATAAATTCTTGTTTCTACTTCCAATATTGTTTCGCTGTAGGATCCACAATATCGCGTGGGGTGGTCCGCCGCGCGGCCCGCGCTATTCAAAATATTCGCAGCGAGCACGTGTGCATGCTCCAATGATTATTACTTCTTAGGGAGAATCTACACAAGTTTCGACATATACTAATGCTTGTTTGAAAATTACTTCGTTTTATCTTATACATTTTTATACAAGGATACATCATCACGCTAATTCCCTTGCGGGGTAGGCACAGAAAACACATGACTCAGTCATTACACAACTCACTCGCTTCTTTAACGTTCTTTTTTTGTTATACAAAGTCGGAAGGCATTCAAGCATACGGCTACCTGAAGATGTAAAGCGGTTGCCGTAGCCTATAAAGTCAATCCATTAAATATCACTCGCACGATGCCTCCTCTGCTGTTAACACAGCAACTCCTTAGGAGCATACTGGTGACCTTACTCACATGCTGGAACACAACAACCCTCTAGGGAGTTGTTATTTGGCTACGGTTTCCTATGAGGTGAAAGTACTTTCCCATTACTAACATTACTTATATTCTTATACATTGTACATTACATTATTATACATTCGCATGACGTTCGGTTTCTAGGTCTCCTGAAATCTTCTCATCAGAAAGTATCTTGATACTTTTTGGTTTCGAATAGTAATGCATGTGCGTACAGAAGTTGAAAGTATCCAAAGGGTGATTAGAATATCTTGTCTCTATGTCATGTATTTGTATCAAAGATTTCTCTTAAACTATCCGTATCAGATGTTAATGGAACTTGTTAAATTATGTCTTAGGTTTTCGCGATTGATACACATTGAATTAAACAATCCAATGAGTTTTCCTGCGACCACGGATGCTGCAAAGCATTCAAAACGTCAGGTTCAACAAAATAAATAAAACACGCGATACTTCCGTTAAAAAATGTTTTATACACTTATGAGCATGCCGTTGACATATCCAATAGATGCTTCCGGCACAATGAATATCGTTAGATAATTGCTGAAGCTCACCAGGTTTCTTTGGAAGCTACTTTCAGGCGTACAATAAACTAATTGTTATTTGGCAGAGGTCTTCTGTAAGATAAAGTTATTTTTCCGGTCGAGCTGTTTCCTATTAAATATAACTGTATGAATCAGTTTCTAATCGATAGTATGCACCAGATGCAAGTAGGGTGCATTTGGCAAAGAAGACGTACCTTGGAACATAATTTGAAAGTAT
The DNA here is from genome assembly GCA_947507595.1 of Pyralis farinalis. Classification (NCBI taxonomy): domain Eukaryota; kingdom Metazoa; phylum Arthropoda; class Insecta; order Lepidoptera; family Pyralidae; genus Pyralis; species Pyralis farinalis. The sequence continues at coordinate 19,775,851 of OX382264.1, read as the reverse complement.
GAAAAGACAGTGAACAAGTCTCTTTATCGCCCTCCGTCTAATTTATCTGTTTCGAGCAGATATTTGTAAATCTTGCACACAATGCGGCGAGAGGGTTGATAAACTAATATTAACAAGCACGTATCACAAACCGCAAGATCATGAAAACGTAACCGGATCCCTCTCATGGCTTGGATAACTTCTATGTTTGGCCTTTATACATTATTTATTACATTTGGTTATACCTTGTTTACCTTGGCCGCCTTTTGCCAAACTACCCGCTCTCATAGTCCTATAATGTATAAATTAATTTACATTTAATGTTTGCGTACTTGCCTGCGTCTATATACTTGGTCAGTGAAATATGTTTTCGTTAGTTGTCTTTCAAGTCAATAAAAGTATTGTATTTATTTTTATCTTTTTTCTACTTTTTATTACATATATATGTAGTATGTATGTATTAGGTATTCTTTATTACTTCATATCATCTTAGGGTCTCAGTGACTTCCCTGGTGTTGTAAATGTTCATAGGCTATCAGGCAGACCGTATGCATGCTTGCTACCTTAGTGGTTTAAAAAAGCCGTCAAATGCGAGTCCGACTCGAACACCAAGGGTTTCTTAAAAAATAATTTGATCAAACTATTTCTAAAAAAGTTTTTTTTTGTGATGTAACTACAAAGGATAATGCCCATCAAAGTATGGAACATGGTACAGGCGTTGCATCAATTCCAAATTTGTTTTAGACGGTGTATTAAAAAGAAATAAACCTTTGACATTAGTAATTCTAGGATTCAAAACAGGAGTTTCAAAGTTTTTTCAGAAAACGTAACATAACCTAAAAATCAAAATAATTCTCATCTAGTTTTGGTAGTTTTTACTAATTTTTGCTTAAAATGCCTACAGAGTGAATAAACGATCACTTTACCTATGTTGGAAACATTTACTTACACTATAATAATTAATTAATTACCTACAAAAGTTTTCTTGGCATAGGTACGGGAAATATTTCATTATTTGACCATTGGAGTAGATACTTGTTCCAAGGTATAGCTGCCTATGTTTCTCGGTATCAAAAAAGAACAATTCATACACCGGTTTCGCCGGTCGAATGTTCTCGTCGTCATTTTCACGGTCAATTATAACCACAAGTGCTCAGCCATAGTACAACACAAGAAAAATGTCCCTTCGTTGAATTGAACACAAATAATGTTTATGATATCACAATTTAAGCTGATAGTAATCTCAATCAACACAAACATGGCAGTAATAAACAAACAGCAGATGTTCGTTTCGTACAGCGTCACGAATGTTACAAGTGTTACCACACCATAGATAGTGAATGAAAATCGGTTGTTTGACTATCGTAACTCGATTCTTATACACTGTATTCAATATGAATAAAAACCAAATACGAGTAGGTTTGTAGCGTGAAACCCGAACGATTCCTAAAAGAATGAAATCAAAGTGTTTATGTTTTCATAAGCGATGATGGTGATATACTAGTACCTAGTAATGTTACATTTTTATTGTTTGTAATTATAATCGATAACAATATTAATCGTAGTTTTCTTTCAACATTTTTTTATTTACTATGGCAATTTTTTTGATCAACATTGGGAGGAAATGCAAAATCAAGTGGTAAATTGTAGTCAATAATATATCTTCATATTTTCTAAAATATATCCCCTGTCCAAATCAAGCATGGATTGGGCAGGAAGACTCCTAAAATGAGAAAAATAATTTATAAAATGTTTTTATCCTGAGGCATGAGACAATTCTGTACCATGAATGGGCAATCTCATTTAAGGTTTTCAGATTTTTTTCCTTTACTTGTACTACATGACATTGCTTCTTACCAAGTTTCATCATTCCAGGTCAACATGGACACAACGAAGATTATTTCGAAGGTACCCATTTCAATTTCAGTTGGAAGTTCGGTCCTCGAAGTTGTTGACGAGCTTATCTACCTGGGACAAACAGTGCAGTAGTATTAGATTAAACTTCGACAAAAGCATGTGTTGCCAGTGATGACTTACGGCCTAGAAACGTGGTCCCTAGCTTTGGTTCTCGCACGGAAACTCAAGGTTGCTCAGAACACGTTAGAGAGTCATGCTCGTAGTTTCCCTGAGCTTCAAGGATGAGTACATTAGTACTAGATTTACCGACGTTACTCTAAGGATCAGTCAGTTGAAGTTTTATTGGACAGGTCACATAGCTCGAAGAACCGATGGTCGTTAGAGCAGAAATGTTCTTGAATTGCAACTACGAACCGGAAAATGCAGTGAACGACTGCCTCCCAAATGATTGAATGATGATCTGGTGAAAATCAGAGGGATTCGATGGATGTAATCAGTACAGTGCTGATCGCTGTGGAAGTTTAAGGTAGTGGGCTATGTTCATCAGTGGACGTTCTTCGGCTGTTCATCATCATTGACTTTATACGTTTCTTTTCATGTGATCTACAAAAAGTGCAGCTAATTCGATAATATATTTACTATATTCTAAGTATGTATTCATTTTAATTTTTATCCGATAATACACGCTATTCCTATACGATATTTAATTGATTTTAAACTTCTAATAACTTCTAATATCAAAAAAAAAAAAATACTGAAGGGATACATGAATGCAATTCATTTTTGCAGTGAAATTCTACTAATATTATAAATGCGAAAGTTTGTATATATGAATGGATGTTTGTTGCTCTTTCCCGCTTAAACGGCTGAACGGATTTGAATGAAATTTGGCACGTAGATAGATTATGATCTGGATTAACACATAGGCTACGTTATTTGACTCCACGCGGGCGGAGTCGCCGGTAGCAGCTAGTACGTTATAAATTCATTCAATTGAGAGATTTAGAGAGTATACTCCGTCATACTGATCTACTGGTGATTAGTGGAGGTCAGAATTTTATATTGAATACCACCTTGCTTTGCTTAACGACTAACACGAGCTCGGTGACTCAGTCGTGAATGACGCGGCTTTGGCATCAGCGCTCGTGGGTTCGATTGACAGAGAAAATATTTGTGTGCATGAACATGTCTGTTTGTCTTGGTCTGGATGTTTTAAGAAAGGTAGGGCGCAAAACAGCCTATCTGGGGAAGTACCTCCACCTCACAGAAAACCGCAGCCGAATAACAATTCCCGAGAGGGTTGTTGTGTTCCTGCGTGTGAGTCAGGTCACCAGTAAGCTCCCAAAGAGTTGCTGTGTAAGCAGCCGAGGAAGCATCGCGTGAGTGATAATTAATATATCGCAAGCATTAACAGGCTACGGTACCCGCTTTACATCAGGTGTATGCTTGTATGCTTCCCGACGTAGTATAAAAAAAATATGTTATTCAAGAGCCGAGATCAACAGCATAGAGCAGCCTCTGAAGCAGTGGCGTGCACAGAGATTTTTGACAGGGTAGGCAGAATTTTTTTAAAGCTATTAACTTACTAAAAAATACAGAATATTGATTTTGGTTACCCAATCTTGTGGAAATAATGATGTATGTGATCACTTGTTTTTTTTCACCGAAAGATAGCTTTGAAAACATTTATTTTCCCTACACACACCACATGAACAACTTTCGCAGTGAATATCATCATATTTATCAACTTTAAAACTTTAAAATCTTATTTCGTCTGCTACCAGTCAATCGATTCAAAACAAAAACAATGGCGGCCGTTTTAAAATCAAAATAAAATTGAACATCAATTTTATACGAAAAAAAGAAATGGCAATATCTTTCACTATAATTATATGCAGCAAACTACTTTTTAAAATAGTTACGTAGCAATGCTCGCGACACTTCGGTGATTTACGTTATAGTTCAGCTGAATAGACATTGTCTATACTTTGCGATTGTGTGCGTTATTTGTGTTATTTGGGCAATGTAATTATAGGAATGCACACTACAGTATTTGTATAAACAACACGGCACACATACGTAAATTTAGACAGATATAGTTAGTGTCTCTGCCGCAAAAGCTGCCAATGCGGCGCTAGTGTAGCGTAGCGCCTAGCTGCGATTTGAATATGACTAGCGATGACTTTAATAACTTACCGATACCGATAGATGGAGCTTTTAATTTTTTGTTTTTGATACGAAATATTAGTTAAAAATTATGTTTAAGAATGAAACATCGGATGGTATTTATCAAATTGACAGGGTAGGCAATGTCTTTTTGCCTATATGGAGTGCACGCCACTGCTCTGAAGTTACCAGAGGGAGACTTTGTACAAAAGTCGTCTGCATGGGTACCTCTGTCTCACCTATTTCTACGGCCAAGCAGCTATATTTATATAGCTGTGTTCTGGTTTGAAGGGTGAGATATGGCAGAGAAATTACTGGGTACTGTGACGACGTGGGAGGTTAGGTCACAAGATTTTTGACATTCTGTTTGATTGTGTTTTTATATGGGTTATACCTGAAAATAAATACATTATTATTATTATTAGCAGCGGGCGATTAACATCCCCGTGGTGTTGCGAGCGTCGATAGGCTCCGGAGACCACTTACCATCTGATGCGCCGCATGCTTGTTTGGCAATCTAGTTGTATAAAAAAAAAGTTCAAAGGAGCTCGAAATGTGTGCCTACGTACAAACTGATACGAGCAACTTCGTCATTTAGCTCCATCTTCAATTACCTTCGCCTGTTTTGATACAACTATTTTGATGAAACATTTTAGGACTATTCGTAACTAAACCATAGATATTGGCATTATTGTTTATGAATGCATTTAATAGTCCCATTAGCGAACCGTACAAATTAATTTTAATCTATAAGTACTTAGGAGACCACTCGTAAATCTAGTAACGCGGAACTTTCGGCGATAAATCAAATAATGTTGTGCATTTTGATAGCATAATACACCAAGGCAAACAAACTAGAGGGTCGTATAAAGTGATTAAAGTAACATTTCCAAGAACATTGCTGGCATTCCAGAGAATTATAATGCTGTTATAGGTCACTAGCGGACTATATGTGGAATCTATATGCTTATGTGATATACCGTGAGCATACTGGATTTGAAACTGTGAGTACTGGCCTATTAACACTCATTAAGGTAATCTTTTCTCAAAAATCAAGTTGAGTCATTTTCAATTACAGTTACTAGTAAGTTAACTGTAATCGAAATACATAATATATTCGACTGAATCATGCACGTTTCAAATGCAGGTGAGTTTCGCTTTATACGTGACTATGAACCGCATAAACTCGAACTTATAATAAAGATTTAAAATATTTGTGTAAGTAAGTAATAAAAACCATCTTTATTTTGTTACTGGCTTACTTTGAAAAATTGATACAATAAACTCTGTGATTTCAGTGCCTACAAAACAAAACAGGTTATACAAGTGGGGTAGGACGAGAGAGACGGGCGCACAGATCCACAGATAGAGCCCGCCACTGTTTTTATTGTGAAACAAAGCACAAACTAAGGCACCGAACAAAGTAGCATTAAATTTACGGTAGAGTGAGCGTAGCGCAAAACTCGTAAAAGTGCCTCATATGTCAATACCTTTTGAAATACGGTAATGGAAATGCGAAATAAAACAGAAAGCAAAGTATGATTAGTGAGTGCCATATGTCCCATTGTCAGACTTTACTGCCGCTCGCCCCTGCAATATCCATTACAATATGTTCGAATAAATATATGTATATGCATTTTACTTAGTTTTGCATAAAATATCTTTTTTTTCGTTTTGAATTTAAATTTATTTATTTGAATCGTACTTTACGCTTGTTAATAAAAAAACGCAGTTCTTCAAGCGCAGATTTGGGCAAGCTTGGTGGCGCAGTGGTAAGTATTGCTACGTTGATACCAACGCTCGTGGGTTGATTCCCACACAGAAAAAAACAAATGTGTAAATGAACATCTCTGTCTTGGTCTGGGTGTTTCAAAGAGAGGTAAGGCGCATCAAAGCATCATTTGTAAAGTGAAGATACTTACCGTTTGGTAAGTATCTTCACTTTACAAATACCTCAGTCAAATAACAAATCCCTGGAGGGTTGTTGTGTTCCTGCAAGTGAGTGAGGTATCCTTTAAGCTCCTAAGGAGTTGCTTTCAGCCTTACAGATGGCATTGCACGAGTGATACTTAATGTAATGCAAGCGTTCATAGACTACGATACAGAAAATATAATACATAAATTTGGTGAAGATTTGATGATTAAGTAAAAAGTTATTAAATTACGTTACTTGTTCTAATTTCATTGCATTTCTCCACGTCTTTTTATTGTATATGAACCGATTAGGGTTATTTGTGTGTGAGTTTATTACTTCCATGACACATTTAAGTATAATTTTTTTTTAAAATAGATCTATCAGACAAACGAATCCGTGATGATGTCATAACTAATACACCATAATTAACGTTTGGCATTCACAATTGATACAGTCACTTGTTGAGTTCTATCCAAATGATTATCGCAGTATGTCATTCTGTGGTAATTTGGTTCAACACTTTTATACACACATCAAAAGTGTCTAGGGATCAAGCATTTTTATGCGGATTTCTTGAGATTGAGATGTGGCTTTGTAATAAATTTATGATTTTATAAATTTATATGGATCCTTTTTGGTGCATTTCATAATTTGAAACAGGAACTGTCAATCAAATTCGAGTAAAAGATGAAAATCAGCTGTCAATATTTTCCCTATAAAAACATACAACGCATTGAAGACATTATTAGTGCTACTGTTTCCCTACTACTGATTAAAACCAACGTTATTATGGAGCGGCGACGTCATTTAAGCAGGGAAGAAATGCTCAGAGCCGTGGGAATGATAGAAGCTGGTTCCCGGCAACGTACTGTGGCTTTAGCTCTGAATACAAGTCAGAGTGTTATCAGTCGACTTTGGACACGTTACCGAAGCACTGGTACCGTGGCTGAGCGCCATGGAGGACGGTATCGCTGCACCACACGGAGACAAGACCGATACATTCAAATCACAACTCGAAGAGCTCCAACAATAACCGCCATGATGTTAGCCGTGACGCTTCATCACTCTTCAGGGAACTTAATTAGCGACCAAACAGTCAGAAACCGCTTGCATGAAGTGAACCTTCATTCCCGAAGACCGCTAAGGGTACCACCTATAGCAATGCACAATCGTAGGATTCGATATCAATGGGCTCTTGAACACAGAAATTGGGCAGAAGAACAATGGCGTTTCGTGTGCTTTTCTGATGAGTCTCGTTTTGGTATGAGACCGGATACAAGACGTATACGACACTGGAGAACCCCTGGACGCCAACAGCGATTAAAATCCTGCCAGGAAGTCCATCCTTATAGTGGTGGAACCATCATGGTATGGGCGGGTATTTGGATCGGCGGAAGAACTGAGTTGATTTGGATCAGAGGCAACCTCAACGCTCAAATTTATGCTGAGACGATTGTATCAGACGTCATCGTTCCTCTACAAGTGCAAATCGGTCCCTTATTTCAGTTAATGCATGATAATGCACGACCGCACACCGCAAGAGTTGTAAGACAGACTCTCGCCGCAGCTAACATCAATGTCATGCCCTGGCCTGCTCAGTCGCCAGACTTGAACCCGATTGAGCATGCATGGGATATGCTACAGAGAAGAGCTCTGCCGAATATGGAGGGTATCCAGTCGCAAGAAGACCTTTTTTTGTTGTTGCAACGAACATGGGCGGCCATTCCACAGCGTGATTTGGATGAACTCATTTTGAGTATGCCAAACCGATGTTCTTGTGTTGTTAGTGTTCGCGGTAGAAACACGGATTATTAATTGTTTAAGTTACCCAATAAAATTTTAAAGAAAACTGTTATTTCAGTCTTTTTTTCGAACTTTAATGTTAGTGGTTCAAATGTCAAAAATCCCTTTATTATGAAAATGGCAAATTTCTTTATTAATGCAAAGGTGACTTGGTTTATCGTTACTGTAGACAAACGAAAACACTTTATTTGATGAATCCTTAAAGAAAATTTTAATTAATATCAATCAGGAGAAAAGTTATTGCAAAAATATATGTTGATCCCTAGACACTTTTGATGTGTGTATTTACAGCCCTATCTTACAATATTACTGAATTGTCACCAGAGACGTTTCGGAGGTTTCAAATTGCATTTACATGAAACAATATTAATAGGAATTAGTGAAAAGTCGTAAGATTTTCATGTAACAAGGTCATATTGCACATTAAAGCTTTGGTTTAAAGAATTTATTCTCATAAAAGATTACAATAAATCCACATAAATGAGAACAGAATTATTATAAAGGTACTTAAACTAGAAAGCAGTTACCGCATTTAAATATAGAAGGATTAGATATATTTCTAAAATTAGTTTCACAAGTTTGAATACGCAATTGGGGGTAACAAGCACAAAAAATATTAAATGTTTTTTTTATCGTGATGACAGATTAATGAATGATAGAATAAATAATTTATGAAAGTTTTTTTGATTTTAATACAAAACAACCTGACGAAAGTATATTTCAAATTAGCGCGAAGCTTAAACTTTTCGAAAAGGTTAATTGAATCAGGATCTTGAAAAGTTTATACAATTAAACATTTTAATAATACCATCCAGTTTGTTTTAAATCTTTTCTATGAATATGCATTGTATGATGATCTAAGGTTTATTTTAAGTCTGTTAAGGAAGGCTGACTGCAAGACGTTTATTTTATTTTTTTCCTCCGACAAGAAAGAAAGTATTGTCTGAAGACTGCATTACTTGTATGCAAGTGCAAGTTTCAAATAAATACACCAATTTCATTCTTTTTTTGTATTTGTTAGATGAAATCAGGGTGGCTATTTATCAATGTTTGATGCATTATTGCCATTACATCTAACCTGCTTTATGTGCTTCCGCCAACAATTAGTTTAATGTGAACTAGCGTCGGCCGGCACCCACCCACTGTCGTTAGTAGATGCAGCCGAGGCAGAGACGACTGGAGCAGCCATGGTAACGACGTCGACGGCATATTGCATCTACTAACGGTAGTGGGTGGGAGCTGGGCGACGCTAATTCGCATGAACTAATTAGTGGCGTAATCCTTATTATATTAATAGTGTCCTCAATACGGATCACCAACCATGTGCGGTGAAAAGAAGAGCGTCGCGTGTGCCATGGTACTCGGGGTGGATTTTGGTCAGGTACCACTTTTCCTCCTACATGCAACTCATATTGGGTAACGCGTCGCAGCATGCTTTGGAAAGATGGTGCTGGTATTCACGTCATCTTGGTGATAGGGCCTTGAGAGTACTTGACCAAAGAACATATGTGACCACTACTACGGACGCCGCCGCAATCAGGTGCCATAGAGTATGTATATATGTGTGTTGTAGTGCCGTACTGAGGAGTTCAAATTTCTACTAACTAAGTCATACAGATCCAACAGCATGGCTACTCTGTCCATGTTAGCTGGAGTTTTCCCGGCAGGCCTAGATGTCACCCGTGCTAGGCAGGCCTAGAGGTCACCGAGGGGGCATTTCGAAGAGACACTCAGGATCGCATCCGAGTTGTAGTTGAGTAGACGGAAACGAGGCATTTGGGAACCTATAGCGCACGAGTGGCAAACTTGCTAGAATAGGACAACTAAGGGCAGGGATGTCTACTGATTTTTTCCTGACGTGTTTGTGAAACTCGGGTCAAACTAAGTCAAACCGAATCGTTCTACCTCACAGCTCCTCGGGGATCATACATTCTTCAGAGATAAAAATATATTGAGAGTACAGGTATAAATAACAATGTATTGAGGGTACACTGTACCATGGCTCCACTGATCTCTGTCAGATGAGCTGAATTGTGGGAGTCGCGCATGGCATTTCCCTACTCTTTGGCTCTCTTTGTGCCGACCACCGTTACCCAATACGAGTTGCGTGTAGGAGGAAGAGTAGTACGCGATCAAAATCCACCCCGAGTACCATGGCAGATTCTACCATCAACCCCTATTTTTATAATACTAAAATAATCCTAGAAATAATTTATATGGCAAAACAACGTTTGCCGGGTGAGCTAGTAATATAATGAAAATACTATGTTGGTTCTATTGTATAGTTGTAAGACGATGCACTTGTGCAAAAAAACTATCACATACTAGTATGGGTGAGCAAAGTCTATAGAGTTAAATTATTAATCAGAAAACTCGACTAAATGTGAGTCGGGCCACGCGCAATGTAGGGTTCCGTAGTTGCCCATCACAATAATGCGGTCTAAGAAGGGGGTTTTTTATTGATTCATTTTACAAAAAATTAATGATAACGGTTTCGCCGGCTTTTAAAATCTTAAAATGGGTCCGTAGAACGATAGTAACTAAAGAATGAGTTATAAAATTCTACTACACAAAAAAGTTAGAACCAAATATTATTTATTTGAGTACCACCGCATGTAGAGGCAAGCGGTTGTAATAAATATTGATAACCAGCGTCACGTATTAATTTGAATACTGTAGTATTGCCGTTAAGTAAATAGTCTTTGTTAACATCTCCAAATAGTACTGACAAGAGTAGCGCGCTGCGCACTGCACGTTATACAAGCCCGATCATAATTATTAATATAGGATTTTTTTAGTAATTAATATTGTTAAGGATGTTATGATTTTATTTTTGTATATTCTTACATGGTTCATCAACTTATATTTAACTTATATTTATTACCCGTTTTACACAACAAATATTTTAATATAAGTAACGTTATGTCAGTAATTTTGAAATTAATTTGTATTTTTTTTTTATTTCTCTAAGTACATTTTATCATTTGTCGAGCCCGAAGGCAGCAAGCTCCTCTGGGGAAGTCCGCCTCATAGAAAACCGCAGCCAAATAACAACTCCCTGGAGGGTTGTCGTGTTCCTGCGTGTGATTGAGGTTTCCAGTAAGCTCCTAAGGGGTTGCTGTATTAGCAGCACAGGTGGCATCGCGCGAGTAATTTGTAAGCGTTTATAGGCTACGGTAACCACTTTACATCAGGGGAGCCATAAGCTTGTATGTCTCCCGACGTAGTACAAAAAATCTACTTAGCTTCTTTTTCTTCTAACTTCGTTTTAATACTTCTGCTATGATTTTTTTCATGTTCCCAAGAATAACAAAACAAAAACAGAACAAATTTTTTATTGCAATAATCGCTATTTTATGTGTACCCTAAAATTTATTTTCAAGGTTCTATTTTACCACTTTGTCGGCGTGACGTATATGTATATTCATGCCAAATTATAGCTTTTTAGTACTAATAGTCACTGAGCTTAGCTGCAGACAGACGGTCGGACGTACGGCCGGATGGTCTAACGGACATGGTGAAACTTAGGTCTCGTTAAAGGAGTTTACATGTTGTTGAAATTTAAATCAGGATATTTTAAGAGCACTGCTACTGTTCTGAAACAACATGCATGTAACGACTGTGTATTAGTTTAGCACAACGGCCACGGCCCGGTCGTTACAAGTTTGCTTCACTAAAGCTAGTCATGCACAGTGACGATCACAATAACTGAGACAACAAAGATGGCACTTGTACGTCATCTTCTACTAAAGATGGTGAGCAAACGTATAGAAGGCCAGATCAGGGACGAAACGATCACAGCAGCGATGACAGAGGCCGCGGTTGCATGTATCTTCTTATGGTAGTGGATGGATGTCAAGTGATTTTAGATCGCATGCAATAACTAAAACTTGAATTCGTTACTGTTTGCTTGTGTTCAGAATTTAAATGTTTGCAATAAGTACTGACAAATAGAAAATTTATTCAAGTAAAATGTAAAGCTTCAAAAATTGGTTATATTTGTGCTTAATATCATGGTATTCATAGATGTAATAAAAAAGTTTTTTTTTATAACGTCTATGATGGTATTCATAACAGCCGGCTGCGAAAGATTTATACCTGCACAATTTATTTTTGATTCTCTCAAACTAAATTAATACGCTATTTACATTTATATTTTATTCAGGTTTTCAAATTAATGAAACAGGGAAACGCTTTTGTAGTTTCAAATGGCAGCTACGCTTACTGTCTAGCATAGACTTCAAAGTGGAGTCAATAATTCATTTTCTACAGTCTGTAACTGTAGAAAAAAGAACGCGATTGCAGATGCATATAATAACAGACCGGACAGGCAAAATTGTACATACATGCATACAGTTTTTTTTAAAGTTTTCCCCTTTATAATAGATAATAAATAAATAACTTCGGTAGCGTCGAGTTTGTTTTTTTAGTGTTTTATAGCGACGTTATTTCTTTTTAAATTAAAAAGTTGCCTAAATATTGACTCGGGATATAGTTTTTCATCGCGTGTTTGATCAGACTCCATCAGTAGTTTTATTGTGTGATGCGTGCACAACAGAAAAAATAAACTACAAATTAGAGACCGATTGCTTTTATTATTTATTTGCAAAAGCTTGTGCAGACTCGAACCTAATAGAGGAGAAAACGGTTAACGGAGGAGAAAAAGGTGGTGAAGTGTTCGTTAACCGTAGAAAACATTTCAGCATTCATTAACGCTTGCAATACCTGAAGTATCGCGAGCGTGACGCAATCTCTGCTACTAACACAGCAATTCCTTAGGAGCTAACCGGTGACCTCAGAATACAGCCGGTAACCTCACTAATTCGCAGGAACTCAACAACCCTCCAGGGAGTTATTATTTGAGTGTGGTTTTCTGTAATGGTATTTCCCCAGACCCACATTGCTTTGATGCGTTCTGCCTCTTTTAATTAAATTTGTAATGAAAATATCTTTTAGATCAAGAGTATCCGTAATTGACCCTTCTGTATATGTTTACTATGTGACGGCGGAGACCGCAAGCTCATCCGTCCGTCCGTTCGGCGCTCAGGTGAGATTAAAAGTCCGTTGCAGTTGTTTGCGGTGGCTCCTCAATGCACATGCACTCGCATACTGACGGCGCCTTCTGTTCGTTATGATTAATGTGCGCTGTATGCACCCACAAATAAATGTAGTCTGCCATGCGATACATTGCGCTGTAATTGCAACTTTCGCATTAATTTTGTCGTTACTGCGATATAAACGCTTGAAAAGACCATATCCTTTTTGTGATGATATTTTTGTTATATTTATTTAATTACAAAATTTTGTTTATCGCTTTACTTTCTTCGCATCTCTATGTCACAGTTCTCTAGCTTATAAATAAGAAGCTGCTATTGGGTGTTTGTGTATAATGTATCAACATTCTACATGTGGATGATCACAACACACTAACACATTGTTCGATATTTGCCTATAAATATGCAAAGACCAAGCAGTCAAGTATATTTTTGGTACCCATAATCTATTTTCTTTAGTGGCTATTGACGATAAGTGTTATGTATGAATAAACATAATGACAAAAAGTAGAAAAAATGGAAATACAAAAACTTTGCAGTTAACGAAATTTGAGAAAATGTCGATTCGTTAAGTAGTTAGCAAATTTTTCCAAAACAATACAATACAATTTTTACAATGTAAAAGTAACTACAGAAAGAAGTATTACAGAACCTGAAATGCAAGTCACGAGTCGCACATATATCATAACAATTACAGCGTATGTAAAATTTGGTAGTAAAATTGCGGTGTCGATTATATTGCTTGTTTACAGTAATAGATTTATTATATTTTTATAATTTGTTGTAATAGCGGTCATGGTAAAATTTGGTCCGTGAAAATTTCAAGTCCTTTTGCTATTACGGTTCAAAAGATACAACCCTGTGACAGACGAATGGACAGGCATACACACAGTAATAGGATTCCGCTGATACCCTTTGTATACTGAACCTTAACTAGATTACACGTGCCCCATGTAATTTTAACATAGACGTAAAGCTCCTTCGAGCTTTGATTTCATTGATATTAGATTAGGAGGAGTCCCATTGAGCACGTATATTGCAATCCTAGCCATTTGTTACGTTTATTGATATTGAATTTAAACTTTAGCAAATTTTAATATGAATAAATAAAATTTATGACGACTATAATCTAGCTTTGAGCAGAGCACATATAGAAATCCTAAAATGATGCTTGGAATGTATGTGGAATTTATATTATAGAGTATGTATAACGCATAATAATTAATGAGGGTTTGAGGAGCCCGGTGGCTGAGTGGTTAACAACGCTACTTTAACACCAAGGATCTTAGTTAGCTAGTATTATAGTAATAATAAATTATAATTATAATAATAAGAATATCCGACTATTATTATGTCTAATTAAAAATAACCACGACCAAATTGGTCGTCTGAAAAAAGCAAGTGAAGTGTGTAAGGATAAGTCATGTGGCGGTCGATTTTCTCTGTCCATTGAAGTTATAAATAAGTAGATAATTTATTATTATAAATAAACTAGCTGACCCGGCAAACGTTGTTCTGCTATATAAATAATTAAAAATCTTATTATTTTTTATGAGATATACTTTCTTGATCTATGCTCAGACCTACCAAATATATATAAAAAAAATAATTAAAATAAGTCGAACCGTTTCGGAGGAGTGCGATCACAAACACCTTGACACGACATTTTATATATAAGATAAAAATAAATTAAGTATACTGAACATTACATTGAAAACGATCAGATGACTGTTTTACAGAAACTGGTTCTCAAGGTGACGCTGAGATTTATCGCCGTAGGCCGCGACCACTAACGACGCCAGCGCCGGCCGCTCACCCGCCCTCCCCTTCGCTGCCCTAAACCCGCCCGTTGACTGATGCTCCACATTTGTTTCAACTGATTTACTTTCCGCATTCGCACACATTTGCACTAACCGACCCACAAATTTATCGACCCTTTGTATTTATTAAGTCATTCTAATCTAATACCACGACCTCGTTGTTTATTTTTCTCCCAGAAACAGGTTAGAGTAAGGCCGAAAAAGATTTACAAATAATCACAATTCTATATTTGTGAAATAATAAATATTAATTTGTCAAGTTAATTTATTATCTACCTGTCTGCTATATGCTGCCAGCTATCTGCCTGCAACTTTGATCGTTATAATCTAGTTACTTAATAATTTATAGAATAGTTATTTGACTCTCATTCGCTTCTAGTTTTTCTCCCTTAAATCTTTTCAATATGGCATCACACTATGAGGTTGAAAGGTCCCCTTTTTTGTATTTTATCGTTTTCTTACTATTTTATCTCAGCTTTCCCTCTACCATGATTTATTTTTTCTGACTTCAGTAATTTTAATTGTCTGCTCAAAGTTTGGCACACGATTTCTTCATTCATGAGATTAATTTTAAATAATAATTTCTCAAAAGGTGCATAAAATATAAGATCAACTGCCGGATGAGTTCAGCGCATAAATCAGTCGGGCAATATATTTTTAAAATAAAATAAAAATAAAAAAATTGACGGACTAACTTCACAAATTGTATTTAAATGTAATTGGACTATGTGTCAATGGTTATACAAAATCGACAGAGGGCGAGCGTATTCACCTCAGACAAAGTTTTCATTAGGGGCGGCGTAAGTTTGCGGCGAGTGTGCGAGCGGGAACGTTTGGCACGACGCTGATAACACAACAAACAACTTGTTACAAACGTGTTTAGTTTTAGTTATTGCTGTGAGTTCGACGCTTTAACTCATTGGTCTAATAATGAAGTGGGTAGAGCGGGAGCCGTAATTAAGCTCGGTTTTGTAGCATCCGCCGATTGCAACTAATATATAGGAATTTACTTGTATGCGGTTACATACCTTAAAGGTATATATATATATATATATATAATATATATTATATCCTAAAGGTATTTATATTAATTAATTATACACATAATCCAATGTTTCTTTCAATATGCCGCTGCTAGGATAGAATACAACTATCTGTCCGCCTGAACCTAAAAAGGTTGTTCTTATTAGCTTCATGTACTCGCAATTACAGGACCTCAACCACTCTAGAGAATTATTTGGACCGATCTTCAGTAAGATACTCCATCTTACTGAAGATCGATCCAAATAATTCTTGGCCAATTACCTTCTTACTACATCGTCGACAGGATGTACTTACAACGTGCAAGTGATATGATCTTTGATTCTGCAGATTATAATAACTAACATGTATCCTGTATGCTGCGAAAGCTTTGTTACGCAAATTTTTTATGTAATTATTTAGTTGCCGTTATTGCAATCCCACATTCATAAGCTCTTATATATATTGTGAACCAAGACTTTTGTTAGTGAAAGGTCAGTGATGTATAACTAAACAAAGTTATCTTATATACAAACGTTGTTTATAATTTTCGTATATCCATCGACGATCAATGTTATGGAAGCCTTCGTCAAAGTGATACAAGATTAAATTACATGGTTGCGTGCGCACTATGCAGGTCACTCGAGTTTTTTTTTGTATTTTCTACATTCGTTTGGCGGATGTCAAACAGATCTGTAAACGAATCCAAATTGAGATTTTTTGCGGGTTGGATATGTTTCGTGATGATTTATAGAAATTCACGGCAACCGAACAAAGGTTTAATGGATTTCATGAATACGACGTAGCGCACAATGCAAGGTGAAAACTAGCGCATTAGACGTGCGTCTACTTATACTTTGTCTTTTGTAGTGTGTCCGTCCGTTACACGATGTTAGGCAAAGGGGCAGGAAGGGGAAGCGGTTTATCTGTGCTCCGGAACTCAGGAAGACGTACGCTCGCTCCGCCACTGGTCCGCGCTGAATTCCTTTAGGCTTTACATTTGTACAAAATTCCTTTCGTAATATATACTTAGAACGTTTTTGTGAATAAAGTGATATTTTTACGTAAGAATGATTTTAGGCGCACCGGTATTGAATTTGTATATGTGCAATATTTGTATACGGCAAGCATGAAACACGATAGATAAACAAAAAATAAAGATCATTTCAATATCTTTCTTAATTTTCAATCATATTCTATATATTACGTTTTCTACTACAGGTAGGGAATATTAAAAGAAATAGGTATTCAATTGTTTTATTGTCTATTGCAAGGTAGTTTTCTAAATTTATTCGATTATATAAAACTAAGTGTTACAAAGATAACCTAGCGGGCAGATTGTGAGGTGAGAATGCCTGTTAGCCTCCAGAAGGTATATAAAGCGAAATAAAATCTACTAAATATACTACTGTAGCTACTAAATAAACAACGTGAAATAAACATTTTGCTTCATTCGTTACGTACCTACCTATAAATTTTCCGCTACATGAACTCTTACTTATCGCGATGCTGTGATACATGCGTTCTTTCAACTGAAGGGTTAAATTGACGAAGGCCAGTGTCTTCAAATAGCTCGAAGGTCCCTAATTATTAGTTTCGCGCCTCTCTTCTATCGACAGCAGTCGAATGTAACAGGTAAACAGGTTTTGGCGAGCTCAGTGGCGGAGTGTTAGCAACGTTACTTTGACACCAGAGCTCGTGGGTTCGATTGCCGTACAGGACAAATATTTGTGGCATGAACGTGTCTGTATATTTCAGTCTTTTTAAGGGATGTAAGGTGCATTAAAGCGGAGGTCTTGGCAAGCAACCAGTCCTCATGGAAAACCGCAGTTGGGTAACAACTCTGTGGTTGTTGTGTTCCTGTCCTGCAAGTGAGCGAGGTTACTAGTAATCTCCTATGGAGTTGCTGTGTAGGCACAGAGATGGCATCGCGCGAGCCATACTTAATTTATTGTAAGCGTTCATAGGCTACGGTAACCACTTTAAATCGGAAGGGCCGTATGTTTGTATGCTGCCCGACGTTGCATAAAAACAGTCTTAAACTACATAAACCCATAGGAAGATTACGGTACGGACTTTACTTAAATGCTTAATTAGAATAACAAGCGCGACGATATATTCCAGCTACTCGATGTCTAGGCATATATACTAGTAGATTCAATTGTTAAGAATATTGAAGGCTGCATAGCATATGCAGATTCTCCCTTGCGCATCCTTGTCTGGAGCATTTTATTTTGTTATCTGCGGAAATTTTACGCTAGCTTCGTCCCCTTTGCGCTACAAAGCGAGGGCGTCGGACGTCAGTCGACCTTAAGGGACCGATTTTAAACAAAATATTATGATTTCGCTACTTGCTCGGCTCGTAGAATGAAAAGTAACCTTTCGAGGGACATATAAGCCCTAGAATGTTAGGTTTGGAGTGGCCACGAGTTTATTATAGAATATATAAAGAAATCGTCAATGCGTTTTTAAATTTTCATTTCATCTGGCATAATATGATCAATTCTAAGAAGTACAAAATGATGGGAGAATCCATTTTTCATACCACTGTAGGGGGCAAAGAGCATATATATATATGCATATAGTTCTTCTAATGTCATTGTAGCCTGCGAACGCTTGCAATACAGGAAGTATCGCTCTCTCGTAGCTACTCCTGCAGCTTACCCACCAACTCTTCACGAGCTTACTAGTAGCCTCACTCCCACACATCTCTCCAACCCTCCAGAGAGACAACAACAGAATAGAAAAAAAAAACTGCGATATGAGTGGCTCATCATTATCTTTATTAGTGCCAAAGATTATCAATTAAAAGAAAATTGTAAGACAAACAGTGACTCGGTAATTCATATTGCTTAATTATTCATAGAATATATGGTTGTTTATTATACATTATCACATTAATATAAAGTATCATGCAACTTAACCATTTTCTTGTAGATTTCGAAAAAAAAAGAACACAAAAAGTGAATAGAAGCAACTCTCACAAGGTGAGCGTAAATGTCTACTGGAACAAGAAATACGAGAAAGCTAATGACGCTATTTCCTTTAGCCGCAGCTGCACTGCAGCTACTCCAAATATAATTTTCAAGGTGTTCGCCGATAGGTAACACATAAATTTAAACTGCGATAGTAATAGGCCACTGGTTACCTCGCTTTGATTTAATACCCGCTGGACGAAGACGATAAACGAGCTCTGCTTTCCTTTAAAAATATACTACACTTAATGTGTTGAAAATGTATTAATTACCTACTGGCCTATTAACTTCGTTTTTAGGGCTCAGTACGGAATTCTAAAAGGTAAAATTACGACTCTACCCTGTTCCTTCGTCCGTCCGTTTGTAAATGATAATGCTATTCGCTTACATCATATTCAAAGTGATAGGGCGCGTCCATTGGCTAGGGTGACCAGTTACATCAGGTGGACGTTATGCTTGAATGTCTCCCGACGTTGTATAAAAAAAACCATTCACCCTTTTATTAAGGTACGAGGAAAAACGAAAGTTGAAAAAGATATTTCGCTTTTGTTATAGCACGATAGAATGATGTCTTTAACCAGCACAGTTCTTTTGAAATAATCAAGAAACCTTTAGAAAAACAAAATATCATTCTCCACTATCTGTATTCAAAGATTGGAAAGTTAAAAATCTGAAATAACTAAAGTTTATTTGTGAAAGATTTTTCTTCACAAATAAACATAGTTGCGGTTGATGAATAGCAGCGTGAGTACGGTTTGGGTCAGATTAGGTTAAGTTCAGTAAACAAATTTAGTAATGCCGTTCTAGGAGCGTACCACAGTGAGCGAATCCCACTCGCACTTGACAGTAGCGTTCGACAAAATCAATCATATTTATTGACACGTTTAAATAGTGTCATAGTATTATGTTCAAATACTGATTATTTTAAAGAATAATCAGTATTTGAACATAATTTATCGAAATTGTGCGATCCAACTGTCATAAACTCAAAGTTCATATCGTAACGTTTACTTTCGATTTTAGTTTTCTTGTGAAAGATTGTTTTTTACTGTTAATTCATGCGCATTGGTAAGTTTTATTGATCTATTATTTCCTTCTTCTATATAGACAACAAAACAAAGTACCGCGATTGCTTATATTATACAAACCTGTTACGTACTTAAGTCGTTCATAGCTCTCAATAAAATTATACCCTATAAAACAAAATATTATCATTGTTTTAATGTTAAGTATTAGTATAGAGAAAATACCTTAGAATAGTTCATACATTATAACTTAGTGCTTAAATTTTCATACAATAACAGCTGATCGTTGTGATAAGAGGTCAATGCTCACGAACAATATAAACAACATCAAACCTGAGGGTTGTTACTATAGCTTTGAGAACATATTTACACAGCCCAACATTACACTAGCTCACTGATTTAGTGAGCGACGTCCATACACACACAGGCCCTGCTTTTGTCTCTTTTCACTTAACAATTAGTTGAAGTGGAATTGTATGACAGGCATACAAATTTGCCACAGACAATAAACTCAACAAGTTACACATTTAACTGTATAATTGAATTAGTTAGTTCCTGAGCAACTTCTAATGGGAGTTATAGCATAAACAGTATATTAAATAGTTAAGTACTCCTTGTAAATAATTACTCGTTACTCCATAAAGTACATGGGTTTATATAGTTGCCATTAGTGAATTAGCCTTAAAATATAGTATACAATAACCTAATCTGTATCATTCTAATTAGGTACACCTTCCTTCTTTATTTATTTATTTTTTAACTAAACGGTTTGAGGTGAAAATGATGCTGACTAGAAAGGCAATGGCTGAGGCACGCTATGAAGAGTTAAATGACAGGTATTTAAATGCTTTAAAAGATGTTAAAAATTCAGAGCTACGATACAAAGAATTAAACAATAAATTTTTATTAACTTTAAAAGACTTAAAGAAATATAAGGAATTGTCAGAGAAATTGCAAAATGAGCGAGATGACAATGAGTTGGAAGCACTGTCAATTATTAAAAGTAATACGATACTTAAGGAAAAGATAGTTAAAATTAATTTAGAGTTAGATAATGCTTTGCAAGAAAATAATACATTGCAGTCTTTGGTAGGTAGTTTTGATCAATGTAGGGTCGAGTTTGAGACCACTCTTGAACGGAATATTCAGCTAGAAACCAAACTGAAACAGGCACTAAGCACAATTGATCAGCTGGAATGTTCCCATCAGGAGTCAACAGTTGTTCATTCCCAGTCGTTATTCGATGAATTGCTAGATAGCGCTCCAAACTTAGTTACTGCTTCTGCCATCTCAAACACGAATGATCCACCGTCACTGACAATTGACTTAACCTGTGATGAGTCTGTAGTATCGAACACACAGGATAAACATGCTAGTGTATGTACAATAGAATTTAATAGTAATAATAGGGAATATAAAAACATCATTCAAGACCTGCAATCTGAGATCCAAACCCTTAATATTTCTTTAGATTTAATGACTAAAAAATATGAGGATGCTCAAAGAGATATTGAAGAATACTGTGTAGATATGGATAGATTAGTAGCAGACTTGAGAGAAAATGAACAAAAATTATCGTCTCTTAGTAACTTGTACAATAGGAATGAATTAACCCGAACTCCGATGAAATGTTCACAGGTAACTCAATCCTCGAAACTATGTCAAGTACCTACATAGCCACAATGTGAATGAGGCCATTAATAGTAGTGCTTTTCAACAGATGTCATCATCATTAAATAATAATAGCGAAAATAATAACTCCAACATAATAATGTATAGTGATGAAATAGGTAAAAACATGGGCCAATTATTATTACAAAAATCAGGAAAACTGGTTACCAATTATTGTTTGCCTGGAGCCAGTTTCACTCAAATAGTAGATAGAATAGTTAAGAGGGATTACCACCCCAACACAACTTTAATTGTTTTTATTGGGAGGAGAGGAAATTTAAATAAACATATAATGATTAAATATTTTAATATGTTACAACAGATAAATGTGGGAAAAGTGTTTTTATTTACTTTCCCATACAGTCAATTGTTGCCCGAGGCGGAAAATGCATCTAGGTATAGATTAAATGATAAAATGCATACATTGACATTATATGATGACAAATTTCATATACTTGACATAAATATATTTAATAATAAATATTATAATTTGACAGAAGATAAATTTTATCTTAGCAATTTTTATAAAAGACAAATAGCAGATTCGCTATCATATTGTTTTATGAAACCAGCCAAAAGTTTGGCTAACAACCCTGCTTCTTTTGAGCAGTTAGATAATTTGACATTGAGTAATGGTACCTTGGAAGGTATTCCAAATTCTTTAAATTAGGTTACAAGACAATAGAGTTTTACTCTGGCAATGTAAATAGTAATAATAACAATATTAAAAACGGAACTAAAAGTAATAATAGGACTATATCCCCATCAATTGTAAAGTGTCAAGAATATAGAAAGAATAATAATTGTATCAACCTGGTGCACCAAAACATTCAGGGGATGATAGGAAAGGAGTTAGAATTGGAGTTGTTTATGAATTGTAGCAATATTGATATTTTATGTCTAACTGAGCACTGGCTAAAACCCCATCAATTCATTTTCAGCTTCAATAACCACCAGGTTGCAAGCTCATTCATCAGAGATAACTGTATACATGGTGGCTCCTTAATATTATTAAATAAGTTGCTTAAATTTAAAGAAAGGGGTGACATTGTGAGCCTCTCTGTTGAGCGAGTTGTAGAGATTTCATGCATTGAATTGGAACGATTCATTGTTATGAACCTGTATAAACCTCCTAGCACGCCCTTTGAAACATTTTCAAATATCATGGAGGATGCCTTAAATAAATTATCTAATAGCCATAAAACTGTTATAATTTGTGGAGACTTTAATATAAATATTTTGGAGAAAAATACTGTTACCTACAACTTTTTAAATTTATTTAAATCATACAATTTGCATCATATTTTTACAGAGCCAACAAGAGTAACTGCTACAAGTGCTACATGTATTGATAACATATTTAGCACTGTAAAACCTTTGTATCAATGTATAATTAATAAAGTTCAGTCAGACCATTCAGGTCAGTTGGTTTCATTTCCAAATTCTTCAAAAATACAAAGAAAGCAAATAAATTATATACCATTTACTAAAAGCCGCTTAGAAAGATTTAAGTCTAATATAGCAGAAAAAATTGTATTGTTGCCCTGTCACGGTACTCCGGACCACTTGTACAGCTCGTTATTTAGCTTAATCACTAGTGAATTTAATACAATCTTTACTCCAAAACGACTGTCTGTAAGTGACCGTATGACATTCAGTGATTGGGCAACTCCTGGTATTTACAAAAGTCGGAATAAATTGTATGAACTTTATGAAGAAAGGACCTGTAATCACAATCCGACTTTTCAAGAACTTGTAAAAAATTATGCCAAAATATTTAAACGAGCCTGTTCCAATGCTAAGTCTATATATTTAAAAAATAAAATTAATGGTTCAACAAATATTATTAAATCTGTTTGGGATATGATAAATAATGAGACGGGTAGAGCGAAAGTACGTAGTCGAGACTTTCGGTTAAAGATAAATGATATAGATATCAAAAATGATGTAGAAATTGCGACTGAGTTTGAAAAATATTTTTCTAACATTCCTCTTATTACTACGAGAAATCTTATGTCTTCTTCTATATCTGCTGAACTGGTTCTCAAACAGAGCGTGGTAGAATGCGACACAATATTTGAATTTTCAGCTGTAAGCCCAAAAGATGTTTTGAACGCTTTTAAATCAATAAATATGAAAAACACTAAAGATCTGTGGGGTCTATCTGTCAAAACCATTTCTTCTATTATTATTTCAATCGCTCCACATTTAGCTACAATTTTCAATTGTTGTGTGGCATCTGGTGTATTTCCTGACTTGATGAAACATAGTAAAATCATTCCATTATTTAAATCTGGCGATAGTTCGGACCCTTCGAATTTTCGACCTGTTTCCATACTGCCCATTCTCAGTAAAATTTTTGAAAAACTAATGCTTAGCCAGTTGCTCAGACATTTCAATGCACATAATTTGCTTCATAGGAAACAGTTCGGATTTACGAGAGGTTGTTCAACTATAGACGCAGGGATTCATTTGCTTAAAAGTATATTCGCGGCATGGGAGGGTTCGCAAGATGCCTTGGGAATTTTCTGTGATCTGTCTAAAGCGTTTGACTGCGTGCACCATGACACTCTTGTCAGAAAATTACACCACTACGGTATCAGGAACAAGGCTCTCGAACTTCTGTCTTCTTATCTGGGCAATAGGATACAGAAGGTCGATGTTAATGGTAAAAGATCTTCGGGGTCCCCTGTAGTTATGGGAGTCCCACAGGGGTCAATTCTAGGTCCATTCTTATTTTTAGTTTATATAAATGACTTACCTTATTATGTAAGGGATAAACATGAGATTGTATTGTTTGCGGATGATACCTCTTTGACATTCAAAATTAATAGACAGTTAGGTAATTATGACGAAGTTAACGATGCTCTCTCTAAAGTTATTCATTGGTTTAGTGTTAATAATCTGCTTTTAAACGATAAAAAGACTAAAGTAATTAAGTTCTCAACACCTAATGTAAGACAGGTGGCTACCAATGTACATGTTAATGGAACTAATTTAGCCCCTGTGGAGACAACTGTGTTCTTGGGTATAACAATTGACTCCAGACTACAATGGGGCCCACAAATTGAAAAATTATCAGGAAAACTAAGTTCTGCAGCCTATGCAGTGAAAACTATTAGACGGCTCACTGATATTGATACGGCTAGAATAGTTTATTTCAGCTACTTTCATAGTATTATGTCATATGGAATTCTTCTTTGGGGTAACTCCGCGGACATTAACACCATCTTTTTATTGCAAAAGAGAGCCATAAGAGCTATCTACAAACTTGGTCCCCGGGAGAGCCTTAGAGAAAAATTCAAAGAAATAAATATTCTAACAGTCGCATCGCAATATATCTATGAAAATCTTTTGTATGTCCATAAAAACATAGACTCATTTTGTAAAAAGAGTGATACTCATAGCATAAATACTAGATATAAGCATAATCTTGTGTTACATGCAAGCCGTCTCCACAAAATAAGTAATTCTTTTATGGGGCAATGTATACGGTTCTATAACAAACTTCCCAGCAATATAAGAGAATTGTCAATAAACAAATTTAAAACTACTATTAAAGCCAAATTGTGTAGCAGGGCATATTATAAAGTATCTGACTATATTAATGATAAAAATGCCTGGGAGTGAGTCGATCCAATTATAATGTAATTAATAAAATATGTAAATTTGTTTGGACACCAAAAGAGGGATGCCTGAGTTTTTTGGCAGTATTTTTATCAGTGCTCACCTAGTCATAAACTGCACGGTAGGGAAAAAAATTGTGACGATTCCAAACAAATGTAGCCATTTTTACGGAATAAAAAGATTTTGACTTTGACTTTGACTATTTAAATCGCATTGAAACCCGAAAAAAGAACGCCTTTACGTGTACGTATATGAAAAGTCGTGACTTTACTCTCTTCCCTCTACCATAAACTTTAATTTTGCCAGAATTGCACAAAAATTGTATCGTAATTGAACTGTCATGCCAACTAAGGATAATAAACTTTGCCTTATTACATAATTAGGTAAATTGAGAGCTTTATGGACAAAGAACATTCAAAACAATATTATTTTACTATCATCAATTGTCTAGATCGTAAATTTATCTAGTCTGCAAATAGGAAAAATAATAGATAGATACTCATACACTGACTCTGACCACGTCATCTTTTTATAATTTAATGTGTCACACACTTGATTTTAATAATTGTTTTTGCAGACAACCGACAAATGTGTGGTGTGTGAAAATTGGTTTATGTTTATGCTGCATAAATAACACTATTATGTTTATGACAAGAAAATCAATATTAAAAATCGGCCAAGTGCGAGTCGGACTCGCACACGAAGGTCCGTACCATTATTTATAAAAATGGCAAAAAAATCACGTTTGTTGTATGGGAGCCCCCTTAAATATTTGTTTTATTTTAATTTAATAAAATTAAAAAATAACTTATTTTTAAAGTGAATATATAACTAAATATTCTGTGAATAATTCAAGCGTCTACCTGTTGCCGTTATCAATATCGAGCAAAACTGAGCAAAAAAATCACGTTTATTGTATGGGAGCCCCCTTAAATATTTATTTTATTCTATTTTTTAGTACTTGTTGTTATAGCGGCAACAGAAATACATAAACTGTGAAAATTTCAACTGTCTAACTATCACGGTTCATGAGATACAGCCTGGTGACAGACGGACGGACGGACGGACAGCGGAGCCTCAGTAATAGGGTTCCGATTTACCCTTTGGGTACGGAACCTTAAAAATAGATCACAGGACAACTTGTAACGAGCTATGGGTGAGCAACGATACTACGGGTATCAAATGCTCCAGAGAGTCGATCAGGGCCTTCGTCTTCGGTGTGTCTTTGTTGGTCGAAGTGGAAATCGAAGAATGCCCGTAAAACTCTCAGCTCTGGCTTGCCTTCATTGGCCGTCCAGGGAGGAGTCGATTGCTCTATACGCTACAAGGGTCGACGTCGGTGTTGCAAGGTATAACGCGGAGAGTAACTTCGGAGAAAGCGCAGCACACCTCTCGACATCGCCGATATGCTCACGCTGGTGTTGCCATCGACCGACTTTTATTACCATTTCGTGAGTCCATCTAGTGAGTGGTGAGCCAACGTCTACCGGAAATTGATGATGATTCGTTACATGATTACTTTATTAATTATTTGATAATTGATTAATTAGAAGAGCAAAGTTAAATAACATCGATTGCTAAGAGACCTTCAAGCTCCATATCAGACCAGCTATTGTCAAATTTTGTGATGATTTAGCAATTAGAAGCGTTCAACCTAATAAAAACGTATAAGATATAGACGAGTTAGTTCAGAGAATTGTTAAGAAGAATGAAACAATTTGTTATTATGTATTTCCGAACAATGTTTTTCATAATAATACATTCCATAATTCAATTCTTATGAACAAATGTATATACAGTACTATTATGATAGTTTAGTGATAGATTAAAAAAATTTAAACCCATTAATAATATTTTGCAACCTATGGAATGGAGCCACATATGAATACGTAGGAGTTGCACACAGTTAATAAACATTAATTTAGTTTCCAATTATCAATATTAATAGTTAGAAAATAGTATTAATATCAATATCTAATTATACAAACTGCAGAACAAGTTGATGTCTTCTATAAAAAAAATACTGATAATTACTTAATGATCACTATCGTCGGTGAAGTCTAAGACTTTTCCAATAAGTTTCTGTGGTGCATACACCGGTGGATACATATTAGATGAAACAGTAAGTCAGCTTGACTTTGCTGTATGGAAGTTAGTAAACGATGACGTAATGGATCGACGGTTACCCGCGTGGGATTACTCGTGAAACTAGCTTTCTCTGCACTTACATAATGTACGTACTCAAGATATATTATACCTAGATATGTTATACCTACAAGTAACGTGCTTGTATTTGAACATAAATTTCTGCTCTAGCTTTTATTTAAGGCGCTTAAAGTGTTTTCTTTTACTTGGGCATCTTGTTCTCCGGCTAATATATTGTGTTTCTCGAATGGGCGTAAGAAGTGTTTTGCAAAGCAAACAAATACTCCGTGAAATTAACTGCGTCCGCCCGGGCCATTTCGGACGCCTCGCTTTCATTTGCAACCGATAACACTAACTATACCGACATTGTATACAATGTTCCATTACACTCAAATATTTTCTTTTGAGTAAGACAGCAAAATACAGTTAGATAAAATTACAGAAATTTTGTCGTTTATATTTTGTTTAAGTTTTTGTCTATCATGAAAATAGCAGTTGATAATCTATTATATTTAGTGGAAGTCAATTACATTGCCGAGTTTGTTTTTAACTTTAGAAATGGAAGAGGTTAGACTTACCCATGTATTTGTGTATTTTTTTGGTAAGATATATAGGGAACGGCTCAACTGAAAAATTCATATAATATTCTATTAAGATAGATCTGAGTTTGGTCCCATATAAATTTGGTTAATATATTTAATAATAATTAATTATTTTTATTATATATTAATATATTAATTGAATAAAAAGTTATTAAACAATACATTTTTCAAAACCAGCTTTGTTGAGTTTTTTGTTTTGTTGATGATGAGACTTTGATTTTTCCTACACGAGTTCAGGCCGTTGACGAAGAATAATGAATGATGATATTTTTGAAAATTTGATGCAGATATGATGAAGATGTAACAATAAACTATAAGGTGTAGTTTCTAAAAAAATAAAATGTTATTAAAGACAGCATTTTGAACATATTTAAAACTGTATTTGGTTGATATTCAAACAGCAACATTAAGTCGATTTTATGGTTACATTACAAGCCTAATCCAACTCAAAATGGATTTCATGTTTGTCTTTATTAACTATAATCTTAAAATTTGGTTAAATTATAATAGGAAAAAAGATAGATAGGTTTTTAGAGGGTCGTCAACGCATAAGTGACACCCCTGGTGTTGCAATTGTGCATAGGCTATGGTTACTGTTTACCATCAGGCAGGCCGTATACTTGATTGACACCTTAGTGGTATAAGAAAAAAGATACTTCGATTTTTAATACTTCTAGAAAGAAAAGTAATTGTAAACAAAATGTATGCCAAATGTAAATCTTTTGATTACCAGGTCACTGATTTGGAAAATTAAAAATACGTAAAATACATTTATAGACTTACAATTTATATAAAAATTTTCGTAAGTAAAACCGTTTTTCATGCAATATAAGATCAGATCATTATGAAAATTGCTATAACGATACTAATTGTCTTCTAAAAAAATCAAAACAATTGGTTCATAACACAACTATGAATGTTAAAGAAGTGAGTGAGGTGTGTAAGGACCACGTCATGTGGCTCCCTCCCTCTGCCTTCCCGCAAGAGATTTGGTGTGCAATTATAGATGAATAGAACATTGTATAAAGTTTTCGTAAATGATTAGTTACTTGTAGTTGGAGTTATCACGCACTTAGTTCAAAATGCCAAAAGTGTTTCGTATTATAATTCTTTGAAAGTCCCTCTACAATCATGGTGTGGGAGAAATGTACAACGTTATAAATGAAATCTCTCAGGGACTGACCCGTCTACCGCTTTAATTAACTTTTCAACCAGGAACTCCAAATAAAAAACAAGGCTTACCAAGTTCACAGCGCACGTAGAGATGTACACATAGGTTTAAATCTAACTTTGTATTAACTTTTAAACGTCTTCCTCGTATTTCAGGCACGTCCGATATTTTCTCAAGGTATACGAGTCATCGACTATTTTATTTTAGGTAAGAAATTACTGATATTACATGGTATTTATAACATTTTTTCGATAGGGAATCAAGTCGACATGTCCTAAAGTCAGTAAACTTAAGTTACAGTGTGTATCTACCGAGTCAGTGAGTAACTTATGTGTCTTAAAATAATGACCGACTAAAGTATGGGCGTTCTTCCTCTAGATGGACAGATGCCTCAAACGAGCGGTCGGAAATGCCTGTATGAAGAAGATTCGCTGACAGTATTTTTGAAATCAAATTCAACTTAACTTTTCTATGATGTCGATTAGTAAACGAAGCTCTCACGAAATAGATTTAGCGTGGTACTTCTACATTACACAAGAACACAACCAAATGACGCTGAGGAAATTCTGTATTAGCTGTTGGGGTTTCGACGCGCGGAAGATATAGGCTACGGGTAACCACTTTATATCTGGTGGACCATATCCTTCTTTGCTTCTTGTAGCTGCTTGTAGTTTCGTTTCTGCGACTGAGTAAGATAGTCCACGTCACCCACCCAGGTCGTCGTTACGTTAGTAATTGATACAAGAATGATGCGCAAATCTTATCAAACTTATTTCGTCTACCGGCCAAATTGAGAATAAATTATGTTCTAGTTTAACTTTACCACGTCTTAAAAATTTCAATCGCTATTATTATTCTCATAAACATTCATTTAACTACAGCATGCCATATACGAGTCATATCTTATTATTGAATTCAAGCATTCGATCATAGAAAAAAATGGGCATAGTAAATTTGTTCGGTTCGCGTTTCATCAAAACTACGGCCAATTCAAAAACCATAAAACGATACATTAAAAAAAACCTTTATCATATCTCATCAAATTTTATCTAAGATTACCTTCTGTTTTCTATACGTAATTGTTAATAACGAATGATAGATTTAATCTAACGCTTTATTTCAAAAAGGTTATAATTTAGGTACTCTCGCTTAGCCACTGGTGTAAGAGATTACTGTTTGGTAGGGCCTAGCCTTCCCTGGGTTCGTATTAAACTGAGCATTACGCGAGTATTTCTGGTAGCAGCATACGCTCCCGTAAGCTCAGCGTGTGCTGAAGAACTAGAGAAGTTTTGGGAGTCTATTAGGTATCTGGACTTAGCTGAAGGGAATGAATGAGCGATTATGTGTGGAGATTTGAATGGATGTGTTGGGACCAAGCGAGACAGCTATGAGGCTGTTTTTGATCCATATGGAGATAAGAGATCGAACGAAGCAGGTAAGTCAATTGTAGATTTATGTGTGGAACGAAACCTCCTCGTGTTGAATACTTTAATTCATCATAAGGATGTTCACACGTATACATGGAGACATAATGACCAAAAAAGTGTAATTGGTTTGATTTTAATAGATAAACGTTTCCGAAATGCTATAATGGAAACAAGAGCGTTTAGTG
This sequence comes from Pyralis farinalis, assembly GCA_947507595.1. Classification (NCBI taxonomy): domain Eukaryota; kingdom Metazoa; phylum Arthropoda; class Insecta; order Lepidoptera; family Pyralidae; genus Pyralis; species Pyralis farinalis. The sequence continues at coordinate 19,745,409 of OX382264.1, read as the reverse complement.
GTCCCACTCTTGAAACAGACCACTACCTGGCGGTAAGTCGGTTTGTGGGACTTTACAGGAAGTGGAGGCACTGGCCCTTTCCGAGTAAGGGAATCTTTAAAACTGAATATACTTTCTGCATTTCGAATTGCTAATGGCAGAGCATTCCAGAGCTGCATATGTCGCACCGAAAAGGATTTCGTGCAATACTGGGTTGAGTGTGATGGCGATTTAAGACGAAGGGCAACTGTGTTCCACTATGAAACGAAAAACGTACCTTCAAATATACAAGAGATGAAGGGCTAAAAAGAATAGGGTAAAGGAGATACAAGATGTGTAGATTACGACGAAGTCTAATGGGACTCGAAGTCGAAGACTCGACAAGAATCCACTTGAGACGAGAGTGAAATTCAGAGACATGGTCATATTTGCGGAACCCAAATATGAACTGAATGCAAAGATTTCGAAGATGCTCAAGCTTATCTAATTGATCTTCAGTAATATTAAGATAACAGGAGTCAGCGTAATCGAGAATGGGAATGAGCAGGATTGTGCGAGCGTAATTTTCGTATCTATTGAAATAAAATTTTGCAGTCTTCTGAGGGAACTAACAGAAGTAAATAGTTTCCTACTAACACCATTGAGATGACCAAGATAAAGTTTAATAAAATGTACCCCAAGGTATTGGTATCGGTACGGTTAAAGTTTACTGAGTGCAAATTAGACCCGTCAATTTTAGTAACTTGGCGAGGACTTCCAATTACGATCGCCTGCATCTCTGTTGAGTTCACAACAAGACCATGAGAATTACTCCATTCGAATATACGACAAAGATCATCATTAACTATAGAAATGAAGTCTGAAATTTATGCTAACTGATCATGTGTATAAATTTGAAAGTCGTCTGCATACAGATGGTGGGAGGAGCGAAGGTTGGAAGTGATGGAGTTAATAAATAAAGCAAATAATAGCGGAGACAAAAAGCCACCATGCGAAACGCCAGAGGCACTCCAAGAGGAGTGTCAATCGTCAATACGCACACACTGCCGACACTCGCACAAATAAGAATGAAACCACTCAATTATTAAAAGTTGGCGATATGTTGATAGAAAGCAGCTGCTACAGCAATATATCAAAATCGACTATGTTAAAAGCATAGCTAAAATCAAGTAGGACCAAAACCATTAGATGTGAATAATCCATTGCAAAACGAATATTATCTAAGACTTTCAAAAGAGCAGTAGTCGTGCTAGAACCGGGACAGGAACTAGATTGTAAACGATTAAAGATATTGTTATTGTGAAGGAAAGTGCTTAGTTGTTATTGAACTAAGCGTTCAAGGACTTTAGAAAGAAATGGAAGGATGTAAATAGATCGATAATCAGAGAATGAACGCGGATCGGAAATTTTAGGTAGAGGAATAACAAAGGCATTTTTCCACGCAGAAGGAAAAATGCAGGAGGCTGCGGAATTGTTAAGAATGGGAGTGACAGTAGAAAGAATGATGTCAAGGATGAGCAAGATCATAAAATGACTAATGCCGTCATCCCCCACAGTATTCGAAGCCACAGAGTGTATGTTATTCTCAACATCACAATCAGTAAGACAGCCATACATACCTCTAAAGCTCACTACATGGTGCTGATGGGGGACTTCAATGTAATGCTAGTCACGAAACAGAACGATGAGCTGAGAGTCGGGCAGATTAAAGAATTAAAGAATTTATTTCAAACAACAAACACATATACAATAATACTCGTAATTGCGTTCGTAAACGACTGCCATAGTATAAACTGTGTTGCAGCCGTTTGCGCCCGTCTCCGACGTAACATGTTGCAGGTAGTTCTAAACACAAGAAATTACAAAGAAGAGTACTTATCATATGATAAAACTAATATTAGTGACGTAATACACAATGACAGTTGCAATTTATGATATATGTTTGTGCGTTATTGTGCGCGTGTGTATCTCTGAGGGTGTGAGTGTGTTTTCAAGAGTTTGTGTGTCTGTTGGCGTGTGTACTCGTACGTTAGTAGGGAGTGTATATATGAGTGTTGTAGGTGCGTGAGAGTACGTGAAGGTGTGACTGATGTGAGTGTACTTGTACGTGTTAAGGGGACATGTGGGGGATAGGGAGCTGATTTAGGCAAGTCCGAGAGTGTTTATTTGATATGTGTGGTATGTACTGACATTTCTTTGTTTGTAAACAAATAATAAGTAAACCAAAGATATGTATAATAACGTGCTTTGACACTGTTTTACTGTAATTAAAAAGCAAGGTAGTGGCAGCAGTAGTAGCAGGCAAATATCTGTATGTGAAAAATAATAATAATAAACAAATCATTTCATAATTAAGCATTCAGTTTCCTCATATGAGAGGCCCAGGAGCCAGTTAAATATTTTGTGTTTACATTCCCGATGGGAAAGAGGATATATGTCGAGTCTTTTGTTGACCTTGTTGTAGATATAAGATCTCAAGAAGTAGGACTGACGCTCAGCAAGTCTAAGTTTACACGGAATTATTTCACAAACTTTATGTGTCCTACGTTTATTAATAAATAAATTAGAATTGAAAGTTAGCCTAGACTGCTTACGCAGTATAAGGGGCATACTAAATAATTTTCGCACTGGTAGCATTCTGCACAATGCGTATACCTCCGAAGTGGAAAATCTTATCGGTTTTGTCAATAGTACCTTCAGTACAGCTCTTTGGGCTCTTTCCAGTCTCAAAAATATGGTTTTTGCAGTTCCACCCCATACCGCGATACAGATAAGATGGATTGTGCTAATGTATAGTAATACTGTCATTAAGCTCTGCTGATCGACAACGACACGGAGTGTTTTAAATACAAAAATAAGTTTACGAATACGATAGGATTAACAGTCGATTCAATTTGCGGCTTCCAGCTCATGACATTATCAATATGGATACCTAGATATCTTATACTGGTATCACGCATCAACGAAATACACTTACAAGAAGTTAAGGGACCAAGCTGGCAACAGTGTGCAGTAATCGAAAATGACTGAGCGGTAATGATGTTATTTGCGCGGAGAATGGTACATATTTAGTTTTATTGAGATTTAGAGTTAGTGAGTTATTAGAAAGCCATCTCATCAGAGTATACATAGTAGATTCAGCATGAGATCTAGTCTCAACCCATGACCTACCATTAATTATTAAAGCTGCATCATCAGCATAAGTTAAGATTCTGCAGTTAGGTATGTTAAGTTTGCAAAGATCATTAACATAGATTAGGAATAGTGTAGGGCCAAGTACACGCCAAATGTAAGGAGCAAATCATCACTAATATGGTTGCCGATTTTGACACATTGGGTTCGTTGACTAAGATAGCTTGTGAATAAATCATGAACAAGACCTCTGATACCTATTTGATCAAGTTTATTGAGTAGACCCGGAACAGAGACAGTGTCAAAAGCTTTCGATAAGTCTAAAAATATTCCTATCGATTTGCGTTTATTATTTAGTTCATCAATAACAGTATCGCATAATTTCAAAACGGCATCCTCAGTGCATCGCCCGTTTTGGAAACCATATTGGTGCTCAGCTAGTATATTATTACTGTTCAAGTAGCCAGTCAGTCGATAGTTTAAAACTTTTTCCATAATTTTTGAAAATGTGCTTAATATAGAAATAGGTCTATAATTTTCGACACTATATCCGCTCCCACTCTTATATATAGGATGTACAAGTGCTTTTTTAAATACTTTGGGAAAAATTCCAGTAGTAAAACATAAATTTATAATATGAGAGATGAGGGGTACAAGAATATGGCGGGCAGCTTTAAGCACAGAAGTAGGTACATTATCCCAGCCTACTGCACAGTTTTTAAGTCCTAGAATAATACGCTCGACCTCTACAGAATCGGTATTTACCAATGCCATAGAGTTTAATTGTGACTGTGATTAACAAATTGAAATATCATTACTGGAAAATTGCTTTGTGGGCGGTATGATTTTCGAAGCTAGTGCACCAATATTTGCGAAATACTTATTCAACATGTTAACAAATGAGTCAGGACTAGCAGACATAGACAAAAGGTAATTTACTGAAGACGTAGTAGAATTTAAGTCGGCTATATTTTTTATTAACTTCCATGTTGTTTTAGGGTCACCTTTTGCTTTATCAAATTCTGACTTTTCATAATTACGTTTAGCCGTTTTTAAAATATTATTGCAGAAACGTTTATAGCGCATAAATGTCACATTGATAGTTTGATTACATGGGTCCTTTTTTGTTTTTTTAAAAAGGATGTCACGATTTCGAATACAGCGTAAAAGTCCAGGAGTAATCCATTGTTTATTCTTTTTCTACTTGGAACCGTGAAAGTGGTTGTGTGCTCTTTAATAACTGAATGTAAAGTATTAACGAGATCATACGCAGTTTGTTCTGGATCGTTATTTACTAATATAAAAGAAAAATCTGTGCTTTAAATTTGTTTAACACAAGCAGGTTCATTGAATCGGGTTTGAGTACATATAGCTTTATGCATAGGAGGTTTGCGAGTACAACCCAAAATTACAGGTGCATGATCAGTTATAAGAGAGTCTAGAACTAAAGTTACTGCAGACATATTGGTCTTAATTAGGATGTGGTCAATGCACAATATTTTTGCGCGTTGGGAATAAGTGACCAGGCAATAAAGCATGGGATGTAGTCACATTTAAATAACAGTCCCTTTCATGGGTGTTGTTGCCAGGCAAAATGTTTATATTGACATCTCCGATTATAGCAATAATTTTGAAAGTCTTAAGTGCAGTTAAAGTGTCATCGAGACAGTGAATAAAATTAGCAGTATTTTTGAAGGATGGCGACCGATAAAGGGCTACAATAGCAGTCTCATTGGCAAATTTTAAAATAAGACAGTTTGCCTCTGGAAAGTTTAATATAATTATATATTCTATTGCATAGAGAAGATGGTTGGCAAGTACCACCTGCTTGGGATCCAGTCCTAAAAATAATTAAGTCACAAACCCAGAGATCTACTAAAAAACGTTCGGACACTGTGAGCGGCCGTTATCGCCAACTTTGAGAAAGAGTACGCTACAGGATTCCATGAAGAAAAATGGCTTCCAGTGTTTTAAAATAATATATTTAATTATAAGTATTTAATTATAAGTAATTGTTGCTTTTACGTAAGTATTAAATGCTAAAACTGTGGTGTTCTTCTTGGCATTGTTCTATTTCCCAATCCCTTAGGATTGGCGGGCTTCGTTACCTAAGCCTAAGGATTTGGCGAAGATACGGATTTTTACATGGAACAACTGTCGTCACACCTCCACAACCTTTCTTAGGTTAGGGCACACGTCTTTCGAAATATTGTTTTAAACTTGCGGGTTTCCTCACAATGTTTTCCTTTTCGGCCGAGCTGGTGATAATTAAATATATATAGTATAAATCTGAAAATACGAATTTAGTGTTATACGAGTATGTCAGGATTCGAACGAGCGATCAGTGTGCCAATACCGGCGTATTGACCTACTGATTCTTCGTCCCAATATTCCCATGAATGATAAAGTGGTTATTATGAACAAATACCGATCGACGAGCTCGGTGGCGCAGTGGTGAAACGCGTTGTTATTCTACTTTGACACCGACGCTCGTGGGTTCGATTCCCACACAGTACAAACATGTGTGTGCATGAACATATCTGTTTGTCTTGGTCTGGGTATTTTCTATGTATAATAAGTATGTATATCTTCACGCCAGGTCTCTTGCGGGGTAGGCAGAGAGAACCGAGAAGATATATGAAGATATACATACAAATAAAAATTACGTATGTTTATCAGTTTTCTAGTACCCATAACACAAGCTTCGCTTACTTTGGGGCTATATGGCGCTGTGTAATTTGTCCGACAATATTATTTATTTATACACCTCATTCTACTTTACTCCTACCTGAAACAGTTTTTCGGCAATATAAAGTAAATGTAAAAAATGTAACAGATACATATACAAAGTAATTTCAACGATGAGTACTTTTATTCTCGTGATACCTCAGATTACATTCTAATATTTTTATTTAAAAACTTTAATCTGGTTACCACACAAACATTGTAATATCCTGTGTACCAAATTCATTATTTCTTCATAAAAAATGCGTGGCTATAATAAGAATGTAGGTAATATTGCACCTGGCCTTTAGGTTTGACACGGGTCGACTTGCATGTATCACCTTGACGGGATGAGTAAATTTCTGTCGCATGAATAAATAATCGCGTAGCGTCATTTTTGTCACACGAATTTGTTGCCGTCTCATATGGGCTTATGAATATCCATAGAAGCACCCATTGCCAACTTGATATTTACGACTGGGCTATTTTTAGAACTCCTATCGTAAGTTTTTGTAACATGTTGGTATTGTAACGGACCACAATGAAATAACATTGTTGTCGTCACAAATAAAAATAACCTTGCAATCATATGGATATATGTAGCCGAATTATGTATAAAATAACGCCTAGGAATGTAGGTACATCGTTCGCTACTTCATTTAATAGGTCATTGTCGTTCATACTTGGTTTGAAAGACGCTTCACATAGTGCTCGATTCTCGCTGCCTGCCTCGCGGGCGAGCGGGCGTGATAATATGTTATTGAAGGTATCACGGCTGTATGCTTAGGAAAAATGTTAACTTGTAAGAGGGTAGACATATACCAGACGAAGTGGCGTGATATTCTTGAACTACCAATCAGCGAGCGGTTACGAGGCTGAGATAAAAGGTGTGTGGTGATTCATAACCAGTATAAACTACTTAAATGGAATGAAATAGATTCGAATATTGAATGACGAGTTGCTATAGAACATTCTAGAATATTTTGGAAAGAGAGACAGAGATACGCAGAGAGGGGTGAAGAGGCTTGATGGTAGGCGAATGATATAAAAACGGGTGGTTCGTTAGTTCATGGCTTTTTTCAGTGTGAAATTTTGGGAAATTAGGACGTATAGGTCGCGAGGCTTTTTTAGTGTGAAATTTTAAGGTAATAAGACGTATCGATAATTGTTCGTGAAGGGCCTTTTTGTCGGTGTGAATCTCTGGGGTGATAGGCGTATCGCTGATAAATCGCGGAACGGTTCTTTTTATCATTAATTTTAATTTCTTTGTGTTAATATTGTGTTGAGAACGGCATTGAATCTGTGCCTTTGAGCTGCGTAGCGAGATATGGGACAATTAAGTTGTCTAATTGATCGTAACGTTAGGCTTGGGCATGGAATCAATGTAATTGTAGTTAACTTAATATTGAATAACCCGGTGTTTAATATTTCGCTAAAATTCAGGTTGATTGTTCAAATTGTGTGCAGCGTGGCCGAACCTACGGTGCTCAGGCGCCGATGGTGGTAGCGTGGGGCATGTTGAGCAATCAAAATGGCGCGGTTTTGTGATATGCAAATTCTAGGAATTGAAACGTAGCATTATTTGTCCGCGAAGGGGGTTTCTTTTATGGAATTTAACTTCTCGTGTTAATTTTGTTTAAGTATAGCGTTGATTCTTTATCTTGAGCATTGTGCACGGAATTGGCGGTACATCTGCCGATTTTTGTGACGCTGCGCTGGGATGTTGATTCAATGTGATCGCGGTTAAGTAATTAGGTCATAAATCGGGTTCTAATATTTCATCGGATTTAGTGTTGGTTATTTGACTGTGTTGTACGAAGTGGCCAGAATTCCAAGGGTCACAGACCTTTGAGTATGGCGGCGGTACCTAGTTAACTAACCAACATTGTCAGGCGAGTTCTAACATCGACAATTTCGTTAAATAGGGATTGTGTTATTTCACACTGAAGAAATTTAGCTCTCTTAGGGACGTAACTTCGTAAAAATACGAGATTGATACCTCACGGAGCCTACGAAGTCTCGTATAGAGTAGGCGTAGGAAGCTGGTAAGCTGTGGGACGGGCCAGCGACTGATTTTGCCCTTAAAGGGATCAGTTACGTCTCCCAGGTGCTTGGGTTCGCGAGCTTTCAAAGTGGTAGGAGCTCGTCGAAGTGAATTCCGTCCAGCGTATGCGGGCCATGGAGATTGATCGCAGCCCAACCATACTGGTCTCATTTATTTATATATGTATATATACACACACATTTATTTCCTCTGTTAGGAGTCATGGTTCGTGTCCCAATTAGGTTAGGACCATGACGTACACACAGTTATAGGCAATAGACAAAGTCGAGGCTAACTACCTTGCATACCCTAGTTTCAATTAGCAAATCAACGTTGTACATCGTTGATTTGGGCTTAGCCACCTTACACATCACACGGTTAACGTAATACAAACTCAAGAAGTTATTTTACACGAGTATCTTAGATTAGATATTGTAGGTACACATTTTATTAAGATCTAGTTAGGAGATAGGTAGGTAGTAGCGATGAATATACGCGTTAGTTAACATACAGCGTGGTAGGCGCGTCAGACGACATTTATAGGGACAGTAGGTACAATTACTGATTAGTTCTTAAGCTAATCGCGACGTGCGTGATAGGTAGCAAGCGGTTACGCTAAGCGGTCGAATCAAGGGTTTCGTTCGGTAAAACGTCCGGGTGATCATATTATCCTACGGCGTGATGTTAGTACCTTCGCGGTGAGAATAAAGGAGTACGAGGGTAGGCGCGTCGCGAGAATAGGCTAATATTTTAGTGGTTGTAGAGTCACGGTGGTGGGCAATAAATAATAGGCTGCATGTGTCTAGATAAAGCGTAGTCTTGGGGCCTGCAACTTAATTATAACATAGATATGCAGGTAGCCTGATTCTATGCTCATTGCATACTTAAAATTATTAAATTACCTTTTGACTGTGGTTACGAGTCGAAAAACATTTGGCTTAGAGATAAATAGTTGAATCTTTTTGTGGGTTACATGTTCAGAGCTCGAGGGGAGCTTTATTCTGGTCAACCGATAATCTATATGTTCAGGCACTACACCACCTGTTAGGTCTATTCAATGGTAGATCAAGAATCGTTGGTACTATAAATGAAACGACCGTTGCCAAAGCGAATTCAAATATAATTATGCAAATTTCCGATAAGGTAAAATACAATGAACGCAACCATAGCGCGAGTTAATTTAGGTCTAGAAGGATACAGCGCCATCTAGTGTCACCGAATGTAATATTAAATATGGATGGTGGCGCTAGTCGTCATACAATTATACATTCCGCCCACCATGAACAGAACGTTCATATACCGCCCACCATGACACTATCAAGAAGTTTTACACATAAACAAATTACATGCAATTCTTGATTGCATCGCTATCTTAGTATATATACTCATACAAATCATAACATAGAAATTCACATAAGTGTAATGAACAAAATTATTTAAATTAACACTTACAAAATTACAAGGTTTATTATGACGATACGAAATTAATACAAAGTTGACAATATCATTTGGCAATAGGTAAAATACATAGCTTTGATACTGGCCGCTGAATAACAACACCCTTACACCTTAAACTAACCACGCGTGTAATGTTGTCCAAACCCGGGTGCTTGACTGTTATAATACCATACAGCCATCGTGCCGGAGGGAGATTATCCTCCTTTACTAATACGACATCCCCTACATTAGGTTCTGGTGTTTGATAACTCCATTTATATCGGTGCAGAAACTGTGTTAGGTATTCGTGTGACCATTTTCGCCAGAAATTCTGAACCATACGCTGAGTAAGCTGCCAGCGTTTAAGACTGCTAATATTCGAGTTTGCGTAGTTAACATCTGGTACTAATATGAGAGGTTCGCCAACCAAAAAATGGCCGGGAGTTAAGGGCATGGGATCATCTGCAATACTACTAATGCAGGAAATGGGTCTAGAATTGAGGCAAGCTTCCACTTGCGCCAGTACTGTACTCATCTCTTCGAAGGTGAGGGTTGAAGTGCCAATTACTCGCCTGAGGTGATGTTTTGTGGATTTTACACCAGCCTCCCACAGACCACCGAAGTTTGGAGAGTGAGGTGGTATAAAGTGCCACTCAGTACCGTTCGATGACAACCAGTCTGCTATCTCAGGAATGAGACCAGATCTTTCCTCAGCTAATAGAGACTTCAGTTCACGAGATGCCCCCACAAAGTTGGTGCCATTGTCGCTAAAAAGTTTCACACAGTGACCTCTGCGTGCTACAAATCTCTTGAAAGCAGCTATGAAACCTTGAGCAGTTAGATCGCTTACGAGTTCCAGGTGAATTGCCCTTGTTACCATACATATGAATAGGCAAATATAGCCTTTATAGGCGCGATGTCCGCGGCCTTTTGAAGCTCGTATTTTAATTGGCCCAGCATAATCTACACCGCTTTGTTGAAATACTCGACCAGGAGTCCCTCTAGCTGCTGGGAGTTGCCCCATCAGCTGTTCTCGATTACGAGCTGCATATCGAACACATTTAACGCAGCTTCGTACGAAATATTTTGCTTGGTTCTTTACATCTATAATCCAGTATTTGGACCTTAAATAATTTATCATTATTTGGGGTCCCCCGTGTAAAGTCTTTTCGTGTGCATCCGCTACAATCAGCTTTGTCAAATGTGACTTGGCTGGAAGAATAATGGGATGTCTTCTACCCTCATCTATAACAGCTTGATCTAAACGTCCACCAACACGTAAGAGGCCTACCGCATCAAGAAAAGGATTCAATGAGATAAGTTTGCTATTTTTGTTAACTGTTCCCTTCTTATTTAAGCTTTCTATTTCTTCGCTGAAATTCAGACTCTGATATTGCTTAATACATATGCGAAGTACTTCCTGTATCTCATTGCTGGTTAGCCATCGAGGAAACTTGATAGACACCCGTAACCTTAATCTTCTACACCATGCTACAACCCTAACAAGTCTTCTCAAAGAAGAAAATCTCATCCATATAACTTCATCACTTGTTGTTGTAAGCGTTTGACACACTTTCGCCGCTTTCTCTTCCGTGTTAGTTTCATAACTAGTCTTAATCCAGCCATTATAGTCAATATCTCCTTTTAACCAACAAGGCCCACTCTTCCAGAGTTCAATATTGAGAATGTCAGACGGCATCACTCCACGCGACGCGCAGTCAGCGGGGTTCTCCTTCGACTGGACATGCGACCACTGTGACCTATCCATGCTAGTAAGAATTTCAGATACCCGGTTTGCGACGAAGACCTTCCACCTGCTTGGGTGGCTGCTCAGCCATGCAAGCACCACTGAGGAATCAGTCCATGCATAAGTATGTTGTTTAGAAATACTTAGAACTTGAGAGACTTCCGTTAATAATCGAGAAAGCAGCACAGCTCCGCAAAGCTCCAGACGAGGGATGGATATTTGTTTGACAGGTGCCACTTTTGTCTTAGACGAAATAAGCTGTACATGAATGTTCTTTTCAATATCAATCACACGTATATATACAACTGCTGCGTATGCTTCACAAGATGCATCACAAAATCCATGAAGCTGCACAGAAATATCATTACTCCGTGTGTTGATCCACCTAGGCATTTCAAAACTTGATAACACTAAAAGTTCATTCCTGTACGTGAACCATTCAACTAGCAGTTTAGGCGTAAGTTCCTCATCCCATTGTATCCCTGAGATCCATATTTTTTGTATAAGGATCTTTGCTTTTATTATGATAGGCGCAAGCCAACCCAAAGGGTCGAAGAGGCGTGATATGTCTGAAATAACTTTCCTTTTAGTAACAGGTCCGTTCTGTGGTGGTAGCTGTATTGTATATTTAAAGACATCACCGTGTCTGTCCCAGGTAAGTCCCAAGATCTTCAATTCTTTATCTGTTTTTATCATTAATTTTGTTTCTTCTTTTTCAGGCTCCTGTGCAGCGGATGCGGTACCTTCATTTTCTTTAGCTTTGACTTCTTTGTTTTCTTTCTTCATCCAATTCATTAGTTTTTCGCTATTACTTGCCCATTTTTGCAATTCAAACCCTCCTCTTCTTAGTAATTGCTGCATGTCCCTATAAAGTATCATTCCCTCAGCTTCGTCTTGACAACCAGTCATCAAATCGTCAACATAAAAATCTGTTAATACCCTTTCAGAAGCCTGTGGGAAGTCTACAACTTCATCATAAGCCAACTGTTGGAGTGTTCGAATAGCAAGATAAGGAGCTGATGATGTTCCGAAAGTAACTCTGAGATGCCTGTAATATTCTATATCAGAATTTGTATCTCCACGCCATAGCACACGCTGGTAATCGACGTCTTCTTTAGACACTAGTATTTGTCGATACATCTTGGCGATGTCAGACGTAATGCATATTGGATGGGCTCGCCATCTCATTATGATGTGTCTCAGGTCGGCCTGTAGTGCGGGACCTATCATTAAGTCATTATTTAATGAGATGCCATTAGAACCTGGACATGAGGCGTCAAATACAATACGAACTGGAGTTGTACTTCTTTCGTTTCGGATCACACCTAGATGAGGTAAATAAAATACTTCAGATTTGTCTCGCTCGTAAAATGGAACAACTTCCATGTGTCCTAAAGCTAAATATTCAGCAAATACGTCTGAATATTGTTTTTTAAGATTGGCATTTTTTGACATTTTCCTTTCTAAGTACGATAGTCTTTTCAATGCTACATCTTTCGAATTGCCCTTTGAGCATTTTGGATCATCTTCCCTGAAAGGAAGCCGGACAATATAGCGACCAGAAGGATCTCTTGTGGTCGTGTTTGCATATATCTCCTCACATTTCTTTTCTTCTTCAGTTAAAAACTTTTTATCATTTAAGAGAGATGGTTCTGATTCAAGTTCCCAAAATTTGCGCAGTGTCTCATTGACTTCTACTCTTACATGCATATTCAACAAAATGTTGTTGTGATAAGACACTGGCATTTTACCATCTTCATTAACTGTTTCTCCTGATATTATCCATCCAAGTGATGTATTCTGTGCCATAAGCAAACTTGACGGATCTCTAATTAAACCTTCTTTTAAAATTTGACTGTACACTTTTGCACCGAGCAACATATCTACCTTATTAGGGATGTCAAAAGTAGGATCAGCCAACGACAATTGTGAAAATTGTGTCCACAATTGAACTGCAAGTTTCCGACTAGGCAGAAAGTTTGTCAGTTTGTCTAGTACGTGAGCTTCTACCCGAATAACAAAACTTGTGTCGAGAAGAGATTGCAGCTTGAGTTGAACTATGTATTTAGACACGATCGTAGGGCTTGCATCACTTCCCAACACAGATACATAACTTCTGCATACCCTCTTCTTCAGTCCTAGTTGTTGGACAGCAGACTCCGTAATGAACGACGCCTGTGAACCCTGGTCTAATAGTGACCGTAAAGTTATGTGTGTACCTGTTCGGGCTTCTATATTTACTAAAGCAGTCGCTAGTAGTATTTGAGAGTAAGATTGAGAAAAACAGTTGGTTATATTTTGAGTGGAATCGCTTTGTGAATTTACTACCAAAGACACAGCTTCTGCAACAATCGATTGATTCGAGTTCCCCTTGTCGTCGACTGGTTTAGTGCTGAGATTGGGATGATGTAGTAAAGAATGATGTTTTCGATGGCATATTCGGCATCTAGTAGTTTGACGACATGCAACTACTGAGTGACTTGAACCTAAACAATTAAAACACAAACGTTGGGTTTGAACAAAATTACGACGCATTTCAATATTTTCTCGTGCAAACTTTTTGCAGTTGAAAAGTTTGTGTTCATTTTTACAGTATGGACAAGTGAATGTGGTAACGTGAAGTGACTTGTGTGTTTGAACCCTAGAAATATTTTTGACAACTTTTGTATCTAAAAACTCTAATGCTCTGAATCTTTGCTCTATGAACTCTTGAAATTGTTCCCATGATGGTAAATGTTCCGCAATTTCGCTAATTTTAGATTCCCACTGTTTGCGGGTTTCATTGTCTAGCTTTGAACTTAATATGAATATTACGATAATGTCCCATTCATCGACTTTGATATCCAGTTGCTTCAGAGCGTTTAAACATTCATTACTAGTGTCCAATAGCTCCTTTAAAGCACTTGATGATTCGGTGCTAACTTGTTTTTGATGCATGAAACGTGTAAGAATGCCGTTAGCTAAGAATCTTTTATTATCGTATCGACTTTCTAGCTTAGACCAACAAATTAAATAGTTATCGGAAGTTATTGGAACGTGGCGCAACAATTGCTCTGCTTCCCCTGTCAAATGAGTTTTTAGATAATGAAGTTTTTGTACGCTGTCTAGTGACCCGTTCTTGTGTATGAGGGATGTAAATAAGTCACGGAAACTTGTCCACTCTGCATAATTGCCACTAAACATTGGTAGGGAAATTTTTGACAGTTGTACGCTGGATACAGTTAGTCTTTCTTGTGAATTTTTTGACGTCGAAGCCGTTTCGACATCTGAGGAGTTACTTTTCTGTATCCGACGCAATATTTCTTTCAACTCGCATTTGAACTCTACATACAGCTCTTCAGTGGTTCCGTACTGGTCTAAACTATGATAATCGGATTTTGACAAATCACTTTGTTGAACATTCTCAATTATCTTACGGTGAGTCGCGTAAAACGAAGACCAATGTGATTCTAAAAGTTCAAGCCGAGCTTCTACATACGTCTCGGTTATGCGGTCTTTAGGAGACTTTTTGAAATTAGTTTTGGCCTTTGTAATAGCTGTAATAGCGTCCAACTGGAGTTTCAACAAAGGTTCCATTTTAAAATTAAATTCAGTAACAAGTATAGAAGTACAAACAATACCAAAGAGCACGCAGTTACATAGAATTGTGATGAAAAACTATTGAAACATTCTATGAAATTTTTTGAAGTTGAAAATTTGTCGAAAATTTTCTAAGTCTTTTTGTACGTTTACACCAAAGGAAAATCGGGCATAGGTTCCCCGTAGTATCACTTTTTGCTCGATTATTCTAAGTCCTAAATTTCCTACTACGAAAGTTCAAAGTAAACTTTCCTATAGATATAAGGTTCAATTTACTCACAGTTTATCCCATGTAATCACTTTATACCACTTTTCGTACACAGTCGGTTAAGGTTGAGTTCTTCTGCATTCCTTGATGTTATGGTTCACCCAGCTGTTGTGACATCCACCTCCACATCGACATGGTAATCCGGAACACCTTCACCTGTTACGCGGGGCTGCTTCACAGGAGCACCCACATCTGGTGCACCGACCTTCGCGCCAATAGCGATCCACTACCCACAAGGCGCAATGACGATGTTTCTTCAAAAAGGGTCGTCAAAGTACTACTAGGCCGATCCGACTCGTTCAAGGACCATTATGTTCAGGCACTACACCACCTGTTAGGTCTATTCAATGGTAGATCAAGAATCGTTGGTACTATAAATGAAACGACCGTTGCCAAAGCGAATTCAAATATAATTATGCAAATTTCCGATAAGGTAAAATACAATGAACGCAACCATAGCGCGAGTTAATTTAGGTCTAGAAGGATACAGCGCCATCTAGTGTCACCGAATGTAATATTAAATATGGATGGTGGCGCTAGTCGTCATACAATTATACACTATACGTGACTACTAAATTAAAGTAGTACATTTGCCGGAATCTAACTCACCCGAGTCTCCAGGATTAGTAAACTCTTCCAGCGGTTTTCATTAACGCTTCTCTAGTGAATCTATGTAGTTCCTTGAGAATTTGCATCCCCGCGCCCGAAAGGGGGTCTCTGTCTTCGGACGAGCGCCGATTGAAACAGGTAATGCTGTCTTTCGGATTCCCGCGGTACGGCAAGGGATTTTCACATCTTAGAAGCCTTATAAGCCTCGTAGGGATAGCCTCGCAGTCGTTTAAGACAACCAAATGTTGGACGGTTCGGGCACGGTCAGAGTATTTAATTGTTAATATACAAAACCAGCTTAATGCTTACCATTCAATAATAAAGTAGTGCAAACATTTAAGTGAATTCAATAATTCAACCAGCCTACCTAATCGAACACAATTTAGATATGTAACTATTAACTTGCTTCTTGGCAGCTCATGCGAACTGAAGGACGTTTGGCGTAAAGAAAATAGTCGAATAGTTTTGTGCGTTACATGTTCAGAGCTCAAAGGGTGCTTTATTCTGGTCAGCCGACGAGTTTTATTCGCGTTTGTTAATCTGAAGTAATTTATTCGCCAGAATTTAACACTCTCACCCATGCGTCGTTGTCGAGCGGCGATGGGTTAACACAACCCGAGTCTCCAGGACTGGTAACCACCCAGCGGCTTCTATTAACGGTTTTGTGTAGTGTTATGTAGTTCCTCTGGAATTTGCAATAACTGCGCGGATAAGAAGGGTTTCTAGGCGTTTCTAAAGAGCGCTGAATGTAACAGGAATGGGCTGACATTCTAGAACCTTGACATGCGATCCAAGTTTCTACATCAGAAACGTTATAAGCCTCGTAGGGACCACTTTGAAGTCCATTAAGACAACCAAAGGTCAGACAGAACAATTGAGCTGTTTCAAGACTTAACCTTAATACTCATAATAGATTACACTAGTCTGGCGGTTTTGCGTTCGGTCGAATTTAGCCTAATGTTTAGGGCGATATCCCGAAGTAGTACACTGCAAATACCGTTACCAAACTTACTAACGTCTCTCAAGTGAGGAGACTTCACTACTGCCGGAAGAGCAGAAAACTTTACTTGATTAATTGTTGTCTATATAATTTAGAAGTCTGGGCAATAGACCCCGTGTGACAGTGGTGACTGAGAAAAGCGCCCTAGCTGTTACATTACAAGACTGACAAATGTATAGATGACGCTCAGAGTACATTTTATTATAAACAAATACGTTATCTGCGGGCGCAACTGAGGGATTTGCCTTATTTATAATAATTGATAGCGGTGGCATAGTGGCGATTTGACCGATTGCAATTCAGTTAGATTGTGCTCAAATAACCTTATACAATCGTTGGGTTCGGTTATCGGGCCAGAATTATGGGATTTGTGCTCTTATAACTGATACTTACCTTGAAATTGAGAATTCAAATTAGAAATAGGCGAAATGCCAAAAATTGACTTAGTGGTTATTGTCTAAAGTAAATGGTAACTTTGCCAACATAAGAGTCGATTACTTGATAGTAAACCTAAATTGGGTGCTTCCTTCAAAGCTCCGTTAATGCTAGTGATGAATTATGAAATACTTGTAAATTGTAATCAAACGTAAATTTAAAATTTCATACTATGAGGTTTATAACTTGCAACATATGAATAAAGTATAGTAAACTTATTGAAATATGTAAAGCGTGTGTAGGCATTCAAAAGAGCCGTTATCACGCCAGTCATTAATATATTGTAAACTTAAACGAGGGTGGCTAATCTTCAATTGGCCATTCAGCCTCGCAAGGAGACGTCTTTGGCTTGGTAGCTTGTCTCGCGAGGAGGAAGCGATGTAAAGTGGATGATCGCTACTGCTTTCGCGTTTGGATGGGGCGTATGCCACTGCCCCGCGAGGCTAGCGCGAGCCAGAGCGTTCTCTATCTTATATTTGAGCTCTAAATTGAATATAGGTTGCTTACTAACCTTCCTCTTTCATATCATTTAATATAGAATATATGCCACTGCCCCGCGAGGCTATCGCGAGCCAGAGCGTTCTCTATCTTATATTTGAGCTCTAAATTGAATATAGGTTGTTTACTAACCTTCCTCTTTCATATCATTTAATATAGAATATATGCCACTGCCCGAGGGGCTAGCGCAAGCAAGAGTATTCTCTATCTTATAATTGATTTCCAAATAGAATCCTGGTGGTGGGAACTAATATTATCTCACTACCGAAAATAACTATAGCTTACCTTGTCATCGCTTTACGGAACCGTTAACTTGAACTGAACATCGAAATAGTAACAACATTCATTCACACTACAAAGTGACTCCATAGGTTATTTCGCCACGGCATTGTGAGTCCGATAGGAGCTGTGGTGTAAACAATCTAATCTTATACTTAATTCTGATTCGAATGTTAATGAGGAGTATAAATGCCTACTACATCGATAGCTAAACTATAGCTAAATCTAGGAGACTTACGTTCTAATTCTGAGGGTTCTCTTAAGATTCTAAAGTCCCTGCCTAGTAATAGGATATCATTAAATCAATTACAGTGTTATATGAATATGCATAGACATTAGTTGTAATCCAATCAACGTCTAACTACAAGGGTCATCTGATGCTTCAGAACCTCCTTTGGTACGCGCGTCCATCTGTCAGAATGCGGGTCCTAAGCAATAAAGAACCAATCAAAATCCGATAGGGTACGGTACAATTCTAACAGTCCGATTGAGACAGAGGGGTAAAGAAAAGCACACATTAAATCTTTGATATTTTATAATTTCCCCAAGCTAAGTCACCTAAACGCGGAGCGGACGATTGGATCTTCACATATATAAACATATTGAGTAGAGACAGGAAGATAGCCTTAGGGAATAGTTACTCTTTAAAGTACTGCGGTGCTACGTTATTTAGGAAGCTTAACTGGTAGGGTTCTCGAATTGCTTAGCCATCTCAGCCACGAAAAGGACTCTGGGTTGCTGCTCACAATGTAGTTGCCACTAAAACGATCACTGCCAATAATTTAACTTGAGGGTCGACGTGACACAGTCCGAGACACCTAATTAATAAGTTTAGTTAAGTAGATTGATTTTTAGGTCAAGAAATAGTTACAATTAAAATCAGGGATTCTAGTATATATATATCGTCAATACACGAGTGGTAGTTCAAGTAAAGATTAGGTACAGGAGTAGTTAGGTGCGGGGTAAGGAGGTAGATAAACAAATTACTATGTTCAATACATGAACAGTTCTCAGTAGATATATTTCTATAAGAGTGGGGTTCACATAGGTAGGACCATTATATATATCTAAGTTAATAAACCAATAAAACAGGAGGGGGAGACATATAAAGGTAGAGTATAATATTATATAGAGTAGCTCTGTACATAACATAAGTAGAGGCATAAAGTAGGTGAGGTGGTAACGAGGAAATGGGTTAAGTAGATGAAACCAGAAGGCGGGGTTTAGTTGTACACAGGTACCTAGTCAGTTATATATTCAAGCTATTCATATATATATGTAGTAATTAGAGTCTCCCCTCTGTAGCGCATACATAAATAATTAACTAAAAAAATACATAAAACAAAAATAATATAATAAGGAAAAAAGAAAAAAGAAAAGGGGGGGGTAAGGTACAGTATCAACGTTTTTCTAGTTGTAATTTACGTGTAATATACATTCATACATCACATGGGAGATTATGTGAGATGGAAATAAGTATTAGGTACAAGCGAAGTTGTTTCCCGGTGAAACAGATCCTTGTTATTATTTTTGTTTGGTAATTTATTATTTGTTTTTAAACCACTGAGGTGATGTACAAGCGTACGGTTAGCCTGATGCTAAGTATACACAATTTCAAAGTTATCTTTGTACAAGCTTTTGTTTGCTAAGATATAGGCTGTTTTCGATCGAGTCTTTTGAAGGAACAAGTAGTAAATACAAGCAGTAGGATGAAAAATGGTTGACTATGACGAATAGAAGAAAAAAATATATATTGCATGCACCTTAGATGAACTGGGACTAAAGGTGAAGTTATCCTACAAGCAGTAAACAAAGATGGATGAATTGTTTGAAGAATGGTATGAAAAATTATTCAATTACGACGAATGACCCTGTGTTGTGCATACATTTCTATACAAATACCATACCTAAATAAATATCCATCTGTTATTATAAAACAGTAATAATATTTGGTAGAAACAACATATTCCCTTTAGAACTACTTTATGAACTAGAGATATCGTGGTTTAATCTTTATATGTGTAGATTTTATACATATATATATATATATATATATATATACATTTATACATATAAATAAAATTGAAGTGTCTGTCTGTGATTTCAAAATAAAGCTTTTATCTTAAGCTCTTATTATTATTTTCACGTTACCAAAGCCTAAATACGCATTATTAACTTTTTGTCTGTCTGTCTGTTTGTTTGTCCGGGCTAATCTTCGAAATGGCTGAACCGATTTTGACGGGACTTTCAGTAGTAGGTAGAGGGCTGTTCAGAGCAGAATATAGGGTACTTTTTATCCCGTAAATATTTAGGGTTCCTGCGTAAAAAATGTAAAACTGTTAAAATTAGGGGGAAATATCTTCTTTCCTCTCTTTCTCTGACTTTGCAATTTTATTTTTAATTTTCACAGAATACGTATTTTTTATGACATAAAATAACTGCGCATTTTTTTTATGTATAATATATAATAATATAAATAAAATTGAAAGCCTCTATCTTAAGCTCATATTGTTATTTTCACGTTACCAAAGCCTAAATATGCATTTTTAACTTTTTTGTCTGTCTGTCTGTCTGTTTGTCCGAGCTAATCTTTGAAATAGCTGAACCGATTTTGACGGGACTTTCACTGGGTACTTTACTACATAGGGTACTATTTATCCCGTAAATATTTATTATAATATAATAATTATAATTATATATTATAAATATACCTACACGCATAACCATACTACGCATACGTAAATTGTGATACGGGTAAGAATTATAAAATTATGAGAGATTTCATAATTTAACAATCCTCTGACTGTAAGATATTGACTACAATAAATAACAAAACGTAAATGGGGTTTTAATTGGTCACGGAATCTTAAAGATACCTCTTTGTTAGTAAACAGAGGGCTAGTGGCAAACAGAGACGTTTTGGCTAAGGCATGCTAATATATTAGGTGCCAGCACGCGACTCCGCAATAAGTCTGCCGCGCCTAGTTCGCCGTTAGATAACAATTATAAATCTTAGTAATACTTCTTACTGTCCACACGGAGCGTTTCTAATCTTCGTGTTTTTAAGTGGTCTTGTTAGTACTAAATTAGTTTTTATTTTGTAGGAAATTAATCGATATATTGAGGTCATTGTTTTTCTATCTTCATTTATAGCAAAGCTATCTTCACCTGCACGTGGCCTAACCTACTAACTAGTAAACAAAGCTTCGACAAAAGAAATGTAGTAAACAATCAGCTAGACTGGGAAAGTAGGTACTTTTTTTTAACACTTGTGACATGTGATGAAAAGAAACACAATTGTGACATGTGATGAAAAGTGCATTCTTTACCATAACCGTAAGCGAAAAATGCAATGGCTGACCCCAGGTCAAACGCCGCAACAGTATCCTAAAGCAAAGCTTACCAATAAAAAGGTAATGATAACTGTTTGGTGGTCTCTTCATGGCCTTATTCACTATAGCGTTCTGAGGTCGAGCAATAACAGCATATGTTAACTGTGCCAAACTTTAAACAATGATGAGGAAACTGGCAGTGCAACAGCTCCGACTCGTGAATCGATCTTCATCATTATTGCTCCACGATAACGCAATACCTCTCACAGCAGGACAAACTGTTGTAACTCTACAGGAGTTGCAGTGAGAAACCTTACGTCTCCTCCGTACTCGCCAGACCTTGATCCAAATGACTACCATTTTTTTCGAGATTTGGGCAATTTTCTACGTGGTAAAAAAATTTCTTCCCTGGAAGCAGTACAAAATGCTTTCACACAGTTTGTCGAATCTAGTTCCCCAGAGTTCTATCGCAAGGCATAAATAAACTTCCGATTAGATGGCAGCAATGAATAGATAATGAGGGAAAATATTTTGATTAAATAAATACGAGTATGTTATATCTTAGAAAAAAAGGGGTTTAATTTTTCAGTACATTTTTCAGTACAAATCGATAATTTCATACTTTAACCCCTAATATATCCTGTCAACAAGAACATTACAAAAACCTTCTAGGAAACTATTTAGTATCTATCCCGCCAAATTGCTGAGGACGCCAGAGTTCACCATTCCAAACCAGCAGATCTGCAAAGGACACACCGTGCAGATAGTGGAACTGCCACTCAACGAACCTGCATCATCAAAGTCTCAGCCGCAAGTAAGAGTAAACTCTGTTAATCTAGAACATCTACATGAGACAAACGCAAAGACATCCTTCAGCATCCAGTAAGACTAGAACAGGTGGAGACGGAAAGTATCTATCACACTACTATTCCTGTCTATACAATTAGGTTAGGTTAGGTTAGGCTTGTGATATTGGAGATATCACAAGATTGAAATGAACAGAAGAGGAACCTCAGATCCAACGTATCTAACCTAGATATGCTTAGTCTAGCCATAAATACTGTTACAGTTAAAAATAAACAAAATATTACATTTGAATTTGGAATCTGTAATTTTTATATGATTGTTCATTGAGTTCTCTCATTTTACCGCCAATACATTGTACAATAATTTGCGATATTAAAATGGAGTGGAGTGATAAAAAGAACCGAATCGCTATGATTGCATTACACAAAGTAGCGAAAGAATTCGAAGAAATCCAGTCATTAAAAGATTTTATCTCGGGAGATGAAGTTAGTACCTAGAACCATGTCGCGTATTTTAAAAGAAAACTTAGGACTTGCAGCCTATAAGAGACGTACTGGTCATTTCTTAACTGATAATTTAAAAAAGAATAAGGTGGTAAAATCGAAACTACTACTGAAGCGGTACGCAAAGGTACGTCACAGAAAAATTTTGTTTACGTATGAGAAAATTTTTACAATTGAGCAACATTTTAACAAACAAAATGACCGTATTTATGCTCAAAGCTCTAAGAAAGCTTCTCAATTAGTCGACAGAGTGCAACGTGGGCACTATCCGACTTCAGTGATGGTTTTGTGGGGTATTAGCTATGAAGGAGTGACTGAGCCATACTTTTGTGAAAAAGGTACCAAAACATTGGCACAAGTGTATCAAGATACCATTCTTGAGAAGGTAGTGAAGCTTAATTAACCTTAATAACACCATGTTCAATAACCAAGAATGGTCCTTTCAGCAAAACTCGGCGCCGGGTCATAAAGCTCGGTCTACTCAGTCTTGGTTGGAAACGAACGTTTCGGCCTTCATCATAGCTGAAGACTGGACTTCGTCTAGTCCCGATCTTAATCCGCTGGATTATGATTTATGGTCAGTTTTAGAGAGTACCGCTTGCTCTAAACGTTATGATAATTTGGAGTCCCTAAAACAATCCGTACGATTGTCAGTGAAGATTTTTCCCATGGAAAGAGTGCGTGCTTTTATTGATAACTGGCCTCAACGTTTAAAGGACTGTATGGCAGCCAATGGAGACCACTTCGAATAAGCTTTTTATATTTTTTTATTGTTTTATATTTATGTATTAAACTAACGCACTGTAAAAGTAATAAATGTTATTTGCAATAGAATTTTTTTTTCTTTGTTTTAGTATTTATGGCAAGACTAGGTATAAAATAGACATTTGCAGCATCTCGGCAACTCTCTCAGCATAACCTCGGTAAAGTTGCCGATCTACGGGGGGAGGCGTTACGGAACGTCAAGTATCAGTTCAAGTAAGTGTTCCCAATTACCGTATTGCAAGATTGCGACACTCACCGTGTACTGCTGCGGTTGACTCTGTGAGCCAGCGCCCGCAGTCATACCGATCTCGAGACACTTCTGGTTCTCACATCGACCAATTGACTTAATTTAAGTACAGTCATTGTAATTTTTAAATTAATAATATAATTAATAAATTTAGTTTTTTTGCAACCTTCGACTAGAGACTTGTTAATTAGCTTTACAGAAAAAAATAACAAAATAAATGAAATTTAAAGTCACACTTAATTAGTTCATACTTTATGACACGATTCTCTCTCATGATCTTTATCACCCCACTCCATTTTAATATTACAAAATATTGTAAAATGTATTAGCGCCAAAAAGAGAAAACACAATGAACAATCATATAAAAATGACAGATTCCAAATTCAAATGTAAAATTTTGTTTATTTTTAATTGTAACAGTATTTATGGCCAGACTAAGTAATAGAGGCATTTAGACGTATAATGTATACAATTTTTGACGAGCTCGGTGGCGCAGTGGTGAAACGCGCTATTACGCTACTTTGACACCAACGCTCGTGGGTTCGATTCCCACACAGAACAAACATTTGTGTGCATGAACATGTCTGTTTGTATTGGTCTGGGTATTTTCTATGTATAATAAGTATGTATTAACAAAAAAAAATGTATTTACGTATGTTTATCAGTTGTCTGGTACCCATAACTCAAGCTTCGCTTAATTTGGGGCTAGATGGCGCTGTGTAATTTGTCCGACAATATTTATTATTATTTATTTATTTAATTTATATAGGTACAATATCTCATATCTAAAACATTTTTCGTAAATAGAGTATGCACCTAAATATAGTATATTTGTATTGTTTACAATACAAACGTAAAGTGTTTTATGTTATAGAATAGAAATGTACGTTCTTAACACATTGCATGAATACTAATGGCGGATAAAACGTACGCCTAATGTCACATAACAGAATATTCGCATCCGCCATCTTGGACACATCATAAAACCATCAAGAAACCATCAAAGATAGTAACAGGTTGTCTCACACACAATGTTCTTTGTATTTTTAGATTTTTAGGGAAAACTCTTTTCTTAGCATTACATGTCTACATAAATACTTATAAATATGTACTTTAGAAATTTCATGCACAATGCCGGTATATTACAATCTACGAGTATAGCATAGATGTTGTTGGTATTTATTTAACAAAAGAACTCTCAAATTGTGGTATGATCTCTCAGCCGAAGTTTTCTCAGCTCGGTTCGAGCTCGGTGGCTCTGTCGCAAATGACTGTGATACTAACGCTCGTGGGTTCGATTTCCACACAAGACAAACGTTTGTAAGCATGAACATGTCTGTTGGTCTTGGTCTGGATATCCTAAGAGAGGGTGGGCGCATCAAAGCTGTCCTTCTGGGGAAGTACCTCCACCTCACAGAAAACCGCAGCCAAATAACATGCACATAAATGTCTGTTTTGTGCGGGGATCGAACCCACGAGCGTTGGTCTCAATGTCGCGTCATTCACAACTGAGCCACCGACTTTGTTGAGATCGAACTTTGGTTTCTTGCCATACTACGAGTATTTTATATTTAGCCGTTGCTCGCCCCGTAGCGGGGTGTTAAATAATAGTGTGTCTATATAAGCTTACTCAGGGATTGGGTTATCAAATGCAAAAGTTCTGTACCCAAAGGGTATCAACGGAACCATATTATTACCACCTCACAGACCACCACACAGAAAACCGCAGACAAGCTGTGTGTGTTCCTGAGTGTGACTAAGGTCACGAGAAAGCTCTTAAGGAGTTGCTGTGTTAGTAGCAGAGGCGTCATTGCACGAGTGATATCGAATATTTGCAAGCATTGAGAAGTTACGGTAACCACTTTATATCAGGTGGGTCGTATACTTGTATGCCTTCCGACGTTGTATATAAAAAAAATCCACTATTTGTCCGTCTCTTTATCACAGGGCTTTATCGTTTGAAACTTTTGAAGCTATAACAACAAATAATAAAAAATAAGTTGGACGCCCAAACAGGAAACGTGTTATTTTTAGGGTTTTTTCTCTATGGAACCCTTGGAGAGCGAGTCCGACTGGCATTTGCCGGTTTTTATTTAGTTTAGTTTTGTAAATGAAATAAATCCAACTCAAAACCATTTAAACAGCTTTTGGTACAAATATCATTTATAATAAGCTACTTGACTTTTCAATGATATATATAAAAATGAATGTTTGTCTGTATATCCTCTGTGGACTCAAAAACGGCTGGGCAGATTTTGATTATTGAATCTTCAGGTTAGCCTAGCAGGTGATCCTGTGAAGTTTGGTAACGATCATATCACCCGTGCGAAGCAGGGGCGGATAGCTAGTTGTGTTAAAAAATTTGAATGTTGAAATAAAATGTAAAATTGAAATAGAATTTGAGCCTGAAACCTTAGAATGAGATATCAAGTATTTCAAATACTGTTACGGTTACACGGTTAATGTACGAGTATCTTTATAACGCTTGTTCCAAAAAGTGTGATGTAAATTTGTGTAGCATTTAAGTGAACACCCCAATACATTAATTTTGTGTCTCCTGCCGAGTGCAACGGAAGTGTTGCAGCGATGACTCCGGCACTCGAGGCCCCGAGACGCGCTCGTTTCTAGCATTTTCTCTGCACTACGATGTTTGTATCAGTTTAAAGGCGACTTCACCGATCACAACGTTTCCTTTGCTGCACTATAAAAGAATTTCCAGAAAGTCCCGAACGTACTTGAATAGATAGAATATGATTTTCTCCAGCTAAACTACAATATTACGTTGTGTTTGAAATTTACGAACCAATATCTTGTACGAATTTGTTGTAATATTTATTGATTTTATGACTACTATTTTTACCTGAAACAGTTCTGTTTTTGCCTGACTATATGTTCAAAAGACACATCAAAAATACTCTATGTAAGAAGGGTTATTATAGAATCGATGAATATCTAACTGACAGAGATGTATGGAAATGATTCAGCACATGAATTAATATAACTTTAATTGTACCACTTGATATCACTATATGTACACTCATTATATTTATTGTAATATGTATAAGATGATTTGGGAAAAAAAAGACCTATATTGGCAAGTTTCTTTCGGCATTTCTTCTTCGCCAATGGTCATTTGAAATGCTGGTAGATTAAAAAAGAGAAAACTTAAAAAAAAAAAAAATAATGATAAGATATATGTAATATTGAAAATGTAAGACGTGTCTAAGTGCCCGTGAGGGTCTAAAGGCAAATAAAGAATTTTTATCTTTATCTTTTATCTATGATAATTTTGAACGAAATGTGAAAGTATCTTTGTTTGTTTTCGAATTTGCGTTATTACGTCGATCATGTATCATAATAGGCTAGCTGTCCACCTGACGTAGAATAAAGAAACAATAACTAATAAAAGAAACAGATGGTGGTACCTATTGCAGATAGAATCTATACTATTAATTTAAATTATCCTACAAATTATATAAAACAACTCATGGAAATGAGAGATAGGTATGGCAGAGAGCAAGAAAGTAAGATAAACGCAGCCGAAATGCGAGCGTTGCGCAAAAGTTGTGCCATAATGCTTGTAGACCGCAATCGCAATGATGATGTTAGAAACAGAGTTGGTTTGAAATTGTTGTTCGGACATGTAGAAAGAATGCAGGAAGACAGAATTACGGTACAGATATACAACGCGAAAGTAGAAGGATGTAGGAGCCATGGCCAAGAGACCGTGTTTTATCATAAGGTGATGAAAGAAGCCCTAGAAACGGGCGAGCGTGCATTAAAAGAGCTATGAATATAAAAGAAGCGAGTGAGGTATGTACGGACCGAGTCAAGTGGCGCTCAGTTCTCACCGCCTACCCCGCAAGGGATTTGGCGTACAGTTGTCCTACAAATTTTAGAAGAATATATACAATTTTGAATCTCATGTTACAATAGTTAGCCAATGCTTTTTAAAAATAAATACGAAGCTCCTCTTTATAACTCAGCAATATTAGATTTAAATTCTAAGGTCTAGTTCATAAGGACAATTCATAACTACGAATAAAATATTCTGAATAAGTAATTTATATATGTTCGAAGATAGCTTTGGAAAATAAATGGCACTGTTCCAAGTTAAATAAGTTTTTTACGTCGGAAACTTTTTGCCGTAGTAAATCTTTTGTAGACTAACTGTTTTTGTTCTGAGAAATCTTTGCAGCTCGGTAGTGACTGGATTACTATCAGACTTGCGTGCTGATATGTGAAGGACTACTCCCAGTGTTTGAAGTCTCAATAATGCTACTTGACGTTTAATAAATTAAATTTACAAGGTATTTTCAATTTGGCATAGTTATATATAGGTTTTTGTTCTTGTGCAACGTCGAGAAACAAACAAGCATACAGCCCACCCAGGTATATTGGTTACCATAGTATATATAATACAAGCAGCATCTCCACAGGAGTATTCTTGTAACCTCACCCTTTCCTTGGAACATAACAACCCTCCAGGGAGTTTCTATTCGACTGTGGTTTTCTGTAAGGTTACTTCGCCAGTCGTGCTGCTTTGAGGCCTCATTCATTCATGCTCCCAAAATCCGCTATGAAAGAGGCCCTAGCTGTCTTTTTATTATATTGTACTCGCCCTGTGAGCCAGGGGATGTCAAGTGGGAATCCGGCACTGTGCGTATTTGGTGTTGGTTCTACTCATGGCTCCACTGAAATTTCCCAAAAGCTACAGACTTCCGTTGTGGGTGTGCATTCAGAAGTGATTAATACTTGGATTCGTCCGCCTGAATTGGTACTCCAAATTGGCTCGTTAAGTCGGGTCTCCTGTGAGCTAGGGATGCCACGTGGAAAAGTAGGTGCTGTTTGTATTTGACAGTGCGGAGCCACGAGTATCTCAGATAACCACAGGTTACTTTTTGGTAGATGACTGCATTTTGACGGATTAATAACGCTGTCAAAAACAGCTCGGGCAAAGAACTGATTATTAGAGTGCATATGCTTAACCCAGGTGTATCATCCACTGACTGACAGACTCCTTTCTTTCGCCAGGGCCTGTTTGTCAATTAGTAATTAGTTGGCTTTGATAGTGAGACCTTTACATCCCAAGAATTATATATAATATATATAGGTACTTAAAACTAAAGGTATGACTGTGCGAAGTTTTTATGGGTCATGGCGCATATTAATTATTGTTTAAAAACGGTATTAGCTGTTTTAATACTTTTTTATATAAATATGAACTAGAATCGTATGGAACCGAATTTTAATCTTGAATTTTAGCGATTGAGAATAGTTCTGGTGACTATAATAATACAAAATATACTGAACCCGTCAGATGGCGGAGTTCGTACGTAGCTTCTGGGACTACTCCAATGGGGACTGAGTTACAAGGAGGACTTACGTAAACAGCAAAAGTAGCCATGTCGACGTGCGTCGGCGAAAGGTGATACTGAATCGCTGCAAAAGTTGATACCTCCTTTAAGTCCTCCTAGTTTGGACTTATTATACTTGTTACCTTTGGTAATGCAGAAACAGCAGCAATTGTGTTATTTAACTTATATGTGAATGTCTGTATCCTGGTATCAAATTAAAAATATTATGGAATTTTATTAATAATAATGATATAACCGAATTCTTGCTGAGCAAACCTCTTAAGGCAAAGTGCGCTTCTTAAAAAGGTCTGTAGAGCGTGGGGTACAAAGTTCACGACTCATGATAATCACTTTGCGACCCCACTTGAACTGGCACGAATGATAGACGGGCTGCTTTTTAGTAGCATAACAAATAGATGGAGATTATAAAATTTTATGTTAATGGATAATAATAAAAAAGATGATAAAAATAATTTGAATGTAACCAGTTTATGTGAAAACTGCTCACAGCGACGAATTTTAATGACATTTGGCACAGAAACAAAAATCATGATTTGAAATAATATACAGGCAACTTACTAAACTCCACTGCGTCGGAGTCGTCTCGTCTAGTTTGCCCATTTCCTTATTATTTGTACATTATATACCTACAGTTAATAATACATACGAACCATCGCATTAATGTAATTGTTTATAAACATTCACGTGTTCAGAAGTAGTGCCTACTTTGTTATTCAAGGGTTAAAAGTGAGCCATTATACCCGAGAAATTTCGATGCACGACCGGAGCGCACTTATTGATCGTTGATGGTACAATTTGTTCATTTTCTACAGAATTAAATACTCTACTTTTCATTTCGACTGACAGGAAATAAATTGCAAATATTTACTAATCCGTATTCAATTTTAATATAAAATGATAATCCCACCCTTTTACTTTAGTACTTTAGTTTCTACAGACTTATCGTCCACCTTCATTCTAGTGTTATCCCGTTTTCCAATTTATTAAAATTGAGTGTCCGCTACCTAAGCCTAAAGATTTAGCAAAGATACAGATTTTTATATAGTGTGACTGCCGTAAGTCTTCTACAGCGCAGAGAGAAAAAAAAAGTTTCTTTCCCTGGAAACGGAAAGCGATTCACCACAAGCTTTTTAAACAATATAGTGTTTTTTACCTGACAGAAAAAATGAAGAATACATTTTTGGATTATAAACTGAAGATAAAATATTCTTTATTTGCTATTGGGCCCTCGTGGGTACTTAGACACGTCTTACATTTTTTTGACTATAATCTTATTGTGCGTCAATTCTCTTAGATTACATTTTTTTAAATCTGCTAGCAGCATATTGCCTTCAATTTATGTTTCTTTAGTTTCATTTACATTGACTAGTTGTTATTTCATAAGTTCTCAGCTTGTCATTAGATCTGTCTAAAAAATAGTGTCACCAACGACAGTCGTCATAAACTATATTAACTGCTTACCATCAGGCAGACCGTACGCTTTTTTTGTCTTAGTAATGCATAGGTATGTGACTAATAAGAAAAATAATATTGCCCAATATACATATTATACGTTCAATTTTGAGACATAAACATCTTGAATTTATATAGTTGTTCTCATATCAATTGTTAGTACGATATACATTCTAATTCAAACCAAATGGACTTCTATATAAA
Source organism: Pyralis farinalis (assembly GCA_947507595.1). Lineage (NCBI taxonomy): Eukaryota > Metazoa > Arthropoda > Insecta > Lepidoptera > Pyralidae > Pyralis > Pyralis farinalis. The sequence goes on along the minus strand of OX382264.1, from coordinate 19,714,990 downwards.
GACGTGGAAACACCACTCGCTCCAATATTGAATTATTTATAAACAGACGGTCTTGAATGGCTGCTGAGGAGTGTTTTGACACCAGCTATTGACTGCATACTTATGACTTCTGAGTGATAGCCTCCTTTGTGTGAATGCCTTTTGTTATTCTTTGTAAATGAACTCTATCATTTTTCAAACGTAATACGTTTGATATCCTTGCTGTATTTATCGGCTTTTCCGTTTTGACTGAATTATACTTTGAATGTCAATACAATATGAGTTTGTAAGTACATTAGCTTTAAACTCTTGCTTCAAGCAATTCTATCATAAAGACTTGCTAGAAATACTGCCATTTGACTTAGATAGCTATCTACGAGTATCTATCTATAATTTCACACCAAATCCCCTGCCGGATAGGCAAAGAGAACCAACGCGACGTGACTCGATCCATACATACTACCTCACTCGCTTCTTTAACAATAATTACTCTACTCATGCACGCTCGCCAGCTTCTAAGGCTCATGATGTCACCTTTTGATAGAACACGACCAATTTGGTCGTGGTAGGTAAGTCTTGGCTCCTACATACTTCCACCTTTGCATTGTATATCTGCTTCGTCATTTTTTCATCCTGCATTCTTTCTACATGTCCGAACCAACGGAGCATGCTTCTTCTTATTTTACCACAGGCGCTCTCTTTCAGACCAACTCTGTTTCTAACATCATCATTGCGAATTCGGTCTACAAGCATTACGCCACAAATTTTGCGTAACGCTCGCATTTCGACCGCGTTAATCCTACTTTCATGCTCAGCTCTCGCTTCCATAAGTAAGCGTTGGGACCAGCACTGCATTGTGTATAGCGAGTTGTACCTTTTTGCTCAAGTTTTTACTGCCAAGATGTTTTCCCAACGCTCAATTCACATTGTTCTCAGCACTAACTCGTCTTACCACATCAGCGGTGTACCTTCCATCGCTGCTGAAAGCGCATCCAAAGAATAGAATCTCATCCACTTATTCCAACACTTCATCATCAACCGTAATCCTTACATTGGTTCTGGTTTCTTCTCTTTCAAATACCATTATCTTTGTTTTCTTCGTTCTGTCGTCAGTATGCAACTATCGAGATACATAATAAACAGCCTAGCAGATAGCATACAACCCTGTTTGATATCAATTTTGACATCAAACCAGAGTGACATGGTACCATCTATCCGCACACATGCTGAGCAATCCTTGTAAGTGGACTGCACAGCGCGGAGCAATGAACCATCAATCCCTAATCTCGGCAATATGTCTCACAATTCCTTTCGCGCAACCGTATCAAATGCTTTCTCACGATCCACAAAAACCGCAGAAAACCTTCTGGTCTACGGCCAGATGCTTCTCCACGATATTGCGGAGCTAGAAAACTTACGGATCAAGTTTTCTACATCCACTTCTAATACGGAAACCTCCCTGGCCTGCCACAGCATTCCATCGGATTTCACGCTCATTCTCCTTTCAACTACCTGTCCATATATTTTGCTGCTAAGCTGATCAAACTGATGGCCCTATAGCTAGTGCAGTCTATGTGTGACCTCTTACTTTTATACAAGGGTACGATGAGTGTGCGTCTCCAGTCCATTTATTAGCAATTGGAACTATTCCAGTTCTCCAGCATAGATTGCTTAAGCACCAGAAGGCGTCCCGGACGTAAGTGTGAGCTAGTTAGATCATCTTAGCTGTGATGAGATCAATTGCTGCTGAGTTTCGCTGAGTTTCCAGTATTCAAGCTTCCTATCGACCATTCGATCTCATCCATAGTTGTGCCTTGGTCGATTGCCGTCAAAGTGGAGTATCCATCAGACTCACTCTCATTGCCGCAAGAACGACACCAGCTTTAGACTTTATCTTGGCCATTCAGGATGCCGACGAACCACTTCGAGAATTCTTTATGTCTCTCCAAAAGAGTTTGGTATTTCCCTCGAAGTTTTTCGTCAGCTTCTCTTCCTCATTCATGTATGTTTGTATGTATGTATATCTTCACGCCAAGTCCCTTGCGGGGTGGGCCGATTCCTCATTCATAATTTCTTATAACAGTCTTTCACGCTTCTCTTTCACTGCCTTGGTTTCATTGTTCATGCACACTAATGTTTGTCCTGTGTGGGCATCGAACCCAGCGCGTTTCGCCACTACGCCACCGAGCTCATCAAAATCGCGTGATGTCCAGTCTTATACGACCCCAAAGAAGTCTAGACGCCACCAAACAGTAATCTTTTACACCAGTGGCCAAGCGAGGGCAAAGTACGACGCCTAAACCTGCACTATCATGATCATCCTGGTCTACCCCAGACCATAGGGCCATCATTCCAGCGGCAGATCATCGGTGTTCCTCCCCTTGCGCTTAGTCTCTGTCACACATAAAACATCTAAACATCACTCATTCATTACGTCTGTCAGTTCGTTCATCTTATCATTCAATCCACCTCTCCCAGTCCACGTGGCTATGCAGCACTCCGCTTTCCTCGTATTTCCAGTGCACCTCGCCTCCAGGGGACGCCCTAATACGCACATCGGTGCGTTACAGGTCCAGAATTGCAATCTAATTGATTGGCTGGGGTCGCGAGTGAGCACGCTTCTGGCACATGATTCCATTGACATAGATAGCGTTATCGTTTATATAGGAAACATAATATGTAAACACTGATAATAAATAAGTATTATACATTATAAGTATTTTAAATAGTAGATATTTATGTATATTTATCAGATATCTAGTAACCGTAGTACAATCTTTGCTTATTGTGGGATTAGATGGCGCTGTGTAATGCACGATACAATACTTGTCTATAAATATATCCACGGTACTTCGTTAGCGCGTATTTTGCAAGACAACTTCCAATTCCAACTCAATCCAAACTCGTTACGCAATAAAAAATAAAAATGTTTCATTAGTAAGAATGTTATTATTAATAAGCAACATTTGTACAAAATTTCAAAGCTGTTTTTATTTACTCCATTAAAGGATAAATTTCCAAAAGATCTTCTTTAACGGACCCGTACATAACACAAACTATCATCTGAACATTAAAAGTTTCATAGAATGCTCAATACTCTCTTTTAAATGTATATTTCCAAAAATCCGTTCTTAGCTGACAATTTCTTCCTATAATAAGTAACTTATTCCTATGGTAAATAGCGGTGGCTTTTGCGGTCCCCAAGGTTTTAGAGAACTTAAATATTTATAAAGTTAAGAAGCTTTACTGAAACTAAAGGACTTATATCTTTGTTTTTAAATTTTTTTTATTTCACATTTTCATTTCATTCACAACTTTCTACCGAGAGCACTAGCAATAACCAGCAACAATTAGTAATTATTGTTGCTTACAATAGGTTAGCTAAATAATTTTCTGAACGCACTGCCTCAAACACTTTATTGTCTTTGCGTTCATTACTCAGCACCACTTTGGGCATGAAAATTGTTGTATTCTTTTATGTTCTATTTCATCATCTGAGAGTCATCAGTCTGAGATTTTTGAAGTGAAAACTTCTTTTGGTGAGAATTAGAACTTAAGTTCGCTGCAGCGCTAAAACATTAGTTATCTCTAATTAAATAATTAAAACATGAAGCGCTAGATCGTTCATAGGACATTATTTTCTCGCGACCAAAACATTGTAAGCGCCATGAAACACTTGGCGCTTACGCGTTTCGTTCAACGTAGTTTATCAGCATCGCTGTTTGGAGCGGTGCAGGGCGCTTGCGCGAGTGTGCGTGTGTGTTTGAGTTTTAGAGATCGGTGATGATGATGCTGGTAATGATGATGGTGAAAGAGTCGTTGAAATTATGGATGAAAGTAGATTTTTCTGAGAGATAAACTTTTTAACATAAAATAATCGTAATAGTTCTGAAGTGTTAAATTTTTAATGTAATATAAATTGTCATGTTTGTGTACGATAGCGCAATAAATGAACATTGTATTTTACCACATATATGATAGTACTTTTATACTGATAAATAAAGTAATTCGTGCGAAATTATTCACTAACCATTCCAAAATATTCATAAATGCACAACGTTAATGTTCAAGTTTCCACTTCTGCCGGCACTTCCGGAGTGCCACCCGTTTTTTTTTATTTTGTTTTGTTAGACTACTATTACATGTAGATATTGTAAGCGGTAAGTAGTCATTTTCAATTAATTGTTCAATTTTGAAATAATATTTCCGGGGCGAGTACTTGTTTTAGTATAAGTGTATACTTTACCAAATTATTATTGAGTTGAATTTTGAATTATTAATGCCTATCCTAGTTGATCGAACAATGTAGTTTGTGAAACCAAAACGACAAATCAATTACATATATTAGTAGTTACATGTTTACACGCACATAAAAAATTGGTATGAATTGTAATTGGCTTTGTCTTTGTGAATACATTCAGCCAGGGTAGCATCGGCGGCGGCGGGCGCTTCGGTTCAAACAATTCATCTTTCAGACGGTTTAGCGCGAAAAAATCTGTTACTTGCTCGGGTGCGAAAGCAATCTAGCAAGAGCGTGTGAATACAGGCAGGTGCTCATTCATATTTTTTTCTTTAGCTTGGAGGCTCTGTTCGCTTTCAAATAAGTACTTCGGTAGGTATATGGATCATTTAGTTTAATATATTTTTGTACGTCAACACCCTGTCTCACGTAACTATGGGAATAAAACATAAAATTTGTAGTATACACAATCCGTCAATTAAGCAGCATGGCAGAATTTATTTATTTAATAATTGTATCTTCTCGCTTGGTCTCTTACAAGTAAGGCAGAGAAAAACAAGGGTCACATGACTCTATTCTAAAAATCTCAGTAGCTTCTTTAAGGTTCCTTCATAGCTCTCTTCGGGTACGCCCCAATGTTCTTAAGGCTCATCTAACAAAACATAACCAACTTGATTTTATTAACTACTCGTAAATCTTGGCCTTTCTTGGCTCCTACAACATTTTACTTTAATTATAAGTATCCGTACGATACTAATAATAATAGGTAGGCATTCTGTAAGTATTTCTAGAAATAGAATACGATAATTTCCTAGACCAAATAGAAAGATAAGACCAATCTTTTCATTTTCCACTATATTGACTAGAAACAAGAAAGTCACAATCGGAGCAGATACGAGAATACAATCCACTCTAGTATTTGCATACCTATACTCGTAAACAAATCTGGCGCGCGAAACGAAGCTCTATGATCGAACGGACCACAAAATTCAATTACGTGGCAGACAAAATAAAAACGTCCCGGCCTGTAGCGTATCGTCGATTTGTTTTCGCTTTGTTGCCCTGCATGCTACCTTCGCTTATGTATCCATTTTGTCACCAGACAGTTTGAACTCTGCGAAAACCGCTGACATTTCACGAAATATAGAGGCGAAGGAGAAACCAAAGCTCATAGCAGTTTGGACATATGTCACGTCGAAATCGCCCCTCGGCTCGAGAAATGACAGCATTGTTTAGATTTCATAAAGTTTAATTAAATATCTAAATTGTTATGAAGATGATAGAAGGCAAATGACTTATTTGATTGAGAGGAGGAAATTAAGGAACATAACTGACAGTTGTATTTTATCCTATTGTTATATATCCCAGAAATTTGTACCTATACATAATCCTTCATTTTATTACATTATACTACTGATTTGTTATGAAGTTATGACATTTATATCTAAACGAAGGTATATTCAGATGGATAAGGCAGCAGCCAGGTAGCCAGTCTGTGACGCAAAACTGCACACCTTTTTGTGGCGGCGGCGGCGTCCCAAGGGTTCGTCTGCCCTGACTGCCTGCATGTGCACGCTACACTGCTTGCGGTGCCTCGAGTATCTTTCTTAAGACTTTTTTGACGATGAGTATATCGTAGAAAATCATCATATTGATCTTTAGACACTAACTGCAAAACCATTGCACAGCTTGAGAGATAAAATTATTAACTCTATAAAGAGTCGTGTACCTTATAATTTTGAAACATTCACTTGTATGTTGGTCTTTTTATCTCTATGTTATTCGTTCATCTGTCTGTCTATATGTATAACAACCCATACTAATACTATTACTGTGACACGGGTCTCCCTTTAAAACGTACGTTTATCATGAATGTAAGATAATCTTAACAAAATGGATAAAATCCTTGATTATGACGCAACGGGAAATCTTTTCAAGTGTGAGAGTTAGCTAATTTCGATTTCGATAAAATTATATAATATTGATATATAAATATGACATATAAAATGTGTAAATATGAAAGCGTGTCATGGTAAGTATATAAGTATATATATATAATATTAATATATAAGTTCATGTGACAATAAATTAAATAGATAATTAATAAGTAAATACCGAAAATTTGATAAAGTAGTTGTATAATAAGCATAAGCAAACATATGTATGGATAGATGGGTATGTGTATGTATTTAAGTATATAGTATAAATATATATGGTGAACATAAAAATGTTGTAAATACCACCTAAGATAATAAAGGTCTAGTATATAAGAAGATTATGTTTGTAAACGAAGAGCGGAGATTCCTAATACAGGCAATTTGTTTGCCTAAAAGGAAACTCCAAACAGCCATTTCTACATGTACAAAACTTCAGATAGCGCAAATAAACATTTCATTTATTTATTATGTTATTATTTATATTCTGCCATGCTGCTTAATTGACGGATTGACAAAATTGTAAAGAGGCTAGCATTATCAAGCCATCTGCAGTTCACTCACTTAGCTTAACGACAGTCATTTACTCGTAACCCGTCTATAACATTACGGACAGACAAGCAAGCACTCAACACAATAATAATATTAAATTTAACAGTTTTTAGGTTACAGATTGACAAAACGTTTCTCGTAGAACATTATCATTGTTTGGGCTTTCAAACTTAGTAATACACTTTTGAAATTCACTAGTTCGTATCTAATAAATAATATAGCGATCTAGACCTACCGACCATTACTCTATATGATGAATAAAAATTCGGTGAGTACATACAAATATATGTTGTAGAGCTTGAATCGGTGGTGGAATGGTGTTCCAGCATCGAGTGGCTACGTATGTAGATCTTCCTCTAAAAGCAACTAGCTTGTATTGAGGCGTAAACAAACGATACGTTATGGAACAAGTAGAGTTTCTGTGAGCAAACTGTATCAATGCCAACTTGGCACAAAGGTAATCTGATTGTCCAAAATTAACTACACCAACCAGATAATAGGCAAGGTTTTTATCCGAATCTATTTTAGCATGTTGGACAACAGCTGGGACATATGGCATACAATTTGAAGCACGGTTGATCTTGAGATGACTAAACCTACCTAAGGCAAGCTGCGGTTGACGCTGCCTAAAAAGTAAGTGTTCCGTTACGCTGATACGCGCAACGACGCAATCGTATTCCTCTGTGGCGTATGTGTATGCCGTTGTTATTTTATTTAGAGACTATAGAGCCCACAGAGCTTAAATTTTGTACACGTGTACGTTTTGTCAGCTATATTATCCGTTAGAAAGAAAAAATCAAGCAGACCTACATGTTAATTGAATTATTAGGTTTATGTTGAAACTGGTGATTATTGGTATTTGTTCAGTTTTGCATAATTCAATTTGGCCACAGGACATAATCAATCTCTGAAATCATTATCAAGGTCTATTGAAAATAGTACTTTTTTGTAGTGAACATTCCCATGAATAACAACGTCCATTTCAAAACACACGCTGAAGTCGCGTTGTGTTAGTCCCATACAAGATCCACTACAAGAAGAGTTCAATGATCTTTTGTACAAAAATGAAAGAAGCATCAGAATTTTTCCGCGACTTCAGAGTTGATTTTATGGCGCAAAATGTTATTATTTATGAGTACATACTTTACTACGTGATCGAAGTTAACAACTCTAGACATATTAACAGAGTGTGTAACGTTTCAGTTACTTGTATAGTTATAGTATTTTAATTATTTAAAAAGATTCTTCGACGTCACGAAAAGTAATAATATACGTAGACTGTAATAATTAACTTTTCTAGTGTTTTTGATTATTGTATAGTAATCGAGTTTTCCAACGAATATATTTTAGTTCTAGCTATCGGCAGAAAATATTTTTTAAGTGAGGTAGGGCGCATCAGAGCAACCCGTCTGGGAAAGTACTTTCACATCTGAGAAAACTCTCTAGAGCGTTGTTTTGTCCTGCATGTGAGTGACGTCACCTATAAGCTCCAAAAGAGTTGCTGTGTTAGCAGCAGAGGAGGCATTGCACGAATGATACTTAAGGTAACATTACAAGCGTTCATAGGTTATGGTAATCGCTTTACAATACCTAGGTGGCCTGCATGCTTGTATGTCTTTCGACGTTGTATAAAATGTCGAAGGCTAGCATTAAACTAAACACGGGTAATCTAATCAATTAACAAATTAACTTGCTGAAAAGTGGTCTAAATATAAACTAATACGATTATAAAATGAAATAAAAATCTCTAAGAGATACGTAAGTCTTTTCTGGAAGATAGGTACCTTACGGTAGACGCATCGTGAATTTTGTAGCGGATAAACGTTGCTACGTTGCTCTGCTATTGTGAAATATGTCAGGGAAATAATGGCGCGCAAGTCTCGTGGAGCGGCGGCTGTTTGGCGAGATAATGTCTAGAGATGAACATTGAAATTGGTAGTGTAACTGTGACTGATATTTCGCTTTCTTCATACTATGCAAATTTACTAGTAAATTTATGCATAAATATACTATTCAGTTATATAATACTTTTAGGGATATCTTGTCTTTTAAATTTACTACCTGCAGCAATAGCTTGAAGAGTATTCAATTAAGATGTATTAAGTACAAGTCTGCCTCACTCTCAAGGGACGTAAAGTGCGAGAATATATGAATTTATATATATCCTCACTGATAGTCTATATACCAAAAAAATGTAACGTAATAAAGCAATATTTCTATACATTTTACAACCAACATTTCTCAACTTACCGCCTCTATAGAGATAAAATATATCCATTTCATACGCCAATCAATTTAATAATACACATATATATATATTTCTTATTTCTTGGGTTCGTATTTAAACTGGATTTTGTATGATTTTTAATATTGCACCATCTACTTAGTTTGTCATCAACTCGCATTGGCCATTAAATATCCAGCAGTTAGGACATTTTGTCATTGCAAAATCGAGTAGTTTTGATCTCTCACTGTAAGTCACTGTATAATTCAATTGCTTAGGTCGTTTGGTAGGTAACTTGTATGTATTGATAAAAAGTATTTACAATTTCCCATGAATGTGACATTGTAGTAATGTAGGAATATTTAGAAGTGTAAATGAAGTTTTCGTACTTGTGAGTATTTTCGCAACGGATTGACTTTACCTGACCTGCATAATACTTGCGTAACAGCAGCTATTATTTAAATCCGTGCCATCAATGTGCGGCTACAAAGCTGCAGACGAACACGAATTAATTCTATTTTACACAAGAGTGCCTTAAAATAAGAAGTCGCTTTCTTACAGTGGGAGAAATACACCGTGAAATTAACTTCTGGATTCAGTTCACACTGGACACCGCTCAGGTACGAAAGATAAATGGCGCCGGGGCCTCCAACTGTACAGCGCACTTACTTACATGATTGGAACTTGAAAGTTTAAATCTTGCTAAGATTTAACGTTGAATTTCTTATAGCTAGTAAACTTAGGATGTTTGTTGTACTGACTTTAAAATAAATCTACGAACGTGAGAATTCATACAAATACTCGTATATATAGTATATACGAGTACTTTATGATAATATTTATGTTTTGGCTGATATACTCATATGAAATAAGTTTTGCTACCACAAGTCAACTATTCACAGTGTCATAGATATTTTAATCTATATAAGAAAGGAAACAATATAATAACGAAATGGCGGCCTAGTTTGAACATTGCATAAAAACAGCATTGCTTTGTATTGAATGCAAGCTAAAATGTCATTTTTAAATACTAATCTATTTGCCAATTTATGTATTTAATCATGCACTATAGAAAAAGAGCAAAAATAAACACCATACATTTCAATTACTCTTCTTATTTTATTAGATAAGTACATTTTAATTCGATGCGCTAAGTAGGTGCACTAAAATAACCAACTTCATGTGAACCCCATTTGAAGCAGGGATCATAATATAGGGCATTGCGAACGAATCGATAAGGATTAAAATACGAGTAGGATACTAAAGGAGCTGTAAGTAAATTACTCTAAAAAGAAATTCAATTTAGTCTTTCAGTGGCATTAGAATTAAAAATCGCTCGTCTTCGAGTCTACCTTGTACGTCACTTGAATACTTTACGTTGTCGGCCGCGTTCATAAAAAAGACAATTTCCCTTATTGCTGCAATCTGTTACACATGTTCCGCGAGGGTTATGTCTGCAGCCGCCCTCATAAACGACAAAGTAAGTAAACCATAATTTATTGCGCAAATTTAGGGTCAAACGGAGCACTCATAAATTGCTTTAGTAAATTATTTGGACTAACCTACGCCATTTAACACAATATATTAGCTGGCTCTACATGGCTTTGCAGCGATTTGTAAACATCGTTCATTCGCTGAATTTCAAAATGTGTAGGTAAGATGCAATTTTTGCTGCAAATAATACCTAAATATTCTAAACCCCCCTCCCCCCATTTATTTAATGATCTAACTATCTATAACTTCACTCCAAATCCCTTGCGGGGTAGGCAGAGAGAACCGAGCGCCACGTGACTCGATCCTTACATATCTCACTCGCTTCTTTAACATTCATTGCTCTTCTCATGCACGCTCTCTTATTTTATTCATCTCTTCTCATTATTTAATTATGTCTTATTAAAAACTTTTATTCTTCTTCCGAACTTCAGCAATTTAAATATCAATGGAAAACAATGAAAAAAGAGGTATAATTCTTTACCTAGAATATTAACACAGCCTAGCGTTTACGTAAAACTCTAAAAATAAGCAATACATTGATAGTTCACTATGATTTTTCTTAGACTTAGTTATAAATAAACCCATTCATCGACATTAAAATATTTTCAATACTATGTATTCTAGTAGTTTAAACCAATTTTAAATGTTTATATATATATATATATATATATATATATATATATATATATATATATATATAATAATATATATATATATATATATATATATATATATAATAAACATAGCGGTATGTAAAGTATGTATGTATCTTTGTGTTTTTTTCTTGAATTGCCAAAATGTAAACAATTATTTAAGTTTAATTGTAAGTACTAGTAAGCTATTTTGGAAGAGCGGGCTCTCCAAACACAAGTATTTATATACTTAAATGGAGTCCCCAATCACAATGAGATATTGTAAAAAAGTGACAAATAAATACTTATTATTATTATTTATTATTATTATAGACAGGCTCCGGTCGACATTGACACGATAAACAACACCATTGAGCTCTCAAGATACCTATTTGGTACAAAATATCTACATCATTTAGTTTGTTTTAAAGACCGACATCCAACATAAGAAATATTGGTAATGTTGGTGTCGCTTTGAAAAATTCTAGCGAAAACTTTTGAAAGTCTGACATGTAGCTCCTCTTTTATTCATGCTCTGACATGTGGCGTTTCTCCGTTGTGTACAGGCTTTCTTTCTTAACAAAATAAACAACATTTGCTTCGAGTTAGGTCCTTTGAGATGCTGCTCCCAGCACTAATGTTTTATGAATGAGTTCTTATGCAGTTACGTCTATTACATGTGGGTGTTTTACTAGTTTAGCGTCTAACTTTTATTTAGGACAAAAAAACATTTTTTGTCTATATGCCTCTTTATATCGCGAGGTAAAGTAGAGTGAGAATGGATCGCATTTAGTTGAAGCTATGTATTCATTCTCACACAGGTTCTTACAACATTTTAAGATCATCCCCACCATTTGAATCTCGTAGGCCGTTCCCTTTGTCATGAAAAAACTGTATCTATCTCTGTCTTACACGGAAAAATTCATCCGTTTTCCAGCTTTTCTATTAAATTTCGCTATTTGATATATAAACCTAAACTACTTTCCACTAAGGCTCAATATACTATATTAAAATCACTGTCCGTAGTACGTTTTGATTCTGGGCTAAATTGCCTTAAAATCGGTCAGAAATCAATAAGGCTTAACATAGTGTTACAATATACAAAAATGGCTCTTAAGAGCATTTGTTATAAGGTCTATCCTTGTCGGTCTGAAATTTTAATGCCAAGTCTTTCTGGGGCCGTGAGGTTAGTGGAAAACTTGAAAGGTAGGCAAGCAAGAATGTGTAGATATCTGTGGAACAGGCCTTCAGTCGCACCGCGCACATGCTTGCGTGAGGACGGACTCTGAGTCTGGACTTTACGCGAAATGGCGGGAACTTTTCGATAACTTCCGTAATAATATACGTAAACGGTATTCGCGGATATTTTGGAGAGTAAAATTGTTCTGAATAGTATAATTGTTCTGATTTCAATTATAAATTAGATGTGTAAATTTCTATGAAAAGATTGTTCTACAAAACATGCAATGAAAGTGAATTAAAACAAAAAAAACAATATTACAGGAGCAGCGTTTAAGAGTACGTATTAATTACTGAATATATTTTCATACAAGTAGTAGTAACATATTTATTACATTGGAATATTATGTATGAATCAATATTGTGAACGTATAAGGCTAAAGGCTTAAGTTTTCCGTAGATTTTCGTTTATAATAAACGCACAAAAAGTTATTAATGATCGCCGTCGTTCAATGAACATTAAACCATTTTTTTTTTCGATCAAATAAAGATGTAAAAGACAATTGTGAAGGTACATGTAAATATAAGCAATATTACATAAAACATTCGAAAAAGTTAAATAAAAAACTATATTATAAATATAATATAACTATACCAGAGTATCATAAATAGAATAAGGCTAGTTTATTGTCTAAATAATGTTAAAGGTTTTAAGAAATGCTATTGATAAATGATACATGAATCTTCTATAGGTACTTATATTAAAACATGCAATAATTGAATATAAGAAAAACAGTAATTAATTAACTAAACTAACCGTGTCATTAACTCATGATCATTTTTAGAGTTAAATTTGTTTCACCTGCAAATTCCTGCTAATACTGCTAATTAACAAATAACGATCAGACGAAAGAGGCGTAGACTGTTTCCTGCGTCTCTCACGCCAGACACGGTGATATTTAATTTGATTTAAAATGCTGGTGGTTGGGGAAATACGTCACATTACCGTATGTCAAAGCCAAATAACAATTCTCTGGAGGGCTGTCATATTCATCCGAACGAGTGAGGTCACTATGAATGTGAAGAATGTGACATGCTATTTCGACAAGTGTTGTGAGTGTCTTTAAGGCTACGGTAACTACTTTACATCAGGCAGGCCGCATGCGTATTTTCCTGCCGGTGACAAAAAAACTAGATATAAACTCGTAGCATAGGTTACAAAATATTGATTTTATAGATTTTAAATACCCTTAGAAAAAAAGTATTCAAAAGCTATTATATATTTTTGTTGTTCACTCTTTAGTTACCAATATTCATTTTATTAAGTCGCAATATAATATATTCGTTTAATAGATATTTATTGTTTATATGATTTAACATAACGCATAAAACATTACTAAATGACCACCCTGGGCTTAGCAAAACATAAGTAAAACAATCAAAGGCCCGTATCATGATAAATATTTTTCTTGGATACACAAAAACAGTAGCAAAGGAATAGCCCACAAAATAATATTCGGCTGAATGAAAATTCCGACCGATGCATCAGACTGGCAGCGCCGCGCGGGGAGGTTTTAATTCCCTTGACTGTTGCGAATCGGCGCATGTTTTTTCATTAAAACGCATTCAATACGACGACGACGTAGCTTTGAAAAAGCGAACCTTTTCAAAAAATATTTCCCTGACATTCCACTCCGCAATGCTCTCATTCCATTCACGGTTTGTTGTATACTTTAAAAAAAATCGACGCTTTTTAATGTCACTATAATGGTTACATCACTGCACGTGGAAAATGATCATGCTATTTTATGCCGTCTTGAAATCTGTTTGTTCAGATTAAATTTTTTAAACAATCTCCTTTAATATGTCGTACTGTAGTCGAGGAGCATTGTGCATCGTCACCGTCGCGCGTAATGTATTTAAGGAACTCTCCCTATACCTTGAATGATTTATTATTTGCCTTACCACTTGCTCACCTGTCTAGTCGAACTTATATATGTATTTATATCTTCATTCTAAGTCCATTGCGCCTGTTTCACGTAGTTTGTTACACACACCTCTCCGCTCTTTTATAGTCATTCTCGTTCATACTCGCCAATTTCTAAGATTCCAGACACCACCTTCTTATTTTCAATTGATCTTGACCTTACTCGGCACCAACCTCTTGCTACTTCCATTTGGTTTCGTTATACATTCCTGTTGCGTTATTTCTACATGTTTTAATACGGATAGTCTCTTTCAGAATATTTTTATTGCTCCTATCTTTATTGTGAATGCGATTTACAAGTGTTATGCTTATAACGGTTGTTATTGCTCTCTGTCAAACCCAGTTCTCTCTCCCATACGTTAGTATTGGGATTAGTACCGCGTTGTGTATAGCGAGCCGTGACTTCTTGTTGAAGTTTTTTTTGCTAAAAAGATTTCCCACTGCTTCTTTCACTGCTAAAAGTGCATCCAAGATATACAATCTTATTTACCGAACCGACGGCACACAACCATGCTTGACATCAATATTGACGACAAACCATGGTACAAGTTGTCGCCCACCTTACACAGTCCCCCTAGGTGGACTAGTGGGCGACAACTTGTTACACAGTCCCCCTAGGTGGACTGTATAGTGACACTATCAATATCTTACGATATGTTCTTGAGATCCTTTCTGGTCTCACACCAGATGTTTTTCGGAGTGAGAAAACTTTTTCCATTTAGAATACAAAGATAACTTTACCTTATCTGTCACTAGAGCCTCATTAGTCAATCGTAGGGTTATATCACGAGCAGGTGAGGTTAGCTTTAGCACTAAAGATGATGTCGAGTCACATACAAATAAATTCAAAAGGTTAACGTTTAACAATATAATAGAAGTAGTAAACAAAAATATACGCCATGCGTAGCATTTAATGAATGCGAAGTCACTTTGGACAATCGTTCTATAAATTTACCGGACGATCTTTGAGATACAATCTGGCCTTTGACCTGGTTTCCTCTAGCCTTGGTTTATTTTAGCGATTTTCTGTTTTATTTAAATAAAATTCCAACTTTAGAATACAGTTTGTTCTATTTGTAGATTTAATTCATGTTCAATTCAAATCAATGACGGCACCAGTATCGAAATACACATGAATGTATTCATTGAAACCTGAAGGATTAAAGATATAATCTATAGATTATAGCGATACGAACTTTATAAACATACTGTTGAATAGCCCTAATAAAAGTTTGAAACATACAAGTTCAATATAACTTTATCTACGTTAATTATAGTTCCTTGACTGACATTCGGGTGTGTTGAAGTGGTTTGTTGCGCCCGCATTGACACCCTCACTTCTCCATTAGTAGACCATGAAGCAGGGTTAACGACCAGTTTGCGTGATGCCGCACCACTTTATGCTTATTTATACGATGAGGCGAACAAACCAGTACTCGACATTCAAATGTTACACGGCGCGCGACATATCAAAATTCCATTATCAGAAAGTAAGCGAGCGGGAACAATGTCTTTAATATTTCAAAGTCAGGTGTAGAATTAGAAAGTAATACATTTTTGAGATTTTTATAACGTAAACTATATGGATAGTAAATAAAAACGATCAATTAAAAAAAAATGTTTTGCGGATTATTTGAATTTCCTAAACGTAAACTTAACCTTATCTAAAAAAGGTCTGGTTTTCCTGACAAACAGTGTCTTCGCTAAATCTTTAGCCTTAGGTAGCACTAATCCTAATGGATTAGGTAGAGTGTGGCTATATCACTGTTTAATATATATATATATATATATATATATATACATCGACTCTATGGTCCCATATTATCATATGTATAGGTTATCTAAAGTTTAAACATACAAATAATATATGCTATTTAGTACAAAAACCATATTCTTAAAATGTTATTTTGTTTCAGGTATAATGAGAACGAGATGCACCAAAAAACTGCATTTAATGTGCAATAACTGTCTACTCTCTTAAACATATCCAATTAAAATGAAAAAACTAAAAGAATTATTGTGCACTAGAAAATCGTAGAGTATTCCAATGTCGGGGCCAGAAGAGAGTGTCTCATAGACAATGCACAGCCTCCTTCGAGCGGCTATAGCGTCGGCATTACTGCAGATACTATTTTCCTTTACAGGTATTTTAGCATAAACGTAAAATATTGCTGTAATGTACTTAGATGTCAATTAAGTCCTTATCTATGTAATTGCTTTTAATTATCTATGTAAGTGTAAAAATCAAGCGTTTCTTGTTAATTAAACAATAGATAATCTGAATTCTCTTTTTTGTATGCCAATGCAAGGCATGAAGAGGTTCTTACAGGGTCGGCAACGTAAGAGTGATACCCTGGTGTCCCAAAAGACCATAGGCTGCGGTAACTGCTTACCATTAGGCAGGCCGTACGCTTGTTTGCCACATTAGTGGTATAGAAAAAACTTGTTAAAGTAAGCTTTGTGGCGACTTTTTTATTGCTGTTCAGTGAGTTCATAGGCTTTATACCTTTCCAAGTTTTTACTGTCCTTAGATGTAAGTGATTAAGTGTAATTTTATTACTCACGTTGAAGGCTATTGCTCATGTTGACATGGTTTGAGAGTAGTCGGCTTCAATTCGTCATTGTCGAGTTAAGTCTGCAACCGACTACGAACCTCATTGATCAGATCGAAATTTCCAGAACGGAGGCGATCAAACTAAAAATGCAGCGTGCATTCAGTTGCAGTATTTGGTACATAACCGTTGTCGATATTCCGTTGTATATGTGCTGCTACAGTGCAACTGGTATTTGAAAATAAACGCGTAATTCCGATTTTTCTATGGTCACAGAAACAGCTTTATCAAAGAAAAATCGAACAGTGTGCCAAATATATATAGGAGATTTTTGGAAACAATTATTATAACTATATCTAATATTAATATGAGTTTGGAATTGTAACCAGAATGATAGCTATCAATTTTCACTCTAGAAATCGATATTGTAAAGGCAATCTCATAGATAAAGATCTAATATAACAACTTTGTGAGTATAAAAATGTATGTTGGACACAGAATGATAATACGTTTATAAATAGGAATCAAAAACATTGTCAATGACAGGTAAGTAGTTTTATGATGTTCATACAATACGGAGTTTGTCTACCTTTTCAATTAAATTATGACTACAATGCGATATATGAATAATTATGATTAAACACGTGTAGTCTCAGTACGAGGTTAAGGCTACTCCCGTAAGAGGTTAGGGTATAGTTTCGTCATAATATTTTGATACTAATATAATAGTTGTTTGCAACACTGTAATATAAAAGAGGTTACACAAATATTCACGAGTGAGAAATTCACGAGAATGTATCTATAAAAACTGAGGTTCGCAGAGGATTTCGGTATGTCACACATACGTTATAATACCTACTGTAGTGTGCAGTAATGTGCAGTACCGTACACTACATTTATTACGGTGTAACATACCACAAATAGTAGTTCCGTTCTTGTAATATCCATCGTAGTCTTACAGTTTCATGAATAACTTATCCAATATTCACCTCACTATTGAAATTCTCGGATATTGTACTCATTCGACAAAAAGTCACAACTAATATGTGCAAAATCGAGCGTTCAAATCGAAATCTCCACAAAGCATGCGCGGAACTAACAGTCATGTTCGCCTTGGCAGAGACTATGAATTAATAAAACAAAAATACAAAAGATGGTGTTTCGGTGGCTATTAAAGTACTATACGAATGCGGTTATGATACGAGTAATACCTCTCACTTAAATGATGTTCTTATAATGGGCTATATTACTATCTCTGTGTTGTAACTAACGCGTTATTTAATATTTAGTTTTTCTCTTTTTTAAAGATGAATGTAACTAAAGTATGTCATTTATTATTTACTTCTAAATTCGTAAAGTAAAAATGTACGATATTTGTGTATCTAAAAGTACATAAATAAAATATTTTTCGTAGTTTCTAATTCATTAAGTATTAGAAACTATGCTAAAATAATCAGGAACACCGTTCCTATATGAAATCTATATGTTTGTGTGCGCGTTTGTCTGTGTGTGCGTTTTTTCGAATATTCGAATTTTGACTTCAGATTCGGATTCAGCATAAAAAAGTAGAATAGGAAGGTTCAGGAACACCGTACCTATCTCTTATGGAACATGGTCAAATAGGCCGACAAATTAAAAAAAAAATTGAATTGTTATATAATTGACGAGCCAGGTGTTCCTCTGGCAATGCAAGCTTGCGCATTCTTAATTGGTTTTATAATGAGTTGTATTTAATTTCATCAATAGGATATAGTAATATGCTTAGCCGAACTGTGAAAAACGAGTACAAAAATGAAATTTTAAATAATATAATGAAACATGACATTAAAACAAATTTAATATAATTTACGAGTATCTAGAATAAAATGATCAGTGTATAAACTATGAATAAAAATTATAAAATAATGTAGAACTTTGTAATTACTGTACTTTATCGTAGGTAATGTTTAGCGTTGGTTAGCCTGCTAGTAAAATATTCGCGCATAAAATAAAAGAACTCCATTTTACATTAGCCAGAAAATGAAATTTATATTAACACCGCCAGAATTAGCTTTAGAAATGGTCTGGTACTTTTATATTATCTTAAGGTAACTTTGTTAACAAACTTCTAAGTAAAATATTTACTTTTCATTGTAACAGAGTTTTGATTTATTTGTTACGTTTTCATAAATAAATATTTATCAACTCGTTTATTATTGTACACGTAAAGTTTAAGCTGTTTTCGGTAACTGTCTGACTGTATAGCATATCAATGCACCAGCAAATTTATACAAAGTTTTCAATGTTAATTCGTTGTTACGGTTCCGTATGCCAACGGTTATTAATACTGAGCCCACTGTGTCCGTCCAGCCTTACATTTAAAGGGGTATGTGACTTTGGAATAATTCTAAGTAGCGGATTTAAATTTACACAGACAATGTATTTGGCGAATTTCATGCCAAATAACGTAAAATATTAAAAGAAATAATTAAGGTGGTACTTAATTATCCTCCATACAGATAACGTGTATTCTGACATGTTTTTTTCTCGTTTTATTGTAAAATGGTATTTATTATATAACCGTCAATATGATTATTAGTAGTTATGAATATTAGTTGACGAAATTTTATGATTGTATTTAATTTTAGCAAGTTATATGTTATGGTTTCAGCGGACCAGTACGCAAGTCCAACTTGCACTTATCAATTGTCCCATTAATATCCACAGCGGCTGTAATACATTACATCATTCTTTTCGAAGGGGCCATGCGTTGGATTCATATCCCCTCGCACGCCTATCAAATGACCGGGGTAAACGCCCGTGACTTTATAGAAATATCAAATAATAATAAATTGTAGTCTAAGGAGTTGAGATCTGGGTTAGACGAGGGGTACTCTTCAGTTCTTATAAAGTCTGGAACGTTTGTTTCGAGCCAGGCTTGCGTAGTTCGTACCTTGTGAATCCTGCTGAAAAGTCCACGGTACATTTTTAAAAAGTGTATTGTTGAGAGGTTTCACAAAACGATTGAAAACAGTCTCTTGATACACTTTGACTGAAGTTTTCACTCCTTTTTCACAAAAATGAAGCTTTGTGACTCCTTGATAAGCCCCTCACCAAACCATTATAGACGTAGTACCTTTCCGACCACTTGGGCGGCTTCTTTAAAACTGTATGCGTACATATTGCCATTTTGTTTGTTGTAGTGCTCTTAATTTTTTTTTATCAGTAAAGAGAATATTTCTGTGTCTTTCGCCTGCAGGACAGAAGGTGTTTCGATCGATCCACTCTCTTCAACTGTAGGGATTGATTTAGGGCATATCATGTGTATAGACGATAGGTGCCGAGCTTCTGGTCTTGTTTTATTATACGCGACAGAGTCCTAGCGGGAATCTTCATTTCTCGCGATAAGATTTTTTGTTTCCTAATGGGGTTTCAGCAAATTCTAGGTTTAGCAACATTGACAGCCGTTGTAGTTCTAATAGCATGCGGTCGCCCCGATTTTTTATGGTCTTCATCAGAGGAAGTGTTGGTATATCTGTCGATAGTACGATATATGAACATACGGCTGATACCAAGCTTTTGAAGTGTCTTGAATATGATCGACAGCTCCATACCCACTTTGTGAAGGCAATAACTGCAATCCTATCTACTTTAATACTCCATTCCATATTCTAATTTAAGGTCTGAGTAATTTGATAATAAACACGAAAGAAATATGTATAACATCGGAAAACGAGTGAATAAAAACTTCTTTCGTTCTACATAATATACGCGTTCCAAATTGTAAAAATCAAAACGTTGAAAACAAATAAGTTTCTATGTAACAATATTTATGGCCAGACTAGTATATTTACATTCTAAATTACTTACTATTTATAATTAAAGTACTAGAATTCACAGATGAGGGCGATATTAAAGAAAAGTGAAAGCAGGAAATCGTAATCCTTCGAAACCCGGGTGGTCGTATACGACCGCGAAATGTATGGGAGAACGTATATAACGGGTTCTGACTGCTTGGTGCGTTGTACTCCGTTGTAACAAGTGATAACATATTGAGCAAAGCTCGCCTTGCTATCATTCAGGGTGTATCAACGCCAACATTGATGTACGACAGTAAAACATGGGTATGACAGAAGAAGCATAAAAGCAGGGTAAACGCCGTAGAAAAGAGAGCGCTGAGGAGTATGTGCGGAGTGAGAATGATTGATAGAGTAAAAATTAGCACGATACGAGAACTTTGTGGAATGAAAGATGATGTAGTGACAAAAATTTAAAAGGATATGGTTTGGTTATTTAGAAAGAATGAATGAGAAGTGTTCACGAGAGTGAATGGAGATTTCGGGAGTGGCCGCCCTCTGGGGCACATACAGATCAAATTGTTGATGTGTTGAAAAAGGGCCAAACCAAAAGCACCCAAAACCGAAGAGCATGCATGAAGAGGTTGATGAGTGTGGAAGAAGCGAGAGAGGTATGTTTGGATCAGTGCACCTGGCGTTCCATAGTCTCTGCCTACTCCAAAGGGATACAGGCGTGATGATATGTATGTAAACCACCATCATTTACCTTGAACTGTTACATAAAACATTAATAATATGTTGTTTTCAAGAGTTATTTCAACGTTTTCGGCGAGCTCGGTGGCTCAGTTCTGAATGACGCGACTTTGACACCAACGCTCGTGGGTTCGATTCCCACACAAGGCAAACATTTCTGTGTATAAACATGTCTGTTTGTCTTGGTCTGGACGTTTTAAGTGAGGTAGGGCGCATCATAGCAGCTCATCTGGGGGAGTACCTCCACCTCACAGAAAACCGCAGTCAAATAACAACTCCCTAGAGGGTTGTTGTGTTCCTGCGTGTGAGTGAGGTCACCAGTAAGCTCCCAAGGAGTTGCTGTGTAAGCAGTAGAGGAGGCATCACGCGAGTGATACTGAATATATCGCAAGCATTAATAGGCTACGGTACCTGCATTACATCAGGTGGGCCGTATGTTTGTATGCCTCCCGACGTAGTATAAAAAAAAATACCCTGATTCACTCTAACATTGAAAGTACTTGAAGTTATGTTATATGAATAAATACCTTTTCAAATAACATCGCAATCTGATGAAATGAAAATAGTTGATCGTATGTTCTTTACACAAAGTAAATCTATTAATAAAACAGCCCTAAATAACGTTTATCGCTCTGAAAGTCATATATTTATTACTGATTCAGTTGTTAACAATATAAATATAGGCCAAGTATATACTGTATTTTCACCGTAGACAATATCGCGTTCGTCGTAGCTGCAAAGACAGCCGTCCGGTAAGGAGCGGAACCAGCTGCGTCGGTCGCGTGCTGTTTGCCAATTTATCACTAAGCTGATTATACTTATATAGGCTCGTTCTTGTGACGTGTTTTATGACCTTGTTTGCTCTCCTCCCATTGTTTCACACTCCTTTATTTACACACCTTTTAAATCGAAGACAAAGGTGCCGGCAAATTTTTCCGTCAACACGTCGGCGACTAGCGAAATTTTCTCCCATTTCTACCTCTTTTGTTTTGTAGCTGTTTAATTTAATAATATTTTGCTACGGCGACGGAACAACCTATAAGTCAACTCTTCTTTCTTTTTCTTAGTGTTATCCCGTTTCCTAATACGTTAGGATTGACTAGGGCCGCTACCTAAGCCTAAAGATTTGTCGAAGATACTGATTTTTAGTTGGAACGACAGCCATCGGGCCTCCACAACTCAGAGGGAATACCATATCTTTCTTAGGTTAGGTCACACTTTTTCGAAAAATAATTTCATGGACATGCGGATTTGCTCATGATGTTATCCTTCAACGCCGACCAAGTGATAATCTATACATATAAATAAAATTGGAGTGTCTGTTTGTAATATTAAAATAACCGCTTTTTACTAAATGCATATGGATCTATACATAGTACATATACCAAAATGAATATTTTTATAATTTTTGTCTGTCTGTCTGTCGTCCGTCTGTCTGTTTGTTCCGGCTAATCTCTGAAACGGCTGGACCGATTTTGACGGGACTTTTACTGGCAGATAGCTGATGTAATAAGGAGTAACATAGCCTACATTATTTTAGAAATTTTATTTATTTTTATTAATATAAATAAATAATTAAAAAAACTATTAAGCGCGGACGAAGTCGCGGACACAGCTAGTTACGAACATGTACATAAATCCAAAAAGACGAATTTAGTAGTACATGCCCATGACAGGATTCGAACTCGGGACCGTTGAATAATAGGTCGGTTCTTTATCCCCTGAGCTAACACTGCAGTAACTATAAGTCAATCGCACTTGATATATTTATGTCATACTTTAAGTAATAAAAAATACTAATTACTGTCCATGGTTTAGTCTGCTTGGAATTCGCAAAATAAGCTTATGAGTAAATCTTGTGGCATACATATAAAGATAAAAATTGTGCCATTGGTCCCTCGCGGGCACTTAGACATGTCTTACATTTATAAAATCAAATGTTATTAATTTCTCATACTTTAGTTTTTTTTTAATTACTAGCATTTCGAAAATAACACTGGCTAAGAAGAAAAACGGAAAGAAACTTGTACTATATGTATTTTTAACTGATGTTACACAATCTCTGTCAGAATAATAATACAGTAATAATGAATATGTCCAGTAATTAAATAATTGAATGCAAAGAGTGTATGTATGTATAATAAAATCATAGCAAGGTCGAGTTTGTAGTATATTTTTTAAATGGTGGTAGAGCGGTAGAGGGACTTTCCTATGTATAATGTTAAATTTCAATTTATTATGTTATATAATTTTTAAATTAGCCTGGCTCATCATTTAATTCTTTTAGGAAGAGGATAATACTTGATTTGGATTGTTCCTAATTAACTATTTATGTCTTCTGCCGTACGTATCATTCATGCTAATCGGCAGTACACACGCTGCTATGGTTAGCTTTAGCTCTTAGTGGTGGTGAACCATTGGCACTCCAAAAGTAATAATTTAGCTGAATAAAGTTTTTTAGATAGATAACATGGTAGTGTTGTAAGAGAGGTAGGGCGCATCAAAGTAGCCCGTCTGCGGAAATACCTCCACCTCACAGTAAACTGCAGCCAAATACCAACCCCCTACTGGGGTGTATTCCTGCGTGTGGGTGAGGTCACCAGTGAGCTCCTAAGTAGTTGCAGTGTTAGCAGCAGAGGAGGCATAGCGCGAGTGATACTTAATGTATTGTAAGCGTTAATAGGCCACGGTAACCGCTTTCCATCAGGTGGACCGTATGCTTGTATGCCTCCCGATGTAGTATTAAAAAAAAGTGTAATAATAGCTACCATATCCCCTACCTGAAATACCACACTACTTTGAACGCTTATATGTTACATCTAGTAATTTAATTATTGTTATACAGAAGCTGTGACTATATATTAGGCGTAACTGAAATAATAGCAATTAAATAAACATTATTATAAATAACTGTTGCGACACGCGACACGGCCGCTGTCGTTCGGTGGGACACGGCATCTACAATGGTAACAGTAACCATTACCTATTTGTACTTAACAACCACAAATTGATATGTAGTATGCTGGAATACGAAACCTGAATCACTAAATCATGCATTCCATAAGTTTCGGTTGGTTAAATGAATCTTTGTTCCCCAGAAACATTATACTTAGTAATAATAATTTTACATGTAACTTTGATCCAAACTATTCTGTGTGCGTCATTATTTCTAACTAATCGGTCGTTCATGCGAATGAGCGCCAACCGGCACCCACCACCGTGAATATATTCATGCCGTCGTTGCCATGACTGCTCTGGTCGTCTCTGCTCTGGCTGCTGTGCCGTAATCTCTGCGAATGCGCGCGATCTGAAACATGAACCACATGCATCCATCACAGTTGCTGTTCAGGCTGTTCCGAGCTACGATACGCGTTTCGCCTCCCCACGAGACATTCTCAGGCGCTGTAGATGTCAGTCCTTAGAATAACATGCTACGAACGGCACCTGATGAAAAATAGCACCTTACCTCACCATATAATCAAGATTTACAATGCAAAAGTGGAAGGATGTAGGAGCCGGGGAAGGCCAAGACTTACCTACCATGACCAAATTGGTCATGTTCTATCAGAAGGTGATGTCAGGAGCCCTAGAAACCGGCGTGCGTGCATGAGAAGAGCAATGAATGTTAACGAAGCGAGTGAGATATGTAAGAATCGAGTCACGTGGCGCTCGGTTCTCTCTGCCTACCCCGCAAGGGATTTAGCGTGAAGTTATAGATAGATAGATAGATAATCAAGATTTGAAACGATTCCTAAGGCTTAGCAGTTCCGAGCATTAAAATTATACAAACCTTTAGAGTCCTCAGATCAGTTTAAACATTTCAATTACTTGAAAATATATTTACACGATTTTACTTCCAAATTTTCCCACTAATTGGTTAAATAAATACGAAATAAAGAATAAGATAAACATTGATATAACATTGCACCGAAAGTTGGTTCACATATTAAAACTTGGATGCTATGATGCAACGCGGTCGTCTATGGTTTAAAACACTTTATGTACATGGGAATGAACATAAATTGCATAAAAGTAAACAGGAGTACGAAAGGCGCGCCGCAAATTGTGTTTTCAGTGGTGGAGTGGCGCAGGTGCAGGCCAGCCTTAAGCTCGACCGTCCGACGCCAAATCCGCGCACGACTCTAATTTAACTTTGCTTCAGTGAACATTGTCCTTACGTTACACTAAAATTTGAATTATGCTCTTGAATCAACTTGCAAGTTTGTGCAGTTCATTAGTTTTTTAATACAACGTCGGGAAGCTCACGATCCACCTGATGTAAAGCAGTTACCGTAGCCTATTAACGCTTGTAATACATTATAAAACTCGCGCGATTTCTCCTCTGCTGCTTACACAGCAACTCCTTAGTACCTTACTGGTGACCTTACTTACACCGCGAAACACAACAATCCTCTAGGGAGTTGTTATTTACGCTACGGTTTTCTGTAAAGTGGAGGTACTTCCCCAGACGAGCTGATTTGATGCGCCCTACCTCTTTTAAAACATCCAGACCAAGAGAACCAGACATGTTCATGCACACAAATGTTTGTCTTGTGTGGGAATTGAACCCACGAGCTTTGGTGTCAAAGTCGCGTCATTCACGATGAAGCCACCGAGCTCGTCAAAAGTTCAAAGTGCAGTTCGAAGGAAAGCGACAAAACCCTGAACATAAAATTGACAATGTTTTTCAACACTATATTATTCCTTCGTATTCGTTCAGATCACGCTTACCTTAGTACAATACAGATATACTTACTATGGATTACTAATTTGTTTGACAAAAAAAAGTAACGGTTTGGTATAAAATATGCCAGCTCGTGAGATCATCATTTTGCAAGCGTCTACCGTAGCTCATAGCTAAAGAAAGTACGTTTCATCAGCAGTCAGGTTTCATATTAACCACGCTATGTGGTATAAAAACCGCTCTCTTTCGGTCTAGGGGTTATAAAAGTGAATGTTTATCATTTTATCATAATCAAGTTAAATGGAGAGAGTATATGGAAGCTAATGTGTTCTACTTTAAGTGGTAAACAAATGACAGGCAATGCCTACATAAGTGCAATTAGACCTTTTTAGGGGTTGGATACATTCTTCTATAGGGGCGCTCGATGTTAGTTTAGTTAATTGATTCTTAATAGATACAAGTTAGTAATTGTATTCTAAAGAATTAAAACAAAATAGTATTTTATAATTGTTTATGAAGGATACGGATGAACAATTTATGAAAATTTTAGAACATCTTGTTACTTTTGTAATTGAAGTTAGTAATTTGATATTAATTAAAAGTAATTTTGTGTATTTGCTTATCAGTCAATTCCTGCAAAGCGAGTATAACATAATATTAGTGTCGTCATTTTTTTACTGCCGGGAAGAAGAATAAATAACGAATAAGAAGTAACTTAAGTAATAAAACCGGTTAAGTGTACGTCGGGCCACGCACAGTATAGGGTTCCATAGGGGACACACACACTTGAGTCTAACAAAAGTTTACACTTTTAATTTCGAATCACTATATCGAATAATGTACTTCCCACACCCTCAATGTTTTTAAAAAACCTATCTAACGACTCCCCACACCATGGTGTGGGCGCGAATAAAAAAAATCATTCCCACACATACGTGTAGGGGAGGTTCCAAAATTTTTTTTTATAAGAATTTATTCTACCACTCTGTCAGCATAGTTAATATGTATGTACATGCCAACTACAGCTTTCCGGCATCAAGGGTCTGTGAGCTAGGCAGCGGACAGACTAACTTGGCTTGATGTCTGTGATTTAACAGCTGGAATCAGAGGAGCTTGTGATACATAATCCCATCCATATACAGGCTAAGTAGGATGTTGCTAAACGCGCGTGTTTCTTACAGTGGCGGTGGAGAATAGCTAGAATTCGGTTGATTACGTTGTGTTATGTCAAGTACGTTGTGTTGTAGGTCAAATGTTTACCTCCATCAATTTCAACCAAATAAATTACGCAAGTACATAAATTTCTGATAAATAATTTTAGAATGATAGCCTACTTAGAAAGCTCAAATGCAATAGTGCGGAATTTGCATAGGTTGGCAGCGCTCGCCCGCACCCCTGCCTGCGATACGGGTTGAATACTAACGTGGGTGCATCACAGTACTATACGTTGTAGAATCTACCCCGTGTAGCTCTAATTGTATTTGCTATAAAGTTCAAAATTAAACAAAAATAGTAAACGTTACATTGACAGAAACCACGAAACAGTGTTTCATAACGTAATAAGCATATTTCAACGTACAAAGGTTTTCTTGTTATCTTAACGGGAATGGGAATGGAAATCTGTTTTGTACAAAATGTATGAGGTATTTGTGTAACCTATGATGATGAATTGTTAAGTAATTTAATAAACATGTTATGAATTCTACAATTATCAATTCTATTTTAAAGCTCATGTTTCAATATATATATATATATGACAAGAATTGTGTTTTTATATATATATTTAGGGTTTTGTACTACCGTACTTCGGAAAAACGGAAACCTTATAGGATCACTCCATTGTCCGATGACATGATCCACGATGTCAAGATCCTTTTTTTAAGGAACACGCGGAGGTATTAATTTGAAATTAATACCAGTCACCAAAGACTGCAATCCCTTAAAGCATTGAAAAAATTAAATCTCTAAGTCAACGTAATCATATTTTGACCGCATATTTTGACACTCCCAAGGGTATAAAAATATATAAGGTACTTTCCGTTGACTTAGAATCATGAAATTTGGCAAGAAGCAATGTCATGTAGAACAAATAAAGCTAAAAATTCAGCCGTAAAGTTCTAATTACATTACAAAAGAAACATTTCTTTTCGGATTAAAAACTTATTTGCATTTGGAAAACTAACCGCTACCAATATCGATGTATGTGGACAACAGTTTTACGACGGCAAAGTTATGTTTCTCTCTCAATCCAGTTTACCTTTTCGTTAGAGAAATGTTCGGTGCTTTATTAGTTTATTTTTTATGTATCTTATTATTCGTATGTATGTATTAAAATATATATGTGTATTTTCATATTTATTATCTTATGAATTGATATTTTTTGATATTTTAATGCTGGGAGGCATACAAGCATATGGCCCACCTGATATGAAGCGGTTATCATAGTCTGCGAATGCTTGTAATCTTACACACATTATATCATCATAACTATTGAACGAAATTCTATGAAAGTTTAAACGGTGGTGATGACTTAGATTAATATTTGGGCTGTTTTATATTGAACACATTTAGAGTTACTGCGTTAAACTTAAAAATGTCGTCAAGTGCGAGTCTTATAAAAAAAATACATATATATATTAATAGGTATATATGAATGGATATGGATAATACTTGTTCAGTATGCTTCTTGAATTCACATGTCCGAATAGGTGCCTACTACACACATCTTTACAACACAATACCGATAGATATCCTTTATTTTCCTCACAATAGCAGAATAAATAAAGCTATGCTTGAATGGATATTCAGTGATCCCAGAAAATATACTCGAACGGGATAGTGTATTGGACCAAATTACGAGTATCAAGAAGGGTATAGTCATTAAATTATAATACATGATATAAAAAAAATGTTC
Source organism: Pyralis farinalis (assembly GCA_947507595.1). Classification (NCBI taxonomy): domain Eukaryota; kingdom Metazoa; phylum Arthropoda; class Insecta; order Lepidoptera; family Pyralidae; genus Pyralis; species Pyralis farinalis. The sequence continues at coordinate 19,686,090 of OX382264.1, read as the reverse complement.
GGAGAAAAAATGTTTTCTTATATTGTACCAGCTCATGTCAGTGATTCTGTTCGTCAACGTTTTGGTTTTTCGAATTTCTCACAAGGTCAACAAAAGTAGCCTTAGTGTTGATCCGAGATGAATGCTATCATATGTATATATCGTGTGTAGTTTTTATCAGATTCAGTTCAATGGTTTTTGAATATTTATATACCTACCGCAGACAGATAGATAAAAGTTATAAAAAGCGTTTTTTTGGTTTCTATATCGATATTAGTTTCCACTTGCATTGCTGTTATAAAATGAATTATTAGTATTATTACATGTATAAACTCAACTCTACTACAATTTTATTTTTGCAAGATGGATCAATCACAGCAACGTGGTGTAGTATGTTTATTTATTAATTTAACCAGAGTTTTTTTTGTCAATATTTAATTATTATTTACGTTACAAGAGATGTTCATGTTATTGTGACGTGTTAAGATTAATCAGAGTACACTCTTATTTCAGTTTAACTAAATTACTCGTTACAATAGCATGACGTTTAGTGAACATTGCAATGACGGGGTTATCCTACTGTATGCTTTTTCATGCTCGATTTTCTGTTATCTGTAAGGTATATTAAGTAAGTAAAGTATTAGTAGTATCCTACTATATTCATCAAGAACAATGGTAAAAATATTGCTTCGTTAATGAAAAAGCAAACTATAAAATACTCAAATGCTAAATTAATAACTTGGTGGTGAGGCTTTACGTTAGCAAAAGTATTCAAATTCTTGTATTCTTGCAAACAAGTATGTTTTCCTGTTGGTAGTTAGAATTAGGAACTTACTAATTTAATTAAATAAAAACTAATTTAAAAGACCGGTGAAGGAATATGGTGTAATATTTTTTATTACTGCTCCTTTTTCCATTATGAAATAGGGGTTATGTGACAAAAAGCATTTAATACGCAAGCTATTTCTCCGTAGTTATTCTATAAAACAAGTACGTAAGCTTTAATTTAGTTAATATCCGAAGATATGAGTGCGCAATCAAGTATTTGATGGACAATGATGTTCTTGTTAATATTACTTCATTCATCATTGCACTGTTTGGTACATGGGTAATGGCTAACATCATAAAAATGTACAACAGTAACTTAAAACGTGCTTAAAGCAATATTTGCCATCATTTTTCAATTCGTTTTCTATGTATCTATCTACAACTTCACGCCAAATCCCTTGCGGCGTAGGCAGAGAGAACCGAGCGCCACGTGACTCGATCCTTACACACCTCACTCGCTTCTTTAACTTTCATTGCTCTTTTGAATGAACACTCGCCGGTTTCCTGACGTCACCTTCTGATAGAACCTTACCAATTTGGTCATGGTAGGTAAGTCTTGGCCGTTCGCGGCTCCTACATCCCTCCACTCTTGCGTTGTATATCTGATTCGTCATTCTTTCTATATGTCCGAACCAAAGCATACCCCTTCCTACTTTAACACCGATGCTTTCTTTCAGACCAACTCTGTTTCTAACATCGTCATTAGTTTGTCATCAAATAAACGATTATTCCAGTCTTAGTATTTTCTGCTGACTTTCAAAGTTATTGAAATAACGAGCATAATTGTAATTATCGTTAAAATATATTAAATTAAATACCCGTCGTTTTGCCATATGTCATTTTTGAATTCAATGAACTCACAATATATTTATGAATTCCGTCAAACTAGAAGTATAATTAAAATTACTCGCACCATCGAAGCTATTGTGTTGCGGGCATGGACGGGCATCCAGAGCGATGCAGTTTGCAAACACCACGCAAAGAACGTTCAATGCACCGTGAAATTGCCTATTTTCCACGTGATTTTATTTATTTATTTCATACACGAGTGACATTCCATTTGTTCGATAGTAGCTCACTGCATCGGAAAACTTGCACGATGACAGGTATGAAGAATCTTACTTCGACTCTACTTACAAATGTTGCTCGTTTTTAGACGTGCAAAGTTCAGCACGACATTTAAAATTTAGTAGCACAATATGCCTCCGCAAGTGCATTATATTTAAATGCGTTCCCCGGCGTCGTATTGAGCGGTGTGGCACAGGAGTAAGGTCTCGTTTGTATTGCATACGCGGCAACAGATATATCATTTGCTTCACTCAAAACGGAAACTGATTCATTTCCGATGCATGGTTGAAGCTCTTTGTGAAGTTCGTCGGCGGCGAATTGCTTACGTTTCCAACATTTTGATTGCAATATCAATACTTTGCATTTCGTGACATATTATTTAAATAACTTTGGTGTATAAATGGGTCATTATCAATTTTGGACCCTACGCCTACATCACATACACGAGGTGTACCAGACTGATTTGGAAACGAGGCTCTTCCAAAAAATAGGTACTATTGGGAGCTTCCAGTTGTCATATTTTCATAGCCTAAATATTTCCGGTACAAATAGTAGCACCTTGATTCGGGATATATGTTAAACACAGTGTAAAATTTCATCATGTTTAGTACTCTTTTATTATGTTCACTATAGACGCACCACCAGACAAAAATTAAAAAAAAAGTCTGACGTGGCTTTTGCTTTAATATTAGACTGGAAATTTACCACCATTTAAAAAAGCTCCGTGTACAAACTCAACTCTTTTTCGATATTTATTATACTTGCACATTTATGATGTGAGTAACTTTTATCGATGAAAACATATTTAACAATCTTATTTTTCTTGTTTGTGTCGACTTTTGTTTTTCCAAATATAGTTTGTAAAACATGTGCACATTTGAACATTATGAACTAAACTGCGTAATAAACAGTTTGTAACAAAAACTGTGATAATTGAAAATAACATTATTATGTGTAAATTTTGACAATTATTGATAAAGTTAATTTTGTAAGGTTGGTATTTTTTTTAAGTATTTTTATGGTTTTAGCAAAGATTGTTATTTGTAATTTTACAGATTTTTATTCAACGTATTAGATATACCACTTAGTTAATTATTTTACGTACACTCTGTGCAATACGTCATAGATTCTTAAATAATTTAGAAACAATTAAATCAAACTCATGAAGAATTTATTATTTTACCTTCTTTTATAAAACGTAAATAAATTAAAGGTATGTCAATTATTATAAAAAATAATTCATTGAAGTTTTGTTTATAAAGTTTCAATGTCACATGGGTTTTTTCGGAAATTGCATTTTTTTTTCTATAATGCATTATTACATATAACTTGGGCGTAGTTCACATTTCCTTTTTTTGATCATGATGAAAATATATGGGTGTCATATGTATTCAGAATATAGCTACTCATTAATACCTGCAGTATTGTATGGCCGATACAAGTCCCCATGTTGAATTTTCTATGAAGTCATATAGCGGAACATCAAGACACTTTCAACGATATCTCATTTGTTTACATATGATGACTAGGTAAGGACATATACGATGATAGATAAACATGCATACATTCAAATAATTAACGTATCTATTCTTTATGTATATGATCTGTTTTTTATGTATATGAAACTATAATAGAAGAATGCAAGAATTCATTGATATTTAGAGATTCAGTTGTGTCGTATGTCTAGAGTTAAGTCTGAGGAGACGCTGACTGGCATCTCCCGAGCGGGTACTTCCTCGCTCACGTAGTAATCGCGTCTGCAAAATGCAACAATGCATAAGAATTCAATCTGACGTTTGTTTCCATATTCTTTTCTGATGTATGTAATAAATACTGTTATTTGTATGTTACCACTGTATTGTACCTACATGTAATCAGATATAGGCAGCCAGTTGTAAAATTATAAACGTAAACGGAATATTACAGCAATTGATAGCATTGATCATTGTATAGCATTATTGAATTTAGAGATTTATGGAGTTCCATACATAAACTAGTAAATAACAGCAAGCTGTGTAGGCAGAGCTAATATTTTTTAAATTTAAAAAATATTTAAATATTTTATTTTTAATTTTTTTAAAATATATGGGACCCTGTACGACATCTAGCGACGAGTGCTGTTACTTTTTCTGTTGATGGGAGTGCCGTGCAGACTCTGCACTGCAGAGTGGCCGGCCATACGTTTTCCCATATGTTTTTTTTTCTAATTGGAACGATTTTGGACCGTTCTTCCTCACCAACGAACATTAAATTTCAAATTAAAGGATACAAAACTACGAGTACAATATGTTAGCTATTAGTGTGTCGATTTTGGAGTTTCTCACTATTACCGTCTAAACGCTAGCTGGATGACATCAGTCTACCCCAAACGACAATTTTGAGGGTAATGTGGCTCCGCTGGCTATCGCAGCTCTACCAATTACCAAAAGAAATATATTATTACCAATAAAATATAAGACTAAGATGACAATTTTTGACAATAACAATTTTCTATCAGAAGGTGATGTCAGGAGCCCTAGAAACCGGCGAGTGTGTATAAGAAGAGCAATGAATGTTATAGAAGCGAGTGAGATATGTAAGGATCGAGTCACGTGGCGCTCGGTTCTCTCTGCCTACCCCGCAAAGAATTTGGCGTGAAGTTATAGATAGATAGAAAGACTGAGATGACAAAGCATGGGGTTTGTTACAATGGATTCTAAAATAGCGAACATTAATCAATTCGGTGTCTATTATGTCGATTGGTGAATCACCGGATCGAAGCAAATTGTTTTTTTTTTAATCACGCAAAGACCTTCACACTGGTATTTCTAAATTATAAGGAGAGACCGTATGTACAAATCATTACAAAGTAGGTACATTGGTAATGAAGCATTTATGATTTGTTATTAATACAAAATAATAGATGGAGATACATGGAATTTTAAGAATGTCAAGACTTCAGAGTATTGTTAAATAAAATTCAGCTTATAAGCTACTATGAAAGAATTAATCATTTTCGCTGATCCACTGTGCTAATGAATTATGATAATGAGCATTATGCTACAAATTTCTAAATTTTAATACTTTTAGGGTTCCGTACGTAAAAAGGAAACCTCGCCTTTTTTAACTTCGGGAGGCATACAAGCCACCCACCTGAGGTAAAGCGGTTACTGTAAGCTATGAACGCTTGCAATACATTAAGTATCACTCGCGTGACGCCACCTCTACTGTTAGCACAGCAACTCTTTAGGAGCTTACTGGTTACGTCACCCACATAACAACCCTTCAGGGAGTTGTCATTAGGATGCGGTTTTTCTATGAGGTGGATGTACTTCCCCTGACAAGCTACTTTTATGCGTCCTATCTCTTTTAAAAACACCCATATCAATCAATTATTGTAAACAAATTTAATTCCAGAAAAGATGTAAAGTATGTACCGTAACCTATAAACCCTTGCAATGCCGGAAATATCACTAGCGTTTTGCCATCTCCTTTGCTAATATAGCGACTCTTCAGGACTCGTACTAGTAACCTCACTTACAACAATGATCCAGGGAGTTGTTATTTGACTACGGGTTTCTATAAGGTCGATATAACGAAAAATAATATCGTTATATCTCTTGGTACTCTGATAACGTATCAATATAACAATTTAAGAGAGATAGGTTAAAAGCTGAAAGTACCTACACATCACAGAAAACCGCAGCTAAATAACAACTCCCTGGAGAGTTGTTGTGTTCCTGCGTGTGAGGTTACTAGTAAGCTCCCAAGGAGTTGCAGTGTTAGCAGCAGAGGTGGCATCATGCGAGTGACAATTAATATATTACCAGCGTTCACAGGCTACGGTAACTACTTTACATTAGGTGGACCGTATGCTTGTATGACTCCCGATGATGTACAAAAAAAAACTTACTCTAATATTATCTGATTTGAAAGAAAACAAACAAAATGACTTTATAAAAATATGTAAGGCGTGACTAAGCATTAAATTATTTACAAACGAGAATCAAAATAGCTCGCGTATCGATTTTTATGGATAACACTTCCGGTAATGGCGCTGAAGGTATTGAAAATATTCTAAGCATTAAGTATTTATGTACTTATTTTAGAGAGGTGTACAAAGTCAAAGTCAAAATCTTTTTATTCCGTAAAAATGGCTACATTTGTTTGGAATCGTCACAATTTTTTTCCCTACCGTGCAATTCATGACTAGGTGAGCACTGATGAAAATACTGCCAAAAAACTCAGGTTTTGGATACCAAAAGAGGGATTCTTTTGGTATCCAAACAAATTTACATAATTTACTAATTACATTATAATTGGATCGACTCAATCCCAGGCATTATTATCATTAATATAGTCAGATACTTTATAATATGCAATGTGTAACAATTGCGAAAACCTAAGAAAATACTTCGTATTTTCTCATTTATGTACATATTAGTAATTGTCACTTGTACGGTGGCGAAGGAAACATCTCAACAACGCACGTCTGAGAGAATATACTTCGGAAGACGTGTGATTATTATCTACTATAACGCAAGAGAGGTCTGGTTTTCCATCTGTGTTGACTATCAGTCTGACGGCAGTCGCTCCATAACAATCTTCGTCAAATCCTTACGCTTAGGGAGCGGAATCGAACATAATGTTAGAAATAAGAATCCTTTACAAACAAAAGAAACATTCTGGGTTTTTCAATTCTGTACTTCATGAAGACGTCCCCAGAATAGCTTAACTTTGTTAAGATTCAATGCGACATTACAATTTAAAGTGGGTTACAAGTTGTAAGATTTTGTTACAATATTAGAGTAGTATTTATTTCCACCTCCGATATCAATCATTACACCGGGCACCAACTCGATGTCACATTATGGTTTCGTCTCCATAATAGCAATAATCTTATAAGATTCTAATCGTCGCTGTGAACAGGAATCGAAAAGTAACTTATGTTTAAGATGAATATATGTGAGCGAAAAGGCAACCCGGATATCCATTTAAAGGTCCAGTAACTCATAGATTGGACACAATGTGCGCGATGCCTCAGGTGTTGTTTTCGACGGTAAAGTTGCTCTAAGCCGCACTGAGCTGTACTTAGTGTCCATGCAGCCTCCCGAGCTCAGTTAATGGTATCCCTGTTCTCAAAGCAATAATTATTGTTATTAGTGTGAACTGCGTTACATAAATACTCGTAGTTTTACTGTAGGAATAAAACTAATTATTTGTATGTGGCGCTTGCACTTTAGGCGGATAAGTGATTAGAACGTTTTAGAGTGAATGAAAATAATGAGGATTATCATTCCATATTCTATAGAAAGGTGAGCCAGTTCTATTAAAGAAATGAAACTAAAGTGTTATTGTATTATAAGTTAGCAACTTTCTTTTTTTAGACGAGCTCGGTTGTGCGGTGGTTAATAATGTTACTTTGACACTAACGCTCGTGGATTCGATTCCCACACAGGACAAACACTTGTGTGCATATTTACCTTAGGTCTGGGTGTTTTCAAGATTGGTAGGGTACATCAAAGCAGCTAGGAAAGTATCAACTTAAAGAAAAATTCAGTCAAGTAACAAATTTCTATAGGGTTGTTGTGTATCTGCGAGTGAGGTCACCAGTAAGCTCCTAAGGTGTTCTATCTATCTATAACTTCACGCTAAATCCCTTGCGGGGCAGGCAGAGAGGACCGAGCGCTACGTGACTCGATCCTTACATACATCACTCGCTTCTTTAACATTCATTGCTCTTCTCATGCACGTCAGCCGGTTTTTAGGGGTTCTAACATCACCTTCTGATAGAACACGACCAGTTTGATCATGGTAGGTAAGTCTTGGCCTTCCTCGGCTCCTACATCTTTCAACTTTTGCATTGTATATCTGCTTCGTCATTCTTTCATCCTGCATTTTTTCTACATGTCCGAACCAACGGAGCATGCCTCTTCTTATTTTAACACCGACGTTCTCTTTCAGACCAACTCTGTTTCTAACGTCATCTTTGCGAATACGGTCTACAAACGTTACGTTACAAATTTTGCGCAACGCTTGCATTTCAACTGCGTTTATTCTACTTTCATGCTCTCACATATCCTGCTCTCGCTTCCATAAGTAAGCGTTGGGACCAGTACTGCATTGTGTATAGCAAGCTGTGCCTTCAGGATCAAGTTTTTACTGCCAAGAAGTTTTCCCAACGCTCCATTCACACTATTCCCAGTACTCACTCGACTTTCCACATTTGCGGTGTACCTTCCATCCGTGCTGAAAGCGCATCCAAGATATTAAAGGTATCCAAAATATAAGGTAAAGTAACAAAAAAATACTATGCTGCGATCGTTGCTAGTATTTTTTTAAATGATTGACTTTAGTTTGCGACTAAACTACGCCACGAGATTATGGAACATTAGTTGGTATGGACAGGCTGTCTGTAGGTCGGAAGTCCAATGGTTTCACCGGTTTAATAAAGTAATGTTATACAACATCAGAATGTGTACAAGCATACGGCCCACTGGATTTAAAGTGGTTACCGTACCTTATGAATGCTTGCAATATAATAATATATGTCGCCCGATGCCACCTCTACTGCTAATACAACAGCTCCTTAGATAACCTCACTCACTCGCAGGAACACGACAATCTTCCAGCGAGTTGTTATTTGACTGCGTTTCTGAGACGTGGAGATATTCCCCAAAGGAGTTTTTAAGAGAGGTGCTATGATACAACTTTCTTAAAAAACATCCCGACCAAGGCAAACATGTTCATGCACACAAATGTTTGCCGCCACCGAGTCGATCAACTCGAACTGATTAAAAGTAAATCACTAAATAATTATTGTTCATATATTATCAAAGTAGTAATAAGGGGCACGGGTTGCCTGGAACTTGCATTATTGGAACTCCAAGGCAATCAATCGTACGTTGTAGACACTGGAACAATATTTTTATGACAAGGCAGTGAGTTCTACATCTTAATGGTTATTAGGAGAAATCCTGACTGTTGATTGTGACCATTGTGGTTCCTATATATGCGGATGTCACTACAAATTCATATACGTAGTCACGGTCATTAGCACTGATGTGCGATGTTATGTTTAATGCTGTCGAATCAGCAGCCATCAAGAATGGTTTTCAAGCATCTCATAGCCAAAAGTTGGCAACCAATTTGCACAAACTATCCGACATACCTGTCCGACGTAACTTCGATAGAAGACTCCTAGGCCAGAGCCAATCGGATACATTCAGCCTTCTTGCAGCCTAGATGTAGGCTGTCAGCCAAAGCCTCCCTTTGTTTCCCAATCGCTGAAGCCCAAAGACGTGTAATGCACAAGAAGATAACAGTGGTGAGAGTCGTATTGAAGACCGTGTAGGTTAAGTAGTAATCTTTCGGGTAGGTATACGCTTAGGCACAGTCTATATTTTAATGAGTTTAATCTAGTATTGTCTTAGGTTTTCGCGATTGTTACACATTGAATTAAACAATTTTTAACGGAAGTATCGCGTGTTTTATTTATTTTGTTGAACCACACGTTTCGAACGCTTTGCTGCGTCCGTGGTCGCAGGAAGACCGAGTTTAATCTATTGCCAAATTTTTTATTAACTAAGTTACAGGTGTATGATCGCACCGAAACGCATTTGTCGTAAAATTAGAAGTTCTCTCTTTTGAACAGCGCTTTGTACTGTGACAGTGATCTACCATGCAATTCTCTAAGCGACTCGTAATGGCTGTGATCACAGATGTCACACGCTTTGACACCCTTTGACATCGTCCGCCGATCACGGCTTTTTATTTGGTATTTTATAAGGCTGTAAGCGTATTCGAGGCTGTTTGCCTTGTAGAATTCCAATTCCAAACGCAGCCTTGCGGCGCTAGTGTTGCACAACCATAAAAAGCGACACTAAGGAATTGCAATTTTGTGTTCAAGGCTATAACAGCCGATGTTTCCGAGGATGTAAGGATGTTTGCTCTTACAGAATTACATGGCTGTTCAAGTTTCATAATACACTGGGAACTAACGTGACTGAAGCACATATTAGTTTAAAATATAATTAATAGTTAAAGTCTTTTAGTAGAATAACAGGACCGCAGGTCTTTTCTTCAGTAAAACATTGTTACGATTCGAGCGCTACAATAAATTTAACTTTAAAGTTTGTTCAACTGTATATCTAAATCAATACTCAGTTTCATATAAAGGGTAATATATTCCGTAAAGCCAAAGTTTGTCGGGGAGCATTAAAAGATTAAAAGTCGACAGTTCGCTCAAGCTGTATCGAATCGCAACTGAAACGATCTCCCGCCTCGGCTGTAGGTAACATATACTTGTAATGCAGGCGGCGCGTCCGTGGCAAACTTCGCCTGGCGAATGCAAAAATTTAAATTAAAAACATAAATCAGGCGTGTATCGAGTAAGTTTCGAGATCGGTGTGTAGGTGTATTTCGACTGCACGCTTCGGGTTATGTATTCTAGTGTCGTTACTTTTGTTTATTGGTTTGTTGTTTCCGACGATAAAATATATCGCTACGGTATTGAATTCATTTATACATAGTGCCAGCACTTGGGAGTTCATAATGATGTTTCTAAGAACACTTAAATTATGTTACCAGCCGCCAGCGAAGTGGGTAGAGAATATCTTGCTATAAGAAAATCACTGATAATAATGGCTACGCCGATTAAGCATTTCCGACTAATTGCTCGAATATCATGAGTATCTTAATTTCACGACTTTAATTATGAGTACCTGATTCATTAACCTGCTAAAAGTCGGACTTTTAAATAAATGATGATATAAAGTAAAAAAATACCGAATACTTTTGTTTAGATAGAATAGCTCATTACTTCTCTGGCTCTTGAATAAATAATACAATGAATATTGGTAGGTTTAAATTAACCCCGGCTATCAGAGATAAATTTAAATGTTCACAAATATTCTAATATAATTAATTTGGCGTGAAGATAATACATACATACATACATATAAATATTTTTAAGTGTAAGGAAGTCAAACATATGTGACAATAATACCATTTTCTATTTATATGATACAATTCTAAAGGCACAATCGTTATGATTGACTATTGGGATTTGTTACTAAGTAAGTTTCATGATTCCTAATTATTCTCAAACCGATTTTAGTCACCAATATTTTATTATATCTATTGAATTTATTCATTTCTGTGGCCCATAATGCCGGTGTGAGGTTCATTTTCTCTGAATTGAAAAAACATAAATTTTCAACATTTTACTTTTTTTTATCAAAATGTATCCTATCGTAACGGTCGTTATTATGAAATAAATCTCTCTATCGTGTTGAAATAAAAAATTAATGAAAAGTTTGATATTCAACATATTTGTCCAGTTATAATTTTGTATAGGAATATATTTTTTGGTAAACTGATTAAACATTTTCCAAAAAAATTCCCGTTTTCTTTACTGAGAAATAATATTATAAATTATATCTTGTATGAAATGTACACCTTTGTATTAAAAAGGGTTACAAAATTAAGCATTCTGGATAAACATAAAAGTAATTTATCTGAATTTTTTAAAATAGAGTTCGATGGGAATATGTGCAGCTATATTTCTATCGAATTCTGTAAATAAAAAAAATCACAATACTTTCTCAATCACATCAGTAGAAAGTAAAAATGTGTTGTAATGTTACAATTTAATTAGTATCAAAATATTATATGACCCTCAATAATTTTTATTTTCAAATTTAAAATAGTTTCTATATGTATTGCTCTGTGCAGAATATATTAAATAGTCGCTTAAGAAATGCATAAACTTGATAAGGACTACGAAACAAATTAATAGACACTGAAATTAGAATGTAAACATTTATATCAATTATTAAAATCAAACATTGATCAAACTGATACTCAGTTTTACTCAAAACTTAATCAATTGATTGTGTGACTCGTGTCTCTCAGAATAAATAGCTATATAGTATTCTTAATTAGATTTTAATTTTTCATTCGGAAGAAAATGTACTTAAATTGATTTTACACTGCTTAAAACAAGTTGCTCTACATTTGTTCTGTGTCCTTCATCTGTAGTTCGTCGACCGTGTATAATATAATATAGTTTACTTCAATGTATGGCGGACTGAGGAGTGTTCATAATGAGAACGGTGCAGACTTAATTAGATTTGGTTTGATTGCAGCCGTGAGTGGCGTCAGCTGGGAGGAATGGTGGACTTACGACGGTATTTCAGGTGAGTTCAATTTACTATATGTCAGATAGCAATAATTAACAGCGTCGCACTAGAATTATCGACTTGATACTGTCATGCTTTATAAATAGTTTTATTTAACTTCGTATTTGTATCAAATTTTGCAATTGGTGGTGGCTACTTAACCGATTCGGACTCTAACCGTCCGTTTTAAATCGTCGCATTATTACAATAACTTAAATTTTTAATTTTTAAATCCTAATGCTGCAGGAGTACCGCTTACCTGACGTTGAGACTTAAGAATTTGCTGTGTATTTTATTTTATGTATCTTATTTCACGGGTTTTAACTCCAGTCATTTGATAAGCATGCGCGGGGATATGGATCCAATTGGTAGAGGTCCCTTTGAGAAGATTGATGTAACGTTGTACATTCACCGTGTCCCGCTCCTGGGAATATGGATTGAATAATGTATCCGTGAGCAAAGGTTTTGGAACCATTGCGAATGTGTGGGAAGTTATTGTGCTATGTAATGAGATCTGGAAGGATTATTGGTACTGAGGTATTACAGAAGTGAGACGAACGCATGCCATAACTATCATATTTGGCTAGCTGTGGTGGCTTGCCACTCGCCACGTGGACCCTCGAAATTCCAGAGAATGTCGACAGGGGGCAACACTGGCATGAGTGACTTAGGGATGTAGAGAGATGTGCTGCGCTTTCTCCGAAGTTACTCGTGGCGTTATGCCTTTTAACATTCCTTCCTTGGAGCATATTGCTCGATCGACTTCGATGTGGATGTCCAATAAAGCCAGAGCTTAGAGTCCTGCGGATCTATTTGAGTTTACACTCCGACCGACGAATAGACTAGTCGGAGACGAAGGCACTGATTGACTCTGGAGCACTCGGGTACCCATGGTGTCATTACGCATAGCTTCCTTGAAAAACTCGCACTGTTCTCTTTCACAATCTAAGGGTAAAAAGGAAGTATACAGTATGCGATTATTTTAGTTCCAATAATAAACGCGTAATTCCCTTATTAATATCCAATAATTAGATGGCGAATATTTCATTTACGGATTAGCGGATATAAAACTACCTAATAATACCTTTTATGGTACCAACTAACTAGACGATTCCCATGATTTTGTATCTTTCCCCGTTTAAATATTCATTCTTAGTATAACCTCAGGGTGCTTTCAGGGAATATTCTCCTCGAATTTCAAGTATCTAAATTCCCACGGTTTAGTTTAAAAGTTGAATATAATTAGTAGACGCTTGCTATTTTATTGACATAGGTCCACTCAATGCAATTTTTATCTATGTCTAAACAATAAAACCATGTGGTTTACACTTCAGCCGTGTACACACAGCAGCCCGTTTGGAAAAGTATCTCCATCTCACAGTACACCCCAGCCAAATAACAACTCTCTGGGGGGTTTTTCTGTACCTATGTGTGAGTGAGGTCACCAGTGAGCTCCTGAGGAGTTGTTATGTTGCCAGCAGAGGTAGCATCGCGCGAGTTATACTTAATGTATTACATGCATTCATAGGCTACGGTAACCGCTTTACATCAGGTGGACCGTATGCTTGTATGGCTTCCGACGCTGTATAACGGTTTTTACACTTAATAAAAAAAAATATAAAAATCTTCATGTCTTCTAAAAACCATCATCTACGTCACCGAGTTTCTATGAAAGTTTATTTACTTTATTAAGACGTACTTTATATATCCGTGTCGATTTAGCCGTTAACCAGAAATAATCGCATGAGAAAAGATAACGGTGGAAGACGGAACCTCGTCTTTATAATTTCGAACACATAGTGTACGAGTTATATACTAGTACCTACACTATGTTTTACCCGAACTACTAATGCGATTACTAATACACGTGAATATTGTAGTAGCGTAGGAGCACTGCGGGGCTCACGCAACCGCAATAGTAACTTTCTTACTTTTCTTTTTAGGAGTTCCTTTGGACTTTGTCTATTTTAATGTCACATAATGTAAAACTACTAGGAACTCATACTGATTAGTTTGCTCATGCTTACAGCAATTATTTCGGACATTTTGTACTTTTGGTTTTATTGGTAATTAGCTTTATTATTCTGTTAGTGTATATTATGAACGACCGGTATTTATTTTGCGCAATGCGCACAAAATTATTATTCAATTTTAAATGGAGCTCCATTGCGCTGAAAGCACACGGTGCTGTCTTGACATCGTGGATCTATTCAGGGAATCAAAATGAACTTGACAAATAGCTGTTATTTAACTAATCTATGCTTACAGTTTATTTCTGATTCTTTATCAAGCAATAAAACAAATCAATTGAAATTTATCTAGGCAAAAAATTAACTTCTTCAACTTACTTTAGGAATAACAGACAAAATAACGATCTCGGTGGCTCAGTCGAGAATGACGCGACTTTGTCACCAACGCTAGTGGGTTCGATTCATACACAAGGCAAACAATTGTGTGCATGAACATATTTGTTTGTCTTGGTCTGGATGTTTTAAGTCTGGGGAAGTACCTCCACCTCATAGAAAACCGCAGCCAAATAACAACTCCCTAGAGGGTTGTTGTGTTCCTGCGTGTGAGTGAGGTCACCAGTAAGCTCCCAAGGAGTTGCTCTATGCAGCAGAGGAGGCATCGCGCGAGTGATACTTAATATATCGCAAGCGTTAATAGGCTACGGTACCCGCCTTGTATGCCTCCCGACGTGGTATAAAAAAAAACCGGTGAAGTGCGAATCATACCCGTACACCAAGGTTTCCGTGTCAGCTCGGAAAAAATATTAAGTAATCAGCACAAATTTGTATGTAGGGGAAAAACTAATACATCATCGGTCGTAACCTGGCAACTAAATTCATTTTGAACTCAAATGACTAATTCCGAAGGGATGTTTTGTGCAAAACAAGTGACAACGTCCTCTGCCCTTACGCATTAGTCCGTGAATCGCCATCCAGGTTCGTTAATATGAAGGTTGCTCCCCCTCGAAAATGACATGACGCCATTTTTATTAAATCTAGTAGACTGCGCACGTTAGAGAAAATAATGCTGCCATTGTAAAAGTAGTTTGGTAAATTAAGATTAAAGTGGGAGGAAAGTAGAAGGGAGCCCTTTTTACTTTGCTCTAAAGATACTTCTTTTCATTCACCTCTACTGTTTCATTTGTCTTTTCTATTTCGTCTATCTCTTCTATCTGGACTATCGAGAACTTGTATATTATAGCTGCTACATTAGCAGATGGGGAAGCACAAGTGATACTTCATGTGACACAAACATTCCTATGCTTCACTGCAAGCAGGCTGTATATTTCTTCGTCGTACAACGTAGTACAAACAACGACAATCCTATACTTTCAAATAATAGACTCTGTTTCAATAAAAATAATACGATGCAATAATTGTTTATATGTATTCCCAATATCAAGTTAATCGTATTAGTAGTCCCTGAAACAAGACATATAAAGATACAGATGAAGTCACACAGTAAAGATATTCATTTTAGTACCGAACTCTGAAAAGATTATCTACCCCTACATCAAACACAAAACTGAAGGGAGACATCACGAAATGTATGTAAGTAACAGTATGACACGATAACACACCTCACAATTTTGCTAGTAACGTAATATGAATACGTGATAAATCGCCCGTATAAATTCCATGTCACGTAAAACTGGCAAAAATGTTATCGGCAGAGAAATTGATACGGCTCACAAACGAACGTTTTGCGGCGCGCTTGTGGCGCCTCGTGTACGGCTTCGATGCATTACATTTTTTACATTGGCATCATTCTTTTCATTGGCCGGCATTTGTTGCATCCATATATTAATCTAAAATTAAAAGTACTTTGATAGACTCTGGTCGTAGCCGTGCGTGGGATATAACTCCAATGTGTAGAGACTAATATAGACGCGATCAGCTCTTGGAAATTTATGGAACAATATATGCATGAATAGTAGCAGGTAACGGGTCTACCGCGAAATGTGTTAGAAATTAACTGGCTATTGATATGCAATTTCAAGGAATTATTATTAGTCAGTACACTTTACTTTAATAAAATTTAATTATGACCAATTTAGGGGTAAAGGGTGAAAGGGTAATAAACAGATACACAGACTTTCTAATTCACTGTTATTAGGAATAGTTACAAAGCAATCTTTGCTGTGTCCTTTTTTGTGCTTATTTCACTAGTTCAATGATTCCAAGGCTAGTTTAGTTGATAACAATTAGAATACGATATCAAACCGGCTGTGTATTCGTATTATTGTATGAGATACTTGTCAGGTAAATCCGTTCGTCACGCCGTCGTCGGGGTGAATACTGTTTACAATTTCGGAATATTGATTAGATACTATCCGTGCCTTTTACATATTTCTATTAAGGTAGCAAACAAGCGTGCATCTTGCCTGATGCCGGACTCCCCACTATGCTTGCACCACCAGAGCCATCAGTCAAGTGTTGCTGACCTTGTAAAACCCTTTTATATCTTTACCTCCACCTGAAGGACCTTTGAGAAAATGTAATGTTTAAGAAACAGAAACGTAAAATTATGTCCATATGCAAAAAATATGTTGTTTGGACATCAAACTTGCATATCGTTCATCTGTGCAGTGGTTGACCTAATAACTACAATATTATACAAGTAAATTCGCCATTTATACACATCCGCTTTCATCAGTTTGTTTTTTGTTTTATTAGTTACTGCAAATTATAATGTAGCCTCTTAAAACATTTGTTTATTATGAATGCATTATAATTACCACAATTAGGCTTAAAGGTACGAGCATAACTCTTGCCCGCTTCTTTTGAAAGTAACGATATTTTTGAATAAATTGAGTTCATTGGACGTGACTGTTAAACATATAACTGTTAAATATATTGGCATGTCTAAAAACATCTATTACTAATATGAGTTTTAGGTTCACAATATAACAATAAAATATTTAACAAGAATATTTTATAAATGTGAAAAGGACGATAGTAACATCAACTTTATTGAATCCCGGTTACATTCCATTTGTAGAAATATTTATTTAAAAAACAATGGCCACGCCCGAAAAATATTACATTATTTTCAGTACCTATATTACTTGGCTAGCGTAGTTTACAAATAGGTTGAACCGCGTGTATAGTGCCAAAAGCAAAAAAATATTTTGCATTAATGGAAAGTTCGCTTAACGCGTGGCCATAAAGTGGGCGTGACCGCAACCGCTGCGCCGGCTTACTCATGCAATTTTCAAGGTCATAAATAATAAAAGCGTGAACGCGATCCAAAGCACTTTGGCTACTTTCCGCACTTCCCTCCTATATTGAAATACCTTGGGATAGCGACGTTGTGGCTAACTTTACACAGAGAGTATAAACTGTTATGGTAATGGCTATTGGCTGTTATTTTAACATCATGGCATTTATTTTTTAACCCAAAAATTCGTTTCTCGGCGAAGTCATTTGTGCTAGCATCTATTTTTTAGGGTTCCGAATCAAAATCAGAAAATACATAAGTATACTCCGAATGACAAGGGGTAAAGTGCCTCCACCTAGCATCTAACTAAACTATTGAAGTAAATACACTTGTCCAATCAGGGTAGTCCTTAATTAATATCACTGTATTCTATCTGACGCTGGAGGCTGGAGCCTCGTTTATTAATTGGCGTATTATACAACAGCAGATTTTATTATATTTATTTATTTATTCATAAAACTTACAATAATATATTACACTAATGACTAGTCCGTACCACAAAAGCCGCGAGGGCTCATTTGAGTGACGGTTGATCGTTCATATACAGTTTTTTAAAATTTATATATAAATTTATGTTGCTTGCCATTTACGTATACGTCAATTAAATCACCTGGTAATTCATTTATATAGTACGATATGGCGTAGCCCGTTTTTCTAATTCCATATAGATTAACATATTTGGGTAAATTGTATGTTTTTAAATAATCTAAAGATCTCAAGTGACTGGAC
Organism: Pyralis farinalis; assembly: GCA_947507595.1. Classification (NCBI taxonomy): domain Eukaryota; kingdom Metazoa; phylum Arthropoda; class Insecta; order Lepidoptera; family Pyralidae; genus Pyralis; species Pyralis farinalis. The sequence continues at coordinate 19,668,097 of OX382264.1, read as the reverse complement.
CTTGTTTTTACATTAAATATTTTTTTTTATATTTCTTTAACAATAGAAACTTGATTTTAATAAAAGTATTAATAACCTCACAGAATTTAAAAATTTTGGCAACATTATTTTTTTTATTTATATTTAATATTATTTGTAATAATTATTTTTAAAATTCTCAATTGTTAAATTATTTAATTGGTTAAATATATATCCTCTATATAAGTTTCATACGTTCTGTCATAACTACTTAAATCATAGCTAATCAATGAATTTGCTAGCGCCATGTACAGAAGTCGGAGTGATACGGAAGTTTGTGTTACACACATAGTCTTCGTGTGGGCTTCAGTTGAGTGTACTGTCGAGTCCCACGTATCTATGCTGATCGACCAATTCCAGACTCGTACACAAACAGCTCGCAGTAGACGTATATAGGCACTCATGGTTATGAGCAGTTATAGCAGGCTATACAGGAAACTTGTTATGGGATTAATCCACATCTATTCGATGTGGACTAAATTTGTTTTTGACGGATTGATAACAAATTTTATATCGTGTGACCATTTGCATATTCAATTGTAATTTTCTTGCAAAGTTATTTGAGCCTCAGAGACGTCTTTATGAGCCACCACCTGGTATCTGTCATCGGCGAACTGGTATACAGAACCCTTTTTGATCACGTTGCACATGTCACGTAAAGTAAATATTCATTCAAGCCTATTATGGAACTTTGTTCGTTACCTTTGGTGGTTAATACCTTATTACCATAGTAATTGTTTGATATTTTGACAGTTATATGCCGATTCTTGTGGTAGTTTTGCAAGAGTCTAAGTAAGGGTTCCTGTATACCACTTCGCGATAACTTGTCGTACAAGATAGAATAATCAAGCATATGAAACGCCCTCGAAAAATCAATGAACAAGGAGATCACATGCATTGTTTCGTTTAGATAAAATTGGGTAGACTTTGGCCCTATAGGTGATCTTACACCTTCTTCTTCATATTTAGCATTTCATAATTATTTCTTGGATGTTTTTCTTCACCATCATCTAAGTGATAAATACAAATATGTACATAAATGCGAAAATACGAATTTAGTGGTATATCCACTCAAGGAGTCGAACAAGCGCCTCTCGGTTAAAAGCTGAATCTCTAACTTTAACTTTAGCAATTACTACTCTAGCTGATGGATGATACACCTAAAACTGTCATAGTAACCGTCGGTATTAAAAATGTAAACAGTAATTCATTAATAACGCAAACGCTATTTTAAAAAACCTTGACCGTTGAATTTATATAGTTCATTATCGCCAAACAAAATACGCCATGTTCACTGTAATAAGCCATTGTCACAGCAATAATTAACAGAGAGTTCCTGTTCCATCTGATATAATGAACAACATACGCATGAACGTTCATAAAATATAATCTGTTGTGCATTTCGAATACGTCGTGTATTTGTCAGATAAGTACGTACAAATTAACGAAGCGGCCGCGAAGCGTTTGCAACTAAAATACAGGATTTAATTTTTATTCTTTATGAATTATCATATGCAATGTTGAAAGCCAATGACAAAGTACTTGAATTTTTGTCTGTGCTATTAGGTGAAAAAAATTCTTGAGCTTTTATTGACGAATGCTGTCATCTTCACGTTGAGATCGGAATGCGACATGCGGATGAGCGACATGCAAGCCTCTAGAAACAATTGACAGCTGACCTAAACATCACTGCGAAATCGGATGAAAGTTTGTTTTACAGCGCTGAACAGAAATGCCGGTACTGGGTAATTTATTTCCCTCTAATTCGAACGGAAAGGCTTATAATATTATTCCATGGTGCAGTAGCTACCTGTCGTATGTCAATGCATGTCAGGCTGATATTATTCTTCCTGATGTTCATAAATCCTTCTAATCTACGTTCTGTACATGTGCACCATTGTCTTCATCATCAATGTATCTTCGTCGAAGAGTCTATCGCTATAAATCTACATGGTAATAGAGCATGAAATAAATACTCGATTACTGCTGTACCCGGAAGACCACGACATAATCACCATGAATACGGATTTTAACACTGTCTGGTGTATAGTGTGTCTCATACGCCGTTCAATTTTTGGCGATTGATTGTTAAGGTGAGATTTGGTGAAGGCATTCGATTATGACATTGTAGTCTTTTATCTAAGTCGTCATGATACGGATCCCTGACAGCTTTTGTAAATAAACGTTGATCAATAATATGTACGTCAATGCTCACCATCATTGATATGCCTAAGCATAGGCAAGGTTCTGTGCTATTCGGGATAACAGCACCGAGAACACTTATTTACACACAAGATAAAGATGCCTGTAACCCTGCTAACATCCACGTTTCCTTGTACGGCAGAAAATATAAAATGATTTACTTGAAATCTGCCATTACTGACCTTTGACACAGTTAACGAAATACGTATATCGTTTCTAAAAATTATCTCCTTAGGAAAGGAGGGATAGCAATATCAAATAATTGTTAGTTTCTTTTATTTTTAATGGCCAAATATTCTCTAAATTATAATTGAACTATGTTTTTTTTTATAGAACTGTATTGGCAAACAAGCATGCGGTCCACATTAGATGTAGCGGTCACCGCAGCCTATTGACGCTCGCAACACTATGGGGATGTTACTCGTGCACTGCCAATCTTGTGACCTAAAGCTGTTTCGTCACAGTACCCAGTAATTTCTCTGCCATATCTCGCCTTTCAAACCGAAACACAGCTGTATAAATACTATAGCTGCTTGGCGGTAGATATAGGTGAGACAGAGGTACCCACGTAGACGACTTTTGTACAAATTGTCTGGTAGTTTTAATAGAACTCCGTTTGAATTAGCCAAATCCTTTGAGTCGTTCCCGAGATATTGGTTAAGCCGAACATAGAATTGCCTTCTTTTTGTTTGTTGTTATTGTTTCTTCTTGACATTTCAGCTTGGTTGCACAAGCTGTAGTAGTGGGTAGACTGGTTCGGCGTTAGCTGTGATTTGAAAATGTGTTGATGGACACTCATGTTTCCTAAGTAACTACGACTAGGTTATTATTAGTGTCGACATACAACACTTATTTCCCACGGGTCGATTTGAAGATAAATCGCCGTGCACTCACCATGTTGATGATAGCTTGAAACCGTCGTTTCTATTGAAATTTTTGAGGTTCTTTTTTATTTCACGTACTATTCTTGGATAATGGTGACTTTCGGCAGACAAAATGGTTGGTGCGTGAAGTTCCATTATTGTATAGTAATAAATTGCTGCCAAAGCTCAGTAAATGATTTGTAATGGCTGATTGGTTCACCTTTATAATAGCTGTGATTTGTTATTCAACTCGTTCGGTGATATTCCGTTTGTTTGGCCTATGTACAAACTACCACAACCAGCTGTTCCAATTTATTCGTTATGCCTTTCACATCCAAAAATACAGGTTACTATTTACTTCTGGGCGTTTCACTTTACCCATCTGCCTCCAAGTTCTTTTATTCTATACGATAACTTTCTGGATATGTGCTAAATCTTTGGTCATTTATTAAGGCTCTATTGGTAAGGGCTGTTATGACTGCTTTTAGGTGACGAGGATGATAGTGTAAAGCTGCGTGAATATATATATATAATGACAGATATATATATATATATATATATATATATATATCTGTCATTATGTGTCGGTTTTCTGTACACAAAGTTCTATCTTTTCTTATTGTCAGTTTGATATCCTATCCCTTTGAAATGTGTAGAAAATATTGTCTCCACGATATGTCTTCCAAAATTACTTGCTGTTGTTTCGTATTTAAAATGCCTTATTCGGAATGTTCCTTCTAGATAATGGCAACACTGGTGCAATGATCCTATTATGATTCCATCAATGTGGAGAAAAATTCAGTATTTTGGTATAAAAAATAGTTTTCTTAGATGCTTTGTTCGAGCAAATCAACATATTCTTCAGATAAACCTCCATCTTACTGTCTTAAGACACTCTGAAATTGTCATCATTATCATTCTGCCCAAACCGTTATGATTAGAAATGAGGAACTTCATGATTTTACGTTTATATTCTTGATAATGTAATCATCTAAAATTTTACCACTGTGGGAAAAAGGGGTGGTAAACTTTATAGCGGAAAAAGCCAATTTTGTCAAAAAAAATGACTTGAAATTTGGTATGTTAGTGCGGGTTGTAAAATTTGTATAGACCATATAGATATACCTATATTATAGAGCATTGAACTTAAAAATATAGTTTGGGATGTAAGTGCCTCATCTTTTGAGCTAACCACATGTGATGACGCTTGCTGACTAGGAAATGGGGCTCTGATAGACGGGGGGGGGGGGGGCAGGGCACAGCTATATTTAATAAGAGGAACTAACTGAGGAAGTGCAACGATAGTGCAAAGGACTGTGGTTTTTCACATCCCGAAAGCAGAATTCTCTGGGTGCTTGTTATGTTTCTATGAGTGAGTAAGGTTACAAACTAGCTATTGAGCCAATTTTTGTTACACAACGTCGGAAGGTAAACAAGTATACGGGCCGCCTGATGTAAAGCGGTTACCGTAGCCTATGAACGCTTGTAAACATTAAGTACCTATCACTCGCGCGATGCCTTCTCTGCTGCTAACAACAACTCCTTAGGAGCTCACTGGTGACCTCACTCACATGCAGGAATACAGCATCCCTCTAGGGAGTTGTTATTTGGCTGCGGTTTTCCGCAAGGTGGAAATACCTCCCCAAACGAGCTGAGATTCCTACGCTTATAAGCGCCCTACTTCTCTTAAAACATTCAGACCAAGACAACAGACATGTTCATGCACAAAAATGTTTACTCTGTGTGAGAATCGAACCGTTGGTGTCAAATTCGCGTCATTCACGATAACGCCACCTCGCTCGCCATATAGTACAGGTTACTGTAACCTATAAACACTTGCAATACAAGAAGTACCGCTGCCACTAGTACTGCTAACGCAGCGACTTTAAAAAAAAAGACTTGTTACCTCACTCACTGGCAGAAACTAAACAACCCACCAGGGAGTTGTTACTTTGCTACGCTCTTCTGTGTGGTACCGATTTCTATGAGCCCAGACGGGCTGTTTGGTGTGTACTGCCTCTGTTAAATTTCGTGTAAACTAATCGGAATGTAATAATAATAGACGTAAAAATATTAATTCTACCATAAACCAAATTACGTATGTTCGAAATCTTTGTTACTAATGAAGCCATTTCTAATAGATGGTAAAACTTTGTGATGGTTATGACTACGTTTATGATCATTCCAACCGCTTAGCCGCTTTACAATCGCCTGTGATAATTATGGCTTAACGCATAATAACCATTATGTTACGTGTACGTGTTCTGGTAGCGGTATGTTGGGGTATGTTTTGCTGTATAGATGGATATAAACGGCTTAACAATGCTTTTTGTTCGTTGGCTATTTGAATATCTATTAGTGGTTGTAGTTTAAAATATATTTTCTTATCATCGTCGATATACTAACAAGCATACTGCCCACCTGATATGAAGTGGTAATCATTTCCTATGAATGATTGCAATATAAAGAACATCACTTATGGATTGCCAACCACATTACTAACAGACCTATTCCTCAGGAACTTAAAGGTTACCTTACTCATTCGTAGCAAAACAACAACTATGGAAAGAGCAGTTATTCGGCTGCGGTTTTTTGTGAACCCTTCACCTCACAGAAATCGCAGCCAAATGCGAGTGACTGAGATTACCAGCAATCTCCTGACAAGCTGTTGTGTTAGCAGCAATGTGTGAGCGCTCCTTCCTATTTTGCAAGCGTTAATAGACTACGGTATACAATTTATGGACCCTTTGCTTGCGTTCCTGATGTAGCCTTGGAATTAATGTATAAGATTATTAAATATCGAATCCAGCATGAACGATCCTAGACCAGAAACCAGAGAACCAAATTCTGCATTTGCAGGTAATATGCTAGGGAAACCTTTTAATAGTAAACATTTAAATTTGAAATACGCGGTACTAACTTCACGCTAGATGCTTTGGACGAGAGAGCATGCAAGCAGAATAAACGTAGTTGAAATACAAGCATTGCGCAAAATTGAGCGTATTATACTTACACACCGCATTTGCAATGTTCACGTCTTTTCTATGATTATAAAAAGAATGAATAAAATATTTAAAGAACGAATCATGTGGCGCTCAATTCCCTCTGCCTAAGTCACAGTAATGTTTTATGTACATATGAATTTACAATTATTAACCTAAAAGCTAAAACCTACAGGTGCGGAAGAAGCGAGAAAGCGGCAGCGATCCGAGGCGGGATTATTTGTAACATTCGTTTTTGTAACATGACACACAAAAGCGATCGCAGCATGCGCATGCTTTTTATACGACAGGCTGCGTTCGAACACGAATGTTACAAATATCCTATGTGAGATTGCTGCCGCTTTCCCCCGCTTTTCTCGCCCCTGTAGGTTTTGGCTTTTAAGTTAATAATTGTAAATTAATATGTGCTGAAGTACAAATTCTTTTTGAAACGTGAACTTTACTAGAAAGAAAGTGATATGTATTAGTTTAAAATTGTAATTTTGCAGGAGCTAGAGCTTGAAGGGTGTCAGCTTTTGAGTATTGCGTGAATCGTCTATATGATTCCTTAGGGTTTCAATGGTTATTTCTACTTACTTGAATTATTGACTGACTGATTAAATGTCTGGATCTAGAGAAGAATAAATAGAAACAATATAAGATAAGAACAGTCCTAAGTTCGAAAAATCCTTAAGTTGGTAATAAAAACAGATTTTCAAAATATGTAGTCATATGCTTCAAATAATATTCATTGACTAAAGCTGCAGAATTTATGTACAAATAATTAAATGCATTTCCTCCACAGGTCCTGCTTTTTGGGGCCTCATCAACCCAGAATGGTCGCTCTGCAACAAGGGACGGAGACAGTCACCCGTCAACCTGGAGCCGGACAAGTTACTATTCGACCCGAACCTACGCTTTTTACACATAGATAAGCATAGAGTGAGTACGTAGCAGTCCGTAAGCTAATCATTTGCCTCTAGATGGATAATAATGCATCCATACTTATCCCATTGGTGAATACTCCATATACATTTCAATATCTTGTTCATATCGTACCAATTCTGTAACCATTAACAAAAATTTAAAGCGATTAACTACCCCCCCACACGTAAAGCGGGAATGATTTTTTTTATTCGCTCCCACCCTATGGTGTGGGGAGTCGTTAGATAGGTTTTTAAAAACATCGAGGGTTTGGGAAGATCATTTTTCGAAATATTTATATTAAAAGTGTAAAAAAAAAGATATATAAGTGGTAATCATTCAAAATTGTATGATTAAAACAATTACTATAATCAACCCACACTGTTCACTCGCAAGAATAAAACTAGTATCAGGCAAATTTCTACTATTTCGTCAAATATATATTCTCTTGAACTCTCAGCACACTAACAGAGATATCGAGGCTTGTACGAAGTACCTACTGCTGAGTGCAACTCAAGTTTAACACTTCGACCTTCGCACCGTTCGCAGAACATACATAAGAGGATTTAAAATTGGACTGCGAGTGTCAGGCGCTATAGTCACACATGGCTACGTTTATAATATGTCGTAAACTAACTACTGTGTCTTTAAAAACAATATGTGTATTCAAAAATCTATCAAACATAAATCAAAACAAAATTACAAACGCCAAATTTACAGGCGCTGAGTTTTAGTTATTCTATTTTATACAACATCGTGAGGTAAACAAGCACACACCCACGAATTCTTGCAATACGAGGAGTATCACTCGAGCATTACCATCTGCGCTAGTGACACCTTAACCTCGGGAAGTTAGTAGTAACCTACACTTAAGGAATACAACAACTTGTTGAGAGTTGTTAATTTGCTGTGGCATACAATGTGCGATTTCATATGGCCTCGCTTGTTGACAGCCAGGATGCACCAGATGCAGATGAGGTCCGGCTCTAAAGATGGTAATGAGCGTAATTAGAGGTGTAATTACCTCTTATTTTTTATGTCGAAATTTTAATAATTGTTTGCTACTGAAATAATATAGGTAATTACTTAGCATTACTGATACTCGGGATAGTGAAATTCTTGGGATATTATTTTGAATATAGTTCCAAAATAAATACAAAGGCTTTAAACCCACAATGAAATCGTAGTCGAAGTAAAGTAAAGTAAAGATATTGCTTACCAATAAAAGAACTAAGATAATCCGTCTATAATCAGGCAATATTATTTGTTTTTGTTCTAACTATATATTACTAGAGTCATGACATTTTGACATGGGCATATAAAGTTTGCATATTTCTTAAAAGTTGTATCAATATAACTTTCAGCACTAAAAGATACGAACATTTGTTACTTCCATGAAATATATAAATAGCAGCGATAGCTCAGTGGATAAAGAAACGACCTATTGACCAACAAGTGTCCCCGGTTCGAAACCTGGTATGTACCACTAAATTTGTAATTATCACTTGCTCGGTGGTGAAGTAAAAAACATCGTGAGGAAACCCACTCGTTTAAGAAATTATATTTCGAAATACGTGTAAACCTTTTCTAAGTAAGGTCTGGTTTTACCTCTGGGTTGTTGTGGTCTGACAGCAGTGGTTCCATGTAAAAAACAGTATCTTTGCCAAGTCCTTTGGCTTCGATAGTGGAATCCGCCAGTCCTAATAGATTAAAAAGAGGATAACGAGAGTTAAGAAGAGTAAGATTATTTCTATTAAAGTTTCTAACTTGCCCACATTATTACGTAACACATTAACTCTGACTTAAAAAATCTTGAAAACAACCAATACCGCTCCTTATTATACAACATTCAAAGATGTTCGAAATATTATATCAAATTGATATTTTAAATTTGTTTTGTTTTAATTGAATACAGGCAAGGCCTTGGTTAGTCGTAGTAGAGTACGACATGGCTACATCAGACTCAAATTGATACTTTGCAAGTTCTATCTTTTTTTAGTATGAGTCCTTGACACGATTAAACTGTGAAGCCGCCCACGTTACTTGCCAATGTCATGATGTTGCTCCAATTAACTCACGAACACTTCTTGACAAAACTGACATAAATATATATATATATATATGCGCTTCTTGTTAATTAATTAAAGAAATTAAACACCACGGTCGAAAATCACCAAAGGAAGTCCTGACATAATTATTTTGTTATTCATATTTTTTACATTCGTGACTTTCTTCTGTTATAAATACGATATATGTAAATTAATCTATTCTAATCAAAATATGATTGGTCAACAGATAAATGGATTAATAAGCAATACGGGTCATTCGGTGATCTTTACGGTGGAGAACGAGACTCGTCATCACATTAACATCACCGGTGGCCCTCTTTCATATAAGTACCAGTTTCATGAAATCCACATACACTACGGCCTCCATGATCAGTTTGGTTCGGAGCATGCTATAAATGGCTATTCGTTCCCTGCCGAGGTGAGTAAATTTTACAATAGATTTAATACAAAGAAGATTGAATTTCTATATATAATAATATAGTTTCCAAAAGTTTCTTTGAAAACCCAAAGAAACCTCTATAAATTTCGGTATGTCTATTAACAATACTAGTTCTACAAGACCAGCTAAAGAGTCTTGTTTATTCAAAATTTGTCAGGAACTGATTGAGCAGGCAAATAAATTATATCTCGGACTGCATAATTATACTAGACACGTGTAACATATTCTTCTTCTTCTTTTTTCATTCATTTCTTGTTTTTTACCAGCACAATTTACTTTTTGAAGATATTGCTTGGATAGAACAGAACTAGACAGACAATTTATTATAAAATCAAATACAATTTTCGACAAAAGGTCTGCCAGTCTTAACAAGCCGATGTACCGGCTTAAGCAACTATTTTACTTCTGACTTTATATTTTTATAAGTATACATTAAGTTTCCATCAATATACAGTAAAGTGACACTAAGGATATTTTAATTAATTTAATAGTTCGCTGAGTGTTTTCCTAGAGGCAGGCCATTTTCCTCTAACGTCTACGTCAGAGAAAAAGAGTGGCCTGTTTATTTATAATGTTATCAGTTAACTAAATTTAATTAAATCTTGAAACTAGTGTATTTGTAAATCTGTAAGTCTATATCTAACTATAATGTAAAAATAAGAATTAGGTGAGGAGCTATTGCCTCAATAATTTAATGAAATACTTTGATTGACCAATGCTCTCCTGGATTTTTCATATTCAACTCTTTAAAAGTTTTCATTATTTCTTTGGTTGGATATGCGTAAATTAGAAAAATCCCATACTACGTCGTCTATTCTCTTTTTAGACTCAGCACTAACACGCAGAGATGAATTAAGAGAGTTGACGAGCTCGGTGGCGCAGTGGTGAAACGCGTTGTTACGCTACTTTGACACCAACGCTCGTGGGTTCGATTCCCACACAGTACAAACATTTGTGTGCATGAACATGTTTATTTGTCTTGGTCTGGGTATTTTCTATGTATAATAAGTATGTATATCTTCACGCCAGGTCCCTTGCGGGGTAGGCAGAGAGAACCGAGAAGATATATGAAGATATACATACATACATACAATAAGTATGTATTTACAAAACAAAAATGTATTTACGTATGTTTATCGGTTGTCTAGTACCCATTACACAAGCTTGGCTTACTTCGGGGCTAGATGGCGCTGTGTAATTTGTCCGACAATATTTAAATTTAAATTTAATTTTAATTTAAGAGAGGCAGTAATTACTGAATAATGTTGAAAAAATTATTAATTAATCAACACTGTCATAATATGAATATTAAGGGTTATATAATACTCATTATCTCGTGACTCTAATTTATATATTTCTTTATTACAAATATCCCACACACCCTAGTCTTATTTGATGTCTGCTTATTTTTTTTGTATATGCAGAGTGATGGCGATAGGTTTCCGTCCTATATTATTTGGATATAGAAACCTACATTTTCAATTGAAGAAGGTTTACTACTAGTAACCTAATTATTAAGTAATACAAATATTATTTTATTTGGTTTGAGTTTCTTACGTTTTTCACACATACTTTTTATGCAGCAGTAGTTAAAAAAAGAAGTGCTCATGAAACTCACAGAAAGTTATTTATCGATATTTATCAGTAGGTACTCGGTAAAAGAATAAATTACTTTCTGCTTGGTACTTTATTCTACGGGTTTTGTATTATATGTTATTTCAAACATTCTGACAGAAGTAATAAACAGTTGATGGACGGCCAAAAATATTTTGTATTTTAATTAATGTACCTGTGGACCTAATTAGTTAATCTGTTCAGTGCGCGGTTCAACATTATGGCTCCGTTGAAGTTCGACTGAGTAAACATCTCGATACACGATCCGTTAATTGCTTGCACACGCACTCATGGATATCAAATACGAATCGGTTAATTACCTACCAAATTACATATTTATTATTTGATTAGTTACGCAGAAGTGTGTTTGCCTACTACGATGAAAGTGCGTGGCAAATCGGTAAACGAACTATTGTTGGTTAATTAACTCTAAGGCAACATTCCGTTTATGAAACATCTATGTAGTCGAGTATACATAAAATACTGTAGATTACTGTATTATACGGTAACATGAGAAATTGAAGGAACACAAAATTATGCCAAACGTTTACACAAACTAAAAGCACCGAGTTATTTCTAAAATGTATGTAAATAGCGTAATATAAGTGAATAGACAGAGTAAACCTTCGAATAAACATGTTACGAACGTTAAAATGTTATCGCAGATTTCTTCAGAGAGGTCTCTAAAGAAAGCGTAACAGATGTTTTTACACGCATCGTCCGCGTCGCGACGCGCCGCGCGCCGCTTTCCCTGAGACGCTCAAATCCCAAATGTAATCCCGACGAACGACTGCGAGCCAACTCAAGCGTGCCTCCTGTTTATTTATGTGACAAATTCTTACGCAGCCACGTTAAATCCAGAATCATGTGCCTACTCTTGTGTGGTTTACTTTTACTCTGGCTATTCTTTGCTCTTACACGATTTACTGAAAAAATAATTCTTAATTATGTTGTTCCATTATTATAACACAAAATATGATTTCGGAGAAACGAAACGTACATAAACTCCAATAAAGACTTACGATATTCTTTTGTTACAGATTCAAATATTTGGTTTCAATTCGCAGCTTTATTCCAACTTCTCCGAAGCTCTACACAAAGCTCAGGGAATTGTTTCAATTTCATTACTTTTACAGGTAAAAATGATTTTATAATACATTTTTCTTTCTTCGAATTATTTAGTTTAAATACACAATTCAATGTAAAAATAAGTTCATTGTGTAAGGATAAAGTTATGGAATATTACGTGTGCTTTTGTAAGGGTGCGGCTATGATTTGATGAGTATGTAAGTGATTTGCAATTTTTTGTAAATTCGCGATTGTGCTTTCACGTAATTGCCGTTATAGACGTAGTTTTATCGAACCGGCCGCACCTTTTCATAGCAGGCAACCTTATTCCGTTCCGACCAAACTGAACGCAGTTAATTAAGGAAATTGGAATTTTCTGCGCCCCATTGGATTAGCCGCTAAAGCTATTAGTACAAATTAAGAAGTGACTAAATGGTGGTGGTAAAGTATATCGCCGGTCACTTGGAGGGATCAACACAACAATGCACTATAGTTTCAATTAATTGCCCAGCAACACCCGCTTCGTGGGGTGCGTTTTATTTAATGGCTTGTGGCGAGCATGCCAAGTGAAGGAGTCTTTTACATTACATTATTAGCCTTCGTAGTCATTTTGTTATGCTTATATCTTAGTTTAAATTATAATTTGCTTTTACTACGTCTACCTGCAACTGAGCGATCCTTTACAGCATTTTTTAAATTGTAATGACCATGCATTAAACGTTGAATACGTTTTAAGAACGAAGTTCTAAAATCACAGATAGATTACCATAGACGGAGAGGCCCCTTGGAGAAGATTGATGTAATACACACGCTATGACCCGCGATAACAGTATAAGCCCTGTGTAGATCTCAGCAGGTATTGGAAATGTGCCGGAAATTAAATTTCTGTTGATATGAGATATGGAGGAATTACTGGTATTGGGACAAAGCGGGATGAATGCCTGCCATAATTATTAAATCTGATGATTAGCTCCAGAAGGCGGTTCAACACTCACTCTGCACTTGCCTTTCAGCGGTAAGACCAGGAAGAACAGTCTACATGGATGAGAGTGACTCAGGGGTGTCGAGAGGTGTGCTGCTCATTCTCTGTTGTTACTCGTAGCATTATACCGTTTAACACTTCCACCCCTGGAGTACATAGGTCTCCTATTTAGAACTCGGAACAGAGGCACACGTCGCAGATGAAGGTCCTAAGTATCTGAAGTATTCGGCACTCGTAGTGATGTTTCTCACCAACAGCCGTCACAATCTGAAATCTTATTATGTATATTTTCATACATATTAAGTTAATATTAATAAGTAATAGTAATTCTGAAGTGGTAGAGTCGAGCTATTGTCAATTAGTGAATAACAATAGCTCGTAATTGAGCCGGCTCGACATGGGTAGTACCACTCTCTCACAGAAAATCGGCGAGAAGTAGTGGCATGTTGATATTGCTGATACAGCATGATATTGCTTTTCGTACGGTGAGTGAGAGATTCGGACCTATCCATCAATATAGCAGCCGACGTGGGTGCCAGATACAGAGGAACATGCGCCCTTCTTTTTAGATCTTCTGTTGACCTCTCACCCTAAAAACTATCAGACTATCTGTTGGCGTCCCCTCGGGTTCTCTGATCACTGCCTGATTCGAAGTGAGTTGCCACTTGCATTCCCAACGTGACCGCGTACAGCAGCTTGCCGTTTTGTGTGGCACTTGAGGTCGGCGGATTGGGAAGGGCTGCGCATTTTCTTCTCGTCTTACCCCTGGGAGCAGGTTTACTTCTCGCTGGACGATCTGGCGCCTGTGCCGACGCTGTCGGCGATGTGATTTTGCAGGGTATGGAACTTTTTATTTCTAGCTCTGCGATGCCCATTGGGGGCAAGTCCCGCCCAAGGTTCGATCGATCTTGTAAGGATGCTTCTCGACGTAAACAGGATTCGTATCGAACCTGGTCCAATGCTCAGGCGGCTGGTAATTTAAATACAGCCATCATTTAAAAAAAAGCTACAACGCGGCTTCCAGGTTTTTGAAGGGTTGCATCGCGAAGGCAAAGTCAAAATTTGTTAGCAAATTTGGCGAGAGACTCGTACGCGTTCGACTCGTGCGTTCTGGTCTCTCGCCAAAGCTGTTCAGGGTAACTTCTGTCAGTCGTCATTCCCTCCGTTACGCAAAGGGGACGAATCGCTGACCCAAAGTGCAAAGAAGAAAGTTGATCTCCTGGGCTTTCTTTTTGCATCCAACTCGACTCTTTATGACCTGGGAGCAACTATCCCGCTGTGAGAGCTCTATGCCAGAAATTCATTTCTCGTAAAAAGCTGTCCGTAGTGCTCGTATCTCATATGACATTCATAAGTCTAGCGGGACGGATGGTATTCCACCCATTGTGTTGAAGATGTGTGCTCCGGAGTTAATTTCCAATTCTAATGCGCCTTTTTCGGTACTCTTATTCACTTGGCGTGGTTCCCAGCTCATGGATGGAGGCTTTCGTACACCCGATCCCTAAAAAAGGTGCTTGCTCGGATCCGTCCAACTATAGGCCTAGAGCAATAACTCCCATATTTTCCAAAGTCATGGAAAATATCGTCAACCAGCAACTCTTGGACTACTTAGAGGATCGTGAGCTGATAAGTGATCGCCAATACGGCTTCTGCCGTGGCCGCTCGGCTGACGATCTTGTGGTATTCTTGACCCACCGCTGGGCGGAGTCAGTAGAAAGCAAAGGCGAGGCTTTAACTGTTAGTTTGGACATAGCAAAAACCTTCGACCGGGTGTGACACAAAGCACTTCTCTCGAAGCTTCCTTCTTTTGGGCTACCCGAAAAATTTTGTGCATGGGTTGCCAATTTTCTCATCAAGCGTCAAGGACGTAGTTGACGGTACGTGCTCGGATCCACTGCCCCTGTACGCTGGTGTCCCACAAGGCTCTGTGTGGTCTCCCAGTCTGTTCCTTCTGCATATCAATGAATTGTTGCACGTGCGTAACATTCTTTGCTATGCGGATGACAGCACGGTGGACGCCAGATACACTGGTCAAGCCAATATCTCTTGGGATTGCGTCAATGAGTGTAAGAAATTGAGACATCACTAAAACAGGGTCGGATTGGGGTAGACTGAATTTAGTTCAACTTAATCCCCTAAAGACACAAGTGTGCGCATTTACCGCGAAAAAGTCCCATTTAT
The DNA here is from genome assembly GCA_947507595.1 of Pyralis farinalis. Lineage (NCBI taxonomy): Eukaryota > Metazoa > Arthropoda > Insecta > Lepidoptera > Pyralidae > Pyralis > Pyralis farinalis. The sequence goes on along the minus strand of OX382264.1, from coordinate 19,652,756 downwards.
CGTAGCTCCTCTATTAGAAGGTATATTCCTCAGCGTTACTCCTAGCATCGGTATCCTGGGTGTCGACATATCGAGCGATGTACAGTTTCGCGGTCATTTGAAGAGCAAGGCTAAGTTGGCCTCAGCATCGCCTTCAACTTTATAAGGCCCAGGTCCGGCCGCACATGAAAACTATTCACATCTTGGCCGGCTCCGCCACAATATTTGCTACTCCATTTGATCGTCTATCTACAGCGTAAAGTAGTTTGAATTGTCGGCGAGCCAGTGATCTCCGCTCGGCTAGACTCGCTTTGTATACGAAGAGACGTTCCTTCTCTTTGTGTACTATACAAATTGTATCATGGGGAGTATTTGGAGGAGCTGTGAACTGAATACTAGCCGCTGAGTTTCACTATCGTACCACTCGCGATAAACTTAAAATCCACCCTCACCATCTTGATGAGAGGAAATCCACTACAGTACGAGGCCTTTTTGTACAGTGAAATTGTAGAATAAATTACCCTCAGCGGTGTTTCCGAACAAATACGATATGGGTGCCTTCAAGGAAAGAGCCTATGTTTCCGTAAAAAGGTTGGCAACGGATCAGAGTCCCTTTGGTGTGGCTGATGTCTATGGGCGGTGGTGACCACTTACCAGCAGGTGACCCACATGCTCGTTTGCGGGGGGCAAACGATTTAATAAATCTAATAAAAAAAAAGTTAATTTTTGTTTTTATTTGGAGTACAACTAAAACAGGCTTATTAGTTATACATTTAGGTAATACATTTGTTTCGATTTGACACCTGTAGAATTCGCCCATATTCATGAACATTTAAATATGGAGATGGGTAGAAGTTAATAGAGCAAATAACTCTATTAATAGTTAAGAGCCCGACTGGGAACGTGCCTTATAGAAGATCCATAAGAGAAGATCTTTATAAACGCATCAGAAATAAAAATTACCTGGATGGTTATTGTGTTCTTACGCATGAGAAAGGTTACTAAGAGGAAGTCAGGACATACTCCTTGTATTACAAGCGCCTTTAGGCTACGGTTACTACTTTATTGCATACAGACAAAGGAAACATGCTAATTATTGATAAACATCTAATGTTTATTTTAAATCAAACATTATATAATTTCTGCGGAATTTAGGATCCCAAATTACTTTGGCGTAGATGCGGGTCTGTAAATATATAAAACAAACTAACATCACCTTGTATCCTGGTAGATAATATTGACTCAATTGATCCATATCTACAGGAATATTTAGGATCTATAACCAAGTTATGTTTTGACTAAACAAATCAGTCATATAACTTGGCTCGTAAATAATGGCTAAAATTTCTTATACGTCCGGCGACTCGGTACTATTCGATCGTTTTATGACCTTCCTTAATTAAGGTCTTGTCCCTCAGATGTTGTCCGGGAGGGGACAGGTTTGCCAACACGTTCATTATATTTCGCATGTGTATATGTTGGTTTCAACCGAAACTGCGATGTTTACAATTTTGTGAGACGCAAATAATATGTATATATTGTGCTTTAATCAATATTAATATTTTAAAGACGCAAAGTTTGTTTGTTCGAAATTTTGGTTGCAAAGGATAATTTCTGGAATTACCAATTCTATTCCAGAACCGTTTTGATACTCGTATATATGTAGCTACATTATCCCACTATAGTTATAGGTTTAATATTATTATAGTGTTTTTGAAACGCGAATCTTCGTGCAAGCAAAACCACGAACAGTATCTTGTGGTTTTAGACAGTTTTAATAAAGTACATTCATAATCAAAGCTAGATACACCTGCACGTGGTGCACTCTGTCGATTCTAGCGATTGATCATTACGTTCGACTCCACACGCAGTTGCATTTCAATAGGAGTACCCTATCAAGGCCTAAACAACTCCCTGGAGAATTGTTACGTTTCTGCGAGTGACTGAGTTCTAGAAAGATCGTGACGAGTAGCAGCATCGGCAGCGGATGTGTACATTATGCCCGAGCAATGTTCATTATTATAGCGAGCTTATGTCATATGGTATCCGTGTCAAATCAGGCGGTCTATATGTTTGATAAATAATGTTGTCTATTCCATAGAGATAATTATAACAAAGTGCTTCAGAAACGTGGGAGGAGATCTCTCGAGGATAGGCAGATCACTCCCCTGTGCACCGCTGATTACACAAGCATCCATACATATATCAGCACATATACACCTAATTAAAATTATACGCCTGTACTTTTAGTGTTACTGAGTTACTGAGGGAGGATGTCGATTTCGCAAATTAATTTACTTTATAAATATGTAATATTATTTTTATTGAAATAATTAATTATAACTTCATACATGTCAATAATCTACATCTATATCTATATTCGACGACAATGTAACTTAACTGCAGGATCAATACTTAACTTCGATGACCAGAAAACATGGACGTGGGCAATAATTTCATTATTCGTGTAATTGTTGCTTGAATTGCCAAACTAGGTAATTATTGCAATACCGCAAACTCAATAACGAAGATATGTTGGTGCATATTAATGGCAAAATTAGTTTCTAACGTCGATTATAGGTTTTTGGACAGTGTGCCACAACTTTAAATGCACTAATGTCACCAGTCATTATTGATTTTTTTTTGTATTTTGTAGCTCAATTCATGAGAAAGGTTAAAGGCTATTCAATGTCATGATAAGTCACTTAAAAGCAGAGAAAAACGAAATGAAGTAGAAAAAGTTGTTCCTAAAGGCACTGGGATGCGCGCGTAAGAATTCTAGATATCAATAATGTTTTTAATTACATACATATACGATTATTTACTAACCGGTATTTTATAGGACCCACTTATCAGATGCTTTTAGGGTCGGCAACGCATGAGTGACGCCCCTGGTGTTGTATATGCCCACAGGCTCAGGTGACTGTTTAACATTAGGCAGGCCGTAAGCTTGATTGCCACCTTAGTGGTATAAAAAAAAAGCTACTGTGTTTTTTCCAGAATTCAGTAGACGTAGCATTTCTAATAACTGTTAGTTTTGAAAAAAAACGTAGCGTATTACAGTTTTCTACAAAGAAAATATTGAAAATTCACATATACTCGTAGTTCTCATCGGAAAACTGAAAAAAAACAGTTTTTAAATCAGGCTAGTATTTTAGGAGTGATGACGTTGAAATTACGGCAAAGATAACTAATATTCACTTTATTATGACACGTCAATACAAAACGATGGACAGACAAAAAAGCAAAACATAATAATCTGAAAAGTGTGACACATCCTTTAACAAAACTACACACATCAAAAGTGTCTAGGGATCAACATATATTTTTGCAATAACTTTTCTCCTGATTGATATTAATTAAAATTTTCTTTAAGGATTCATCAAATAAAGTGTTTTCGTTTGTCTACAGTAACGATAAACCAAGTCACCTTTGCATTCATAAAGAAATTTGCCATTTTCATAATAAAGGGATTTTTGACATTTGAACCACTAACATTAAAGTTCGAAAAAAAGACTGAAATAACAGTTTTCTTTAAAATTTTATTGGGTAACTTAAACAATTAATAATCCGTGTTTCTACCGCGAACACTAACAACACAAGAACATCGGTTTGGCATACTCAAAATGAGTTCATCCAAATCACGTACGTGTACGACCAAATGCTTTAATACGACCAATCGCTAACTCTGCTGCTGAAACACCACTATCGCTTCGGCATGCAGCTTGCAACCGTAATAGAACTGTGGGCAACTCCTTGACCCAAGACTTATCTTTTAATCTCGCCATAATGGCGGCTTTAAGAGTCCCATGCCAACGTTCCACAGCTTCGTTAGCCTGCGGGAGGTATGTCGTTGTACGAACTTTCAAATTGACGACCTTGGTCGCTAGTAAGCGTTATCCCAGGTAAAAGTAATTGCTGACCAATTCACAGTTGTCGGTTGTTGTGGTACCTGGATCGTTGTTGGTTAGTCTATTGTCAGCTCCGGGTAATGTATGAGCATTGGAAACTGAACTCCTCCATCCTTTCCGGATCAATATGAAATCAATTTGATTTCTATGCTTGCCGTTGGGTGATGTCCACGTATATAGTCTCTTCGGGTGGTGACGTGAGGTGAAGACACTATTCATAACGTTCAACGCATTTTCTGCAGCGTACTGTATGAAGCGGTCTCCTCGGGTGTTTCTCGCGCCCAGTCCATAATGTCCTACGATCTTACACAGCCTAGTATCCATCCTGATATCGCCGAATTTAGCATTAAAGTCACCTAAGACTATGACGAGTTCCTTTTTTGGGATCTTAGATAAACAGGGGGTCATGTGCCAGAAGCGTGCTCGTTCGCGACCCCCTGCCAATCGATTAGATTGCAATTCTTGCCCGAAAACGAACTGATGTGCGAGCTAGGGCACACCCCGAAGGCGACGCGCATCGATCCGCCCCCGTCGGTGCGAAAATAGGGGCATGGGGCGGTGGGGGCCGCCACCCACCACGTAGCGCTAATTCCGGCAGATCGAGGAGAGCCGAGTGCTGCATAGGCACGTGGAATGTGAGAGGTGGAATGAGCGATAAGATGAACGAGTTGATGGACGTAATGAATGAGCGACGCTTAGATGCTTTGTGTGTGACAGACTAAGCGCAAAGGGAGCGACACCGATGATCTGCCTGGTGGGATGATGGTCCTATGGTCTGGTGTAGACCGGGACGATCATGCCAGTGCTGGTGTAGGTGTCATACTCTTCTCTCGCTTAGCCTCTGGTGTGAAAGATTACTGTTTGGTAGCGCCTAGATTTCTCTGGGTTCGTATAAAACTGGGCATCACGCGAGTATTTCTGGTTGCAGCATACGCTCCCGTAAGCTCAGCGTGTGCCCAAGCACTAGAGAAGTTTTGGGAGTCTGTGAGGGATGTTCTGGATTTAGCTGAAGAGAATGAAAGAGTGATTATGTGTGGAGATTAGAATGGATGGGTTGGGACCAAACGAGACGGCTATGAAGCTGCTCTTGGTCCCTATGGAGATAATAGAGTGAACGAAGCAGGTAAGTCGATTTTAGATTTATGTATGGAACGAAACCTCCTCGTGTCGAACACTTTATTTCGCCACAAGGATATTCACACGTATACATGGAGCCGGAATGATCAAAAAAGTGTAATTGATTTGATTATAATTGATAGATGTCTCCGAAATACTATAATGGATACAAGAGCCTTTAGAGGTCCCACTCTTGAGACTGACCACTACCTGGTGGTAAGCCGGTTTGTGGGAATTTTCAAGAAGGGGAGGCATTGGCGAGTACGTATCTCTCTCGGAGATCATAAAGGATAAGGAGTGAAAAATTGCAAGATGAAAGTATAAGGAGAATGTATGTACATCTGGTAAGTGAAAGACTTGCAAATACAAGTCTTTCCGACACAGATGTGGATGATTGCTGGAAAGTTCTGAAAGAAAGTATGGTGGATAGTGCAAAAGAAACATGTGGATGCGCAAAGAGGCATAAAACATTGAAAGGAGATGCCTGGTGGGATGCGGAGGTTGAATCCTCCATAGCAAGAAAGAGGAAAGCGTGGCTGGATTATGTATCATCTTTGCCCTTAAATGAAAGTATGAGAGAGAAGAAGAAAGAAATGTACCGTCTACGTAAGAATGAAACCAAGGTTTTAGTGAAAGAGAAGCGTGAAAGACAATTTATGAATGAGGCAGAGAGGCTGACGAAAAACTTCTAAGCAAATACCAAACTCTTTTGGAGAGACGTAAAGAAGTCTCGGGGTAGTTCGTCAGCATCCAGTATGAACAAGATTAAGTCTAAAGCTGGTATCATTCTTGCAAACACTCAGGATGTGCTAGAACGGTGGAGTGAATATTTTGAAGAAATATATGAATATGCCTCGGACGCTGATAATGAGAGTGAGTCTGATGCTCACTTCACGTTGACAGCGTCCGATGAAGGTATAACTATGGATGAGATTGAATGGTCGATACGAAGTTTGAAAAATGGAAAGTCTGCGGGAATTGATATGATTACAGCTGAGATAATCAAACTAGGTGATACTTACGTCCGGGACGCCTTCTGGTACTTATGCAACCTATGCTAGAGAACTGGAAGGGTACCAATGGACTGGGTACGCGCAGTCATCATACCCTTGTATAAAGGCAAGGGATCAAAGCCATTAGTTTGATCAGCTTAGCAGCAAAAGTATATGGAAAGGTAATTAAAAGGAGAATGAGGGTGAAATCTGACGAAATACTGTGGAAAGCACAGGGAGGATTCCGAAATGGAAGGAGATGTACAGATCAAGTTTTCTCGCTCTGCAATATCGTAGAGAAGCATCTAGCCAGACCAGACCAGAAGGTTTTCTGCGGTTTTGTGGATCTTGAGTAGGCATTTGATAGGGTTGTGCGAAAGGAACTGTGGTGTACCAAGATATGGGATTGACGGTTCACTGCTCCGTTCTGTGCAGTCCACTTACAAGGATTGCTCAGCATGTATGCGAATAGATGGCATTATGTTACCCTGGTTTGATGTTAAAATTGGTGTCAAACAGGGTTGCATGTTGTCGCAGGGAGTACCGCGGTAACAGATTAATCATCGCTGCCTATGGCACGTGCAGGTGGGGTTAACAATAGGGTCGGATAGGACTTTGGTGCCGTTCACCCCTTACTCTCCAAGCTTATTACCTAGACCAAATGTCTTACCTGGAAATTCATATAAGCCGAATGGGGCTATTATCGCGTTTTTCTCAATGTCGTCCTCCGCAGCTTCGATAATATGTTAGGCCCTATTCTTATCGATTTTAGAAAATATTTTCTTTCCTGCCATTACATATGTAAAATCCTGTAAACGAAAAAGAATTGGGTATCTGTCTGGTTTCGTAATCGCGTTTAGTCTACGGTAATCTCCGCATGTCCTAAGTTCTCCATTATTTTTTTCGACTACGTGAAGAGGGCTGGCCCATGCGCTTTTTGAAGGGCGACAGATTCCTAATTCCTGCATTTTCTGAAATTCCGCTTTTACACGTTTATATCGATCGGGCGGAAGAGGTCTGGCTCTTGCGTATACCAGAGGTCTGGTGGTTTCAATAAGTGTTGGACAGGGCATGGCGGCGTTTCTGCGAACGACAGCGGTTTCGTATTGCTCGGAAATTTCGATATTAAATCATGATAAGGATGATCAATGCTAACGGATAGAACAGAAGGTTTAAATTACATAATTAAGTATTTAAGTTACATCACACTATAGCTGTAATTACATTAAAATCGGTTACCTGATCTATGAGTTTTCGTGAGCTAACGTCAACTAGAAGCTTTTATTTATACAACAAGATTGTCAAACAAGCATGTGGCTCGCATTACTCGCATGCTGCCAATCTTGAAGGCTGTTTCGTCACAGTACCCAGTAATTTATCTACCATATCTCACCCTTGAAACCGGAACACACCTATATATTGTTGTTTGGCTGTAGAAATAGGTGAGACAGAGGTACCCACGCAGACGATTTTTGTACTCTCTAACCCTCCCTCTCGTAAAGCTTGTGGTAACTTCAAAAATCAGTGCCTAAAATAGGCTATTTGACGTCGGTGGTAACGAAATCCCATCTATAGGGTCGGCGTAATTTTAAATCTAAAACAAATGATTTCTGACTATACAATCAGAAATCCTTAGTTTTAGATTTTAAATTACTCTTGATTTCAGATCCATTGGCTGCAAAAAGTTTGTGGTCACTACACTCACAAACACTACTTTTTCGTGTGACGGGTAACACTAAGGTGTTAGCACCGGTGTGCACTAAAAAGTTTAAGCCACAGAGGAGTCATTCTCACATATTGGAACATTACTTATTTTTATCTAAACACAATCACTACTAATGTAATAATGATTGTTTGCCTTGATTTCATATTGCAACTATTTTCTACTCACAACTTATTAAATTCATATCTTCGTACATAATATCTTCCTATTAGCTTTATTTATACGTAATAATCGACACAGCTTTTGGTTGCTCGATGTTATTGCGGCTACAAAAAAGAAAAATGTATTCAATTCAATGCAGCTGTATTTTTTTTATATACTCCATATTTTCGGCAAATGAAAAAAATATATTTATTTTTGGAAACCACTTAAATTCTTTTAATATAAATTTAATCTAAGTTAACTTAATTCGATTTTTAGTGCCTTACAAGTTCCTGCGAAGGTGACATGAGTTAAGCTTTAAACTGTATTTTTCATAAAAGTTATTATTTATTTTTCATCGTGGTAGTTTAGCTGAACACATTTCAATGAAAGGTTTTCCGTGTTCATCATTGGTACGTGTTCATCTGTATTCAACAACAACTAAACCCACTGTTCAGTACAACAAATAGTAACAAATATTGTACATCAAGAATAACAACTGGGGCCTAAATACAGAATATGTGGTGGGTACAAAATTCATAACGTATCTCATAAATTTTGGTTACGTCAATTGCGAATATGTGCACTCGTTTATTGCACTGATGAGAAAGCTATAGGCAGTTGTATTTTCAGAATTGATCCAGTTAAATGATACACACTTGCCGGCAATCGTTTTACCATTTTGTTAATATGAATGTGGATTACCTAGCACATTCCGGAAAATCATTTAATTGATTAGACAGCTTAGCCTTCTTCGGCGCAAAAGATGAAAAGGGGTATTACTTTATTGGTCCGACATGTAGAAAGAATTCAACAGGAAATGATGACGAAATAGATATACAACGCGACAGGAGAAGGATGGAGGTGGCAAGGAAGGCCTTAACTTATCTACCACGACCAAATATATCGGGAGTTAACAGAGGGTGGTATCAAGAGCCATAGGCATGGGCGAGCGTGCATGATAAGAGCTATAAATGTTAAACAAGCGAGAGAGATGTCTAGGGACCGCTCTAGGAGACGCTCTGTTCTTCTGTACCGCGCAAGATAATCTGTCTTTTGAGATACAATTTCTTAAATGTGAGAAAATCTGCACATTCAAGAAATTGTATTTATATTAAAACGGTTTAAGTGGTTCACAATTCAAAAATATTTTTTTTCATTTGCCGAAAATGTAGGGTACTCAAAAGACTACAACTGAATTGAAACTACAATAACATAGATCGATAATAAGTGTGATGTGTCGATTTTTATACAAAAATAAGCATAATAGGCAGCTAATTATGTAGGGAGATATGAATATCGTACGTACGGTAGATATATAGAAAAGTAGTTGTGGTGTGAAATCAAGACAAACAATCAATATTATATTAGTAGTAATTATGTATAGATAAAAATAAGTACCTGTAGTGTGTGTTTTATGCCAGTGTAGTGCCATGAAAACTTCTATATGTATATAGCAAGTAAGTTAACATATTTCACATACATTATTCTTGTTGTAGCTGGGCGATTTATCAAATCCGGAGCTGAGGATATTGACAGAGGAGTTAGAGAATATAAAATACGGGGGTAAGTCAACATGTGGCTACTAAAAATCGATGCAGGTTACGTATAAAATCGCAATAAGGTATCCTTCCCCGGTTGGGATACTAAAGCTCACTGCAGTAAACGATACCCGTATTGCGATGCAAAGCTATATAAGATAAGAGTAAATTCTTATTGCCTTATCGATAAGTACCCTTATATCTGAACGATGTAATAAAATAAGTCCTAGTTGATGATTCGTCAAAATAACTCCCATATCCAGAAATCTATATTATGTTGCTGTTAATGTGCAAATCAGTATTCTGGCAGAAAATCTTGTTAATTCACGTAAATCACAAATCCACAAAACACAAAAAATGGGTATTTTGCTTAAATAATACGCAAATTCCATCAGTCGTAATAATTTACTTCCATTTCCAGATCAATTCCAAATCTCAATTTTGCACTTACATATTGTTAACTAAATGACAAAATAAATTTGCGTTTTTGTCACTTTCTTTACGTTACAATAAGTCGTTTAATGAAGTTGCATATTTTTCTGCTGATATATTGAACATAGTTCGCGACTTAGAAATTTGGATGACAAAAGAGTTACGAAAGAAGTCTGTACTATTATAATGAGCATGAGATGAGAGAGTGGAGATATCGGCAGGGGTCGCCTTAGACGTACAAATATGGATCAAATAGCTGATGTGCTGAAAAGGGTCTAATCAAAATCACCCAAAACCGAAGAGCATGCGTGAAGAGGTGAATGAGTGTGGAAGAAGCGGGAGAGTTATCTTTGGATTAGTCCACATGACTTTCCATAGTCTCTACCTACCCCAATGGAGACAGGCGTGATGTGTATGTATGTAGTTCACAAATTCCAACTGAACCTGAACAAGTTCAGATATAAACTTTATATTGATGACCAAGTCTCAACAAGTTACGCTTTAACGAGGTGTAGTTACAGAAGCTCATGGGTGTTAATAACTTTTAAATTTTTAATGGTGTAGATAGCTCAACGCTGCAATCTACCGAGAGCATCTAGCAGATACTTGATGCAAGAGGCCCAGAGATGAAGCCCAGAGGCAGACAGACAGAGATAGTGAACATGTGATATATACGTATCTAAATATTGTCTTTAGCTATTTTCAGCAGAAGTCATTTGATTTTTTTTACTTTTCCAAACGTACTTGAACCGATAAAGAACCGACCTATTGACAGACACTGGTTCCCAGTTCGAATCCTAGCGTGGGCATGTACCACTAAGTTGATATTTTTGAATCTAAGTATATATTGGTAATTATCATTTGCTAGGCGGTGAAAGAAAACATCGTGAGGAAACCCACGCCCATGAAATTATATTTAGAAAAGACGTGTGACCCAATCTAAGTAAGGTCTGGTACCCCGTAGGCTGGGGAGGTCTGACGGGAGTCTCTCCATTCAAAAATATAATATCTTCGCCAAATTCTTAGGCTAAGGTAGCGGACTCCGCTAATTTTAATGGTTTAATTAACGGGACAACGCTAGGAAGAAGAAGATGCGGCATATTAAAAACCTCGGTTAGACTTACTTTTAAATAGAAATTCGTGAACCTTTATACGTTCATGTCAGCGTTAACTATCATGCTTCCCTCAGAACAAGTTCTCGTTAAAATTTCACTCACAATATTTTTACACTACACAATATGATTTTGTTTCTAATGAGAGTACCTAATAAAGTACATTTTTCGCAGGAGCAGAGATGCCAGTGAATAAATTATCGGTGCGAGGTCTCCTGCCAGACACCGACTACTACATGACGTATGATGGTTCGACAACTGCCCCCGCGTGCTTCGAGACGGTCACCTGGATTATAATTAACAAACCTATTTATATCACTAAACAACAGGTATGCACTTCACCTAATAAAATTGTTTCAATAGTATATAGTATAGTAACCTTACATTTACTTTGTATATACTGCTAATTAGCAAACAATAATACACAGTAATAGTGTTATTAATAGAGCCCGCGTGCAGCGAGGTACCGAGGAATCTCCTGAGCACGTGCTACGTTCGTAGTGGCATAGGCATACTCCTTGTGTTTGAAACACTTTCGGGGTACGATAACAAAGAACCGTGTATGCTTGTTTGGTAGTCGACAGAATAAAATACAAATGACATATATTTCCGCTATGTACGATAATATACGCGCTTGCTATTGTACCGTTAATGTACTCGTAGTTTGCCCTGATCTGCTTGACTTTGATCAATATTCGAGTATGTTTAGCATTCTGAAAGTTTGAAACATGAAGTTACAAGTATGATATAGAAACAAATTGATTACCAACAGTTTGGTCAAAGTACTTCAAAGTTACCTGCAATCAATATGACCGGCCCGGGGTGCATCCGTTCAAGTATCAAGTTCAATCCATTTGCATAGCTAGCACGCTAACTTACTCGCGAGTTCTGTTACAGATATACAATTTATGGGACGCCCTATAAATTACAAACACAATATTACCAAAATTGCTGTAAAGTCTTAATTTACATAATTTAGAACACGATTGTAAGCAACAAATCACATTGTTCTTAAGACAATACTTGGGAAACCCTTAAGTAATCCTTCCAGCAGACGACGAGGTCTGTGAATTGAACCGTGGTTGAGGCTAGCGTAATAACATTTTCATTTGTACTCACGCTACAATAAACAACTCACGTCCCTCGCCTTTAGACAAAGACTCCGCCGTGAATTATGTACGTGTTAAAAGTAAACTGAAAGTGCCGCGTTGTGTGGCTGTTATTATAAATCATTGTTTATGTTTCCGTTTGTGTTGGTGGGAAAATTAAGTGCTAGTGGAAACTGCTTGCAATCTCATGAAGACTTCAACGAATGACATGTGCTTATTGCTTGATGCGCGGTATACTGGTATACAACAGCGGTACCGCGTATCTTAATTAGCTCTATAAGTTACAGCGTGACTCATGCTCGAGGAGAAATGTTCTGCAGCAATATAAATGTACACTGATGTTATAAATGGAAAAGTAAATGTTTGTCTGTCGGTTTCCTTCTCATGACTGCGAACGAATCATAATTATCGTGAAGGGTAACCTGAGTAAACTAAAGTTGGTGCCTCCTATCCTAAAGTATCCATATGCAGACAAAATTACGGGCAGAGCTAGATGTTTACATAAAAATGTTATCTAAGTGACAGAAGTCGATTCTCTATGTTCTTCATTTTAACCTAAACTAGACGGAAATAAAAAAAATGGTCAACCACGAGTCATAGAGAGATACGTGATACATGACATGATACGAGAGATAAAGGACGCTGTATCACTCTAAGAAAACTGGTCAGCAAGTTAGACTCTCGCACCGAAGGTTGCGTACATTTCTCGCACATATAAATAGTTATGCATCCACTTCAAAACTAAAAGTTTAAAGAATTATAAGAAAAACATGAATATTTTGGGATATCTCACATATGTCCGTCTGATTCCAAAAGAAAAATCCGACTGCATAACTAAGTTTAGAATGAGAATGCAAGCTTGCATTGCCAGAGGCTCAACAATTGGCTCGTCAATTATATAACAATTTTTTTTTAAGAGATAGGAACGGTGTTTCTAAACATTCCTATTCTACTTTTATATGCTGAATCAGAATCTAGAGTCAAAATTCGAACATTCGAAAAAAAGCGACAGACAAACGCACAGACAAACATATAGGAACGGTGTTCCTGTAGATAAATACCTGATTTTAAATGTGCAAGTGGAGTTCTATTATATGATACCACACCTACGCTGGTAGCCGCGCTTTGAAATTACGTCTCCGCATTTTAACTCTTTTGACGAAAAATAAACACTTTTTTTATTTGTAATAAAGTTGGATAAGCAATATTTAAAAATATGCCAAGTTTCAAATCGACAGTAATAGAATTGCTAAAATATGCCACTGTAACAGTGGATAGACATACAAAATAGCAACGTAAAGGTTCCGTTTATACGATTTTGATACGAAACCCTTAAAACGTCGAAAAAACGCGTTGCTTTTTCAGCGTTCACTATACAAGCAAAGTCTTTTAACCCTTTCATTTTTAACTTTGTTATATTTTTATTACGGTTTACAAGATACAGGTCTATGAACAACACAAACAGCAATCTGTACAACCTTAGTAATGGTTACATAACCCTAAAAACTAAAAAACGCGTATAATTGTAAAAATTCCTCAACTAGCGAGTGATACTCTTTGCAAGCGTCCATATGCTATGGTTCCTGTTTATTTTTGATTATAAGTAAATATCGGCAGACATATAAGTATACGGCCCACCTGATGTAATGTTGTCGGCATAGTCTATAAACGCTTACAGGAAGTATCGCTAGCACGTTGGCACCCCTTCTACTGACACAGAACTCCTCAGAAGCTTTATGTCAACGGCATTCACTCACGTTACAGTGGGTTTTTTATTTGGCTCCGATTTTCTGTGAGGTACTTACCCAGCCGCGCTGCTTTGATACATCTTATCTCTTTCTCAGTCCGGTACAAAATGGCATGTTCATGCACACAAATGTTTGTTATGTATAAGAATCGAACCCTCACCCCATGTTGTTAAAGTAGCTATTGCCAACCACATAAGCAACGGACTCGTTGTAGTTCCAGTAGGTACAGTGAAAATATAGTTTTAAATGACTCACCTAACAACTTTATAGCGAGTAATAACCATAAAAAGAGTAAATTAGTGTACTGTGGAGGGCAAATCAAAGTTTAGGAGTCTATAATCAGAATCAAATTGTTTAATACAGCGTAAACAACGATAGGAATGAGATAGGGCTCGCGTGTCCCGCGCCCGTTAATCCCGCCCGACGTATCTACCTATACTCTAGTCAACGCTAACACGTAAAACGAAGAAATTTCAATTTACTCGGAATCGTTTCGCCTCTATAGTCCATACATGTTTACAACGCAATAACAGAAACCTATGGGTATGCGAAATTACAGCAAAAATTTTATATTGCCGTTCCAAAGTTTCCAGTGGGATTGTGTATTTCTATGGCTATATTATTTAAATTACGAAAGTTTAAACACCAAGTAGAGGAGTTGTTGTTATTGTAGTAGTTTTGAATCTATTTGGAGATCATATGTGAGCCTAAATTATATGTGAGAACTAAAATAAAGAATCTCAAATGTCGACTCGACTGTATTCAAAGTCGCGCTTTGTGATTCAAGAAACATCGTTCCGCTATAGCCATCGATCATGTGATGTTTAAAATTCTATGCTGCAGTTGCACGCCTTGCGGCGCCTGATGCAGGGTGACGCGCGCCACCCGAAAGCCCCACTCGGCAACAACTTTAGACCGCCGCAGCCGCTGCACCACCGCGCTGTTCGGACCAACATTGACTTCGATCTCAGCAAGGTAATCTCCAACTTATTCAGTTCCAATTTTAACACATAATCGCTTACAACTTATGCAGTAACCACAAACATTAATATTGCAGTATCCCGGGAAGACTTGCCCGAGTATGCATCGAGACATGCATTACAAAGGTACGTGTTCCTTTGTGTTATGAAATAATTTATCTCTTTTTATGTCAAGTATTTTTCATATTATTATATTATGTCATATATCGGAAGGCAAAGACTTACCTACTATGACCAAAATAGTCGTGTTCTATCAAAAGGTGATGTCAGGAGCCATAGAAACCGGCAAGCGTGCATGAGAAGAGCAATGAATATGAAAGAAGCGAGTGAGGTGTGTAAGGATCGGGTCACGTGGCGCTCGGTTCTCTCTGCCTACTCCGCAAGGGGTTTGGCGTGAAGTTATAGATAGACTGATAGATCTTTTTCATAATATTCATCATTACCAATATTATAGAAAATGCTGTTTATGAAAATTCGATGCGAGATTACTTTTAGAAATAGCTTAAGCATTAATATTGACAAGGCATTTAATGAAAGCCATGTTTATCCATCTGTTTATTGGTTATCTTTTCAAGACTGAAATTTTAAATGAATGATATTTGCTAAAAAGATAGCCTAAGATCTAATAAGTAGAACTTAGGCTACTTATGTTGTCATATCTGCTCAGGTGGTGCTAAGAGTACAATAAAGTCTTAATTCTCGGAAATAATTTCTGAACGTTTCTATTCTGCTATTTCATAAATTAAACCGAGTATCGAATAAAAACAAAATATTAAAAAAGTATAATAATACTGATACCAATTGTATTATTTGCAGCCAAAAGCTGGACACAATATTGAAGAACTTTTCAGTTGATATGGTAGGCATTCATATACACTAAGTAGTTGCTATGTAGAAATTATACAAATTATATAAACTATTTACTTCTAAGCAATTGTAAATAACTTTTGTACAGTTATGACCAGTGATCGGATAATCGGGCGCTAATATACCTAAACTTCATTTTTATTCCCATAAAAGAATAATACGGACATGCCTTTCAGAATCCCGGATCCCGGAATCGTTTGAAATTCCTGAGATTGCTAAAAATGTTACCTCCATACAAAATATAGTTAGAACTTGTTGTGAAAATGATATGTTTACATTGAATAATGCTTACATACCCTCTCGTACTTTCAAGACGGCTGTTCCTTGTTAAACTCTTTTTGTATTTTTTTTTTCAGATTTAAAAAGCCGATTCTAATGAAACTTTTAATTTACAATAAAAGTTTTTATGAAAACTGGTTTCGTAACAGCCCAGCAATCTAAACTACTTATGAAATTGAAACAATTGTAATTTTATGTGTAGCACCATTTATTTTCGTACAAAAAGCAAATTATAATTATAAAATCTTTCACAAAAAATATGATTACTTATTAATCCCGGATTACTTATTAATTCAGGAAGGAATATCCATATTATTCTTTCAAGGAAAGAAGTTTAGGTATATAAGCGCCCGATTATCCGATCACTAGTTATGACATATCTTGCTTATGATAAATGGAGCTACAAAGTACTTTTAAGTAGGTAAGTTGCTGTAATTAACATGACTTGAAATGCATTATGATGCTGAAGCATGTGCGTAGCTCTTAGTAGAAAATTTATTGTGATGATAAATTCAGTTAGATTGTTATACTTGATATAATATATAACGGCCTCCAGTTAGGTAGAACATACATACATATTTTCGGATAGTCTGTTTAGACCTCAACATCGGTCTCGTTGTCAATACATAGTATTTAATGAAGTAATATAAAGTATTTATAGGTGTAACCTACAATCCAAACGCTATGAATATTTAATAACTCAATTGTAAACGATTTTGTATCCTTTACATGAATAGGTCAAATCTGTTCTAGTAGTTATATATAAGGATTTGTATTTAATTTATAAACAATTATAACATATCTATGAAATGTTTATTAAGTAGATTAAATTTTAAACATATCTGATGTTTGACGCATTGTTTGTTCAATTTAATTTTAATAGCAAAATTCTACTACTGATATTCAATTAACGAAGAATTTAGTGACATAATCATATCAAAATTGTAACAATTGTATACATTAGTGAATGAATGGATTGGTTTCGATAGTGTTTCTATTATGTATATTAATTATATAAATATTGCTATAAGATATTAATAGCTTTAATATGAATTACCCAATAATAGATACATTTCTTCGTTACCAATATAAATGAAGAATGAATTTCCATGATCATTGTATGTATATCGCCTCGCTTCTTATAAGAACTTATAATAAATAAAATAAATAATTATAATAAATAAATAATAAATAATAAATAATAAATAAATAATTAAATAATAAATAATTCTTATAATAAATAATTCTTCTTATAAGAAATAAAAATATTATTTAAATAAATCACACTCAATATTATAGTTGCTTTATTTTCTATTCAATTAAAAGTTTTAAATAAGTTAAATATTTTGTTAAAAATAGTTTCCCACGATATTCTTTTATTTTCAGGATATCTTTTATACCACCGTTTCCGTTTTTTATAAATATTTCAAACGTTTGCAGGACGGTATTTCCGCTACTAGTGAAGTATAGTAAGTAGTGAGTACTTACTTTTTGACGAGCTCGGTGGCGCAGTGGGGAAACCGTCTGTAATGGTACGTTGACACCACCGCTCGTGGGTTTGATTCCCACATAGGACAAACATTTGTGTGCATGTCTGTTTATCTTGTTTGGGTGTTTTTAACAGAGGTAGGGCGCATTAAAGCAGCCCCTCTAGGTAAGTACCCTCTATAGAAAATAGCTGACAAGTAATAACTTTCTTTAGGGTTGTTGTTCCAGCGAGTAAGTGAGGTCACCAATAAGCTTCTAAGGAGTTGCTGTGCTGACAGCAGAGGTAGCATCGCGGGAGTGATACTATTAATGTATTGCAAGCATTCATAGGCTACGGTAACCACTTTACATCAGGTGGGCCGTATTACTTATACTTGTTTAAGTATACTTGTATACCTTCCGACATTGAGGAAACGTCTGGGGAGGTACCTCCATCTCATAGAAAAACCGCAGGTAAATAAAACTGCCTAGAGGGAGGGAGGGTACGGAGTAGCTGTATTAGCAGTAGGGGTGGCATCGCACGAGTGATAGTGTAATGTATTACAAGCGATAATAGGCTACGGTAACCGCTTTATATCAGGTGGGCCGTATGCTTGCATTCGTCCCGACGTTGAATAAAAAAGAAACTTAGCTCTAGTTACTTGTACTGAAAGGTACATCCGGAGTCAAGGTGTGTACTGAGCAATTACTGGATTGGCACTATTGCTTTGTCAGGATGTATCAGGTGCATGTGAGATTAACTTTGTGCTCAAAGATAATGAAAACTCACTTACATTAAAAACATCTATTATACTTGTTTGTTTGTCGGTAACCTCTCAAAGCTCCAACTAAACAGTAACTAGACACGAACTTTCTAATGGCTGATAGTTCAGTCAGTTTCTTAATTAGCTCGAAAATAAATAGTTTTTCATGGGCGTAATTCAAATAACTTCATACCATATAAGAAATGAATTCAAATATTGCCAATAGATAGTCTCTGTGCTGAGGTTCGAGCACGATACCTTTGTCTGCGTATTTTGCTTTGTACGAAAATGTAGTGCCCACACGCAAGCTAGACTGTGGGTGATCCCTTCTACGATTTCATACCAAAATAATTCGTCCTGCCGCGGTTGAAAGACAGTTCTGTTCACAACCTCAATGAACATGTTTGCAAAGTAATTTAATTACAGTAATACAACTATTTTTTAAGCGGGAGGCCTATGTTCAGCAGTGGACGTCTTTCGGCTGATATGATAATGCTGATGAATACTATTATTTACTTATATTGATTTATTTTCGCAGATATAACGGGGAATATTCATAGTCGCACTAAGGCTGGTGGATAAAAAAAATCCCTTGGCCTAACTGTCTTTAAAATTAATTTAAATTAGGTCTGGTTAATATTTAAAAAGTTAGAAATAGGCAAACATAGATTAATATTACAATTTACCTATTAATTTTTAAATGACTTGTTGTTTACCTATTTATTAGATGGAGCAACTAAAGATCATCTACTACTAATATGTGTGTATGTATATCTCTACGCTAGAGCCCTTGCAGGGTAGACACAGGGAATCGAGTACCATAAGACGCGGTCCTTACACACCTCGTTCATAGCTCTATTTTTATCTTTAATATTCATAGCTCTATTCATGCACATACGATAATGTGACAGATGAGTCTTGACTTTGCTTGTTCATTCCACTTTCGTATTGTATATCTATATTGTCATTCTTTGATCCTGCAATCTTTCTACATTCCTGAGCCAACGGAACATGCCTTTTCTTTTCATAACACCAACACTCTCTATCAGACAAACTCGCTTTCTACATCATTATTGCGAATGCGGTCAGCAAGCGTTACGCTACAAATTTTGCACAAAATGGTCGCGTCTCGAGCGCAGAAAAACAGTACCTTCGTCTATTCCTTAGGCTTAGGTAGCGGACCCCGTCAATACTAAAGCCATACCCAGCTTTAACTTTCATAAGTGTTTTTTATACAACGTCGGGAGGCATACAAACATACGGCCTACCTGATGTAAAGTTGTTGCCGTAGCCTATGAACGCTTAGTATATCACTCGCACGATACCACCTCTGCTGTTATTACAGCAACTCCCTATGAGCTTACTGGTGACCTCACGCAGGAACACAAGAACCCTCTAGGGGGTTCTTATTTGGCTGTGGTTTTCGTGGTGTTGGAATTAGCACCGCATTGTGTAAAGCGAGCTGTACGGTACGTGTTTCGGCTTCTTAGAAAATTGCCGAATGCTCGCTTCACATTGTTTCCAGCACTCGCTCATCTCTCCAGATCAGCGATGTACCTTACTTCCCCGCACAAGCAAAAGCACTTCCAAGATATACAATCTCATTCTCTTGTTCTAATACTACATCATCAACCATAATCCTCGTGTTCATTCTGGCTTACTTCCCTTCAAATATCGTTATCTTGGTTTTCATCGCATTCAATGATACGCCTTTCTTTATACAATAATGTATTAATACTAATAATGTATTCATATATACTTTCATTCTATATGTGCTCTTGACTCATTCATATATTTACTATTAATTCTATAGTTTTGTTTAACTAGAGACAAGAAAGCCGCGAACTGCTTTGCAATTTCAGGACATGCAAGAGGTGTACACTAAGAAATATTTAAACTTAAAGGAAAAATACAATACACATATTTGACCTCAAATGATTGAATTCACTCAACTTGTTCCTGTTTTTCTTTTCTAAAGTATCATTTCTTTGAACCAATTTGACAGAGTACTTAAATTTCAAAATCGCCGTAAACTCTCATTTTTTTTGAGCCAATGGAATGGAACCGTCTGTTTTAGTGTTTCCTCCACTCTCATGTTTGAATAAAAAGCTCATTTGAATTCTATGCGAATCGAAATTGCTCTCTTTTTCGCTTTAGTAACTTAATTTAATCGAGTTCCATCACAATGTCCTTTACCTTTAGATTAGATGGGCGCTCATAATATCATGGAGGTGAAAAGAAAAATAGAATATTTTCCACGTTACTACCGCCGTGAAGACGTGAGTTACATCGTTTATGAGATGTTACAATAACTTTATGTGATAAAACAATAAGTTTGAATATCTAATTACAGACAAACGTGGTTTCTGGATGTAAATAATTTATTTTGATATATGAAATTGTTAACATAATACATATAATTATTATACGTATTTACTAGCAAGAAAGTCGCTGAAAGAAGCTAGTTACTAATAAACAGAAGATTAAGATATCGTAAAATAAATCGTTCGATTTCCCGCACCGGAACAAGGCTGGTCGTTATTGGAAAAGTTTCCGCCGCCAGTGTTAATAGACTTACACAAATTGAGTTCATTACAAATAACATAATTGAGCGTTGTGTCGGTTTGGATTCGAACATGTGGTTCTATCTTTATATATTTAATTCTTCTGTGCGTATTGTGACTGAACTCCTGCTAAACTGTTGGAACTTGGATGATTAGATTTACAATTAGACCTAGTATGGTCTACTAGTAAATCTAAATCATCCTCCAAAAGATGCGCTGCAATTGGATTTCAGGACTTTTATTTCCGGGCAGCATAACGTCTGTTGCGTCCATTAGTAAAATATAGAATTTGAATTGTATCTTGAATTATCTAGGCATTAAGTAAAGTAGGCAAACAGTTTAATGAAGAATTTAATGAAGTGTAACTGCTTATGTATTTTTATTAAGAACCAGTTCAGAATACGCAAGCTTGCATTGCCAGAGGAACACCTTGCTCGTCAATTATATAACAATTTTTTTTTTTAATTTTCGGCCATTTTGACCATCGTCCTTAAGAGATAGGAACGGTGTTCCTGAACATTCCTATTCTACTTTTTTATGCTGAATCCGAATCTGAAGTCAAAATTATTATATATATTATTACGTATATTCGAAAAAAGCGACAGACAAACGCACAGACAAACATATAGAATTCATATAGGAACGGTGTTCCTGAAAAGAAAGATAAAAAAAGTATTCGTTCATATGTATATATTTGATTAATGTTTCTTTTATATTATTTGGATCAATCATATCTTGCCAGTTTTATTGATAGAAAAATGACATGAAATCGGACTTCCGTCGAGCTTAGGTTATATTAAATGTTCAGGTTAAAAATGCCACTAACACGTATTAAAAATTAAAGTGCAGTCAAAAGCGGGGCTAGTTCGTATGACTAGGGATACGCGTCATCAAGATATATCTACGACAAATTTTCAGTTTCATTTACTTAGTTTTCGAGAAAAATAAGTGGCGGATAGACAATCGACTAATCTCATAAGTATTCTATTTTTACTTATAATGGACGGCAGCCTAAACACAAACTGGATATCATATACGAACAAACATTGTTTTCGTTATTTGTAGCATTTTTATATATATATAATATATTTGAAACACCCGCAATAGTACTAGGCAAAACTTTTTACTCAATTTGGGAATATACAATGGTGTTTTGAAGCTGGATGTTATTAGAAACTCCATGGTAAAGAGCTTAGGGAACATTCTGAACATACAGTACAGAAACCTTTAAAACTGTACAGATAGGTTGTTAATTTATTTTAATTTCTTGTGTGAGTAAAACTTTTGTCTTTTTAAATCAAAAGAAATAACTATAAATAGATTATTTTATATGAAATAAATATGGCCTACCATACCATGGGCTCTATTAGTTACTATTCCTAGAAACTTGACAGACACTACATGATGGTTCTCAGATACTACCTACCTAGATGATAGTAAGTAATATAATAATATAACTTAATCTTGGCCATGAAAAGTACCTGTCTATCTACATATCTATGTCTTCATGCTAGATCTCTTGCAATACAAGCAACGCATAATTGCTATCTATACTATAAACTATGTAGACATAAACACAAGTCATGATACGGGAAGACGATTGTATGGAGAAAGGTATTTCAATGATAGGAAGCTAGAACGAAGGATATATATGGATAAGTGCCGTTGATGTACGGTTTAAGTGGACAACCAAACCCTTGCGATAAATTAACTTGCAACACTCAATCCTCACTAACACCTTTACCTTTCATAACAACTTTATGGAGAGTTATTGTGTTCCAGCTAGTGAGTGTGACTAAGGAGTTGCTGTAATAATAGCAGAGGTGGCAACGCGCGGTGGTTACTTCATTTATTACAAGCACAATATACATAGCATACGAACAATGTTGTGGTAACTAGTTTATACCTGGCGAGTAGATATGATATAAATTAGTGGTAACTAATTTATTTATCTACCATACTTGGTAGACCGTATTTATCGTATGTTGTATAAACAAATTCAAGAGAAACAATGTCATCCACTTATTCAAATATTACGTCACCAACTGCAATTCCTGTGTTCATTTTGATTTACACTCCGTCACATGACCTTATTTTCTTTATCTTTGTTTTGACGCTTTCTCCATACAGTTATCTTTCATTATTATGAGTAATATTGGCAGTTCAGGTATTATTTCTGCTAATAATGTACCATCGTCTGCATAAAGGAGACTATTCATCACTAGATCGCCCAATGTCCTATCCGCTCGTAGTTCTTATTTTCTGCAGACAATTATCAAGATACATAATGAGCAGATGAGCCTATAGCGCTCGACCCTTCTTGACATTAATATTAACGCAGCAGCTTTTAACCCTTGTTTGAGGGTAAAAATCTGCTACAAATGCACACCTATGCAAGGAGCAGCGCACTGTCAACTGATATTCCGGTGATATGAGTATGTACCAGAAGTACACCTCTGTGTAATGGTTTTCGTTTAGTCCCTACTCATCCAAATACGTATGATCTCTAGACATAATCATCGGAAGATTCGTTCAGTTAAATTCAGAAGCTAATCGGGAGGAGAGTATGATACAAGGGGATAGGTGGCACTCGCATGGATCACCCCAGACTGTAAGACCATCACGTGCTACGAAGAAAATCATCGGTATCACTTCCCTTCCATTTACTGTCACACACAAATCATCTAGGCTACTGTCCTTCATTACATCCAGACACTAATAATATGAAGTTGCAATTGGGATTTTATTTCTGTGTACTCATTTTAACAGATCCCGTATAGTCACAGCCTAAGTATACCTCTCGCGAACTGTTAGCGATCAACTACAGTCGGTCTGAAGTGCCAGATGTGAGTTACTGATTGCGAACTTCACTTAGAATCGTGTAGTTGCAGGTTTATGTACGAGTACTTTGACAAGCTCGGTGGTGCAGTGGCGAAACGCGCTGTTACGTTACATTGACACCAAGGTCGTGGGTTCGATTACCACACAGGTCAAACATTTGTGTGCATGAACATGTCTTTTTGTGTTGGTCTGGATATTTTAAGAGCGGTAGGGCGCATCGAAGCAGCCCGTCTGGGGAAGTACCCATACCTCACATAAAACCGTAGCCAAATAACAACTCCCTATAGAGGGTTGTTGTGTTCCTGCGTGTGAGTGAGGTCACCAGTAAGCTCCTATGGAGTTGCTGTGTTAGCAGCAGAGGTGGCATCGCGCGAGTGATACTCAATGTATTGTAAGCGTTTATAGGATACGGTCACCGCTTTATATCGGGTGGGCCGTATGCTTACATACCTCCTGGCGTAGTAAAAAAAGAGGCTGACGATTTCCGAAGTACTTTTGAGGTTATCCTGCTGTACCTATATAATTCACTTGTCCAGTGTGCTACAACACATCTCGAACCCTTGCTATAAATAATGATAAAAATAGCGGTGGTCAATTGTTAAGACACATAATTATCCTTTATCATTTTAATATGGAATAATACTGTGAAATGTGTATAATATGGAATAATACTGTGAAATGTGTATGAGATAAAGTTGTGATTACTTCTTGTTGATAAAAATGCAATATAATGACATGAAGCAGCTATGATGGGCGTGTACTGAATTTCTCTATTAGAAAATTGGTATGCGTATAAGACCCCAATAATGTATGGCTAAAATACATTAACTGGTTTTGAGAACTCATAAAAATAAGACAAATCATTTGTCAATTAGAAACTAATAATAATTATATGTACGTAGCACTTTCACCGTTCTGAAATTTTATTGAAAGAAAAAGATAAGCGAAGAAAAAAAAAAGTATTGACAACACTAACTGAAGAAAAGCACTTTGTAAGGTAAGCGTTTCTATCTCACACAAGTTATTTCTATTAAGAAGTTTTCTTGAAGAAGTGTAGTTATCTCGGGAGTATTGAGTAAGCATTGAAAATCTAGTTGAGCGTTAACGAAATCATGTTCTATTTCTTTTTGACCGTGTCTTGCGTTCAAACATCACGTAGGGAATATACGAGTATCTGTCATTTTAATATGTAAAAATGATGTTTTCTTTCATTTTTCGACTCGTAATAATATTTAGCAATGTATCGAAATATGAGTATAATCTGTAATTTATTATCCTGTAGTTATGTTAGGCTTACAGGTTATGATTTGAAGAATAAGTCCCTTTAAAGCCAAAGCTTATTAAAACTGAACATGATGCACTCTGCCAATTAGAAAACAAGCCTCTGACAAAAAAGAGCACGTCGATATTGAATAGGAGGAGGAGGAGAAGTATCTTCATATTACCCAATACCGCTGCCAAATTACAACTCCCTCTGAGGTCGATGAATGCAAAAGTAAGACAAATGGTTTATTGATTTAGAAATTTATAATTAGTACTTTCGCCGTTTTGAAGTTTTGTACAAAGGAAAAGAGAAACAAAAAAAAATGCATTGATAACAGTAAGTGGAGAAAAGCACTTTATAAGCGGGATTACATAAATAGGTCTCGTGCGGAAGAGAAATAAACGCAATCATTTTTTGACCCACGTTCTGTAACTGCCTCAATTTTGGTTTCCATTTTAGAACACTCATTTACAAGGTGCTGTTTTTATTTGATTTAAAACAATAAATTCAAATTATTTTCTCTGATTCTAAGCTGAGTTCGTGAGAAATCCATCAATAGGGTTTCTAACTTTTAAATGTTTATGTTTTCTTCATTTAATAGTTTAACAGTAACGATGTTTGCATCGACGGTCGCAGTTGTAGGCCGAAACCTTTACGAATCTCGTCACCTAGACAAACATTGTTCATGTTTAAATTCCGCGTACCAACGTCTCACGGCAGCCAATTGATATGCTTGCCTTCTAAAAGCATTTTGAAGATGAAAGAACGCTTTCGACACAAATTCGTACTATAATCCTTTCCCATTATTTGTATTTTAACTGTAGACAACGAATGTTAATGTATAGTAAAACACACATTAACATTCGTTGTTAATTTTAAAATAAACAACCACGATATGTTAAAATATAATATCGAAGAGTGCTAAATTTTCAGCGTAGCGCATGTAATTTATATATCAATTACAAGTGTCAAAATTTAAACAACATAATTTTTTTTATGTATAAATTCGGGAGGACGTAGAGTGGTTACCGTAGCCTATGAATGCTGGTAATATATTAAGTATCACTCGCGCGATGCCACCTTTGCTGATGACACAGAAATTTCTTAGGAGTTTACTGGTGACCTCACTCACACGCAGGAACACAACAACCCCCAGAAAGTTTGTTACTTGGTTGCGGTTTTCTGTGAGGTAAAGCAGCCCATTTGTTAGTGTGCCTCCTTCCCCTGACGGGCTGCTTTGATATGCTCTACCTATCTTAAAAACACTCAGACAAGACAACAAACAGATATGTTCATGCACTCAAATGTTTATCCTGTGTGGGAATCAAACCCAGAAGCGTTGGTGTCAAAGTCTCGTTATTAATCATAGCGCCACCGATCTCTACAAAAACATCTAGTAGGATTTCTAAAAAAAAATATTATTTATCAAACGGCATAATAAGGAGACCTAAATATTATACGGGTATCTCTTGTTTTACATTTCGAATATTTTCACAAAAAAAAAAAATTGTAGTAACGACAATAATATACTTTTGTCAAATCAATTCACATGTTATGAATCCCGATGGGGTGTGTTTACACAGCCTGCTAAACACTCCGCGAGGAGCGCGTCGAGTGCGCACTCCCAGACGAGTGTGAGCTTCTCGAACGTCAAGTTTATTTGCCTTATATTCACCTAGTGACGGAGATTTCTTAAGAATATTTTGACGACACACAACTGATATATTTCCTCCATTTAAGCATCATTCGATTTCTTTTCTTCCTTATGTAGAGGAAATATTTGTTTGTTTGTACGATTGTATAATATCAAAGAATACTTAATCAATTTTAAAAATTCTTTTACCTACAAACTACATAGTAAACAACTAACATAGACAATAATTACTTAATTTTCAAACAATTAGAGATTCTTACGTAAATTGTCAATATTTGGCGTGCGTTGCGAAAATTATAGATGATACATAAAATCATGTACTACACGTTTATTGTACTAATAATTACTCAGAAAAAAGTTCTCGAGGCTGTATGTCTAAGTATTTTAGTTAAGCAAATTAATAGACTTTTGTTCAAATTAGTCAATCAAAAGAAGGGTCGGGTGAAAAGATGACATCAGTTTTAATTCTTATCCAACTAAATAGTTTCGTAAGGAATTATTTTTATATTTAATTTGTAAAGTATTAATTTATATTTCTATTTATCTTTTTTATACCACCAAGGTGACAAGCAAGCATACAGCCTGCCTGATGGTAAACAGTCACCGTAGCCTATGGCAATTTGCAACACCAAGGGTGTAACTCATGCGCTGCCGATCCTCTAAAACCTGTTCGCGCCTTTCTTGAAGTCAGGGCAGTTCGCTATAAGTATATACAATAAATTCCAAACTGGAGCGAGTTTGTACATGTATATATATATTGTTTGAAATAAGAATGCAGCCGGAGGGTTCTTCCATTCCTGCGAGTGAGTGAGGCTACTGATAAGCTCCCCAGGAGTTGCTGTGGGAGCAACGGGGATGGCAACGCGCACGTGTTACTCCTTGCATGGCAAGTTCATATATACCGCTATAATAACCTCTTCGTATGAGGTGGGCGGTGTGCTTGTTTGTCTACTAAATGTTGTATAAGAGGGCGTAAAAATTAACTCTAATATAGATAGAGAAACTAAATAGACATTGTTAAAACTTTCGTCAATAAGCCGTAGTAATCATTTCACAACAGACGGTCCTAATATAAAGCTATATATATGTATATAAGAAACAGCCCCGGTATTAGATATGTTTATACCTAGAATACTATATTATACTACCCTTTGGGGTTATCCTAAAAAGTGTTGAGTACAAAAAAACAGGACAGTAAAGAACTCGTCAAGTTTACGTTTTTATCACTATCCAAAGTTCAAAAGATATTCTTAAAGTTAACAGTCCATAACTCAAAGGAAAGTTATTCAAACATCATCTTGGAAAATTCCAAACTTGACTCTCTGCCCAGAAATGTATCGAGATGGTTGGAGGATATTTGACCGAATAAGTTCAACAACAAAAGGTATAGGGGGATAGTCAGTGTTGTGTTGACTATATCCAAGTCCTGATTATTAAAAAGTATTATCGGAGTAGTCTAGTTAAATTATGTGCATCAGTTTCTAATGAATAAGTGTATTAAAGACATACTCAGCTTAGCGTTTGTCAGGTGGACGAGGTTTTGACATTTTATAAGCGCAGTGTGGGCTTTCTGGAAAGCCCACACTGCGCTTACTTTACCTCATTTTGACTTCCTGTACTTTACCTCATTTTGACAGTGCCTCTTTTGCTAGTCGACACCAGTGTATACTAGGTATAGGGGCTTGGGAAATAGCAATGATGATCCATCACTTACATTGCAGTTGATAACAGAATCAAATCTATGAGGTTTCATAAATCGAAATAGATAAATACAAAGAAATATGTAACTTAACATTTAAAGCATAACAAAATTGGAGATATTAGCTTGCGCCGAACGTGGCATATACAGTTAAAGTGGTACTCAGTTCTGGTTTACAAAACGTAAAACAGAACCAGCCATTTTGACGTACCGTGAATGCATCGACATGTAGGTATACTACGCGAAGCTGCGGTCCGTAGAGTCATTTTGATTAAAAGTTAGAGCGTTTCTCTTGCGTTTTACAAACATTAGTATGATTGCAGCCTAATGGTGTGTAACGTATTATATAACAACAGAGTTTCTAAAGACGAAATGACACGATTTCACATAACACATAACATATTTTCCTTTCTGATAGTTTCTATATAGGTAAAGAAATAATTCTTCAAGAAAGTATAATAATAATAACTTTTATTATGAAAAAGGCACCACTCGGGGATCTCAAAAAACGGGTTCACTAAATTGAGATGTATGTTTTAGTTTTTTTTTTATCAACAAATATTTTTTTCGACATTCAGTAATCCCACAAGAAAAATAAATTACGAGCATTTTTGCCCTTTTCAAGAACTTTCCACTCCTACTTTTTATTTACTATATTGAGATCTAAAAAATACGCCTACAAAAATAAGTTTCAAAGAAAAAAAAATCTACTATTGTATATAAACTGACTCTTTATTTGTACTGGAATCCCCAGAGGGTTAAAGTTAAAAACAGCTTTCACCGGCCGACGCGTTTGAATAAGTTTCACTGAAGTTTTATTGAACTTGTAACCTTCGGCTTTGATATATGTACTTCGCATCTGTAGCGGCCGAAGTTAGTGCAATCGTAAATTATTCAACCCTGTACGAGTATATACAGTAACTCGTAGTTTAGTGCGCACACCAGTTACAATGGAGAAATTATCAATCAATTCTAAATTGTTTAGATCAGGTGAAGAGTACACTGTATAATTAATATGTGCAATTAATATGAGGGAAAAAACAAACATTCTTTATAGTAACAGGTAGTAAGTACATATGATAAACGAATTATTATTAACTAGTGTTGTTGATAAACTTTTGCTACTTTAGTGGGAGTTCATTGATGTCTCTGATATAGAAATCTTTGATACGGAAATGGACGAATTTTTGTAGGCGATTTTTACCACTCCATCTTATATGAAATTTTCCTGTGTGAAAATTTATGAAAAGTAAATGAAACTAGATTAGAGAAATAGCTAGTAATATGGTATAATGGGTGACGGAAGTTGCCTCTCGTAACTTCTGTAGTTTCGAGATAATCCGTTCTGTCATGTGTGATTGAGCTTCATGGTGAAGAAGGAGTAAACTAAAGGAACTCTCAAATCGTAGTTATTTGACAGCGAGCAATTCTTTGTATACATTCTCGCTGTAAATGTTGTGCCAAATCTCGAAACTCTGAACAATTTTGGCACAAGTCCATCATGTACTCACAATCAGCTTCTTTTGACTCAGTTAGCGCATGGGATATAGTATCGTTGCCTTCTCTGTATATAGCCGATTTGTTTATTTTCGTCTGTTTGGAACCTGAAGACAGTCCGATTCAGAATCACCTCATTTGTGCACCTATTGAACAATTTAAGGCACTACTACGCGATAATGTTGTTCAGTGAAGTCATAGCCGCTTTTTGAACTTTTTAACGCTTCCCAAATTTACGTTAATACATCAGTCTTTTTCTTCCTAGCATTATTCCGTTTTCTAATCTCTTAGGATTAGCGGGGCCCGTTACCTAAGCATAAGGATTTAGTACAGATTTATTTTAATTTTAAGGACCTAAGAGCCGAGGAAGTTGGTCGTGATTTATCAGAAGGTGATGTCAGGAGCCCTACAAGTGAGCGTGTATGAAAAGAGTTATGAATGTTAAAGAAGCGTGCGAGGTGTGTAAGGACCGCGTTTTATGGTGCTCGGTTTTCTCTGCCTACCACGAAAGGGACCTGGCGTGAAAATATACATACATGCATACTGATATTAACATAGAACGACTGCCGTCAGATCTCAACAACGTTAATGCATCAGTATGATTGTATAATTTACGATGAAGACAGCTGCTGAGATGAATTCGCTTCCAGTATTGCTTTTAGTTAGTTTTCGACTTTCGTCTACGGACGGGCACGAGGCACATTGTTACAATAAAAAAAAAACATGCAGTACCTGGCCTATATACGTCGTTGATATTGCTTCTACTTTGCTATATTGTTACACGATGAAATTTGTATTAAAAAAAGGTAAAATTTCAATGAACAGTTGATTTATTTATAAATACGAATTAAGAATTCTAAGGAAAATTAAAGCTTCGCACTAGCAGAGTCGGAAATATCATACATCAAGGATAACATATTTACTCAGATTTAAATTAATATGCTTATTTACTCATTTATGTTGTTAATATTTGCAGACTACTTTGTTTGAACAAATTGACTAGACTGTATTACACAGCGTTACCGTTAACTAGTAATCAACGGCAGTAATCACCACCGTCTTTACCATAGCGAGTGTTCTGAAGAACTGTTTTCTCTTATCCCACCCTCTCCCTTCCGTCATAGTACCACATGTACAAGCTTGCGATGTCATTGTTCCACTGTTGAGAACATTACTTCGCGTACCAAAAAGTTCGGCAACTCCTATCTTTGTCGTACCATTAAAAAGTGGAACGCCTTGCCTGCACATGTATTCCATCCTTCCTACAATATGGGATCCTTCAAACGAAGCGTGAAGAAGAATCTTGCGGGTCAGCATGGCACCGTCAACTGACAGGACACTGTGTAGTTTTTTGTCAGTCGCAGTTGCGATTTGGGCTCCTCTTTCGCTTACCATCAGGCAAAGCGGAGCCACTATGCTGAACTTATATAAAAAATACCTTTGGGCGGGCGCACCTGAATACCAGCTAGGATCTTGTGATTCGGTTCAGATACGAGCTGTGAGAATCGTCGGCGATCCTACGCTTACAGTCGGTATTCAGCCCTTAAGTTTAAGGCGAGATTTTACCTCCCTTCGTGTGTTCCACCGGTTGTACAACGGGCTGTGTTCTGAAGAATTGTTCGATATGATGTTGACAGCTGCTCGCCGACGGCGGCGGGGAGTTCACCTTCAAAGCAATGCAAAGCGTTATTTGCTTGTAGTGTATTACTAATGCCTTGCCGACCCTCTAAAAACCTTTTTACGTATGTATGTTAGCCAATAATATGTATGTATGTATCTAAATACATACAAAAACACCCACACCAAGATCCAAATCCACTAGATCATCGGTGTAGTCAGCTTTTGAAGTTTGGTACACACTATGTGTCGCATCCCACTGTTACTCTAGTAACTATTTGATATACGATATTACTGAGAACGAAGAATTGCTTTGATCACACACAGCTGTCGTTTAGGTATATTAATTTTGTTAAATCTCATTAATGACGATGAAAATAAACATTCATTATTTGCCATTGTGCATTCGCAGATGGTTCGATATATGTAACATTTTTTTAATAAAGTTTTGTTACATGTTATTCATTTATTCTTTTTTTAGGATTTTAAACCCAAAGAGTACCTACCAATTCTAATATTAATAAGGTTCCGCTATTAGTCTCTTTTGAATCGTAATATGTAAACAATATAATTTTTTACATGGTATGCATTAGTAGTTAACATAGTATGTAGTAGTAATACACATCTGCTATAATAACAATTAATAATATAATGAATTTAAAATTAAAGGAGATAAGTAACGGCATTAGTTTTACTAAACTATTTTTATAAAATGCGTAATGTCAAATATTGTATGGTGGATCTATTTAATTCTACGGTGAATCATTTAAGGCCCATAAATAAAAGCCTCACCAAGTATTTTGACAATCACTTCGGCTGAAATCTCTATAAGACCTTTTCACTGGTTTTGATTGGCTATCACTTTATTCCGAATATATATATCAAATAGTTCGCTGAAATTATAGTTAACATGATGAACGGTGAAGAAAAAGGAAAAGGGTTAAGGAAATAAAGTTTAATCAGAAACATCAAGGAAGTCTTTAGAAGAGAGCGCAATATTGTTGGCATGAGTCGGACTCTCACAATTAGTTTTCCGTACCACCGTAAAATATAAAGATTCTACATACGTATACTTTTAATTAGTTTAGTAAAAAAATAAACTAAATTATACACCTGCGTTGTCAGTCTCTACAGCGATGCTGAATTGACTGTCGGTACATCGAAGCGCTAAAGTATTTATACAGTAAGGCAGCGATGTATATACTGTAACAAAAACTATGGTCGACTAAAATATTTAAATTGATAAAATATTCGGAATTGGGTCAACATTCACCAAAATATATCAAAATTTTAATTCGTTCACGTGTTACAATAGGTTTGAAATTTTGTCAGACAGACTGACGTACCGACAACAGAGTGACTGGAATAGTGTACCGTTTGCCTTTTAGGTACGGTACGGCACCTTAAAAAAGTAATGACAAATAGAGGAGAAAAGAAAACGGTATGGATTTGCTTCGTCTTTTCCTATTTATATATACTCGCAATGATGAGGTAAGGAAGAGAGATAAACAGAATATCGATGAAAAGGGGCCCTTTGGCGCGGACATGTTGAAATAATGCCGAAGGAAGACATTTAAAAAACGAAAGTGGTAGGATATAGCAGCCGAGGAAGACCGAGAGGAGCCGTGGTAGGTGAGCCACGGCCAAATTGCTCAGTTTTATCGAAATTTATGTAAGGAGCTTTAGGAACTAGTACGCATTAATGAAAAGAGATACGAATATTAAAAAAGCGAGTCAAGAGTGAAGAACCTCCTTGTGAGGTCCATACACAACAGCAACTCCTTAGGTGCTTACTGGTGACCTCACTCATACACAGGAACACAACAACCCTCCAGGGAGATGTTTGGCTACGGTTTTCTGTGGCGTGGGGGTACTTCCTGTGATAGGTTGCTTTAATGCACCCTACCTCTCTTAAAAAGCTTACCGGTGTCTAGGAACTTGTAGAAATACAACAATCATCTAGGTAGTTGTTACGTGGCTGCGGTTTTCTATGAGGTGGAGGTTTCTCTCAAGCCGGGCTGCTACGAAGCGCTCTATCTATGCTTTGCTAGAGTCTTGCATTAAGTATGAACAAACTTCTGTATTCAAAATTATAAATTATTAGGTTCCCGAGACGATGATAATAGTGTTTGTAATATTATATAAATAATAAGAATAAGTGAGTAATGAATGACAGAATGAATTATTGTTTTAATTAAATTGTGGATGTTCACATGCCGTGCATTTTTTTAATATTTTGCATACTGTAAATTAATTGTAGGTAAATTGTAATATTTTAACTCTGTTTATACAAATAACACAAATATCAATCAGGCATATATATTATTTCTGATTGTTCTTTTCTTGCCAAGGGTGTGTATTTTATAAACGACCAGGTAGTCCGGATTAACAATGAACAGCTTGTTCTTCGATATCATCTTATGATCTCTTTACAGGTACTTAGCTAAGATTACTCGTAAACAATCGTACCCCTATTGGAGGTCATCACAGACAGAACTTTTACAGCTAACAAGTCTATTATCATCTTGATAAATAATAATAATAAATGCTTTATTTTTCCTACCATGACATATGAATTACAGGTTTCCATGTGACCCTGAGGCCTGTGGTAGTTATACAACTGTGTTACAGGCCAAAGTATCTTCCATATCTTACAATCTTGTTCAAATAATCAGCCGCATTGTATAATTGTAAATAGCAAAAGATTACAAAAGAAACAGTCAATAATTATCTGTTTATAACGTCAAATAGAACATAATGTGTGGGTGTTGTATGAGAGATACATACGCTAGCATTCATTGTGTGATGTGAATGTATAGTGTAGGTTGTGTAAGTGTTGTGTAAGGGATTGTATATTGTGAGTAGTGTGATATGTATATATTTAGTTGTATGGTTGTACTAGCCCTACGAGTTTACTCTTACGATCGGTTGGTGATCTAAGTTCACCAACCACTAGTTTAAAAATATTTGTTCCACCGAGTCATAGTTATGACAGTTTAACCAATTACATATAGCATTTTTTAATTCGTAATTATTGCAGTTCGTTATATTGAAATAGGTATTTAACTTTCCATACAACTTTGGAACATTAAAACTGAAATGTCTTTTAGCAAAAGTTGTCCTGCAACTAGGTACAGGGAATCTTGCAGTTCTCCTGCTACGTGTTTGTATCTTAAGTTAACTTGCACCCATTTGATGGAATCTACGCACACACTTATCAATATACAATTTCCGGATTGTGAAGACATTACATAAGTTATACAGATCGGTTGTTGGAAACCTAAAGGAAAGACGATAAATGACTTTTAATATAACACGTTGTGCTCTTTCAACTTCAATGAGATATGTTTTAGCAGCACCATCCCATGCGCTTGTACAGTAAGCCGCCACACATTCCCCTAATGCTTTGTAAATTTTCAATAGGGTACCCTTGAATTTAATCAATTGGAATGAAGCGCATGGTAGCTATATCTTCCGAGACTTTCGCTTGGTCTTTGAGTCAATGGCCGGATACAAAAGGTAGAAACGTTGGAAAAATCTTAGACTATTGCCACGACTGCCGATGAATTCGACACGTGGCTAATAGCGGCGGCGATTCATTTTATATATTTTTATATATGTTGTAAATACAAAGAATTACAAAAAGAACAATTAACTAATAAGTGAATAATAAATATCAATGAAAATATTTAGCAGTAATGAACAGCACACAAAACGATAGTAATACAGCCAAAATGTAGGAATAAGTTAAAAGAAACGTCTTCTTGAAATGCACATTTGTGTCATATTAATAAAGTGGCAGAAAAATAAAAAAAAGTGCAGTTACGTAATTGGCCTAATAGTAATCGATATTCAGGAAAGGGCATGTAAAATCATAATTAGACTTAAACCAGCACTCATAGAACTCAATAAAATAACATAGATTTCACTTAATGTCCGAAACATACGAGTGTGTTTGCATAATGCGACTGGGTCCCACAAAGGGTATCGGCATTGCACACTCAGCTCTACGATCGCTACGAGGCTATGAGCATGGCGCTACGGTGCTACGTGGCGGGAAGCGTGGGAAATGGCCCACATGCAGCGTTCGTCTCGGCAATATTAGCACGATGATACATAATTTTATCCAGTCTCGGTCATAAAATAGAAAACCTAACACCGTATCGCTGTAAGAAAGTGGTATGAACACGACACGGGCTTTACGTTCATACATTACATTGCTGTTCGTTTACACGAAAACAAAACAAAACACGAAACAACTTCGTGTTTCGTATTTTGTATTTAAGTACTTTAGTGAAATTTTAATAACATAATGGTCTATTTAAATAAACTTCATTTAAATTAGAAGAATGAGCGAATATTCGAAGTAATTAAACGGCGATTAAGAGACGCAATGGTTTCAGGTGTCCATTCTAATCTCATGTTGTTAGCAAGCCGCAGGGATTCTCAGTCCCTATTCTACATACGGTAGGTAACGATTTATTAGATTCGATAAATCGCCTTTTTCTTATTTTGTGGTTCCCTAGAGTTGCTTCAGTGTCATTAACGATTAGTAAAAATAGAAAAAAAGCAGTCGATCCCAGTTAATCATATTTGAAGAATCATTTAAATAAATTAAAGTATGTGCAATCAAAATATTTTCACAGATACAATACAAACTGTAGTTAGCACAGAAAAAAGGGGTTTGTATGAAAGAGATTTAATACAAAATCCTTTTTTTGATCCTTTCATTTTCGAGTTTCAGGGTTTTTTTTAAAAATTAAATACAATAAACTTGGATATATTTGATCTGTGTTAACTACAGTTTGTTTTGTTGCTGTGATAATATTCTGGTTATTTTGCATAGTAACAACGTAAAAAAGTTCCAATACTGAACATTTTCTATAGTCTTTATTTGCTTGTTTATTTATTCATTCATTGCAATTCTGGGGAAGAAATAGTTGTTTTTTGGACAGGTAGGGCATATCTAAACAGGGGATGTATCTCCACCTCACAGAAAATCGCAGCCAAATAACAACTCCCAAAGGGTTGTAGTGTTCCTGCGAGTTTGTGAGGTTACCCGTAAATTCCTACAGAGTTTTTCATACAATGTCGGCAGGTATACAATACGTCATACCGTTATACATTCGGTAGGAATATGGCCCACCTAATGTACAGCGGTTACTGTAGCCTATAAAGGTGGTATCGCGCGAGTGATAATAATTATCACTCTTGCGATACCACCTCTGCTGCTAATACAGCATCTCCTTAGGAGCTTCCACACGCAACACAACAACTCTCTAGGGAGTTATTATTTGGCCGCGGTTTTCTGTGAGGTGGAGTTACTTCCCCAGATGGGGTTGCTTTGATGCGTTCTACCTCTCTTAAAAAAAGGAGTTGCTGTCTTAGCAGCAAGGGTAGCAAAGTGCGAGAGATACTTTCTATATTGCAAGCGTTCATAGACACCAGGTGACTATTGTAGATTAGATAGGCCGTTGCATGCTTCCCGACGTTGTAAATAAAAAAATGATGCACAGAAATCCCAATAATAGTGTCCAATACTAAGTTAATGTTTGTTTGCAATGCTGACGATAGATGGCGTTGTGCATATTTTAAATCGCACTATGGTTGCAT
The DNA here is from genome assembly GCA_947507595.1 of Pyralis farinalis. NCBI lineage: Eukaryota > Metazoa > Arthropoda > Insecta > Lepidoptera > Pyralidae > Pyralis > Pyralis farinalis. The sequence goes on along the minus strand of OX382264.1, from coordinate 19,615,846 downwards.
TTGTAATTTCATAGATGTAGTTTGCTTTGAATTTAGTTTTTATTCGATTCGTTCGAGATCCATTGCCTATACAATTACCGAGTATAGAGTAATAAAAGTTTTTGACCGTACCGACTAGTTTCATTTGAGGACCGCCAGAGGGAACCCTTGTTCATGGTCCTTTTCGAGCCGGATAGGCTATCACAGTATACGGTAGCGGTTCCCCTGTGAAGTGCGGCAAAGGATCCTACAGAGGGCGCCACAGCAACAGTGCAAGTTGTCATATGCAGCCGTCAGAGGGCGCCACTAGCAACAGTGCAAGTTGCCATACGCAGCCGTCAGAGGGCGCCACCAGCAACAGTGTAAGTTGCCATACGCAGCCGTCAGAGGGCGCTACAGTTGGAATTGTGGTGTATGGAGGAGGCAGCTCTCATTCATCGACTTGTGTGACGATATCAGTGACGTAGTGAGGTTTGGAAGAATAAAAATCGTGAGTAACTTTGAACCTTATATCAAGTAGTGGTGACACTTAGAATAATTTCAAGTGGTTTTGGACTTAGAATAGTTAAAAGAAAAGTGACTATACGGGGAACCTATGCCCGATTTTTTCTAAGTGTCGAATTCTCAAACACTTGTAAAATTTTCAAGATTTGTCATGGACATAGGATAATTTGTTAGTTAAACACTTGTAAAATTTTCGAGATTTGTCATCGACTTAGAATAATTTGATGCTCGATACTTGTAAAAGTTTCAACATTGGCTTGTGTTATTATATAACTTAGAATATTTTTTGGATTGTTTCAATATTTTGTTGTTTGTTTCTGTTTTAATGCAAAACACTTTTTACAATTCTACCAAGATTCAGCACATAATTATACAAAAATATTGTGAACTTTTCCGTAATTAAAAGATATTTCTTCTTCTTATATATTGTTAAAATGGAGAACTTAATTAAACTTCAAATAAATGGTCAAAACATTATTGACAAAGGTAGAATTAATTTTAAAAAGACACCAAAGGAGCGTTTAACACAGAGTTATGTTGAAACTAGATTAGAATCTTTAGAACGTCAGTGGACAAGTTTTTATAATACACATAATGAGATAATAGAAACGGCTACAAAACAAGATGAAAATCATGCATATTTCACATTAGATGAATATTGTAAAACCGAAGACAAATATATTACTTATAAGTCAGAATTAAAAGAATGTTTGTCAAATTTGGCCCCGAGTCGAGCGTTTATTGAAAGGCAAGCAAACACCCATGTTAGTTCAAATGTAAAATTACCAGAAATCAGTATTCCCTGTTTCTCCGGAAATTATTCCCAGTGGAGTTCTTTTCGTGATTTATTCTTGTCATTAATACACAAAAACCAGGCTCTTGATGATGTTCAAAAGCTTCATTATTTGAAGGGACATCTAACCGGTGAAGCCGAGTTATTGTTACGGCATACACCTGTCACTGCCTCGAATTATGAAGAATGTTGGTCTATTCTAAATAAACGTTATGATAATAAGCGTTATCTGTCTAACTCAATGTTAAAGAGATTTATTAATCAAGCTAATATTATAACTGAGTCATCAACTGCTATCAAAGAACTCTTGGATACCACTGTGGACTGTCTTCATGGTTTGCGTACTCTTGGCATCGACGTAAAATCTTGGGATGTCATAGTAATTTATATTGTTAGTGCTAAATTAGATGCAGAGTCACGTAAATTATGGGAATCACAAATTTGTTCTTCTGATCAATTACCAACATTTGATGAGTTTAAAGTATTTTTAGAGTCACGATTTCGTGCCTTAGAATTCTTGGATACTGGCAAATCAAATCAAAAGCAAGTTTCTAAGTCAAAAGTTCTTCATGCGGTGAGTTCAGATGCTGCTAATACTAATCAGTTTGCATGCCCATTTTGTTCTCAAAATCACAGACTCAGCCATTGTAAACAATTCTGTAAGGAAGATTATACTACTCGCTATGGTTTCGTCAAGACCCGAGGTTTATGCTTTAATTGTCTTGGCTCCAAACATTCAATCAAAAACTGTCGTCACAAATCTACATGCCATATTTGTAATCGCAAACATCATTCTTTGTTGCACCCCAAGGAATCCTCAAATACGACTAGATCTGGCAATAATCCAGATACAACAGTTGCAGTTAATTCAGCAGTGTCCACGTTGCACCCTGCGTCCGATACGGTACAGGAATCGAATCAATCCGTAGTTGCTAGTCATTTTTCAAAGAAGACTGTTCCAGGTCGAGTTTTGTTAGCAACTGCTCTGGTCGAAGCACAGACTAGAAACAGTTATAAACAACTGCTGAGGGCGTTATTAGATCAAGGATCCCAGGCGTCATTCATAACCGAATCAGCAGTACAATTGCTCGGACTTAAAAAACAACCTGTGAAAGGCATAGTCACTGGTATAGGAGGTAATGAGTGTGCATTGACCTCAAACTACATGGTTTTTGTAACCATAAATTCACGCTATGATCCTAATGTTACAATCTTAGTTAGAGCGTACGTACTAGGCAAAATTACGTCACTAATTCCTGCAAATGAATTATGCATACCAACCTGGCCTGAACTAAAAGATATAGTTTTAGCTGATCCGGAGTATCACAGCCCCAACAAAATCGATATTTTGCTTGGAGCTGAAGTTTATGGTCAGGTGTTGCAGGAAGGTTTCGTCAAATACTCTCCAGGGCCTTTAATAGCACAAAATACAACCCTGGGATGGATTTTGTCTGGACAAATTCATTCAAAAGGCGATCTCAATTCAGCACATTGTCACAAGGTTGTAGTGAGTATGCATTCGCACATCAGTGACAATGACTTGCTCAAAAGGTTTTGGGAGATCGAATCAGACAACGCATGCTGTACGAAGATGATGCTTACTGAGGAAGAACAGCGATGCGAGGAGTTCTTCTTACAAACTACGAAACGTGATGCTACTGGTAGATATGAGGTAAGACTGCCATTTCGCTATGAAAACCCACAAAATAAAATTGGAGATACCAGAAAGATTGCACTCAAACGATTTCATCTTCTTGAAGAACGGTTCAAAAGAGATCCCGAAATCAAACGTAGGTACACTGAAGTGATTCAAGAATACCTTGACCTTGGGCATATGAAGATAGTTCCTGCAGAAACTGATAAAAATACAGCTAAAGCAGTTTACCTGGCTCATCATGCAGTGATACGCGAGGACAAGTGTACCACCAAGGTTAGAGTTGTATTTGATGGTTCATGCAAAGGTTCAAACGGTGTATCTTTGAACGGAACTCTAATGGTAGGTCCCACAATTCAACCTGAACTGCGACACCTTATTATGAAGTGGCGTCTACATCCTATCGTTTTATCAGCAGACATTGTTAAGATGTATCGGCAGGTTATGGTAGCGGATGAGGACACTGATTTCCAAAGGCTGGTCTGGAGAAGTGACACTACATCTGAAATCAAAAATTACAAATTAGTAAGGGTTACCTTCGGAACTGCATCTGCACCTTACCTCGCCGTGAAGACACTGCAGCAGCTTGCTAACGATGAAAAAGGAGATTTTCCGTTGACATCTGAAATAGTAAGAAAGGAATGTTATGTTGATGATATAATGACCGGATGTCAAACCGTGGAAGAAGGTAAGCAGATACACAGAGAATTGATAGCATTGATGGCCAGAGGAGGATTCGTTTTACAGAAATGGATGACAAATAATAAGGAACTTGCGAAGGAAATAGTGGAAGGAGGAATCTTTCAAAAAGAGAAGGTGGAGATAAAGCACGATGAAGTGGTGAAGATACTTGGACTTTCGTGGGACAGAGAATCTGATAGTTTCAGATATGCGGTGACTTTTCCTCAGCAAGCAGCTCCGGTAACAAAAAGAAAAGTCGTTTCAGAAATTGCAAGGCTTTTTGATCCTTTAGGTTGGGCAGCGCCATGTGTTATTACAGCAAAAGTACTAATACAAAAGCTATGGCTGTCAGGCATTGAGTGGGATCAAGAACTACCTGAGGAATTACTCATTGAATGGAAATCTTACCGGGACAATCTTTCTATTGCTCGTGAGTTTGTCATTCCAAGATGGATGGAGACCAGATATGATGATTCAGCTGTAGAACTGCACGGTTTCTGCGATGCGTCCAATATAGCCTACGCAGCCGCTGTTTATATGCGTGTTATCGGCTCAGATGGTAAGATTAAAGTTAATTTAGTCACAGCCAAAACAAAGGTTGCACCCATTAAGCAACTTTCTATTCCGCGTCTTGAATTGATGGGAGCAGGTCTTCTAGCGAAATTAATCAGAGAAGTGGCTGACGTACTCACCATTCCAAAAACCAGCATTCATTGTTGGACCGATTCCACAGTTGTTCTGGCTTGGCTCAGTAATCATCCAAGTCGTTGGACTACTTTTGTTGGAAATAGAGTTTCGGAAATTCTTACTTACCTTGATAATATTCAATGGGCTCACGTGAAATCTACCGATAACCCCGCAGATGTAGCATCCCGAGGCATGACACCGTTGGAACTTTCTCAGTCTTCACTTTGGAAGCACGGTCCTTCATGGTTACAAGAAATTTCAATTAACTATGACAAGCCGAAGTCAATTAGCACCGAGTTAGAGAAGAGGTCAGCAAAAACTGTAAAGGTACACGTAGCTATAGACTTGGTGGATTCTCTGTGGACAAAATATTCATCATTGCAGAAGTTAATTAGAGTAGTGGCTTACTGTAAAAGGTTTTTGAGAATCAAAGAAAGAAAAGAAACTTACCTGAGTACAGATGAGTTAGCGGATGCCCTGGATTGCTGCATAAGAAAGTTTCAAGAACAGGAATTTCATGAAGAAATAAGTAGTCTCAAAACCGGACGAATGGTAACTAGAAAAAGTAAATTGAAACCTTTATGTCCTATAATAGATAAAAATGGTGTCCTGAGAGTAGGTGGACGACTTGAAAATGCTCAAATGTCGGAGGGCATGAAACATCCGATTATAATTCCTCAGCATAGTCATTTGACAACATTGCTGGTTGATGAGGCTCATCGTAAGACGTTACACGGAGGTCCCACGCTGATGTTGAATTATTTGCGCACTCAATATTGGATCGTAGGAGCAAAAAATGTAGTTAAATCACATGTCAGAAAATGCGTAGTCTGTGTACGACATTCAGCAAGTTTCAGGAATCAGTTAATGGGCCAATTACCTACCTGTCGGGTGACTCCAGCTAGGCCATTTTTGCACAGCGGTGTGGATTTCGCCGGCCCAATAAACATAAGGGTATCTAAGGGTCGTGGCAACAAATCATACAAAGGGTACATCTGCCTTTTTGTTTGTATGGTAACCAGAGCTATACACCTGGAAACTATAAGCGATTTGACATCTTCAGGATTTATCGCTGGGTTCAAAAGATTTGTCGCCAGAAGAGGACATTGTAGTGAAATCTGGAGCGACAATGGAAAAAATTTTGTTGGCGCATCCAAAGAATTGCGTAACTTAGTGGCTGCTGAACAATCATCAGTTGCTAATGAAATTCGAAGTTGGCTCAGCAGCAATTGTGTCAAATGGCATTTCATACCACCTCATGCACCAAATTTTGGAGGCTTATGGGAGGCTGGTATTAAGTCGACAAAATTTCATTTGAAACGCGTGATCGGTGATTCAACTTTGACCTACGAGGAGATGGCTACTTTGCTTACTCAAGTTGAAGCATGTCTCAACTCTAGACCTATCTCTCAAGGAAGTCAAAGTCCAGATGATTTGGTTCCTTTAACGCCTAGTCATTTTCTGATAGGCGAGCCGTTGATTCTTGTACCCGAACGTAATTATGAGCGTAGCAATGTGAGCACTCTGAAGCGATGGCAATTGATACAACGCATGACACAGGATTTTTGGCAACGTTGGTCACATGAATATTTAGTATTCATGTTACAGCGATATAAGTGGTCACAGAAAGAGTTAGAACCCAATATTGGAACTATTGTCCTGGTGAAAGAGGACAACCTTCCTCCAGGCCGATGGTTACTTGGAAAGGTTATAGATAAGCATCCGGGTTTGGACGGAATCACGCGGGTTGTAACTATCAAATGTAAAGATACTTACTTTAAACGACCAACCTCGAAGATATGCATATTACCTGTAACTACTTAAGTATAATAGGTTATTTTATTCATGGTTTTGTTTTTGATATTTTCATTTGACGCCCTTGACCTCATGGTGGGCGGATCATTTTTTTGTTTTATTGTTGGAAGGACATAACTATGTCCTTGGTGGGCGGAATGTCCAATACTAAGTTAATGTTTGTTTGCAATGCTGACGATAGATGGCGTTGTGCATATTTTAAATCGCACTATGGTTGCATTTGTAATTTCATAGATGTAGTTTGCTTTGAATTTAGTTTTTATTCGATTCGTTCGAGATCCATTGCCTATACAATTACCGAGTATAGAGTAATAAAAGTTTTTGACCGTACCGACTAGTTTCATTTGAGGACCGCCAGAGGGAACCCTTGTTCAAATAGTGAGCAACGCATGCTAGTTTATGACCCGTTAGATTAAAGAAAATCCGCAATTCCTGTGGAGGTTCTTGAATAGGGCTGCAGCTCGGCTGGAGACGGGACACGTGCACCAGTTCCCACGCTCTCGCCGCAGACATGCGACGTTTATTAAGCTCTTCGCGTTTTTGTTACCTGCCGAGAGATTTATTACTTTTAATTATTTCTCATTGTCCGCCGCCGCTATTCGTCTAAGCGCTAAAATTATTATGCTCACAAGTAATTTACAGCCCAACGTCATGTAATTTATGCTGCTAGCGCGAAAAACCGTTCCCTTTTGTTAAAAATCTGTAGAAGTGATAGTACTTCTTATTTGGAGCGTTTTTATTTATTGCCCGTGATTGAATTCTCATTTTGGTAAGGTCAAAGGGGCCGATACACTTTGATTTGAATTCCCGTCTGATTTCGTTTATTGGCTATTTATTTTGATTTGACGAAACGAATTTTAAATTAGTTTGTAAAAAAAAACACACAAATGTTTTGTATTCAAAAGCAAATATGAGTCTAAACAATGAAAACAACACATAAGGTTCCCAGTACAGCGATCAATGGTTATAAAATTCATGTTTTATAAACACGTTGTACGGCGTAGCAGCGAGAAGGCCCTCCATCGGTATTCATCGTGCCGCGGCAGGGTCCATTAAAATGCGCGGGACAATAAACGCTGCCCGCCGGGACCTTTTGTGACTGAGCGAGTTTTAACCGCATTTCAATCTGTTGTTCGTTATTATTCTCTCATTGTTTATGCTTGCTCTTGTGTAATCGAATCGAACTTTTGATGATGTGACGCTACCGCTTTCATTTCATGAAAATAGTACAGCCGACATCTTATTAATCAAGCTATGCAACTTATTTGGGTATATTTAAACCTTTCTATGCCACCTACTAAAATATTCGTAGTATACGAACTGCATCTTAGTGCCAACTATGATTATTTCCGTAGATTTTGTTTGGCCGTTTACACAAAAAAATATTTCTTGGCACTACAGATTAGGTTGATATTTGAAAGCTTGGTATTAGGGAAGAAAACACATATTAGAATCAAATACCTGGCTTTATTGGAGAAAAAGATATGATATTTTAAACAGAACCTTTCTTCTGATTAGGCTGATTAGATTTACCAGTAATTAGATTAACAAATAATTTAGTAATTTAGCTATGGTAGGTTTTAAAATAATTAACGACGCACAACGCAGGAATTTATTTATTTATAAAACTTTAGTGTTTAATTTAACATTTAAAATACATAATAACAAGAATACAAAAAAAATATGCAACGGCGGTTATCCTAATAGGAATCTCTTCCAGTCACCCATAAAATGCTTGAAAAGGAATTCATTTTAACCGACCAAATTGCCTGTGTGTAGTTGATGCCAGGAGCCATAGGAAAGGCATGCATGAAAACAGCTATGAATGTTAACGAAGCGTGTGAGGTTTATAATGACTAAGTCATATGGTAACTTGTACTCTATGTCTACCTTGCAAGGGACTTGGCGTGAACATATAGGTATATAGATATACGCTAAAAGTGCATAAGACCTTGGCAAAGTTAAAATAAAGTTAATGGGTTAATTTATAATACGTGGCAGAGAGCGGCTAGCACGCGCGACGACGCCCAGGCCGTGTTCCCTATATCTACGACTCTACGCTCCGCCCACCATTTCCATACGGGCCATGAGATATCATAAATTAACTTGAACTATCACTAAAATCGTTTCATATTATTCTACCGTAAACCTTCAATAATAGCGTAAAGTGAAACGAAATGTAATGGATGTATTAGGTTTAATTCGGAATTATAAATAAATGAAAGACATCGATGTTTACCAGTATTAAAAATATATAATTTCATAGATGCTATATTTAATTATTACGATTATTTTGTAAATCTGTTGTATGAATACCATATTGATACTAACCCCCCAAATTAAAAAAAACCTTGGATAAAAAGTTCTCTATGCTATTCTATAAATTCACGTTAAATCTCTTATGAAGTAAGTAGAGAGAACCGAGCACCACATGACTCGGTCCTTACATACCTCACTCACTTCTTTAACATTCACAGCTCTTCTCATGCACGCTCGCCGGTTTCTAAGGCTGTTGATCTGATAAAACACGATCAATTTACTCATGGTAGGTACGTCTTGGCCTTCATCGGCTCCTACATCCTATTACATTTGCGTTGTATCTGTTTCGCAATTCTTTCTTCATGTCTTGCCCTTGCCTTTATACAAGGACACGTGACTGCGTGTCTCCAATCGCTCAGGACCCTTCCAGTTCTCCAGCATAATTTGCTCATAAACCAGAAGGCGTCCGTAACCTAGCTGCCACCTAGTTTGATCATCTCAGCTGTTGCCATATCGATTCCCGCTGACTTTCTATCTTCAAACTTCGTATAGATCATTCAATCTCATCATTCTTCATGGTACGCTGACACTGCCGAGTTAATAACTAATCACATACTAATTCACAGTGCCTGCGTTCTGGATATAATCATACATTTCTCTAAAATGTTCACTCCACCGTTCTAACACTTTCTGAGTTAGCAAGAATGCCACCATGTTTACATTTTATCTTGTCCATTCTGAATACTGACGAACCACTTCAAGACTTCTTTACCTCTCTCCAGAAGAATTTAGTATTTGCCTCGAAGTTCTTCGTCAGCCTTTCTTCATCATTCATAAGCAGTCTTTCACGTTTCTCCTTCACTAAAGTTTTGGTTTCATTTTTGCTTCAACGGTACGAGTATATATCTTTCTTCGTTTCATTCATACCATCACACAAAGATGTAACATAATCCGGCCACGCTATCAACCGCCGCATCTCACCAGGCATCTCCTCTCAGTATCTTTGCGCATCCACATGCTTCTTTCGCAATATCTACCATACTTTCTTTCAGAACTTTCCAACATTTGTCTACATCTGAGTCGCCCAGAAGGCCAAGCCAGAAGGCACAGCTCGCTATACACATGCAGTGCTAGTCCTAACGCTAACTTATGGAAGCGAGAGATAGGTATGCCAGAAAGAGCATGAAAGTAAGATAAACGCGGTCGAAATGCGAGCGTTGCGGAAAATTTTTGGCATAACGCTTGTAGCCGTATTCGCAGTGATGATATTAGAAACAGAGTTGGTTTGAAAGAGAGCGTCGGTGTTGAGATAAGAAAAGGCATGCTCCGTTGGTTCGGATATGTAAAAAATGCAGGACGAAAGAATGACGAAACAGATATACAACGCAAAAGTGGAAGGATGTAAGAACTGTGGAAGACCGAGACTAACCTACTATGACCAAATTGGTCATATTTTATCAGAAGGTGACATCAAGAGCCCCAAGAACCGGCAAACGTGTATGAAAAGAACTTTGAATGTTAAAGAAGCGAGTGAAGTATGTACGGACCGCGTCTTATAGCGCTCGATTCTCTCTACCTACCTCGCAAGGGACATGACGTGAAGATATACATGCCTTCTGGCTAAAGTTTTTACTACCAAGAAGTTTTCCCAACGCTTCATTCACACTATTCCCAGCACTCATACGCTTTCCACAGTAACGGTGCACTTCCCATCCCTGCTGAAAAAAACATCAAAAAAGACATCATCACATCTCATTCACTTGTTCCACTTTATCATCAACCTAATCTCTACATTGGTTCTAGTTTTTTCTCTTTGAAAATTCCATTATCTTTGCCTTATTTGTATTCAGTGGTAAGCCCTTCTCCACACAATCATCTTTCATTATTATTGTGACCAGTGTTTGCAGTGCTGGTGTTTCGGCTAATAACACGGCATCGTCTGCATAAAGCAGACTGTTCACTACTAGTTCTCAACAGACAACTATCCAGATACAAGATGAATAACCGAGCAGATCATGCAACCCTGCTTCACACCAATTTTGATATACAACCAGACATTCTGCAATCGGATAAAAAATATTACGATAATACCAATAATACTTCTTTATCTATGTATACATCAGGTAAAAAAATCCAGCAGGACAAAGTATCATCTAATATATTGTTATATTATATAGACATTGAATATATTTTTGAAATACTGTTAGAACATGGCTGGGCTTACATCGAAACAGTTATTTGGATTTTTGTTTCTTTATATGTGAGGCATAACACAATAACAACAAATGAACTTATTTTGTCAAAATTAGGTTTTATCAACGTGCCGGTATTTAATCGTATCAATTAGGCTGCCTTTTACCCGATGACATAGGGATCCTACGATAGTATTTAAAACCGAAACGAAACCGCGAGCATTGGTTTCAAACCAAATTACTTGCTAAAGTGAACTGAACCATATATATATATATATATATATATATATATATATATATAAGCTTTTTTTGCGTTATCTGGTGAATCTGTATATTGTAGATAGACAACAACCATACAGGCGGCTGTTATTTGTTTCAGACGTCCGTGGAGTGAAGATATTTCTCATTTCAGGTTGCCCTTTATTAATTACTACTATGTTCTAATTTTATTTCCAATAGGCAGAAAGCATCACGTGCATGCATGTCTGATATTAGACAGAAAGATGGGGTGATGTAACATACGCATACCTAAAAAAAGAATACATTTCTATAAGTTACATAATCAACATTAATATAAATGAAATTTATTTACGTCATGCAGTATCTTACATTGTGATCCTAAGAAGATAATAATATCTCAGGCGATTTTCTAACGTAACTGCTTGAAGGCATACGGGTTAAGATATTCGCCTGAGTTCAGACACGGCCCATTCAAAAGGCGCTCTAAACGGAAGGATACGAGCCGTAAAATAGGATTTCATGCATGCGTTGGCCTGTGTGAACAAATATGTACGGTTGACAACGCACGACCTTTGCCAATAACCATCTGGGTGAAGAAAAAATCATTTCGCATTCCTTTTTGTATAAATGAGATTTCACTAGTCCACTTTACGATGGTTAAATAAAATCAAACGGTTCTTATTTTTCCAGTCCTTTCTTACTTGACTCAAGTATATTGTTTTGCAAATAACTATTGTAGATACTCGGATGATGTGCAAACATTCAATATACCTTATTATTTGTATGTATCGTGAGCTCAGGTACAAAACGATATTTGTTGGCAATATGATTTTTGTTTTGTGTGTTTCCGCCATCACTAAATGCAATCGTCGCTAATTGCAAATAATGATAAGGTCGTTGCTTTGTATAGTTGAACGTTGAAAGTATGTTATTCAATGGCTGCAATCTTACAATAACAATATTGAGATGTAATTCACGCAGATAACAAAAAAGACGATTTTCTTTTTTTACCACGTAGGGACAAACAAAGATGTAAAATATACCGCAGAGGTGAAGTGGTTATGGTGGAAAAATATCAGTTGCACATTACTATATACGTATAATGGTAACATCCTCAGGAGCTTCTAGGTAACTCATTCATTAGAATTCAACAACTCTTCGGAGAACTGTTACTTGCCTTTTTGTAAGGTGGATTTTCTCAATCCCTAGAACTAGAAATTAGGTATTAATATTTACGTGCATTAGGTTTAACATTCCCTCTCGTAGGATTAACTCCCACTTTGGCTAGGACTTATTTACTTTAAACTTTACTTATTCTAGGAAATGGAAGGGCATGTGCACACCTAAGCTGGAACTGGTTCTAAGAACATATTTACATTTCTAATTCAGTCGAATTCGTCAAATTTTCTTGTTATTGAATTTACCGTTTATGGGAAGTCTTTCTGTGAAATAAACTTTAATGTATAACCTATTCAACAGAATGTATAAAGTTATGCTAATCTCAAGTTTCCATCAATCGCAAGTGATGATTTTCTCTGTTCTATTTAGATAGTAAAAGTATACTGAGTTCCATAATTGTTTGTTATATTATTATCGTGGCTGTGGCCGGTTGCATCGCAGATTCATACCCGGGGTACTATTCTCAGAGCAATCAGCAACACATACGTGTGTCTCGACGTCCCACGCGTCCCATAGCGGAGTCGTTTTGAATATTGCATTTAGCGGCACTACGCTCCCCTACTCCCCGCGCAGCCATACTTGCAGTTTTTACTGTGTAGAAAAATGTTTAACCTTTTGTTCTGACCTTTTGACAAGGACAAACTTTGTAGTCAAGTTGCAAAACTACAGTAGGAATGACAGAATATTTAGTTATGTTATAATTATTGGCATTAATTTTTTTGACCAGCCGGTGGCTCAGTCGTGAATGACGCGACTTTGACACCAACACTTTTGGGGGTCAATTCCCACACTAGGCAAACATTTGTGTGCATGAACATGTCTCTTTATCTTGGTCTGGATGTTTTAAGAGAGGTAGGGCGCATCAAAGCAGCCCGTCTGGGGAAGTACCTCCATCTCACAGAAAACCGCAGCCAAATAACAACTCCCTATAGGGTTGTTGTGTTCCTGCGTGTGAGTGAGGTCACCAGTAAGCTCCCAAGGAGTTGCTGTGTTAGCGGCAAAGGAAGCATCGCCCGAGTGATAATTAATATATGGCAAGCGTTAATAGGCTACGGTACCCGCTTTACATCAGGTGAGCCGTATGCTTGTATTCCTCCCGACGCAGTATAAAAAAAAATATAAGTATGGAAGTAACTCTACTATCTGTCTATATAAATAAAGATAAAAAGTTGGCTTGATACTAAAAATGATGTACGCTATATATCATGATGCGACTTGTAATGAAATGTATACGAAAAACGTTGTAGCCTTATAACGACCAGCAATTGCGCCGATCGTAAATAAATTATTATTGATATTATTGTCTTAGGTTTTCGCGATTGTTACACGTTGAATTAAACATTTTTTAACGGAAGTATCGCGTGTTATATTTATTTTGTTGAACCTGATGTTTTGAGTCTTCCTGCGACCACGGATGCTGCAAAGCATTCAAAACGTCAGGTTCAACAAAATAAATAAAACACGCGATACTTCCGTTAAAAAATGTTTAATTCAATTATTATTGATATCTTCACTAATATATGAAGCGGAAGAGTTTGCATGAACGTGCTAATATCATTTGATAACTTAATTTTTAAGGAAAATTATAAGCTATTCAACATCACGACACGACTCTTAGTAGTCGAAATAAAAGTAGAAAAATCGGCCAAGTGCGAGTTGGACTCGCGCACGAAGGGTTCCGTATCATTATCTATAAAAACGGCAAAAAAATCACGTTTGTTGTATGGGAGCCCCCTTAAATATTTATTTTATTCTATATTTTAGTATTTGTTGTTATAGCGGCAACAGATATACATCATCTGTGAAAATTTCAACTGTCTAACTATCACGGTTCATAAGATACAGCCTGGTGACAGACGGACGGACGAACGGACGGACAGCGAAGTCTCAGTAATAGGGTTTCCGTTTTACCCTCTGGGAACGGAACCCTAAAAAGCGACCCCTACGGGCCCTTTAGCATTTACAGCTAGTTTATCTTTTTTTTCTTGAGTGATGAATGCAGGAACATTGGCATCTTCATGCCATTTCCTAACAATGGTTGATGTTTGCAATTCGATTTCAAATAGTGGTAATCTAAGTTACTGGTGCGGATTGCGGAGTAACTTAGTCGGAACTCCGAGCTAGGCATATCCATTTAACTAATGCACTGTCCGACTATTGGTCTTGGTGCAAACGAGGCACTTTGTTCCACTGAGTAACATATTAGCTACGGAGGGAGGAGTACATCTCGCTTGTGTTTACGTATGTAGTTTCCAACTATATCGGCTTTGCAGTTCTCACTGCAAAGCGGCGAAATGTGTTGCCGAATGTCTCAAATCTGACACTCTGCTATCTATTTTACCGAAATTTAATAGGCGTAGGCAGCAATAAAACCGTAAGTCCAGGGAAACATCTTCACTACACAGAAAACTAAATAACAACTCCTAGGAGGATTGTTGTGTTCTTCCGAGTAAGTAAGATTACTATTACACTCCGTAAGAGTAGTCAGTTTTCGGTAATCTCTTTAAATTGGGTGGCCGATTGTTTATATCCCTGTATAAAAAAATATAGTAGCACAAAGGCAGTCTTATCCCTATAAGAGATCTCTCCCGATCAACTTTCGAATATTAAAAAAAATGGCAAAAAATTTAAAATAGGTAGATAGAGAGAAAAGGAGGATATTGAATTAGAAATATCTAAAAACATGACAAGAAGTGAAGGTAATACTCGTATTAAATATATATGATGAGGCAACGCATGAGTGATAGCCCTGGTGTTGCAAATATCCATAGGCGACAGTAGATAGCAATCTTGAAATATATGTTAAGTGAGGATTCCTTCAAACCTGCATCCGATGGAATTAGATAGGTATCACATAGATAATTAGAACACAATTCAGAATTTAGCCACGTACACTGGAAACAACTGGTCATAAGCAATGCACTTACGGCTTACAATTGTTTCAGATAGGTATAGAACAGAAACTGTCGGCAGGTATACACATACTCCCACTTTATGCAAGGCAATCACTCCATATTTTAATCCTACTAATATTATAAATGCGAATGAAGTCCCATCCCGTGCCACTGTTTATAACTAACTTACTGAATTCAAACATGATCGATGCAAGCTCACAAATGATTTGCGCGAAGTATGCTATTCTAGGACGACTACTGAAGGCAACGTGGGTGATGTGCTGCTAATGATAGTAGCTAATAGAAAAGTGACATATCAACAGATTCGGGTAAGTTTAAAAATTGGTATGAGCTCAGTATAAAAAGTCATACACGAACATTTAGACATCAGAAACCTTGTACTAGAAGGATAGTTCACAATTTGGCGCAGTCGTTTTACGAAATTGTTGAAAAATATAACAGAAGTGAATACCAACATACTTATAACAGTGTCACAGGTAATGAATGCTAGACATATTATTATGAACCCGAGACCAAAAGATAATCTGCGCATTGGTTATTTCTATTTGAAAATTTGCCAATAAAAGTAAAAAAAAGGCTCAAGAAAATGATGATTGCCTTATTTTTTGGATGAACTGGGTCATTTCGGAATAATTGCTGTGGAAGATAAATGTTAAAAGACACGAGATAAAAGAATATACGACAGATTGTTATGTTAGTTATTGTTTACCAGTTATCTTGAATAATGTTTATTCGCCAGCTCACACTCAGACAATCGAACTAATTTATGGAAGGTATGGAAGGAATGAATCATCCTCTTTATATTCCCGACCTGTGACCATATTAGTTTTAGATTTGAAATCTTCCCTAAACTTGCATTATGTATCTATACTTCTTCCCAAATTATATCAAGTCAACAGTAAATACGACAATATGATCAGCGATTATTTCAAAACTAGACAGAGACGCAGATATACCTAAAACATAAGCGATATTTTTCCGTACACTATAATACGAGATTTCGTATCTTGTTGTATTTCCTTATATTAAGTCAACGAGAAGTCTATTAGGTTTAATTCGTGATTTCTTAGCATATAAACAAATAGAAAGATTAACTGACAATACAGTCATCTTGTAGGGGAACCATTTCACCTTTTTGAAGAATTGAACTCTAAAAATAAGCTCAAATCACACATTCACAATGATCTGAGGCAAGTTATCAATTATTGTTTTATTTATATGGTCACAATTATAAAAAACATTATCCAGACAAGTTGCAGATGTGGTCGTTATACGCGTAGGCTTCAGAAATAGATTTTCTAGATCAAAGGATTTAAATAAATTTAAAAATCGTTGTTTGTGTTTCTACTTATATATCAATGTTGAAATCACCGCAGACGATTATGTCTTTCTTGCTTTTGAAAACTCTTCTTAAAATATCCTACATTACTTGCTCAAATAGCAAATAATTATCACTAGGAGGTCTATATACACAAATAATTATATAATTGTTAATTACAGAACAATTTACAGTTGCCGGATTTTTTATTTGGTGGAATTTTGTTTTGATACAAAGTGATTTATGTATTATAAGTGCAACGAGTATGTCAATTTTTCTGACAATTATTAATATGCTAATTACTTTTTTCAGTATTTTCCTAGGTATGCCAACATTAGTACGTTATGCAAATAATAACATAGATTATACAACATATAATTTACAATAACAAGTAATTTTTTTATAATTTTACTTTCGCTTTTAAAACGGGTGCTTAAAAATGAAACATAATCAACAAAAACACAAACAATACATAATCAGACATAATTTTCATTGAATTTACTCTCAACTTGGCGCATAGTTCGAATGAGGCGCTGCCAACGTTATTAGTTCCAATTAACGCGGTAACCTCAACACATGTATGGGCAATTAAATGGAGTGATACCTCTTCCATTAGTAGTACCCAGTGTTGTTTACATCAATTAACAAGCGTGTTAATTTTAATGCGCGCATATGTGCCCGCCTTGAATGTTGTTCGTTTAGTGACTTGTCGATGTATGTTGTTTGCTTTATTTTATTATTACTTCTTTGATGGCTACAAAGTGTGTAGTTATTAAATGTAAGGATAAATTATCTGCTCTCATCATCATCATCATCCGAGCGTTAATCCCGGTCGCGTCCTACGCTTTCGCTTCGGAGCCCAGGGTCCGCTTAAATTATCTTTTTTTTTATACTACGTCGGGAGGCATACAAGCATACGCCCACCTGATGTAAAGCGGGTTCCGTAGCTTATTAACGCTTGCGATATATTACGTATCACTCGCGCGACGCCTCGTCTGCTGCTTACACAGCAACTCCTTGGGAGCTTACTGGTGATCTCACTCACACGCAGGAACACAACAACCCTCTAGGGATTTGTTATTTGGCTGCGGTTTTCTGTGAGCTGGATATTTCCCCAGATGGACTGCTTTGATGCGCCCTACCTCTCTTAAAACATCCAGACCAAGATAAAGAGACATGTTCATGCACACAAATGTTTGCATTGTGTGGGAATCGAACCCACGAGCATTGGTGTCAAAGTCGCGTCATTCACGACTAAGCCACCGGGCTCGTATCTAGACTAACCCCCGCCAAAAATTTGCAACTAATAGTCGCTCTAACTTTAACTTAATGCTGATTAAACATGTTATTAGACCTGAATTGCAATAATATATTACCTACTACAAAGGTCGGAGAGTTGACCAAGTCCATCAACCGATTTTCCGATCGTGGCACGTAAAAAGATTTTCTCAAACAATATCTGGAAATATTGAACGATTATTTTAATTAATTAATCAGGAATTACAGTGGAAAATGGTATTGTAATGATTTAAATTTAATTTTTTTTGCATTTTTGTGATAAAAATGAAAACCTCCTCTTGCTACGATACATTTGTTATTAGGGTTCCGTTCCGTAAAGGAGAAATAGAACCCTTATCATTTCTCACGTATTTATTTGTTGCTACGATCGGCTTTTTGACGTTACCAGATACCTAATTGGCAAAAACTGATTCAATCAGCTATGAACAAACAAAGTATGTTATCACACGGAGACTAGCCGCCTTGCCTCCCGACCTAACCGCATTCCTGTCACAAAACACTCATACGCACAGAATTGATTTATTTAATACATCTGTATGCTATGTATATGTATTGTTTTCTTAGTTTCAGATCGATGTGGAATTTGACTTCTAAATAGGATATAGATACTGGTTGCGCATTTGTAGAAATAATGCTGGATGAAAGAATGACGAAATAGATATACATTGCGAACGTGGAACGATGTAGGAGCCAAGACTGAACTATCATAAACAAATTGGTCGTGTCTTATGAGAATCTGATGTCAGGAGCTATGATATGATACGGGGTAGACGTTCGGTTCTCTTTGTATTCTTCTTTCTTCATATTAATAAATTGGAAAAGTAAATTATCAAAATGGGTTAAGAAGTGTGATCTGAAACGTGCAACCACATGTGCGTACATACTTATATATATGTAGTCGTTGAATCTTATTTTAGATTTATTTGTAGATATTATTTGAAAGACGTGTGTCTTTCAAAATATAATTTTTTGTTGGTTCTAGTTTCCTTATGATGTTTTCCTCTACCGCCGTGTAGGCGATAATTACAAATATGTACGTAAATCCGGAAATACTAATTTAGTGTTATATGTCAGGATTCGAACCATATACCAGTTGGTCAATAGGGCAGTTTTTTATCCACTGGGCTATCCTTGCTTATCAATGTGTCATCATCATTCGAGCGTTAGCTTTTGTTTCGGTACCCGCGGTCCGTTTTCCGAGTTTTTCTTCGCTTGGTCTCCATGTCATTTCTCATTGTGAGACCTTTGGACATTTTTACATGTCATTCCTTACGACGTCAAGTTAATATTTCTAGGGCCCACCTGTTTTACTGTTCAAGTACAAGCCACGCTCCCCAGGATGGAAAAGCAAGTCTAATAATGGATTAAACCTATCCTTTCAGTTTAACCGGAATTTTCGGTTAACAGATAACACCTGCCTTCTCACGTCACTTAACATAAGTCGCTAATACACGAGTATTACAAGCCTTCGCTACATTTTGTTTCAGATTCCGTTCTCAAGTAACCCTCCAAGCATTCCCGCGCGGCTTCAAGCGTCACTTGTTTGCCAGCGCAACGTCGTCAGTCTACATGAGTAACCACGGAAGCTGCTCATGTGCATTTTAGATGGTCTCTGACACTACGTCTAATATTACACTGAACGGATCTGGCCTAAGCCCGTTCATGGCTAAGGCCAGATCCCTGACAGACGGTCCTAACTATGAAATCGGTATCGAGATACATGTCTCGACAAATATCAATGTAGGCTTCTGGCACTCTTTTGGACCTCTGTGCCTACCAGATCATCGCGCCAGGAACACATGCATGTTCTTCGCCATGTATATATCGCCATGACGACGCGTACGGCAGCGGGCGCCATCTGGGCAATAGATCTGGATGCTTATCACTTTTTAAAGACTGTGTCCTTCCACCACCAAGACTCCTTGTCACACCCGCGTCCACCTTTGGTTTTTGTTGTCAATGTCGTATCGAGTTAAAATGAAACGGCGTCATATGGGCGTTAAGGCTGGAATGCAATGCCACAGGTCGCCATTTTTACGCTCCCCTTTAATGTTATTTCCTCGTTTATGACACTATAAAGACGATACCGGCCACTACGCGTAATGAAATCTTGTGTTCAATACCCCGCAGATAGTGCTTTTGCTATTAACACCTACCGCGATTGGAATATCTAACGATTGAGTGGAAAGAATGTTATATTTTTCATTTTAAAAGATACTTCTTTCGTTTCTATTAATATTACTCAATATTTTTAAAGATAAATATTAAATAAATAAATAAATATTGTCGGACAAATTACACAGCGCCACCTAGCCCCAAAGTAAGCGAAGCTTGTGTTATGGGTACTAGACAACTGATAAACATACGTAAATACATTTTTTTTTGTAAATACCTACTTATTATACATAGAAAATACCCAGACCAATACAAACAGACATGTTCATGCACACAAATGTTTGTTCTGTGTGGGAATCGAACCCACGAGCGTTGGTGTCAAAGTAGCGTAACAGCGCGTTCCACCACTGAGCCACCGAGCTCGTCGAAAGCCAAAAGTCGAAAGATAGGAAAAGCCTGACATAGTTTCTCGTCCACAACAACAATCTCACAATAGTATAGATTAAAAAATAAGGTAATATCGAATTTACAAGATACCAATGGCTTATACCCATTATATCTATTCTATGTATTATTCCATCTCTATCTGTATTTGCCTTTGTCCTGAGCCCGCATGCATCGAACTAATCTCGACCTATCTAGTGTGTAGGTACATACTATTATTTCACAGTAAGACTATTGCACTACATAACATGTTGTCAGTTGTGGTCTAACAGCGTTCTGTAACTTGTAGTAAATATATAGACTTAAAAACATCTGAGCATGTTTATCAGTTATCTAGTGCCAAAGTACAAGTGTTAATTTTTGACAAGATACCACTATGTGATTTGAGAAAAATAAATGTTTTCATGTTTCAAGTGTTCGATATTTAATAACATTTTAGGAGGATATATTACACGCGTTAATAAGCTACGGTAACTGCTTTACAGGTGGTCCGTATGCTTGTATGCCTCCCGATGTTGTATAAAAAAAGGACGAGAATTAAAAAGAAACCTTAGTGTATTCTTATGTAAGTTCATGGGTAAGTACTATATGAGATACTGGCTTTTTTTGATATCGCTAATAATTATAAGCTACAATTGTATAAACCACAGTGGGATTGAAGAAAAGAATTAAGCATTGTGTTTCAAACTATAAAAAAAAAAACATTATTAGATTTGGCTTAGTAAGTAGAGTTCTATCTACAACTTTATATATTCGATATTGTACTCGTAAACATGATTTTCAGTTCACTTAGTATAGCCTAAAAAGATGTTTAACCTAACTAAACTATGAGTAGGTATTTCAGTAGTTTAAATAATATATGAATATTTTACAACCCTAAATGCAAGGTTTAAATGCAATCCAGGAGGCTGTCACCGCACAAGTATATTGTTATTAATTAAATAAAAAAATATTTCGGAACAGCTACACGAACCCTGCAGTCGCGAACTCAGAATAGTTTATATTCTGAGTTCAATACATAACTGACAAACATGCTCATATAAAGTTATATCTATCTATCTATATAACTTCACGCGAAATTCCTTGCGGGGTAGGCAGAGAGGACCGAGCGCCACATGACTCGATCCTTACACACCTTACTCGCTTCTTTAACATTCATTGCTCTTCTTGTGCACGCTAGCCGGTTACTAAGGCTCACGATATCACCTTCTCGATATCTTTATAAGTTTCTCTTTCCAAATATATACTTGCAATATATAAAATATCAGAATAAAGTTAAACAATGTTTGTTCGATCAATAAATGTGATAAAATTATATCATTCAAATTTCATTTCATTCAAATTTCGAGGAGCTCGGTGGCGCAGTGGTGAAACGCCTGTTACGTTACTTTAACACCAGCGCTCGTGGGTTCTATTCCTACACAGGACAAACATTTGTGTGCATGAACATTTCTGTTAGTCTTGGTTTGGGTATTTTCCTTATATCATACGTATGTATTTGCAAAAAAAAAATTACGTATATTTATCACTTGTCTAGTACCCATAACACAAGCTTCACTTACTTTGGGGCTAGATGGAGCTGTGTAATTTGTCCGACATCCATTTAGTAGTCGTAACTGTAGTTCCAAATACTAAATGTGCAAGGACCACCTGTAGCTTTTTAATTAATATGAGTAAAAGTACTAACAAACCGTATAATTATGTTAATGAAAATGTTTTATTTTTACAAAAACTTTTAGAGTAGGTATACAACTAAGATATTGATATTTGACTCGAACATTACTTCTCCACCTATCCTTAACGATATCATGACAAATATATTAGGGCATTTATATATTAAGAATAAAGTGCGCATTTTAACATGCGTATATGACTACTTCATGTACTTTCTACACAAACCAAATGTATTTAATAGATTCAGGTGTTATATTGCTGGAGTCAAATTTATTGGCAACTAGATCTAAGCTACTTATTTAGTTATTAGTTGCATCAATAATACGAATATTTTCACAATCTTAATTACACACATACAATATATTACGATAATAATTCTGTGATAACTCTCACCTCAGTTACAGATTCAAACGTCAAATTTGAAACGGAACAAAACATATAATTAAAGTATAATCAACATATACCGGTTTATATTTGTATTATACAATTATTAGAAAGAGATTTAATTCACAGTGGTAAAGAAGACAGAACGGACTACAATTACCGAAGTAGTGTTGCAACAAGTAGCTAACGTTGTATACATTGTATTTATACTATAATCTTAATAGTAGATGTAATAACAGTGTCGGTCTGAGAGAGAGTATTGACATAAGAAGAGTATATAAAACGCAATAGTGGACAGAACCGAAGAAGGCCCAAGCTTACCTGGAGTCTCCTTGTTTCCAATAGTATTTCATCGACATTAGAATTAACGACAAAAACAAATGCGTAGTAAATCATGAGATGGCTGACTCTATGAATATGTACCTGCTACCAACATAGTTATGTATCTGATATAGTATATGTGACTGATATCTCCTAGTCCGATTATATACAACGGCAAAATGGGACAAGACGCGACTGTAACGTAATTCACAAGAGGGAAAAGGGGAACTCATTTGGTATTGAGCAAATATTTATCTCGTGTGGGAATCGAACCCTTGCCCCTTGGTGTGTTTGTGTTAAAGCAACCACCACGAGTCATTCGAATACAATAACTAAGAGATCAATGAGTATCAAATTAAGACAAAATATAAAACATCGAAAGAGAATTTAATGCCACTGAGTTAAACATGTCAGTGTAAAGTCAGAGGTGATATTGTTGAACACGTTTCGTCGCTCACTAATCCTAGTCGCGACGAGGCAACTTTGCTCGAAACGTTCACACTCTTTTCTAGATATACGACTTCTAACTGAACTTACTTGTAGCAAGACGTCCAGGTTTTTCACATGTTATGTAAGAATGATACAGCGAGAAGAATTGCGATGTACGTGTTAAGGTTTTCTGATGAACTGTGAGATGAGCTGAATAGTTATTGTATATTTGTCTAGAGTCTAGACGAACGGTTATTGTGAAGAAAGTAGAATAGAAAAGTAGAAAGTGTGAATATTGAAGAGGACAGATTAAAAAATTGAAACGAGGACGTAAATAAGTGTTGACTTCAATGGAGCTCATTTCGACGTTAATGTTAATTTTTTATTTCATTATTTTAGTTCACCGTCAAAGTTTCATTAGAATTTGGGACTCCAGAATAAAGAATCAGAATTTGATTCTTATTAAAGTAGGTAAGCTCAAATAAAATAAAAAAAATACTGAAGATGAAGAATACCAGTTAATAAGCCTCGGTATCTTCTATAATATAATTTAGTTCAAACTATTCAAATAGTTTAAACAGTTTGTGAAAAGTGTGTAGTGAAGTTAGGCAAGAAGTTCACATTACAAATAAACTTTTACTTTTTATCACTATTGTTTTAGAACGTTCTTACTCTATGTGTGTGATTAGGTTACTTATTATAGTATAGTTATAGTAGTACAGTTTGTTACAACAATATAGTTGCATAATTGTTGATCTAGTAAACACGTAAAAGTGAGTTCGGAGCGACTGCTATCAGATCTTCACACGTCTTTCGAAATATATTTTCTTGTGTGTGCGTTTCCTCACAATGTGTTCTTTCATCGCCTCGCAGGTGATATTAAAAATATGTACATAAGTCCGAAAACAGGATTCGAACAAGGATTAGTTGTTTAATAGGCTAGTTCTTTATCCACTGGACTATCACTGTTTTTGGCTATCACTGTTCACTGCAATATTGTTCATAGTACACCACAAAACAATATTCTTAAATCACTTATATTATCGATAAAATTGTTATTCACTCCCTAACGAAGATCGGAACATAGATGTTTGTACAAGTGCGCAAAAGTTTTGGGCGGTTAACTTTTCTGGTCTCTTACCCATGCTGGGATTAAATTTTAAACTTCTACAGACTATCCTCGTGAAGTTGAAATGAGTTGGATTTATACAGTGGACTTGTGAATTTAAGTTTTAACTTGTTAGTGAGAAAACTATTTATTTATAGTTGCAACTATTTTCATATGACTAGCTTTTCAATTTATGTGCCGTAGGGGTTAGTGCACCTGGAGCAAGAAGGTCCGGTAGTTACTAGGGACGAAGAAAATAGAGAGGTAATTACCGACAAGATTTATTAGAAGAAAGTAGTATTACAAGAATTAGGGGGTCGTGGGTGAGGTTGTGGCTTCCGCTACGACTGTCCGCAAGACACTTATCTTTTCCCCAGAGGTTGCAACAGGCACGCCGTAGGTAGACGTGGAGCTGCGGGAACTAGGCGCGATGGTACAGTGTGGTGGAGTCGCAGCTCTGATGCCTCAGTCATGCGCAAGATCGGCGGCTCTGGCAGCGTTTACCACCCATACGAAGGAACCCTGTAACGCACAAGTCCAGTGAGTTAGTAGCTGGCTCCGCCTTGCCTCCCTTTCGCCATTATTGTCTTCCCGCCTTCGATGCTAGCTACAGAGAATAGAAGTTATGCATCTAATAAGCCAGCTAGCAATCGAAGCTGGCAATCGAGAGAAAGAAAACGACAGAAGGGTAGACAGGCAGACATACAGCATAAAATAGCGCAGAATAATATATATATCAACAAAACTAGATCAGCTCAGGTTGTCGCTTGAAGAGCTTAAAAGTAACATTATGATATACAAACTTTGAAAATATTTAACAATATTACCCTCCTTGATGAGGTCCAGTTGGTTAAGAGAGAAAAAATATTTTTACAAGGACAATATTACATCTTATACCAAAACAAATATAAAGTGGGATTGAAGATCCATTATCCAAGTCCATTAATAAAACATTGTGTAGGTAGTCGATAGGTACAAGAAATGTTGTGCTAGTTAAATCAGCACAATAATGCAATGTGGATATCAGTCTTCTTATCTGGATAATAGGATACAGAAGGTCGATGTTAATGGTAAAAGATCTTCGGGGTCCCCTGTAGTTATGGGAGTCCCATAGGGGTCAATTCTAGGTCCATTCTTATTTTTAGTATATATAAATGACTTACCTTATTATGTAAGGGATAAACATGAGATTGTATTGTTTGCGGATAATACCTCTTTGACATTCAAAATTAATAGACGGTTAGGTAATTATGACGAAGTTAACGATGCTCTCTCTAAAGTTATTCATTGGTTTAGTGTTAATAATCTGGTTTTAAATGATAAAAAGACTAAAGTAATTAAGTTCTCAACACCTAATGTAAGACAGGTGGCTACCAATGTACATGTTAATGGAACTAATTTAGCCCCTGTGGAGACAACTGTGTTCTTGGGTATAACAATTGACTCCAAACTACAACTATAGGCTATAACCACGCAAGAAGTGGATGAGATATGACCGGCTTGAACGTACGATTCGGATAATTGAGTGAACTGGTGACCGGTGAATGAATCATAATCTATGGTTCATTCACCGGTCACCAGTTCACTCAAGTTCAAGTTTTAAGAAAAGAGTCTCTAACCGTAATTCTAGAATGTTCAAATATGTAAAATCTATTCAAAGAATTATTTTAAAATTTAATGTTAGAATTGTATATTTTTTTAGGTAATTTGATCCAGTGAAATATGGAAGAAATAGTGGTATCAAGTATACCCCTTTGCCATATTGGCATACGAGGTGTGCTATAGATCCGCCAGATTGCGCTAGTTACAGCATTTCGGGATGAGTTAAAATTCAGCTATGTTAAGAGGTAACGATAAACCGGCACGGTTTACGATGGCGGTGGCTCGCTACTCACTGGTCAGACCCCCGAAATACCAGAGAAAGTCGGCCAGGGGCAACATTGGCGTGACTAAAGATGGAGAGATGTACTGCGCTTTCTCCGAAGTGACTCGTGGCGTTCCGTTCCTATACTCAATATTGCTCTATCGACTCCTCTCTGGACGTCCAATAAAGCCAAGCCTGAGCTGAGAGTCCTCTGGAGCCTTCTTAGATTTCTACTCGGACCGACAAAGACATGCCGGAGACGAGGGCCTCGTGATCCGCCCCGTGACTATTATTATTATATTACAGGTAGTATCACTCGCGCGTTTCCACAGCAACTCCTTAGAAGCTCGCTGATATCCTCCCTCATTCGCAGGAACACAATAACATCCAGCGAATTGTGTGCGGTTTTCTGTGACTTTCTCAGTCGGGCTGCTTTGATGCGTCCTACCTATCTTGAAAACATCCAGAATAAGGTATGTTCATGCCCACAAACTTTGAAATAATTACGTGATCGATTTTGTAGTTATTTTGATAATTGAATGAAGTAAGAAGGTTATAAACAGTAGCAGCTACGCGAATTTTTCTGCCGTATTACTGACAGCTGTCAGTGCTACATGAATTGTAGTCATGTCTTTCTGTATCTCACGTTTATCAATCGCATCAATTGGCAGCTATCAAAAAAGATTATTCAGCGGTGATAGCATTGTAGTATGAATCAAAACAGAATACAAACCCACCACCTAGCCGCGTCGAGGTGAATGCTCATTCGAACATTTATATGGCGATAACCGGGCTGGGCCACTCCATATTATGATGATACTTCAGTAAAGTTTCATTTTCCGCTGCATTTATTGCAGTAATATAGACTAATATGTGTTTGTGCTCTCATAGCACGATGCCTTCTGTATGCTCCATGATATAAAGATGTAAATACAAAAAAGGTTATTTGCAGTTGGGCCCACTCGGGTACTTAGACACGTTGTTGTTGTTTTAGAAGACTTGATTGTACAATAACTAACAACAATGTGTAAGAACATGGTTTGATGACAATTAGTACTGTACAATTGTGAACTGATTCCGTTCCAATTAACCATACCGAATATGGCCGATATTTTCTAAATAAAATCATAATCTACCGGCATTCCGCAAATTCTAATAATCATTTGCGAAGAAGAAATACAGAAAAGAACTTGCTAACATAATTTATGGTGTTATTGAGCCATGGAATGCTTTGAATACATGGTGCAGTTTTAAAAAGACATAAAGAATACAACCCACGTTAGATTCTGATACATTATACATAATTTTATCAAATAGGTTCAACCGAAATATACGCGTTGTGTATCTGTTATTTATGCTAACACTCACAACTGAACCAACTCAATTTTGATTGTATACTGAACCTAAAACAAGATTTCAACTCATGTAACATACAGTATGTTGTATAAGAAACATAAACAATATTATTTTAGGTAAACACAGTAAAACTCTCACGGCAAACGGCAAGCTTCCCTCTATTATGTAATCGATTGCTGATGTTATTGCACAAGTTTGCGACTTTATTGATAGAGTTGCCAAAGTAATTTCATAGACACTATTTGCAATATTGCTGGACATGTGGAATTAATAACATAACATCCTGGACCTCTGTATTCCATGAAAAGGTAAACTTTCCAAGCTCACGACTAATGAAATCATTTTTGAACGACAAGTTGGGTTTTATAACCTTAAATTCTGAAATTGTTTCATCAGTATTTGTTTAACAAAACTCGCAATACATCTCAGTGTAATATGAAAAACACAACACGTAACAATAATAATTAGCAGCATACAAATAATGAATAATATCGTTCACATCCAAAATGTAATTAAGTTGTAGGTCACATTACATGGCATGTTAATTTATGAACGATAATCCATTTGTAAAAAATATTTTATACGTGTAAATGATGGCTATATTTTATTTAATACTAGCTACCCACCCCGGCTTCGCACGGGTGATCTGATCGCTACCAAACTTCACAGGATCACCCGCTGGATTAATCCGAAGATTCCCTGAAAATTTCATCAAAGTCTGCCCAGCCCTTTTTGAGTCCATAGAGGACATACAGACAAACATTCATTTGTATATATATAGATTTAAAAAAGTGGACATACACTTTTTAAATATTAAAAACTTCAACGAGGTCGGTGGCGCAGTGACGAAAGTAGTTGTTACGCTACTTTGACGTCAACTCTCGTGGGTTCGATTCCCACACAGGGCAAATATTTGTGTGTCAAAGCAAACATGTCAGTTTGCCTTGGTCTGGGTATTTTTATGAGAGGTAGGCTCCATGAAAGCAGCCCGTCTAGGGAAGTACCTCCACATAAAACCGTAGCCAAATAACAGCTCCCTAGAGGAGCATGTGTCTTGCCTGCGAGCCAGGTAACCAGTAAAACTCATAAGGAGTTGCTGTGCTAGCAGCAGAGGTGGCATCGTGCGAGTGAGACCTACTTAATGTGTTGCAAGCGTTCAAGGCTACGGTATCCGCTTTCCATCAGGTGAGCCGTATGCCTGTGTACCTCCCGAAATTGTATAAAAAAAAATTAGTCTAGTGTGAATTTTGTTTGTATTAATAAGCTAGAGGTCCAAGTCCACTAGGTTATCCATTGTTATAAGTGTATTTTACGTTACAGTTGTATTTACCAGGGCTACGCATTGATTAAAACCGAATGTCAGTTTTTATACCTCAAAATTATAGTTATACAAAACAATGAGTGAAAATAGTTACAATAAAAAATGATGTTCTTAAGAAAATAACTGCAATATTATAACTTTTAGCGCCTAAGGCTAAAGTATACTAATTACATGTTTACAGAGACACATTGCGCACGGGTTTGGCTACGTTATAAGTAGCGAAGCAAGACAGATCACGCTTTAACCTACACAAAGTTAACATGTAATATTTCAAAGATTGATTAAAATTTATCCCAAAATACCAAATTACATTGGACTTAACGTTCAGCGAATCTTACCTATAAGATTTGTAGTGTTCGTGAAAAGACTACTACCGTTACCCGGTAGGGTTGTCTTTTTCTTTTAAAAGTATTTCACTATCAATTTTGTCATGCACCACAGCCGAATAAGGTCATCTATACGCAACAACTTTGAATATAAATATATTTAGATATATAGTCACGTCAAGGTCACATATATATGTATATATATATATATATATATATATATATATATATATATACATATATATACATATATCCGAACAACGTTTACCGGGCCAGCTAGTATTATATATAAAGCTAGTATTATATATAAAACAGAGTACGTGCGATCATTTACACGAGGTAGACTTTCCAGTAGCTTCGAATTTATGTTTATGCTATATTATTTATGTAAACAGTCAGGGATATCACGTGAATTGATGGACAGAGCGGGGAGAGAGGTTCTTATACTAGAGTTTTAAACCGACAAGGTGTCTAGCTAGTTTCAAAGCTAAGTTTTTAGACTCGCCACCGGTTAGTAGCGACCGTGAGGACACATTTCGTTCGGTTTCGGGTACTTAATACTTATCTTATGCTAACTTAACGAGTAACCAGATCACGAAATATGCTAAATAACGACCGTACCTCACTGGATAGAGCCCACTATCCAAAAATAGAGCTCACAGATGGTTTGGGGGAGGTGAGTTTATTTACGCAGACCCGTAAACATAGAACGGTTGATGGCTGCTACGTGGTTACTTCTGTTTGAGCTGTTGCACTGTACAGATGTATTTCCTTGACCACAATGTGAACCGTTACTGTAAAAATACATATAATGTTGTTATCAGACCTTTCACAATCCTTTTGATATAATTTATTTGTTATATTCATACAATAAATTATAGTAAAACAATAAAAATAGATGTACAAAACATCGATTTTTTAAATGACAACAGCCGGTCTCTGCTATTGAAATAAAAGCTAAAACAGTTATTTTACAAAAAATATACTTACAGCTTTATGTTGTTCATACGTCACGCAAAAACTATGAAACGAATTTCGATGCAATTTTACCCTGTTTAATTTACAGTCCTAGTCAATATTTAGGCTACTTTAATTTCTCTAGATATAAAGTGATAGTGGCTCTCTTCTAGTAATATATTTTTTCGTTCAATCCCCAATTTAAAAGCATGTAGTGATAGTCGTGTAAGACGAGAGGCGTAAAGCAAACAGGCTGGACACGCCACTAACCACAATTTACACGTTAGTAAACATAATAACACAGCGTGGTTACACAAGAGATAACTCTCAAAATGGGCGTGCTACTCGTACCTACTGGTTATAATGCTGGCCAGTGCGACGGACGAGCCTAGTTTATATCACTATAATTATGCACTTTGGTAACTGTCGGATCATTTCCATTATACACATTGAATATTGGTGGCACTTTTTACACTTTTTATAACTTTCTTTCACATTCTACATATAAATGTAGTGCAATGGCAAAGGAGTCGAGTTTTACATACTATTTAACTTCCTGTGCTCGTCTTCACGACTCCCATGTCATGCAATTACCATGTCTACAGTGTAGCAATGCCACCCTATTACCGAGGCTCCGCTCTCTGTCCATTTGTTTGTACATCCGTAGTTATAGAGCCGTATTTCATTAATCTTAATACGTAGATACTAGTAAATGTCACATAATGTGTATTGCTGTGGTCGCTAATATTTGTACGCGCAAAGCGGAGGAGTTTATTTGTTTGATTGTTTGTTTGTTTGAAACTACTTGTCTTTGAAACTACTTGTCGGATTTGAAAAATTCTTTATGCATATGATAGCCCAATTCTTGAGGAAACTATTCAACATCACGATATGACTCCTAGAAGCCCCGACAAATTAAGAAAATGCGTTTCCTACAGGATACTGGGTCACCCGCGAACGAAGTCGAGGAAATAATAAAATAAAGCTAAAAATAAAGAGTCTCACTCGTGACGTGAGAAACGTGGCTTTAGATGATGTTGCATAATCTTTCAGTTCGACTCTTAGCTGGTTTTTAATTTTTACCTGTCTGTATTGCCCAGCTATTTTACATGCATTTCGCGAAAATTGCTAAACAGATTTTAATGAAATTTTACATGGTGGTTGCATACATCCTAAGTCAATATTTAAGATACTGACTTAGGTTTTCGCGATTGTTACACATTGAAATTAAACTATTTTTAACGGAAGTATCACGTGTTTTATTTATTTTGTTGAAACCTGACGTTTCGAACGCTTTGCAGCGTCCGTGGTCGCAGGAAAGACTAAGGTGGTATTTGTCTTACATTAGTTATTCAATTATTACATCTACCGACATGGATGGATTAATTATATATGTTCCGATTCACACAAAAATCGCTCACAGTTCGAAACGTCAGGTTTCAACAAAATAAATAAAACACGCGATACTTCCGTTAAAAATAGTTTAATTTCAATTTAAGATACTCATTATCACTGAAATATCTTAATTAGTATACGATTAAATTAATGTTAATGTATTGACATTTTGTCTAGATTTTTTTAAAGCTGTAAATGCACAGGAGCATATGAATATATTGAAAATGAATAAACGGAATATAAAAACGAAAGTACACATATTAATACATATTAATTATTAATAATTAATATGTATTAATGTATTTTGCTAATTAACATTATAAACATTATGTCGGTGCAAAAAAATATCTTGTATCTTAGCCTCTCACTCAAATTTAAATGATAGCATACCAGTAGCGGTGCTGAAGCTGTGTGCTTCGGAGTTGTCTTCTGCACGTCCTATCTTCGCGGAAGACTACTAACGTATACATGGTGACCGTAAAAGGTGATAGATCCAACTCTGTAACTTACAGTCACGTTTTTACTTTCAACAGGACGTTAAGGTTTGAGGTTTTTATTTTACTGCGGTATGGAACCCTTAGTGTGCGAGTCAGGCTTGCACTCAGCCCGGATTTCATGTATAATCCTATTGCTTATCGTACCTACTCTAGCTGTGTGTATTTGTACCATTAAAAAAAAAATTATGCCACAAATCCTATATGCCCGAGTGCCTATATATATGAGTCTGTATTAGATCGTATTATTGTCTGTATTAGTCGGATCACGTGTTCATAGAGAAAATGTCTTTGTCGGTGTATTTCATAACAGTACTATAATTAACAAAATAATTGGCTCAAGTATCATATTTTTAAATTGAGAAAATTTTGGACGTCATATAACGATACTTCCAAAGAATGCATTATTACATATTAACCTTTTGAATTTGGGCATCGAAATCTAAACTTACGAAGGATCAAGCATAAACTATACAATAAATTACTAATTATTTTTCGAACCTCAGATACGTGCGGACATTTCTTTAGAGGCATGAAATCTCTGCTTCCTTTAATCGTCTTGAATAAAATGGCTTCGGTGCATTTCATCGGTTGCTCTAAAGAATTTCTCTTTTTAATATGAGCATCGATTCCAATTACAAAAGATCAAAGAATCGCCGCGCGGCCCACTTCGTCTTTGTTCAAACGAAAGATGAATTATTCAGAGAGCTGGAAACGTTTCAATTGGCCAGCTATAAAAAAGGACACGGTTCGTTGCTTTTTCCACTAAATTAAAAATTTCTTTATTTTCTTTTAGTGGGTGTATTTGGACATTTTTGATTTGAGAATAATATTATCATATAACCGTCCAATAGCTTTTGTGACAGAAAATATTCGCCTTTTAAAACGACGTGTCAAAATGGTTGCAAGATTTTAATGGACGTAATAAATTTATTGTGATTTTTAGCTTTCTCTAATAGGAAAGTATAAAAACGAGAATTGAAATAAATAAATGATTTTCAGTAATGATTATTGTTGTCCGGTATGCATGTATAAAGACAAAAATTCTACTTTACTTACTATTGCACCAATTGACAAATAACATCTCTCGATAGAATGGATGGGACGGAGTATATCGCCTAACCATAAATTTTGCCACGGGCAATGTACCTCGTTGAGCTCAAGATTCTACTCTAGACTACTTCACTGTGCTCTGAATTCAAAATCGCGCCGCCTACATAGTTCATATCACTTGTATTATCGTATGATATTAACAAACATTGTTCGCATTTTAAGACAAATTAACATCATAATAGAAGTTTTTATGCCATCATCATCACCATCATTAGCATGTATTTTGCTTTCGACAATATGTGTACTTTCTTTTTTAACCGACTTCAAAAAAAGGAGGACGTTATCAATTCGGTTGAATTTTATTTGTTATGTTTGTTACCTCAGAATTCCGTCATTTATAGACTGATTTGATTTTTTTTTATCAATCGAAAGGATTCACCTTCAGATTGGTCCCATAGATATTTTATCAATATCGATTTAGTAGTTAGGTTTTCAAATAAAATAACTGGTTATTCAGTGGTGTTTACGATCACCATTTTTTTATACCACTAATATGCTAAAGGAACGTACGGTCTATCTGATGGTAAGTACTTACCGTAACCTATGGACATTTGCAACACCAGGGGTGTTACTCATGCATTGCCGACCCTATATAATCCTCTTCCCTCCAACTATGTATGTACTTCAAGCCTACAAATCACATCTTCTTGAAGAGCTTCATGCTGTAGTCCCTTACCATTATCTTTGTTTTCTTCGCATTCAATAGTAAGCCCTTCTCCATGCAATCGTCTTACCTCATCAAGTGGACTTCACAGCACTGAGCAGTGAACCGTCAATCCCATACCTAATAACATCTGTCATTAAAAATGCACTCAGAGGTACAAAATAATTGCTTCATTTCTTTAAATGACTATAAACAAATGTTATAATGTCTATTTGTACTTAAACAGAAATTAGAAATATGTTTTAGACTACTTAGAATAAAATCAATGTATTAGGACAGTGATATACATTTATTGTCATATTTGGAGTTGGTGCCAGCGCATTTATTGTGTATTTTTTTTGTAATTAGGTTTAATTAGGTATTGCTACATTATTGCTTTAACATAACTTTAAATATGTTCTGTATATCTAAGGAAATTTCCCACGATATCTTAAAAGCTTGGCTGATACTGACTCCAAAAATAACAATGAATGTATATTAGTGTCCTAATACATTAATTTTACTCTAAGTAGTCTAAAAACATATTTCTAACTTCTGTTTATTACATATAGACACTATAACGTATGTTTATAGTAAATAAATAAAGAATTGTTTTGTAACTTTTAGTGTATTTTTTCACGGCAGATGTTTGTGGAGTTGCTATTTCTTTTTGTATTTTTTTATTCATACTACGGTGGCAAAAATCAATAAACCATTTGATTGCGATCAATGAAGTCGCTCATAAAAACGTTGTGTTTTTGCGCCTAAATATCTCAGCGATTCGAGCCTATTGACCAAACCAAAGATATTTTAACCAATCATAATAAAGATCATAAAGTGCCGCTTTGTTGATCTGTGAACTAGACAATAAGAGCTGCACGTTTTACTTTACCTCCCGACTGTTTTGCATAGTCTTGCATAGCATGCAAAATCGGACTCATTGGTTCTCCAAGGTAATACCTTCATATAAGGTTCATTATATTACTTAGAACGGAAAACATATCATATAACCCGCTTGAACACAGATTGTTAACGTAATCAATGAACCGATGCCCCCTACATCTATCGACTCTCTACATACCCTTTGAGGTCGTCGCTCCATCTAGTGGGGCTATAGGCCTACCATGTTCAGTAGTGGATGAATACGGACTAAAATAATTATGATTAAAATGTGCAAAAATTTACATAATTTCTTGAAAAGTATACATTTTGTTAATGATATAAAACATTAGAAACTTTGAACATTTCTATACACAATTACAAAGAAAAGTCTAATTAGAGTCTCTGTAATTTTTAACTACAAGGGATTTATGGTGGCGACACCTGCCGAGCGGTAGTCGGTGATTGAGAGAGCGGGCCGTATACGCGAAATTATTAAAGCGTAATTTATGCTCGCAATTTGTACGTAACTTGAATTCGTTTCTTGTATCATTCATCACGGCTGCCATGGGTAGCGATTAATTTCGACAATCATCTGGAAAAAACGCGTGAGTTACGGTCGCACAACAGGCTGTGAAATTTATAATGATTAAAGTCCAATAATTTTCTATTTTTAATATGCTGTACAAAGAAATCATAGATGAATAGCATAGTCGAATGGTTAATATTAAGAAGTTAATTTAAACATTGCTGTTAGCAAGTTTGAGTTTTCATGTCTTACACCCTAAATATTTTCGAAATCAAAATGAACTTATGTGTTAATCCATACATTAAGAGTATATATATATATATATATATACGTCTGTGCTAAATTTTATCCAAATTAATTAAGCTGTTTTTGCGTGAAAGAAGAAATAGACTTCCTTCATCGTCGTCGTCCACGTCATGACAATCTATGACAACTGTAATACTCGTATATACGTATAAGTAACTGGGCGATCAAGCTTCGCTCGACGTTTAATTTTGTAAAATCATGTTTTTTGATTTCAGTACAGACTAGATAAACTTAAGAAGCAAAATCATATCTAAATACAAAGTTTGGTTTAAAAATTAGAGAGAGGATATATAGACATAATAACTACTTGTCGCCGCCGCTAAAGTGTGCAACGTTAGCTGTCTTAGTACAGCTACATCATGCAAGCTTACTCGTAACGTTACTCACTCGCAGGAATACATAACAACTGTTTAAAAAGTTGTTATTTGGTTGCGGTTTTCTGAACTGCTCTACCTCTTTTTGCTTAAGGATTATCATTTATCGAAAGTAGCCGGGATCTATGGCTTAACGTGCCCTCCGATTACGGAGGAACTCGTGACAACTAAAACCGTAGTCGAATGGGCACTTATTTTCGTATATGTTCAAGCAAGATTTCGACTATACACACACTTCTTAACTTGTTCACTTGTATTCGACTTGTCGTTTTGTATTTACAACAGAAATTTTGTTACTTTTCATTGTAGCTAACAACGACATTGTTAGAGGAATAACACTTACAAATATAATACATATAGAATTGCCAAAACCCCCAAAATAAACGTATGGGCATGAATTTATCACGAAAAGTTTATTAAGATTCGTCAGATATAGATAAGTTTCCGTCAGTGTCGGCGCGTCCGCTTCCTGTCGCCTTCCGCCGGGAAAACCCCTCGTTAATTTTATTTTAGTAACGGCTCA
Source organism: Pyralis farinalis (assembly GCA_947507595.1). NCBI lineage: Eukaryota > Metazoa > Arthropoda > Insecta > Lepidoptera > Pyralidae > Pyralis > Pyralis farinalis. Next base: position 19,579,776 of record OX382264.1, on the reverse strand, counting down.
CTTAGTCCATTAGTTTTAGATATATTTGTATGACGTAGTAGTAAAGATAAAGTTTGTTTAATCAATTATTTAGACTTTTATGTCCAACAAGTGAATGGTATTTTAAAAATAAGACTGGTAGTTTCATGCCTATATTATTACGAAGTATAGGGACAGAATGGTTGGTGGAATGTCTCAATGAATCCAAAATCATAGGAGGATATATTTTTTTAAATAAACAGACCCTTTCTTAGGAATTTTGATAAATTGAGGTATTCTTTGGTAAAGGTTAAGTTTAATTTTAAATTAGGTTGCTGGGTTAACTCAATGTTATATTTTTAACTAACTTCATTTTAACACTATTTTATTTCATCGCCTTGCAGGTACATAGATATGGAATTTTAAGCACTTTTAATTATTAATTTGCAAATTAAATTTAGCAATTTAATGTAATTTTGACAATGTATTAATACTGTATCATCGTACAGTTGATATGTTCATTTGAATCCTTCTTACTAGCGCCATCCTGCTTCCCAATCCATTAGGTTTGGCGGAGTCCTACCTAAACCTAAAGATTCGGTGAAAACACTGATTTTCATATGGAGCGACTGCCGTCAGATCTCCACATCCCAGATGAAAAATCAGACCTTTCCTAGGGTTAGGTCCACACGTCTATCGAAATATAATTTCTTGGACGAGCGGGTTTCCTCACGATGTTTTCCCTCACCGCGGAGCAAGTGATATTTACAAATATATACATAAACATGAAAACACGAATTTAGTGGTAACTGCCAGGATTCGAAGCAGGGACCTATCGCCATACCACTGGGCTATCACTGCTCTAAATTGAATAAAATCCACATAGTACTGATCCACTTAATATCTTAACATAGTATCCGTTATATATGTTTGTTCTAAATTACTTCTAGACTAAGTAATGAATTTTGATACAGTTTTCAATAATATTTGAAAGAGTTCTTAGCCAGATGTCGGCAAGTGTAGAATCCTCTTGATATTCATATGTCGTAATGGCCGGAAGGGAGCTGCTATGCCGAAGTTGTGTGCTTATGAGTTATGCTTGCACTGACAGATTTTTTCACGTTTCCTTATTATCCAGGCTTTGTCGAAAGTCCCAAATTCAAACAAGCGAACAGTTTGCCTAATGGTAGAACTTACCTAAATGATCACAAGTCACGTGGGACATTACGCGTGTGGACCTTGTAAAAATAAGTGGAAGTAGAAATAAATTCATGAGCGATGCCCTTCTTGTTGCAAGTGATCATAGCCTACATGCAGGTTATATTTGATCTAAACTACTTTGTGTGCTACCGCTCCCGATTAGTTCATGCGAACTACTGCCGGCCGGCACCCACCCACTACCGTTAGAAGATGCATGCCGCCGCTGCCATGGCTGCTCCGGTCGTCTTTGCGACTCATGTTTCGCCTCTCCACGAGGCATCCTCATGAATTATCCTCTAGCATGTTATTCTAACGACTAACATCTACAGCGCCTGAGGAAGCACACAAAGTAGTTAAATCAAATTGCCTGTAAATTTGACTTTCGCAAAGTAACGCCTGAATCAATTAACTAACAAAAAGAATGTTACCTAAGGTTTACATCAAACACAAAATAATTCGGTTAAGAGATTAGCTGAAACAATTGTGTTGGAATCTAAGCCTACATGCGTTGGAACATATTGGTATCACAATGGTCGAATGGTTCCTTTGTAGAATGAACAACTTGCCGAGGTTTTCTTAGCAGACTACAGCTTTTAAGTTTTGGGAGAAAACTGGTGAGGAGATTGCACAATCGAATGTACTTTCATTATTTGTAATTTACATATGACTTTTGTGGTATAAAATAGATAGCTTGTGTCATACTTATAAAACTAGGTTGTGTCACCTAGTTAAATATAAAATGATTAGATTGAATATCTGAAAATCAGTTTTTGGTACAAGCTAATGGTAAACGCAAACGTTTTCAGTTTTTCCGAGGAAAAAAGAAAACTCCTTAAGCGTACTGTGGTGCTACGGTAAAATATCAAACATCAATAATACCAACAAAATAACAATTTCAAACAATATTATATCTTATTATTTTTTAAAGTTTTTCTCTTTTTTAATCAATCAGCATTTCAAATGACCATTGGCGAAGAAGAAATGCCAAAAGAAACTTGCCAATATTGGTCTATTTTTTCAAATCATCGATACATATTACAATAAATATAATTATACAAGTATGCATATAGTGATACCAAGTCGTACAATTAAAGTTATATTAATACACATGTTGAATCATTTCCAAACATCTCTGTCAGTTAGATATTCATCGATTCTATAATAACCCTTCTTACATAGAGTATTTTTGATGTGCCTTTTGAGCATGTTGTCAGGCAAGGACAGAACTGTTATGGTAATTTATTATAGAATCGAATACAATTTACAGCAAAATATATATTAGTCTTGGCAAGCCGATGTACTGGCATACGAAATCTATTCCTGCTTCTAAGATTTTCACTACATTTTGAAAACGACTTTATATTTTTACGAGCATACATTATGTTCTCACTAAATATACTGAGAGGTAACTGTGAGGATATTTATTTATTTAAATAGTTCTCTAAGTGATTCACTGGCCCCATTTATATCAACAGTCTGTATTCTGTTCCTTAAGTAAGTTCCACTAAAATTATGGACTTTACCTCTAACTCCATAATGGCACAACTTGTACGATGGTCGACACAATCAAAAGCTTTGAAGAGATTACAGAAGAACCCAATAGCATCCTGGGATCTCTCCCATACGCTAAGAACATGCTTGACCAATCTAGTCCGCATCTGGAGTGGATTTACCTGCTGTAAATCCGTATACTATGAAAAATTTCATTGGTCTTAAAATAGGGTTGTAATTGATCAAGCATTATATTTTCGAATATTTTACTTAATACGGGCAAAATGGATATGGGTATGTAATTCCCCAGTTCACTTTTTTCACCAGACTTGAATAACGGAATTAATTTACTAAAGGATAATGCCCATCAAAGTATGGACCATGGTACAGGCGTTGCATCAATTCCAAATTTGTTTTAGACGGTGTATTAAAAAGAAATAAACCTTTAACATTAGTAATTCTAGGATTCAAAACAGGAGTTTCGAAGTTTTTCAGAAAACGTAACATAACCTAAAAATCAAAATAATTCTTAGGTTATGTTACGTTTTCTGAAAAACTTCGAAACTCCTTTTTTGGCATAGGTACGGGAAATATTTCATTATTTGACCATTGGAGTAGATGCTTGTTCCAAGGTATGGCTGCCTATGTTTCTCGGTATCAAAAAAGAACAATTCATACACCGGTTTCGCCGGTCGAATGTTCTCGTCGTCATTTTCACGGTCAATTATAACCACAAGTGCTCAGCCTGAATAGTAACACAAGAAAAACGTCCCGTCGTTGAATTGAACACAATGTTTATGATATCACAATTTAAGCTGATAGTAATCTCAATCAACACAAAAATGGCAGTAATAAACAGCAATGTTCCGTTTCGTACAGCGTCACACACAAATGTCACAAGTGTTACCACACCATAGATATTAAATGAAAATCGGTTGTTTGACTAGCGTAACTCGATTCTTAGACACTGTATTCGATATGAATAAAAACCAAATACGAGTAGGTTTGTAGCGCGAAACCCGAACGGTTCATAAAAGAATGAAATCAGTGTTTATGTTTTCATAAGCGATGATGGTGATATACTAGTACCTAGTAATGTTACATTTTTATTGTTTGTAATTATAATCGATAACAATATTAATCGCAGTTTTCTTTCAACATTTTTTTTTATTTACTATGGTAACTTTTTTGATCAACATTCGGAGGAAATAAAAATCAAAAGATAACTTGTAGTCAATAAATATATCTCCATATTTTCTAAAATATATCCCCTGTCCAAAACAAGCATGGAATGAGCAGGAAGACTCCTAAAATGAGAAAAATAATTTATAAAATGTTTTTATCCTGAGGTATGAGACAATTTTGTACCATGAATAGGCAATCTCCTTTCATTAAGTCTGGTAACACACCCATATCTATACATTGATTAAAAATAAATGCCAAGTGTGGAGCTATTGACTCAATAATACAATAAAAAACTTTTATGGACATTCCCCAATGATTTCATGAGTTTTTAATGTTAAGTAGTTTAAAGGCTTTAATTATATCGCTTGATTGAATATGTGTACATTGGAAAAGCTCCACTCTTAGTTGTACACACTCCTTTAATAACTCCGCAGCAGCATAAGGAGACGAATTGAGGCAGTTAGTGGTAACATAATAATATCCTTTATATTAGTGAAGTAGTCATCAAATAGATTTGCTACTTGTTTAACAGTTATTTCAGTTTGATTACTATGTTTAATAGAAGACTCATTATCCCGTAGTTTACCTTTACATGTTTATTCACAGCCAGGAAAGCCTTGAATATTTTGATATACAAAATTTAGGTTTTGCTTTCCTTTTGTCTTTTTGAGCAGTTTTAAATCTGAAGTCAAATGTACACAATTACTTTGTAGTTTAAATTGTAAACCGTTAATGCTATTAATATTATAACGCACTAAAGTGGCTACCTTATTCCAACATTCAATTCGTCAAATAAGTCACTAATAAAATTATTAGTGCCAAAAATAAAAAATCATTGTGACAACATGTCAGATGAAACAGATTGATAATATGTATATGTTAATATTATTTTTGGTGACTAGCAATTAACATACGAAAGTGCGCATAATAATATCTTATTAACCTGTAATTGATACAATTTATCTAATGAATGAATTATATCCTTTTTTTGGATTTCCAAACTATTTTGCTATTAATAGAAAAATAGTAGTATTGTCATCCACCTGAGTATTCATAATTTTTCCTATTATTTAGCTGTAGGTTACATTTGGTATACAATAATTAATAATAGTGCCTTTTAGATGGTTATACATTAGTGGACCTAGGTTACAACCTATTTTAAAACTTTTTGTGCAGCGATTACTCAGTGACTCATACCGATTTGAATTGTACTTACTAATCAATTAGTTCATCCAGTGCCAAAATGTGTTCGTTTATTTAGCATTCAGATAAATTACCTAGTCTTGCCATAAATACTGAAACAAAGAAAAAAAAAATGCTATTGCAAATAACATTTATTACTTTTACAGTGTGTTAGTTTAATACATAAATATAAAACAATTTAAAATATAAAAAGCTTATTCGAAGTGGTCTCCATTGGCGGCCATACAGTCCTTTAAACGTTGAGTCCAGTTGTCAATAGAAGCACGCACTCTTTTCATGGGAAAATTCTTCACTGCCAATCGTACGGATTGTTTTAGGGACTCCAAATTATCATGGCGTAGAGCAAGCCGTACTCTCTAAAACTGACCATAAATCATAATCCAGCGGATTAAGATCGGGACTAAATGACGGCCAGTCTTCAGCTCTGATGAAGTCCGGAACGTTCGTTTCTAACCAAGACTGCGTAGACCAAGCTCTGACCCGGCGCCGAGTCTTGCTGGGTGGACCATTCTTGGATAACCAAGAATGGTCCTCCCAGCAAGACAATAATTTTATAATAATTCAATAATGAACATGGTGTTGTTAAGGGGCTTCACTACCTTCTCAAAAATTGTGTCTAGATACACTTGTGCCGATGTCTTGATATCTTTTTCACAAAAATATGGCTCAGTCACTCCTTCATAGCTAATACCCCACCAAACCATCACTAAAGTCGGATAGTGCCCACGTTGCACTCTGTCGACTAATTGGGAAGCTTCCTTAGAGCTTTGAGCATAAATACGGTCATTTTGTTTATTAAAATGTTGCTCTACTTTTAGAAATATTGCGATTTATATACATTTGTTTACTTTTTAACATTTTCTCTAATTTTGTCACAGATTTCTCAACTTTTAAATATTTCTTTATTTTATTGCGAGGGCTAGGCAGATCTTGTTTCATGCAGATTGCCTGTTGAGGCAGACGTAGATGTCTTGTGAACTAGTTCGTCATATTAATTCATTACAGTCACTGTTCCATGATGCTCTGCATCACGTTGGTATTGATTAACCATATAGGCTATTCAACATTACGATAAGATCCTTACAAACAAACCAAAAAAAAAAACACTATACCTACTGCATACGCGCCGATTCGCGGGCTGCAGGTAGTAGTTTATAAAATACATAGAGAAGGGTAACACATATTCGTATAAAAAGTGATTCCAGCCTATGAAAATTCATCGAATGTCGAGGGTCCTAACTGCTCTACGTTGTGTGTGAAAATACGAGAAAGTAAATACTGGCTAGCCCAGTGATGTGGACAGTATTCCATTTGAATCGACACCTGGGACTTACGTAGTTGAAGGCAATGTTTGGGCATAAAATACCATGTTATTCTGTCCAGCACACAAACCTCCTTAGCTGCTAAATAGTTTTGCACTCCAAGTGACTCACTCGATATATCAACTCCCAGCGATATGATATGAATACTGAATGTTGGGTACATGAAGGAAATCATTTATACGCAGAAGAAACAAAGTGAATAATATAACGCTTGCAAAACCTTGTGGTGTGCTAGTTCCTAGTATCATAAGCTACTGCCACCTGTTATTTGGTAAATTTTATTTCGCATTTTCTGAAGGAATAAATTTTAAGAGTTATTATTTTATAATATAATATTACTTATAATATAATATTACTTTAAACTCATTTATAAAAATATATATTACTTTCTAAGAGGATGTGTTATGCAACATAGCTAGCTAAATAAAAATAACAAAAATCTCTCAGTCTAGAAAAAAAAACCCAAATTGCCTTATATTTAAGTGACGTAAAGGCAGTTTTAAAGACATAAGTAACAAATACCAAAAAAATTTTATTACCTATTATAATATTACATCAAATATTTTATTCATGTTATAAAGTCGCCTCAAAATTGACTGTTTTATTTTGACTGTTTTTGATTGTTAAACTTTTACTTGTGAATTAATTATATAACAGAAGACTATAAATGAACTGCATTTAAATCATAAATGTTACAAACCAAGGTTTAATTTGAAGTAATTAGCACGATAACTTTTGACGCTTTAGTTGTGTCTACTGTTGGATACCAAAAACCTAATTATTATTCAAATCAAGCCCCTTTTGTTCCTTCATGGGCTACAATAAAAATTAAATTATACCGAATTTTATTATCTTCCTCTTCGGGCCCATAACTCAGTAGAAATATTCATGAGGAAACTTTTAACTAGAGATTTGTAATTGTTCAGCAGATTTTATACACCAAAAAGATATATTTTTACAATCAAAAAATAATACTTCATTACAAAATCTAGGCAAACAGTAGTGTTTGCCGAAATTCCAAAAAAAACTGGCAAATGGGTTGATTGGGCAAAAAACTTAATCGATGCAAATTTGCGTAGAGATACATTCCCCGTAAAATAAAAATGGTTCAAATGCGAATTCTCGAATGTCATTCAGCGTCTTGTCATACAAGTTAGAGCGCAAATGGAGTACTGTGGTCACGTAAGGGCGGGAGCGCTTGGGTACCCGCTACGACCTTGTAGTTCAGTGCAAAATCGAGCTGTGAGAATTATAAATTAAAATTATAATCTTATCCTAAGTTATCTTATCCTAAGACACGGGTATCGAGCCCTTGAGTTTATGGAAAGATTTTACATTCCATTTGTATGTTCTACCGATTTAACAATAGGTTCTGTTCCGAGGAGATTTTCGATATGATGTTAGCAGCTTTGCTTTACAATCGTACCATTCGCCGAGGGTTGTGAATTCATCATATTACACGGGAACCGCAATCGTTGCATACTGATGGCTCTAGTGAAGTTTGCCACCGAGACGTCTCAAGTTGTGGAATAAACTTATCACCGAAATTTTCTCTAGGCACGATGTTTTTAAAAAAAGACGAGTAGGGTTTTACAAGTGGCATCCCTGGTGTTCCAAGGCTATAGTAACTGCTTACTAATAGGCAAGCTGTATGTTTGTTTGTCACTTTAATGTTATACAAAAGCATCAATTGAGATTAAGAAATGGCAATTCGAGAGGCAAAGTTATAGGAAAACAACCATGACCGTAAACATTTCTTGCAATTGAGGCAACAGTCTATATACTATTGTTTTTTTTTATTTAACGTATCTTTATAATCAGCTAGATTGTTATACTTTGTGGTATTACCGTAACAGTAGAATTTTTTATTACAAGTTTTTATTCCTTTAAGAAATATTCAAGTAAAATGAAAATGATGTACCTACTGAATATAAATATATAATATATATATAGAAAATATGAACATGATGTTGACTGTATGTAGAATTTCGCCTAATATCAGTGTCATAGAAGTCGACATTTCGAGTGAGTTCAGTTCCGCAGTCACTTTAAGTGTAAAGTCAAGTTAGCAGTTGAGAAGATAGATATGCCAAGCAGAGTAAAATGGTGTTCAATGCCCCAGCACCTTCAACAACACCAAGACCCAGCTGCGACCTCAAACGGAATGCTGTTTACATCTTTAGGCTTGGGTGCCCAGTATTTGCCTACTCGATTTCCATACACGTCATAGAGCAATTTGAATCTTCGGCTGCCCAGCGATTTCTCTTATATTATTTAGAAAACACAAAAGGGGCTTGTCTTTCTTTTCGTGTTTTATAAGCGATGTAACGAAAACAATTTAGAAGAGTTGTTTATTTTAATGCCTGCCAGTAAATTCCACTATCATGTCACTGCCAAAAAATAATTATTATTTATTAAAGTTCGACACATATCGCCTCTTTACAAGAACAACGTGATATTTTTGAAACCACAACTTTACAGGAGAGCAATTTTAAACATTTAAGCGTTGATAAATTCTAAAATATTAACAATTTTACTGTCGGAAAACAATTAAATTGTTGCGGGAATTAATGTGTTTTCTGAAAATTAGCAAAAAAAAACTCACTCAATATGAAATAAGTGAAAAAACTGATAAAAAAAAAACACAGACACACATGTCACGTTTTTAATGAAAATAAGTCACAAAATGCTTGTAACATCTTGATATATCACATTGAAGATGTTAAATTTAGGCGTAAGGCTGTGTGATAAGTTTAGTAAAACACACTATCAAAATAAAGATCTTGTATTTAAAAATACAAATTTACGAAAACAACGGCTTACTTACACCATGAAATTAGTTTAAGGCACAATAATCAACTAAAGATCAATCAATCACATAGTACTTAGTACTCGCTTTAATTAAAATTATAAGGTAACTAAAAATTACATTCATACAAATAAGAAAATTAAAAACAGATATCTAATAGTAAGTAATGTCTTCTAACACGATTATGGCATCCAGTTTTATAGTACTTAGAAATTCAAAATAGGAACATTGCTATCGCCCTTCATAAAACATAGAATCACAAATTCTCTTAATACTAATAAAAACACTATTATTTTAAATATAGCAATTAAATATTTCAAAAAATATAATTCAAAAAATCTTTGTACTTAATTAGTCTTATTACAACGATTCGTAAAATAGCTCGTGGTATCTAGGAATGAGGTATTTTATTGACTAAATCCATGAGATCAGCTTTTTTTCTTTCTGCTAGTCCAGGTTTTTGAAGATAGGCCTTTTGCAAATCTAAATTAATGCTTTGGCTATTATGATTTCCCTTTTTTTTACCACTATAGCTTTCTTGAATAATTCGTCAGCGTATGATTCTTTGAAAAATATGGCATCGGGATCAGAGCTTTGAACTTTATTATCTTCAGTCCAGCCAGTTTCACAGTATTATTGTCTTCATCTTTCATTATTGCGAAGTTCATTTGAGTGCATATACTTTTCCAATGAAAAAAATCATCGAAGCATATTTCATTAACATGGAATGGCTCGCTTTTTTTCCGTGCCGCCTTTATAGCCCCGATAAATGCGTCAGGTGTATACATTGGTCCTGATCTCAATTGCCTTTTACCTTCTCTCTCTATTTGAGAGTGAGCTGAATCGCCCTTGTTCTGCATATGTCCTTTAACTAGGTATTTGTGTGTAATTGATATGAGATTTGGCAGAGTTTTGACTGCGTAAGTGTACATTGAGATCATAAACTTATTTTTTTGCTGTCCGGCACAATTGTCTGAATAAAAGACAACATCGAGGTCTTCAGCCGTTGCGGAAATTTTCTTCAGGTATTTGTAAACACAGGTAGCTATTTCGTTGACACCTCTATTGGCGTTAGACTCATCCCATATATAACTCTCAACTGAATTATTTTGTAAGTTATAAATTGTTAAATTAAGTACATTTAGTTTGGGCTTGTAGTAAAAAACTGAGACGTCTCCTTTGGGGCATTGGAACACTGCTTGAAGATCATAGACCGCTACTAAAATATTTTTGTTGTTCTTATCTTTTTCTTTTTCAATGCGTTTTTTTCGTTACTTACGTTTTCAATCGCAGAAGATTTCCTGTTCTCTATTACACCGAGATCATTGAATACCATAGCATGTTCATTTGTAGACGAAAGTGGTTCCTCGTAGTTTAAATATTAGATGTTACCAAATTTTGATCATCAGAAATGTTATTATAGTTGGTAGTGATATTTTGTTCCACGTCAGTATCAGAAGAATACTCAGCACGTTTTGTTGGTTGGGCTTCATAATCAGGATCCTTTACCGAGTCGTCGCTGTCTGTAACGTTATAAATGTAATCAATTTCTTGAAGTGTAATGGTGTGGTATTGGTTTAATCAATTACCCTCAAATTTTGTAAGAATTATTTACTCCTAACATCTGTATCTGCATTTTGATTAACTTACCTTGATATATAGATGGGCCACTGCTTGAAGAACTGCTAGAACTAGAGGAACCGCTACTAGTCGAATTACTACGAGGTCGGATGGAATCTACTGCGATGTCTTTGTCTAAAAAGAGGATTAAAATAATGAAATTATAGGAACATAACTATTATTATTACTATATATAGTATACTATTATTATTATATTAAATAACTAGAAAAAAAATCAGGACAAGTAAAAAAATACCTTCTGTTGATGTCTGCAATGTATTGGTCGAGCTTTTGGCATATTCATTCTCGTCTTGTGTTAAAATATCGATCTGAGAGTTTGAATCACTTAGTTGTTCACTTAAATAATTTTTAACACCAGTAGCTAATTGAACTAACATCCTAGATCGGGATGCCATCTGAAAAACAAATGCGTAAAAGTTACTTTATTTTAGCATGTATAATGTAACATTTTAGCATAATATAAACGATAACTTAAAGGTTTTCAAAAATAACGATGTGAAATAAAATAACCCATAGTATTTGAAAACGATTCATCAACAACATGGTTACAATCTAAGATATCACAAACGAAACTTGTAACTTTTTCATCAATAATGTGGCAATATTCATTATCTCATTCTCGATACTCACGAGTTTTACAACAAAAACGAGTTATATAACTAATATCACATTATTCGAGTTAAAGTAAATAACAACAAGAAACATACCTTTGCACTAAAACTGTGGTATACTCGTAATGCCACGTTTTTTGTGAAAAGCAGGAACACTTCACTCGTTGCGCGTGCGGGGCAAACTAACACGTCGCGTTGTCGAAGTCGTGCGCCACACCGAAAGAGACAACGTGATAACGCCATTTGCCACGGCGGTGTCGTCTCTTTCACTCATAGCTCCTCGAACATTCACTTTTAAAATGCCGCGTTTTTGTAGAAAATAAAATTCGACATCGCGGTTTTGAATATCAAATAATAAAAAAAAACGTTTTTATGAGATGTCACGTTGCTCTTGTAAAGAGGCGATATCACCTGGATAAAGCATCAGATACGGAGCCTTGAAGAAAAGAGTCATAGGTAGCTACTTACATGCTAAATGCAAATTTTGCCACCTAAACCTGTCTGATCACGAGGCATCACTTGAGCCTCTCGTCTAATGTTTTTTTTTATATACAAAGTCGGAGGCATAGGGTCCACCTGATGTAAAGCAGTTACCGTAGCCTATTAACGCTTGTAATATATTAAGTATCACTCGCGCAATGCCTTCTCTGCTGCTAACACAGCAACTCGAGCTCACTGGAGACCTCACTCACACGCAGGAACACAGCAACCCAATAGGAAGTTGTTATTCGGCTGCGGTTTTCTGTGAGGTGGAGGTACTTCCCCAGAACGTGCTGCTAGATAAACGCTCGTGGGGTTGATGTCAAAGTCGCGTCATTCACGACTGCGCCACCGAGCTCGTCAAAAATATGAAGACGATTACTACTAACTTAAACCAAAGTTTGATTTGGGATATTCAAATTAATCTAGTCTGATCAGGGAGGTAGAGAGAGGGAAGATTCGTATAGTAATAATTCCGCCATTGTACATCTTTGTACAAAATAAATAAATAACGACCTTATCACAAATATTATATTGTATTCTCTCACTGTTTATTATGGGTAATGACTTTAAGTGAATGCTTACATCTATACTACTATACCGCGTAACTGGATAACTGCATGTGTTTGTTTATACCTTCACCTACTCCCGTATCTCATACCATGAAGATTTCGTCATTAATAATAATTTCGATATTAAATCTGACTGTAAAATCTCTTTAAATTACGGGATACGGCTTCAGAACAATTTTTGACATTTCGATGTGAATGGTCATTTTTAGGGTTCCGTACCCAAAGGGTAAAACGGAACCCTATTACTGAGACTCCGCTGTCCGTCCGTCCGTCCGTCTGTCACCAGGCTGTATCTCATGAACCGTGATAGTAAGACAGTTGAAATTTTCACAGATGATGTATTTCTGTTGCCGCTATAACAACAAATATTAAAAATATAATAAAATAAATATTTAAGGGGGCTCCCATACAACAAACGTGATTTTTAGGGTTCCGTACCCAAAGGGTAAAACGGAACCCTATTACTGAGGCTCCGCTGTCCGTCCGTCCGTCCGTCCGTCCGTCCGTCCGTCCGTCCGTCTGTCACCAGGCTGTATCTCATGAACCGTGATAGTTAGACAGTTGAAATTTTCACAGATGATGTATTTCTGTTGCCGCTATAACAACAAATACTAAAAAATAGAATAAAATAAATATTTAAGGGGGCTCCCATACAACAAACGTGATTTTTTTGCCGTTTTTATAGATAGTGGTACGGAACCCTTCGTGCGCGAGTCCGACTCGCACTTGACCGATTTTTTTGCTCATTTTTCCTCGATATTGATAACGGCAACAGGTAGACGCTTGAAATATTCACAGAATATTTAGTTATATATTCACTTTAAGAATAAATAATTAAATTAAAATAAAACAAATATTTAAGGGGGGATCCCATACAACAAACGTGATTTTTTTTGTCGTTTTTATAGATAATGGTACGGAACCCTTCGTGCGCGAGTCCGACTCGCACTTGGCCGATTTTTTATACCACTAAGCTGGTAAACGAGCAAACGGCCTACCTGATTACATGCAGTTACTGTAGCATGTGAACAATTGAAACACCAGAGGTGTCGACTCTGTAAAAACCTCTTCGCGACATTTCTTAAACAAGCTCATTATTGTTTAAGAGTTACATTAGGTGAACTTCGTGGATTAGAATATTATTTGTTCTGTATTAGTATATGGCTCAGTTGAACCAATTTGATACATAATATGCTTACAGTATGCTTCAATAGTGGGTCTAACTGATTATATTATGAGTAAATAGGGGCTTCGTGCTAAGACTAATAGGCTGAATAATTAATATCCGTGCTTTCACAATAACGTATCAGCCATGATTACGCTTTGATTGCGTGTTAAGCTGCCTTTTGTTTAAATATAGTTCTCTAACAACTCGTTCAATACTTGTGGCGGCCCTTGACTTCATCCACGAGAATTGTTTTCGCAAGTTCTGTGTAGAATAATAAATTATTTCCGAATGTCTATACGTTGACCTGGGGTGCAAAGCTACCACTATATAATGTAAATATAAAATGCTTTTTGTCGTTTTTGTGTGATACATGATATGATACACATATAAACACAGGTACATTTTAAAAGTAGACAGATAGTCTATCGATTTCTTCACGCACTTCTTTTGCGAGGTAGGCAGATGAGCGCTAAATTAAATGTTTACTTTACTTAAAAAAATAATTTCATGTACAAATTTGACTCCGCTACTATTTACAGTGCCTATATAAAATTCACACAACATCATTTGTGTGGTTATTTAGCAGCAACTGTAGACGTATTCACATTGCCCTGAAACACCATATTCGAATCGTAATAGAAAAGTTTTCACTTAAAATATATGGAATCTGAGTGAAAACTTTTCGAATTCGTTTCGAATATGGCTTTCCAAGAGTAATATCACGATTTTCACTTCATATAGGATCTCATAGTAGGTACTGAGATTTCGGGTTCTTTTTAGGGATTCTTAGAACAGTTCGAAATTAAAATTTGGTGAGTCCTAAGTCAAAATCTATACAATAATAATGTTTAAACGTACACGATCCAGCTATTTAATTATGATGAGCGCTTAAATGACGGCCAGGCAAATATTATACATGTTATTGTGACTCATATTTGATGGTGTCTGGCATCAAATATGTATTTACTCAATACCGATATACAGCACTAATACTTTTTATTGAATGTAAAGATTTTGTAGAAAACAATTCACGGTTTCAATAAATCCTAAACAAATACAAATGATTAAAATTTTATAAATAATATTTTTTCGTTTGAATGGAAAAGTTACTTCAGTGAGATTTTGTACTTAATGTAACGCATTCCGTATGGATACGAACATTCTCCACTGATGTCAAAATTGGTCATCAAGAACCGACATCTTGCTCTAATGCTGCCTAAGCTCTTGCACGGCATTTTTTACGTCAAGTATCACACGTTATAGCGCCATAATCGAATAGTCATAAAACACCGCACTTTTGTACACTTTGTAACTTAAAGTTGTCAATGGCAATAGTATAAGTTGCATATCTTTGTTACTAACATTGGATTGAATGAAATGCACGGCTTAGTAATCACTACATAACTAGTCTGGCCGTAAATACTGTTACATAGAAACGTTTCTTTTAACTTTTTAATTATTTTGAAATTAGATTGCGTTTATTCTGTTAAAAACTCTTTTTAATTTCCCGCCGTTTAACATATTTTTTCATATTTATTAACAAATTACCGACGCGACCGCCGAATCGCCACTAGCCGTGTGGGCGCGGCAGGCTGGCGCGGCGGTCAAGGAGACCCGGTGAAACGGTTGACCGCTGGCCACCCGCAGGTTAGTAGGGTTCCCGAACCCGGGGAATACTTTATCTCCGCCCCGGGAGGCTGAACCGCCAGCCTGTGAAAAATCCCTGTTGTAGTGGTCGTGCCGGAGAAGGAGACCGGGGTGGACCCGGCTATTGCAGCAGGGGGGGACAAGGGGCCCTACCGCCCGCCGCACCAGCAAACCGCATTACCCGCACGGTACTGTGGTGAAATATACTGCGTTTTTGTCCTTGACTCTGTCTGTTCATCGACTTCTCATTTTCTTTATCTCATCACACATAATGACTAAGCAAAAAAAAAACGGAATGGTGGCACAGCACAGCGGCCACCCCCTCCACAATGTATGTGGACTTTTGCAACATCAGGGGTTTGCATTCGAACATCAACGCGGTCCATCATCACCTGGAAACCGCGCGGCCGAACATTATTTCCCTCACTGAGACACAAATATCCTCACCGGCCGACACTTCGTAATCGCATTACCCCAGGTACAAAATGGAGCACTTGTTTGTGCGTTATGCTGGGGGAAATTTCTGTCAACCGTCCATGCCACCACTGCAAAAATCGGATGGCAGTTTGGCTCATAGCACTAAGGAGAAAGCTGATTTTTTCGGTAATCTCTTTGCGTATAACTCGAATATGAATGACGGGGGAGCAGTACCACCTACCATCCCGTGGTGCGGTAGCTCAATGCCGGAAATTTCCATAACCTAGGGAGATGTCCGGCGGCCTTACTCTCTCTCAACATTCATAAATGGAGTGGGTCGGATGGTATACCGGCAGTGGTGCTGATGCTGTGTGCTCCTGAATTATGTTCTGTACTAACGCGCCTTTTCGTGCTTTCCTACTCCACTGGGCAAGTCCCGACTTCATGAAAGACCGCCAATGTGCACCCAGTGCCCAAAAAGGGCGATAGATCAGACCCATCGAATTAAAGCCTATCTCCATAACCTCCCTTCTCGCTCAACTGGTCGCTCAACTGGTGATCTTCTAGTGTATCTTACACACCGCTGGGCTTTGGCGATAGAGAGTGAAGGTGGGGCATTGGCTGTCGTGAGCCTAGATATGGCGAAGGCGTTCGATCGGGTCTGGCACCGGAGTCTTCTATCGAAGTTACCATCATACGGGCTGCCCGAGGGTTTGTGCAAATAGGTCGCCAGCTTTTTATCCAACAGATGCATAAAAACCGTGATTGACGGTGGATGCTCCGCGGGAAGGATATCAATGCTGGCGTTCCTCAGGGTTCTGTACTGTCTCCGACGCTGTTTCTGCTGCATATCAATGATATGTTGTCAATTGATGGCATTCATTGTTATGCGGACGACAGTACCGGGGACACTTATTATACAAGCCGTGAAAATATCCCTCGTTCCCTTGTGGAGGAAAGCCGCGATAAACTTATGTCTGAAATGGATGGTACTTTGTCTAAAGTATCTGACTGGGGGCGGCTTAACTTGGTCGAATTCAACCCCAAGAAGACACAAGTTTACGCGTTCACCGCTAAGAAAACTCCATTTGCTGTGGTTCCTGAATTCCAGAACACACCTCTTACCGCCACCAAATGTATTAGTGATGTGCAATATCGAAATCACCTGGAGGAGAAGGTCAAGCTGGCGTCGAAAAAACTTGGTGTGCTCAACAGGGCTAAGCAGTACTTCAGTGCAGGGCAAAGACTTATATTATATAAGTCTCAAGTCAGACCGCACTTGGAGTATTGCAGTCACCTTTGGGCGGGAGCACCTGGATACCAGCTTGGACCGTGTGATTCGATTCAGAAACGAGCTGTGAGAATTGTCGACAATCCTAAGCTTACACACGGTATTGAGCCCTTAAGTTTAAGGAGAGACTTTGCCTCCCTTTGTGTATTCTACCGATTGTACAACTGGTTGTGTTCTGAAGAGTTGTTCGAAATGAAGCTACTTTTTATAACCGCACCGCTCGCCGACGGCGGGGAGTTCATCCTCACACGCTTGAATCTGGTCGCGTACTGTGCAGTTCCAGAGAAGTTTTCTTGCGAGAACTCTCAAGCTGTGGAATGAGCTCTCAGCCGAGGTTTTTCCAAGGGACTACAGCATGGAGTTCTTCAAGAAATGCGTTAAGAAGTTTTTAGAGACACCCTTGGTTTTCCAAATGTCCATAGGCTACGGTGACTGTTTAACATCAGGCAGGCCGTATGCTTGATTGCCATCTTAGTGGTAAAAAAAATATATTAAGATAATATTGAATTAAACAATTTTTAACGGAAGTATCGCGTGTTTTATTTATTTTGTTGAACCTGACGTTTCGAATGCTGTGCAGCATCCACAAGATCATCAGCAACAAGATAATATTCCTTCATAAAAATTAAATATATTCATTTGTAATAGAACTTATAGCCAGACTAGGTATATACTGCACGCTATTGCAATACCATTTAAGACAGATGCATATCGACAACCGCGTAATGACTTCCTTTTCTTTAAACAGAGGTAGTAAAATAAAACAGGTGCTATAGTTCCAAAGTTACAAGCGATCTTTTCATAACATATTTCGTTATATTAGGTTTTTGTAAGAAACCCGCTTCTGACCGAAATAAAAGACGTCTCACTTCGAAATATATAAATTCTTAATTCCAAAAATATTCTTCTGGTGTTTTATTTTATGTTAATTGTAATTACCCCATAACTCTTACACCATTCTGTAGAAATGTCGTAGTAAAATTTGCCACAAAGCGTAAGATAATTAGTACTATATTAATAAAGTAATATATAAAGTATGGGCCCCAGAACGCTTCCTTGTGATACGTTATAAGTTTCTCGTACGTTGCCTCCTATGGGGTGTTATAATACTGCCAATTGGACCGATTTAATTTGGACAAAGAAAGATGTTTTTTTTTTCAAAGAATTTTGTAAGTCTTAAATAGACAAAATGTCTCCATAGGTTTAGAGATCGAAAAGTGATATTTCGGTAATTATTTGGGTTATCTGTACTATCCGCGTTATGGACGGGAGATACCTACATAGTTTTTTTTTCTGTTTTCTGTCAGTCAGGGAATATACTATTGGCAAGGATCTGATCTAAAATATTAGTAAGAATGACAAGAAGTTGTTTTCATCTCGTACTAAGAGAGTCTGAAAACCTATGTTATAACCCATTTAGATGATTTTTTGTTCATAGTTGCATTAGTCTAGTTGTAGTTGAACGGATAACTATGATTTTCTACAGCCAATGGATACTTGAATTGCTAGGGATGTAACTGGTGCGTTGCCGACCTTTTTGAAGAATCTCATGTTGTAGTCCCTGGGAAAACCTTGGCAAGGAGTTTATATCATAACTTAAGTGTTCTGATTAGAACATTAGAAAACTTCTCTGGAACCGCACATTACGCGACAATTGCGATTTCGTTGTGTGAGAATGAATTCCGATATTAATAGAGAGTTCGTTTCTATAATAATTCCAGACAAATGAAATAAAATAAAAGTTATATAAAAGTATAGCTTTGTGTGTCTAAATTGTTGTGTTATTATAATAAAATACCTGTTGTAGCTAAAAAGCTTAAATATTTGAAACGTTTTTTTTATGTGCAGATGTCCTTGTGTTTTAAATTGTGGTATGCCAATACTTGGGTTATATGTTTCATATTATTTATGTTATGGTCTTTCGTTTCAAAATTTTGGTATAGTTTAATATTTTATACACGAAGATAAGTACATATAGCTTTATGAGACGTACGAGTATGTCTTTATAATTGACAAAAGTGAGATCTCTTTATGTCTGTGTAAAGGAATTTGATTGTTATTTAGGTTAATTTGGGTTTAGCGCAAATACAAGTAGGATAGACTAGTTTTTCTTGGGATCATCTGAAAACTTCTCAAAATTAACTATAGTCACCTTGAAGTATTCTAAGTCGTACAATTGTTTTAGAGTGTATACGGTTCATGTAGGAAAGTGAGTTGGTACTTTTTTTGCACACGTTACAATACTAGCAAGCGTGTTCAAACGGGGCTAAGCACGTTACTTGTATGTTATAAATTTCAAAAACTGATTTTACATCTAGATTTATCGACTTTTATCTATTTATCTATTAATATATTATAACTTTTACATAGATTCACCGTTAATTTACACTAAAATCATGGATCATGGAATAACACGTCTGTATTGATAAGATTTACGGCGAAAGAGCGAATATTGATTACATAATGTCTTAAGATAACATGAATTTATGATATAGGAAATATTAAGTAGCTAAAAACGTGTGACGCGTGTGAGTTTCTGAGGCATTTGGCCGTTTAATTCGATTCACAAGGCTGAGGAAAGTCAAGGCTCGATTAACACCCGAACTGGCGAAAATTTTCCAATCAGCCCCTGTAAATTGGAAAACTTTTATATGCGTTCAAAAGTCCAGGTGTATTTCTATCGTTCTCGGGGGCTGGGGAAACTTTTTGTTCCCATCGTCTCTAAAAAAACGATTTAATTAGTGTCGATTGAAAATTTCACCGTACAACTGAAACTCATTTCCCCCGACCGCATATTACCGTTGTGATTTATTAGCTTTTGGATTTATGAGGAGCATTAATCTATTTAAAATTATAGTATAAAGTTTCTCATAGTTCAGCTTAGTTATTTTCGTTTATCTTTTTTTTACCCAATGCCAACACGGGAGGTAATGTATTTATTAGTTAAGTATGTATGTCAATTTGTTCATTTGGCACATTTAAAAATTGAAGCGCGAAACGTTATCAAATTTCGATGATTTTTTCAGCAACTAATTAGTGTCAAGTCCTTGATTCCTATTGGATATATTGATCATTATTACATGAAATACACCTAGAGAAACGCTAGACGCCATATTACCACCTCGAATAAAAAGTAGACTGTTCAATAAACTGTTAAGAAGATAAATGTAGAAGTCATGTTTAATATCAAATTTAAACCCATATATAAAGTACAATCAAAGATCAAAAAGATGCTCTGTGTGGGTAAAAGAAATGTGACAGAATTCGTCTCAGAAATGATGTATACCTATAAAAATTGATGATACACGCTAATATCTTCTTATATGATTCTGATTCGTAATTGCTATCATATAAAAATATTATCTTTAGAACAAGCAGTTCCATATTCAATTTCATGATTTGTATTAAACTTCAAAATTGCATACGCTATGCAATTTCGAAGTCGACATTTACAAGTTAAAATTACGTGAATGTCAATAAGCATCATTCTGCTAATGACACGCGCATTTAGTTCAATATTGTCAACCTTAAAACAACTTCGTTTAGGTTCAAAATATTTTTCATGATTATCTTCAAAACTTTCAGTTCAACATATTTCTACTGAATAAATGCATACTTAGCTAACTTTACATTTTAAAAGCATATTAATATTTTGTCCATACACATTAATGGTAGATTCTGGCATATTAGTTAAACAGACAATCATATCCCATTCCAGGTTCGAAACTTGCAACATATTTGTTTTTAAATAAATAATCTTTTTTATTATTAGCAATAATGATAATACAATATTTCCCCGCAGGGCAGCTTGTGGCGAGCTGTTGGTGCGTAACGACACCACGGGAACCCGAGTGCTCCAGAGAGTCGATCAGGGCCTTCGCCTCTGGCGTGTCTTCATCGGTCGGATAAAGCGCTTCTCGCTTGTTTGCACTCAGATTTATTTATTTGCCCATCGCTACCTTAAAAGGATGTCATTGAGCACAACGTGGCGGGAGTGGTGGCTCGCAGCGGAAGAGCATGCAAGACCGTGGTACCCGAGGCGATCTACACTGGCTTCACAAGAAGCGTAGCAATCATCAAAACATACCTCAATCCACAGCCGTCGACCACTCGCGATTCGGAGTGTACTAGGGTTGATGAAAGTTCCAATGTTGGGCGAGGGATTGATGTGAAGCCAGTATTCTGGCTTCGATCGGGATACTGCCAATAGTTTACCTTGAGCTCTATCAATAGAACTGTCGATGTGGGAATTAAGAATAGCGGTACAACCTTTTATGTCTCAGGCCTTTTGTTTTTTAGGTGTGGGCAGTAAAATTGAACTTGGCCCAGTTACCCAGACATTTGAGGCTTCATTTAGTTCACAATCTCACATTTCATTGTCACGGGGACTTTTAAGATTTTACCTGCAACAGCATTGGTTTTTGTTAATCGAAAACAGGTAGCCTGGTAGAGCTATACTTGATTTCTCTCGCGTACCGAAAAACCCGTACCTTATCGGTAAGATGGCTCGGGTCAAATAAAATAAAAATGTTAATAAAACTAGTATCAACATCCTAATAGTTATTTCTGAGGCCATATTACACAGATAGATAGGACGCCAACAAAATATGGTGGACTATTTACAATATGTACCCATATGATTGAACATTGACTGACATCTAGAAAATACTTACGCTGCAATTCCTTAAGAGCCTACTGGTAACCTCACTCACACACAGATATACAACAACCCTCCAGGGAGTTATTCATTTTTTCTATTTATTAGATGTAGTGAATTGGTATACAATAAACAAATGATATGAGAATCTCTCGCCAATCAATTTAGCAGCACCGAACCTCATAAGTTAGGTGTACAGAGCTGCCAAAATTGCTAATGACCGCGAGTACAGCGTGCGGTCGCGCGCGGATCGGGCCAAAAACCAATTTACTACACACTAATAATATTGTTCGGCTGTGTCGGTGAATCGCGTACATTGTATGTATACTATCCAATAATTTAAAAACTATGTGATTTAAACATTGCAGTATGTCAGTTTTTCCGTTAGATATAAAATGTGGTATATCTATTATTATTCATCTACTACAGTATATTTATGTATGTATCTTCACGCCAGGTCCCTTGCGGGGTAAGTAATATATGTATGCTTATATTAGTGTATATATATATATATGCTTTTATTCAATTCAAATAATAGCTTATTCTTCGACAACAGGTTATACAATACAGGTTCACAGATATATACGAGTAACTTAACTTAAAGTATATATGATATTATAACGTGGAATTAACAAACTAATTCCACGTAGAGTCGGCGACGTGTCGCGCGAGTCGTTGGATAACGATCCTCGGAATTTCCGAAACACGATTACCTCCGGCCAGGAGTATTCTTCCTTCATGAAGGTTTTTTTTGACATAATAGTCAGACATCCAGTTATTCTCTGACAATGGTCAGAGGATTTTTGTATCTATTTGTATCTTTACGCTTATTTACTGACTGTTTGATTCTTATATACGTAGTTATATTTAGCTATTTATTTCTTACGTTTATTGTCTAATTATTTATATTGTTTTATTTCTTTCTATAACATCTTCTGTTAAAGGTTGGCAGATGATGGGTCGGAGCCCTCACTATAAACAAACTATAATTTACTTTATGGCGAGATTCCAGTCGTTCGTCCCTCAAGATAATATAATAATAATAATAATAATAAGCCCGCAGGGCAGCTTGTGGCGAGCTGTTGGTGCGTAACGACACCACGGGTACCCGAGTGCTCCAGAGAGTCGAACAGGGCCTTCGTCTCCGGCGTGTCTTCGTCGGTCGGAGTGTAAGTCAAGAAGGCCCGCAGGACTCTCAGCTCTGGCTTGCCTTCATTGGCCGTCCAGAGAGGAGTCGATAGAGCATATTGCTTTATCAGGTGATATGCTCCAGGGGTGGAAGTGTTAAAGGGCATAACCCCGCGAGTAACTTCGGAGAAAGCGCAGCACACCTCTCGACACCCCTGAGTCACTCACACCGGTGTTGCCCCCGGCCGAATTTCTCTGGCATTTCGGGGGTCCATCCAGTGAGTGGCAAGCCACCGCCTGCCGGAAGTAACATCAGATATGATAGTTGTGGCAGGCGTCCGTCCCTCTTCTGTAATAGCCCAGTACTAATAATCCCTCCAGATATCATTTTAATAGCCCAATATTTTCCAACACATTTGCAATAGTCCCAATATCTGCCGTGACCTGGTTCATGGGTATATTGTCACATTGATATCCCCTGGAGAAGGTCACGGCAGCTATACAACATTACATCAAACTTCTCAAAGGGGCCTCTACGCGTTGGATCCAAATCCCCGCGCACGCCTATCAAATGACCGGGATATACCCGTGATATAGGATCGATAATAATAATAATAATATTTTATTGACAGAATTTTACATAAAATCTGAAATTGATTTAGTTCCCACACTAGGCTAAGCCTGTCCTGTGGGCAACTTTACAGCTTGAATTGTCGTGAAATAAGGTACTAAAAGTTAAGGCGCTTAAACTACATAATAAAAATTTGTTAATTGTCACTATTATATCCGTATTCTAGTTAGGAGTGTAATAAGCAAACACTAGTGCTATTCAATACAGTTCAATAGCTCTTCTGAATCACTGTACGTCCAGCACAATAATTTAGTTTCCAACGTATTCTTAAACTCTCGAGGACCAAAGTAATGGAGATTATATTTCCTGTTGATTTTATTGTAAATAAAAGGCTTTCTGAAAGAGAGGAATCTTTTGGCAAACGTTGAATTTACTTTGGGGAGCGGAAGCCTGAAAGTACGCTTTTTAAGTAAATTGGTGTAGTTTGCAGACAATAACACTTCTTTATGGGTAGAAAGAGCAACAGCAAGGAGGTATAGTCTTCGAACGCTAAGGACTTGAGCATCCTGATAGAGGAGAGACGTGGAGAAACGTACAGGTTTTTCTAACATTGTTTTAAGAATTGCTCGCTGGGCTCTTTCAAGTGGGAGCATATGAGTAGAAGCAGCGCCCCCCCAGACCAGAATGCAATACGTCAATATAGACTGACATAGAGTGATGTACACGGTTTTCAGTAAGGTCAGTGGTGCAACGTCACGCAGTAGTTTCATTGCATAAATTAACTTTCTTGTCCTACTGGTCATAGCAGCTAAGTGATCCTTGAATGTAAGTTTTTCGTCAATGATAGCACCTAAATATTTAGTACAGGATACTCTTTGCAAACTCTCACAGTTGCAAGGAATTGTTTGGAAAAGGTTGCCTCCTGACGCACATGTATGAACCTTAATGCACAAATCAGCAGGGGGAGACGAAGAAGCAGTTTTGTGGAAACAGATAAGGCTTGACTTAGCTGTATTCAATGTTAGAAGATTTCCATTTAACCAATCCGTGATTAAACGCAGTCCAACCTCAGCCGTCCGGAATAGATTATCCCATGATGATTCGTGGAATATAATTACAGTGTCATCAGCGTAATTAATGACTTCCGCGTTAGGGAGATTAAGATGCGCGAGTTCGTTAAAATAGATTAAGAACAGCGTGGGTCCAAGGATGCTTCCCTGCGGAACGCCATAAAATACCTCGCAGGTGCCACTGACGAAGGCATCGACTTTCGTGCACTGCGTCCTTCCCGAGAGGTAGCTACTAAACCAATCGAGACATATACCTCTTATACCAATAAGTTCTAGCCTCCTCAGGAGTATAGGCACCGATACGGAGTCGAATGCCTTCGCCAGGTCCAGAAAAATACCGAGGCAGTTCTGACCGTTGTCAAGATATGACGAAACACTACCGAGTAATTTAGTAACCGCCTGCTCTGTGGACATTCCCTGTCTAAACCCGAATTGGTTGGCAGATAATATATTGTTTTTCTCCAAATATTTTCTCAGGCGTTTATTCACCAACCTCTCCAGAAGTTTTGACAGTGCACTCAGTAGGGAAATGGGCCGGTAGTTGTTTGGACAATTCGCACTTCCACCTTTATGGACGGGGATCACAATAGAAGTTTTCCAGATATTCGGAAATTTGCCGGTGGAAAAGCTTAAATTGTAAATATGTACAAGAGGAATGACAATATGCTTTCTTATTGATTTCAAAAGATAATTTGAAAAACCGTCCAATCCTTGTGCGCTTTTGTTTTCAAGTTGAAGAATTAAGCTGTCAATTTCTTCCATATTCGTAGGAGACATATAAAAAGAATTTGCGAGTAGGGTCTGTGATTTAACTCTAGCTGCTAGCGACTCCTGAGTTTCATTTTTACGTTCTAGTATGAGGTTGGCTAGACGTTGGCCGGCCGCGCAGAAAAAACGGTTTGTGCAATCCAACGACTTAACCTCGTCTTCTCTAAGTTTACAGAGGTGGTGCGCCGTATTCTTTACTTTATTAGAGTGCGTAAACACCATAATGTTGGTCTTCTTCTTCACATAATCTACAACGTACTCAGCCTTTGTAGACCGGTGTAGTCTAGTAACGTACAACAGCGTCGATGGTATTTCTAGATTGACTATTAGTATAATAGTAGATTATTTATTAGTATTAGAAAAAGTTATGAGTCCTCAGATCATGACCATGAAAATTTAGAGTACCTAGTTTAAACGATATATTATAATAACGCTATTCTTTTATTTTTATACAATAATAATAATATTAATATTGGCAAACAAGCATGCGGTCCGCATTAGATGGCAAGCGGTCACCGGAGCCTATTGACGCTCGCAACAACACGGCGAAGTAACTCGCGCGCTGCCAATCTTGTCTCCTAAGGATGTTTGATCGCAGTACCCAGTAATTTCTCTGCCATATCTCACCGTTCAAACCGGAATACAGCTACATTAATATAGCTGCTTAGCGGTAGTAATATGTGAGACAGAGGTATCCTGCACATGTGTTCCCTCCTTCCTATAATATGGGATCCTTCAAACGAAGCGTGAAGAAGCATCTTGCGAGTCAACATGGCAGCGTCAACTGACAGGACATAGTCTAGTCGTTTGTCAGTTGCAGTCGCTATTTGGGCTCCTGTGTGCCGTGCCGCAGTAGTTACGATTGGAGAGCTTCTTCGTCTTGTTCCTTTCCCCTTTATAACCGACTTCAAAAAAAGGAGGAGGTTCTCAATTCGGTTGTATTTTTAGGGTTCCGTACCCAAAGGGTAAAACGGAACCCTATTACTGAGGCTCCGCTGTCCGTCCGTCCGTCCGTCCGTCCGTCCGTCCGTCTGTCACCGGGCTGTATCTCATGAACCGTGATAGCTAGACAGTTGAAATTTTCACAGATGATGTATTTCTGTTGCCGCTATAACAACAAATACTAAAAAATAGAATAAAATAAATATTTAAGGGGGCTCCCATACAACAAACGTGATTTTTTTGCCGTTTTTATAGATAATCGCACGGAACCCTTCGTGCGCGAGTCCGACTCGCACTTGGCCGATTTTTTTATGTTTGTTACTATTGGTTGTTAACGGGTCCCGTCATATAAATGAAAACTATATTTTAGTTGTAGAATCACAGGTTTATTGATAACTTTAATTATTATTCACTTATTTATTCATTTGTCTTTCTTATATATCTTTATATTTACAATACATATATAAAAATACAATATTTTAAATATAAATTCATATAAAAAGAATCGCCATCGACGCGAGACGTAGTGTCTAAGTCGTCGGTGGTCAGGGCGACAGACTGAGGAACCTCCGCACAATACGTGCAGTTCCCAAAATTGCAACCTTCTGTATCCGGCTCTTGACCCAGTGACCTAGCAAAAGTGTTCGTAGGTGTTGGTCGAGACTTTTTGCTACTAGACCATTGACCGACACGACTATCGGGACAATTGTTGTTGAATCAACATCCCACATGTCGGTAACCTCGTGGGCTAACTCTAAGTATTTTGACAACTTGTCTTTCTCAGCCTTCACGAGGTTCTCATCACATGGGACGGTGATATCAACAAGAAATGCCTTTCGTTCTAAACGGTCTACCAACACGATATCAGGTTTATTAGCAATAATAGTCCTGTCCGTGATGATAGACCGGTCCCAGTAGAGCTTGCCACGGCTGTTCTCGAGTACTGGCTCAGGTACGTACTTGTAATAATTATTATTATTATTATTAGGGGGTCATGTGCCAGAAGCGTGCTCGTTCGCGACCCCTGCCAATCAGTCGATTGCAATTCTGGACCAAGAGCGCACCGACGTGCGGATTAGGGCGTCCCCCGTAGGCGACGCGCACCGATCCGCCCCCGTCGGTGCGAATACAGCTGCATGCGGCGGTGGGGGCCGCCACCCACCACGCAGCGCCAATTCCGGCGGGACGAGGGGAGCCGAGTGCCGCATAGGCACGTGGAATGTGAGAGGTGGATTGAAAGATAAGACGAATGAACTGATAGACGTAATGAATGATAGACGTTTGGATGCTTTATGTGTGACAGAGACTAAGCGCAAGGGGAACGACACCGATGATCTGCCCGGTGGTATGATGGCCCTATGGTCCGGGGTAGACCGGGACGATCATGCCAGTGCTGGTGTAGGTGTCGTACTCTCCTCTCGCTTAGCCACTGGTGTAAGAGATTACTGTTTGGTAGGGCCTAGACTTCTCTGGGTTCGTATTAAACTGGGCATCACGCGAGTATTTTTGGTTGCAACATACGCTCCCGTAAGCTCAGCTTGTGCTCAAGAACTGGAGAAGTTTTGGGAGTCTGTGAGGGATGTTCTGGACTTAGTTGAAGGGAACGAAAGAGTGATTATGTGTGGAGACTTGAATGGATGGGTTGGGACCAAGCGATACAGCTATGAAGCTGTTCTTGGTCCGTATGGAGATAAGAGAGTGAACGAAGCAGGTAAGTCTATACTAGATTTATGTATGGAACGAGGCCTCCTCGTGTCGAATACTTTATTTCATCATAAGGATATTCACACGTATACATGGAGAAGGAATGATCAAAAAAGTGTGATTGATTTGATTTTAATAGATAGACGTCTCCGAAATGTTTTAATGGATACAAGAGCCTTTAGAGGCCCCACTCTTGAGACGGACCACTACCTGGTGGTAAGCCGGTTTGTGGGCCTTTTTAGGAAGTGGAGGCACTGGCGAGTGCGTATCCCTTTCGGAGATCATGAAAGGATAATGAGCGAAAAATTGCAAGATGAAAGTGTAAGGAGAATGTATGTGCATCTGGTAAGTGAGAGACTTGCAAATGCAAGCCTCTCCGACTTAGATGTGGATGATTGTTGGAAAGTTTTGAAAGAAAGTATGGTGGATAGTGCAAAAGAAGCTTGTGGATGCGCAAAGAGACGTAAAACAGCGAAAGGAGATGCCTGGTGGGATGCGGAGGTTGAATCCTCCGTAGCAAGAAAGAGGAAAGCGTGGCTGGATTACGTATCATCTTTGCCTTTAAATGAAAATATGAGAGAAAAGAAGAAAGAAATGTACCGTCTATGCAAGAATGAAACCAAGGCTTTAGTGAAAGAGAAGCGTGAAAGACAAATTATGAATGAGGAAGAGAGGCTGACGAAAAACTTCGAGGCAAATACCAAACTCTTTTGGAGAGAGGTAAAGAAGTCTCGGAGTGGTTCGTCGGCATCCAGAATGGATAAGATAAAGTCTAAAGCTGGTGTCATTCTTGCCAACACTCAGGAAGTGTTAGAACGGTGGAGTGAATATTTTGAGGAAATGTATGAGTATGCCTCGGACGCTGGCAATGAGAGTGAGTCGGATGCTTACTCCACGTTGACAGCGTCCGACGAAGGCATAACTATGGATGAGATCGAATGGTCGATACGAAGCTTGAAAAATGGAAAATCAGCGGGAATTGATCTGATCACAGCTGAGATGATCAAATTAGGTGGCACTTACGTCCGGGACGCCTTCTGGTACCTATGCAACCTATGCTGGAGAACTGGAAGGGTCCCAATGGACTGGAGACGCGCAGTCATCGTGCCCTTGTATAAAGGCAAGGGATCACGCATGGACTGCGCCAACTATAGGGCCATCAGTTTGATCAGCTTAGCAGCAAAAGTATATGGAAAGGTGATTGAAAGGAGAATGAGGGTGAAATCCGATGAAATGCTGTGGGACGCACAAGGAGGTTTCCGAAATGGAAGGGGATGTACGGATCAAGTTTTCTCGCTCCGCAATATCGTACAGTTATTCTCTGACAATGGTCAGAGGATTTTTGTATCTATTTGTATCTTTACGCTTATTTACTGACTGTTTGATTCTTATATACGTAGTTATATTTAGCTATTTATTTCTTACGTTTATTGTCTAATTATTTATATTGTTTTATTTCTTTCTATAACATCTTCTGTTAAAGGTTGGCAGATGATGGGTCGGAGCCCTCACTATAAACAAACTATAATTTACTTTATGGCGAGATTCCAGTCGTTCGTCCCTCAAGATAATATAATAATAATAATAATAATAAGCCCGCAGGGCAGCTTGTGGCGAGCTGTTGGTGCGTAACGACACCACGGGTACCCGAGTGCTCCAGAGAGTCGAACAGGGCCTTCGTCTCCGGCGTGTCTTCGTCGGTCGGAGTGTAAGTCAAGAAGGCCCGCAGGACTCTCAGCTCTGGCTTGCCTTCATTGGCCGTCCAGAGAGGAGTCGATAGAGCATATTGCTTTATCAGGTGATATGCTCCAGGGGTGGAAGTGTTAAAGGGCATAACCCCGCGAGTAACTTCGGAGAAAGCGCAGCACACCTCTCGACACCCCTGAGTCACTCACACCGGTGTTGCCCCCGGCCGAATTTCTCTGGCATTTCGGGGGTCCATCCAGTGAGTGGCAAGCCACCGCCTGCCGGAAGTAACATCAGATATGATAGTTGTGGCAGGCGTCCGTCCCTCTTCTGTAATAGCCCAGTACTAATAATCCCTCCAGATATCATTTTAATAGCCCAATATTTTCCAACACATTTGCAATAGTCCCAATATCTGCCGTGACCTGGTTCATGGGTATATTGTCACATTGATATCCCCTGGAGAAGGTCACGGCAGCTATACAACATTACATCAAACTTCTCAAAGGGGCCTCTACGCGTTGGATCCAAATCCCCGCGCACGCCTATCAAATGACCGGGATATACCCGTGATATAGGATCGATAATAATAATAATAATATTTTATTGACAGAATTTTACATAAAATCTGAAATTGATTTAGTTCCCACACTAGGCTAAGCCTGTCCTGTGGGCAACTTTACAGCTTGAATTGTCGTGAAATAAGGTACTAAAAGTTAAGGCGCTTAAACTACATAATAAAAATTTGTTAATTGTCACTATTATATCCGTATTCTAGTTAGGAGTGTAATAAGCAAACACTAGTGCTATTCAATACAGTTCAATAGCTCTTCTGAATCACTGTACGTCCAGCACAATAATTTAGTTTCCAACGTATTCTTAAACTCTCGAGGACCAAAGTAATGGAGATTATATTTCCTGTTGATTTTATTGTAAATAAAAGGCTTTCTGAAAGAGAGGAATCTTTTGGCAAACGTTGAATTTACTTTGGGGAGCGGAAGCCTGAAAGTACGCTTTTTAAGTAAATTGGTGTAGTTTGCAGACAATAACACTTCTTTATGGGTAGAAAGAGCAACAGCAAGGAGGTATAGTCTTCGAACGCTAAGGACTTGAGCATCCTGATAGAGGAGAGACGTGGAGAAACGTACAGGTTTTTCTAACATTGTTTTAAGAATTGCTCGCTGGGCTCTTTCAAGTGGGAGCATATGAGTAGAAGCAGCGCCCCCCCAGACCAGAATGCAATACGTCAATATAGACTGACATAGAGTGATGTACACGGTTTTCAGTAAGGTCAGTGGTGCAACGTCACGCAGTAGTTTCATTGCATAAATTAACTTTCTTGTCCTACTGGTCATAGCAGCTAAGTGATCCTTGAATGTAAGTTTTTCGTCAATGATAGCACCTAAATATTTAGTACAGGATACTCTTTGCAAACTCTCACAGTTGCAAGGAATTGTTTGGAAAAGGTTGCCTCCTGACGCACATGTATGAACCTTAATGCACAAATCAGCAGGGGGAGACGAAGAAGCAGTTTTGTGGAAACAGATAAGGCTTGACTTAGCTGTATTCAATGTTAGAAGATTTCCATTTAACCAATCCGTGATTAAACGCAGTCCAACCTCAGCCGTCCGGAATAGATTATCCCATGATGATTCGTGGAATATAATTACAGTGTCATCAGCGTAATTAATGACTTCCGCGTTAGGGAGATTAAGATGCGCGAGTTCGTTAAAATAGATTAAGAACAGCGTGGGTCCAAGGATGCTTCCCTGCGGAACGCCATAAAATACCTCGCAGGTGCCACTGACGAAGGCATCGACTTTCGTGCACTGCGTCCTTCCCGAGAGGTAGCTACTAAACCAATCGAGACATATACCTCTTATACCAATAAGTTCTAGCCTCCTCAGGAGTATAGGCACCGATACGGAGTCGAATGCCTTCGCCAGGTCCAGAAAAATACCGAGGCAGTTCTGACCGTTGTCAAGATATGACGAAACACTACCGAGTAATTTAGTAACCGCCTGCTCTGTGGACATTCCCTGTCTAAACCCGAATTGGTTGGCAGATAATATATTGTTTTTCTCCAAATATTTTCTCAGGCGTTTATTCACCAACCTCTCCAGAAGTTTTGACAGTGCACTCAGTAGGGAAATGGGCCGGTAGTTGTTTGGACAATTCGCACTTCCACCTTTATGGACGGGGATCACAATAGAAGTTTTCCAGATATTCGGAAATTTGCCGGTGGAAAAGCTTAAATTGTAAATATGTACAAGAGGAATGACAATATGCTTTCTTATTGATTTCAAAAGATAATTTGAAAAACCGTCCAATCCTTGTGCGCTTTTGTTTTCAAGTTGAAGAATTAAGCTGTCAATTTCTTCCATATTCGTAGGAGACATATAAAAAGAATTTGCGAGTAGGGTCTGTGATTTAACTCTAGCTGCTAGCGACTCCTGAGTTTCATTTTTACGTTCTAGTATGAGGTTGGCTAGACGTTGGCCGGCCGCGCAGAAAAAACGGTTTGTGCAATCCAACGACTTAACCTCGTCTTCTCTAAGTTTACAGAGGTGGTGCGCCGTATTCTTTACTTTATTAGAGTGCGTAAACACCATAATGTTGGTCTTCTTCTTCACATAATCTACAACGTACTCAGCCTTTGTAGACCGGTGTAGTCTAGTAACGTACAACAGCGTCGATGGTATTTCTAGATTGACTATTAGTATAATAGTAGATTATTTATTAGTATTAGAAAAAGTTATGAGTCCTCAGATCATGACCATGAAAATTTAGAGTACCTAGTTTAAACGATATATTATAATAACGCTATTCTTTTATTTTTATACAATAATAATAATATTAATATTGGCAAACAAGCATGCGGTCCGCATTAGATGGCAAGCGGTCACCGGAGCCTATTGACGCTCGCAACAACACGGCGAAGTAACTCGCGCGCTGCCAATCTTGTCTCCTAAGGATGTTTGATCGCAGTACCCAGTAATTTCTCTGCCATATCTCACCGTTCAAACCGGAATACAGCTACATTAATATAGCTGCTTAGCGGTAGTAATATGTGAGACAGAGGTATCCTGCACATGTGTTCCCTCCTTCCTATAATATGGGATCCTTCAAACGAAGCGTGAAGAAGCATCTTGCGAGTCAACATGGCAGCGTCAACTGACAGGACATAGTCTAGTCGTTTGTCAGTTGCAGTCGCTATTTGGGCTCCTGTGTGCCGTGCCGCAGTAGTTACGATTGGAGAGCTTCTTCGTCTTGTTCCTTTCCCCTTTATAACCGACTTCAAAAAAAGGAGGAGGTTCTCAATTCGGTTGTATTTTTAGGGTTCCGTACCCAAAGGGTAAAACGGAACCCTATTACTGAGGCTCCGCTGTCCGTCCGTCCGTCCGTCCGTCCGTCCGTCCGTCTGTCACCGGGCTGTATCTCATGAACCGTGATAGCTAGACAGTTGAAATTTTCACAGATGATGTATTTCTGTTGCCGCTATAACAACAAATACTAAAAAATAGAATAAAATAAATATTTAAGGGGGCTCCCATACAACAAACGTGATTTTTTTGCCGTTTTTATAGATAATCGCACGGAACCCTTCGTGCGCGAGTCCGACTCGCACTTGGCCGATTTTTTTATGTTTGTTACTATTGGTTGTTAACGGGTCCCGTCATATAAATGAAAACTATATTTTAGTTGTAGAATCACAGGTTTATTGATAACTTTAATTATTATTATTATTAGGGGGTCATGTGCCAGAAGCGTGCTCGTTCGCGACCCCTGCCAATCAGTCGATTGCAATTCTGGACCAAGAGCGCACCGACGTGCGGATTAGGGCGTCCCCCGTAGGCGACGCGCACCGATCCGCCCCCGTCGGTGCGAATACAGCTGCATGCGGCGGTGGGGGCCGCCACCCACCACGCAGCGCCAATTCCGGCGGGACGAGGGGAGCCGAGTGCCGCATAGGCACGTGGAATGTGAGAGGTGGATTGAAAGATAAGACGAATGAACTGATAGACGTAATGAATGATAGACGTTTGGATGCTTTATGTGTGACAGAGACTAAGCGCAAGGGGAACGACACCGATGATCTGCCCGGTGGTATGATGGCCCTATGGTCCGGGGTAGACCGGGACGATCATGCCAGTGCTGGTGTAGGTGTCGTACTCTCCTCTCGCTTAGCCACTGGTGTAAGAGATTACTGTTTGGTAGGGCCTAGACTTCTCTGGGTTCGTATTAAACTGGGCATCACGCGAGTATTTTTGGTTGCAACATACGCTCCCGTAAGCTCAGCTTGTGCTCAAGAACTGGAGAAGTTTTGGGAGTCTGTGAGGGATGTTCTGGACTTAGTTGAAGGGAACGAAAGAGTGATTATGTGTGGAGACTTGAATGGATGGGTTGGGACCAAGCGATACAGCTATGAAGCTGTTCTTGGTCCGTATGGAGATAAGAGAGTGAACGAAGCAGGTAAGTCTATACTAGATTTATGTATGGAACGAGGCCTCCTCGTGTCGAATACTTTATTTCATCATAAGGATATTCACACGTATACATGGAGAAGGAATGATCAAAAAAGTGTGATTGATTTGATTTTAATAGATAGACGTCTCCGAAATGTTTTAATGGATACAAGAGCCTTTAGAGGCCCCACTCTTGAGACGGACCACTACCTGGTGGTAAGCCGGTTTGTGGGCCTTTTTAGGAAGTGGAGGCACTGGCGAGTGCGTATCCCTTTCGGAGATCATGAAAGGATAATGAGCGAAAAATTGCAAGATGAAAGTGTAAGGAGAATGTATGTGCATCTGGTAAGTGAGAGACTTGCAAATGCAAGCCTCTCCGACTTAGATGTGGATGATTGTTGGAAAGTTTTGAAAGAAAGTATGGTGGATAGTGCAAAAGAAGCTTGTGGATGCGCAAA
Source organism: Pyralis farinalis (assembly GCA_947507595.1). Lineage (NCBI taxonomy): Eukaryota > Metazoa > Arthropoda > Insecta > Lepidoptera > Pyralidae > Pyralis > Pyralis farinalis. The sequence continues at coordinate 19,545,331 of OX382264.1, read as the reverse complement.
GAGACGTAAAACAGCGAAAGGAGATGCCTGGTGGGATGCGGAGGTTGAATCCTCCGTAGCAAGAAAGAGGAAAGCGTGGCTGGATTACGTATCATCTTTGCCTTTAAATGAAAATATGAGAGAAAAGAAGAAAGAAATGTACCGTCTATGCAAGAATGAAACCAAGGCTTTAGTGAAAGAGAAGCGTGAAAGACAAATTATGAATGAGGAAGAGAGGCTGACGAAAAACTTCGAGGCAAATACCAAACTCTTTTGGAGAGAGGTAAAGAAGTCTCGGAGTGGTTCGTCGGCATCCAGAATGGATAAGATAAAGTCTAAAGCTGGTGTCATTCTTGCCAACACTCAGGAAGTGTTAGAACGGTGGAGTGAATATTTTGAGGAAATGTATGAGTATGCCTCGGACGCTGGCAATGAGAGTGAGTCGGATGCTTACTCCACGTTGACAGCGTCCGACGAAGGCATAACTATGGATGAGATCGAATGGTCGATACGAAGCTTGAAAAATGGAAAATCAGCGGGAATTGATCTGATCACAGCTGAGATGATCAAATTAGGTGGCACTTACGTCCGGGACGCCTTCTGGTACCTATGCAACCTATGCTGGAGAACTGGAAGGGTCCCAATGGACTGGAGACGCGCAGTCATCGTGCCCTTGTATAAAGGCAAGGGATCACGCATGGACTGCGCCAACTATAGGGCCATCAGTTTGATCAGCTTAGCAGCAAAAGTATATGGAAAGGTGATTGAAAGGAGAATGAGGGTGAAATCCGATGAAATGCTGTGGGACGCACAAGGAGGTTTCCGAAATGGAAGGGGATGTACGGATCAAGTTTTCTCGCTCCGCAATATCGTAGAGAAGCATCTGGCCATAGACCGGAAGGTTTTCTGCGGTTTTGTGGATCTTGAGAAAGCCTTTGATAGGGTTGTGCGAAAGGAACTGTGGGACATATTGCCGAGATATGGGATTGACGGTTCACTGCTCCGTGCTGTGCAGTCCACTTACAAGGATTGCTCAGCATGTGTGCGGATAGACGGTGGCATGTCACCCTGGTTTGATGTCAAAATTGGTGTCAAACAGGGTTGCATGCTATCTGCTAGGCTGTTTATCCTGTATCTCGATAGTTGTCTGCAGAAAATAAGGTCAACGAATGTGGGATTGCGCATGGGTGACCAAGTGGTGAACTGTCTGCTGTATGCAGACGATGCCGTGCTATTAGCAGATACACCATCTAAACTGCAAACACTGGTCACAGCGATGAAAGACGACTGTATGGAGAAAGGCTTACTACTGAATGCGAAGAAAACAAAGATAATGGTATTTGAAAGAGAAGAATCCAGAACTAATGTAAGGATTACGATTGATGATGAAGTGTTGGAACAAGTGGATGAGTTTGTATATCTTGGATGCGCTTTCAGCAGGGATGGAAGGTACACCGCAGATGTGGAAAGACGAGTGAGTGCTGGGAATAGTGTGAATGGAGCGTTGGGAAAACTTCTTGGCAGTAAAATCCTGAGCCAGAAGGCACAACTCGCTATACACAATGCAGTGTTGGTCCCAACGCTAACTTATGGAAGCGAGAGTTGGGTATGGCAGAAAGAGCATGAAAGTAGAATAAACGCGGTTGAAATGCGAGCGCTGCGCAAAATTTGTGGCGTAAGGCTCGTAGACCGTATTCGCAATGATGATGTTAGAAATAGAGTTGGTCTGAAAGAGAGCGTCGGTGTTAAAATAAGAAGAGGCATGCTCCGATGGTTCGGGCATGTAGAAAGAATGCAAGATGAAAGAATGACGAAGCAGATATACAATGCAAAAGTGGAAGGATGTAGGAGCCGGGGAAGGCCAAGACTTACCTACCATAACCAAATTGGTCATGTTCTATCAGAAGGTGATGTCAGGAGCCCTAGAAACCGGCGTGCGTGCATGAGAAGAGCAATGAATGTTAAAGAAGCGAGTGAGATATGTAAGGATCGAGTCACGTGGCGCTCGGTTCTCTCTGCCTACCCCGCAAGGGATTTGGCGTGAAGTTATAGATAGATAGATTTAATTATTATAAAATACACTGTAAACATCTATTTGCTACATCGTCAGCTGTCAGAGAGAGAGAGAGCGCAGCATTAGTCTATTGTCGATTACACAAAGTTACCAGTACAAAAATAGGTTGGTTTTCATTATACTAAAAATATACTGTTAACAATTACCTCAGAACTCCGTTTATCAATCTCAAAGATTCTTTTGTTAATTGAAATCAAAATCGGTTTAGCAGTTTGGTTTTCAAATCAAAACTGGAAGAAATATGTCATTCAATGGTGTTTACGGTCACTATTTTTTTTATGCCACTAAACTTCAGAAGGATAGGGACTCATCACCTCTCTAGTTCAAAAAATATGCGGTAACTATTTATACGTTAATTGAGGGAATATGAGGCTATATATAATAAGTATTGTGTTTTTCTGTATTCTCTTATCTAAGCATACGTAATTAGCAGCATATACCACTGATTTGCAGACGATTGTGGAGTTTGCTATATTAACCTTGCTGGGGTGGCCGATCAACCCAATATCCTTTCACGTTTGTGCTTTTTTCGAAGGGCTAATTGAAATAAGAGCATTTTTCGTCACAAATGGCACAACTTATGGATGACGATATTAGTCAATACAAGTTTTGATGGGGAATATTTTTCAGATGAGAGAGAACTGTTAGAAATTGAAGATAATGTATCTGTGCATTCAAAGCAGGAAGACGTAATTGAACATACTGACACCAGTAACGATGACGACATCCCGTTAGCCCAATATCGAAGCAATGTTTTACGAGGGAAGAATGAACATGTTTGGTCATCTGTTCCACCTGCTTCAAGCCGAACACCACGAAGGAATATTGTGGCAGTACGCCGACTAGCTGAAGGTGATGCACAGAATATTGTAACTGAAAAAGGCGCGTTTACGATCTTATCTACCAAGCCAATCATCGATTCCATTGTCTTTCATACAATTTAAGAAATTGGTCTGCGTGTTCCAAAATATCAAAATCAATATTAGGTCCAGATAACGGACAATATAGAACTGGAAACAATGATTGGACTTCTGCTACTTTCAGAATGATGCATTCGTATAGTATAGGCAGAGCCACGTTGACGTTGAGTTAAAAGACGTTGGCCACTTCGCTTCTTCTTTGGCATGATTGATCAAGCCGCTATTAATTCTATGATACTGTATGTTGTTGCTAAACAACCTACGACTCCTGTCAATAAGTTTCGAAGCAGATATTTGAAAGAATTGGCAATGAATATAGCTAAATCGCACATAAACTTACCGCGTGAAATAACTCAAAATATACGGAATGTTTTAAACATGAACCAGGAATCTTCTGGAAGTGAACTCCCTTTGAAACTACAAAAACAAGTACGGTGCTCAATGTGCACATGTCATTTTCTCGTGTGTTCCGATCGCCGGAAACATATTTGTCTGAACTGCATTAAATCTTAAATATGTGTAGATAAATTAAAATTAAATTTGTTTTTCATACTTTGATTTGGAAAAAAAATCCTTCTTTTTAATGAGACAAGTACTATAGGTACTTGTACCCTATCCTTATGGGTATGCAAAAAAAGCCTGCCAAAGGTTAAGGTGACCAATAAGCATACGGCCTACCTTATGGTAAGCAGTTACCGTAGCCTATGGACTTTTGCATCACCAGGGCTGTTACTCATGCGTTGCCGACCCTGTAAATACATCTTTACGCCCACTATGTATGTACTTTAAGCTTACTAATCTTTCTTCTTGTAGAACCCCGTGCTGTAGTTTCTTAGGAAACTCAGCTACGAGTTTAATCCACAACTAAGAGTTATCGGAAGAAAACTTCTCTGGAACCGCACAGCACGCAGTCATTGCTGTTGCAGTGTGTGATAGTGAACTTCTCGCCGTTCGACGATCGATGCGGTTGTAAAAGCAAGCTGTTGGCATCATATCGAAGTATTCTGTAGAAGACAAACCGTTACACAATAGGTAGAACACACAAAAGAAGGCACTATTTCACTTTGAACTTAAGGACCCAATACATATGTCTTTGCTCCATGTTGAAGAGTTGCTTTGCTCTAATGAGCACACCTAGTCTCTTGGACGCCAGTTTGACTTCTCATCCAGGTAACTTTGATATTGAACATTGTTGAAGATTTCGACACGGCTAATCCCAATGCATGATTGGTAAGAGGACTGTATATTTTGACAATATATCATTGACATGTAACAGAAACAATATAGAGGACGGTACAGTACAGTGGAACGCCAGCATTGATGTCTATGCTATTGGATCAACTACCATCTACCACGGGTTTTATGCATCTGCTTGATAAGAAGCTCGGAACCTATTTTCACAAACCCTCGGACAGCACGTATGAAGGTAACTTCGATACAAGATCCTGATGCCAGACTCGATTGAACGCCTTCGCCATATCTAGGTTGACTGTCAATACCTCACATTGACTCTTAATACGATTTATAAAATCGCTAGTTGAACGACCGTGACGGAAACCGTATTTGAGGTCGCTGATTAAATTTATCACATGCGCAATTACCTCAGAGAGAAAGGAGGTTATGGCAAAAGGCCTGTAATTTGATCTGATCTATACAATAGTCCCCATGAAATATCTACCTTTCGGCTTTATTATCAGATGATTAATGATGATGATAAAACCGGAAGGTAAGTGCCAGAACTCTCTTATTAAACAGATGCTCGTGGATTAAGATGAGATGGCGGGCACGTTGCTCATCGATCTCATTAGAAAGATGCTCATGGATCAAACTGAGCCGCTAGGCTCATTGGAAACTGAGACGGTGGGCATGTTGCTCATTCGTCTCCTTGGATAGATGCTCGTGAATCAAGCCGAGATGATGGGCACCTGCTTATCCGTCTAATTGAGTAGCTGTTTGCGGATCAAGCTGAGGCGCTAGGCACGTTACTCATTCATTTCATTGGATAGATGCTCGTGGATCAAGCTGAGATGGGCGGTACGTTGCTCATACGTCTCATTGCAGAGACGCTCCTGAATCAAACTGAGACGCTGGACGCGTTGCAAGCTAAGACGATGGGCACGTTGCTCATCCATCTTATTGGATAGATGCTAATGAATCAAGCTCAATGGAATGCAAGATTCACTAAAAAGCAAGAAATATTTTTTGTTTTATAAAAAAAACTCCGACTCTAAAAATATCTGCTATAAATGTACTAAAAGGTACAAAACAATTGTTTCTGGTCGATGATTTATTACTCGGAGGACCGGATGGGCGATGATGTTTTAGAGGACAATTAAAAGCATCGATCAAGTAGCAGCCATGTTTATGGAATATATTATAAACAAGTCCAATGTCAAGTACAAATATAATACATTTTTAAATATAGCGTCAACTATCGGCAATACCGTGTGATATTAACATCATGTCAATGTACAAAGAAAGTTACAAATTACACATATTAAATACTATTATTAACTACTTAGAAATTTCTACAACTGAACATAACTCCCTGGAGGGTTGTTGTGTTCTTGCGTGTGAGTGAGGTCACCAGTAATCTCCTAAGGAGTTACTGTGTAAGCAACAGAGGAGGCATCGCGCGAGTGATACTTAGTATATTACAAGCATTAATAGGCTACAGTAACTGCCTTACTGGTGGTGGTGGGCTGTATGCTTGTACGTTATCCAACGTTTGATAAAATAAAAGTAGTAGCGCGGTGCAAGTGTTTTCTTTCAGAGACAATCTGTGAGAATTGTCGGCGATCCCGAGCTTCTAAGCCATTGCCCGAGGCTTTGTTGTTCTTAAGTCATCCTAATCTCGACAAGGCTAACGTCGGTGAAGTATAGTATTAATTTGGCTCAGGGGTCTGATGTCAAAAAAGAGACGGGTTTTACTGTCTTATTCGGTTTGGACGAGACAATGTCGTCAATATTAGTCTTCAGTTGTGTCAACTGGCTTTACCCAATAGACAGATTTCTTAAAGATTTTGTAGCCTTAATTCAGTTTGAGTCGCATAGAGACAGAATTCTACATGTGTAGCTGCCTATGTAAGGCCGCATCTGCTGAAAATTAGAGCCTCATTTGTCGTTGAATTTCCATGAGTCTGAAGATTGACAGCTTCTGAGGTTTGCTTGTGCGGCGGGACTTAAAAGTCTCAGTTCCCACTGCATGGATAATTTCTATGATACCACTAATTATCTCGTCGTCAAAGTTTTGAATATGGACTCTTTGAGGGACAAAAGGAGACCTTTCTAGTATAAAATTAATATTCGAGACGCCTCTCATCATGCGATAATCACCATCATTTTTTACTCTAGCAATCATAAAGACATCATTATATATTTGTTTTCTGGAGTCATGATAAAGTCTATTGATGGAGTTTGTCATAATAGAATTCTTCTTTCTCCATGAAGTCAGTCAACATCTGTCCCCTTCGGTTACGCTGACTTATTCCAAATTGCCTCATTCTTTGCTGTTTCGATCCTCCGACCTAGGCTTCCGTTAAAATCACCCATACCCACCGTATAATGGATCGTATAGGCACGTATAGCTTTATCGTCATACATTGCATCCCCTTTCTCATCAGGTTGTGGTAAGGACAGCGCATAGACCTGTATCACGTTTAATTTTAAGATCTGAATGATGTTGTTACCGATGAAACTTCGAATGATAAATCCAACACGACTTTTGAACTGTTGGTCGCCTTCTCGAAAAAAGATCCCATTTTCAATCGTTATTGATTATGATATCAACTGCCGCATCTCTGCCGGAGATTCTTCGCATGTCCTACCCCGCCGTTACCGCGACTTATATCGTAGTGCGTAATAGTAGTGCCACCGGGGGCTAGGGGTCGAGTGTATATTGTGTCAGGTGTCAGTCATTTGAGGGGTTATGGCGTAATCCCCAAGCATGGCAGGCCAGATGGTGAACGCAGTATAAGGCAGTGCACGAGCTGATTCTGCATCCTGTCAAGTGGTAACGAATTTTTCATATCCTACTCCTTTGATACCCACGAGAAGAGAGGGGGTAGCGCAATTCTATGCCAGCAAAGACGTATCCGAGCAAAATGTCCCAGAGATACTATCGCATAACTCTATCAAATGCTTTGTCAAGATCTGCATAACCGTAGAAAATCTTATGTTCTACAGTCAAAGGCTTTTTTTACAATATTGCGGTGTGAAAAAAAATGAATTATACATCTCGTACTTCTCAGTATTCCGAAGGACTTACCTTCATTACCCTCTCAATGATTTAGATACCACCTTATTTAATCATCTCGTCTACAAACATATCGATTTCCACTGTCTTCCCAATTTTTTAACTTCATATTTGTCATTCAATCTCATACTTAGCAATGTCTTCATGGAACCCTGGGATTGCTAAATCAGTGTCCTGTCCTGTCCTGGACATAATCATACATTTCTACATATATATGTGAACTGCGGTTTTCTGTGAGGTGAAGGTACTTCCCTAGATCGGCTGCTTTGATGCGCCCTACCTCTCTTAAAACATCCAGACCAAGACAAATAGACATGCTCATGCGGACAAATGTTTGCGTTGTGTGGGAATAGAACCCACGAGCGTTGGTGTCAAAGTCGCGTCATTCACGACTGAGCTACCGAGCTATATAGCTAATTTAAGTATATATTAGTATAAATAATCAATTTATGTATAATAACAAGTTGTCATTTATTCCATAAAGTATGAGTTTACCGCTAGAACGTATAATAAATACTAACGAAGTGCTGTGGAGTTGGCGCAACGTCTGTGGTTTGCATATTGCTCATCATACCGAGTATTTTTAGAGACTAATCAACATTCCTGTCTTACAGCGGAGCTCATTAGTACACCTTTGTCTTTAATTAACAATGTAGTCTGCAAAGGTACGATACTGCAATATATAAGTAGACTTAATCATAGCTATTGAAATTTGTGCGAATGTCGAAATAGATTATTTGAATAGAATATTATGGTATAGCATAAAGGATACACAGGATTATTATCTTTATTGGAATTAATAATACTAATTCATTCGTGCCCTTTAGTTAATAATTGTACAGCTGTATTATGATTACGTATATATACAGGTTTTTATTAGGGGTCGGTACCAGAAGCGTGCACGCTACGACGCCTGCCAGTCCAATACTGTTGACTGCAATTTTGGACTCACACCACACAGATGCGCGGATTAGGGCGTCCCGCGAAAGCGACGCACACCGATCCGCCCTCGTCGACGCAGGACTAAATGCATGCGGCGGTGGTGGCCGCCGCCCACCACGCATCGCCCATCCCCGAGGGTTGAGGAGAACTGTGAGAGGTGGACTAAAAGATCAGATGAATGAGTTGATAGATACAATGAATGCTTAGATGCTTTGCGTGTATCAGAGACCAAGCGAAAGGGAAGCTACATCGAAAATCTGCCAGGTGGCATGATAGCCCTGTGGTCCAGGTTGAACCGGGACGTTCATGCCAGCGCTGGCGTAGATGTCGTGCTTTCATCTCGCTTGGCCGTTGGTGTGAAATGTTACGATTTAGTAGGTTTAAGACTTCTCTGGGTTAAGATAAATCTGGGGATTTTGTGAGTGTTTTTAGTCCCAGCATATGCTCGTGTGAGCTCTGCTCATCTCCTGGAGCTCGAGAAGTTTCAAGAGACTATGAGGGGTGTTCTAGATTTGGCTGAAGCGAATGAACGTATAATTATGTGTCGTGGTCTAAATGAATGGGTTGGTACCAAGAAAGTAGTTATGAAGCATTGTTGTATGAGGATAAGAGGCGAAAAAAATACCAAACTCTTCTGAAGAGAGGTAAAGAAGTCTCGAAGTGGTTCGTCAGCATCCAGAATGGACAAGATAAAATGTAAAGCTAGTGGTATTCTTGCTAACACTCAGGAAGTGTTAGAACGGTGGAGTGAATATTTTAGAGAAATATATGATTATGTATAAGGGGGAGGCCTATGTTCAACAGTGGACGTATTTTGGCATCATCATGATGATGATTATGCCCCGGACGTTGGCACTGTGTGCCGTGCCAGCGTACAATGAAGACATTAGCGTAGATGAGATTGAATGATGGATACAAAGTTTGAAAAATGGAAAGTCAGCGAGAATCGATATGGTAACAGCTAAAATGATCAAACTAGGTGGCACCTACGTTAGGGACGCCTTTTGGTTTTTGAGCAAGTTATGCTGGAGAACCGGAAGGGTTCCAAGTGATTGGAGACGCGCATTCGTCGTGCCGCTGTATAAAGCCAAGGGCTCACGTATGCACTGCACTAACTAAGCAGCCATCTGTTTGATCAGCTTAGCAGCTAAAGTGTATGGAAAAATCTTTGAAAGAAGAATGAGGGTGAAATCCATTGGAATGCTTTGGGAACCACAGGGTAGATTTCGAAGCAGCAGAGGATGTATAGATCTAGTTTTGTCACTCCGGAATATCGTAGGCTTGTTTTTTTGGCTTTGGAGCAGAAGGTTTTCTGCGGTTTTGTGGACCTTGAGAAAGCATTTAATAGGATCGTGAGAAAGAATAACTGGAACATTTTGATTAGATATGGGGTTAACGGTGACAACAACGGTGTAAGTGGAGCAGCCACTTATGAGTATTGTACAGCATGTGTGCGGGTGGACGGCAGCTTGTTGCCCAACGGACAATAGGATTACGGTTGACAATGCAGTGCAAGTGAATGAGATTGTATGTCTTGGAAGCGTTTTTAGCAGCAGGTACACTGCTGACGTGGAGAGACGAGTGAATGCGGGGAATATTTATTTTGTAAAGAAATGTAGAAATATTATAGAAAATAAATTAATAATTTAATTCATTTAGCTTACTCTAATTAAGTTCGAATAATCGAACCTATATCACAGAGTTCTATCGCAAAGGCATAAATAAACTTCCGATTAGATGGCAGCAATATATAGATAATGAGGTTAAATATTTTAATTAAATAAATATGTTACATCTTAGAAAAAAACTAGTTTTAATTTTTCATTACATATTGGCAATTTCATACTTTAATCCTTAATATTACAAATAAATTTGAGTTTAATGATTGGGCAACTGCAGATATTCTGCTAAGTAGAAACAAAGTGTTTGATTTGTATGTAGAAAAGTGTTACAATTTTTAACCAGTTTTTGTCAATTATGTCAAGAACTATTCTAAAATATTCAAAAATGTATGCAGAGAAGCAAAGTCTAAATATACATATAAAAATAAAAAAAATTAAGCAATCATGTAATAAAATTAAGGCTGTATGGGATATTGTTACTAAAGAAACAGGTAAATAAAAGCTACGGGATAATGACTATTCTATAAAATATATCAATCAAAATATCACAGACATTAAACAAGTAGCAGATCTATTTTAAGACTACTTCATCAATATCCCTTACCTTACCACTAACTCCCTTAATTCGACTCCAGATGATGCTGCGGAGTTGTTAAAAGAAAGTGTACGACCTAGTGTGGAACTTTTTCAGTTTACACATATTGAACCAACTAAAATAATTAAAACTTTTGAACAATTGAACATTAATAATTTAGAAGATCGCTAGGGAATGTCTATTAAAGTATTTTATTATATTATCGAGGCAATAGCTCCGCACTTGTTACATAATTTTAATGTATACATTACAATGTATACATTAAAATTAATATATATTAAAATTAATATAACATATTCTTAATGTAATTTTAATGTATACATTAAAATTATGTGACAAGTCAACACACATATCTATAGATATGGGTGTGTTCCAGAACTTGATGAAACTTAGTAAACTTGTTCCTAGTTGTAATTGTTGTTAGTGGTTATTCAAGTCAGAGGGAAAGAGCGAGCTGAATAACAGACCCATATATATACTGCCAGTTTTCACTAAAATATTCGTAAAGAAAATGTTTGTTCAATTGCGTCTCTTTTGGACCAATGACATTTTTCATAATGCGCAATACGGTTTTACAGCTGGTAAATCTACTACGGATGTAGGGTTGGTATTGGTTAGGCATATTCTTAACGTACGATAGGGATCACATGATGCTATTTTTGGTTTTCTGTGATCTCTCTAAAGCTTTTGATTGTGTCGACCATCAGACATTGTTACTTAAGCTGCACTGTTATGGAGTTACAGGTAAAGCCCAGAACTAGATTACAACTTATTTAAATAACAGATTGCAAACAGTTGACATAAATAGGGTTAAATATAATTAAGTAGTAATGTTGATATCGGGTGTCCCAGGGTACTATTTTGGGCCCCTTTTTATTTTTAGTAGAAGCGAATGATCTGTCCTATATGGTGCAATAAATGGCGGATGTACTATTTGTTGATAATACCTCTCTAACTTTTAATGTGGCCCGCCGCCGGTGTGAAAATATTGACAAAGTAAATGATGTTGTGTCTGCTATTTTAAACTGATTCCCATGTAATATCTTTTGCTAAACTAGACTAAAACCAAATGCATCAAATTTAGTCTTCCAAATGTGATTTTTGCTAATACAGAAATTTTCATTGAAAATAATAAGTTAGAATTTGTTAAGAATACTTCAGCACATACGACATTTCCATAATAATCTATAATTCTACTATTTCATATCGTTATTGTACCAATATGCTTATATGAATTTATTGTAATATCTAATTGTCTAATATGCAAGTTTATTTTTTCTTCGCCAATGGCCATTTCCGAAATGCTAGCAAATTAAGAAACAAGAAAAATAGTAATATAAGAGAATTGAATTATATTTCAAATACAATAATAGTGCATAGACCTGAACAATGACTGAAACACGCAGATGCTTTAAGTCGATATCCCACCTGCATGGTACTTACCGAGACCACCGCAGGGCTCGAAGACGAAGATACATACATAAAACTATTAAATAGTACTCTAAATAAGGTACCGTAGGAAGACTATGTTATTGAGAATGGGATACTTTCCTTTTAATTCTAAAGAAGATACAGTACGAGATTGTAAGGAAGAACTACGAAAAAGGATATTTTGGAATAACTAAAACAGAAGAACTTATTAATAGAGAATTTTATATCGAAAATCTGAAAGAGAAGGGTAAGGAAAACCATAGACAATTGCATTGAATACATTCTCATATCCCATAAGAGAGGGAAGAAAGAAGGATTCTTACACCCCATAGATAAGGGAGACGTTCCACTGATGACATAACATATCGATCATCTTAGTCCGTTGGCGTCGAAGAATGAAAACTACGAGTATATTCTGACAATGGTAGATGGATTTACTAGTACCATAAATCAAAATATAACATTCATCCCACACGGACGACCTGTTCATTCATCTATCCCAGATGAATCACCGTCGTCGTTATTTACCCAGGGCTTCATAAGGTCAGTAAAGCTTGTTGTATTGATGGGACCATCGTTATTGCCAATTTTATTTAAAACGTATCTCTCGTTAGGTTTTCTCATCACGACCTCATAATTCCAGAAATTTAGGATACAATTTACTACCTTGAGTAAAATCGGTCTTCTTAATAGCAACTAAGTTGCCGGCATCATATCGTAGAGCTACCTGCAGGTGGCATATCGACTTAAAGCATCTGCGTGTTTCAGTCAGGTCTATGCTCTATTTCATATTCTTCTAGAAGCAGTGCACAGCGAGTGACGCGTGGTGGTAAGTCCTTTTTCTGCAATGTCATAGTCAAAGCAGAGCAGTCCGTAACTATTTTAAAGGGTATACCAAGCAGGTAAACTCTCAATTTCTTAACAGCTTCTGCAATGACTAATACTAGGTAATAGCTGCGATAGTTTCTTTCTGAAGGAGATGTCTTTTTACTCATATAACACAGCGGGTGCATCTGATCGTCTTTTGGACTTTTTTATAACAAAGCAGATCCGTAACCGTCTGCACTTGTATATGTATATGGGTGCAATTCTGTCTGGGTGGTAAATTTTAAAAACAGGTGAGCTACACAATGTTGTCTTTGATTTAGTGAGTGCTATCTGACATTTTTCATCAAAATTGAATTCAACGTCCTTCTTTAGAAGGTTTGTGAGCGGCTTTGCTATTACGGAGTAATTTCGAATAAACTTTCTAAAATATCCCGTAAGGCCAAGGAATGATTGTAAAGATTTTAAGTTATATGGAATTTTAAATTTTGATACTGCATTGATTTTACCCTTTGAGGGTCTTACTTCGTTGTCTTATTTGATTTGTTGTTCATAAAGCCAAAATACTCTATTCCTTCCATCATAAAATGTCATTTTTCCAATTAAATTGTAGTCCATATACTTTGGCTCTTATAGAAACTTTCAAATTTTTTTTTAATCCTTCTTCCATTATCGACGGTATAATTATATCATCTCAATAAGAGAGAACTGTGCAATTTGAGATGAGATCTTGAAAGATGTTCTTAATAAATCTTTCAAATACCTATGGTGCTGTACAGAGACCAAACGGCATTTTCATAAACTCATACTGTCCTTGCGGGGTTACAAACGATGTATAACTTTCTGCTATCGTGGTGAACATTAACATGTAAATATGCATTTTTCAGATCAAGAGTCGTAAATACATTCGCTTTCTTTAGTTTGTCAATCTAGTATTCGATTAATGGTAACGAAAAACGATTTTTAATTATCTTCTTATATAGTTTTATGTAGTCTACACATAATCTGTAGTCTTTTTTTTTTGCTAAAGCAATGGGGCTTGCAAAATTGGATTTACTTGGCTGTATAATTTTCGGATCTGTCTATTCTTTTATTTGTTCATTCGCTATATTCATTCCTAAAGGTGATAAAGGTGATTTTGATGAATCGGTCTTCGTCTTTAAGTATTATTTTCATTTATACGTTACTATGTTTCTTTACTTCACTTATACTATTCCAGCATTCTTTCGAGATCTCTTATGTATCCCGGGCATTTAATGTCACCTTCTTCGTAGCTAGTTTTCTTATCATCAGTTAGGTCCATTTAATGCTATTTTTTTTTACTATAATGCCATTTGTTGTAAATTTTATTTCAAATTTCTGCAATATAGGAGTCCCAAGTATCACCTTAACTGGTATATCATTATCTTGGACAATAGGGAAGGTAACGCCAGCATAACATTCGTCAATTTGTAGATTAACAACAAAAGTTCCTTGTGTGTATACTTCCTTTTCAGCTATTCCTGTTAAACACACTCTTGCGTTACTGTCAAAACTTAATTCTCCTTTCAGGATATTTTCAGCTTCAGTCATTTTAATTAAGTTTACGTTATGTCCATTAATGCGGTTACTTCAATTTCGTTAATCTTAATCTTCTTATATGGAGTCTTATCCATTTTATCGTCATTGATCTTTTTATTAATATTTAGAGTATTTTTTGGTTTATTCACACATTCAGGTGCCTTGTGCCCGAACTCGTTACATTTAAAACATTTTATAACTTTTGTGAGAGCTTGATAGCGTCGTTGCTCGTGTCATTCTAACCAAACACTTAGGTTAAGCAACGTCGACTGCAGCCTGCCTATGGATGGGTTTATCTAACTCGAGTTTCGCCGTGCTTCGGAGGGCACGTTAAGCCGTCAGTCCCGGCTGTTGTCGATAGATAACAGTCGTTAAGGTAAATCAGTGGACCTTTGGGCGGCTTGAAAACGCTGGCCTCCGCCAATCCGCATTTGAGTAGCGTGGTGGAGTATGCTCTAAACCCCTTCGGTTGAAGGAAGGCCCATATCCCTGCAATGGGATGAGTAAGGGTTGATGTGATGGATACCTTTAGTACATGATGGCGCTTGATAACCCTGGTGATTGTATATAAACAATAATCACAAAATATCTGGAAAATATAACCTACGTTTTCAAAGATGCATTGTGCGTTTTGTTTTGTTATGTAACTGCATTATTGAGATTAATGTTTCATGAAACTAAATAAAAGTATATTTCTATACTGTATGTATCCGAGTGTTAGCCGAATATCTAGAATATTTAGGGCAGTAATATAATAAATTCAGAATATAAGAGCTCTCGTTCAATTTAGAGGGTGTACTTGAGAAAATTACGGGAAGACCTCTTCACCTGCCACTTCCAAAGGTTTGGATTCAAATTATTATCTACATGCCCCTTATTATAAATTCTTACAATGAAGTCCGTAGCAGAAATTTTTATTCTGTAATGTTTTTATAATAAATATCTATTTTAAATTGATTTGAAGAAAAGTATATTTTCAGATGTTCAGTTTGTATAAATATATATTTTTTAGACAGCCAATCATTCACAAAGCCACATTTTATATCAATTAATTTAATTATCAGGCACTTGTGACTAGGAAACTTTGTGCGCCAGTATCTAGACAGTCGTAAAACTAATAAAACAAAAACGTAAAATCAGCTAAAACTCTAGCAAAACAGTAGAGCATCCCCGATAATTATTCAAATTGGTCCCTTTATATTTTTACTCAGATGTTATAATAAAAATTTAATTTCGCGTAATTTAATTCTTATCGTCTCAGGCAAGACCATATCTCAGAAGAAAATTCGTAAATTATTCATGAGGAAAGTTTTAACGGGGACATGATTTTAAAACCGACATTTGTAAGCTTCGCTACGCAATAACTTCTTAGGATTTAAGCGTGCTCGCAACTATCTCGAGAGTTACATATTACACTGGTTTAGGGCTGCTGTCTTTGATTTTATCATGTTACAGTTCAAATACTGACTTTGATAATAAATTTTAGGAGTTGATTCACAACTGGTGTCAAGCTTAAGCTGTTTCTAGATTAAGAAAAAGAATAACAATAAATTAACAGCACCAAATATATATTTTTAAGTCACAGCCAAAGCTCATGAACGTATTTTATAACAAATTTAGACTGCAAGAATACCTAAAAAGTTAAACATTGATATATATCTATATCAAATTTCAAGTGTCCAGCGTGCATTTTTGTTTTGTCAATAAATACATTGTGATACACAGACGGCCATTTTCCCATACATTTCGCGGTCGTATACGACCACCCGGGTTTCGAAGTGTTAAAAATCTGCTGTTAATGATTTTGCCATATTCTTTTACATCGATTGTAAATATAACAAACCTAATTTAGTTTATTGTGCTGTGAACCGCGTAAAATTTTCTTTTAAATTCATACATTGCCATGTCTTCACCTTATAAAATAAATAATCTGTTACAGATATACATAATTATATATCTTTATTAGATGTTGCCCCCTACTTACTTGCGCGTTTACCACTACATCTTGGTAATATCCCGAAACCCTCTCGCAGGGTCTAAACCCCCAGCATCAGCGTAAAACATCCAGCGGTACGGATATGTGTCGATATATTTTTAAGGTTCCTTACCGTATCATAGGGATTACCGTGAATCATAACAGGTAGATGCTTGAAATTTTCACAATTGGCAAGCCTATAAAAAACCTCCTCATATTTTTTTACGAAAGAAATAGTGTACTTCCTTAGGTATTTGAGAATGAAAATCTCTCTTGGACCACACAGTAACTACTATTCCATGTCTATCAACCTCAATGGTGAGTGCTGGGATCCTAGAAATATGCAGTAGGCATCACATCAAATAACTCCTCTTTCATATTCATACTCATGTTAGAATGTTTATTCAATTTTCGCTATACGCCATGAATAAACTTTACAAACACAAAATAAAATGTTGCTATTATTTCATGCAGACACAAGCAACACAGTGTACATAACCGAATTGTGCATTCTGGCGAAATTCAAAAGTAAAATATCTCAATTAACAAGAGAAGCTAAAACAAATATACTAGCCCCGCTTCGACCGTCTTGACTCAAGAAGTTGCACGCTTGCCTTGTTAACTACAACAAATCACAGCAAAATAAGAAGGCAAACGGATATAATCGAGAGTAGACATCGTTTACGTTACACGGGCAGTCTGTAAACACAGCGCTTCAATCGTTTTCACAGCAAGTTTGCTACTCAAAAGTTAGTTGAATCTAGTGTCTATATAGCGTGTTGTTCGGCAAGCTAGTTTGTAAACGTATTTTAAATAATTAGCGATATCTTGTTATCGAGTCTTATTTTATGATTTGGTTATGACCTTAATTTGAATCTTTTAAATTGAAATTGCAATAATAAGATTTTAAAATATGGAATAAGAAATATTTTCGTCGCATATGTCAGACCAATGGAATATGCAACTGAACTGGGCGCAAATTTGTGAATTATTCTGATCCCAGGCATTTTAAACGAGTAATTTTCGACCATACTTTTAAATGCTTGTTTAGAGATACGGGCCCGTCTGTCCGAACTGCCCATGTACTTAGTGCAACGCTGCCTGCGCAGCGAAATATACGAGCGTCATGTTAAAATGGGTAATTTTGACCCAGCTTCGTGGTTGTATTTCTTATATTTTTATTTTCATGATGGCGAGTTGAGTTGAATTCGACCAACTACGTAAAGTCTCATCTACGTGTTACTATTTTCTTGTACATCTAAGAGCAATTATTGAATGAAATAGAACATAATAATTGGATAAAAAGAGGATTGTTTTTTAAAACAAGATTGATTATCTATATCTATATAGTCATTATAAAATAAATAGAATATGCAGCAAAATATTTCAGAATTGTCAAATAATAATTTTACTTGCAATATTTATGTTATTATGTTTATTTTTGCATATGAAGAGAGAATCTAATTGAATACAAGAATAAATATTCAAAAGAATATACAAGATGGAGGCTTAGAAAACATTTTTAAAAATATAGGCATATAATACACCGATTGACGTCGGGTTGGCATGTTTGCTACCCTATATACCTATAGTATAATAATATATACAGGTAGCATTTTTATTTTATACTACGTCGGGAGGTATACAAGCATACGGCCCACCTGATGTAAAGCGGGTACCGTAGCCCAATAAGGCTTGCGATATATTAAGTATTACTCCCGCGATGCCTCGTCTGCTGCTAACACAGCAACTCCTTGGGAGCTTACTGGTGACCTCACTCACATGCAGGAACACAACCACCCTCTAGGAATTTGTTATTTGGATGCGATTTTCTGTGAGGTGGAGGTACTTCCCCAGACGGGCTGCTTTGATGCGCCCTACCTCTCTTAAAACATCCAGACCAACACAAATTTTTGTCTTGTCATTGTTCATGCACACAAATGTTTGCCTTGTATGGAAATCGAACCCACGAGCGTTGGTGTCAAAGTCACGTCATTCACGACTGAGCCACCGAGCTCGTCAATAGAGTGGTAGTAGTAGAGTAGCTGTGATTTGACAGCGGTATTTAGCGGAATCGCGAGCTCTTTTTCACTAGGGTTTAGTAATAGATGCCAGATGCACCACGTGTAGTTGAGATTGTATTGTGAGCCTTACAACCTAAAAGCTGCGTTAGTTTTATGTCGTATATTATGCTTAATAATAAATACTTTATTATACATAAGATATTCTTAGGCTAATACCTAATGCTATGCTAAGCCTTTACGGTATTACGTGAACACTAAGCGAGCGGTAAATTAGGTGTAATCACTCTATTCAGAAATCACGTACGTATAATTTACAGGCGGGAATGATTTATATGCAAATGTGCTTATGCGACAAGCGATGCCAATTGGAGTACCCACTGAAGTCAATAGAAGTCCAATTTGCGTATGGCAATCAAATTTCTATTAATTACGAAGCAGTGTTAATCTACAGACATGGAAAGTGCTTTGTAATACATTATGACATCAATTTACCTACACATCATGCTGTATACGAACACGTCAAAGTATAACAAATGCATGTATCAGTGGAGTGTATATGTAAGTAATCAGCATCATTAGCGTGGAATGAGTTCCATAACTTAATAGTGATTTTCCCAAGGAACTACAGCATGGGTTTCTTCAAAAAAGGCGTGAAGAGGTTTTTACAGGGTCAGCTACGTAAGACTGACACCTTGGTGTTGCAAATGTTCATAGGCTACGGTAACTGCTTACCATTAGGCAGGTAACTATAATCCGGAATTAAACTTGTCAAAATAAGGAGTAACTGACAAAACTCTCATGCATTACCGACTCTATATAAACCTTTTCAAATCTTTCTTGAAGAACCTCATATAGTCTATTAAATCTCAACAGGGAGTTAATTCCCCAAATCCCTAAGGTTTGCGGTAGAAAAAGTCTTTGCAATCACTTTTGTTCCAATGTATATGAATCAATTTCCGGATATATTTTTTTTTGTATTCCTAAATATGTTATCTAAAGCCAAAGGTCAGGTTTAACTTAAATATGTTTAGGCCAATTTAGGTCTAAGTTAGGTATGATAAGATTTGTTTTAGATTCTATTTACATTCGAGATTCAGTATTAGTTCGTTTTATATACAATTTTATTTCTGTTTATGACTTATTTTTATATGGCTTTCTATATTAGATGAACACGGTGGAAGTAGTCAAACCATATACAAAATAAGTTGCTTATTAGTAGGCATGTGATGGATATATGCCGTCATTGTTCATGATCGCGTTTCGAGAACTGGTACATCAATTATTACAGGCGAGTTGCGCAGAATTGCAATTGACGATGGACAAAATTTTTGTCAAACAAACCATTCTTATGATTTCCATAGCTAAGACATCCATGAATTTTGAATTAATACACAATGTTGTTAATTTTCAAATATATATAAAGCGGAAGAGTATGTTCTGGATCTAACAGTCGGATTAAAAAAAAAATATTTTTGGATTAGATAACTCAATTCTTAAGGAAGGCTTTTCAATATCACGATACGATCCTTAGGCACTGAAAATAAAGTATGTTCTGGAACTAACAGTCGGATTTAATAAAAATATTTTTGGATTAGATAACCCAATTCTTAAGGAAGGCTTTTCAATATCACGATACGATCCTTAGGAACTGAAAAAAAATAAAGTAGGAAAAGCGGGCCCCGTGCAGAATACCGGGATACAAGCGGGGAGAAGTCGCGGGGTACAGCTAGTAACAATATAACATCAAAGCAAGTTAACTCAGGTATATTTATAGACATTACTATTGATAAAGAAATATCTGGAAGGAACTTATTATTGTATACACATGCTGTAAGTTAGACAAATTTGTATTTGCACTTCGATAGCTGAAAGAAACAGCATCGATAGAAACGGCATCACTAGCGTATCACAGGCACGTTGCTTCTATACTACGCTATGACCTAATTACGTGTGGGAACTCGGTGGATGTACAAAAACCATTTATGTGAAAAACGTTTCACTCAAAAATCTTACACCATGAAGGTTTACTTTCGATTAAAAATATCTATTACTATAAAACGACAATATAATACTTTAACCCCTATTATTTTGGAGACATTATTTTTTATACAATTTTCATGGGCTATGAACCAAATATAGTTAAGGAGTTCAAAGAATATAAATTATATTTAATTAATATTAAATTTATTTGACACAATTAAAAGCACTATTATTTCACTAAAAGAATTCATTGCTGTTTTCATAACATTCGCCTATTTTTCTTAAAATGAATCGCATCCCTATTTAAAGGTTACCAAGGACTTATCAACAGCGAATTGTTTACTTATTGTTATTTTCCTCGTAAAGTTAGTCCATAAAAGCTCTGTGCATAAATAGACAATTTTAAATTATTGTAACATATAAAGTATATATAATAAATAAAATTATGTTTACAAATTTGAATGTTTATATTAAACACTTTTAGTGGCTTATTAGGGCTTTCTTTAAAACTCGGTTGAATAAAAAAAATGTATTTTCATAAGGTAGTGATACGAAATAAAATATTCTACTTACATATAAGAGTGAGTACATAGGCAGGGGCTACCCTAGACGCAAACATGTGGATCAAATAGCTGAAGTGCTGAAAAAGGCCCAAATCAAAAGCACGTGAAACCAAAGAGCATGCGTGAAAAGGTTGATGAGTGTAGAAGAGGCGAGTGAGGTATGTTTGATCGATGTAACCGACGTTCCATAGTTTCTACCGACCCCAATGGGATATATTATATATCTATATATAAGAAAATTGAATCTCAAATAATTTGGTCTTACAATCAAATCACTCTTCGTTTTAATTAGACTTAAGCAAGAGAGTCGCCTTATGTAGTGTTTATTAAATTTACGTTCCATTATTATTTCCAATAAAATGTACATGTTTTAGGAACGACTTAAAATTGTTATTAACATAAATAAGAATGTTTTTTCAACCAGCAAATATCGCGCAGCTAAACATCGAACTACACAAGTTGTATTGCGAACAGGCGATTGGATTTGAAACAAAGCTAACGAACCGTCGGATCATGTAAACAGAGGCAAGACGATCGTCTTGTTTACCTAAAGAGCCTTTGCTTCATTAGGATCCAATTTGCTGTCAACAAATTAATCCCCTTTCGGTATTGTACCTGTATTTTAATAGTAGCTGGAGTATTCTATTACGTGGAAAATAATTTTCACTTTTTGTTCAATCGTAGTTTTGGTCTTATAATAATTTAATATAGTTGTAGCGTATGTAAAATAGTTGATTTGCGTCTCGCCGGAATTTTCTAAATATTTCCAAATACATGCTAAAGAAGCGAGTGAGTTGTGCAAGGATCGAGTCATGTGGCGCTCGGTTATCGGATTTCGCGTGAACTTATCGATTTTCAAATTGAATAAAATCAGGAACATAACCTCGATTTAAACCAAAAATCTTTTGATTACCTATCGAGTTCGTTTCTAATTGGAGTACCAAAAATGTTTGTTGTGGTGGCGAATTTTTCCATTTCCATACATTATAATATTATAATCACAATAAAGTATACATAGCGCCATCTGACTACAAAGAAATATACTGCTGAGTAGGCATAGCAGTTCATCATTACAAATGAGATTCACCTACTTTTGATGACATCTAAGCTTTTAGCTTAAAAACATATTATATGTTTAGTTATAGCATACATATATATAAGTACGGCATTAAAAGTAGTTATAGTGCGTCCAATGTACACATACACCTAGGTCCGGAGGTAATTTTTCCAACAAAAAAAAGTTTTGAAAGTTATTACAATAGCATCTCATCTTTGCACAAAATTTAATAGTGAATTAATAGTATTTATTATTTTTTTAACTGTGACAGCGTATGGTGAGGCTGTTTTATACTACTGGGGGTTAAATTAAGATATGATCGGCCATGGTCACAGACGGTAAGCAGTCACAGTACTATATGAATGCTTTTAACGCCACAAATATCACTTTTACGGTGATTTGACGTAATATAGTTGTAAACACGTTCCCTCTTGATGCATCTTATTAGATCTGGGTCTCGGAACTTAATTAGACTTAAAGGTATGGCTCTAGTGTATTTCTTATCGCTCAATAGTATTTACACATTACCTACAACTCAATTTTCAATAGCGCTTAGACAAAGCAAAGTCTGGTAATTCACATGTATGCGTAAAAGTGAAGGTTGTATGAAATATTGGTACAAAATCCGGTGTTATTTCCTCGCATTGCAAAAGACCAGTGTTTAAAACATCTACATCAATCATCACTCATCCCATTACAGTATCTCTCTTCAACAGAAGGGGCTAAGAGCACGCTCCACCACGTATCGCGACGTCGGATTGGCGGAGCCCAATGTTTCGAAAAGCTTGAGACAGTTTAACCCATCCATAGACAGACGCGATCGTACTTGCTTAACCTTTAATTAGAGTGACACTCGCTACGTCTCTAGTAACACTGTCGCTTTAGAAGTCGGACTGTAGTCTTGTACTACTTAGTGCAAAGATTCCCCAGCCTAAATTACGCCTTAAAATACATGTTCAGCAGGGTAAATTATGTCGAATTTTGGCGTAGCGTAAAGAGACTTATCTAAATAGTATTAGTAAGACTAATTATGTAATGTGCGTCACATATTTGAGCTCACGTGTTGTATGAAGAGCGATGATAATGCTTGGCAGCTTATACATATATTACATACAAGTAATTGTATGTATATCTTCATGCCAGGTCCCTTGCGGGGTAGACAGAGAGAACCGAGCGCCATAAGACGCGGTCCTTACATACTTCACTCGCTTCTCTAACATTATACATACAAGTAATTAATTTGTATTTGCCCTTCTAAATATAAAAACAACAGCATCAAAAAAAAACTGCGCTACCCGATTGTCAGGCAGATTTCGGTGGATGTACGGTGAAGACCATCTAGACTATTGTAATCAACTGTTCAAACAGAGATGATAATATGACAGCCCCTATGCGTGTTAATTTTTCTTTTATGTACAACGTCAGTTGGAATGCTTGCATGCCACCTGACGATGTAGATAAAAAAAGTACCCACCTGATGTAAAGCGGTTATCGTAGCTTATGAACGCCTGAAATAGGTACGTGAAGTATCACTTGCTCAATAAGAAAACACCCCAATTTCAAAAGAGAAGATGGTTGGCAAGTGCCACCTGCTTGGGATCCATTCCTAAAAATAATCAAGTCACAAACCCAGAGATCTACTAAAAAACGTTCGGTTACCGTGAGCGATTTTTGTGTGAATCGGAACATACTCGTATATAATTAA
Source organism: Pyralis farinalis (assembly GCA_947507595.1). NCBI lineage: Eukaryota > Metazoa > Arthropoda > Insecta > Lepidoptera > Pyralidae > Pyralis > Pyralis farinalis. The sequence goes on along the minus strand of OX382264.1, from coordinate 19,521,824 downwards.
TCCATCCATGTCGGTAGATGTAATAATTGAATAACCAATGTAAGACAAATGTCACCTTAGTCTTCCTGCGACAAAAAAGCGTTCAAAGCGTTCGAAACGTCAGGTTCAACAAAATAAATAAAATACGCGATATTTCCGTTAAAAAAAAATGTTTAATTCAATCACTTGCTCGTTGCCACTCCTGCTGCTGACAACAATTCGTTAGGAGTTTACTGGTAACTTCACTAACTCACAGGAACACGACAACCTCCCGGTACTTGTTATTTGGCTGCGGTTTTCTGTGAGGCACTTCCTCACTTCCTCAGGACTATTTTGATGCGCCCTACCTTACTTAAAAATTATCTGACCAAGTCAAACATTGTCCCACCACATGGCTCCACCTACCTCCCGGTCACATGAGCCGAATCGCGGGAGTTGGTTACGTCGTCGGCTCTTTTCGTACCGTGGGTAACGCTTGGCACCCTGCAAATTATTTAATTCTTTTCCGCAACGTCTCTGCATAGCCATTCTCTCCCTTTTGGGGCGGAAAGCACACGAGGACGCGTTGGCTAACGTCCAAAGGCGCTTGTGGGTAATCCTATTCAAACGTTCCCTCGCAGCACTCTCCCTTCTCTAGTTCTCGGACTCATTCGGTTGCTTTTTTTATACAATGTCGGGTGGCATATAAGCATACGGCGTATCTGATGTAAAGCAGTTACCGTAGCCTATCAATGCTTGTAATATGCCTTCTGCATCGCGCGATTGATACTTAGTATATTACAAGCATTACACAGCAACTCCTTAGGAGCCCACTGGTGATCTCACTCACACGCAAGAACACAACAACCCTCTAGGGAGTTATTTGGCTGCGGTTTTCTGTTTGGGAGGTACTTCCTCCTCCGTGCTCGGACGGCAAAGATAAGACCAAGACAAGTAGAGATATATACATATGTTTGTCCGTTGTGAAAAACAAACCCACGGCCATCAGTGTTAAAGTAACATTGCTATCCATTTCGCCATCGAGCCTTTACGTGTAATTAAAATGATTCTTATTACTTGTAAAATTTTAGTTAGTGCTAGTGTGTTAGGTTAAACATTGTTACAAGTTTCCATATGGCACTGTAGCCGGCGAAACATGCAATAAATATTGAAAACAAAATGTAGGTAATAATTGACTGCGTCATTATTTATTGTAAAATGTTTATTGAATAAAGAATTATCAAATAAAAAATAAAAAAAATCAAATTAAATCACTTGTAAAATTAATTAATGGTTATATGCTTTCTGTTAACTAGCTCGTAAACTACTGTACAGCGACCTAATATTTGACAATGAACGAATTGATGTTGATGGAATCGATAACTGGGAAATTACAAATTTTTCGGGAACACAACCTAGATTTAAACAAAAAAACCGCCCGGTTCCTGATTGAATTAGTATCTAATTGGAGTATCAGAAATGTTAGTTGTGGTGGTGAATTTAACAGTAACGGAATCGGCTGTAACGCAGTCAAATGTTTAAACATGAAACAATAAAGATATCACAGAACACAAACCTCCCTTCACTTTGTATTATAGAAGCTAAATTTACGATTTAAATAGACAAACACGACAATTCTCGTTTTGAAAACGGCTAATAAAGGCAATCATTGAATAAGCCAGTTCAAGAAAGCAAACGGCTAAGCGGAACACAATGCTTCAAAACGGAGAACTTTTCTATTGTTGAATTTAAATTAATTGCTTTCTCGCAATATAAATAGGACTTCCAATATCCTGCACTTACAATGAACAGCGGAAAATAGCTGCCGGAAAGGCGGTGACAAAAATCTGTATAGCTATAACGCAAATTTTAGTTTTCATTATTTATGACTTACCTCGTATCACTGGCTATCGTTTACGAACTAAAAGCACCCATAAATTTGAACTTAATAGATACATACTTACTTAATTACACAGTGAATTCAAAACACGATTTAGAGTTTTAATATCTTAAGATATTAGTGTTAGTCAAATTTACAAGAATCTTGTGGGCTTCCATAACTAATTAGTTGTTGCTACCTAGTGTCGGCCGGCATTACCAATGGTAATAGTTTCTTATCATTACTGTCATGGATGCATTTCTAAACGATTGTCTGTTTATTGATTGACCAACTTATTTATTTTATACATTTTTAAATTATTATTATGTATAATAATTGACTTTTAAAGAATTGCAGATTATAACAATTGTATTCCTCTTTTGAGGTGTATTGGTAGCCATATTCAGAGTTTACTAGAATGGGGCTATTTTATTCCATACTTAGCGACTCGCCTTGGAGTCTCATGGGTATAACGCACTAAACAAAAAATAGAAATGAGTTTAAAAAAAATATATATTAAGTACGTTTATTCTGTAACATGTCATTATCACGTCAATAGTTTAGGTTGATGATGAATTTCAATATTTCGACGCCTTACTCACAGTAGACACGAAAAAATTAATTACGAACAGAAATCAAGTGAATGTTTGCAAAAAAAAAAAAAAACAAATTAGACAAACTGACATTAATTAAATTTCTACAACACGTCAAATAGATTAAATCTAGAATTTAGAATGTACCAAAGACAACACATGTTCATACAACTCTCAAGTTGTGGAATGAGCTCCCAGCCGAAGTTTACCCAAAGGATTGTTGTTCTTCAAGAAAGGCATGAAGAGGTTTTTACAGGGTCGGCAACGCATGAGTTATGGCTACGGTAACTGCTTACCATCAGGTAGACTGTACGCTTGATCGTCACCTTAGTGGTATAAGAAAAAATACAGACATTGCTTTCAGGGATTCGTTTTTGTTATTGAATCATGAATTAACGCAATGCTAAACATTTATCTATTTTAGAGTTTATTTCAATTTATTTGTTGAAATTTTATAATTATTTAATTAATAAAAATAATAAGCGTATATTTTATGATTTTTATTTTATCTAATCATTAAACAATAATGTCGATAAACTTTTATTTCCTTAATGCAAGTTAGTCGATGCTTATAGAAGTACAACACGAATGCAAATCATGGGGATGCGAATTAGTTAAAGGCGTTTTTCGCCGATTCGTTTTTAATATTAGAGTTTGAAGTAAGAAATTGCCGATATGTACTGAAAAATTAAAACTAGTTTTTTTCTAAGATGTAACTTTTTTTAATGTAATTTTTTAATCAAAATATTTACCTTCATTATCTATACATTGCTGCCATCTAATAGAAAGTTTATTTATGCCTTTGTGATAGAACTCTGGGGATTTAGATTCGACAAATTGTGTGAAAGCATTTTGTACTGCCTCTTGGGAACAAAATTTTTCACCACGCAGAAAATTGTCAAAATCACGAAAAAATTAGTAGTCAGTTGGAACAAGGCCAGGCGAGTATGGAGGATGACGTATGGTTTCTAACTGCAGCTCCTGTAGAGTTACAATGGTTTTTCGTGAGGATGAGGTCTTGCGTTATCATGGCGCAATAATAGTGCAGATCGATTCATGAGTCGGGGCTGTTTCACTACCAGTTTCGCCATCATTGTTCGAAGTTCGGCACTGTAAACATCTGCTCTTATTGCTTGACCAGACCAGAGAAAGCTATATTGAATAACGCCATGAAGAGAGCACTAAACAGTTGTCATCACCTTTTTAATGGTAAGCTTTGCTTTAGGGTACTGTTGCGGCTTTTGACCTCACCCCCAGCCATTGCATTTTTCGCTCACGGTTATCGTAAAGAATACACTTTTCGTCATTTATCACAATTCAATCGAATATTCCTTCACTTCTCTACCGATTCAACAAGGCAACACAAGTTTCAACACGCGTTTCTTTCGGCAGATTAGTCAAATCATGAGGCACCCATTTCCTATATTTTTTTTATCTTATTGATTTCATGCAAATGAGACAATATTGTAGGTAAGTGTAATGGTACCACAGCACATCTTATCGATAATAAGATTGCGTAATATTGTTCAAAATTGAAATGGTTTAAAATTCCTTAAGATTGGTGTATGGTCGAATGCAACGTGGCTGTGCGCACATGTGCAACCCATTAATTTTTTGTTTGTTGGCACGGAGCTCGTCGAGCTTATGCAATCAAATTAGGGTTGCTTAAGAGTATAGAAAGAAACCACGTAAGAGATGTCGATGTTTTGGTGAAATTCAAAATTGATAATGAATACAAGATCGAACCGATCTGTTGGAAATAATTATGACAAAATAGATGTTTGAGAATAATTGGATTACAAGTGGATCGACGCAATCCCTGCCCCTAAGAGAGAGCTCTTAGATGTGGCGGCCTGGACTTATGTCTGGAGTCTATTCGGGTATTTAGAATAAGATCTAATTTGGGTACTAATCACAGTTAATTAGCATGTGTAAATTATGCATTATTCGGTAAATTAAGTTAGTTGTAAGACCTAGTCTGGAGTGGATAATGTGTACGGAACCTTGCGTCTAAACACAGATCGGCGTGGCGGTTTTACGGGGTTGAAGCGCGCGCGGGGTTGTCGTGGACTATATAGGCGATGGGGATCGAGAAGACGGGACACAATAGCCAATACTGACTGTGCGACGGAACGTATTTCGGGAATTCTTAAAACCTTTGTATTTTTGTAACTTAAGTAATCAGTATTCGTTTGGGCTATTTGGCTATAAGATTTGTTAACCAATTCTTATAGTTTCTTTAAATTCGCGATAGTTTGTTTAAAGTGGCTTGTTATTAAGCAGTATTGACACATTTCAAGCACCGTGGTAAACTGACTGTGACAACTGAGCGGAGTTTGAAGTGTATAGAAGCATTACACGATTTAGTACAGATAGGTAAGCTGTACTGAAATCTCTCCACAGAACACTAGGGAATCACCTCTCTAACGCGAAATAAAGCGTTAGTGAAGTGTATACATACATCACGGAATGTCGAGGCGACTATAATCTCGTATGCTGGTTTAACTCCTCAGTTAAGCTGGCGTGGGCCATTGTGAGTCTGCAATGACCACATTTCCGTAATTGGTGGACCGTAGGGATTAGGTTTCCATTGACTCACACGTCTGCCAGTTGTCTACACAAAGTTATATACACATATATATATTTTATAACACAACTATCTATACACAACGTCCTTAGACACACTCGCGTTAGGGCGTTAGGTCATATCCCGGGTCTTGTTTCTTTAAATCCGCGATAGGTTCTGTTAGATAATTAGGAGTAGGATTAGAGGATTTAAGTTGTAAGGTTCCGTATAGAATCCATTGTCGACTAAGTTATAAATAAGTGCTTGTTTCGCATGAGTTTGAATGCTTATGAATAAGGGTTGTGTAGTATAAGGATCTCGCGATTTTGAATATATAACGCTCTCATTTTATTTTATTTTGGAAAAAAAAGGATATATTTATATCAGTAAATGTAACATCATAGTGTGCGGTAAAGATTAATCCGTGTTAGCCCCGTGGTTTTGAACATTGATTAATTTTGGTTGGGCGATCAGTGGCGGATTAGTGGGGCCTGTAACCAGTCTGAAAGCACGCATATCAGACGGTTATTCACTCGACTGATATGGTAAGGGTACCGTACACTTTACAATAAATGATGAAGTTTCTTTAAAGTACTGTAAGGTTGGAATACCATAAACACGAGAGCATAACTCGCGCGATAACGTCCCGCGTGAATAAACAAAAGAACGCTAAAAGCGTCAATAGACTTTGATTTCCGATAAGCTTGTAATTCGTTCGTATAGCGAGAAAGTAATTAACATGTCTTTAAAATGTTAAGGCAATCCGCCGAGTGTATTCAATTCACTCCACTCCAGTCCCATTAATTGGTAAAACCCGATCAGGGTTTAAGAGCTCTTACACAATCAATAATGCGCACATATAACTATAATATATAAATTATACCAATGGACTTGGAATAGTAAGGCTTGGAGCAAGTGGCTATTAGTTGCAACAACAAAATATTAAATAAAAGTCGTACGCACACAAATACATGTTTATATAAATACATTGTTTCTTTGCGAAGAAACCAGCTCCAAAGACCTTAGCTGTGTGTTGGAAATCCCGGCCAGGGTAAATAAGCCACGATATAAATACTATAATACGAACCACACACATGCAAATAAAAGTTCGACTAATCCCGAGCTTATGGGCGGATTTCCATTATTAACTCGTATATACGACACTAGGCATTAAGACATCGAAATATCTTACATCAATAGATATATATACCAACAAATCGAAATAGAAGTGCTAATTCAACTGTACATAGGGCTTAAAACTTGGATTAGGTTATCTGGGTAGGTCTTATATTAGACATACGTAGGGCATAAGACAAATAGGTAGGTTATCTAGGTAGGACTTAACATTAAACACATATGTAGATTTTAGAACAAGTACATAAAAGAAATATAGGTAGGCACATAAGTAGGACATTAGGTAGGGAAGATTTGTAGGGCTTAGCAAGGCAGGAACGTTTAGTTCGTTAGGTAAGATAATAATAACAAAATAGCAATAGTATTAGGTAGGGTTCATCAGTAGCAGTAGGTGTAGTTAAATAGTAGGTAGGGCAATAGAGGAGGCAATTGACAAGTCGATAGGTAGGGGGGGGTCGCGCTGCGGTCCATTACATAAGGTAAGTTAAACCATGCCGCTAATACCTAGGTAATATGACCCGAATCGGCTTCCGCCATCTCCTTCAATTCAGCGTTATTCACCTGTGTGGGGCGGTCTTCCACATGGTTCGTTCTTCGAGCTTGCTAAGCTCGTATTCGTGCAAAAGGCAAAACGGGCTGTCGCGTGCTAGGCTCGTATTTGTGCGTAACGGTTTGGCGCATTTTTATTTCATTGGTTCTTCGGTATTATTCGTTTGGACAACCAGTAATTGTTAACACCTTGTCTATGGTTATTTCAGTTTATGATAATGTCGGTTGAGGCCAACCTGTTGCTCCGAAGACCAAATAAAATAATAAATCACAGTGAGTCGATACATTTTTCCGTTTCGCGCCATTTCGATATTGCTGTGAGTGGATTCCGATAAAAATGTTTGTTATAAATTAACAGTCCGTGCTTTTTAAATGTAATAAGCTTCAATCTTTTGGAAATTTGGGTTCTTTCAAGTTATTCTTTTACTTTTAGTGAATAATGGGATATTATTCGTGAAAAAACATTCAAAAATAGTGAAGCCGGCATTTCTGACATGTCCGTCGTACGAAATTGATTTGTAAAACGCGTTTATGTTTAATTATTATTAGGAGTGTAATAAATATTATCTTGTGGCAAATTTATCCAGAAATCTGTTTCAAAAATTAGTTTTTAGCGATTGTTCATTAATTTCTTTTTTTTTTCCTCCCTTTGTGTGTTCTACCGATTGTACAACGGGTTGTGTTCTGAAGAGTTGTTCGAAATGATGCCGACAGCTACTTTTTATAACCGCACCGCTCGCCGACGGCGGCGAGTTCACCCTCACACGCTTGAACCGCAATGGTCGCGTACGGTGCGGTTCCAGAGAAGTTTTCTTCCGAGAACGCTCAAGCTGTGGAATGAGCTCCCAGCCGAGGTTTTTCCAAGGGACTACAGCATGGAGTTCTTCAAGAAATGCGTGAAGAGGTTTTTAGAGGGTCGGCAACGCATGAGTGACGCCTCTGGTGTTGCAAATGTCCATAGGCTACGGTGACTGTTTAACATCAGGCAGGCCGTATGCTTGATTGCCACCTTAGTGGTATAAAAAAAAAATTCGTGTAATAAATATCTATTCATATCAATGGACTGAAGTCACCTAAACTCCCCCACTAGAATGTGCTTGTTTTCATTTTTATAATAAATAAATTAGACATTTGAATTGTTTCACGTGATTATAAAAGAGTGTTCAATTGAATATATCTCCCGAAAAAGTGCAAAGTGAATTGGAATGCAGTGTATGAAGTAAAAATGTTCGCGGTGTCGTGACTTATAACCCAAATGTCTCGATATATATCGTACATCTAAGGAATGATAAAGGTATTTTATCTACGAGATCTTTATATATTAGTAGTATTGGAATATCAGTTAGTCGAGAAATTTCACTGTTTCTAACCATCGGTCGCGCAATAGTTAACGCGAGAGAACGCTTGGCCGCGTTATAGACATTTCATATCACCCGGGCCGCCACGTTCCAGGGGTTAAGTCGAAGTTTCCATTACGAAAGCGTTTAAACCAAAAACGCACGGTGCGTTCATTCTCTCAAAAACTTTAACTCTCCAAACGCAGCATTGATATGCGAGCCGTGTTAGTTTCGCGTCGGAACTGGTATTCAAAAATTATTCGCATTTTCGAAGTATCCATCTTTCCTGTCAAAGCTGAATAAAAAAAACAGTTGAAATTCGAAAATCAAATGATGCACATTTTTGAAAAGAAAGACCTCATAGGTGTCATGTGGGAAAAGTTTCACTCAAAAATCTCACACTATGAAGGTTTAATGTCAATTCAAAGTATCTACTATTATAAAACGCAATTTCATACTTTAACCCCTATTATTATGTTTTTCTTTAATCACGGGTGTTAACCCCGGTCCTTTGATAGGCATGTGCGGGGATATGGATCCAACGCGTAGAGGCCCCTCAGAAAAGATTGATGTAATGTATTATACCCGCTGTGACCTGCTCTAAGGGATGTCAATGGGAGAATATACCCACGAACAGGTCACGGCAGGTATTGGGACTATTGCAAATGTGCCGGAAATAATTGAGCTATTGAAATGAGATTTGGAGGGATTATTAGTACTGTAACCCCTATTATTATTATTATTGATGTGACAAATAATGATAATTTAAAATGTCCTTTTTAAGTAAGCGATAGTCGTAACAAATGATTTCTCTATATATATATATGATACGAACGGAGAAAATGGTTGCTATTGTATTTTTTCCCAAAATAATACCTACTTGCAAAAATGACGTTAAATGAAAACTATTGGTACAGCGCTACGTAGAAATTTAATAGCAACTTACCTTTAATTGGATCCTAATACCAATTTAATTGTGTAAAAACTCATCTTAAATTAGATATGCAAATATACAAAATAAATACAAACTCATTTCCCGTTAATATGTTTTCCAATCAAAGCGCAAAGTTCGACCAGCGCTTCACTAGTTTTGCCCATTCTCATTTAGAGGAAGTTGTTATAATTCCCAGGTCCAAAATTCAAATTTTGTTGTAATGTGAAATGCCATCTAAGTCATTTTCGAAGTAGTTTGGTGTGACACACACTTAGAGAGTGAGCGAAATAATATTTCTTTTTCTATTTTCTGGCAAACTACTAAGACAATTTTTTTTACAGTGAGTCTATCTTGACGCAATTGGCATCTGGTTTAAAGTTTTAATTTATTCGGTAGTAGATTTTGGGAGAAATACAGGTTAAAGGAAGCCCGACTGACACACCGAGGGTTCCGTATTAAGTAAAATGTAGTCATTTCTGTTAGTACAAACTGGATGCACATGTCTGTTCTAGTTTGTGTTACAAATATGCAAACATACATACTACCTTAATTGTGAGGCTAACAACATTGTTTCAAACATGGATTTGGTGAGGGAATCCTCTCTGCAGCATCTAATTGCATGTCGAAATTCCCAAATTAATTTAAAATACGTGCGCGTTGAGGTGAAACCAGGGTTGCCAGATGGTAAGTTATCCTTAAAGAAGGACATGCTCTTGTTTTGATGAATTTTCTTTCTGTTCTCCCTTACTTACTTGTCAGTACTACTATTTATAAGAATCACATTGTATCACTATCCTATCCCTCTCTCTCAATTAGCCAACTATTAGGGAAGATGTACGACGTGAATTTAACATTTTTCCTTTAAATATTGTTATGAGCCCATGTAATAGGCAACAATGAATTAACGAAATTGATGCAGGAAAGCCTTAGTTTAAGACAAAGCCGTAAAAAGTTTAGCTCAAAATTTGACTTAAACCACACTTGGTTAGCAATATTCTCCTAAATCTAGTTTTATATTAAAATATTGAGATAAAAAAAATGAAAAGGTTAATAATATAGCTAAACCTAAATATACTTTAAACAAAAAGAAAAAGGTACTGTGAATGCATTTTATGCGTGGTATACGCATTACTAGTGCTGATATGTTAGTGATTTGTTTTCATAACTGCTGGGTATTCAAGAAGAAATCTGCTGTATTAATGTTTCCGATATCTTTTCTTGTAATTATTGCCGTTATTAAATTTAGTTTTTTAATTCGTTGATTTTATTTTGTAGCAGTCTAATAAGGTCAAAAGTTATGACGGTGTTTCTACGTTTTGTAATGGCGATATAAATTTTCGACTATGGTAATATATTCATTGAACTCTTTTTGACATATAACATTTCTTTATTCTGCCAATTTCAATTATTATATTTAATATACATCTACTTTCATTTACATTATGCGCCAGAAAACACATTTCCGTTTGGTTTCTAGATTATGTATCAGCTATTTGTAAAAAAAAGCCTAAACTTGGAACGAAATGTATTCATATTTGTAAACTCATCTCAGGTTAACCTGGACCTGGTAGTTTTAAAATTATTATTTGGCAACCCTTAGTGAAACAGACTTGTTTGTAGTACCTGCAATAAATTGCAATTAGGAAAGCTGTTGTGTCTTGTTATCGAGTTAGCAGCCTTCAGCCTCTCATTGCAGAAGCACTCCAACAGACAACCTTCCAACGAATTAATAACGAGCTATCATTATTTTATTACTTTGGCTTAGAATGCACGTGGATGTTCGAAAAGAAGTTTAGATTAAGATATTAATAGTGTACTATCTCTGAATACTGATATATCTTTGAACGTATTAGGTATACTTATTTCATGGCAATAATTTGTGACATGTGTTGTTATTAACTTTAAACTACACGTTGACATCAAGATTTATATCGTATAGTTAAATATGTTTAGGCACTGTAATATCAAATAACTGTATGATGTATAATTATATATTTTTTTAATTTCATTAAAAGTGACCAAATAAATTTATATTATTGTTTTTAATACGTATCTCGTTTGATGACTAAATAATTGTATACCCATGCTGAAAATTAATCAACTTCAGAAGTATAATTGCCTGCGAATATTGCTTCCACCATCAATGTTGCTTTTCGCTATTCTAAAGAAACAGTCACAGATAAAATAAACGCCGAATCTTTCCTCGTAAATCTGTCAGCAAAACAATTCGTACCCTTTCACGAGCAATAAAATGCTACCAAGAACAGAGGCAACGAAAAAGTATCATAAATATAAGATTCATTTATATTCGTTCAGCCGACCCCTTGAGGGGAAAACTGAAACCGCCAGCAGTGAAAAAACAATATAAAAATCCCTTCCAATGCTCACATTTGACATACAAGTGATACATAAATAAAAAAACGTTGTTATTTATATTCATTTTGTGTCTACCGGCGTTTACGATGTCAGTGAAAAGGTACCTAATTTTAAATTAAAATCCAACAAAAACCCCTATCCCTTTTGCCACCAATTGAATGTTTCCGGCTCTTTACGTTATTGATTTTCATGCCCTTTGATCTATTCTAATTTCTCAGAGAGCAAATCCGTTGCCATACTGTTGGTATTTTATTGTTAAAAGATTCATCCATGATTACCGAAAAGAGCTATATAATTATTTGTATGTGCCTCTTTATAATCATGAATGAACTATTACTTAAGATAATATTATTTTTACTATATACAATACGTAATATGAAATTGAATTATCTTCGTGACGTAGTATCATAGCAAAATTACAAAAACAAAATGTACAATATCTTTGTTGTCACAATCTATATTCAATCTATATATATAATAAATTGATAATTGAACCGTATCTGTACATATTTCAAAATACAACAACCCTCCAGGGAATTTTTATTCAACAGCAGTTTACTGTAAGTAGGAGGTACTACCCCAGTCAGGCTGCTTCGCTATGCCTTACTTCTCTTAAAACAAGTAGACTAAGACAAATTACATGTTCATGCACACGAATGTTTGTCCTGTTGGGGAATCGAACCCAAGATGTCAAAGTAACATTGCTAACTACTCCGCCACCGGGTTCGTCAAACTATAATATTTAGTACACGTGCTATTAACGGTTGATGAACTCCTTTCTAATCCTGGTTTCTAGCTAACCAGAGTGTAGGTTCAGATCATGCTAACCATAAACTTTGCCATCGGAACAATATGCATTTCAGCAAATCCAGACACCGGGAAGTGGACCAAATTTAACTTGCAAGATTTGATTACTCACTAGGCAGACACCTGTACATGTGAAACTGAAAAAAAAAACAGTTGTAAAAACGCATACTCACACATATCCGATAGTACTCGTAATAAACAAATTGTATTAACAAGATTTCTCTATAGGCACCTAGGCACCTATATTAAAAAAAAAGTATCCATAGTCAAAAAATTATGTTAGACTACTTATTTATTTATTTTAATTATGATCCATTAGTAATGTAATATTGTTTTTAGTGGTTAAGCATTTACAATAAAAAATAAACCTCTATTGAAGTCTTGTTTATACGTTTTTAGTGGGCATATTTTTTCGAAGGCAGATATAGTTTTAACTTTTTATTTCTTCATTTTAATTTACTAAGAAGACTCACAGCGTATTTGCAAAATAGGAATACTATGGACACTAAATGCAAATAATAAATCTTCATGAAATCTAATTAAATAATACTTGCAGCATTTAATAATAATAATTAGCTTTTCAAGAAGTCAACAACAATAAGCACATTATGCACACATAATACGTACATATACATGCATACGTATGTATCTGTATATGTATATATACAGAGTTACATAGTTATTATTACACATTACAAGTAAGTTTGACACCTATGTAAATGAACTACATTAGCATGACCCGGTGCAGTGTGCTTATCTTTCCTTGGGTTGGCTAAAGAAGGAAGTGGTTACGGTATGCGTGGCGAGTACTTGTATTAAACACGTCAAAGTCGTATTCAGAAATATATTTAATGTACGAGTGACATACACGAATTAAAAATATATATGCCTATAGTTAGTTGTAGCAAAGGACAAGAACAAGATTAGGACTCCGCAAATCTAGTAGATTAGTACGATATGACTAATCATATTTTTATGCATTATGTTATGCATAACAAAATTCATTTTTGTATGATTTTTTTATACAACGTCGGGAGGCATACAAACATAAGGCTCACCTGATGTAAAGCAGTTACCGCAACCTATGAACGCTTGCAACACCTTTGCAACAACCTTCTAGGGAGTTGTTATTTGGCTGCGGTCTTCTGTGAGGTGAAGGGACTTCCCCAGACGGGCTGCTTTGATCCTACCACTCTTAAAAAACACCCAGACCAAGACAAACAGATGTATTGATGCACACAAATGTTTGTCCTGTGTGGGAATCGAACCCACGAGCGTTGGTGTCAAAGTAATGCAACAGCGCGTTTCACCACTTCGCCACCGAGCTCGTCAAAAATTTTCGTCATATTATGATTGTTGTACTATAGTCACCCAGCTTAATGTAAGACTTTACATCCTCGACCGTATGGCACTATTTACACCTACACATAAATTAATACAAATGAAAATTAAAGTGCTGAAAAAACTGACTAAATAAGTCAAATTAGAGTCATATAGAATCGCAAACTAAATGATAAATACAGCCTATGTCACAAGAGTACAGTGCACAATACAGGTAGATGTAAAATTGCGCTCGCTACAGCAGCTACACGGATTTACAAGCGACGATACTGCGTAACAGATGAGAGAACAAATCCGTCGTTAATTACTTATTCGTGTGTAATCTTTTAATTAACTTAGTGTAAACTTGTTCGCGTCACTGACAGATACTCCTTTATACTTCCTGCCTAAATGTCTTTTACATTAACTAAATATTCAATTAAAATAGCTTTGATCCCACCTTAATCGAACAGCTAATCTGCATTTCGAACGCTATCGCTTAAACAGAGATCATAGAGGTTTGGTGATTGCCTGTCGTAGGCTATAATGGTCTTTAGAGGTAGGCTGTGGTGGTTCTGTGTACAAAGAGAATCCGCATGTGACAGTAGCGTCAGGTGCGCCTAACAGATTCATGTGATAGGCTTTGCTCATTGTCTGCCATGTAAGTGCATTATAATTGACGCGGGATTACATGTGCCGCCGTACACGCTGTGGTTTGTAGAAGCATTTACTGATTGTTAGTAAACATAATGATGGCCGCGGTGATTCATTATTATAATAAAGTAATGGTTTACTAGATATTCATATTAAACATCGCATTGGACGTAGATAGTAATAGATACTTTCACATCAATTGTTAAGAGTCCCACAAAAGGCCAACATTTTTATCTATGAATATGTCGGTTTGTTTCAGTTTTAATATTTTATTAGTCTATCATATTTCTCTATTGTCTATCTAAAGTCTTGGTGAACGCCGTTCAGAAACAACAGTCACTTATTGGGCAAAAATGTGGCTACAATCAGACGACGCATTGAAAAACTTTAACTTAAATATTTCAGTAGTAAAAAGAAAATCTAAAATAAGCATTTATTTAAATATTCAAAAAATAAGAATATAATTTATTGTAAATCGAACCAATTGTTCTATCAACTACCAACAGCAATTTATCTATACTTAGTCTGGCCATAAATACTGTTACAATTAAAAATAAACAAAATATTACATTTGAATTTGGAATCTGTCATTTTTATATGATTGTTCATTGAATTTTCTTATTTTGGCGCCAATACATTGTACAATATTTTGCGATATTAAATTAATAGGTACAATGAGACCTCCTCTGTTTGTGACAGAAAAAGATCTGGCCGTCCACGTAGTGTTCTTACGAAAAAGGTGGTCAAAGCAGTAAGGGAAAGAATTCGAAGAAATCCTGTCCGAAAGCAAAAGATTTTATCTCGGAAGATGAAGATAGCACCTAGGACCATGTCGCGTAGAAAAGATGACTTAGGACTTGCAGCCTATAAGAGATGTACTGGTCATTTCTTAACTGATAATTTAAAAAAGAATAGGGTGGTAAAATCGAAACAACTACTGAAGCGGTACGCAAAGGGAGGTCACAGGAAAATTTTGTTTACGGATGAGAAAATTTTCACAATTGAGCAACATTTTAACAAACAAAATGACCGTATTTATGCTCAAAGCTCTAAGGAAGCTTCCCAATTAGTCGACAGAGTGCAACGTGTGCACTATCCGTCTTCAGTGATGGTTTGGTGGGGTATTAGCTTTGAAGGAGTGACTGAGCCACACTTTTGTGAAAAAGGTATCAAAACATCGGCACAAGTGTATCAAGATACCGTTGTTGAGAAGGTAGTAAATCCCCTTAACAACACCATGTTCAATAACCAAGAATGGTCCTTCCAGCAAGACTCGGTGCCGGGTCATAAAGCTCGGTCTACGCAGTCTTGGTTGGAAACGAACGTTTCGGACTTCATCAGAGCTGAAGACTGGCCGTCGTCTAGTCCCGATCTTAATCCGCTGGATTATAATTTATGGTCAGTTTTAGAGAGTACGGCTTGCTCTAAACGTCATGATAATTTGGTGTCCCTAAAACAATCCGTACGATTGGCAGTGAAGAATTTTCCCATGTAAAGAGTGCGTGCTTCTATTGATAACTGGCCTCAACGTATAAAGGACTGTTTGGCAGCCAATGGAGACCACTTCGAATAAGCTTTTTATATTTTAAATTGTTTTATATTTATGTATTAAACACTGTAAAAGTAATAAATGTTATTTGCTTTTATTTCTTTGTTTCAGTATTTATGGCAAGACTAGGTATATACGAGTATAAAAATGGAGTTCTTGACTAATTCACTGACTCATCACCGCTGAGGCCAAACCCTTGAACGTAGAAAGCTGAAATTTTGCAAATACGTTACGTTTGTAATTGTTACGAGAGACAAGAAAGGATTTTTTGAAAGTCAACCCCTAAGGGGGTGAAAAGGGGATTGACAGTTTGTATGGAGCAGAAATATGTTTTCAAGTTAGTGATTTGAAACTTTGTACAGATACTCTATTAGAATCCAAAAAAAATAATTTCAGCGTTTTCAAAAATTTCACCCCTTAAAGGGTGTAATGGGGGGTCAAAAGTATTTCTTAAACTAAAAGTTGAATTGTTAAGAAATTGTTTTTTTTTTAATGTGACTTTGTAAATATACTCTCAATCAAGACGGGAAAAAAAATATTTTAGCGTTTTTCAAAATTCCACCTTTAGGGGGCTGAAAAGGGGGTTGACAATTTATATGAAGCAGAAATATTTTTTGAAGTTAGTGACTTGAAACTTTGTACAGATACTCTCTATCAGAATCCATAAAAAGTAATTTCAGCGTTTTCAAAAATTCCACCCCTTAAAGGGGGTCAATACTATTTCTTGAACTAAAACTTGAATTGTTAAAAAATGTTTTTTTAAAGTGAGCTACTTTGAACTTTGTAAATATACTCTCAATCAAGACGTCAAAAAAATAATTCCACCTTTTTTCAAAATTCCACCTTTAGGGGGCTGAAAAGAGGGTTGACAGTTTGTATGGAGCTGAAATATTTTTTGAAGTTAGTGAATTGAAACTTTGTTCGTACACTCTCTATTAGAATCCATAAAAAGTGATTTCAGCGTTTTCAAAAATCCACCGCTTAAAGGGGGTCAAAACTTTTTCTTGAACTAAAACTTGAATTGTTGAGAAATTGTTTTTTTAAAGTGAGCTGCTTTAGACTATGTAAATATAGTCTCAATTAAGATGTCTAAAAAATAATTTCAGGATTTTTCAAAATTTCACCTTTAGGGGGCTGAAAAGGGGGTTGACAGTACTTTTGAGTAGAAATATGTTTTGAAGTTGGCAACTTGAAACTTTGTACAGATACTGTCTATTAGAATAAAAAAAAAGTAATTTCAGCGTTTTCAAAAATTCCACTTCTTAAAGTGTACAATGGGGGTCAAAAGTATTACTTGAATTAAAAGTTGAACTGTCAAGGGATTGTTTTTTTTTTTAAGTGCTACTTTAGGCTTGGTAAATATTCTCTCAACCAAGACGTCAAAAAGTAATTTCAGCGTTTTTCAAACCCTTAGGTGCCTGAAAAGAGGGTTGACACTTTGTATGGAGTAGAAATATTTTTTGAAGTTAGTGACTTTGTACAGTTATGTTTTTAAAAAAGCAATGCTGAGTATTTAATAAAGAAGTGCTTTGAGTGTATTCAGTCAATATCAAATAGTTAATGAAAATCGAACAGATCGTGACATATCTTCATTACTACACAAATAAGAATATTTAGTACTTTTACTAACTATATAATGCTGACTGTACCAAAAATAAGTACATAATGCTGACTATTCCAAAATCTACGCGTGCGAATAAACTAGTTACATTTATATAATATAGAATTTTATCGCGAGACTTACCTGTGTAAATTTGTTTCATGAAGTACATACACATTTTCTTAGAATTACTTGTGTCCAGATCAAGTAACATATTGTACTTTTGTTTATTTACACAGGAGAATCTTGTGACAAGCTATATATCATATAAATTGTATAAAGTAATAAATTGTTGCATTCGATTTAAGGTTTATATTTTAATTTAATTTGAAAGTAATATTTAACATTTTTTTTTAGTTTAATACGTTATTTGTTGGATTCCTGTTTATACAATAAGTCGCATTGAGGTGCCCTGAGGTGGTACGTGCATGATATCGTGTTTGATATACCCTCTCTCTGTCCTCAGCACGTCCTGACCTTGACTTAGGTGTTTGTAGGAATATATACTTATTTCAGCTTGAAGTTTGCCTAACAAAACATAGTTTCATGTTTGATTTTGGAGATTTGCTTCTCCTAGACAGATTGTAAACTAATACTAAGGGCGCCCATCTTGCCAAATTGTACAAAGAATTGCGTGAAGCTAACCAAGGCGCACTATTTGTTATGTTACATTAAAACCGGCTATAATTATTGAATGCTTTACAATATATCGTACCCGTGCTGTTGACCATTGAATGATTTCTTCATCATTCGGTATCCGACCTTGAGAGCATTAATAATAATAACTTGCTTACAAAACATATACAAAATTATCACTCCCTGTATCAGCCACATAATTTATCAATACTTAAATAAAAACAATATTCTAGCAGAAGAACAGAAGGGATGTAGGAAAAACAGCCAAGGCTGTAAAGAGCAACTTATTATTGACACGACAGTTTTAAGACAAGCGCAGGTTAAAAAACAAAGCATATGTACGATGTTTGTAGACTACAAAAAGGCATACGATTCTGTACCTCACTCTTGGCTGATATATATACTAAAACATTATAAAGTACACTCGGTTCTAATAAACTTTAAAAAAAATACTATGTTGCACTGGAGAACGAAACTCGTAATAAACAGTGATGGTATACATACAGAAACAGATTTTATTAATATACATAGAGGAATATTCCAAGGTGATGATGATGAAACCTTATGCCCACTGTGGTTTTGTTTAGATTTAACCCCGCTTTTCAGGCTTCATAATAAACATGGCATTAAAATAGAGTCTAATGACACACAACATACTTTATCTCATCTCATGTATATGGACGACATAAAACTTTTTGGCAGCACGATACGGAATATATACGAGTATATACATTAGCAGATATTGCAGAAAAGTACTCAACTTGCGTTAAACCACCAAAACTGTATGGATTACAGAAAATACATAAAAACAGCATTCCTTTACGACCCATAGTTAGCCAGATTGACACACCAACCTACAAACTGGCTCGACATCTATCGAAGGTATTCTCACAACTTCGTGGACATACAGGTGCATATGTTAAGGATTCCTACCATTTCATTAGCCAAATAAAAGACCTAAAATTGACTAGTGATGAAACTATGGTCAGTTTTGATATACAGTCACTATTCACCTGCCTACCTGTACAAGACTGCATAGAAATTGTGAAAAGGAAGCTTTGTGAAAATGACATGCCTGAGGAATATGGAGAAGTTCTAGAACTTTGCTTAACATCTGGCTATTTTCTTTGGAATGACGAATATTACACCCAAATCGATGGCGTAGCTATGGGCTCTCCCATTTCTCCTGTTGTCGCTGACATTTTCATGGAAGACCTTGAGGAGAGAGCGCTGTCGATGGCACCGGCTGTGCCGAAGATGTACAAACGGTACGTAGATGATACTTTTGTTGTCATACCTAAAGATAAAGTGTCTATATTCCTACACCACCTTAATTCCATCAACAACAAAATCAAATTCACCATGGAATTAGAGGCAAATAATTCACTAGCATTCCTTGATATATTAATTACCAGGAAACTTGACAACTCACTTACTCACACAGTGTATAGGAAACCCACCCATACAGACAAATATCTCAATGGTAACTCACACCACCATCCATGTCAGTTAGCTACCGTAGGCAAATCTTTGTTTCAGAGAGCACAAGGCATCTGCGACGCTGAGCATCTAGAGGAGGAACTCCAACATTTCAAACAAGTACTGCGGAGCAACAGTCACAAACTCCCTCGTATGCGTCACAGAAACCGCCCGAAGCCACCTACAGTTGAACGTCAACCTGCCATCTTACCATACTTAAAGGGAGTCACAGACAAAATTGGCAACATCTTACGGCGAGCTTCAATTAAAACTTATTTCAAGCCCCATAAGAAGATCAGTCAATTTCTAAGACCTATCAAGTCTAATATCCCCTTACAAGATGCAGGAGTATACAAATTAGACTGCGAATGTGGTTTATCATACATAGGGCAAACAAAGAGAAGCGTAGGTACTCGTGTGAAAGAACACATTGCTGACATGAAGAATAGGCGCGATAAAAACTCTGCAGTTTGTGAACATACACTGGACCAGCCAAACCATTACATCCGGTTTGATAAACCACAAATCCTCGCCAAGGAGAATCGCTATATGCCGAGAATGTTGCGCGAGGCTATTGAAATAAGAAAACACCCCAATTTCAATAGAGAAGATGGTTGGCAAGTACCACCTGCTTGGGATCCAGTCCTAAAAATAATCAAATCCCAAACCCAAAGATCTAAAAAATGTTCGGACACTGTGAGCGATTTTTGTGTGAATCGGAACATATATAATTAATCCATCCATGTCGGTAGATGTAATAATTGAATAACTAATGTAAGACAAATACCACCTTAGTCTTCCTGCGACCATGGACGCTGCAAAGCGTTCGAAACGTCAGGTTCAACAAAATAAATAAAATACGCGATACTTCCGTTAAAAATTGTTTAATTCAAGTACTTAACTGATATAAGAATGGAGTTTGGTGTTGATAAGTGCAAGTTGCAGTCAATAAATAAAGGTAAACTTGAACCATATACATATGAATTACAAAATAAGGAAGTTGTAGATACAGTTGACCAAGTAGTGGGATATAAATATTTAGGATTCCGATTGGATTGTATTTGCTGTGTCTGTTACACAGCAAATACATCAGTGAGAAACAAAAAAATTATTGAAACAAAAGTTTAAATCTCGGCTTCATAAAATATTAAATTCATATTTAAATGCACGTAACACTGTCAAAGCTATAAATTCATTTGCTACCCGATTTTAACATACTCTTTTGGAATAATTCAGTGGTCACAAACAGACCTAAAAAATTTACAACGCATAATTAATACTCTGATAACCAAATATAGGAAACATCACCCCAAATGCTGCATACAAAGACTCACGCTACTAAAACACGAAGGGGGACGTGGTATAATTGACATACAAAATCACCATAATAAACAGATTACTACACTTCGAAAATTCTTCTACAGTAAATCACAAAATTCTACCTTACATTCATCAATCATTTACACAGACAACAAATACACACCACTCAACCTAAGAGATACAACAAAACAACCCATCGAAACAATTTCCTTACCACAGCAACAACTAGAAACCTGGTTGCAAAAATCCCTTCATAACACCGTCAAGACTTGCTGAGCTCGAATGTTGACAAAGCTGCGTCAAACGCATGGCTCAAGCGAGGAGAATTGTTTCCTGAGACTGAGGGATTTAGGCTTGCAATACAGGACCAAGTAATAGACACTAAAAATTACCGGAAATATATAACACGTGAAGCTACACTCCAATTCGACTCTTGCCGACACTGCCACAGTAACCTTGAAACTATACAACACGTAACTGGTGCATGTAAATCTATTTCTCAAACTGATTACAAGCATAGACATGACCAAGCAGCATCCATCGTTCATCAATATCTGGTCAAAAAGTACAAGCTTATAACAGAAAAAAATGCTTACTATAAATATACTCCACAAACTGTATTAGAATCACCTGAAACAAAAATTTATTGGGACCGAACTGTAATTACCGACAAAACTATACATCACAACAGGCCGGATATAACACTATACAATAAAACAAACAAGACCGTTTATTTAATAAACATAGCCATCCCAAACACGCATAATCTTGCATCCACGTATACTGAAAAAAAGCCAAATATACAAAGCTAGCCATTGAAATCAAAACACAATGGCGGGTAGCGAATATCAGAACAGTACCGATTATAATATCGTCTACAGAAGTGATACCTAAAAGTTTGCACGACAGCCTCAAGACTCTCGACATACACCCGCTAACATTTCTCCAAATGCAGAAAGCCGTCATCTTAAACACGACTCGGATTGTTCGCAAATTTTTCGCTATCAATACTTAATTTACCATTTTCGTTTCGTTCGCTCGTTTTTCGCAAGCCCGCGATAATGGTCTCGTCTACCCCGTATCTGGGAGATATAGTAAACTATATAAATAAAAAATAATAATAATAATCGCAGGGCAGCTTGTGGCGAGCTGTTGGTGCGTAACGACACCACGGGTACCCGAGTGCTCCAGAGAGTCGATCAGGGCCTTCGTTTCCGGCGTGTCTTCATCGGTCGGAGTGGAAAATCAAGAGGCCCGCAGGACTCTCAGCTCTGGCTTGCCTTCATTGGCCGTCCAGAGAGGAGTCGATAGAGCATATTGCTTTATCAGGTGATATGCTCCAGGGGTGGAAGTGTTAAAGGGCATAACCCCTGAGTCGCTCACACCGGTGTTGCCCCCGGCCGACTTTCTCTGGCATTTCGGGGGTCCATCCAGTGAGTGGCGAGCCACCGCCTGCCAGAAGTAACATCAAATATGATAATTATGGCAGGCGTCCGTCCCTCGTCTGCAATAGCCCGGTACTAATAATCCCTCCAGATCATCTCATTTTAATAGCCCACTTTTTTCCGACATATTTCCAATAGTCCCAATACCTCCCGTGACGTATTCATTGATATATTGTTCCATTGATATACCCTGGAGCGGGTCACGGCGGGTGGACAACATTACATACAGTCTTTCCTAAGGGGCCTCTACACGTTGGATCCTTATCCAACGTGTAGAGGCCCCGCGCACGCCTATCAAATAACCGGGATTAATACCCGTGACTATGAAGATATAATACTAATATTTTATTTCTTCTCACACAACTTACAATAATTTTACAAAAGATGGATATTTTATCTAATATGGAAAAATAATCCAAGTTGAAAAACATTTAAAATATACCTAACCTAAATAAGCAACAACAATATTCTTTGAAAAATCTTTCAGAAGCTGGCGCCCGAAGTAGGCTTTGAGAAGCCTGTATTACAGGTTGCCAGGCTCCCACCTCTCGTTGATATATTAAAAGTATACAATTATATGCAGTGGGTGAGCAGAAAGCACATCCACTCGAAAATGCATACAAGGCACTAACCTGTAAACTGTCTAAATTGACACAAAATTGCATGAATGATGAAAAACCGAATCCTTATAATATATTTGTATATATAGATATAAATATAGATATAAATGTACCTGTGTGCTCGTGTTTGCAATAAGTATTTTTGTGTATTGTTAAAAAGTAATAATTTATGTGCATGAAATGTTAAAACGCTGTATTTTAGCAATGAGTAAATAATTCAAAAATAGAATTAATTCAGTTCGCTCATAATTTAGTGTGATTAACTATTTTCGTAGCTTTTCTTTAAGGTATTTTCTAAATTCCTAAATAAATATATTAGAAATATTATCGCAACCATCACTTGTTTTTTAAACCCATAACAAATGTGTCCACCTCTTTCTCGTCCGTATTTAATAAGACAAAAGAAGAAGCCTGTACCGGTATTGACTTATTAGCTTGAAACATATTTTGTTCATATGATGAAACTGCCTCTGCTAGTTGTCTTCCCACATTTGCAAAAAAATCATTGACCAAATTAACAGATTCTTCAGGTGTTTTTAAGCAATTAAGAAGTTCTGTAGCAGGAGTGTTCGATTTTTGAGTATTTGTTATGTCCTTCACTGCTGCCCATAGATTTTTACTATCTTTTCCTGCTTTGTTAATTAATTCTTTGTTATATGATAGCTTGGCTTTTTTAATTAATGTATTACAGTAATTTCGGTATCTAGTATAAGTTAATTTCAGTATATCATTATTCGTCGCTGCTTTATGTTTTCTGTATTACTTATCCCGATTTTTTATACATTGTAATAAGCTTGTAGAAATTCATGGTTTTAAGGTACGTTTGCGATTTGAGATTGTGTATTGAATTGTGTTAGATGTTATCAGCTGTTGTAAAAATGTAATAAATTGATTGACTGCCTTGTTAGCATCACTACATTCAAATACAAAGTCAAAAGTAGTGTCTTCTAATATTGCTTTAATTTTGTCAATTAAACTCAATTTTTTTACACATCTTTTTAGTATTTTTGCTTTTCTCTTTATTAGTCTCTAATAACAGCATCACTGCTTGATGGTCTGTTACTGTAGCATTTAATACTATTGTATTAGCCATTTGGTACGCAACATGACATGGTCCAGACATGTATGAAGCCTTGTCTCCATGTTATGTGCTGGCAATAAGCCATGAAAAGCATTTATGTAGCAGTTGAGTCATAGCGGCGTGGACGATGTTATGCTATAAGTGAAAAGGAACAAATATATAATAAAATAATATTTTTATGCTATGAAATAAATAGATTTTTTTTGTTATCTTTTAATTACAATTATTTGATAAGTTGTTATACATACGAATATATTCTAAATTGGTATTTAAATAGAAAACTGAAATGATGAGGGCATAATATGTATGTATGTAATTAATTTATTGCACAAAATAAACAGAACTAATTAAACAATATAATTCAAATGCAATGGCGGACTTATTTCCCTACATGCCAGCCATAACGTAACATAGTTGATAGGAATTCCATTACGAATAATTATTTATGAGAATATTATTTTGACAACCCGTATAGCCTAGTTAGCAGTGTAGCTATCTTCTGCGCATAGGCCCTGGGTTTGATTCCCGGCTGAGTAGTTATTTGAATGATGAATTTAAATATCCTTCTTCTTCAAGCGGTAAATCTCAGTTGCATCCACTACGGAGCCTGGAGTCATAGTAAAATCAAATAAGTAGGATATCTTCATAGATACGCACCCGAACGCGGTTTGAATGTGAGCCCGCCCGTAGGTATGCGTCATCGCACGCACACACTGACAAAATTTATCGTTGCTAAAGGTACGCCAGTCGTGGCTACGCCGCTGTGTGTAATACCGCCCGCGCCCACGCACACTCCGCCGTTGCGCTCCCGCTCGTAATAATTTGTACCTACCCTCCTACTTCAACTACAAATTCGTAAAGATGGCTAAAAACTAAAAAGAATTTCTTTTTCTGTATCAAATGTGTAATTTTGTTAAAAAATCATAAATTTCTTACAGAAAAAAAGTACTTTAATGCCTATTATTTAGGGCTACTGTAAAAATATTCAATTTCCGAGTATAAAGATTATAATTTAAGATAAGTGTAATAAATGAAAAAGTAAAAAATAGTTTAGTGTAAAAAAAACGGGTGCGTGTACTTATGCATGCGTGTGAGAAGTTATACTTCTCTGGCATCATTAAATAACCTACATAAATCCCTGGAAGGATGTTGTGTCAATGAGAGTGAGTGACGTTACCACCTCACAGACAACTGCAGCCAAATAACAATTCCCTGGAGGGTTGTTGTTTTCATGCAAGTGAGTGACGTCAACACCTCACAGAAATCTGAATCACTCACTCGCATGAACACAATAACCCTCCAGAGAATTGTTATTTGGCTGCAGTTGCCTGTGAGGTGGTAACGTCACTCACTCGCATGAACACAAAACCCTCCAGGTATTTGTTATTTGGCTGCAGTTTTCTGTGAGTTAGTAACGTCACTCACTCGCATGAACACAACAAACCTCCAGGGAATTGTATTTGGCTGCAGTTTTGAGCATATTTTTTTTTTTGCCGTTTTTATAGATAATGGTACGGAACCCTTGGTGAGCGAGTCCGACTCGCACTTGGTCGGTTTTTTCATAACGCGCCTAAAGAAGTATAACTTCAATACAATTTCATAATCATTTAATTTTATTTGAATAAATACAGGATTCAGTAAAGCCACGTTTGAATTAATCCTATTTCAACTGTAATTTTTCAAATCACTAAACAAGTAACATGACGTAGGTAATGAAAAACTTGTAGTCAGCTCCTGGTCTATGTACAAAAATAATTAAGAGAAACTTTGTATTATAGATCCCTGATGATTCCCCTACAGGGGAAAATTGTTTTGTATATAGATAGACTATGCATTTTTGACGATTGTATAAACTATAAACGATATCGCTACGTGTTTAGGCTATTATCGTTCGCTCGGGGCTCGAGTCGGCCTACTTCTTTGTTTATACTATGCTGGAGTCCCTGGAGTGGGTTACATATTGATGTGACGAGAGTCCAGCTTATATTGGAGCGACTACCGTCTGCCCTCTGTAGCTGACGTCTGACGTCTTTCTAGCCTAACTGCAGCTATCCAGTTATTTTGACGAATTAAATCGGTAGGAAAATTAAAAGTAAACAAAATAAGCAAAATGTATTTTTTATAAAAATAAATGTGATAATTATCGTTTTAAATATTTTATCAAGAGGAAAAGAGATCCTACTAAAGTCTTAAATTGACTGACTTCATTTGGCATAATATTGACCATCCCGATTTCATAGTGTATTTGAACATTTTTGATTATAATTATATTTGAGCAACTATTACTAGTGAAAAGTGAACCCAGGAAATTTAAATATTGTATGGCTAAAAATGAAAACGTATACAAAGATTTGACATGTGCTCGCTTGCGTGATAAAATGTTCGACTAAGCGACGCGTGTATACGACTTTTAAGCCCTGCCCACTTGTACACAATTTTCGTTGGGTCATTTTTTGAATGCAGTTACATTTCCTGACTTATTATTTATTCGTAGTACTAGGGTGTTTTATTATCAGACATTTACCTTCCTGAAATGGGGGTTGTATGATATTTATTTCTATATTATTTTTGTAATATATTACAATACCATCATTTTGATTATAATTATTGCTAGATTTAAAGTTTGTGTATCCCTTTATCTGAGGTATAAATGGATTAATAGACAGCCAGCATTCAGTAAATATAAGTATATCGCAATTAATTTTTATTTGGTCGAGCAAAATAAGAAAATCATCTAGATTATGTGATATGCTTCGAATATTTTGGTGTATTATAGTAAGACACTTCTCTCTATCCATATCGGATAAAAAGTCGTCATGAGTGTCACAACGCATGGATTTTGCTACCACAATGCTTTCGACATTTTGTAATAATATATTCATATTATCGAATTTTGAATAACAAGTGGCTGCTCGACAGAACATGCAATGCAATTAGTTTTGAAGCTAGTATTAACTATGTAAGTAAAAGAAGCAACACAATACAGATTAAACATTATTGTTATTATAGAAAAGGTAGAGAAATAGTCACACATTAATATAATAACGTCCATTGTTTCGAAATGATTTTTTGGAGAAATTGATGACAAGTAAGTAATATTGTGAGAAAATCACACAAATTATATAACTGTGCACACGCATTATTTCATTTGTAATTTTGCTTTGTACATTTGTATAAATAATATATTATGTATATTATTATCTTGCATAAATAATAATAATTGTTATTCGTGAAGAGTAGTTGTGTTAATGTGTGTAATATTGAATTATATATCTCTGTTAACACCTTAAAATTATAATTAAAACTAAAATTACAAAATACAACAAAAAATATGATACAGACATATCAAGCTAGTGCACAATTTAAATAATGATGATGTCATTGCTAAGCTGAAATGACACATCTAGTCATATCAGCTTAGCGATGTCCTCTTCTGAGTCAATCCTGATAGGTCTTATGTTTTTATCGTATTCTTTGCATAGGTATACTTTTCCGTATGATATACCGCACCTTTCATAATTATTTGTACTTGCGAATTCCCGCGCCAAGTAATGCAATCGCCTAGCTTTGGTAGTCAATGCTTCACTTACAAAGACAGGGCGTGTGGGTCCTTCGATGTTTAATTGTGTGGAATTTAACTTAGAGCCCTTATTATTTCCGTTGTAAACTTTTACACTACGAATAATTGACTCCTTCAGTGAGGTCCTAATAAATTCAGCAACAATGTGACCGTTGCTATTCTTGATGGAGGACTTAACACGATATACCTCACGGATTTCACTATCTTGAATTGACTGTTCAAGAACTGCGCCAACCTGCCTTTTAATAGCACACAAGGTTTGTCTATTTTCTGACTGCACTTTAGAAACATTTCTGATTTCAAGAGACTTCCTTTCCATAAGCTCAATCCTGATCAGAAGTTCCTTAATTACAGCTTGCTGAGATTCATATTTTGACAGCAGCAATCTATTTTGCTCTTCGATTCTTCTAAAAGAGGTAGAAAATGTTTCAAACTTTTCAAACATTAGCCATATCGTAGTGAAAAAAACTTCAAACGGGCTTTCACAATATCAAGACCGCTGCGCTCCTGAGTACTTTCGCAGTATAAACAAGCGGCCATTTTGGCACCCTTCCTACAGTCCGCAAAGCGCTCACATTCGGGTAACATCCTTGTAACATGCGAATTTTATATGCAGAAATTGTCGTATAAATATTGAGTAGCAAGCAATATTTCGGGTAGACTGCTCCCGAAATTACATGAAGTCTATTTTTTATATTATTTGAAAAGTTTAATATTGCTGATTTAAACATGATTAAACAAACAAACAATAAAACTTGGTAAAACTAATTTTGTTCTATTTTTGAAGTTATATTTCTTTCACTGCATTATGGAAAATGACGTCTAAAACCGACACCACCGAGTTGGTTGCACACTGACATCTAAAGTCGACACCATGAAGTTGGTTGGTAACTGTAAATGTAATGTAGTGTGATGAATGAATGTCTCTCAAGTTTTGTTCGCTACTATATTCAAGGTATATATTCGAATACTTATTTATGAATCTACAACTCGTGTTTAAAGTCAGGACGTATGAAATACAGTTATATATAAATGTATAGGTGCGTGTGTGTGAGTTTAAATTATATACGGTGACGAATGATATTTATTGATAATTTATTGTATTTTGTATGGGACGAAACCTCCTCGTGTCGAAACTTTACTTCATCATAAATATTCACATGTATACATGAAGACGGAATGACCAAAAAGTATGATTGATTTGACTGTTACGCTACTTTGACACCAACGCTCGTGGGTTCGATTCCCACACAGTACAAACATTTGTATGCATGAACATATCTGTTTGTCTTGATCTGGGTATTTTCTATGTATAATAAGTATGTATTTACGTATGTTTATCAGTTGTCTAGTAACCATAACACAAGCTTCGCTTACTTTGGGGCTAGGTGGCGCTGTGTAATTTGTCCGGCAATATTTATTTATTATTATGTATTTATTTTGATGGATAGACGTCTCTGAAATACTAAGATGAATACAAGAGCCTATAGAGGTCCCACTCTTGAAATGGACCACTACCTCATGATAAGCCGGTTTGTATGCCTTTTCAAGAAGTGGAGGCATTGGCGAATGCGAATCCATTTCGGAGATCATGAAAGGATAAGGAGGGAAAAAATTTAAGATGATAGTGTAAGAAGTACGTCTAGTAATCAAAAGACTTGCGAATGCAAGCCTTTTCGACTCAAAAGTGACGATTGCTGGAAAGTTCAGAAAGAAAGTATAAGAAAAGAGGGTATTGCAAAAGAACCATGTGGATCGGGACCTTTTTGTGCTATGAAACGTTGAAAGAAGACGCCTGGTGGGACGCGGAGATTGAAGTAGCAACCTCCGCATTCGTAACAAGAAAGAGGAAAGTGTGGATGGATTATGTATCATCTTTACTCTAAAAATTCAATCTAAGAAGAAAGAAATATACCGTCGATGCAAGAATAAAACTAAAGCTTTAGTGAAAGTATAAAATACTAAATTATTAATGAGAAAGAGAGAATGAAAAACTTCGAGATTGTATATGGATTGCGTATTGATTGTGTATGTAGATGGATGCGCTTTCAGCAAGGTTGGCAGGTATACCGCAATATAGGCGTACTCGTATGTAAAAACTTGAGCCAGAAGGCGCAGCTCGCTATACACGATGCAGTGCTGGTCCGAACGATAAGTTATGGAAGCCAGAGCTGATTATGGCAGAGACAAAAAAAAAGATAAAAATTAAGAATAAGTCAACTTCAAAAGGTCATTGAAAAGTCATTGAAAAAAAATTTTAAAGTAAAAACATATTTTGCTAATAATTACTGTTAGATATTGGTGTAAATAGTATATCCAGGTTTCTCGGAGTTTTAGTTAGCCTTATTAATATGTTAGACAATAATTCCGAGCTTTTCGGGCATTCAGGAAGAAAACTATATTGTTGACAGTTATGCCGATAGTCGACTGACCTATGACGAGCTCTGTACTCAAGGTAACAAAGATAGCGTTTCTGAACCTCCCCTTAAGCTGCATTATAAATGACGAGATACAAATGGTTACCACGCCGGCTTTTACTGACTTTCGTTACAAATCAAAAAATAATAATCGTCCATTTTTTTCACAGGCAGGAACGGCGGCGTAACTGTCGCTATGTATTTTCTGTTTTTCAATTTTCGTACGGGAATCATATCTGTACATGAATGCTTTACATTTGGCAGGCCAAGTAATATTTACGTGATTAAGTCGTCAATTAATTAAATTTTATTAGAAACTAATTATATATCAAAACATCCCATGATTTATGTCTGTTTAAACAAGATACGTGGTTCAAAACGCACATCGTACTGCCTGATGTGGATATGAGGCACAACGGAACCACTGGAGGGTACCGTTGGTGGTTGCGTGCTACAGTCATCGATTCAGGAGTTAGCTGCAAAGAGGCTGGCCATAAGATCGGCTTTCTCCTGCATCTGATGCGCCAGTGAGCCATTGGGGCATCTCAGTGGAGGCAGCGAGGTTTGACAGAAGTCGATCTGCACTACTTTGGCTAGTCTCCATTAGTTACAAGACCCAGTAGGGTGCGTCACTAATTCCGTGCCGATTCGTGTATCGCGCTGGGCGTCCGCTCTTATACGTAAGAGCGGACGCCCAGCGCGATACACGAATCGGCACGGAATGCTCTCGTGCTGACCTTGGTGGCAGTATTGTATAATTGTACGTTGCCGAATGTTTTTTTTTATATACCACTAAGGTGGCAATCAAGCATACGGCCTGCCTGATGTTAAACAGTCACCGTAGCCTATGGACATTTGCAACACCAGAGGCGTCTAATGTTAACTTGTTGAGCCGAATCGGGTTTTGGATCTTTTGGTGCTTAGGAGTTTAATGCCAAGAAAATCCAGTTGTGCGCGTACACAACAAAAATGACCTCATTTCACCCCGCTCCCGGTTTTCAGGGTCCTACCCTAAATATACGAGATAACCCGAATGGGCTAGGCGTGGATATTCGTTGCGATCTCAACCAACGAAATTACATCGAGAGCTTCATTTTAACAGCTTCAAAAAAACTCGGAGTCCTGAACAGGATGCGCCGATTCGTCACGTCGGACCAGCTTTGTCTGCTTTATAAGACTCAAATTCGGGCCTACGTGGAGTATTGCTCGTATTACTGGGACGGCTCCGCAGTATCTTCTCGAGGCTCTCGATAAGTTGCAGCGAATGGTTATCCGCATAATCGACGACGAAGAGGTCACCAAAAAACCTCTGCAACTTTGTAGTGACATTGGCTCTCTTACCGTATTTTACCGTCTGTGTCATTTTTGAGTGTTCTGAAGAACTGTTTTCCCTTATCTCACCCTCCCCTTCCGTCATAGAACCACCCACACGTGCAGGCTTACGATGTCATCATTCCACTGTTGAGAACATTTCTCGTATTAAAATGTTCGGCTACTCCTATCGTCTCTGTCGTACTAAAAGTGAAACGACATGTCTGCACATGTGGTTCCTTCTTTCTACAATATGGGATCCTTCAAACGAAGCGTGAAGAAGCACCTTGCGGGCCAGCATGGTAGTGACAACTGACAGGACACTAGTCCTTTGTCAGTTGCCGCTGCAATTTGGGCTTCTCTTTTTGCTTACCATCAGGCGAAGCGGAGACACTATGCTGAGCTAATACAGAAAAAAAAATCATGCGGGTTTTTGTAAGACGTGGCCGTACCAGCGTAAGTGACGCACTTGCAGTTTGTCTGCTATGTCACGGACATGAAGGCTGCCACGCATGTTGAAGTTCTTTACGCGATCCTTCCGCTACACTCCGCACATCCAGCGTAGCATATTCATCTCCGTGACACGCAGTTCCTACTTGTGCCACTCAAGTACCAGCCACATACTACATTACCCCTGTAATCTACAGGGGTTATATACTATGTCATACTTCTGGAAAATTAAACAGGCAGCTACCAATACGCGGTTTCTTTGTTGAGCTTGTGCTATGTAATCTTACTTTCAACTATAAGTGATCTTTAGGTTCTTATTTGAGGTTCTTAGAAACACAAATAGACTGGTATAACTACGATAACACTTGTACTACGTGATCTTGCCTTTTGTAAAATTTCACGATTCTAGGCCAAGTGTAATCTTATATTATACAAAAAGGATATATGTAAATATGTTCGGAATGGACTCGTTTTAATGTAATTTTTAGGCGATATTTCGATTAGCTCAGTAGGTGATCCTATGAAATATGGAAGCGATCGGATCACTGGTACTGGGGCGAATTGCTAGCACCTTATAGATTTTGATTTGTGATTTCTTGCAGAAGTGTAAATTCCCCATAGGTGTAACAGACTGGCAGATAGATAATAGATAGATACAAATATGTAACTTTAGTATTCCATCCAAAGTTCTTGCTAAATAAGCTTGATTTTGGTAGATTTAATGATGTCAACTGCAAGTAGACTATAGTAGATTTTAAATTGACTGCAGTTAGTTTATAAAGTGATGCAATAAGCTACTATGCTAAAGAATCTATGAAACCAGATGAATTTTGTACGAAAACTGCTATACTCGACTTGGTCGTTTACACCCCTAGCCTAAGCTCCGCATACATTTCCTAATACGGGTAAATGACGTAGTGTAATTGTCCCAATCGTTATAGTTAATTTATAGACATACGATACAGAATATACGACATAAACCGGTGTGTTGACTATAGGATCGTTAACCACCCAGTTGATATTTATGTAAGCTTACGTGTGTTAATAGTTCAGACAGGGTGCATCCCCTGTTTGCAGGCAGATCACGCGCGCCCTTTCGACCCAGTCCGTCTAGACGGCGTCTTAATAAAAATGTCTCTGTGATTCCAATTGTGATTACAGTTCATGATGCAATTAACGGATCTACGGTAAATTGCTTTGCCAGTTTATTAACAGTTTTATAAGTAGCACATGCCCCTTATTATTTATTTGGTATTTTAGGGTACATAAATATTTACAGTAGGTTTAAGTGTTATGTAAATGTTACAGTAAGTATAATATAATATTTCTACCGCCCAGTTCTTGTATATTAATATTACACAAATATTAATAAACGATGCTTTTAGCATCATACGTATCAAAAAAATTATCTATCTAATAGACTATCATATATCTTCACGTCATTAGCTAAGCTTCAAGCGGTGTAGGCAGACACGATCGAGCACCTCATGACGCGGTCCTTACACACCTCACTCGCTGCTTTAACATTTATAGCTATTCTCATGCACACTTGCCGACACTTGTCGAGTCCTAGATATGTGTGAGGCGAATACACACACATAACATAAGGTGTCTGTGTTTTGGATTAGGATCGGGTCAGATTCAGATTAGATATGAAGCAGGTTTGTGTTAGGTTTGGGTCAGGTTTCACTCAGGTTTCAGTTGTGTTGCAAACAGGTTTGTGTCAGGTTTGGGTTTGGTTAGTCGAGTCTGGGTTTGGTTTTGGTTAAGTTTGACTCAGGTAACATGAGGGTTATATTTCAGTGAAGTTGAAGTTAAGTTTGTATCCGATTTGACAGATTAGTCAAATGTGAGCCAAGTTTAGGGAAGATATTACTTGGTTGGGGTATTAAAGCTACTACTAAGAATATACTGAAATATATCCCAGTGGATACTTGTTTTAATATAAACCGATAACATGAGCTTTGGAAATTGAAACTAAAAACAACATATCTAAAAAGGTAATCCTGTGAATTATGTACCTATTGTAAAATGTTATATACTCGTATATTTATTATTTACTAATGCTACAGGATTGAACATAGAGAAAAAATAACAATCATAATATTGTTTAAACCATGTATTTTTAATATTTGTTCTAAACCGAATCCTGTATATTTCAATTTGCAATTATTTATTTTTTCATCAAAATTAGGAAGGAAAAGATAAAGGTGACAAGTATCACGTTTGGAAGCGATTTACTGATTAATATAAAGTATTGAATTAGCGTATCCCTCATATAATTTATAGTAATCCTATGTAAGTTAATATTATACGGAACCGAAATTAAATTAAAGCAAGCCAGCCAGACTGCATACCGGTTTTATTTTTATATAACATCAGGTGCAAGCCCGGTATGTGACCCGCCTAAAGTGAAGCACTTACTTTTTTGTGTGCTTCCAGTTGCATTGCATACTGCTTGTATCACTTCTCCGTTGTTACCACTGCTGCTACAAGCAGCACCTATGACGACGGAACGTTAAAACAGAGAAAAAAGTATAATATTTCATAGGGCAAGTTTCTCGATTGACAATTCTTTAATACTATCGAACGCTAAGAAATGATCGATAGATGAAAAAAAGCTAAACAAACTTTTACTATAAACTATATTCCAAAGCAAAGCTCTAGAATAGTGAATTAAATCGTGAAAACCGTTCGATCAACATTTCACGGAGACTTATTGAAATGAATTTCTATTTCAATTAGAAAAACTAAGGAATCTCCGTTTCTCCGGCGTCTTAAAAAGTGAGTAAAATGCATAAATGTGTTCAAGCTCGATTGGCCGGCAGCGCTCGGGAAATCGCTCCACCGATGTTCTTTTAAATTTTATTACGTTCCTCTGAGTTTTTAAACTTGAGCTGTGAAGTTCGAACTGTACTATTGCTATTAAATAAATTGCGTAATTAACAAATGGTATATTGTTTTTTTATGTATTTAGAGTAGCAAACAAACACAAATCCAGGCCGACGCCTCACTGTAACGCTACAACTTTATTAGCTTCACGGGGATTTTGCGAGCAACTCAAAAATAGCACAGAGTTGCTGTTTTGGTACAGTCATCTACTTTGTTATCCTCTGTGCCTCTTTAACCTATCGTTATTAATACTTAACATAATGTAAATTAAAATAAAACACAATAACAAAATTAAAATACCTATATAGTTTTTGGCATAATTAAATATACTAATGTAAGGAACAGCTAAAATGAAAAATTATCACTGTAACCACCAATCGCTAGGGCTTAGAATATGTACCTAAGTAGGACGTGAATACATAAATATTTAACAGTTAAATTAAGAAATCTTAGCATTTATATCACAATATAATATAAAACACGATTGAAGTTATTTAAGTAAAATTAAAACTATTCAACGAGTAAAGAATGCACAAACTTTGCGTTAGAGTGTTAAAAGCTGTTTTGAACTTACAACCCTAAGCGCCTTCTTTCGTTGAAGCAAAAAAAAAGGAACGGACTTTTAAAAACAGGAAGCCAACACTTCTGCGAAGTTAAGTGGAAAGTTAGCGGTCTCAGTTCTATTTTTATTTATGAACAGTTTAGTGGCTTAAATAATGTTCGCTTAAACTTACACACTTTTGAGTGCGCATCAAATTGGAGTTGATACATTTCGGCGAATAGCAATTTTTCAAAGGGAAAATTGAATATAATAGATTTCATAGGCTCTTTAAACTTTGCGAAGTGGCCGTTAAAAGTGAGGCGAACACGTTTTATCGGAAAACGCAGAAGCGATGATAATGGCGGCTCATAAAGAACTGGCGCGGTCGTCGATAGATTCCGTAAGTTCCCAACTTTTCGGCCACCTACCGTCATTAACGGGGTACTAATGCGGTGGCCTTCAGGCTGTTGGCAACATTATCGATGTCATAATGAGGTCACTCTAGTTACTTTACATTTTGTAAGGGTAATAAAACACGGTACCATCAAATATTAGCCACGATTCAGTTTCTCTTCCATTTCCGTATTCTGCGAGGCAAAGAAGAACATCCGTCCGCTTTGACTCTGTGAACGTATTAGCATTGGATTTGAATAGAACAAACAAAGGGATTGTTCAAGACAGTGTGCTTTCGTAGGCGATTGTAAATTCAGCTTATCGTAAAAATCCGAGCTCGATTCACTACTAACAAAATCAAGAACATACATGTACTGTCGTAGTACGAGTATCAATCTGTATAGTTTTGTTTTTTAGTAGTTCGTATTAATATTAGCAAAAATGATCGCATATGATCTCTTATTGTCGACCGACTATCCGTTCGACCATCTGCCACAATCTTCTAGAGTTAAATCGACCAAGATGGTGACTTGAAATTTAGCATGTATAAGAGCAGTTATAATGAAATGCCTTGTAATTGGCGATTACCTGAGGTTACAAATAAAAGTATTGGCATAGGATGGTTACGTATGTTCATTATATTAATGTCCGTCCATTCGTCCCGTTAAATTTTGTGTAAATTCTGACTCCATAGTAGTTGGTTTTGCTTGTTTTAAAACCTTTATAACTATCGTTTTAAACTTTACCACTCAGGTAAGGGATGACAGAGTGATTATACTAAACCTGAATACATGGTAAATGCCCTTTTAATAGTGCACACTACAAGGAGACTTAATATAATTTATTTAGTTGAATAAACTTAACTCGCGACAAACTTTTTTTGCTGTTACGTAATAATACAACACATAACCTGATGGGAAGCAGTGACCGTCAGTCTATAGATATATCACCAAGGGCATCACTTGTGTGTCGCTGATACCGTAAAAACCTCTTCATGCCTTTTTCAAAGAATCTCATAGACTGCTGTGAGAAATTAATTTTCGAGTACTAAATTATTTTAGATAATTATGTTATATTTGCATAATAGATAGAGTACATTATAATTTTTTTGTACAACGTCTGGAGGTGTGCAATTATACGGCCTACCTGATGAAGCGGTTACTGTAGCCTATAAACGCTTGTAACGCATTAAGTATCACTCGCGCGATGCCACCTCTGCTGCTAACACAGCAACTCCTTAGGAGCTTATGTCCTCGTCTGGACCTCATTCACACGCAGGAACACAACAACCCTTTAGGGAGTTGTTATTTCGCTGCAGTTTTCTGTGAGGTGGAGGTAGTTCCCCAGACGGACTGCTTTGATGCGCCCTTTCTCTCAAATTAAATTAACAATGGTTACATGAATTCGTAATATTTAATCAGGAACTGGACTTTAAAGCATACAAACTACGGTTTATTACGGATAATCCTAAGAGAATATAGCATTAGAACACGTTGATGTCGCAGCAGTCAGTATCATAGCCTAGGATAGGATAATGCCTTATTTATTTCATGTGATATTATTTATATTATATAATATTTATACAATAATCAAAGATATAGTTAGTGTATCAAAAGATATTGTAAATTATTAACTGTTTCCCGTAGCTCGGATATATTGCCTACTACATGGTGCTATTCCCGTATACATCTATAAAACATTCTAATCCGTCCAGAGATTAAGACTGAAATACACATACATATGCATTCTAGTTTCGAAGAAATACTGTTTATTGAATTAAACAATTTTTAACGGAAGTATCGCGTGTTTTATTTATTTTGTTGTCCCTGACGTTTCGAACGCTTTGCAGCGTATTTTTAAGCGTTCGTGGTCGCTTAAAAATTGTTTAATTCAATGTGAAACAATCGCGAAAACCTAAGAAAATACTGTGTACTAGCATACAATTAGCACGTGTATACGAACAGAGTATGCTTATGAATAAGCACGCTACTTAATCGCAAGCTGATCTATTTTTTCGTGCTATCTAGCACACGATATGAGGCGCTGGTGAGAAGGGAAGTAAGTCTAAAGCAAGTCTGAATGTGATCTCTGCTACCATGTTCTCATAAGCATAAGTCTCAACAAACTTTTAGTATATTTCGCCTAGAGAACTGTCAAGTGGAAAGCGTTTAACTATTAAAAATATTCAGTTTCGCATCCAAATTGTTTTCTTCATGAAAAGTTTCTTTATTAAATGTATTACAAGAACTAACATAACGGAATTTAATTAATTCAGCAAAGATACTTTCATTTTGAACCAAATAATGATAATGTGTGTGTACCACGCGGTATAACCGCACGGCTAACAAGCGTGAGGTTCAGCGTTCGAATCCCGGCGGGTGCCTACTCGGTTTGTACGAGTAGGAACAATTTACTTGCGTTCGGCTGCCACTTGCTCCCGGTAAGGGAAAACACCGTGAAGAAACTTGCACATGCAGCTTCTGGATGTGCAGATTTTCTCACTGTCCGGTTCCCCTTTAAGGGTTTAGGAGGTAAGATTGTTGATTAGTGAGTGTTAATGACAATAAAAATGTTTGGGCGTGAATGCCATAGGGACCTTCACTATGGAATAAAACCCCACAGCATAAAAAGCTGACACATACCTTATTTTAAAGACTTCTAGTTATGTTGTCATAACGGGCGTTATTGTAGTGTACGGGAATATCGAGATATAATGAATCTAATTTCGTTTCTTACTTTCACATTGTTTTGCTTTACATGACATGATAAATGTAGACATAAGTTCACCTATTTGATATTATCGTTTAATATAAGTATGTATGTATGTATATCTTCACGCCAGGTCCCTTGCGGGATAGACAGAGAGAACCGAGCGCCATAAGACGCGGTCCTTACACACTTCACTCGCTTCTTTCACATTCATAGCTCTTTTCATGAACGCTCGCCGGTTCCTAAGGCTCCTGACATCCTATTCCTATAAAATACGACCAATATAAGTATTATTTACATATGATGAGTATGAGCTGACATTGTTTTGTTTAACAATGGAATTGTTTTACTTTAATGTTGCCGTGCCAGTATGTTGCAAAAACCTTTTAGTGCACGCCTTTTATTTTATCATAGCGTAAGGGCGTAATAATGATGATATTAATACTTTTGTAAAATGAAAATTGAAAATTAGGCTGAGGAGCATTCCCATAAGGTACAGGAAAAATTGCACAGTGATAAAATATGTATTAATATGTAACAATTTTAACAGGTTTCATTCATGTACGCTACTTTTCGATAAACGGGACATAAAAGTCCCAATGGCCTTTACAACTATATATTTCTTTTTTATACAACGTCGGGAGTTATATAAGCATACGGCCCATCTAATGTAAAGCGGTTACCGTAGCCTATAAACGCTTGTACTATATTAAGTATCACTCGCGTGATGTCTCCTCTGCTGCTAACACAGCAAAATATTAAGGTTTTGTTTGCATTGTACCTATTATTCAAAACCTGTTAATATCCACATAGATAAACGCATCTCGTACAATAGATACAATTTGAGTAACCACTATAGTATTCCGAAGCTAAGGGATCTGCCTGCCCATATTGATAAATCCTCACAATCGTCCGGGCTTTGCGAATTGCACTCCGCCGATGCAAGATGCAACTAGTATTACGTTCTCTTTTGCGGGATTACCAATTGCAATGCAAAGAGAATACTTTGACAGACCGAATTTTAGATTATAAAATTCGATCGTTGCTGAACGTTTCACAGTCAAATATTTCAGTAAGGCAGAGTTTATGAAATGTCAAAAACATGTGAAAAGTATAAGTATGCAGTTTTGATGAGTATCAATTTAACAGCTGTTAGGCACTCGTTTTATTATTGCCTTTTCTTAATCTAATATCGTTGGAAGTCCCATGGGGTCAAGACCTGTAAGATAAATTGTGGAGCTAAATTCAGTGATAATTCAGTTCCAATATCAAATATATTTAGCTTACATAACATTAAATTTTGTCAGTCGTGTTTAGTTCCACAATCTACCATCACCATGATTTAAGCAGTTTTCACTACTATTGCGATGGGATGTAAGTGGCTTATACCAATTTCGATGGATCGCAATGGATTACAAGACTAACTTATTGAATGTCAGCTTGTCTTATAATAAAAAGGGATACACAATAGAGAATCTACACTTCAGATCAGTTAGATGCAATCAGCATGAAAGAATAAAAAAAAAAATACGAACCTTATAAAATAATTAAATACAGCATTTTACTCTGATTATTAAGAAAGGATTTTGTATGAAATAATATATGTATTAAATATTTTTTTTTTTTAATCTAGGTCCGAAGCCAATCTTAGTAGTAATATTTTAACAAGTTTTTATTAAAATGAATCAGAATTTCTTGTAAATACTTTAAACGGACCAAGTCGTCCGTGTACCAGCGCTGTAACAACCCGGTGTCAATAGGGATCTTAAGAAAAGCATCACGTCTCCAAGAAATGGGCATTAGGTCACACGCCTTCTCACCTTATCGTCTCGGGGGATTCTACGGTCACGAGCTCATATTAAGATTAACCAGGACGCTTTAAAATTTAAAAATAAATCTTTGTAGAAAAACTCAGAAATAATTATAGATTACATTTG
This sequence comes from Pyralis farinalis, assembly GCA_947507595.1. Classification (NCBI taxonomy): domain Eukaryota; kingdom Metazoa; phylum Arthropoda; class Insecta; order Lepidoptera; family Pyralidae; genus Pyralis; species Pyralis farinalis. The sequence continues at coordinate 19,481,757 of OX382264.1, read as the reverse complement.
TTTAAGTTATTTTAGTTTAAGTTAGCCGAAAAAATCCATATCAAGCAAGCAAAAGCTCAATATTTTGATAGTTTATCATTGTTCACTAGAAGTTATTTACGTAAGTAGCTTCCTCTGTATTGATTTTGTATCTATGTTTAATGGAGGTGTCTTTAACATAATTCGATCCAATTTTTTGTTTCTGTAACAAGACAAGTCTGTGAAAAATATTATGTCATTAAAATTGTTCGTGACCACTGGTTCATAACAATATTAGGTATAATAGTTGCCCTGGACTGCTCAGTTTCACTTGCTTCATTATAAAATTTTTAGATTATGCTTTTCTTTGGCCAATTTTAATAAAATACATGTAAACGTAAAATATAAAAATGTTACTCACAGCCAACAAAGCCTATGTCGATTTGTTCCAGGCAAATATAAAAAATTATAATGGATAGTACTCTCATGGTTATATTCACAAACAAAATATTTTGTTATATTTTGGACTCTTCGCTAACAATCAACAGCGACATCTCGTCTAGACGACATACGTGAAATTATTGTCATAAAATCTTCTTAATTCTTCTAAATCGTCTCAATAAACCTCAATAAACATTTGAAAGTGTATATTCTCCTTTAGATATACCTTTTTTTATGATATCTTTAATAGAATATTAAAGTTCAGATTAAATTATAACTTTTACATAATCAGATCAGTATTTTAAATAAAAGTTTAGGGCTCTCGAATAGTAGATGATCAGTTGGACGCCTTGACTGTCACTGAATTGAAGAAGCTGAGAAAGATCTACTGGAAGTTCAACTTAAAAACTGGCATAAAGTAGTGCAGAACCGTAAATGGTTGAGCAAAACCGTATGTAATTTTAAGTAGACAAGTACTTCGTAGGTAGTAATATTTTTTTTTTTTTGTTTATTGCTACCTTTGAAAGGAAAGGGGAAAACTCACATATTTTTATTAACAAGTCTATGAACATATAGTTTATGAATTTATTTAAAAAGTAATATTCTTGTGTTATTATTTGAATAAACCAACTTTTGCAATAAATATATATAAAATTATTTAACCTATTAGGATGTAGTGTTTGTTATTATAAAAAAATATGTTTCTGCAAAATTAAATACTCTTTTTAGGAAGTTCAGGCCGTCTTCCATGTTTTGCAGTATGTACTGCATGAAATTGCAGCTCGTATTTATATCTAGCTGTATATGTATATAAAAATTTTTTGCCACTTATCGAGGACAATATTTATTGTAAATTTCTTTGTGTTTTAAAAATAGATATATCTTTTGAGACCTAAATTATGAAAATCGGGGTAGCCATTTATTTTTTTAACATTGTTATAATAACATTAAAAATATAGTTCCTTCTGGGATTTCTTTTTTTATTTTAAGTAGCAGTTTCTACCTTCCAAAATTGTGCTCTGCGGTAAAAATCATTTAATTTGGTTTAATAAAATCATTAAACTTCTAATATCATTGTGTATATTTCCATTACAAAGTGCAGTTTTTCCTTTATATTTTGCTATAATTACAATATAGCCATACATACGACGATATAGCCGACTTAGTTATAACTATTTCTTTGATTCAAGCAAACTGATAGGAATAAACTGTAATAGCAACTTTGAATAAGCTCTGCCCTGAGAATCTTACATTAAGCATTGCCTTGGTCCATATTCTTGATCAATTATTTATGATTTATGTTTATTGCCATTTCATAAACGATTGGGAAACTTACATATTCGATACATGACTGTTAAAGGGGATTAACAAATCAAGCGAAGAGACCACAAACGTGACGTACGTGAGTGAGACATTGAAGTCACGTAGCCCATTATACGAAGACATAAAGCTTCTTAATGTGGGCGAACTGTCCAACTCTGGCCATTCTCCCCACAAACTGGGCGTTTGTACCTATTTCTAAACTGGTTCCATTAAAACGAATTGCTCTTTCTGTCTTAGTAAATTCATTACTCAAGGCTTTCTTAAAACTGCATGTGAACGTTTGTTTTCATTTGTTCTGTCCTGGTTAACTTCGATTAATTGTCTTGTGGCTTAGAGAAAATCAGTGGGTTTGTTTTGTGAGGTGAACTGTTCTATGTAATGCACATAAATTTAACTCAGCAAGTAGCTATTTAGAATGCAATGTATTATTTAATACTGCAATGTAGATACGAGTATATTATTATTGTAATATTAAATTTTACCCATTGGGGTAGGCAGGATATGGAACGCCAGGTGCACCGATCCATTCATACTCTCGGTTTTGGGTACTTTGGCCCTTTTTTAACACATCACCAATTTGATCTATATGTGTGCATCTAGGGCGGCCCCTCCCGACATCACCATTGGCTCTTGCCTTATACACTTCTTTCGTAACTCTTTTGTCATACATTCTCTCTAAATGCCGCCGCCAAGCTATATGCTTGCCAAATGTCGTGTAAAGCCTTTACCGTGAATACATACGGAAAACAGCTAACGTATTGTGTAGCACCTCCTCATGGCGTCCGGGTGAGCTTACATAGGTAATTGAACAAATACAAGATCCCACAAGAGAAGTGCTATACAGCTTCAATATTCTAAAGGATGGCAAAAGAATGAGGAACTCTCGGTCCACCCCTAATACAGTATCGGTATATACGTGCAACCGGCAAATGACGAGCTCGGTGGCGCAGTGGTGAAACATGTTACGCTACTTTGACACCGACGCTCGTGGGTTCGACTCCCACACAGTACAAACATTTGTGTGCATGAACATGTCTGTTTGTCTTGGTCTGGGTATTTTCTATGTATAATAAGTAAGTATTTTCAAAAAAAAAAATGTATTTACGTATGTTTATCAGTTGTCTAGTACCCATAATACAAGCTTCGCTTACTTTGGGGCTAGATGGCGCTGTGTAATTTGTCCGACAATATTTATTATTTATTCATTTATTTATATTTAAATGAGTTTTAATTTGGTTCTAAAGATGACTATGCGTTTAAATGTTTTAATTAAAACGTGCTGTGGAATGTTTTAATTATACATTTAAACGCATAAGCATAATAGTTTTACTACCTGAATATTGTGGCAACAATTTGTCAAAACATCCCTGGGCTGAGATTCGTGGCATAACTGGGATAGATGGAGGCGCGGCTGACCGCGTCTTGTCAAGCGGGGCATCAAATTTACATTGTACGCATATTTGCGGGCCCGAGTAAACCCACTTGGCGAATAATGTCTGACATTTGAGAGCTGCTCGTCGGTCAAGTTTTCGAGCATACCTACTGCATGTAATATGATGATGTATTTTCGAATAAGTAATGAATATTATCGCTTGTATTTTGGTATTGTATTTATTCATTTTTACATAAAATTACAGCAGAGCAACTTGGAAACGATTTTAGCCCTTTCAGCTAGTAAACACTATACTACAGAACGTGCGTTAGAATCTTGGTAGCAACTTCTATGAACAAATGACCCATAGTAATTATCATCATACGAGTATCTACTATTACATGTAGGAGTAAAATATCAACTATGGTATTATTGTTACTTGTATTACCTTATATTATCGCAAATACAGAACATATGTCAACCTGAACATATGTTCCGTAGAATAATATAAACTACATACACATACCAAATAGGCAAGTACGGACTGCGCACCAAGAGTTCCGGTCCATTTGAACTCCACCAAGACACACGTCTGCATGTTTACCACTACGAAAACCAATTTGTAGTAGTTCCTCAGTTACGTGATACCTCTTTCCATCGCCAAGAGTATAAGAAATTTTGGTCTTGAGTTCTAAAGCGAGATCTAGTTTCAACATGACATGACATCACATTTTAATGACGATTGATATTAAAATCATGATTCATTGTAACTTTCTAAACACATTAAACATTAAAATACAAGCCTTCATAGTTACAGATTGATTCATCTCAGCAAAGAGTCAAAGCAGAACAATAACAAGTATCCTAATTAATATTAGTTACATTAATTACATTTGCACTTTACATTCGTGATTTCAGTACAAAAGGAGTGAACACGTCATGTCAAAATATACATTATTTATTCAAACACGTGCAAGCGTCGCAGGGGAAGGCGGTGTTAATGGAGATAATAATTTGCATAAACACATTTGCTTGGATTTTGACGCCCTCACTATGCTTGACATGTGAAATGTCTTGACGTAAACGGTACGACGAATTTCATGCGAATTAGCGGCCCATCTTGATAATTTAACGACCGACTGCTTCAAATGTTTCTAAAGTCGCTAGTGAAGTTAATGGTTATTTGACCAAATCATATAAAAATCTGAGCTTGTGTTCTATAACTTCAATATTAACAGGTAATATATGAACAAATGGGTGCATATCACAATATCGGAACCATTTTGGACATCTTTGGGAAAGATAATAAGGAGAGAATTAGGAAAAGTTAACAAATGCACATTTCTGTGAAGGCAAATTGTGAACCAGTTCAATTGAATTGAATACGTGATCATATTTAATGAGAACACACGTGAACCAAGTACAATAGATGTTCAAGCTTCTTCAGCATCTCGTCTTATTCGTATAAAACAGATACGAGTATCTGCCTAGTCGAGAATCGAGACTGAGAAAGTTCGTGCTAGCATATGAAGATATGATATGTTTTGAAGCTACATTAGTGAATAATATGCATTCAGGAATTCAGGTCAAATTCAATCAACTATTAGATCGAGCTTTATTTTATCAGTGCAGATAATTTTATTATCATTACAATGAACATGCGGTAAATCATCAAAATACAACTTACTCATCGACTGCCTGCAAACTACTACTGCTTGAAATTTACTAGGATTAGTAAATGAATGGCTGACTTCGTCCACTTTGGTAACTAAACTTACGTAACCAGTTACAAGAGAAGATTTTACAAGCTTTTATTTAACTTGCAATGTAAGTATGTATGTTCGGGTGAAATCTTGCAACTCAATTTTGAAGCAGATATCTTTAACCGATTGAGCTGAAATTTTGTATACACGTTCACTTTGGATGACAATGCATGACTAAATGTGTGACGTCATTCTAAATCCAACATGGCGGCATACCCAAGATGGCGGACCAACTATTTTTAATGCACTCCTACAATATGGGTATCAAATAAAAGGGCTTGCTAAGAATAACTAGAAAAATAATGTGACGTCACTCTTAATCCAATATGGCGGACTTCTAAAGCTTGAAAATCAATTTTGAAGCAGATATCTTCAATCGATTGAGCTGAAATTTTGTATACACGTTCAATTTGGATGACAATGCATGGTTAACTGTGTGACGTCATTCTAAATCCTACATGGCGGAACACCCAAGTTGGCGAATATTTTTAAGCTATTGCATAGCTTTTATCGCGGGCTTTGCGGCGACCGAATAAAGAAATTCCGTAACGAAAATAAAACCTAACACCTCCCACTCCACCTACCATGTAGCTAGTTTTTTTTCATAATCATCAGATGATGATGGTGATCCGTCGGGTGGCAAACAAGTAAGAAAATTGGTAGATTTCTTTTTCATAATCATCAGATTTTGATCCGTCGGGTGGCAAAGAAGTGTTCAGCCCGCCTGATGTGAAACTGTTACACAGCCTATGGACACTTTTAGACTCCGTCGGGTGGCAAACAAGTAAGAAAATTGTTAGAAGAATTTTTTTTTCATAATTATCACATGATGATCCGTCGGGTGGCAAATAAGTAAGAAAATTGGTAGAAGATTTTTTTTTTCATAATCATCAGATGATCCGTCGGGTAGCAAAAAAGTGTTCAGCCCGCCCGATGTGAAACTGTTACACAGCCTATGGACACTTTTAGACTCCGTCGCGTGGGAAACAAGAAAACTGGTAGAAGAATTTTTTTTTTTTTATAATTATCAGATGATGATGTTTTACTTTTGTGTCCTGTCAGGGTATGTATGCACGGTGGTCGGGGTGTTTACCTAATGTGATACTGTTACACAGCCTATGGACCCTTTTAGACTCGGTCGGGTGACAAACAAGTGTTCAGCCCACCTGATGTGAAACTGTTGAGCAGTCTATTAAAACTTTAATACTCATTTGGGTGACAAACAAGTGTTCAGTCCGCCTGATGTGAAACTGTTACACAGCCTATGGATACTTTTAGACTCCGTCGGGTGGCAAACAAGTAAGAAAATTGGTAGAAGAAATTATTTTTTTTTCATAATCATCAGATGATGATGATGATTTACTTTTGTGTCCTGTCATCAGTCATCATAATCATCAGATGATGATGATGATCCGTCGGGTGACAAACAAGTAAGAAAATTGGTAGAAGAATTTTTTTTTTTTCATAATCATCGGATGATGATGATGATTTACTTTTGTGTCCTGTCATCAGTCATCATAATCATCAGATGATGATGATGATCCGTCGGGTGACAAACAAGTAAGAAAATTGGTAGAAGAAATTTTTTTTTTTCATAATCATCAGATGATGATGATGATTTACTTTTGTGTCCTGTCATCAGTCATCATAATCATCAGATGATGATGATGATCCGTCGGGTGACAAACAAGTAAGAAAATTGGTAGAAGATTTTAAGCTATTGCATAGCTTTTATCGCGGGCTTTGCGGCGACCGAATCAAGAAATTCCGTAACGAAAATAAAACCTAACACCTCCCACTCCGCCTACCGTGTCGCTCGTTTTTGTTTTTCATAATCATCAGATGATGATGATGATCGGTCGGGTGGCAAACAAGTGTTCAGCCTGCCTGATGTGACACTGTTACACAGCCATTGGACACTTTTAAACTCCGTCGGGTGGCAAATTCGCTGGACAGATGTTGCGTTCATGCGAGTGAGTGACGTTACTACCTCACGAAAAATATGCTCCAAACTGCAGCCGAATAACAATTCCCTGGAAGATTGTTGTGCTCATGCGAGTGAGTGACGTTACCACCTCACAGGCAAATGGAGCCAAATAACAATTCCCTGGACGATTGTTGTGTTCAGGCGAGTGGGTGACGTTACTACCTCACGGAAAACTGCAGCCAAATAACAAATCCCTGGACGGTTGTTGTATTCATGCGAGTGAGTGACGTTACCACCTCACAGGCAACTGCAGCCAAATAACAATTCCCTGGACGGTTGTTGTGTTCATGCGAGTGAGTGACGTTACCACCTCACAGGCAACTGCAGCCAAATAACAATTCCCTGGACGGTTGTTGTGAGGTAGTAAATAATTGTAAAAACTGCAGCCAAATAACAATTCGCTGGACAGATGTTGCGTTCATGCGAGTGAGTGACGTTACTACCTCACGGAAAACTGCAACCAAACAACAATTCCCTGGACGGTTGTTGTGATCATGCGAGTGAGTGACGTTACTACCTCACGAAAAATATGCCCAAAACTGCAGCCGAATAACAATTCCCTGGAGGCTTGTTGTGTTCATGCGAGTGAGTGACGTTACCACCACACAGGCAACTGCAGCCAAGTAACAATTCCCTGGACGGTTGTTGTGTTCAGGCGGGTGAGTGACGTTACTACCTCACGGAAAACTGCAGCCACCGTCCAGGGAACTCACTCGCATGAACACCGTGAGGTAGTAACGTCACTCACTAGCCTGAACACAACAACCGTCCAGGGAATTGTTATTTGGCTGCAGTATTCCGTGAGGTAGTAACGTCACTCACTCGCCTGAACACTACAACCGTCCAGGGAATTGTTATTTGGCTGCAGTTGCCTGTGAGGCGATAACGTCACTCACTCGCATGAACACAACAATCCTCCAGGGAATTGTTATTCGGCTGCAGTTTTGAGCATATTTTTCGTGAGGTAGTAACGTCACTCACTCGCATGAACACAACAACCGTCCAGGGAATTGTTATTTGGCTGCAGTTTTCCGTGAGGTAGTAACGTTACACACTCGCATGAACACAACTTCCCTCCAGGGATTTGTTATTTAAAAAATTATTATAATTGCATAAGTTGATAAAAAAAGATGCTATGCAATAGCTTTACTGCGGCAGTCCCCGAGTGCCACACGTTTTTTCAATTCATTCCTACAATATGAGTATCAATAGAAAGGACTTGCTGAGAATAAGTCAAAAAATAAAGTGACGTCACTCTAAACCAATATAGTGGAGTAAGTTTTTATTTGTGCTTGCTTATAATATGGGTATCAATTGAAAGGACTTATGGAGAATACGAATGCGAGTTTATAAAAAAAAGATGTTGAATATCAACTCTATTGCTCCAATCCGTCTGGAATTTTGATATATTGAGGTCGAATTGTTACTCCAAAATCAAACCCGGAACTGTGTTTCGTAAGGCACAAGTAAGCTTCAAGCTGAAATAAGTGGCACATTTCTCTAAACACCCAAGTCAAGGTGAGGCCGTGCCGAGGACTGAGTGGCATCAGGGTGTAATATGATGTCGCGAACGTACCACCTCAGGGCACCGGGGCGAACCCTGTTGTATATTAGCTCTTACCCTTCTAAACGAAGCTCACGACCATGCAACAATGATGCGTTGAATGAGATGAACAGACTGAGAAACGTGTCCAGCGATAACTAAAAAGTAAAAAATAAATTAAAAGTAAAAAACCTTTTTAAAAACAAGCTTTTATTTAAATGCTCTAAAAAGAAAAAAATAAAATTTTATACTAAAACTTTTACTGTTAACTTAGGTCATTTCACATTTGACACAATTTATAGGATATAAAAGCTTGTCGCGAGATTTACTTGTGTAGATTAACAAGTAAATTAAATAATTTGATGAGAATAATATTATCTATTAAAATTTTCAAACTAAGCAAATACGAGTACATAAATCTCGCGACAAGCTTTTATATCCTATAAATTGTGTCAAATGTGAAATGACCTAAGTTAACAGTAAAAGTTTTAGTATAAAATTTTATTTTTTTCTTTTTAGAGCATTTAAATAAAAGCTTGTTTTCAAAAAGGTTTTTTACTTTTAATTTATTTCTTTCGCTGTTTGATAACTAGTTGTGAGAGAAGAATTATTTTTCCACTTTTGTAACTTTTTGATGGTTATGAACGTGGATGTTCAGAACGTGAACTGACAATGTTCGGTTCTGGCGCTTCGCCGGCCGCTGCCGCGGCACGCTCGCTTCGCTCGCTCGGCTCGCGCGCTGTAGTGTCGCAGTTCTACCTAACACTCCTCCTCGCTTCGCTCGTCGTCGTACCTATTATTAATTGGCATGAAAAATATTTTCGGACTTCCGATAATAGTACCTACTTAAAAGTTACGTAAAAAACACTTTATTATTTCGATGTTATTTTCTTTTTATAAAAATTAATATCTCGTTACAAAAATGGAAATAATTTGATCTACGAAAGTGGAAAAATAATTCTTCTCTCACAACTAGTTACCAAACAGCGAAAGAAAAATCTTGTCTTGTAACTGGTTACGTAAATTTGGTTATCAAAGTGGACGAAACGGAATGGCTATAAGCCTAACGATTTTGCAAAGATTCTCATATACATAGAGACTTGCAGAGTAGTGATAGCCCAGTGGATAAAGAACCGGCCTAGTGAACAACAATTCCCCGGTTTGAATCCTGGCGTGTACGACTAAATTTGTATTTTCGGATTTATGTACATATTTGTAATTATCACTTGTTCGGCGGTGACGGGAAACGTCGTGAGGAAACAGCACGTCCAAGAAATTTTATTTCGAAAGACGTATGACCTTACCTAAGAGTGATCTGGTTTTCGCTCTGAATAATTTATACGTTAGATTTGTTGTTGGCGTACAAGTTTCTTACTGAACCTATAAGGTGCTTGATGCTCCCATTTTCCTCACCACCGACCACAATGTATTCCATTGTACGTAATCAAATACTTTTGTGTATTAAATTCGCGGTATTTTTTCAATTATTTGATGGATTTTACAGGTATTTGGACTTCGAGCTTGCCGCAGCCTCTTCCACTCTAGATTGCTGTGTGGGGTGATGAGTGATTATACCGCTACTTACTATGATGCCAGAGCCCAGTTGGTTATCTAGCAGGAGATGGCACGGCCGTGGCCGCTTATCACAGCTTCAATCACCACTTTACCACATTTAGTGCAATTCATTTTTTAATGTATTACATCGTCGTCGTAGTCGTGTGTATTATTAGGCTAATGAGATACGGCGGCACGTGCCAGCATAGAGCGCAAATGGAATATATGTAGAATGAACAGCAGAGCAGATGCATGCTTGACACCATACACTTTCCTTCCACATTGTTTTCGTATCGTGCTATTTATTACTCTATCAATTATTCTTACTCCACACATACTCAATTGCGCTCTCATTTCAACAGCGTTGACCCTACTTTCATGCTACATCTGCCATACCCCTATATTTATGCAGTCATTAAATTTAATTCAGCATTGTTGACATGAAACTATTCGAAATTTATATACGTCATTCACTCGTACCCAATAAGTGCTTTTAGAACACTCTAGCGTACACGCTGAACACCTTAGGGAATAATCGGATAGGCTACAAAGCCATAAAGCAGCTAAATGTATTACTTCGGACATAAATGCAACACGTTGAAGCTCGGTAGAATTAGTATAGTATTGACTATCGGTCTTATTTGATGCACACAGTCAATACGCTCATTGTGTAATCTAGAGAGGGTTGAAATATGTACGAGTATGTTATGAAATCATACAAAGTGTATGCTCGTGTATAAAACTATGTTTCAATTTAGTTCAAAATTAATAATATTCAACTTGAGAAAGTTACTTGTTTAAACAATATTCCTGTAAAATATTTAGAATTACTGAGAGGATGAATGAGGCGGATATTTGAAACTTTCAAACGGTAACTGTATTGAGTTAGTTGATGAAAACGTCAAGTGTGTATTAGAGTCAATTCCTATTATGTATATGCCCTTTTATTTTTAGGCCCTTTTACATTCTAATGACATATCTTATTAATTACTACTACTACTACTATAACTTCACGCCAAATCCCTTACGGGATTAATTACAATAATATAATATGATAAATAGTCTTAGTAATAAATTATATCACCTTATTTTCAATGAGAACTTCTGTATTAGCAGAACCCACATTTATTAAATTACTAAATTATAAATATTTACTTTTAGTTGAGTTTAAATAAAATATTATTACGTGTAATTGAACAAAATACATAATATAACAATTTTACATATTTTCGCACCGCGAGCAACATTAAAAATTAAACAAGTATTGTAAGCAAATAGTTATCCACCATTTCTTGCACCATGTAGAGCAGATCATTCATTTACAGATACTAAAAATAAAAGGAAAGCAAAGCGCCTAAGAGGAGGAGGGTAGGAGGGTATCCCACATGCTGAAAGCTTGCTGAGTAGGCCAGCGTGCCAAACCCTATCGAAAGCCTTCGAGATGTCTAGTGAGACAGCGACGGCCACACTAAGCTTCGCAATGGCTTCACCCCTGAGATAAGTGGCATACACTAGAAGATCGCCAGTTGATCGATCTCGGCGGAAGCCGTACTGATGGTCGCTCAGGAGATCATTATGTTCTAAGTAGCCTGGAAGTTGGACATTCAATACACGTTCCATAACTTTACAAAGTATGGATGTGATTGCGATCGGTCGATAGTTCGTAGGGTCTGCGCGACTCCTAACAGTCGAACGGCAACTGGGAGAAAGTGCAAGACGAAAGATAGGTAGATATACAAAAACTGTTTAATAATTGTCGCTTGAATAGCTTAATTACATTATTGTGCTTTAGAAATAAGGTAACAAACAATTAAACACTCAATTCGCCTTAGTGAGGCCAAGTCGGTTACGTGGTAATTTTTTTTTATACCACTAAAGTGGCAATCAAGCATACGGTCAGCCTGATGTTAAACAGTCACCGTAGCCTATGGACATTTGCCATTGCCATTGCCGGACCAGGGGTGTCACTCATGCGTTGCCGACCCTCTAAAAACCTCTTCACGCATTTCTTGAAGAACTCCATGCTGTAGTCCCTTGGAAAAACCTCGGCTGGGAACTCATTCCACAGCTTGAGAGTTCTCGGAAGAAAACTTCTCTGGAACCGCACAGTACGCGACCATTGCGCTTCAAGCGTGTGAGGGTGAATTCCCCGCCGTCGGCAAGCGGTGCGGTTATAAAAAGTAGTTGTCGGCATCATTTCGAACAACTCTTCAGAAGACAACCCGTTGTACAATCGGTAGAACACACAAATGGAGGCAAAATCTCACCTTAAACTTAAGGGTTCAATACCGTGTGTAAGCTTAGGATTATCGACAATTCTCACAGCTCGTCTCTGAATCAAATCACATGGTCCAAGCTGGCATCCAGGTGCTCCCGCCCAAAGGTGACTGCAGTACTCCAAGTGCGGTCTGACTTGTGACTTATATAATATAAGTCTTTGCCCCGCACTGAAGTACTGCTTAGCCCTGTTGAGCACACCAAGTTTTTTGGACGCCAGCTTGACCTTCTCCTCCAGGAGTTTTCGATATAACTGGTAAAGGAACAATGGAAGACGGCTGTAGATGAAGAGTTACACAGTTTCAAAGACAATTATAGAGACGGTAGAGTTGTTCAGTGCAAGTGGGTACTACGAAAAAATATAACAGTGAGAATATTATAATATTCGATTTTGTGCGTGTTTAGTAGCAAAAGGTTTTTCACAAATCAAAGGTGTAGACTACATAGACATTTTTTCTCCAATCTCCAAGACAGGTTTTCTAAAATTGTACAGAAAAATCTAGTTCTTAAATTAAAAAGCCAATATATGGCCTAAAAAGTAGAGGAATTTTTGTTAAAGATACATAGCCAATGTTGAAATTAAGATTAAGATAGAATCTTTTAGGGTCTTTGATATCTGATAGGGTTTTTAAAGTTACAGGATAAGTTAAAAACTATCGTCACACTATATTATGGTTGTTTATTTTTTATTTTTTCCAGTGACAGTAATGAACCCAAATATTTAAAAATGTTTTAACTGATCATTTCAAGATTAAAGATTTAAATGAAATCAAGAAGTGCCCTGGTTTTAATGTAACTGTAAAGAAATCTGAGAAAACAATATCATTAAGTCAATAAGATTATAATGATCAGTTATTGCGAAGATTTAATATGAGTCGGTGTAACCGCTCAAACTCCAATGGAGACTAAGTAAATGTGTCTATACATGAGAAATATGTAGATGGATTATTTCCTTACCAACAAATAATAGGTTGCCTCATGTATTTATCTGTACACACCATGCCCGAGATAGCTTTTGCAGTAGTGTTTTTAAGTCAATTCAATAATTGCTGTAGTAAAAACATTGTTCATATGTCAAACGTTTATTAAAATATTAAAAATTGACCAAATATCATGACATGGAGTGGACTGGAGACAAATGAAGAATGCTTATATACTTCTTCAGTACGTAGCTCTTTTGGAGATTGACCCAGTCGCCCTAAGACTGCTTCTGTCAACTTGATGATTGTCATCTATCGAGAGTAGACGATGCCGATAAACAAACATGTCTCTGTATGACCTACGAAGATACGGAGGTACTTAAATTTATCTTAGAACAGGCTGCGATCGTTGATGCTTGGGTACTCGTTTTGTCATTTTACGGTTAATAGCTATAAAATAAACGACAACACGTGTAACCAAATAAACCCCCAAATGCAACAAAGAGCACGAAGTTTTAATTCCTTCTTTGCAAAATAAACAAATTAAAAGTACACCATAGTTATTCCGCGAGGCGACTTCATTAGAAAAGTTTGTTACTCTCAAAGCCTAAGCCCCCACCGGTATTAATAAAGTTTTGTTACGAACCCGGTCCGAGGAAAAGAAACGTGTTAATTATCTGAGCAGAACGGCTCCGGCCATCTGTCACGTGGGCGAATAGCCCAGGGAATTGCATGTGGTATATTGGATATGATCCCCATTACATTTGCTTTTTACCTTCTACGTGATAGTAAATGAATATCTATATCTTATCTAGATATACTTATGCATAATAAAATTATAACAGGTTTGGCCTCTACATGGATACGAATCCGATAAAGAAAAATCACTTTTTTTATATCAGCCTGTCTGTATGCATCACAAATTTGACAGCTTATACACCGATTCAATATATAGTTTAATTTTGTACCGAAATTATTAAGTTTATCAAAAATCTCGAAGAATTGAACAAGGTAATATTTCTTACTAAACGTTGCAAATAAGCGAAATCCGCTCATTATTACGTGCTATTTAAATAATTAATAGATTCAGGCGTTACTTTGCGGAAGTTAAATTTACAGGCAATTTGTTTTTACATAAATGACAAAGTCTTGACTGACTGACTGATTAGATCAACATTCGTACAGTCTAAACTGCTGATTCTAATCACTGGAAATATGGTAAAACAGTTTTTTTATATATCCTGTGTTTTGAGACCCTTGCTCAAAAGTATATCCATAGTTTGTATGTAAAAAATATTCCGTAGTCGAAATGAAGCGAAACATATTTAATAATCTTTATAAAGTCTTAAGAAACATAACGACATATTTTAGACGTTTTAAACCGACGGTAAATCACAATGTGTTTTACCGTCGGTTTATAACGTCTAAAATATATTTATATCATCTTCAATAACTCCTATATTTTGCTATTGGCCTGCAAGCACTCATCGCTAACATATGAATGACCTAGATCCTATAGGTTTTTGATAAGTATCTGTTTGTGTTTAGCAAGAATTTCGTCAATGTTATTTTATCACGAAAAATAAAATTAAAAGCGCTATGTTAATGACAAAATTTCTCATTCAGACAACTTCATTTTACACGTATAAAGGAGCTCTAAACGATAACAACAGACACCCCATACGCAGGTGATAAATTTCATTGTTAATGCCTCTGAGCAAAAATGAAGCAATTTGTTTCGTCGACAAGAGGAGATGAAAAACATTATTTAACAGCAAGTTTATTAAGTTATAGGGCATATACATAGACCGCGTAAACTATGTCATGCTATATTACTGTTAATGTAGTCGTCGGAAACATAATAAAATGGAATGTAATTTATACATACTAAGCCAATTATGAGTATGTGCATATTTTAAATGGATATTCTATTTTGTATTTTTCAGTAAAATATGATTTGCCGAAATAATAATAACAGGTTGATTTTGGGTTTACTTTAGGTCTTGTTAAATTACTAACTAGTACTTAAGTAGTATTATAAATATTTTTTTTGACTAATCATATTATAGAATAAATTTCGTGCATCGGTATTACTGCAAACTTTGAGAAATAAGTATTAAATATTTTTTGGATACAGGTACTTGAAAATCCTCAGGGCTCTACAGTGGAGCATAGCAGTGCGGATATGAGTTCAGAATGATTTGTTTATTACTTAATTTTGATGGCCAATAGCATATGAAGTGTCTGATCTTATTAAGCAGTCCCATTACAGTACAGACGTTTACAATATCACTGGCATCAGTAGCGCATTGCTGCCCCATAAAATCCTTTCAGCTTTCTATCTATCGACTAAATTGGAAGTTAGACAGATATCAGTGCAACTCGATGACCGGAACTGCTCTGCTCGAAAGATGATGTTCCGTGATTGTACCATCAGTTTTAATAAATTTTACAAGACAACACAATGTCACCTGGCAGTCTTAATATATATGAGTACAATGAAATATATTCAATGCTATATTCCAGCGAATTCATTAAAACTTTTTACAATAAAGATTAGATAAGTAAAAAGATTTATTGAGTAATAACATAATAATATTTCGCCCTTTGGTAACTGCTGTGGTGACGCATCCGACTCGCTACGTCTTGACGGCTGTACTACGTGCTCCATTGTTATTGCTTCTGACTAACACAGTACTGGCAGTCGCACAGCCTCAGTAATCACAACACAGGTAGGACGCATCAACGCAGCCCATCTGGAAAAGTGCCATCGCCTTATAAAAAAAGTACAAATAACAACTCCTTGGAGTTTTGTCTTATTACGGCGAGTGAGTGATCAGCAAGCTTATAAGTAAAAAATACGGTCATTTCAGAAGATTTAAATTTTGATATACAATTCTCGTCTCCCTGGAGGAAATACAGCCGCTGAGGTTCGCCTTACTAAGTTCGGAAGTTCACTCCCATCCGGTGAAGTATTAACGCAGGGGCCAACTAGTAGCGCTAAAAAATATAAATTCCACCAAGGCATCACAAAGACCCCTAAAGTTGCACTACTCCTCGAATACAAATAAGGGTCGAACATTAAATATCATCATCTCAGCCTGTATTTGTCTACTGCTGAACATAGGCCTCCCGTCTAGAGTTCCACTCGTCTCGATCCTGTGTCACCTGCATCCATCGACTCTTTACAAATCTCTAGAGTTTGTCGCCCCATCTAGTGCGGGGTCGCCCCACACTGCGTGTACTAATACGGGGACGTCATTCGAGAGATTCGCCTTTCTTCCCCAGCGGTTGTCAGTTCTACGAACTATGAGCCTCGCACACCGCCTCTTTCGCTTGCTTATCTTTGTAGGCTATGTCAGCTACCTTAGTTCTAGTGCGGATATACTCATTTCTGATTCTATCACATAGAGAAACCCCGAGCATAGCTCTTTCCATGGCACGCTGAACGACCTTGAGCTTCCCCATACAGCCCGTAGTGAAGGGTCACGTGTCAGTTCTGTAAGTCATCACTGGCAACACATACTGTTCGAGGATCTTACTCTTCAGGCGTTGAGATATTTTGAACGAGAAGATGTGTAGAAGTTACCCGAACACTGCCCAGCTGAGTTGGATCCGTCTGCTGACCTCCCGGCCGAATTTGGACTTACCTAACTGACGTCTACGTTACCTAACTGAAGACTAAGGTCTTCGAGCAGTGTGTGTTGCCAGTGATGACATACGGAACTGAGACGTGGCCCTTCACTGCGAATCGTAAGGGGAAGCTCAAAGTCGCTCAGCGTGCTATGGAAAGAGCTATGCTCGGGGTTTCTCTGCGCGATAGAATCAGAAATGAGGATATCCGCAGTAGAACTAACTTTTTATACACTTTTGCTTTATATAAACTCATACAACTGTTGCATCTTCAGTTGGCTTTGCATTTCAGTATTATGAGTGAGGATGATGAGCAGCAGGAGCAATATTTATCTGTATCATCTAATAGTGACATAGCATTCCTTTAACTCTGAAAGAGTCTTTGCATTCACATTTGTTAGGTGTACCTAAAAACTTTAATGTAGTGCATATAAATGCTCAAAGTATACCAGCACATTACACTGACATGCTCTAGTCATTCGATTTAAATAATGTTCATGCCGTACTCGTGTCTGAAACTTGGTTCAAACCTTGTTTACCTTCTACTGCATATTCCTTGCCTGGTTTTTAGCTTACACGAAATGACCGCGTTAGGAAGAGTAGAGGTGGTGTTGCCATCTACCTACATGCACATATCCCCTTCAATATTATCGCTTCTTCTCACGTCTCCAATCCTTCTCATGAGGCAGAATATCTATTTCTTGATGTCACACTGTCTCATGTTCATGTACTGCTTGGTGTAGTGTACAGTCCCTCTCCTACTATTAATTATTTTTCTTCTCTTGAAAACATCATTGAAAATTTAACCCCTTCGTTTAACCACTCTATCATATTAGATGACTTCAATACCTGTCTACTCAGAAACGATCTGCGTTCTCAATCTCTCAAATCCCTTGTTAATGCTTGCAATCTCACACTTTTGCCTCTCAATGCTACTTTTTCTTTCCTATAAAATTCGTCCTCCTAAATCTAAGGCTAAAATCCTTTTAGAACGTAATTTTGGTGCCATTGATACGAACTTATTGCGTGCTGATGCGCGTGAGATTGATTGGTTGGCGATTGACGCAGCTAATACTGTGGATGCGCAAATTGACCTATTTAATAACAAAATTTTACATCTCTACGACCAACATGCCCCTATTCGCCCGGTCAGAGTAAAGCATCTTCCTGCTCCGTGGCTAACGGACGATATTAGAGAACTAATAAAATAGAAAAATAGAGCTAAGGCTAAATATCTCAAGTGGCTCCCTATAAAGTTACGTCGCAACTTTTACATTCTCTCTGTTCTTTATTCTATTCTTTTCAATCCTACTTCTCCTGGCTACTTGAAGGAACGTTTTATTTATCTCAGTGAGGTACGGGATCGTCGCGATTGCGGTACACGTAGTACTCTTACCCTTCGTCTATTAACACCATCTCACTCTTGCCAATATTACGCTAAGTCGTTCTCGGTACGAGCTGTGTAATCATGGAATGCTTTGCCTATTTCTATTCGCTGTGCACAATCTCTTAGACTTCTTTAAAAATCTTGTGAAGTCACATTTTCTCTCTATCTAGCTTATATTATGTTTATGTATATCTATGATATTGTATATTTGTATATTTATAATAACTTACGTTGGTATTGCTACCTGTTGCTGACCATTATGTCAATAGTCTTTCACATCAAAGTTATTTTTACATAATTTATTCTAGTGTAAATGTAATTGTTTAGAATGTGGGTTGTATGTGTGTATGTGTTCATATATACATGTGTATAAATATGTTTCTTATCATAAATGCGCCACCTACCTACTTGTTATTAAGGATTATTTCTCTTCCTTGTACGGTTGTCTGGAAGAGATCGCTTTAGCGATAAGACCGCCTATTGTACTCTTCTTAAGTTATGTCTATTGAATGTATTTGTTTTGATGCAATAAAGTGCAAAAATAAATAAATAAACTAACAAAACCGACATAGCCCACAGGATAGGCAAGCTGAAGTGGCAATGGGCCGGCCATATAGTTCGTAGAACCGACAACCGCTGGGGAAGAAAGGTTCTCGAATGGCGTCCCCGTACTACTCGTAGTTACACGAAGTGTGGGACGACCCCCACTAGGTGGAGCGACGACCTCAAGAGGTTTGCAGTGAGTCGATGGATGCAGGTGGCACAGGATCGAGACGAGTGGCGCTCTAAAGGGGAGGACGATGTTCAGCAGTGGACGAGTATAGGCTGAGATGATGACGATGATGATTTATATATAAATTGACAATATGTCTTATGTTATAATTATAACAAAACTGTATTCTAAATTGGCAGACGAATCTACCACAACCATAACAATTTTATTTCAAAAATATAACATTATTGTAGCTTTACATTTTGGTGTGTGACTGGAAGGACTCCAAGACGACAGGAAATTAGATGAATATTGATTGTATTACGTCAACAGCATCACGGGAATTGATTTACACAGTTTAGCGGATCCATAGGTCAATGCCAATATAATTTTCGCGTCGTTTAGTATTGTTATTTTCATTTGTCATCGTTTCGTGTAATATAAATTAGTTTGTCAAAGTATTGTGGTATACAAAAAAATATAGAATGTTAGAAACCGCTGGTTTATTGTCAGTGTGTTCATCAATATCAAAATTCAAATATGTATTTTAATACAGAAATCCTAACAATTCAGCCTTTGGTATTCAAAATGTGAGTATCATTGTTAATATGAATATTAGGTTTCATTCAATTGTAGCAATGTAATAAATAATTAAATAAATATTTTCACGGTTATCTTTCAGTATATTTATGTAAACATAATGTATGCTGGTAAAAATATAAAGCCGTCTTCAAAATTCAGGGAACATCTTAGAAGTAGAAATAGATTGCGTAGTACATCAGCTTGCTAAGACCGCTAGAACTTGTGTTGTAAATTGAATTTGATTCTATAATAAATTGTCTGAAACAGTTCTGTACTGTCCAGATAATATATTTAAAAGACAAATCAAAAATACTTATTGTTAAAAGGCTTATGCCAGAATAGATAAATATCTGACTGAGAGTCTGGAAATGATTCAGCACATGTATTATTAAATCTTTAAGTTTGAAGTTGAACTTGAAATCTATTTACACATAAAATTCAAAGCGTGTTTGAATTGAATTTATGCATGTTTCGTATGGACTTCAAAATGGCGGAAACGATATTTAAGAAATTTTCAGTTTAACCCAGCGGATAAGTTTCCAAATTTGGGCGCGATCGGATTACCCTTGTTAAGTCGGCGCAGTTCGCTAGTTATAAATGTACATACTAACATAAATTTATTGTAATATAAATTGAGGATTTGAAAAATTAAATAAGAATAAAATACAATATGATTTTATTTAAAAAATGTAAGACGTGTCTAAGTGAACCAAATTACTAGTTATAAGTAAGCTCTGAAGAAGTGTTAGTGGCAACGCGCGAGCGATACTTCCTTTATTGAAAGCTAACATAGGCTGCTGAAAACTGTTTACATCTGGTGGACCGTAAGATTGAATGCCTCCTGATATCATACAAAACAATAAATTAAAACAGTTATGACTGTATCCCTATAATTAAAAAAAGAATATTGATTTGGACAAATATTTGAGAACTCGTAACGAATCGCATGGCGGCCGTAAATAGTACAATGATGTTAAACGTTCAAAAATATATGCCACGCATCTATTATCAAAGTCAAAGAAGAGCCATGTAATTGCGTAATACAAGTACAATTTATATGTTCAGTTTACAAAACTAAAATGAAGGCTTTCTTTAAACATTGCATGAAATGAAGCTTAATCCGGTTTTATGATATTACACAGGTATATGTACCAACAGTATTTTTATTAGCCGATTTTCTTGCAAGGCGAGAGGGAATGCTGTAATTTAGTCACAGCTGAGTCACCTGAGCCAGCCGCAGTTCCCCACAGCCGGTGCACTGATGACGGTAATCAAAGAAAACACGCTAATTAACTTTGTGCCCAAAATATTTCTTGCCGAGGCGACGATAACACTTCCTTTTTACTTCTCAATTTAACTTTCATAATTTAGACTTAGCTAGACGTGCCCGTGCCCGATGGTTTCGTTAGTACTTGTTGGTTTAATTGAATAAGTAAAGCAAAATTAACTGTAGCCTATCTCTGTCTGGTTTTATAGCTTCAGCGTTTAAGCTTTTTTTGCTTCAGCGTTTAGAATTTATTCAAATTCAATCCAATTTATTTATTTTGTTAACATAGAAGCTTATTAAGATAGACTAAAATTAGCCCAGTCATATAAGGCAAAAATAGGGGTCAATCTCGGAATGAAAGATGCTAATTGGTAAGTTGTAAATTGGTATAAATTTGGCGTTCTAAATGTTGTCTCTAAAGTCTCATATAATCTCGTGTCCACGTCTTAAGATATTCAAGGGCAAAGGTCGCAAAAATCGGTTTTTCGCGAATATTTCTCTTCCTGTGCCTTAAATGAGATTTTTATTTATTTTGAAAATTGTAGAGTATAAAATTCTCTACAACTTTTGTTTGAACTTTTTTTTCATACGAGTAACCGTTTTCGAGATAGAGCGTTAAGAGTGCGCAGCGCACTGCCATATATGGCTTAATGCATGAGTCACGATTAATCGTACGTTGTGAAAAGTTAATTATTCATTTTTTTTTGTTGAAGATATTGATTTACTTGTTATATTAATTGGACGTACTCAATCACATAACCAGAAAATTTTCTTAAAAAAGTGGGCAAATGCAATGTTAAGACACAAATATATTTATCTAAAAGTTTTGATCAATATCCTCGTTCTAAAAAATACATTTTATATTTACACGCATTTAGTAGTTGTGACACGAATTCTGCACTTTATAAAAAAGGAAAAAAAGTGTTCTTAGAACATTAGAGAAACTCCCCAATTTGGATAAACTGGCTGAAGTACTTTAACAACAACAACGTGCATTAATTCCCATAGGTGCGTCACATACGTTAGAAGATCACCCGTTGATCGTTTCGTTCTAATACCATACTGATGATCATTAATTATGGAGTGATCTTCTAGGTAACGGATCAAATGATTGTTGAAGATCCGTTCCATGACTGCACAACACTGAAGTTACGGGAATGAGGTGGTAATTTGATGGGTCAGAACGGTCTCCCTTTTTAGAGACCGGCTACACATTGGCCTCTCTCCAAGCATCCGAAACACAACCGGCCGAGTACGAGAGGTGAATAAAACGCGTCAACACCGAAAACAACTCCGCTGCACATTTTTCTAGAACAATAGCTCAGATACCATCAGGACCACTGTTTTTCGGATATCGAGTGACTGCAGTTAAAACGCACATTGCGCTGCCTGATGTGGTTATCAGGCATAACGGATCCACTGGAGGGTATTGTTGGTGGTTCCGTACTACAGTCATCGATCCGGGAGTTAACCGCAAAGAGGCTGGCTATTAGATCGACTTTCTCCTGAGCTTATACGCCAGTGAGCCATCGGAGCATCGCAGCGGTGATAGCGAGGGCTGGCAGAAGTTGACCTGCACGGCTTTGGTCAATTGCCAGTAGTTACGCGACCCAGTAGGGTGCGTCACTAGTTCCGGTTCATGTATCGCGCTGGGCGTCCGCTCTTACGCGTGCCCTCGTGCTGACCTTGGTGGCAGTATTGTAAACTGATTTCAGCAAGTTAACATTCGGATCTTTGAGGGCGCGACCACTGATCCAAGCGCGATACGCCGCCCGTTTATTACTGACAGCTTCAGCGCACTCACTATTAAACCATGGGTTTTTGATGATGACATCGGAGTGAGGAATATATATTCCATCCAAACGCTGATCTCGTTAACAATGGCCGTAGCTGTCGTCGTAAGTTCTTTCTCACTGAAACAGCGCTGTCCCTATGGGACGAAAGCAAGGTAGTCGCGCATGCCGTCCCATTCTGCTGACGAGTTGTGCCAGACACGCCGCTTAACCTCCTTGGGTTGTGGTGGAATCGCGCTTGGCACTGTGCTGGATACTAGGCAGTGGTCGGATGTGCCCAGGGGCGCCCTGACCTCAACCCGGTAGCCAGCAGGGTGGGTGGTCAGCAATAGGTCTAGTAGAGAGGGGTCCTGACCTCTGATGGCGACATCTGGTATTCTGGTAGGTTGGTCCACCAGTTGCGTCTGGCTGTACGAAAGAGCGAACGCGTGGCTGAGGAGATGCGGTGAATAGTTTGTGGACTACTGCTAAACAGACTATGGACACGTCGGTGCTTATGTACACATTAATAATTAACGTCATGCCTTCAGATCATTGCGGTTAGTTAGTAATATACCAATGTTCATATAATACAGATTTAAAAACGTTGTACAGACCATTGACCACAAAATAACTTATTAGTACAATAATTACAATACAGTAGAATAATAATTCCAACAATCTATTAGAGGAGAGATTAAATTGTTGGATTTTTCTGTAGATGATCTTAACTTGCTATACCAAACCGTTTCATATTATATCCAATGAGTATCAAAAATGATTTAAATCTGTCACAGACGTAGCTGTAATATATTGCAAAATTAAATGCCATCTCGCTGTAAATATATGAAACAAGGTGAATGACTATTTTTCCTGCTTCAGCATGCTCCATACATCTGGAAAATATGAATTAATAATTAACATGAAATATACACTTATAACTCATGTAAAAAATCCATTGGAAACCATATTATTTATTGCATTAAAGTGGCACAACTTATGTTAAATTAACTTTATACCTAATGTATTTGAAATATATGTATATGTATATGTATGTATGTATATGTATGTATGTATATGTATGTATGTATATGTATGTATGTATGTATGTATATTTTCACGCCAAGTCCCTTTGCGGGATAGGCAGAGAGTACCGAGCGCCATAAGACTCAGTCCTTGCATACTTCACTCGCTTCTGTGACATTTATAGCTCACCATCACCTTCTGATAAAACATACATGTCCTAACCAACGGAGCATGCCCTTTCTTATTTTAACACCGACACTCTCTTTTAGACCAACTCTTTCTCTCACGTCTTCATTACGAACGCGGTCAGCAAGCATTATGCCACAAAGTTTGCGCAATGCTCTCATCTCGACCGCATTTATTCCACTTTCATGCTCTCTCTGCCATACCCAGCTCTCACTTCCATAAGTTAGCGTTGGAATTAGCACCGCGTTGTGTACAGCGAGCTGTGCCTTCTGGCTTAAATTTCGGCTGCCTAGAAGTTTACCCAACGCTCCATTCACCCTATTCACGGCACTCACTCATCTCTCCACATCAGCGGTGCACCTTCCATTGCTGCTAAAAGCACTTCCAAGATATACAATCTCATTCACTTGCTCCAATACTACATCATCAACCATAATCCTAGTGTTCGTTCTAGTTGTCTCTCTTTCAATTACCATTATCTTGGTTTTCTTCGCATTCAATTGTAAGCCTTTCTTCATACAATCATCTTTCATGTTGTAACTAGTGTTTACTGTTCGGATGGTGATTCTGCTATTAATGCCGCATCGTCTGCATAAAGCAGGCAGTTGACCACTGAGTCACCCTGTCGCATTCCCACATATTTCTTATTCTCTGAAGACAACTGTCCAGATACAGGATGAACAGCCGAGCAGACAGCACGCACCCCCGTCTGACACTAATGTTGACATCAAACCAGGGCGACAAGCTACCGTCCACCCGCACTCATGTTGTACATGTCCTCATAAGTGGATTGCACAGCACGGAGTAGGTCACCGTCAACCCCATATCTGGGCAAAATGTTCCAGAGATTCTTTCGCACGACTCTATTAAATGCTTTCTCAAAGTCCACAAAACCGCAGAAAACCTTCTGATCCAAAGCTAGATGCTTCTCTACGATGTTGCGGAGTGAAAAAACTTGATCCGTGCATCCTCTGCCGCTTTGAAATCCACCCTGTGCTTCTATATATGTACCGCTCTATACTGCCATGCAATTCTCTAAGCGACTCGTAATGGCTGTGTGCGTATCTGTGATCACAGATGTCACAGCTTTGACATTGTCTACTGCGATCACGGCTAAATTATTTGATATTCTACAAGGCTGTAAGCGTACGCGAGGCTGTTTACCTTGTAGAATTCCAATTCCAAACGCAGCCTTGCGGCGCTAGTGTCGCACAACCATGAAAAGCGACACCAAAGAATTGCAATTTTGTGTTCAAGGCTGTAACAGCCGATGTTTCCGAGGATGTAAGGACGTTTGCTCTTACAGAATTGCATGGCTGAGCGCGCGGCATGTTTATGCCGCTGACGGACGGTTTTACCACCATTATAAATATAGCTGACTATTTTTTTTATTATTTATAAAGTATGATAATTGAACTATATAAATTTCTAAAATTACTTTATACTTGACCATTTTTAATATGGTTCATGTTCATGATTGACGTATAATCCCATCTCTTCAATAAAGCTGACAGTTATTTTTTAGTAAAAACTAACCTCAGGAATCAGTCTACAAATTTGGGTATGGTATAAAAATACTCGTAGCGTATTTTTTAACAGCTTTTTAGCTACCTCCGCGCAACCGCGGGTGCGGCAACTGACGCATATTTTGTAGATTATGAAATCTCCCGCAACTACTTAAAATAAAATTCGTTCAGTGTAACTTATTTTGGAAAAATTAACGCCACCTCCCCAACTACCCCAACAAAATCACTAACACCCTTAATTCATCACCATATGGTGATATATAGTATGATAACTAGGGGCATACCCCAGTGATCCTATTTTAAAAGTTAAAGTATTTTATTTGTATTAATTAACGCAAGAGCTTCACTTAGATTTAATAAAATTTGCTCATGCCAGGGAAAAATAGGGAACTGGTGAATTACAGACCCATATCTATTTTACTAGTTTTGAGTAAAATATTCCAAAGTTTAATGCTTAATCAATTGCAACTCTAATTAAGAACCAATTAATATTTTTTTGTTGCGCAATACGGTTTTACAATAGATAGGACTACAGACGCTGGGGTAACATTGGTTAAATCTATTCTAAATGCATGGGAGAGATCACAGGATGCTCATGGGGTTTTCCGTGGCCTCTTCAAAGTTTTTAACCACCACCATTGGCAATTATATGTATATGTATGAATATCTTCACGGCAGGTCCCTTGCAGAACAGGCAGAGAGAACTGAGCGCTGTAAGATGCGGTCATTAGATACTTCGTTCGCTTCTGAAATATTCATACCTCTTTTTGCACATTTGCCGATTCCTAGGGCTCCTGACATCACCTTCTGATAAAACACGACCAATTTGATAGTGGAAGGCGAGTCTTGGCCATCCTTGGTTCCTAAATTCTTCCAGTATCGCATTGTATATCTGTTTCATTCGTTCATCCTGTATTTTCTTTGGAAATTATTACTCAATATCAGCGATTAGGTAGTTAGAGATGAATTTTTAGTATAAATGAATTATCTACTCCAAATTACAGATATAGTACTATTTGTTGATAATACCTTTATATTTCTTTATATCGACTGCCGGTTGGAAAATATTGTTTAACAAACAATTGTGTATATGAACATGTTTGTTTGCGTTTACTGCATGGTTTAAAGAGAGGCTAGGCTCATCAAAGTAGCCCCACTAGTGAAGTACTCCTCACTGAAAACCGCAGACAAATAACCGGAAGTGGATTTACTAGAAAACTCCAAAGGCCTGTGTTAGCAGCCGGGGTGGTAGCTCACACGCATTCATCAACGTAGCTACTTTTTCAGTATGATGTATGGTATGATATATAGTATATATAGTATGGTACACTGTTGTGGAAACAAATATGTTACCGGAAATAGCCATTCTATTTATAATATTGTTATTTACATGTCTATAAACTGTCGCCTCATACACGAATAGAAAAATAATAGAAAATGAACTATTTTCATTTCATTATACATTTTTGAAAGTTTAACTTAGCTTCTACATTCGACGATTTCATCGTATATTGAGATACGGGCCGTTTCCATCTACTCGGCGAAAGGTGTTTGCTCTCGAATCAGTAGTTTAAATAAAGGTGTTTCGTTTTTTTGTGTCTCTGAAATTCAACTTTTCTTCTCTCGAAAATACATTCAGTGACGTTTACTTTGCACATTGAAAATTTTTTAGCATACACTGGCTGCGAAGGGAATGAAATTGTGAAACGATTTTCTACCCGAATACCATTTGATAACATATGACACATTTGGTTGGTTATCATTTGATAACTTATGATATATTTGGTAGTTAGTTACCAAAACTCTATGAAATGTTATTTAATTTTTTTAAATTGATCTTTAACTTAATTCTAGTAAGGAGTAAGTGCGTGGCTATATCAAGATGGCTTGTTACAACAATGGCTACGTGCTAGTAGAACAATACGAAAAAAATGGTTACTTAGCTAAAATAAAGTGAATAATAAATAGCTTTATTTATTATTCACTTTATTTTAGTATAATAACATAATACCATTTTTTTACGACGAATTTTATTTACGAATTTTTTTGTGTAGCCAGAATTAACAGCGGCGACCACCAAAAAGGCAATGACCAGTGAAGCTTGCAATTTGATCTAACCAGCTTTGTGTGCTTCCGCCACCAATTAGTTCATGCGGCCTAGCGCCGGCCGGCACCCACCCACTACTGTTAGTTGATGCAACATGCCGACGCTGCCATGGCTGCTCCAGTAGTCTCTGCTTCGGCTGCAGCGGTCGTTCGCCATTTGGGACAGAATCCGCATGCCCCCACCACCACCGTCGCTGCCACGACTGGCCTGGTCATCGCTGCGACACGTGTTTCGCCTCTCCACGAGGCATCATCAGGCGCTGTAGATGTTAATCGTAAGAACAACATGCTACAAGTGACAAATCCATCGCAGTGCCGTCCTTTATATTGAACTGAGGGTGGGGGTGGATGGTGTGAGTGAAAATATATTTAATAGAGGGGAATTGTTTACGTCAGTCTGTTTGTTCATGAATGTAATTTTAGAATTTTTATGTTTAATAATTTCTAATTGTTCCCTAATATTTAGTTTTAAACCTTTGTCTATGGTGTGTAAAATTTGATATGTGTGAGTGGGGGATAAAGTATGTCCTTTGTCTATGAGATGTTCGGCGAAGTGCGACCTTTCTGGGCGATTGTTTTTATACGCCGATACGAAAATACTACGATATAATTTTGTCTGTGATTTTTGCCAGGTATGAAAAACTCGCAGTGTGTTTATTTGGCGAAATATACGGAACTGCGTACAGAAGTCTATTAACGACAGTACTTGTCCTTTTTTACGCAATAATTTATCGATGGTTGATTTGGAATAACCGTTTAACTTCGCGATCTGATATATTACATCAAGTTCTTTGTTGTAATTGTGTTAGTAAGTTGATCAGGTTTTATCAAGAGCTTTAGAAACCGGGAGCGTGCATAAGAAGAGCTATGAATGTTAAAGAAGCCAGTGAGGTATGTAAGGACCGAGTCATGTGGCGCTCGGTTTACTCTGGCTTTCCGCAAGGGATTTAGGATGAAGTTGTAGATATATAGATAAAATAGAGACAACGTTTTACTTACATATAGAACTGCAAAACACAGAGTATGTCTCAAATCTAGAGTTGCGGTCTCGAGGATCGTAACTCAGCGTGAAATTTTTAGTACTGAATAGTCGGTCTAGTAATACAAATGAAATCTTTGTAAATTTGTACTTATTGTCAATCTATCAACTGTGTTACTAAATTAGGTATTTTATACGAAAAAAATCTTTAATTCGTGAATAAAAAGGTAATTAATATTCTGAGGAAAATAAAGTCGTTTTCGCGGAAATTTCATGAAAGTAATCGTGTTGATCCGTTGTAAGCCAAGAAAGATGGCTTGAGATTATTAAGGTTCATTTGCAAACTCTCGGATACAGGATTAACTTGTATCGGGCACTTAATACTTGCTGACGTTGTCACTGTGCGGATGAGTTTTTATCAGCATGTTGTTCTTTTTCTTAGCATTATTCCATTTCCTAATCCGAATTGGCGGGGCTGCTACCTCAGCCTAAAGTTTGGGGAAGATACTGATTTTGACATGGGACGACTGCCGTCAGACCTCCATAACCCAGAGGGAAAACCAGATTTTTCTTAGGTTAGGTCACAAGTCCATCGAAATATAATTTCTTGGACATGCGGGTTTCCTCACGATGTTTTCCTTCACCGCCGTGCGAGTGATAATTACAATTCGAACGAGATCTGGGTCGTGCTTCAGTATCTTCAGACGTGCCATTATAGGTATATCGAAGGCTCGAGGGCTATATATGAAAACGCGACTATCACGCGAGCACAAAACCGAAATTAAAGAGAGACGTGAGACAGGGAGACGCTATTT
Source organism: Pyralis farinalis (assembly GCA_947507595.1). Lineage (NCBI taxonomy): Eukaryota > Metazoa > Arthropoda > Insecta > Lepidoptera > Pyralidae > Pyralis > Pyralis farinalis. Next base: position 19,452,628 of record OX382264.1, on the reverse strand, counting down.
CTTCGAAACTAATTCACCCCAGCTGATTATCATCAAAATACAGCACCGCGCATAAGTCTTTATGTGAATAATTCAAATAAAGACTTTAATCTGTTTTCTATTAGGCTTTATATTCACAGTATTTTTCATGAAATATATATATTTAATAAAATAACATGGAATTATAAAATTTTCTATCCCTTACACAATATCATAACAATTAGTTCCTTTCATTACAATTTATTTCTATTCACGGCGTATGGGTTAACTCAATTAAATTGTTGATGTGCATACAAAATACTTATCATTTAGGCCCGCGTGGCTGAATTCCGCCATGCGCGTTATGGCGCCAATTATATAACGGGCCTTGATGACGGGGAACCTTGATATATCAAATTGTGATAAATATAAAGTTGGAAAGTACATATAATATATTTGTGTCAAAGTAAAATTACATAAACCATCACAGGCTCCACAAATAGAGTCAAATAATATTAATTCGATACGTTTTATGTATTGGCTTGTTTTAGAAAAGTATATTATACGCTCGGAGCTTCAACATCAGTGGTCTAAAACGTTCACTAAAATTAACATGAACAAAGTGTTGTCGGACCTTGTATGTGATTTTGCCGTGACAGCGAAAGAGCTTTATATCAAAGCGTACGTACCAAACAATTTTTAAAACTCGCCAGTCGCCCCTTTCACATGTCCATGAGAAAAGCCACCCTTTCAACAGTGTTTCTTTCTAAAATGGTTATAATATTAAGGGGATGTTCAATGCAGAATATTACATGTTAAAATATTATCGACTTACTGTGTTTTACATTTAAAATATTATGTGTATTCCGCATTTTTTATATCATTTTGTATAACGTTGTTGTGTATGTTTTGTGTATAGGTATCTATATCTGTGGTGCTTGATGGCGTGGAGGCACGTGTCAGTATATAAGTCTAATACGCAAGTTAAGCAGTATCGACTTTTGTCTTTCTATGAAAGGAAGTCCATTCTCAGACATCTTCCTTTTCCGATTTTCTCCGGACTCGGAGGGCACATAAAACCTTTCCTCCCGTCTGTTTTCTATGACGGCAGTCGTCAAAGTTATAGAGAGGGAGGGCGTAGTAAAGCAACTCAATTGGGTAGGTCGTCGTACCACTACCTCAAAAAATGTTACTCACCTAAATAAAAACTGCTTGGAAAGTTATTGTGTCCTGAGGAATTGCTGTATTCGTGGCGAATATCCAGAGACATTTCTTGTATTGAAATAGTTCATAGGCTATCGTAACAACGTTAGATCAGGTGGGCCATAGGATTATGCTCCCTATGTCATATAAAAAAGTATATCTCGGAAATGGGCCAACCAATACGGATAATTCAATTTGTTTAGACCAACCAATACGGATAATTCAATTCAATTAGGCCAACCAATACGGATAATTCAATTTGTTGACCCCAGACCAAAATATTGTCTTAAAATACCTATATGAATTTGATAATTATTTAAAACCAAAACCAGTTACAAACTGGTCCAATTATAGCTGAATTTCCAGGGTACAGTTAGATATTATAATTGCGAGCCAAGTGACGAAGAATCTCTAAAAGGTTATGTAGGTCTCGGCATAATCGCTTATTATCAGGACGGTCATGTGTTAAATTATATAGTATGTATATGTCGCAAGATAATCGAAAAGATACGGATCTTTGCGCTAATCCTAGGACGATTGCAGATGAGCGAATAATTGGAAAACCTAACCTAACCTAAAACAGGTCAGATTTTTGCAATGATCCTGAAAATACCTCGGATGATTCCGAAATTCTTTGATTCCTATTATTCGGTCATTTGCACCGTTTGCACCTGGGATTATCGCAAAGATCCGTTTTCTATAATTTTCCTACGACATATATACGACATTCAAGTTGTTAAGTTCAATAAAAAATGTGTTGATTTACTATAATAAACTCAAATAAATTTCTTAATTCCAAATTCTAAATAATTTCAGATGGTGATTTACTACCCATAAATATATATGTAAAAAAAAATATGAAACAGGACATACTGCTGAGGAAAATTATGTTGACGGTTCAAATGAACTCGATAAGGTGAACCAAGAAACCTACGAAAACATTTAATTTAGGAGATTTAGTGGTGATCCTGAATCAACATCTCCCCGCAACCGGAAAAAGTAAGAAGCTGTGTCCCAAGTTTAAGGTACAATATAAAGTGACAAGTGTTTTCAAAAACGGTCGTTAAGAAATATCCAGTATCGAGAGTCATGCAAAACGTAAATATAAAAGTGCTTACCCTGCTGATCAGTTGAAGAAATGGATCACTTTTAATTCGCCAAATAATAGTGATACAGTGACTCGGGAGATAATAGATCATTCAGCAGGAAAAAATAATGTACATGTATTTGTCTACTTATTATAGTAACTATGAATAAAATAACTTGAGGAAATAAACATATACATAGAGATATTACTATCCTTACGTTATCTTATTATACACACTCTAATTCTACTCCGTTATACTCTTGCTTCCTGAAGTAGTATAGTATTATCTATATACATATGAAATAATAGTATTATCTATATTTTTACCTATGCACACGATTTTAAGTACCTATACACATTATATTTATTACCCGTTACACTGTTTGAGTATTCAGATAAAATATTATACTTAAAAAAAAATATTGACCGTTAGGAAAAACCAAATGATCCATATCAGATTCCCCTTCCATCCAGAACCTGTATTTCAAGGAATCACAGAAATAAGAAAAGAATAGTTTCAACTTGATTTAATTGATGGTTCGTCATGGATACTGAACCATGTACGTATAAATGAATTATGTTAGAGTACAAGCGGTACTCACTATGATAATATTTGAAGGATGCCGAAGTACGCAATGAATTGCTTTGCCCGAGTGATGATGATTGAAGGATGCAGAAGCGCAAGCGGCGCTCACTAATGTTATCGTGAAGGATGCCGAAGCGCAAGCGGTACTCGTCACGTCACAAAGGAATGCTTTGGAGAAGGATGCTGGCTTGCGAGCAGTGCTCTCTGATGACAATCCAGTTAACTATGGGAAACAACTTATGTATAATTTTTAAAAACTTTATTATTATTAGTGATTTAAACAGCCTTTACATTACATTTCAATAGGCACCGAGGTGCATCCTCATATATGTACCTACATGTGTATATAGAATAACTTTTATTATGTTAACAGGCTGGAACGGATTAAATCAACCACGGAGCACAAGGCAGAAGATGCCAGTGATAAGAAGCTAACTAAAATGAATTCTGTTTTTTTTATTGTTAAGAATGTTTTCACATGTTTTTATTGCTATTACCTATTTGTTAAATCGTGTTAATCGTAGAGTGTATGAAGACATACAATATGCAGCTCGAATGGCCGACACGGAATAGAGTTATTACGTCAACAGAACGGCCGTCTGTTAGCAATACCCAATTAATTAATTAATTAAATTTAAAATCTGCAACAATCTTAGGACAGATATTTAGATTATTGTAAACATTAAACTGAAATATTTATCAGAATAATACGGAGTTTGTTTGCATAACCACATCTAATAATCGCTTGCAGGAAGGTGCAATAGAAAAACAGATACGTCACTTACGCTTATCATTTTACCTATATGTGTATGTCGCCCTGAATTTTTTTGATCGATTACAACTTAAGTAAAGATGATGTAGTAATAAAAATTGAGAAGTGTATTGAGCAAGAGTGGTGATCGGCAGGGACCATCCTAGATGCACACATAAGTAAAATTGTTGGTGTGCTTAAAAACGGCCAATCAATAGCACCCAAAACAGAAGAGCATGCAAGAAGAGGTTGATGAGTGTGGAAGAACCAAGAGAGGTATATTTGGATCGGTGCACTGGCGTTTCATAGTCTCTACTTACTACAATGGGAGATAGGCGTGATGATATATAGGTATGTATTTTTCTGTTTCTATACTATCTGTACTAATATTCACACTTTTATTATAAATATTGATGCAGTGGGCCCTACTATCGATGCAGAAGCTGGAACAGTTATTTAAAAAAATGTGTCTCTCTATCTACTAATTTAATTTTAAATTCAATTTTCGTGATGATATGTTTGAAAGAGTACTTATAATTTGATTTTGAGGAACTTTTACAAGATGACAGCTTAAATTTCGAATTAATATAAATAGGCTACTTTATCCACGAAATTATAAAGAACTCCTGCTAAAAACTATAATATAACTAATATAATAATAACTAAAGATATGTATAAAAGGAGCCTGTTGTTACTTCTTACTCGGTTAATCCTTTTCAGCTTTCTGGTTACCTTAATTACTATTATTATATTCGAAGCAAGTTCACCAGTGGCTATATTTTTTATTAAATAACGGTGCTCTAACCTTCTTTCTTGAGAAATTCAAACAAGGCTCTAGTGAAGGGTAGTCAGGAAACTATACAAACCGCCACTCGATAAGGTACACTACATAGATGATATGATTAGCTTAAATATGATAGCGAGTCACTGACACCCTAATTTTTTCAAATCATAATTCTACCTCCAAATGATGGTACGCACAAAAGTAAATACTATCAATCGCGGAACTAATTTTGCCTTGCTAATCGTGATAAAGCAACAAAATAGCAATTTGCCCGACCATAAAAATAATTGAGTTCAAACTGCGTTCAAGCAATAAAAAGCGTGAAAGCAGGCCCAATAACCTTTAGCGTGGGGAATCGTGGGAATGAAGACACCTGCCGCGTAGTGAGGAATAGAGTAGTGCTATTAGGTGCCCACACCACATGGGCCAGCGTAACGACCCGCACCATTTCACTTGCTCCATTAGCAGAATTCTTTTTTTGTTACAACGTTTTCTTCCATCTCACTTCGTATTGAATCTATTTTATGTTATTGTTAAATTGTAGAGACGTTTTTGAGAATAAGGTTTTCTGTATCATACCGACTTCTTGTGACATTACTCATTTCAATTTAACTATGAATGTTCTGCGCGCATGTGTAAGTAATTTTAGTTAAATAGTTAATAGATATAGGCGTTATTTTGGGAAAGCTAAATTTACAGGTACTTCTGCTACCGATTAGTTTATGCGAACTACTGCTGGCGGGCACCCACCAACTACCATTAGTAGATACATATCGCAACTGCCATGGCTGTTCCGGTGGTCTCTGCTTCATCTGCTGCAGTCGTCTCTGCGACACATGTTTAGCCTCTCCACGAGGCACCCTCAGGAAACACACAAAGTAGTTGATATCAAAGTGCCTGTAATTCTAGTTACGCTAATTATTTTTTTGCTTTACATTGTATTTATTTAAGTATTAGGCCAATATAACTTTACGACAGATCCCTTGCGGGGTAGGCAAAGTTCTATCATCCAGGATTCTTCCTACACGCCCGAACCAATGGAACATAACTATACCTTTTCTTATATTAATGCCGAGACTCATTCTTACATCACCATTATGAACACGGTTAGCAAACGTTACGCTACAAATATATATTATTCCAACGAGTAAATAAGGTACCAAGGAAGATCTCCAGAAGCGGTATACCTTTTATGTAAGTATTACAGATACTTGCAATAAGGAATACCGTCGTCGTAGTAGGCACGCTTATTTGTCTTTTCTTCCAAAAACAAAGAAAATATTTTGTTACTTATCCAACATTTAAAATTGAAATATCGCTACATATTTCAATATTTCCTAAAAGAAAAACTCACAGGGGCGGGGAAAGTAGAAAAGCGGCAACGATCCGAAACGGGATTATTTGTAATCTTCGTGCTTGTAACCTGTGACACAAGAAACGATCACAACGAGTCGGATTGCGCCCGCTCTTTGTATGACAGGTTGCATACAAACACGAATATCAGAAAAAAAATACCATCTCCGATCGCTGTCGCTTTCCCGCTTTACCCGCCGCTGTGGGTTTGGGCTTTAAAACTAGTGAGCGTGCAGGAGAATGAAAATAATCGAGTAATGTGTGTATGGCCACCATCTTCTGTACCTTGGTGCCCTCTGCTTACACCAAAAGACCTGGAGTGAAGATAAAGATACATACATTCAGCTATTTAAAATAGTGTTAAGTGTAGTCAAGTACTTAATGGCTCTGCTGCAAGCGTCCGAAGAGTACGGTAACTGCTCACCATCAGGCAGGCGTAAGCTTGTTTGTCGTCCTTAGTGGTATAAAAAGTAGTATAAATTGCTAAACGGTCGGTTTGTATGACTTTTCCATAATGAAATTACTCTTCCACCTCCTCCACCTGACAGAAAATCGCAGCCATGTAACAACTCCCTGGGGGTTGTTGTGTTCCATCGAGCGAGTGAACTTACCAGTAAGCCCCTAACGAATTCTTGTATTAGCAGTAAGGTTGGTGAGCGACACGTAATGTATTGCAGTCGGTCAAAGGCTACAGTAACCACTTCATATAAGGTGGGCCGTATGCTTGTAAGCCTCCCGACGTTGTAGAAAAAAAATCGATAAATAGTAACTTTAGTTGAGTAATATCATCGCCTAATTTAAGAAACATATTTATATTATCTATAACTTCACGCCAAATCCCTTGGTAGGCAGAAAGAACCGAGCGCCACATGACTCGGTCCTTACACACTTTACTCGCTTCTTTAACATTCATGGCTCTTCTCATGCACGCTCGCCTATTTCTGAGGCTCTTGACATCACCTTCTGATAAATCACGATCAACTTGGTCATAGTAGGTGAGAATCTATATTATATCATAAGTAAATCTGACAAAACAAAAAAGAACCCTCTCAGCTAGATATTATTTCGTCCGTCGGTAAAGATGTAAAGCTCAGACACAGCGGTCCCACTAGAAAATGAAGACTAGTGTTTAGGGCATCTTTACAACACGCTAGGGAGCGTGCTAACCGTGAGTTATGACGGCATTTTCTCCACCCTTATGAGGAAATACGACAGTTTCAGCTCGCGAGAAGGTGGAAGGTCGACTCTATGATTGCCGAAAGTTAAGCTAGAAACCTCTGTAAAACTTATATCCTCGAAAACGTGTGGGCTCAAGCGAAATGCGTGGTTAATTTGAGTTAAATGCAATATTTTATTTTTCTCAAATCTATATGGACTTTATATTTCTATTGGCAATTATTATTTATTAAAATAGTGTACTTACGAATCAGTCATAACGTTTAACAAACATTCTATTAAGTTACCTATAGCGCAGAAGTATAGAAAAAAAAAATATACAAAAAACAATTTGAAATACAAAATTAAAAAACAGTGAAAATTATTTAGAAAACAAGACTTTAAATAATTATTTATCTACATTATACGATAACAAAATTAAGATAATACTTATGCCATGAAATAGATATTATTATGCCATGAAATAATTATAATGTCTGTGAAAGTACACAATACGAGGTAAACTATTTCCCTCGTGAGCTCGACGTCTAAAACGCAAAATGCCTATGTAGAAAAATTCCTGGAGCATATAATGCCTGGAACGTGGAATGTCTAAATCGTAAAATGCCTAAGTAGCGATATTTCTGGAGCGCGTATTGCATGTATCGTACAATATAAAAACGCAAAATATCTGCAACGCTAAAGGTCTAAGATCCAAAATGAGTAAAGCTCGTGACGTTTAAAATACCTAAAACGAAAAATATCAAGGAACTAAAAACGTCTATAAAACGCTGTAAAATGGTTGTAATAATTGATTAAAAAAATAAAATAACTTGAAAACAGTAAATTTTAATATAAACATTAATAATTGTACCCAACCAATCAATTAGTCTTAATAGGCAATGAGATCGTGGAATGTGTAGGCTATTATATCAGCCCGATATTATAGAGATTCATGGCATCTAGCCAGCTCTGATTCGATTACTACGTTACTCATATCCTAATGAAGTCTTGTACTGGTAATAAAAAATTTAATGGTTTATCAATTTATGAATTGATGAATTTATGAATAACATGATGATGTAAGATATTATACGCAGTCATTTGCAAATATGGAACTAATCATATTCTACATAGGTCATGTACCTACGCTTTTATTTCAAATTTATTATTGCTACAGTAAGAATTGTACGTATACTATTATGAAATTTATTTGGAAAACTAGAGTTCTTAGGTTAGGTTAGGTTAGTTCGTCTAATTTCTTGAACGTGTGGGTTTCCTCTCGATATTTGTATTTACCGTTGAGCAAGTGATAATTATAAATAACTATATTAGTCTAAATACGCGAACTTAGTGTTACATGTCCACAACAGGTATCAATGAGTTAATATGCTGCTTCGTTATACATTATGCTATCTCCGCTTTTATGTGCCTTGCTGGAATATATAGTGGAACATTTAATCGAACTAGACATTTTTTTTTTATTAAATTTAATGCATTGCTACCGAAACTATCGCAAATCGCCGAATGAGCGATATCTAAAATGCGTTTTTTTATGTAACTTCGGGAGTATACAAGCATAGGACCCGACTGATATAAACCGGTTATTGTCACCTATGAACGCTTGAAACACATTAAGTATCACTCGCGCGATGCCACCTCTGCTGCTTACACAGCAACTCCTTTAGGAGCTTACTAGTGACCTCACTAATATACTGGATCACAACAATCCTCTAGTTAATTGTTTTGTATCTACGGTTTTCGTTTGGTTTCGTTTTGCTAGTTTGAAGAACTTCTCCAGAGGGGCTGCACTGATGCGCCCTACCTGTCTTAAAAACGCAGCCCAAGACATACAGATATAATCATGCACACAAATGTTAGTCATATGTAGAAATCGAACCCATGAGCGTTGGTGTGAAAATAGCGTTTCTTATCACTGTGCCACCGAGCTCGTCAGTGTTATTAGAATACATAATATGCATGCGTATGCACTCTCCTTGTTTTATGTATGGTGCCTCCATAGAGAGTAGGCACTGGGCAAAAAAAAACTTATCCTCACAAAAATAATTTGCTGATTGAACGTATTGAGATAGTTTTACGGTCACAAAGATGGCTCATATCATATTAAACATTTATATTAATTTTGTAGAACATTTACGTACCTATATAATTTCATCCATTCAAATGTTTTAGATTGATCACCACGAATTTTGTACAGAGGTACTTAGGAAGAAATAATGTTGACACAATTGTAATAACGGGATACCCATGTGGTCGTAAAAAAACATATTTTATGCCATTGATATTGGAGAAGTGTAAAGTAAACTTCGTAACTTTCATATTCAAAGCGACCCGAAAAGTCCAATTTACGGCACGTGTCGGTGGGAGATCAATGAACGTCTAACTGTAACAAAAAGTATAACGATCTCTCAAGTTGATAGCAATAGAGCCCGCCAATTACGAATAACATGGGTGCAATATCGAGAGCTGGCATTGTAGGCTGAACGGTGATCTAATATTCATCGTCAGACGTGCCCGTCTACATGGCAAAGCATAATACGTAATTAGATACAGCAAATGCTCAGGGTCTCGCCCGACAACATGCATAATGCACGAGTCTAAATTGAATGTGCAGTTAGTTGCGTGGATTAATCCTCGACATATGCGTCACGTAACCATTGCACTTTAGCGAGCAGATTTTTTTAATTAATGGAGAATTTTGCCGTGGGCCATCATTGGGTACTTTTTTTTTTAAACATAACAAGGGGTTAGGTTTTCTTATACTTTGACTATACTTTACCTTCTGCCTACCTTCTTGTCTGGAATTAATTACATTTCTGTACTCTGAAATGTTTATCAGAAATTATAGATATAATAAAATCGCATTAGGCTTGTATCGCTATTAAAAAAATTATGCGGAATATATATTTTTAAGTAGCGATACTGATAGAAAATGCAGTCAATATAGAAGACAAAATAGTAATTTAAAAAATGTCTAACTATCAATAAGTTTTGCAGTTAATTCACAATAATAATTTCAGTTAATTCGGGAGGTATTGAAATAAGAGTGAAAGTAGAAAACTGTATCAATGGTGCATTATACTCTGTGATAACAAGTGATAACATGTCAAGTAAAGCTCGCTTTGCTATCAACCAGGGTGTATTACCACCAACGTTATTGTACAGCAGTGAAACATGGGTATGGCAGAAGGAGCATGAAAGTAGGGTGAATGCTGTAGAAATGAGTGCGCTGAGTGTGTTTTGAGTTAGAATTGTCGATAGAGTAAGAAATAGCGTTATGAGAACTACGTGGAATGAAAGATGATGTAGGAACAAAAATTGAAAAGAGTTCGTTGAGATGGTTCGGATATTTAGAAAGAATGAATTACAAAAGAGTTACGAAAGAAGTGTATAGAGCAAGAGTGAATAGAGATATCAATCAGGGCCGGCCTAGACGCACACATGTGGATCAAATGGGTAATGTGTTGAAAAAGAGTCAAATTAAACGTACCCAAAGCAAAGCAAAAGTACCACATCATGCATGAAGAGGTTGATGAGTGTGTCGGTGCACCTGGCTTTCCCTAGTCTCTGCCTACTTCAATAAGAGACAGACATGAAGATATGTATGTATGGTGATGTGCTGAAAAAGGGTCAAATTAAACGCACCCAAACCGAAGAGCATGCATGAAGAGGTTGATGAGTGTGGAATATGCAATAAAGGTATGCTTCAATCAGTGCACCTGACGTTCCATCGTCTCTGCCTTCTCCAATGGGAGACAGACGTGATGATATGCACGAGTATGTTAATCCGTACAAAATATTTAACGGATTTAGATGAAATTTTTAATGGAGCTTATATCCCGAATCAACATTTAAGCTACTTTTTATTCACGGTAGTGGAGCAGCCAGCGGTAGCTTATACAATAAACAGTTTATTTCAGTGAAGTAACGTATGTCCTAACTATACAAGGACCTAAACCTTCATACTCGCAATATCGTTCTCTGGCTTTAGCACATTCTATAACAACGCTTTAAATGGCTCACGATTATGGTGAGAGCTGATGCCTACCTCACCATGACATGGCTCATGGCAATCGACATGGTGGACATATCGATTAGTACTCGTCGTGAAAGGAGAACCGATACATTTCACAAAAAGTAGCTCGTTAGGCTTCTATATCATATAAAAATCAATAGCGAACGCTAGTCCAAATCCATTCAATGATACAATTCAAATAGACTAATATACCTATAACGGTTAAGTATTTTCATGTTCTCATTTTTCTTTTTTTTGTTTAGTGGCCAAGCTTTAGTGTGATCAATAAAATAAATATAAAAAGAAGAAAGGTGGCTCAGTCGTGAAGGACGCTACTTTGACACCAACGCTCGTGGGTTCGACTCCCATACAAGACAAACATTTGTGTGCATGAACATGTCTGTTTGCTTTGGTCTGGATGTTTTAAGCGAGGTAGGGCGCATCAAAGCAGCCCGTCTGGGGCAGTACCTCCACCTCACAGAAAACCGCAGCCAAATAACAGCTCCCTAGAGGGTTGAATTAAACAATTAATAACAAGAATAATTATAACAACAAGAAGTATCGTGTATTTTATTTATTTTGTTGAACCTGACGTTTCGAATGCTTTGCAGCGTCCGTTAAAAATTGTTTAATCCCTAGAGGGTTGTTGTATTCCTGCGTGTGAGTGAGGTCACCAGTAAACTCCTAAGGAGTTGCGGTGTAAGCAGCAGAGGAGGCATCGCGCGAGTGATACTTAATATATTACAAGCGCTAATAGGCTACGGTAACTACTTTACTTTAGGTGGGCCTCCCGACGTTGTATAAAAAAAAAGAATGGAAAATGCAAGCGTTTGCTTCAAATTTCCAATAAGGATTATCCGCCAATTTGACAATTGTCGAACAACGCTAGAGATAAGATCGCCTTTAGCGTACATAAAGGTACGTATATTTGTTTAGTTTTATTAGTTAATTTGTTACATATAGAAATCATTACATGCCTAATATCGAATAATTATTAAGAAACCCTTCGTAAAAGTTCGGTACATTTAATACCGCTTAAAAATAAAATGAACTACATTAGGCTCGTCTAAACGAAGGTATAAAAATTCAATAACATGTAAATTTTCCTTTCCCTGTATCTGAGCGGGAACTTTTTAAAGGAAGTCTGAGCAATTGATGAAGCTTGCACAATGTGATGTTGTATTTTCTTTATTTATTTATATAGTGGGCACATAATTAACAAAATTAAACGTTAATAACGTAATAAAAATGTTCTATATTATGAAACTCCCCACTCATTTTTAGGGTTCCGTACCCAAAGGGTAAAACGGAACCCTATTACTGAGGCTCCGCTGTCCGTCCGTCCGTCCGTCCGTCTGTCACCAGGCTGTATCTCATGAACCGTGATAGTTAGACAATTGAAATTTTCACAGATGATGTATTTCTGTTGCCGCTATAACAACAAATACTAAAAAATAGAATAAAATAAATATTTAAGGGGGCTCCCATACAACAAACGTGATTTTTTCGCCGTTTTTATAGATAATGGTACGGAACCCTTCGTGCGCGAGTCCGACTCGCACTTGGCCGATTTTTAATAGTTACTTTCTGCTTGTATGTTTATTTGCTATTTTTTACGACTAAACTCCTGGACTTATTCCGATGAAATTTTGTACATTTGTATTTTGTGAGATATGGAAGGGCATAATATAACTAGTTTTTGTAGCTACATCGGGGTCACATACAGGTAAAACCTTTGGTAGAGCACATTTTTTTTTCGGATAGCAATCAAGCATACCGTCCGCCGGATGTAATAATAGATAGCCTATGAACGCTAGCAACAAAACGAATATCGCAAGCGCGTTGCTACCCCCGCTGTCAACACAGCAACTCCTCATCTTCTGATGACCTCACTCACTCGCAGGAACACAACAACCTTCCAGGGAGTTGTTATTTGGTTACCGTCTTCTGTGAAGTGGAGGCTGGGAGTTCATCCGCACACACTGGAACCGCAATGGTCGCGCACTGTGCGCTTCACGAGAAGTTTTCTACCGAGAACTATTATGTTGTGGAATGAGCTCCCTGCCGAGGTTTTCCCAAGGGACTACAGTATGGGGTTCTTCAAGAAAGGCGTGAAGAGGTTCTTACAGGGTCGGCAACGCAAGAGTGACACCCCTGGTGTTGCAAATGCCCATAGGCTACAGTAACTGCTTACCATCAGGCAGGCCGTACGCTTGTTTGCCACCTTAGTGGTATAAAAAAAAAGTGGAGGTACTTCTCCAGCCGGACTAACCTCGTGCCCTACCTCTCTTTCACCAGAGCCTCGTTTGTTGATAAGCAGGGTGCACCACGTGCAGGTGAGGTAGGCTTTAGCTCTAAAGGTGATATTAAGCTACTTACACCCCATACTAATGTACATAATACGGAAATAACAATACAGCGTAGGGGCCATGTTAACCGGTTGTCGATCCATTGTCGATTGGTAGTGATAGCTCAGTGGAGAAAAAACCGGTCTATTGATCAACTGGTGCCTAGTTCGAATCCTGACATGTACCATAAAAATCGTGTTTTCGGATTTATGCACATATTTGTAATTACCACTAGCTCGGCGGTGAAGGAAAACATCGTGAGGAAACCCCGCACGACCAAAAATATTTTGAAAGACGTGTGAGCTAACTCGAGAAAGGTTTGGTCTTCCCTCTGGATTGTGGAGGTCTGACGGCAGTCGCTCCATGTTAAAATCAATATCTTCGCCAAATCCTTAGGCTTCGGAAGTGGACCCCGGACGAAAAAAGAAACGGGATAACCCTAAGAAGAAGAAAGTAGGAGCCATGATAAATATATTTTTTATATCGATTCGTTATATAATGCAATACAGTATTCATATATATAGATATGTAAGTATATATTTATGTGAAAGTTACATAAATATTCTTAATACTATTTGGTGTGCATTCTAGAATTCTAAAATTCAGGCATTTGACGAGCTCGTTGGCTCAGTCGTGAATGACGCGATTTTGACACCAACGCTCGTAGGTTCGATTCCCACACAAGGCAAACATTTGTGTGCATGAAATGTGCCTGTTTGTCTTGGTCTGAATGTTTTAAGAGAGGTAGGCCGCACCAAAGCAGCCCGTCTGGGGAAGTACCTCCATCTCACAGAAAACCGCAGCCAGATAACTATTCCCTAGAGGGTTGTTGTGTTCCTGCGTGTGAGTGAGGTCACCAGTAAGCTCTCAAGGCATCGCGCGAGTGATACTTGATATATCGCAAGCGTTAATAGGCTACGATACCCGCTTTACAACATTTGGTATATAAAAAAAAACGAATTAATCTGCAATGTTGAACTGAATAGGATAATTGATTATCATTTCAAAAATGTATTTGTACGTACGTTTGTACGCCAAATCTTCGCTGGGTAGGCAGAGAAAATCGACCGCCACATAACTCGATCCTTGATCCTGATTCGCTTCTTGCTCTTTTCACGTACGCTCACCGGTTTCTGAAGAGCAAACACTGGTCACAATATCGAAAACGATTGTATGGCGTAAAGGATTACTATTGAATGCGAAGAAGATAAAGATAGTGGTATTTGAAAGAGAAGAAACCAGAACCTATGTAAGAATTACGGTAAATGGTGAAGTTTTGGAACATGTGGATGAGATTGTATATCTTGGATGCGCTTTCAGCAGGGATAGAAGGTACACCGATCATGTGAAAAGACGAGTGTGTGCTGGGAATAGCGTGAATGGAGCATTGGGAAAACTTCTTGACAGTAAAAGCTTGAGCCAGAAGGCACAGTTAGCTATACACAAAACGATGCTGGTCCTTACTTACTTATGGAAGCGAGTGCTGGGCATAGCAGAGAGAGTATAAAACTATGATAAAGGCGGAGGAAATGCGAGCGTTGCATACAATTTGTGACGTAATGCTTGTAGACCGTATTCGCAATAATGATGTTAGAAACAGAGTTGATGAAAGAGAGTGTCGGTGGTAAACTTAGAAGAGGCATGCTCCGTTGGTTCGGATATGTCGAAAGAATGCACGAAGCAAGAATTACGAAACCGATATACAACGCGAAAGTAAAAGGATGTAGGAGCCGTAGAAGGCCAAGACTTACCCTGATCAAATTGATTGTGTTTTAGAAGGTGATGTTAGGAGTATTAGAAACCGGCGAGCGTGCATGTATTTGTTACGAGTACTTACGTATATAAGTGACAAATCAGACAACATATATCATACCTGGATACCAGGTAGGATCATGTGCCTCGGTACAAAGACGAGCTGTGAGAATCGTCCATGGTTCTGAACACACACCTTAGAGTTTAAAAAGAGATTTTGCCTCCCTTTGCGTTACCGATTGTACAATGGATTGTATTCTGAGAAGTTGTGCGACATGATGGCAGTAGCCTCCTTTACAATCACACAACTCGACGATGGCTACAAGTTCATACTCATACACAGGAGCAGCAATGGTCGCGTACTATGTGGTTCCAAAGAAGTTTTATAGCGAAAAGTAATAATTTGTGGAATGAGTTTCCTGTCGAGGTTTTCCCAGAGGAGTTCAGCATGGGGTTCTTGAAGAAAGGCGTGAAGAGGTTTTTACAGGGTCGGCAACGCAAGATACCCTTGGTGCTGCAAATGTCCATAGGCTACGGTAACTGTTTTTAATCAGGCAGACCGTACACTTGTTTGCCACCTTAGTAGTTGGCAAGAAAGTTTGGAAGGGTTCGCAAAGATTGCCTACCGACTCTTGACCACATTCGTGTCGCGTTCACTACTTTCTGACCAGTTCAGGCCAGAAGTCTGATGTACAACTTAAACTACTTTTGAAATTATGTCCAGAGTTCTTGTACGAGCATTGTAAATGTAATTATTACCCGTTATTAACCTTGCATTCCTATGAAACGTAGGGCGCACTGAAAGATTTGCGTAACATGAACACAATGATAAACAGAATGAATTTTTTTGTTAAAAAATCTCTCCTTCATATTTTAAACATTTTTTATTACATCGAAACATTTTTTCAAAACATGAGAAAAAACATACCTGACAATTTTTTTAACACTGAAAGCAAGATTTAATGCCATAAGAGTCTCTTTTGATCAAAGTTAAACATGTCCCCAAATTGATGAGCTCGGTGGGGGAGTAGTCAATAACGCTGCTTTGACAACATGGCTCGTGGGTTCGATTCACACACTGGCCAAATACTTGTGAGCATGAACATGTTTGTTTGTCTTGTTTTGAGTATTTTTAAGATAGGTAGGGTGCATCAAAGCGTCCCATCTGGTGAAGTACCTCCACCTCACAGAAAACATACAGAATACACAGAGAAAACCGCAGCCAAATAACAACTTACTGGAGTGTTATTATGTTCTTCCAAGTGAGTGAGGTTACCAGTAAGCTCTTAAGGCTGTGTTAACAGCAGAGGAGGAATCGCGTTAACGAAGCCTAACGTATTGTAAGCGTTCATAGGCTACGGAATCCAGTGCAAATTATTGAACTTAAAGAAAAATGGAATATTTATTTATTTATACTTAAAGTTAAAGACTAATAATATTGGTAATGATAGGTTAGTATTAGTCCTTCTCGGCTCCTATATCCTTCAACTTTCGCATTGCATATCTGCTTCACCAATCTTTCATCTTGCTTTATTTTTACATGTTCGAACCAATGGAGAACGCCTTTTCTTATCTTAACATCGACAATCACTTTTAGACTATAGTGTACCGTGTATAGCGTTCAAGAAACTATGTCATAAATTTTGCGCATGCTCGCATCTCGACCGCATTTATTCTACTTTCATGCTCTCTTTGCTACACCCAGTTTTTACTTCCAAAGTTAGCATTAGCACCGTTATGTACAGCTGAGCCTTCTGGCTTAGATTTCGGTTACCTAGAAGTTTACCCAACGCCCCATTCACGCTGTTTCCTGCACTCACTCGTCTCTCAGTAAGTATTTAAATTAGCTAAAAATAGTGCAGTGACAAACGTATGGATATGTTCAGTATCAGTCTTGACAATCTGAAGTGACAATTTGAGCCCGTAATGCTCCGCAGGTATTGATTGAACATTATCTATATTTTCTTAGAAATATCTTAAATTAGCCTTTCGAAATTCACCAATTTTGCAAGATATTTATAACAATAGATTCCAGAACATTAAAAGGAAAAACGTCCTTATATAAAGACATTCTCCTCTTTAGAATTTAAAATATTTCGTTTTTGAGTATTATCTTCAGTTGAAATGATTCGTGCTATTATTAGTCTGAAACGAAAGCAAATGAAGAATACACAAAAGATATTTACTTTCTACTTTCAGTCAGTAAACGAATCGTAATATGAACGTTTTCCTTGACGATGTATATTTTTTAAGGATTTTACTAAGAGTACGTTGAATCTTGACAAGATAATTTTGTATATTTTTAGAAAAGGTCAAACCGTGGACATTGAAGAATAAGCCTCCGAATTTCGTAAGTTGAAAGTTGCTATCATGCCTATAAAAGTGACATGAAAAAAATCTTTATAACTAGAACTGATCGCAATAAGACTTGATTTAGAGATAGCCTGGAGCCTAGACTAATCACTTTCGTATTACTATTCAGCTAATTATTAACTCATTATCGCAATATGGAATCTTCAGGCGAATAAAACCGCCGGATAAAGCTAATAATAACAAACAAAATCATTTGTACAGCCCTTATCTTGAATGTATCTGAAACCTGAACATGTCTAGAATACCTACATACGATAAAATTTTGATATAACGAAATATAGACAATTCACATTTTAATTATAACGCTAGTAAATATGTAGTACTACTCGTAATAAAAAAATCGTAAGAAAATATAACATAAGCTTACCTTATAAAAATTACAAGGTTCAGCGTTTAGAATGGACGACTGGGATTATTGTGCAAGTCCACGGCCGAGATTACACCTCGAGCCACGTTTAACTGTGAGTTATGACCGCCTTACTCCTGTTCAATCTTGTTGGCCTCTATGAGAAAATACTGCCGCTGGTACGCTGCGAGGGTGCTAACATGGACGACATTTAGCACGGTGATCCTGCATGACTAAGCCGTGACAGGAGTGATAATAATAAGTTACCCACGAGTACGTTTTGAAAACGCTATGGTGTTGTAAAGATGCAATAAAAGCGTTTTGTTCGGTGCTGTATTAAAAATAAATAATCAGACGTCATGCTTCATTGCTTCATAGCAATTATACTTAGTAAAGCATGTATTGCTATTAATTACGTGCATGTCAGTCAATTTAGCGATCATAAATTTCGTTTATCAAAGAAACAGTTTAAAATGATGTAGCTGCAGTTGTGGCCAAGACATTTACATTTTGAAATCATAAAAATGAATATGTAACGTTTACTCTGAAAGCATAATTAAATTTCTTCATTTGAGGACAGACAAAATTTAGTTGCATTTCCGACATGATCTCATTCTTCATACCGAATAACAATTTTATCTAGGTACACTATACAGTAAACGTTGCGCGTCGCCTTCGCTTGAACATATATCATGGTTTTTTTTTATATAATGTCAGGAGGCATACAAGTATACGGCCCACCTGATGGGAAGCGGTTATTGTAGCCTGTGAACGCTTGCAATGCATAAGTATCGCTCGCGCGATGCCACCTCTGCTGCTAGCACAGCAACTTCTTAGGAGCTTACTGGTGACCTCACTTATATTCAGGTACACAACAAGCCTCCTGGGAGTTGTTATTTGGCTGGAGGAGTACCTCCAGAGAAGTATATCTAGACGGGCTGCTTTGATGCGCCCTACCTCTCTGAAAAACCACCTAGAACAAGACAAATAAACATGTTCAGGCAAACAAATTTTTGCACTACGTGAGAATCGAACCCACGGGCGCCGGTGTCAAAGTAACGTAACAGCGCGTTTCGCCACTACGCCACCGAGGATTATGCAATTATATGAAGTTATAAGAAGCTGACAGGATTTTTAAACCAAGGTATCTCACGTTCTATCTTATGCGTTTATGTTGGTATGTCAAGAGAAATCCAGATCAATTAGTGTATTGAGCTCGGTATCTATCATATTCATAAAGGAACACGCTTTGAATTTATTTACTTTGGATTGCCAAAGTTCATTCAGAATTAAGTTTTGAGCAAGAGAGCAGCAGACGCGCGGCACATCGCCCTGCGGCCAAATAGAATTGCTTTAAGTCTGCGCCAAGTTCATCTTATCAATATCCGATTGCCAACCTTAATACCAGCATCTTTAGTATTTTAAAGTGTGATAATGTTATAAAGTTGTGCTGAAACTTTATACAAAATTAAAATAAACTTCAAACTCATCAAGAAAGCGAAAGTATCTATCGTCGGTCTGTTAGTTTACTTTTTACGCCAAAACTGCTGATAGGACTCATTCATATCAGCAATTTTGGCGTAAATATTCCTCGGGAAAGAATATAGGTTTGAATGATAAAATAATATAACTTATTATTTCTACATCAAGATCGAATATGTCTGAAAGGAGTACCTATAAATCTCAATCAAATATCATCAGGTATCAAAGGGGTTGCAACTAAGAATACAAATAATATTTCGAAGTGAATATACAGCTTATTGCATATACACAATAATCATTCACATACATACATATCATCACGACTGTCTCCCATTGGGATAGGTAGAGATTGTGGAATGTTAGGTGCACAGATTTAAACATACCTCCCTCGCCTCTTCTACACTGATCAACCGGCAGGGGCCGCCCGAGACGTACACATGTGGATCAAATAGTTGATGTGCTCATAAGGCCCAAATCAAAAGCACCCAAAACCGAAGAGCGTAATAACCGTAACTTAAGGAATTTGAAGCATGGGTTACATATAGTACCGCGAGACGGACGGAAGAAGTATTAACTATACAAGTCTTAGCTCAGTGTCAATTGATGTTTCACGACTGACTAGAAAACATATAATGAGATAGACGTTTGATTTCCCTGCACACCTCGTTAGCGCAGTTTAATGCGGCGCCTGAAGCGATGCTCGTTTTATTATGCTAACGGGCGACGGAGTAATATTTTGAGTACGTCACCGGTGGTGACACGATGCATATTTAAACAAAGGCGTCGCGTCGTGAGATTCGAGCAAAATTGTTGCACCATTAAGCGTCACTTCAGATGAAAGTGCTTCTACGGCCGACGCCCGCTCCAAGATATTTAAAGTCCTTTTTAATTTTTGTAATGATTATTGTGGGCTGAAATCTCTGTCTTTTTATAGCAAGGTATGCATTATTTGCATATGCCGAAAATATTAAAAGTAACTGATTAATTTATCTATCAATACATTGCTTGTTTTATGGCAATGAAATTAACACATATAATAATAAACACATGCAATATACACTGGAATACTAATTACGGTGTAAATGACTCGCCATCATTTTTAAAGCCAATGCTAAACTTATTTAAATGTGGTGCACTCTACTAAATTGTAAACGAAGCTTTAACGCTCTCTCTTTTTGTGTAAGGCAGAGTTGTATTGCATAGGTATACCAAGGTAGTACGTTCTTAGAAAAGGGCGCAGGAAGAGGACTGCAGTCTTTTGTAATAATAATTATCATAAGCGAGACAATTACCTAAAAAGTTGTAATGCTCCTGCGAGTGATTACGGTCACTCGCAGGAGCAGTGGAGTGGAGAAACTGGTGAGGAGTTACCAATAAGGATAGAAGCTCATTGTGTTGCAGGCGTCTAAAATGTACCATAATCAAATCACACAAGTCGTATAATTGTACAAAAAAAATACTTACATACAATTGTAGAAAATGAACTGAAAATAACTTCACAAATAAATCTTATACAAATACTGTTTGTGAAAACTTTCACCGCTCATCTCTTTGAAAGTGAAGTCATCATTGAGAAAAAATCACCCCGCGATGTATTCGGCGCCGCCGGATGCGTTTGACAGTCGGGACACATCTCGACCTGGACGATTTACATATTACGTGACACTTTTGTAAAGCCCGCCATTGACTGTCGCCTGATAGACTGAAACATCGAACACGATATTGTTTTTCGAATGTAAGGTACCATTCCGAGAGCCCTTCAAGGGTGAACTGTTTTTTTATTGCCCCTACTGAAAATTCTATGAGCGATCGTGGACTTTACCGATCTTTGCCCTCCAGTATTTTTTTACTATGAATTTATTGGAATAAAACGTCGTTTCGAATAAGTTCTCGTAAGACATGAACATTATTTATTAAATTATGTTAAGGCACGTTGCGCTAGACGCCAGCGGTGAGATTAAATTATTTAACATAAAACGACGAGAGTGGGATGTCTTGTGATTTTCAAACTTACAGGAGTCGCGTGTTCGCGTCACTACAAATGTTGTAATTCAAATTGCTATTCTCTTTATTCCTTTGATGTCAATATCGTGCATAACATAATCTATTACATCCCTTAGTAGTGTAAATCTGAGAATTCTAATCTTATACGAGTAAGTCTCCGATCTTATTAAGTGATATTACGCGACTGAGCTTTGGCTGATTTTACGTTTAGGCGTATTCGATTGGGACGGTATACTAAAGCACAACTTACACACTATGCAATTTACATGGAAGGTAAAGGTAAGTTTAAGATAAAGGAAGAAGGTTGTTTCATTTTTTCCCGTGGTTTCCCTTACAAAACCCATCGAATGCAAATCGAATGCGATGTTGGCAATCATATGACAAACTGAGGTTCGACTTTTCGTCACGGTACGTTAGTAATTATCGGAATTTGCGCTCATTACATAGCAGAATCGACCGAGATTCGATCGGCCTTTTTATGCTTTCAATTTGTATAAAATAATGTTTCTTTTTCGATAACATACCTACATGAACACTGACAAAGAAAACCCTTACATAAGTATAATGTTTGATCCAAATCGTTAGAGCTGTTCTGGATATACAAGTAATATGTTTATGAATATGTATGTATATCTTCACGCCAGATCCCTTGCGGGTTATGCAGAGAGGACCGAGCGCCATAAAACGCGGTCCTTACACACTTCACTCGTTTCTCTATTCCTAGCTCTTTTCATGCACGCTCCTGTCATCACCTTCTGACAAACACGACCAATTTGGTTATGGTAGGTTAGTCTTGGCCTTCCTCAGAGTGTCGGTGTTAAGATAAGAAAAGGCATGCTCCATTGGTTCGGACATATGGAAAGAATCATTGCGAAAGTGGAAGTATGTAGGAGCCGAGGAAGACCAGGACTAATATATTTATACACACAAGAATTGCTCGTTCAAAGTAATAGGTTATAATGGGTTACCATGCGTAATCATGTCGATCTTCGGCAGCATAGTTCGGCATAGTGTATAGCAATTAACCTTATGTACATTTGTGTGACTCACCGAAAACGCAAGAACAGGCTAAACTGCTCTCTTTAAATAACATTAATTAATCTGTGTTAACAAAGTAGGTTAGGTACCCCCACCTTACAGAAAATCTATCTATCTATCTATCTATAACTTCATGCCAAATCCCTTGCGGGGTAGGCAGAGAGAACCGAGCGCCACGTGACTCAATCCTTACATATCTCACTCGCTTCTTTAACATTCATTGCTCTTCTCATGCACGCTCGCCGGTTTCTAGGGCTCCTGACATCACCTTCTGATAGAACACGACCAATTTGGTCATGGTAGGTAAGTCTTGGCCTTCCCCGGCTCCTACATCCTTTCACTTTTGCATTGTAGGTATATCTGCTTCGTCATTCTTACATCCTGCATTCTTTCTACATGTCCGAACCATCGGAGCATGCCTCTTCTTATTTTAACACCGACGCTCTCTTTCAGACCAACTCTGTTTCTAACATCATCATTGCGAATACGGTCTACAAGCCTTACGCCACAAATTTTGCACAGCGCTCGCATTTCGACCGCGTTTATTCTACTTTCATGCTCTTTCTGACATACCCAGCTCTCGCTTCCATAAGTTAGCGTTGGGACCAACACTGCATTGTGTATAGCGAGTTGTGCCTTCTGGCTCAGGGTTTTACTGCCAAGAAATTTTCCCAACGCTCCATTCACACTATTCCCAGCACTCACTCGTCTTTCCACATCTGCGGTGTACCTTCCATCCCTGCTGAAAGCGCATCCAAGATATACAAACTCATCTACTTGTTCCAACACTCAATCGTAATCCTTACATTAGTTGTGGACAGATAATCTACCGCCGAATAACAATTCCATGGAGGGTTTTGAGTTCCTGCATGTGAGTGCGGCCTCCAGTAACCTCCTAAGGAGTTGCTGTGTTAGCAGCAGAGGTGGCATCGCCTAAGTGATACTTAATGTATTGTGTTTATAGGCTACGGTAACCGCTTTATGGTTGTATGCCAGCCTTTGTATAAAAAAAGTAATTGTATCCTAATTAAAATAAACTCTTAAAATTACCCTTGAAGTAAATTTGACAAATTCGACTCCACGTTGACTTATTTACTGAAAACGGTAGTATTTTTATGGAACCCCAAAACTGCATCCGCTAACAAAAAGTAGATACAATGTAAGCAATTGCAGTCGAGTGGCGGAGGATGGACGCAAACAAATGCCTGCATTTTGTTACTAAAGCTGATGAATCACTATGCCCGCGGGACTCGCATATGTCCCTTTATTTTAATCTTCTGTTTGATCTGTCTGCACCTGGTTGCTTATATGAAGAATTCCGTTCCTCCGACACCAATAATACTATCTATCGTCTGTTCACCGAGAGTTGATAAATATTATGATACGTCTCCGTATAACGACTGTCGCTTTATTATCGCAAACTGTATTGCGACCATCGCGTATCTTCCGCTTTCACCGTTTTCGTAGTACGAGGCACGTACTTATTGTCAAGCGCAGCCCGAACGGGCATATTAGCAGTATAATTGATTTTTGGTGATTTTTTAGTAATTAAATAAATAAATAAATATTGTCGGACAAATTACACAGCGCCATCCAGCCCCAATGTAAGCGAAGCTTGTGTTATGGGTACTAGACAACTGATAAACATACGTAAATACATTTTTTTTTTGTAAATACATACTTATTATACATAGAAAGTACCCAGACCAAGACAAACAGACATGTTCATGCACACAAATGTTTGTACTGTGTGGGAATCGAACCCACGAGCATTGGTGTCAAAGTAGCGTAACAGCGTGTTCCACCACTGCGCCATCGAGCTCGTCGTAATTGAAATGATAATAAAAATTAAAGACAAAAATATATTCTATTTCAAATTTTCTACGCTACGGCAGTCCAAGATAGCTGTTCCTTAGAAACACGGCAATTTCTCCTGTCAAACACGGCAAACAAAAATTAAATCTGGCAAAACTGCATTGACCACACTGTAAAGAAGAGAACAGATTTTTACAAATTTCAGGGTTAATGTTTTTTTTCACGAACTTAAATAAATTCGTCTTGTTGAATGTTTACTGTGACTCGCTAAGCACCGCACATGTAAATAGGCATTACATTTTCTTCATTCAATAACATAGAAAAGATACAACTATAATGGAGTTTTCTATCACGCATAATCTCTCCCATAGGCCTAGGAAAGAGAGACAATCGACATTAAATTTTTTGGAGTTGATTTTCCGCTAGTTCTCTTTGCCTACCTCGCAAGGGATTTGGCGTGAAGTTATAGATAGATTGATTTTCCGCAATTTTTTTCCTAACGGCAAAGCATGCATATGGTTTTTACATGATTTTAAAAAGAAATGCAACACGCAATAACAGGAATTCTGAGGCTATATACATACTCTTTGTTCTATACGTATTGATACAATCTATATAATAGGCTAGAGATTCTGTTTGACAATGATAGTAATACGAGTATACCGAATAAGTTCACTATTGTGATTGCATTTGCTACACATTAATATGTCATCATCATAAGCTTAACGAAGAAATCAGTGTTTTCCAAGACTTGTTCTTTACGTGTCGACTCAAGTTCTCGTTCGTTCTCTCTTTGTTTGTAGGGTTCGTGGCTACTTCAATGGGTTTTTAGATTTAGGTACTTACGTAAAAAATGTAGCTGACTTAACCCTATCGAACCTGAATGCTACTATCAAACGGTATTTATGTTAATATATGAATGCGACATTTCAGAGCACTGTAAATAGCTGCAAAGAACGTGCAAATAATAATTTTGTTAGGGTATACGAAGCCATTGACCGATTCGTAATAAACGTCACCGACTCTCATTCTTCCTCCGACTCTGAGACTTCGTCATGTTCGCCATCCGATGGCATGTAATAATGTTAGGAGATCGAGTAGGTACTGTATGTGTGAAGCCATTTGGTTTTTGTCGAGTAATAAAAGTTTCTTAGTCACTATATCGGCGTTACTCACCCTGACAAGTAACAAAAAACTGTCGTGTATTCGTTTTTAAATAATTAGCGGGTCGCAATTTGTAATGAGTTAAGAAACCCTGTTTTTATCAACTTTCGGTGAACACTCGCCTACTAAGTTAATTCCAGTTAGACACTCAAAGATTGACAGGAAGAAATTTCTTACTGGAATATGTCTTTGTATATATTCATTTTGTTTATTGTATATCAGTTTTTTTATACGTACAGCTAAGAACATATTCATTTTGACACTCAACATGCAACTATATGAGTAATTGTAACTGGTATTACGTACGGTATAAGAACGATATAAAGGTCCAAGTGATAAGATCAACGTGCACTTACCTGTATTATAAATATGATACTTATTTGACGAGCCCGGTGGCGCAGTCGTTAATAACGCTGCTTTGTTGATAGGGCTCGTGTATTCAATTCCCACACTTTACAAATATTTGTATGCATGAACATGTCTTTTTGATACTTAATAGATTACAAGCATTAATAGGTTACGGTAAGTGCTTTGTATGAATGTATGCTTCCCGACGTTGAGTAGAAAAAAAACGCATCCTACTGCTGGAGTAATAGTCTCCTTTCAAACGAACAGGGTCTAATAATAGCATACTCCGCAGGGTGCTTAACTACGGAGGCAGTGTTTTCAAGTTGTCCGAAGCTCACAGCTAACACGCTAGCAAAGATATAACTATATTTTAAGTATCTCGGAAGTGGATCTAAAGTATTGAATCAAATTTTGTGTTTAGCTAAACTTTTGCTTTTTTTATATATAAGTTCAGTTTTGCCTGATGGTAAGCGAAAGAGGAAAAAAAAAGAATTTATCTATATAGATGTCTTTCTTGAAAAGGCGTGATTTGTCGCAATCAATAATAAAAACGCCGAACGAAGTTCGGTCGTTCAGGTCGATCTAAATGAGGTTGGGCGTAAGTACATTTAGTATGTGAAACGTTCGTGTAAAATATCGTTATGGGACTTCGTAACTGGAATAGTGTATAGTATTTCGTATTTCTTCTTTTCCTTCATAGCTTTATCCCGTAGGAATGGAGGGGTATGCTACCTAAGCCTGAAGATTTGGCGAAGATACTGATTTTGACATGAAGCGACTGCCGTCAGACCTTCACAAACCAAAGGGAAAACCAGACCTTTCTAAGGTTAGGTCACACGTCTATCGTAATATTATTTTTTGGATGTGTGGGTTTCCTTATGATGTTTTCCATCACCGACGAGCAAGTGATAATTACAAATATGTAAATAAATCCGCAAACACGAATTTAGTGGTAGGTACATGCCTGAAATAGTATTTAATTATATTTTTGGATAAACACCAATTAATCTTAGAATAAATTATTTTAACAGGACAACAGTTATGTAATTTGATAATGTTTTAAATTAAAATGAACAGTGAAGTTCACTGCCATCCCGTGGGTAAAACTATGGCTACCTTGGATCTTGCAACAAATTTAATCACAAGAAAGTAATAGGAGTAGGAAGTTTGAGATTTGATTTCCCTCTTTGATAATACAACTGACTGCAATATGACACAAAGGTATCATTAGTTTAAAAATAGAGCTTTTCAAGTGTTTGTATACAATATCAGAAATCTCTAACTGCCACTTGTTACCTAAATACAATAATTGTAGTAATATAGGCTGCTGAAACCTATAAACGTTTGATAATTCTTACTAGTTGCAACTGTATCTATATAGTATGCCACGATAGATGTGACGTGCAAGGAAATCAGCACTTCATCACGTTCTCCACCGCAATCCCTGAGAATATGATGTACAGGCGACCGCATAGGTTTATATGAAACGTTGTTGTTGTTTTAATATCTTTATTGTACAATAAATTTAAAAATATACATATTACAATGAAATTAATTTTATGTTACAAAGGCGGACTTATCCCTAAAAGGGATCTCTTCCAGCCAACCCAGAACTATTGATAGAATAACATAAATGGGCGAGAAAACAAACGTACACTAATTGTCTACAACATTATCACAAATTTCATAAAACTAACGCACAGCAACTTTACCTAATACTTATTACGAAGTTATACATAAACAATACAATAAACAAAGATGAAAAAAAAAAGAAATAGGAATATATACAAACATTAAACACAAAAGCAAAAAACAAACAAACATGACATAGGTATAGGGTATGCATCCAAAAATGCTCACAATTCACCAATTAAAATGTTTTTGACTCTGAGTTTAAAGAAATCTATGGCGGGAGCCAGTCTTACCTCTAGAGGAAGTGCATTCCATAGTCTAACAGATTTTACAGAAAAAGACTGTGTGTATGAATTGGTATTCTGACTCGGAATATCGAGAACAAGGGTACCACAGGAGCGCAACCGATTGTCCACATCACGGAGATGAATTGTCTCTTTTAGGTAGGAAGGTGCAGATGGATTGAATAAAACATTATAAAGTAAGCTGAGAATGTGCATCTTCCTACGGTCTCTGATCGTTAACCAATTGATACGTTTGCGGCACTCCGAGACGTGATCATATTTGCGCAGTCCAAAGACGAAGCGAATACAAAGGTTCTGTAATCTTTCCAACTTATCCAACAGTTCTTCGGAAGGGTCCAGATAAGCGACATCACCATAATCTAGCAAAGGAAGGAGAACGTATAAGATGAATTTAGCTCTACAGATATTAGATTACTTGAACGCGTGGGATTCCTCACGATGTTTTTTTTTATACTATACGGCATTCGGCCCACCTGATGTAAAGCGGCTACCGTAGCATATTAACGCTTGTATTATACTAAGTATCACTCGAGCGATGCCTCCCCTGCTGCTTATACAGCAACTCCTTAGGAGCTTACTGGTGACCTCACACACACGCAGGAATACAACAACCCCCTAGGGAGTTGTTATTTAGCTGCAGATTTCCGTTAGGTGGAGGTACTTCCTCAGAAGAGCTGCTTTGATGCGCCCTACCTCTTTCAAAATCTATGTTAGTAAAAGATACTTCTCCAGTTGGGTTGTTCCTTATTTAATATCGCTATGAGTTAAGAAACAACTACTGTTTATCTATTAATTTTTCTATCTGTATGTTGTGCATACACGTAAATAATCAAATTTGGCTAATATGGCTTCAGTTTCGATTCATATATAAAATTGCATTATGTTTTTATTATGTAGGTATAAATGAAAATTAAAATGAAACAGTAATTTTTGAAACAGCTTTATCTAGTATAAATCAAAAGTCAATAAGCTCTCGATTCGCGGAACAAGCTCGAAACTTTCGGAGGCAATACGGCCCCAGCCTAATTGGCTAGAGTTTTCCCTTAATATTTACAACTTTTAAGCAAATGCAGTTGAAATGCATTCGAGAGCTGCTCGTAATACACAAGCTTTAGGATTCTCCAAGTTTAAATAAGTTTCCGTTTTCAAGGGAATTGGCTTCTTATTAGCAAACTGATTTCTAAAAAGAATGTGTACTTTTGTACAGTTTATGTCGTGGTATCTAAATCTGTTACTAAAGTATCAACTAATTTGCGTAAGAGCGTTGATGTCAAAGTAACGTAACAGCGCATTTTGCTACCCGCGCCACCGAGCTCGTTAAAAGAGTGTGTTTTGTTGTGTATTTATTATTTAAATTTGCATCCTATATTATACAGGAAAAATATTATCAGAATTATACATATAAAATACGTATTGGCCGCTAACCTTAAATGAATGACAAAAGTACACTGTTTCGCTTTTCTTCTCAGTTTATGCGGCAAATTAGAAGCGAATTAATTAACTGTATATTCTTTTTATGAAATTAGTACAGGAATACATGGAAGTCAGCATGTTACTATTGTGCTAAGTGAAACGTTTGAATTTTTAACACTTAATGGAACAAATACAGACAGTTTAACAGACGGAAAAATGATTGATTTAACCATACTTCCATTTTTACCTTTTAAGATATAGAACCATAAAAAAACGTAATTGCTTTAAATACTACAATTTAAAACGAAACAGGTTAAATAAACGCATACCAATCTTTTTTGACCAAATATTACGCATTCGGAGATTGTTTCTGCAATATCAATCTACGTTGACGCTATGCAACAAAATCCTGCGGGATTTTTAAACCGTCGGAAAAAGGATAGCGTTATACGCAGCCAATTTAGAACGTGACGCACGCAACGCTACGTGGATATATGAGTCGTCCATTTGTCCCCAGCCGATGTTCCGAACACATCGCCGGCGTTTAATTGAGCTATTTGTGTTACTCGGTGTCACCGTATCGCTGCAACCGAACTTTATATCACCGTTGTTTGCTTTTGATAAACGTTTGTTTTCCCGACACAAATTCCTAAATGTTGATATCGCTTAAGTAAATCTTGAAACATGTCAACAGAACACTCTTGACATTAAGATACTTCTGTAGACTTTGATCACTAGCTTTTTGTCTCTAACTGAATAACTATATTAGCGATGTATATCCATTGGATTTCGCGCTTGGGGTGAAAGATCCTTACCGTTGTTTTAGACTCAAAGGATTTGGTGTACGAAAGATAGAAAACAGCTGTGTTTAAAAAATGCTATATTTCACGAACTAGAGAGCACGGCAGTCAAATAAAATTGATGTGTTCCTTCCAGTGCGTTCTTCCCAGTAAGAAGTTACACGCGATACTCCTAGCGTTGTAAACGTATATAGGTTGTGGTGTAACAGATATATAAGGTAAGTTATAAGCTTGTTTTAGAGTTACATATAAAACAAACCTAGAGGACAACCGGAGAGTTTCTGATGTGTCTCACATATCGTTGTCAGCTAAGGTTGACAGGTGGAGATAACAAGAGAACTGTAACTGATGTAGTATATTCTAGCCTATAACTTCACACCAAGTACGTAGTCGAAATAGGTAGTAGGGCACATTAATATATACCATATTATTCTATTTGTTATTTTATATAAAAGTCATAAACAAAATTTGCCTTATCTAAGGGAAGGGTAGTAGTCGTATTTTATGTTACAAACCGGACGCGCCACGTGTGGGTAGGTAAAACCCATTCAGGTAGACAAAAAGTAAATTTTCACAGCAAAAAAGTGAAACTTGTTTTGTGTTCCTCGCCCAGAGCTCCCCCGGGCGCCACATAATTCGAGAGCTTAACAAACGACCGGGATAACACATGGGTTTCCGGAAAATATCTTCACCTTTCCATGCTAACAACGAGACTCCCGCTGAATGAATACATTTACTTATAAGAAAATTGGTACATGTTAGTCTATAATATACATATCGATTTTCAGTATCGTTATAGCGTAACATAATAATAACGGTATAAAATATCAATTGCTAGGGTTATTTTCAAAATTTAAATAAATATGGTTATTCAAGGTGGTGTTTGGTATGGTTATATTTACCTGTTTCTTTACTAACAATCTCCCATACAGCCTTAATTTTATTTGATGATTTCTTAATTTCATTTTTAATACACATAGTCTTCGCTTCTCTGCATACATTTTCAAATATTTTTGGAGTTTACTCCTTATGAAACGATTTTGAGTTATAAGGCCCGGTAGAAATCTTATGAGGAGTAAAATCAAGGGAACGTGTTAACAGAAAATGATGCCGTTACGCTCGTCCGCTTAAAAAGAGACAAACATATACATTTGTAGGATTTAACATGCGAGAGAATGAGATAAGAGTATCTATCGGATTGAACTGATATTTTTTTAATACAACGTCGGAAGGCATACAAGCATACGGCCCACCTGATGTAAAACGGTTACCGGAGCCTATAAATGTATCACTCGCGCGATGCCTTCTCTGCTGCTAATACAGCAACTCCTTAGGAGGTACTTCACCAGACGCCCGCTGCTTTGATGCACCCTACCTCTCTTAAAATATCCAAACCAAGACAAAAAGACATGTTAATGTAAAAAATAATATATGCAAATAGGCACACTAATGTTTGTCTTTTGTGGAAATCTACCCTACGAGTATTGGTGTCAAAGTCGCGTCAACGAGCTCAAAATGAGAATGAGATATTATACAGTGTTTATTACAAGGGCCGAGCGTTGTACGTGTGTTAGCAGTACTTGTGTGTGCTCACCTGCATATTACGAGGTTTGGTATATTTTGCGCATATTTTTATGTACTAATAAATAAATCATTAAAGTTAAAAAAATAAATTGAAAATATGGAAGAAACCGATTCGAGTCGTAATGAAGAAGAATCCGAAAACACGTAAATGCGGTTAATTCGTAAGGCAGTTCACATTTATGAATAATATAAATTTTATTCTCATTATTTTCGAAGATGCGTTCACTTTTACCCTCTCAGTCTCTCTCAATAACCCTCTTTTTCTAATCGATATGTATCATAATTATCATTCGTAAGGAGTAAACTCCAGTCGTGCGTCGGAGCTGATACACACACACACACGTTTTTAGGGTTCCGTACCCAAAGGGAACCCTAACCTAACCTAAAACAGAACCCTATTACTGAGGCTCCACTGTCCGTCCGTCCGTCCGTCCGTCTGTCACCAGGCTGTATCTCATGAACCGTGATAGTTAGACAGTTGAAATTTTCACAGATGATGTATTTCTGTTGCCGCTATAACAACAAATACTAAAAAATAGAATAAAATAAATATTTAAGGGGGCTCCCATACAACAAACGTGATTTTATTGCCTTTTTTTATAGATAATGGTACGGAACCCTTGGTGCGCGAGTCCCACTCGCACTTGGCCGATTTTTGCTTGATATTGATAACGGCAACAGGTAGACGCTTGAAATATTCACAGAATATTTAGTTATATATTCACTTTAAGAACAAATAATTAAATGTATCAGCGATAAATGCGACTATTCTATTGTAATTATATAACATAACTTTTTTTTTTTTTTTTACATGTCAATTTATTTATTTATTCTAGTCAAAAAGTCCGCCCCGAATCGTACCTGACGCAAAAGTGCCCATAACACTTGCAGCATTCCCCCGCTGTATCGCGAGGGATATGCGTTGCGTCAAGTATGACTCAGCTCGAAGGTCAGCACCACTATTCTTTAAGCGCCTTCCCAGCTGCCGCACAAATAACTTGGCTTCCGCACACCAAGCTCCGCCAACTTCCACAGCGAAGGGGATAAAAGTATAATTCGACGTAAGGGGCGCGTATTTGGCGTGTTTCTGGGTGGCCGCCCAATCGGCCGCCGCCCCAGCAGCACGAATTGTCCTAGCCAAATGCGTGGATGCGAAAGTACTGACGCAAGTGGCATCCCACACCAAACATCGACCCTTCTCCCAAGGAATGAGAGTGAGCCCGTCCGGCCTCTTGCCATCCGAACGGCTCAAACCCGGTGGCTCGAGGGTACAGGGCACCTCCACAGACACCAGAGCCCTCCGGATCACCTCATTCAGCATATAATGCCGTGGAAAACGCCCAACCGACTTGCCGCAACTCAAACCATGGTAACCCTTGGAGTCCACCTGCGCTCCACATATACAAGTGTGGGGTTCGCACAAAACACAGCCCAATCTGAGTGCTGCGGCCACTCTCAAGGATCCATCATCGAGTGCGGTACCCATATGAGGCGACGGAAGGGCGTGAAGCCAGGCTCCCGACTCTGGAGAACTTGCCGCCCTAAGCCGGGCAATATCAGCTCCTACTGCGACTTCCAGCAACTGCCCATACCTCACCGTACACAGTCGGTCGTCCCATCGACGCTGCACACCTCTGTCTTCTGGGGGCTCAATGGCGGGACATGCTGAGGACCAAGCGCTCAAGGCTTCCTCCGCATAAGGTATCTCTAGATCGTCACCGTGCACTTGGAGTATAGTAGCGACTAATCCGCGAACCCTATGGGAGGAAGCCAAGAAGGCCGATGTGTTAATGTCCTGCATACGCCTAATGCCCAATCCACCGTGACGGACGGGGAGCGACGCTTGCGACCATTGAGCCTCGTCAAGGTGTACATTGAGAATGGTCTCCAAAGTAATCTTCATTTCGTCATCTAACTGGGAAGTGTCAGTGGGAAAGAGCCATGTCGGAGAGGTCCTCATAATGTACACCAACCTTGCAACAGATAGACAACCGCGTAACAAAGTTAATGCCACATGTGCCGGTAAATGCTGCAGATGCTGGTGTGCCTGAGTAAGCATTTCTCTCTTATTCCGTAGGGCCACCGGAATAGCCTCCTCGAATATTGGAGTGCCCAAGAGTGTAAAAGTTTGTCGATCCAAGATCTTTAAATCGGGCAGAATGTTTTGGATCATCTGGACCTGCTCCCTAGTTGCCCCTCCACAAGAGTAAAGCTCGCACTTGGAGCTATTGATCATAAGGCCCATGTCACGTAGTCCGGGAATCAATGTTTCGACATCTTTAGCGACAATCTCTGGGGCACCGCCAATCGTGCCATCATCTAAGTACCAAATATTGAGCGGTGCCTCCAATGCATCTATTAATTTGTTGATGACTAAACTAAATAACAGAGGGCCCAGAGGGTCTCCCTGTTGCGCGCCAACCCTTGACGTTATCTTTTCGCCATTATAGTATAAATTGGTGGGAGCGGCGTAGCACTGAACGAGGAAAGGGTATAAAGAAGGAATTTTATCCCTCACCTCGGCCAGCATTACGTCCCTCTCGACACTGTTAAAGGCGTTCTTGATGTCGATTTTCAAAATAACGTCACAGGCATGTTCTGGGTTCATAGCAAGGGCACGGGTTGAGTGTATAGCTGCCTCGCAACCGAGCGGAGAGCCGAAACCAAGCTGGCGTGGGCGCGATAGTTTACCCATCTGGTCTCTTACAGCCCGGCACCCCAACTTTGCCACCACTCGGCGCAAAACACTGCCCACCGCTATCGGCCTAATACCACCATCTTTTTTGCTGAGAGCGCAAAGGGACGCCCCATATAGAAAAGGACAAACTTCGTCACATAACTTTCCCTCGAGGAGAAAACAGCACAATTCAGCTAGAGACGTCAATAACCGCGGTCCATTATCACCAGCAGATACTGAGGTGAGCTCTTTTAGATGTTGAGGGCGCAAACCGTCCAAACCCGCTGCAGAACTGGCGTGGAAGGAACCTATTGCATTCGCCACTTCCACCACGGTAACCGTGAGCTTCTGGGCGGATGATTCCGGCTGAGGGCAGCCAGTAATGGGCCGCAATGGAGCCGGGTGCTTCTCCCGTAGACTGGACAAAGTTGCAGAATCTGCGGGCGCCAAGCTGCAGTTCGATGTAAGGAGCCTAACAGCCCCTCTTAAATCCCCGTCATATACTTTCGCCTCGATGGCTCCGTAAATCGACGGAGACTTTTTAGGCTTACTATCACTGGGAAAGCCTTCCGAAATGCAGTTTTCCACATTCTTCTTCACCCTGCTTGTCATGGACTCAGTTACCGAACCGGTTTCTGGGACCCTAAAAGCTACATAAGCGAAGGACAGTAAGGTGTACCAATCTTCGACTGCATTGCTTCGGAGGCATTTATCAATGATAGCGCGAAGTTTTCCGGCGGCCAGGAATCTAGCCCCCTTCGGAATGTGTTTTAATACTCGTATATTCGCCCTATACGTACCGAGCCTTTCCAGACAAGGGGGAGAAGATGACAATAGTGTTTGGTTTACTGCGCCGGTCGTAATCTCATTTGCTTGGGAGCTCTGCGCCGACGGAGGCAGCGGGAGCGTTGGCCTTGGTCTGTGTTTCCGGGTGATGTGTATAGCCAAACCGCGTTTAGTGAAATGGCGTTGAGAAGAATCAGAAGGACAGTGTGGACAAGCAAAGAAGGTACTCAAGTTAGCATCCATTACCCTAATATATATATAAAAAAAAATACGGTAAAATGCGAATAAAATTAGATAAAGTTTAAGAGAAATAATAATACTTATTAATAATTTAAATCACAGATAATTTTCTCAGATTAATAAAACATGAAAAATAATAAAATAGTGAATTTTAAGACAATTGATTAAATTGAATTCATTGATTAAAATTAATATTATCAAATGAATAAAAATAATAATAAATAATAATGTTATCATTTAAATATATCACAAATAAGTTTCGGACAGTCTAACCAGCCATAAATTTAATTGGTACATGCCTGGATTCGAACCGGGGAGCAGTTGGTCAATAGGTCAGTTCTTTATCCACTAAGCTATCACTGCTCTTAATGTTGATAACACAGTAACTCCTTAAAAGCTTACTGGTAACGACAATCACTTGTACGAACACTATGACTCTCAAGGGAGGTATTGTTTCGCTGCGGTTTTCTATGAAGTAGAGGTACTTCGAATGTCAGCCGCTTTATGCGCCCTGGCTATGGACAAAGTTCGCTTCCAGCAATTTGCACACAGTTCCACGAAGGCTCATGGCTGCGTTGTGTATGCTCGCTGGATGCATATCATTGCTGCCGTCTCTGCCATAGCTGCTATTTTCGTCTTTGCCTTCTTTATTGCAGTCGTCTTTATGCTTGCGAACCATCTGTTTCTGAAGATGCATGCAAGTGCCACTGCTGTTCCGATTACTGTTGTTTTGTTATATCAATGCATTTCGACTATTCACAAGTTTAATGGTTATACCGGTAATGAGTTGATAAAATTATTACAGTTACCAAATCAGTTCCTTTTTCTATATCACTCACTGATCTCGAAAATATCATTTACTAGAAATCATTATAATAAATTTATCATTATAAATATTTATCATTTACGCGAAGCAAACACTGCCGTACCATCCTTTACTGGAACCATTTCGCCGCATTTTCAGGCCCCTATTTGAGAACCTCTGGATAAGACCAGAACGCAGAAATTTTCGTCATCTAGTAAGCTATAATCACATACTTAAAATCCAAAAAAAAAAAAAACATTTTGGTTTATTATAATTAAATTAAAATAAAACAAATATTTAAGGGGTGCTCGCATACAACAAACGTGATTGTTTTTCCCGTTTTTATAGATAATGGTACGGAACCCTTCGTGCGCGAGTCCGACTCGCACTTGGCCGATTTTTTTTTTATACTATGACGGGTCATGCAAACATTAAACGGAATAAAAATGAAAATACCATAAATTTGGCATGGACGTGGGTGATCTGATTACACGTTCGATCGATATGTTCTCTCAAACGTCCCGTTTTCACATTCACATTAGTTATCTAACGTCAAGTCGCCAACCAATACTTCCTTCCATTCTACTGACAGAAAATACTATGCTTAGACGAAACCAGATACATATATGTACATATCCGTTGTAACACTGCTATCCGCATGGGCGATAATACTGCATTAACAAAAAGAATTAGGGCGATTGATTTTTCATCGCAGTGCCGAAACTACTGTTGTTGTAAAGTTAAAAACACAAAACTTTAGCAACGTACACGTGTTGCTTGCCAAACCTAAACGAGCAATGAAATGGGAATTTGGGAAATTCGTACTCGAAGTGTGTAAATAAGAGGCAAAATGTGTATAGTATTTATTCGCGTAGTCTTACGCTGACACAAGGCATTAATCCCCTGGAGAAAAAAAGAGAAGACAAAGTCGAAAGAAAAAAGGTGCAAAATTATAATGGAAATTTAATAATGGGTTCAAAAGAAAATTTGGGCATAAAATAAATGACTAGATACCGGCTAAAAAGAAATAGAAATGGAAAGGGTTCTTGGCAAGGATATTTCCTTTCGTTTAAATTTCTCCTTCATGCAAAGATGCCAGTAAAGAGAAAACAAAGCTACTATTACCTACGAGTCCTCCTCATTTTATAGTTGACTTCAGTACTCGTATAAATATTCAGGTCGTAGATCAGGTTCTCATGAAGGTATGGCGGGAAGTAGGCGACAGGCCGGATGTACATGGGTGGCCGGAGGTCCCTGGAACGCAAATATTACGCACTGGTTATTAAGCATTACCTTATCACCCACTATCGTCGCAACTCAAGTATACAAGTACAGATTTTAATAGCTAACAATACGAATAAGTAAAATAAAAAAAAAGAAATGGAAACAGTTTTGAAGAATCGAAGAGAAGTTTTCAAATTTAAGATAAAGTGCATGAAGAAAAAGAAAATATGAAGACATAAAGATTTCTCCCCATCATCTCAATTTATTGGTATTTACCAATAAATATGAGCCATATTAAAATTATTGATTGAAAAAATAAACAGATATCATAATGAAATTTATATAGTTTCGCAAAACTTTGTATAAGTAGTCTAAATGAAGTTTAACCAACACACTTACAGGATTTTTTAATAGTGGTACCAAAACAGCCCGTCTGGGAAAGTGCCTCCACTTGACCTAAACCGCAACCAAATAACAACTTCCTAGAGGGTTGTTGTGTTCCTGCATGTGACCTCATGGTTACCTTACTGGTAAGCTGACAAGGAGTTGCTGTGTTACCAGCAGATATGGCATCGCGCGAGCGATACTTAATATATTACAAGCATTAATAGGCTACGATAACTGCTTTACATCAGGTGGGCCATATGCTTGTATGCCTCCCGATGTTGTATAACAAAAAAAAATATTTGGGGCGAAGGTGACCCCGCCAAGTTTGCGCAGCGCTCGCATTTCGACCGCGTTTATTCTACTCTCATGCTATTTCTGCCATACCCAGCTCTCGCTTCCATAAGTTAGCGTTGGGACCAACACTGCATTGTGTATAGCGAGTTGTGCCTTCTGGCTCAGGATTTTACTGCCAAGAAGTTTTCCCAACGCTTCATTCACACTATTCCCAGCACTCACTCGTCTTTCCACATCTGCGGTGTACCTTCCGCATCCAATTCAAAGCGCATCCAAGATATACAAACTCATCCACTTGTTCCAACACTTCATCATCAATCGTAATTCTTACATTAGTTCTGGATTCTTCTCTTTCAAATACCATTATCTTTGTTTTCTTCGCATTCAGTAGTAAGCCTTTCTCCATACATTCGTCTTTCATCGTTGTGACCAGTGTTTACAGTTCAGATGGTGTATCTGCTAATAGCACGGCATCGTCTGCATACAGCAGACAGTTCACCACTAGGTCACCCATGCGCAATCCCACATTCGTTGACCTTATTCTCTGCAGACAACTATCGAGATACAGGATAAACAGCCTAGCAGATAGCATGCAACCCTGTTTGACACCAATTCTGACATCAAACCAGGGTGACATGCCACCACCTATTCGCACACATGCTGAGCAATCCTTGTAAGTGGACTGCACAGCACGGAGCAGTGAACCGTCAATCCCATATCTCGGCAATATGTCCCACAGTTCCTTTCGCACAACCCTATCAAAGGCTTTCTCAAGATCCACAAAACCGCAGAAAACCGTCTGGTCTATGGCCAGATGCTTCTCTACGATATTGCGGAGCGAGAAAACTTGATCCCTACATCCCCTTCCAGTTCGGAAACCTCCTTGTGCGTCCCACAGCATTTCATCGGATTTCACCCTCATTCTCCTTTCCATATACTTTTGCTGCTAAGCTGATCAAACTGATGGCCCTATAGCTGGCGCAGTCCATGCGTGACCCCTTGCCTTTATACAAGGGCACAATGACTGCGCGTCTCCAGTCTATTGGGACCCTTCCAGTTCTCCAGCATAGGTTGCATAAGTACCAGAAGACGTCCCGGACGTCCCGGACGTAAGTGCCACCTAATTTGATTATCTCAGCTGTAATCAGATCAATTCCCGCTGATTTTCCATTTTTCAAGCTTCGTATCGACCATTCGATCTCATCCATAGTTATGCCTTCGTCGGACGCCGTCAACGTGGAGTAAACATCCGACTCACTCTCATTGTCAGCGTCCGAGGCATACTCATACATTTCTTCAAAATATTCACTCCACCGTTCTAACACTTCCTGAGTGTTCGCAAGAATGACACCAGCTTCAGACTTTCTTATCCATTCTGGATGCCGACGAACCACTCCGAGACTTCTTTACCTCTCTCCAAAAGAGTTTGGTATTTGCCTCGAAGTTTTTCGTCAGCCTCTCTTCCTCATTCATAATTTGTCTTTTACGCTTCTCTTTCACTAAAGCCTTGGTTTCATTCTTGCATAGACGGTACATTTCTTTCTTCTTTTCTCTCATATTTTCATTTAAAGGCAAAGATGATACGTAATCCAGCCACGCTTTCCTCTTTCTTGCTACGGAGGATTCAACCTCCGCATCCCACCAGGCATCTCCTTTCGCTGTTTTACGTCTCTTTGCGCATCCACAAGCTTCTTTTGCACTATCGATCATACTTTCTTTCAAAACTTTCCAACAATCATCCACATCTGAGTCGGAGAGGCTTGCATTTGCAAGTCTCTCACTTACTAGATGCACATACATTCTCCTTACACTTTCATCTTGCAATTTTTCGCTCATTATCCTTTCATGATCTCCGAAAGGGATACGCACTCGCCAGTGCCTCCACTTCCTAAAAAGGCCCACAAACCGGTTTACCACCAGGTAGTGGCCCGTCTCAATAGTGGGGCCTCTAAAGGCTCTTGTATCCATTATAACATTTCGGAGACGTCTATCTATTAAAATCAAATCAATCATATTTTTTTGGTCATTCCTTCTCCATGTATACGTGTGAATATCCTTATGATGAAATAAAGTATTCGACACGAGGAGGTTTCGTTCCATACATAAATCTAGTATTGACTTACCTGCTTCGTTCACTCTCTTATCTCCATACGGACCAAAAACAGCTTCATAGCTGTATCGCTTGGTCCCAACAGATCCATTCAAATCTCCACTCATAATCACTCTTTCATTCCCTTCAGCTAAGTCCAGAACATCCCTCACAGACTCCCAAAACTTCTCCAGTTCTTGAGCACACGCTGAGCTTACGGGAGCGTATGCTGCAACCAGAAATACTCGCGTGATGCCCAGTTTAATACGAACCCAGAGAAGTCTAGGCCCTACCAAACAGTAATCTCTTACACCAGTGGCTAAGCGAGAGGAGAGTACGACACCTACACCAGCACTGGCATGATCGTCCCGGTCTACCCCAGATCATAGGGCCATCGTCCCACCGGGCAGATCATCGGTGTCGCTCCCCTTGCGCTTAGTCTCTGTCACACATAAAGCATCCAAACGTCTATCATTCATTACGTCTATCAATTCATTCGTCTTATCATTCAATCCACCCCTCACATTCCACGTGCCTATGCGGCACTCGGCTCCCCTCGTCCCACCGGAATTGGCGCTGCGTGGTGGGTGGCGCCCCCCACCACCGTATGCAGCTATATTCGCACCGACGGGGGCGGATTGGTGCGCGTCGCCTACGGGGACGCCCCAATTCCCACATCGGTGCGCTTTTGGTCCAGAATTGCAATCGACTGATTGGCAGGGGTCGCGAACGAGCACGCTTCTGGCACATGACCCCCAGATGCTCTTATGCATCAGACCCATATTACAGCATAGCATAGTTTATACCGAAATGTAGGGGTTTATAGTGTTAGAGCTAGTAAAGACAAATCTTGGGGAGCTAAGCAACAAACGAATTAATGCAAGACAAATAAAAGATTACAAAAAACAAAAATGTCAGGAGTGCTAGGAACCCGCCAGCATACATGAAAAGAGTTTGTTAAAGATCCGATGCTATGAATGTTAAAAAGCGAGCGAGGTATATAAGGACCGCATCTTATGGCGCTGGGATTTTTCTGCGTACCCCGCGATGAGCCTGGCGTGAATATTTACATATATACAAAAATGAAAGTATATTTCAAATTAAAATTTACATTACAGCTTGTTTGTTCAATATAACATGTGAAAGTTGTCACATCAATACATTAATTTATTATATGCACTTATACACATTAATGGAACATGCCACTAATATACATTAATTGAACATCTATATCTTTTAAAGCTTTGACTAATACGCAATAAATACATATATATCTACCCTAAAATATCATAGTATACCTTAAATACATCACTCACCAACATACATGCAGATTACAATTTTGTCTATTAGTTGTATTAATGAAACTTCTTTAATTCGCTAACATAGCAATTAACTGCAAAGGAAGACGTCTTCAGCCGATCCTGGAGCACTGTCAGAAACTTCTTGTTCATTTAGTCTAAACTTCGATAGTTTTCCGCTTGATTTCGGATTGTTGCAAATTTAACGCGCAGTCAAAGTGCGCTCTTCTGATGGCAAAGGCACTAAATTAGATGCCAGCTCACAAACTGCCCGTTAGCTTAGAATTATTTAGAGCTAAACTTTGATATTTGTTTAGTGAGGCTATCACAATTCTAAACAAAACATTTTCTTTAGTTTAACGTTGTCTATTAGATAGATTAAGATATCAACATTCTTTTATATCTGTTTTAAGTACCATAAAGTTGATTTAAGTTTCCCCTGTTCTACCTATGCCATAAATCTATACAAAACTATACTCTGTGATCCTGTTAAAATTCTGTCTTAGTTTTGAATTGCGGCCAAATTTAACTACTAGTTTATTGATGTTTGCCCATCTAAAAAAATTTTTTTTTTATTATAGGTTTATTAAAGTTTCTTACTTTTCCCTAAAATTACAAAAGTTTTCGGCCACCTCTCTCTTGAATAATCCCAAAATAAATCAAATTACTTTATCTATATTCGGTGTTGTTATTATGCTTGGGACGCTAACATATAAAAAATAAACGCACGCTAAATGCGCGTGTAGGCCTTGCATTTAATTGAATTTAATTTTCACGTATATTTTTAATTCAATGAAATATAACACCATCCAATCAATTACACCTGACCTATGTTAGTGAAATAAAGTACTAGGAAAACGTCTATATTTTTTAATAAGTGGATAATTGAAATAAGAAGAGGCATGCTCCCTTGGTTCGGACATGTAGAAAGAATGCAGGATGAAAGAATGACGAAGCAGATATACAATGAATGAAATGAAATAATTTGTCCGACAATAAAAAAATAAAAAAAATTCAAAAGTGGAAGGATGTAAGAGCCGAGGAAGGCCAAGACTTACCTTACCTACCATAACCAAATAGGTCGTGTTCTATCAGAAGGTGATGTCAGGAGTCCTAGAAACCGGCGAGCGTGCATGAGAAGAGCAATGAATGTTAAAGAAGCGAGTGAGATATGTAAGGATCGTGTCACGTGGCGCTCGGTTCTCTCTGCCTATCCCGCAAGGGATTTGGCGTGAAATTATAGATAGATAGACAGATAATTGACCAGACCCACAATTTGAGGTGTTGAAATTTATAGGCATTGACACTTGCCATCGAATGTCACTTCTTTCTACCGATATCCAAATAAAATTTTAATAACGTTTACGTATATGTATAATAAAAAGAAGAAGAACACGACTTATTGAAGTCCAGACCATTTATAAGAAAGAACATAGCAGCTGATAAACAATATGAAGGTCAGTAACATACGTATAGTAGTTCCAGTAATAGTACTCGTAGTTCAACTAACTTATAAAATAGAATAGAGCAGAACAGGATAGAATAAAAAAGAAAACATGCAAATATTGTTTTATTATACAACGTCAGGAGGCATACAAGCATACGCCTCACCTGATATTAAGCGGTTACCGCCGCCTATAAACGCTTTGAACATAGTCTCTTGTCTTTAAGTCTCACTCGCGTGATGCCACCTCTGCTGTTACAACAACTCCATAGGACTGGTGGTCCTCGCTTACACACAGGAGCACAAGAACCCTCTAGGTAATTAATAGGTTTATTTAAGACTAATATTTACGAAAGAAAAAAAGACAGATTCTAAAGTTCGGGTAGTTGTCTTTGAGGACTCGCGTTGCGTTGGTTCGATCTAACCAAAGTTCACTGTTCACTGGTCGGCAACACTCTGTCACGGCTCCGGGTGGAAATGAAGGCCGCCGCCTGTAGAGGAGCTCGCCAGCAAACCTCAGCCAGCGAGCAGGTCCGTGAGGGGCTCACGGACGTTGGAGATCACAAAGAGTAATAGAGAGTAGGAGTCGGTGGGAACCGCCTTGCGGTCCAACACCGCAGAGGTCAAAAGTTGTCGCCGCTGAAATACACCGCGTAGCCCACGCAGCAGGTCACAGTAGTCAGTACACCGTGCGTTGCTGATCAGATCTCAGTGTAGACTGCCGTTATTTCTTCTGGTCGGTCGTCTACCGAACATTTATACTTTCAAATTTTCTAAATTCATTTTTATTACAAATTTTGACAATGACATTTTATAGATCAATATGTACAAAGACAATAAAAAAGGTTGTATATATATTCCCCCCCCCCCCCCCCCCTTGTGGTTATATGTTACTTTGCCAACGTCAAGTATATAATATACATGAAAAGAAACCTAATAATTGGCATTTTCAGGTGGTGCATTAGTACATATTACTGTAAGACCATCATATACAGACTATTCTTGCTCTAGAGTTTAATATTGTTTAATGAAATGAAGTCTGAAATTCCATTTACATAAAATGGGTTTAGAGATGATACTATACTTAATATTATAGCATTCACAAATGTCGTCTTGGTGCATTTACACACGTGTAATGCACCAAGACGACACCGTCAACAATTTTATTTTTTAAAGTATGTATTCAAAATATTTCATAACGTATATATTTCTTTTAGACAATAAAAACTCGTTTCTCATCATCTGAATTTCCACACACAATTCACATATAACTTTCATTTTGTTTAACTTTAATTATACAGGAGAAGCAGAATCGCGTTCGTTGGCTAAATCTAGGTACCATATCGAAGCAAAAAAATGATAATCAATTAGCAATTATTATGTTCTTTAATATAAAGTCACATTCATGTATTAATTATAAGATAAATAAATTATGGTACATAAAGTACACATCGAAAAAGGGAAATCCCGTATCTAACGTAATACCGGCCAAAGTGACTAATAAAAACTTATACGAAAATGGCATATACTTGTTGAGATGCGTAAATATTATTAATGCCGATGATACA
This sequence comes from Pyralis farinalis, assembly GCA_947507595.1. Taxonomy (NCBI): domain Eukaryota; kingdom Metazoa; phylum Arthropoda; class Insecta; order Lepidoptera; family Pyralidae; genus Pyralis; species Pyralis farinalis. Next base: position 19,408,499 of record OX382264.1, on the reverse strand, counting down.
TCATTTTCTTTTATTCGCAGAATAAAATGCGCAAAAAAGAGTTATGCCTCGTGTACAATACCAGCTCTTAATTCCATTACGTCATAATAAAGTACACGCTACAATACGTCGCAATTAGCATGACAGTTCAGAAATCAAAACAAATGTTGGTAGTTACTATCTTGAGGATTATTTATTAATTGCACAGTTACGATATTTGTATTATCTTACAATTTTTATCATTGCTCTGTTGAAGTAGTTTTTATTTCATTAAACTTTTTTTATACAACGCCAGGAGGCATACAAGCACACAGCCCACCCGATATAAAGTAGGTACTGTAACTCACGTGTACTTGCATTACAGGAGGCCAGGGAGTTGTTACTCAAATAACTCATTTATTTCTGTGAAATGGAGGTGCTTCCCTAATCGTGCTCTCCTCTCTTAAAAACGCTCAGACAATGACTATCAGATATGTTCATGCACATTAATGTTTGTCCTCTGTAGAAACCCACAAGTCTAATGTTAAAGTAACATTGTTAATCACTCTACCAGCGGGATCGCAAATCATTTTAAATGTGTATTGTATTAAAATATTTTAAAGAAGTTATGCTGTAGAGATTGACGTTATTCAAACGAAAGGACATGGTCTTTACTCTTTGGAAGAGCGTGACCATAACATGAAATATATACATTTTAGTAAAACAAGGTTAGTGGAAAAACTTTAACGGCCTCGGTGGCAATGCTACTTTGTCACCAAGGCACGTAGGTTCTATTCCCACACAGGATACATATTTGTGTGTATGAATATGTCAGTTTGTCTTTGTTTTTTTTTTTTGTTGTCATTGTCATGTCATGAGATGTTTGTTTTTAATAGAGGTAGGACGCATCAAAGCAGACTGTCTGGGGAAGTATCTCAACCTCACTGAAAACCACAGCCAAGTAACAACTCTCTGAAGCGTTGTGTTCCTGCGAGTGAGTAAGGTTACTAGTAAGCTCCTAAACAGTTGCTATATTAGCAGTAGAAGTAGCAATACGCCATCGATGTTTAATGTATTGCAAGCAGTGATAGGCTACGTTAACCACTTTATATCAGGTAGGACGTTGTACGTTGTATAAAAAGAACTAAAATAAAATATTTCTCTAATATATATACACACATCAAAAGTGTCTAGGGATCAACATATATTTTTGCAATAACTTTTCTCCTGATTGATATTAATTAAAATTTTCTTTAAGGATTCATCAAATAAAGTGTTTTCGTTTGTCTACAGTAACGATAAACCAAGTCACCTTTGCATTAATAAAGAAATTTGCCATTTTCATAATAAAGGGATTTTTTAATTAATAAAGGAACATTTGAACCACTAACATTAAAGTTCGAAAAAAGACTGAAATAACAGTTTTCTTTAAAATTTTATTGGGTAACTTAAACAATTAATAATCCGTGTTTCTACCGCGAACACTAACAACACAATTCGGCAGAGCTCTTCTCTGTAGCATATCCCATGCATGCTCAATCGGGTTCAAGTCTGGCGACTGAGCAGGCCAGGGCATGACATTGATGTTAGCTGCGGCGAGAGTCTGTCTTACAACTCTTGCGGTGTGCGGTCGTGCATTATCATGCATTAACTGAAATAAGGGACCGATTTACACTTGTAGAGGAACGATGACGTCTGATACAATCGTCTTAGCATAAATTTGAGCGTTGAGGTTGCCTCTGATCCAAATCAACTCAGTTCTTCCGCCGATCCAAATACCCGCCCATACCATGATGGTTCCACCACTATAAGGATGGACTTCCTGGCAGGATTTTAATCGCTGTTGGCGTCCAGGGGTTCTCCAGTGTCGTATACGTCTTGTATCCGGTCTCATACCAAAACGAGACTCATCAGAAAAGCACACGAAACGCCATTGTTCTTCTGCCCAATTTCTGTGTTCAAGAGCCCATTGATATCGAATCCTACGATTGTGCATTGGTATAGGTGGTACCCTTAGCGGTCTTCGGGAATGAAGGTTCACTTCATGCAAGCGGTTTCTGACTGTTTGGTCGCTAATTAAGTTCCCTGAAGAGTGATGAAGCGTCACGGCTAACATCATGGCGGTTATTGTTGGAGCTCTTCGAATTGTGATTTGAATGTATCGGTCTTGTCTCCGTGTGGTGCAGCGATACCGTCCTCCATGGCGCTCAGCCACGGTACCAGTGCTTCGGTAACGTGTCCAAAGTCGACTGATAACACTCTGACTTGTATTCAGAGCTAAAGCCACAGTACGTTGCCGGGAACCAGCTTCTATCATTCCCACGGCTCTGAGCATTTCTTCCCTGCTTAAATGACGTCGCCGCTCCATAATAACGTTGGTTTTAATCAGTAGTAGGGAAACAGTAGCACTAATAATGTCTTCAATGCGTTGTATGTTTTTATAGGGAAAATATTGACAGCTGATTTTCATCTTTTACTCGAATTTGATTGACAGTTCCTGTTTCAAATTATGAAATGCACCAAAAAGGATCCATATAAGTTTATAAAATCATAAATTTATTACAAAGCCGCATCTCAATCTCAAGAAATCCGCATAAAAATGCTTGATCCCTAGACACTTTTGATGTGTGTATAATACCTCTAGTGACATTAGTTTAAATTTGCATTTAATCGTACGTTTATTTATTCATTGTTTTTTGTCGAATAAATTAGAAGACCTACGTAAATAATTTCGCTCATGTTATTCAGTACAAATTACGAAGGGGCTATTATAGTGTCACGGATAGCTGACAGCGAGGTTTAGAATAGGGTTTTGGTGGGTGACACTAGGGGAGAATGGGCTGTATGTCACTAAAAGTAAATTTTAATATCGCCTTGTATATAATTTTACTCATATATTTTATAATTAACATGTTACCAATAAGTAGCTATGTCTCGATATTGCAGGAACTACAAGTATTATTTGCTATACTAGTTACAATGATTAGAATTATTTATCGGTCCAACTATACCGAAGTCGTGACTTGACAGTTACGTTTTATAATGGCTACTATTGGTTTTTATCCGACTGCGACAGGGTGATGTTTTTGTAGGTGACTATATCTTACCAGCAGTAGTTAACTTACCTATGTAAAGAATGACTGTTAGAATAAAATTCCAATTACTTTTTGTCGGGAGAGGAAACCACCGGCCATCAGTGCTACATACTGTCATCATTTGTAGAGTTCCGTACCACTTTAGTTAAAATTAGAACCCTTAACCACTTACATGTTTGCCTTTCAGTTACATATATTTGTCTCGAGTGATAAACATACAAACGCGTAATATTGCCTAGATATATAAAATCCTGGTCTCCACATACTACAATATTAATTTCATATATTGTAAAAACAATAAAGAATTATAACTATTCGTTATAGATAGAACTATACCAATGTCGTGACTCGACAGTTAGACTTAAAGTATTGTTTGTTTTTAATTGACTGTGACAGAGCTATGTTTTTGTACAGAATGACGGTTAGAGCTAAATTCTTATACTTTTCGTCAGGAGAATCGACGACTGGCGAGCCAATCGTCTGACAGGATATTTGGAGAGTTACTTATGAACTCTATCGAGTGAAACTTCTATCAAACGTCCGTGCTATCATGTAAAATGACTGATAGTACAGTCAATCAGGCTATCTTTTGCCCAGTATGCACATAAAAAGTTAGACCAATGTTTAAAATAATACGTTACTCAAAAAGATACACTTATTATGGTGGCTTTATGTAGCCTACTTCCAAAAAATTTACTCATTTACCAATAATCTCTAGGAAAATAGTTTCAAAATTCCATTTAACCACTGGGCCAATGTTAGATTGTGAGTTGGGCTTGGATTGGCCCAGGTCCCAATTGTAGGTTGTTTTTGCTTATTTTATTTTATTTAAAGCATTTTGCTAACATTGGCCTGCATATTTACCATAAAAACTACAGCTGGGAGTCATAGCCAATAATAATGTATACATTCGTTTTCATTTATTAGTACTAAAATGGGTAAATAAATTGTTGCCATAGGTAAATCAACACAGTTTTTATTCAATCTTATTTTTTTGGTCAACAATGCGTTTTAACTTATTTACTGACTTACCATATAGCTAAGATAATGGAAAAAGTATCAAAATAATTAAAATTTTATTTAATCCTACATATCATGGGGTTAAACTTTGAAAAATTTCCATTCCATTCCATGGCCAGGAAGTCGTCTTATATGATAAAATACCTTTCTTTCTTTGAATATTAGTGTCATTCAGCATTCGTATGATATTTGTATCATTCATTATACAAAACTGAGCCACGGCCTTTACCACATTATAGCCAATCATCTGAAGGTCCAGTCTATCGTCATGTACTTCGTATGTCTCTATAGAAAAAAAATCTTCCTGTGCTATATCCAAACCACATTCTTCTTCATGTGTCTTCATCTCCTTCCTCTGCCCTTTCTTCACACTTATCGAATATATCTCCTCCCAATATTTTGAGAATTTTGAACTTTGGCCCGGGCTCAAGTTACCCTTATTCACCGGTAATAATTTACCTGTTCAATATTTATGGCAATATCATGAGAATTAGCTAATTAACTCTCGTAATTTTTGAAAGAAATGATAGATAGACACATTATGAGACACTTTAAAATAACACTTGCCTCCTTATGTATTCAAATGACAACACAGCAGACAACTTTTTGGCGCTTTCGTAACAAACCGCTCTATTCACACCACAGAAAAAAGCAACTGACGTCTCAACAATGGTAGATGTCAATTATTTGGCAGAATCTGAGCATTTACGAAGATATATTAGAATCGATATTTACAAATCTAGTTTGAAATACATAAAATCATAGCAAAAAAAAATCTATAATATGCATTTGAAATTTTGGGCCAATTTTATATTGAAGGCTTAAAGTTACCCTGATTGACTGTACTCTGTTCTAATTAATATAAAATAAAACATCGCTTTTAAACGGAGAAGGATTGCCACCATGCCATCTCTTTATACTGAAACGTCACGCTGGCAAGTGTATCAACATTCATAGTTGCCACTTTCATATGGTATTTTTTATTATTTTTAGAGTTTCGTACCTCCATAGGTACAACAACAATAAAAAGCAATAAACTATGCTGTCCTATGATAATGTGTAGAGTGTAGAGAAATGTCGTAGACAAATTAATTTATTCTTTTGGCAATCAATAAAATATATTTCGATATGAAATAAAATGCCATCTCGGACCTAAAAAATAAATCTATTACCCTGACATTAACGTACATTATATGTTATATTTCTAAGTTCAAATATGTTCAGATCCTACAACTGTTCTCTATCGATCCCTAGAAACGCGGTGGTATGGAAGTTGTCGTTATGCTACAAGTGATATTACCTGGAGGAATTCAGAGGTATAAGTACAGATAGAAAATAATTTATAAGGGACCAACGCGCTGGCGAAGCTTTCCTAAGAGACTAGTAGGGATTCTTTACTATGCTAGTGTCTCCGGTTAGACTTTAAAAATACATGAGAGAGTTTTAATATTATGTGTTTGTTTATTAGTAGTTGTATTAATTTCACTGCAGATTTAAACTATTCAGAAATACAAAAGGAAAGTAAAACCTAAATTTTGTACATCAAAATATTCAAGGCTTTCCTGGCTATGAAGAAATAGCACAACTATTTTTAGAAAAATATATAATATTTATATAATATGTTTAATAGAACGTTGGCTAAATAAAAGTGAAATTTTATTTGGAATTAATAATTATTAAATAGTTAGTTCCTATAATAGAGATTCTTCGATTAGATGCGGTGCAATGATTGTTATAAAAAAAAAAGCAACAAAGCCAAAGAACGTAAGGACATTGTTAGGCTCTCTGTTGAATGCACTATTGAGATGTCATGTGTTGAATTAGATATTTATATAATTGTTTGTACTACTCTGTGTAAAAAGTATCGGGAATATGTCAATAAAAAGACCCGCGTAAAAGAGGTCGTTCTAATTTTTTTACTGCATGTTGGTAGCACTGTACTGATTTAGCGCGCAAAATTTGAGCGGGATCTGTCATTTAATTTGTTTTAAACTACACTTTTTGTTGGTCATAGTTTTGAGTCCTCGGCGATTTTTACAATGGAAAATATTGTTGAACAAAGAGTGTGCCTTAAATTTTGTGTTTCAAATGATATTTCATGTGGTGAATCACTAAAAATGTTGCGAAATACCTACGGCGAATCGTGTATATCGAAAACAAGGGCTTATGAATGGTATAAGGCTTTTAAAGAAGGCCGAGAAGTAGTAGTAGACTTGCCTCGTTCTGGTAGACCTTCAACCGCTACGACCAGAGAAAACATCGACAGAATCAAGAAGCTAGTGCTCGAAAATCGACGTATGAGTCTGAGAGAGTTGGCTAGTGAGGTGAACATATCTTTTAAGTCCGTCCACAACATTCTCATTGACATTTTAGGCATGAAACGCGTCGCCGCTCGACTAGTTCCAAAAGAGCTCAATTTTGTTCAAAAAGCGCAGCGAAAGCATGTCGCTGAAGACATGGTTTCCCGAGCTTCTACGGATCCGACCTTTATGAAACGTATAATAACTGGCGACGAGACATGGGTTTATGAGTACGACATGCAAACAAGCCAACAGTCTTCAGAATGGCGTCTCGAAAACGAGCCGAAACCCAAAAAACCGCGACAAAGTCGCTCCAAAATCAAGGTGATGCTGACAGTTTTTTTTGACTACCGTGGTGTGGTTCACTCCGAATTCCTTCCAGAGGGAGAAACAGTGAATAAAGAATATTATTTAGGCGTCATGAAGCGTTTGCGTGAGAGTATCCGCCGAAAACGTCCAGATTTGTGGCAACACAACTCATGGATGCTGCACCATGATAATGCACCATCACACACAGCCATTATAGTGAAAGAGTTTTTAGCGAAAAATTCAACAAAAGTTCTCGACCAAGCACCGTATTCACCTGATATGGCTCCGTCTGACTTTTTTTTATTTCCCAAGTTAAAATTACCACTTCGAGGAAAACGTTTTGAGTCGATAGAAGCCATAAAAGAAAATTCGCTGAATGAGCTAAAGGCCATACCGCAAATAGCCTATGAAAAATGTATGGAAGACTGGGTGAAGCGGTGGAGATGTTGTATTGCAAGCGATGGGGCCTACTTTGAAGGCGATAAAATAAATTTAGATGAATAATTTGTATTTTTTGTTTTATTGACAAATTCCCGATACTTAGTACACAGAATGTATATACAGACCTCCTAGCGGTGATTTTACACAATTTGAGCATGTAATGGAGGATACTTTAAAAAAAAATCATAGGGAAAAAGACATAATCGTCAGCGGCAATTTCAATGTATTTCAATAACTCAAAGATTTTTCAATTTATTTAAATCATTTTTGACTGTATGGGATATTGTTAAAAAAGGAACAGGTAATAAACCACGGTATAATGAGTATTCTATTATACATAATAATCAAACTGTTAAAACTATTAAACAAATAGCAAATCTATTTGATGACTACTTCACTAATATTCCTTACATTATCACTGATTCCCTCAATTCATCTCCACGTGTGGCTGCTGAGTTATTAAAGGATAATATACAACCAAGAGTAAAGCTTTTCCAATTTACACATATCAATTTATTTTAAACATTAAAAACTCAGGAGATCATTGAAGCTAATGACTCAACAATACAATAAAATACTATTTATAGATCAATGTCTATAAATAGTATTTTATTGTATTGTTGAGTCATTAGCTTCACTTGGTACTTATTTTCAGTCAATTTATAAATATGGGTGTGTTCCCAGACTTGATGAAGTTTAGTAAATGAATTCTATTACTCAAGTCTGGTGAAAAAAGTGAACTGGGAAATCACACACATTGAGTAAATAATTTGAAAGGATAATCATTGATCAATTGCAACTCTATTTTAAAACCAATGAAATTTTTTATACTTCACAATATGGATTTACAGCAGGTAGCAGTAATGTATGCTCGTAAAAATATAGTAATTTTCAAAATTTTGTGAAAATCTTAGAAAGAGGAATAGACTGCGTATGCGAGTACATCGGCTTGCTAAGACTATTAGCTCTTTATAGTAAATTGTACTCAATTCTATAAGTTACCTGAAACAGTTCTGTCCTTGCCTAACAATATGTTCAAAAGCCACATCAAAAATACCCTATGAATAAGAAGGGTTATTAAGAATCGATAAATATTTGACTGACAGAGATGTTCGAAAAAGCATGTATAATACATGCGCTGAATCTTTTTCTTAATCTTTAATTGTACACTCACATATATTTATTGTAATATAAATTGATGATTTGAAAAAAAAGACCTATATTGGCATGTTTCTTTGGATATTTCTTCTTCGCCAATAGCCTTTTTCGAAATACTGATATATTAAAAAAGAGAGATTATAATCTAATTTAAAGAATGTAAGACGTGTCTATTAATAAATGATTTTAATCATTTCTTTTTTTATTTCTTTAGACCGTGCAAGTGATTACACTGATGTGGCAAGCCTCCACAGACCAGTAACTGCTTGCCACCCAGGTCTTACACTCATTTGCTATCTTAAAGGTTTACCTAGTGCGATTTTTTTTATACCACTAAAGTGACAATCAGGCGTACTGTCTGTCTGATGGTGAGCAGTTACCGTAGCCTGTGGACATATGCAACACCACTCATGCATTGTCGATCATAGGGTTACAGGGTTTTTTTTTACAGAAAAACCTCTTCACGCCTTTCTTGAAGAACGCCATGCTGTCCGTTGGGAAAACCTCGGCTGGGAGTTTTTGTAAGGAAAATTGTTAGGTAATATAGTGAAAGAAATATGTGTTCATTTAGTAGGATATTAAGAGAAATCCTACTAATATTATAAATGCGAAAGTATGGATGGATGTTTGTTGCTCTTTCACGTTTAAACGGATGAACGGATTCGAATGAAATTTGGCACGTAGATAGATTATGATCTGGATTAATACATAGGCTACGTTATTTGACTCCGCGCGGGCAGAGCCGTGGGCAGCAGCTAGTGATAAATAAATATGTAATTTCACTTTACGTACCAAGGTTTTTGCAAATATATACGTGCAATATATATTCAAACATGCAAAAAGACACGTTTTCATAAAATATGAAAACGTGTCTTCTAAATAAATTCTAAAATCTGACACCCTTATTGTTACAGAAGACATCGCTGGCCTTTAGAACATCAGAATGGTTAAATAAGGAATCTGTTATTGCATATAAATAATTGTGTAACAAAAAAAATACTTACTGATTATAATAAATAAATAAAGATATAGCTACTTAGACGAAAACGTAGCTTGGCAATGCAAACTATTATTTTAGTACTCGTACCTAATACGCCGCAGCGATTTCTTTTTTAGGGTTCCGTATCTTAAAAGGAAAAACGAAACCCTTATAGGATCACTTCTTTGTCAGTTTTCCTTTTCTCAGGAACGCATCAAGATGTAATTAATATCAAATACACAAGCCTACAAAGGAGCAGTGAAAAAAATCAAACTTCTAAGTCATCGCAATCAAGAGATACGGGCGTTTATAACCCGTTCATGCTGCATATTTTGTCACTCGCAAGGGAATCAAGGCTATAGGGTACTTCTCGTTGACATATAATCATGAAATTTTGCAAAGAAGCAATGTTGTAAAGCACTAGTACAGCAAAAAATCCGAAAACCGCGAATTTGTAGTTACATCACGAAAAAATAACGACTTTTGCGATTACAAACTTATTTGCAGTTAATAAAGTAACCGCGACCTATGGCTATGTATATGGGGACAACAGTTTTGCAACGGTAAAATTACGGTTCCATCCAATCCAGTTTATCTTTTGGTTGGAGCAATGTTCGATGCTTTCATTCAGTAATTTATCTAATTACTTTGGTGAATGTAACTGTACCTAATTACTTACACTGTTTACGTACTTATTATTATACGTAATTTGTTAATTTATGACATTTGTCATTAATTTAAACACAATTACCTAATTAAAGGAAGTTGTAAGTAAATAAAAACACATTTTACTGTAGAATGTGTGTTGTTGTTGTTTTTGGTTATCATTTATCAGATGACTTACTTTTATAATGAAAAAAATGGGACCAATCTACGAGACTCGATTTCCGTAATGTACATTTTTTTTTTATTCAATGTCGGGAGGCATAGAAGCACAAGGTCCCCTGATGTAATGTGGTTACCGTAGCCTACAAACGCTTGCAATACAGGAAATATATGTATTTATTATTTTAGTATTAATTTCTCGCGTTACTAGCCCTGCTGCTAATACAGTAGTATTAGCAGCAGGGCTAGTAACCTTAGGAGCTTGCCGGTCTCCACTCACTTACCTGCGAGTTTCTTTCTGTGGGGTGGAGGTACTTTCCTAGTCAATCTTTGATGGCCCTTCTACCAGTGTCTATCAAATATGAAATAAATTTTAATAAAACAAATCAAGTTTTAATTTACACATAGTATTAAATTTGGTCGGGACTCCCCTACGCAGGGACAGGTGTCTCGGGCACTGCCACAATAAATAGCTATTTACCTGAGAGTGCGGCCACTATGGCGCTTCACACCGCCGGAAGGTGTTCTCAATTTGTCGCCCGGAATGAGATTGTCGCCGCTTTCAGTATTAGGTAAGTGGCTTTTACATTTCACTTTGCCCGAGCCGACTCTGATTTAGAGCGGATGTTTCGACAAATACTGACAGTAGTATCTTAATACTTAAGGAGATTATAACACATAATTAGCCCTGTCAATTAAGATGACAATTACTGAACGAAATCACTGATTATTGTCGTTCGTCAGATTCACAAGTATATGGAAATTACTATAAGAACCTTCCGGCTTTTTTACCTTTTGTGTCTATACATCTGAAACTGATAGAAATGAGATCTCACAAAGATTTAGGGACTTTGGTTCACTTTGGGACCATGACATATGACAAGCTCGGTGGTGGAGTGACGCTACTTTGACACCAAGGCTCGTGGATTCGATACCCACACAGGATAAACATTTGTGTGCACGTACATGTATGTTGTAGTCTGTTTTTAAGATAGGCAGGAAATATCAAAATAGCCGTGTGGAGAAGCTGTACCTCTACATCACAGAAAACTGTAGAAAAATAACTTTCTGGAGGATTGTTCTGTTCCTACAAGTGAGTGACGTTAACTGAAGCCTCCTAAGGAGTTGATGTGTTAGCAGCGAAGGTGACAACGTGCAAAGGACACTTAACGTATTGCAAGCGTTCATAGACTATGGTAACCACTTTAGATCAGGTGAGATGTATGTTTGAATGCCTCCCAACGTTGTATGTAAATGGTCCCTTATTATCTCGATTATAGATTCCACGTAAGCTACGTAAATATTTGGTTAGAATGTAGATATAGAATATATTCAATTAAATTTGAATTTTAGTGACATTGCCAATATTCAAAATAATGTAGCGTAGTTGTAAAATACAAAAGGCAAAAACATTTTACTTGACAAATAATAGCCTTATTAATTATAATTCGTTGCTTCTAGCACGTTAATTTATTCATTTTATTTATTAATGGCACTTTCCAAATTCTTAAATGTATATATGCCTACGACTTTACTCTGAAATACGCAGCAACCATCCTCAATAGCATTTTATGAGATAAAGAGAGAGATATCTAATACGAGTACTAAGGCAAGTACCACAGGCGTCTCTGCTGCGCTGCCGGTGTCAAAATAATAATTTTCTCAAAAATAGAATTCAAAGGATAAATATACAACACTACGGAATTACCCCTACTATCACGAAAATTTGTGCAGTCATATAGTAAATAATAATCTGCACATGCTAATATTGTCTGAGTATAAAAAAATATAACCATTTACTTAACTTCGCAAGATTCAAGTCCTAGAGTCAAGTCGCTGATAGAGACTTAAAATTAAGCGTGAAGGTAATTGGTTATAACGGGTACGTATTATAATGCCATAGTTTAAAACACCGAATTTCATAAGGCCTATGAACGGAAAGCCGAATATTAAATCGCCTAATGTTTATTTCACCAAAAGTTCAAATGATGGAAAGTTAAAAATTCCGAAAATTAAAATCCCAAGGATTTATATGGTAGTGTACAATATTGTAGTGTATAATGTATAATAACAGACAATATAATTTCAGTTGCAATAATGCTTAATTTATATAATTTTCAATTTTATAAAAACGCATAACCCAATTTCATCATATAACCAACCATCATTTTGCCCTAATAACATTTAGTTCGTTTAATATAATTATTACTTGTCTTAATGTCAAAAATTGTCATAAATTTCTTTTTTTACCCAAAGTTAAATGTCAATTTGATAGGGTAAACATCAAGAGCTGCTTATAATACTATTATTATAAGCATTATATTAGTTACTTTCTTGAAATTGGTTTACTAATTACTGCAGCTGCATTTTAAATTATTCGTTACAAGATATTATTGAAGAAATAGAACAATTTGACGAAATTGTCAAATTTTCCTTGTTCCGTTTCAGTTTTTATTGTTTTAGTACTTAGTTGTCAATGTCTGTTTACTATGTGGCCTTGTGGCCTTGTTTTGGTAATATTTCAGGATTCCGTATATTAATAAATGGTACATTTAAAAAAACTTTTTATGATAATTATAATTTCAATAAACTAGGTGGGGTGGCATTTTATTTATGGGCAAGTTGCAAAGGCTCAGCGGTCGAAAGGCCGTTTAAAAGTTACATACGTAAATTACAATTATGTAAAGTTCCTATAACACTGCACTGAAAATTTAATCAATGATACACCTTTATCCTAGTATTATTCCGTTTTCTAATGCCTTATATCAACCTACTACTAACAAAATCTGCTCAATCGCTTTAGCGATTGGGAAGAAAATTGAGTACTGACATTTATTTAGTTCCTTCCAAGAAATAGCGGTCCTCGAACGCCAATTCTTCAAGAAGAAACACGATCCGCCGAGTGCTGTATGTACGTGGTACCTGAAATTTGAGAGGTAGATTGATAGAGATGATAGACATAATTTTGTGTTGCTTTATGTGTGACAGAGACTAAACAGAAGGGGAGCGACATGGATGATCTTCCCAGTGGAAAATGGTAGTTTCGTGGTCTGAAGTGGACAAGGACGAGAATGTCAGTGCGGAAATAGGTATGGTACTCTCATCTCTTTTAACCTCTAGTGTGAGGGATTACAGTTTGATAGGATTACAACTTAACTATGTTAGCATAAAACGGGGGTGCTCATGAGAGTGTGTTTGGTTGCAGATTACACTTCCCTGAGCTCCGCAAGCAAGAATTTGAGAAGTTTCAGAAGTCTGTTGTGAATGTGTGGATCATAATGAATCTTAATTCTTAAATCTTAAGAAATTGGATCTTAATGTATGGTGGGGGATCAAAGGTGATAGCTACGAGGCTGTTCTTAGGCCTAGTTACAGAGAGATATAGGCAAGCCAATTTTAGATTTATGTCTGAAACAAAACTGCCTCGTGTTGAAAAGGAGTGTAAAATTGCAAAATGAAAGTATGGAAGTACGCATGTACATACGGCTAATCAATGAGAAACGACGAACGTTTTTCATATTCAGACGTAGACGTTTGCTGAAACGTTTGTGTGAATATATTGGGGAAACATACGATTATGACCAGAAGATTAGCACTGAATGAGTGTCTGACTGATTCTGCAGTACCAGAGTTCGGTGAAAACACCACTATGGATAAGATTAAATGGTCGATTCAAAGCTTGAAAAATGGAAAGTGCGCGGATATCAAATGGTTACAGCTGAGATGATCAATTTGAATGGGATCAACTACCATTGGGATGTATTCTGGTACTTAAATAGTTTATGCTAAAGAACTAGAAACTTCTCAATGTATTGAAGACGGGTAGTCATTTTACCCTTATTTTAGGGCAAGGGAGTCGCGGATGGACTACGCCGGGTATAAGAATTATGTAGGTTTCTTTATGTATGAAAACCGCTAAAATACAGTTTTTTATATCCTGCTTAAAGAAAAACTTGTTCTTCCATTTGACTATTCCCTAGCTTTACCAATCCTAGACAATTCATTTTCCAAAATCCTGTCTGTAGTGCATGACTACATTTTCTAAGAACCTACGTACAAAATTTCAAGATCCAGCGGTTTAATCTGTGCGTTGACATGTCACTCAGGAACTCAGGATGCATTGCTTTATATGTATTGATGCACGTGGTACTTTAAGTAACTAAATAACAAATTAAGGAAATATTTAAAAGTCGATACTTCATTTACTTACACTTTCATTTAATTATTTACAAATATCTATACAGGATTAATAAAAAAAATAAAACCCACAGTTAGTTAACTCTTAGTTTACGGAACTCCTAGTACTCGAATATGACATGCACTTGGCTGATGAGTGTTGTAGTGACCACTCAAGTGTGACATGACGTCAGCAATTCTGCTGACATACATAGAGTAATAAAAATCCGTTCGGTGACCGGAGGACCGGTTTGGTCTGTATGCTATTTTCACCTTTAGCAGTTTCGTGTTCATAATCATATTTAGTTGAAAACAGAGTAGAAACAGCACGCGAAATAATTCGGCCTGCAATTCAGAACTAATGGCAGCATAATGTCGGTTGTGTGTATATTTACAACAGTTTGTGCTCTGTGTATTACTATAGTTTATTCTGCACCAACATGGCAACATTTAAGAGGTAATTATCCAAATATATAGATTTTTTCGTTTTCTATGTTGTTTTTGTTACTGTTCTGAAGTTCGAATCAAAATAAATTATTGCTTAGTTCCTTAAATTAACCACTTTAAACATACTATTGTAAAGACAAAGTAAAATGTGAACCCGTATGAAGTCCAAACAAAGTTTTATTATATATATTAGTATTTAAACAGAGACTAATATGTAAAAACGTAATTATTTTATTTCGAATAAATATTGTGAATAGGTTTTATTACAGTTAATTAACATTTCTTTTAATTGTAAAATGGTATCAATTGACAGTACAAGATCCATACGAAAAAAATATGTGTATATATAAAGTTGATTCCAACATTACCATTAAGATGAACATTTTTACTATATATTTATATTATATTATTACTATTAAATAAGAATAATAGATAGTTTGTAGATAAATAAAATATTAATTAATAATAAAAAAAAGCTAAAATGAATTTATCTCTTAATATAACTACAAGGTTAAATTAAATAATATAAAAGTGTAGCCCATGCATTACTATTACCTCCGATATTTCTAGCATTTCCTCACTCCCTATGCTGATCCGATGAGATGAAGCTATCAGCTGTTTGATCTCCATTGATATTGATTGAAACCCTATAGCTAAATCTTAAATTGAAAGTGTACTTGAATCTCACGGGACAAGGATCTCACTCCGAAAGCAAAGGCCGATGCCAGATTCCTTCATCTATTGCACTTCAAATATTCGGATGCTATTACTATTGCCTCCGCATCCGCTTTGCCGGTGGTACGATGGAGGTGAAAAGGGAATATCAAGGAAAATTGTACAAACAAAAGCCATTCATGTGTTGTAAGCATTCATAGATTACTATATCCACTTCATTATTTTTACTTCATTTTATACATTATTCACTTGTATAAAAACCTTTACACTATTTCTATGGGATCTGTGGCATCTCACCTGTTCTCTTATCATTATCTCTAATCTTCCAGATTCCCTAGGATACTAATGTAGGCACGGCGGACAATGTCATTGATTTCGACAAATGAGCCTGCAATTTCCTTACAAGAAAATCCTTTGTGTTATCCAAACTGATCAGCATCTGTGTCATATGGGCGCCTGTATAGAATACTCATCGAACCCTACGTTACAGATGAATCATCTTAATGTTCATGCCAACCTGTTGGGGTTTGCAGTCAGTGGCATCTTTGCCTACCTCAATGTCACTTCACTAACGTCTGCGTTTTTTTTGTAATATGCTATTAAATGAAAATTTGCTATCCCTATCCCAACTTTTTGCTACTTGAGGTCTGATCAAAAACTTGGCCCGCACGGGCAATCGATCTAACATTTCTTACATCGGACAATTCTGTTGACTTACAGTTTGGTATAATGTCGCTACCTATGAGAAGACTAGACCTGTAACTAGAAAAAAAATATAATAAAATGACAATTCGCTTAGATAATGCCCTAGCCTTATCTAAGCTAATTATCAGCTCCGGAAACTGGCGAGCATGTATAGTGTGTAGCTATGAATGTTAAAGAAACGAGTGAGGTATATGGTCAAGTCAAATCATGTAGCTGTCGATTCTCTCTACTTATCGCAACGGAACTTGGGTAGATAATTAACTATTATTTTACTACAATAAATAATCAGGATAATTAAATGCATTGCAGAAAAACGTGCTCCTCCTGGCGGCTGGGGGTCTCCAGACCACCGCGGTCCACCTGATCACAGAGGTCCTCCAGACTATCATGGGCCAGCAGGACACAGATACCCTCCGGATCACCACGGGCCTCCAGACCATAGAGATTCACCAGATCACCATGGGCCAGCCGGCCATAGAGGTCCTTTAGACAACCGGAGTCCACCTGATCACAGATGTCCTCCAGACCACCACGGGCCACCTGATCATAGAGGTCCTCCAGATCACCGCGGGCCACCTGGCCACAGAGGTCCCCCAGATCACCACGGGCCATCTGATTATAGAGGTCCTCCAGATCACCGCGGGCCACCTGGCCACAAAGGTCCCCCAGATCACCACGGGCCACCTGATCATAGAGGTCCTCCTGATCATCGTGGGCCACCTGACTACAGAGGTCCTCCAGACTATCGCGGGCCACCCGATCACAGATATCATCCAGACTATCACGGGCCACCTGCTTATAGAGATCCTCCGTATAACCGTGGTCCATCCGACAATAGGGGTCCTTCAGATCATCGCGACCCTTCAAAGAACAAGGGTCGTCCAGACTTTCAAAAACCGCTAGCCAATAAAGAACCATTGGAC
The DNA here is from genome assembly GCA_947507595.1 of Pyralis farinalis. Classification (NCBI taxonomy): domain Eukaryota; kingdom Metazoa; phylum Arthropoda; class Insecta; order Lepidoptera; family Pyralidae; genus Pyralis; species Pyralis farinalis. The sequence goes on along the minus strand of OX382264.1, from coordinate 19,391,488 downwards.
AATAGAGATTCTGCATCTCAGAATGATTTACACGCTGACAACCGGGATGATACAAACGATGTAGGCATAGACATCCGATTTGGAGAACAAATTGAATCAGATCAGAAGACTATATCCAATAAGAATGCTGCACACAACGAAGATTTAAATAAGTCATTTGTTGCGTCACCTCTTGCATCCAGTACATCACTAAACGGAAAAAATATTAATACGAGTACACAAAAAGTACCTTTTGGACCCCATTTATTTCAAGCTGCAGCAATAACTCCCGAAGGTTAAAAGATCAAAATAACTAAATACAAGAAACTATTTTGTAACAGATTTAGTCGTTTTATCCACATTAATATTTATTAATAGTATAACAATAATGTGTGCGGTTAATGAGAATAATTAATTTAATACGTTTATAGAAATGTGTTTATGATAACCAAGTACGACAATTGACTGGTATTTTCATAGTTACTTATCGCGGCTAATAATTAATAATATAATACAACAAAGTACGTAATGTGTACCATACTACTTTATACGTACTTACTTACGTAACTAAATTGACAATGAATTAAAAGTATTAAAATAAGTGCAGTTATTTATATTTCGTTTTATTGTTTTTTTATTATCAATTATATATTTTAATGTCAGTATGGGCCGAGCGTGCAACGAACGAGCTATGAATGTTAAAGAAACGAATGGATTGTATATGGACCGCGTCTTATAACGCTCGGGTCTCTCTGTCCATCTCGTAAGGGACCAGCCGTAAAGATAGAACCCAATTCTATTTGCATATTTCTTTGAATAGTCAATTGTTAACTAAATTTGAGAATCCTATTTTTTATTGGGATGGTCCAAGCATTAAATTAATCGCATTTAAAGGATCTTAAACTTTAGTAGGTATTTTTTTTATAAAAGGTCAGGAGGGCAACTACACAACGACCCTCCAGTGAGTTGCTATTTGGCTACGGTTTTCTGCCATGTGGAAGTACTTTCTCAGACGCTGTGCTGCGCCGAACCTATCTTAAAAACTAGACCAAGGCAAATAGATAATGTTCATGCACACAAATGTTTGCCCTGTCTGGGTATCGAACCTATAAACCTTGATGTTAAAGTAGCATCGCCAACCTCTCTACCACCGGGCTCGCCAATAAGTAAATACTTATACTAAAAATGACTATCAGCAAATTTACTTAAATTTATGAACCAAAATTTACACATTACATGAACACAATTGTGTACTATTTTATTTATTCAATAAATAAAAGAGTATAAAAACAATTATTACAAATATTTGAGGCCTAGGAACCGGCAAGCGTGCATGAAAAGAGTTATTAACGTTGAAGGAGCGAGTGAGGTGTGCAAGGACCGCGTCGTACGGCGCTGGATTCTATGCCCTGGCGTGAAGATACATACAACAAATATTTGTCATTTTTTAACTGAATGTCTTATTACATTTTGGTATTCTAATAAAGTACCATAAGAAGTCAAGCCAATATGATCTATGCCACTTCGTACTTTCATCGCCAATTAGTTCATGAAAACTAGCGCCTCTTAGCACCCGCCAAAAGGAAACGTAAACACGTTTCCTCCTTCCGTTAGTTTATACGTATGTGTGTATATGAGGTTGCAATTGTTAACCGATTAATAATTCTATTTTTAATCGATGAAGATTTGTTGCGTTAGCACGAAGACAATTACACTTACGTTGTGTCTATGGAGGGGAAGAGGAGCGGGGGATATTTTTGATAGCCACTTCATATGGTAAAAAATACAATGTGTTCATCACTTCTACATAGATAAATTTTAGTTGCCATAATGAAGAGCATATGAGCATAAAAACTGTAGATACGTATACGTTGAATGAGACCGGTTTAGCATATTATTACGCTCATCTTTATATGAATTCAGTGTAAATCCAACAAGCAAAATAATTGGATACGTAATAGAATTACTCATATGCTTGTTATATTCAAATCTCCGAGCGTTTATTAATGATATATTTTATTATGTCATTTAAGTGTGTGCATAAAATTGTTTGTGTTATGTGCATAACTGTCGTTTATACCGCACAAACATATGATTTCATGAGAGGTAAGAATTATTTCTTAATTAATAATTTAGTTACAAATTATTTTCAATTACCAATAATGAGATTTGACACTTCATTGTAGTCTGATGTTATAAAACTGCAAAAAGATATCTGAGTCTTGAATTAAATACAGAATGTTATATCTTTTTAGCGTTTTTTCACTAAAATGTACAATAAATAAAGACAAAATAAATAATTAAAAACTAATTTAAGCTATATTCATGTAGTTAATTTTTTAAATTATTTATTTAGTTGCTCAGAATCTTGTGCAGTGCCAAGGTCCAAGGAATTATTTGCATTTGATAGATGTTGCCGATTGTCAATGCAGACTGATAAAATAAAGATAATATTATGTATTATGAAATAGCCCGACTGGGTAAGTTACAGACGATAACAGCGGAATAACAATTCCCTGAAGAGATAATGCTTGTATGTCACTTAGTGACACGCTGTAAATAAAAAGAAGGTTTATTTAAATTCAAGTACGGAGCAGTAACTGACATATGTTGTGGAATCCCTTATTAATTAATAAAAGTATTTTATTTATTAATTTCATTCCGATTCTGATTTGTTTATTTTGTTTAAGTAGAAACGTATGAGTATCAAATATAACAATGGTATTTGAAACATCAATATGGACATTACCAGTTATTATTATATGTATATATTCAAGCCAGGTCCCTCGCGGGGTAGGCAGAGCGAACCGAGCGCCATAAGACCCGGTCCTTACATAATTTACTCGCTTCTTAACATTCATAGCTCTTTTCATGCACGCTCGCTGGTTCCTGGGGCTCCTGACCGTAGTTATTATTGTTATATAGAATATTTATTAATTGTATCTATTCAATATAGTAACAATTAATTTACGAATATACAATCGATTATCTACATATGTACATGTGGTTCAACATACATTAGTTTCTCTTTTATATCCGTGTATATAAAACATTATTACATTAGTAATATACTAGCTATTCATGCAATTGGTCACAACAGCCCGAGGTAAATCTGGAGATTCGATAGTAGGTGTGATAAGGAATTCGAAGAGAGATGTAATCACAGATACCTACTACAGAAAATCTAAACGAATGGAAGGGGTATTTTGAAAGTCTATTTGAACGAGGTAAAAATGAAAGGAATAGAAATGAAAACACGAATGAGAAAAGTAACTGTGATTAACGCCGCGGGATTTGATAGGATATCTGCCGAAATGCTCAAAGCTGGTGGAGGAATGATAGCAAGCTTGCTGTACATTTTATTTAAACTTTGCTGGGGTTCCGGCCGTGTACCAGGCGATTGGGTAAAAGCCGTGATTGTGCCGCTGAACAAAGGTAATGATTCAGATCAGGAATGCAAAAATTATCGTAGTATTAGCGTCCTGAGTGTAGTCGGCAAATTGTATGCAGAGATTGATTGGAAGAGGGATTTCTGTAAAGAAACCGAAAATCTGGCGTTTTGATATAGAGATTCGAGTGTCTGTGTCAGGGTAAATGGGATTTGTACAGACTGGTTCAGTAATGAACGTGGTGTTAGATAGGGCTGTGTAGCATACCCATGACTGTTTAATTTATTCTTGATCAGTTGTTTGACAAACTTGAAAGAGTACGTCTGTGGAATAAGAATGAATGAATCAATATTTAAAACCTTGTTGATGATCAGATCCTCCTGGCATCTTCAGTGGAAGAACTGTGAGATAATTATGAGATGAAAAAATGGAATAAGTAAATAAATTTGTATATCTAGGTTCCATGTTTACGACAGATGAGAAATGTGAGTTAAATATTGAAAGAAGACTGAAAGCAGGAAACCGTATCAATTGTGCGTTATACTCGGTTTTGACGAGTGAAATTTTATCGTGCAAAGCTCGCCTTGCTATTATTTTGGGTCACCAACATTGACATAGGGTAGCGAATCATGGATATGACAGAAGAAGCATGAAAGTAGGGTTAACGCTGTCGAAATAAGAGCGAGTATGTGTGGAGTTAGATTGATTGATAGAATAAGAAATAGCACGATACGAGAACAATGTGAAATGAAAAATGATGTAGTGATAAAAATTAAAAAGGGTATGCTGAGATGGTTCGGACTTTTGGTAAAAATGGATGACAAAAGAGTTACGAAAGAAGTATATCGATCAAGAGTGAGTGGAGATATCGGCAGGGTCTTCCCGAGACAAACATTTAGATCAAATACCTGATGTGCTAAAAAAGGGCCAAATCAAAAGCACCCGAAACCGAAAAGCATGCCAGAAGACGTTGATGAGTGTGGAAGAGGCGAGAGAGGTATGTTTGGATCGGTGTACCTGGCGATCCATAGTCTCTGCCTACTCCAATGGGAGACAGGCGTGATAATATACATATAATAATATACTTTTCTCAACTACTAAGGTGGTAAACAAGCGTAGGGCCTGATGATAAGCAGTTACCGTAACCTATGGACTTTTGCAACACCACGGGTGTCACTCCAGCGTTACCGACCCCATGTAAACCTCTTTCCGCCTTTTTTGAAGAACCCTATGCTGCATTCCCTTGGGAATACGTCGGCTGAGAGTTAATTCCATAACTTGAGAGTTCTCGGCAGAAAACTTCTCTGGCAATGCAGAGTAGTAACCAATGCGGTTCCAGTGTGTGAGGGTGAACTACCCGCTTTATATAGGTACATTTTTAGGAATAATAATAATATAATAGCATAATACTTCAATCTTTCAGCAGTTTATATTTATTTTATTTATGTTATAGTCGTACATTATTTAAGTATACTTTTATTTCAGCGAAACGCTTGCCTAGCAATACTGGACCCCCTAATAACTACAGTACAATCAATAAAGATCCATCTAATGATCATGGTAATGCAGGCCATTGGGTGCCTACTGACAGTCGAGATTATACACAACTTTCAGAACAATGGGATCTATCGAGTAATCGAGAACCAACTACACCACAAGGTCATTGGAGCCCACCAGACAATCAAGGCTCTACAGGATTTCCAGGGTATTGGGAGCCACCTAACAATCGAGATCCTCCAGGACCTCCAGGACATTGGGGCCCACCTGACAATCCAGGTCCTCCAGAACCTATGAGACATTGGGGATCATCTGAAAATCGAGGAGGTCCAGGAGCTTCGAGATATTGGGGCCCGCCTGGCCATCAAGGTCCTCCGGAGCCTCCAAGACATTGGCGACCACCTGACGCCCAAGATCCTCCAGAACCTCCGGGATATTGGGACCCCTCTTACAATCGAGGTCCTCCGGGACCACCACCACGTTGGCACCTACCCGATGATCACGGTCCCAGACCTCCAGGAGTTTGGGGGCCCTCTTATAATCTAAACGCTCCAGGATCTCCACGACGTTGGCATCGACCTGACAGCCATGGTCCATCAGGACCCCCGGGATTTTGGGGCCCATCTTTTAATCAAAATCATCCAAGACCACATTGGCACCCCCCTTACAATAGAGGTCGTCCAAAATTTTGGGGCGCATCTTATAATCGACATCCTCCACGACCTCCACCGCATTGGTACCCACCTTCCAACGGATATTATCCAAGACCTGGACCTCCAGGACGTTGGGGCCAAGTGTATAGTCGAGGTCCTCCTAACTATCGAGCCCCTTTTTTTCATCGACGCCCTCCTGATAATTGGATCCCACCAGTCAATCGAAATCCACCAAGCCAATGGGGCCTGCCAGCGGCAGACAATCAAGATTCCCCTAAACATAGAGGACATCCACGCCATTCGAGTCCTACAACATTTCGACGCGCATCTACTGAACAAGTTTCTCATGAAAATTGGAGTACAACTGACAGCAAAGGTCACTCAGAAAACAACGATTTATCTAGCAAACAAGATAATACTGCCAATAACTGGAACCTACCTAGGAATAAAAATTCGCAGAGTGAAAGTTATCTACCTTACACTAAGGAAAACATGGACGCAGAAATAAGTATAAATTTCAGAAATTCGCCAGTTGAACCTACAGTCGATATGAATTTAACAAATACAAATTTTAATGACGACACTGGCACTCCAGGAATGTTTCTCTATGCACCTTATTTGTTTCAAGCTGTACCAGTGACTCCTGAAGTTTAACATTCTTAACATAAATAAAGGTAGCAATTTTATTACGTATCATTTAAAATCTACTAGCTTTCATGAACCTTTTTATAATCAAGTCCTCTTTGTAAAAAGTGTTTTTTGCGAAATAATTTACAAATCATTACAAACCACCTCGATTTTTAAATTCTTGATGAAAATGATTTTTATATTTTTGTGCGAGGGATCGAAATTTCAAAAAGCGCACGTAAGTCCAAGTGTGTTCTAGGATAAGGTTCATTTATGCCGTGTAATTTTCGAATGATTTTCGAATTTCGAACTCCTCCCACACTTATCTCAAAATTTTGTGAAGATAAATTTAAAATAATTACACGAAATATTTAATATTAATTAAATATTTAGTGTATTAAATGTCTATAATAAAATACAATGTTACTGACTGGCACAGTTTTGTTAATTTATCAAAAATCGTGGTCGGTTTTTTATTTTACTGTTGAAATCAGACTATTGTGTGTGAGATGTTCCGAGATGAGTATAACGCGTTACACTTTTGTTTTGAATAACATGAATAACTTAGTAACTGTTTATATTGACCACTATTTTATTTGTTTCACCAATTGTATGAATAAGTATTTGAATTTTTATTACTCATTATTGTTACTTCAAAAATCAAATCAAAAAAAAATCAAAATATGTTTATTTTCAATATACAATTTTTTACATCTAAGAATGGCTGTTGGAGTCTCCTTTTAAGCAAACAACATGCTTGTATTAGGAAACCCCGCTCTTCATTAACAATGTTTTTTTTTTGTATATCATTTAGGTGCCTTAAACAACTTACAAATGTATCTTTACATATATATATATTATCCAATATATGTATATACTTATGTGGTTATATATATATACACGCGCAATTTCGATTTAATTTTACTTTTACTTGGATCTACGCATCGAATGCATATTGCCACGTCCGCTGCTAAAACAGTAACTCCTCAATTATCTTCCTTCCTGGTAACCTAACTTCCATTTCCGATTTACATCCTACTTCGACGCTATCTGTCCTTTCTGGGTTACTGGACATAGTACCATGTCTTCACTGATAAAAATAACTGATGGTATAAGATATATAAAAAGCAACGTAGGTTATAAAAAAGAATAAGTTCTCCTTGTTCTTGATTTACTTATTTTCACAAACGATTACAGTTGACAGCAGCCAGCGATGGGTTAATAAGGGTATATACACCAAGCAAGACTTGTTATACCCTTGTTAACCCATCGCTGGCTGCTGCTTCATGGTTCACGTCTTACCTTTCCAACGTGTAAAAGATTGAAAAACTTTGGAGTACTTTCAACTCTTCAGTTCACCGTCTTCATCAATGAAGAAACTTTTTGAGATATAATATGAAAAATAAAATTTAGCGCAGGCTGTTTTTAAATATAGCTGTACTAGTAACGCTTACTCCTTTGTAATTGGGTCTACTACACGATACTTATTGTATTTCGACGAGCTCGATGGCGCAGTGGTTCGATTCCCACACAGAATGATCACGTCTTTTTAACTTGATCTGGATGTTTTGCATCAAAGCATCCCCGTCTGGGGAAGTACCTCCACCTCCCAGAAAACCACAGCCCAATAACAACTACTGGAGGGTTTTTTTTTTCTTGCACCACTGCCATGGGCAAGGCTATTTTAATGCCATTTCGTCATTAGCGAACTAAATATTAAAACACATTCATACACAATACATTCAAATCATTCCATAACTCATTCATACATTTATCAACTTTCAGTTTTATGCCCATTTTGGAACGCCGGTGAAACGATTTTAACTGTTCTAACTTCCCTCCCCATACTGTGTCAGTCCAGCCATGGGCGACAGAGAGCTTCACAGCTCCACCTAGCCACCGCGATACCATCGGCTATACAGAGTATAGCCGAGGCATACAGCATTAGTCCTAGGTGGAGCCGCTCTGCCTGTTCCGATCTATGACAGCTGTGGCTAGACAGACGCAGTATTTTAAAAATTTTGACCGAGTTTTCCCTACCACTATTTCGGAGACCGTTTCTTCGGTGACCCGCATTCCCAACTCCTGCTCCAATTCGTACCTCTGTTTGGAGAATGCGGGACACCGAAACAATATGTACTGCACTGTCTGGTCCACGCCGGGCTCGCAGAAGCAGGATGGGTCATCCGCGCACTTGAACCTGTGCAAGTACGCGGAGAACCCACCAAGCCCCGAGAGGACCTGCGTGGTGATGCTCGACGGCACCATTTTGCCCACGATGCCGTACGCCTCCGCCGCACTCGGGAAGAACAGTTTCGTCGTCGAAGCTGTTGTTCCCGATTTGTATCTCCTGTCCCATTCGTCAATGGTCCCCTTTCTGGATGCCCAGCTTATTGACCGCTGGAGCCCATGCGGCGGCAGCGTACAATATCGTAGGTTCCACTACGGCTGAATATATGATCTTCACTAATTCAGGGTTGAGCCCCCAACTGACGCGGGCCGTACGCGCAAGGCGCCCATATATGGCTATTGCCCTTTTAGAGACAGTAGCCACGTGCGCATTGAACGTCAGACCCGCGTCAATCGTCAACCCCAGCAGCTTGATATGCCGAGACATGCCAATGTCTATCCCGCCCATGGTAAGCCGCGGAGTGTCATACCTAAGTTTGCGCGTGACCAGCATAGCGCTGGTACTACTGGAGGGTTGTCGTGTTCCTGCGAGTGAGTGAAATCACCAGTACGTAAGCACCTAAGGAGTTTCTGTGTTAGCAGCACAGGTGCATCGTGCGAGTGATACTTAATGTATTGCAAGCGTTCATAAGATACGGTAACAGCTTTACATCAGGTTGGCCGTATGCTTGTATGTCTCCCTACGTTTTATAAAGAAAACAATGCAAACATTCATAGCCTAAGGTAACCACTTTGTACAATGTGTGCCATAAGTTTGTTTACCTCTCAACGTAGTATAATTAATTATTTTGCTAATAGCAAGTACACGCGCGTTACACTTTTAACAATAAGGTCAGCAAGGTTGGAAATCTAAGTATCTGCGAATAATCAGGTTCTTTAGATTAACTGTAAATAACCTGGTTATTCGCAGACACTTAAAATTTTCAGAAAGACCGTTTTCGTTCTGGTTTAGATCGATCGAAACCAATAATATTGCGGTCTTTCATAAACACTCCTTTTAAATGTGTTCGTGATTAAAGTTACTCTTCGCCTTCTGCACCCTTGTCACTTGTTTAGAATAATCCGAATGACCTATTTGGTATACAGTGTAAGGTTTTAAATTTTCGCGTTGCATAATTACATAATTTTTTATAATGCGGGACGGGTGTACTTTAGGAAAAAATATTACCTTTGTATTTCCCGACGTTTCGGCTGAATTGCATCAGCCGTGGTCACGGGCAGATTACCAGTGCGCGGCGTCGCCGACTCGGAGGTGTTTTCTTCAACTGCCCTCTCTTGGTCTTTGTATTTGTCATAGTCACTACACACGACCCTAATAATGTCCACGGGCGCATACGACGATAAATCGTGAGATTTTACATTTCGTATCACTGGCCGCCACGCCGGAGACGTTTTTTTATGTTTTTAATTTCAGTCGCTTCGCGAACCATTCGGCGGTAATATTGTCGATCGGTGGATACCTTAGACCGGTGGAGCTCAATCCAGTGGTTGGTGTCGGAGTCGAGCAGATGTTCGGCTATCGCTGATTTTGTCGTCTGACGATTCTTTACAGCTACAATATGTTCTTTGACTCTCTCTGCGATGGTATGCTTAGTCTGACCAATATAAGAACTACCGTAACTGCAATCGATCTTGTAGACGCCCGGTGTACATAATTACAGCCTTTGGTGTACGCAGGTGTTTTGCTATTTTGGAGAATGGAACATATACAGTCTTGATGGAGAATTTTATATGGATGAAACTTTGTTTGGTTTGATGGCAGAAAAAAGCAAGCTGGCAATTTACCTCTGGATGATTTCTACATGTGCCCCGGCAACCTGAACTTCTTCGATTCACCTTGTACCCGTTTCTCTTAAGTGTCTCCTGAACGTGTGTGAGCTCAGTACTTAATTGTTCAGGTTCACAAAGTTCATGGGCTCTGGTTTACAGTGATCTTCTTCTTCGTGTTATCCTGTTTCCTAATCCATCAGGATGGGGATCTCCACAACCCAGAGGAAAAACCAGACCATTCTTCCGAAATATATTTTCTTGGACCTGTAGATTGCTGTCACGATGCTTTCCTTCGCCGCCAAGTTAGTGATAATTACAATTATCCACATAAATACATAACATAAAATTAGTGGTACATGTCAGGTATCTAACAAGTTGGTCAATATCCGGTTCTTTGCCCATTGGACTATCACGGCTCAATTACCTATACATCATCATCATATCAGCCGAAAGACGTCCACTGCTGAATATTAGCCTCCCCCTTAATTACGTTTACAGTGATAACCAATCAAATACAGAGACGCGATGCCACCGCTCGCGTCTTTGCGGTTCAATTTAGCTATGAAAATAGTCACATCGGTGTTCAGTTCACATGAGTGATTGATTTTAAATTAAATTAAATTAGATATGGGTCTTTTAAGATTTATAAACAAGACTTTTATTTATAGATCGTAAAAGATCCATATCTAACCTTGGCCACAAGAACATCGAAGTATTAGTATAAATGTTAGGTATAGTGCTAACATTACGACGTCCAGATTGTCACCAATCGTTTATATCCGGTCACCTATGCGTTCTTGCATGGCTTATAAAACTGAGCTGTGTGGTTCTGCAGTACTGCTATGCAATACGCAAACATAAGCTGATGTTAATAATTTTATTTTAAGCTCTGAAATGTTTTATGGAATTAGTTTGCAATAATAAATAACAACGTATCCTGTTAGTGAAATTATAGCCTGTATTATAGTCCAGGTTACGTGCTGCCCGTTTAGCAATACTCTAATTCCATGTCAATTAAACATCGAGCATTAAATTGTGATTACTATCTGTTTAATAATAAATATATATACAGAATTGTATCAACGGGTATGTAACAAGGCTGTGTATGCTCTAGAGGAAATTAGATATCACATAGGTAATGAACGCTTGGCGACAAAACATGTCTCGCTTTTTGTACAGCTAAGTGTACGTCAAGCTTAACACTTTAGTCTTTGTATCATTCAAGCAGTGTGTAATAATAGTTACAGTCGAACTTCTAAAATACCCCTGCGATCTTAGCTGTACTGATGAAATAATTTATGGCCCAAATTGCATGTTCGTCATGTCCATTCTATACCTACTTACAAGCATATGCTTGTATGTATAGAATAGTATAATTGCATAGGTATCTACCGCCTGTAAAAAAATTAATATAGCCTAACAATGCTAGCAATATACAGGATATATTTGATCGGGTGTTATGACCGCTGCTGCTAACAGGACTCCTTAGGAGGATACTGGCAACCTAGCTGGAAGGAATAAAAAAACTCTAGGGAATTTATATATTTATTTATTTATTAATATTTAACTCCAGTTTTCTGTAATGTGTTCGTTTATTTATGAGCGGTAGGGCGACTCGCTCTCTCGCTTTTAAAAATACCAAGATCGAGACAAACAAACAAATGTTTGTTCTGTGTGAGATCCACGAACCTACAGACCTCGGTATAAAAGTAGATATTGCTACTACTCGACAGTCGCGCTTATCAGTGTGTCGTTATTGTCGTTATTGACATTATATGTAACTTTTATTTGTTGTCTATCTCTTACAATCTTTGAGAATGAAGATAAGAATCATTATTTATATAATAATAGGCATGGAGGACATACGAAAAACAACGTGTTTATTTATATTTTTATTAACTATTATTTTCTTTATTAATTGTCGTACAACACAAACGAGATCTCTCTTAATTATGTAAGTCACTGTCATAATAATTATAAGATTGGCTTTTATTATGTTGTAGTAATGTAGATGTTTTTAGTATTTTGGCATGTAGGACTCACAGGCCAGAAAACCAGAGTTACAGCCACCACAAAAATTATCTTTACCTTCTTCACTACTTTCACCGTTTCATGTTGTGATTTTTTAAGTTAATTCATCTGTAAATACTATGTATACACTTCACTTCAAAATTGTTTCATGGCATCTCTTGTAACAACCTACTTCCATATGATTTTATTATCGGGGTTTTACAGGTACGTGTAATGTCTTTATACGGTGGTGCTCGGTGTTGTTGCAGATCCCGGAGAATCCAAAAAGTTTTCCAGGTGTTCCTTTTATTTAATAGGCTTTTCGCAAACATTTTTTCGGTGGTTGTAAATATAACGCCAGGATAAAATACAAAAATAGTACATAGTTTTCATTTCATAAAATCATAAATTTTGCATTTTATAAAAAGCACGTATTGTCTGCTATGATATATAGACTAGACTAAATGTCAATATGAAGCAACTTGAGGACTTTTAGATAGCTTTTTGACATATTAGAAATTATCAGTACTATAAACTTTAGAAAAGTCAAAAATAATAATCATGAAAAATGATGTCAATTATTTGAATGCTCAAACCACGAATGTTAGGTTCTAAGAATTGATGTTTACATTTGTTTTTTTTTATACTACGTCGGGAGGCATACAAGCATATGGCCCACCTGATGTAAAGTGGGTACCGTAGCCTATTAATGCTTGCGATATATTCAGTATCACTCGCGCGATGCCTCCTCTGCCGCTTACACAGCAACTCCTTAGGAGCTTACTGGTGACCTCACGCAGGAACACAATAACCCTCTAGGGAATTGTTATTTGGCCGCGGTATTCTGTGAGGTGGAGGTACTTCCCCAGACGGGCTGCTTTGATGCGCCCTACCTCTCTTAAAACAACCAGACCAAGACAAACAGACATGTTCATGCACACAAATGTTTGCTTTGTGTGGGAATCGAACCGTTGGTGTCAAAGTCGCGTCATTCACGGCAGAGCCACCGAGCTCGTCAAAAATGTTTTATTCGTTTTTATTGGCTAGCCTTGCCTGTACGGTCTACAGCCTGTTAATTATCAAATAAGGCCAGCGAAGCGAAAGCGAAAGAAAATTGAAGCAACCTAACTAGGGAAGTACCTCTATCTCACGGAAAACCTGACGGCCGGTGGATGACATTACGAATAATCCTGAAAGTTACTGGTTTTTTATACCACTAAGGTGAGAAACAAGCGTACGGCCTGCCTGACGGTAAGCAGTTACCGTAGCTTATGGACATTTGCAACACCAGAAGTCACTCTTGCGTTATTGACCCTGTAAAGACCTCGTCTCACCTTCTTGAAGTACCCCATGCTGTAGTGGTTTGGGAAAACCTCGGCAGCTCATTCCACAACTTAATAGTTCTCGGTAAAAACCTTTTTTGGAACCACACAGTATGCAAGCATTGCGGCTCCAGTGTATGAGGATGAACTCCTACCCGTCGGCGAGCTGTGCGATTGTTGCGATGTTAGCTGTTGGAGTGGTACTCGCGTGCGATACATCTCGTATTGTAAGGGTTTATAGGCAACGGTGTCCACTTCACCTGGCCCTATGATTGTTTGCCTTCCGATGTTGTATAAAAAATGAGTTATGTTAATTAATAGGATAATATCTCTGTTTGAATTTCTTATTTTCACGCTCGTCTCAACACGTCGTATCTTTTATACGTATGTGTTGAACAGATAAGTGCAAGTTATTTTGACCTTTGCTCCGTTCTTATTCCGTGCATAATAAGAGTTACAATCGCACTTAGAGTGTCAAGCGTGATCTGTTTTAGCTGTATAATTTAATGGAGAATAATACAATACAATAAGGCTACGAATAAATAATGTAGAAGCCAGGCCAAGACAAACTTTAAGATTTGTATAAAGGGCTTATTCACACAAAGGTATCGATGTGTCTCCAAGGCTCGGTTTTCGATCACACTGACATATTTTCATTTTAAGAATTCGATTATATTCAAAACTAGCTACACTTCGTTGCATTTTGTATTTATGAAGAAGTTTTTATATCGTATACACATATACGAAATTGTATATAAACGCGGTATAAAATTTCTTCGTTAACTATGTCAGAAGTGTTGTCAAGTTAATCAGCGAGTATAAACAGGCTTCGTGCACTACTTACTCGTACTACATAAGGCTGGCCGTGAGAAAACCAGGGCTTCCGCAGGAAGCTGCAACACTCAACACACCAACACGACTCATAGTCTGCCCCTGAGCTTTTTAATAGCCATGCAGAAACTAACACTTATTGGGAAGTGCACACAATTAAACCGGAACAGATAGTTGATTGGTATAAGCGGTGTCCAAGGGATGAAAACACGGTCATCTGCACCACATCCTGTAAAATTTGCGCCTCTATCACGTTTCGTTGAAGCGATATGACTTTTAAACGTGTGCTGTTACACAGTTTACTTGTGGACTTTAATTACTCAGTAAAATTATGGGCACACCGACTTTTATTTTAATAATATGTGCCGGAAGAATTTTAAAATTCGACAAGGTAAGATACTACTTCATCTCAGTCTGCAACTTGTTAATCGCTGTGTACTTGTGACCCTTCAACACGTTCCATAACGATAATATTATAATAAAATTTCAGTAACTTCTTGGTTGGACGCTCGCAAAGCCAAGAGTTACAATATTAGCTGGATCGTCATACACTGATGAAATTAATTGCTCAAGTGAAGTTACAAGTCGGAAAATTCTTGAGCATTTTGGGCATCCTCCTCTGCGCACCCTCATGTTAAATTGTAAGTGACTTCTGACTAAAGGCCAAACTATCGAACTGTTGAGACACGCACATATTTCATCAGCCCTCGTCCCCCGTGACACTATGGGCAAAGTCTGACTAAAATCTCCGCAAAATAGAAGTGCAATGCAACACAAGTCCCTATCACTTTGACGAATGCCCCGAAGCGTCCGTCTACAGCCTCAACTGCCTTGCGATGTGCCATTGTGTACTCATCCCATACAATTAGATGACAATCATGCAGTACTCTCGCTTCATCACTATTTCGTGACACATCACTAACTGGTTGCTCGATTATATCTAATTGTAGGGGACTCTTGAACATTGTTTGTGCAGTTTTACTACCAGGTAAAAGAGAAAGTTATACACCGGTTTCAAATTACCGGTTGGTAAGTATTATGAATTATAAAGAGCTCTTGAAGTTCATCATTGTGAAAATCTCGTTAGTGCATCCCGCAATACAGCTCCGCCTCAGTGATTTCATTCAATTGGACGAGGAATCCTAATTTTCACTGCATTACACGTTTATAACAGGTAAATAAAATGAGTGTTTTTCAACAGATCGATTCATGTTTGTGATATTAGTTTACTAATTTTGGCTGCCCACGTAGATCGAATGAAGATTTGAGAAATACTCTTTATATGAATTGAAAAAATGTAGTCCTCACGGTATCTTCTTTCACCGCCGAGCAAGTGATAATGTACATAAATCCGGAAACACCAATTCAGTGATACAGGCCCAGGATTCAAACCAGGGGCCAGTCTGTCAATAGGTTTGTTCTTTATCCACTAGATCACTGTTGAATAAAAATACTTGAACGTGATTTCTGGGTTCCTTTAATTTTTTGTCATGAACATATTGATGGCATTAACACACAAAGTAATTTAGGTTTAATTACCTGTCAATTTATATATTTTTTTTAATTAATTTCTAATAATAAACATGTAAGAAATTCTATTAGCTAGATAACTATGTAGTATAAGCAGCCCATTTTCAACATCACATGCTACCTTTTTACCATAATTAAAACATATATACATACATATCATCATGCCTGTCTCTCATTGGGGTAGGCAGAGATTATGCAACGCCAAGTACACCGGTTTAAACATACTTATCTCGTTTCTTTCACGCTGATTTACTTCTTCATGCATGATCCTCCGTTTTTAGGTGCTTATGAATTGGCCCCTTTTTTAACACATCACCAATTTGATATATATGTGTCTATCTAGGAAGGCCGCTGCCGATATCGCCATTCGCTCTTGCCCCGATACACTTGTTTCGTTACTCTTTTGTCAATTATTCTTTCTAAATAACCAAACGATCTCAGCATTCATACCCTTTTCAAATTTTGTCACTACATCATCTTTCATTCCACGTTATTCTCGTATCACCTAGCAACAGTGCTATAAGATTGTTTTGACGTTTAGATAACGTTGACAGATCTTCTCGTATCTCTTGTAGATATAAGTTACCACCAGATAGACATATTAGTTCCCATTTTGGCTACTCGCTAAATCAACCTTGTCGCACCGTTTGAAGGTTTATTCTTTCAACTACTTGCATATGCACTTAGACAAACATAATTCGCTTTTTGTGCGTTCCTATTAATATATTAAGTTATAATTATGAATTTACGGCTCAAACCACGACTCATAATGTTTATACAGTAAATACAAAATTAACATTACATAATAGTAGACATTGATTAAGTAACATTGATGAATAATACGAGCGATTTACAATACATAAATTATAAAACTCATTGTTGCACCAATAAAATATACAAATATACATAGTCTATATAAGAAAGTACAATAGGCGGCCTTATCGCTAATGCAATTTCTTCCAGGCAACCTTAACTTTAAGGAGAAATGACATAAATAAAGGTAGGTGGCGCATAATGACATAAAGTAAAAGACCCTTATACAATTACACAATTTATGTTAACAATATAGATGCAATACAAAAGTATGCAGTATGTATTTAATTGCCTTTCTCTTATAATCGTGGAAGTAAAGCATTTCAATACAGATTAACATTATTATTTATATGAAAAGATAAATTGAAATATACGAAAAACAATGCAAATTTACTATGATTTTATTTATTGTACACAAATCATTTCGCGCGCAATATTAGCCACTTGCACAAAAATATCTCTTTTTTTTTTTATTGAAAAAACTGTATTTGTTTTTAATACGTTGGCATGCATCTTCCGTCAGTAGTGCGTAAGAAACCAGGCTCGCAGCCACCATTAAAATTTTCTTTGCCATCTTTACCATTGTCATCATTTGTTGTTGTATTTATTTTAGTTGCTTCACCTGGAAAGACTGTGACACTGTCTTCCTTTTGTTTCGTAGAGTCTGTTATAACAACATTGTTTGGTTGCTTCGATACGACTTTATCATCTAGATATTGTAGGTGGTTTTCTTGCCTTTCCGTGGTTGTGCTGGTTGTTGTTGGAATATGTAATAATTTTCTTAAATTTTCTCTGTCTTTCTCAATCTTTTCCTGAATTTTATGATTGAGATTGTCAAAGAATTTTTTCACGTTGCCATCTGCTGCTTCAAAATAAAATGCCAGGATACAACACAAAATAATTATAGAAGTTTTCATTTTCGTTACAGTAAAATTAATAAATGTTACGTTTTTTAGCAAGCACGTATCGTGTGTTATGATATGTAGACTAGACTGAATGTCAGTATTAAGCATGTTGAAGACTTTTAGATAACACTCTGACCTTTTAGAAATTATCGTTTCTATGAACTGTACAGCGATGGTACAAAAAAACGTAACTCCAGTTGAATGATGTCAGTTATTTGAATGCTCAAACCAAAACTGTTAATTTTAAGGAATCTTGTCAGTTTCTACCCATATTGTGTTATGTGTGTGTTTCATTCAGAGAAATATTTTTAATAGCTGATTATCATGATAAGAGTAGAAGCCAACATCATTGGCACTTGATGCTCCCGGCTAATAAACAAACGGGACCCTTGCGGTATTGAAGCAAGTGATGAGGTTACTAGTAAGCTCTTGAGGAGCAACTTTGTTAGCAGCGGAAGTCGTACCGACTTCCTGCATTAGCATACATATGTTACGGTAATAACTGTTAATCAGATGTGCATCACAATTATGTCCTCCCGACGTTGTTTTAAAATATCTCCTCAGGAGTCAGAGACGTCGGTGTGTCAGCAGCGGGAATGACAACGTACGAGGGATTTTAGTTAAATATTTTCATGACAAATTACATATCGTTAGTCCTAAACTAAGCAAAGCTTGTATACTATGGATACTACGAAATTGATAAACATACGTTAATATCTTTTATTGTTGATACATACTACCCTATAATAACCCAAACCATCCTATGTTGTCCATGTCATAATGACCTAAATCACTTTACTGTGCACCGTATGTTTATATGCCTTCCAGTGTTGTAATTGCGTTAACACGAGCGCTCGTGGATTCGATTTTCACGCCGCACAAATATTTATGTATATAAACATGTGTCTTCATCTTGGTCTAAGTATTTTTAAGATAGAAATATAAAAAAAACCCACGGCGAAAATTATGACATGAAAAAACTTCAAATTAAATGTTCTAAAAACTCACGATGATTGATCACGATCACGATGATTAAAGCGTAATATGATTAATAAAAAACTAAGTACAAATAAAGTTTATAATAATTTTCAAATATCCGATGAAACAGCCATATAGAAAACATAGTAAAAAATATATTTCTCTAAAAACAGGTAAATAAAATTCCTTTCAATCAACGTATTAAAAATATATAATTACATCACCACGAACACTATATAGAATATTATAAATAGCTGTCGTGCGAAACCTATGTTGTAGACTATTCATATTAAGTAGTTTTTTTTATACATACCAGTAATGTAGCAAACAAGCTTACGGCCTCCCTGATGGTAAACAGTCACCGTACCTTATGGACATTTGCAACACCAGGAGTGTCCCTACTGCGTTGCCGACACCCTAAAAACCTCTTCACGCCTTTCTTGCAGAACCCCATGCTGTAGTCCCTTGGAAAAACCTCTGGGGGCTTACCCAGACTTCTCTGAAACAGCACATTTTCCGCCGCAGATTTTTAAACTTACATTTTTGAGTTTTACTTGTGGCCTTTTTTTAATTTAATAGTAAATGCAATGCATTTATCTAAAGACTAAACTGCATTATTTTCCTGAAATAGAGTTCCAGAAAAAAACTATTACTTGAAATTTTTTTACTTGAGTAGAGCTTGGAGAAACACGTGTAGCGTCCCATGGCCATCTGTAACCTTAAAACTTAGCTAAGGACATACTCAAAAATGAAACTTATGTGAAGTAAAAAACTGTTTCAAATCGTTCATCGGCCAAGCTGTTTTTGAAAAATTACATCAGTCACACGCAAAACACAAACACCTCTTATCCCAAACGCATACTCTGTCTTCGTGAAATTTACAGTCGTCAGATTACTTTTGTACGTTAAGTATGTGTTGTATACGAATTTATTGGATTGTGATGAAGAAGCGCTTTAAAATGTATATTGATTTATCTATATCTTCATGCCAAGTCCCTTCTGGTGTAGGCAGAAAGAACCTAACGCCACATGACTCGATTCAAATACACCTTATTCGCTTCTTTAACATTCATAGCTCATTGTTTGTTTGTTAGTAATTTCTTTATTGTACACTCATAGTAAATAACAATACAATAAACATAAAAATAGAATTATAAATGTACAAAGGTATGTATTAGCTCTATAAGAGATCTCTACCAGCCAACCTTTGAGTAATTGGATATTTTACTGCAGAGTGGCGAGGGCAAAACCAATGAGAAATATGAATAATTTATATGATAAACAAACAATATAAAACTCACAAGTAACCAGTACTACATTACCTAATTAATAATAGATTAATATATACATACATATATATATCTAATTCCCACGTACATAAATACCTAATTACATACATTCATATATACACATACATATATAAACAATATACATACTTAACAGTAAATATAAATGCTATACATAGTAATTCTACACATATTACATGAACATTAGCTACTAAAGAGTATTAGCTCAATCCACTGCATTGACAAATTTGAGAAGACGAGCCTTGAAAGAATGACTGACTGACCAATGACGTAGCCAGTTTTACATGGGTAGTGAGCGAATTCCAAAGCATTGTCGCCTTGACCGTGAAAGAATTAGAGTAGGTTTTAGAGGAATGGAGTGGAATATCCAGCCGAAGACTATCACAAGAACGTAATCGACTATCGATATCCCGTATTTGAAAATTATCACGGAGGTAAGATGGAGAATTAGGTGAAAATAACACTTTATAAAGAAACGTCATCGTATGAATATTTAGATGATGATAGAGTGCCAACCCAATTGTTTTCGGAACTCTGAGATGTGATCGAATTTTCGTAGGCCGAAAATAAATCGAATGCACACAATTTGAAGACGCTCCATTTTATCAAGTAATTCTTCCGAAAGGTCGAGACTAGCTACATCACCATAATCCAGTAAGGGGAGTAGGAGACTCCGGGCCAACGTAATCTTTGTCGCCATCGGGAGAAAATTTTGGAGGCGTTTGAGGGAATGCAGCCATGCGTGAATTTTTTTACTAACCTCATTGGCTTGAGAGGCCCAAGAGAGAGTTTCATCCATGGCGATGCCTAAATTTCGAACCGAGGTTGAGTAAGGAATTATACTACCATTATAGACAACATTAGCGTGATTGATGTTCTTAATTTTTGCGATAAAGTGTGGGCTACCCACAATAATAGCTTGAGATTTAGTGGCATTAATAGTAAGCCCGAACTTATAAGACCATTCAGCAATAGAGGTAAGATCTTTGTTGATGACGCAGACTGTGTGTGAAAATTCTTCGAAAGGTACAGACGTGTATATTTGTAAGTCATCAGCGTAAAGATGAAAAGAAGAGTCAAGAGAGGAAACAATGTTATTAATAAATAGCGAAAATAGCATAGGAGATAAAATTCTGCCCTGTGGTACCCCAGCAAATATCTCACACCAGTCCGAACGGCTTTCAGCAACCTTAACCAGTTGACGCCTGCCCACCAAGTAGGACCGGAACCAGGCCAATGTAGAAGACGAAAAATTAAAAGTTCGAAGAATACCGAGTAGAACATCGAAATTAACCGAATTAAAGGCACTAGCAAAATCGAGTAAGACTAAGATGGATAATTGTTTATGTTCAATATTAAATCGGATGTCGTCGATAATCTTCACTAAGGCTGATACCGTGCCATGACTGCTACGGAAACCTGACTGGTATGGAGACAAGAGAATGTGTTCCCTCAGGTAACTTGAGATACGTTTGTGTACAAAGTGCTCCAAGACTTTCGAAAGAACGGGAAGAATGGAAATCGGGCGATAGTTGGAGAAAGAGGTTGGGTTTGGTTTTTTTGGGAGAGGGATGACATGAGACAATTTCCAAAGCAACAGAAAGACGCTCGAAGAAAGAGAGCAGTTTAGAATATCCACAATAATTGGGGCAATTGTTTTAACCAGAACAATCATGTCAAGGCAAATACCGTCCTCCCCAACTGCTCTGGACTTAAAAGCGAACCTATAATTTTAATGACCTCATTATCCGTAATCACCCCAAGGTCAAATTCTGCATGGTTGGGGAGAGGTAAATTAGATAAATGAGATAGTGTGTCATTTTTAATAAGAGGGTTCATCCCATCCGGAAGTGTACAAAATTGCTTGTTTAACTTATTAAGATCTAAATCACTATCCATCCTAGGCCATTCATAGCTCTTTTGATGCAAGTAAAACCTAAGAAGACCAAGACTCACCTACTACGAGTAAATTAGTCGTATAATATGAAGAGCTTGTGCGAAGAGCCTTAGGAACCGGTGAGTATGCATGAAAAGGTTTATTCAAAAGGGCATATTCACACAAAGATACCGCTAGGCTTATAACGTTCGGTTTTCCTACTTGTAGGTCTTTCATATCGATATGTCTATTTGTATTTTCAATTTCCGAATTCGATTATCTTAAAGATACAGGAACTTTAAGGTTACCTGATAAATTTTCTCCATTGGTTTCAAATTACCAGTTATGCATTCTTGGTATTATGAATTATAAGGAGCTCTTCAATTTCATCATTGTGAAAATCTCGTTAGTCATCCCGCAATACAGCCCTGCCTCAGTGTTTTCATTCAATTGGAGGAGGAATCCTAATTTTCACTGCATTACAAGTTTGTAACAGATAAAAAAATGAGTGTTTTATAAAAGGTTACTTCATATTTATCTATGTATCTATCTATAAGTTCACGCCAAATCCCTTGCGAGGTAGGCGGAGAAAACCGAGCGCCACGTAACTCGATCTTTACACACCTCACTCGCTTCTTTAACAAAAGCAATGCTTTTCTCATGAACGAGTTAAGGGTAGCCACCCACGCCAAATACGCGTCGTAAGCACCACTAAATGCTGATGGGCAGTTACTCAACATAGGAAGTGCGGTATTGCACAATAGTTATTAGTAAACAATAATTTTAGCATAAATTAACTAGTAAGTTTAGATTAATTGAATATTCTTTTGTAATAAATCAATACCGCAACTCTGTCGGTCAGTATTGTGGTAAATAAAGTTTGTTTTTGAAGTGATAACTTCTTAAGCGAGGGTAAACCGCTTCGTTACGTAACTCGTTACGGCGCCAGTCCGTCTGGCTTCCCTTTCTCTCACGCATACGGCAGAGGATTATTAGTTTAAGTTATCACTTCTATCGGGCGTCCCGAGACGCACACGTTTTTTTTTATATAACAAACCCCCGGCCACCACATGGCAGGCGGAGCCGGAAATTACTCTGTGTACTGCGATACCTGTGTCTTCGCGAATAAAACTCACAACATCACCTTCTGATAGAACACGATCATTGTGGTCATGATAGGTAAGTCTTGGCCTTCCTCGGTTCCTACATCCTTTCACTTTTGCGTTACATATCCGCCCAATATGTTCCCAACGCTTACCCAATTTACAAGAGTACTATTTTTTCTACGGTTCCTAGTTATAGTGCTACGTTTTATCAATGTGACAATATTGCAAAAGTGAGAGCCTGAGAGAGTGATGGCAGAGAGCATGAAAGTAGGATAAACGCGGTCGAAATGCGAGCTTGTGTAAAATTTGTGGCGTAATGCTCGTAGACCGTATTCGCAATGATGACGTTATAAAGAGAGTTGATCTAAACGATAACGTCGGTGTTAAAATAAGACAAGGCATACTCCTTTGGTTCGGACATGTGGAAAGAATGCAGTAAGAAAGAATTACGAAACAGATATACAACGCAAAAGTGGATATAGGAGCCGAGGAAGTCCAAGACTTACCTATCATGACCACAATGATCGTGTTCTGTCAGAAGGTGATGTTGTGAGTTTTATTCGCGAAGACACAGGTACACAGAGTAATTTCCGGCTCCGTCAGCCAAGTGGAGGCCGGGGGCTTGTTATATAGAAAAACAAACTTTATTTACCACAATACTGACCGACAGAGTTTCGGTATTTATTTATTGCAAAGGAATATTCAATCAATCTAAACTTTCTAGTTATCTTATGCTAAAATTATTGTTCACTAATCACTATCGTGCAATACCGCACTTCCTATATTGAGTAACTGTCCATCAGCATTTAGTAGTGCTTATGACGCGTATTTATCGTGGGTGGTTACACTTAACTCGTGCATGAGAAAAGCAATGAATGTTAAAGAAGCGAGTGAGGCGTGTAAGGATCGAGTCACGTGACACTCGGTTTTCTCCACCTATCCTGCAAGGGATTTGACGTAATTGCCGTGAAGTTATAGATAGATACATAGATAAATATGAAGTGATCTGTTCAAAAACACTCATTTTTTTATCTGTTACAAACTTGTAACGCAGTGAAAATTAGAATTCCTCCTCCAATTGAATGAAATCACTGAGGCGGGGCTATATTGCGGGATGCACTAACGAGATTTTCACAATGATGAAATTCAAGAGCTCTTTATAATTCATAATACCAAGAATGCATAACCGGTAATTTGAAACCAATGGAGAAAAATTATCAGGTAACCTTAAAGTTCCTGTATCTTTAAGATAATCGAATTCGGAAATTGAAAATACAAGTAGACATATCGATATGAAAGACCTACAAGTAGGAAAACCGAACCTTATATACTTAGCGGTAGCTTTGTGTGAATATGCCCTTTTGAATAAACCTTTTCATGCATGCACACCGGTTCCTAGGGCTCCTCGTACTACCTCCTCATATCATACGACTAATGTCCTCGTACTAGGTGAGTCTTGGACTTCTTAGGTTTTACTTGCATGAAAAGAGCTATGAATGTTAAAGAAGCGAATAAGTTGTATTTGAATCGAGTCATGTGGCGTTAGATTCTTTCTGCCTACACCAGAAGGTACTTGGCATGAAGATATAGATAGATCAATATACATTTTAAAGCGATTCTTCATCACAATCCAATAAATTCGTATACAACTTATTATTTATTCGTAGTATACAACACATACTTAACGTACAAAAGTAATCTGGCAACTGTAAATTTCACGAAGACAAAATATGCGTATGGGGTAAGAGGTGTTTATGTTTGCGTGTGTCTGACGTAATTTTTCAAAAACTGTTAGGCCGATGAACGATTTGACACGGTTTTCTACTTCACATAAGTTTCATTTCTGAGTATGTCCTTAGCTAAGTTTTAATGTTACAGATCGCCATGGGACGCTACACGTGTTTCTCGTTCATAGTAAACAGGAATCCCTTTCATCAGGTACGCCGTATTCTCCTGAAGTTGTATAAATAAAACCACTGGGCTTACGAACAAAGTCGTATCATTACAATGCATAATATATAAACGACAATATAAATAAATTTATCTATTGACTGTAAAATAGAGCTTTTTTTGTATGAAAATGGCAAATAGATACACAGCCTGCCTAATGATAAACCAATACGCTGGTTACCAAAGGTGTACATTCCGGATTAGGTATTCAGATTGTGTGAATGATTGTCATAGAATTCAGCACATTTTATCTGATCAAAAAATTATATGAAAACATACCCTATTATCTTAAATATCCTATTTTCGGTGGAATTATCATGACACTATGTAGGTAAACATGTACAGTTTCCTGGTGATACCCTTTGATCCGTTGTGTTACGTATGAAATAAACCAAATACAGCACGTAATCATACGGGTGGCATTTCATTATTAAAATACCTCGAGATTGTAATTATGAGGACCACTCGTATGACATAAACTCCTAAGCTCGCATTTCGTTTCGACAAATTGAAAGCATTGTTATTATTCATATTTTTGGATGCTTTCGTTTATGAATCGAAATGGCACATAAATGATTATAATTATTTAATCATCCCAATGGTGGATTGAAAAGCAGATAAAAGTATCCAAGGATTCACATGTGGAGCTTGACTGTTGCTCCTAGTGGACGGAGGGCGATTGGATACTTATTGTAGTGACACTTCAGCAGTATTATTCTACATCTAGATGTACAGTGCCTCTTACATGATGATTGTGATATGTTTTGACAGAACGTAAGGAGCATTGTATGCGTATTTAATACGAGTATATGTAGCACTTCTTAGAATTATTAAATTGTTGTGTAATTCATTTCGTATTTTCTTTTCAACATAGCATTGTAATAAACTCTTGGTGTCTAATTTATTTTGATCTTAAATTTTATTTCACTGTAAGTACTTTAATTTCAATTTGAATATATTTTTAATTCCTTCTATCTATATCTACAAGCCATGTCCCTTGCGGGGTAAGCACTGAGGACGGACGGACATGTCTCAATCTTTAAACACCACACTCACTGCTTTAACATCCATAGCTCTTTTCATACACTCTCGACCGTTCTTCTAGGACTTCTGATGTCGCCTTCTAATTATAAATATATAAAACACGATTATTTGGGACGTGCTTGCATTATTTTTACTTTGGTACTAAGGAAGCAAGCCTTTACGTGTTTCAACATAGGTATTATCTTTTAAACTAACTTTATATCTTACATCATCATTTTGTATGCGGTCTACAAATATTACGCTACAAATTTTACAGAACACATGCATTACAACCGCCTTTATTCTAATTTCATGCTCTCTCTGGCATAACCAGCACAAGCTAGTCCTTCATTTCCTCATAATAGAACGAACAAACAAAGAATGATACTTAGCTTTAGACTTTATTTTATCAATTCTGAAGATTGTCGAACTACCCCGACACTTTTTTACCTCCACAAGAGTTTGGGTCAGTATTTATAGTTAGACTGTCACGCTTCTCTATTACTAAAGCTTTGATTTCATTCTTGCATTAACAGTACAATTATTTATTTTCACTCCCATAATCTCAATTAGGGGCTAAAATGATGATTATTTGCTTGCGTGCTATACAGGATTCAAATTCTGCATTCTGCGAGACGTCATCGACTACATAAGTTGATCGCGGATCTTCTCCATAAGTGAATGAAGGATGTTAACATAGCTTGTATAATAAGTGTTCCCGGTGCTATCGTCTGTATAACAATGAATGTCATTCGACGTCCCCAAGCAATAAGTCGGTAATGTGCTATTATGGACTTTTTGCTGTTATGGCAAATTCAGCACCTATGGCCCGGAATACACCTTAGTATTAGTATTTTTCAGATTTTTGTAATGATAATAACGAATATATGATGGCATATACATTGTAGAGAAATATTCAAAGAACGTTATGATAGCAACAGTATTGTTACCTACGTATTATTACAAAACTTTCTTTCATATTTTATTTTTGATAAGTTGCGTTTACCGGATTATTGGCGTAATAAATTTCACGAAAATTTCGCTAAACACTAACATGGATTTTTTGTGTCGAATTATTTTAAATGTACATATTCCGTAATAGTTACTAAAAGTTTTTTTTAAATAAATAAGTAGTTAATAAATACACGTAACATATCAATACGCATTATTTTTAACCGCCTTTAAAGAAATGGAGGAGGTTATTAATATTACAATTCGTCTGTAAATATTTTTTTAAGCATGCTCAGGCATAAATTATTTGTTTACGAACCGATTTTAATTATTACTTTTGCGCTAGGTTCAGTATAGCTACAAGGTGGTCTCATTTTAGTTTCATTAGTATTAGTCTTTGGTCAAGGACATCCTAAACCGGGCCAGACTTGTACTATGAAGGCACACAACGGAACTCCTTAAATAGAATCTCCGGATAGAAAGCATGAGTATATAGATTGAGGATAGTATAGGTAGGTACCGAATTGCTATAGAGCTAAGGTGCGCGTCACGAACACAAAGAATTTCGCACATTGATCTTAGTGACGACTGTAGCTGTAAAAAATAATCTTTTCAATGTAAAACTAGACAGACTTCAACTTGACGAGCGACCGGAATTTTTTCCATGACGTCTCTGCCATGAATAGAGTAATAATCGGAAGCAGGATCAATGAATAGTGAGAAGCATCTTGAACCTTAATAAAAGGTAGAAGCTAAATTTCTGAAGCTTCGCACAAAAAGAACCCTAAAGGTCTCAAGTCACGCTATTGGCCAAAATAACTGGCATTGAACAAAACATTAACGTGTAATTACAAGAATTACCCTGTAAAAAGAATGTTTTATAACAATACAGCTACCCTCTCTAATTATAATTAAAATGCTATTAGTGTAAATTTTTTTCTATTATATTTCCTGTATTATATGTCTTTTGATATTGCTAGGTTTGAGTGATAGATAATTATATACAGAAGTCACAATTAAATTTCCAAAAAATCAGCTTTAGTTTGAGGCATCAGCGTCCTTTATATTCCCACTGTCTGAAAAGATATTCAACAAAAACGTTAAACAATTTATCCAATAAGATTTGGATTTTGCAGCTACCGACTTATTGCTCGGAGACGTCAAATATATTGCTAACATACCATTAACATTCAACATAAACCGTATCAGGGATAGAACAGAGCTTTGTGGCACATCAATATAATCAATATAATCTATAGGAGCAGTAACCATCAATAACAAATTTTATAAATCTACTAGATGAGAAGCTCGCAATCCAGTTGTACAAACCCTTCGCGTCGTTTACGATGGCAGCTTCGGTAGAAGCGATCATGCGTCTTCGTTATTCATATCTAGGTTTACAGGCAATACCTCTTCATGACTATCGATCGTTACGAGTAAAACCCAATGGTGGTGAGTTAGATACACTAAATATATCTGGACGAGCTTCCGTGGTGAAAAGGAGGTTTGGCGGAAGCACACTAAATAGAATATGTACTATCGTATATGTTATTAAAAGACACATACAACAGTCGTCAACAGTAAATAAACTTAGTACAAGCCTCTTCCTTCCAGTAATAATACAATCAAACAAAAAACTATTATGGACTATTTCTGCCCTACTTTATATATAAACACACAAAAAAAAAACACAATAAAATATGAAAAAACACTACTTTTTTCGAGACAAATAATAATGAATAAAACTCAAGGCCATTCTCTAGACAA
This sequence comes from Pyralis farinalis, assembly GCA_947507595.1. Taxonomy (NCBI): domain Eukaryota; kingdom Metazoa; phylum Arthropoda; class Insecta; order Lepidoptera; family Pyralidae; genus Pyralis; species Pyralis farinalis. Next base: position 19,363,014 of record OX382264.1, on the reverse strand, counting down.
TTAAAAATAAAAGATTTCATAATAATGCACCACAATATAGCGGGCTTACTTTCAAAAAAAGACTTACTGGAAGTGACTTTTTCCTAACTAGAAAGTGAGTGCAGTAAACCTTATACTCGTATTATCTGTTTTACGGAAACATTCGTGAAACCGCTGAGGACAAAAATATAATATTCAGATACTATGAACTAGCAGGTATCTATTCTAGAGCGTGGATATTCGAGCGGTATAGAAACCTAGTTGTAATATGTGTATATACTTCAAACAATAAATTTGCTTTCCTTGTAACATGCAAACAAAAAAATAATAATCACTGGTGATTTTAATATCAACACTTTAGTGGACTCCAAAGCCGCTCGTTACCTTAAAGATATTGCAAAGAATTTCAAACTAATATTTCATATTGACAATCCAACAAGAGGTAAAAATGGTATAGACCGTATATGGTCTATGCAATTTTTACCTCTTGTTGGTTAGCAATGTAAAAGAAGGGACAGGTAAACTGTTCTCCTTACAATTGTCTCATCATAACACTGCACAAGCATGAATAATCCCAGTTGAAAATAAGTCCAAGCTGAAGCACAAGTTCGTCTTTAGGACAGACTTAAACACTGAAAATATCTCAAGTTCAAGAACTACCTAATGTGATTGTCCTTTTGTGATATTTATCAAGAAAAGGGCATGAACGCAGCATTTGGAAAAAATCTTGAACTGTTGTGCCATGTAAAGCGGGTACCGTAGCCTATTAACGCTTGCGATATATTAAGTATCACTCGCGCGATGCCTCCTCTGCTGCTTATACAGCAACTCTAGGGAGTTGTTATTTGGCTGCGGTTTTGTGTGAGGTGGAGGTACTTCTCCAGACGGGCTGCTTTTATGCTCCCTCTCTCTCTTCCAATATCCAGACCAAGACAAACAAATATGTTCATGCACACAAATTTTTGCCTTGTGTGGGAATCGAACCTACGAGCGTTGGTGTCAAAGTCACGTCATTCACGACTGAGCCACCGAGCTCGTCGAAGCAGTGTACTGAGTTCGTTACTATTTCTATTATGACGTACTGCTAGTAACCAATCAACAACGTATCATATTTGCTGACGACATTTCTTTAATTCTACAATCTAATTCTGACAATTTAAATTTCTATGAATGAGACGTACATAATACTGTTCATGATAGAGTAAAATGGATAAATATATATATATATTTTAATTAGGTTAATTTAACAAAGACAAAGGCATCATATTAAATAAATATTTTTACATATTGACATTGCATGTAACAAAATCAATAGATTTATTTACATTCTTCGAAGGCTAACTAAAATTAATTCTCGGAATATAACTATTTAAGTGCATACTATGGCTGTTTCTTCAATTATTAATTATGGACTTGTTTTTTAGCTCAAGAAAATGTGTAATAGCAATATGTTGAAAAGGACCCTTTGACACCTGCAAACCATTATTTGTCAAGTTGGGTTTGCTTAAAGATCCTGCGATGTATATTGCCGTTTTGAAGTTTGTAAAAAGGCATCCTAATTTGTTTAAAACTGCTGCTGATGTGTACCCTAGAAATACTAGATAAAGCGATAGACTTGTATTGGAATTTTATCCTAAATCCACTTTTTGCTTGAAAAGAAGTTGCACGTGTGTTAAAATCTATAATAAGATTCCTGATACATTTAAAATGGGCCCTGAATTAAGATTGCGAGAATAGCTACTCAGTCGCAATTTCTATTGCACGTAGGAATTTTTAAACGCAAATTTTGCATGCTGATGGCTGAACAGAGTACTTACCTATAACATTATTATATAACACCATATTATATAACATTATTAATATTTTATTTCCACATAATAGATTTTATTCTAAGCAAATAAAATATTTATGATTTATGTTTAAAACATAATTATAATAGAATAATTCCATCTTATGCCCTGATCCAAAATCTTGAAAGCTTTCAACTGGAACTTCAAAATCGTTTTTAGTGCCTAGATGATTGTATAACACCTGACTATATTAACAGCAAGGTCGTGGACACTGTCCATATAGTGAGAGCTAAATTTCTCTAGCCTCGCCCAAAAAGAACCCAAAAGCTCTCGACTAACATGCAGAATCTCATGTAGATCATACGTGAAATGTGGTTGAAGTCTTCAGCTCATACGCTAGAGTACAGACGGCTGAACAGGCAGATCTCCAAACGCATGCGGCGGGGCATACGTAAATTTAATACAATTCTTATTAAAGGGGCGATAGAGCGGAACCAAGGCTCAAAAGTCGCCAAAGATCTGTCTGGCCATATAGTTCATAGACCAACAACCTCTGGGAAAGAAAGGTTCTCGAATGGCGTCCCCGTACTGGTACACGCAGTGTGGGATGACCTAATGAATGGTATCAAAATCTTCCGAACCTTCTCTATCTATAATGTATTTACATTTATGCAAAGTACTTAACGGGGTAAATATAGAGCGGAAATAATCAAGCAATATAAAACTTGGTCCTTCGTGCCCTCTTCTGCTAACTTTATACGAGTAGCTCTTTCCAAGCATCCTTGGCGGCTTTTAGGTGTCTTGACATCCGACAGAGGTTTATCTAACTGTGGCTTATGCCCTTAATTATCTCCTTGCGCGATGTATATCAAATTCATATTTTTTCCAGGCGGCAATATTTCTACATGTCTTATCCAACGTAAAAATCTACTATTTTCCATCATTGAGAATACAGTCTGCTAGCGTTACGTCACAGATTTTACGGAAAGTTTATCCAGTTCTCGGTTTCATTGGTTAGCGTTGAGATCAGTACCGCATTGTATTTAGTGAGCTATTTTGTCTTGTGAATTTTACACTGCGTAAAAAAAATTTGTACTGTATCTACATTCTTCCCTGCATTTACTTGTCTTGACACTAGCGACGTACTTAAAGGTACACCGTAATGTACCTATATATTGGACACGCTTTAAGCGCATCCAAGAAATACAAACTCATATACGCCTTTTAATGCTACATTTTCAACCATAATCCTTGCATACTCGTACGTCGGATTCTTTTAAATACTGTTCTTAGTATTCTTTGCATTCAATAATAGACCTTTAGTTTATTTTTTGTACTCCAGGTTTGCTATTTGTAACCTCAATATATTCAATTCCGTGTTACTTTCCGTACTTGTTATAATATCTATTCCTATATTGGCATCTTTGAGTGGGATCAATCAATCAGAATTTATAATCCGACACTGGAACCGCAATAGTTGCATATCGTGTGATTACAAAAAAAGTTTTCCATAATTAGGTTATGGAAGAACTTTTTTATTTAATTTATTATTACTGAAAAAGCAAAAATTCTCTGTACTAACTTTTATTGCCCATTTATAACCTAGAAATACGACTTTATTTCTTGTTGCTTATCTAAGTTGCAAAAAGATAATACTGTCTTAATTTCATGTACAATAGTGTCAGCTTTGTGTTGATGGGTCAGTTGCACACACACTTTCTTTATTATATTAGTGTAAGTTAAATGTTTTATTGTCTTTTTTTACTGACTATTCTGTCTTAAATGTTAAAATCTAAATCGGGTGTGTCTCGAAATAATAAAAAAAATTAAAATCGTATTTATTGGAACTGTAGTTGCTAGTATTCCGAATTAATAAAATTGTTAAATCTATAATATACCTTAATAACATGCGATAGCACATTTCTATAACTCTATAACATTACATTTACAAATAATACATGAAATCGCAAAAAAAAATTACTTTCCATTACAATGGTGGTTATAAAAAGAGACATTGATCTGTTTCACGTTTTCAAATTTAGTCTTAATAAACATTATAATTATTTAAGATAACATTTTCCTCTCTTCTTTTATGTCATATGTATGATAGAATAAGCAGCTGTATCTGATTATATAAAATTTTTGAATGATGGACTTGCCCCTTAATATTAATGTCAGATCACCAATGTTGAATAGTTTTCTTTAAATAAATAGCCATATCTATTATTAATATTTTTCATTAATATAAATTTCAGTGTGCATTATAGCAAGCAATACATCACTGAGTTTTTGCTTTGTGATTGTAAAGTTAGTTATTTCTACACATTCTTATTATGGTACGATAATATTGCCACAGAACTATTTAATTGGCTTGAACAATATCAGAACCAAACGATAACACTATGACCTCATGAATATTGACTATTAAAATTGAAGTACTTTTATCTATGTGTATTGTCCGTATGAAGTTCTTAAACTATTAGTTGATATGCTTGTAAAATATCAGCGTTTTCTTTATCTTAAATTTATTTCATCCTCTTGTGTTGCAGCACCTGTAAAACATTGTTTGTTATATTTAAACCAATCTTATACATATACGTAAATATAAGATTGTATTTGGCGTCGCGTAAGATTGGTGTCATACGTCAAAATATATATATATATATATATATATATATATATAATATTATACGCAGTAATAAATAACTTGTATGGGAAGCCCTCAAATATTTACATATTACTAATGCCATTATAATAGATAGTACTCCTTACTCGTAGTATACCTCTACCTCTTAACTGATTTTAATAATTACATATGAAGAAACCATTAAATAAAACAAATGTTGTATGATAATTTTATATAAATTTTCTCGTGATAGTGATAGCTTCCACTGCCGACTATATTTTTGTGGTTAATGTACTTTGGTTTTAGTTGCTACTTTATTTATATACATAAAATTGAGAATAAAATTAATATGTATCTGAATAATAGGCAAACAAAGAAAAACAATATTTTAAAACATAGTATCGGTAAGGTTAAATTAATATGTATTGCCGTATGTTTTTCTCATTTCTAATAAAAATATAATATTTCGCAAAATTTAAACTAAAACTAAAACGTATTGTTCATGTTCTGTTATTATAATACTACCAATACAACAAAATGTTTCGCCAAGTAAAATTTACGCAAATGTAAAAAAGTGTACTTGAGAAAGTCTAATAGGACAACTTCCTGGCGGGTTGTTGTGTTCCTCCTTGTGACAGAGATACCAATAAGCTATTGAGGGGCTATTATAGTAATATTAATAGCAGAGATGCAACATATGAACGATTTTTTTAATATTGCAAGCGTAGATAGGCTAAGGTAACCTTTACATGCTGTATATGTTTGCCCAATGTTGTAAAAAAACATACATTTATTAATCTTTCTAAAGCATGAACTATTTTAACCATGCATTGTCCTTCACCTTTCAAGGTGTATTTTTTATTTTTGCTTGTTAGAGATCACAATTTTATAGGGAAAAGATAGTTTCAAAATTTAATTATTGTGAGTTAAACAAAACGGAACCACTTGACCGGTTTTACTTGGTTTTATATATTAATATTATAATAAAAATGTGGATACGGAAATATTAATCGAATCATAAAATTATATTCAAAAACCTGACATTATATCTATATTTTGGTCAACGAAATCTCTTATTCGTCAACGATTCCAGTTGAGGTAATGATTAATACTTGTGGTGATTTGATCAACACTATTACTTTCTCGACACCTAGAATGTATTTTCTGAATTTTCCTCTAAGTTATGAATGATTTACGATTAACAAAATCAAAAGATTTTGGGGTCGGTACCAGAAGCGTGCACGCTGCGATCCTGCCAGTTCAACACTTGTCCAACACTATGGACTGCAATTCTGGACTCAATCCGCTCGGACGTGCAGATTATGGTATCCTCCTAAAGCGACGCGCACCGATGCGCCCTCATTCGTGCACGTTTAAGTGCATGCGGTAATGGGGGCCGCCACCCATCACGCAACGCCCAACCCGGCGGGTCGTGGAGAGCTGTGTCGTATAGGCACATGGAATGTGAGAGGTGGTTAAAAATAAGATGAATGAATTGATAGATATAATGAACGAGACATGCCCAGAATTTGTGTGTGTCAGAGACCAGGCGAAAGGGAAGCGAACAACAGTGCTCGTAACGACCCTATAGCTAAACTGACTCGACATTATACCGAAGATATCCCGGATATCAGTCTGTACGAGATTCGGAATTACGGCGGAGCTTTTGAAAGCGAACGGAAAGCCGATACTTGTAGTCCTTCAGAAGCAATTGAAACACCGGAAGCGTGAAGTAGAAGCCTGCTCATGCTGTTCTTCAAAAGGGTAATAAGACCTTTTTGAAGAACTATAGGCCGATATCGCTTCTGAGGCGTGTTTATGTACTGTTTTCGAGAGTCATCACAAACCGTCTCGTACTTGATGAATTCCGGCCTCCCGAACAAGCCGGATTCCGAAAAGGTTTTAGAACCGCGGATCACATACATACCCTCCACCAGATTATACAGAAGACTGAGGAGTACAATCTGCCCTTATGTTTGGCGTTTGTTTACTACGAAAAGGCTCTTGATTCCGTTGAGACATAGGCGGTGCTACAATCTCTCCAGCGATGCCGAATTGACTATCGATACATCGTAGCGTTGAAGTGGTTTTACAGTAAGGCTACGATGTGTATCCGAGTATGGACCAGGACCAGAGTATGAAACCGATCCAACTGCAAAAAGGTGTAAGACAGGGCAATGGTATATCCTCGCAGCATTGGAAGATGTTTTCAAGCTCTTGGACTGGAAAGGATACGGTATTAACATCAATGGCGAATACATCACTCACCTTCGATTTGCCGACGATATAGTTCTCATGGCGAAGTAGCTGGAGGAACTTAACGCTATGCTCAATAACCTCAATAGTGTTTCCAACCAGGTAGCTCTCAAGATGAACATGGACAAGACTAAGATCATGTCGAATGTCCATGTCCAATGTTGGAAGCACTAAGCTCGAAGTTGTCGACGAATTTGTCTGCCTAGTCTAGAATCCAACTCGGTTAGGCAACGTTCGGAAAACTTCAACACATCTTCTCGTCAAAAATACCTCAACACCTGAAGAACAAGGTCTTCGAACAGTGTGTATTGCTGGTGATGACATAAAAAACTGAGATGAGGCACTACGGGCCGCTTGGAGAAGCTTAAGGTCGCTCAGCGTGCTACGGACCTGTTTTTCTGTAATTCCATCACGCAGAAAAACCCTGAGCATAGCCTATATGAATAGGCTATGCTCAGGGTTTCTCTGCGTGATGGAATCAGAAAAAAAGGATATCCGCATTGGAACTAAAGTAACTGACATAGCCCAAATGATAGGTCAGCTGAAGTGGACCGGCCACATTGCTCGTAAAATCGACAATCGCTGGGAAAAGTGGTATTTCAATGCCATCCCCGTTCTTGTACACGCAGTATTGGACGACCCCCACTAGATGGAGCGACGACCTCAAGAAGTTTGTACGGAGTCGATGGATGCAGGTGGCACAAGATTGAAATAAATGGCACTCTAGAAGAGAGGTCTGTGTTCAGCAGTGGACGAATACGGGCTGAGATGATGATGATGATGATATATAGTATTTTGTTTATTATAGGTACTATTAAATATTGTCGACAGTGAAAGAAATGGTACGTAGTATAGATTACTCAATACCATCTAACTAGTCTGGCCATAAATACTTACATAGAAACTATTCTTTTTTTCAACTCTTTAATTATTTTGAATTAGAAACGCGTTTAAGTTAAAATTTTTAATTATAAATTTTTATTATAAATCTCGATACGATTCGATTCGATTTCCCGCCATTTTATTAAAAAAAAGTTTTGTTAAAAAACAAGGATTGCAGTGATTGCCTTGTACAAAGTGACTATGGAGCCGTCGGTCATATTTAAGACACTTCAAAAGCTTGGTATCAGCCGTATGTTTGTATCTAGAGTACGTCCTATCGAAAGATGTATCAATACTTCCTCTGTTGAAGACCAAAAAAGATCGGGGCGATCGCGTGCCGTTAGAACTACAAAGGCTGTTAAAACCAGATTTCGCCGAAACTCTATTAGGAAACAACACATCTTAATGCGAGAAATGATGAATTCCGCTATGACTCGCGTATAATAAAACAACACCTGAAGCTCGGCGTTTATAGTCGATATACAGGACATACCCTAAATCAATCCCTACAATTGAATAGAGAGGATCGATCAAAACGCCTTCTGCTCTGATACGCAGTTGAAAGGCACAGAAATATCCTTTTTACTGATGAAATTTTTTTATGATTGAATAGCACTACAACAAGCAAAATAACAAAATGGACGCACACAGTTCTATAGAAGCCCACTTGGGCACGTGGGCAGTGGTCGGAAATGCACAAATGGTCATCATTCTGCGTCTGTAATAGTTTGGTGGGGGTTGTCTTATCAAGGAGTCACAAAGCTTCATTTTTGTGAAAAGGGAGTGAAGATTTCATCTAAAGTGTATCAAGAGACTGTCTTGAGTCGTGTTGTAAAACCTCTCAGCAATTCCACTTTTTAAAAATGTACCGTGTACTTTCCAGCAGGACTCTGTACCTGGTCACAAGCCTGGCTCGTAACCAACGTTCCGGACTTTATAAGAGCTGAAAACTGGCCCTCGTCTAGCCCAGATCTGAACCCATTTGACTATAAATTATGGTCAGTTTTAGAGGGCATGGCCTGCTCGAAACAATACGCCGACAGTGTGTCTCTTAAGAAATCTCTGGAGCAAGGAGTGGCTAAATTTGTCAAGGAAACAGTGCGTAAATCTATAAATTCGTAACCATACAAATTAAGGGCTTGCCTTCGAATAGATTCATTTTTTTATTTTTTGCTAAGACCTCCATAAATAGTTTTGTATACGATTATATTACTTCATAAAAAAAATAATTAATTCATGTTTATTTCTAACAGAATTTATGGCCGGACTAGGTACGAGTATATAATTCTATATCAGGTCTCAATTAAACAACCCGCCTAATGCAAAGCGAATCCAATGAACACTTCTTTATGTATGTATAACACAAAGAGTAACTCTACTATCTCTGCTGCTAAGTTTACACACGCACAACTAGGCACTGACTAGCAAGCAGGCACTAATTCTACACCGTATAGAACAATCGGCCAAATCTCAGCCAAATAAGAGACTTGTTATTTACCTACGTCGTCTATGAGGTGATCTCTAGGGCCGGTAATTTAATTAAACAACATATTTATAGCATTATAACGTCATATTAAAACCAATAAGCTCCTAAGGAGTTGCTGTCTTAGCAGCAGAGGTGGTATCGCGTCAGTGATACTTGATGTAGGTATTGCAAGCGTTTATAGGCTACAGTAATCGTTTTACATCAGGTGGACCATGTGGTTGTGTGCCACACGACGAAAAATTACTGGGTATGTTAACCATCTAAATTCTGTAAAGAACCATTCTGATAAAAAAATTGTTTTCTGCTGTAATAAGTAACCGAATTACTAAAAAAAGTATTTTTGTAATACTTTCTTTTAACAATAGGGAATGGGCATGAAATTTATTTTTGGTTTCAAATCTCAAACAATTATCATACATAGAGTAAAATAAAATAATTTTTTTGTAGTTTAGTTTTGTGTAGTTTTTTTTTTGGTTTAGTTTTGGTGTTAAAAATCGTAAAAAACAAACAGTTTTTGTAACAAAAAAATCTTCATAATTTAAATCATTATCATATTTTGAACATGTTTTACTATGACAGCTTCAATATATATAATGCCTGAATTGCAGAAATAAAACTAATATTTAGATGATTTCCATACATTTCTTCATAGTTTTCATAGTTGTGACGTCATCTACCGCGGTCTCTTAGTATGAAGCGTTTTCAAGTCACGTGATGAAATGCCACTTTCAAACAGCATTATCTCGCAAACTAATTATCGTAGAAAAAAAATACTTTGAGATATCTTCCTGTCTCAATCTCCTCTTTTAAATTCAGTCCTAAAAAAATTTATGCATATTCCCTATTCGGCGTAACGGCCTGTGTCGGTTAGACTCAGTTACTACATTTAGTATTTTAATTTCAGTCACAATATACATTTTTTAATTATTTCAAAATAAGTCATAAAGTCATGGATGAAGATTAGATTATATTTATCATAAAGATACTGAACGAATTTATGATTAAACGTTAAACTTTAGTTTTTAAATTTATATTCCAAGTCAGCATGTAGGCTACTTTTCATAACCAATAGTCAATAATACAAGTATGCTATCATAATAACACATGCTATGTGTATGTCCATTGTAAAATAATGGACACAGAGTAGTATAACGAATAAAATCGATTGATAATTAATCAACATTCGATTTTATTCTTCTCAGTTATTATCGTTGTTCTTACGTTGAGTTACGCTAAGAATATCTTACAATAGGCACACACATAGTATAAATGCTTATTATTATTTTCGATCTTGATATCGATTTTAACATATTTTAATTAATATGACAGTCGGTTTAATTTAATTGTACCTCTAAAATTTACGCCTGCATTTTCCCAGTCGGTCATGTTTCATTCCCTCAGGGCACTGGAGTAAAGGAACTCGAATTATTTGCCCGCTTAGCGTAGTGTTCTCAACTTTTGACATCTTCAGCGCCTTTGCTTCTTGAATTTTGTCATTAAAATTATACACGGTCCCAGCATGAGCTTGCAGAGTGATGCACAATAGAAACACCACTATGAGAATAATATATTTGACACCCATTTTTAGTAAACACATCGAGTCACTACGCAATTTCACTACGCACAACTTCCTACAAATTCACCAGGTTACCAAGGCTCTCTGCAAATTCCTTTAAGGTCTCTGATGAAACCGCGTTTACACGGAGGATACTTTCTTTTATTTAGAGGTGCATCGATCATAGCCTCTTCCGCGTTGTCTGGTTTGTTAGATACAGATTTGGCTGTCACTTCGTATTCCGTTAATGGTTTTTTACTCTGTGACAACGACTTTGTAAAATCTCTCACTGGATTTCTAAATATATCGAGGAAGTCACTAGGTATTGATGGCGCTGCGGTAACTTGAAGCAACAAATAGCTAACAATACCGATCACAGCTACGCGCGTGCACAAAGACGTCATTATACACTCAGTGCCGGGGCCATATCGCTAGCGGGCAGTTGTTTATCAAACGTCAACATCCAAATGTACTCTACACATACACTATACGTGATAATATTTAATAATGTACAACATTTAACTAGATATGTAATATTATATGTTTCTAATACTTCATTAATATTATAATTTGTGATACACGTGCTATTTTAGGAATTATGAGAACGAGGAAATCCTCATAGTAACTTTATTATCGATAAATATGTAGTACTTTACCCAACAACACATGGAGCGCGTGCTCTGGCTACTTTGACAGCAGTGTGATAATTTGAGGACTATTATACTATATTAGTCAGTGAAGGATACTGTTTGCCTAAATTTTTTTTCATATTAAGATCAGTTACAGCGTAGGTACAAAAATCTACACTAGTACACACCGGCCACGGTCACAAGATGACTGAGCTCACTGAACTGACCTGAACTCGATTACGCATTACGCTCGATTTCGTATCTACAGCAAGCAAACCTCCCTACTGTCCGCTTGCGACCATCTTAGTTATCAATATCATGTGATATGTTTAAAAATAACAAAATAGCGATTCAACGTAATTTCAGTTAATCAAGTTGTCGTAAGTGGATGAGGCTAACTAAGTTGGGTATACCCTTTGGAAACAATGAAAGGATCGCGTTTGGTGACATCCATTAATGAAAGTCGAGCCCGGTGGCGGAGTGGTTAGCAATGCTGTTTTAACCTGTTGTGTGGGTTAAAACATTTGTGTGCATGAACATGGCTTTATGTTGTAATGAGAAATCAATAATAAAGATTCTTTAAACTGAACATGTCTGATTGTCTTGGTCTGGCTGTTATGCACCTCAAAATACCCCGTTTGGGGAACTGCTTCTACCTCACAGAAAACCGCAGCCAATTGGAGGGACGTTGTGTTCCTGCAAGAGAGTAAAGTTACCACTACTAAGGAGTTGCTGTTCAGCACAGGCGGCATCGCGCGTCGATAATTATTGTAATGCAAGCATTCATAGGCTTCGGTATTCACTTTATATCCGGTGGACCGTATACCGTTATGATTATGATTTAAATTATACAAGCCTTTATGTATTCAAATGTGGAAAACAAGCATACGTCATAGAATCAAAGGTTGTAAACTTGTGTTGATCTCTTCTAGCCAACTCTATGGATAGTAACTGAACGGAAGACAAATATAGGTATACGCGTTCACGTGTAAGATAAGAAAACGAAAACAGGAAAAACTAGCCTCCAGTCTTTAATTATAGACAATATTTGCATTGTTATTAGCATCGCATTACTTTAGTATTGTACCGCTAAATCTTCTGCTATAGATATTTTGAAGTCCATTTGAATACACATTAAAATGGTTCGCGAAATTCAGAGTAATATAAAAAAAACCTATAACTACTTATATAATAAAGCGGCAGAGTTTGTTTGTTTGAATACGCTAATTGCTGGAACTATCAGTTGAAAAAATAAGGGCTGTTTGATAAAAAGGTTATGCAACAGACGAGCAAAAATAAAAGACATTAAAAAAAGCGGTTCCCACAAAAATAAACATAGCAAAACCAAATCGCAGTAAATCCCGTACTTACAATGGTAACCAATATACTTCTACATGTGTCAATTAAACTTCTGTCACTGTTTTAATTACTGCTCATTTTGTACGTAACCTGCGCTGTTACTTTGGTGGGTCACCAGAAACCCTCAGCTATCCTGAGCTCTCCTTTCTTTAAACAAATATATTAAGTTTCGGCCATGTTGCGATATGAAAATTACCTACATATTTTCTTTTTCTCTTTTATTGTAAGGTTAAATCGCGGATGCTAAAAATACATTTTGATACATAAAAATATATTCAAATTTCATACAGTAGGTTTGCAATACAATAAAGTACAAATGTAGTAAAAAAAACATATATGTTTTCGGTTTTCAATTGAGATTTTGTTATCTGACAAAAAGTGTTTCCTAAATTTGATGTATACAGGGTTTCGTACAACTACAAAAATTGTAAACATATAAGCCCTTTGATGTTCTGTATTTTATACAAAAAATGCAAAGTGCAGAGTAAAAGGACGGGTGGTATTTCATAATTAAAATGCCTCAGTATAATGCTATTTGAATTTTAACACGTAATGCCCTCACCCATTACTTTACGATTTCATGTTTCAATTAAACTTTATCAACCTTTCTGACCTAGGCTACTTTATATGCAATTTGATCTAACCTGCTTTGTGTGCTTCCGCCACCAATTAGTTCATGCGGCCTAGCGCCGGCCGGCACCCACCCACTACTGTTAGTACATGGTACATGCCGACGCTGCCATGGCTGCTCCGGTAGTCTCTGCCTCGGCTGCTGCGGTCGTCCGCCATCTGGAACAGAATCCGCATGCCCCCACCACCACCGTCGCTGCCACGACTGGCCTGGTCGTCGTTGCGACACGTGTTTCGCCTCTCCACGAGGCATCATCAGGCGTTGTAGACGTTAATCGTAAGAATAACATGCTACAAGCTACAACTTGTAGCATGTTATTCTTACTTTTATTAGTTGTGAATCTATTAACTAGGCTACTTTCTTTTTATTACAACATGAGGCAATAAAATACATTAAGTATCACTCGCACGATGCTACCTCTGCTGCAACAACTCCTTTAGGAACTTCCTGGTGACCTCACTCACACTCAAGAACACAACAAGCCTCCAGAAAGTATTTATTGGCTGCGGTTTTCTGTGAGGTGGACGTACTTCCCCAGTCGGGATACTTTGATGCGCCTTGCCTCTCTTATAGTCTACTTTAATTTACTAACAATTTTATCACGTCGGAAAGTCAACAAGAATAGCTACGATCCGATTAATATGAAGTTATAACTGGTTCCTACAGGTATATGAACACAGGGAGTGTGGCCCCATTTGTGTACAGAGATTATTAAACAATATAATTGTATTTTTCTCTTTCCCCAAAAGCCTCGAATTCTAATCGGCAGCCTGCAAAATGTGGAGGTGATACTGCATTTAAGCCTATAGATGACACTGATTATTTAGATTTGAAAATCATAAAATGAGTAACGAATTCGTTAGCAACTTATGATTCTGAAACTATCAGTAAATATAGAATAAAATACTCTTTATTGCACCAATAACAAATGCATACAGAACACACGTAAATAGGAAATAAATGCTCATATAGCTCTAGGTGTTGCAAGTATTTATATTTCACAGTAACTACCTACCATCAGTTAGACTTACTATGCTTGTTTAGGCTGTTCGCCTAAGAAACCGATCATTTTAGTAAACTAATAATACTCGAAAATGTAAATATGAGCCGGGGAAAAAATTCGCTGGAAGAACCAGGAACAAAGTTAGTGTAAATAAAAAAAAGATACTGACTCAAGACCGGACAGATTTCTACTTCGAGTAAATTGTTAGTGAGTTGAAATAAGTAGATTCATAATGTAAGTTGCTTATAATCTTTAGAGCTAAAGTTAATCTCGCCTGTATTAGTGCTTCCTGCTGATTAAACGAAGCTCTAGCGAGAGATAATATACCATATGTTTAATTAAGAGGAGACTTATAGAGGAGTATCTGTACGTGGCCGTTACCTTATCGAGGATCGCAGCTTAATAACAATAAATGAGATCGTAGAAATTTCATGAGGAGTTGCCTCTTTGGCAGTAAGAACGGTAATGCATCAGTGATTCGTTGGATATTGCGAGCATCCAAAGGATACGGTAATCTTTACATTAGCCTATCTATGCTATAATTCGTAAAAGAAAAAAAAATGATTAAAGTCGAACTATACACACTAAGTGTTCGGCATGTGCATACACCCGGTAATTAAACAAAAAAATGTTTACACTGGGCCAATAATATAAGAAACTAATTATCTGTCTTTGTATTCATGTCAAATCCTGTGCCTTCCTACCTTCGAACCGTACTCGTTTCGTACCTTCGGCACTTACATACCTCACCTTTTCGTTTCTTTTGTTAAAAGAGTATCTTTTAACAAAAGAAACAAACTAAATATGATAAGTAAGCCTGTATAGAATTAGAATAGTTAGCATTAAGTGTCTTCGCTCGTTGATGATGTATATCCAGAGAAGTTTTCGTCCGAGAACTATCAAATAGTGGTTAGTACAAATAGTTCATTCAGCCTAGGCTTTCCCAAGGGACTATAGCATGAGATTCTTCAAGAAAGGCGTGAAGAGGTTTCTAGGGGGTCGGCAACGCATGAGTGACAGCCCTGGTGTTGTCAATGTCCATAGACTACGGTGACTGTTTACCATCAGGCAGGCCATACGCTTGTTTGCCACCTAAGTGGTATAAAAAAAGTATGTGACCGCCATGGAGGATGAAAAGAAACGTCCTTATGCAGTGCGGTACGCTTTTTAGTCGAGTCCTCGCGGTCATTATAGCAATATTCTGTACTACAAAATCTACAATAAAACCCACTATAGCCCTGAATTACATAATGTACAGTTTTATCTAGAGACTATTACTCACATTATTAACTATTTTTTGACAGCAAATGTCTTTCCGAGAGTTTGGATGAAGGCTCATATTATTCCTTTTCCTAAAGTTGCTAATCCATCTTTACTGTTTCAGTATCGCCTATCTCTATTCTTCCTATCCTCTCTAAAATACTAGAAGATGTTGTCCACAAGCAATTCTCTCAATTACTCAATTACATTCCTATTTATCTACAAATAACCTTCTCTGTCCATTTCAATCTGGATTTCGTCCCTATCATAGTACCGTCAGTGCATTACTTCATATCACTGAAGATATTCGTTATGCGGTGGACAACCAACAACTAACTGTAGGTGTACTATTGAATTTCAGTAGTGCCTTCAATTCTGTGGACTTTGATATTCTACTTTATAACTCTTTTGAATTCTCATTATCTCGTAGTCTATGTTCCCCTGTTTCAATTTTAATTAACGTTCGTTTGGGAGTACATTTACTGCCGGCCTCTTATATGTAATGTCGCCTAGAAGACTGGCACATGTCGATAGTGTGGGTGCTCGTAGATCATTGTGGCCACACCTAAATAACTTGCGATGATTACGTGTCCCAAAGCGGGGATACAGATACAGCGCCTGAATGTGGCAACAGGCAAAGTCATAGACCAGTATCCCGGAATTCGTGATTTTTCTTTGACCCCCACCATTCTCGTACTAAGCGAAGAGATGCTTATGACTTTGCTGTCTCGTAGCCAATTCATTATCCGAAGAGAATGCTATATATAGAGAGCTTTTAACTGCTTTTCTCGGACCATTATCGAACCAGTGTGCCCTGCACTATGCGATCTGCCTCCACCTACTAGAAGACATTGCATATGACACTATAACTCGGCATACAGGGATAGAGCATATGAATTCTACGAATTATATCCGTGGAGGTAATTCCGAGGATATGGCTAGGGTAAATAATAGATGGCATAGAATCGTCTAATTTACACAAATTACCATCAATTTTTTAAATCATTTCCATTGACGTATGCGTGATGAAGATGATCAAAAAAGAAGAAAAGTTGTTGTTGAAATAAAATATCAGTATTTTTATTTTAGAACACCATTTGTCTTAACTAATGACCATATCACATTTTCTAGTTTATAAATTCTCTTAAATATCTAGCTACCTAAATTTACATACTAGGCACTAATATATAAGAGTATTTGTCTGTCCATCTAGGCCTTGCAATGCTTACATTTCTTGTGCTGAAATCAAAAGAACCTTGATCAATCCTTCTATATTACGTATTAAACAAATCTAGGCAGATTATCACTTTATACTTTTTAAACTACATCGAAGACGGCTGCCTGGTATGAAGGCATTGCTGTAACCTTTGAACACAGTACAGTAAATATCACTGAATAATTTACTGATAACCTTACTCACTCACAGCAATACAACAACTTTCCAATGAGTCACTATTTAGTGAGACTTTCCCAATTGGGTTATTTAATAAATATTGGCCGTACCACTCTCTGGCCGGAATCTCATTTGTTCATTGATATGGTACATCTCGTTCAGGTGAGGTTAGCTTTGGTCAACCAATGAACTACTTGATTGCGCGTGAACGCACCCCGTACTTACAAAAACATTGTGTTTCATCTCATTTCAGCGATTCGAGCCTACTAATTAATGGAAGAATATTTTAACCTTGAACTTTAAGTCGATAAATAACGCGATGTAGATCCGTAAACTAGCCAATAAGAGCCACACATTCCACTTTATCCCCCGACCCGTAGCGCAGAACTGAGTTACTATGTAAATTCGGTCTTATCGTTTCTCCATAGGTTATTTCCTTCATGGCTTTAGCTAAGCTGATGAATGGAAGCCATTTTCATCTCGTTGTATAACCTCGTTTAATACGTATGTATTTTTGTTGCATTGACAATGATTTTCCGGGCTTTGGTGGCTTTGTTGCGTGTATTGGACTAAAGGAACAGGGCGTGTCAAGCCGATAGTCGATCTGTCGTTAGATGGATCAACTTATAGCGAGTAACTCCAGATTTTGATGTTGGTTCCAGTTATGTTAAACCATCGCTTTCAGCTTTTATCGTTGTAATTGAAATCTGTATCAGCTATATGAGCGTCTTTTTTCAATTCAACAACTGCAGAGCAAAATCATGTAACATTTCCAGATATACCCTAGCCTTGCCTTTTTTACCCAAGGAAAAAACTTTGGAAGTTTTTGAGTTGAGTTCCTTCTTTCCAAAATTTTAAATTTCAAGAATGGCTGAATCTTTTGTTCTGCAGAAGTATACTCACGTGATGTTTCTCCTCAGACGATGATGAGGATGACGATGAGGACGAAGAAGAACAATCCTGAAAAAATAAAAATGATTTGTTTATGCACAATAATCTTAAGTTTCCTTTGCTGTTGTTAATGGTGTATGAAAATATTACTGAATTACAATGGTATAATTGTAACCCGTTAGTAGTACAGTATTTCCTTCGCAAACAAACTGTATTACTAAATGCAGCTGATCACAAGCTCTAGGTTGAGAAACCTAGTTGCATTTGTGTAAGACCTTAAGGCCTGGGTTTAATTTGTATCTATTATTCGTCAGGTTTGAGTCAGATAGTCAGATTGAACAGAGTTCGTACACCACTACGTCATTAATAAATATAAATACTAGTAAAAAACCATCTTTCTCTCTGATTTCAACTAGTTAGAACAGACATTTGAAACATATACATGTTTGTGTGTATATATATATATATATATATATATAATTGTCTATATGTGTGTAGTTATGTTTATATTTGTATACCTGTAACTAATATCAATAAGATTAAATTAGTATCAGTTATATTTAATTATTCATTTCCTTCCGGACTAGCCCTACCTTTTTCTTGCAATCTGATTCGTTACCTTAAGGTTGCCTTGAAAAGATTGCTTGTAGCAATAAGGCCGCCTTGTTGCATAGTACATTTGATATATAATTGTAAGAATCTTTTGAATGTATTTCCTTAAATTCTGTGTTATGCAAATAAAGTGTATTCTATCTATCTATAAATTTACGTGTGATGTTACTGTAATTTTCTTTATTCGTCTTTGGCACATATTTTTGATGGAGTGGTTGAGTTTACAGAGTCTTGTGGAGAACAGATATTTTTTTCTGGGTCACTGTATCTATTATAGCGGACCACGGCGTAGGGTCCGAAGACAGTGCTTGCAACGCGATGTTGATGACTGCATTTATTAAACTTGCAATGTTTGTATGTTTGGGTCAAATCTTGCAACTGAATTTTCAAGCATATAGTTATCGTTAACCGATTGAGGTAAAATTTTGCATACACGTTTAATTTAGATGATAATGCATGGTTAGCCAAGTGATGTCTTTCTCGATTCAATATGGTGGACGGCCCAAGATGGCAGGCTAGTTATTTTTTGTGCATTTCCCTGATATGGGTATCAAATGAAAGGGTTTGCTGAGAAGAATAGGTACGAAAAAATAAATAAAAAGAGTTTACTCAGTTTACTTTAAATTCAAAAAACCGTCCAAGATGGTGACTAAGTTATATTTGTGCACTCTCATAATATGGGTATCAAATTAAAGGGTTTGCTGAGAAGAATACGAAAAAACAATGACTTTACTCTAAATCCAATATGACGGATCGTGCAAGCTGGTGGATTAGTTATTCTTGTGCACTCCCATGATATGGGTATCAAATGAAAGATTTTGCTGAGAATATGAAAAAAAAAACGACTTTACTGTAAATCCAATATGACGGACCGTGCAAGATGGCGGACTAGTCATTTTTTGTGCACTCCCATCATATGAATATCAAGTGAAGGATTTGTTGAGAAGAATACGAAAAAATACTAAAATGACTTTTTTCTAAATCCATATGGTGGACTGCCCAAGATGGCGGACTAGTTATTTTTGTGCACATGATATGAGTATCAAATGAACGGGTTTGCTATCAATGATACTAGCTATGAGAGGGTTTTTTCGTATTCTCAGCAAACTCTTTCATTTGATACCCATATCATGGGAGTGTACAAGAATAACTAGTCCGCCATCTTGGGCGGTCCGCCATATTGGATTTAGTGTAAAGTCATTTTTTCGTATTCTTCTCAGCAAACCCTTTCATTTGATACCCATGATATGAGAGAGCACAAAAAATAACTAGGCCGCCATCTTGGGCGGTCCGCCATATTGAATTGAGAATGACATCACTTGGCTAACCATGCACTGTCATCCAGATTAAACGTGTATGAAAAATTTTATCTCAATTAGTTAAGGATAACTACGTGATAATTCAGTTGCAAGATTTGACTTGAACATACAAACATTGCTAGTTAAATAAAAGCTTGTAAAAAATATCAATGGTTGTAAAAAATAACATAATTTTCGCATAAACGTATAAATTAAACAGAGAATGCTCTGGTTACTTTAATTCTCCAATAAATCAGACAATTCGTTATATTATGTTAGCAATAATGAGCTGAAAGAGATATAGGCATTTCTTAAGTTAGCAGCAAACAATCATAATGTTTGCAAACGTATAATCCTAGGGCAGGGTTTTTTAAAAATGTCTGCAAATAAAAATATCATAAGGCGGCAAAAGTTAGAGAACAGTTTCATCATTATTGCTCATTAGAGCCGCAATTGAGGCTCGCTTGAAGAAACACGGCGTTCGCGAACATTTTTCAAACAAATTGGAGTGTTTTACTGCGTTCACTACTTTTATAGCATCGCTATGTAAATCTATTATATTTTTAGGGGTCTTCGATACTTTACATTCGTTTTTATAGGGAGTACGTTTCTTACGTTTATCATCAGTTCAAAAGTCACCTGTATTTTTTTATACACGCTAGTAGCATATAACCAATTAACCATATACCCGCCTATGTCATACGATTATCTTTGCCTACAAATGCTTGTAAGACAAGTGTTATCGCTGACGTGACGCTTTCATGTTATCATTACGGAAAGTTTTATTACCTTTTTTTTTATTAAATTCTCTTATTTCACGGGTTTTAATCCCGGTCATTTGATAGGCGTGCGCGGGGATATGAATCCAACGCGTAGAGGCACCCTTCTAAAAGAATGATGTAATGTATTATACCAGCTGTGACCTGCTTTGACGGATATCAATGGGAGGATATACCAAGGAACAGGTCACAGCAAGTATTGGGACTATTGCAAATGTGTCGGAAATAATTGAGCTATTGAAATGAGATCTGGAGGGATTATCAGTACTGGGCTATTACAGAAGAGAGATGGACACCTGCCATAACTATCCTATCTGATGTTACTTCGGCAGGCGGTGGCTCACCACTCACTAGATGGACCCCCGAAATGCCAGAGAAAGTCAGCCGGGGGCAACACCGATGTGAGTGACTCAGGAGTGTCGAGAGGTGTGCTGCGCTTTATTAAATTTATTATTACAATTTAGATATTATCAAATTTATTTGTAGGGTTGGGGGTATTTAGAATTTGAAAATATTTGTTAAGAATATTATTATTTGTCGACTGATATCCTTGTTTATATTTAGTTGGTAGCTATATATGGGCTACAGTGTTAAGTAAATAGTGGAAAAAACAAGATAAAATTCCCTTTTCACATGATGTGACTAAAGTACCGGAATATGCGTTGTTCACAAAGAAGCGATGGCCGGGTCGTGAATTTCAGTACTGACGGTACGGACTAGTTGGTGCGTGTCCAGGGGAATGTGAGCACCTCAAGCACCCCATCTCAAAGACGGCTATGCGTTGTTTTCCCTGGCCATTATGGCCGAAGTTGCTACGACATATGTAAATATGGAAAATCTAACTGAGCTACCTGGACGTGTTAGTATGTATTATCATTTTGTTTCTCTTGCAATGTTTACCCAAATTTTTACTGCTTTACAAACTTTAAAGATAAGGGCTTGGTAACTGTAATAGAGATCAGAAAACGCGACTGGGCAGCGTTCGGAACACTTCGACACGTCATTTCCTTCAAAACATCTCAATGCCTGAATAATTCGACCAGTATGTGATGACATACAGAACTGAGACGTGGCTGTTCACTACCGTGATGAATATTTTGCAATATATTTACCCAAACAAGTAAACATTCAGTAGTGTTTACTAAAATTAAAGTAATTATTTTTTGAACATAAAATAGCTAAACAATTTTTTCACCTCCTGGAGTGTGAGGTGTATTGTTAAAGCTCTTCGAGTAGAGTATCCGACATATAGTTTTAATTATTTTTTATTTAATATATATTATAATAGCGGGCCACAAAACAGACATATTTTATTACGGAGTTTATCTCAAGGAATAAATTTTCTATAGATACGTGTTTGCAATAAATGAAGAATGGGCTCCATGTACTGTATTTAAAAAAACAGATATTGAAAAGACCGATTCATCATGTAGATTATTTTGAATAAATATTAAAAAATATAATAATCTATAAGAATATTAAATATTTTACGATAGTACGAAAGACTTTGTATTCGAATTCGACTCGCACTTTGTAGGTTTTGAACTGTTTGATATGGAACCCTAACAAAACATGCAAATGTAATGTCTACTTACATTGCGGTTATCATTTTCTTCGGACGAAGAAGACGATGACGATGATGACGACGATGAGGAATCCTGAAATTGGTTTTATATTTGATTTATTTATTTTTTCTATGACTGCTGACAAT
The DNA here is from genome assembly GCA_947507595.1 of Pyralis farinalis. Taxonomy (NCBI): domain Eukaryota; kingdom Metazoa; phylum Arthropoda; class Insecta; order Lepidoptera; family Pyralidae; genus Pyralis; species Pyralis farinalis. The sequence goes on along the minus strand of OX382264.1, from coordinate 19,340,874 downwards.
TAAGCTAACGGCGTTCCAGATGTGAAGCAGTTGGCGTAATCTATAGACAACAATTCTTTGTCAGCCTCTTGTTGTAAGTACTTGCAAGAAACACACGATCGGGTTGTTTATTACCAAATAACCTACTCTTTAACAGAATCTGATATACTATCTGTGATCGATCAGGTGGGGTTGGCTTGAACTCTAAAGATTATGGTAAAATAATTATACTCATAAACTTAGCATAGAAGTACAAGTATAAGTATTTTCTGATTTATGTACATATTTGTAATTATCATGTACCCGGCCGCGAAAAAAACATCATGAATACACTCTTATTTCCAAGAAAATTTGTTTCGAAAGACTTACGGCCTAACCTAAGAAAGGTCTGGTTTTCTCTCTGGGCTGTGGAGGCCTGACGGCAGTCGTTCTAAGTGAAAAGGGTATATTTGCCAAATCTTTAGGCTTAGGTGACCTCGCTAATCTTGTTGGATTAGGAAACGGGATAACGCTAGGAACAAGAAGAAGTTGCATAATCTTAATGGTTGCATGACTATAGAGTTCTATAGAGTAAAGATTAAAGTGTGGACACTATAAAGATTTAATAAAATGCGTAGTATCTACTCTGATATTTTTTCTAAATTTCCAGTACCATTGTCTTTATTATTATAAAGCATTGATGACTAATACTGTCTACCTAGTTAATATTCTTCTCTATAATAGCATCTCAAAATCGTTATTTTATTGGGAAATTGGGAAAATGTCTTTTGGGAAAGTCCCTTATCTTCGCAAATGCTGAAGTCAAATAACAAATTCCTAAAGAATAATATATATTTCTGCGGGTAGATGCGGTTATCCACCAAACGGGCCATATATTTGTTTTTCACGTAAAGAAAATAGTATTTAACTTTAGAAGAGAGTTTCATTACCTACAAATATATGTTTAGGAGATTCTAAATTTTCTATTAGTGCGGAACTAGGCCCTGTTTATAAATTCTGTTTTGCAGGTAACTTACGCAATTTTTCTTATTCTTCTCTTCTGATGATGATGAGGATGACGAAGACGATGATGATGAGTCGTCACAGTTGTTCTAAAATAATAATTCATACTGCCAATTTTTTTTAAATATCATCTTAATAATTAAGATTGCTATTTGAAAAATGTAGATAATATGTAATTACTAATGTATCGGCAATAATTGCATAAACTGAAATCAGGTTTTCATAATCGCCAGGAAATTTCATTTGTGGAATTTTTTTGAGCCGGTAGAATAGAATATTTCCTAAAAAGTATAAGAATCACAGAAGCAATCTCATAGTTAGTGCGTGTACATGTCTGTTTGTCTTGGCTTAGAGATAGGTGCATTAAGTCAGATCTTCGGGGATGAACCTCTACCTTACAGAATATCACGGCCAAAAACAACCCCCTGGAAGTTTGTTGTGTTCCTGTAAGTAACTGAGGATACAAGGAAGCTCTATAGGAGTTGCCGTGTTAGCAGCAGAGGTGGCGAGTGCAATACTCAATGAATTGCAAGCGTTCATAGACTACGATAACCGCTTTACATTAGGTGGGACCTATGCTTGTATGCCAACCGACATTCTTTAAAAAAACAGAATATCCTCTTTACGAAGCTAATGATAACGACTATGCCTTCACCCTTGATCCGCTCTAAATTCTTATCTTAGACTAAACATAAAAGTTTATCGATATTAACGATAAACCCGCACTGAACTGACGTTATCACTTACTAATACTAATAATATTAATACGTTAACAATATTATAACTCTGTTAGTTAATTGCAATCCATAGACAATGTTTATTTATAATTATATAATATATATTAATACTTAAAAGTCTGCTGTATTGGAAGCGGAAACGAAGGCCGTCTTAGAGCAACATTTACATAGAAATACAGTTTTTGAAATAGTAAAGCCCAGACGCATATTCAAAATGTCGAACTTTTTGGCAGGGCATCCAATAGTAAAGTGGATCTTATAAGAATCAAAATCGGTATCTAAGGGCGTCACGGTCATATCATGAACATCCTATTTTTAGTTAAGTACGCAATGTTTATTGGTTTTTATGCGTTATTCATCTCAGATATGTTATAGATCTCAGAAAAAGTATGAAATGAGGTAGTTTTAAAATAAAATACTGTTAGGACTCCAATATCATAATAATAATAATAAATCTGTTTATTTCGACCAACAATGAGTCATGGGTTAGTAATATAGATAAATCTTATTCCTATAGTTAGCAAGCACAGGGAAATATATATCTAACATTTAAACAGTTAAATGAAAATCTTAAAACAGCCAATATGAGGCTTGAATATGAATAAAAATTCTATACAGAATATCCTCACAGAGGTTATATATAATACAAGTCTTATTTATGCTGTAAGACCACAAATTGCAAAGATCGTGCTATTCTGATCATTATTGGAAGTTTACAATTTTAATAGTCACCTAAAGATATTTTCACCTTGGGGTTGTGTCTAAAATTATTTGATACATATTATTTGATGCGCCGTAATACTACGCGTATCACACAAAGTTTATTTTAATATATAAAATATAGCAACTTAAAAAAAATATCGTCTTGAAAAAAAATATTACAGTCATAGACTACCTATATATGAAGAAGAAGAAATAAATACCTGCTTATGTCCATGAGATGATTTTCTGAAATATAAAAATATTGAGTTATTGTAAATATCAATACATAATTCGTTAAATAGACTTACATATTGAGACTTAATTACATTAAACTATCGATGAAAGAAAAATACAATTATTTTTTTACCTGTAACAACGGGGAGCACTTTCCACTAATGCCAACACAACAAGCATAATAAAACATGTAAACACAATCTTCCTCATTTTTAGTTCGAGCTATGTTTCCGTTGCTCTGTAATGAAAAAAATAATATTTATGTATTTATTGTTTGAACAGATAGAAATCCGTACTAATGTATGAAGCAGGAGAATCTGTTTGTTTGTTTGAACGCGCTAATCTCTAGAACTACTAGTCTGATTTGAAAAAATCTTTTTACATATGATAGGCATTCTTGAAGATGGTTATGGGCTATTCAATATCACAATTCGACCCTTAGAAAGTAAGAAAAAGCGGTACCAACTGGGTACCGGGATACGCGCGAACGAATTTGTGTGCTGCAATTTGTTTTAAATATGTGTGAACACAAATCCGATAGCAATGAGCTTCACACAAGCCTTCATGGCCCTTGTTTATAGGTATACAATTTTTTTTGTTTGAAATACTTTAGATCCAGAGGGACAGCAAAGGGGAATATCAAATGGAAAACGTTGGGGTTCTCCAAGACGTACGATTATTCTTCAAGTTAGTGCATTAAAAATATCACAAGCTGGAAACTGGTAGAGTAGTTAACGTAAAGTAGTTAACAGCATTTAGATGTAAGTGGCTCTCCAACATCATTACCACTCGATTGGCGAGCTACTTTGACACTAACGCTCATTGGTTCCATTCCTATTATCTATGGTTCCATTCCCACCCAGGACAAACATTTCTGTACATAAAGATGGAAAGTTGTACGTACTTAACCTCATAATGACATAATTGTCCATTTTGTGGTCTAAACCTTGCATACCGCATTCGCAATGATGATGTGTATACAACGTAGATACCAACTAGGACCTTGTGACTCGGTGCAAAGACGAGCTGTGAGGACCGTTGATGATCCTAAACTCCAACACCGTTGAACCCATGAGTGTTCGACATGATGCCAACAGCCTCATTTTACAATCGTACCTCTCGCTGATGGCTGGAATTTCATCTTCATACTCTGGAGTCGCAATAGTCACGTACGATTCCAGAGAAGTTTTCTACCGCGAATTCTGAAGTTGCGGAATGAGCTCCATGCCGAGTTTTTGCCGGGTCGGCAACGTAAGAGTGACACACCCGGTGTTGTAAATGCCTATATGCTACGGTAACTGCTTAACATCAGGCAGGCCGTACGCTTGTTTACCATCATAGTGGCATAAAAAAGCGTAATGGCAGTGGTATAAAAAAGCGTAAAGCAGGATCTAGGAGTCGAGGAAAGTTAAGAGTCGCCTACCACGAACCAACAAGTTTGGTGTCTGTATAAAAAATACCAGTGAGCGTCTATGCAAACTATTTTAAAGAAGCCATTATGAAGAAATAACAACCAAGTCATATGACAGTTAGTTCTGTCTGTCTACCCCCGAGGGAGACGAATGTATCTTTACATGCTTATATAGATAGTTGTATCAGATTATTTGGTTACTTCTAAGAATTATGCTTGAATTGTACGATTGCGTTTGTTTTTAAGGCTCTATTTTGCTCCTGTTTGACGAACAGGTATTAACACTATGTTAGGCTATTTTACTTCTATGTAAATGGATCATGTAAGTACATGAGAATGTGCATTTGTATGTATGTGGTGTATAGTAAGCGACACGTTCACTGAGATGAAATAAGTTTTTTTTTATTCAACATTGGGAGGCATACAAGCATACGGCCCACCTGTAAACGGCTACCGTAGTACCCATGAACATTAAGTATAGTATAGTAATTGTGATACATTAAGTGCAACTCATGTGATGCTACACACGCAAGAACACAACAACCCTCCATAGAGTTGTCATTGGGCTGCGGTTTTCTGTGAGGAGGAGGTACTTCCTCATACGGGCTGCTTTGATTCGCCCTACCTTTCTTAATAATAAGGTTGGCTCGAGGGCTCGGAGGAGAATGTCCTTACTGTATCCTGAAACGTAACTGTGATTTGAATGTCTCTTATCGTTATTAAAGAAAACAAATGGTACATAACTGTACTGATGACACAGAGGGTACGCTGTATCTCTATAAAAAGCTTTGACTGCAAAGTTATAACTGACAGCGTACTGCGTAAGCCTGATAAGGAAAATATTTTTAGAATTTAACCTTGGGTCAATTTCGAGTCCAAAATTACATGTTTATTTTTATATAATGTCGGAAGGTATACAAACATAAGGCCTACGTGATTTAAAGCGATTGATTGCAATACATAAGGTATCTCTCGCGCGATGCTACGTTTGCTGCTAACGCTACTGGTAACCTCATTTACTCACAGGAATGCAACAACCCTTCAGAGAGCTATTATTTCGTTGCGGTTTTTGTGAGGTGAAGGTACTTCCCTGGAAACTCAACATTAACTACCACCAAAACAAAATTGTACAGCCAAAAGTACAAAAATTGGACGCGAGCCGGGAGACAAATCGCAGACTACAAAATGGAGGTGAGGTAAGTAAATCATATAATTTTGGCAGTAGAATTTGATTGGCAACCGGATGTAGAAGGTAATTAACATAGACAGAAAAAGGACTACTAAGTAGCGATGGATGAGAATGACGATCGAAAACAGGAACACCAGATTTATATACAGAAATCATAGAGTCAATGAATTAGGTAGAGTAGGAAATTTGAGGCAAAAAAGGAAAAGAGAGAGCGAAGAAGAAATAAGCTGGAAATCCGACATTTAGTCAATTGAATGGAATAATAAAATGTGACAGAAAAGTATAAACCAAGAGCAAGTAGTGAAGAAACAAAGACAAGTCAGAAATAGTAGAAAAGAGTCAGATTTTTCTACAACACTGTTACCAGGGGATATAAGAAGAACTAAAGAGATTATTCTAACGTAAGTATTAAATTTATAAGACCTATTATTCCTCGGTGTTCTTTATATTAAATGTGCAATAGTAAGTAGAGCGAAACTAGGAACCAAAATTAAGAAACATGGTGATATGTAGAAGATAAATGAATATTAGGTTACTAATACATATACTTTTTAAAGTCTTGGTGTAGCCTAGGGTCATGGTTATTAGCGGACCCTGGACTCCGAAAGGAAAACGAAGGTCGAGACCAGGACGCTCGGATGATGATGATACTGTTTAAAATCTGAATAATACAATGGTCATTTAGGTAACGATTTACAACAAACCTTATGCATGTTCCTTGTAAATCTTAATCAAAGCTGATTTCATATTCTCGTACAAAAGCAAAAATCTACCCGAGGTAGGTCATCATCATTATTAACATCATCCCATATTTACTCTCTACTGGACATAGTCTTTCATTAATGGCCCTTACGATCATATGCGATTCTCCGCTTTCCGCATTTAGCTACTACCGACCGCTCATAGGCCGGCAATCCAACTTGAGTGTATGTCGATATGCATTCTCCAGCATCGTTTAAGACGTTTCTTCATCTCTCCTTTACTGGTCCTATTAGTTCATCTGAGTATATAAAAAAACTGCCTGGCTATCGAAATATAGAGTCTAAATTGATACATCGAGGAACTTGAATTTTTTAATGAAGTAAGCAACATTATCTGTCCATATAGTTATATTAAATATACATTACAAATAAAACAATGATAAATTATAATGTAAAACAAAAACATACTTACAGTATAGAACAAACAAAAGATAACAGTTTTGTAAAAATATAAAATAAGAAATAGTATGTTAATAAAACAACTGTTGTTGTCCAAGAATTTGCAGAGACTGAATTTTGGTATTCATAATAATAAATTGGAGCAGTTAAATAATATCTCAGGGTTTACTCAATAAGGTCATAATGATAACGTATTATTAAGTAGGCGCCAAATAGATAAGAACCAGAAATTTGCATATTGGAAATTCATTATTTATTTACGTATTCGTCAAGGATTGCCAACAGTTTCACATCTCACAACAAGACAACTTTAACAAAATAATGAAGAATCAGGACGTTATATATCAATATATTTTTATCTATCTGTACCTATCTATTTCGTTATATAGTAAAGTAACATTTACATCGAAAATATCTTTTTACACATCTAAGTAATTACTATTTATTTAAAAAGAAAACAAGCAATACTTGCTAATGCATTATGCGTTAGCAAGTATTGTAAGATTGCAGGTAATGAAGTTATAACAAATATTTTTTACCACACCACATTCATCGGCAATCAAGTTTACAGCTCGCTTAATTTATTGCAGGTAACATATCTTTATACACTCCATACATAAGAGGTTGCATTGCTTTTGCAATACATATCTGCTGACGCAGCTCCTCATTTATTCCATACAAATTCAGTTCAAAGGACACCCTAGTATGTGCAGCAATGGCATAAAATGGATCGATAATAATATACACCCTAGACATCGGACAAACAGATAATCGAATACATCAAACAAATATGTATATATACATGACCTGATTGATGTGAAATAAAAACTTTTAAATCCTATGAATCCTAGCAACATAAAGATAACTGCTTGCATGCATAGACATAATAAAAAAAAACAGACACCGTCTCCCGAACTAAACACTGAAGCACCGCCATAGTAAGTCAGTCGCTATACGTACGAGCCGATACGCACACATTCACACCATAGTAAGTCTACCGCCCGTCATTACGCACCGACACCTCGCCGCGTGATACTCGTAACTTTGACGAAAAAAAAAAAATGCCGTCGTCCGTGGTGACGAGCAGTCGGAACCTTAATAGTGGTACATTTAAAAAAACCAAGGGATTACTTTTCATAGGTATGCAAGTATTTTTTCTGATTAACTAATCGTTTTTACTTAAATTAATTTTTCAAAACAATAAACTGACCGGTTTTGCCATAACTCACATTTCCAAATTAGCGTAAATGTGGGAGATCATTTTTCTTTTGTTCTCTTGTAATTCTTACTTAATTCGCATATCTAATTTTGTTTAAATAGACATACAAACTTATATCCTATGATTCTTTTACTGAACAACTATTATTCATACCTTTAATATTTTTTAGATTTCCATCGTCAAACGATGCATGGAAGAATGATTGGGTACAAATCATAAGAGACTTCAGAAAAGAAAGCGGCTGGGTTCCATCTAGATCTAGTGTAATATGCAGTATACATTTTAAGGAGTGTGAGAAGTGGCTGCCGTCTTCTGTGAGGTGGAGGTACTTCCCCAGTCAGGCTAACGTGCCCTACCGGTCTTCAGCCAGAGCTTCGTCTGGTCATTAAAATTGGTGTATTTGTTTGGGCATTATTTATTTCAAATAAGTATGCATCTGTTTGACCTTCATAATAAAAGGAATATGTAATGTTATATTTCATGTGTTTAATTTATTTTCATCAATACCTATTTTAAATAACACAAGTTACAAATCAACGGTCCATAAAATTCGAGTTCCATTCGAATCATATAATATGTTATTTCTATTTAGTTAAAGAAATGGGAAATTTTCTTCCATCTGGCAACCCACTTGACACTCACATCGGCATCGTCTACATGCCGCCATTGTGGTGATTCAGTTGTTTCTCAGCGAGATTCCGTCTGACTTTTTTATTACGTGTATGCTTGCATGTTACTAATCTAGCTACTAACGCCACGTACCTTCGGTAATTCCTTAGAAGCTTTATAATGACTTTCTTTACGTTCAGGAATACAAGCAACCTCTAAGTCATTGTTATTTGGCAATGGTCGAGTGAGGGTACTTGCCTAATTGAGCTGATCTTGACCTAATAAACCGATGATTTCGTTTGCCTCTTTTGCCAGAACCTCGTTTGTTAGTTTGCTAGCGTCCTCCGTGCATGTTTTGGCTCCGAAGACCGTTACTTTTTCACATCGAAGTTTTTATGATGTATATACGACGAGACTAATAGATAACTAAGAAACTGGATAAAATTAACTATGATAATTAATTGTGAGTTAACTTTGTAAAGCATTTACAATGCGCATTTGCATTGCAAATGTCTGTGCTTACTCAAAAGTAATTCGAATAAAATTACATTAACAAATTTTGACATTATGTTGTAGAATTCCATACCAAAAGGGTAAAGAAAGAAACCCTTATAAGAACTCTCAGGTGTCTGTCTAACATAGGCTTATACCACAGAAAGTGACAGACATACAAACGACATACTTGTACAACTTGCTAACATGTATCATAATTATTTTTCCAAATATAATGTGTAGGAGGTGCTAGGAGGATCAATGTGTGAAATAAAATAAAAAATAAACAGAGAAATAGGTTGTATGGGGCATCTCATGAAAGAGCTTAATATTAGCACATTCATAACATATATATATATATATATATATATATATATATATATATATATATATATATATATATATATAATATATATATATATATATTAATACTTGTAATATATTAAGTATCACTCGCGCGATGCCTCCTCCGCTGCTTACACAGCAACTCCTTAGGAGCTTACTGGTGACCTCACTCATACGCAGGAACACAACAACCCTCTTGGGAGCAGTTATTTGGCTGCGGCTTTCTGTGAGGTACTTCCCCAGACGGGCTGCTTTGATGCGCCCTACCTCTCTTTGAACATCCAGACCAAGACAAACAGACATGCTCATGCACACAAATGTTTGCCCTGTGTGGGAATCGACCCACGAGCGTTGGTATCAAAGTCGTGTCATTCACGACTGAGCCACCGAGCTCGTCTTATAAACTGAATACTAAAATATTGAACAACATTACCATTGTATCATTATTAAGACTTATCTGTAGCGTGTGGTTTTCCAATAATTACGACAATAAGTAACTTATATACTTCTAAATCACCTCTTTATCAAATTTTAATATGGTCCGTCCGCGAGTTAAGATGTGGATAGGTAATGGACAGACAGAGATACCTTCTGGACTGGAAATAATACAGATACTGTGGCCAGCGTTATCGGATTATTCGATAAACGGTCCGCCGTCAGCGAGAAAACAAGCTTCTTATACAAATAGAAGGGATTTTAATATCCTTAAGTAGTGACGATACTGGCCTCCTCTCGTATAAAAGACTTGCAAAGTAATCCACAGAAGGCGTACAGATATCTTGCAAATCTGCTTGAGTCATCGCATCCTTTTCAAATAAATAGGGTCCGAAAAAGCAACGTTTATTTTTTCATAATTCGATTGCAAAGAATTGCAGATAGTAGAGGGTTACAGACAAGGGTTTAGGGTTCATCGATTTAGACAATTAAACCATTTGGCGAGATTACAAGTATCTTCAGGTTTATGCTTTATGAGATGAAAATGCAACACTTTAATACACTTGTTGGCATTATGCCTATTTTTGTATTTATTTTATATGTGTTAAAATGACTCAACTTACACTTCTATACGTTGGGATTAATTAGCCCCGCGTTGTGTACAGCGAGCTGTGCCGTCTGGCTTAGGTTTCAACTGCGCAGTAGTTCACCCTGTTTCATTCACACGGTTTTCTGCACACAGTCACCTCTCCACATCAGCGGTATACCTTCCATCCCTACTAAAATCACTTCCAGGATATACAATCTCATTCCATTGTTCCAACACTACATCGTAAACCTTGTGTTTGTACTGGTTTCGTCTCTTTCAAATACAATTATTATTGTTTTCTTTGCATTCAATTGTAAGCTTTTCTTCATACAATCTTTCATAGCTGTCACTTGTGTTTGCAGTTCAGATGATGCTTCTGCTCGTAATACGGCATCGTCTACATAAAGCATACAATTAACCACCAGTCCTCCATTTGCAATTCCACATTCGTAGATTTTATTCTCTGATATATATCTCTGTATACAAATATCCAGATACAGGAATAATAACCAAACCGACGGCACGCAGTAATGTCTGACTCTGTCCACCCGCGCACATACTGTAAATTTCTCATAAGTGGACTGCAAAGAACGGATCAAACCAAGTGGGCAAACTGGCCCAGAGATCTTTGCACACATCCCTGTTAAATGCTTTCTGAAGACCTACAAAACCACAGATAACATTACTTTTAGCTTAATGCTTTTTCGCGATATTGCGCAGTGTAAAAAGTTGATCAGTACATCACCTGCTATTTCCAAATCTACACTGTGCTTCCTAAAGCATTTCATCGGATTTCACCCTCATTCTTCTTTCAATAAATAATTTATGTTTGGTTTCATTCTTGTATGGATGTTATATTTCTTTCTTATTTTCGTATATACTATACTACACAAAGATGACATTTCGTCATTTTTGTTACTTAGGATTCAACCTGCGCATCCCACCAAGCATCACCTTTCTGTGATATACATGTCCATGCTCAAAGAGATATATTATATCTCTTTGAGCATGGACATGTTTATTCCGCATTAACCGCCACATTTTGTTTCAGAACTTTCCAACATTCGTCTACATATGAGTGGGAAAGGGTTGCCTTACCCCTTACTTGAAAAGGATACGCACTCGTCAGTGTCTCCATTTCTTCATAAGGCCTGCAATCCCGCATATCACTAGATAATGATCCATTTAAGAGTGAATCCTCTGAAGATTCTTCTATCTTCTATACGTAGAATTTCGGAATTGTTCATTTTCAGAATCAATGAAGTTATAGATACAACATTGAGCTAATAAGTATACGTATAAATAGTGCATACCATTTTCAATCATATTGCGCTAGCAGTAGCGTGGAAAAGCAATGCACGTGACTATTGTTATTGCTACTGTGAGCTCCGACGAGGAACGATCTGTGATTATTTTTAGTTTCTTCCCTGCGAGTACTATGCGCTGAAAACTATACTAGTAGTAGTATACCTAGTAGAGTACTATGCGCTGAAAACTAATTTCTAAGAACAAAATGACGGCCAACAAAAAATAAATACTGTTAAAATAAATAATGTTTTTTATCGTTTAAATCCGAAAACATGAATTTAATCGTAGGTACATTCCTACAACAGGACTTAAACTAGGAATCAATCGATTAATAGGCTGTCGTTACGTACTAGGCTATTCAATATACTCGTATCTATTTCTATAGATATTCGGGAAAATAGAAAAAAAACTTTATTTACGTACTCACGCTATATGCATATACAGGCGCCCACACACACGCATACGTGTGTATGTTTAAGCCATCTTAATACTGACATAGAACGATTCAGGGGACATTCAAATGTAAATATACCAAAATAATTTTGAATTTCCGATTTTCGGACAATTGTGAAACTTAAATGAAATTGAACGTTAAACATTAAATTCTGATTTTCGTATAATTATGTACTTGAAATGAAAAGATGTAGTAACACTACTTAATATTATATAATTTGTTTTGGTGGTATTATAAAAAAATACACGACACATATTCAATTGACAATTTATCAATATTATTATAATAATCGATATATTATATTATATAATAGCTGTTCTTTCAATAAATAAATATGTTCTTTACTTCTATATTGAAAGGTTAGATTAAAAATGATTACAAAATTAATATACAAATATTATAAACAAAGTTACATGGAAAAATGACAGTTGAATACACGCTCGGCCTTCTTTGTTAAAGAGCCAAACCGGAATGAATCAACACAGGGCGAATTCAGCTTACCTACACGCAGTGGTCAGGTCAGCATGGCGAGTGTGCAACCGTACATATGTTCAGTAATTTTTTCAGGAGAAGCATCTATATACATGTAGACAAACATTAAGAATAATACACAAAATTTGATCCAAATCGTTAGAGCCGACGCAGCATTGTCTATGCTGTCAAATTATATTTACTTTTAATGTACATAACGCCGTTGAATTATAATCCCATACAGACCTGAAAAGATATGGAGAAAGTATTTTCTTTACAAGGAATTCTTTCTTTTCAAAGGAAAAATTGGAAGATGAAAGTGTAAATAGTACGTATGTACGTCTAGTCAGTGAACGATGTAGACGAATGTTGGAAAGTTCTAAAAGAAAGAATGGTGGACGGCGCGAAAGAGGTATGTGGATGCGCAAAGAGACGTACAACACTGAGAGGAAATGCCTGGTGGGATGCGGAGGTTGAATACTCCGTGGAAAAAAAGAGGAAAGCGTGGCTGGATTACATATCATCTTTGCACCACAGTGATGGTATAAAAGAAACGAAGAAAGTAATATACCGCCGAACCAAGAATGAAACCAAAGGTTTAGTGAAAGAGAAGCGTGAAAGACTACTTATGAATGAGGAATAGAGGCTGACGAAGAACTTCGAGGCAAATACCAAACTCTTCTGGAGAGGATGGCATTCTTGCGAACACTCAGGAAGTGTTAGAACGGTGTAGTAAATATTTTAGAGAAATGTCCAGGTTGCTGGCACTGAGAATGAGTCTGTGACTGATTCGACAGTGCCGGCGTACCACGAAGACATTACCATGGATGAGATTGAATGGTCGATATGAAGTTTGAAAATATTTCGAACGCTAAACACAGGTATGTAACCATGAAGATAACCGAGGAGATGAATTTGAATAGTAACTCAACTCACCGCTACGGGTCGAGGGGTGAAGTGCTCTACTTTAGCGTTCCTTATTGGCTAGTTCACCGTTCAACATCCTGTCACTATCGGCTAATTGGGTAAAATATCGTGTCATTGGTCACCAGGCTCTAATCACTGAGATATTGTGAGAAGGGGTGCCTTTAGCACAATGTGTATAAATTGATATTATAGAACTATTGCAAAATGTACATAGATCCATTCTCTTTTTACATGATTTTAAATCTATACCTTTTCGAATACAGTCAGACAAATTAAATGAGGTTATTTGTATGGTTGCACAAAACTTACAATTACATTGAATCTAATGTTGCAAATTAGAAATATTTTGTTGTATTTCTTGTTCTGGTTTATTGATCATGAGACCTCTCTGGATCAAGTATCTAGTGTTTTAAGATTATCGAGTTCATAAATGACTACCGGATGCGTCAAAATGCTTCGAGAAATTTTATAGTAGATTTTTTTTCCAAACAAACGGCTTTTGGAGGCAACTTGAAAAAAAAAGAAAATATACAATATAAGATTAATTCGATCAAATTGCCATATAATGTTACCGTACAAACTAGTTATTATATTAAGTTAGGCAATAACTGTGAATTACATCACCAAGTATCGGTATTTAATAATAAAACACGTGTACACACTTCTCGTTTATCATACATTACACATTCTCAAAACAACGATAAACATACATGTACATACATAGTAAGTAGTACATAAATGTAATGTAATTAATCTTGCTGAATTTAAAGCGACCTTTGATACTTGCCAGTTCTTATAATATTATCGTCATTAAGAGCGGTTAAGTGAGACAGTTCCTGCAGTGTTTGTGCCATGCAAAAGACACGTCAAGTCACTAAAAATCTCACGTTGTTTACAATAATATTAATAGACAGTGGATCAATAACATAAAGCTGTATCTTTCGACACGGGCGCCATATTAAATCTCAAGTGTAAGGAAGGAAAAAAGAAGCGAAGTTAAGAAGTTGAGAGTAGAATCCCGGGGTGAAGCAAGGCAGACTAGAATCTTGTGTGCAGGGATGAATTCAAGCTTGCTCGAAACGAAAATATTTATATCCGAGGTGATTCTATTTTGTACACCTGTGGGACAATTAAAATTTCGATAAAACAAAGCAAATGTATCTTTGAATCCTTTTGAATCAAATACGTTCGTGAAAGTGGTGCTTGCCCTTGCAGTTAATATTTTGATTTTGATGGTTACAGTGGCAGAGCAGTGATAGCCTAGAGAATAAAGAACCAGCCTTGTGACCAACAGGTCCCCCCCCCCCCCCCCGTTTGAATCCTAGTATGTACCACTAAATTTGTGTTTTCGGATTTATGTACATATTTGTGATTGTTACTTGCTTGGCGGTGAAGTAAAACATCGTGAGGAAACCCGCACGTCCAAGAAATTATATTTTGAAATACGTGTGACCTTACCTAAGATAGATATGATATATATGATAAGAGAGATATGGTTTTCCCTTTGAGTTGTGGTGGTCTGACGGTAGTCGCCCCATGTAAAAATCAAAATCTTCACTAAATCCTTAGGCTTAGGTAGCTGACCCCGCCATTCCTAATGGATTAGGAAAATTCCAATAATTTGGTGTATGCATTAATTTTAAGCTTGTTCTTGCTATTAGCATCGAACAGACGTACCATACTCTTGGCTTCTTTGTGCATGATACAGAGTCTTGAAGTTTCTGATTTTGTTAAGAAATCGTGTTTTGACCTTATGAACATTTTTTAAGATTTTTCTGTGAGTAAATATAACATAAGTTATCGTGTTCAAGCGAATGTTAATGCGGTTTCCAGTATACTTCTGAGGAGTATCTGCATTAACAGAGGGGGAGGTAACGCGCGGGCAATATTTCTTGTATTGCAAACCATCCTGGATTACGGTATCTACTTTACACCTGGTAATTCACATGCTTGTTTGCCTCTCAACGTTGTATTCAGAAACATTAAAATGGGTGACATTCAATTTCCTGTTTAAATTTAATTTCTCCAAATTATACTGATTACCTAATATTGCGAAAAAGTATTGTTAATATAAAACACTTTTTGGGAAGACATATAAATATTTAAGGAGTAACTCGAGTAGAAAGGAAAGCTTTAAATTATTGTATTTACATTCAAATAAATGGCGAACGTATTACTTGAGAGTAAATTACAAACTGGTTTAAAACTTTTTCGATGAAGTGGAGTTCGAAAATGGTATTATAAATTCAGCAGTTTACAATCACAGCGCTACTTGGTGAAAGAAAAAACCTTGGCGGGAAACTCGTTCTAACTTTTCCTATTTTTCTGCGTTAATTTCACCTGAACCCATTACACTTTGCAACAATTCTTAGTGAGAACGTTTCTATTAGGGTGTTCAAATTGCATTTTAAATGACTTTGCCGAGACTTTGGGTACGGACCCCTTCATTATTAGCCCAAGAGCACTTAGGGTATTGGTCGGGGTATTGTGGAGTCAATTATTTAACTTATCAAAATCGTTGTGTATGAGTAAAATATTTATACAATGACATCGTATATACACAGGTGGCCGCAGCTACACTCGCGTCAAGTATCGTGTTTCTGGTCTTCATGTTGTGATAGCTGTAAAGTGTACATTTCCATTTCTTTTATTAGGGATTGAACATTTAGAGATTAAAAGAAATAATAAAACATTTATTTCAATATCACACGCAATACATATGATATTACAAAGTATCACTGTAAAATAAAACGTATGTGCATACGTGAAGTCGGAATTAGCGTACGTGTCAGGGGTTAGTGCTACGACCACTGTGCGGGTCACAATGTCATACACCATGTCATGCACCCACATAGCCCTGATTTTCAGTGTAGGCTAAGAATAACCACGCTATAATACCACACATAGTAGGACACATACTGAAGAAAGTTATCAGTTAATTCAAACTAGAGCGAAAAGAAACAAAAAAAAAAACATAAAACGTTCAGTATCAAGTTCATACCATTATGTAATGTAATAAATAAATAAATAAATAAATAAATAAATAAATAAATAAATAAATAAATAAATATAGAACGCTCTCTCCATCTTTATTCCGAGGAGATTAAAAGAATTTTTTTTTAGAGGACATTTATATTGAAAACTTTAACTTCTATTTAAAGTATTCCACATCAGTCTACTTAAAAAATTGAAAATTAAACTCTGTTTCTCCTTATCTCTCGCATTCTTCCCTCCTTGTCTTTAATGTTCCAACATTCATATGACACTTCACATTTCATAATTCTTGTTTTTCGTTCGATATAATATTTTCTTACAAAGTTTTATCATTCTTATTGTTTACAAGTATATTTATACAACATGTCATTTTCAGTTATATATTTTATACTTCATTTCTCCATAAAAGTTTTGTTCAAAGTTTAATACCCGCTTTATACCTTTGTAAATTTCGAAAAATCCTTTTTGAGCAGATCTCAGTTTATAAATACTAATAAATATGACAAAGTTAATAATCATAGCTTTATTTTTTGATATAGTTTTACAAAGTTCGATAGTTGCGAGTGCAATTTTACAAATATACCAAATACGTATCTAAGTATATCGTATGACTTCATGATATTCATGCTATAGCTTTATCGATATTCGACCTAAATGCGTGGTGACAAAAACAAACACTCGTTATGGGTTCTTAATGTAAGTTATTTAGACCCAATTACGATACGACGCATACAGTACTTTATATATTATACACTTTTATATACCACTATCACTACCAACATCAGTGACTTTATTAGCGAGTTGCCAACTCTGACATCAGAATCACTTGTGCTACTAATAGTATAACCAGCCATGAAACATTTATTAAATTCAAGAAATATTAATCCGTGAACACTTGCTTGTCTTGGGTTTGTCACATTATGTTCAACTATTTCATTTATTTTCAATGGCTGAAGACGTTCGTTGAGCGTGTTACATCTTTGAGATCGACATAAACTGATTATAAGTAATAAATCACATATTCACTGTCGTAACAGGAAGTACGTTGCCTACGCCGCTACTCCTTAGAAGCTTTTTGCCTTATATCATACTCAATTACAGATTCTATTAAACGTAACAAAAAATACCTTAATATACCTTTGCAGTATTTAAATCTTACGTCGATTATGTAAGATAAAGCAGTCAAACCTGGGAAGTAAAACGCAAAAGTAGTATCCAAGTTGAGCAATGAAATGTTAAGGATGAATAAGTTAATTGGCCCCCTGAGCGTATCGGCGGGGCCTCCTGTGCCACAGAGGAATGCATTTAAATTGGATTTTAAGAGTAGAAATCACCAGCGCGCTCTCAGCCTTTCCCAGCCTTGTTAGAGCCAATCTCAAAGTTTACGTAAACGAATAAACCTCCAACGTGGAACTGAATGATCGGTATCAATTTACGTGGTACCTATGCTCAATGGTAGTAATATATTGTTTATTTATTAATAAGACGAACTTTAATTAGTAATGTTTTACATTTGAATTAACAATTACATTACATTGGATATTATTTGGAAGTCTAATACCGAAGGGTGAAGGCTTTAATGAAACAAGTTTATAATTCTTATACCGTCTATGTGACACACTGTTTTTCATCTTTTAGTCATACTGTGAATATCAGAGGTGGAAGAACATTTTCTGCAAGAATTAAATTAAAATATGATGGAATATAAATAAGTATTTAAAATACATTTAAGTTATAAAAAGGGACAGACGTAAATAAATGCCTGTGTTTAAATCCCACTGGTGTTATGTTAAAGTAATATATTTGCCTATAATAAAAGATTAGATACATAAATATTTGTTTTAAAGGTAAAAAGTCATTGGACAAAATTTGTTTCGTTTCATCTTTTTTTTTACTTTCATTTAAAGTATTTTTGACTATGTAAACTAAGACAGGTATACGGCCATCTTATTGCAAATAATATACATCTATATATAAAGAATGTTGAGTATAATATGTAGAAATTATTCATACAAGAAGCGTCATTTATGTTTTGTTGTTACTGAAATATTTATTAAACCTCTGAAAAATAATCTTAATTTATTTATTTGAGGCTTAAAGGTATTTCAACTTATTATGTAATTCATGCCATGTACATATGTTTAACATTATTATGTACTACCTTCACGCCAGGTCCCTTGTGGGGTAGGCAGACAGAACCGAGCGTCATTAGACGCGGCCTTTGCATACTTGATTTGCTACTTTGACATTTATAGCTCTTTTCATCCACGCTAGCCGATTCCTAGGACTCATATTAAGTATATTATGTAACAATACTGAAATGTAAAAGTACAAATAACACATAACAGTTCTAGAAAACGATACAAAAATTTTCGAGTCAGTATCGAATTTTCATTCCGTAGCTATAATCAGAATTTAGTTGGAAAATTAGCTAGTTAACCGTATATTTTTGTGTTCATGTACTTGAGCAGTTCCGCAGTGAACGTTAAAATAGCTACTGCAGAGAAAATGAACTGGGAGAGCTCTCGTAAATGTGAGCTTACATTTGTAGCACCGCTTTAGGAATCATTACGATTACCTACTATAAGTTCGCTTTGCTGCTCATTTGGAGCATTCCTCTTTAATAACTCATGTGTTGCACATTGAGAATTTTAATTTTTTTTAATGAAGATCTGTAATGAAATAAGTAGACTTTCTTATGCAACGTAGGGAGGCATAAAAGCGTACGGCCCACATAATGTACAGCAGTTACCGATGCCTATAAACGCTTGCAATACATTAGGTATCAGTCACGCGATGCCACCTCTGCTGCTCACTCGCAGGAATACAACTCCTCAGAGAGTTGTTATTTGGCTGCGATTTTCTGTGAGGTGGAGGTATTTTCCCACACTAGCTGCTTTGATGCACCATATATATGATACACAAGCAAAAGGTTGGTACCTAGAATTCGGATGAGTCGAAAGATCTGCTAATTTTCCTAGACAGCATGAATCAAAATGACACAGTACCAATATTTTGTTGTAAAATATTAACAAAGGATGATATTTTCTATGTCAATGAGTTTTTGAACGATTATGCCCTATTTATTTAGATATCTAAATACTCGCAGTCTCAGAAGATTGGTGTTCTTCCTTACATGTCTTAGGTAAATAATTCGTTTACTAGATACCGCCGATGTACCTATAAGCAAGTTGCAGCTCCAAATTCTACCCTAGATCAGCGTACTTATGTGAATTTGTATTGGACAAATGGATGCTTTATGTTGACCTGCAGGGTATTATTAAATTCTGATTCACATTTTAACAAAATGTAAGTATGTATAAAAGATAAAAAATCTTTATTTGCCATTGGGCTCTCGCTGGCATTTAGACTTACCTTACATTTTTGAAATATAATCTTATTGTATCTTATTCAATTCTCTTATTTTATTATAAATTATATTGATAATTCTCTAATTTTCTTTTTTAATCTGCTAGCATTTCGGAAATGATCATTGGCTAAGAAGAAATGTCGAAAGAAACATGCCAATATAGGTCACTTTTAAAATTGTGAATTTAAATAATAATATCAAATGACAGAATTAAAAAATAACAAGGACAGGTCGTCTGTGCTGAATTCTTTCCAGATATATTTGTCAGTTACATATTCATCAATTCTATAACAAGCCTTTTTACAGAGAGTATTTTTGGGTTTCTTTATTTTTATACAACGTCGGGAGGCATACAAACATACGGCTCACCTGACGTTAAGCGGTAACTGCAGCCTGTGTACGCTTGCAATACATACAGTGTCATTCGCGCGATGCAACCTCTTATGACAACAAATCAACTCCTTAAGAGCTTACTGGCGACCTCACTCACACGCGGAACCTACAATCATTAGAGAGTTAATAGAGTCAGGCGTTATTTTGCGAAAGTCAAATTTACATGCAATTTGATCTAACCTACTTTGTGTGCTTCCGTCACCAATGAGTCCATACGGCCTAGCGCCGGCCGGCACCCACCCATTAGTAGATGCAACATGCCGACGCTGCTATGGCTGCTCCGGTAGTCTCTGCCTCGGCTGCTGCGGTCGTCCGCCATCTGGAACAGAAACCGCATGTCCCCACCACCGTCGCTGTCACGACTGGCCTGGTCGTCACTGCGACACGTGTTTCACCTCTCCACGAGACTACATCAGGCATTGTAGACGTTAATCGTAAGAATAACATGCTACAAGTGACAAATCCATCGCAGTGCCGTTCCTTATATTGAATTGAGGGTGGGGGTGGATGGTGTGAGCGAAAAGATATTTAATAGTGGGGAATTGTTTACGTCAGTCTGTTTGTTCATGAGAGAAATTTTAGATTTTTTATGTTTATTAATTTCTGATTGTTCCCTAATATTTAGTTTTAAACCTTTATCTATGGTGTGTAAAATTTGATTAGTGGGGGATAAATTACGTATTTTGTCTATGAAATGCTCGGCCAACTGCGACCTTTCTGGGCGATTGTTTTTATACGTCGATACGTGTTCGTGAAATCGTGTTTGAAAATTACGACGAGTTTGACCGATATAAACGTTTTCACATTCATCACAGTACAGCTGATAGACGCCGGATTTTTTATTAGGCGGGATTTTATTTTTAGTGTTACAAAGTGATTTTAGTGAATTACGGGGTTTGAGAGCAACATGTATGTTATTTTTTCTAAATATGTGAACTATTTTGTCAGTGATTTTTCTCAGGTATGACAAACTCGCATTATGTTTATTTGTCGAAATATATGGAATCGCGTACAATAGTCTGTTAAAGATACTACTCGTCTTTTTACGCAATAATTTATCGATGGTAGATTTAGAATAACCGTTTGATTTCGTGATCCGATATATTACATCAAGTTCTTTGTTGTAATTATCCTTACTTAATGGATCGCTCATCAAACGGTGTATCATAGTTTTATACGCTGAGAGCTTGTGTTACCAAGGATGGCTGGATGACGCGGGAATCGTGGTAGTGGGTGGGTGCCGGCCGGCGCTAGGCCGTATGAACTAATTGGTGGCGGAAGCACACAAAGCAGGTTAGATCAAATTACATTAGAGAGTTGTTATTTGGCTGCGGTTTTCTGTGAGATACTTCCCCAGATGAGCTACTTTGATGCGCCCTACTTCTCTTGTGAAACACCCACACCAAGACAAACAAACATGATAACACAAATCTTTGTCCTGTGTGGGAATCGAACCCACGAGTACTGGTGTCAAAGTAACGTTACTCTACTGCGCCACCGAGTTCGTGAAAGTCGAGCTGTCAAATCGTCATTCTTGCCATATTGTACCAGAGTATATACCATGTGTTATTAATATTTTCCATAGATTACATTATTAAATGAACATATCTTTCAGCATTAAGATATTGTATACCGCGTGAATAAAGTCGCAGGTGATTGTTACTCGGTAATAAAAAACGACCCGACCATTATTATTTACAGAATGAGGCTAATAAAGGTTTCGACAGTACATCTAAACACGGCCGACAATGAGCGCTCTTATTTATTACACTCATTAGTACATTAATTGTGCGATCACGTCTAGCCTGCAGGTGGTCATCTTTTAAGATGGCACCAAACATTACCTTAACGACATTGCCGATCCCATGAACCAATTACTCTTTTGCCATGGGTACTAATGACGCTTTTTATCTTTATGGGTCTAATTTGATATGTATTCCTTTTTGCAGTAAGCGCAAAGTGGCTCGGCATCATCTTTAGAGGTACAGCCTACCTCACCTACATACCCAGCCAACAAGGAAGCGAAACTCTGGCGAGAGGATGGTATAATGGTATAACTATGATGTATCATCACCTTATGACGGACTGTAATCAAATAACAACTACTGGAGAACTTCTATGCAATTTGATATAACCTGCTTTGTTTGCTTCCGCCACCGATAAGATCATGCGAATTATGCGAATGCACTCAACTCGATAAGTTTCGGTTAACTTATAGTTATCAGCAGATTGTAATCGTGCAATCCGCTACGCCCTGACGGTATGTAACTTGATTTATACGTCCAATCAATATCATCTGTGACTAAGATTTTTTTTTTAACACTTATTTAACAAACACGATGCGCATACGACTTGTAGCAGTGATATTTGAAAACTACCTGCTTTAGAATTAGTAGGAATAATGCAAGTGATAAACAGTAAATCACCTATGATATGTTTACTAAAACCTTTACGACACTGTCATTCTTATCTTTATGTATTTTTTTCAGCAAGTGATTGTAAAATCTTATGAGAAATAAATAATTATAAACCATAAACCGTAATTAACATTAGCTGTCTCCTTCCCAGTGTCGTTAGGAGAAGCATGCCGTCGTTATCAGGGTTGCTGTAAGGTTACTGAATTAAAAAAGATCCTTTTTTCTTTCAGTAACCTTACAGCCTTCTTAAATAAAAATAACAAATTTATTAAAAATAACAAATTTATTAAAAATAACAAATTTATTAAAAATAACAAATTTATTAAAATATTTACAAATAAAGATATAAAAAACTCGGGTTCTATAGTTCGGGCTAGGTCTGGCTTTAAGGACTCGCGTGGATGGATCTAACCAAAGCTCAGGAGGGCAGAATTTCATTTTTGTTTAAATTTTAAATATTTTCAGAAATTTAGTTTTCTTACAAATTTTGACAGACATTACAAATGAAAGATCGCTATGTACAAAGACAAGTAAAAAAGGTTTGATTTACAGTGTTACATTGCCAGGATCATCTCTCTTCTCTACTGCGTTTGTTACGGCATGAACCGCATCTGCCAACGTTGCGACCCTAGCTGCCCTTGTCTCTGCCATACATCTTTTACTTCTCTGCTACTACTCTTTTTATGATTAATCATTTCCAATTATTTAGTTTAAATCCTTAAACCAAGTGAGCATGAAATTGTTTTTGAAAATTATGACCAGACTTTTACTAAGGTAAGGGGCAATCAAGCATACGGCCTGCCTGATGTTAAACAGTCACCGTAACCTATGGACATTTGCAACACCAGGGGCGTCACTCATGCGTTGCCGACCCGTTACAAACCTCTTCAAGCATTTCTTGAAGGACTTCATGCTGTAGTCCCTTGGAAAAACATCGGCTGGGAGCTCATTCCACAGTTTGAGAGTTCTCGGAAGAAAACTTCTCTGGAACCGCACAGTACGCGACCATTGTTCAAGCGTGTGAGGGTGATCTCCACGCCGTCGGCGAGCGGTGCGGTTATAAAAAGTAGCTGTCGGCATCATTTCGAACAACTCTTCAGAACACAAACCGTTGTACAATCGGTAGAACACACAAAGGGAGGCAAAGTCTCTCCTTAAACTTTAGGATTCCATACCGTGTGTAAGCTTAGGATTGTCGACAATTCTCACAGCTCGTCTCTGAATCGAATCACACGGTCCAAGCTGGTATCCAGGTGCTCCCGCCCAAAGGTGACTGCAGTACTCCAAGTGCGGTCTGACTTGAGACTTATATAATATAAGTCTTTGCCCCGCACTGAAGTACTGCTTAGCCCTGTTGAGCACACCAAGTTTAGACTGGCCGATATAAACATGTTCATAGTCATTGCAGAACAGTTTCTAGACGCCGGCTGTTTATGTACCGAACTTATGGAGTGTTTTACTGTGTTCATGTTTAAATTGAACAAAGTGATCGTAATTTTCGAAAAAGAATCGGACAGAAAAGTCACATTTCACCGAACATACAGATACGGGGCATAATATATTTTCTCTTTGTCGACAGCTGGTTATAGGTGAGCCATGTCATGAACATATACTTAACCGAAGTGAATATGGCTCACCCATAACCTGGATATAGAGAGAGAACGCAGGGCGTTGTCTGTTCGGTGCAATATGTTGGCTCGCTGATTTGCACGTTGTACGAGGGAAGTGAAGATCACAATATTCTAGGCCTATTGCCAATCCTTCTACACGTGTAGTCTGTGGGTGAACTATACGCGTCGAGCATATAATGCTCTGAGAGTTCAATATAATAATGCCTTCAGGGCGCTGTTGGGTTTGTCACGGCGCTGCAGTGCATCTGGTATGTTCGTGGAGGCACGAACTGATGGTTTTCACGCTATTATCCGAAAAAGATGTGCTTCCATGCTCCATCGCCTACGTGCCAGCACCAACAGCATCCTGAAAATGATATCTGATAGCTGGGGCAGTCCGCTGCTGGCGCACTGGAACAACTTGCATTGTTAGAGCGGTTACAGTGCGCCTGTTGATAGCTCTTCCAGATCCCCAGACTATATATTATTTGTATTTTAACTAACATAGTTTTTTAAGAAATATTGTTACTAACATCATAGATTATAGTCTGAAATAAACAACAATTATTATTCTATTATAACCTAATAAATTGACCAAATATCGACGTATATATCTAGAAACTGACCGTAAGTAGCTACGAGTATATTAAAGAAGCGAGTGAGGTGTATAAGGAACGCGTCTTATGGCGCTCGGTTCTCTCTGCCTGAAACTGAGTTTCACAACCAACTGTTTTTTTTTTTTTGTTTCCTGGCAACAAGTTGTGAACCAGTAGTTTTTCAGGAAGATTAGTTGCGATTTA
The DNA here is from genome assembly GCA_947507595.1 of Pyralis farinalis. Taxonomy (NCBI): domain Eukaryota; kingdom Metazoa; phylum Arthropoda; class Insecta; order Lepidoptera; family Pyralidae; genus Pyralis; species Pyralis farinalis. The sequence continues at coordinate 19,316,027 of OX382264.1, read as the reverse complement.
AGAGTTACATTTTTTAATACCATGCAATTTGTCAAAGAATTCACTTACTACCAAATTAATTTCTTGATCACTTAATTAGTATCATTTAATGAATTAGTCGAATTATGATTATATCATCAAATGTAATGTGAAGAGTATACATTAATACAATAATATAACTATACATGTATTCACCTTCGAGATTTTTATAGCGAAGTTTGCGTACGAATAGTACAATCTACTTAGTTGCAGCTGGTTAAGAAACTCTTATGCCGTATAGGCAAAACCATTCCGGGTTCATAGCTAGTTACGTATTCGGAAAAAAAAACTCCTAGCTGTCAACAAAGAAGAAACATCCTTCTTTAACGACTGATTGAGAAACCGAGTTTTCGAAACTTCCGGAGGGTGTAATACAAATACTTAAATGTTTAGTATAAATAGGTGACTCCCTATCGCCGACGGCTGGGGGTTCATCCTCTTACCCTGGAACCGCTATTATGGTCGCGTAATGTGCGGTTCCAGAGAAGTTTTCTACAGAGAACTATTAAGATGTGGAATGAGCTCCCTGCCGAGGTTTTCACAAGGGATTACAGTATGGGGTTTTTTGGGGAAGGCGTGAAGAGGTTCTTACATGGTCGGCAACGCAAGTGACACCCCTGGTGTTGCAAATGTCTATAGGCTACGGTAACTGCTTACCATCGGGCAGGCCGTATGCTTGTTTACCACCTTAGTGGTATAAAAAAATCAGCTTGAGAACCAAAGGTATATTCACCTATATGTAGTTCACCACTGATTAGGGAAAGAATCTGTGTCGAAAGAATAGTAGAGCATACCTGATATAAAACCAGTTGAGAATGCGCAAACTTGCATTGCCAGAGGAACACCTGGCTCGTTAATTCTATAACAATTTATTATTTTTTTCTAAAACTTTGTCGGTCATTTTGACAATGTTCCAAGAAACATGATATTGGTTTTTCAGATATTACTATTCTACTTTTTAATTTACTTTTCGAATCTGAAATAAAAAATCATTTTTTTTTTATTTGTCGGCCATTTAGATTTAGACAAACATATAGATTTCATATAGGAACGGTGTTCCTGAAAAAATTGCTTGATGGGGGAAATAAGACATCTGTCACCTACATACACATGACTATTACAGAACGTCGCAACCAAAATACAATACCCTAGATAATACCGTATTGAATAGTAATTTCCTAGAGGTTAGTTGCTCTTCTGGATCAGAGTAATGTCACTAGAAAGGCTGTCGTTAGATACAGGGGCGGCAACATTTGAGTGATACTCCTTAATATAAGCCGTCAGTCGCCACTCGATGTGTTATGAAAGCCCCTCTTCTAAACTACACATTATATAAATATCTATTGCAGCTATTGATAAGTCTGTATGATTGAAGATCATAGCCATTATTGCATCGTGATTCATCGTTTTTGATGGACTATTCCATCAATCGAAGTAGAGTTAGTATATCGAGACACTCGTCACGAAAACGCGGGAAGATCCCTTGAGAAATTCAACAGCATTGTTGAATTTTCGCAAATGGTCTGTGGGATCCCTGCCGACGCCGCGACAGCTCAGGGATTTGGGGACATCCTTACCTGTCTCATCGACGTATTCACCGTACCGCCTCCGGTGAAGCGACAAACATAATTATAGCATCGCTGTAATTAGCGACAATACGTTCCACTGTGAATTAATGAAATGACAGAGGTGGTAAATACCTACTACTTAGTATACTTATTACATGGAATTTTTTTAATGTGACTTTAAAACGGTTATGTTGTTTGCTAGTGTAGTAGTTCTTCTTCGCCAATGGTCATTTCCGAAATGCTGGTAGATTAAAAAAGAGAGATTAAAAGTAAAAAAAAAACTGGAAAATTATTAAGATACAATATGATTTAATTTAATGAATGTAAGACGTGTCTAAGTGCTCGTAAGGGTCTAATGGCAAATAAATTATTATTATCTTTTTAGTGTATCTGTGTATGTAACTGCTGAGTAGGCTGCGGGCTGCAGCGAAAGATGCAGTGATACCACGTGAACTTATTACATAAATTCATTATTAAAAAATAAAATTACTAGGTAAGTGACAACGTTCGATGTTAGGCCTAGAGAGTAGAACAAGAATTATGAATTATATGCAGGGGGCGACTCGCTGCCGAGTCAACACATGCCTCCTGTGTCGCGCGAAGGGTTGGGTAACTGAGGGTTATCGGTCCATGTCTATGTTTTGTATATACCTGTGTAATACAACAGGCCTCATAACACCCGAATCATACGAGTAGGATGAATTTTGAACATTAAGTATTGAATTTGACATTACAGCCCAATTGTTATAAATAGATAGTTTACTGTACTTTGTGATACATTGCCAGAGATTTTTTATTAAACAATAAAAAAATCTCTGGCAATGTATATTAAGGAACACCATATGTTGGAAACTATCCATAAAGCTCTTAATGCATTCCTTTCTAATATTAATTTTCATTCTATATAAACTTCTATATCTCTTTTAAAAATTGAATTTATATCCTCCTTGCGATGTTTCAAGGCCATCTGATCCGATACTGATATCCGATCATAAACCATGAAATTGTAATACTGGTTACTTCGTGTCAATGTTTAAATCTTCTTTGAGCATCCACAACTTGACAGACATGAATCATCAGATTTTTTCTTGTAATATATACTTATTAATTTTTTCTCTTTATATTATTTTCTATATAAACTTATTCCTTTACGTCCCTTTCGTCTAACATTATCCTATTTTCTAATCCTTGAGAATTTGTGCGGTCTGCTACTTTAGCCTACGGATTTGGCGAAGAATTCTGGCAACTATCGTATCAGTGATCTACTGAAACCTGTATATTTGTTTTATATGGACATTAAAGATAAAAATTCTTTATTTGCCATTGGTTCGCGTGCACTTAGACACGTCTTACATTTTTTGAATTATAGTCTTATTGTATCTCATTCAATTATCTTAATTTACATTTTTCCTTTTTTTAAACTGTCAGCATTTCGTAAATGACCATTGGCGAAGAAGAAATGCCGAAAGAAACTTGCCGATATAGGTCTCTTTTAAAATTGACAATTAGATTGAATTAAACAATTTTTAACTGAAGTATCGCGTATTTTATTTGTTTTGTTGAACCTGACGTTTCGAATGCTTTGCAGTCCATGGTCGCGTCTTTCTGCGACCACAGACGCTAACAAAACAAATAAAGCACGTGATACTTCCATTAAAAATTGTTTAATTCAATCTAATTGACAATTTTAAAAGAGACCCATATTGTATAACAATCGCGAAAACCTAAGACAATACTTTGTCAATTAGATAATACAAAAAATTCACATAAGCATATTGGTACAATAATGATATCAAATGGGCTGACATTGAAAGGTGCACTTTCTTTGATCGAAATTTTACACCTTTCGAACATCTGTTATAAAGAACAAAATGAAAAGAACATAAGATGACGATTCTTTGTCATTACACTTCGCTTACTCGAATGTACAAACGAAAGTTTATACCAAACATTCACTAGATTTCAGCATATTAATTTTACAAGCTTTTATTTAATTTCATGTCGTATGTTCGTTTGCTTGTATGATTCAAATCTAGCATATCAATTTTTAATTACTTGTGTCCTATTCCCATACGTAAGGCAAAAAAACCGGCGATGTTTAAGCATAAACAAGTATAAAATGTTTATGGTAACAAGGTTAATACGCTCTTAGCTGTACAAGAATGCAGTGAACCTTTCGATCGTTTATTTCTAATCCACTCGCCTTCATTACATACTTTAAATAAAATTTAAATTACAAAAACTAAAACTCGATCACGGAAAAGTAGGTAACATATAGTGATCAATTCAAATGTTTGTAACAAATTTATAAGGCCGTAGGAGGTGTGTGCCCTGTTGCTGACAGATGGGGGCACCACACCAACGCGGCCGATGGCAATTCGCGGGGTTGTTTAGTGGGTATACCGTCGGGCAGCCGACGGGGAGTCCCACACTACCACCGGAGGCCACCCAGGCACCGGTGGTGTGCGTAACGCATTTTTCCCCGCGTCACAAGAAAAAAAGGCCGTAGGAGGTGTACAATCTCGTATCGTTAGAAAATATTTTTAAAAAAGAACACCAGTCAGTATCGAACCTAAATATTTTTTATGTTCTTGTGGTTTGCAAAAATGTTTTATAACTGAATGTTTTCTACGGCCCTGTGTGTGCGGTCCGGACAATTTAGCGATAGAAACTTGATTTTCATATTATTATTTTTAGTGGGATGAGGTACCATATATGCCGCGTCTTGCTCCTTGAAGACCGTGGGTTTTCATGTCATGTTGGACATTAGTTGGTCATGTGGCCAACTCTCGCCTTTCCGGTGGCAGCCATGAAGAAGCACTTCTTCACGACATGATCTACGTATGACGTGATCATACCATCTCCGCCATCGCAGCCGTTGAGGTCTTAACCCTGAGAAGGAGACTGCTTTATTAGAAAGCGGTACCCACCGCCGCGACTAGGACGAGCCGGATAAAAATTGCCCAAGAGACAGAAAAGTTGTGACTATCTCGCCAGGGTTCAGATTAATGACTGTATGAGTTGCCACGAACAAAGGCTATTAAAGTAAATTGATAGTTTTATGGTATTTATTAACAAAATTTTAATTTTAACAATTACTTATTATAAAGTACTATTTTATATGAAATATATTCAAATGTACATTGTAATGGTTTCAAAGGTTCTTTAAAATAATATCACGCAATATTGTTGCAACAAATTATTTTTTCTTTGTTCCTTTTGATAACGTGGTAGCCATATTAGTTATATTTTCAAAAAATATATAATTACAATGCATCGATTGATATCTCAATTAAAAATTAGAAAAGTAGTTTAAATAGTTTACGAGGGAACCCACATAAATACAAATATACCCACACCTACAGAAACTACTGAAATCATAATTGTTCCTTGTGGCATTGCCGTAGTTTACTAAAATTTAAAAACTGTTTAGTTAAAAAACATTTTTTTAATTTAAGCACTTGATTATTTAAATAAAAGTAGAAAATAAAATGTACACATTTAATTTTTACCTCAGTAATAAAAACTCTAACATTAGATCTGTGAAAATAGTATTATACATTCCCCGTAATTCATATCCGCATTTGTGTGACGTATATAACCCTGAATGTTTGTTACTCATCCACTAACCTGACCGGGCTGTCCACTTAACTTGAATAATGATGTGAGAAAAAAAGGATCGAGTAGGTGAACCGGTAAAATGCCGGGGGCTAGCGATCTGGCGTGCCGCGCCCCGCCGGACGGACGCACGGACCCGTCCCGAATCCCGATTGAGAGAAAAACGTGCAACTTTACTTAGAAATCTTTAGTTCTATTGGCATAAATCTTTTGCAACATTTTTAGCCTTGGTAACACACGATAAATACGAGAATTTCATAACATTGTATTTTGTACTAGTAACTCGACCATGCTAAGCATGAATAGCACTAATTATCTGTAGCCTGTATACGACCACCCGGGTTTCGAAGGGTTAAAGTCCAATTTTGATCCTATTCAAATACATCCGTAAAATACTTAAAAATATTTGCAAATACGTGACTCTTTTATACTAAATTTGATCTAATCTCATAGCTGATAAGATGCTATCGCAGACATTTTCGAACTTTCTACTTTTTTGAAACTTTTCCAAAATACGTTATTTTCGTGTAATTTTAACTATTTATGTCATGGAAGCTTTAAGAAGTAACAATTTTTTCCTACTGTATGAACTAACAAGTATTATCCTAGCGTTAGCGTATTTTTAACCCCAGACACAAAAGAGGGGTGTTATAAGTTTGACGTGTGTATCTATGTATCTGTCTGTGGATCGTAGCTTCGAAATGGATGAACCGATTTTGATTTTGTTTTTTTGTTGTTTAAAAGGGGACTTAATCGAGAGTGTTTTTGTGTTTATCATATAGGTTATTTTTGCGTCGGGGGTTTTTTAAATTTTAAATTTATATTTTTCACATATTTTCTATATTCCTAGACTATTCCTATTTCTTTTGTAAGCAGAGTATTAGTTCTATAGCTTATTTATTTCAATTACGAGGATATGGAATATGCAAAACTGTAATATTCCACGTCTCAAATTGCGAAATTGTTAAATAAACCTGAATTAAAAACTGCTACCATAAACATACTTCCTCGTCTTACAAAATATAGGTATAATGTAACCTATATTGTGTCAATTACTTATTCATATCCAAATAAATTTAATTAGGAACGCAATACCATATCCTTGCCATAAAATGTGAATGAGGCCTAATAATAAATGTAAGCATAAGGCGGCGATGTAGTTGCGGTGCGTAACCCCGTGGAAAGAAAACGGCTTTCTTTACGAGCTATTCCGCTGAGCCAATATTTCTTCGCGACAGTGCGCGCCATCATAAAATAAAACGAAAAATTCCAACGTACTGCCTCGAAGCGTCCGCTCCCGCCTCCGCGCCCGCGCCGCACAGTGTAGAGATAATGCCTGTCTTGCGGATAGCGAATGTTGTTCGTTTATGCAAAGACTTCTTTTACTATTTCTATGTTTAGACTAGACTTGCTGTAGTTCTATCAATATAGTCTTATAGGTACTAACTAATTGAACGCGTGGTTAACAATCCGTGGAACAAATTTTGTTTGTATGTTGCACGTAGTGTGTTGCCGTCTTTCTTATTCTTCACCGCCTTGCTTAATTGTATCTGTTAACTCATCACAGATTACATGTTGCGGTTAAATCAGTGTTTAGAATTTTCAAAGTTAACACTAACCATCTCAACTCAACATCAGCTAAAACCAATAGCTAAAACTGTAAACATGATATAACTAAATTGACAACAACATGGCAAGCAAAGCAGGCATTCGTAATGGTCTACCCACACTAACACGCGTGGATAGTATTTTTAAGCTAGCATTTTTAAGCCCTTCAAAACCCGGGTGGTCGTATACGACCGCGAAATGTATGGGAAAACGTATATAACGGGTTCTGACTGTTCAAGCTAGACGAACCTTTCTAGCCAAAACAAAATGGTTGTTTTGTGCACGGCTTTCTTGTTACACGATAGTTCAAATTTGAAATCAATTACGAAAATTCCGTTTCGTCCACTTTGGTATCCAATTCCAGTCCAAATTTACGTAACCAGTTACAAGACAAGATTTTTCTTTCGCTGTTTGGTAACTAGTTGTGAGAGGAGAATTATTTTTCCACTTTCGTAGATCAAATTATTTCCATTTTTGTAACCCGAGATATTAGTTTTTATAAAAAGAAAATAACATCGAAATAATAAAGTGTTTTTTACGTAACTTTTAAGTAGGTACTATTATCGGAAATCCGAAAATATTTCTCATGCTATTTAATAATAGGTACGACGACGAGCGAAGCGAGGAGGAGTGTTAGGTAGAACTGGGACCCTACAGCGCGCGAGCCGAGCGAGCGAAGCGAGCGTGCCGCGGTAGCGGCCGGCGAAGCGCCAGAACCGAACATTGTCTGTTTACGTTCTGAACATCCACGTTCATAACCATCAAAAAGTTACAAAAGTGGAAAAATAATTCTTCTCTCACAACTAGTTATCAAACAGCGAAAGAAAAATCTTCTCTTGTAACTGGTTACGTAAGTTTAGTTACCAAAGTGGACGAAGCCGAAAATTCTTATAGGTAATTTCTTTCATTTTTTCATCATTTCATTTCATAACCTATAAATCTCAACATTATGCTTTATGTATTATTTAAGCCTGAAGTAAAATCGCTAAGGAAATAATTTGTAAAATTTTAAAAACTTATTTTATGTCAGATGTATAATGATAAATAATTAGTTTATTTAATAACTGTATTAGTAAACTGAGAATATTGTTGTATAAATATGGTACTTATAACATGATGAATTAAGAAAAAAATATTAAATTCGATAAAATAAATACAATGACATTGCCTGGAAGCGTGTATGTAAGCTTTTATCTTAATTTAAGACTTGAATACTAAGAAAAATTTGTATTTATCGTAAGGGACAAAATAAATTCTACAGTCTTTATGGAAGTTTACTAAATTTTAAAATATACCACGTGAACCTGTGTGCATATTTATTCTTTTGCTTTGACTAGTTCATATCTATCCAAACATATAACATGGATGTCCACAATTCGGGCTAACTTTCCCACTGTGCGCCGCTATGAAATCATAAGAGGCGAGATTTTACGGCCATCGCGTCGAGCGCCACTCCTCGCCTGGTGATTAATAACGTAAACAATAAATACTAAATGTATTTGGTTATTGTTCTTTTTACTGCTCACTGCATTTGAAGAAAAATTTGAGTGGTTAGTAAAATACCAACTGTTTTTGAAAGAACTTTAGTTAATATGAATTGACGCTGAGGCAGATATTCATCATCTACCTACACTACACTAAAGAGCTAAAGTTCATGCACTTGCTTAGATTTAAGGTTAGTAGAACTACCCACTGATTAGATTATTCATATTTATTCACCAATAGAAAATTTCATTACACCTAAACGAGACAACGATTTCGTCTACACTTGATTTGGTTTATATTCCTGTTTAGCTTCCAACGTCAAATAAAAAGTATCTTACATCACAATATGCATAACCCAGTAGAGAAACGATATTATATGAGCCAATACAAATACCCTTTTTCTCTAATCAAACTCAAAGAAAAACGGCCACGGTCTTCATTAGGCAACTCAATCTGAACAGGGCTCAGTTGGCTGAAAATCGTAAACGATTGTTTACATATACAGAGGCAAAGAACTTCCCTCTTTTCTCAGTGAATGGATGTACAGAGTGCACTTATTATGTTGTGCTCTCGAGCAGCGTACGACAAATGCTTGACAAAATACTCTGCCAATTGTGTCGGAGTACCGCCCCCAATTGTTCGAGATGAAAAATGGCCTATTCGGATTGTTCGTGAACAAATGCGTACCGTGCGGGTCATTACGCTTTGTTTTACGAATAAGTATGATAAAAAATTCACCGTGAAAAGCTGAATTTTCGTCACCGCCCTCTTGAGTTGTGAGTAAGCAGTGTTTAAACTAAGGCCAATTGTTTTGTTCTGAAATTATCTCTCCGCTTCGTGCTTTTTGCTGGCAAAATGGGGGTAAAAAAATCATTTTAAGGAGACCATAACGCGGACCTGTATGTCATGAAATATTTTTAGAAATAAATAATTCTACTGAACTTTAATAACGATATAGAGGTCATCATTGTTTTTCAAGATTTTACGGATGAATACTTAGGTGTGCTTAATAAGCGAAGAGGTTACCTAACGAAAACATGCTTAAAGAAAACAGGGAGGGAGCTCAAGCAATAATCCGCACTAAACTTACAGGCATACAAGTAAGTAACGTATATGTAAGAAAGAGTAAAAACTGCAACTTTTTGTAAATTATAATAATATATATATATATATATATATATATGAGTAATGAAAGGTTAATGTATAGTGGCTAATGTTCAGTTGAGACCGCTTTGATTATTGACCCTTTGTGACACTTAATTTAGCTAACAATATCGAAATTACCGTGTCAATATTACTCATGCGAAGTTTTATTACAATTTGGTACACTCAATATGTGTAAACCTTTGTAGTTAATAATCAAAATTTCGTAAAAACCAGGTACTGAATAAGAAATTTATTTATTATTAAGTAGCTATACTAGTCAAATAATATCTCGAATCTAGAGTTATCTGTCGGAGCAAATCATAACAGAACAGATTTTACTGCCCGACATCCGATCGAAGCGGGAATGCCGAAGATTGTTTCTGAGCTTGCGAAGGATTGAGGCGATAATAACAATGTCGTCACTTCCTCAATCTAACTTCTTCAATATTTCCTGACGAACTGATTCGCAATAATATTTTATTCGTCTGGGATATTTTTTATGCGACGCGACGGCCTCTTGAATTTTATTTAACGGGATTGGAAGAGTCGACAGAAAAGATAGAAAAAGTTAATAGCGGAAGGTATGGCTGCGAATGAAGTTATAAAGCGTGATTATAGAGCTTGATGCCTTTGTTCACACTTGCACTAACTACTAAAATATACATTTAGCATATAGGGGAACTCTGTTTTCAATAGCTTCTAGTAAACCCGCGTTTAAGGCTATACTATAACAATTATCAAGTAGGTCAACAATTTTATTATCTTACAGGACCTCTGTGATGCTTTTGTCTATCTTAATTCTGACATTGCAATAACCCATGATCAGAAAATAATACATTTAACAGTATCCAAAGCATGTAATCAGCTCTTAGGGAGTTGCTGTGCTAATAGCAGGTCCTTGACTTCACGCGAACGGTACTTAATGTATTGGATGCGTTTATAGGCTACGGTAACCACTATACATAAGGTGGGTCGTATACAAAAAAAAAATTAAACGTTTAAATAAACTTTATTAACTTAATTTAAGATAATCTTATTACCACTTTAAAAGGTCTTAATTATATCATAAATCATTTTTTTGGGTTTGTGATATTTATAGTCCATGATAAATACATTTTACTTACACCTATTCTGGACTAGAGTTCACGTTTAGCCTTTTGAGCACGAAACGCACAAGGCTCTTCTTTTAGCGTTAACCCGTTTCGTAACCGATCAGGATCGGCGGGGTTCGCTACCTAAGCCTAAGGATTTCGTGAAGGTACTGATTTTTTCAAGAAGCAACAACAAGCCATCAGATGGAAAACTAGACCTTCCGTACGTAAGGTCTCACGTCTTTCGAAATATAATTTCTTGGACGTGTGGGTTTCCTCACGATATTTGCTTGCAACGTCACGCAAGTGATAAACATGTACATAAATCTAAAAACACAAATTTACTGATACATGTCAGAGTTCTAACCGTGAACCAGTTTGACAATAATTCTTTATCCACAGGGCTATCACTAGCCCGAGATTGGCCAATTATAATAATTCTGATATTTCTACATGGCCGAACCAACGGAACATATTTTTTTTTATACTACGTCGGGAGGCATACAAGCATACGGCTCACCTGATGTAAAGCGGGTACTGTAGTCTATTAACGCTTGCGATATAGTAAGCATCACACGCGCAATGCCGACTCTGCTGCTTACACAGCAACTCCTTAGGAGATTACTGGTGATCTCACTCATACGCAGAAACACAACAACCCTCTAGGGAGTTGTTATTTGGCTGCGGTTTTCTGTGAGGTGGAGGTACTTCCCCAGACGGGCTGCTTTGATGCGCCCTACTTCTCTTAAAACATCCAGACCAAGACAAACAGACCTGTTCATGAACACAAATGTATGCCTTGTGTGGGAATCGAACCCACGAGTGTTGGTGATAAAGTCGCGTCGCGTCATTCACCGAGCTTGTCAAAATGTCTATTTTAATCTTAATACCGATTCATTCATTCAAACCGAGTCCATTCCAAACTCAGACACCATTACAAATATTACCAACTTATCATTACTTAAGTATAATTCGTAGAAAGTTCCAGAATCTTACATTTATAACAAGAGTCTCGCTTTACAAATCGAATTTTTATTAAACAATCTCAACAAACGACATTAGAATTAACGGAGTCGACACCAGACGCGTCGTTGACATAATTTCTTGATTCCGTCGCGCCTAAGCCGAGGCGTCTCGACGCGCCGCTTTCCGTGTTTACAAGTTACTTTACGAGCTATGTAATTACTTCCATCGTTACACAGTCACCGCTTTGTCTTGCAACGCTACGGGAAATAAATTCAATGTCATCTAATCTGATTTTCCACCAAGTGAGCAACGATAAAATGTTTTGTCTATAAAGCAAACATTGAGAATTTAATGTACTAACAGTGGTGCTGGATTGGATGAGATTTTTTTTTTAATTTATTAGCGAGATGATGTCCGGTATCAAATATAAAACGATATCTTTTAGAATTCCTATCTTAATACTTTAAACGAGCAATTTTTAAAGCAAGAATTTGTTATTTAAAACAAAGAGTTGTCATTTAGCTGCAGTTTTATATAAGGTAGAGTTGCGTCCCCAGTCAGGTAACTTTGCGCCAGGTCTCTCTTAAAAATACCTCTAAAAATAAAATCAAGGCACATGCTCAGGTACAGAAATATTTATTATGTGTGGGAATCAAACCCACGAGCCTTGATAATAAAGTAATGTTGCTAACCACTCCACCACCGGTGTCATCAAAACATAAAACCACATGCAAGCATACGGCCCACCTGATGTAAAGCGGTTACCCTAACCTATGAACATTGCAATACCTTAAGTCTCACTCTCGCGATGCCATCTCTGTTGCTAACACAGCAACTGTTTAGGAGCTTACGGGTGACGCACGAAGGAATACAACAACCCTCTAGGGAGTTCTTATTTGGCTACGGTTTTTTGTGAGGTGGGGGACTTTCCCAGACGGGTTGCTTTGATGCGCCCAATCACTCATTAAACACCTAAACCAAGACAAGTAGGCATGTTCATGCACACAAATGTTTCGTATATCTCAGAAATGGCTTTAGCGCTCAAATTTTGTATTTAGAAAAGGTTTTGCTTTATATATTTATATGTTTTTTTATATATTATAATAAGAAAAAGCGATTAACAAAAACTCAATAAATATTGGTTGTACACTCTATCTGTTTAAACATTACGGGAATAATCATTATCATTAATGATTTCTTATTTAGGAGCTTACTTGTAACGCACGCAGGAACACAACAACCCTCTAGGGAGCTGTTATTTGGCTGCGGTTTTCTGACAGGCGAGGGACTTCCCCAGACGGGTTGCTTTGATGCGTCCAATATCTCATAGAAACACCCAAACCAAGACAAGTATACATGTTCATGCACACAAATGTTTCGTATATCTCATAAATGGGTTTAGCGCTCAAATATTGTATTTAGAAAAGGTTTTGCTTTATATATTCGTATGTATTTTTATTTATTATTATGACAAAACGCGATTAAAAAAAACTCACAATAAATACTGGTTGTCCACTCTATCTGTTTAAACATTACGGGAATCAGCATTATCATCAATTATTTCAATAGAATTTTTAGTGTACAGATAATCTTGATGAAGTACCTTTTTTATATTAGTTCAGCATAGTGGCTCCGCTTTGCCTGATGGTAAGCGAAAGAGGAGCCCAAATCGCAACTGCAACTGACAAAATACTACACCGTATCCTGTCAGTTGACGCTGCCATACTAACCCGCAAGATGCTTATTCATGCTTCGTTTGAAGGATTCTATATTGTAGGAAGGAGGGAACACATGTGCAGACAAGGCGTTTCACTTTTTAATGGTACGACAAAGATAGGAGTTGCTGAACTTTTTGGTACGCGAAGAAGTGGAACGATGATATCGCAAGCACCCACGTGTGGTTCTATGACGGAAAGCAGAGGGTGGGATAGGATTACCTAGGTTTCATGAACATTTTAGTACATCTGCTGAATAGCTACCGAACTCTGCGTATTAGCTTAAGTGTAGGAATAGCCCAGTGGATAAATTATCCTAATGTGGGTGTGTACCACTAAATTCGTATTATCGGGTTTATGAGCATACTTGTAATTGACACTTGTTCGGCAGTGAAGGAAAACATCACGAGAAATCCACATGCAGTTATACTTCTCAATACGTGTGATCTAACCAAGAACGGTTTTGATGGATCCGGTGGTGGAGTAATTAGCAATGCTATTTTATTATCAAAGTTCGTGGGTTCAATTCCCACACAGGCTAAGCATGTGTATTTGCTTTGATCTGTGTATTCATAAGAGAGTTATCAAAGTGATCCGACTGAGGAAATAACTCCACCTTACAGAAAAGCGATACTTCCTGTGTTGCAAGCGTTCCTAGGCTACAGTAACTACTTTACATCAGGTGAACTATACTTAAATCTGGGTTGTGAAGGTCTGACGGCAGTCGCTCCATGTCAAAATAAATATCTTCACAAAATCCCTAGGCTCAGTTAGCAGATTCTGTTCATCTAATTAATTAGGAAACGGGATAAAATTAAGTGAAGACGATCTTAGACTGATTTGGAATTACCTACATTTCATACGCACTATATCTAGGTGTACAGTTGAACCCTGCCGAATTCTACTTATCCTGTCTAAAGCTTGGAACATAACATCAGGTTAAGACAGCATAATATTCGAAATAGTATTCAATATTATTTTTTTCTCAGCTCATCCTATTTAAACATTCTTGTATATTTTATTTTTAATAATAAATCAATGAAGAAATTATTGTCTGTCGTAAGGTGTGAGATCCAGCTTGTCCTGAAGCAGCTGTGGGCTAGAGAAATTGACCAATCTCCGTTGTTGAATAGCGAGCCTTTTCTTCGTGGTTTGCAATTGTTTACAATATAGTACTGCCGTAACCATCTGGCTTGGCAGATTTTAAGAAGCTGTAGTGTATAATACCAGCACTGGTCCACCAAACACTCACCAGTACCTTTTTTTGAATAAACTTTCGCTTGGGACAGGATTTAGCCTGTCCATTACTGTGATGAGCATTTTTGATTATCGTACCGATTCCAATTTTCATCACAAGTAACAATACGATTCGAAATTCGTTATTGTTACGGTTGAGTAATGTAACGTAGCACCCGTAGCACTCACTACGTGTCTGTTGGTGTGCTTCACTCAATTCATGCGGTACCCATTTCTCGAGCTTGTTCACTTTTCCAATTTGTTTCAAGTGAATTAAAACCTCTCAAACTAATATAACAATAATAATTAAGTAATAATTATATTTAATAATTAATCGATAAAATTACCTTCGTTTTGGTTGACCATAAATAACAGCATTACTAACAGATGTCACAAGCGGCACCAATTGTATTTTGAGTGCAGTAAGGTCACAATGGTACTGATACTTGTGGCACATGTAATTCTTTTTTCAACTTCCGACTGAGCGTTATCACTTCACAGATTTTCTTATTTGTTTAATAAAATAATTACTTATACTCAGGGATTTGTTTATCTTGATACCTGAAACTGAAGTTAAACTTTTCAGACTCAAAGTCGTCATTTGAAAGTTATCACGAGGGCTGAATGGTCATTAATTAATTAAGTGAACCCTTCGCGTTGTCCCTCAGGAGATCCATTACTTAATTAGCATAGACACTCTTGCGCTGGATGACAGTTGTTTGTGTCCATAGATAATAACTTATCTGTGTCTGTTTCTAAAAAAACACATTTATCTAGAACCTAAATTTATTTTAATAAAAATCGGCCAAGTGCGAGTCGGACTCGCACACGAAGGGTTCCGTACCATTATCGAAAAACGGCAAAAAAATCACGCTTGTTGTATGGGAGCCCCCCTTAAATATTTGTTTTATTTTAATTTCATTATTTATTCTTAAAGTGAATATATAACTAAATATTCTGTGAATATTTCAAGCGTCTACCTGTTGCCGTTATCAATATCAAGCAAAAAATCGGTCAAGTGCGAGTGGGACTCGCGCACGAAGGGTTCCGTACCATTATCTATAAAAAAGGCAATAAAGTCACGTTTGTTGTATGGGAGCCCCCTTAAATATTTATTTTATTTTATTTTTTAGTATTTGTTGTTATAGCGGCAACAGAAATACATCATCTGTGAAAATTTCAACTGTCTAACTATCACGGTTCATGAGATACAGCCTGGTGACAGACGGACGGACGGACGGACGGACAGCGGAGCCTCAGTAATAGGGTTCCGTTTTACCCTTTGGGTACGGAACCCTAAAAACGGCAAAACAAATCACGTTTGTTGTATGGGAGGCCCCCTTAAATATTTGTTTTATTTCAATTTAATTATTTATTCTTAAAGTGAATATATAACTAAATATTCTGTGAATATTTCAAGCACCTACCTGTTGCCGTTATCAATATCGAGCAAAAATGAGCAAAAAAATCACGTTTGTTGTATGGGAGCCCCCTTAAATATATAATTTATTCTATTTTTTAGTATTTGTTGTTATAGCGGCAACAGAAATACATCATCTGTCAAAATTTCAACTGTCTAACTATCACGGTTCATGAGATACAGCCTGGTGACAGACGGACGGACGGACAGCGGAGCCTCAGTAATAGGGTTCCGTTTTACCCTTTGGGTACGGAACCCTAAAAATGGAGGTCCTGATTAATTCACTGACTCATCAATGCCCAGGCCAAACACTTGAACCTAGAAAGCTGAAATTTTGCATAGAGGTTACATTTTTAATGCCTACGAGAGATAAGAAAAGATTTTTGAAATTAAACCCCTTAGGGAGTGAAAAGGGGACTGACACTTTGTATGGAGTACAAATATTTTTTGCAGTTAGTGATTTGGAACTTTCTACAGATACTCTCTATTAGAATCCAAAAAAAGCAATTTCAGCGTTTTCATAAACTTTACCCCTAAAAGGGTGTAATGGGGGTCAAAAGAATTTCTTAAATTACAAGTTGAAAGTTAAGAAAATGATTTATTTAAAGTGAGCTACTTTAGACTTTGAAAATATACTCTCCTCAATCAAGACATCAAAAACGTAATTTCAAGGTTTTCAAAATTCCACTCTTAGGGGGCTGTAAAGGGGGTTGGCACTTTGTATGGAGTACAAATATTACCAATTAGTTCTTGAGCACTTGCAGGACCACAGTGACCCGCATCCACAATGTTATTATTTGGCCTTTTGTGAGGTAGAGGTACTTCCAGTCAGGCTAGTTTAATGTGTCCTACTTTTCATTTTCCGAAACCTTGTTGGTTAATAAGTCAGGTGCACTATGCGTAGGTGAAATTGACTTTGATTCTAAAGATAGTAATGAGTCACTTATTTAATAATTTAATTTTCAAAGTAAAAGATAAGTTTTGAAATAGGTAGTAAGGAAAAAATTGAGCGAAATTGAGCAAACCCACCACATGGCTTCACTGGACTTTCGGTCATTTGATCAGAATCACGGACGCTACACCCGGCATGTGCTTCTAGGAGGAGTATGATTCTTCGTTTAATACAAATTATTTACTCTGCTCCTTTGTCTCTATATTCACTTTCTATTCCATTGTGGGACAGCACCAAACAATTGGTTGCTGTATGTCATCTACTCTACTTACAGCACTTCTTCTCACATGCTAAGCGTGAGTGAACCTGCGAAAACCCGCGAAGTTCGCCGACATTTAATGACAGTAGTCGGCATTACGTGGCCTCCGAAGCAAGAAGAAGAATCTTGAGATAAATAGATCCACTCTTCATAGAATGCCGTAGATATTGTCTGAAATATTTACAATAACTGACACCCGTAATTACGCTATCAAACGCGTTTGTAATTAAAACTTTTTCAGTTAAAGTATTTTTTTATTTGTTCGCGAACTATGATTTCGTATCGGTTACAGAAATTAAGTGATCTTTTTTCTATACAACGTCGGGAAAGTTGCTAGCACAAGGCCCACTTGAGGCAAGCGGTTACCATAATCTGTGGACGCTTGCAATACATAAAGTATCACTCGCTCTTTGCCACGTCTGCTGCTAACACAGCAAATGCTTAGGAGATTACTGGTGACCTCATTCACACACAGGAAGACAACAACCCTCTAAGGAGTTGTTATTTGGCTGCGATTTTATGTAAGGTGGAGGTATTGATCCGGTCGGGCTGATTTGATGCGCCCTTGAAAACATCCAAACTAAGAAAAGCAGACATGTTTATGCACACATGTTTTTGTTTTGTGTGGCAACCACGAGCGTTGATATCAAAGTTCATTCCGCCACCGGGCTCGTCAAAGCTTCTTCTCTAAACTTTAGGTTTAATAAAATGCTGTGTCATAATTATATATGCGATTGAATACCCTCAAAATTTACTACACCAGTAATTCAAAATAAAAGCGTAGTTTGTAAAAATAGTAAAATTTTGGATGCATTCCACTGTATCGCGTTACATGAAATTATTCTACAGGCCTTGAGAATATCAAACATAAATCTGTAGCGGACTAACTCCTGTTTAAAAATCTAGACCGCCTCGCTACACTATACGAGCTCACCTCTCTTCGGCGTTATTTTCCTCATAGGAAAGAACACGGTGCCGACATTATTCAAAAGCAGACTTTACTAATGCATTTTATGGTCGCCCGTTATTTACGAGACCCAGGTGAGCAAAAAATAAAGGTGAGTAATGCGCCAATTTTAATGTTAGTTTTTAGCAAAGATCAAGTTTTTTTATATACAACATTGGAAGGCACACATGCATCGGTCCACCTTATGTAAAGTGGTTACTACCAACGCTAAGTATCATTCGCGCGATGCCACCTCTGCTGCTAACAGAACAACTCCTTAGGAGTTTACCGGTGACCTCACTCACGCAGGAACACAACAACCGTCTAGGAAGTTGTTATTTGGCTGCGGTTTTTATGTAAGGTAGAAGTACTTCCCCAGACGGGCTATTTCGATGCGCCCTATCTCTCTTGATAAGTGTGGGAGAGACAAATATAAGCGGGTGGAGTGTAGTTGGTTCAGTATCATCATTAGAGCTCCACACCAGAGCTCAACACGTGGTGTACCCTGCGAATTAACAACTAAGACTCGGAAGACGAACACACAACAATTGAAGTGATATTGTATTCCTACGAGAGAGTGAAGTTATCCGTAATCCTTACTAGCTGCAGCGTGGAGGGTAACGCCCGAGTGATATTTATTTTATATATAGAAAATCGGGAGCTATATAATTATACTGCCCGCCTAATGAGATGCGGTTACCGTAACCTATGAATGCTTATGACACATTAAGTATCACTCGAGCGATGAGACTTTGCTGCTACACATAGCTACTCCTTAGAATTGTTACTGGTACCTTGACTCACTCGCAGGAAAACAACAACTCTCCAATAATTATTGGGCTGCGGTTTAATTTTGCAAGCGACAATATTATAGCCTCTGTGTACGTATATAATATTAAGTTACACTTATATATTGCGGGACAGCTTCTTTACATAAAATGTTTACCTATGCGCATTTTGCAGAATACCATTATTATTTTTTATTATAAGGTTATGTTAGATTAATAATGAGAAAGTAACTAACTGTATGTAACTATTATACAATGTCTGGAGGTATCGAATAATATGACCCACCTTATGTAAACTGGTTACTGTAGCCTACGAACGCTTCCAATACAGGACCAATACAGGACCCCTAAGGGCGTTACCGGTCATGCAAATAGTATTTAGCTAAGGTTTACTGTGAGATAGATGGATGACTTCCCTAATCGAGTTGTATCCTACTTTTTGCTCTATGTATCTAGTTGTTATATTTCCATGAATAAACCACAAATGAATCGTAATGAAATTTGATACAGGGTTATTCCGAAACCCAAAAAGTGTCATAGGATCACTCTTATTACAATCATCAGCTACCATGCGCGCACGGAGGAGCAGTCGTACAATTGTATCACATATTTTTTCTTATTTATGTAATTGGAATGTCTAGTTAACAGTAGCAGAGTCGATATACAGATAAACAATTAATTGATTGATTGACTACGTAATAAATGAAATTGACATTTTATATAGACACAAAGACAGCCAAGGGTAAGTTGGACTCGTGCACCGATGGCTCAGATCATAATTTCGTTAGACAGCATAACTAAAATACCTCGGCGATCTTTATGCAAATGAGCCCTCAAACTGACTCAAATCAGATTCAATCAGACCATTCCTCTATATTGAAGGCATAGCGAGAAAAGGCACCTTTGCAAGTCTTCAGGGTGGAAATCGTCATAGTGCTCTAACGTCATGTTTCCATTTGCATTTTCCATCAGTTGAGAAGAGAAGAACACTTTGATAGGCGACTAAATAAATCTATGTTTAAGGTTAGTCATGCTAATAAAAGCAGATGACCTTCAATGCCAATAAAATTAATATATTCTCAGTGCATTATTTGCTAATCCATATTAGGAATACAGATACCCAATATTATTTTAGGGCTGCTAATAAATTTAATGATATTCTAATCCATGGTTGCCGCTGAAAGTTGTGACTGATGTTAGAATGCACAGTCCAGACACCAGTCTATTATTTCGATAGACCACAACTATTGTATCAATTCAGAGACTTTAAGTAGCGGCTCGAAACTACTCGTCTCGGTTAACCCTGATTATGATTAGCACTATACGTAAAGTGCAGTGATTAGCACTACAGAAGCTCTCAGCATCTAACACATGACAAATTAGTAGGAAATAATTTGCGGATACCTGTATCGAATGCAAATAAGTTTACCCGAAGTGATAAATTACATAAGTTATATTTAGTGCCCATGAATTATAATGCAGTAAGTCATGTTTGGTACAAGGTATGCCCGACAAAGATTAAGGACTCCATCTTATTTTCCCGCTCAATAATTATGTTGATCTCTATTATTCTGATATAAATGAAGATCTTCTCTATTGTCTTCATATCAAAATATTCATTTGCATGAGGATAATAGAACAATTTATTAGTTGTTCAACTTATCGACCAACTATTAATTTGGTAATGTACTCGTGTAAATAAACTGTGTTCGCAAATTTTCGCACATTTCTTCATACTCTCAAATAGATTCCTATGCTTCAGAGCAAGCAGCAGAGTTTACTGTCTACTCTTGTCTTGTATACCAACTTCAATATTCAAGCTAATCTGGTGATCAATATATGTGTGACAAACAATTGTACGGCCTAACTGATGTTATTTTATTGATTAATTTATTGATTGGTAGTTACGTTACCTATAGACACTTAAAACACCATGTGTATCAGGTAAGCGTTGCCGGCCCTGTAAAAAAACTCTTCACGGCTTTTTGAATAACTAGTTTTTGTAGTCTCTAAAATTAATTGTCCCTTCTAAAATTAGTTAAGAACCGTGACGATTTATTCTCTGACTATATATATGTGTATGAATGTCTGTTATTCCAAAAGTTAGCTGCCCTGTTTTAGTTTAAAGTCAGTGTAACTGCAATTAACACCCCTGTTTAGTTTATAACTCTTTCTTCATTTCGTAAGAATGTACCACACAGGCACGTATTTAGTTTCTCTTTGAATTATGCTCGTAACATTAAAACATATAAACCTGACAATAAATAAAGCTCAGCGCCAGCATATTTTATACTTTTTTATCTCGGCTCACCCTAATTGCTTGTTATCTTTCTTTTGGCACCCAAGATTTAAGAAGCCATTCTATAATCCTTGTATTAAGAGTTATGCGTGGCGAGGGATTTGAAACGTGTTTTCCCCTATTTTCAGAGGCCAAGGCGTCGCGTACCGCTATCCTTAGGGATTCCATTCCGAAAAACCTCCATAAATATTTCTTACAGTATTTGTATCTTCCTTGGAGTATCGTTAACACAATGTTTCCTTTTTTCCTTTGAAAGCGGGTTAGCATCTGGTCCCGCGAACTGTTTGTGCTTACTACTTACTGGTTTATGTTATGAAATGTTGAGAAGAGAATTTGTCTTCGTAATGATCAAGGCACGAGTTTTAGTTTTATTTACAGAGGCTATTGTTATGTGAGGAGAAATAATTTCTTGGAACAGTGCATTGTATTACCTACTAGCTCTCTCGGCGAACTTCGTACCGCCGCAGAATCAGTAAATGATGTGTTAACTTATTAGGTGAAATTATTTCAGTTTTTTTATTAAGACAAAATGAATAGTCAAAGTGAATTAAGTATAATTAATGTTCACCAATATAAATGAGATGTATTTTAGTTATGTTAAAACTAATGTAACAGATAGCAGCAAAACATTAACTTTGTAGAAGCTAATGCTTTGCTACCGTAAAGATTCGCGTACTATTGTTGTACTACTTTATATTAAGCTATTTGCTGGATGGGTCGCATTCATGTCACTTCCCTTCGTTGAATTGACTGCCGGGCTAACCTTCAGTTGTAAATTGTGATGATGAATACGACCATTACCGATAGTCGGTAATTGCTTAGAGAAACTGAAGTTTCGTCTCATGGCGCCATAGAGCCGATGATTTGAGGCAAGTGTTTATTTCAACGGCAGCGGCCGATCTTGAGATGGCTAGTAGTATTTGGCGGAAATCGCCAGGCAGTAGAATCATTGCGCCTCCAAAACATCTCGAGTCATTGCCCAGGTCAAGTGCTTTCAATTCGAGTTTATGCGCCATTGTTCATTCATCCCTGATGATGATTCTACTTGTTACCAAAATTTTGGTAATTGTGTTTTTTTTCGTTTAAGGGTTTAACGATAATTTCAGCGTTGCATAAGTTGTTTTGCGTCCTTTTAGATGACCGCTATCCCAGAAGAAACAACTGCAATTTAGGATATCTTGCAAAAAGTGGTCATATTCAAATGATACGAGGAATGTCTTCGTAGTTCCGCCGATCACATCGAGGAAATAAGCCATTTCCATCATCAATTGCCTCCGTTAACTGAACTTCTGTTGGCGATTCAACAGTGATACATTCGCTCCAACTGATTGGTTCAATTCATTTCGAACGTATTCACGATCACATTTCAATTCTCGACTAAAAGCGTCATGCAGTAGCATTCTTAACTTCACTATCAAACTACCGTACATGGTGTACCACATATCTTCGATTAAAAACAAAATCTGGTTATGTATCTCTTCATTCACCTCGAGTTTGGATTTCCTGAACTGACACGAATTCAATATAAACTGTCTTTTGACATACTCGTACCTATACGTTTTTGTTCCATAAATCATGTGGTTTCCATGGGAAGTACTTGGAAATAGGCAACTGCTTCAGCGATTGTCATGTCCTAATGAGTACCGTTTTCAAGAAAATTGAGCTGTTGATATGAACCATGAGATATTGGGCAAACTATACCATTGACAGTTCACATACATATGCGTTTTTGTTCCATAATTCACGTGCTTTCATTGGGAAGCACTAGGAAATATAGTAACTGCTTCAGTGATTGTCATGTCCCAATGAGTGTCGTTTTCAAGCAAACTGAGCTGTTGACATGAACCATGAAATATTGGGCACACTACACCATTAACAGTTCGAAGTGATTCAAATGATGTCGGCCGACGAACATTCACCAGCAAGCATTTAAGCTCTTTGTATAAACTGTGTAAATACAATCAAAAGCATCAGCAGAAGGCACGTCCGGATGATCAGGAACCATATTGCCTTACTCCCGACGTTGAACTATCTGGGATGAGCGTTCCAAGTGTGCCAATAATGTAGCATATCAGAGGCAACGTTCATTTATATGAATCGCCTTGGCAAATCGAAAAGAAACTGGTCAACGTTGTCGATGGAGGAGTTTCTGCACTCGCCAAGATGAACAAAAGTATATTCATTGAAATTTGTCAAATCGTTCTTGAGATATGTGAATCATAAGAAAGGCGTTTCATATAAAATGTATAAGAAGATAAATTTTCTTAATATTTTTTCGTAATTTTTTTTTCCATGTTTTTTTATATTAACCTGAGAAACAAACATATATACAGCCCACATGGTAAGTAAATTGAAGGAAAGACGCCGTAGCCAATGGGTATTAACTACACTAGAATTATCATCACTAATGCATTGGCGATCCTAAAACTACAACAAGATGATTTTATTATGAAAGTTCCTTATACAAAATTATTACTTCAGTCGTTGAAATCTATTCACCCGTTAATCTTTAAAAACTAAAACGCAACCACGCTGTATGGTGTACAACACGAGCTTCTACAATTGCCTTCTTCTTCCATTATAATTTAACCTTCAAGCGGACGCACGGTTATTTGTAACGACAGCAGTTGTGCGTAACCTTAAAGACCTATGATATTTCAGAGATTTACAGTAGTAATTAATTAATAATTATTTATTTATTTGTAACATGTATCATGGTATGTAACGAGCTCGGTGGCGCAGTGGTTTGTAACCCTACTTTGACAAAACGCTCGTGGGTTCGATTCCCACACAGGACAAATATGTGTGAGCATGAACATGTCTGTTTGTCTTCGTCTCGCTGTTTTTATGAGAGATAGGATGCTTTACAGCAACCCATCTGAGAAAGTACCTCCATATCACGCAAAACCGCAGTCAAATAACAAATCTCTTGAGAGTTATATCCTGGTATAAGCGTTACAAGCCTTCAAAGGCTACTTTAACCGCTTTTCATCAGGTGTACCGTATGCTTATATGCCTCCCGACATTATATAAAAAAAAATGGCAGGATAGATTTTGTAAAACTGAAATACAAATAAAAATAACTTATAAAATCAGATAATATATCTCAAAACTTTAGATTAGTTACTAATTTGACAAGACAATTGTTTTTTTTTTTATTAATTTTTACCTCTACCTTGAATGTCGCGCGTCTTCTTTTTCCACGATAGCCGCGCTCTCGACGCTTGCGCCGTGATTTGAACTAATTTTATCTCTGCGCTCCGGGTGACTGGGGGAAAGGAGTTTATTTCATGTATAGAGAAACAACGACAGGCTACTAGGTAATACAAATACATGCGATTAAAAATAACGATATTATGACTAATAAGGGTTCTACTCCATACAAAGTGTCAAAAGGGCTGAAAATGGCTCTTTTGAAAACGCTGAATTTACTTTTTGATGTCTTGATTGAGAGTATATTTACAAAGTTTAAAGTAGCTCACTTCAAAAAATAATCAAATTCTTTACACTTCAACTTTTAATTCAAGAAATACTTTTGACCCCCTATTGACTACCCTTTAAGGAGAGGAATTTTTGAAAAAGCTGATATTACTTTTTGTGGATTCCAATAAAGAGTATCTGTACAAAGATTCCACTTCAAAAAATATTTCTACTCCATACAAAGTGTCAACCCCCTTTTCAGCCCCAAAGGGTGGAATTTTGAAAGATGCTGAAATTACATTTTTGACGTCTTGATTGAGAGTATACTTACAAAGTCTAAAGTAGCTCATTTTAGAAATAATCAATTTCTAAACAGTTCGACTTTTAATTCAAGAAATACTTTTGAGCCCCGTTACACAATTAAGGGGTGGAATTTTTGAAAATCTTGAAATTACTTTTTTTGGATTCTAATAGAGAGTATCTGTACAAAGTTTATAGTCACTAACTTCAAAAAATATTTCTGCTACATACAAACTGTCAACCCCCTTTTCAGCCCCCTAAAGGGGTTGAATTTCTGAAAATCCTTTCTTATCTCTCGTGAGTATTACAAAAGTACTAAAGTAAGGTTCATGGGTTTGGCTTCGGCGTTGAAGAGTCAATGTATTAGTTAGGAACTTCATTTTTATTAATATAGATTTGACAGAGTTATCAAATAGAGAAATGCAGAAGGATATGATGTATGTATAATATGTAAAATTACAATAACGTAACTTAAGATCATTACAGTCCAATTTCAACCACTGGGTGACCATTAGTTTTCTTTAATGTATTGTCTGCGTATCTAACCAGATTGAACAAGTTTTCGCTGAGTGATCTAAATTGGTGCTTGTTACAATTAATAACAGATGTCCGTCGAAGTTTTATATACTACATAATTATGGGGGCATACATAAATATAGCAAGATGACACGCAAGTGACAAACAAAAACACTTTATAAAGTCTTTAATACATTTGCTCTCCCAACGTCATTACACTTTATCGCTACTTTGGCGCGGACCCGAAATAAATAGCCGCTATCAAAGAGCGATTACACAAACTGTTCACAAGCTCGTAAAAAGACAAACATTACGAAATCTGTGATGTCAAAGAAATATAAATCGGTTATAAAATTTTACTGCTTGGACAACAATCATTTTGTATTGGGGACAATACGATTATTGGAGCAATTTTGTAAATGAAAATACGATTTCATATAAAATTTTGTTATTACCTAAAATCAGATCGTTTTGTTATAATTAAATTATAGATATTATGCTCTCTAATGTAATATTCTGTTTCACAACATTTGCACTTATTTTATAGTATATATTTCCCTCCTGTTCGTTTTTGGAGTTGCCATTCTTAGTTATATTTTTTCAGGGTATGAATTTACACAGTGTTCATTCGTTATAATTAATGTTAATTTATTATAACCTGTATAATACATTTTGTATATATTATAACGCGTACGAGTTAGAATAGAACTATTCGTATATAATATATATGCAATTGATTTATTCATTTAATCCGCTTTAAATAATAATTTATTCCGTTGTGTTTTCTGGAAGTAATAAACAAATAAACATTACAGTGTATCGACTTACGAATAGTCTACTATGTATAGATGTGGAAACAACTCTGCCTGCCTATTTGCTTTTTACCTTTCCTCAATTAAGCTCCTGAACTAATTGTAACTAGATTTGTTAATGATATAGCCAGCTACTCGCAGAAAACGATAATGTGGTATTTACCACCATAACTTCGTTCGGTCAAACTGTAGCACAAATACACTTATATTGAATAAACGAAATTAAATTAGGAAAGCTTCGCTGTGGGAGTACATGGGTAGAGTTATGTACGAGCCATGAAAAGCCTCTGAATCGATTTATACTCTCTCGCATTATTGTTTTAGAGGTACTCGTATAAATTTTATTGCATATATTTTCAAGGTATCGAAATTCAAGCTTAATTGTCAATTTACGCCGTTCGCGTTTATGTTCTCAGCAAAAACATCTGGCCCCTTGATTGCTCACGTTTTTATGTGCACTTAGAAACTCCACGCTCCCGGTAAGGTATTCGCACTTAGATATCTAAATAATGCAATCAAGGAGTCCCACATTTATTGCTGCTTCGCTCTTTATACTTAACTCGTGTAAAAACGTATTGCAGCGGAAAAGATACCCTCTTGTGAAAACTGTATACTAGCTAATTTCAAACGTCACCTAAATTTTTGAGCGTGAATATAAGATTAATAAAACCTCAAGTGTGAGTAAGGGGGCTTGCTCTTTTAGGATACCATATTGCTCTGTTTTTGTTCGGAGAGGAAAAGGTTTGTTTATTGATATACGGCGTCGGGAGGTACACACGCATACGGCCCACCTGATGTATAGCGATTCCGAGATGCCACCTCTACTGCTAACACAGTTACTCCATAGTATGGTGACCCCACTTACCCCAGGGAGTTGTTATTTGACTGTGTTTTTGTGCGGTGGAAGTACTTCCAGTTGCTTTGTTGCACCCTACCTCTCTTAAAAATACTCTGATCAAGACAAACAAACACAACAAAATGTTCATGCACATAAATGTTTGTCCTGTGTGGGAATCGAACCGAAGAGCGCTGGTGTCAAAGTGCACTGTCACCACTGCGCCACCAACCTGATCAGTTTGTTTGATTTGGTAAGCAAATTATAATAATAATCAGCGTGTTAAGTATTATATTTATTGAATACGCAACATTAAGGAATCACAAATGTCAAAGTTCATAGTTTCTGAGATTAATCCCGTGAAATCTTTTAATGATTTTCTTAAATTGTGCAAATTCTTTGTAATACTAAAATTCTCTAACAGACAAGTTATTTAGATACACATATGTGAGAATATGTAATTAGTCTATAGTTTTCTATTTAGTTTTTTTAGTTATAGTTTCAGACTGTATACTCCCCGAATAAAATAAAATACTACATATCTGGTGAGTACATGACGACTAAACAAGCCCTGCAGTTTTTTTAGAACTAATCAACATAATGAAACGTTATACTATTTTAAATTTGAAGCAAACAGTACCGGAAACAGCCATATTTACCATTTTTTGTTTCGGAAACTACAGTTTACTATGTTTAATTGTGTAATAAATAAATTTCAGAACTTATCAAACAATCTATAATTATTTTTTTTTAATTATACAAAAAGGAGTATCCTTTTGGCGCGTTAGGAAAAACTAATGAAAGTGATATTTCACGGCACCGTCATGCTATCTAAAACCCCACTTATAGCAATAATAAATACAGAATATGACTCAAAAAACATAAATATGATTCTACAGTGCCAGTATTGAGCATTTTTTTGGAATTGGTCTTAAATTCAGTTGTCAATAAAAAAAATGAGGGCACCACTCAGCTTTATACGGCCCTCTCAAGGCCACCCTGTAGATCTATTAGCACCACCAGCAGCAAAAAATGAGTCGCGTGCGCGTTACAAACCCAATTGCCAACGCAGGATTTCCTCTGAAGCTATTCGGTCACGTGTTCAGTCGTAGGAACATAAAAACCCTCTAGAGGGTTGTTATTTTGGTGCCCCTGCATGTGAGGTAGATCGCAATAAGGTGACTTATGTCGCTTTCCAAGCGTCCGCCAAGCATCGTCGTTTCTTAACAGAGCGCACCATGTGTAGATGAGGTTGACTCTGTCTTCACTCAGCTTCGAAAAAAAACATAATAATATACTAACCAAGTCCTCGAGTCTATCAGAATTACTTTGAAATTCTAAATGCCACAATAGCGCTTCTTGTCGTAACCAGTATTTTTATTTACTACATACTAGTTAGTGACAATAGATAAATTGTCTTTATTTTAAAAAATACTTACCAAATAAAAATATTTACATATAGGTAAGGATTTAACTGGTTGGTAATATGATTAATAATTACTTTGTTGATTAGTGATAATTAATTGATATAAATAGAAAAAGTACTTATTGTTTTCTTCCCAAAACCAACATTTACCAACCGCCTCTGTAAAATCTAACATGTACCAGTTTCTAAACGTAAAAGTCCTAAAAATTTATCCCCTTTTTTTTTTTTTTATTTATTTATTTAGGTTAACAAACAGTAAACACAATATGTATTACAATAAATATTCATTATAGGCATACAAAATCATTGTGCCACCCACACCGTTAACCACTACTTACATAAAAACTTGAGAAATGGTGGCATAAACAGAAAGAGAAAAACTAAAAACACACTGAATATTGTCCACACAATGCGGTTGAGAGGATGATAATAATATAACATTATATTATTATGAATTTTAGAACGCCCGATGGAAGGCGTCTGTTATGGCATTTGCTTTAGCACATCTGTTATATTTTTCTTAAATATACTTACACGAGTGGCCAAGATCTCTATAGTGTTAAAGTAGGTATTATAAGAGTGGACAATTCTATACATTGGAGAGCGTGATCCTGCATTTGTGCGGCAAAAAGACGTTGCAAATAGTTGAATGGGTTTCCGACAATGTACTCTTGAAGGCACCCTATAAGATAATTTATTATTGAGCTGAATACAATCATACCTACAATGGCATATATCGTGCAAGAACAAGGATTCAAGCTTAAGTCTCCTATTTTTTAATGTGAGTAAGTCGTACTTCGTTAAAAGATCATCATATGACAACCGACTAGAAAAACATCTATAGTGCATAGTTCGTAGGAACTTTTTTTGTACTTTCTCGAGAGCATTTATATATTTATCATAAAATGGATTCCATACAGGCACAGCGTATTCCAATTGGGGACGAATTAAGGATTTATATAAACTAAGAAAGGTTGATGGTCGCTTAAATTCAATACTCGAGCGCATGGTAAATCCAAACATCTGATAGGCTTTGTTAATTATATTATCTACGTGAGTATTTAAATGTAGCTGCCTATCTAGTATAACCCCCAGATCCCTAATTTGCTCAACAACAGCAAGCTGGATACTACGCAAAGTATAAGAACATCGACTTATAATTTTCTTCTTACAAAAAGTTATAGACTTGCATTTATTTAAACATAAGCTAATTTTACTATTTATACAATACTCAGAGAATGCGTCCAAGTCGTATTGAAATTTCAAATGATCTTCAGGACTGTCTATTGTATGAAAAATTTTAAGATCATCAGCGTAAAGTAAGAACTTACAGAATTTAAAGCAATAGTGAATGTCGTTGATGAATAGAAGGAATAAAAGGGGTCCAAGGATCGAGCCATGGGGAACCCCGGAGGTTATCGAAACGAAATCAGACGCAAAACCTTTAATGACAACTTTTTGTGTACGATTAGTTATGTAGGACCTAAACCATCGCCACAGGTTTCCCCGTATACCATTGAATGCCAACTTGTCCAGAAGCAATTTGTGGTCCACCCTGTCGAATGCCTTTCGAAAGTCCGTATACACAGCATCTGTTTGTTTGTTTGCATCTAGAGCTTCAAATAAATATGTAGCAAAAGTAATTAAGTTGGTAGTTGTAGATCTTCGCCGTACAAAGCCATGCTGTTGTTCAATAATAGTATTGTGCAAAACTGGATATATTATATTGTGCACTAGTTTCTCGAAAAGCTTCGACAGGGTAGGTAATATGGAGATAGGACGGTAATTCTCCACGTTATCTTTTGATCCTTCCTTATGTACAGGAACTATGCGCGCTGTTTTCCAGATAGCAGGGAAGACTCCCTCTTGCAAACAGATATTGAATAAGTACTGCAATGGATACCAAATAGCTGAAGCTGTAGATTTAAAAAATATAGGTGGTATTCCATCTACGCCTGCTCCTTTTGTTGGGTCGAGCGCACGTAGCTCCTTGATGATTGATTGTTCAGTGATATAGATGTGGGAAATATTAAGATTCGAGTTAACATTAGAGTCAGGGATATTATTAATATCATAACTGTCATCAACATTGGAGGGTTCAAAAACAGACTGAAAGAAATCAGAAAAGTGGCTGCACACTTCCACAGGACTACTAGCTGTGCTGTTATTATACTAGTAAAATCTAAGATCTTTGGGCTTTTACAGTAACATATACACATATACGAAATTGTATATAAACACGGTATAAAATTTCTTCGTAAACTATGTTAGAAGTATTGTCAAGTGTATCAGCGAGTATAAACAGGCTTCGTGCACTACTTACTCGTGACAAAGCTACATAAGGCTGGCCGTGAGAAAAACAGGGCTTCCGCAGGACCACATGACTCATAGTCTGTCTCTGAGCTTTGTTAATGGTCATGCAGACACTCACACCTGTTGTGCACTGCACACATTTCAACCGGAACGGATAGTTGTTTTGTATAAGCGGTGTCCAAGGGATGAAAACACGCTCACCTGCACCACATCCTGTTAAAATGTGTGCCGTTGAAACGATATGAATAAACGTGTGCCGTTACACTGTTTTGGTGGACTTAAATTTCTCAGTAAAATTATGGGCACATCGACTTTTAATTCAATAAAATGTGCCGGAAAACCAGGCGCGGTTAAAGAGTTTAAACTCGACGAGGTATTGTTGCTTCATCTCGGTCGACAGAATTGTTAATCGCTGTGTACTCTACTTGTGACCCTTCAACACGTTCCATAATGATACTTTTTATTATTTATTTCA
This sequence comes from Pyralis farinalis, assembly GCA_947507595.1. Taxonomy (NCBI): domain Eukaryota; kingdom Metazoa; phylum Arthropoda; class Insecta; order Lepidoptera; family Pyralidae; genus Pyralis; species Pyralis farinalis. Next base: position 19,284,815 of record OX382264.1, on the reverse strand, counting down.
GTGCCTTCTTGATTGCGAGATGACAAAATTGCACGCTTATAAGGCCAAGAGTCCGCCGGAGTTATGATATTAGCGGGTTCGTCATACACTGATGAAATTAGTTGCTCAAGTGAAGTTGCAACCTGGCACAGTCTTGCAATCTGATCAGTCCTTCTTCTTTGAGATAGCAAACGTTACCGATTTTTAAAAGCAAATCGGACAATTCGTGAACACTTTCGCTTCCTCCTCTGCGCACTCTCATGTTAATTGTAAGTCGCTGTTTTTTGATATGAGGCCAAAGTATCGAACTCTTGACACACACACTTATTTCATCAGCTCTCGTTTCCCGTGGCACTTCGGGCAAAGCCTGACTAAAATCTCCACAAAATAGAAGTGTAATGCAACGCAAGGCCCTATCACTTTAACGAATGCCCCGAAGCGTCCTGTCTACAGCCTCAACTGCCTTGCGATGTACCATTGTGCACTCATCCCATACACTTAAATGACAATCACGCAGTACTCTCGCTTTATCACTATTTCGTGACACATCACAAACTGGTTGCTGGGTTACATCTAATTGTAGGGGAATCTTGAACATTGTGCGTGTAGTTTTACCACCAGGCAAAAGTGTAGCTATTCCAGAAGATACAACTCAAAGTGCTATTTTGCTATCATGTCGCTATTGTGCAAGAATTACTTTAGTGAGAAACGTTTTCCCAGTGCCACCGTGTGCATCCAGGAAAAGTATTTCACTCAAAGAATTACTAATGCCCCGTTTACTTTTCAAAGTTAATATTTTCAATAGTTAGGTTTATGTTTGAAGTGTGTGGTCACGAAGATCAGACTTCTTTATATATCTATCTATCTATAGCTTCAAGCCAAATCCCTTGCGGGGTAGGCAGAGAGAACCGAGTGCCACGTGACTCGATCCTACATATCTCATTCGCTTCTTTAACATTCATTGCTCTTCTCATGCATGCTCGCCGGTTTCTAGGGCTCCTGACAACACCTTCTGATAGAACACGACCAATTTGGTCATGGTAGGTAAGTCTTGGCCTTCCTCGGCTCCAACATCCCTCCACTTTTTCATTGTATATCTGCTTCGTCATTCTTTCATCCTGCATTCTTTCTATTCTTTCATCCTGCATTCTTTCTATTTATTCTTTAAACAGCCTAGCAGATAGCATGCAACTCTGTTTGACACCAATTTTGACATCAAACCAGGGTGATATGCCACCATCTATCCGCACACTCACTGAGCAATCCTTGTAAGTGAGCTGCACAGCACGGAGCAGTGAACCGTCAGTCCCATATCTCGGCAATATTTATATTCTTTATATAGATGCTAGAAAACATATTCTTTAGCAGGGCTGCTCCACATCAGGTGTACTGGATCTTCGATTTTGATACCCAAACAGAAAGTGCTCATTCGCTGAACAACCTTCCCCAAAGCGCTATATTCGTATCTCTTATACTTTAGCTGTGCTGTTCGGGTTTCACATCGGATTTGTCAGACCTTCGAACAACTTTTCCTAAGGCACTATATTTGTATCTCTTATAGTTTAGCTGGGCTGCTATGGTTTCACATCAGGTATTCTGATCTTCAAAATAAATTATAGCTTATATGTTGCCGAAGACCAATAGCTACGAGTACATAACAAAAATGTTTCATCAAAATCCGTTTAGTAGTGTTTGCGTAAAAAGCGGGCAACAAAGAGACAGACAAGAATCATATTTTTCGGCATCTGTTACCTTTAGGCCCGTTTACAGTTGTATTATATGAATAGATTGTTGTAGTGGACATAGTAACACATTCTAGGAAAAAAGGCAAGTGTGCACCTATTTATTACCTATTACAGTTCCTAAAATACAGCCCTATGACAAACGAAACAAGACGTAATAGGATTCCGACCCTGTAATAGGGTTCCGTTGGTACCCTTCTAGTCCAGAACTACACTGACTTAACTAACAGATAGCTGACGTTTAAATTTATAATTGGAGTCGGTTTTATTTAGAATCTCATATAAGTTCCTTGGAAAAACTACTTAATTGTATTGAACGGCAAACCAATTACGTAAAAATATTTTACATTGCCTGTTGCCTGGTAATATACATATTTGTATAAAAACTATTACTACGAGCAATAACAATATAATTCACATATTTAGATAGTATTCGATTACATGTACAGGTACATTATAGACAATTGCAATACAGGCAATTTGATCCAAACTACTTTGTGTGCTTCCGCTCCCGATTAGTTCATGCGAACTACTGCCGGCCGGCACCCACCCACTACCGTTAGTAGATGCATGCCGCCGCTGCCATGGCTGCTCCGGTCGTCTCTGCGAGTGTTCGCCATCTGAAATGTGAACCGCATGCACCCGCCACCGTTGTTGCCCTGGCTGCTCCGGTCGTCTCCGCGACACGTGTTTCGCCTCTCCACGAGGCATCCTCAGGCGCTGTAGATGTTAGTCGTTAGAATAACATGCTACGAATGAGTCATCCATCGCATTGCCGTCCTTTATATAGAAAAAGTGGAGGGGGTGGAGGGGTTGAGGGGGGTTGAAGGGGTGGAAGGGGTAAGCGAAAAGATATTTAATAGAGGGGAGCTGTTTACGTCAGTCTGTTTGTTCATAAGAGGGATATTAGAATTTTTATGCTTAACTATTTCCAACTGTTCTCTAATATTCAAGTTTAGAGAACAGTTGGAAATAGTTAAGCATAAAAATTCTAATATCCCTCTTATGAACAAACAGACTGACGTAAACAGCTCCCCTCTATTAAATATCTTTTCGCTTACCCCTTCCACCCCTTCAACCCCCCTCAACCCCTCCACCCCCTCCACTTTTTCTATATAAAGGACGGCAATGCGATGGATGACTCATTCGTAGCATGTTATTCTAACGACTAACATCTACAGCGCCTGAGGATGCCTCGTGGAGAGGCGAAACACGTGTCGCGGAGACGACCGGAGCAGCCAGGGCAACAACGGTGGCGGGTGCATGCGGTTCACATTTCAGATGGCGAACACTCGCAGAGACGACCGGAGCAGCCATGGCAGCGGCGGCATGCATCTACTAACGGTAGTGGGTGGGTGCCGGCCGGCAGTAGTTCGCATGAACTAATCGGGAGCGGAAGCACACAAAGTAGTTTGGATCAAATTGCCTGTAAATTTGACTTTCGCAAAGTAACGCCTGAATCTATTAACTATTTAATTGCAATACAAGAGACTTGCGCGTTGACGACCCTAATGCAACAACTATTCGGATCTTTCAGGAAGATTTCAAACAATTATTATTTCGATATCGCAAAATAATACATTTATTTTGCCTATTCATTTATTCTAATAAATATTTAATTAGACAGAGATACGGAATGAACACGTATGAAATACGGAAATCTAGAGGCCCGGTGTGGCCAGATTGTGATCTTCATACACGTAATAGCACCTCGACTTACTCCATTAGCCGATTGGCTTCCTTTCTGATTCCATTAATGTGCCAATTCGCAGTATGTACGCTAAATAAATCTTGGAGATAATGTTTCTAACTTACGTAATTTTTTGCTAGATTAAATATTGTACTAACTTCACTGAACTGAATACAAGCTGCAGAGATCAAAGTAAAACATCACTAGGTATCGAAGACAGGCAGATAACTAGACATAAACAAGATAATTTTTTGCTTTTATATAATACTGAGCAGTCCCTTATATAGACTGACATTTTAAGAGAGGTCCCAGCAAGGGGTCGTGCTGTACTCCACCTCATCAGATCTTTCTGTAGCGGAGGGTCATGGCAGGACCGCTTGTGCTAAGTATCCATCTGGGGAAGCAACTCCACCTTACAAAAGACCGCAGCTAAATAGCAACTCCGGGACGCTTTTAATTGTATTTATTAATCATTAAGGAACATTAGTACGTAGGCCATTGTCTAATCTTTACTTGTTTACACTAGAATACGTACGCACTTACCACCAAACTAGTAGCAGGTTTTTAGGGTTCCGTACCCAAAACGTACTAACGGATCCTGCTACTAAGCTACCGCAGTCTGACCGTCTGCCCCAAGGTTGTATTTTGGGTACCGCAATAGGTAGAAACTTGAAATTTTCACCGAATGTGTATGTGTGATTATATCACTGTAAATTAATAAAAGTGAAATACTTAAAGTTAAAACTACAAGACACTTATCTTTTGTTTTCAGGAACACCGTTCCTATATGAATTCTATATGTTTGTCTGTGCGTTTGTCTGCCGCTTTTTTTCGAATATTCGAATTTTGACTTCAGATTCGGATTCAGCATATAAAATAGTATAGGAATGTTCAGGAACACTGTTCCTATCTCTTAAGGAACATGGGCAAAATGGCCGACAAATTAAAAAAAAAAAGATCAATTGTTATATAATTGACGAGCCAGGTGTTCCTCTGGCAATGCAAGCTTGCGCATTCTCAACTGGTTTTAAATGATGTGCGGATCTGTTTATGTGCAACTGTGACTCCCAGTTGGCGGGTTTTTGTAGTAAATAATTCAAAGAGAATGCGTTTGATACATGCCGTCTGTTTGTATTACCTGTTCTTTACAAATCGACCTCTTCTTTGCTAACAAGCTAATTTATTGCATTCTAGTTCCAGTTTTTGAAAAATAGAGCGTCAATTCGACATGCATTTGACCTTAAAGTTTGCGTTAGGTTTAAATATGCGGTTCAATGTGCCAAATCTAGTTCAGATTTTGCTAAATATAAAGAAAAATGAAATGTTTCTAGCTGGCACAATTTCGTAAATTGACTTAGTTATACAGCGCAAGTGAATAATAAGTAAATAATTTTAAAAATGGTTTCTATTCAAATTGTATTGTATTAAAAACAGAGCATAATGGTTATTTCGTAATATTTAATCAAGGATTAAAAAATTCAGCTAAAAATATCAGAAAGTGAATCTAATTTCAATGAATAAATTTATTATATTTTTATAAATTTATACATATATAAACATTTCGGGCTAACAAAAAGACTGAAAAAAAATTGTTGACCATTAAAAAGACGCAGCTTTTGCATGAATTGTATGGTATGAATCCTTCAAGTTTATATCTATTCTAATTTGTTAGCACCGTAACTGACTTAATGAAAAATATCGCAAAACTTTTGAATCTATACATGTAAATAAAATTGAAGTGTCTGTCTGTGATTTCAAAATAAAGCCTTTATCTTAAGCTCATATTGTTATTTTCGCGTTACCAAAGCCTAAACATGCATTTTTAACTTTTTTGTATGTCTGTTTGTTTGTCCGGGCTAATCTTCGAAATGGCTGAACCGATTTTGACGGGACTTTCACTGGTAGGTAGAAGGCTGTTCAGAGCATAATATAGGCTACTTTTTATCCCGTAAATATTTAGGGTTCCCGCGTAAAAAATTAAAAACTGTTAAAATTAGGGGGAAATGTCGGTAACTTTGCTTATTTTTATTATTTTCACAGAATACGTATTTTTAGTGACATAAAATAACTACGCATTTTGTATGTAATAGAAATAAAATAAATAAACCTTACCTCCCGTAAAGGTCAATAGATAGCGCTGTATTAAAATTGAATCGCGAAATATTTTATATATATTTGTTAATATGCATTCCTCGCGATGAAGTCTAGGGTGATTACATACAAAGAAAGATCCTCCACTTTGACTTTTTTTTTAATAAATTCAAATTCTTTGAAGGCTGGAGAGTAACAAAGGTTACTAAAAACTCAAATCTCACGCGTGCGAAGCCGCGGGCTTCAGATAGTTTAAAATAAAACTTAAGGAATAATATTTCTTCGTGCCTACAACACAGGGGACCTGGCGTGAACACGAGAGGTTCCTTATTCAGCCATTTATTTCTGGTCCATCCATTCATTTACTTGTGATCCATCGGATACAAATAGAAAGTTTTTGAAAATACATAACGATCGCGTACTAAGTAACAAATACGTACCTTATAACAAACTTCGAATCAAACACTGTTTTTGAATATAAATAAATAAAAGCTAGTATAGTAGGCTAACATACATTGAATAATGTTTACATTTATTACTAGTAATATTTATTACTTACTAACATTGTCTCGTGTAAAGCATCGAACATTTTTTTCTAATAACGGTCTCCTGAAAGCGAAACCATGTAGCGCGATCCTTCGGGGATTTTAAGTAACCGCATCCTGAGGGTCACTGAAAGGTTTGACCATACGACAAGCGTTTCAAATTTAACGCTGGATGGGTCTCAAATTATATTTATTATACGGGTTTGGAAGAACAACAAACAAGATTTTTACTTACTTTCATAACGTTACTTTTACCGGTCCTTTGGTGTACAAAGTTAATCAAATCTCAAGCATAAAGTAAACGAAATACAAAATTAAATAAACGTACATTCATTTTTAAAATGTAAAATATTGAAACATATCTATAAAAGATGTTCCAGTTTCAGGCTGGAACAAGTTTGGCATGACACGCAATACAGCATTTGAATAGCCTATGTTAGTTATTCAACGCGTGACTGGGCGGCAGCGCGGCGGGCGCGAGCTGCCCGCTCGTAAATCAAACTCGCCGTTCGCTTATGCATTATACAATTTTATTTGTGCGAGTCCGCTGAATAGGTAATAAACTATGGCAGGTGAAATTTCGTTCGCGTCCGAATGCGCGGAGAATTTGAAACGTACGCAAATATTCCCATGTACGTTTTATCCCTTGTAATGAATGCAGGCCGCATGTTTGTAGAACTGCTACAAATGATTTCGCATGTAACGGCAGAGAAATAGTTTTGAGCAAAAATATAGAACAAGCATACTTCTGTTTCTTCTATTTTAATATTATCTATTCAAATAGGTGTGATAATAAAATTATCCATGAGTATAATTTAAAACCTCATAATTTTAAAATGTAACTTACGGCGACTATGATCAATGTTTTCCCTATAATATATGACAATATCCATATATATTATATGGCATTTATGCCAAGTTATAGTTTCCATGGATTTCTCTTAATATATACTGATTGGGAGATACCATCCCTGCAACATGCATTTGTAATCAAATAAATATACATACATACGATATATTTAAAGGTATTGGTCTTTCCCATAGGACATTTCCGTTTTATATAGAAAACAAAATATAGTTTTTAATGAAAAGAATATTAAATAATAGGAGTTAAAGTATGAAATTGCCGTTTTGTAGTAATAGATAGTTTGAATTGACATTAAACTTTTACGGTGTGAGATTTTCGAGTGAAACTTTTTTTACCTATGACGTTCTCTTTTAAATAAATTGATTATCAATTCAATTGTTTTTTTTTTATTCAGCTTACACGGGAAGGATGGACACTTCGAAAATCTGAGTAATTTTTGAATACGAGTTCCGACGCTGAACTAACGCGGCAGAAACGGTTCGTAATATCAATACTGCGTTTGGAGAGGAAACTGCTAATGAACGCACCGTGCGTTTTTGGTTTAAACTCTTTCGTAATGGATACTTAGGAGGTCCTCTAGGAGGAGACCACGTAGGAGATGGTGGAATCCGATCCGAGCCACACTGCCCAGGAATTAGTGGCATGGTTTAATGTTACCTTGCCTACAATATTCACTCATTTGCATCAAATAAATAAGATAAAAAAATATGAAAAATGGGTGTCTCATGATTTGACTAATCTGAAACGCTTGTTGAAACTTGTGTTGCCTTCTTGAATCGGTACAGAAATGAAGGAATATTGGATCGAATTGTGATATGTTACGAAAAGTGGATTTCTTTACGATACGCGTAAACGAAAAATGCAATGGCTGACCCCAGGTCAAACACCGTAGCAGTACCCTAAAACAAAGCTTACCAATAAAAAGGTAATGGTAACTGCTTGGTGGTCTCTTCAAGGCGTTATTCGCTATAGCTTTCTCAGGTCTGGTCAAGCAATAAGAGCAGATGTTTACTGTGCCGAACTTCGAACAATGAAACTGGCAGTAAAACAGCCCCGACTCGTAAATCGATCTTTACCATTATTGCTCCATGATAACGCAAGATCTCACACTGCACTAGAAACCGTTGTAACTCTAATAATAATAATAATTCTTTATTGTCCAAATTTGCTTTACAATGAGAGATAAAAGGGTTTTTGAATTCCAACCCAGACAGATATTTTTTCAAGTTAGTGACTTGAAATTTTTATGTTTTTAAAATAGGCAATGTTGTGTATAAAGAGGTGCTTAGAGTGTATACAGTCAGTATCAAATATTTAATGAAAACCGAAACAGATTGTGATATATCTTCATTGCTACACAAAGAAGGATATTTGGTACTTTTACTAACTATTTAATGCTGACTGTACTTAAAAACGAGTACTGTGGTCTGTACTTAAAATAAGTGCAACTGCCGGAATATCAAAATCTACACAAGCGATGCCGCGTACAAAAGCTAGTCATATTATATTTTTATTAAAGAAAATTAGTCAGTAGTTATTGTCGATGTTATTTTAATGGAACTTCATTCGTGCCCAGGACGCAGGGTTGAAAGAAATCGATAGCCTTCTTACTAAATTGCACCACCTCATCTGTGTTGTTTTTTTTCCTGTGTAAAAAGTTATCCACTTTCCGAAAAAAAGAGAAAAATAAGTTGGAGTAAGGACAAATGAGTACCGTGGGTGATGGAGAGCTTCAAATCGTACTTCTTGTAGTACCTACTTCTTGTAAGACAATCAGCTGTCGTACGGCGTGTGGACCAGAGTGTACCCGATGTGAAGATAGAGTAGAAAAGCGATTGACAAGTCTCGACTTTACATACTTGTACAATTGTATAGTAATTGTTGCGCTAAAAAAAGTAATAAATAATTAATAAACACCAATTTATTAATTACATTAAACGGAATAATAAATAAGTATTAAATTGTTGTAAAAAAAAATTTTGCTTTTCACTTAACTTATGTCATTTTTGACATTGGGGTCGGTACCAGAAGCGTGCACGCCGCGACCCTGCCAGTCCAACACTGTGGACTGCAATTCTGGACCCAAACCGCACAGACGCGCGGATTAGGGCGTCCCCCGGAGGCGACGCGCACCGATCCGCCCCCGTCGGTGCGAAATCTAAGGCATGCGGCGGTGGGGGCCGCCACCCACCACGCAACGCCCACCCCGGCGGGTCGAGGAGAGCTGAGTGTCGTATAGGCACATGGAATGTGAGAGGTGGTCTAAAAGATAAGATGAATGAGTTGATAGATATAATGAACGTGAGATGCCTAGATGCTTTGTGTGTGTCAGAGACCAAGCGAAAGGGAAGCGACACCGAAGATCTGCCCGGTGGCATGATGGCCCTGTGGTCCGGGGTGGACCAGGACGTTCATGCCAGCGCTGGCGTAGGTGTCGTGCTTTCATCTCGCTTGGCCGCGGGTGTGAAAGATTACGATTTAGTAGGTCCAAGACTTCTCTGGGTTAAGATAAAACTGGGGATTACGAGAGTGTTTTTAGTTGCAGCATATGCTCCTGTGAGCTCTGCTGATCCCCAGGAGCTCGAGAGGTTTTGGGAGACTGTAAGGGGTATTCTGGATTTGGCCGAAGCGAATGAACGGATAATTATGTGTGGTGATCTGAATGGATGGGTTGGGACCAAGCGAAGCAGTTATGAGGCTGTGCTTGGTCCATACGGAGATAAGAGAGTGAACGATGCTGGTAAGTTACTTTTAGACGTATGTATGGAACGAAACCTCCTTGTGTCGAACACGCTCTTCCATCACAAGGATATTCACACTTACACATGGAGACGGAATGAACAGAAAAGTGTGATTGATTTGATTTTGATAGATAGACGTCTCCGAAAGTCGTTAATGGATACAAGAGCCTTCAGAGGTCCCACTCTTGAAACGGACCACTATCTGGTGATAAGCCGATTTGTGGGCCTTTTCAAGAAGTGGAGGCACTGGCGAGTGCGTATTCCTTTCGGAGACCATGAAAGAATAAGAAGTGAAAAATTGGAAGATGAAAGTGTGAGGAGTACGTATGTACGTCTAGTCAGTGAAAGACTTGCGAACGCGAGTCTTTCCGACTCAGATGTAGACGAATGTTGGAAAGTTCTGAAAGAAAGTATGGTGGACAGTGCGAAAGAAGCATGTGGATGCGCAAAGAGACGTAGAACACTAAGAGGAGATGCCTGGTGGGATGCGGAGGTTCAATCCTCCGTGGAAAAAAAGAGGAAAGCGTGGCTGGATTACGTATCATCTTTGCACCAGAGTGATGGTATGAAAGAAATGAAGAAAGAAATATACCGTCGATGCAAGAATGACTCTAAAGCTTTAGTGAAAGAGAAGCGTGAAAGACTACATATGATTGAGGAAGAGAAGCTGACGAAGAACTTCGAGGCAAATACCAAACTCTTCTGGAGAGAGGTAAAGAAGTCTCGAAGTGGTTCGTCAGCATCCAGAATGGATAAGATAAGATGTAAAACTGGTGGCATTCTTGCTAACACTCAGGAAGTGTTAGAACGGTGGAGTGAATATTTTAGAGAAATGTATGATTATGTCCATGACGCTGGCATTGTGAATGAGTCTGTGATTGACTCGGCAGTGCCAGCGTACCATGAAGACATTACTATGGATGAGATTGAATGGTCGATACGAAGTTTGAAAGATGGAAAGTCAGCGGGAATCGATATGGTAACAGCTGAGATGATCAAGCTAGGTGGTACCTGCGTTAGGGACGCCTTCTGGTTTTTGAGCAAATTATGCTGGAGAACCGGAAGGGTCCCGAGCGATTGGAGACGCGCAGTCATCGTGCCCTTGTATAAAGGCAAGGGCTCACGTATGGACTGCGTCAACTATAGGGCCATCAGTTTGATCAGCTTAGCAGCTAAAGTGTATGGCAAAATCATTGAAAGGAGAATGAGGGTGAAATCCGATGGAATGCTTTGGGAAGCACAGGGTGGATTTCGAAGCGGCAGAGGATGTACGGATCAAGTTTTTTCACTCCGCAACATCGTAGAGAAGCATCTGGCTTTGGACCAGAAGGTTTTCTGCGGTTTTGTGGACTTTGAGAAAGCATTTGATAGAGTCGTGCGAAAGAATCTCTGGAACATTTTGCCCGGATATGGGGTTGACGGTGACCTACTCCGTGCTGTGCAATCCACTTATGAGGATTGTACAGCATGTGTGCGGGTGGACGGCAGCTTGTCGCCCTGGTTTGATGTCAACATTGGTGTCAGACAGGGATGCGTGCTGTCGGCTCGGCTGTTCATCCTGTATCTGGACAGTTGTCTTCAGAGAATAAGAAATATGAATGTGGGAATGCGAATGGGTGACTTAGTGGTCAACTGCCTGCTTTATGCAGACGATGCGGCATTAATAGCAGAATCACCATCCGAACTGCAAACACTAGTTACAACAATGAAAGATGATTGTATGAAGAAAGGCTTACAATTGAATGCGAAGAAAACCAAGATAATGGTATTTGAAAGAGAGACAACCAGAACGAACACTAGGATTATGGTTGATGATGTAGTGTTGGAGCAAGTGAATGAGATTGTATATCTTGGAAGTGTTTTTAGCAGCAATGGAAGGTACACCGCTGATGTGGAGAGACGAGTGAGTGCCGGGAATAGGGTGAATGGAGCGTTGGGTAAACTTCTAGGCAGCCGATATCTAAGCCAGAAGGTACAGCTCGCTGTACACAACGCGGTGCTAATTCCAACGCTAACTTATGGAAGTGAGAGCTGGGTATGGCAGAGAGAGCATGAAAGTAGAATAAATGCGGTCGAGATGCGAGCATTGCGCAAAATTTGTGGCATAACGCTTGCTGACCGCGTTCGTAATAAAGACGTGAGAGAAAGAGTTGGTCTAAAAGAGAGTGTCGGTGTTAAGATAAGAAAGTGCATGCTCCGTTGGTTCGGACATGTAGAAAGAATGCGGGACGAAAGAATGACGAAACAGATATACAATGCAAAAGTCGAAGGATGTAGGAGCCGAGGAAGGCCGAGACTAACCTACCATGATCAAATTGGTCGTGTTTTATCAGAAGGTGATGTCAGAAGCCCCAGGAACCGGCGAGCGTGCATGAAAAGAGCTATGAATGTCACAGAAGCGAGTGAAGTATGCAAGGACCGCGTCTTATGGCGCTCGGTTCTCTCTGCCTACCCCGCAAGGGACTTGGCGTGAAGATATACATACATACATATACATTATGTCATTTTTGTGTTTCTTGAAGTCGATTTTTCTACTTTTTAAGTTACTTATTTATGTGCCTATTCAACAAGTTAGTATAAGCTTCGTCGCCGCTTTGTTGTTTTCGTCCAGTGAATTTATGCTGTACGGTTCGCTGGATGTGGTGAATAAAAATTTCGGAAACTTTGTCTTCTCAACATGATGTCAATAACTCTATCTACATATTTAAAACTTAACGCCGAGTCCCTTGCGGGATAGGCAGAGGAAACCGAATGCCACACGACTCAGTCTTTGGTTAGACACCTCACTCGCTTCTTTAACTTTGACTGCTCTTCATGCAGGCCAGTTCCTTCTCCACTTCTCCAGGTCTCCTGACACCACCTGCTGATAACACCTAATCTATTTGTTCGTAGTAGGTTAGTTTGGCTCTTCCTCATCACCAACATCCTTCTACTTGTGTGATTGATTTTGGGAGACTTTAATGCCCACCACATAGAATGGCTTGGCTCTCGGTGCACTGATTCCGCGGGGAGATCTGCTCATGCTTTGCTCTGGCCTATGGTTTCTCCCAACTAGTACATTCTCCCACGAGAATACCGGACATAGAGGACCATACAAGCTCCTTACTGGACCTTCTGCTGACAACGCATCCGGATGAGTACAACATCACAGTGGATGCGCCGCTTGGCTCATCGGACCACTGTCCCATCCGAACACAAGCGCCCTGTGCCGGGCGTAGCTTACCTCAGCCTACCTGATGGCGTCGCGTTTGGCACTATAAGTCGGCGTCGCGTTTGGCACTGGGACGGATTGCGTAAATTCTACGCGTCGTACCCGTGGAGGCAGCTTTGTTTCAAAACAGATGATATCGAATCCTGTGCGACTGCGGTAGCTGCGGCGATATTGGATGGCATGGAATGCTACATTCCCAATCGCTTAATGACTGCTGCGGGCGCTAAAAAGCGACCGTGGTTTAATCGGCCTTGTAGAGAAGCCAAACTTCTCAAACAGGCTGCTTCTCTGTTTTGAAACGTAAACTCAACGCAGCCTCGAGGTTCAGTAAGAGGGTAATCACCAGAGCAAAGTTTGATTTCGTCGGTAGAGTTGGCGAGCGGCTTGTGAGCCTTCCGTCTGGAAGCCGTGCTTTCTGGTCGCTGGCTAAAGCTGCCGAGGGAAACTTTTGTCAAGCGTCTATGCCACCATTGCAACAACCGGATGGCAGCCTGGCCTACAGTGCTAAAGTGAAAGCCGATTTAGTGGGTAATCTCTTTGTCTCTAACTCGACTTTGAATAACGGGGGAGCTGCGCCACCTACCATCCCGAGGTGCAGTAGCTCAATGCCGGAAATCTCAATTACCCAGCGAGATGTCCGGCGGGCGTTGCTCTCCCTCGACATTCATAAGTCGAGTGGGCCAGATGGGATACCAGCACTGGTGCTAAATCAGTGTGCTTCTGAGTTGTGTTCTGTGCTAACGCGCCTTTTCGTGCTTTCCTAATCCACTGGGCAAGTCCCGTCTTCGTGGAAGACCGCCAATGTGCACCCGGTGCCCAAAAAGGGCGATAGATCAGACCCATCGAATTACAGGCCTATTGTCATAACCTCCCTTCTCTCCAAAGTGATGGAGCGTGTGACAAACACACAACTCCTGGCATACCTAGAAGATCACGATTTAATCAGCGACCGTCAATACGGTTTTCGCCACGGTCGTTCGACTGGTGAACTTCTAGAGTATCTTACACACCGCTGGGCTTCGGCGATCAAGAGTCAAGGTGAGGCATTGGCTGTCAGCCTAGATATGGCAAAGGCATTCGATCGGTTCTGGCATCGGAGTCTTCTATCGAAGTTACGAGTACTATCGTACGGGCTGCACGAGGGTTTGCAAATGGGTGGCCAGCTTCTTATCCAGGAGATGTATCAAAACCGTGGTTGACGGTAGTTGCTCCGATAGCATAGAAATTAATGCTGGCGTCCCACAGGGCTCTGTGTTGTCCCCGACGCTGTTTCTGCTGCACATTAATGACATGTTGTCAATCGACAGCATTCATTGTTATGCGGACGACAGCACCGGGGACACTTAATATATAGGCCGTGCTAACATCCCTCGTTCCCTTGTGGAGGAAAGCCGCGATAAATTTGTGTATGAAATGGAGGGTACATTGTCTAAAGTATCTGACTGGAGGCGATTGAACCTAGTCAAATTCAACCCTACCAAGATACAAGTTTGCGCGTTCACCGCTAAGAAAACCCCATTTGCTGTGGTTCCCCAATTCCCAGAAGACGCCGCTCACAATTGCTAAGAACATTGGGATTCTCGGTATCGAGATCTCCAGCGATGTTCAGTATCGAGGTCACCTGGAGAAGGTTAACCTGGCGTCCAAGTAACTCGGTGTGCTCAACAGAGCTGAATAGTACTTCAGCGCGGGGCAAAGATTTATGTTATATAAGTCCCAAGTCAGGCAGCATATGGAGTAATGTAGCCACCTTTGGGCGGGAGCACCTGGATACCAGCTAGGACCTTGTGACTCGGTGCAGAGACGAGCTGTGAGAATCGTCGATGATCCTGAACTCACACACGCCATTGAGCCCTTGAGTTTAAGGAGAGATTTTGCCTCCCTTTGCGTGTTGTACCGATTGTATAATGGATTGTGTTCTGAGGAGTTGTTCGACATCATGCCAACAGCCTCGTTTTACAGTCGCACAGCTCGCCGATGGCTGGGAGTTCATCCTCATACACTGGAACCGCAATGGTCGCGCACTGTACGGTTCACAAGAAGTTTTCTACCGAGAACTATTAAATTATGGAATGAGCTCCCTGCGGAGGTTTTCCCAAGGGACTACTGTATGGGGTTCTTCAAGAAAGGCGTGAAGAGGTTCTTACAGGGTCGGCAACGCAAGAGTGACACCCCTGGTGTTGCAAATGCCCATAGGCTACGGTAACTGCTTACCATCAGGCAGGCCGTACGCTTGTTTGCCACCTTAGTGGTATAAAAATAAAACCTAGTAAGAAATTTGGCGTGAAGATATAGATAGACCTATACCTATATATCAGAGTAATCGTGTGGCAAATTAAACAGCGTTTTTTTTTAAATGACATTGTTATATTACAAAATTAATTTAAAATTGTTAGCGAATGATATTCTCTCAAAAAATGGTATGCAAGCAACGGAACACAAGCGATGTCATTTCATCCATTGCAATCGATCTTAACCTACTGTAACTGCTTCACTCCCGGTGGGTCGTATACATAAAAATCAACTAAAGTCGACGTATATTTTACTTAGTTTTTTTATCATCATTTTTGGTCGGAAGCAAATGAAATAGTCAGATATCTATGTCCTCACGCCAGGTCCCTTGCGGGGTAGACAGATAGAACTTAGTGCCATAAGACGCGACACTTACACTAACCTCACTCACTTCTCAAACAAAAAAACCAAACGACACCAAGAAGTATGTACTTACTTATTAGTGCCAATTATTAGACAATGCTTTTCACTTAACTCAGTCATTGAGAAACTTAATAATGTGAACCATGAGACAAATATAGAACAAGAACGAAAGATGATGGCGCCCTCGCTGCTTAATTGTTTAGTTAAAGCAATGTATAAATTATGTCAATTCTTATCATTATAATCCAAGTTCTTGTAGTGTTTAGTTACCAAGCAGTAATTTTATAATAATGTTCCTTTACAACTTGTAGTAGCCATTCGGAGTACGAGTACGTTGGTTTTGCAGCGCATCTTCATCTCGCAGCGCGGCGGAGCAGAAAATTTACTCCTACCCTCGTTCCACACGTGGCTGCCTGCGTCTCATGCCTGTCTACGAACGGCTAATCTCTTCAGTGATTTAATTACTATTTTAATACACAGCTATAAGAAACCATTTTACATGCTCTACTAAAAATACTTTACATTATGACGACGAAGTATTCAAAGCAGTTTTGTACAATCGACGCGAGATCGAGCACAATGTAGACCTTTTGAATATCTTTGATGCTGAAAAAGTGATTATGTTTGTATACTGCAGCTATAGTGTAATAATTACTAACGGTGGGGGAACTCCTTTGTCATGGTGCTAAACGCCGATAGGTAACTCGCCAATCGGCTACTAGGCACTAAAAATACGTTACTGTTGCCACAAAAAGATTCAAATCTTCGGTTCTGTAGATTAGTACCTACAGAGATAACTTTGGTTAGTTAAATGAGAGTTCGATGGCGTCGTTGCATGTGTGTGCGTTTTAACCGAACACGCAGGTTGAGCAACGTCGACAGCAACCTGTCCATGGATGGATTTATCTATCTCGAGCTGCTCCGAGTTCGGAGGGCCTGTTAAACCATCGGTCCTGGCTGTTACAGATAGATAGATGGTAAACGTTAAGCTAGCGTGCGTGGTGGAGTATGCTCTAAACTCCTTGGGTTAAAGGGAGACCCGTATCTTTGCCGAAGGATGAGTTAGTGTTGGTTTAGTACAGACGAGCTGTGCTCGCGACTTCGTCCGCATGGAATATTATTTATTTATATCAATAAAAATAAATAAAATTTCTAAAATAAATGTAGCCTAAGTTACTCCTTATTACATCAGCTATCAGCCAGTGAAAGTCCCGTCAAAATCTTTTTAGCCGTTTCAGAGATTAGCCGGAACAAACAGACAGACAGACAAAAATAGTAAAAATGTTCATTTTGGTATATGTACCGTGTATACATCCATATGCATTTAGTAAAAAGCGGTTATTTTGATGTTACAAACAGACACTCCAATTTTATTTATCTGTACGGTACTGTAACCTATAGATTAATTACATGATTAGTCAATTCAAGTAAAACTACCTTCTTTCATTTTGTGGTAAAGGATAACAACAGTGATAGCCCAGTGGATAAACAACCGGTCTATTATCAGACGGTCGCTGGTTCGAATCACGGTATGGGTATTACATCATTTGCTTGGCGATGAAGGAAACATCGTGGGGAAACCCGCACATTAGGTAGTCAAATTAATAGTCAAACGCACATAGCTGCAGCGTAGTGTAGAAATTATAGTGGGCCAACTCCGCGGTCTAGACAAGGCAACTGTGTGGTGCTGTACGGGGCTGAGTGGCATCCCGTCCGTCTAGACTAAGACAAACAGATATTCATGCACACAAACGTTTTCCTGTGTGTTCTCACAGACCCACCACCATCCATTCATGTCAAAGTAGCGTCACGTAGCCACTGCGTCATCGATCTCGTCAAAATCTCATCACTGGTCGTATTATTGGCGATCATCTTATTTTGTGACATACGTATGTGTGCCCCTCGCTTAGTAACTGTGGCGTTAAGTTATAAATAAAATCATGACAATAACAATCCAGGCCAAAATCATAAACACTAAATGTTATTAATGAGCATAACACAAGCAATTTCCGTCAGGTAATTATAGATAATTTTATAGGATACTTTCCTATACAATGCAGATTGTCGATGAGCATTAACGTTAATGAAATGATCGCAATTACGGCGGGCGTTTTTACTGCATTGTTGGCAACGTCGCCGGAATCACCTGGCATTACCCTGCGAAATATTTCCAACAAATGGGCCCATTTGTCCGCGGCCAGACATAATAACTCCTGTAATTACATTTGACAGTATTCACATAAAGGGAATTTGACACTGCCCGTCGGAAAGTCAAAGCTGTCTACTCTTCAGGTCAGCCAGTTGAAGTTGATGCTGTTTTGGTAGCTCTTGAGTTTCAAACAGCTATAAAGTTGTGTCAAATAAAATTGAAATTAAGTTCATCTCATTTCTTATTTTATACAACGTCGGGAGACATACAAGCATACGGCCGACCTTTTGTAAAACGTTTACCGTACTCTATGAATGCTTACTCGTTCACTCGTAGCAACACAATAACTCTCCAGGAAGTTGTTATTTGGCTGCGGTTTTCTGTGAGATGGAGGTACTTCCCCAGACGGGGTGCTTTGATGTCATTACTTAGGTAAGATCAAAAATTTTACAGTTTCGCAATTATGAGTTCTTGACGGGCAATCACCGAGACTACTGCAGCAGCCAAAGCAGAGACGAGCGGTGCAACCATGGTAGCGACGGCATTTATCTACTAACAGTAGTGGGTAGATGTCGACCGACGCTAGTTCGCACAAACTATTTGGTGTTCGAAGCACACAAAGCAGATTAGTACAAATTGCATATAAATTTAACTTTCGCAAAATAATGAACAAAGTCGTTATTAGTACCTACTTCATTTAAACTCTAGCTTGTGGATATTTTCTCATCGTCGCCTTTTAAGTGGTGCGCCATTATTGATCAATGTGCTGCGCTGAATGCTAGGTTTAAATTCTTCAGCAATATATAATTTCTTGGTGTTACAGTATTCATCTTCTCAATTTTGTCTACGGTAATTAAATAAGCTACATCAATTTGACCTTGACCTATTGAGACATTTGCGAAGCATTGGATAATTTAATTGACATTTTGTACAGTAAGGAATCAATGTACGCATGAATGTAGTCATGCTCTTTTGTCAAATGTACTTGCACCTTGCACTCGCGGAAACATGCGCTGTTATATGTTTCTAAAAGTTCTACCGCCATACCATTAGTAACTATGTTAACGTAATTGCTGATAGGTTTAAGAGAGGTAGGGCGCACCGAAGTAGCCCGTCTGGGGAAGTTTTCTTTTTATATGCCACTAAGGTGGCAATCAAGCATACGGCCTGCCTGATGGTAAACAGTCACCGTAGCCTATGGACATTTGGAGCACCAGGGGTGTCACTCTGACATCGCCGACCCTCTAAAAACCTCTTCACGCATTTGTTGAAGAATCTCATGCACTACAACATGGGATTCTTAAAAGAAAAAAACATTGTAAAAATCCTGGGCTGGGAGCTCACTCCACAACTTGAGAGTTCTAGGAAGAAAATTTCTCTGGAACAGCACAGTACGCGACCATTGCGATTCCATCTTATGAGTGTGAACTCCCCGCCGTCGGTGAGCGGTGGTTATAAAAAGTAGCTGTCGGCATCGTATCGAACAATTCTTCAGAACACAACCCGTTGTACAATCTGTAGAACACACAAAGGGAGGCAAAATCTCTCCTTAAATTTACTGGTTCAAAACCGTGTGTAAGCTTAGGATTGTCAACAAGTACCTCCACTTCACAGAAAACCGCAGCCAAATAACAACCCGAGGGTCGTTGTATTCTGCAAGTGAGTGATCACCAGTTAGCTGCTAAGGAATTGCTGTGTTAGCAACAGAGGTAGCATCACGCGAATGATACTTAATGTATTACATGCGTTCATGGGCTACGGTACCTGCTTTACATCAGGTGAGCTGTATGCTTGTATGTCTCCCGACGTTGTATAGAAAAAGACTTGCACTGTAGCGCATCCGACCTGTAATTGTCGTTTTGTATTAAATTTCAATTATAATTTGGTTGTACTTAGATAGCATCCGAAACTTTTTTTACGTTCATTATTTTCAAAGTATAATTGAGAGGGCATCTCATACATTTTTGCAGTCGCTCGAACATAACTTGCAGATGTTTGAATACCCGTATAGGCCTTTTTTTATTCTTCCCCAGACAGACTGCTTTCATGCGCCCTACCTCTCTTAGAACACCTAAACCAAGACAAAAAGACATATTCATGCACACATGTGTTTGACTTGTGTGAAAATCGAAACCACGAATGTTATGTCAATGCAGCTATATAACTATAACTAAGCCACCGAACTTTATCAAGTCAAAAAAATTAATGAAATTAAATGAAGTATGAAGGCAAGTGTACAAATTACTAAATATTATCCCGACGCTACAAAGATTCTCTGTGTTATTTAAATTTAATTTTCCTACGTGTAATTTATATCGTGATTGTGACCATTTACGCAATTAATGACTGGGTGAATATATTTTCTGTATTTTGTAATAAAAAAGAGAAAATAATCTTAGGTATAAGAGACAAAGGTCTTAGAAAGAAACCCGCCCCTTCAGAGATTTTTCATATAGTCATGGCCATGGTAGGCATCTTTTGCACTAAATATCTATCTTAGTGTTTCCACCTTGCACCTGTGTGAGAGTACGGTCATCAGAGCTTATAAAGAAGTCGTTATGAATATAACATCATAGTGACTTTTAAGCCCCTTGCCCGAATAAGACTCAAATGAGAAAAAAATGTATCGAACGTGCAATGTATTATACTGGTCCACTTCGCCCTACCGGATGGCGTCGCGTATGTCGCAATAGAGCATACAGGAATAAATTTCCAGAATACAAAAATAAATTATCACATCATTGTTAATGATTATAAAATCATTATGAAAAGCCTTGTGAGAAATCTCCCGCTGAAACCCACGCGAAGCTGGGCCAGATGGGCTAGTAAATGTATATGCATGTAGATACATGACTTACTAGGGGACAAAAGTCACGAAGAACATCTGTTAACCAACTTCTTAAACTTTTGTGTAAGAACAAAGTAGGGTATGTGTCCTTAGGGCGAGGGTGACGGTGCGGCAAAGTTTCGATATAAACCTCACTCAATATACGAACAGGTTTTGTTTTGTTGCACAGAATGTATCGTTTGTACTATTTCAATCGAGCTCAAAAATAACTAGTGACAAATATTTCGGCGGAGATTATGAAAGTGGTTATATAAATATGTAGTTTTGTGGTTTTATTTATTTTAATATGATGATCATGTGGCTTAGATAGAGGAAAAACATTATGTTATTTACACAATAATAGACAGTTTTGAAAATGTTGGAGAATCTCAATAGGTTAACTATGAATATAGATGGGCTGGTCTACAGGTAAAAAATCACATAGTAAGCGACGTAGGGACCTATACGATCAGGCTATAATGAACGTTAGAACGAGACAATAGGGATCGAACAACATTTCAAAAAGTGATTCTAAATAATCATAGTGGATATTTATCAGCAATTTGATCTGAACTACTTTGTGTGCTGCCGCTACCGATTAGTTCATGCGAACTTGTGCCAGCTGACACCCACCCACTACCGTTAGTAGTTGAATGCCGCCGCTGCCATGGCTGCTCCGGTCGTCTCTAGCTCGGCTGCTGCGGTTGTTTCTGCGAGTGTTAATCATCTGCAATATGAATCGCATGCACCCGCCATCACGACACGTGTTTGCCTCTCCATGAGGCGTCCTCAGACGCTGTAGATGTTAGTCGTTAGAATAACATGCTACGAATTACAAATCCATCTTTTTTTTTTGTTTTTACGCCCGACGTTAAACGACGACCCACAAAAGTAGGACTAATACACCCCGAGCGTGTGTTAGCCATTCTTCTGAGGGGAGCACCCTCCGGGATCCGTTGGGAGGGAGGCGGTGAACTCTCATGGGTACCCTTTCGGACGGCCGAACGAGTTATGTCAGACTCTTACTGACTAAACACTATCTAAGGACTGCCTTTATTTATTTTATTTATTTATTTATTAAATAAATAAAACAAACAAACAAACTAACTTTACAAACTAATTAATGTTCAATTTTAGTCCTTTGTCTATTATGTGTAAGATTTTATATGAGTTAGAAGGGGATAAATGATGTCCTTTGTCTATAAGATGTTCAGCGAAGTGTGATCATTCTGAGCGATTGTTTTTATATGCCGATATTTGTTCCTGAAATCGTTTTTGAAAATTACCACCAGTTTGATCGATGTAAACATGATCACATTAATCGCAATACAACTGATAGACGTCGGATTTTTTATTCGGCGGAATTTTATCTTTACTGTTTCAAAAGGATTTGAGAGAGTTATGTATTTGGAGTGCAACGTGTAGGTATGTTATTTTTTCTAAATAGGTTAACTATTTTGTCAGTAATTTTCACCATAAAAATGGGAATAAATATACTTTTTAATATATAAATCTTTAAATAACCCAAAACTAAGTTTAAAGATTATTTGTTTTGAAATGCCGCGTAAATAGCGCATTAATCTCGGAACGCATAAAGGCATTTGTAAGAAAAAACTACTTCCCTAAGTGCTTTTATTGCAATTACGTGACAAATAACAAACATTATAAGTTACAATCAAGTTAATTAAGTGCTAAACTTTTTTATTTTCAGGATTAAAAAACAAGTAGTTAGATTAGATACAAATGACATTTTAAGCATTTTAAAATAAATAATCTTTAGACACAGGTTTGCGTCATTTAAACGGTTATTTGAAATTTTATTTTTTATGGTTATAAACATATAGGTATGGTAATAAAAAGTTGTAATATATCCATATGGACAAAATCCGCATTTCCAGAATCACTTTTTGAAGTATTATCCTGTCCCCTATTGGACGAAGAACCAAATGTTTTGGTATAGCCTCAAGGATAGTGAGCAAGACGAACTTTGAGTTCAGAGATCGCTATATCAGCAGTGATGGCAGATAGGGGAAAAAAGTCATAGAGTGAAGGTCACCCAAATATGAGGACAAAGGAGCGTTGAGTGCTCCTTTTAGATAGCACGATGACCTTAAAAGAGTACCCAGAGGAGAACAGTGGAGGTTGGCATTAATATAGATATTAAAACGAATTTGGAAAAATCAATATAGGTATCTACACATAGAGTGCACTATAAGTTTTTCATAACTCTTTGTGAGTAAAATATTGTAATTATTGTTTAAAGAAAGAAATTACTCTACGTTTAAATATTTAATTCGATCGAACAATTTTTCCAGGTTGTAGCGCTCGTCAAGTCTATACCAAAGTTACTCTGTCTATATATGTGTATCCACTTATGTGTAGGTATACATATAAAATTTAGTCTGTACATTAAATGCGTTTAAGTGAACAGAAGAATTATACTAATATAATAATGGTAGATATATGGAAAAAAGCTAATGTGAGTCGATTGCCTTTATTTAAGGAGAATATTATGGGATACTTCTTATCTGATTATTATTTTTTAGATATAAATTTAATATTTATTAATTGTTTCATTTCTATCATGTCACATCCACGTGAACTGACTATGATCTCCCAACTAAAATATCTTACATGGATAAATGATATCCATGATTAAAAATGTATAAAAGAAAGCACAAGTCTTAAATTTCTCGCATTCTCTCATTCTTCTCTTTTCCTTCTTTATTCCGCTTCCATGATTGAGGAAGTAGTACGTAGCTGGGCATCCAACTCACAGAAAACCGCAGCGATACTTTCTATAACCACTTTACATCAGGTCGGTCATATGCTCGTACCTACGTCTTTATATTTCTTCTTTTTAAGAGTAGTATTATCCCATTTACCATTTATTAGGATTGGCGGGATCCGCTAACTAAGCCTGAGGATTTGGCAAAGATAGTGATTTTTACGTGAAGCGACTGCGATCAGACCTCTACAAGCAAGATGAAAAAGGCCTTTCTTAGGTAGGGTCACACGAAATATAATTTCTTCGAGTTGCGGATTTCCTCACGATATTTTTCTTCACCGCCAAGCAAGTGATAATTACAGATATGTAAGTACATATATCCGAAAACATGAATTTTAGTGGTACCTGCTAGGATTCGAACCAGGATCTGCTGATCAATAAGTTCTTTGTTCACTGGGCTATAACTGCTCGAAAAGTGTACAATAACTAAATTGCATAAATATATTGGGAAATTACAAGAAGTCACAAAATGTGAGGTCTGTGCTTCATACCTTTCAAGCCTGCCTTCATTAGTTATTATTAATTAATATGTTAGGACGGCATTGCTTCGAGGAAGCCTTTCGCGTCCTTTTTTAAGAATTAGGGCAATAAAGTGTTGACGTACTAATCTGCAATCACTGTACATTGGTGTTCGAGCTACGCTATAACGTTATATCTCGATTTTCCGAGAAACCAAGCAACTATCTTGTTATCATTACTTTTAGTTAGTTTTCGTTGACAAATTTTCAAAAGGATACCCATTCTAAAAATTAGTTTATTTTACCACATCAAAGCAGTATCTAACACGTAACACCAAGGTTTCGTCGCCTATTCTGGGCAACCAATGACTGCCCTCCCTCAATCTTTGCTATTTGCTATGACTCCACTCCACACGCAGTCGTTGCTGGCCTCTTGCCAAATTATGCAGTATTCAATGCATATAAAGCTTCCGTACCTTCAGATGTGAAACCTTATGCACTCCACTCATTCCAATCTCTAATTTACTGATAAGTATTTTTTTGTCATTCTCAATTCTTTGATGTACGGCATAAATATTCGGTTAAGTAACCGCAGTTGTTGGTTAATCTTCACATGCATCATCATGGTGGTGTTTGCGTCCACGTCTAATCTTATTAAACCAGGCATACAGAGAGCTAGGAGACTAGGCTTCATTGCTAAATACCGTGAAATTACTGCCAGCTCTCTAACTTAGGCTGCAGCAAAATTCGTAAATGCGCAATATTTTTTTCAAGTTTTATTCACTGCAATACTTACACACATTTTTTTTTCAAAATGACGACTCATCTATCAAAAACAAATGGCAATCACGTACGTTAAAAAAGAACATGTTCCCAAGAATTTCCATTATCAAATTTCGTAAATAGTTTTTTATTTATTTCAATGAGATCAGTTCCGGTAACATTTAGTATGCATGTACATATACGCACGCCTATATTTTATAAGACCCTGATGCCAGGCACGATAGTACACTATAGCCTGGTTGAGCGTAACTTGAGCCCATGTAAAATACATCAAAATACTATTCCATCATATTGCACAAGCAAATCCGCAAGCGTATACTGATTCATATACATTTTATATATAAATCCAATTTCTATAGGTATAGAAGTCCGAAATCACACCGATATACACATATCTTCTCTTAGTGTTATTCCGTTTCCCAATCCATTAAGATCGACGGGGTTCGCTACCTGAGCCTAAGGATTTGGCGAAGATACTAATTTTCCTCACATTTTACTTCTTTTTTTTATACTACGTCGGGAGCCATACAAGCATACGGCTCACCTGATGTAAAGCGGTTAAAATATTAAGTATTACGCGCGTGATGCCTCCTCTGTTGCTTACACTGCAACTCCTTGGGAGCTTACTGGTGACCTCACTCATACGCAGGAACACAACAACCCTCTAGGAAGTTGTTATTTGGCTGTGGTGTTCTGTGAGGTGGGGGTATTTCCCCAGACGGGCTGCTTTGATGCGCCCTACCTCTCTTAAAACATCCAGACCAAGACAAACAGACATGTTCATGCACACAAATGTTGGGCTTGTGTGAGAATCGAACCCACAAGTGTTGGTGTCAAAGTAGCGTCATTCACGACTGAGCCACCGATCTCGTTGCAAAGAAATACTTTAAATTTAATTGCCATATACAGCTAAGTTAGCGACAGAGACAGGAAAGTTTGATATAACAATGAATCAACTGTACAAAGAGGCTTATAGCTCTGAAAACCAGGTCACTGTTCTGACGGCAGATGCTTCCAAACTCCGACGCAAAATACTGACCAGACGTGACTGACTGATATTGCACCGTTTGTATGCTGCGCTGGCTTGTAGGTACTGAACGGATATCAACTATGTATATCGTTGCATCAATTTCAACGCTCCAATGCAATATTTGACGAGGTCGGTAGTGTAGTGGTTAACTTTAGCCATGATTTTAAGGCTCGCCTGTTCGATTCCCATACAGAACAAGCATCTGTATGCATAAACCTGTCTGTTTGTGTTAGTATTTTTTTTATTAGTTCGCATAGTGGCTCCTCTTTGCCTGATGGTAAGCGGAAGAGGAGCCCAAATCGCAACTGCAACTGACAAAATACTACACCGTATCCTGTCAGTTGATGCTACCATGCTGATCCGCAAGATACTTCTAAGTAAGTTGTAAGAGAGGTATACGGCATCAAAGCAGCCCGTCTACGGAGGTACCTCCACCTCACTCTGGAGAGTTGTTTCGACGAGTGAGTGAAGTTACCAGAAGCACCTAAGAAGTTGTTGTATTAGCTGCAGAGGTGACATCGCGTGAGCGATATTTACGGTATTGCAAGCTAAGTAAGATAGGTTACGGTAGCCATTATATAGGTACGTGAAATCCATAGCGTTTCCTCATCTATCAATATATTAAACTAGCTGCTGCCCGCGGCTCCGCCCGCGTGGAGTTAAATAACGTAGCCTATGTGTTAATCCAGATCATAATCTATCTACGTGACAAATTTCATTCAAATCCGTTCAGCCGTTTAAGCGTGAAAGAGCAACAAACATCCATTCATACATACAAACTTTCGCATTTATAATATTAGTAGGATACATAAGGCAAAAACTTTTTACCCCTTTTTACGAAAATTACGCGAACGAAGGAGTATAAATTTGGCACAGTTAAAGTTTATATGGAAAAGCTAAATTTTTTTATTAAAATGCTTGAAAAATACAATAAATCAATAGAAAAAATATTACCCACACTACCATACGATCGCGACACGACACATGTGTACCCAAATATACACCTACTCTTTTGTTTGGTTATGGTTAAAGCCTGTGGTCTAACTAAAAAGAGGTTAATATTATTTGTCTTTATCAGTCATACTGAATGGAAAAAATACTTTTATTTAGTGTTGAATATTATTAGAAGAGATTAATATTAATAGTCTTTAATATTATTTGTCTCCAACAACCCATCAAGGAGTTATTATATGGCTGTTTTATTTTTCTGTGAGGTGGTCCCTGGCTTCCCCAGTCGCGCGACTTCGATGCGCCCTACCTTGCTTTAAAACATTCAAACTAAGACAAACAGACATGTTTATGCACACAAATGTTTGTCCTGTATGGGAATCGAACCTACAGCGAGCCTTTGTGTTAAAGTAGCATTTTAACCACTCTACCGCAGGCGTCGTCAAAATTTGTAGAAATTATAATTAAGTGGTTTGTCATATTATAATTTTAATCCTTTACATAAATCAACCCTTGCTCGACCTCTGCTAATAAGTGGTAGATTATGCCTAGATTCTTTACTAGTACAAATTTACTACACATGAACAAAAAATTAGCTTAAAACCGTTTTCCTAGTGCCGTCTGTTAAAACGTAGTTATCTCCTCTTAGTCCGATAGCTTCGCTGAAACAGGCTGACTGCGTTTCTGTAAACAGCGCTCATTTGCTTGCATCTCGAAATACTGTTTGACTTCGTGCAACAATATCTAGTATGTTTTAGTTAGGTTACGCCGGGAAAATTACCTAAACACGTTGTTTTTTTAATACAACGTCAGAAGGCATACGAAGTACGGCGCACCTTATGTAACATGCTTAGCGTTGCCGATGCACAATTACATTACAGCATCGCTCGCGCCAGCCAGCTGCGCTACTGCATCCTCATACATAGTACCTCGTTTGCTAGTCGGCAGGGTGCACCATGTACAGTTACCATACCTTATGGACATTTGCAACTGCGCGGATGGTACGCGTGCATTGTTAATCCTGTAAAAACTTCTTGTCGCCATTTTGTAGAACCTAATGCTATAGTCTCTTGGGAAAACCTCGGCATTGAGTTCACTGAAAACAGATGTGTTCAATACTTTTACAACGTGATTCTGGATAAGGGAAGTTGTGCACCGCTAAGTTGGCAATCAATCATATAGTGTGCCTCATGGTGAGCAGTTGCAGAAGGCTATGAACCCCTGTAAATGGCATCACTCGCGCATTACTTGTCCTGTAAAAATCAATTCACGCCTTTTTTGAAGAACTCCACGCTGTAGTCCTTTTGGTATACCTCGGCAGGGAGTTTATCTCACAACTGAAGTGCTCGCGGTAAAAACCTCTCTCTAACCTAACAATACGCGACCTTTTTGGATTCAATGTACGATGATAAATTTTCTATCGAGTTATGAATTCAAGATTCACTTTAGGCTTCACACACAAATTGATTTAATTACCACAAACACCCTGATCCTCCATTTTACAATCTGTCAAAGTATACTTCTTCTTCTCGAGCCCAAATGAGCTACAGAAAACATAAACGCACATTACGCCGTTTATCAATCCCTTTAATAGTAATTACTTACTCTAAGGATTACTTTAAGTTGGAATAAATAAATAAATATTGTCGGACAAATTACACAGCGCCACCTAGCCCCAAAGTAAGCGAAGCTTGTGTTATGGGTACTAGACAACTGATAAACATACGTAAATACATTTTTTTTTTTTTGTAAATACGTACTTATTATACATAGAAAATACCCAGACCAATACAAACAGACATGTTCATGCACACAAATGTTTGTACTGTGTGGGAATCGAACCCACGAGCGTTGGTGTCAAAGTAGCGTAACAGCGCGTTTCACCACTGCACCACCGAGCTCGTTCGAAGAAATTGAATAGTAAAATGTAGCGCTGCTCAGTTACTCCAGGTTATCAACTGTCGTTTAATCTTAAGAAATAATACCAAATAAGTACATTTATTTTTCTTTTCAGAGGTTTGCGCCCCAAAGGTATCAGCGGGATTTGAAAGGGCTGAAATTCTTTTGAAGTATTCTAAGTAGTGGGCTGAAGTTTTCGCAGGAGGGGTGTTATTGTGGCAGCTTTTATGACAGATAATAAAAACATTACCAAATATAAAAATAAAGGCGTATCAATACAAATAATCGTTTGTTCTATCCTAAAAGTGATTGATATTAATATGTATGTATATATATAACTCGGGTGTAAAAATAGAACAGTATAATAAAAAAAAAAATATTAAGAGTTAATAAATTTTGAACTGGCGGGATTTTTAATAGTACGAGTATTGCTTGTTGTGCACTATACTAATAAAGAAATTAAGCAATGCGCCTAGCAAAAAAACATATTCTGGTGTTTAATTTATAACAGTACGATGTCAGCCAGTTAACCAACTGAAGGTTAGGAACAGATTCCTCCAACGGAATCTACTTGATTCTGATTTCCGATATTTCCACACCTTACTGAAGCTATTTTTCCCAAAGAAATATACCATGAACTGAAATCAAATGAATTTTATTGATAAATCAAATTATGAATTATACGATTTTGACTGCATCAAAGATATTCACCAACCAAAACACACTGAAAGATCGTTTTTAATTAAATTGAACATAAATAACAACTGATGTCACATTTTTATTAGGATTTTCATACAAATATACCTACCATTCATAATTTCGTATTTTCTGGTGAATTGTCAAAAAATTAGCATTAATTTTTATATACAATTATGAAATTAAAAAAAAAAAGAAATCAGCGAATCGGTTGTGAAGTTCTCAACTGATGATGTTTCATGCACATGACATTTAAATTTTATTTATTTTGATATATTTACTTTACTTCCTTATTGCAGGTTATTTCGATATATCTATCGATAACTTCACCCCAAGTTTCTTGGGGGTAGGCAATGAAACAATATCATACGTCAATTATGTTGATAAAAGAGAATTATATGTGTGGTAGTGCGGAATCTTTTATGTACTTGACCAGTTTGGTATTATCTGGTTTTATCTATACACATTTTTATTATATTCAAGTAAATTCTTAAAATCCAAAATCAGTAAGAGGTCGGTCGGTGCATATATAAAAATAAATGATTACAAATGTGTAAAAACCTAATTGAATGTGGTGTAAAATTTTCGGAAAGCAAAGGTCTCGAAAAACTCTCTCGAGTAATGGAAATCGTGCCCCACGGCCCCCAGGGCATCGCGGATTCTCTGCACAAAAGGCCCAACAAAAAGGTCCTGCCGTCACATGAACATTGTAAAACTCGCCTCTGTACTTACGTCGGTACTAACATTCAAATTGCAACTCAAAGCCTTCGTGCTTAAGTTTCATTTTCACGCTATCATAATTGTTTCGTAACAGTTTTTTCCAATCCGATAATGCGACCTTAGCGTCGGGATCATGGTTTACTACAAATTGTATTAGAGTAGTAGATTTAACTATTTATGCGGTTGGCGGTCCGTATGGGCCCGAAGTTTATACTTGCCGAGTGCCGATTCATGATGGTTTTACGGACTATCTCGTAAGGACCTTTATGAGATCCAATTCATTGTTGAGAACGTAAAAAAATCAGGCGAGTTTGGCCTTGGCGTTTAGTATTATAAATAGTTCATATTATATCTTCGTCCTCGCGTTATCCAGTTTCCTAATCCATAGGATTGGCGGGGTCCGCTACTTATGCCTAAGGATTTGGTGAAGACGCCAATTTTGACATAGAACGACTGTCATTAGATCTCCAATTGAAAGGGAAAATCAGACATTTCTTAAGGCCACACGTCTATCGAAATACAATTTCTGGGACGTGCGGGTTTTCTTACTTCACCGCCAAACAATGTACATAAACCTGAATACACTAATTTAGCTTGCGAATGCCTACTCCAGGCTTCGAACCAGGAACCGATGGATAATAAGCCTATTATCCAACGGTCCCTGTTGAATAATAAGTCGGTTCTTTATTCGCTGGGCTCCTGAATAAGTTCATATTGTATAATATACACTAAATAAACATGCACGCTTGCACACATAATACGATCCTCTCAAAATAGAATAATGGTTTAAGTCTTCTTGTAACGTAAATAAGATATAATATAATTATGATATCTTCCCCTATAATGGAAAATAAACGACTGCCCACATGACATTTCTCCATCATCTATATAGGTATATTTACGGAATTATGAGGTATGTACCTTGAAAGAATCAATTTATAAATCATTTCGTGGAAAATTATGGGTCGTCAAACACATATTTCATATTTCTTAATTTGTATACGATACAAACCTATACGATACTTTAACTTTGGGTTTCCCTAGATTCTGAAATTTTGCATTAAGAAAAATTTTATAGATCAAAGTAAAAATAACGTTAACATCACATTTATTTAATTTGGTAATAAAATTTGTGACCACAATTTTTCTTGTAACTGATATTTTAAGAATAAAATGATAGGCAACACCTTCTATATAAAATAACGTGCAATATTAAGCCTTTCTGCATGCAATACACCGATGCTATTTTCATTTTATTTCAATGCAAATTTCATTTCCTTGAGTAGCAAATAAATTACTCGTAATTTCAACGTAGATAAGCGCTTAACAGTATTTTATAAAATCTTAGTAGATAAACTTTGAGAGAATGAGACGAGCACGCCTCTTTTATCCGGTTGATTATACGGAGGCACGTAGATCGGATTTGTTACTGATAATATAAAACTTTACTTTTTTGAAACAGGAATATTAAGTTATTCTTTTCTACGTAATTGATTTCTTCTAAACCTTTTATCTAACCACTGACTTCGAAAGAAAGTTGTTTAAGCAGTTGACTGGTGATCAGGAAATGAGGGTAAGATGTAGGGTACAGTAATATTAAAAAATAATAAGCCCGTCTGCGAATGTATATTTACTTCTTAAGACTATAATAGTAAATAAGAATATCTTCAACAGTTATTGTATTCCTGTGAATGTGAGTGAGTTCACTAAGAAGCTGCTGATGAATTGTTTCTTTAAAACAGGGTCAGAAATGTAGAGCAATACTCTTTTTCAGGATTCCGTAACTTGGAAGGTGATATCCTTATCATAATTTGGTTGTGCGTGCTAATATTCAGTCCGTTAAAGCCTATTTTTTTTTCAAAGAAATGAAGACGTCGCGCGTCGTGCTGTTATTTCTCTAAGTTAGTTATCATGATCTGTGATCTTATCTCTGTAAAAATTCAAGTATGCAAATCTACTTCAAAAAGTAATGAGAATGAAACACAAATGCCTGTTTAATGTGGCTAATATCGTTTGTGTGGAATTTTAAGTTTCCTTATATCAGCTTCGAGTCATTTCAACATCCTTAATTCAACCCTTATCTATACTACTACAAGGATACGGCTCTTGTTACATCATAGTTATAACAATTCATAAATTGTTAAGAAACTATTCAATGAAATACTTAGCATCATCTAGCTTGATAAATACGAAACATCGTTAACCATTCAATAATGTCAGTTATTGCTAATAATATGAATATCGTTTTAATACATGTCATGATTTTGGCACTCTATAGTGACTATATCGTCGGTAAAAAGAGACATAGGGTGGCTTGTTGTCTTAGACAAATCATAAATATAAATGAAAAAATAATGGACCTCATACACTTCCTTAAAGAATACCAGCATAGGCCGAATAGATACCCTTAATTATGTTTAGATTACTAATTTAACTAAGGTGCTAAAAAACGACGTGATCGTAGTCACCATCACCGCTTGCATTGTTTCTTGCACCAACGGGGGCAAATCGCTCGTCGCCTACGGAATACACCCATAATTGACTGAAGCGATATCTTGCTAATGTGTGAACAATTGGCACGATATCTGCGGAATTATAATCCACTGGATCAACAGGATTTGCGACGAGAACGCTTGTACTACAATGGTGGTGCAAGAAGCACATTTATACATTTCCCGTAGTCAAACTGTTACGCCCTACACTGTTACAGGTCTACGCCGGAAGGCTTTATTTATTTTTTAACTTTAATATAGATCCCTACGACATTTTTTTGCATTCGTAATCATATCAGTTTCGTATGTATGTATTTATATCTTCACGCCAGGTCCCTTGCGCGGTAGGCAGAGACAGCAGAGTGCCATAAGACGCGGTTCTTACACGCTTTACTCGCTTCTCTATCATTCATAGCTCTCAGTTCCGTAGTAGATGGTAGTAGGTACTACAATAACCATCCTTTTATGATCTGAAACTGAGAATGACTTTTCAAAATTGCAGTAATATGCCAAATCTGGTAAATTTGTTAATAGTATCAAATGCTAGATTTGATCTAAATATTACGTAAACATTTTAGAGTCAAAGCCCACTTGCAGCGTGTAGGTGTACATCACGCCAGCTTTATCACAGCGATATAATTAATAAACAGCGTGACTGTCTTCTACAAGATCTTATCCAGATTGCAACTCCTTGTAGGGGTACTACTTCGAATAAGTGAAGCGTTTGAGGAGTTGCTAATTGTAGATGGAAACGCATGAGCGGTACTCCTTGTATTATAGGCGTACGTTCTCATCAAGCGGCACATTTGATTGTTTATCGCCTAAGCGCTTTATATCTAACTTTTATGGTAGATCCTAGCTATCTTCATATTGTGTTTTTTACTTTAGCCGACTTTCATGGCTATTGACATCAACTTCTGATATAATGCTACCAATTTATTTGTAATAGATAAGGCTTGGCTTCTTTTCGCTCTTACGTTAATACAGTCTCGCGTTGTATATCTGTTTTATAATTTTTTCGGTCCGCATTCTACGTGTCCGAACCAACAAATTATGCTTTCTGTTAACACACACTCTCGTTTTACTATCTTTGTTGGAAATGCCGACATTAATAAAAATGAGGTGCAGTTCACAAAATATGTTTTCAACTTGACATCGTTATTATAAACAATGTTAAATAAAAAAAAACAAAAAGCAACACCTTTCTGTATAGAATACATCAGCGTCACTCGCGTTTCACGCCCGCTATTTTATAACATTAAAATTCAAAGCCTTGCACTTGTTGTGTGTATAGGACGCAGTGTTCCGGATGTGTGCAATATAAAAATGTCGACGGTAAAGCTTTTACAGCCGGTTATTTCTACTGGGACCTATGAGTCAGTGTGCATTGTACAAATTCGCAAGTAACTTGCAAAACAAAGTTCAGATTTTTTAAGGGCCCATATTTCTTAAAGGCGTGCTCGTTCGCGATCTCTGCCAATTAATTAGATTGCAATTCCTGACCAAGAGCGCACCGACGTGCGGATTAGGGCGTCCACCGGAGGCTACGCGCACCGATCCGCCCCCGTCGGTGCGAATATAGTTGCATGCGGCGGTGGGGGCCGCCACCCACCACGCAGCGTCAATTCCAGCGGGACGAAGGGAGCTGAGTGCTGCTTAGGCACGTGGAATGTGAGAGGTAGATTGAATGATAAAATGAACGAACTGATAGACGTAATGAATGAGAGACGTATAGATGCTTGATGTGTGTGAAAGAGACTAAGCGCAAGGGGAGCGACACCGATTATCTGCCCGATAATTAATTATTACCCCTATGGTCTGGGGTAAACCGACGATCATGCCAGTGCTGGTGTAGGTGTACGCGTATTTGTGGTTGAAGCATACGCTCCCGTAAGCTCAGCAGTGTGCTCAAGAACTAGACAAGTTTTGGGAGTCTGTGAGGCATGTTCTGTATTAACTGAAGGGAATGAAAGAGTGATTATGTGTAGAGATTTGAATGGATGGGTTGGGACCAAGCGATACAAATATGAAGCTGTTCTTGGTCCGTATGGAGATAAGAGAGTGAACGAAGCAGGTAAGTCAATTCTAGATTTATGTATGGAACGAAACCTCCTCGTGTCGAATACTTTATTTCATCATAAGGATATTCACACGTATACGGATGCGGACACACGGAGACGGATGACCAAACAAGTGTGATTGATTTCATTTTAATATCAATTATAGCATCTCCGAAATGCTATAATGGATACAAGAGCCTTTAGAGGTCTCACTCTTGAGACGGACCACTACCTGGTGGTAAACCGGTTTATGCGCCTTTTCAGGAAGTGGAGGCACTGGCGAGTGTGTATCCCTTTCGGAGATCATGAAAGGGTAAGGAGTGAAAAATTGCAAGATGAAAGTATAAGGAGAACGTGTGTGCTTCTGGTAAATGAAAGACTTGCAAATGCAAGACTTTCCGACTCTGATGTGGATGATTATTGGAAAGTTTTGAAATAAAGTATGGTGGATAGTGCAAAACAAGCATGTGGATGCGCAAAGTGGCATAAAACAGTGAAAGGAGATGCCTGGTGGGATGCGGAGGTTGAATCCTCGCTAGAAAGAGGGAAGCACGACTGGATTATGTATCATCTTTGCCCTTAAATGAAAATATGAGAGAAACAAAAAAAGACATGTACCGTCTATGCAAGAATGAAACCAAGGCTTTAGTGAAAGAGAAGCGTGAAAAACAAATTATGAATGAGGAAGAGAGGCTTACGAAAAATTTCGAGACGAATACCAAACTCTTTTGCAGAGAGGTATTGCGAACACTCAGAAAGTGTTAGAACGGTGGAGTGAATATTTTGAGGAAATGTATGAATATGCCTCGGACGCTGACAATGAGAGTGAATCGGATGCTTACTCCACGTTGACGGTGTCCAACGAAGGCATAACTATGAATGAGATCGAATGGTCGATACGAAGCTTGAAAAATGGAAAATCAGTGGGAATTGATCTAATCACAGCTGAGATGATCAAACTCGGTGGCACTTACGTCCGGGACGCCTTCTGGTACTTGAGCAATCTATGCTGAAGAACCGGAAGGGTCGCAATGGACTGGAGATAGAGGGAAGTCATTGCTCTTGTATAAGAGAAAGGGGTCACATATAGACTGCGCCAGCTATAGGGCCATCAGTTTGATCAGCTTAGCAGCAAAAGTATATGGAAAGGTGATTGAAAGGAGAATGAGAGTGAAATCCTATGAAATGCTGTGGGAGGCACAAGGAGGATTCCGAAATGGAAGGGAATGTACGGATCTAGTTATCTCGCTCCGCAATATCGTGGAGATGCATCTGGCCATAGACAAGGGAAAAGATTAAGGAAAAGGAAGAAAGAGATCTGTACGACATACTGGATTTATTTAAATCGACAGAAACTGACGTGATTCCTGTGTTTGTCGCTCGCCAACTGGAGAAACTACCACCCACTTTATTCGACTTGCTGGACTGTATGAAACTATTAAAGGATCTTCTCAAATTGCAAAACGATATAATTGAAATAAAAAGTAAATATGTTACAAATAGATTCATCTATTCAGAGACATAAAGAGAGTATATATAAGAGTTTCAATTTATTTTATGAGAGTCGTCGTTTTCTTTTCCTGCATTCTTTCTACACGTTGAAACAAACGGGGCATGCTTCTAATATTTACAAATTGATACTCTCTTTAGACTAACTTTTCAGGAACACCGTTCCTATATGAAATCTATATGTTTGTCTGTGTGTGCGTTTATTTCTTCAGATTCGGATTCAGCATAAAAAATTAGAAAAAGAATGTTCAGGAACACTGTTCCTATCTCTTAAGGAACATGGTCAAAAAACCGACAAATAAAAATAAAAAATTTTGAATTGTTATATAATTGACGAGCCAGGTGTTCCTCTGACAATGCAAGCTTGTGCATTCTCAATTGGTTTTTACATGATTATTGTAAACGTAGTTTACAAGCGCTACGTCCCAGATCCTGAGTAACGCTCGCATTTCGATCGATTCTACCATACTCAGCTCTCGCTTCCATCAACAATGTTACTGTTAACAAAATATCAAAGCATACCTTGTTCATATCGCATGCCGGCAAGAACACGGGCGGCATTTCCTCGCTGGTTTGAACGAAGAATGAGACTGTCCTCTTGGCCCCATAGGCAGTTATGAATCTTAATGAGGTTTCATTATGAATACTATTTGCAGTTGGCTCAAGTGGCACAAATATGTAAACTAGTGTCTGAGATTCCTGTTTATCTCTTTCGTTGGTTTCGGCAGTTAGACCGATCCTATTGAGCTACTGTCCTGCCCTGACGTGAGAAGTAGCGGATATGTCCTCATAAGTCGCGTCCTACACAGGTGCCCTCCAATATTCTGAATGAATTAGAGACATTCAGAGATCCCTGGTGAGCTAACGTACTACCACTCAGCTGACAAAATAGCTACGGTCGGGATATTTTTAAAAGAGCTATGGGAAATACATCACATAGAACCACATAGAGGGCCGCAGCAAATAAACCTTCTAGGTTTGTTACGTTCCTGCAAGTGAGTGATATTATCAGTAGACCCCTAAGGTTGCGATGTATATAAAAAAATTACGACAATAGCAGCACTGGCCGGTATTTATTTACAGACTCGTTCTACGACTGTTGGACAATGCATCGTACGGGATTCCCGGTGTCAGACAACTTTTACGTAATTGGACTCGCGTCCGAACACGGAATAATCCCGCTCGCATTCATTAGTGTCTCGTTGTAACTGCAACTTATAATCTCCCGCTCTACGCTACCGCCGCCGCCATCGTTGTCGGCGCTTCTACATTAGCGCCAGGGGATATTGATGCGACAGGGGATTTTAATAAACCAGAGTATTGTGTACATTGAAATGCTAGTAAAACACTATTTATTTGTACAACGCAACGTCGGCCAATGGAGGCCTACAAGCTCTGGTCCACATAATGTAAAATAGATACGATAGCATACGAACTTACATATCTGAAGTATCGATCAATCGATCGAAATATCGATGCCACCTTTACACGCAGCAACTCCCTGGAAGCTTAATGGTAACGTTACTCTCGCAGGAACACAATAACCTTACGAGGATATATTACGGTTTTCTCAAAATGGACAGTCTGTAACAACTCCCTGGAGAGTTGTTGTGTTCCTACGAGTGAACGAGGTTACCAGTAAACTAAGGAGGTTCTCCCAAGGAGTTACTGTGTTAGTAACAGAGGTGGCATCGCACAACTGATACTTAATTTATTGGAAGTGTTCATAGGTTACGGTAATCGCCTTACATCTGGTGAGCCGTATGCTTGTATACCGGACGTAAAAAAATGTAATCACTATCATACATGAAAAATGAAAAGTAAGCAAATTGAAGCTTTAAATAGAAACAAAATTAGCTAAAGTAATAACAGTTGTTAGAGATAAATACGTAAGCTGGAGGCGGAGCTTATGACGTCACAGCGGGTGGCCTGATCGCACGGCAAGTGGAAGGGCGCGCGCACCTGCGCTGACGCCGAGAGCGGGGAGCAATACCGGAACTTCACTTTTCG
Source organism: Pyralis farinalis (assembly GCA_947507595.1). NCBI lineage: Eukaryota > Metazoa > Arthropoda > Insecta > Lepidoptera > Pyralidae > Pyralis > Pyralis farinalis. The sequence goes on along the minus strand of OX382264.1, from coordinate 19,246,924 downwards.
ACCAGCGCTCACATTGGACGGACGTCTTAAACGTGTCTACGATCGCATTTCTTATTCTCAATTATTTCATTTAATTCGTTTTGTTATTATACAATTGATTAAAGACTAGATTTGTCAATTTAACTAACGTTTGTATTTTTTTTAAATAAAACCCCCTTGGGGTTTTAATATCAGAAGTGGGATTCACACGCGCTTTATATTCGCTCGAGTAAAAAGAAAATCAATTTTAATTTAAAATGTCTGCAAGTAGTTCAAAGAGTAAAAGTAGAAAGAAAGATAAAAGTGGGGAAGTTTTAAATACAATTCTCAGTCGTTTGAATGCGATCGAAGACAAAATAAGAGCACCTTCGCCGGCGCCTCACATGCTGCCCATGCCAGCGTTAGAGCCGCCGCCCTCACTGTCGTCCGCGCTATCCGTAACACCGGAAGTTTTAGTGCACGTGGGCGATACGGTTGGCGGTGAGGCACGGGATCGGCGTGCGGCGTCAGAACAATCGAGGGCTTCTGCGTCGCGAGGGGATAGCGTGGTGGAGGACGTAACGGACAGGATTATCGGCGCACTATCGTCATTTGCTCAAGTAAGATCTAACCATTTTTACATTTCAAATTTCGATCCCGATGTACATGAATTTGATGTTTGGTGTTCGGAAGTAGATCGCGCTCGACAGCTAAATAATTGGAACGATAATGAATGTTTATCACGTGTTGGAGGTTGTTTGAGGGGTGGCGCGCGCACGTGGCTTAACGAGTGGGTCACAAATGATCGTTCATGGACCAGTTTTAAACGTGATTTTAAGTCGCTTTGTCCATGCAGTATCGATGTGGCCCTATGCTCATGTTATGCGATCTTTTAGATGTGGTTACGTATGTATGCGAATGAAAGAGCGCTTTTAAAATTGCTTACCAAAATAAGCATCGTTTAGTAGGTGATTGTGGCTGAGTTATACGAGTGGTTTGGGTCATAAACGCTTGAGCGCTCAGAGGCAGTTATGACACCAAAGTATGAATGCGAGATTTGCCGTACTTATTCTACTTTTCCCTACAAACAGAATAAATTGTTTCAGCTGACAATGATGCTGAAGATGCAGATGTTGACGAGGACGTCATACAGTCAGGAACGGCCGTGTTAGAGATAAATACGTAAGCTGGAGGCGGAGCTTATGACGTCACAGCGGGTGGCCTGATCGCACGGCAAGTGGAAGGGCGCGCGCACCTGCGCTGACGCCGAGAGCGGGGAGCAATACCGGAACTTCACTTTTCGACCAGCGCTCACATTGGACGGACGTCTTAAACGTGTCTACGATCGCATTTCTTATTCTCAATTATTTCATTTAATTCGTTTTGTTATTATACAATTGATTAAAGACTAGATTTGTCAATTTAACTAACGTTTGTATTTTTTTTAAATAAAACCCCCTTGGGGTTTTAATACAGTACTTCGGATCAGGAGCGATTGATATTAGTAATTGTTTTTAAAAGTCTATGGTTTACTTTAGCTAATTTTGTTTCTATTTAAAGGATAATTAGTATTGATTTATGAAATTCATTTATTTCCTTAACAATCAATATATATTTACAACCAAAAGAGATATGGACTAACTATACAATGTCGATAGCACAGGCAAATGATAAAATAAAATTTTAAATAATTTTACCTAACTCCTATGTTATATGGCGTGCTGATTCCGAAAGTCTATATATAAAACAAAGTCGGGTTAGTTACACTATTTATAACTCGAGAACGGCTGGACCGATTTTTATAATCTTTATTTTATTAATTTTCCCTCCGCTCCTATTAAAACATGGAAAACATAACGGAAAACAATTGTTAAGAAAATTATTTTTCTCCTAAATTTTATATGAAACCCCTTTTTTTGATATCTCAAGAACGAATTGACAAATTTCTACGAATATTTTTTTGTTCGTCTTGGCGAGAACTGAAACACCTCCAGCGACAACATTGAGCAGTTTCTTTTCGATTTGAGAAGGCGAATCATTTAAACAATATACCTATATATATATATATATATATATATATATGCCTCTGTATGCCATATTATTACACTTGGAACGCTCATCCCAGATCCGATCAGATCAGACCTACTTCAACGTTAGGAGCAAGACATATGGTTTCTGATCCGCATGTGCGTTCTGCTCATGCTTTTGGTCGTATTTACATAGTTTATTCAACAAGTGACCAATAGTATTGTCTTAGGTTTTCGCGATTGTTACACATTGAAATTAAACTATTTTTAACGGAAGTATCGCGTGTTGGGATCCAGCGGCTTGGATCCAGTCCTAAAAATAATCAAGTCACAAATCCAAATATCTACTAAAAAATGTTCGGACACTGTGAGCGATTTTTGTGTGAATCGGAACATATATAATTAATCCATCCATGTCGGTAGATGTAATAATTGAATAACTAATGTAAGACAAATACCACCTTAGTCTTTCCTGCGACCACGGACGCTGCAAAGCGTTCGAAACGTCAGGTTTCAACAAAATAAATAAAACACGCGATACTTCCGTTAAAAATAGTTTAATTTCAAAGTGACCAATACTTCTACTTGCGGTTATTGCTGGTGAATGTTCATCGGCCGACACCATTTGAATCACTTCGAACTGTCAATTATGCCCAATATTTCATGGTTCATGTCAACAGCTCAATTTGCTTGAAAACGATAGTCATTGGGACATGTGATCCTGTGACATCCTCCCTTTGTGTGTTCTACCGATTGTATAACGGGTTGTGTTCTGACGAATTGTTCAAAATGGTGCTGACAGCTACTTTTTATAACCGCACCGCTCGCCGACGGCGGAGAGTTCACCCTTACACGCTGGAACCACAATGGTCACGTACTGTGCGGTTCCAGAGAAGTGTTCTTACGAGAACTCTCAAGTTGTGGAATGAGCTCCCAGCCGCGGTTGGTCCAAGGGACTACAGGAATTCTTTAAGAAATGCGTGAAGAGGTTTTTAGAGGGTCCGCAATGCATGAGTGACATCCTTAGTGTTGCAAATGTCCATAGGCTACGGTGACTGTTTACTATCGGGTAGACCATATACTTGATTGCTACCTTAGAGGCATAATAAACATGATATAAAAAACATGACAAACGCTGGAGGAGTTGCTATATTTCCAAGTGTTTGCCACGAAAACTACATGAATTGTGGTACAAAAATGTATACGTATGTCAAAAGACGTTTTAAATCGAATTCATGTCTGTTCAGGGAATACCGATCTCGAGGTGAATGAAGAGATAAAAACCAAGCTTTGCTTTTACCCGAAGACATGTGGTACATCATGTGCGGTAGTTTGTTAGTGAAGTTAAGAATGTTACTGCCAAATCATGGAATTATACGTCGCTTTTAGTCGAGAATTAGAATGTATACATGAATATGTTCAAAATGCATTGAACCAATTAGTTGAAGCGAATATACCACTGTTGAACCCCCTACAGAAAGACATGTGCGATACGTTAACGAAGACAATTGATGATGGAATGGCTTATTTTCCCTAGATGCGCTCGGTGAATCTAGGCAGACTTTCCTCATATCATTAAGTTTGCCCACTTTACTAGTGTTATTAAAAGGACCCGATGAAATTAACGTTAAACATTCAAACGACTGCTGAATGAAAATCACAATTGGTTGAGTGAACGAGTAATTCTTTAATTTTTAATCTATTAAAGCTTGCGATATATTAAGTATAACTCGCGCGATGCCTCCTCTGCTGCTTACACAGCAGCTCCTTGGGAGCTTACTGGTGACCTCACTCACACACAGGAACACAACAACCCTCTAGGGAGTTGTTATTTGGCTGCGGTTTTCTGTGAGGTGGAGATACTTCCCCAGGCTGCGTTGGTGCGCACTAGCTCTCTTAAACCATCCATCAACATCCAACCATCATAAACCCAATATCTCTTCCATGACCCCACTTCGCCATGACACATTTTCATTTTCTCCTGTCTCTGAGGATGAGATACGTAAAATTTTACTTTCTATTACGTCCAAAGCCATTGGCTGTGACGACGTAAGTAGAACCATGGTCCTTGCAATATTGGATAATGTCCTTCCTATCCTAGTTCACATTGTAAATTTCTCCTTTTTAACAGGCACCTCTCCTCTCATCTGGCGTAAAGCATTAGTAAAACCCCTTCCGAAAAATTCAAATCCTCAATTATTAAATCATTATAGACCTATTACTATTCTACCCTTCCTCGCGAAAATTCTTGAAGCTGTTGCACATAAGCAGGTTTCCGCCTTTATATTTTCTATCAACTTACTTTGTCAATTTCAGCCTGGGTTTCGCTCTGGGCATAGTACTGCGACTGCCCTTCTTAAAATCTCAGAGGATATTCGCATGGGTATGGAAGATGGGCTGATCACTATCATGGTTCTCATTGACTTTTCAAATGCTTTCAACACGGTAGACCATGAGATCTTACTAGCCATTTTAAAGTACATGAACTTCTCATCCTCAGCATTGGAATGGTATTCACATTATCTTCGGGGTCGGCAGCAAGCGGTTCGCATGGGCCGTGATATATCAAATTGGAATGATCTGTCAACTGGGGTTCCCCAGGGCGGTATTTTATCATCTCTATTGTTTTCCATTTTTATAAATTTTCTTACGTTTTTGTTGAGTTGCTCCTATCATTTATACGCGGATGATCTGCAGGTTTATGTGCAAACAACATATGATACGCTGAACACAGGAATTTCTCGGTTAAATGATAGTTTGTGCCAAATAAATTCTTGGTCAAACAACTTTGGAATTCCGGTGAATCCTAATAAGTGCCAGGCTATTCTCTTAGGTAGCTCAAGGCAAATAGATAAAATTGACATCAGTTCTATGTCATCCATAATGTTCAATAACTCTGTTATTCCACTCAGTAAGAGTGTTAAAAATCTTGGCTTGTATCTTGACTCTACTTTGACCTGGAGCACACAAGTGACTGAAGTTAGTCGCAACGTAATATCGACATTGCGCTTTCTAAATCGATACAGAAACTTTCTGCCTATTGAAACTAAGGTCACATTAGTTCAAACACTTATTTTTCTACTAATTGATTATTGTGATGTGTGATCCTGATCTTCACGAAGATCTTCTAAATAAGCTGGACCGGCTCATCAACACCACTATCCGATTCATTTTCTGTCTTCTGAAATATGATCATATTTCGTTCTACCGGTCAAAACTTGGATGGCTCCCGATTCGTCAGCGTCGACATTTAAGATTACTTTGCACACTTTTTACAATAATTTTTAATCCCCATTCTCCTGAATACTTGAAATGTAAATTTCAGTACATTCACATTCTCATAACCGTCAACTTCGATCAAATGACTCCCATTTACTCTTAATACCACTTTTCCGTTCGGGCTTCATGTCTAATTCCTTTACTCTACAAGCTTCACGACTCTGGAATGCGTTGCCTGAACGCGTTAGAAACTTCCTAAACAACTTTACTTTTAAAAAGAAGTTATGTGCCTATCTTTTAGAGAGTCTGTCCAAGCAGTAATCATCCAATGTGTGTTGTAAAATTAGTATATATTATATTATTTATAGAGAAAATATGTATGTATTACTAGGGTCTTGTATATATTATTGTGATTGTGTATTATTGTAGTTATTTATGTATTTTTATATTTATGTTAGGTGACCATACAAAGAACAAATTCTTTATAGGGTCGATTATTATTTTATTTTAATTAAAACCGCCATCGCGATTTTTCTCCACTCCCGATTTTTGACTGGTAGAGAATGCAATTAGCATTAAGTGCGCCTTTTGAACAAATTGTATTGTGGTCAATAAAGTGTTAAATACATAAATAAACCATCGGATAGATATAGTAAACGGCTCATGCATAAAAGCAACGGAGTATTTAGTATGCGCACGCATACACGCAAGGGTGTCGAGAGCGGCGGCGTAGCCATGGTATTTGCCGTCACAGCATGCGGTTCCATTTTACTGCTATGGCTCGCCAATAGATGTTTCACATCAAAACACCCACTAACATTCGTAGCACTTTTACTATTTGATGTTATAGCGACTACTTCTGCACATTCTGTGAAAAGTTCAGTTTCTAACTATTACGGTTCAAAATATACATCCTGTGATAGATGGACGGACAGAACGTTCGACAATACTAATGTTCCGAACCGTACGTTCTCTGTGTTGAAGATTGTATTACAAACCAATTTCTGTGCGTGTTTGTGTGAAAGATAAATAAAACTGATACCAAGTTTAAAAAAATACAAATATGTTTTTTCTATTGACTGACTTCCAATAAAATAACATATGAATCACTATATTGATAGAAAACATTGCGTAACTACCCTACAGAATTTGGTAAGAAGCGTTAATATAATCATGGATTACCTTTTTGTTTTCAATTAAAGTAATTACACTAACACGTAAAAGTACTCATTAAAGCAGTGCTCTGTTTTACACCACTTGAGAATAAACTACCTTCACGATACAAAATTAATCCGGAGCTGGAAGGTTTGTTTTCTTTAACGAAGCGCTGTGCTTTATAATGCACTTATGATTTATTGCGTCAGATGCCCGCTGCAGCAACGATTTTAATACCGCTCACTTACCTGGAGACAACGCTTTACTTAGGTATAAAATAACGGTTAGATGTGAAGAAAGTTCGTAATTAAATTGTATTGATGAAAACAGTACCTCACAACTGAGTCTTAGGTTTGCTCTACTTTGAAATGTCTTTATTGCGTAGGTACTCCTAGACAATAATGTTGTGGTGGTGTATTACGTGTTACCTTGATTAGTTACACTTTTGGAAGTATAATTTAAATTGTTACTTTAAAGTTACGTACCGTAATATTTTTATCACAATATGTCACTGTATGAATATATAATTAGTAATTTAAAGTAATAGCAAATACATATATTCTTGAGAAGAGTATATTATCATAGAACAAAATTATTTAGATACCTGATTTATAGGTTTTTTTTATACTACGTCGGGAGCATACAAGCATACGGCCCACCTGATATAAAGCGGCTACCGTAGCCTATTAACGATTGTAATATATTAAGTATCACTAGCGCGATGCCTCCTCTGCTGCTTACACAGCAACTCCTTGGGAGCATACTGGTGACCTCACTCACACGCAGGAACAGAACAACCCTCTAGGGAGTTGTTATTTGGCTGCGGTTTTCTGTGAGGTGGAGGTATTTCCCCAGACGGGCTGCTTTTTCTACACCAATAACATAGGGATCTCGGAGTTGACATCACCAGCGATGTTAAATACCGTCCATCCGTCCAAGAAACTAGGTGTGGTCTACAGAGCAAAGCAGGTACTTCAGTGCGAGGCACAGAATCATATTGTGCGAGTCTCGAGTCAGACCGCACATGGACCACTGTAGTCACCTTTCGGCGGGAGACCACCTGGATACCAACTAGGATCATGAGTTAATTTTAGAGACGACCTGTGAGAATTGTTACACACGATATCGAGCCCTTAAATTTAAGGACAGATATTGCCTTCGTTTGTGTGTTCTATCGATTGTACAACGGGTTTTGTTCTGAAGAATTGCTCGATATGATGCCGACAGCTTGTTTTTACAACCGCACCGCTTGCCGACGGCGAAGAGTTCACGGTCACACGCTGAAACCGTCGGTTTATAAATGACGGATTTCTGAGGTAACAAACATAAAAAAAAATACAATCGAATTGATAACCTCCCTCTTTTTTGAAGTCAGTTAATAAAATAAGATCTTTTATAACCAAAAATCTACATTAAAAATTAAGTTCTGTTTCATAATATGTAACGTGAAATTTCGCTTTGATTCGTCCTCTTAACAGAATATTCCTCCATCAGTCACCAACTTCCCTGCACCTCTTCAGTAATGAATGACACACATACTTTTTAGGCTTCCGTATCTCAAAAAGTGAAAATAAAATTATCTGGTCAACTGTGCAGCGTCGTCTAGTCATGAACTAAGTAAAGTTTGTGTTATGTATTAAACTATGTATCTATATAATAAATATGAAAATCTTTGACATTAAAATTACCATCGCTAGGCCACTCAATCACAGAATTCGTTATCGTCATACATAAAAATATATACTATATTGTACGTCTAAGAAGGTCTCATAGCAGAAGTACAAGGAAAATTATAAGATTTGTGCATTTGTACCTACTTGTACAAAAAAATGCATATTTTCATTGTGTGCACCTTCGGTTGTCATAATATGACCACATAAAATAACTGTCGCAAACGCTTTCAGTGCATGTAATGCTCACGCGGAACAACCCCAAGTTATATTGATAACTATAAAAATACCAAACAGATTTCATTAGACCAAACAGGGTGAAACAGCAATTCGACTTTATGTGTTCCTTCAATTCGTTTAAGCCTAAGTGTTCACGTTTATAACACAAACAATACGCGACATAAGAAGAACGAAACGCAAATATCTCGAAGTGACGTTCCTTATGAATCTGACACGCTGGATTCCAAGATTAAATTCATGCCCCGAGGTACAATTCGTTCGGAACAGCGTCGCATCGTCCACACTCCTACAGAGATGAAAAATGGGAGTATTATCTCGATTTCACTTGTCACGTTGAATGCAAAGAATTTTTACAGTATTTAAAGTCTTACGGTTTGAATAAGCGAACATTTCATAAAAAATATATTACTTATTTAGGTATGTAGACAAAAGAGTATTTGATATTTCAATACACTCCAAGGACTAAAACTTTTGCGGAAAACCTTTACATGTAATAAAAAAATATATTCATTAAATTAAATGGTATCTCGTTTGTAACAATGAAACCAAAAATGCAAAATACTTCTTTTACGAGCTGTGAACAATTTGCAGAGAAGCCAATGTTGTGCAAAAACTTATTCAGCGAGACCGTAACACAATGAAATTAACAATAAGCTGGTGGAAACAAAGAAAGTACCTAACTTGATAAATAAAAAATATGTCAAGGGACAAATGGACGAGAAAGCGGATACAAAAACTTGGAATTGAAGAAAAGTTTCGGTCATTTTAATACAGAGTATACTCATTGTGGTAACCTTATTATGCTTGGTGAGACATCAGCGTCTATTTAGGGAACAGTTTAACTTTAAACAATAAAAATGGGGGAAAATTCATAAAATTCCCAGACCATTCGGTCCATAATCCGTTAAGCGAAACCAAAGCTAAATATTCATAAACAAAGATATTGTGATAGCCGTTCGCCTCAGCAATTACGCGGTGATATTAAAACTTAATTAAAATTTGTTTATCACGGCTCGAAAGCGATTAAAAGTTTAAACGAAGCTGCGCCGATGTAGACCGCCTTAACGAAACGAGTTTATTTACGTAAATAGTGTTTCATCGCGTTGATATACTTCGCGACGACTTCGGATATGGAAATTGGAGTCAACCTACAAATTTATGTTGATGTCGTGTAAATTAGTTTGTTACGATTCATAATGATAATAAATTGCGTAAGATAAAATTCAAGTACAGTTACTTACATATTTCATTGTCTATGCAAGAAAAGCACAAAATGAGATTTCTAATAAATAATATTTTGTTTTTTTATCTAACAAAACAAGCGTACCGTCTGCCTCATGGCAAGCAGTTCTCGCAGTAGGGACTTGTAGAGCCAGGTGCACTTGCACATAATCGATCGTGTAACAACCGCTACGCAACATTTCAAGAAATTCATGATTTTTTATATATATACACAGCAATGGAAAGCATACAGCAAGAGATAAACCGATATTTTTGTTTATATTTTAATACATATAGTTATGTGTCTATACTTCGTATTCTATTATGTGTCTGTTGTATGGATCGATTTGTTTCAATTCATTGATTGTTTATGTATGCTGGTGTTCGCTACAATAGTCTTAGTAGTAGTTTTATACACAACAAGTATGAATTTGAATGTTCCCGTCGTTTCTAATGTTTTTATTGATAACACTAAATCTCGTCAATAGTAACTATGCAAAAAAAAGAAAATCGTCTGACAAAAGAGTAAAAAAGGCACTGAACTGGTTTTATCTTTGTATATTTATGTACAAATATGTACGTTATTAATGTATGTATGTATGTGGTAAATTTGTATTATTACAATTTATTATTATTACATGCTGCGTATTTTGCGAACCCAAATCCAAATACAAATTAATTACCATATGTTGCATTGAAACGATTGCTTTTAACAAGGAAATGTGTTGTTGCATACATTGATGTATCTATGCCTGTAATCATTTTTAATGTAGCTTAAAGTACCAAATGTATGCCGCACCAGCAGCTTAATTATTTAACGAAGTTTACGAACGAGCCCGTCACTTGGGGCGCATTCTAAATGCCTGTACTTATTTGGACTTCCACTTGTTTGTCCAAGTTATCTTGGAATTAATGTTACGGCCACACGAAGGCCGCGTCACGGGACGAAATAGTGACAATTAATGAGAACCACGAACTGTGTAATCGTTTTTAAAGGTAACAATTAAAATTAATACTACTAAGCAAATTATTGAGTTTACATTATTGATATTGATAATTGGTATTGAGTCTTATTTTACTAATAATGTAACTGTACATAGGAGTACTTATCAATAAACTTAAGGAAACGAGTACAAAAGATAATAATAAAGTTGAAACTTTGTATTTGTACGTATACCCGTATGATAGACTGTATATTATATAACACACAGGGTATTTGATGGATCGATGTCGGTCGGTAATTGTACCACATAGTAAGTAAAAGTAATAAAATATAATTCTGTTTGTACGTTTTATAAAAACTATATTGAGAGCACCGTTAATCGATTAGGGTCTAATTTGTTTTGATTCAGTCTAATTGTATAAATGCACCCATTAAGAATATTTTCGAGCAAATTAATAATATTTACTTTCAGAATTACACACTGCCTTTTTTATACAATGTCGAAAAATAGGCATACGACTGACCTAAGGTAAAGGGGCTGCTTCAGACCAAAAATACCTGCAATATAGAGCATCCCCGCTGCAAACACAGTAGCTACTCAAGAGGCTACTGGTAATCTAACCTACTCGTAGAAAAAGAACAAATCTCCTGTAAGTTGGCTTTTGTCATCTCCAGGTACTGACAGGAGCTGGACGTATACTGTCTATGTTTTTGTAATGAAGTTAATAGCAAAATAGCTTATACTGCAAGTAGTAATCAACAAAACGAAATAATATCAAGCAATGTGAAGTAATATTAATATATTAGTAATTTATTTTATTTTCTTACCTGTCTCTACTTCAAATTTATTTTAAACATTCGCACATACTCACATACAAAATTTATCCTCTTAAACTAGTGAAAATATTGATTGTTGACTAAAATTTAATTAAAACTATTTAACTTACACTTTCTAAGCACATAATCTTATAATCTGATAGACGTAATAGAACAACATTTAGGCACTCGAAATCTTTATTTTGGTTCTGAGAACAATATATGTATGCCTCTAGTTATTTACATTTATTATTTACATGACCTTTGTAGTTCAACTTTATTTATGTTGCATAACCACATCCATATCCCTGTCTTGAACAAACTTAACATTAAACAATTTGAAGTTATTCCAAATCTCCTCAGGCAAAGGTCTTCATTTCCAGCCAACTTCATTGTTTGCCTTCAATAAACATTGTGTAGGTTGTAGTTATTAGCTTATCCTATCGATTTTATGTACCTACACCAACAATGGCTTAAATTAATATTTACGCATAATTGGCAGAAAATAGCATTACCAACGTATTATGAAAATGTAAAAGTTAATGGTCGCGACATTACTCGTTTAACAATAAGCCTGTTAAATCGAATAACCGTTTATTTTAACTTTAAATCAGCAGTAATTAACTTTATTGCAAGTTAATTAGTGCGAGTAGTAATAGGTACGTTTAGCAGCCATTTATGACTTTATTTCAAATCCATATTATTTCGTTTATTTATTTAATATTATTGCACACGATCGTACTATAAGCAAACCTAATGTTAATACATTGTTTAAGGTGCACCTTAAGGATATTGGATAGGACAACAAGGATACAACATTTAGCAGAGATGTACCCTATAATATCGTTCTTGATATATTCATTAATAGTGAATCCTGTTGCCTTCGTGGAAATGTTTGGTGGAAGTGAACGTGGCTGACAAATTAAGATTTAGTTCTAAATGTCCTGTTGGAAGACGGTGCAATAAAGCTAAGTATTGCAAGTAAAGGGGTGTATGGGATGATTTTATGTTGATTTTTCACGTAGGCGTTTTGAAATAGTCTCTTCTAAACAATTATTTTCAAAATGTATAGTCACCATGTTGACTGATCTGGACCATTTTCCTTTCAGTTGCGGTTCTTTGTTCGGTTGTCATCATGGATGTAACTCAGTTAATGTCGAAAGATACCGCCGAAGTGTACATAACATGGTTAAGATTTGACAATCATGTTTGGATGAAATGTATAGAAATATGTAGTCGTATGAAGTCATACCACGCCTTTAATTAACTATAGCGCCTGAGTTGCCTCGTAAAGGGGCGAAACACGTATCGCACAGACAGTGCACCGGCGATAACGCGTGCATGCGGTTCCCGTTACCGATGGCTGGCAACCGCAGAAACGACCGCAGCAGTTAAGATTGATATTGCGTGTCTACTGACAGTAGTTGTTAGATGCCCGCCGACGCTAATTGGCGGGAACTACCCTGTACTCTTGGATCTATTGACAATTAAAATATCCAGTGCATTCATTTACTATATTAATCAGTCAATAGAGCAGCAAAAAGATCAAAGAGATAGGGGGAAATAGCACAAGTAGTCAAGTGGGTACTTGATGCCACTGCTAGCTGAGACTGAATCTGAGCAGTAACTGTCATGGTGCACTCTAGCCGAGTAAACCCTTGAATATTGGATGTCTGCAGGAAAATTTATATGAATTTTTATGGAACCGTGTTCGTTTATGGGAGATATTCAAATTTAACCAACTACCAATGGGCATTCGAAAGTTTTAGTCTACTCCATTTCAATGGGCAGGACCTAATTAATCTTCTTGACTCTGCTAAAATATCAATTTGCGAGTAGTTCATTGGCAGAATTTTAGTTAGAACACGATCTGCGGAGGTAATAAAAGTCCAGAGCTACATCAACCCTAATTCCTACCGCTGGTATATGGGTCTCCCTCCAACCAGAGCAGCTAAGAGCATAATCCACCACACTGTTCAACTGCAGATTAGCTGAGGCCAGTGTTTTCAAGCCGCCCGAAGGCCATCGATCTTGCTTAACGACTACTGTCATATAGGTTTACCGTACCGTGCAAGGTCCAAAGCGCAGCACTAAAATTTCTATTATATCCTTGTAAGTCTAATATATATTACGCCCTGCGGACGCAGTTAAAATAAAACGTCGTACTTCTGTGTAACAAATGAGAACTTTCATAAATTTACAACTACTTATATATTCATTATTATAACTGCAAACGAAACTTATCTATGTTAAGTTATTTTATCTTGATTTTCTCTCGATGTATCAGTTGGTTTACCGCCTACTATCACTGCTGATATGATAAATTTTTATATTCCCGACACAATCTAGAATTGGCATCAAAATACTTCCTCTTCTAGAAAGATTATATATAGTGAATCGTTATTCCTTTTTAGAGTATGAATGCAGCCTGGTCTATTCTATTCCCACACACCTTGTAAACTGTATAATAAATGATTATTGGTATCAGCTTATGATTTTAAACTTCGTTAGGGCGATCTCCTATAGGATCTCATTTTTGATGCTTACTGCATTGTAGAATCAAAAGTGAAGCAGCGTACGTTATTGCGTATTTATTTAGTGAGACTAATATTTTATTAAGCTAAATCAATGGCATTCGGGCGGTTTGAAATCACTGGCCTCAGCCAACCTGCAGTTAAGTAGTGTGGTGGAATATGCTCTTAGCCCCTCTGGTTGGAGGGAGTCCCGTATACCTGCGGTGGGATGAATTAGGGTTGGTGTAGCTCTGGACCTCTATTACCTCCGCAGATCGTGTTCAAACCATAGTAACGAAATCCTGTCAATAAACCACTCGCATATCGATATTTTAGCAGAATCAAGAAGATTAATTAGGTCTCCTGCCCATTGAAATGGAGTAGACTAAAACTTTCGAATGCCCCATTGGTTAAAATATAATATCTCCCATGAACGAACACGTCTCCAGGCAGTTTGTGAAAATATCATTGCGTTAATGCGTTGCCAACAACCAACTTTAACGTACTGCTAGACAACTATAGTTTTAAAATTACTGTCGGCCTTTGGCTGGGAACTCCAGTTTGTCATTTCCACTGTATGAAGTTGATAAATCTGACCTCCATAACCTATATAAAATTAACCCGCTACTACTCTCTGAATGACATTATCGGGAGAGCTCTTATTGCCATCATCGAATGCTGCCATTTAGGACTAAGAATGGTAAGAGACCTGATAGTTGGAGATCTCGTTTGGTGTATACTAAATGTGCAGAGCTACAGCTAATGGAACACTTTCGTTTGTTGGAATAAAGTACAATATAATAATTTAAGATACACAGCAGTGATATCTCAGTGGATACAGAACTGGCCTATGATCCGACAGCCCCGTGTTCGAATCCTGGCGCGGGTATATACCACAAAAAATCGTCTTTATGTAAGTACATATTTGTAATTATCATTTGCTCGGCAGTAAAGGAAAACATCATGAGGAAGCCTGCATGTCCAAAAAATTATATTTCAAAAGACGTGTGACCTGACCTAAGAAAGGTCTCTTTTCCCCTCTGGGTATTTGGAGGTCTGACGGCAATCGCTCCATGTAAAAATCAAGATCTTCGCTAAATCCTTAGGCGTAGGTAAGGGACCACGCCAAACGAGAATTCCGAACAATAGCAGAGTATTCCAGAGACTCTTGCTATTTCAAGTCTAATTTTCATAGCAAAATAACATAATTATTGATAATAATCTTCTCGGTGTACATTAAATAACTATTTATGTAGATAACCTCTCTAACTCGAATCATAGTTTCTGTGTTTCAGTGTAATCGGTCAATGCGGCAGAGCGGTGGGAACAATCGAATGTGATCGACATAATCCCTCGGATTGCCAACTACGTACCCGTGTTAACTCCGATAACGTATCAATGTTCAACTGCGTTTTATACGGGTCGTTTTAAATAATACCTTTACATTTTTGTGTTCTCCCTAGTTGAACAGTTTTTATTATGAAAGGGACCCTAAAATCACGAAGCGGGTTTTAATATAATATCGGAAGACATACAAGCATACGGCCCGCATAATGTTGATAGTTATAGGGTTACAGAAGCCTATGAACATTGGACTGCTGTACAACGTGCAGATGAGCTTATCATTAATTGTTAAGTTGATGGTAAACTACTAGTAACCACTTGTGTTCGATCCCAAAGAATTATCGAACGCTGGTGTTACACTTTGTGTTAACAAATAAATCGTCTTTATTATATTTCATATGGTAAAACAAAAACATAAACAAAAGTATTATACACGAAAAAGTGGTATTGTAACCACTGAATAAATTAATATTTTTTTTATCGATATCGATGTTTACCATTAAGCAATCACTACCGCGTCCCTTTTCAAAATAATTTACTTAAAATGGCGTATTTGTTTGCCATACAATATTAAATTTTAAATCCTATAAAATGAAAAATATAGTTGCATAGGTATCATTCTAATTAGCCTCTTGAGAATTCCCTCAAATCTAAAATGGCTGTTTATATACTCGTAGTTGTACGAGGAGTATAGTTTTGCCAGGTAATATTAGTTTTTAATTGCCATAAAATTAAACATATACCACAAATAGGATGTACCTTTGGTGGTAAGTTATAGCTAGATTTATATATATATATATATATATATATATAATTATATTTGTACAGCTTAATTCACAAACATTTTTTATAATATCAATTCTTTGAAAAACTGCTAGGTCAAAAGTAATTAAAACTATGAGAAATGCATAACATATAATAAGGATTTATTTTAAAAATGTAAGACGTGTCTAAGTGCCCTCGAGTGCCCAATAGCAAGTACAGAAAATCTATATCTTTATCAGTTGTCGGCGTAAATATCGATATATTGATATGATAGTATCGATATTTGTCACTGCCTATTATTTTTATAACATTATAGTGAATTTTTCTAGCTTGTTGTCGTGAATATTTCAGTGGTGTGCGTAAAATGACCTACTATTGAACATTTTTTCAGGAGTGCGTTCATGATAACACAAAATGTTTTTGCGCGTGTTGTAATCGTTTCTTTGTAGTATTTACCTCGCCCCCGTCAAAAATGGCAGAATTATTTACTAATAGAGTCACGCGAATGGCGCGTCCTTTTGGTTGAAAGGTCTAAGTTACATTACGATCATCATTTCTGTCGAAAAACAACCACTACTGAACTGAACAGTCCTCCCCTTGGGATTCATGGATGGAAGCTAAGGAAATTAAATAGATATAAGAAAACTTATCTCTGTGGTTTTTAATTAGATCGTCGTTACATCTGAAGCAAATGGTTACCGTAGTCAACGTACGCTTGTAATACAGGAAATAATACTCACGCATTGCCATCTCCGCTCTTATTACAACTTCTTAAGAGCTTACCGGTAACCTAAGTCACTCGCAGAAACACTATAACCCTCCATAAAGTTGTAGCTACGGTATTATTGATGTGAAAGAGCGCTGTTGAGCTGCTTTGATGCGTCCTACCGTCTTTAAATTGTATCTCATTGTAATTGGAAAAGAAATTTCTTTGTGAATTTCGTATGGTATTAATATTAATTATAACATACGAAAGGCACGGCAGATCGTTGCGAACTGTTGGTGGATAACAACACTACCTGAGTACTCCAGAGAGCCGATTACTTATTGCAAACGTCCGTACCTCTTCTGTAATAACCCAGTACCAATAATCCCTCCAGATCTCAATTCAATAATCAATTAATTTCTGACACATTCGTAATAGTCCCAATACCTGCCGAGACCTGTTCGACGATATATTTTCTCAGATTTTTCATCAAAAATAGGATAATTGCTAATGAAGGCTTACAGGCTGCGTTAGACTGCATCCTTTATTTTGTGTGAGGTTGGTGCATAAAGTAGGCTTCTGAAAAAGCCATGAGATACAAGTTTTAAGGACCATCTCCTCTGTAAAGTCTAGCGGTACATCAGAACATTTTCAACAGAAGGACCCGTAATGATGATAGAAGAGAAAACAAAATATATTAATATACACATTGACATGTAATCGAAGTTAAGAATACACTTTATTTGATCTGGAAATGCATCGAAACTGATAACCGACGATGCAGTCAACTTTTAGCCGGCGGTGCGCATAGATTTGCAAGCTGGGTGTTCACAGAACACGTCACTGATTCGCAATATGATGCAGTTTTGTTTATCGCATATTAACAAGTACTGCCAAAATAAATTATTTAACAGCTGGCATGCAGTTCCATTGCAATCTGTCTGTTAAGAGTCTAGGATGTAGTTATAGTATTTATATTGGGACAATATATATTACTATAACTTCACGCCAAATCCCTTGCGGGGTAGGCAGAGAGAACCGAGCGCCACGTGACTCGATCCTTACATATCTCACTCGCTTCTTTAATATTCATTGCTCTTCTCATGCACGCATGCCGGTTTCTAGGGCTCCTGACATCACCTTCTGATAGAACATGACCAATTTGGTCATGGTAGGTAAGTCTTGGCCTTCCCCGGCTCCTACATCCTTCCACTTTTGCATTGTATATCTGCTTCGTCATTCTTTCATCTTGCATTCTTTCTACATGCCCGAACCATCGGAGCATGCCTCTTTTTATTTTAACACCGACGCTCTCTTTCAGACCAACTCTATTTCTAACATCATCATTGCGAATACGGTCTACGAGCCTTACGCCACAAATTTTGCGCAGCGCTCGCATTTCAACCGCGTTTATTCTACTTTCATGCTCTTTCTGCCATACCCAACTCTCGCTTCCATAAGTTAGCGTTGGGACCAACACTGCATTGTGTATAGCGAGTTGTGCCTTCTGGCTCAGGATTTTACTGCCAAGAAGTTTTCCCAACGCTCCATTCACACTATTCCCAGCACTCACTCGTCTTTCCACATCTGCGGTGTACCTTCCATCCCTGCTGAAAGCGCATCCAAGATATACAAACTTATCCACTTGTTCCAACACTTCATCATCAATCGTAATCCTTGCATTAGTTCTGGAGTACAATATATATAACAAAACATAACCAAGGTAAAGCATATGTGTTTTTTTTTTTGATGATGTCACCTAAAAAACATAGAGATGTAAGAACGTCCACTCGTGGGTTAATGTCGTAAAAACACTATGAAATGTTTACGATGGCACTGCCGGCCAAGTCGGCTTCTGAAATGCTCTGAATTTTTTATACAAACAACGAAAATAACGCAGATGTACGTAATACGGGCGGGAATTTACGTGCAACTCTTGGTGAAAACTGTCTTCTGCTAAATTGTTCAGAATTACATGTAAATTTAAAACATACCAACGTCTTAATTATGCCATGTTTAGAGATATATGAGTATATTCCTTCATGTAGTTACAAGTAAAGAGATATCAAAAATTACCTTCACCGCAGCCTACGCCGCACCTACGAAAGCCGCAGCCAAATAGCACTCTTTGGAGGGTTGTTGTATTATTCTGCGTACGAGAGAGGTCACCAGTAAGCTCCTAAAGAGTTGCTGTATTTGCAGCAGAGATGGCATCGCGCGAGTGATACTCAACGTATTGCAAGCGTTCATAGGCTACGGTAACCGCTTTACATCGCTGGGCCGTATACGTGTATGCCTCCCGACGTTGTATAAAAAAAAATCCCTTTTTTTGCAAGAAAAGACTTAGAGTTTTTATACTTACTGTTGTTGATTCACTATTTTCACTATGTTTGTTAAATCAGCTTAGGTTGGGATAGGTTAGGAACCTCCTATAGGATCTGAAAGAAAACAACGGACGAGCTCGGTGGCTCAGTCGTGAATGACGCGACTTTGACACCAACGCTCGTGGGTTCGATTCCCACACAAGGCAAACATTTGTGTGCATGAATACGTCTGTTTGTCTTGGTCTGAATATTTTAAGAGAGGTAAAGCGCACCAAAGCAGCCCGTCTGGGGAAGTCTTCCACCTTACAAAAAACCGCAGCCAATTAACAACTCCCTAGAGGGTTGTTGTGTTCCTGTGTGTAAGTGAGGTCACCAGTACGCTCCCAAGGAGTTGCTATGTAAGCAGCAGAGGAGGCATCGCGCGAGTGATACTTAATATATCGCAAGCGATAATAGACTACGGTACCCGCTTCACATCAAGTGGGCCGTATGCTTGTATGTCTCCCGACGTAGTATAAAAAAATCGGCCAAGTGCGAGTCGGACTCGCGCACGAAGGGTTCCGTACCATTATCTATAAAAACAGCAAAAAAAAAAAATCACGTTTGTTGTATGAGAACCCCCCTTAAATATTTGTTTTATTTGAATTTAATTATTTATTCTTAAAGTGAATATATAACTAAATATTTTGTGAATATTTCAAGCGTCTACCTGTTGTCGTTATCAATATCAAGCAAAAATGAGCAAAAAATTCACGCTTGTTGTATGGGAGCCCCCTTAAATATTTATTATATTCTATTTTTTAGTACTTGTTGTTATAGCGGCAATAGAAATACATCATCTGTGAAAATTTCAACTGTCTAACTATCACGGTTCAAGAGATACAGTCTGGTGACAGACGGACGGACGGACGGACGGGCGGACAGCGGAGCCTCAGTAATAGGGTTCCGTTTTACCCTTTGGGTACGGAACCCTAAAAACACACAAATGTTTGTCCTGGGAATCGAAGCCACGTGCCTTGGTGTTAAAATAGTATTTCTAACCGCTCCGCCACATATGTAAGTTAGGTTAAATACGAGTATCACACAATAGAGCAATGATAGCCCGGTGGATAAAGAACCAGCCTTTTGAAATAACTGGTCGACATCAGTTCGAATCCTGACATGTACTACTAATTCATTCTCTCTACGCTGAACGGCTGTTACGTACCTACCTGCTTATAAATAATCGGAATAACATATCTTCGTCATAATGGCTAAATGTGCAAAATGTAGTAAACCAATCACCAAGAAAACACCTGGATTGCAGTGTGGGAAGTGCAATAAGTGGTATCATGCATCTTGTATACCGATAACCGCGGAACAACTAAGTACATTGTGCGACACCGAGGCGGTAGAATGGAAATGCAGGGTGTGTAGTGCACAATTTAAGCAGAAACGACTTTCGGCAATTCTTCCTGATCCAGATGATGACGAAAACACGGACACAGAACAAATCGTAAACAAAAACATAAATGAAGATTTTTTAAAAGAACTACGCAACGATATTCGCAACGCAATCAAAGAGGAAATACAGCGTACCCTCACATTTTATGCCGAAAAAATTGACGACTTTCAAAAAAAAATAGAAGACTACGAGGACAAAATGAAAAATATACAAAATCAAAACAAAGATCTACAAAATAAATATAATAATATACAACTGAAATATCAATCACTAGAACAAAAATTAAATTCGATGGAACAAAATCAATTGGAAAATAAAATTGAAATATGTGGGATACAGAAGGAAGATAAAGAAAATATCAAAGAAATCACAAAAAAAATAGCACATAAAATTCAAGCTGACCCAACGGACGTCATAAATGTATACAGAAAAGAGCGACGGGCACCGGCAGCCCAGCAGCGAACGTCGACATCCATCATCGTGACCCTGAAAGCCGGCCGCCGCGACAGCTGGTTAGCTGCGGCAAAATCCACCACCATCACGGGCTCCGACGTCAGCGGTCCTGGCGCCAGCAACGGTGCGTGGAAGATATTCCTGCGTGAGGCACTCACTCCTGCAACGGCATTCTTGTTGTGGAAAGCGAAAACTGAACTTAAAAAGGACAATTTATATAAATACGTGTGGTGTAAGGGAGGCAATGTGCTGGTCCGGAAAGACGACTTGGCTAAGATACAGACCGTACGATCAGAATACGATATTGAAAAATTGAGGCAGGTAAACGGCTGAACCTCAGGTATGTCGTTTTACTGGAGACACTTTATCATTAATTTATTTTTTTCTTTTTTTAAGTAACTTTTAGCTTCCCCAAACTTAAAGTAGTTGTTATTTAATCTTAATTACAATAATGGCTGAAGATGATTATGATTACGACAGGATAATTAATGAAAGTAACTACTTAACCTGGAACGAGTACATGGACTCACTTACACCCTCGCAAACATATTTAACTATATTTCATGTCAATATTCGATCTTTAATTTTAAATTTCTCACATCTTGAATACATAGTTAATGCCAGTAAGCGTGATATCGACCTCATTGTATTAACGGAAGTAAATATTCATGTAAACTGTATTTCTTTGTATAATATTTGTGGTTATACGATGTATTATAACTTGAGAAAGAATAGGAGGGGTGGGGGTATAATCTTGTATGTCCTTAATAAACATTATTTTGTACAACAATCAGTTCATACACAGTACTTTGAAACAATAACTGGTACCATACAAAGTCAGATGAATTATTTAATAAATATATGTACAGTATATAGGCCACCGGATACGGACAGAACATGCTTTGTGCGGGAATTACAAGACTTGGTAAACAATAATTATAATAATACAAATATGCTAATAATTGGAGACATAAATATAAATCTAAAATTATCGAATAATATTTGTAACATTTATTTAGACAAAATGAGTGAAATGGGTTTTATGTGTGGTATAACACAGTATACGCGAATAGAAAAAAAAGGCAATTCTATATGCAGTTCATGTATAGATCACATATTCGTACGGTGTACATGCACGTCGGCGCATACGGCCGTGGTCCGCGCGGCGCCAGCTGATCATTACATAATCGGGTGCGCGCTTGAGCTGCCTGCGGCTGTGTCGACCGGGGAGGCGCGTACTCGAACTATCTATGATAACAATCGCTTGTTATCAAGCCTTAAAAACGTTAACTGGAATGCTGCGCTTGAGTACCAATGCCCGGAACAAATTATAGATTTTATTATAAATAAATTCCAGCGAATTTATGATGATTGCAAAATAGTGATTACAATAAATACGCCACAAAAATCTGGATCATGTGAATGGATAAATAGTAAAGCGAAATATATGAGTAAAAAAAGAAAGGAGCTGTACAAAATATGGAAAAATAACCAAAACAACTTAGAAAATAGAGTAATATACAAAAAATATAGAAATAGGACGAATAAATATATGAATTACGTATAAAATAGATATTACAAAAATAAAATAAAAGAAAATTTTAATAACACTAAATTTATATGGAGTGTTATAAATAAATTGTGTGGAAATATTAGTAAATCTATTGAGGACATTGTTTAAAACGCGTTCAAACGAAAAGAGAAGGAATTAGCTGAAATTTTTGCCAAGGAGTTTCAGAACAATGTGGAATCAATAACCCAAGCATGCGATAAACCAATTCTTGACGAAACAACATATTCTAATAGCCCTCAACTGACTATGAGAATTGGTAAAATAAATTGTGATAAAACTATAACATTAATAAATAAATTAAACAAAAATAAAAGTCCTGGTTATGATGGGATACGCGCGTCTGATCTAAAAAATATATGTACGGAAATCAGTCCTGCAATCGAACATTTAATAAATACGTCCCTAAGTACTTGCAAATATCCCAACGCTCTAAAGATAGGTACTATTCGTCCAACTCATAAAAAAGGTGCTAAAAACGACTATAACAATTACAGGCCAATCACTATACTGCCGACCATTGACAAGATAGTTGAGCGGTACGTATGTGATGAAATAAATATTTTTTTGCAAAATAATGACATAATAAATAATAAACAATTTGGATTTCAGCGAAATAAAAGTACCGAACAACTTTTGTGTCAATTTACAAATGAAATTAACAGTCATCTAAACGATAAAAAGCATGTATTGGTAATTTTTATTGATTACAGCAAAGCATTTGACACTCTTGATTATAATATTCTATATAAGAAGTTGGAGCAGAATGGTATACAGGGTCCTCTCCTAGAATGGTTCAAAAGTTATCATACGAATAGATACACCGCAGTTAGACTTGGTAACTCATACAGTAAAAGGATATCCACGACAAAGGGTACGGCACAAGGATCGATCGCAGGACCGACGGAATACCTGTTATACGTCAACGATATGTGCAACACCATTGAGGACTCAGTGTACCAGTTTGCTGATGACACTTGTATAGTTGTGGCTGACAGAGATCTGTTTTACGCCGAGCGTAAGCTGCAACGCAACTTTGACATGCTCTGTAAGTGGTCGCATGACGTCGGATTGGTATTGAACGCGGATAAAACAAAGGCTTTGCATATACATTCCCCGCATAATAAATTGCGATGTGCACCTGTTATAAAAGCCCATAATCATAATTGCCTTCACTACGGAATCGACGCGTGTAGCTGCGAAAAAATTGAATTTGTAAAGAAGCATATGTATATAGGATTACTAATAGATGACAAATTCAGTTGGAGACAGCATGTGGAGTATGTGTGCAACAAGCTGAGATCAATCTTAAGTCGACTAGTGATTTTAAAATACAAGTTACCCTATAATACACTTAGGATGCTTTACTTAGCACTCGCAGAGTCGATAATAAGATATGGTCTCAGTAGTTATGGGAGGTCGGCTAAAACTAATTTAAACAATATATACAACCTACAAAATAGGATACTCAAAAACATCGTACCTAAAAACATTAAAGAAAAATATCGTGACGAATATTCCAAACTATTTAGGTTTTGTGGTGTACTTCCCGTGCAAAGCATGATCAAGTTATCAGTACTGAAAGAAGAATTTGCGAATACGGGCCATCTACAGAAGAAACATCGTAGCAATAAGCTAAGACCACTGCCAAACATGGATACCTTTGTCGTACCTTCACATAACAATAAATATGGTATGAGAACATATCAATACATGTTACCAAAAATTATTAACAGCCTCCCAAAAGACATACAAGAATTATACCTTACCAGCCCTAAGACAATTAAAAGAATAAAAAAATATTTCATTTGCAGTGAGAATTTTGATTACGCGTTATGATACGTAAATTAACTACAATGTAGCATTTTGCATGCATGCATCTTAAATGAATTAATTGAGTCGAACTATTGGCTGCGTATAAGCCATTATGTGGCTTTGTAGCCACAAACATTTTAAACTCTGCGATACAATACTTGGAACTAAATAAATAAATAAATAATACAACAAAATGAAAACCCAATACTATGGTTTTCTTAGGTTTTCGCGATTGTTACACATTTAATTAAACAATTTTCAACGGAAGTATTGCGTGTTTTATTTATTTTATTGAACCTGACGTTTCGAATGCTTTACAGCATCTGTAGTCTTCCTGCGACCACGGATGCTGCAAAGCATTCAAAACGTCAGGTTCAACAAAATAAATAAAACACGCGATACTTCCGTTAAAAATTGTTTAATTCAATGTGAAAACCATGTTTTCGCTTGTATGTGCATATTTGTAATCTCACTAACTCAGCGGTGAAGAAAAATATGATGAAGAAACATATATGGTGAATTCCCTCCTGACGGATTACTGCATAGTAAATATCGCTGGGCCCTACCTCCCTCATCAGTGTGGTTCGTTAGTCTCAAGAGACCACGTCCAGTTGAGCATCGTTTTTGCTCTAAAGATTAGAAAATTAGAGGAGTTCGATGGCGTTGATGCACATGTCAGCTTCATTTAACACGTACGTTATACAGCCTCGGTCGCAGTCGGCCTATGGATGGGTTTAGGCATCCACATTTCTACCGCCCGAGGGCACATTAAAATGTCAGCCTCGGTTGTTCGATAGATGACAGTCGTTAATCCAAGTTAAGACTGGTGAGATGTATATAAGCATCCGGAAATGGGAAAGTTCCTTAACCTTATAGAAAACTGTAGCCATATAACAACTCCCTGTAGGGTTGTTGTGTTCAGTGAGTGCGATTAACAGTAGGCCCCTAAAGAGCTGATATGTTAACAGCGAGGGTGACAGCGTTGCATTCATAGAGCACGGCAATCACTTTACATCAGGTGAGCATAAAAAAAACAAATTTAATAACGTTTATGGTAAAAATAACAGAAGAGATAAAAATGATGATTCTTTGAAATATATTCTTATTGTTTCTTAATCAATTCAAGTTACTAATAATGATTCCAAAGGATGTATTTTTTTATTGTCAATGCGTATATTCCTTAGGTCTTTCAAACAAAAATAATCAGTTACAGTATATGGTACTATGAGCGCTTAAATTTTCACTCGCTTTAAGAACATGAGCTACTTGGTAACTGGCTGCTGTGTTACGACCCCGTAACACAGCAGCCAGTACAGTACCACAAAAATAACATCACCTATTACTCGTATTACCGTATTTCCGCGAGTGAAAAAGTTCACCAGCACCTTTAAAGCATTATTCCGTAAAAACGATCAAGTGTGAGTCGCACTCACAATAAGGTTAATTGGAAAAACCAATTCACTAAATCTAAATTGACAGCAAATTTGAAATTTGTAACATAGTGTTCATAGCACCAAGTGCTCTCGACGGATATAGGGACCTCACAAGATGAGCGATGGTGTCGTGACTCATCTGCTCGCAAATTAACTGCTCTGATGAATGCGCCTGAACACATAACCAAACTCCGAAGAACCTCAAATATTTACAAGCCTTCCTCTCTAATACCCGGTTTGTTAACTATAGAGAGGGGACGGAGGGATCTTCAAAGAGTGGGTAGTGATAGGTAGGCGCGGTAAAGCTACAGTTGATGTATCGCTTTCATAACGTCCACGGTTAATTAGTGTCAAATTACAGCGCTAATGTTTTTTCGCTCCCTCTCTGCCACTGACTCGGGTTTGGCATTTATGAGAGATGAGTTTTTCTACTTGCAGTGAAATGCGCCCTGAAAATTAGTAGCCGTAATGAATAATTCAAAGTATTGACGCATTTGTCACGCGTATTCCATTTTATTATATCACTAACGTGGCAAACGGGTCTACCTAATGGTAAGTAGTTACAGTAGTCTATAGGTGCATGCAACATCAGGAGTATATGTTGTCTAATCTGTAACAACTTCTTCATGTTCTTCTCTAGGAAAACCTTGACATGGAGATCATCATTCATGTTTCATTCATCAATCAATTTATTCAAGATTTCCTACAAATCTTGTCATTAGTTGCATTGATGAGATTGGTGCATTGATGAGAATAAATCAGAGGAAAAGATTTTAATAAATAGTAAATTTTCGTATAAATTATATCAAATTTTACAAATAAATATAAAATCAGAACTGTAGTAAACCCCAATTTTAGAATAATTAGCATAGCATAGCAAAAAACATTAAATGTAATAATTATACAGTAACATGGCAAACGGTAGATACATTTTTACCTATTACCCATGAACGTGAGATGAGAGGTATAAATAGTAGAGAAGAGAAGTAGTAATGGAGGCTGTCTATCTCCACGCCAAATCCATTGCGGTGTAGGTAGAGAGAACCGATCGCCACATGACTTCGTCCTTACACACTTTACTCACTTCTTTAATGTAATGAAGACCAAAATAAATAAATTTTGCTTTCAGGGTAGGAGGAGTAAAGTAAGGATGGTAGCAGTAGGAGAAGGGAAGAAAATGCATAGCGAATGAGAGAAAAAGAACCTTGAACATCAATTTCGAATATAAATTGATGGGCAACAAGCATGAAGCAAGGATTTTTGGGCTCCAAATTGGCTTTACAATTTTAATATATAAGTTACGGTGATATTATACTAGTTTCAGCCCGCTGGTTCGCTCATTTAAGAATTCCGTTATCGCTGTAATAAGTGCAATGTCTTTGTCTCCACATCACGGACTACCTATTCATCAATTTCTTACAAGGGTTTAGTCATGATACGATAACAAACAGACAAAAAAAGGCATGGATAGAGAGCGGTAGGAAAAACAGGGAATTAGGAGAAAGGGAGAGGTAGAAGGAAGTTAAAAGGAAAGGAAGAAGGAAGTTAAGAGGAAATAGAAACGTAAAATTGATGTACCTTTTTATGACTTAGAGAAAGAGGGAATAAGAAGAAGGTCGAACGAGAGTAGCGGATATAGAGAAAGAAGACTGAGTGAATGAGAACAACTTTATACTTGTAGGTTTTAAATAACAGATGAAACTTAGCACAAATGTAATTTATGATTTATCTTAGCACACGATGCACGCAAAAACTAGTGGTGAATAAAATAGAATGTAAATAATCACCATGTTTCAGGAATACATATACATGAAATATGTTCACAAACATTACAATCCTTTCGCAATGGGCAGACAAGTAAAAATAAAGAAAATCTCTACTGATCCTCGAAGAGACTAAACTAGAGCATAAAAGTTTGTATGAAAGGTTAGGTAGTATCTACGAGTATTAAGTTAGATATGTAAAAATATGCATAAGGCCTAACATACGAGGAAAAGTTTACTGTACCAGCCTTCACTGGAAAGTATCACGCATTTCTGAAAAGTTTTCCCTTAGCGACGTAAAATAGAGAATAAAATTTATGTAAAAATTTGTAATACAATAATCACAAATTTTCATTGAAATATTAAGTGACTGATAAGTTTCATTTTGGATTAAACATTTTTTGAATTTTTACATTTTAATATAAGCATCGCCATGACGATGACCAAGAGTTCTTTAAATAACGACCGTCGTAATTCAAGTCAGGATTTAAGCCTTAGAAGAAAGTAAGTTTGTCGGGACAACAAAGAGGGCTATTCCCCTCCGAGTAATTTATACGTGACCGCTGAGTGCCGACTCGCGAGTCCCTGGGGTTTAGCTGTTCGGGGACTTGCGTGTCTTTTTGACCCGACAGCTGCTACTTCGGACTGCCCAGACAATGTTTAACTCTTTTTAACTGTGGTCTAATGTTTGTTTTAAACTTGTATGTTTACAATTTATTTTGTAGCTTACATTTTCTATATAAAGTTTCGTAGGACATTACAAAACATACGAGTATTTAATGGTTTTTGATATCAGACTTAACATACAAAACGTAGTTTTGATTTTATTTTTGTTTTCTTCTTCCTAGCGTTATGTCATTTAGAATTGGCGGGGACCACTACTTACTCCTAAGGATTTGACGAAGATACTGATTTTGACATGGGGCGACTTTCGTTAGAACTCCGCAACCCAGAGAGAAGATCAGACCTTTCTAAGGTTAGGTCGAAGTACGGGTTTCTTCACGATATTTTCTTTCACCACCAAGCCAAGCAAGTGACAATTACAAATATTCCTCACCAGGATTCGAACCAGGACCAAGCGGTTAGGCTGGTTCTTCAACCGCTCGATTATTTCTGCTCTATATCTCCATTTTGAAATATTTTTGTATTCGATTAAGACCTATTTGAATAACACGTGAAAAAATATTTTTAAAAGTTTACGATTGCTACATCAAAGCAATTGTTAATTATATATACATATCCAGCCTGTTTCTATTATGTGAATATTCTGAAAGCGCTAGAGAACTCTCTAAACGTATGACAGCGACACACCAACAGTTTTCGGCGTATAACGCTTTCAAGCATTGATAGGATTCTGATACACTGTTCAGGTTAATAGGGTAATATTAAACAGCGGGTGAATTCATTTATACTAATAAACAACTAGACAGGAAACCATGATCTAATTTTCTGTAACTTTAACATACATTTGACGAGCTCGGTGGCTCAGTGGTGGAACGCGCTGTTACGCTACTTTGACACCAACGCTCGTGGGTTCGATTCCCACACAGTACAAACATTTGTGTGCATGAACATGTCTGTTTGTATTGGTCTGGGTATTTCTATTTCTATGTATAATAAGTATGTATTTACAAAAAAAAATGTATTTTCGTATGTTTATCAGTTGTCAAGTACCCATAACACAAGCTTAGCTTACTTTGGGGCTAGGTGGCGCTGTGTAATTTGTCCGACAATATTTATTATTATTATTATATTATTTATTATTATTTATTTAGTCGCAAAAATATCACAATTTTCCTGAGGTCTATTACATGGAAGTACTTTTATACAAATAAAATATATGTATACATAACTATGCCTCAGTTTACTTATATCCGAGCCTAATCAGTAGAGTTGGTACACCATAAACCGACGAGGTTGAATTTGACACCAACACCATTCATGACGTGGTTCCACCACATTTCTATGTCAAAGGCCCTTGCGGTATTTAAGCAAACGTATATGATGCTAGTTAGACCTGCCGTAGGTGAAATGGGGATTCACTATCCCCGGCGATGGTGACTTTGGGCGTGTCCAGGAGTCCAAGAACGTCAAAACTTACTTTTAAAACGTGATCACAGGTTGTCTGCGGTTTTAATATCTTATAGTACATAATTTTTGTTATTAAAAAATTCTATGGCAGACACTTATTGCGGTTCCAAGCGTGTTTCATAACATTTCAAAGTCAAAAATTGGACTATACGCATATATTTGAAGAAACAGACACGTCGGTCAGTTCCAGCATGCGGGCAGACTATATAATGCTCTGTCTGTGATACTAATAAAAGTATGCGATGTTGACTCGCTCACTCTTACCAACAATGAGAGCGATTCAGTACTCATACATTGTTGTGAATAATTTCAATAAATGTTATTAACAGGTTCACGATCCAATGAGGCACATGTGCCTCATGAATTGTTTCACTAGTATGTCCATGCTTTACATATATCTCATGGCCAGTGATGTAAATAATGCAGTCGATCTTTCGATAAATAATAGATTTTATGTGTATTATTTATTTTTAATATAAGGGGTTAAAGTATGAAATTGCCATATTATTTAATCAAAATATTTACGTCTCTCTCTCTCTCATCTCTCTGATCTCTCATCTCATGTCATTATGTATACTTTGCTACCTTCTAATCGGAAGTTTATATATGCCTTTGCGATAGAAGTCAGGGGATCTAGATTCGACAAACTGTGTGAAAGCATTTTGTACTGCCTCTAGGGGAAAAAAATGTAACGCCTTAAAAATTATAAAAATCACGTTCATTCACCACGTTCGTCACGTTAACATCCAAACTGACTACTATTCTTTAATGGTAGTCAGTTTGGGCAAAAAATATAATTGACATAGATCGTGATCGCGTATCGTACGCGTATACTTCCTAAATCATGAATGTTTTTCTTGAAAACATTGTATACAATAGGTATGCAAATTTACATAGCTACTGTACATTCCCTTGATGCTATTTTAGCCTTTTTCCAGCTTCGGCCGTCAAATTTTCATTGCGTTCCTTTAAGTTATCCTCCAATATAAAATAAAAAATCTACTAACAATTAACACGTAAGTAAGTATTATAATTCCTTTGGAAGTTATCGATATAATAAATTTCAGTCACTATGACACATAAAGTATCATAAATATTTGAAGGCAATAATTACGTAACTCAATACGAACCTTCATGAGTGTTAAATGTCATTATTACTAAGGGGACGTGCCGAAAGAAGGTTTCAAATTGCTACGGGACAGCAATTTACCACCGCGTAAGAGTGAACTGTGGCAACAATTTTTAAGAGATATATATTTATATTAAATATTTGGAATAATGTTCATAAACAATTTCCCGTCAACATTACAACCGCGAAAGCATGGGTTGATTAACCAACCAGCAGCTTGCACTTAAATATAGTCTAGTGAGCTCTGAGGTTCCGTACTACAAGTATGCACCAGCACCAGTTGTCGGGAACGGTAATGTCACGCTCTAATGTGACCGGTCTTTTATCACGGATAGGACTATTGTTGCCAATAAGCCTGATATTGTGATGATAGACCAGGAGACGCGCCGTGCAATACTTGTAGACGTCACCATTCCTCATGGCGAAAACCTCGTGAAGGCCGAGAAAGAGAAACTTTCTAAGTACTTAGACTTGGGCCATGAGGTTACCGCTATGTGGTATGAGGACTCGACCATAATTGTTCCGATAGTCATAACAGTGAACGAACTTATAACAAAGAGTTTTGATCGTCACCTTGAGAGACTCTCACTCGTCAGTTGGGTCAAGAACCAGCTCTGGAGCCCTGACCACCGGTAGTTTGGGCCTCTGCTCCGCTACCCGTAGTTTTTATATAGGTATTTAATATATTTCTCATGTCACGGTGTTTATGGTCGCACTTCTCCAAAACGGCTGGACCCATTTTTATTAATTTTTTTATGTATATATTTGGAAGGTATGAGAATAGGTCGTAAAGTATATTTCATAAAAAAAAAAATTAGAAAACAATTAATAAGAAATAATTTATATGACAGAATAACGTTTGCCGGGTCAGCTAGGAACACATATAAATTTTAGCTTTGCTGAAATAACGCAAATTTATATGAAAATTTTAAACTTTTGAAGTTTTATAAAACTTCCTTGGAACCGCAATAAGTATCTGCCATTGAATTTTTTAATAACAATTATTACATACTTTAAGATATTAAAAAGGCAGACAACCTGCGGTCACCTTTAAAAGTGTTTTTTGACGTTCTTGGACTTCTGGACACGCCCAAAGGAACCATCGCCGGAGATAGTGAATCCCCATTTCACCTACGGCAGGTCTAATAGTATTACTAGCATCAATATGCAGTTTGCTAAAATAGTGTAATACTGCCTCTAAGACCATTACACTTCATTGAAAATTTAAGACTGCAATGACTGACCGCTATACTATTCTAATTGCCGCTATATGATGAAAAATAATAATTTTCTTCTATGTGGCATTGTTAGTATTAGAAAAATATCCAAAAACGTCATTTTAACCAATCAAATTCTTAATTAATTAATTTAAACAAAAAATATAGTTGACTATCTAAATCATGAATGTTTTTCTTGAAAACATTGTACACAATATGCAATTTTACATACCTACTGTACATTCACTTGATACCATTTTAGCCTTTTTCCAGCTTCTATTGCCGTCAAATTTTCATTGCGTTTCTTAAAGTTGAGCTCCAAAATATTTTATTTCCTTTGGAAGTTATCGTTATAATAAATTTCAATCACTATGACACATAAAGTATCATAAATATCAGCTATATATCGGAACACTTAGGACGTAGTTGAAAAGCAAATAAAGGCAGCATAAATATGTGTATGTAGGAAAGCTTCTATTCCACTAAGATGGTTCATTGATGAAGAAGATCTGGCAGTATCACTTCACGTCCGTTTTGAAGAAGTTCATTCCTGAATTTACCTGTTCGTAATTAATCTTCCAAAAGGACGACATAAAGTCCAGATAATCGTCCTTTTGGCTTCCATAACTTCTCTCTCATATGATTCTTAGTTTCTGATCTTATATTAAAAAGATCAAAATATATTAACATCTGTCATAGAAAGTATTTACATGTATCTATAGGCAGTAAGGTTGATGTAACTAATGATATAACATTTCATTAGTATATCGGAAATATCGACGCGGGAAGTATATAAATAACTTAATGAGATTTCTGCGTTAACAGGAAAAGGATATCATGGCATAACAGTAATGCGGGGGTAGGGGATCAAATGAACTAACGTCACTTCTCCTCAAGTCCTTGCCTACCTATAATCGATGATATCCGATCATTTTCTGTGTAAATATTACTATTTTATATGTACCTTTATTTATGTGTATTTAGGTACTGCTTCATCTCAGTAGGTACATTCAATTTTTACAGAACAATGCACGAGTTATACACCTGATTTTGCAATTATCCGTAGAATGCGATATCCAGTGAATGAAACTAAGGTTCTTTTTACTTTTCCTTTAATCGTTCACTATAACACTCGATTCTATTTTATAGGACTTTTAATAAAAATAGCTCGTAAAACGATTTGAAGACATAAACAATAAACTTCTTTTGAAAAGAATTCGGATTACTTGCCTCTTTTAGCTGTTCAATTTTTTATGTGTTTTGTATAAAAAACAAATTGGCTACGATTATATAAATAAGTGCTAAGGAAGTCAGATAACGTGTGTTTGCAGTCTCGATAGGTGTGTTCATACCTAGCAATTTGAAACTTGCAGCGAGTAAGCCTTTTAATAACGACTCAAATTACCGTTTAGTTCTAGGGTTATAACTCGAAACGTTATTAGATTGAGTCAGCCCTGAAGCATCAAAAATTAAATAAAGTTAAGTCGTAATATTACGTAATATAAATCAATGGCACATGGGACAATTTGGATAATTTTAGAGTAAGGTTATTTAAGCTCAGCTCATTTAGACTTATGTAAAATATTAGATATTGTAAATGTTTTATAATCATCTGAGACAATTCAAAAACAAATTATTATAACGAACATGTGATATTATATAAATATTAATTAATTCGCTTAAAATAGAATACCGATTTAAGTCTTCCTTAACATATTAAATCTTTTTTCATCGTAGTAAAAAATACTCTGAAACACTGCAAGACTTCATTAAAACCAGTGAGTGACTAGTACCGATCAATCTCCGGACGCAGTGCCGGATGCGTGATCACCTGATACACATTGGAACAAATAGTTCCTATTTGCTTTCTGTCTGCCGTGTTGTCATGGCTTGCCGCTGAAGCTTCGTTCTATACTGATTCCTAATTTCATGGCCCGTTAGTTCTCCGTTATTCTACGTGCTTATCTTGTATATAGCATTATTTAATTCTAAATAATTCTAATACAAAACTTTTCTATATGTGAATATGTATGTGATTATTTGTTATAATAAAAAGATAGTCAAAATCAAATACGACTCGATCACCGAGAGTTCCGTCACAAAGTGTGAAATGCGCGCAGTGGGCTTGTTCCGTGCAGTTTTTGGACATATAAATAGTAATTCAGTTATGCATCTACCACTTCGAAAATTAAAGACTAAAGAAGATTTATAAAAATAATGAAATATAACCTTGTTAATGTTGTTTGCATTTTATTAAATATATTATTCAAAGTTTTATAATAAATAGTCATGTGTAAATAATATTGATAATAATGAAAAATAAGATACTGAACACTGTACCCGTATTTCAATATAACTATGTAAATATGAATCGCAACAATAAGAAAAGATGTAAAAATAAATACAAATTGTTACGAAATCCGCGGCTCCTTCGATATCCATCATATCGGGTGAGGACGTCACTCTCATCGTAACCAAGGTCCGCACGACGTGGAGGCGGCCTCCAAGGCCAGCCATAGCGTGGAATCTTCAGGGCACCCTCACTTGTGACAGACCCTCACTTCCCGATGTAAAGCGGATACCGTAGCCTGTGAATGCTTGTAATACATTAAGTATCACTCGCGCAATGCCACCTCTGCTGCTACACAGCAACTCCCTAGAACCTGACTGGTGCCCTCACTCACCGCAGGAACACTACATCCCTCCAAAACGTTGTTATTTGGGTTAAGCGGCTTTCTGTGAGGTGAAGGTACTTCCCCCGATGGGCTATTCTGATGTTCCCTACCTCTCTCAAGTTTCCGATTTGTGATCGAATTGCAAGACCAGACCAAGATAAAGATAAAAATTCTTTATTTACCTTTAGACCCTCACGGGCACTTAGACACGTCTTACATTTTCAATATTATATATTATCATTATTATTTTTTTAAGTTATTCTCTTTTTTAATCTACCAGCATTTCAAATGACCATTGGCGAAGAAGAAATGCCGAAAGAAACTTGCCAATATAGGTCTTTTTTTCCAAATCACCTTATACGTATTACAATAAATATAATGAGTGTACATATAGTGATATCAAGTGGTACAATTAAAGTTATATTAATTCATGTGCTGAATCATTTCCATACATCTCTGTCAGTCAGATATTCATCGATTCTATAATAACCCTTCTTACATAGAGTATTTTTGATGTGTCTTTTGAACATATAGTCAGGCAAGGACAGAACTGTTTCAGGTAATTTATTATAGAATCGAATACAATTTACCACAAAAGATCTATTAGTCTTAGCAAGTCGATGTAGTGGCATACGCAATCTATTCCTGCTCCTAAGATTTTCAGTACATTTTGAAAACGAATTTATATTTTTACGAGCATACATTATGTTCTCATAAATATATTGAGAGGTAACCGTGAGGATATTTATTTCTTCAAATAGTTCTCTAAGTGATTCCCTGGAGCCCATGTTATAAATAGAGCGAATGGCTCTCTTTTGTAATATGAAAATAGTTTCTATATCAGCCGCTCTTCCCCACAACAATATACCATATGACATAATGCTGTGAAAGTAGCTGAAATAGACTAAGCGAGCGGTAGCCACATCCGTCAATTGTCTAATTCTCCTAACGGCATATGCGGCAGAGCTGAGCTTACTGGACAGTTTATTTATGTGAGGGCCCCACTGCAATTTTGAGTCTATCGTAATTCCAAGAAATACAGTATCATTAATAAATTCTAGTATATTATTGTCAACGAAAACTTGTGTATTGGAAGACGCCACATTTGGAAGACTAAATTTTATACATTTGGTTTTAGTTGAATTTAATAAAAGATTATTGCATGTGAACCAATTTAGAATGGCAGATAGAACACTATTTACCTTGTCAATATTTTCGCACCGGCGAGCAACATTAAAAATTAAAGAAGTGTCATCGGCAAACAGTAGTATATCCGCCGTTTTCTGCACCAACAGTTGCAAGTCCCTTTCTGGCAAGGTAATTACTTTCAAGTTCGAGAATACCTGCAAGAGAGCTATGAGCTTTATGCACCAGGTATTTGCTGAGATTAAACTTAGATCCCAGAACAACGCACACTGTGTCACAGAACGCTGAGACTTCCGAGAGCAGAAAGATTGTACACTAACCATTTTCTACGGTCCACGGAACTCGATCAGGACTAATCGTGTACTCAGACTAACATATACCTGGAAAGCTCCAGAACCAGACACATTGTGCAACTTTTGGCTGAAATGCTCTATTTTAGGAGCCGCTAATACCCTATCTACTTTGATGTCACTGGTATTACCTTCCAACCTACCAGTGTAACAATGATCGGGCCACTATGTGTTTGACTATGCCTGACCATCTGTGTCTAACCATCCGTTCTAACAAAAGTAAAACAAAAAGTATTAACGAAGAAAGAAATTCCGGTTATGAGTACGGATGTTTAAAACAAAACAAAAGCGCGCGAACGGTGGCGCGAGCCAAGTGATGGCCGAGCTTTGGCAGAATCAAGAAGTCGACACCAGTCGACACTGGGAGAAAGGGAGAGTTAGTGCAAACGGCGGCAAGTGACGATGTCTAGGGACTGTCCTGTCGTTTCGTATTTTCCTGAACATTGATTACAAGTGTAGATTTAAAATTATAGTGTGATACAAATTGCACTGGATTTCTCATTACACAACTACCAACCATACGCCCGCATAATATCGGATAGACAGAAAAGTCATACGAATAAGACATATGTATTGTCGATGACAAATAAATAAATCACTAAGCATTGATGCACATAATGTTTTGGGCACTGCTCAGACTAGCTCCGGTAGTTCTAAAGAGCTTCATCTCATTTCCACTATTATTTGCCAACGAATCCGCCGGAATAGAAAAATCATTTTTCTGCCTGGATTGATTACGAGTACATAAAAGACTTTGATTTAGTACTTCGATCATGGTCGCGTTGTCAAAGGCATAAGGTGAAAGTCTGCGCTCCTTTCTTAGGTTAGGCGCACTTCACTTATTGACGAGCTCGGTGGCGCGGTAAATGATGCGGCTTTAATACCAACGCTCGTGAGTACGATTCTCGCACAGGACAAACATTTGTGTGCATTAATATGTCTGTTTGTCTTGGTCTGGATGTCTTTTAGAGAGGTAGGGCGCATCAAAGCAGCTCATTTGGGGAAGTACCTCCATCTCCAAAAACCGTAGCTAAATAACAACTCCCTAGAGAGTTGTAGTGTTCCTTTGTGTGAGCGAGGTCACTAGTAAGCTCCTAAAAAGTGGTTGTGTTAGCAGTAGAGGAGACGTCGCGCGAGGGATACGTAGTGTGTTACAGGTGCTAATACGGCAACCGCGTTACATAAGGTGGGCCGTATGCTTGTATGCCTTCCGATGTTGTATAAACAAAATACTTCAGAGCAGACCCCACATGCACATGGATCCTGTCAATAAACAGATGAGGCTCTGGCGAAGAAGTGCTCATCAAAGAGCTACTCATCTGGAAAAGTATCTCCACCTCGCAGAAGATCGCTGCGAAAAAATAACTCGATGGATTATTATTATATTCTTGAGAGTGATTGAAGTTTCAAGAAGCTCTTGAAGAGTTGTTAGTAGGGATAGAACAATACTCCTTATATTGCTGCTTTCATAAGTTACGGTAACCTCTTCTAATTAGGTGGGTATGACCCACCACATATGAGGTTATATAAATAAGGTTATATAAATAAGTTGTATAATATAGTATTACTTTCCTAATCATTACTTCATTGCTTATGTGCCTAAATTATGAGACAATATATTAGTAACATACAATAAATATCCCAGTTTCTAAATAATATCTTATTTTCGATAACTATGTGTAAAATAAATAGATATTGTGTTACTAAAGAAAGGGACAGTATGTTGTAGGGATTGCACAAAATCTATCGACTCTTAATTTTTTATTTTATTGATCTAAAATCTTTACATGCACAAAAATTTTACTTTACTGTATTCTACTAGACAAGCCCTGTCCTTTCATATACATATTGGGTGTTGTAAAAGATATGTAATCCGCTAATTAGAGGCGGCGGCCAACTTGGATTTACACCGATACTGAATATGTATAATTATAATATCACAAGAACTATGAATGTGAATAGAGCGTTGGGAAAACTTCTTGGCAGTAAAAGTTTGAGCCGTCCTAACGTTTACTTATGGAAGCGAGAGCTGGGATGCCATACCTAGCTCTCATGGAGAGAAAGCATGAAAGTAGGATTATCGCGGTCGAAATGCAAGCGTTGCGCAAAATTTGTTGCGTAACGCTTGTAGACCGTATTCGCAATGATGATGTTCGAAACAGAATTGGTCTGAAAGAGAGCGTCGGTGTTAAAATAAGAAGAGGCATGCTTCGCTGGTTCGGACATGTAGAAAGAATGCAGGAAGAAATAATTACGAAACAGATATACAACGCTTAATTAGAAAGATGTAGTTGCCGCCGAAGTCCAAGCCTTACCTACCATGACCAAATTAATCGTGTTTCATCAGAAAAATGTTAAGAAGCGAGTGAGATGTGTAAGGATCGAGTCATGTGGTGCTCGGTACACTCTGCCTACCCCGCAAGGGAATTGGTGTAAAGTTATAAAGTAATGTCACCAGAACTATATATGTATATTGAACGATAAACAGGAAGGGCATACAAATTCAATTACTAGATTTGCCTCACACAAGACATATAATAGATATGGCAAGCTAAATAAAACCTTTTAAAATTGCATCGGATTTATTACTCAGCTAACTTTGTAACCACTAGGCTTTATATTAATGTTAATAAAGAAAAACATAACAAACGTTCAAATTCAAAATATTTTATTGTGAGGCATAAGTACACAATATTATCTGTCATACTATATACATATACAATTAATGTACGCACTATGTACTTCTTACTATCTTCTTATACCTTCACCAAAGGAAAATAATTAAACAATTGGACTAATATTCAACATCGCAATTCAAAGTAATTCCTATTCAAGTTCACAACGTTTTGTCCGTGCAAATGTCATCCAAAAGTGTAATAAGATTTCTGGAGTAATCAATCATGGAGTTTCCTTTTGAAAAAAAACATTTATTTCTAGTTTTTCTCGAATTCCTTTGGAACAGGGTCAAAATATACTTTTGTATAAAAAACTGGTCCTCAAAGATATCATACGTAATCTATTTATGAGATGAGCTCGTCTGAAACTCATATATATCATCGCATCAAGTGAACTCTACTTACACATTCCATAATGTATAACATCATTCCGTTTAGCATAGGTTGTACATTATTCTAATGCAAAACTTTTGTCCTCTGAGGGCTACCATTTTATCCATAGAATTCTCCCAGAATTTTATGCCACATCTGAGTATTTATGCAATGTGTGTACGATAGACGGTCAGTAACGCTGTTTCGTATATAAATTTTCTCAGATTGGAGGTACAGGTCATATTATTTTGTTTTTATTTTTCATACACAGGAAAATTTGTTTACTTGTATAGGTTAAATCGAATAGACAAAGGAAGTTCAAATTATGGGTTGCAACGTACGTTTCAAAAATAACAAATTTGCTAAAACATGCATATTTAAAAAAAAAGAATATGTTTTGTGTTTGTTTGTTATTTTAGTACGATAACAATCGTTTTTGGTAACGATACATAAAATAGGTTAGAATAAGTACGTGAGACATAATATGTTATTTAATCTACATTTATGCACCAGTAATTTAAAGAAATTAACATTACATATACATAATTTATTTCTTTTGAAGATTGATATTATAACTTTATTATACAGGCAATGTAGTTGTCTTATTGCATAACATGAAAGCAAAAGCCAAG
The DNA here is from genome assembly GCA_947507595.1 of Pyralis farinalis. Classification (NCBI taxonomy): domain Eukaryota; kingdom Metazoa; phylum Arthropoda; class Insecta; order Lepidoptera; family Pyralidae; genus Pyralis; species Pyralis farinalis. The sequence continues at coordinate 19,207,258 of OX382264.1, read as the reverse complement.
GAGAGTTAGGTTCGGGCGCATTGGAGGCTGTTTACAAGGAACTACGATGAAATATTAGATGCCAAGAAAAACAATTACACTAATTATTCGCAATTAAAACAGCGTAGTCTAGACAGATAAAATATATGTTTTGTGGAATCCTGTGTGAATATTAAAAATAAACAGAATTGAATCTATTTAGAAATGTTTTGTAAAAATAAATCCATTCATCCACAATTATATACCTGCAACTAAAGCTTACAGACTACCTTATTATGAATCCAAAATATTATATATAGCACCAGAAGTCGGAAGTATCATTTTTAAACTTCATAGAAATACCACAGACAGTGTTAACCTCAGTAGAATTATCAATAAATACAAAGATTGTAAAAAAAAAAGAAATTAATATAATGTGTAGATTTATAACCATTATTAAAAGTCGATATGTTCCAAATTGCTCAAGCTGCAACAAGATTTAACAAAGTTAAAATATTTACAGCCAGACTATTGCCAATCATACACTACTTTTTATTTTTATGTATTGTTAACAACGACAATTAATGGTATAAAAAAACTTCACAATAGTCGATGCTATTTATATGTCGATAACACGGAGTCGTCAGTTTCACATCACTAAAACTGGCTCATACGCGTATCAATTTTGTACACACACATTTCTGTATCGACTCCGCGAAAATAAGGATGTTACCTGTCTAAAATATGGTTACCTATATGATTATACTAGTATATTATGTTTATAATTCTTCATCACACGATCAGAGATTGGTTGACCTCTGATTCGTTCCTTGAATATTGATCGTCCGTTGAATATTTTGTCTACTAAGATTTTTAATGACATGAAAATGACAAAATTTTAAACATATCTATACAACATTTTATGTGTACGTACTAGCAATCGTCGTAATTATTTTAATATCAATTCAATCTTACCTTTTGCTTCCCCAGTCAGGCATGATTCAAAAGTAATCCGCTTGTAGTCCTCAGGATCCCAAGAATTCCTAGGAATTTCTAAATTCTATGAATATCGTGTTGCCATAAAAAACTATTCAATATATAAGCATAGCGTGTATTTCACACACGAGTTTTTATTTATCGATATAACTACATCATTATTAATGCTTAAACACTAAATAACCTTCAATTCAAATATCGTAATTTTTTTAATTTTGAAGTATGACGATCGGGTCGATCGGTATAATTTTTTCAACGCCGGGAAGATAACAATCACCAACGATTATTTTCTAAATGAAAAAGTGAAATAAAAATAATAACTAAGAAAAATATTAAAATACAATAGGATTTTATTTAAAAATTGTAAGATGTGTTTAATTGTCCGCGAAGGCCCAGTGGTACAAATTGGTAAATAATCGTAATTTTCATCTTTTATCTACTTGTTTGTTCGGGGAAATTTTTACGTGCTTGGTCGCGCAGTGGTTAGTAACGCTATTTGGATACCAATGCTCGTAGGTTCGATTCCCACACAGGACTAACATTTGTGTGCATGAACATGCCTATTTATCTTGATCTGGATATTTTTAAGAGAGGTATGGCGTAAGTATCACCACCTCACAGAAAACTGCAGCCAAATAACAACTCCTTAGAGGGTTGTTGTGTTTTTGCTTGTGAGTGATGTCACCGGTAAACTCCTATGGAGGTGCTGTGTTAGTAGCAGAGGTTGCATCGCGCGAGTGATACTTAAATTATTTCAAGCGTTTATAGGCTACGGTACCCGCTTTACATTAGGTGGGCCGTATGCTTCTATACCTCCCGACATTGTATAAAAAGAATCTGCAATAAATTTCTAGACAAACTGTGTTTATGAAATGTCTTTTAAAAATATTGTCAGGATGGGAGAGGCGTCCTTCAAGCAATTTGTTAAAGAATAGAATTAAAACATGTACTGGGCACTATCTCGGGCACCTGACCTGGAAAGTTCAACCTACATTTATTATTCCCCAATCAGTCACGAGAACAATTAAGCGTCATTGCTAGCCTACTAAAAGGCGACTATCTATACAATATCTTCGGAGTTCGATATAAAAGATTTTGACGGTCAAGGTGTGAATATTTTTATTATCCCGTCACGTCATACAGGAATATCTATAAGAGTGCATATTCCGTGACAGATCAACATATTTATATGCTCACAATCATGCATTTATGTGATACCAGAATAAGCGTGTGCAGAAGTAACATGTGGGTTATTTTATCAAATACGAATTCACATATTTATTACTTTTGTCAACGGTGTCAATTACGATGTGATAAAATTACTTCACATGGACAAGAGGAATAGATTAGAGCAGTTCAACTCTTTCTCTCAAACAACAACAAACATACACAGGTTCTCCAAACTGTAAGCTGGCTATTGTCAACAATTCTCACAACTTATCTCACGACTGAGACACAAGGTCTATGTTAGTGATAGAAAATATATGACATTTTTTGCGTGTGACTGACTATCATAATCTTAAATTATCACAGACAGACATTCATACTAACATACACGTGGGTAATTTTTTAAATGTTCTTTTGGTTACGGAACAATATAAACTAGTCAAATGTTGTGTTGCACTCTAGCTATTTGCAATTAGTAGATGCATTGATCCAAAGATGATATATATACCCATTGCGATATAAAGGAACGATAGATATCAAATTAATTAATTCAAATTGTTACCAAAACTGACCAAATCATTGGTACATTTAATGATTTGGTCAGATTTGATAACAATTAGTTATTGTCCTTTGATAAACTGACCGATACAAGCATAGCTTAAACCGCTGTCCCACTGTTCCGATTTACTTGAAACTTTGTACACGTATTTCCTTTTAGTGGCTATAGGGGTTCGATGTGGAAATATGTTAGGAAATTCATCCTAAATTAAATTTTATAACATACATCCTCTGATTGTACTAATAATGTAATTAAAGTTTACATGCGAGAAAAAGTACATAGTGGATAAATTGAAACGAAACTGATTAAAAATACTTATTTTGCAAAGCAAATAAATAAGCATCAACTGTAGCAATCCTTAGATTTTTATTCGGTAACGGAATAAAAATGTCTTTATACCAACAGGGAATACCTAAGAAAGAATAGTGAATAAAACAGGAGAAGGGAGTGATAGGTCGAGGAGAACCGAATGGAAATTTGACTGAAGGGGGGAAAGGAAACAAAGCAAGCTACTAAAAATTCGAAGGATTGAAGAGAATCTAAGAGATAATTTAGGATGAGGTAAAAACCACAAAAAATCTTTTTTCTACTAAGTTTGTAAAAATATAAATCAGAAATTATCCCATGAGGGAAAGTACCAGTACCAGAAATGCCGGGTTTGATGAGCTTTGGGTCTGGTTTGGCTCGGGGTTCTATCAGGTTCAGGTCATTTTGCATCAAGTTTGGTTCTCGTTGGGGTCGGGTTTGAAACAAGTTTAGACCAGGTTTTGTTCAAAATTGGGTTAGGTTTGAACCAAGTTTGGTTTAGATATGGGGCATGCTATTTAATCTCGAAAACATTCACTACAGGTATATAGACCTTCCCTCAAGCAAAGAGGTTTAGAGGATACTCCACAACGCTGTTTAACTGCAGATTGGATAACATGCTCTCCGAAGCACAGAGAAGCTCAAGGTAGAAAAATCAACTCATAGACAAGTTACGTTCGACGTTGCTAATTTGCGTGTTCGGTTAGAACGATACGCGCAACGACACCGTCGAGCTTTCATCAAGTACGTAGGTACGTAGGTATACGTAAAATATAACTGTTAAAATTATTAGATCTCAGATGATTGATGATTAATTTTGAGTTACATTTGTTTCTGGTGTACAAAGTATTTATCCACAATGGACTTGGCGTGAAGATATAGGTAAATAGATAGCAAAATCTATCTTTTTTTATGGATCATTTAAGCGCACATGATTTAAAAATCGGCCAAGTGCGAGTCGGACTCGCGCACGAAGGGTTCCGTACCATTATCTATAAAAAACAGTAAAAAAATCACGTTTATTGTATAGGAGCCCCCCTTAAACATTTGTTTTATTTTAATTAAATTATTTATACTTAAAGTGAATATATATCTAAATGTTTTGTGAATATTTCAAACGTCTACCTGTTGCCGTTATCAATATCAAGCAAAAATGAGCAAAAAAATCGGCCAAGTGCGAGTCGGACTCGCGCACGAAGGGTTCCGTACCATTATCTATAAAAAAAGGCAAAAAAATCACGTTTATTGTATGGGAGCCCCCTTAAATATTTATGTTATTCTATTTTTTAGTATTTGTTGTTATAGCGGCAACAGAAATACATCATCTGTGAAAATTTCAACTGTCTAGCTATCACGGTTCATGAGATACAGCCTGGTGACAGACGGACGGACGGACGGACGGACGAACGGACGGACGGACAGCGGAGCCTCAGTAATAGGGTTCCGTTTTACCCTCTGGGTACCAGGAACCCTAAAAACGACCTTCAAACTGCGTTGCGAAAATGTCATACACATTCATCCCAACCAATTAATCCTGCTATTAGGTGTGGGGTAACACCACTCCAGACTCATATGGAAGAACAAACTCATCACTTACATAAAAAGATAATTCTTTTTCTTAGTTCGTTATCTCGTTAAAAGTTAAAAAAAAACCACCACCGGGGTGTCACTGCTGTAAGCTATCTCTGCACTAGCTATTTAGCTTGTGCTATTTCATTCATAGGTTAGTTTAATTGTTACCTAGATTTCACTTTTGGTATTATGAATTGAGTAGTTAAAATCATAACAACTCGGACGTCTTGAATACTAACATCCACTATTGAACAAAAGTTTCCGATAGCAATAAACCTACCCCAAGAAGTCCTAAAACTGTAATCATCAAACTGTATTGACGGCAAACAGTTGTATTTGACGTATCGCTTGTTGGACTAGCTCGTTTAATATCCATCCAATCCGTAAATCCGAATGTTAACGCTGACGGAACTTTGGTATTAATCCAGATGCAAAGCCTACTGAATTCACAGTTTAATTCGCAACTGTGATACAACTACTTACGTGCAATCATTTTGTTGGACAGCTTAATTAATGTTTGATTTCAAAGTTGGTAATAATCGCGATTCATAATAACCACAAACGCCTGTATATACAAGTATTAATATTGAAAAGGCTGTTTCTTTAGGCTTTACAATATTAATTAAGTGTTTAATTAACTTCAATAAGTAGGTGGCTCTATGTTCCAGTTCAATGTTTTATTTTGTGTATGTCGGTATCTCGGAAATAGTGGCATAACTGATCAAGATAGTATAAACTTCATCCTATTTTTTCATTATATTTTTATATACAATGTCAGAAGACAGACGCTTAAAGCCAACCCGATGAAAAGAGGTTAACCCTTCGAAACCCGGGTGGTCGTATACGACCGCGAAATGTATGTGAAAACGTATATAACGGGATCTGACTGCTCAATGTAGCCTATGAACGCTGGTAATACAGGACGTACTCGCGCGTTGCTTCCTCTACACTGCTAACACAGCAACTTCCAGGAGCTCACCAGTAACCTCTCTCAGTTAGTTAGTTGTCATTCGGCTGTAGTTGTTCATAAGTTATAGTTCCCTAGCCCGGCTGCTTTGATGCACCCTACTACTCTCAAAAGAGAACCCCAAGAAATCCTTTATATATTTAGTGAAGATTCTGATTAGTTAAAAAGCTGTTGTTTGAGCAAAGTGCCTTTTAGTATACAGTTTTTTATCACGTATACATATTGAGCCAGAAGGCACACCTCGCTATATACGACGCTGTGATAATGATGCTAAATAAACACCACGGTAATCCATGTTAAAATTAAATGAGTTTTCATATTTTTTTTTAAACTTATTATAAAACCAGTTGAGAATGCGCAAGTTTGCATTGCCAGAGGAACACCTGGCTCGTCAATTATATAACAATTCAATTTTTTTTTTAATTTGTCGGCCATTTTGACCATGTTACTTAAGAGATAGGAACGGTGTACCTGAACATTCCTATTCTACTTTTATATGCCAATTCCGAATCTGAAGTCAAAATTCGAATACTCGAAAAAAGCGACAGACACACGCAACACAGACACACACACACAGTCAAACATATAGATTTCATATAAGAACGGATTTCCTGATCATAAAATTGATATAACTAAAACATGTAAATATAATAACTTGTAAGTTTAGTTTTAATACAACTCGTGAAAGTTAGCCACACTAATATATGCAAAAGTGATTCTTCTTGTGTTTGTTATTTCACGATAAAATCGCTGAATGATTCAATCTATCTTCTTCAAGTGTCTAGAAAACACTATGCTCCGCCAATCCGCTGTTGAACAACGTAGCGGAGTATGCTCTAAACTCTCTTTGATTGAAGGCAGACTCGTATGCCTACAGTGGGATGAGTATGAGTTGGTGTGGATACATAGTCTGGGACTTAGAGAAGAACTTTCAAAAAGAAGAGTATTTTTACGTCAATAGCAGGATGTCTCGCAGGCCAAGCCCCGGGAAAAAACTAGTATGGTATTATCACGATACTGTATGTACAACTTAAGCTGGAAGATGGCATCTTTGTTACTTCCAAACTCTGGGAAGTAACCGTAAAATATACTTGAAATGCTGTAAAGTTAAACGTATAATGTTCTTTCTAGTGTCAATTTTCACACCCAGCGCTTGTTAGTTGCAAGCGCATTTTGTTTCCGTTAAAACTTTAATGAATCTTTATAGCTTCTTTCAGAAAATTGTGTATATTACATCTACTATAATATTTTCAGTGGTATGCTGTTATACATACCTACGTTTATGAGTGAAAAAATAAGTGTAATTGACAAAATATTACGCGAAGTAATACCTCCATATTCTTTTGTCCATTAAATGTAAAGGCTTACTTAACTATAGTCTTATATCGCCAAGTGCAAAAAGAAATCGCCAAAATATCGCCACTAACGATGTCAATAAATTGCACGGCTCAATCGTATCCGGGGATTAGCAGTGATTACGATATATAGAGAAACATCCCATTTTCTCATTCCGGCTTCGGCACGCATCAACTTGATTTCACCTCCTTCCCTTCAGCGCGGTAACTTCTCCCTGAAGCGTCATATAAATAAATTGTTGGCAGTCTTTATTGCTCACGGTTTACGGTAGCGTTTTTCCCTCTACGTTATCGTCTTCGGGAATTCTCTATTCTTATATCCGAACCTATTGTGATTTCGTTCCTACCTGTGATTATCATAATGTCTTACTGTGAGCGAACCATTCGATTGAATACGATCCTGTTGATTATTTTTCCACCCACTCTTATAAATTTCTTTGATCGAAAATCATCATCGTTTATTTTGCTGCTGTTTATTATCTATTTTCGTATTTTTGATAGAATTTCCGAAATTTACAATCAAAGGCCAAAACTATTTATTTATTACTATGAGAAATTATAAAACATTTTCACTTTTTCATATTTTATGAGATATTTGGATAGCTTCTCCTTGTAGAAAACATAAAACATAAACATAACGATAATATCTAAATATAGTTAAAAGTTAACAATAAATAAATATACACATTTACTTTGTTTTTATACATAGTCTCTATAAACTTGTTTGCACTGACTCAAAAATAGGTCAGCAAAGTGCGTACCTATTAAAAAAAAAATAAAAAAAATTGTACATTTACATGCAGGAATTATTAATTTAGGGCATATTTGTTTAGATTTATTAAAAGTATTAATAAAATTACCTAGTAAAATAATAAAGTTTGAGGGTACAAATTATACTGTTCATTTCTGAACAGATGTCGCTGGTTAAATCATAGGTAACCTTTGTATTGCAAAATATGAAAGACCTATATTGGCAAGTTGCTTTTGGGATTTATTCTTCGCCAATGGTCATTTTCGAAATGCTGGTAAATTAAAAAGGAGAGATTAATCTGATTTAAATAATGTAAGACGTGTCTAAGTGCCCGTGAGGGCCTAATGAAGTGCCTGTGAGGACATAATGGTAAAAAATGTTTTTTTATCTTTATCTTTTATACGGAAATAATTACATACACGTTGTAATAATAATACAATCATTGGAAATGTTTAAATTTTTATCTCATTTTGTTTAAAATATATATTGACGATACTTTACTCACGGACACCATAACTTCGACATTAGTTACAAAAGAACTTTTTTAATTATTTATATATCCATAGGTACCCCGGAATGGGATTAATAAGTGACAGTCGATAGGTCACTGTCTTCATTGCCTTTTGAGGGACTTGAAAATAGGGATCACCGCCATTTTACTTACTACCTTCTTTACTGCTATTTATAATAAAGTATTGAATGTTATTTCAGCTAAATGTACTTCATTCTGTGTGAGGGTAGTAAATTATCAGTTTCGACGCATTAAAATTGTAATTACTTGTGTCCTAAAAGTAACTCGAGCTCGGTTCGTCTTCGGCACCAACGGTCGTGGGTTCGATTGCCACACAAGGCAAACATTTGTGTGCATGAACATGTCTGTTTGTCTTGGTCTGTATGTTTTAAGAGAGGTAGGGCGCATCAAAGCAGCCCGTCTGGGAAAGTACCTCCACCTTACAGCAAACCGCAGCCAAATAACAACTCCCTTGAGGGTTGTTGTGTTCCTGCGAGTGAGTGAGGTCACTAGTAAGCTCCCAAGGAGTTGCTGTGGAAGCAGCAGAGGAGGCATCACGCGAGTTATACTTAATATATCGCAAGCGTTAATAGGCTACAAAGTACCCGCTTTATATCAGGTGTGCCGTATGCTTGCATGCCTCCCGACGTAGTATAAAAAGAAAAAAAAAGTAACAAAAAAATTTTAGCTATTTTTTCGTCTTACCGAACGAATACTTCAGTAGCATGGCAGAGAACGTTGAAAAACTTCTTCAGTGATGAGCATATTTTCTATTGGAGCGGTAGTAAATTGTATGTAACATTTATATTATAGATAAGCAAAACATACTCGACGGCATGTACCACCAAGACAGGCAAAATACTTTTTCAATACATCAATATCCAATAAATCCAAAAATATTTCTTTTTAAAAATAACTAGAAGGTAGAAAGGTGACCTCACGGAAAACCGCGGCCAAACCACAACTTACGAGAGGTTTGTTCACATATGGTTGTTGTGTTCTTGCGTGTAATTAGCGAGGTTACCAGGAAACTCCTAAGGAGTCACTGTGTAAGCAGCGCGGCTGGCAACGTGCTACCAATACTTCCTGTATTGCAAACGTTTAAAGACTACCCCAACCGCTTTACATAAAATTGTTTGTATAACTCACGACGTTGTATATGAAAAAAAATCTTATTTTATATTAAATTTGAAATTTAAGCAAGTAATAAAAGATTCCTTTTAGAAATTTCAACGTTAATATTTAGTAAATGACTGTTGATTAGATTAAAATATCAATTCCATAATTAATTATTTACAAAATTCCGATCATTATAAGCGCTCAGGTATTCCAATTATGCCAAATATTTTAGAGAGAATTTAACAGATTGCTTCAAGAGAGGGGTGCTATTATATTGCTTTAATGCCTATCTATATCAAATTACGAACAATTATTATTAAACTGTTAATTGGCAAAAATTTTATGAAAACAATTTTATGAGACGATACAACGTTGTTTTTCGTTCAATAATGTGTTCAAACTACAATATGAAATTCAGTTCAGAATGTATTTCATTGTAACATGTTTCTAGTACCATTGGCGCATTGGAATCGTTATTTTCCTTTCACACTTTTCAGGTCTTCAGTTCGTTTTCCAAGCGTGCTTAGAAATATATTATCTCTTTGCTGGCAAAATAAGAAATAATCCAGTTTGAACTGCACGCAGCGCTGCAACTAAAACAACTCGATGGTTAAAAATTAAGCAACGAAATTTTATGCAAACTCGTTAAGAGGGTTTCACATAAGAGGAGATGCAAATTAATTCTATTAAGATGAACGTAGTATGCGCTTACGTAATTACGAGACACTGGGACGGCGTGACGCCCGTCGCGCTGAGTTGTCAAAGGTTTCGGGAGTCCAACACAGGTGAGAATCCAAAAAAGAATGTCATAAATCTGGAAAAGAAAGCATTTCCATTAATTCTCGACGTACCTTGACGAGGGTCGAAACTTTAACGGATTATAACAAGTGGCGGCACTAACTGTCACGAGCAGACCTGGCCACGCCACGCCTCACGGCTAAATCGCCAAACTTTCCCCTACGATTGGAGTTTTTGCGGAATTGCGGTGGTTGTGTGCCCGCACCGTTAATTTATGCCGCACAGAGTGAATTGAGAGAGTTCCCTACGAGTGTTGCCATTTGCTTGCGTTTCTTACATGTTAGTAAATTTTTACCCTCTCGCGTGACATGCAAGTACCTTTTGTTTTAACGGCAATTAACTTTTTCATATAAATAGAATATTCAAGTAGACATTTTTTTATTACAGACGTGTATATAAGTACTATAGAAAAAATTATATATCTGAATTAGAAATATTGCAAATATCACAATGAACTTTTTCTCGAGATAGGTACTTTGTTAATACATAATAGATGTTGATAGTTGTTACATGGTTTTCTGCATCACATCAAAGTTTTTAGATACATCATTTCATTTTGACACAACAACTACATACTACTTTTTTTAGAGTAGTTTATTAAACGTCTGTAAAAAATGGAATATGCCTACAAACGCGATCTTTCTATAAATATGTAAACATGGCTTTTTTTTTTATTAAAGTTTTCGATATTTAACAACTTTATGTTTATAAGTGAAGTTTGTGTCATTACAATAAATTAAATGTAACTTTCAACTTGCGAATTCTGGCAATACCGTTCCCGACTCGTTCTCCAGTCCTATTAGGTATTCAAGACATCGTTTAATCGACCTGCACCAGTTCCGCAGATCAACGGTTTAAACTGAATTCGAAGTCACTGGAAATCACCCCCACAGAATCCGATTGGATACGAACCCCTCGGGCATTGAGTGGGTACTCGGAAGGATGCAATTGCAATGAAACTTATTATTGTTAAAATGAATTGAATGTCGATTTTTATATTACTTGTTTGTTCTCGTACAAAGTATGTTTTAAGTACAGGTATTTTTTATTTTACAAATTATAATTTCTATAAAAATAGTATTTGCAAGTTTCAAAAACATAAACAGAATAGGATCCGCCTTAGATTTGAATCATTTTGTACCATAAGTTGTGATAACTTGCCGACAAAAGGGACCGTATACTTGAGCGTCGTTTTATTTATATTAAAAATACTTTTAATATAATATCGCATCCGGTCATGAGTATGGATGTTTAAAACGAAACGAAAGAGCGTGGCGTGCTTTAGCAGAATCAAGAGGTCTACACTGGGAGAAATGGGAAGTTAGTGCAAACGGCGGCAAGTGACGATATCTTGGAACTGTACTCTCGTTTCGTATTTTCCTGAACACTGATTACAAGTGTTAATTTAAAATTATAGCGTGATACGAATTGCGTTGGATTTCTCATTGTACAACTACCCACCATACGTCCGCATAATATCAGACAGACTGAAAAATCATACAAATACGACATATAAATAAAACAGCTGAGATGATTAGCCTAGGTTAAACTAGGTCTTTGGTACTTAAACAATCTGTGCTGGAGAACTGGAAGGGTCCCAATGGACTGGAGACGCGCAGTCATCGTGCCCTTGTATAAAGACAAAGTGTCACGCTAGGACTGCGCTAGCTGTAGGGCCATCAGTTTGATAAACTTATCAGCAAAAGTATATGGAAGGATAATTGAAAGGAGAATGAGAGTGAAATCCGATGGAATTCTGTGGGAGGAACAGGGAGAATTCCGTAATAAAAGGGGATGTACGGATCAAGTTTTCACGCTCCGCAGTACCGTGCATCTGGCCATAGACCAGAAGTTTTTCTGTTTTGTGGATCTTGAGCATTTGATAGGGTTACGCAAAAAAAATTGTGGGACATATTGCCGGGATATTGAATTGACAGTTCTGCTCCGTGCTGTGCAGTCCACTTACACGGATTGCTCAGCATGTGTACGGATAGATGTCACCCTGGTTTGATGTCAAAATTTGTGTCAAGCAGGGTTGCATGCTATCTGCTAGGCTGTTTATTCTGTATCTCGATAGTTATCTGCAGAGTATAAGGTCATCGAATGTAGTATTGCGCATGGGTGACCTAGTGGTGAACTGTCTGCTGTATGCAGACGATGCCGTGATATTAGCAGAAACACCATTTGAACTGCAAACACTGGTCACAATGATGAAAGACGATTACATGGAGAAAGACTTACTATTGAATGCGAAGAAAACTGATTGGATGGTATTTGAAAGAGAAGAAACCAGAACCAATGTAATGATTACCGTTGATGATGAAGTATTGTAACAACTGGATGAGATTGTATATCTTGGATGCGCTTTGAGCAGGAATGATAGGAACACCGCTAATGTAGAAAGAATAGTGAATGCTAGGAATAGTGTGAATGGAGCGTTGGGAAAACTATTTGCCAGTAAAAACTTGAGCCAGAAGTCACGACTCGCTATACACAATGCAGTGCTGGTCCCAACGCTTATGGAAGCGAAAGCTGAGTGTAGCAGAGAGAGCATGAAAATAGGATAAACGCGGTCGAAATGCGAGCGTTGCGCAAAATTAAAGGAAGGATGTAGGAGCCGAGAAAGACCAAGACTTACCTACTGTGACCAAATTGGTTGTGCTCTATCAGAAGGTGATGCCTGGAGCGCTAGATACCGGCGAGCGTGCATGAGAAGAGCAATAAATTTAAAAGAAGCGAGTGAGGTGTCTAAGGATCGGGTCACGTGGCGCCCGGTTATCTCTGCCTACCCCTCAGGGATTTGGCGTGAAGTTACAGATAGATAGAAAAATACTTTTATTTTGACTATTGGAGAAAGATAAGGGAAGTTGAATAATCATCATTATCAATTGTTTGATAATCATGATTACCCTTATCTTTATCCAATCCATTCCTATCTAAAACTGAATCGTCAAGCCAGTACACCAGGGGATGCCAGATTGTTAGAATCTCGCTGTGATGGAATAGGATTGGCGAGTAACCGCAGTCACTCTTTCGCATTATTCACATCTTACTATAGAGCTATGAATGTCACAGAAGCGAGTAAAGTATGTAAGGACCGCATCTTATGGCGCTCGGTTCTCTCTGCCTACCCCGCAAGGGACTTGGCGTGAAGATATACATATCTTACTATGTTACAAATTAAGTAAATAGGTCAATTTCTTAAAACTGAGCATTGATATAGAGCTCGATGGCGTCGTTGCCCGTGGCGTCCTGATCGAAAACGCAGGTTAAGCCACGTAAACTGCAGCCTGTCTATGGGTGGGTTTATTTATTGGTTGGTCGTTCACGGCTGTCGATAAATGGCAATCGTTAAGATAAATGGCCGTCTGGCATCACGAAGTGTCAGCCTTTCGAAGAATTTCTTACATTCTTTACTTTCGTCTGTTTTTCTGGTAGGTATGAATACTTTGAGTATGTGATGTTTGCGCATTTTCACTCCTGTTATCAGTATTTGTTTTGTTTTGTTTTCAAAATAAGGCTTTTTGAAGTTAGGCTAGTTCAATCTTATATTCTTTTGAACGAGTCGGTATACGGATAGCGTTGTTACAACCGAGATGGAAACGTGGTACTCATACCAATACTCTAAATAGAGTCCATCCGATATAAATAGATACCACGATATATCTCATACGGGCTAAGTGGTTTTTTATACAACACGTCGGAAGGTAGGTAAACAAGAATCGCTCGGACGATGCCACGTCTGCAGCTAACATAGCAGCATCTTAGAAGCTTACTGACAACACTACAACCCTCCAGGGACTTATTTCACTACGGTTTTATGTGAGGTGTCGATGAATGATGATATGAAAAGTTATTTTGCCCAAAATGCAGTGTTAGTTAATTAAAATATTGCCTTTCTAGCGACGTAGGTATACTCCGTTTGACAAAAACATTTTTTTTATTTTCATTGCAAGAACGTTGCATATGCAACATTTGAAACGATTCCAAATTTCAAATCGATAGCGTTAGTAGGTATTTGGTGAAATATTCCATAGTGACAGACAGACAAAATCCCACCATGAGGATCCCTTTTGTGCAGCGATTTCACTTTGTTACAGAAACACAACAACCCTCCAGGGAGGTGTTATTTTACTGCAGTTTTCTGTGAGGTGGAGGTAATTCCCCGGGTGGGGTGCTTCGATACATCCCACCTCTTTTAAAACATACAGACCAAGACAAACAGACACGTCTATGCAAACAAATGTTGGTCCTGCGTAAAAATTAAACCCACAAACGTTGATGTTAAAGTAGGATTATTAACCACAACGCCATCGAGCTCATCATTGTACGTAATTCCTTACTTGTGTCCTACGCGTGTTTTTTCTCTCTCTTTTATATGCATAGCTAATCCGGCCATAAGTTCTGTAGCAAATTAAGGCGACACCTCGATCGTGAAGCTTTAAAATGGCTCCGCCCAATCACCCCGCGCCCCTCAAGTGACACTCTACGCTCGATTTGTAAAATTTGAAATTAGCGCCTAATAGGTAACCTGGGGTCAACGTATAGTCAATGCAAACGAACAGAAAAGCTACGGAGTCGCGTCACACCTAAAAAAAATTATAATATCAATATTTAATAAAAAATATTGATTTAATTATTATTTAGCTTTATACATACTGAACCAAACATATTTATTTAAGCTAGACGGAAAACAATAGTAATAATAGTAATAAAAAACTACAGAAACGTATTCACTTTTAAAAGTTTATTGAAAGAGAAATCAATGACATCGTTTTATGTTTATATCTCTACAAGTTAACATGTCTCGGTATCTATGTTGTTCTTACTTAGGTCTCGTTCAGTGGCGCCCTCATTGAATAAAAAATCATATCATAGCATAGAAGGTAAACATTATGAAATCCTATGTTGCATTTATTACGAAGATAGTAAAGTATTTTTACGTCATTAAACCAACACTCAAAATATTCCACTATCGTTGTTATAAGCAAAAGTGCTAAAAGAGGCCGTTTTTGGCAATTATGCCTATAACAACGAAAGCAAAACATTTCAATTGTTGGTTTAATGTTGGTTGGTTGGTTGGTTTAATGACGTAAAAGTACGTTATTGTATTTGTAACACACGCAACACAGGACTTTATAATGTTTATCTTCCACGCTATGATACGATATTTTATTCCTTGAGGCGCCACTGGATGGCATGTATCCCCCTTAAGAAGAATGAAACACCAGCTACATAATACAACATTGTTTATCGAGAGGCTAAAGCGGGCCATTTGTTGATTCGGGCACATATGTTCGAGTGTCATAATGGCTGATAGCGCCGAGTAAACACAGGATTTTTTTATTTCGAATAATTAAGAGAAATAAAATTATCAGATTGAATTAGAGAAAGTATTCCCGCTATTACTACTAGTTTTTATATAATTTTCGCAACACATAATGTGACCTCCAGGATTTTTTTTCTTTACAAAGAAGTTAAGGGCTATAACTTATAACACACACTTTAGCCCCTCTACGTTATACCTTTAATGCTATTTTTTTAGAGGACGAAGAGTAAACATTTTATTACAAGCTTTTAGCAACTTTTAGTGCATAAAATGGTATACGGCATCTACACAACTTTCACGCGTCATACCTAACATCGACGAATATATCATTCAGGTATCTACTGAAAGATTGCGTACCTAAATGATAAAGAAATTGTATATTTTGATCATTAAATGTAAATTTAACCTTTACCAAAAATTTATCAAGCACTTGGAATCCAATCAGCGAAATGTGAAAAAAACACAACCAATATTTTAGGGTATCCTTCGAAAGAATAAATTATAATGATTAATTTCATCTAATGACATAGATTTATAAATTTATGGAAAATATTTAGATTTAACATTCAATTATCACTAAGATTTTAAAAATTGCTGTTTTTGACCCTAACCGTTATGTAGCTAAATAAATTGATAAAATTATAATTTATAAAATTAATTTTTATTCCTTGAGCCTCTTTAATAAGCACAAATCTTGATTTGATGCCTTCACCACCAGACTACATTCAAGCTATTTCACGTAATATATATAACCGCTATGAATAAACAAACGTCTTGAAGTACTCGTTTATCCTTGGCGCTAATTTTGGATTGGGATTGCAACAAACATATTTTTAAAGAGTAAATAGCTCTAGCCATCCACCTTGCTTGATGCATCGCCAGGATCCAGGAGG
Source organism: Pyralis farinalis (assembly GCA_947507595.1). Lineage (NCBI taxonomy): Eukaryota > Metazoa > Arthropoda > Insecta > Lepidoptera > Pyralidae > Pyralis > Pyralis farinalis. The sequence goes on along the minus strand of OX382264.1, from coordinate 19,190,977 downwards.
TCTGATTTTAATTTTTTTCTCATTATCTCCTCCTAGGAATATAATGGATAGTTCAATTACTTCCCGAAGTTCCCGATAATCGTCACGTACAATGTTTTTTTGTAATTCTTGATTATAAAATATCAACAATTCTTTTATTATTGTATTACCAAAATGTTGTGTGACAATATCGGTGTACGATTGAATAGCAGCAGGATTAATAGTTTTCCAGTCGTCTCTAAATTTTTTGAACATTGGGATATCAGGGCTGCTTGTGACTTGGTGGATATTTGATTCGATTTGACACAGCTTTACCTTGATCCTGGCCGGAAGAGCTCTCTAGTTTGGGTACAGCCAGAAGTTGTTCATTTTCTCTAAATGAAATTAAAATTGGCAGGCGTTCTTCTTTAGGGCTTCTCACGTCCAGACCAGGTAACAATTTCCCATTCCAGTAAACGGTCACCATTTTAGACATATTATTTTGAAAATCTGATTTTATAGATTCCGCTCTATCTTTTCTACTCTGAGTGCTAATGCGTTGATAGACGATATGATTATCGGTAAATCATCACAGCTAAAATCTAGTGCTTCTACTACAGCCCGGTGTATATAGACAGAATCCCTTATGCTTAATTGAGATCTATCTAAATCTGCAACTAACATAGGCGTGATAAAGTCTTCCTTCCTCGTAACACATTTGGTCATGTCTTTTTTTCTCTTCTTTTAATTTTCTCTGTTTGGTCCTTTCTTCTTTTTCGGCTAACTTTTTTTTGTGCGCCTGCTAAACATCCTGAATTATTTATATAAATATTTTGTCTTCTTCTATTGTAATCCGTTCTAAAGCATCAGCGTGTGCTATATCGAATAAACTATCTAAATTATTTTGAAAGTCCTCACGGCGCTTGTAAACATCTTGTATTTTTTTGGAAATTTTTTGCAACTCCCTCCTGGTGAAGACAGTTAGATAATTATGACGAAGTTAACGATGCTCTCTCTAAAGTTATGCATTGGTTTAATGTTAATAATCTGCTTTTAAATGATAAAAAGACTAAAGTAATTAAGTTCTCAACACCTAATGTAAGACAAGTGACTACCAATGTCAATGTTAATGGAACTAATTTAGCCCCTGTGGAGACAACTGTGTTCTTGGGTATAACAATTGACTCCAGACTACAATGGGGCCCACAAATTGAAAAATTATCAGGAAAACTAAGTTCTGCAGCCTATGCAGTGAAAACTATTAGACGGCTCACTGATGTTGATACGGCTAGAATAGTTTATTTCAGCTACTTTCATAGTATTATGTCATATGGAATTCTTCTTTGGGGTAACTCCGCGGACATTAACACCATCTTTTTATTGCAAAAGAGAGCCATAAGAGCTATCTACAAACTTGGTCCCCGGGAGAGCCTTAAAGAAAAATTCAAAGAAATAAATATTTTAACTGTCGCATCGCAATATATCTATGAAAATCTTTTGTATGTCCATAAAAACATAGACTCATTTTGTAAAAAGAGTGCTACTCATAATATAAATACTAGATATAAGCATAATCTTGTGTTACATGCAAGCCGTCTCCACAAAATAAGTAATTCTTTTATGGGGCAATGTATACGGTTCTATAACAAACTTCCCAGCAATATAAGAGAATTGTCAATAAACAAATTTAAAACTACTATTAAAGCCAAATTGTGTAGCCGGGCATATTATAAAGTATCTGACTATATTAATGATAAAAATGCCTGGGATTGAGTCGATCCAATTGTAATGTAATTAATAAATTATGTAAATTTGTTTGGATACCAAAAGAGGGATGCCTGAGTTTTTTGGCAGTATTTTTATCAGTGCTCACCTAGTCATGAACTGCACGGTAGGGAAAAAATTGTGACGATTCCAAACAAATGTAGCCATTTTTACGGAATAAAAAGATTTTGACTTTGACTTTGACTAACAGTCGCATCGCAATATATCTATGAAAATCTTTTGTATGTGCATAAAAACATAGACTCATTTTGTAAAAAGAGTGATACTCATAGCATAAATACTAGATATAAGCATAATCTTGTGTTATATGCAAGCCGTCTTCACAAAACAAGTAATTATTTTATGGGGCAATGTATACGGTTCTGTAACAAACTTCCCAGCAATATAAGAGAATTGTCAATAAACAAATTTAAAACTACTATTAAAGCCAAATTGTGTAGCAGGGCATATTATAAAGTATCTGACTATATTAATGATAAAAATGCCTGGGAGTGAGTCGATCCAATTATAATGTAATTAACAAAATATGTAAATTTGTTTGGATACCAAAAGAGGGATGCCTGAGTTTTTTGGCAGTATTTTTATCAGTGCTCACCTAGTCATAAACTGCACGGTAGGGAAAAAAATTGTGACGGTTCCAAACAAATGTAGCCATTTTTACGGAATAAAAAGATTTTGACTTTGAATTTGAACAAATGAATACCGCGAGTACGTGCGGCACTGCCGCGCAACTTGTATGAACATGTTTCGATGTAATTCGGCACGGATTATCGTAATCCAAATAAGTTAAAAATTAATTTCCGAGTGTTTTAAAAGCAAATGAACAAAACTAAGACATATGCGTTAGAAAATAAAAACTTTGAAAAATAAGGGACACCCTAATATACATATATACAAATAGATTTTATAATCTATTCATATTTAAAAAAAACATGTGACAAATGATTTTCTTGCTGTTTCATAACTTTAACTTCAGTATAATGACATTTATTGTATTTTACTTATGTATACTCTGTGTTTTGTATTGTTGTACGTTTCCTTGTTATTTATTAAACTCTTAAGAAGAAAGAACCAGGACCATCTCTGATGTTGCAAAATAAATCTAATCCGTACAATAGTTCAATACTAACCACAATGTATAGAATAGATGATTTTTTTGTGTTTTCAGTGTTGGTTCATAGTAAATATTATTTGTTTTCACGAGTACCATGGGTATAAGTATACTATCTATCTATATCTTCACGCTAAATCCCTCGTGAGCGCCACATGACTCGGTACTTACACACCTCGCTCGCTTCTTTAACATGAAACATACCGAGTTTTTTTAAAAACTATCAAAATATACTATTTTACTAGTAATTATTTTAATACAAAAAAAGAAAAAAAACCTCCACTGGTTTTCTATCTTCTGATTGGATAAATTTCCAACGTAAACTAACCTTCACCTACGTACAATGTCTAAGTCGGAGTTCGGTGAGCTTATAATGGTTACTATGAGTTTGTCGTCCCGTATGACACTTACGTTAAAGTAGCATATAAATCGAGTAGTGATTCTTCTAGTGGAATATGTTTATTTAGTAAGTTTCTCCTAAAAACAAAACAGCAAAAATATTCTATTTTATAAGTTTTTATTTTAATACAAAGAAATAAAGAGTCTCCACTGGTTGCTATGTGCTGAGAGCGCAAACCTTATTGGTATAAATTTCCAACGTAACCTGACCTCCACCGACGTACAACTTCTAAGTCGGAGTTCGGTCAGATTATAATGGACATAATAGGAGTTTGACGTCCTATATAGGTACGCGGTCAGCCTGTGGATAATGTATACCAATTATCAAATGTTACTGTTTATTCCTGCAAAAAATAACTCTTATTTAATGCAGTTTTATATAGAGTTATTAAGTAAGCAAAATTAAAAAAAAGTTTGAAGAGGAATTAAATAGCTTGGGCCAACCATACCTAGGAACTGTTCTAAAAACTAGAAATATGTCTACACAATGTTATTATAATATGTTTAATGAATATAATAATTAAAAAAAATAAATACCTTGTCTTGTTCGCCTCCGCCATTCTACGAACATTTTCTTTGTATTTTTTTTCTATATATTTTCTTTTTAGTGTTCCCCATTATTACAACAGTATAATAAATATATATAAACCTATAATATTATTTACTACTTATATCATTATATTACTACTTATATATAATAATAATACACTTACGCTAAATACTATAATATTGAATATTTACAACTATTAATTATAAAAACTTCGGTGTCGCGATGTTAATGGAGCGAGCTCGAGCAGACAGTCGACATAGGTCTCACCTCGAAGCGGGCTACAGCCGGACTGGCTGGATGTAGTTAGTCAACGCGTTTATAATCCTCATTACCGCACAATAAGGTCGAAAACACGTAGCACCCAAGACGAATGTGATAGCTTAGAAATTGTCAGAAACTTAAAATATTTTTAAAAAATTTCATGTTTCACTTATCAAAATATGCAGCAACCATATTATAAACATAGATATTACTAATAGATTTAAGTAATTTTGAAGCGTATAAACAGAACAACTTCGTTGTAATTTCAAAAATAATGAATTTCAGGAGGTGTTTTCGAAAGTAATTATTATCGAATAAATTTTACACAATCGCGTATTTGAGCAAGCAAATTCAAGATAAAGAAATGAAGTTATTTATATTAAAATCTTAGATCCGTCAGTTTAGTCATTAGCCTATACTATTCGATGAAAGTTGGTCTAATTTTTCGATGTGTCGCCTTAACATACATTTATTATTTTATGAAGAAATGTAATTTTAATAAAACTTATATGTAGGTACATACTACTTATTTCTGGCAGTCGCAGCAAAAAAAAAAAAAAAAATCTATTCGAAGTGGACACCTTTGGCTTTGATACAGACCTTTAATCTGCCTGGCCACGAATCAATGGATTTACGCACTGTTTCCATGGGAAATTTAGCCACTGCTTGCTCCAGAGAATTCTTAAGAGTGTCGGCGTGTCGTTTCGAGCAGAACATGTCCTCTAAAACTGAACATATTTGCTGCGGTTCAGATCAGGGGTAGACGAGGGCCAACCTTCAGCTCTTGTAATGTCCGGAACGTTGGTTTCGAGCCAGGCTTGGGTAGTTCGTGCCTGGTCACACCAGGTGCAGAGTCCTGCTGGAAAGTATATGGTACATTTTTTAAAAGTGTACTTCTTTATAAGACACCCCCCACCAAACCAATACAGACGCAGGATGATGACCACGTTGCACCTTTCGAACCACTTGGGTGGCTTCTTTACAACTGTGCGCACACTTTGTCAATTTGTTTTTGTAGTACTCTTCAATCGTGAAAATTTTTTCATCAGAAAGAGGATATTTCTGTGCCTTTCACCTGTGTAACGGGACAGTAGGCGTTTTGATCGATCCACTCTCTTCAACTGTAGGGATTGATGTAGGGCATGTCCTGTATATCAACGATAAGTGCCGACGTCTTGTTTTATTATACGCAACAGAGTCCCAGCGGGAATCTTCATTTCTCGCGATAAGATTTTTTGTGTCCTAATGGGGATTCGGTGAATTCTGACTTTAACAACATTAATAGCCTCTGTAGTTCTAATAGGATGGGGTCTTCCGACCTTTTCTGGTCTTCAACATAGGAAGTGTTGGTATATCTGTCGATAGTACGATATAATAACATACGGCTGGTACCTAACTTTTGAAGTGTCTTGAATATATTCGACGGCTCCATACCCACTTTGTGCAAGGCAATCGCTGCAATCCTATTTCCTTTAACACACCATTCCATATTATAATTTGATAATAAAGATGAAAAATATGTAAATCGGCGGAAAATCGAAAGAAGTTTTCAACTTAATAAACGCGTTACAAGTTCAAAATAATTAAAGAGTTGAAAAAAAGTTTTGCATGTACCAGTATTAATGACCAGACTGGTCAATATACATGCTTATTTATTATGGAATATTATAATAATGTGTATGCCTCGTGGCAAACAAATAATGTTGATGTCTGTCTAACTTGCTAGTTTAGTAGTGAAACGTGGATACTCTAGCAGCTTCTCTGTTATGTCAATGCGGAAGTTCCTTGCACACACTTGCTTAACTCCGCACATTCAGAGAAGCATATTTATCTCCGTGACCCGCAATTAGATCGAAGTTTCGGTGCCATATTATAGGTCAAGTCATGGTGGATTTATAAACCTATCCTTAACAACCATCTCACGACATACGTGCATAGACATAACACCGCACTCGACACACTGGACGCGTGGAGAATAGATCTCAAGTATTTACACCGATCCGTACCCTCGACCGTGTCTTGGCCAATGCGAATGAGTATAGGATCTGTGGTCTTACAGGCCATATACAAAAAGTAGTTCGGCTGAGCAGTATGAGGATCAGATGTCGAGTGGGTTGTGTTAACTTTAATAACATTCGCTATGCGGACGATATGGTGCTATTGGAGATGACTGCTGGGGCTATCAGAAAATTATAAAAAAGATATGCAGTCTATTCTATAGCTCACGGTTTACAATATAACAGAAAGAAAAGAAATACACGGTGTTTACGCCGGTAAATGTCCTAAACATAATCTTTTATGCGCCTTAAATAATATTTACAGGCTGATGTCGAAACTTCCCCGCTTTTGTAGTGCATCCGGAATGTTCACTCAGGTTCTAACAGAGAGAGTTAGTGCTGTCATTTAAAAAAAATAACGTAGGGGAGTGACAACAGCATTCTGAAAACTGATGCTGAAGATGTTAATTCGTGCTGGGGCACTAGCTTCGGTTGGTGACTGAATGGATACGAACATACGTAGAACAGAAGATACGTTGTCACCTGCATGAAGTGCCTCGTACTACCTAGGTATGTACCTACAATATACATAAAAACGTTAATTCACTGGTTTTGTACTAACCGAATGTAACAACTATTACATTTATTAAATAGTCTTACTTATTAATGGAGTAGGTTTTTTATTATCGGAGAACATCGATAATAAAAAAAAACGGGTAGCACTCCGGGAGTGCCGACAGAAGTGAAAACTTGAACATTAACGTAGTGCATTTTTGAATATTTTGGAATGGTTAGGGAATAATTTCGCATGAATTGCTTTATTTATCAGTATAAAAGTACTATCATGTATGTGGTAAAATACAATATTCATTTATTGTGCTATCGTACACAAACATGACAATTTATATTACATTAAAAATTTAACACTTCAGAACTATTACAATTATTTTGCATTAAAAAGTTTATCTCTCAGAAAAACCAACTTTCATCCATAATTTCAACGACCCTTTCACCATCATCATTACCAGCATTATCATCGCCAATCTCTAGAACTCAAACACACACGCACACTCGCGCAAGCGCCCTGCGCCGCTTAAACCAAACAGCGATGTTGATAAACTACGTTGAACGAATCGCGTAGGCGCAAAGAATTTCATGGCGCTTGCAACTTTTGGTCGCGAGAAAATAATGCCCTATGAACGATCTAGCGCTTCATGTTTTAATTGTTTAATTAGAGGTAACTAATGTTTAATAAAAAGATAATTATTTAAGACGATTACGTAACAAATCACCTGTTATCTATTGAATTCTCAAGAAAAACAATTTGTTACTAATAAGTTCTCATTCTCAAACTCATTTTTTTTTTATTTTTCCCCAAGAAAATTGAAGACCCACAAAAGAAGGACCAACCCACACCCGGGTGTGCATTGATCATTCTTCCGTGTCTTCCGTGAGGGGCACCCTCCGGAAAAAGGGAGGGAGGAGGTGAAATCTTTCAAAGATACCATTTCGTGCGAACGAACTGGTTATATCGGATTTCCACCGACTAAAACACCCCCTGGGACTGCCTTTAGCCGGGAAGGCTATAAAGGCTTCATCTGAAGCGATCACCCCAGGGGAACGGGGGGACGCAAGCGTCACTCTAATAAGAGCATACGCTTAGAGAAGAGTCGACTTCCTCCTGAGGACGCCGACCCTGGACCCTATAAGCGACTAACCGAGCGACCAGAAGGGTGCTCACATGGTGGAGGACTTTTGCCCTAAGGAGGCTTCGGCCGCTGCATAGCGGTCCAAAGCTCTCGAAATTTTGTTAGGTTGATCTAAGAGGACACTACGTAGCCTGCGGTTTTGGTAGCGGGATAAAGGAGGCTGGGGCGGGTTGTAGGACGCAGCCTGCTGGATGAGTGGGTTGGGATGAGTCTCAGCGGTTTCGAAGAATCGCTTTGACAGGTGTTGGAAGTGTTGTTGGATAGATGGGAGTTGAAGGTCACGGTGGAGTTCAGCATTACGCTGAGCCCACTGAGCATTGGTGGCTCGACGACAAAAGATATTTTGGACTGTTTGCAGCCTATTGATGGCTGCAGGACTGGCATGAATCTCAAACTCATTCAGAGTTAAGTAAGTATACATACTTACTTATAACTATACTAAAATTATGAATAATTTTTGATTTAAACTATTGCCATCCGTACTTACTAAAAGAATTGTAATAATAATATAACCACAAATATATAAGTATTTTTTTAAGAAACCCTATGAATTTCGTAGCATAAATCGCAACCTTATAGGTCAGATATCGAGAGACAAGCGGACGGTAAGACGGTGCGGTGGCGGCGCTCGCGCTAATGAGCGCGGCTGCCACAGTGCCACTCGCTCGGACACGTTCGCGTCAAGGTTTTATCGCACCGCTCCCACCCCGCTGCTCCGGCGTCGCCCCGCGCGCCCTATTATTTAATAATTATTTATAAGTAATGATCTTACACTATTGATGTGCGCGAAATATTGAAACAACAATTAATACTAAATCTCAGTTAAAACGGAAATATTTGGATTAAAAAAAATTAAGGGTGGTATTCAACTCGTTATATATTCACGTGAAGACCTTAAAATCCACATAAACACCGGCTGTCATAAGTTTTGACTGCTGATTCTTATTACATTATTACAATTACAGGCATTTACGTCTATGGTTACAGGCACTAAGTATAAGTTAATAAGTGTTTCTAATAGAATCAATTAAGTGAAAAATTATAATAAAATGATAAAAATTTACCAGTTTCTGATTTATTCCTTTGTATTCACCTATTTATCTATCTGCATGCCAAATTTAAACTTTCTAAGTCATCTGGAATTGGGTTAGAGTTTTGATCTATAGGTCAGTCAGTGATAAAAATGACGATTTTTGGACGTTCGTATCTAAATAACCGTTTGAGATGTGTTTATGAAATTTAGAGCACATATGTATCTCGCAAGTCTCAATATAAGAGCCAAATTTGACACGTTTATGTGTAATAGTTTTTGAGTTATGAGAGGGTCAAAAATGTCTCCAAATGGTTCGTGTAATATTACACACGGTGATGCTCGCCAGTTCTGCTACTTAACCTTGGCTTGACACGCTACCGCGTGTATAGATTTTCAGATATAGGTCTGCATCAATGGGATTCATGCAACCGTCACATTGCAGTAGTATGCTATATGTGTTTACCTTGGCTCTCTTAATAAAATGGCAAAAATATTGCTAGATGCTTTCATGCTTATCTCCATCGGTATATGCTCTAAGCGTACGGCGCACGTATAGCGAAGTGCAGCGCAAAGTATTGACATGCGATCTGTGTGTCGCTTCATCGCCAACCGCCGAAAGTACGAAAAATACTTTTAACACTTATCGTAAAACTAACTATTTTACAAATAGGTGGAATGAAAACTGCTATAATAATATTTTAACCTCGGAAGACATCTGCTATATATAGACTGGCGACCTACTTTTGAATCACCCATTGTGTTCGTGATTCTACTCTTGAATTCTCCGATTCACCTAGTATTCAATTTATCGCCCGCGCTAAAAATAATACCTTGCAGGGGCAAGGTATAATATTTATAATCTACTCTTGTCTACGTTTTTATTTATAGTTATATTTAGGGTTCAGTAAGACAATTAAAAAAAGGAACCCTTATGGTTCCGTCCATCCGTCGCTTGTCAAGTATTTACGGAAAGTACTCTTGCGAAAATTTCATGCGGTCGTCTCTACGATTATACTCTTCGTCGTCTAAAGAACGCGCGACCGAGGCGTCGTAACAGGTAATTGGCCAGCGATCGCACGAGCAAACGATGCGATTTCATCACACGATGAAAATAATCGTGCCGTGATCAAAGCTGAGCATATTAAGCTGCCCTATCCTGTATAGATGGCACCACGCCGTCAACGCTACGGCGGCGGCGCCATTTCAACAATGGCTGTTTACCAAGATGTACAGTTTTTGTTATTGGACAATATTGCATATTAGACATATTATTATGTATTGACGAGCTCGGTGGCGCAGTGGTGAAACGCGCTGTTGCGCTACTTTGACACCAACGCTCGTGGGTTCGATTCCCACACAGTACAAACATTTGTGTGCATGAACATGTCTGTTTGTATTGGTCTGGGTATTTTCTATGTATAATAAGTATGTATTTACAAAAAAAAATGTATTTACGTATGTTTATCAGTTGTCTAGTACCCATAACACAAGCTTCGCTTACTTTGGGGCTAGGTGGCGCTGTGTAATTTGTCCGGCAATATTATTTATTTATTTATGTAATGTAACGCAAACGTTGCTGTGCCCACTGATGAAACCCAACGTACCTACCTTGACACTCGTGACGTCTGTGGTGAAATTACATCGTGTGCTCGTACGATCGTAGCTAATTAGGACGACGTCCGATAATTTTAAACTGTTGCATTTTTAATAAATTTTAAAAAAGGAGGAGGTTATGGTTGTTGCTACCTCAGAACTCCGTCATTTATAAACCGACTTAAAAAAATATTTTTTCAATCAATAGGATAAACTTTCGATTGACGAGCTCGGTGGCTCAGTCGTGAATGACGCGAACATGCCACCAACGCTCGTGGGTTCGATTCCCACACAAGACAAACGTTTGTGTGCATGAATCTGTTTGTCTTGGTCTGGATGTTTTAAGAGAGGTAGGGCGCATGAAAGCAGCCTGTCTGGGGAAGTACCTCTACCTCACAGAAAACCGCAGCCAATTAACAACACCCTAAAGGGTTGTTGTGGTCCTGCGTGTGAGTGAGGTCACCAGTAAGTTCCTAATGAGTTGCTATGTTAGCAGCAGAGGCGGCATCGCGAGAGTCATACTCAATGTATTACATGCGTTCATAGGCTACGGTAACCGCTTTACATAAGGTGGGCCGTATGCTCGTATGACTCCGGACGTTGTATAGAAAACAAATACTTGAGAGTTCTCGGAAGAAAACTTCTCTCAAAACCTCACAGTATGCAGCCATTGCCGTCCTAGTGTGTGAAGGTCTTCGCAAGCGGTGCGGTTGTAAAAACAAGCTGTCGGTACGTTTTTTTTTTGTCATATTGAGCAATTCTTCAGAACACAAGTTGATTATACAACAGCTTGTGTTCTGAAGAATTGCTATTGCTTGATAGAACACACAAACGGAGGCAATATTTCTCCTTAAACTTAAGAGCTCAATATCGTGTGTAACAATGCTCACAGGTCGTCTCTACACTGAATCACATGGTCCTAGCTGGTATCTAGGTGCTCCCGCCCAAAGGTTAGGCGTTACTCCATGTGCGGCCAGACTTGAGACTTACGCAATATGTCTTTGCCTCGCACTTAAGTGCTGCTTTACTCTGTAGAGTACAACTAGTTTCTTGGACGGCAGCAATCTCAATCAATCCTTCTCCTCCAGAAGACTTCAGTATTGACGGCGACCGAATGATGTCCAATCGGCTACAGCTCGCTGTCTTTACGAAGAGAAGTTGCCTCTCAGTGTGTTTTACAAGCCATATGATTATTCGAAAGCATTTTTAGATTTGTTACTAGCCGCTCGGCGCCTCTATAATACCGCTCACCATAAAAGTAGAAAATCAGCAGGGTTGTAGTAAGGCTAAACTAACTCTACTATTTTATAGTAGAGTTTGTCTGGCTTGAGCCAAACTGGCTTACCAAAGTTAATAACTTATTTATTTTACCTATGTCATACCATATAGTAAAGAATCTTTTTTTTTTTGCTGCCTTTGAATATTTGAATACAAATCTACTTTTATAATTAGTTGAAAGTAATTGAACCATGAGTCCTTAAAAGAAGTATGTAAGTGGAACTATTGAGACCCACTGTTTCTTCGTGCAAGAAAAAAGACTAATTCTCACTTTTCAATCTGGTAAATACTACTTGTACTGTACTTGTTTACCGGTAGCAAAAATAATTCATAACATTCTAAATATCCATAAAAATCGTGACATCTAGCGAAATTCTGACACACTAATTACATCGCGACCCGACGGAACGAATGTCGCGGTAATACCGACTAGGGGCACTTTCTTGTGTGTCGTAATATGAAGACGGAGTAATAGATGTCAGCACTAATTTATACCTGCCCCATCTGTTAGAAAAGATTAGTACTACGTAACATGGAACAAACTGGTACCGGCAATTCCATTTTAAAACTTCGATAACTAGGTGGCAGCACTTAGAGTAATTGAACCTTTGTGAAAAATCAAGATTATTATAATATTAGATTTACCAATATTACCGAGATTTAACATTTATTGTCATATGAAATTATAAGTAACATTCATAACCATAATTTCAAAATTAGGATTATAAACGTCCATAATTACATTAATGTCAGGAACCCTAGAAATCGGATAGCGTAGGCACATGAAAAAATCGGCCAAGTGCGAGTGGGACTCGCGCACGAAGGGTTCCGTACCATTATCTATAAAAAGGCAAAAAAATCACGATTTTTGTATGGGAGCCCCCTTTAATATTTATTTTATTCTATTTTTTAGTATTTGTTGTTATAGCGGCAATAGAAATACATCATCTGTGAAAATTTCAACTGTCTAACTATCACGGTTCATGAGATACAGCCTGGTGACAGACGGACGGACGGACGGACGGACGGACGGATGGACGGACGGACGGACAGCGGAGCCTCAGTAATAGGGTTCCGTTTTACCCTTTCGGTACGGAACCCTAAAAAGCTATGAATGTTAAAGAAACGAGTGAGGTATGTAAGGACCGAGCCATGTGGCGCTCGGTATGCTCTGCGTACCCCGTAAGGGACTTGGGAGCGTAATGATGTATTAGTAGTACTTAGTAGATAATTACATTATTCGGAAAGTTTTTATATAACAGCCTTTTAGCTGTGCTAACGTTCAGTATAACTAATTACGTAAAGACCTCTCCTGAACTGAAAGTAAGCATATCATTATCCGTAAAGCAAGTCTAAAATCGGTTTCCCTCAGGGGAAAAAGCTCTTGTTATGTTCAGTACCAAGTATTTTAGAGAGAAATCAAATCCATACTCAGTTAGGCATCAAATTGAGTGACATTTTACGTTGGCAACATTTTCATTAAACAATGTGCACCTGGCGATAAAATATGGAACTAATATTTTTCTTTTTGTAATTTATGTTTATTAAAAATATTACTGTAAAATACAAAAAAAAAATCTAATTTTATTATTCTGTTAATGCCATAATGCTACGTGTAGCTTTACGAATGAAACTTCTTTTCAACATCTAACCTTAAGTGTTTTTGTACTGTGAGCACACAGTAGTGGAAAATCGAAAAAAAAATTAAATGTCGTTTCTCGTGTTGCTTTCAGAAGTCCTCCAGTATTTTGGAGGAGAAATTAACTGGATATCTACTGATTTTGCTTATTCGGAAGGGCTTCTCAACCATAGACCTCATACATACGCTGCGGCAGGTCATACAGAAGACCGAAGAGTATAACTAGCCACTATGCTTGGCGTTTGTGGGGTATGAGAAGGCCTTTGATTCGATAGAAACTTGGGCTGTGTTTCAGTCTCTCCTGCGGTGCCGTATATCGTATATCCGTATATCGAAGTGTTGAGGAGTATGTATGAACGCGACCATATCAATCCGACTACAGGACCGCAGTACGAAACCTATCTAAATGCAGAGAGGAGTGAGAAAGGGAGACGTTGTTTCTCCGAAACTGTTCACTGCTACATTGGAAGATGTTTTCAAGCTACTGGACTGGAAAGGATACGGCATCAATATCAACGGCGAGTATATATCACTCACCTTCGATTTGCCGATGATATAGTAATCATAGCGAGATAGTTGGATTACAAAAGTTTTATCGGTTAAACTGTATTGACAAGTTGTATGGATTTTCATTACGCAACTGCTGTTTTCTGGAATGACGTTCCTTGTAATACTGATTGTAAAAATTGAAACATTTCTTCGCCCTTTTATTTTATTGTTAAAGACAAATAAATGAAAAAGTATTTGTATTGCACTAGATGTGCTTTATTTAAACAATTAGAGGTTACATGTACGGGTGAGAAAAAATTTTTTTCACCCGATTATATCATAAGACAATTGTCTTGTAATATATATTATAAGACAATTCACCAATAATCTTAGGAGGTTATTATTAAAGTCAAAGTCAAAATCTTTTTATTCCGTAAAAATTACTACATTTGTTTGGAATCGTCACAATTTTTTTCCCTACCGTGCAGTTCATGACTAGGTGAGCACTGATAAAAATACTGCCAAAAATCTCAGGTATCCCTCTTTTGGTATTCAAACAAATTTACATAATTTATTAATTACATTATAATTGGATCGACTCAACTATTACTATTAGTGATCAAAACTCACTCTCTCACATACAATAACCCTCAAGGAGTTCTTATTTTACCTGCGGTTTTCTGTGAGGTGGAGGTACTTTCCCAGATGGGCTGCATTGATGCTACCTCGTTTAAAACTACAACTACAAGTTCTATTAGAACTATACGTTGAATGTGAAACATTATCTTTGCATATCAAGTGTAAAAATATTATTTCAATTCGAAACTTTGAGAAGAGTTAATGGTACCTATATTAATATCACGTTCCTAGTGTTACGCCATAAGAGTCGATCAAAGTGTAAACGGTGGAAGAAACCGTGGGGCAAATGTAGTAAAGCATAAACGTGACCGCATTAAGCAACCCTTCAAGGAACGCCAGGTAATCTTTATTTTGACTGCATATTATAAGTAATGGATGTATGCTCAGCAGTCATCAGTCGCCTTCGGCGTGGGATTTCATATGCAAACTGCTCCGTATAAAAAATTACCCTATTTTTTAAGATTTGTCTTGAACGATAGGGATTTTTGCCTTATCGCAGCGCTTTAACGGCACGTGTGAACCGTGTGATGCAGATCATGTAAAGTCGATGTAATATTATTCATATAATATGTTATTATAAATTACATTGGGTTCCGTATGGATACGTATTCATTTCCGTATTAATCGTACAATATTAGTGCGCATATATATTACAGAACATGTGTGAAATTGGATTTTTTCTACAACATCTTTTTTTCCTTTTTTATACAACTTCGGGAGGCATACAAGCATACGGCCCACCTCATACACATAGTATTACTCGCGCGATGCCACCTCTGCTGCTAACACTCCTTAGAAGCTAACTGGTAAGCTTACTCACACGCAGGAACACAACACCCAACGACCCTTCGAGGAAGTTAATGAGCCCTGCCTCTCTTAAAAGCACCCAGACAAATTTTCCAAAGGAATCGAACCTGCGAGCATTAGTATCAAAGTAGCGTTACTAACCACTGCGCCACCGAATTAATTACTTACTTCGCTTATTACTTTAACATCCATAGCTGTTTTCACGCACGCTGGCTGGTTTCTCCTAACACCATCTTCTGATGAAATGAGATTTAATTCGTGATAGGTGAGTCTTAGCTTTACGTCCTTCTACTTTCGCTTTACATGTCTGTTATCTCATTCTTTCTTCCTCCATTCTTTCTGTTTGATTCGAAAAATTTACTCTATACATTAATTACCTCTACCATGACGTTGTCTCTAAGAGATAGCTTAGAGTAAGCTTACTTAAGATATTTGTTACTATAGTTATTTTTCTTCAATGTGCTAAAAGCATTACACACATAATGTAGCTAAAGCAATATAGTAAAAGTGGGATCATCACGGTACCACTATGGGCCACTAATGTTTTGATACGCTCCAATTATGGTGTAACACATCTGCCTGAAAGGGCTGTTCTGTATCTATCCGTATCATCGGAGTAGAGCATGACGTACCGACCCTTTTCTGGGTGCCAGCAAACCGTTAAAATGACTAATGCAAGGGCCCGTTCAGGAGTCACCAACATTTTTTGAGGTTTGTTACTATACTATATTACGACTTCGTCCGTATATATCCCTTGGTGTTTTCGCAAGCACTTTATTTAAAATATCTCTATAACCAGTCATAAAATTTTTAATTTCGCAGACTTAACAGTATACGTTGGTACCTACCTTGATATGTCAGACAGTCATAAGTATTTTGTAATATACTTTTTGATTAGGTATAACTAACCGTTTGCCTTTAAATTGATGTTTATAATAGGATTTAAAGTTATTAATTTTATTACGATTCACTTGATGACTAAAAATAATATGATGTAGTGGTTATCGTATTACATGAGCGCTTACAACACAAAGAACGTGGTCACTATACCCGTGTATTACTATCTCCACTGCTGAAGAGCAAACAGAAGATCCAATCCTTCATTGTGATTATTATATATTTATATAGTCACAATCCACATTTATGCAACCTAAACTAGTCTGCGTAATATAAATTTGAGGATGGAAAAGAATGTATAAAAAACAATAACGCATTACATATTTCACATCCTATATTTTAATACGTGTTGTAAAAAAAAACTCGTCTTTGAAACATTTTCGGAATTTTAAATTTAAACCTACCTATAAAGAAGTTTAAAAAGGTTCACAACTCCTACTCTCACGTCCAAATGTACTTATTAAACTCTTTATATAAATATGAAAAAAAGTTGTGATTATCATTTAATTTCATAGTTAAGAAACGCTTATTGGTTGCGAGAAGGAGGCGCGTGCGCAGGGCACCTGCTTCCGTTGATAGGGTTAAATCAATATTTGGACTAACATATTCAAAAATGTCTTTTTATTCTTTGATTATGGATCGGCGAAGTGAATCCATTAATGTGAATTTGAATAATTGAATCGATAATATGATCCTTTATTTGAGTTTATACCTCACGAGCTCATTCTCTAAGCAGAACCGTGTACATACTATAGTATGATACGTATAGCATACGGATACGACGTATACAATAGGGATTTATATACAAGTTTACCTGTATATACATTTTATATTACTAAGGTGGGAAACTTGCGCGCGCCTGATGACAAACAGACAGCGTAGCTATGGGCTCATATTAATTTTCAGGACACCGTTCCTATATGAATTCTATATGTTTGTTCTATGCGTTTCTCTTGTCACTTTTTCAAATATTCGAATTTTGACTTCAGATTCGGATTATAAAAAAAATCGGAGCATAAAAAAGTAGAATAGGAATGTTCAGGAACACCGTTCCTGTCTCTTAAGGAACATGGTCAAAATGGCCGAAAATTAAAAAAAAATTGTATTGTTATATAATTGACGAGCCAGGTGTTCCTCTGGTAACGCAAGCTTGCGCATTCTCAACTGGTTTTTTAATTGACTTTAAATATAATAAGTTTCTCTATTCGACATATACGGAGTTTAATTTTTGTATACCTACTACTTGGAGCGCAAATATCCGGTCCACCTATCGTGAAGAGGTGACTGTAGCCTATGGACGCTTGAGAAACAAAAAGTATTTCTCGTATTTTGCCAAATTAGCAATTCTTTACCAGATTCTTGATGATTTTAGTCACTCGCAGGAAAACATTGACCCTTCTGGTAATTATTCAGAGGTTTTCTGTAGAGGTGGACGTACTTCTCCAATCAGACTGTTTTGTACATATTTCAGCGCTACCCCTCTTTTGCAGGAACCTTTTTGCTAAGACGCTAGACAGATGAGTTGGATTAAGTTAGGATTTGATGATGATGATGATGATTATTTTTCATTGATGAGGGTCCTCCAGTAATGTTTGTTCGTGTAGTCCACTTTCTACACCTTTTAATTTGTACCCAGTTTATATATATATATATATATATCTTCACGCCGCCAGGTCCCTTGCGGGGTAGGCAGGGAGAGGTTACCCAGTTTTTTTTTTATTACCAATCGCTCAAAGTGGGGATTCCAGTTAGGTACACAGTTATTATTAAAAAGCTGTCAAGCGTCAGTCCGACTCATGCTCCGAGGGTTCCGTAAAAAAAATATTTTCTCAAATTATTTTCGCTCAAGAAGTATTTTTTTTTTGTGATGGAACTAAAAAATTACAGATATCGGATTTTTTCCTTTTCTTTACATGACATTGCTTCTTACCAAATTTCATGATTCTAGGTCAACAGGGGAGTACCCTATACGTTTCGATTCCCTTGCGATTATCAAAACATCATTATATTAGCATAATCGAGGCATAAACACCCATATCTTTTGATTACGTAGACTAAGTTTGATTTTTTTCACTGCTCGAAGGAATTTCAGACATGAGTATATCATAATAAAATGTGTGAGAAGTTCTATCAAGCCAGGAATCAGAAGCAGCTATTAAGTGGTTGATAAGTTTATAGGCTTAAATGTATTTTGTATCTATTAATTTCTTCTAGCTCATCATGTATCTTTCTTGGTTTCAATCATGCCCATAGACCAACGTAAATTTGTTATTATCGAATATAATAGGCTATTGCTTAACCCTGCGTAATAGCGCGCTGGCCTTTCCCGTAACTCACGCTATACTATTTTCAATTTTAAAAAGGAAACATTTGTATTTGATTAAAGTCTCACGGATAACAATCAAGCGATCTGAATAAAAAAAAACAGGGATTAATGGTACGGGGGCAAAAAATAATATAAAACGCACTTTTATCTTAGATTGATTGGTTCAGTCTGACCCTCAACTGATGCAAGCAGTTTTTATACACTTTCACAAAAAACTAAATGTATCAGTGTTTATTTGTGACAATTTGCTTTGTCGGTTTGTGCTGATTTACATTTGAAAGGGTTTTTTTGTGCAGCGATGCAACCTGTAACGACACGGTGAATGACACAGGTAGAACGAAAATATACGTTATGACATAACTGGATGGTTTTGATCGTTTTATTAAAAATTTAATTAATGTATATTTCAAAGGCCGCTCTCAAGCAACCTATTTACCAGTAGTCAATTAAAATATGCCAGATTACATAAATTATGTTATCAATTAGTAATTTGTGCTATGTTAATGTCTATCTTAGAAAATAAATTTATTTTTCTTATTTATTAATGTAGGTAGAGTAAAGTCTGTGTTTTGAATACTTTGACTATTATTTAAATGGATATTAACAGTCGTCATAAAGTTTCATATTTTTACGATTCATTTCGATTCATGTCAATCTTCATTTATGATTTATGGATTCATTGAATCAATTTTATTATAATATTTATGGAACGTAGGAACTGTTGAAAGCTTTCATTTTATTCTACAGCAGCTCGTCTGATTTTGTACCTTCTACCGTAAGCTATGAAGAAGTGTACATGTGACTAGAAGAATATAAGTATACATACGTTTAATAACTCTAGTAAATATTGTTAACAATATGACTAGCTAGATTGACGTGAAAGTTGAAAAAAAAAGCTATCAAGTGCGAATCCTACTCGCGCTCTGAAGGTTCCGTAAATAAAAAAAATCGCAAATTATTGTCACAAAAAAGTTTTTTTTTGTGATGGAACTCCAAATTTACGATTTTAATTTTTGATTTTTTTCCTTTACTTGTGCTACATGCCATTGCTTCTTACCAAATTTTATGATTCTAGGTCAACAGGAAGTACCCTATAGGTTTTGATTCTCTTGCGTGTGTTAAAATACTCGTATGCGCATCAATTAGGCATAAGCAGTATCTTTTGATTGCTTTGACTTAGAACTTTGATTTTTTCACTGCTCGAAAGGCATTACAGACCTGGGTAATAATTTCAACTCGATAGATTCTTTCGTTCCGTTCCTGACAAAAAGGGTCTTGACATACTAACAGACAGACGGACAACAAAGTGATCCAAGGGTTCCGTTTTTCCTTTTAAGGTACAGAACCCTAAAAACAACTAACGTTGTAACAAAACTGACTAAAAGAAGACGGTTGTAGAGAGTGCAGTTCATAGAGTACAGATATTTTTTTGATATTATGTAGTTATCACAAAATAAAACAAAACTGAAAAAAGAAAAATAGAACATTGCAATAGACTTCAGACATGCGAGCAACCGCATTTCCCTGCATCGTTTCTTTACACAATTGCGTCCATCTTACGCTCATGCAACACTATACACAACTCTTTTGGTGGTCACCATAAACAGTGAGATCCGTGCTTCAGCAGTGTGCCAGTTAACAAAAACCTTGGACCAGTAGTAGTAGTAGTAAAAAACAAATTTAGAAGCTGAAAAAGTTTTCAGTAGCTGGTGGCATAGACACCAGAAGTGTAGAGGTTCACTGAGTGATAAGTGCTTTGATACTCTTTGCTCTTACTTTTAGGTCATTTCTATTTACAAAAATATATAAATTAAAAAATAAATTATGTTTCTAGGTATGTATAAATTTATACATTTTTAAATATAATAAAAGAAATTATGCATTTAAAAGAAAAGGGGCACAAATAATTTATTGTGTAGTGTTTATTTTTTTATGTTATATATCCTAAAGAAGTAAATCATTACCTTGTTTTACTTGTTAATGTTGAAGATACCCTTACCTCTTCCAAAACGGTTCCTTCTTTTTATACACTATTGTGTCAGTCTGTGTCAAAACGCAGTACCAGTTGCCGCAATATACTTGTATTAACGAACAGAGGTAATGTACTATTGAATTTTAATGGTTTTGTGGAGACATATATTACAGATTTCATATTAAAATTTTACAATACTGAAAAAAAATCTGCTTAAGTGTTAATAAACACTTAAAACGGTTTGTTGAAGTTGGACACTTAGCACAGACATAGATAAAATTAGCAAAAACACATTAGTAGTCCCATCACTTATTTTATATAATGATAAGTGGTTATAGAAGTTTCAAATAAAGTTTCTAAGGCACGGTCGCTATACACAATGCATTGCTAATCCCAACGCTAACTTATGGACGTGGCAGCTAATGCAGCAAAGAGAACATGAAAATATAATAAATGCAGTTCAGATGATGATGAATGATGAATGATGACATAAGAAAGAAAGTTGGTCTGAAAGAGAGTATCGGTGATAAGATATGAAAATACACGCTGCGTTGGTTCGGACATGTAGAAAGAATGCAGGATGAAAGATATATAATGCAAAAGTAGAAACATGTCGTTACGGAGGAAGGCCAAGACAAACTACCATAACCAAATTGGACGTGCTTCACCAGGAGGTTATGTCAGGAGACAGTAAAGTGCTTTGAATATTAAAGAAGCGAGTGAGGTATGTAAAGACCGCATCTTGTGGCGCTCAGTTATCTCTGCCTGACCCGGAAGGAACCTGGCGTAAAGATAGATGCATACAAATAAAGTTTCTTCTTAATTCTAGTACTCCGGTGTTTGGTCGCATCGAAAGCCAATTCGGAAGCCGAAAAAAGTCCGATGTTGCGATCTCTAACAAGTATCAAGAAGTGTCAGTCGAAGTCTCGCGTGTTCACCGCGTCCCGCGCTGGCGGGTGCATAGGTCCGGGATAAAGACATAATCATCGATCAATCGACGCTCGTCACTGGGAGAAGCGACCGCACACCGTACCCTGAAAATTACGGGGAAAGGTCACAACCAGCCAACTACATATAGAACTTATTGCGAAGGCAGCTGGATATTCTATAGGTAACTCTATAAAACTAAGAAAGGCAAAATACAACCAAGATTGTTAGTCATTATGATTTCTGCTTATATGACAGCCGAAAACAGCACAGTTCAAATCCTGACATGCATCACTAAATTCGTGTCTTCGGATTTATATAGGGTACTTACCTATTTTTAATTATGACTTGCTCGATGGTGAAAGAAAAATCGCGAGGAAACCCGCACGTCTAATAAATTATATTTCGAAAGACGTGTGACCTAACCAAAGAAAGGTCTAATTTCCCCCCTATAAACAAATACTATAGTGTTTATTTGTACTTAACAACAGAAATTAGAAATATAGTATTGTCTTAGGTTTTCGCGATTGTTAGGTACACATTGAATTAAACAATTTTTAAAATAAATAAAACACGCGATACTTCTGTTAAAAATTATTTAATTCAAAATTAGAAATATATTTTTAGACTACTTAGTACAAAATCACATTTATTGCTATTTTTGGAGTCGGTGCAAGGAAGTGATTGAAGTATATACACACTTGGTGTGAAGAGGAGTTTACAGGGTCGGCAACGTATGAGTAAGGCCGTGAACTAGACGCACGCGGGCGGAGCGGGCGGCGCGAGTCGAGCGGTGCGAGAGGTAACCGTGGTCCGTACACGACGCCAGCGGCCAGATCGCTCGGTTTGTTGCGGACATTATGTAAAATACCTATCTAGAACGTCACTACGACTATACGAACGCGCGGTCACCGCTCGACAATAGCTCGACGCGCGTGCCGCCGCCCGCACCGCCCGCTCCGCCCGCTGTCGTCCAACATAGTTTCATACAAATCTATGAACTTTCATCAAGACGCGCATGTCGCCGCCCGCGCCGCCCGCGCCGCCCGCTCCGCCCGCGTGCGTCTAGTTCGAGGCCTAAGGCCTCGAACTAAAACACGTTACTAGTGTGTATAAAACTATGTTGGACGACAGCGGGCGGAGCGGGCGGTGCGGGCGGCGGCACGCGCGTCGAGCTATTGTCGAGCGGTGACCGCGCGTTCGTATAGTCGTAGTGACGTTCTAGATAGGTATTTTACATAATGTCCGCAACAAACCGAGCGATCTGGCCGCTGGCGTCGTGTACGGACCACGGTTACCTCTCACACCGCTCGCGCCGCCCGCTCCGCCCGCGTGCGTCTAGTTCACGGCCTTACACCCCTGGTATCGCAAATGTCCATAGATTACGGTAACTGCTTACCATCACCAAGCTGAAGATAATCCTTTCGATTAAAAAACAATCAAATCGATATATAAATGACGGAGTTCTGAGATAACAAACATAAAAAATACAACCGAATTGATAACCTCCTGCTTTTTTTAAGTCGATTAAAAATAAAATAACTTAAATTATCTTCAGTCCATTGAACTAAAAATAACAAATGAAATAACCAATTGATTGTTTTCGCAACCTTCAGATCGATAATAACACTAACCATCGCTATAAAATTAATGGACTATGCACAGGCGAAGTCATTACAAAGGCGCAAATAAATCAATGTCCTACTGTAAATAATATATGAGCCTTTAGTGCATGAAGCTCACAATTCTCTTACTGGTAACTCGTAGAAACCCCAACCAGACTACCGTTTTACGCAATGCCACTACAATAACCAGCAATCAACAACATTAACATACTTCGCAAGCGAGTAGATGGAATTGCGTGGAGGTAATATCAACGATTATCGTAAAGCGTTGATTACTGGCAACCATTGAATCTACCCAAAGAGAAATCTTAAAATACGAGTATTTGTGGCTATCTGTGTGTGTTGCAATTATAAACCATCGTATATTCCATAAGTAGACTATGATCAAACTGTTACTGCTGTACAGCATGTCAAGGTTAATACTTTAGACTTCTTGCCGATTTTATGCAGTACGTAATAAGATTTATAATTATAGTTCGACTGTTTAGCGTTATATGCTTTAAGTTATACCTGAAAATGAATAGTTTTATTCGCAGATCTTTACATTAAATAAATAAATATTGTCGGACAAATTACACAGCGCCACCTAGCCCCAAAGTAAGCGAAGCTTGTGTTATGGGTACTAGACAACGGATAAACATACGTAAATACTTTTTTTTTTTTATAAATACATACTTATTATACATAGAAAATAAATACCCAGACCAAGACAAACAGACATGTTCATGCACACAAATGTTTGTACTGTGTGGGAATCGAACCCACGAGCGTTGGTGTCAGAGTAGCGTAACAGCGCGATCCACCACTGCGCCACCGAGCTCGTCTTTGTATACAGGTTATCCCAGAATGTATTCAAGATGAGAACGGTCTCGAAAGAAAAAATACACAATGGGATTTTGCTTATAGCAATGACTTCCCCCTTTTAGGAGAATAAAAAAGACACACTTTTTTTTAAATACTTAAAAAACTACTAGCCCGATTATGCCAAAAATTAAAACAGTGCTAAGTTAACACACCCATTGCAAAAAATCTGCTCTATTGTATTAGTAATTAAAGAGAAAATTGAGCATAACATTTTGTTTACGTACTCACAGACACATGTACATTAACACACAACAAGCACGCGAAATCACACTCACCTGTTTGAGAGACACACAGACATCATCTTTAATGGTAAGTATATATAGATCGACTCAAAATCGACATTGAAAACCAGAATGACGTTTGAACCGCACATCACCTATGTCAGTCAGGGATAAATCTGCGTTTTACCTAGGCCGGCACGCGTATATAATAATAGTAGAATGTCACTTAGAAATAAGTGCATACTCTACAAAGCCTGCATCCGCCCCGTCCTCACCTACGCCAGTGACCTACCTACGCTCATCTGGCTAAGCTCCAGATCAATAAAAACCGGTTTGCTCGCAATGCAACCGGTGTTCTGCATTATTTTACGTGGCAGATCTCTATCTTAACCTTCAACTTTCCTCCATCATCAGTTTCATGAAGGAAGTGTCACTGCCTCTCAGCACTTCAACTCAATGGTAGCCCGGGCTGTTAATTACACCCTGTGGATCGACGCACGGGGGTTTCGATGCAAACCGCGTAATTATTTTTTTGATCCCGATGATCATATCAGTGTTGTGAATACACTCCACCTCTCCGACCCCGACGCCAACACTCCATAACGATTCGACGGGTCCGAGTCTTACCTGGGCGCCTCTATTCTTAGGCCCTTCAGGCATGACCCCGCGTGTTCGATAATTTAGCTCCCGTGAAGCCCTAAACCGAGGTTCATCCTTATGCTCGTCACTCTTCCTTTTTATTCAGACTGTGGCGCGTCACGCTCGTCTATCCGACGCAGTAACGGCCCACAGGAGCCACCTGTATAAGTAGTGTCAAAAAAAGTGTTGAAATGTTAACATACTTGTATCAACAAAGTTTTAATTTCAACTATGGGGTGATTAAAATACTTTATAAAATGTAAAGTAAAAAACACTCTCGAGAATAAGAAATAAAAACGTGATAGAACCATTCGTATGAATATATTAATTATATAGATTTTAAAGTTCGGAGTTCGTCCCATACTTAATCGACTTGATCATAATTTCCGAGCACTATATATTTGCAAGCTAAATTTACTAAAAAATAAATATTTTTTTTACATTCCCAATCTATCTATAGGTATTTCTTGAGCAGATGAGGCTTAGGTGAGAGAGTACTAGGGAGGTGTTCCGCAAACTTTATATATGTACACCTACCACATTAAGAAGTTTTATATGAATGCCACAGATACCTGCATCTGTATATTATAGTATATTATTTATACAACATACAAAATAGACAAACAATTTACTAACTAACTATATTAATCTAGCGGCTATTTAGTGGGGAATAGCGATGTGTTATCTATATATATATAAATGAATGTAGCCTGTATGTCCTCTATGGACTTAAAAACGGCTGGGCAGATTTTAATGAAATCAGTGAATCTTCAGGTTAGCCCAGCAGGTGATCCTGTGAAATTTGGTAGCGATCATATCACCCGTGCGAAGCCGGGGCGGATAGCTAGTTGTTTATAAAAGCATGCGACAACGACGACTAAGTCACTAAGCGGCGCAATGGTACCGTGAACACGCGCACGCGTCTGCCTGTCCCGCTCCTTGCGCAACGAAGGTTTAGGTATTGTTTTTATACATTTTTGGCAACTTATCATTTTTTTTGCGGCACATTGACTAATAGTAGCTAACTAACAGTACACTAGTGGTCTGTGGCACACACTTTTCGGAATACCGAGCTAGAATACAAATGTACAGTCAGCCCGGAATGTTACCGTGACAGACTGTAAGCTTGAAAGCAATTACCTGGATTATTTTTCTACGAACAAGGGGGATTACAAAAGGTTATCACAAAGCGGGGGTGATAAATCGCGAGAGTGATAGAACCAACAAAACGTCAAATATTATACAAATGAATGTTGACATAAATTCAAATATGTCATTGCATAAACGTCAATTTCAATAGATGTAATATAATGTAGCTAGATAACCCGTGCGGATACTTCGCACCGATAGTGGTTAGTTACGTAGTAAAATAAAGTAGAAATGAGTAAATGTAAATATTTATTAATTTTAAATAATTTATTAAAAAAAAAATAGTAACTAAGTTAGTTTCATGTTAACATTATATATTATAGTAGTAACATTATATACGCATTTATGAGTTTTCATTGAAGTGAGAGCACTTCTTAGTGAACAAATATCCAATACCCAATAAACACTTTACGTATAAATATACAAATATTGTAGCAAATATCTCGTAATAAAAATTTATTATTTTTGTAATATAAATGTAATAAATATTTTACAGATTATTCTTTATATTTAGTAATTTATTAATTAAAAACGCAATATTGTTGAGGTTAGAATAGTACTCCAATTGCTTTTACAAATACTGTAAAGTAATAAAAATTAAAATAGAAATAAAAGTGAAAAAAAAAATTGCATGAAGTGTTCAAAATCATATTAATAATGAGTAAAATAAAAATACTTACTCGATTGACACGTTGTTTATATGTTGTTTATACGGTTACATATACGTATATTTTAATTTGTTAAATTCAACAACATCAGCGCCACCGCGACACATTTAACTGTTAAAAAATATAAATTGCCAACAGATGGCGACTCTTAAATTAAATGTTTGTTAAAATAATTTTTTGAAAATGTAAATTTTATAATGTAATTTTTTAACGAAAATGAACTGAAACTTATAAATTTATTTTTCGTCATTAAAGAAAAAAATAATCTTTAACATGGTGTATCATGAAGTTTCGTACAGTATTAAGAGAGGTATTTCATACCGACAAAAACACCTTTGAGTAATAATATATAGAGATGCTATAATCATTTGTTACCCTGTAAGTTCATAATTATAATAGCCAACAGTACATTGTCGATAAACATATCTGTTACCATAAATGACTGTAATGAAATGAGCAAATAATATCTATTTCATACATCCAATCCGATATCGCATAATCTTTGTATAGGTAGAAGTGAGAAACGAGTATTATGGAATAACTCACAAGATATACGGAGCGAATCTGAAGTAGCGCATATAGTCATACCAGTAAATCTACTCGCTGCGCCTACGCCGCGCATTTCAGGAGCTGTGCGACCTGCCTACTAGAGATATTACTTTTCTTTATTATCAGCATGCTGGGATATTGTTCGTTCCAGATAGTAGAATATTTTATAATTTTATACCGTATGAAATCAGACTATTTACATTATTTGCCTATGGAAGTTTGCTATGCGAATTTAATTTTTAATCCCTTTTAATCATGATTTTGACGAGCTCGCTCGTTTTACGGTCGTCGTGAGTTAATTTGTGTACGTGAATATGTTTGTTTGATATGGTCTAAGTGTTTTAATCTCTCATTACCCGCGGACCGCTTTTGCGTCACGAAATGTATGGGAAAACGTATATAACGGGGTCTGACAGATTAAGAGAGGTAGAGCGAATCGAAGTATCTTGATTGTGTTCCTGTGAGTGAGTGAGGTTACCAGCAATCTTAAATCGAGTTGCTGTGTAACGCAGTAACAAGTTCGGTAACGCGCGAGTGATGCTTTCTGTAAGCGCAAGCGATCATAGGCTATGGTAACCACATATGCATGCTTGCGTATGTATGCTTGCATATTACCCGACGTTGCATAAAAGAATTATGAATGAAAGGGAAATTGAATTGTTTTTTTTTATTATCATACAAATGAAAGCCATCTGATTTATTTATAACATTTGTTTCAAAACTATTCGAAGAAATAAATATCCTCAATGTTGCCTTTTAGAAATTTTTTTTACGAGACCGGCTCACCACTCATTCTCACCACTGTGTAGCCAGAATTCACAGCGGTGACCACCAAAAAGGCAATGAACAGTGAAGGTAGTTACTGTCCCGGGAACGACCGAACCATCAACGAGTTTATTCTGAAGAAATTTGTAGGAGTAGGAGTTTTGGAATTGACATCCCCTCTTGGCAAAGTGAGAGACAGCAATATGACAAATGCCTTATGCATTAAAAAACCTCAAAGAGATGGCTAGTCAAGTGAAGCTCAACTGCGGTGCACCATGGTTTATCAAATATCTAACACTTTTGGGACCTAAAATGTGAGCTGTTACCTAACACATCGATTCCAATAATATAGATTGCAGAACCGCCTAAACGCCTGGTAATTCTCCCTTGTTAACACCAAATCAGAATAGTATACTGCTCCGGATGTGACATGCAAGGAATTTAACATATCGTCCCGCTCCCGACGCCAGAGATCGCACTCCGAGATCCACTCCAGATGTGCTGTTTGCTCGAATTCATGTTTTGTGGTAGAACACTCATATAAAGGCGATAACACAAGTCTAAACGAAAAGACATTAAGATTCAATATATTTATGAAAAGAGAATGTATATTCGTAAAAATGTAACGTCGTATTCAAAATTCAGAGAAATTCTTAGAAACAAAAATAAGTCGCGCATGCCGGTATATCGAACTTGCTAATAATGGTAGATAATATTGTAAATTGTATTCTATTCCATAATAAATAATACAAATTACACCGTTTGTAAGTAATCTTCTACACGAAAATTTCTGTAACTTTTATTATGCATATGAAGCTTATTCTATCTATCTAAATTGCCTGAAACAGTTCGAGTATCCTAACAATATCTTACGGGGTAGGCAGAGAACCGAGTGCCGAATTAAATTATACCATAGTAACTGAAATAGAAAGCGCGCAGTAGCCACATCCGTCAATTGTCTCATTCTTCTAACTGCATATGCGGCTGTGCTGAGCTTACTGGTAAGTTTATTCGTAGTGGAAGGAAATTGTAGTCATTTGGAGTCTACTGTAATTCAAAAAAATATAGTGTCGTGTCGTTTATTATCATCAATGTTTTTTTGTATCGGCAGAAGTCACATTTGGTATACTAAATTATTTATTGAATAAGTTTATTATTAAAACTTGCATTGCAATTTGTACAATTGGCAAAACAAAACAAACACTTTTACTAGGTACAATCCAATTATTCTTCAGATTTACTTTTCGTTTTTAAAGTTCTATACCCAAAAGTTGCTAACAGGATACTTACAATTAGCAAACAATATTAGTAACGTTACATTTAGAGGCAGTTAACATGCACGATATTATTAGGTGCAGATCTCAAAAAAATAAGGAAGATGTCCACCTTTCTTGCTATAATCTCGATTTATTTGTCTTTCGTAATTAGTGATCTTTAAAATCAATGGTGTTAATCGCTTCGCCAAAGTTGATGTAATATTTTGATTTTTTCTTTTTATTCTTCATATGAGTTCCTCTGTGAGAATGATAAAGAAAACATGATGGACTGCATAGGTATATGTCTAATCGATGTATTAATGTGAGCGTGGTCCCGAACCATATCAGTCTGCTAAGACTGATAAATCTTTTGTTGTACGTGTAAATTACTTTCGATTCTATAATAATATGCGTTCTGTCCTTATTCAAAAATCTCTTCGAAAAACGCATAATGTATACTCTTTGTAAAAAGGCTTGTTACAGTATTAATAAATATATCACTGACAAAAATACCTGGTAAAGATATAGTACATACATTTACATATCTTTAATTTTACTACGTTACGTTGTTACACTGACTTAAATTTACTATATTTACAATTAAAAAATTGAGAAACGACATATATCGGCAAGTATATTTTGGAATATCATCTACGCTAGTGGTTATTTCCGAAATGGCGGTAGATTATCTGTCTATATCTTAACGCTAAGTTCCGCTAAGTTCTCGCGGGGTAGGCAGATGGAACCGAGCGCCACATGACTCGGTCATGACCACATGACTCGGACTTCTCTCGCTTTATATTTAACTAACTTAAAATAAGGTGTGTATCTTTTTTATATTTTATGTATGTTCGCCAATTTCTATATCAATTGTAGATAGATTTTGTATACTCTGTTTTTGAAATGGTGTACCTTTGAAGTGGTCCTATTGTCACCAAAGTGGGATCTAAAGACGAACTCCCATATAATCGAGAAAATTTTTCAAATTTTATAGCCATGGACACTGTGTTTGTACCATCTTAAATTATTCAGGAATTTGCGTCTGGGATTCATCATTTTATGTAGTTGGTCTGATTATGGAAGCTATATCACCCCTTAACGGTTAGAAATTAGGAGATAATACCGCAATAGATCGACAGAAACTTTTTAGTATTTCTTGAATAGACGAGACACTTACCATCAATTGCTTGATTTTGGTCCCTTTACATAATAATAACACAAAGGAAATCGTTGAAAGTCCTCAAATTTTATATGCATGTTATGTTTGTTTAACTCTTTCAAGTCATTCAAGGTCAGTGTCTAGACATGTCTAGAGATCATTATTTCATGTAACAGGACTGATTATGGAAAATCATTTTTTAGAAGTCTTTCTTCGAATCTTTATTAGGTATATCTATGATACACGATTTTGAATTTTTTAAATGAGTAGGCTTTTGATGGTGCCGTGTATTTTTGGTGAAAATTTTATGCAGATATGATGAAAATTTAATGATAAGTTAAAAAGTTTTGAAATAAAACCCTTTAAATAAAAAAGTAGAATCAACATTATTTAAATCGACGCCTATTTACAGAGTTGGTCGACTTCAATGAAGTCGGTTACTTTTTTTATTTCAAAGGTATCATAACAATCAAAGTTTTTCTCATACTACACTATAGTTTCTAGAATCTCCTGATATCGTCACCATTATGCACGCATTAATCCCTTTTTTTTCTGCAGCTTTCGCTTCGGAATCCGAGATCCGCTTTCCGACATTTACTTCTCCACTTTCGCGGGCTTTGGCATCCCTCATTGTAAGGCCATTAGCATGCATTTTATCTCATACGACGTCAAGTCAGCTTTTCTCGGGCTCTTTCTTAGCCTTTTTACCGGGATCCTGCGAAGGTAGCATGGCTCGACATTGGTTTCCCGTTACTAACCGATTTCCGTAAAATGTGGCAGTACCAGCGTAGGCGATACCCTTGTAATATGTCTGCTATGTCACTATGACGTGAAAGCCACCGCGACTGCGGGAGTTCCTTATGGGATCCTTCCACGTTACTTCGAACATCCAGCGTAGCACATCGCTAAATTCTCGGCCTCGCACATGTACTACTTATGTTATACACGCTTCAATTTTGGTACTAGGATCCAAATATAATATGTACATACATTTACCGATTACAGCTCCACCTACCGGTTCCATTTGTGAATTTCAGCCATCCAGAGACCTACTCAAAACCACATACAAAATTTCATCAAAATCGGTCCAATCATTTAGGAGGACTTCAGTAAGGTACACAGGTCCGGAAGAATTATACATGTACATTCTGTGTACTAAGTATCGGGAATTTGTCAATAAAACAAAAAATACAAATTATTCATCTAAATTTATTTTATCGCCTTCAAAGTAGGCCCCATCGCTTGCAATACAACATCTCCACCGCTTCACCCAGTCTTCCATACATTTTTCATAGGCTATTTGCGGTATGGCCTTTAGCTCATTCAGCGAATTTTCTTTTATGGCTTCTATCGACTCAAAACGTTTTCCTCGAAGTGGTAATTTTAACTTGGGAAATAAAAAAAAGTCAGACGGAGCCATATCAGGTGAATACGGTGCTTGGTCGAGAACGTTTGTTGAATTTTTCGCTAAAAACTCTTTCACTATAATGGCTGTGTGTGATGGTGCATTATCATGGTGCAGCATCCATGAGTTGTGTTGCCACAAATCTGGACGTTTTCGGCGGATACTCTCACGCAAACGCTTCATGACGCCTAAATAATATTCTTTATTCACTGTTTCTCCCTCTGGAAGGAATTCGGAGTGAACCACACCACGGTAGTCAAAAAAAACTGTCAGCATCACCTTGATTTTGGAGCGACTTTGCCGCGGTTTTTTGGGTTTCGGCTCGTTTTCGAGACGCCATTCTGAAGACTGTTGGCTTGTTTGCATGTCGTACTCATAAACCCATGTCTCGTCGCCAGTTATTATACGTTTCATAAAGGTCGGATCCGTAGAAGCTCGGGAAACCATGTCTTCAGCGACATGCTTTCGCTGCGCTTTTTGAACAAAATTGAGCTCTTTTGGAACTAGTCGAGCGGCGACGCGTTTCATGCCTAAAATGTCAATGAGAATGTTGTGGACGGACTTAAAAGATATGTTCACCTCACTAGCCAACTCTCTCAGACTCATACGTCGATTTTCGAGCACTAGCTTCTTGATTCTGTCGATGTTTTCTCTGGTCGTAGCGGTTGAAGGTCTACCAGAACGAGGCAAGTCTACTACTACTTCTCGGCCTTCTTTAAAAGCCTTATACCATTCATAAGCCCTTGTTTTCGATATACACGATTCGCCGTAGGTATTTCGCAACATTTTTAGAGATTCACCACATGAAATATCATTTGAAACACAAAATTTAAGGCACACTCTTTGTTCAACAATATTTTCCATTGTAAAAATCGCCGAGGACTCAAAACTATGACCAACAAAAAGTGTAGTTTAAAACAAATTAAATGACAGATCCCGCTCAAATTTTGCGCGCTATATCAGTACAGTGCTACCAACATGCAGTAAAAAAATTAGAACGACCTCTTTTACGCGGGTCTTTTTATTGACATATTCCCGATACTTTTTACACAGAGTAGTATATATAAATACATGTATTTATAAATAAAAAGTAAAATTATAGTTTCCAGTGTACCAAATCGCGTATTGTTCAACATCTGCATACGCTACATGTGAAACAGGAAAACAATTACCGCCACTGTCCCTTAAATCACAAAAAATCGAAAGTAAAATATGCCTGCTGCCGATGGTAAAAGTAAGTTTAATACAAGATTTACGTACTCGGTAATTACCGTACGAATGCTACTATTAGAAATCAAGAACACACCTGTTACACGCATGAGCCTGGATTTTTTGTTGGCCATCCTTTTACGAATTTACATATCTCCCGACTCTTTGTTAAAGTTAACAAGGGTTATTATTTCGACCACAAAATGTGGATTTAACCGCTTTTGATTGACTGAATGAATAATACTTATATGCCAAAGTAATTGTGTAAAAAATATTTAAGAGACGTTCACATAGCATTTTCACCTCGTTAGCAATTGTTAACATCTTATTATTTTTTACTTATATTTTACGCTCACTTAGAACTCCAAAGCTGCCGTGAATGAACAGTAATTTGACAAATTAGCACCGATACCAGCCTTGAGCTATATATGTGGATTTCCTTAAATTGCCATTGTAAATTCAGGCAAGTAAATTGCCCGTACAAGAACAACAAATCAACTGAGCTATGCTTCGCATGAGGTATTATGGCTGTCATTACTTTGATCTAAAAGTACGTAATTAACGACAGAGACCTATGAGAGATAGGCGAAGAACATCATGGCTTTCCTATCAAATTCCTTAGTCATCCTTTATTAAGGCAATGAAATGGATTTATAGCGTCCAAAGCGATTTTATGTCAAAGTGCAGTTCATTGCCACTCGACAATGTCGGGAAGACAATGTAATTTTATGCTTAAATGAATCTCACCTGAAGTGGAACTCGTTCGGAAAATTTTGAATGGCAATTTTAGTGATTCTTTGCGTCTTATGCCTTTGTTTTTGGTTCAAAACGCAGTTATGCTGTATATAATAAAAGGAGCGTAACCGCTTTCTTCTGTTAGGCATTCAAGCTACACGAGAATGTGAAACGCTTGATGAGGGTACTAAATACCATGCTCTAGCCGACCAACGCATAGTTTTATTATTGCATGGTCATACTGATTATAAACGGGCGCATTGCGAATGATATCTTTCAGTGATGAGTATGATAGGTGTCATTTGTTGTATGCCTGACTGCACGATTACATCTAAGATTCTCACTAAAGTAGATATCAAGTGAAGCTCACGTGTGACTCGGGCGTTCAAGAAACATTTGAATATGTTATGTTATCTTCAAATTTCAATGTTGTCATAAACTTTTTGTATGGGTGGTAGCGCATAGATTACTGTATAATTTATAATTTACATCTCGTTTCTTTGTTTCCGACTTCTTTTAGTATAATCTATGATAATAATGTTGGATACTCATACTATATACATTTAGTTTTCACCTGAAAAATGGTGACAGGTGCGATTCCAGCAAAATTTCCATGTTGTAGTTTTCTATAGTTTCTGGTCCATAATTTTAGGGCCGGTAACGCATGAGTTACAACCCTGGTGTTGCAAATGACCATAGGCTACTGTAACTGCTTACCACCAGGCAGGCCGTACGCTTTATTACCTCCTTAGTGGTAAATTCTCGTTTTCTGCCCAGAATTTCTAAAGAGACTCAATGTGGTTCTTCAACAATAATAAGCTCGGCAACGCTCGATTTTTATTTATTAAATTAATAATTAATTATCATTATTTTTAACTTCTCATTTCATTATTATTCGCATACATTTCTATTTTATATTTATTCGACTGCAAAAATATGAAGTGCTGCCATTGAGGTAACAAAAACCTGTAGGTTGAAGAACGCAATAATTTACGTTTGTCAAATTGGCGGTATATATAGTAAAGTGACCATTTTTAAAGATATTCGGTTTGGTTTTTGTTAACAGTTTGATAGCGAGAAAGTGTCTATGGAACAATATTCATCATTCTACTAGTATTATGGTACTAATGTTAAAGGTTATTAGGATTTATGACTGTTGTTACTCTTTCACACAAAAGGCGACCGCAGGGATTTCAATGAATAAACAACTGGAGTTCTGGATTAAGCCATAGGGTACTTCTTATCTCAAAAATGTTTAGCTTTCTTGTACATAACTTAAAATTCGAGTGAATCCGCATACTAATTAATATTTAAGAAATTATTAATTCATAATAACAAACTGATTGACACACGGGTTTATTTTTCAGTTGCATGTAACACCGGTTAGGAATCGAAGCACACGAACAGTGTATGATGAGACCCGTACAAAAACACACTAAAGTGTTTATGTTCTCTATAAAACCTTCTCAAGCCGAGAACTCATATTTTATGTGAAGCCGGTGAACCCAATTACACGTGAATGGTTCGTCATGATCAGAGATTTTTTTGGAGTCCAATAAAACCTTATAAAGAGATTTATGCCCACACTAGGCGACTGTCCATATTCTAATTCTTCTTATTGGTGTTGCAACGTGTAAATAAATAACTTACTAAGTGAGTAAGTTTTCATATATTTTGATAGAGGAACATCTCGTAATATCCGCACGCGATAGAAAACTGTAAGATTTATTTTATTGATATTTTGACATTAGAATCAACGTAATTCAAAATAATCCTTATTTATTGAGTCAATAATTATAAATATTTATAACTTCACATATTATTCGCATATGTTTCTATTTGAATTTTGACCGACTGCAAACTATGAAAGTTGATATTAACGGATTTATATAATGCATGCAAACTGAATTATATTACGAAATATTAAAATTTGGTTTTACTTAAAATTGGCATAAATGTAATGATTACTGAAAAAAACTTTTAAATTTTGAATTTATTTTATTCATGATTCATCATCATTCACCATTTTAATATTCTATGAGGCATCTAATTACAATTATCTGGTAAATGCAGTTTGAATTATATAGATGTCCTTTATGCATTACAAAGATAATGCCTGAGGCGACTCGCAAGAATTTAATCAGACCGCGTGCTTGTCAATCAATAAAACCAAGAAAGCCACTTTGTGACTTATGCTAGATTATTGTGGATACGCACTATTCCTAGTGAGAATAACATGTTACAAGTGACAAATCCATCGTAGTGCCGTCTCTTATGTTGAATTGAAGGTGGGGGTGGATGGAGTTAGTGAAAAGGTATTAGACCCCTCTTGGTTGCATATATTTTATTGCATCACTTTTTAATCATACGTCAAATTTCAATGAATGGAGTTCAAATAAAAAGAAATAAAGGTTTACATGTTCCAGGCATAGTTAATTAGAAATGAAATGTTTATATTCTCACAATATCCTACATATGATAAAATATAGAACATGAGGTTCTATATTTTACTCAATAAATTATCTAAAATTGATATAAAGTTCATAGTCATATGTACGACTTCGTTCGTTCGTTCGTCTTCGTGGTATTGTCTTTTTTTTATACTACGTCGGGAGGCATACAAGCATACGGCGCACCTGATGTAAAGCGGGTACCGTAGCCTATTAATGCTTGCGATATATCAAGTATCAATCGCGCGATGCCTCCTCTGCTGCTTACACAGCAACTCCTTGGGAGTTTACTGGTGACCTCACTCACACGCAGGAACACACCAACCCTCTAGGGAGTTGTACGAGAGTATGAACAGACCTAGATGTAACTCTCTCCCACCCAACTGAAGCCCCTATACTTAATGAACCTACCAAAGATCACGATGAGCAAGATGATAAAGACAATCATAATGATATACATAACTGGCAAAAAGTGAACAATCGCAAGAGAGTGAGAACCCAGAAACAATATCACGCAATCAGAAGCAGTCTAAACTCAGCTACTGGCTAGCAGCTCCGGTGTCAACTTCAAATAGCTTTGCAGAACTTGAAGACGTTGACCAACCAAAAACTAATGAACTGGAATCTCAACAGGCAGTAAGACCTCCTCTATTCTTCATTGACAAAGTCAGTGATATTCAGCCCCTCACAAAAATGTTGGAAAATGTAGCGCACGGGAACTACGAAATTAAAATTCATTACATTCACTACCCTAATACTGTGTATATGCAATGCTAATGGTCTACCCAATCACACGAACGAGTTAAAAGTGTTCCTGACATTACATCAAATAGATATCGTTTTAATATCTGAGACCCACTTTACACCTAAGAGCTTCTTTAAAATCCCGGATTACACATTATACCATACATTGCATCCAGATAGAAAAGCACATTAGGTTCAGCCATTCTGATCAAAACCAAAATTAAACATTACCAAACATAGTAATCATTCTGTAAAGACTATTTCCAAGCTACCAATGTAGTAGTATGCGATTGGATAAGTAATATCAGCACTTTATTGCCCGCCGAAACACATCATTAAGGAAGAACAGTTTAATGACTACTTCAAAACACTAGGAAATCGTTTTATAGCAGCGGGTGACTATAACGCCAAACATACGTTCTGGGGCTCCAGACTCATCTTGCCTAGGGGCCGTGAACTCCTTAAATGTATACAAGCAAGAACTATGAATATAGTCTCAACAGGTCAACCCACATACTGGCCCACTGATAAAGGTAAAATACCAGACGTTATTGACTTCTGTATCACCAAAGGCATCGCAAACAACAACATATCTTGCGACAGTTGTTAGGACTTATCATCGGATCACTCTCCCATACTAGTGGAGATCAGAACTGTTGTCAACGTAACTAATAAAAATTGTACGTTACATGACAAAAGAACGAACTGGCCTCTCTTTCGAGCTCTCCTAGACGAAGCATTTAATGTACCCATTCAACTTCAAACAGAGGACGACATCATAAGTGCTGTCGAATAGTTTAATGTGAATGTTTAAAGTGCTGCTTGGAACTCGACCCCAATAAATCAACATAGGTCTGCTGTCCAACTTACACCTCAAAATATTCTGAGCAAGATTAACGAGAAAAGAACAATCCACAAACTATGGCAACAAGTCAGATGCCCTGATACAATAAAGCACTTAAACCACATAGCAAGGGAACTCGAACACACTCTTGAATACTATTGAAATGCAGGATTTCAGGCATACCTGGAAAGTCTTGATGCATCTGCAGCATCAGGATATTCCTTGTGGAAAGCCACCAGAAAAATTAAACGCCCTGTAGTAACCTATTCCTCACTAAGAAAATCGGACGGCAGCTGGGCATGCAGTGACCAGGAAAAAACTAATACGTTTTCAGAGCATCTGGCAAATGTGTTCCAACCTCACCCTTATGAAGGTTCACCAGAACACGAAAAAGAAGTCATGGAATTTATGAACACTCCAGAATTAGACGAAACTACACCAAAGAGATTCACAAAAACAGAGGTCAAGAGAGTAATCCAAAAGGATAACCCTAGAAAATCTCCGGGGTACGATCTCATCATTAATAAAATCTTGCAGGAACTACCTGAATCTGAGATAATGTTTTTAACAAAAATTTATAATGCAATGACAAAAATTCATTTTATTCCTTACCAGTGGAAAGTTGCCCAAATAATAATGTTGTTGAAATCAGACAAATAGCCTGAGGACCCAAAATCGTACAGACCGAGCAGTTTGCTGCCCATACCAGCAAAAATATATGAATCCCAATTATTATTACGAATATTACCATTGATAGAAGAGTCTAAGCTGATCCCGACCATGGGTTTCATCGCAAACACGCGACTATCGACGAGATACATAGGTTAATAAATATAATAGACAAATCCTTTGAAGCCAAAAAATACTGTGCAAGTGTATTTCTAGATATATCGCAAACTTTCGACCGAGTGTGGCACGAGGGATTATTATTCAAAATAAAATCCTTGTTACCTAACTATATTTATAAAATTTTAAAGTCCTTCATAAAGAACAGACATTACTTTGTACAAAACGGCGAGGCATTATCAGACCTTCAGTGCACTAATGCAGGAGTTCCGCAGAGGAGCGTACTAGGGCCGATACACTACCTAATATGCACGTCTGACTTGCCTACCTCAGACTATATTACGACTGGAACCTTTGCTGACGCCTGAAGCCTGGTGCTTAACTTCCCACCAGGACCCAACAGAGGCAGCAAAAATTCTACAAAATGGACTGAATGACATCTCAATTTGGCTAAGAAAGTGGACAATAAAGGCAAATGAATTTAAATCGGTAAATGTTACTTTCACTCTAAGAAGAGGCATCTGCCCTACAGTGAAGCTCAATAACGCAGAAGTCCCACAAGAAGACCACGTAAGATACTTAGGATTGCACCGGGATATGCGGCTCACCTGGCGAAAACATATATTTACCAAGCGTAAACAACTAGGTTTACAAGTGCGGAAGCTTTTCTGGCTAATTGACCGACGATCACAACTATTACTGTGTAGTAAACTTCTTCTGTACAAGGCAATCCTAAAACCAATCTGGAGCTATGGAATCCAACTCTGGGGGACAGCCTCTCACTCCAATATTGAAATCGTACAAAGATTCCAGAACAAAATGCTGAGAATGATAACCAATGCCCCTTGGTTTGTCACAAATGAGCAACTGCACCACGACTTACAAGTTAACACTGTCAAACAGGAAATTATCCGCTACACTAAAACATACAAGCAAAGGATTACAAACCACCCAAACAGCTTGGCAAGAGTATTGATGGAAGAAAACCAAATGATTCGCAGACTAAAACGGAAAATGCCACAGGACACACTTAAACCCTAATAAAATAAAGTAGGATGCGACATAGGTCGCATACCGAGCACGCCCGTTGAAACTTCTGACAAAACTGCTACTTAATGTCCCAGCAAACAAAAAAAAAACCTATTTATATAAACGCCTTTTTACACAATTAAGGGAGACATACAAGCGTACGCCCCATGATTACCGTAGTCTATGAATACTTGTAATACATTAAGTGAACCTCGGCGATGCCACCTCTGCTGCTACACGACAACTCCTTAGGAGTTTACTAGTGACCTCACTCACACGCAAAACAAACATATTTATTTTTAACCTTATTAACACTATGAATAGGAAAAGTTCAGGCATATGTTAATTACAATACCTAAAGTAGAGCTTTAAAGTTCGTTTTACTCATTATTCCGCTTTTAATGTGTTTTAGTTAAACTTTTATAGGAAAGTAGAAATGTATTTCCATAATATCTGAAATATCTTTTATGTCTAGTCAGATGTCTATCACAATTTATTATCTAAATATGTACAGGGTTTTTGTCAATTTAAATATACATAATACGCGACACGGGCGATATAAGAATTACAAACTATACAAAACTTTGGTCTTCAGCTTCAATATTCAGAATAGTGTCTCGTTTGTATATTTTTCCTGTCATCTTAATAGATAGTTACGGTTTAAGTATATATATATAATTTTCTACAGTTTGTTATTTAGAATATTAAGATTAAGAATGTATGTAAATATGTTTAGATTACTTACTAAATCCATTCGGTTTTTATCTAAGAAACATATTTTCGTAGATACATGTACAAATAGTCGGTTTGTACATTTGAGATATGGAACTGCATAATAACTGCTTTTCCTATAAAAATAGAGCCAGTTTCCACTCTCTTTTAGCTCCAACGAGGCAATCCTCATATCTATTTACGTCCGATAAATGTTACCACGGCCTGTGATAAAAATGACCAAATTAATAATTTATTGGACATACCAAGCAGAAACTTCGTAAAAATAAACATGAATGGCTGCCTTATTGGGGCTTGATTTAATATGGCCAATAAAACAGTAACTAACCTTATATAAATTTACTAAACAAATAAATAACATCTGTGGTCATCAAAATTTATCTCGGCGAGGTTTGGAGCGCATCAAAATTTAACGTCGTTTTATTCTAACCATTAATCTGGTTGATAGCTTACTTACAGTGCCTATCTACTTTGTTGTACATAATTAAGAATTTATTTTTAACATTTATTTCAATCAATTTAGTAACAATTCATCATTTGATGACAAAAGACCCAAGAAAAAGAAGTTTTTTTTATACCACTAAGGTGGCAATCAAGCTTACGGCCTGCCTGATGTAAAACAGTCACCATAGCCTATGGTCATTTACTTTAAAAACCTTTTCACGCATTTCTTGAAGAACTCCATACTGTAGTCCCTTGGAAAACCTCGGCTGGAAGCTCATTCCACAGCTTGAGAGTTCACAGTAAAGGCGGTAAAATATGCTTAACGAGCCAATGTCCCTACAAAGTTGAAGAGGTTCTAGGTAAAAGATAAAAGATAAAAATTCTTTATTTGCCTTTAGACCCTCACGGGCACTTAGACACGTCTTACATTTTCAATATTATATCTTATCATTTTGTTTTTTTTTAAGATTTTTCTTTTTTAATCTACCAGCATTTCAAATGACTATTGGCGAAGAAGAAATGCCAAAAGAAACTTGCCAATATAGGTTTTTTTTTCCAAATCATCTTATACATATTACAATAAATATAACGATATGAGTGTACATATAGTGATATCAAGTGGTACAATTATAGTTATATTAATTCATGTGCCTGTTTATTTCCATACATCTCTGTCAGTTAGATATTCATCGATTTTAAAATAACCCTTCTTACATAGAGTATTTTTGATGTGTCTTTTGAACATATTGTCAGGCAAGGACAGAACAGTTTCAGGTAATTTATTATAGAATCGAATAGAATTTACAACAAAAGATCTATTAGTCTTAGCAAGCCGATGTTCTGGCGCATACGCAATCTATTCCTGCTCCTAAGATTTTCAGTACATTTTGAAACCGAATTTATATTTTTACGAGCATACATTATGTTCTCATAAATATATCTGAGAGGTAACCGTGAGGATATTTATTTCTTTGAATAGTTCTCTAAGTGATTCCCTGGAGCCCATGTTATAAATAGAGCGGATGGCTCTCTTTTGTAATATGAAAATAGTTTCAATATCAGCCGCTCTTCCCCACAACAGTATACCATATGAAATGAGAGAATTGCCACAACATTGGAGAAGAAGCGCGGTAACTATGTCTTCATTAGTTTGTCGAAAAAGATTTTCCCTATAAAAAATTTCAAATTAGTAAAATGTAAAAATTTGGAGCAAGTTATGATATGATAGGTTACGTAAGTTTCCTGTAGTTTTAGTGATTTTTTTTCTTGCGCCTACCGCATGGTGTGGGGAGTCGTTAGATAGGTTAGGAAAACATTGCGGGTGTGGGAAAATCATTATTCGATATAGTGATCCGATTGCGAAATATTTATATAAAAAATGTGAATTTGTCTCATTTTTAATATAAATATTTCGCAATCGGATCACTATATCGAATACCCCTCCCCCCGAGGGGGGGTTACTTGAGTCTAACAAATTCACACAATAAAAATGCCAGCCAAAAAAAACATGGTATTAGTTCATATAGTGAATTTAAAAGGAAAACTATCATTGCTAAGCACGCTTTACAGGTTAAGGAGTAATGGTCGGCGAATGTATAAAATGTATTTTCTTTCGTGAAAACGTGCAAATATCATAGAATATGACCCTGCACTTATACGACACCCTAAATTGGGCGTGGCCCGACATGCACTTGGCCAGTTTTTTTAAATATTTTATTAAATATTCATCTCCGTTGATTACTTACTGGCAGTAAACTGAAAATTTAATGGTCGTTTTATACATTAGAAATATGTAAAGGCAAAAGGGCTTCGTTATTACATCGATCGTATTCTAAAGATTTATGTAATAAAGCTATACTGAAGAGCGATGGAAAGGCAATGTCTAATCACGAGTGGTCATTAAATTGAAGTAATAATTCTCCAACATAGTAGCGACCATACATAAAGATCCATAATTCTTTGTTAAGTTCCTTTGTAACTGGCCAGTGAGATTGATGGTTCCTCTCCTTAGGTGGGCTTGTTAATAACCACTGGTAATCTGCTTCAGCTTGAAATTAATCAGTAACTTAGCTACCTCTAAGTAGCTAACATGGCTTATAATTGAATTCAACAAAAGTCACTACACTCTAGTTTAAAATAATTTCAATAGAAAGATAAATTACATTACAATTTAAAGGTTTTTGTTGTATTGATAGTTCATAATCAAAAACGGAACTCGTGTAAAGTTATTCACTTATCTTCAACTTTATCAAATTTACAGAGATAGAGAGCAACTATCTCTGTAAATGTGATACTGTTGCCCAAGTTTTAAGTTAATACACATACCTAATATGACCTTTACTATATTTTGACAGGACATACAATACAAGCTTACGTAGGTTACACAGTCCCACAGAAACACACACGCACACACACACACACCCACATGTA
Organism: Pyralis farinalis; assembly: GCA_947507595.1. NCBI lineage: Eukaryota > Metazoa > Arthropoda > Insecta > Lepidoptera > Pyralidae > Pyralis > Pyralis farinalis. Next base: position 19,147,904 of record OX382264.1, on the reverse strand, counting down.
CTCACTAACGAAAGCACGCATGCACACACAGGGTCACATTCTCACACACAAGCAACAACAGGTCTGTTTTCTTTGTATAAATTCATAGTATATATTATATAGCATATTATTGTAATATAAAGAGCGGGACTCGCCAGATACAGGTTTATATAACTTAATTGGTGAGTCCCAGAAACCTGTTTGTAATGACTATATAGCATTGAATAAATGAATTATGAATTAAATGAATTATGAATTATACCTGGCTACCCATATCCGTATTAATATATCAAAAATAAGTATAGAAGCGCAAAACATAAATTTAAAATAAGCATAGCCTTTATAAATTTAGGCCCAGTTTTAAACTTATTCGTGTTTTTATTTTATCTTTCTTAAATTACGAGTATATTAATCCCGCTTATTTGGTAGGTGTGCACGGGAATATGGATCCAACAAGTCGAGATCCCTTTTAGAACATTGAAGCAATGTGCAAACCCTCCGTGACCTGCTCCGAGAGATGCCTATCAATGGAACAATCAATAAGTCTCGGTAGGTATTAGGTAGACAAAAATTATCAGATTATTGAAATGAGATCTGGATAAGTGGTATAGAATTGGAACGGACATTTGTTTTAACTATCACATCTGATAGTTACACGGCAAGCGGTAGCTCGCCACTCATAGGATGTACCCCCGAAATACCTTAGAAAGTCGGCCGGGGGCAACATCCGCATAAATGATTCAAAGTTGTAGAAAGGTCCGCGTTTTCTCCAAAGTTATTTGCGCATTATGCCGATTAACACTTCCACCCCTGCAACATATAGCTTTATCGGCTCCTCTCGGCAGTTCTGCGAGCCTTCTTTAGTTTCCACTCCGATTGTTGAAGACACGCTGAAGACGTAGGCCCTGATCGACTATCTGGAGTACTCGGTTACTGGTACCCGTAATATCGTAACTCGCGACAAGTGATTTTTTTTTTATAATTTTAATAAGTTATATTTTATTAGGTATGTTTTGGTTTAGATAAATTACGAATATAAGTAACTTAATCTTCTGTACTAATAAAATAATGTAAATATTACGTAGGTATTTATTGCAGTACAAAACCTGATTTAAAATGCTATAGAATTCTAACAACCAAGAAGTGCCATAGACGCAACATCGTCTGATTCTATCTCTTTGTCCGAAATCTCAATCGTCGGAAGACAAATCCCTCGAAAGACAGACGATTCAAATTTTGCAAGATTTTTTGCTTTGGTAGAAAATCTTGCAAACGCTTGAATATTTGGTTCAATAATACGTAATTGTAAATTTTTGTATTCTTTCATTTTAACGGTTCAGCAGGTACTAATATATTAATATACATTTATAGAGTACACTTCGATATAATTTAATTTCGAATTGTCAAAGACCAGTGTTTTCAAACCACGCAAGGCCAATCCGTTAGCTTAATTTGTTATTAATCAACGACACCCGGATCCGATGTGTTATCTTTCGATGAGTAAAAACTTCTGTAGACAGCCACTAAATGAACTTTGAAGTAAGATTCTACTCGCCCTGCAGCCGATAGAAAATCTTTCATTTCTGTTTATCTGGTTGTTTGAATGCTACTTGAGTACTGTTTTACCAGTTTCTTATTAATTGGTATTAACGTTTGGTTAAAGTCGTCCAAATACTTATTCAGAAATATTTATAATAAGGCCCTTTTGTACATCGTATTTGCATAGTTCTATTGTGTGTACCTAGGTTATCATTTTGAAAAATAAAATGACGGAATAGAAGTTCGTTATATTCTACGTACGTACAGACTTGATTTTTAATTTGAACATACGGACCTTTACGGTCCACAAACTAAAATGGCTAGTTATTGATTTGTTTATGATAACATGAATACGAGTATTCCTAGAAAACGTGTGTTATGCCTAAATTGGACCAGCAATCCTATGCACAACTACAAATTTCTAAGTATATCTATAAATACTTAATAAGTCGTCTGGAACCCAGATATTGCCTTATAGCAGGTATGTAGTATTACTGTGTAATGGATGCGGCTATTTGGCCGATTTCTCAAGTCGTGATGCCGACTCCAATAAATAAGATCGTAACCTTTCGTGACGAGCGGTCGGCTCACCACTTAAGATTTATCTCAACTTTGACTTTAACCATTTTGACAAAGATATATATACATTTTTTATGATTATAAGATGAAATAATACATAGATCTAGGTATAACATTGTAAAAAAAATGTATTAGGCGTTATAGTATGAAATTGCCGATTTGTGCTGAAAAATTAAAACTCGTTTTTTCTAAGAATATAATAGAATAGAAATAATGAAACATATTTATTTAATCAAAATATTTACCCTCATTATCTATAAATTGCTGCCATCTAATCGGAAGTTTATTTATGCCTTTACGATAGAACTTTGGGGATATATATTCGACAAAATGTGTGAAAATATTTGGTACTGCCTCCTGGGAAGAAAATTTTTTATCACGTAGAAAATTGTCCAAATCACGAATAAAATGTTAGTCAGTTGAAGCTCGGGCTGGCGAGTACGGAGGATGACGTATGGTTTCTAACTGCAGCTCCTGTAGAGTTACAACGGTTTCTTGTGCAGTGTGAGTTCTTGCGTTATCATGGAGCAATAATGGTGAAGATCGATTCACGAGTCGGGGCTGTTTCACTGCCAGTTTCGCCATCATTGTTCGAAGTTCGGCACAAGAAACATCTACTGTAATTGTTTGACGTGAGAAAGCTATAGTAAGAGACCACCAATCAGTTACCATTACCTTTTTATTGGTAAGCTTTGTTTTAGGGCACTATTGCGGCGTTTGACATGGGGTCAGCAATTGCATTTTTCGCTTACCGTTATCATAAAGAATCCACATTTCATCATATGTCAAAATTCGCTCCAATATTCATTAATTTGTGTACCGATTGCAACACAAGTTTCAACACGCGTTTCTTTCTGCAGATCAGTCAAGTCATGAGGCACCCATTTTTCCTATTTTTTATCTTATTGATTTGATGCAAATGAGTCAATATTGTAGGTAAGGTAACGTTAAACCATACCGCTAATTCCTGTGTAGTTTCACTCGGATCGGCTTCCACCATCTCCTTCAATTCAGCGTTATTCACCTGTGTGTCGGTACGTGTGCGGTCTTCCACGTGGTTTGTTCTTCAAGTCGAAGTTTCCATTACGAAAGCGTTTAAATAAAAAACGCACGGTGCGTTCATTAACAATCTCCTCTCCAAACGCAGCATTGATATTCTCTTCTCCCAGAAATTCTCTGTTCTCATTGTGGAAGTCTGACGGCAGTTACTCCATGTCAAAATTAGTATTTCGCCAAATCCTTAGGGTTAGTAGGTTAACCCAAGCCAATTGTAATGGAGTAGGAAACAGGATAACATCAGGAAAAAGAAAAAGATATAAAAGGAACTAAATAATTATTAAGCAGAAGCCATAATCAGTTGTCTCGGCATTGAAGTGACGGCCACAATTTTTTGAGATGCCCGAATACAATCCACAATTATGATTTACAAACGTGTAAAACAATTACTAGCAAATGTTATGCGAATCTGTTGTAGTGTTTCAGTAAAGTTTTAATATTATAACAAATATTTGTGTCACAATGGGCACCTGCGCGATTGCTATGGCCAAATTTCGAGATATTGCCAACGGAATACAGCATGGGATTCTTCAAGAAAGGTGTGAAGTAGGATATGGTAACCGCTACCTACAGTGTGATGAATAAATTAAAGGCTTAATTGGGCTAATTGGTGGCGGTAGCACACAAAGCAGGTTAGATCAAATTGCATGTAAATTTGACTTTCGCAAAATAACGCCAGAATCTATTAACTAAGGCTTGTCTCAGAATTTACTTCCGGCGTTATACGCTTTAACACTTCCCCCCTTGAGCACATAGCTCTATCGACCCTTTCTTGACGACCAATGAAGGCAAACCAGAGCTAAGATTCCTGCTTTTTATTCTTAATTTTCCTCTCCGACTGGTGATAATAGGACAGAGACTCTCTAGGACACTCCAGTATCCATGGAGCCATTATTCATTGATAGCTCGCCACAAACGCCTTGCATGCGTGTGCCCTTTGTATGCGCAAAGCATTGACAACAGACGCCACTAGCATCATCGAAGGTATCAACTAAGTTTTATTAAATCCAACATATGGATTGATCTATAATGCTAACAAATGATAGCCACAGCGATAGCGATTCGAGGATTTCAGATAGCCGCAGAGAATTACAGTTAAGTTTTGTTATACCTATATACATATACTTGTTATACAACACTAATCTATTACGTATATAAATACATACAAATGTCTTCTAGTGAACACTATACATGATGATTTGGAAAAAGTCCTATAGTGGCAAGTTCCTTTTGGCATTTCTTCTTCACCAATGTTCATTTGCAAAATGCTGGCAAACAAAAGAATGTAAAAACTATGAGAAATTAATATGAGATATGTAATAATTATATTTAATTTATGTTTAAATGTGATAAGTATTTATGCTCGCAAATACACCGGGACTATTTAAATATTACTTTTTTGAATATCAAAAATGTCATATAATTCAGTCTTCCCCTCCTATAGAATATATTTTGAGTACCCTTATCATGTTACTAACAATGTAAACTGTAATATTAAGTTTAAGAGGAAACGTTAATGATCGAAGATCCTGTTGTGGATAATATAACGAGATAATAACGGATCAAACTAATTAAATTATTATGAAGACTACGCAATTAACTAAAGGTCGCTAGTTAATAATTCACTATTTTATTTAAATTGAATTAGTTACATTTATTTCTTTAGTGAGCATATAAATAATTTAGTACAAAATATTTTAAAATTAACACAAATATCTTAATTTAATATACCTAAGTGTAAACGATACAAGTCTGCCTTCAACTTTCTTTATCTTAGCGTTATCCCGTTTCCTAATCCATTAGGATTGGCGAGGTCCGCTACCTAAGCCTAAGGATTTGGCGAAGATACTGATTTTTACATGGAGCGTCTGCCGTCAGGCCTCCACAACCCAGAGGGTAAATCAGACATTTCTTAGATTAGGTCACACGTCTTTTGAAATATTATTTCTTGGACTTGTGAATTTCCCCACGATGTTTTCCTTCACCGCTGAGCAAGTGATAATTACAAATATGTACATAAATTCGAAAACACGAATTTTGTGGCATGTAGCCAGGATTCGAACCGGAGACCTGTCGGTCACTAGGCTGGTTCTTTATTCACTGGACTATCACGTACAAGTCTTCCTTCACCCAAAGAGGCGTTTATAGCATACTTTGCCACACTGCTTAACTTAAAGTTAAGTTTTGCGGCTGACAGTGTCAAGCTATCCGAAGGCTTAGATTAATAAATGCAATCTACTGCCGTCGATAACCCTAGATCCATAGATAGGTTGCCATCGCCATTTCTTAACCAGTGTGTCCGATTATACGGACGCGTGCATCGAGATCTACAAGCTTCTCATATACCTATAGTTTGAAATATATTATATTATGACCGAAACTTATTATTTAATTCATATAGTGCCCATATTTATGACTACCATGAGTTTCTTTCTTCAAAGTCATTACTAAAAGGATGTTGGAACCGAGGAGTGGCCTAGTATCTTGGCAGTAGTAGATGAGTTTATAAATAAAGATATACGAGTAGTAAAGTTATAGTATATATAATAAACATGTAGTAAAGATCGTCAATTTCACATACGCCAGTTTCAGAAACAGATATATCGTCTATTTCATCTATATTATTTTGAAGATTGAATTTTAATACTAGATTTTACAATAAGTGCACAAAACGAACCATTTTTATCCGAGACTTTTAGCATTTCTTTAATTAAAATTCAAAGTAAAATTAGTACAGTTTTGAATACTGAAGGAAATTGTTTTATGTCTTAAAAACACATAAGGCAAATAAATTAAAGGAAATATTATAAAATAACAAATTCTATCTCTGAACTTTTTATTGTGTTTGGCTGTATGGCTCATTTTCTTTGCCTTAATATAGATACATTTATGAGTAGGTACGTTAATGCATTTGTACACAAAAATCGATTTTGTGCAGCCTATATCCTGCACAAATAAGCAATTTTAGAGCATGAGAAGTGAAAATAATATTTTTGTGTCTGCGTATGAATAACTATTCATACGCAGTTGTGAACAAGCATGTGAGTCGATGTCAAAGGCATTAGATTTTTAAATAGAGCACGACTGTGAACTTTATTCAACTATATTACAATATTAACGTTGTGTGTGAAAACAAACAGATGCTTTAATGTGACCATGTGTAAGTTTCCTATACTTTTATGATAAAAATGTGTGATTATATTTATTTCATGTATCTTGAGTGTGAGTTAAATATTGCAATTATATATATCTTTGTAGTTTAGTGTCGCTGTTTGTGTAGGTGAGTATGGCGAATAAAATTAGTTAAAAGTAATTGCTAAAATTAATAATAACATAACAGATACTAAATTGGCACACAAAGAGTTCATTACAATTCACACAAATGCTGTTCTTGACCTTCACGTACAGACCCGCATTTTCTGTTGTTGTCATTGTTTGTTTGCAATGACAGTTTTTCTATAAATATAATAGTAAAAACAGATTTAGACATTTGTTTTTAAGGAACCGACCTATTGATCAACTGGTCCCCGGTTCCTTATCCACTGGGCTATCGCTGCTTCAACTAGGGCAAAAGTATTACAATTAATTAAAGTATTTAACTTGATTATCCTTTAAGAGTAATGGTATCCAAAGATATAGAATGGTTAGAATGTTTGAGTTTCATCATTCGTTCATATTTCACCGGACTCTTAATATATCAGTATATCTGTCTATAACTTCACGCCATATCCCTTGCGGGGTAGGCAGAGAGAACCAAGACCCATGTGACTCGATACTTACATACCTCACTCGCTTCTTTAACATTAATTGCTCTTCTCATGCACGTTTGCCGGTTTCTAGGGCTCCTGACATCACCTTCTGACAGAACTTGGTCTTTGCATTCCTCGGCTCCTACATCCTTCCATATTTGCATTGTATATCTGCTTCGTCATTCTTTTATCCTGCATTCTTTCTTTAATGCTTTGGCATGATGGACCAGCAAATACAATCGCCGTATCGTTTGCATAGAAAAACATCCTTGCATTACTGAGGTTCATACTACACAGATCATTGATACATAAAAAAATATATAAAAATTGATATATGTCAAAAATAAGGTAGGACCCAGAACACTCCCCTGAGACACATTACACATTACGTCAATGTTCTCACTAATGTTCCAGCTTAACCTTTTGTTTACTGTTCGTAAGATAGTCTCCAATAATCGATAATTGTTTATCAGAGGATCCCAAATTAGGCTTCTAGCTTTTGTGCACGGACGGCGGGTTAGACTGTATCAAAGCCTTTGTTATATCTAATAAGACGGTCTAGTATTTTCCTCGCTTATACAGTTCATCATCAGTGATGATAAAAAAGATACTGCATCTGCAGTATACCGGTTGTACCGATATATTAGTGAATATTTAAAAACGTGATCGCAATTCTCTGCACTTCTAAAGGTTGACTGGTAGAAAATGCAATTAGCATTAAGTCCTCCTGTTGTACCAATAAAGAATTCAGCGAAAGTGTAAAAAATTGGCGAAAATTCTATATAAATTAATAATTTATTATTTTGTTAATTTCAATATATACATATTTCTATTTGATTATTGGAGAATAAGTAAGAGCTTCGTACAGACCATCTATGAGATGAAAATACAGTATATATGCGGGTTGTTTGTTCTAATGCCAAACTTGGTTGAACAGCTATACGTTGGATTTAGACAGAGCTGAATGTTATCGGCTTGACTTCTTTTAACTAGTCAATGAAAAATAAGATCTATGATGTAGGAAATGCAAATGCATGCAAATGCACACAAAGGGGTTGAAGGTAGAGCACTAATGTCAGTAGAGAACGATGTGTATGCAGCATTGGGAAAATTTCTATGCAGCCGAAAACTAAGCTAGTAGGCATAGTCCACAGTACACAACGCGGTGCTGATCACAGCGCGGGTAAACAGAAAGAGGTATGGAAGTATAAGCTAGATATGACAAAGAGACCATGAAAGTAAAGCAAACGCATGCGAGCATTGCGCAAAATCTGAGTCTTTACTCTATAGCTGACCATGTTCTTAACGATGACATAAGAAATAGAGTTGATCTAAAAGAGAGTGTCGGTATTAAGAGTAGAAAAAGCATGCTCCGTTGGTTCGGTCACGTAGACATTCTTTCTACTATACTATGCTGACTGAATGAATGACGAAATAAACATACAATGCAAAATTGGAAAGATGGCAGCCGAGGAAGATAAATACTCACCTTTTATGATCAAATTGGCCGTGTTTAATGAGAAATAAGCTCTAAGGAGATCTTTGAGCCTCACGGTTACGCAGAGAACGCATGTTTGAAGCTCCATGGCAGGATCACGCTTACAGAGAACCTTCTCACAATGGCTTCACTTCACGCCTGTAAGTCAGATTTTCCTATTCTCGTGCATAAGGTGAAAGAGAGTGATGTCATACGAGTGTTTAATATTGTTCGCTATTTTGACGGTATTTTCAGATCACCTGGTTTATGAACCGAAGAAAAACTCCTTGCCCTTTTATAAACTCGAGTATGCCGTCAATAGCATTTAATGACAACACGAATATTACGGTCACCCTCGAGAGCACAAGTGACGAAATCCTCTCTTGAAGGAGACCGGTGAAATTGCGGTGGTCGGAGCCATAACCATGACTCAAATACTAAAGTGAGTAGATTTTGCATAGATTCTCTAGTGCTCCTTTTGCGGGGATATCAACCGCATAGAGGCACTGTCTTTTTGCCACGAATAGTGATGGAAGGTATAAGTTTGTCTTTAGATATCTCTTTAAGAGTATCGCTGCTGAAATGGGGTAGGTCGTACCAGAGTTATTTTTAATAGCCTTCTCTAAAAAAGCGGGTGCTAGATGATAGTGATAGTATTTGCCTAATGGTTGAGCATAGTCATCGTGACCAGGATTTTAGTCTGGTAGGCATAGCCCCGTAGTCTACTGAAATTGATTGCCCTTAATTGCTGTAGCCTAAGAAGATTTGGCGGTTTTGGCAATAGTTGTGGCTTCGGGCCAGCATTAGTGTGTGAACTTAGTGGTGGTCGAGCGTTTTGGTCTGATCTCATACAACAGGATTCCGAACTCTGAATAGGACTCCGGAACTGAAATACATATCCACAGAATCACTTGAATTCATTGCTGACATCACCGGTCACTCAGATGGTGTGCGGCTGCACACACATCCTGAATGTTGCAGGTCCCTACAGAGGGAAGGAGGGTGAGTAGGTACTTGATGTACCCTACGGAATATACCGGTACCAGTCTTATTGTGCACTGGTTAAGTACCTAACCATTAACTGCCTAATCGATAACTGGAGTTTGTGAGGGCAACCCGAGCCCAGCAGCGCTCCGTCGATAACGCGACTTTGCTACCGACGCTCATGGGTTCTATTCGCACTCAGGACATGTATGTTTGTCTTGGTCTGAATGTTTTTAAAACAGGTAGGGCGCATCGAAGCAGCCCGTCTGTTGAAGTACCTCCACCTGACAGGAAGCCGCAGCCAAATAACAACTCTCTCTTGTTATGTACCTGCGTATGAGTGAAGTCACCAGCTCCCAAGGAGTTTCTGTGTTAGCAACAGAGGTGACATCGCGCGAGTGATACTTAATGTATTACAAGCGTTCATAGGCTACGGTAACCGTTTTACATCAGGGCGGTCGTATTATTTGTATACCTCCTGGCGCTGTATAAAAAAAAACCCTAAGCCCAGTGGTCCCGAAAAAGATTTTTCGTTATGTCGATGACCTCTTTACATCGATTTCTAAATTCGATTATCGATTATAAAATGTCTACTAGTTGGTATAGGAAGTAAATAATCGAATTACTAAGTTCCTGGTTTTTATTAATGCAAATGTTTCTCAGCATGTTTGAGCAAAGCGTTACTTTAATGATGAATGAAAGCCGACATACGCTATTTCTTAATAAAAAGACATTAAGTTAATTCGAAAATAGTTTAATGCACTATATATATACATATTATTAATGCGTCAGTGTCAATTGCTATAATCTTAATAATATAAAGAAAGCATTCTAGAGTACTAGTTTAAGATTTCATTAACTTCGGGATTCGTTAATTAATTGTGTATAATAGATTCGTATTCAAAGGCCAGTCTGTAGTTTTATCCACTTTCGAAGTTGCGCCACGTACGTGTACACTCCAGGAACTCCTGGACGTGCGCAGCCAACTCCCCACGATACAATCCCTACTTGAAGAGATTGCTGAACTGCTGGCCCGCCCGAGTCTCCCTGAATTTATTGAATTAAAAAAAAAAATATGTGACATATTCATAAATGTATAAAGCAGTAGGTTTCTAAATAACACTAAATAAGTGTAGACATCAGAATTTATCAAAAATATATGTATTTTTTTTTGTGTGTACCTCAGATGTACACTAGTAAACGAGGAAAAAAGAGGTTGTTATTTATGTATTATGAAGCAGCCCGATCAGGCGAAGTACTTCCACATTACAGAAGATTACTATTAGAAACTGCTGAAAAGTCGTAACACCAGCGCGCAACGGGCGGATGGTGACACGCGAGCGACAGTCCTTGCGTCCTTGCTCGATAGGCTACGATAACCCATTCACATCAAGCGGGCTAGTTTATCACTAGATGTACATGAAAAGATCCCGTATATACATACCTGACAGGAGTCTTTGCCGCCTTCTTCCTCGCCGGCACAGAACATACGAGGAGTTATACTCCCAGAGTAACTCTGGTTACAATAGCTGATTGATGTCACTGGGACGGTCACTGCCATTAAGGTACTGCTGCTATCACCACCTTCCTAAAATATAATGTCTTCAGTTACAATGTCTATTAAAAGAATAGTTGAAAAATAAAGCGGTTTTTTTTTTTAATAACTTATAGGTACTAGAGGTCGCCCGGTGGTCGAAGTTCGACCATAAATCCTCGATCTTTAAGTTTGAACGTCAATAAGGTTCTTTTGTCAAATAATATATTTTTTAATTTAATCTATTACGTAAGCTACGTAAGTATCTACAAATACGTCATAGGAAAAATATTATACCTATATAGCTTGGCTAAGCCCTATTAAAACAATAACGCGTTGTTTGACAGTTTTTTGGGGTTATTAATGCTGTACCAGCCACATGTTTCGCCAATGTGTCTGTCACAGTTAATTTGTCTATTTTAATCGCTGATTTTAATATAATAGTATATTAGAAAGTGTATGGCCAGAGTAAATCATTTTGCATTGCATTTCACATTCTCATTCATATACAATATTATATACATTGTATATTTTGTGAATGAAGTAAACCATGTATATTTTTAATTTCAACAATATTATTTAAGCGATAAACAGTAATCACAGTGTAACTGTTTATTCACCCTCTAATATGTACTTGACATTGACAGATTTTAATTATCAACATTTTGTATTTCACTCTGAAAAGTTTTGTTTAATTTAATATATTTTTAACACCATATTATGCATATTTTTTATATTTCTACACTTCTTCTCCACGTAGTTTAATTATGCTAAATATTATACTTCTCCGTGCGCGCAACATGCTAAAAAAGGGGTACAAAGATTTTTCTTCGTGTATATATATATATTAAAGTAAAAATATTTATTAGGCAAATTGTGACATTATCATAATTATGATTATTTTTGACATTCATTAAGACTATAGACAAATAATATTATAGACCAATAATATTAATCTCTTCTCAGTTTGACCACAGACACGTGTGATTCAGAAGGTTTTTGTGTCGCCAACAGCAGTCCTAGCTATGGAACCGAAATTGATATATATGTGTCATCAAATTTCATGAGTTAAAAAGAAATAGAAATCATACAACCGCCCGGAGACAAATAATTTAAACTTGGAGTATAGATTATTTTCTCCAATCTAGTAAAATAAGATGAGTAGAGTGGTTGTAATAATATTTTGGGACACCGGTTGCGGTCTGAGTAGTTGTTCTACATGATGCCAATAGCTTCTTTGTGCAACTGCACCTCTCGCCGATAGTGGGGAGGTTATCCTCACACAATGGAACTGCAATGATCCAGTACTATGCAGTTCCAGAGTAGTTAAAATAAGTTCCCTGTCGAAGTTTTCCCAAGTAATTACAGTACGAGGTTCTTCAAATAAGTAACACCCCTGGTGTTACAAGTGTCACTTGTATTGAAAGAATATGGACCTACGATGCCCACTTCTTGTCAAACGTACTTATTACGCAGGTGAGGCACTCGATTCAAGTTAATTACATAGAACACTAACAGTAATAAATTTTGACGACTCCTAGCTTCAAAATTAACAAAACATATGATACTATTGTTACCCGTTAATTATTAAAAAATACTATTATATAAAAACTAATATGAATAATATGTAGAAAACAGTCAGGCAAACGTAAAAAGATTGTAAACACAAATATATTCTTGTGTGGGAATCGAACCCGCAACCGCGTCTCGCCCGCCACACTAGCCCTTGAAGCTTCTTGGTATGGTACTTACGAGGGTTGAAGCCATCATGTAATAATGTAACTTATATCGCTATTCTCCTAGACTTACCGACGTAGCACCCCATCCAGAAACAATTAGATTTGAGCCAGCCTCAACAGAAGAATTAGCTTCTGGTAACTGAATAGCTTTAGTTGTTACGCCGTCCAATGTCATTTGTCGTAAAAGCCTAACTATGGCGATATCGTAGTCATAAGTACGAGGGTTATACTCAGGATGTACAGTATATGCAGAACTGGAGTACATTTGGCCACCGCTGTCTGAATCTGTACTGCCGGCTCTTATGTACAGTCTTGTTGCACTGTAATGAAAATTCAGTAATGATATTCACACCAAGGTAAGTAAGGTAAGGTGAAAGAAACGAGCGCCATAAGACGCGGTTATGATAATAAAAAAATTATAATAAGAATTATAATGTTAAAAAAATTAAACACGCCCATCGAATATTGAACCTACGCTTTTTTTGAAGACATTTGTGGTCCTCTACGGAGAATCATATATTTTCGTATTAGTTAATACATGTTAAAAAACCTTTTGCAATAATATGCTTCTAATCTGCTGCTATGTTTTAATTTAATTGGACTGACTAATCGAATCTTATGAATTTATAATAAATTGTAGTAAAAAATTCAATCGTGCAAAATAAAGTCAAAGACTTGAATGCTCTTGGCAATATGGCGTATGCATATGGCATATTAAAATAATCGAATTTAATGATCTAAATTCTAGCGTAATTGTTACCGAAAATTTTTAATGGGTTTAAAATAAAAAGAAAAATATCGGTCGACAAATAGAGAAGAAAAATGCACTGAAGGTTTCATTTTTGCCTATTTATATAAATGAGCTATATGAAATGAAAAATAAGATATTTTTACTTTCTTGGATGATAATAACACAAAACTTGCATGAACATATTTTAGAAGTACACCTATATAATACGTATGATTTTTGTAGCTACCTATAATGACCAGATAATTAATGATTCTTACCCTGTAGCACAATGTGCAGCTGTCATTACGTATCTAGAGCTTAATATTGATCCCCCACATGAATAGAAATCGCCTCCCTTAAGGATTAATATGTACACTTGATATGGATAATCATTTATGGAGACTTCCTGTCCGCCCACTATTTTACCATCATCGTGAGATTTATGCTTGTGCCTTCTACCAATGACATCTGCAATGTAAAAACAGTGACACAATTTGAATTAAATTTTGTATTAAGATAAGATTTTGCTTTTTAAAATTGTCTATATGGTGCCTTTCCAGGAAAAACGCGATTTGACACAGAATTATATAAAAGACGCCGTAGCTTGGTCATACAGATACACATACAAAATGGACGATTCTGCAAATTAGTACTGCCAATTTTTATTACGGGTCAGACATAAATATCGAAAATAAAAATGACTTTTAATAAATAAAAACGAGGCGCTGACAGAACAATTTGTATGCTGGTATGGATGTATTATTACAATTTCGGAGTAGGAGCTGGCCGACGCTAGTTCGTATGAACTAATTAGTAGCGGAAACACAAAAAGTAGTTTACACTAACGTGCCTGTAAATTCGACTTTCGAAAAATAAAGCTTGAATCAATTAACCACACAATTCCGTAGTTGGTTGCTTGGTAAATCTTGTTTATACTAATTAGTTGATCATTTATCTACCTTTTGATCATAATACCCTATACATAAATATGAGAAAATAGGTGAATTCACTTGTTGCAAATCTAATTCTTTTATTAGCTTATGTATCATGTTCAACAGATTACCGGGAAGCTCTCCAAAGAAAGAACGAAGTGGATTCAGTTACTTTTGAAAATGAAATGCTTACAAAAAATAAGTTATTGTTTTTGTCTAAAGACAGACAGCTATACCAATAAACATACATATAAACATAGTTCATGTCACTCTTGCATCATTAAATAAATATTATTTTAAACAAAAAAATATACCATTAACTGCTGCGCAAAAACAGAGCACAAAAATATACAGGGAAGCATTTCCCATCTTGTTCGTTACTTGCTGTAAAGAATGTATTTCCTTACGAAACAATGTATATATACCATTGTCAAATGTTCAGATAATCACAGCATTTATGAATAATAACTCACACCAGCAATTATAGTGATAACGGTGATACCACCATCCGCTATTTTCACTATTTCAATGTCAAAACAATGTTACATTTTTTTTGCAAGATAACCAAACACATTTCAATAACTATCCTATTTGTAAATACCTTAACTACCAACTCTGATCACTTGAATGTCGTATGTATAAAACGGTTAATATAACTTCCACTAGAACTTCTTCTTCATTTACAGCTGCTGACTTGGTAGATATGGACTGTTTCTAATATTTGCAATAGGATCATTAAGTATTCAACTTATATCCGGTCAACTCAAACGTGTGTGATGCAATTTAGATCTTCAGGGTATTTTGCATAACTAACAGCATGTCATGCTTGTATCCTGCTTATGCTACACACGTTTAGACGAGCTCGGTGGCGACGCGGTTTTAAGAGAGATAAAGCGCATCCAAGCAGCCCTTCAGGGGAAGTACCTCCACTACAGGGTTGTTGTGTCTCCTTACAGTGAGGTCACCAGTAGCCTCTTAATGAGTTGCAGTGTTAGCAGCAGAAGTGGCATCGCGCGAGTGGTACTTAAAGTATTGCATTCATAAGCTACGGTAACCGCTTTGTATCATGTGAGCCATATGCCTGTATGCTTCCCGACGCATGTATAAAAAGTGTCTGAATTTTCCGTTTGCGTGTTCCTTCAGAACACAGTTTCGGGGAGATTACATATAGCGGCAACTGAATGGGCTTAAACTGCCAGTCCTGGATGTGAGCGGTCATCGTCAGAGTATTATATAACCATATAAACACCTCAATATAGTTTTGATCTACTTAATATCATTTTAAGACTTTCAGCACATACTATGTTTTGATAAATTCGAAGCCTTATCTCGAAATTCTTATCTGCCACGCAGAACGGCAGATGTACTCAATAGTTTTCTACACAAACTACCGTTATTAATATATTTGGTGTACGATTCTGTAAAATTTACGAAAAGTAGCATTTTCGGTACTATTTAGTTTTCGGTGTGCTAAAAGAAATGCTTCTAATAAATTTCAAGTTGTTCGGACTATATTTTTATCCTGTACTTTGATTTGTTGGTCAGTTCCAGTTGTTTTTTTATTGGATATTAAATAAAGCGCAGGAATCAGCCTTAGTCTGCCCCGCTTTACACTAGTAATTATTTTCTTTATGGACATAAGTGTAATGTGTCTTTATTACACAGTCGAGTATAACTGTAATAGAAATTTTCCATAACTATTTTATTAATAAAATCACAATTTTCAAATTGAGGAAGGAGCTGTTTAATATTAGGGACTGTGTGGAGCCCTAACTTGCTCGGTAGGTGCAATTGATAGGCATTGTATCTTATTACGAGTAGTAACGAAGTGGTCTTTTTAAAATGCACTAGTCTTCAGAAAAAAATCTCTGTTACATTGGTCTAGCCCACAGTTGACAGCAAATGAAGTTTTGTAATATTTTTTAATATTGTAATATTGTAAGACGAATTTTAGTGGTACATACCAGAATTCGCACCGGGAACCAGTTAGTCAATAGGCCGTTTTCTTATGCACTGGGCTATCACTGCTTTAACTTCAAAATGGTGACTATTTGATGTTTTTGTACCTTATCTATCAGAACCTACTTATAAGCAAAACTCATATCGCTCAGTAGGGTTTGATACCCAGTTACGTAGGTCAACTATTTATGTGTTGCTTTGTAATTTATAAACAAATATAACTACAAAATGTCGGATTTTTTTTATTAGGATGTTGTTTTTTGCCTAATTTTACGATGTTAAGTCAACGTTAGATAAATATTCTTTAAGTTAGAGATTTACTGCAGGACAATGTAGACAGATTGACAAAGTTATCGTATAGGGTTTCTTCTAACTATTCCCAAACTCTGAAAAGGAAATGAAAAACAAACGCCAATTTTCAAGCTTTTATTTCATCCTAGTACAAAAAGGTTATGTTTTTCTTCAGGCTATTTTATTAAAAATAATTTAGGTACTTACTACTGTTAATATTTGAATTAAGGTGGATTTTTACTATCCTTGAATATGCTATCCAGCTGTCATAGAAGCATCGCATTCCACTAGGTGCGTGATCGCTTACAGCTAATAATGCCTTTTTACTTAGCTAGGCAGTACTATAAAAGTATCGCTATTGTGAGGAGACCCTTAAATGCATGTTATTCTTAAAAATGAGCTAGTTAGTATACTGCATACTTACCCAATGAAGAAGTACTATAAGAAGTAATAAGTAATATAAGAAGTACTCTTTCACTACTAATACATCTTTATACCCATTTTATAAATGAAATATAATGTCATTCACAGAGTTTTTTAAGAAAGGCATTGTACCTTAAACACCTGGCGAAAACAAGGTGTGGCTCCGGGAGTTATTGAGAAAAATCGCTGCTATTTACATCTCACCTTGCTAATTGTTTCCGACAGACAGAGTGGTTAAGTAACGTATGATTTTTTTTTATTAATGATAAAATAAAGAGTTGCTGGTCGCGGTACGAGAGTTGAGTCTTTTATGATTTACATATTTTGTCTTGCTTTGAAAAAAATAAAAAGACACTACGTGTATAATTTTCTGAATAGTAAAAAAGTAAAGTAAATAACAGAATGAGAAACGAAAGAGGTGTGAAAGAAGAGCCGCATCGGTCATTAGGGCCCGTAATTTGACATGCCCTGACAGCTAATATTACATTGAAATTGATTTGTGTTTAAAGTTGAATTAATTTTGACAGAGCCAATAAGCCACCGCTTTCCCATTGGTGAGAAACATACGGATGAGTGATACGTGATTTCATTACGCTTCGAGGCTTATGATCACAGTCTTGAAGGGTAATGAAAAATTACATATTCTGTGGATAGACAGATAGATAATTGGTTTATCTAAACATTCTAAATCAATTCTAATTGTATTTCTTGCAGTTTACATAATGCAAATAAAGTAAATGTTATCTCTAAAATCTATTACTAATAGTGTGACCGTAAGAGTGCTGAGTTGGTAAATTAATTGTATGTATATCTTCACGTCAGGTTTCTTGTGGGATAACCGGAGAACCGAGCGCCATAAGACGCCGTCTTTACAAGCTTCGCTCGCTTCTTTAACATTTACGGTTCTTTTCTTGTATGCTCGCCGGTTCTTAGAGCTCCTAAAATTACCTAAAATTTTTATTAATTTAAAAATTAATTATAAAACACGACCAATTAATAAATTAATTGTATTTTATGAAATGTATTGTGGTAACATTTAAAATGAGTCAAAACTATGTCTTTTTAGAAAAACATGTACGTTTGCCTGTCTGATTCAGGATGCATTTCGGAAAATGGTTAGTAACATGCTAGTGTAACTTTATTTCTTACTTAGGTACCAAATTAGGAAATAATTACCCCGAATTGTTCAATCTACGGAAACAGCTTAAGTCAAAACTATAAAGAGGAAATCGTAATATCTGGTCATACCAAAAAAATCACGCGAATGTAAGTTGTCACGGAAATTTGTTACTATGAACACACTATGTGTTTTATTAAAACCGTAAGTGCACTTCAATTTGAATAGCGTATATAGTAATTGCTTGTAATCAGACTAGCTGTATATTTGTTTACCAACTCAATAAAAAATATATTTCTGAGTAATTTGCATTTATGTGGTGATACCTATCAAATAAATGTCAACATGACATATATTTTTTTTACTTATATTTTGTCTGTTAGATACATATCCGTCAGTAATATCTCTGCCGATTTCAATGGAACTTTAGTGTAGCGTATTAACAAACACATCTTGAAATTATTGCCTCGATATCATATTTTTTACACTGATACAACAGACAAGCATAGAAGCGTTTCTGATATATTAAGCGCTTGCCAGAATCTAAACTGAAAATTTACAAAGCACCAATTTCGTTCGGTTAAGACATTTGTATGTGGCCGAACAAATAATCTTAATTAAAGTCACTATTTAAATTACATATTTCCAACATCTGCGCGGGTTGTATATAGGTGGATACCAGCAGTTCTTGATTGTTTACAAACAAATTTTATACTTAGTCTGGCTAGTAATATTACATTTGAATTTGGAATCTGTAATTTTTATATGATTGTTCATTGTGTTTTCTCATTCTGTCACCAATACATTGTACAATATTTTGCAATATTAAAATGGAGTGTGGTGATAAAGAGAACCGAATCGCTGTGATGGCATTACACAAAGTAGGTATGGAGCCAAATGCAATTTTTAAAACTCTCCATACGCTTGGTATTAGTAAAATGTTTGTGTACCAGGCTATTAATAGGTACAATGAGATCTCCTCTGTTTGTGACGGAAAAAGATATGGCCGTCCACGTAGTGTTCGTACGAAAAAGGTGGTCAAAGCAGTAAGGGAAAGAATTCGAAGAAATCCTGTCCGAAAGCAAAAGATTTTATCTCAGGAGATGAAGATAGGACCTAGAACCATGTCGCGTATTTTAAAAGATGACTTAGGACTTGCAACCTATAAGAGAAGTACTGGACATTTCTTAACTGATAATTTTAAAAAGAATAGGGTGGTAAAATCGAAACAACTACTGAAGCGGTACGCAAAGGGAGGTCACAGAAAAAATTGTTTTCGGATGAAAAAGTTTTTACCATCGAAGAAAGTTACAACAAACAAAATGATAAGGTGTACGGGTCCAGCGACGGCAATATCCTTCATCAATCATGGTTTGGCTCGGAGTCTCATATTCAGGCTTTCTGTGAAAAAGGTGTGAAAATCAATGCTGTGGTTTACCAAAATACCGTCTTAACAAACATAGTAGAACCTCTTTCTCAGACAATGTTCAAAAACAGACACTGGATATTCCAATAGGACTTTGCACCAGCTCATAAGGCACGAAGCATTTAAAACTGGTTGACCGCCCGTGGAATTGACTTCATCGGGCATGAAGACTGGCCTTCTTCTAGTCCAAATTTAAACCCACTGGACTACAAGATATGGCAACATTTGGAGGAGAAAGTCTGCGCATTTGAATTTGGAATCTCTCAGAGCATCTCTGGTTAAAGCAGCGGCAGAAATAGATATAAATGTGGTGCGCGCTGCGATCCATGACTGGCCGCGTCGATAAGGGCATGTATCCAAAATGGAGGAGGGCATTTCGAATAATGTAAGTAAAATTTTATTGTACATTTAATTATCTTTCATTTCATATATAACATTTACATAATTATCAAAAAGTCTATCATTAATTATAAATATATATATATATATATATATATAGACAATAGATTATTTCTGTACCAGGAATCTTCTGAGGAGACGCACTAACGCAACAACTCGTCGGATCCTTCCTGGCGACCTGATATGAAAAATATTACCTATAAATTGCCGAATGTTACTACTGACCAATTGAAGATCTATTTTACATTCTACTTGAACTTCTACTTCAAACTAATTTACCAATATATCACATATCTATAACAGTACTTTAAAAAAAATTGTTTATTTATTTTCCCACGGTTCCTTTCGATAACTTTATTACCTTTTCTTGTAGTTCACACAAATCCATACATTAGTACTCAAACAGATGATATTCATCTATACCGCAATAATTATCATCACTCACAGGTAACAACATGAAGGCAATAAGAATCATCATATTCATTTCATCAAGCCAAAGTACAATAACCCATCAGCGCACCTTAATAAGTTCGTCAATGAATACCATGGAACGAAGCAATAGCAATTACAAAGAGCGAGAACAAAAAGTCATACCAACACGAACACTTCTGTTCGACAATAGCCTGAAGATAACAAGACTGGAACCTATTTAAAATTCCTCTAATCGAATATGGCTTTTATGGTTGTGTTTAACACGATTATTATATTTTAAGAGGTCTCGTGTGACTTGCACATTATATTGGTGGTACAGACCCGCCCGAGGTGTCGAGCTGTCGAATGGGTACGATTTCCAAGTGATTGATTAATGACAGATGCGGCGAAAAAATACTAGATACCTTATTAACTACTACTGACGGTTGCTCGGACAAGATCTTTGATGAGGATTATATATTTTTTTATATTACGTCGAATGGCAAACAAGCATCCCACATCCCGGAGAACTACCGGTATTACAAGCATTCAAAGATTGTAACAGATTTAGATCGGTTACAATTTTTGAATACAATATGATTGATGAAATTGAATGAATTATGATTGCAATAGAAATAATACACCCGCGTTACCCCCTCTGCTGTTGATGCATCAACTCCTTAGAAGCTAACCTAAAAATGTTGTCTACTACATAGAGATACTTTTCCAGATCGGAAAACACATTCCATAAGCAGGGTATGAAAAGTCTAGACAGACCAGATTTTCCATAATGTGCTAAACGAAAATAACTCGGCCTTACATCTTTTTTACCAGAGCTTGTTTGTTAGTTGATAATATGCATGCCTAATGTCTTAATTGGCTCGAAATATTATTTTAAGTCACTTACACGCCTAACTTATATATTTATATTTAAATTATTTATCTGTACGAAAGCAACGGCGGCGTACTTAAATTATGATTTTGTAGATAAGTGTCTAGAGTGTCAGAGCCAGCATCACTAGCTTTTGTTGTTGGTAGGACTAGCTAGATAGCTAGCTATCCAGAGTATGGCGAAAAGTTTTAACTCTTTAGATATAAATAGTTTGTATATATGTAAATAAGTAGCTCTTTTTCTTTTTGTTTCAGGTCCTGAAGTAATGCACCTCCAATTTATTAGTTATTATACCACTAATGGGGACAATTAAATTTGTTTGTAAATTGTCCGGCAATTAAATGACCTACCTTATGGTTTACAATTGCCATAGCCTATAACAAAATTATTTGCGCATTCACTAGCACGTTACCGACCGTTAAACACATTCGTACGATTTTTTAGCAGTACACCATGCAAGTGCAAGAGAATCTTGTGAAGGCTTCCCGATCCTATCTGCAGTATGTGCTGAATCTCTTGATATGTAACTCGCCTAGTATTGTTTTGAATTAAATTTTTCACTGCTAGCACGTTTTCTTCTGTAACAGCCGTCAAAGGCGACCACTTCTTTCTTCATCCCCCAAAGTTAGTCGGCCGCGTTTGAATTCGTTACACGAACGATACACGGTTGCCTTGGAAGGGCCTTCCATAAATACCATTTGAAGTATATCGTCTGATTCGTCCGGTTCTAGGTGACACTTGAAATCGTAAAACATCATACCTCGAAAATGTTCCCGGCGCAGATCCATTTTTCAATGAGACACGATAATTTAAATTAGCTCGCAAAAAATATGGAGCGAAATTTTGAAATTGGAACGTACCTATTTTTACTTCTAAATAATCATATTTTCAAAATAGATTAGATAACTGGCTCTCATACATAAAAACTTTTTTTCACAATATTTTCTGAGTGGCCTGGTATGTTATAATGTCTCAAATCAAACCGCACTTGGAGTACTGCAGTCACCTTTTGCCGGGAGCACCTGGATATCAGTTTGGATCATGTGATTCGATTCAGAGACGAGCTATAATAATAATAATAATATAATAATAAAAAAAAATATTTCTTCTCTCACACAGATTTGTACAATATTTTTTATGCCTTAGAATTAGACGTACATTACAATGTATCTTATTAATTAGCAATCTATGTGAGAGACTGGTGTCTGTACTAGGAGAACCTGTATGACAGATTACCAGCCTCTCCAACTCTGGACCAGGTGAAATTAAGTTACATGTCTTGTTTTAGGGTAAGTGTTTTAGAATTTAATTGTTAGTTTAGTAGTGTGTGTATGTGTTTGTGTGTATGTGTGTTTATATGTATTGTGTGTGTGTGTGTGTGTGTGTATGTGACGGTGTGTGAGTATGTGTGTATGTATGCATGCATGAGTGGTCAGTGGTTAGTGTGCGGAGAGAGGTTGGCACCACACTTATGAGAACCGAATAAGAAAAGAAGATTTTGAGAAAGGAAGTTTTGTAGTTAATGTGTTCGTATAGTGAACAGGATTCAAACTGGGACAGTTAGTAAATTTTCAGTGTCCTCGTAATTGAGGGACTTTAACCAGGAAGATACAGCTCTTTTGCAGTTATGTTTTATTAGAGGATAAATTTCAACTTTCTCATTGATTTTATTAATAAATACTTCCCCAGAAAGCCAAAGAACCGGTGGGAAAAGGATGTTAACCAAAAGTCACTAGAATGACAAACCTTACGCTTCAGCCGTTTGTTCGCATAAATTGATGGATCAAAATGAATATGAAAATGAAAATTGTCGACGATCCTAAGCTTACACAGAGTATTAAACCCTTAAGTTTAAGCAGAGATTTTGCCTCGCTTTGTGTGTTTTGCCGATTGTACAATGTGTTGTGTTCTGAAGAATTGTTCGATATGATGCCGACGACGGGGAGTTCACCCTCACACGCTGGAACCGCAATGGTCGCGTACTGTGCAGTTCTAGAGAAGTTTTCTTCTGAGAAATCTCGAGTTTTGGAATGAGCTTTTCGAATGAGCCTATGTTTAATATGTGCCGAAGTTTATCCAAGGGACTATAGCACTGGGTTCTTCAAGAAAAGCGTGAATAGATTTTTAGAGGGTCGGCAATGCATGAGTGACACTCCTAGTGCTGCAATGACCATAGGCTATGGTGACTGTTTACCATCCGTATGTTTGTTTGCCACCTTGGTGCTATAAAAAATACACAGTTAGAAACATATATTGCTGTATATACTTTTGATTAATATAAAAAGTACGTAAGTAGACTGCTAAATTCTATGACATGATTCCTGAGCCTATAATCATACTTTTCTACAATAGGCAGATATTTCTTAACAAATAGGTTGAAACAAATTCCACGCCACGACAAAATGTTACGGGCTGCAAGAAAAATGTACCATTTGAGTACTAATTATAACAACTGTCAACAAAATTATTCGTCGTGTTATGTATTCTACGTCAACTTACTTATTTTATGTCATGTTTTTATTTCACCTCTGATATTTTGTAAAAAGTAGTAAGCCATTATTAAAATGGTTTACTACTTGACATCTGGAAATGTAAGAATGTTAAGGAACATCATAATCGATTACACAGTTTCCGTTGAGGTATCGGCATATGAATACATGAAAACTTATATTGAGAAATGTCCTGAAACCACAGAAGATTCTAAGGTATCTTGGATTACTGAATCTTTCCTTGGAATTGAGAAACACGGCAACTTTCTAAAGCAAGTAACTGCTAGTATATCTGAGGAACTGACAGAAGAAGATATGACCTATTTTACTATTATTTTTCATGCTGTTATATTTCAACTTCAACCAAATGATATGAACCCGCTTTATAAATGCTTATTCAATTTAAGCAAACCCTTATTAAACACCTTTACTAAGTTTTTGAGTAATAATGAAGTTCTAACTTTTATATCTCAAGTTGGACAAAATAATTATGACACTATATACGTAACAGATAAAATAATAGGTCCACTTTTTATTTGGCAGCCGTATATAAGTGAAATGGCACATAATTACGCAGAATATGTAAAGAAAATAGAGAACCTTAAAACAAAACCTCTAACAATACCTGTGCAGCCAAATGTATTAAATCGTAAAGGTAAAGACCAATCACTTTGTCTTATGCAATTGTCTCTCCCGATAACTCCTCCAAATTCTATACATACAAAAAATAAAAGAATGCTTACTAAAAGTACAATTGATGAAAGACTAAGAAAAAATCACGAGAAAAATAAGCAGAAGGCTATATATTTGCTAAATGAAATCAAAAATAAAAATAATAATGATATTCACGTTAAAACGGATAAAAGCCACAAAATAACATCTGGTATGCAAGACCAAATTGATAAACAAAATGCAGTGAAAGCGAAAACATAAGAAGTCAAACCAACCAATAACTACAAAGAGCGCAGCACCACTAGTAAAAGAAACAACAGCAACGCTTAAAAGATTGAATAAAAGAGTTCAGCTTGCAGAAGAAGAGGAATTAGAATGGCTTCAAACTTTGATGTCCACTTGTAGAAATACCACTAAAATTGAAGAGATAATAGAGCATGACCGTCAAGAAAGGGAAAGGGAAAGATTATTTGACATTGAAAAAAAGCATTTGATGGGTCAAATATCATATGAAGAAGCCGTTATTGCAAAAAAGAAACTTCACGAACGAAACAAAAAGAAATACAAGGAATTTGTCAAGGAAAAAGAAATTTGGAATGATCAAATTGAAAAGTGGCGGCAGTGCGAAATGGTTAGAAATCGTAAACAAGTAGAAAAACATTCTATGATGGAACTCAATCTAATTCAAGTAAAAAATGGTGTTGCAACGAAGAAAAAAGAAACAGCAGAAAAGTTAAAAAAGGAATCCGAAGTATTGTTAGCAAAATCGTTAAAAGAAAAACAACAAGATTTGGAATACAGAATTAATATGATAAAAGAAATAAAGATCCTGTCAATGATCGCTAAGAAAGCTAAGGTTCCTAAAATTATTGATTTAACAGAAACTTCTGGTTTCGGTTTACTGTGTGAAATGTCGATTGCAGAGCTGCAAGAAAGGTTAGGTGTACTTAAAATCGGATTGACTGAAGAGTTAGAAAGAAAAAAGAAATTGATTAGGGAAGAAAAGTCTGCCGCTAAAGAGGTCTTAGAAGAAGTTAAAAAATCCATAAATACATATATGATAGAACGAGCTACTTCGCGCAATCAAAATAAAAATATGAATAATAGTAACGTAGACACATCATACTCGAAGGAAATTAATGACCTGAAAAAAATATTGGAAGACAAGAGGAAATTACGATTACGTTTAGCAAGTTGAATATTTTATTTTTATAACCTTATTAACGATAATAAAATTAAGGTAAGACTACGTTTTTTTACTTTCTACCAGCATTTTCAAAATTAGCATGAGCGAAGAAGAATTCACGTCAGCATATTGATACATATTGATTATTAAGAAAAGATCGTGCGTGCTAAATTATTTCCAGACATCTTTGTCCGTTACATATTCGTCAATTCTATAATAAGCCCTTTTGCAGAGAGTATATTGCAAGCGATATCTAATTGTCAATTTGAAAAGAGACCTATATTGATAAGTTTCTTTTGGCATTTCTTCTTCGCCAATGGTCATTTTCGAAAGCAGATTAATAAAGAAAATTAGTAACATAAGAGAATTGAATAAGATACATTAAAAAAATGTAAGACTTGTCTAAGTGCCCGCGAGGGTCCAATTGCAAATAAAGATTTTTTTATCTTTATAAGAAATACGAGCGCGTTAACACCGCCGCTGCTAATATAGCAGCCCTCCAGAAAATTGATATTTGTACGTAGTCTTCTGACTTCCCCAATCGGACTGCTTTGATGCGCTCTATTCTCTCTTTCGACAGAATAACGTTTGTTAATAAACATCACATTTAGATGAGATTAACTTTGTTTCCAAAGGTGATAGTAAAACACTTACATAACTAATTTCCGTCTACTCCTTTGCGGAGTTTGCAGCAAGAATTCAACACCACATGGCTCGATCCTTGCGCTCATCCCTCGCGTCATCTACAGTATTCTGGTTCTTTTAAAGTAAAGTATTCTGATAGTAAACGGCCAATCTGATTATGCAAGATGAATTCAAACAGTGGAGCCGCAATCCACTTTTTTGTATATATTTTCATAATTCTTTCATCTGGCTTTATATGGACAGTACCTGGGCATTTCGTTTGCGTAAAATCGCATTTTCTTTTTAGGAAATACACCTACAAAATAAACTTAAAAGGCAAAATTTTATCTCAATACGAATTTTGATCCAAATTGTTAGAATAGTTTCCCAAATACACGAAACATATTTATAATATACAAGAATTAGTCGTTTAAAGTAATCCGAATTCAATTCGTCGAGCTCGGTGGCGTAGTGGCGAATCTGTTACGCTACTTTGAAACCAACCCTTGTGGGTTCGATTCCCACACAGGAAAAACATTTGTATGCATGAACATGGCTGTTTGTCTTGGTTTGGGTATTTTCTATGTATAATAATATCATTTATTTACAAAAAAAAATGTATAAACGTATGTTTATCCGTTGTCGAGTACCCGTAACATAAGCTTAGCTTTCTTTAAGGCTAGATGGCGCTGTGTAATTTGTCCGACAATATTTATTTATTTTAAGACAACATGCATTTGCAAGAACAAGTCCATAGATAAATACATTAACATATGTATGATATAGTAAACTTAAAATAATTAATCTTAATAATGTATCCGAACGAACGGAGCATATCTCTTATTCTCTTAACAATATTATATTACGTAGGTAGTAAGTTTTATTATATTACTTGTTCCATGCATTGTATTCGCGAAACTGTAGATAGCATTGATTAATAGATTTACCACCTGAAGCCACCGCCTTAATAAAGTTGATTGCGCCGTTCATATTAGCATATAGGCTTTCAAATGGAGATGTCTCGCAATAAATTTGTATGACTTTATAGAGCTCGTTACAAATAGACAGGTTAACAAGAATGTCGCTTAATTAATCTCTCATTACCCGCAGACCGCTTTTCCGCCAAGAAATGTATGGGAAAACGTATATAACTAGGTCTGACAGGTTAATACAGAGGTTAAATAAAAAACATTACATGCTTTTTAGAGAGATAGGGTGCATCAAAGCAGCCTGTCTGGGGAAGTACATCCATCTCACAGAAAACCGCAGCCAAATAACAACTGTTTGGAGGGTTGTTGTATTCCGAGTGTGAGTGAAGTCACCAGTAAGCTTATTGTCCTTCTACACAACAGCACGTCTATATCATCTACAGTTGCCACGTTGTCCTCATAAAACCCTCTGAAACTATTGTTTTTCATTACATCGTTTTTATCAGGCAATTTAAATATTGCGTAAATGGTTAACGCGTAGGTACTGTTGTTTGTTTTTTAAATAGTATGGGTTTACGCTTGGTCCCATCTCACCAGATGGTAAGCGATGATGAGATCTACGATGGAGCGCGCTTACTCAGAAAGTAGCCATTCACCATTGGCTTGAATAGACCCAGGTTGAATTTCTCAGACATTCCACTCCTTAGCCGTTCGCATTATAAAAGAAGAAACAAATCGCTTCGTGCGAATATGTGCAATCTCAACGACATAGAGGTGGAAGCCGGGTGTTCGTCTTGTAGTCCGATAGTGGAAGAGGGAAGATGAAATTAAGTCATGAAGCTTGTGTGTATACTTTCCAAAGTGAATTCTGTAAAATACCGAGAAGCAAGCCACCCTACATCAGTGTTCGAGACTTTGAAACTTAGCCTTTGTTAGTGTTCACCTATCAATCTCATGCGACGCTCAACAGAGTTTACGGCAGCGAACTTGTACTTAACAGATTCATCCCACAGATGGATACAGTACTCCATGAAAGATCAATTTGATATTAGTATAATTTGAGAAGCTGTTCTGATATGAAGTACCGCCTCTCCCTAAATAGGATTCTAAGTTTTTTAGCTGCAGTTGCTGCTCTCGCCTCAATGGAGCGACCGAAATTGAGACTGAGAAAGACCAAGTCGGTTGGTTAGTGCAATAGATACACCCTGGAAAGTAGGAGTCAGATGAAAGGGACTCCGTTTTGCACTGAAAAGATACGCCTGGGTTTTGGACGTATTGAACTTGACCATGTTAGCTTCACCCCACTTCGATACGGCTTCCAAAGTAAAGTTCACGCGCTCTGCCAACTTCTCTCCGAGATACTGAGTTTGGACCTTACCAGTGCGTGGATCGAAAATACATCTCTCTGCAACCTTGCTATCATCCGCATACCCAAATATATCAAGTCTTAGTAACTTTATTTTTGCTGCATATCAATGACTTATCATTGATATGCAGCAAAAATAAAGTTGCAGACAGGATAGACGTTCCAAGTGAATAAGTGTATAAAAGTTGTCGAAGTAAATAATGTGCCTCAAATACTAGCTGATCCCACAACTGTGCTTCCAGATTCCTCACTTCAACTTTTTTGGAGCCTTTTCCAGAATAAATCTCGAATTTATGAGCATACCCTTGTAAAGTTCATATATATCCTCACTTATGGGGTTTGGTCGGTAGATAATACAATTATTAGGTTAATATGTAGTACTTTATTTTAGTATCACACATCCATTCATCTATTAAGAGCCTTTGATCTACAGAGACTCTCCTAAATTTGCAGTTGAGGGTCTCTTCAAAAGATCTTGTCATAATTAGATTATGATGGACAAGCTTATGACGTAAATTTAACGATAATGAATCTTCTTCGATTTTTTGTTTGTGATATAGTTTTTTTTTATGTTTTTATAACCAAATTTGTCATTTTAGTGTATTCGGAAACTTTATAATTGAAGAATAAATCACTATATAGGAATGTATTCAGGATATTTTCAGGATTAAAGATCTGTTTCTTCTTCTCTGGACTACGTATAAGTAACTTTGTACTAAAATTTTATTATTTTCACCTACTGTAAAATAAATTCGTGTGGCGTATTGCAATCCATCATTATAAGGCTTCATTAGTAACAAAGTATCTTAGTAGTAGTAGAAGTTCCTTGCGATGACCTGTTGGTTGTTACTACATCGTTGTCTTCACAATGCAAGATATTATATCCTTATTATCACCAGTTACAAGAGGAGGAATCTCATAACTATCGCTTACAGCATCCACTACTAGCACATCAGGCTGAGTATTCTCATCTTTATTCATTTCTAAGGTCTTGAAGAACAACTCGAACGGCTTCATGATATTTACATGTATCTTCTATCTCGGGATCGGACCCATTTAAACTATCTTCTGATAAACTTTCTAAATGTTAATTTCTAGTAAGCGCGGCATGCCGAAATCCAAAGGGAAAGCCCACCAACCATATACATTTATTTACCTAGCAATGCACACTATAGTTTTCTTACATAATAGCTATTTATGCTCATTTCTATAAAGCTATCAATTTATAATAATTTGTAATACAAATTATTGATTCAATGACATTTGACATTCAAATTGTGCCAAACATTAGTATTACCAGTATGAAAATTGTCTCCAAATTCATTCAGAAACAATGATTGGTAGTCTTAATTACTAAAATAATTCATATAATCAGTGTCCGTATGTCGTTTATGTTATGGTATATATAACCGTCACCGCGCATTTAAGCGTAAAAACAAGACAAATAGACATGTTCATGGTCACAAATGTTTGCCTTGTGTGGAAATCTGACCCACGAGCATAGCTATTAGCCAATGCTATACACTCGAACACCGGATTCGTCGAAGATTAACAGCGGAACCACTGGCAGAAGCTAGTTTTTGATACACTTTACCTATATTCATTCTTGGGCAAATCCACTGCCAGTTCTAAATATACGTAAGTCTATGGTTTAATGTAGACACGGTAGAAGTATAGTAGCAAGACGAATGGTGTCTCCGGGCACACTTCGATCGATGCGCATGCGTGAATTGGTTGCTATACTTAATTAGTGTTGGGAGCAGAATATTAGTAATTGGAATTTATAGGATACTTCGGCTGATATACGCCGGTGCAACGACTCGATCTACTCTATGCAGATCACGATAGCGCAAGTGACAAAGTGAACTTATAGTCTACGATGGCGTCTCGAATAGCTCTAGGCCTAAAAGTAATTAAAAATAATAATACCCTGTATTGAATTGGGCACTAGAAATAGACTTCAACAAATTCCATATTTTTAGGTTTTTGTTTATACAACTGCATGAGGCATACAAGTATATGGCTGACCTAATCTAAAGCGGTTACCGTAGTATATATATGCTGGTAATATATTAAATGTCACTCGCGCGATGCCATCTCTATTGCTAACACAGCTACTCCTTAGGAGATTACTGATAACCTCACTCACACGCAGGAACACAACAACCCTACAGAGAGTTGTTATTCGGCTTACGTCCTAGAAATATACTATAGCTTGTAGTATGTATACGTCAAGCAAATTCGACCCTTACGCGTTTTTTAATTAGAGTTTAGTTTATGAATGAATTATACCTAGTCCGGTCATAAGTTCTGTTACAAATGAATAAGCATTTATTTCTTTATGAAGTAATGTAATCTTAATAAAATTTATATGTACAAATATATAGAAGTCTCAGCAAAAACAAAAAAAAATATTACATGCAATTTGATCTAACCTGCTTTGTGTGCTTCCGCCACCAATTAGTTCATGCGGCCTAGCGCCGGCCGGCACCCACCCACTACTGTTAGTACGTGCAACATGCCGACGCTGCCATGGCTGCTCCGGTAGTCTCTGCCTCGGCTGAAAAATATTCTATTCTAAATGGCCACCTTTGGCTTTGATACAGGCCTTTAATCTGTCTGGCCACGAATCTATGGATTTACGCAATATTTCCATGGGAAATTTAACTACTGCTTATTCCATAGATTTCTTAAGAGACACAATGTCGGCGTGTTGTTTCGAGCAGGCCATGCCCTCTAAAACCCACCAAAATTTATAGTCTAAGGGGTTCAGATCTGGGGCTAGACGAGGGCCAGTCATCAGCTCTTATAAAGTCCGAAACGTTGGTTTCGAGCCAGACTTGGGAAGTTCGTGCCTTGTGACCAGGTACAGACTCCTGCTCGAAAGTCCACGGTTTAAAAATGAAAAAGCGTATTGATTAAGAGGTTTCACAATACGATCCAAGACAGTCTCTTGATACACTTTGGCTGAAGTCTTCACTCCTTTTTCACGAAATAGAAAGTTTTGTGACTCCTGAACAAAGTGACACCCTCACCAAATCATTACAGACGCAGGATGATAACCACGTTGTACCTTTCCGACTCCACGTTCCACGTTGTAACTTTGTCATTTTACTTGTTGTAGTGCTCTTCAATCGTGAAATATTTTTCATCAGTAAAGAGGATTTTCCTGTGCCTTTCACCTGCGTATCGGGTCAGAAGGCGTTTTGAACGATCCACTCTCTTCAACAGTAGGTATTTACTTAGGGCATGCCCTGCTCTTCTTCTTCTTAACGTTATCCCGCTTCCCAATCCATTAGGATTGGCGGGGTCCGCTACCTACACCTAAAGATTTGTAAAGATACTATTTGTAAATGATTTGTAAAGATACGATTTGGAGCGACTGCCGTCATACCTTCACATCCCAGAGGAAAAACCAGACTATTCTTAGTCCCACGTCTATCGAAATATAATATCTTACGTGGGGGTTTCCTCATGACATTTTCCGTCACCGCCGATCAAGGGATAATTACAAACATGTACAAAAACCGAAAACACCAATTTAGTGTTACTGGCCAGGATTCGAAACGGGGACTTGTTTCCTTATCGACTGGGCTATCAATGTCATTTACAGCATATCAATTCAAGTCTTTTTATATTATACGCGACAGAGTCCTAGCGGGAATCTTCATTTTTCATTCTCGCGACAAGATTTTTTGTTTCCTAATGGGGTTTCGGCGAATTCTGGCTTTAATGGCCGTTGTAGTTCTAACAACACGCGGACGTCCCGATCTTTTATGGTCTTCAACAGAGAAAGTATTAGTATATCTGTCGATAGTACGATATACGATATACGACTGTAATTCTATTTTCTTTAACACACCATTCCATATAGTAATTTGATAATAAACAGGAAAAATCATGTAAAACCGCATGAAATCGAAATAAGTTTTTAACATAATGAACGCGTTCCAAATTTAAAATAATTAAAGAGTTGAAAAAAGAAAAGTTTCTATGGAACAGTATTTATGGCCAGACTGATTACCTACTCCGCTCGATATTCGCGGAACCACGGGCATCGACTAGTGGAGTAAAGCACGTTAATATTGGCAGTTAGTATTGAAAGTGATACATGACAAAACTATTAATAAACTAACTTAAGTAACGAACTATATCAACAGAGCTACTTAATAAGGTTGATGGTACGTTTTAAGCAATTTGATCGTAGATCACGATATTTTTAAGATAAATATCCTTTTACGTTCGTAAAACGGAAGCTTTTTAAATTAAATAAAAAATATATTGATTGGTTCACCATGTATGAATTGCTTCAAATATGAAAGGCAATCTTATAGAAATTATGTCACTGGCGTCCAATTTAGTTGAATTTGGCACATCGGTTCACTTCTTATATATTGTTCACTTGTTATGTATGTAGTACAACGAAATTATGTAGCTGTTCGGATAGTGCGTACGTATCTATATTTTTATTTCAATCATTTATGTCTGTCCTAACCTGAATGAAAAACTCTTTAATAAATTTGCAGGCCTTGTTGACGTCCGTTTCATTTTGTCTTTGAAAAATCGATCATGTCTCTTCATACCGGCTTCAGCTAAAATGACTCCCCATGCATCAAAGTTGAAAACAAAGAGAGAAGAAAGTTCATACTTAATTATATTGTTAAGCGTCCTTAACTTTCCTCAGCGTTTCCTCAGAGCATTTAAAATGTAAGTTTAATTATATCTGCATTTCTCATGAGCAACAGCTGTGATTCACACTCTAGATCTAAAAACTGCAAAGGAAAAGCATCGATAGTATTCGACGAGCTCGGTAGCGCAGTGGTGGAACACGCTGTTACGCTACTTTGACACCAACGCTCGTGGGTTCGATTCCCACACAGTACAAACATTTGTGTGCATGAACATGTCTGTTTGTCTTGGTCTACGTATTTTCTATGTATAATAAGTATGTATTTACAAAAACAAAATGAATATACGTATGTTTATCAGTTGTCTAGTACCCATAACACAAGCTTCGCTTACTTTGGGGCTAGGTGGCGCTGTGTAATTTGTCCGACAATATTTATTATTATTAGTATATAAGATAAATGATTTAATGTAATTTGTTAGTCAGAGTCGCGGCTGACATTACAAAAAAGAACCCTGATTATATATAAAAGGTATGTAATGACCGCGTCATTAGGTGTACGGTTCTCTCTGGCTACCCGGAACTAAGGGAGTCGGGGTGAAATATAAGTAGATAAAGATATTTATACAAACTTACTATTATCATAATTTGATTCCTAATATGTATCTTCTATATGTAATTTATTGGAATTACTTATTTGATTTTCTTATGAGCAAAAATATCTTTAAAGTTTAAAGAACACTTGTTAAATGAAAGTAAATAATACGGATCCAATCTGATAAAGACCTAAATAAACAAATTTTGACCTTAATTATTTTTGAAAACTGATAGAAAAAAAAGAATACAAAAACGACAAATAAACTGCTATAAAATCTGTAAGATGTGTCCGAATTCTACAAGAACCCGATGGCATAATAAATCATTTCATTTCATTTCCAATTTACACACAGGTGAATTTGCTGGCAAAAGATTATAACACTTTTCGAATGGTAAACAAACAGTTGCAAATTTATGGTTTTATAATATGACATCTATATGCATAATGAACGATATGCATATAGATAGAAATTTATATTGATGTATCAATAAATCTTTACTGCCTCTAAGTTATAAAATGAGGAAAAAATAATTTCGCGAACTGTTTCACCATTGACGTCAATATGCAAATCTTGACAATCATTGACAAACACTAGAGAAAGCAACTAACTTTGGAATAAAATTGTAACTGTAATATTGAGCAGTACATACTCGTAAACTCGCGTTATTATAAACTCATAATGCGGTAACCGAGCTTATAATAATCCAATAACACGTCGGTATCGACGTAATAGTACAAATCACGTGACAATGTGTCTGATACCGAGAAAAGCTAGTCCATATAATTTGGATTAAGGTCATAAATAAAGCAGGGTCGCCCGTTCATTTGTATCGGCGTATAATTTAAATTCTTTAACGCCAATGTTCAAGATTACGCGGCGAGATAGAGGCGCGGGCGCCCGTGTCCACCGACAAGCACAAATAAATTTATATTTCCGACGGGCACCGGGATCACTTCTCTCTTTGTAGATAATTCGGCCGGTAACGTTGAATGACTCTATTAACAGCTTCCCTTTTTGGGATAAATGTCGACTTTAGGCTCTGTATCAGTTACACCGTATTCATAGTGAGGACGTGATTTCGTAAGTTGAAATGTAACTGCGTTTGTTTGTGAACTTTCTAATTTGTATATATGACTTAGCAACAACTTAGACTCTTTAATTGGATGAAGTGGGAAAGCTTGCTCCTCATCGAGGAATTAGCTTATATGCAGAAGTTTTCCACCTACTCAAGTACTGCTAATTTGACTTCGTGACAACAACAGCCGAGACTCTCAGCTTAAATGTACTCGAGTATAAGATTAATAATTCGCTAATCACAAAATTCATTAGAAATAATAATAATTATCTTATAAACTCAGTAATTTATTTATAAACGTAATGAATCGAAATTACATTTTTTGAAACAAAAAGTACTAAAATTTACAACGTTAAAAAAATTATTTACATTAGTATGGCCGTTTTGCTTGACATGCATTTTGGATTTAACGGACATCAGTATCGTCATCGAGCTCCCCATGTCACCAAGCTGTTCATCTTAAGTTTACTTATGCTACATTTCAAGCCTATATCTTAGTTCTGGCGTTTCGTGACAGTCTGATGGATGGGCACTGTACTGATTCATAAGTTTTTCGGTAATTCAATTTCGACCCGGAATATCACAGACATCAAAACTTTCCTTTTGTTGCGATGTTATAAATTGTCATTATTAAAAAAATCCAAAGCATAATTAGAGGTAAATTAAGTTTTCCTAAAGTTTAAGTTTATTTTAAGTGTGTACTGTGATACTTTATATGTACCGATATAAAGTAAGTACCTAATCATAGACGAGATCGGTGGCGCAGTCGTTAGTAAAGCTGCTTTGATACCAACGCTCGTGGGTTCGATCCCCACATCGGACAAACTTTTGTGCACGTCAACGTATCTGTTTTTGTACCAGGTATTTTATATGTATCATAAGTATGTATTTACAAAAAAAATGTATTTTCGTATGCTTATCAGTTGTCTAGTACTCATGACACAAGCTTCGTTTACTTTGGAGCTAGATGGCGCTGTGTAATTTGTCCGACAATATTTATTTATTTAATCATTATCAAATCTGTTAATACTTGAAAATATTTATTCATATACAACATCACATACACGCATACGACCCATGTGATAATAAAATATTACCATAGCCTATGAACGGATGTAATACATTAAGTATCGCTCACATAATGCCACCTCTGCTGATAACACAACAGCTCCTTAGGACCTAACTGGTAACTTTACTCACTCGCAGGAACACGTCAACTCACAAAGAGTTATATATATATATATATATGTATTTGCGACCTACCTCTCTTAACTTAGCTTAACGATGTTATGCCCACCGGCAAAGAAGATGACTAAACACATCCATAGACAGAATATGGTTAACGCTGCTTAACTTAGTATTCGATTAGATTGGCATACATAACTACGCCTTAGAGCAACTCAACATCTTTATATGTCTATAGAATCGTACATATTCATGAATTTACTAGTCGTAAATACATATAGTGGAGTCAATATACGGTATTTTTTACTTAATAGTTTTTGAATAACAACCGATCAGGCTGAAACAGGATGCATTCGATGGGGAAAGATGGGTGATGGATTCCCCATCGAATGCATCCTGTGTCAGCCTGATCGGTTGTTATTCAAAAAAATTTAATAATCGACCTATTTTTATACCATATTGACTGCACTAATAATGTCAATCCTAGGGCGAATAGGTAACCTTATTTACGAGTATGTCATTGTGTGAAAAAAATTTATTTTTTATTATTTTTATTACGATAAATTTAGATAAATAAAATGAGAAAATTATGAAAAAAAAAATGTTTCTTTATTTCGTTACTTCATGATACCATAAAGAGGGATAACCCAGCAAAGAACCGGCCTATTGACCAACTGATCTCCGGTTCTAATCCTAGCATGTTGCAGCAATTCGCGTTTTCCAATTTATGTAAATATTTGTAATTATCACTAGCTGAGCTAGTGGGAACTAGGAAACCTAAGAAAGGTCTGGTTTTCCCACTGGGCTATGACGGTCTGACAGCAGTCGCTCCAAGTAAAAAAAAAAGAATCTTCGTCAACTTCTTAGGCTTAGGTAGCGAACTATGAATTAGGAAACGGTATAATGCTAAGAAAAAGAAGACAATGAAAAAATGGTGAGTTTTTTGCTTGGTTTAAAATGAAAAGTGATCACTTAGTATACTTGTCGCAAAATTATCACATAAATTTCCCCCTAATGTAGCTAGCGTTCAATATTACCTTTCATGTAGCCATGTTATATATACCATTTCTGTACCATTCTAAACTCAATATCTAAATACCTTAACTTACATTCGACACATATTTAATTAGTTGTCTAACAAACGTTTACGATCCTGTACTGCAGTATATAAAATATCAATATCTTTTACAGAAAATCCGAAACGATCCTTATACCTGTGCCTTAGACGAGGCTATAAATACGGCCACCGTTTCAAGATTAACGTGATAACAGTAAAACGTCAATAACCACCTAATTGGGAGAACACTCTGGCCACAATCGAGTCTCGTGACTCGTGAGTGAGAAACAAATAAATATTGTAGGGCGCGACCAGATATATCCAGTGATAACTTAATGTGCTTACATTTCTAATCTGCTCATGGTTTTATGGGAAACGACGGTACTGGATCGATTTTTCTATGATTTATCTACTAATACATGATTCACTTTCGTTTCCGGTTTTATTTTAATCTTAATTGCTTAATCTAACGATTATATGACATCTCCAGCTTAATAGTCGTGTTTGAAATATGAAATTCATTTCTCTTTTAATTTGTTAACAACATAAAAATTTTATTATGCATTTCACGCATCTCGTAGTGGTTCGCATATTTAGATAAATCATTACTTTATTATGTCCAATAACTAAAATAGTCGTTTCCGTTTCAATATTTTACCAAAGTTGTTAAAATTTTAAATCGGCGTAAAGCAATCTGTCCTGATTCGTGTAAAACTTTTTAAGCTTAAATGCGAAAGAATAATATTTGAAGAATACGGTTATAAATTCCGGCGTAAAAATATACTAAAAGCACGGATTCGATATGCTTCTGCAGTGGGCTTGGAAGGCTAATTTCGAGTGCCAACCCAAGAAATCTCGATATACTCTTACGAGCGAAAACATTATTTTATTGCCCTCCGTTATAAGGTTGTTCCGAGTGGATATTAAAGAATTTATGTTATGATTGCTCAGTCAATTTGCATATGAATAATATGTGAATTTTATGTGCGAATGATGTCATATCCTTTGGTGTTTCGCAAAGAAAAGTGCGAGAAATGTTATCGAGGATAACAACGTTGTGACTTAATTTGATGTGAAGAAACATATCGGTACTAAATGTAACTATCATGTTCTTAATGATAAAGCGACTACTTTTCGAAAACAATCTTTCTGACATAATTTGTACAGTCTGCAATGTAATATACTTTAGCATACTTACACATATAATATTACAAGATTTTTCCAGTTCATAAATCATGTATTCGTAATTTAAAAGTTGTATGTATGTATATAGAATCGAGCGCCATAAGACGCGGTCCTTACACACTTCATTTAAAAGTTTTGGGACGATATATCTAATTTAAAGCTTAAATTAGTAATTAAGTTAGACACTGAATCTGATGTTTTTTGACTTCGTCTGACTGACTGATTTTGTTCTTGTTAATGCAATTCATCTCTATTTTCTCACTAAATAGTCTGTCTGCTGTCACTTCCTACTTACCAGATTTCCAGTATCCGAATGTTATATTTTCAACTAAGCATGAACGATCATCGGATATGGGCCCATCTGACCATTAAGTAACGGTTGTCTAAGAGCAATTTTATTATTGTTTTATCTTGATCTCTTAAAATTTCACATCTTTTTCACCCTAGTGAACTTGGCAAGAAAATAAAATTAAAAAAAGAAAAATCTGAAGCGTAGGTAACATAATGTACTATCTGTATTATTGTATCATCGGACTGGACGTTTTCGCCGCTTACCGCTAACTAATATGCTTAATAGTTTGTTATGCACCTCCCACTTTATGATCCCAAGTTCATATTCTGTTTTGTCTTTCGCTTCCCCATTCTTCCTCTGTTATTGTTCCTGTACTTTTCGCATACTCAACATATTACTTAAAGATATATCTAGATTTCTATATACTTCTCTTTCTTTCTTCTAATTCTTCAAGCTCTCCTCCACTCTCTCAAATTTTCTTCTCAACATTTCTAAGTTTGAATCATAATCGTTCTCGTGTATACTTCTAATTACAATTAATATTACGATCGATTATGTACTTCTTACACTTCTTTATCCATATGTAACTAAGTATTAAAAGTAGGAGCATATTGGGCCACTTAATTATTTTTCAACTTGAACTCTTTTTGATATATTTAAGGTTGACATTATATTTATCAAGAATATTCCATGAATTCTTTTAATTTGAAAACTGTATTAATAAATATAAAATAAATTACTTGCATAGTGAATTGCATTTATTTTAATATTATTTTTTATTGATATAACATTGTATGACCCAACGAATACTGGTTGTCGTAAAATAAGATATTGTTGTGACTTTGGTCTGAAATTTCACATTGATAAGAAGGTGAATATAATAAAAAAAGATAACTGCAGTTAGCATTACATGTTCAGCGATGTACTTGTTAGCCTTCCCATTAAACATAATTGTTCATGTTTAACATTATAGTTGAAGACTTTGTGTAGAAATAGGCAATTATGTGTCAATTATATCAACAATAACCAATTACGTAGATACAGTGAAGTAGGTTAGTTCTTTTATTATTAAAACTCCTTCATTCGACTAATTCTTTGAGGAGCCTGGGAATACATTATAGATACCTACCTATACCATAATCCGTTCGAACGTTGGCACCCACCCAATTATTACGAGTAACAACCTTACATTTATAAATAAATAATAAAAAGTTGAATAGAATGTGCCAATAGTTTAGCATGGATAATGTAAATCTTTTTTTATATTAACTAAGTATTAAAACTGAAAGTAAT
Organism: Pyralis farinalis; assembly: GCA_947507595.1. Lineage (NCBI taxonomy): Eukaryota > Metazoa > Arthropoda > Insecta > Lepidoptera > Pyralidae > Pyralis > Pyralis farinalis. The sequence goes on along the minus strand of OX382264.1, from coordinate 19,108,109 downwards.
GTATTGATAAAAAGTTTGAGAGACTTATCCACATTTGTATTGTAATTAATTTAAATTGTAAGTAATTTTACTCATATTAAATTCTATTTGATATGAAATTTAAATCTATAACTTTACCCCTTGCGGGGTAGCGCGGGAACGCCACATGTCTTACTACCTACGTCATTCGTTTCTTTAACATTCAATGCTCTTTTCATGCACACTTGCCGTTTTCTAAGGCTCCTGATATCACATTCTGAGAAAGCACGATCAATTTGATCATGGTAGGTAGAAGCCGAGGAAGGCGAAGCTTCCTCGGTTTCTACATTCTTTTACTGTCGCATTGTACGAGTATATCTGTTTCACAAATCTTTTTTCCTGTATTCCTTCTACATGTCCGAACCAACGGAGCATGCCTGTTCTTTCTTTAATACCGATACGCTCTTTCAGACCATACACATTCTCAGTTTCTAACATCATCATGGCGAATATGGTCTACAAGCGTTACGCCACAAATATTGCATAACACTCGCATTTCGACCGCGTTTATCCTACTATCATGCTGTCTCTGCCATACCCAGGTATATAGTAAGATGTGCTTTCTGATTCAAACTTTTACTGCCAAGAAGTTTTCCCAACGCTCCTTTCTCACTATTCCCAGCATTCACTGGTATTTTCACACTAGCTGTGGGTGTGCCTCTCATCCCTGCTCAAAAGTGCATCCAAAATATACAATCTCATTCACTTATTCCAACACTTCATTACCAAGCATAATCCTTACTTTGGTTTTGGTTTCTTCTCTTTGAAATACTATTATCTTTGTCTTCTTCACATTTAGTAGTAAGATTTTCTCCATCAATCATTTTTCATTATTGGGACCAGTGATTGCACTTCGAATGGTGTTTCTGCTAATAACACGGCATCGTTTGCATACAGCAGGTCACCAGGTCACCCATGGTAATCCTGCATTCATTGCCCTTATTATCTGCAAACAACTATGGAGATACAGAAAAACCACTCAGCCGACAGTTTGATACCAATTTTGGCATCAAACCAGGGTAACATGCTGCCATCTATCCGCACATATGCTAAGCAATTCTTGCAAGTGGACTGCATAACACGGTGCAGTGCACCGCCAATCCAAATATCATCTAATAACAATTAACTATGTGTATTTTAATTGTTATGTTTTCCTTTGACATAATTATTGTTATCACCACAACCAATTGTTACATTTTTGTATTAAATTTGGATAAAAATTCAAGACAGTTGTATTGAATTGTTCTAAAATGATTGAATGAATCCCATATCTCGGCAATATGTCACACAGTTCCTGTCGCACAACCCTATCTCCTGGTCTCTGGTCAGACGTGTCTACACGATATTGCAGAGCGAGAAAGCTTGATCCGTACATTTTCTTCCATTTCGGAATCCTCCCTGTGACTCCCACAGCATTCCATCAGATGTCACCCTCATTCTCCTATAAAGTACCTTTCCATATACTTACGCTGCTAAGCTGATCAAATTATTGACCCTATAGCTGGAATAGTCTATGCCTCGTCTTTGTACAAGGGCACGATGACTGCTCATCTCCAGTTCATCTCAGTTCTCCAGCATAGATTTCTTAAGTACCAGAAGGCGTTTCGAACGTAAGTGCCATCTAGTTTGATCATCTCAGCTGTAATCAATACATAGCTTGAATTTCTATTTTTTAGGCTATGTATTGATTTTTGGTTGTTTTGCTGCAACAATGAATGCAATCAATTGACAACATAACATCATTGATAATGATATCTTGTCAATTGATTGCATTCATTGTTATGGGGGGACAGCACCGGGGATGCTTATAATACAGGCCAAACTAACGTCCCTCGTTCCCTTGTGGAGGAAAGCCGCGATAAACTTGTGTCTGAATTGAAGGGTACTTTGGCTAAAATATCTGACTGGGGCGGGGCTAACGTGGGCTAATTCAACCCCATGAAGGCACAAGTTTGCACGTTCACCGCTAAGAAAACCCCATTGACGTTCAATATAGAAGTCACCTAGAGGAAAAGGTCAAGCTGGCGTCCAAAAAACTTGGTGTGCTCAACAGAGCAAAGCAGTACTTCAGTGCGGGGCAAAGACTTATGTAAGTGTCAAGGCGTGTTAGCAGTTGACTTGTTGAAATACAACGACGCGCTTCAATGTACTACAGCTCTAAAAACATGTATCCTGACTTTCAAAAACACCGCGATCATAACAAAATACAAAGATTGTTCAAACTATTTGACGAGGTACTTGAAACTTTGCTGTCTGAATGGCAAGAAAGATGGAAAACTTCTACTAAAGGACAAAGTGAGTGAAGTAGTATATTTTTTCCATGGTTGTTATGCAAATGGTAAGTCGCAGTAGCCGGGGTATCGACGTCTAGAGCATTTATGATAGCACAATTCTAAAACTTGTATCTGTTCTTTCAGTCAGTGCGAGACAGATTAAACAAAGAGTGGTTAGAAGTCGATCATCCCGTTGCGCAATTTTTAACAGGGCATGGAAACTTTAGGACGAAGCTACGAGTATTTTCGTTTAGAGTTGTGTCATCGCCTTTAAGTGAGTGTTCTACGTCAAATCATGAATTCGAGCTAACAACGCATCATGTTTTGGTAGTGCGATCTCTGGCGTCGGGAGCGCAACGATATGCTAAATTCCTTGTATGTCACATCTGGGGTGGGGATACTATTCTGATTTGGTGGCAACAAGGGAGAATTAACATACCAGGCGTTTAGCCGGTTCTGTAATCTAATTATTGGAATCGATGTGTTAGGTAACAATTCACAATTTAGGTCTCAACAGTATTAGATATTTGATAAACAGTGGTGCACGGCAGTTGAGCTTCACTTGACTAGCCATCTCTTTGAGGTACAACAATGAACTTCACTATTTGTTGCCTTTTTGGTGGTCGCAGCTATTAATTCTGGCTACACCGGAAATACATGGTGGGTGGTAGGCCTGTCCCGTAAAAAAAAGTCAAACCGCACATGTAGTACTGCAGCGAGTCCTTTGGGCGGCAGCACCTGGATACCAGCTTGGACCGTGTGACTCTGTTCAGGACGAGCTGTGAGAATTGTAGACGATCCTAAGCTTACATACGGTATTGAACCCTTCATTTTAAGGAAAAATTTTGCCTCCCTTTGTGTGTTCTACCGATTGTACAACGGGTTGTGTTCTGAAGAATTGTTTGAAATGATGCCGACAGCCACTTTTTATAACAGTACCGCTCGCCGACGGCGGGAAGTTTACCCTCAAATCCTAGAACCTCAATGGTCGCGTACCATTCCAGAACTGAGAACTCTCAAGTTGTGGAATGAACTCCCAGCCGAGGTTTTCCCAAGGTATTACAGCATTGAGTTCTTCAAGAAAGGTGTGAAGAGAAGTTTAGAGGGTCGGCATTTAGTGACACCCCTGGTGTTGCAAACGTCCATAAGCTACGGTGACTGTTTACCATCAGACAGGCCGTATGCTTGTTTGCCACCTTAGTGGGTATAAAAAATCCGTAAAAAATGTATACAAGTACCTATAGGATTCAAGAAAATTTTAGGCACAAAGTGACTAGTATATATTTTTTCCATGGTCGCTATGCAAATGGTAGGTCGCACAGGCCGGGGTATCGACGTCTAGAGCATTTATTATAGCACAATCCTAATGAAGCATGAAATGAAGCAGAAATCCTTCTTGAAGTCGCTTGAGGGGCCTCTTCACTCGTCAAAACGTAGTGTTTAAGTAATAAAATATCTCAGCGAGTCCAGCCTATCAACCAATGGGAGGATATTTTAACCAATACGCCGATAAGTGAGACGATGTTACCAGTGAACAAGCCAATAAGAGCTTCACGTTGTACTTTACCCCTAACCCGTACCGTCACCATAGCGGTGAGTATTTTTACTACGCCAAATCGTGTCTATAGATTATGTCCCTAATTCATGGTAGCGACGCCATATACGCCATAGCATAGCGCCAGCTACTACCGTTAGGTAGTGGATGGGTGTCGGCTGGCACTAGTTCCCATGAACTGATCGGCAGCGAAAACATGCAAAGTAGTAGAAAAATAATTGGTTGTAAATAATAAGGCATTAATTAATTAGTTAACTAATTCTTATTGGTATAATGATAAGAAGTTGCCGTAGTCTACGGATTAATTAAGAGTAAAGTGACAGAAATAATTTTGCTTGTTTGCCTCCCGTCGTTTAATATGAAAACCTCCCTGGACGGTTGTTGTGTTCCTGCAAGTCCTGCTGTACACTGATTCTCCATTCCATCTGTCTCTGTTGGCTGGCTATCACAGGCTTGCATCTTTTAAACCATTATAGTCAGACATTTGAAATTCATAGAATGTGTAATACTCTGGACTACAAATCAATAAACCACTTGACTGCGCATAAAGACACCCCTCACTCACCAAAACGTCGTGTCGTGTTTTAGCGCCTAAATATCTCAGCGATTCGAACCTACTGACCGATGATATTTTGATTTTTATTTATACGAGTGATGACTTTGATTTTTATTTATACGAGTTTATGTTGAAAAATGAATGGATTTGAATAGAAAAATATTGGAGATTTCTTAGTATAAACAAGGCTTTTTAGTCATTCTATGTCATTTTTGAGTGAATATCCATCTGTGAGTGTATATATCTGTGGATCTACGAATAAATAATCTGTGGATATACGAGTATAAAAAAGTGTGCGGTCGTAACACCTCCCTCTAACTTCCTCTAAAAAAAATATGTTTCGATATTTTATTTTTCAATTAGTCCTGGTTACATTTTCAGCCTAATCAGTGGTTCTTCATTAATTAAGGAAAAAATAATTATCACACCTTACTATCTTGCCAATAAGTAAAATACCACATCGCTTAGTTTACTTTTAGGTTTAGAGATTCCTAAAAAGTTCAAACAGTCGTATATATAGGTTGGTTAACATTTCAGAGTTAAGTTTCAGTTACGCATTTAATAGCTTCTGCTTGCAGTGGGAATAGTAGCGTATTCGATCACCATTGTTTTAACTAATCCATATTTTTTTTATGTGTGAAGCTATTTATTTTGATAAGTCTACATCCTTTGCTGTATATTTATCAAAAAAATAAATATAAGATTTACAAATAGCGAAAATACAGACTAATTACAACAATACCAGTGAATCAAAAACGTTACGTAATTATCCCATTGATCTGCGCATAGCCACAGGCAATGTCTAGTAAAATAATGATCATCAAAACGTGTATCAGTGCGCTAAGCGAATGGTGCTCGGAAGAGTGCAAGTGTCCGCCCGGCGCTTCAAACGCACAAAATTTATTGTTATTGGGTCGGCGCACGTACATGCATCCACACTCCGCGCCTATCACGACCATACAACTTTATCGGCCGGCGCACTATTCCGTATAAATGAAATGCTATATCTTGTACCAGATTTTACGCCGTATCAATAAATAACCTGTCATCGTCCGTTAACCCACAAATGTATTTATGGAGGTTGTTGCTGCCTAATTACACTAAATGCTTATGGTTAAAACTGTCACAGTTTAATTTGAAATGAAACTTGAGCGTAAGGTTTGTTAACGTATCTACCACCAACCTGAACAGTTCTTAAGTAAACTGTCAATAATTATAAGTCTTGGATTATACATTGAAGTTTTATTATTGAAATGAAATATCCAGCAAGAAAGTAGAGATATTTTTTTTCGATTTTAAATTTATTTAAGATTGCTTGGTTCATTTTCAAAATTTCAAAATGCGAGGAAAGCATCTTATTCAAGTACCGTGCGACGCCGATGCTATGAATTTGAGCGTATATGTGTTTCTCTATAACGACATTCGTGAAGATCGGTCTTCAACAACGACTACTGATGATAACGTAGTTACAGAAAATCGGTTAATTAAAGGATACCGACTCGACGAAAATAAGTAATATTACCTAAAAGTGATTTAAGGACATTTGAAGATCGATATAAGCCAGGTTAAAATAAAAACCTATGAGCAATTTTAAAGTAATGTAACATTTTCGCTGTATTCCTCACAAATTAAGGTCCGAAACAGAAACGTGCCTATGTTGAACAATGTTGCTAAAATATGACGACAAACATTCTAATGCCAATACGATATTAATACAGGAGACTGTACGAGTTGTAGATTTATTGTTTTGAATGGGAGAAAAAGTAGAGATCTTGTATAAGGATATTTGAAAACAAAAACAGACCCGAAAGTGATATTTGAAGAGATATGTTTATGTATCTTTTAATCCGTGAATTCGTTTTCTATTATTCAGTAGAGATGTATTCACATTGCCTCGGAAGCCTATATTCGAATCGGAATCGAAAAGTTATCGAAAAATCATTCTATTTCAAAAAGTAACTTGATTATTTTTTTACCTGGGTATATGCTATTTGTATTAGAAAATTACAACGTAGCAGCGTTGTAATTTTCTAATATAAATAGCATTTTATTTCAATGAGCCTTTAAAAAATACACTAGAAAAAGCTGACTTCACTAAATTATAGACGGTGCTGTAAATATTATAGACGTCTATATTTATAAGTATAAACTAGTATAGTTACTAAAACTGCTATAATACATAAAATAATTAATTAAAAGTAGTTTAAATCTTGTAGAAAATTAGAGGAGCCTTACGTCAATTCGCCGGCCAACCTGCAGTTCAGAATAAGGCCATGTTCCGTGCATTCGACGTCATAAACTTTCTGCACCATGGGCAATTTGTTAATGATAGCCTCGCATCTACATAATATGACCATTTGCTAACACCATACCATAATAAAAGGCAAAATTTTCTTATTGGGTCAATATTTTTAGCGAATTATTATATTGCATTATAATCAATGCCATTTATAATATACTCGTACTAAGTGAAGATTTGTAAGAGTATGAGATTCAACTTTTTAGAATGATTAACAATATTATAGTTTTATCTCTATTCTCGGGAAAGTCTAAAGTATCATTACCTAAATACAGAGAAAATCTTGTTTTCTTCCTTAAGAGGATGTATAAAGCTAAGTGGCGCCCTGATTTTGTTTTTATTAACAACGTTGAATTTAAAACGAATTCCAAAAGAACGCTTAATTCTGGCACTGTAGGACCATATTTATGTTTTTAGAGACATATTCTGTATTTATTATTTATGTACAATTAGTCATCATTTTGATTATTTCTATAAGTGACCACAATAAGCAATAATTTAAATTTTGGTTACTTCATAGATAAATACGAGATATGTTTCAAAAAACATAAATTAATTCTACAGTGGCATTAAAAACAAAATTAGGGCGCTGCTTCGTTTTATACACCCTCTAAGAAAGACAAACATCTTTTTTTTGTTATGTACAGTAACGAGTCGCCCACAGGCGACCAATTCGTATATGTGATATTTTTTAATATCTCTTTTTCAAACGTTTTTACATACACAAAGAGTAATTCACATATAGAATTAAAAATAAAAAGAATGAGATCTACATGTGCCGTATCAGAGAATTTTATCATGAATTCGTAAGTAACGATACTCGCGTGCTCGCAGATACTCAGTTGAGACCTTCAGCTTCTGCGTGCCTTTGTTGGTCGAAGTGGAAACCCAAGAAGGCTATTCACAGCACAGTCATTAAACAATGTATTTAAGGAATGATAGAGATAATGGCCATAATGCTGTGAGAAACTTCGAAGAATACCAAACAGTACTTCAGCGCGGGGCAAAGGCTTATATTATATAAGTCCCAAGTCAGACCGCATATGAAGTACTGTAGTCATCTCTGGGCGGGGGTATCTGGTTACCAGCTAGGACCTTGTGACTCGGTGCAAAGACGAGCTGTGAGAATCGTCGATGATCCTAAACTCACACACGGTGTTGAACCCTTTTGTCTAAGGAGAGATTTCGCCTCCCTTTGCGTGTTTTACCGATTGTACAATGGGTTGTGTTCTGAGGAATTGCTTGATATCATGCCATCAGCCTCGTTTTACCATCGCACTGCTCGCCGACGGCTGGGAGTTCATCCTCATACACTGGAACCGCAATGGTCGCATACTGTACAGTACGGTTCCTGAGAAGCTTTCTACCGAGAACTATTAAGTTGTGGAATGTGCTCTCTACCGAGGTTTTCCCAAGGGACTATAGTAAGGGGTTCTTCAAGAAAGGCATGAAGAGGTTCTTACAGGGTCGGCAACGCAAGAGTGACACCCCTGGTGTTGCAAATGTCTATAGGCTACGGTAACTGCCTACCCTCAGGCAGGCCGTAAACTTGTTTCCCACCTTAGTGGTATAAAAAAACCTAACTTGCTAAAGATTGACTTGCACGGTTATAATCATATTATACGCCAGTAACTTGCATTTAAATATGGCGTTTTAAATTCTGGAGCACACAAGTATATGTACGCATAATATCAAGTTTTTAAAAATGGCAATCTCACGCTCTACTGGGAATGGTCTATTGTGACCAACAGGGGTAATATCGTGTTAATAGAATGGGGGGGGTGGGGGGGGGGGGGGGGTGGGGGGGGCAGCGGGCAGCGCGGAGTAGTTATTGATGTTACAATTCACCAAAGAACCTCGTAAAGGCGAGTAAGCGAACACTTGTGACCAGAACACCTTCTAGTTACTGTGCAATTCATGCTGGAGCTGGAGAACCGGAGTAGTCTCAAAAGATTGGAGAGGTGCAGTCATCGTACCCTACTACTAAGTACTACTAGGGAACGCTAGAGTAAGGTACGTACTGAGGAAAGGGATCACGGATAGAATCAACAGTTACAGGCCCATTAGCCTGATTAGCTGCAAAAGTATAGTTTTATCACATAATACTCCGATATTGTGCTGCAGGACTGTGCTAGATATAATGCTGGATTACTTCTTGACGGTACCGTGCCGCATGCTGTCAGCCCACTTATAAAAACTGCACAACATGTGTAAGCGGTAGCTGATTTGACATCAACATTGGTGTCAAGCAGGGTCACATGCAGTTGAATCGTCAGGTTTTTCTGTACCTTGATAATTCTATGCAGAATAACATAATACGAATGTAAGATCACGCAATAGTGACCTAGTAATGAATTCTGCTTTACACAGATGACATCCAGCTATTAGAAAATACAACATTTGGAATGCAAAAACTAGTCATAGTAATTATACGTAGAGAGAATGGAAAGAAATTAACAACATGATATTTGAAACACAGAGGAAACCAGAATAAACGCAAGGAATATGATTGATAATATATAGAAGATATATAGTTATATAGTAGTGCAAGTTGTAAGATAAGATTGTATATTGTATTGAATATCACTTTTAATCGCTTAAACGCGAATGGTATCTCGATATCATTCGTAGGTTTACTGTTGTAGGGAATGGCGGCTAACATTATTATTTTTTTTTCAATATGCCATACGCGATGATATATAGCAGGCCGAGGCGGACCATGTCTGGTGCAGGACATTTGATTTCGCATGAGATAGTGATCCGGTGAGCCAAGTGATGTATCCACTGAGTGTTATATTCATCCGGACATGTGATCAATAGACGGTCCAGTAGAGATTGCATAGGCTGTATTCTCGTGGGAGCATGAGTCAGTTGAGAGAAATTAGGATAGAGCAAATTAATGAGAAAAGTGCACCGAGAGTCAACTCACTCGACATATGGACATTAATGTCTCCTAGTATCACTAATTCTGCGGAGTGTTACTATTGGATGACTTAGTATGTTGATCCTTGCAGATGCCTGATTGAAAATGCTGCGTCTTTATCACCGCGACCGCCATGAATGTAAAGACACGCGTAGATCCAGGTGTGGCCTCCATGATCTACACGCACCTATAATACCGACACCTGTCTTCTAAATTGTGAAGACGGAACAACAAATATTCTCTCTAACGATTATGCATAACCCGGCATGACACACAAATATGTGCTGGAATTTGTACTTTGATATTTGTGTCTTCGTAAAGAAAAAAATTATCGGCCGAGTGGTCTCTAGGTGCTCGCATACTGTATTGATGTTCGAGTGCTGTCCCCTGATATTGCAAAAAATCAATTTTGTTATGGAAAGAGTGGCCGCTGTTCAAAAAGCTCAACACAACACAACACAGAGCAAAATACAAGTACACAACTATAACATCTCGAAACTTTAGTTACTAGAAAGTAGGAAGTTATAATGCGATTAAACCTAAGGGATTTTAAGATTAAAACATTCATTATTTTTTAAATTTCGCCGTAGTGTAAAAAAATCGCGAAATTTATCATGCAAACTTTATCCATTTTAAGTTGCTTTCAACAAGATATATCTTGGTATTAATAAGAATCGTCTAGAGTCTAGACATTCCTATTTCTTGATAAATAGGAGGAAATTTGGTACCATCGAATTATACATATGTAGTACTTAATTCATACAAAGTCGATTGGTGATCTTCTTGTGTATCTTAAACACCGCTGGATTTCGGCTATTGAGGGTCGAGGTGAGGCATTGGCAGACAGCCTAGATATGGCGAAAGCGTTCGATCGGGTGTGGCATCGGGGTCTTCTATCGAAGTTACTATCATACGGGCAGCCCGAGGGTTTGTGCAAATGGGTTGCCAGCTTTTTATCCAACAAATGCATAAAAGCCGTGGTTGACGGTGGATGGTCCGATAGTATGTATAACAATTCTGGCGTCCCTCAGCGCTCTGAACTGTCTCCGGCTCTGTTTATGCTGCATATCAATGATATGTTGTTGGCATTCATTGTTATGTGGACCACAGCACCGGGGTCACTTGTTATACAGACCGTACAAACATCCCTTGTGAAGGACAGCCACGATAAAATTGTGTCTGAAATGGACAGTACTTTAGCTAAAGTATCGACTGGGGGCGGCTTAACTTGGTGGAATTCAACCTCATGAAGACACAAGTTTGCACGGTCACCGCTAAGAAGCACCCATTTGTTGTGATTCCTTAATTCCGGAACACACCTCTTACCATCGCCAACAGTATTAGGATGCTTGGCGTCGAGATCTCCAGTGACGTCCAATATCGAAGTCACCTGACGAAAAAAGTAAATTTGGCGTCCAAAAACTTGGTGTGCTCAACAGAACAAAGCAGTACTTCAGCGCAGGGCAAAGACTTATGCTATGTAGGTCTCAAGTCAGACCGCACTTGGAGTACTGCAGTCACCTTTGGGCGGGAGCACCTGGATACCAGCTTGGACTGTATGACTCCGTTCGGAGACTAGCTGTGAGAATTATTGGCGATCCTAAGCTTACACTCGGTATTAAAGTTTAAGTTTAAGGAAAGATTTCGACTCCCTTTGTGTGTTCTACCGATTGTACAACGGGTTGTGTTCTGAAGATTTATTCGATATGATGCCGACAGCTACTTTTTACAACCGCACCGCTAGCCAATGGCGGGGAGCTCACCCTCACACGCTGGAACCGTAATGGAATCGTACTGTGCGGTGCCAGAGAAGTTTTCTTCCGAGAACTTACAAGTTGTGGAATGAACTACCAGGTTTTCCCAAGGGACTACAGCATTGGGTTTTCAAGAAAGACGAGAAGAGGTTTTTAGAGGGTCGCGAGGGTTGCGAGGAAAGCATCTTATTCAAGTACCGTGCGACGCCGATGCTATGAATTTGAGCGTATATGTGTTTCTCTATAACGACATTCGTGAAGATCGGTCTTCAACAACGACTACTGATGATAACGTAGTTACAGAAAATCGGTTAATTAAAGGATACCGACTCGACGAAAATAAGTAATATTACCTAAAAGTGATTTAAGGACATTTGAAGATCGATATAAGCCAGGTTAAAATAAAAACCTATGAGCAATTTTAAAGTAATGTAACATTTTCGCTGTATTCCTCACAAATTAAGGTCCGAAACAGAAACGTGCCTATGTTGAACAATGTTGCTAAAATATGACGACAAACATTCTAATGCCAATACGATATTAATACAGGAGACTGTACGAGTTGTAGATTTATTGTTTTGAATGGGAGAAAAAGTAGAGATCTTGTATAAGGATATTTGAAAACAAAAACAGACCCGAAAGTGATATTTGAAGAGATATGTTTATGTATCTTTTAATCCGTGAATTCGTTTTCTATTATTCAGTAGAGATGTATTCACATTGCCTCGGAAGCCTATATTCGAATCGGAATCGAAAAGTTATCGAAAAATCATTCTATTTCAAAAAGTAACTTGATTATTTTTTTACCTGGGTATATGCTATTTGTATTAGAAAATTACAACGTAGCAGCGTTGTAATTTTCTAATATAAATAGCATTTTATTTCAATGAGCCTTTAAAAAATACACTAGAAAAAGCTGACTTCACTAAATTATAGACGGTGCTGTAAATATTATAGACGTCTATATTTATAAGTATAAACTAGTATAGTTACTAAAACTGCTATAATACATAAAATAATTAATTAAAAGTAGTTTAAATCTTGTAGAAAATTAGAGGAGCCTTACGTCAATTCGCCGGCCAACCTGCAGTTCAGAATAAGGCCATGTTCCGTGCATTCGACGTCATAAACTTTCTGCACCATGGGCAATTTGTTAATGATAGCCTCGCATCTACATAATATGACCATTTGCTAACACCATACCATAATAAAAGGCAAAATTTTCTTATTGGGTCAATATTTTTAGCGAATTATTATATTGCATTATAATCAATGCCATTTATAATATACTCGTACTAAGTGAAGATTTGTAAGAGTATGAGATTCAACTTTTTAGAATGATTAACAATATTATAGTTTTATCTCTATTCTCGGGAAAGTCTAAAGTATCATTACCTAAATACAGAGAAAATCTTGTTTTCTTCCTTAAGAGGATGTATAAAGCTAAGTGGCGCCCTGATTTTGTTTTTATTAACAACGTTGAATTTAAAACGAATTCCAAAAGAACGCTTAATTCTGGCACTGTAGGACCATATTTATGTTTTTAGAGACATATTCTGTATTTATTATTTATGTACAATTAGTCATCATTTTGATTATTTCTATAAGTGACCACAATAAGCAATAATTTAAATTTTGGTTACTTCATAGATAAATACGAGATATGTTTCAAAAAACATAAATTAATTCTACAGTGGCATTAAAAACAAAATTAGGGCGCTGCTTCGTTTTATACACCCTCTAAGAAAGACAAACATCTTTTTTTTGTTATGTACAGTAACGAGTCGCCCACAGGCGACCAATTCGTATATGTGATATTTTTTAATATCTCTTTTTCAAACGTTTTTACATACACAAAGAGTAATTCACATATAGAATTAAAAATAAAAAGAATGAGATCTACATGTGCCGTATCAGAGAATTTTATCATGAATTCGTAAGTAACGATACTCGCGTGCTCGCAGATACTCAGTTGAGACCTTCAGCTTCTGCGTGCCTTTGTTGGTCGAAGTGGAAACCCAAGAAGGCTATTCACAGCACAGTCATTAAACAATGTATTTAAGGAATGATAGAGATAATGGCCATAATGCTGTGAGAAACTTCGAAGAATACCAAACAGTACTTCAGCGCGGGGCAAAGGCTTATATTATATAAGTCCCAAGTCAGACCGCATATGAAGTACTGTAGTCATCTCTGGGCGGGGGTATCTGGTTACCAGCTAGGACCTTGTGACTCGGTGCAAAGACGAGCTGTGAGAATCGTCGATGATCCTAAACTCACACACGGTGTTGAACCCTTTTGTCTAAGGAGAGATTTCGCCTCCCTTTGCGTGTTCTACCGATTGTACAATGGGTTGTGTTCTGAGGAATTGCTTGATATCATGCCATCAGCCTCGTTTTACCATCGCACTGCTCGCCGACGGCTGGGAGTTCATCCTCATACACTGGAACCGCAATGGTCGCATACTGTACAGTACGGTTCCTGAGAAGCTTTCTACCGAGAACTATTAAGTTGTGGAATGTGCTCTCTACCGAGGTTTTCCCAAGGGACTATAGTAAGGGGTTCTTCAAGAAAGGCATGAAGAGGTTCTTACAGGGTCGGCAACGCAAGAGTGACACCCCTGGTGTTGCAAATGTCTATAGGCTACGGTAACTGCCTACCCTCAGGCAGGCCGTAAACTTGTTTCCCACCTTAGTGGTATAAAAAAACCTAACTTGCTAAAGATTGACTTGCACGGTTATAATCATATTATACGCCAGTAACTTGCATTTAAATATGGCGTTTTAAATTCTGGAGCACACAAGTATATGTACGCATAATATCAAGTTTTTAAAAACGGCAATCTCACGCTCTACTGGGAATGGTCTATTGTGACCAACAGGGGTAATATCGTGTTAATAGAATGGGGGGGTGGGGGGGGGGGGGGGGGCAGCGGGCAGCGCGGAGTAGTTATTGATGTTACAATTCACCAAAGAACCTCGTAAAGGCGAGTAAGCGAACACTTGTGACCAGAACACCTTCTAGTTACTGTGCAATTCATGCTGGAGCTGGAGAACCGGAGTAGTCTCAAAAGATTGGAGAGGTGCAGTCATCGTACCCTACTACTAAGTACTACTAGGGAACGCTAGAGTAAGGTACGTACTGAGGAAAGGGATCACGGATAGAATCAACAGTTACAGGCCCATTAGCCTGATTAGCTGCAAAAGTATAGTTTTATCACATAATACTCCGATATTGTGCTGCAGGACTGTGCTAGATATAATGCTGGATTACTTCTTGACGGTACCGTGCCGCATGCTGTCAGCCCACTTATAAAAACTGCACAACATGTGTAAGCGGTAGCTGATTTGACATCAACATTGGTGTCAAGCAGGGTCACATGCAGTTGAATCGTCAGGTTTTTCTGTACCTTGATAATTCTATGCAGAATAACATAATACGAATGTAAGATCACGCAATAGTGACCTAGTAATGAATTCTGCTTTACACAGATGACATCCAGCTATTAGAAAATACAACATTTGGAATGCAAAAACTAGTCATAGTAATTATACGTAGAGAGAATGGAAAGAAATTAACAACATGATATTTGAAACACAGAGGAAACCAGAATAAACGCAAGGAATATGATTGATAATATATAGAAGATATATAGTTATATAGTAGTGCAAGTTGTAAGATAAGATTGTATATTGTATTGAATATCACTTTTAATCGCTTAAACGCGAATGGTATCTCGATATCATTCGTAGGTTTACTGTTGTAGGGAATGGCGGCTAACATTATTATTTTTTTTTCAATATGCCATACGCGATGATATATAGCAGGCCGAGGCGGACCATGTCTGGTGCAGGACATTTGATTTCGCATGAGATAGTGATCCGGTGAGCCAAGTGATGTATCCACTGAGTGTTATATTCATCCGGACATGTGATCAATAGACGGTCCAGTAGAGATTGCATAGGCTGTATTCTCGTGGGAGCATGAGTCAGTTGAGAGAAATTAGGATAGAGCAAATTAATGAGAAAAGTGCACCGAGAGTCAACTCACTCGACATATGGACATTAATGTCTCCTAGTATCACTAATTCTGCGGAGTGTTACTATTGGATGACTTAGTATGTTGATCCTTGCAGATGCCTGATTGAAAATGCTGCGTCTTTATCACCGCGACCGCCATGAATGTAAAGACACGCGTAGATCCAGGTGTGGCCTCCATGATCTACACGCACCTATAATACCGACACCTGTCTTCTAAATTGTGAAGACGGAACAACAAATATTCTCTCTAACGATTATGCATAACCCGGCATGACACACAAATATGTGCTGGAATTTGTACTTTGATATTTGTGTCTTCGTAAAGAAAAAAATTATCGGCCGAGTGGTCTCTAGGTGCTCGCATACTGTATTGATGTTCGAGTGCTGTCCCCTGATATTGCAAAAAATCAATTTTGTTATGGAAAGAGTGGCCGCTGTTCAAAAAGCTCAACACAACACAACACAGAGCAAAATACAAGTACACAACTATAACATCTCGAAACTTTAGTTACTAGAAAGTAGGAAGTTATAATGCGATTAAACCTAAGGGATTTTAAGATTAAAACATTCATTATTTTTTAAATTTCGCCGTAGTGTAAAAAAATCGCGAAATTTATCATGCAAACTTTATCCATTTTAAGTTGCTTTCAACAAGATATATCTTGGTATTAATAAGAATCGTCTAGAGTCTAGACATTCCTATTTCTTGATAAATAGGAGGAAATTTGGTACCATCGAATTATACATATGTAGTACTTAATTCATACAAAGTCGATTGGTGATCTTCTTGTGTATCTTAAACACCGCTGGATTTCGGCTATTGAGGGTCGAGGTGAGGCATTGGCAGACAGCCTAGATATGGCGAAAGCGTTCGATCGGGTGTGGCATCGGGGTCTTCTATCGAAGTTACTATCATACGGGCAGCCCGAGGGTTTGTGCAAATGGGTTGCCAGCTTTTTATCCAACAAATGCATAAAAGCCGTGGTTGACGGTGGATGGTCCGATAGTATGTATAACAATTCTGGCGTCCCTCAGCGCTCTGAACTGTCTCCGGCTCTGTTTATGCTGCATATCAATGATATGTTGTTGGCATTCATTGTTATGTGGACCACAGCACCGGGGTCACTTGTTATACAGACCGTACAAACATCCCTTGTGAAGGACAGCCACGATAAAATTGTGTCTGAAATGGACAGTACTTTAGCTAAAGTATCGACTGGGGGCGGCTTAACTTGGTGGAATTCAACCTCATGAAGACACAAGTTTGCACGGTCACCGCTAAGAAGCACCCATTTGTTGTGATTCCTTAATTCCGGAACACACCTCTTACCATCGCCAACAGTATTAGGATGCTTGGCGTCGAGATCTCCAGTGACGTCCAATATCGAAGTCACCTGACGAAAAAAGTAAATTTGGCGTCCAAAAACTTGGTGTGCTCAACAGAACAAAGCAGTACTTCAGCGCAGGGCAAAGACTTATGCTATGTAGGTCTCAAGTCAGACCGCACTTGGAGTACTGCAGTCACCTTTGGGCGGGAGCACCTGGATACCAGCTTGGACTGTATGACTCCGTTCGGAGACTAGCTGTGAGAATTATTGGCGATCCTAAGCTTACACTCGGTATTAAAGTTTAAGTTTAAGGAAAGATTTCGACTCCCTTTGTGTGTTCTACCGATTGTACAACGGGTTGTGTTCTGAAGATTTATTCGATATGATGCCGACAGCTACTTTTTACAACCGCACCGCTAGCCAATGGCGGGGAGCTCACCCTCACACGCTGGAACCGTAATGGAATCGTACTGTGCGGTGCCAGAGAAGTTTTCTTCCGAGAACTTACAAGTTGTGGAATGAACTACCAGGTTTTCCCAAGGGACTACAGCATTGGGTTTTCAAGAAAGACGAGAAGAGGTTTTTAGAGGGTCGGCAACGCATGAGTGACACCCCTGGTGGTGCAAATATCGGTAGGCTACGATGGCTGTTTACCAAGAGGCATGCCGCATGCTTGTTTGCCACCTTAGTGGTATAACAAAAATACAAAGTTAATAGACAATTCTGCTAACGAATATTCAATTAACGTTACACAAAACATGAAAGCGGCCAAAAGTAAGAATCACAAGTATGTATCAATATTTGATGGTACTAAACTGGGTCCTAATGTAGAGTGTGATTTTAAAGTTATATCTTGTACATATTGGATATTATCACAAATTTCTCTATCATCAAGAATTACTATCGTAAGTATATTTACTTGGATGATACCTATAGCTTTGTTGCAGTAAAATTAAAATATTCCTTTAAAGATCTGCTAATGAGGCTTTGTTCCGAATGGTGGTTTTTACCGCGACCTCGATGGCTTTCACTGGGATGATTGCCGATATCCGGGAAGTTCTCAATGGGACTTTATATAATAACAATGGAAAAAAAGATAATTGTATCACATACGGCTCAAGATCAAAAGTGCCTTCCGATTTACACTCTTTTGATACCATTGAAAGGATTTATTAAAGGATTTCATTGTAACGTCCGTTTTCTTGGTATATCAGGTGTTCAATATATAATTAATTGCTGCATGTTATTTGTAAATTCAATAATGTCCAACCACTCTCGGCGGTTTCTTTATTTGTATGCAATACGAGTAAATTGATTAACATATCCTATTAGTTTAAACGAACAATACTTGTCAATATATATCTCTCGTTATATATGTCTCGTATATATAAATATATTTCGTGGATCTCGACGGCTCTAATGATTTGGATCAAATTTTGTATTGAGATAAGATTTTGCTTCATAAGTTTATCTGGATACTTACACAATTGTGTTATTTTACTCTAACAATGTAAAAGCTATTGGTGATTCTTGTTTTACCGTAATATTAATGCATGCGTTGTATGTATACATAAGACACAAGACGCGGTTCTTACACACCTCACTCACTTCTTTAACATTCATAGCTCTTTACAAGCGAGCTCGCCGATTCCTAGATTTCGTGACATCACCTGATAAAACACAACCCATTTAGTCGTGACAGGTGAGTCTTGATCTCACATTCTTCCACTTTCACGTTGCAGATCTGTTTCGTCATTTTTAGGGTTCCGTACCCAAAGGGTAAAACGGAACCCTATTACTGAGGCTCCGCTGTCCGTCCGTCCGTCCGTCCGTCCGTCTGTCACCAGGCTGTATCTCTTGAACCGTGATAGTTAGACAGTTGAAATTTTCACAGATGGTGTATTTCTGTTGCCGCTATAACAACAAATACTAAAAAATAGAATAAAATAAATATTTAAGGGGGCTCCCATACAACCAACGTGATTTTTTTGCTGTTTTTATAGATAATGGTACGGAACCCTTCGTGCGCGACTCCGACTCGCACTTGGCCGATTTTTTCATCCTGCATTATTTCTACATGTCCGAGCCAACGGAACACTTTTCTTATCTTAACATCAGACTTTTCATACATCATCATCATCATTTAATGCAAGTATACTAGTTAGTAGGACCAAATAATGGAATATTTAGTCCTACTGACGCAACATAGCTAAAAATGTAAACAATACATTTTGAAAAATTTAGATCGTTACCTACATACTTACCTACCTCTTTGTATTTTTTTTGTGCAAAGTCAGGAGGCATACAAATAATACGGCCCACCTGATATACTGTAGACTACGAACGCTTGCAATACAGGGCGTATTACTCGTGCGTGCACTCCTGGAACACAGCAACTCCTTAGGCGCTTACTGTTAACCCAACTCACTTGCAGCAACACAACAACCCTTCAGAGAGTTGTTATTTGGGTACAGTTTTCTGTTAGGTGTAGGCACCTTCACAGTCTGGTCTGGTCTTTACAGTATACTTTTATGCCTACTTCTCTTAAAAACACCCTGACGAAGACAAACCGACGACGGCAGCAGCCGAGGTACCACTACATCAACTACCGAGGACTACCACAGTAGCCATGGTAGCGATAGCATCTTTATTTTTTTTTTTACACAATGTCGGGAGACATATATGCATACGGCCCACATGATGAAAAAGTGGAAGAAGTGAATGAATTTGTGTATCTCGGTTCTATGTTTACGAGAGATGGAAAATTTGAGAGCGATATTGAAAGAAGAGTGAAAGCAGGAAACCGTATCAATGGTGCATTGTACTCCGTAGTAACAAGCGATAACATATCGAGCAAAGCTCACCTTCCTATCATTCAGGGTGTATCAACGCCAACATTGCATGTATGGCACTGAAACATTGGTATGGCAGAAGAATCATGAAAGCAGGGTGAACGCAGTAGAAATGAGAGCGCTGAGGAGTGTGTGGAGTGAGAATGGTTGATAGAATAAAAAAATAGTACTAAATAATACGAGAACTTTGTGAAATGAAAGTTGATGTAGTGACAAAAATTGAAAAGGGTACGCTGAGATGGTTTGGTCATTTAGAAAGAATGAATGACAAAAGAGTTACGAAAGAAGTGTATCAAGCAAGAGTGAATGGTGATGTCTGGAGGGTCCGCGTGGAAGACAGGCGTGATGATATGTATGAATGTATGTATCTCTCTTTACTTTAGTAATTTAAAACGGCAGGATGTAAACAGATAACTTTATCGTAGCAGTTATTAGCAAACCCGAGTTAGTGATATCGATTGTTTAATGATATAATTTCGTATTAAATAGCAATGTATTATAATTTAGACAAAAGAAAGTACATTCTTCAGCTAGTAATAGTATAGTATCATATCCTTCCTGATACATACATTGCCAGCATAAAATAATAAAATCTCTAAACGTAACATTTACTTGAATGTTACCAGAATAAAATGCTATACAATGTTTACAGGGGGCTATATCTTGTGATGCTATAGTTTGCTTTGGCTTGATAGATGATTAGTTTCTTGCAATCCAGTGGGTGTATCTATACACGTCACACTAAAATCTAGTTATGAATGTACCAAAGGTGTTAAGAACACACTTCACGTCACTGCTAAACTGCGGATTAAAGAGGTTAGTGGTTTCTGTGGCTAATAGTACTTAACAAAGTACTTCACATTGGAAAATGTTATTACCTAGTAGAACTTTTTGATATATTATGTCGGGAGGTAAACTAACCAAACCACTGATATATACTGATTTACTTGTAGGAACACAACAATCCTCCATGGAGTGGTTCTTTGTGGCGGTGAGGTTGAGGTTCCCTTTCGCAAGAGCCTCGTCTGTTGATAAACAGGGGGCACCACGTGACACCATCTTCTAATAAAATACAACTAATTTCGTTCTAGTAGTAAGTCTTGGCCTGCCTCAGCTCCTGGATCTTCTAGTTTCGCGTTGTATATCTGTTCCGTCATTCCTTCCTTCTGTATTTTTTCCATATTTACGAATCAAAGGATCTGCTAATTGGTTAACATCAAGCATCTTGCTTGTTACCTTAGTGGTCTAAAAATCTTTTACAAGGTAGGTGATTACTTAAAAAATCTGTTATATAAAATGCAAGAGCTATTTTCGTAATTCCAATGCCGTATGTTTTTAATTCATAACCTGCGAATCCTGAACGAACATGTATGTATATATATATATATATATTACACTATTTATATAGGTAATTGTATTGTTGTATTGGTATATATTTTAAGAGAAGTAAGGCACGACGTTAGCCCGATTGGGGAAGTACCTCCATCTCACAGAAGACGGCAGCCAAATAACAACTCGCTGGAGGGTTGCTGTGGTCCTGCGAATGAGTGAGGTCATCAGAAGATGAGGAGTTGCTGTGTTGACAGTGGCAGTGGCAACGCGCTAGTGACGCTCTTCTTGTTGCTAGCGTTCATAGGCTACGGTAACCGCTTTACATCAGGCGGACCGTATGCTTATTTGCTATCCGTCGTAGTACATTAAATATATATATGTCACTGAACACTAAACAAACGGCGGAACCTATTTACTATAATCGAATTTCTGGCTTGGTATGATTTCACAATATTGTATCACCCACTAAGTCCTACTAGGATGTAACGTTTCGTAGTAACATTGTAAACTACCACTAAACAGTCCTAATATCCACTCACTCTCCTCCTTTTCAGATTTTGTATTTGATGTTTAATTTTTGCTTAACTATTACTGTGCCAGTTTTTATCCACTTTGCCTCCACTTATTTAGTTTTCGTGGAATTTTCGGGAAATTGTTCGCAAAATTTCAACCATTGCTGTTCGGCCGTTTCTACGTAATTCAGAATAAAAAATCCAAACATCTAAACGTCCAAAGCTACATACTTTGACATTTATAAAATTAGTAAAAAAGTATCAAGTGTCTTCACCTTATACCACAAAACAACAGTAATATAAGAAAACACCTGTCACAACAAAATAACAATTCCTCAGTTTTGAGGGTCGTTGCGTTTCTGCAATTGCGTGAAATCCTCGACAAGAGCCTGCGACCTTTTTATATGGCTAGATATGGACAACTCTGAGGATGTTTGGCAAGGACTGTCGGTTATAGAAACCTTAGGTTAGGTTATAGAAAACTTAAATCAGGCGGCAGACGTATGCTCGTGCAAAATAATGTAGAGTACATAATAATGTTAACGACGTATTTTTTTCAAAAAATTTATTGAACATATTTTTGAAATACTAATGTAATCCTTCTACTAAGTACAATTTACAATAAAGTTATATTTTAAGCAATAAATAGTATACTGTATAGGTGTTCAGGCTTTTAACGGTATGTATTTACACAACACAACTAGGCTCTACTTTTAACATGCTTTCATACTATGAAAAACTATTACTATTTTTTATGTTTCATGGTAGGTACGTAACAGGTATTTTAACTTTGATTTAACTGTTGTAAACTGCTATCACGATAATTAAATATTATGGATAGTCTGAAAGCATGTTTATTAAGTGCCAATAAATAACTTTAATATTTTCTACAACAGCGAGAATATCGGCCCAAATACAGGTAAGTAAATTAATTCCACCAAAATCTATGTAACCTTTACAATTAAATATTGATCTACATTTATTAGAAAGCATTAGGAACTTTTATTTTCCTGGAACCGTGCCTTTGTTACCGAAAAAATATTTTGGTATTCTACACATGTGTCATTAGTATACTAGTATTGAACTAATAAGGTACATTTTGTTGTGTTTCACAAAATAACATTAACTTTCTCCTCACATAAACATCATTAATTATTCAAAAGTGATATTCATCTTTCCTGTATAATATAAAAAATAATAATATGATTGATTTAGGTGTCCATCCAGCAATTCTATTGATTAGGATGGACAGATTTCGCCATATTTTATAAATAAAGCAGAATTGCTTGTGCATTTATTAGTCATTCGTCTTCTTTGCATTAATTAACAACTTAATTAACTACGTATTTACATTCATTTACAAACAAACTGGAGTATTAGCACTCTAGGATTTATATTTACATAATTATTCGGAACATGGACATTCAATAGGAATGATGACGATAATACTTTATGTAAATAAATAAATAAGAATGGCGCTAAATCAACGGTCGTGTTTAGTTAACTGTAGAGGCAAGTCATTGATCGTCGGCAGCTGTCGGTTGGGGCTCACCGATCTCGATCTCGCCCTGTTTCTCCGTCTTTCACACTCGTCTTCGCTTTCATCGTGTACGTTTATCTCCTCGTCGGAGTCAGAATGTGATTCGCACCCTCGAGCTAGCTGTATAGACTGCGCCGCTAGCAGCGCTGCCGCCGCGGAGTGTGGCACTAGCGCCTTGAACGCGCTGTTTTCCAGCGCCGGATGAGGCTTGAACGCACCGCTTTCAAAATTCTGCTGGGACAGCACCTTCAGGGTATTACTATCAAATTGAGCTTGATGGGACAGAGCCTTCAGAGCATTAGTGTCTTGGTGAGATAGTGCTTTAAACGCGCTATTTTCGCCGCCCATCTGAGGGGTGTGGTAAGGGACGCGCGCGGGGGACAAAGAACGCGAACGGGATCGGGAGGGGGAGTGGGTCAGGCGGTGCGGGGGCGAGCCGCCACCACGCTTCAGGAGATTCATGCGCTGGTGGCGTCTCCACTTGGCTCGTCTGTTGGAAAACCAAACCTGTCAGTAAACGGTAAATAAACGTGATTAGTATTCTGGTGTCACTGAGTTAACAAATATTCATGAATATAAATGGGTGTGAAAATGATAGTTCTGATTTGATTAAGTCGTCTCTAGTTCCGAGACATATCATTATTATAATATTATTAATTGGTTGCCGGCTTATGAATATAAAATTTATTACGAAGTTTTATTGGGTTGTTACCTGAACACGCGCTTCCGAGAGCGATGTCTTAGATGCGAGCCTTTCTCGTGTTGACACACACGGATAGTGAGATTTTTCGAATTCCTTCTCTAATTCCTCGAGCTGGTCGGGGCTAAATGTGGTGCGGTTTCGTCTAAACTTTGGTTGTTCGCCGTCTAGGGATCCAGAGTCATCGCCGTCGACATCTGTTTAAAATAATTATTTTGATTAATAACACACTTAACATCTTTTTTTTATATAACGTCGGGAGGCATACAAGCTTAAGGCCCATCTTATGTAAAGCGATTACCGTAGCCTATGAACACTTGTAGTAGAACATTAAGTATCACTCGCGCGATGCCACCTCTGCGGCTAATTCAGCAACTCCTTAGTAGCTTACTGAAAACCTCACTCACACGCAGGAACACAACAACCCTCTATGGAGTTGTTATTTGGCTGCGGTTTTCTGTAAGGTGAGGTAACTCCCCAGACAGGCTGCTTCGATGCGCCCTACCTCTCTCAAAACACCCAGACCAAGACAAACAGACATGTTCATGTACACGAATGTTTGTCCTGTGTGGGAATCGAACCCACGAGCGTCAGTGTCAAAGTCGCATTATTAACCGCTACGCCACTGAACTCATCAAAATGTATTCTGAGAGCATTGTGTACAAGGGTGGTACAATCAATCGCGAATGAGGGCTTTTTAAAACCCAAGATGTAAGCTTTACAGCACGAGTTTAAAATTGCACGTACCGATTGTGATATATGCGATGTGTTTCATTACAGATTAAAAGGTAAAAACTAGCCAAGTGCGAGTCGGACTAGCACACTAAGAGTTCCGTACCATCGTGTAAAAACGCAAAGAAAAAACCTATATCTTGTATGGGGACTTTCTTTAATTTTAACTTTATTTCATTTCTATTATTTTGTTATAGCGGTAAAACAGTTCAAAAGATACAACATTCTGGCAGACGGACTGATAGACATATAGACAGACAATTAAGTCTTTGTAATAGGGTACTCTGTGTGAACGAACCCGTAAAAGAGTTAACAAACTAAGTAATATTATATTGTTCACTGTAAGTATTCATATTTAATATTTAAGTATAAGCCTTTTTGTACAAGCAGTGATGAAAATACAAAAACAAAAATTTTGCGCCACAAATACTTCCGTGTTTTGATTTTCTGTATAAAATCTGTAAAAAATACATGTGTTACTAACCAATAAGTCCTCGCCCAGAGCTTAAGAAACTTTGCTGGACGGCATCTGGATGAGGTACGCCTGATGTTGGGGGCGGGACTCCAGGAGGCAGAGGTAACGATCCAGGTGGCCAGACGCCACCGCCGCCCGCCCAGGGAAATGCCCCGTATGGAGGAGGAGCTGCGTAGAGACCATAGCCGGCAGCCCTCGCAAACTCGGCAGCGGCACGCTCTGCTGCTCTGTTTCTCAATATCCTGTTGATTGACGATACACTTGGCGCTGTAGCGTTGGTGCAAACACCTGTTTGAAAGGTAAAATATAAATATCAATATTCGAGCAATAAAAGCCACTTTCAATACAGTAGAAGTCAATGTTACACAGTCACACATTGTAATATGAATTGAGGCCAAGCTTAGGTCTAAAATCAATTATGAATTCTAGCCTTTGAGCATGCCACAAAAATTGTCCTGGCGCAGGTTGGTGTTGGAAATAATTTCACGCTTTTATCCAATGTATGTCCAAGAACAATTCATACGAATGAGTGATACCTATCGTAAAAGAATGTTAATGTAATCATTATATTTCTAAAACGCCACTGAAGTTTTAGCGCATATTTTTAAATTAGATTATGTTTTGCTTTTAAATTTAACTTGTTCCTGATAAAAAAGGTGTTTCCACACAAAAAAACTTAAAAACGCAGAGCTAAGTTCTAGTTTTATATCAAACTGCTGTGTTCAAGGGTCAAGCTCATGTCCTGTGCATGGACCAAATTCTATGGCATACTGCTCTTGGACATTATTCGCGATGATTAGATTTTTGAAAGTGGGGAACTAGTTACTATAGTGTCGCCGTGTGTATGTATGCCGTGAGCGAAGTTCCTTAGTTGAACCGGGCTCCAATGATGTTCACATCCTTCTGTAATTTTAACCACATAACGCGGCGTGGGGATAAAGAACACGTGATTGATTCGGCTATTAATTCATGTCTCTTAGGACGTAGAGGTGGGCTGCTGTGCCTAGTTTGGCAGTTTTATAAAAGAGGTCGCTTCAAAAGATACATTTATTTTTATGAAAAAGGGTCATATACGTAGCAATGAAAGAGGTTCGTGTCGGTGACATAGTAGAGTGTCGCCCATGCTGGTACGGCTACGTGGGGAACAAATGTCTAGCCATGCGACCTCCGCCGAGTCCCGGTAGAAGGGAAAGACCCAAGAAGTGCTAGCTTGACGTCGTGAGGGATGGCATGCGTGCCAATAGTCTCACTATGAGGGATGCCGAAGGCCCTGGGCTCCGAAGCGAAAGCGTAGGACATGAGCAAAATTAACGCTCGGATGATGATGATGATGTTGTAGCAACGAAAAAGGCATGGCGGTAGAGCGCAATGACATTTGAAAGCTGTCCTACTGGAGAACTATACAAATTACCTTAACTTGAAGCATTGTATTGCACTTGCGAGTGAGTGAAGTTAAACTTAAGAGTAACTGCGTTAGTATTGGAGGTGATAAACGCCAGTGAGTTAATTGAAAGAGGCTTTAACAGGCTACTGTAACCCCTTGATACCAGAAGGACCGTATATTTCTGTGCCTCCCGACGTCGTACGAGAAAAAATGTTGCTACGACGGGTCGCAATGCGCAAGATGAGCAGCTAATTACTGACAGACTGTATGAACCAGGCAGTCGCGATGTGCGCGCAGCAATGCGTTAAAACCGATGCGTCATTGGTCGCATTTTAAAATCCCCCGACATTACATCGTTTAATGCGTGCAGAGCATCGCGTGCCAGCGCAGCCTTGGAGAGCCATCCCATGTAATTTTCAGGAAACACTCTGCGTAAGTGCCATAATTTAATCATAGCCTGTCCGCTTGTAATTGTCGTAGAATTCGTTGTCGGACTACCGGCGCGGTGTATCGACACTCTTTATAGTGTCATTTGAAATAACATATTACTATTTGCTCTATCTGGCTATGGCGTGATGAATGTTGACAAAATTTCGATTGACATATCGTTTTGTATATTGCAAATAAAAACAAGCTACGAGAAAGTTACTCCAATGTGCCCAATTCTCGGTGAGATATTGAATTTGTAAATTGTTATACGCGAAAATTGGGTGACATATTCCAACAATCACGCTATGTATGGCTATCTTGTGCGGTACGGAGAGGAGGTCAGTGACATCGTTACGCTGATCAGTCTAATCTAATACATAGGTTACGCAACGTCAACCGCAGTATATCTATAGATGGGTTTATCTATTCCGAGCTTCTTCGTGTTTTGTAGAGTTAGATGACTAACATTAAGGTCAGTTAGTGTCCTTCAAACGGCTTGATAAAACTGGCCAACGCAGATTCGCAGTTGAGCAGCGTGCCTGCATATACTTTAATCTCCTTCGGATGAAGAAAGACCTGTGACAGTGGGATGAGTAAGGGTTGGTGTGGTATATTTTATTTTTATTAGTTTATAGATGGTAGCCGGCAGTGAATAGCGAAATGAGCAATGCCAAAATATGTCGCCCCAATAGCCATTCAACTGCAGATTTTATACCTATTTTCATATACTAAGAAAAACTTCTTGCTATGCTTTCTTTTTGGAACAAAATAAAAAACATTGAAATTTTGATAAGCTCTGTGGCGCAGTGGTTAGTAACGCTACTTTGACACAAACGCTCGTAGGCTCGATTCCCACACAGGACAAACGTTTGTTTGCATGAACATGTCTGTTTGTCTTCATCGCATGTACATAAGCATACGACCCGCCTGATGTGATACGGTTACTAACTCTGCTGCTAACACAGCTGTTCCTTAGGAGCTTACTGGTAACCTCACTCATTCGCAGGAATACGACAATCATTCAAGGAGTTGTTATTTGGCTGCGATTTTACTTTTGCGACTGGCAGCTTTGAAGCACCCTACCTCTCTTAAATAAATGACGTATTGGATTGAATAAGTGAAAGGATCAAAAACATTGTTAGTTTCTGATAAAATTGCATATATTAATAAATTACTACAAGCAATTGAACATGTTTTTAGATATTGTACTATTACTGAAATAGCCAATTCATATTTCCTAAGTATATGCGCGTTTATCAATAGTAGATTGTAGCAATATTTAAACGCAGTTTACAAGTATTTACATGCGGTATATACAACCACTCGCGGTTATTATAATTGGAACCTGTCATTTAGGTCCTACTTGAGGACAATTATATCTAGGAACAACAATTCAATATAATTGCTTAATGAATGCTCTTTATGCTCTCAAAGAGACGTTTTCCTAGACCCGACTAGTTACAGAAAATTGCTCTTTGACGTATAAAAATAAGTCAATTGTTTGTCTTACGAAAATAATATGATGAGTCTGATGCGCAATAATTATAAATGAATACCATTGCGATTATTTATAAAGATTTAATATGGTCACTGTTGGTAATGAAGCTCTATTGTGAGAAGTAACAGAGCCCGTCGAATAAACGGACCTGTTATAATTTACTCAAAACACAAAGCCTTATACAGTATAATGTTAATGATCACTTGGCGGCTTCGGTCATTGTTAGCACGTCCAATCCACAAAAAGATGCCCTCCACACAATTTGTTTGCTTCGTAATCGGCGGGCTGAGACGATGGCTCGGTTGAAACGCCTTCTGTACCAGTCTCGCTATCAAAAGGTTGATATGGTGAGAATACGTCTAATGGTGACCAGTCATCACTTACCGGCAGAGATCTTTAATTATATTGGGAGCAGCGTTTTACAAAAAGAAAACAAACCGTTTAAAATCTGTTAACGTTTTGTGGGTGCTCGCTGACGCGTCACCGATGGTTAATCTAGTTCGTTCTTACTATTATTTCGAACGGCAAAAACTACTATGATCTTTAAGAGAACGGTTAAATTGGTTTTTGTTTAGTAACAAGAAGTACCTATCGAACATTTTGATCAACAATGAGTGGCATTAGTTCTCGATTCTTTGGCGTTGTATTTTCAATTCGCTTTGACTGGATTGTTAACAAGTGCAAAAACTGTTACCATTATCCGAAACTTTTCAAAAGTATCTGAAAATGGTCAACGAATTGGGCGAAAAAAGTTACAAAATTTAATTGTACGTTCACATGGTTCAAAATCGCATCACAAAAGAAGGCATGATAACAAAATTTTCGCGAGCGTTAATAGCAATTTAATTTGATCCGCCAATGGGCTATGATCAATGGTAAATTTCACTATATTTGTTTAGAAAGAGATCATTATCTGGCAACAGGTTGCAGGTGGGAATGCGATATCTATAATTGTTCTTTTAATGATTTGGGATCGGATCGGGTCCCTACATGCCTAGTCATGGTCATGCAATTTGTCTAAAGCCGTTTAATCATGATTAGTCACAATAGACTCCGCTTCTATTAAAAGGTTAGAACGTTTTCAATAGAAGGAGCTTGTTATAATCAAGTATCTAGATTCTTGTGACCGCTTTGCGCTTTAAACTTTTTGTGTCAGTTTATAATTACTTGTTAAACGCTTTTTACGGTACCGTTTATCAATATTGAATTTCTTCATTTCAGATAAATAATTGAGAATTATCGATTACTAGTTTTTTAAACTCTGTTGGATTAGATCTTACGGGGACAGTTCCCATGATCTCTAATAAAAAGCAAATTGGTATAAAATCTTAATGTTTCCCCAGAGCGTTATGTTAGTGTTGGTACCTGCTTGAAAGCGAGGCATGTCCAGAGATAAGGCACTCCGGCGCCGTCTGCTTTGGACTGCTTAATCTGGTTAATTTATCGATAATTGACGGAAAGCCTTTTTGTTTGTATTGCCGGGAAGTAACAGTAATTGTCACGCCTTTGAAGATTTACGCTCGTTTCTAAATTGAGACATTAACAGTCGGATCTCGTGCCTAATGGTTTGGAATGAATTAGTTTGTTTGTTTTACTTATACCGGTTCTTCGATGGATTTGGTTTGTCCCGCCGAGAGTCGAGCGGACGTCGGACCGGCCTGCCCAGTCGCGCTAATTAGTTTTACTCGCTCATTAAGGCGCGAGCTTTGTCACTTTATCACTGCGCGGTATGTGCTTTCTATGCTTCGTCTAGTTTGTTGATACTATAATGTCAATGTTTATAAATAAAATTGTTAATTAATAGCGATTTATTTTTTAGGAGAGACGGAGAGAACAAAATGGAAATTTAATACAAGATACTTGAACATCAACTTCGCTATAAGAGGCAGGTCATAGAGAAGAGACGGTGGAACGAATGAAGTAAAAAAATTCTAAATTCAACTCATAAAATGAATGGAGTCTATTAAATTGTCTGAAACTGTTAGTTGTCTGAATGTTATGTTAAGTTAAAGATAACGAAGACTAAGACAAGGGCTGAGCGACGCGTCACACGGCACATTTTAAGTTTTATTTTTTTGTGTAATATCACGCTACCAATTGAATTTGAAAAATCTTTTTGCATTCGATAGCCCATCTTGGTGAGGTTATAGGCTATTTAACATCCCGCTACGGGTTGGGCGAAGCCACGGTCAACGACTAGTGTATTATATGTTTATGTAATGATTTTGCTATTTTTAAATAGTTTTTATGGCATTTAGTGAAACCTAGACCTCTTCTCCCACTGTTTTCTTGTTTCTTTCCAGTAACAACGTCAGTTCTCATAATATAGAGGGATATATTACACGTGCTTTCATAACATGCTTTAATGGTTGCATAATCCCCCATTCCGTTGTTTAATTCGTAGTTTCTTAACTTAATTGCGTTAATTTCTAAACAACTATAAAATATAATAAACTGAAGCGTAAGTTACTTAATGCAGATTATTTTCTACGTTAAGTTCCTGCGATTTACTGTGTTTGCAGCGAGGGTGGTGTCAAAAGCTTTTTGCATGCATTTTATAGGATTTACCATACGGGTTTAGATAAATAAACTAACATTCCGTTTATTAGATCTATTGCTAGAGCATACCTACTTGTCACGACGTCTTATCTGTTTGGTCAATTTCCCAACTAAATTTGATTAAAATACGATTAATTACAACTGATAGATTGATTATTAACGAAGACAAACAAAATGTTCAGTAACAGCATTCAATAACCGTGAACGATATTTCTATATTTATCTCTTAATCAAATCTAAAGAACATGAACAAATCTGCG
Source organism: Pyralis farinalis (assembly GCA_947507595.1). NCBI lineage: Eukaryota > Metazoa > Arthropoda > Insecta > Lepidoptera > Pyralidae > Pyralis > Pyralis farinalis. The sequence continues at coordinate 19,077,090 of OX382264.1, read as the reverse complement.
AACGGTGGTGATTTTACATTATCAATAATAACTAGAAATGATAAATATAAGTAGATTATTGTATTGGTTATGTTCTCTTGGTCTCAAGCTATCTTTTTATCAAACTATATTACAATTAGACCAGGTATTTATATGTCAAAAGGTAATAAACATACAGAATTACAACATCACTATAATATTGTTTATTATTGATTATACAACTTTATTGCATAGATGTTTACAATAGTAAAATACAAGAATTTGTTTTGCAAAGGCGAGCTCATTCCTTCGAGATATCTCTTCCATCCAACCGTTGCTCTTGTGTTCCTGAATGGATTAATGTATAGTGGTGGTAAATAAAAAGGTGTACCAACATAACAAAACGATATTAGTATGAACTAGCATTTGTTAGTTGTATTTGGTATAATTAGTAGCAGTGTCCTAGCTTCAACGGTTCAGCCAATACAAACGTACCTACACATAGCAGTCATACACTTATTTATGTAATTACCCGCCAATTTTGCATCTAGATTTTTACGTGACAGCTTATAACACCATTATCTTTACCCAGAAGTCAACCATCATTATAAATCATGCTAAATTTCAGCATATTCTTCAGACCACTTATACTCGTAGTTTCAGATAATTTACATTGTATAAAATAAAAAAATTGGTCAAGTGCGAGTCGGACTCGCGCACGAAGGGTTCCGTACCATTATCTATAAAAACGGCAAATAAAAAAACAGGTTTGTTGTATGGGAGCCCCCCTTAAATATTTGTTTTATTTTAATTTAATTATTTATTCTTAAAGTGAATATATAACTAAATATTCTATGAATATTCAAGCGTCTATCTGTTGCCGTTATCAATATCGAGCAAAAATGAGCAAAAAGAATCACGTTTGTTGTATGGGAGCCCCCTTAAATATTTATTTTATTCTATTTTTTTGTATTTATTGTTATAGCGGCAACAGAAATACATCATGTGTGAAAATTTCAACTGTCTAACTATCACGGTTCATGAGATACAGCCTGGTGACAGACGGACGGACGGACAGCGGAGCCTCAGTAATAGGGTTCCGTTTTACCCTTTGGGTACAAAACCCTAAAACCGATGAAGAATGAATCGAATTTATATACGATAGGTTTCGTATCAGCGTACAATATTTGGCAATATTTTTTTTTTTTTATATATTAAAAATAGGCCGAATAAGACTCGTGTATGGTATGGTGTTTTCATTATTTTTTAATTAAGTAGTTTTAATTATTTGATATAACGATATTATGTGAAAGTGGTGCCAGAAGCCCAAGGAACCGATGAATAGAGCTATGAATGTTAAAGAAGCGAGCGAGATATGTAGAGACTGAGTCATGTGGCGCTAGTTTCTCTCTGCCTACCCCGCAAGGGACTTGGCGTGAAGACGTAGTAGTAGAAACTTATAGCAGATATAGTGATTCATTCAATTCACCAAATCCTTAAGCTTAGGTAGCGGATCCTATTGCATTAGGAAGATAACGGGATAACGTTAAAAGAAGAAGAAAGTAAAAAATAATAATAAATTTATCACTTAGTTAATACAAAACAGTACAAACTTTACCTACCTAACCTACCCTATATAAAGATTATCCGATTTTTTATAAGTCACATGCGCACGCCAAGATTCGAAGATCAGTTGGTCTACACGTCGGTCTTTTATTCATTGGGCTATCATTGCTCCTGTATACAAACAAACATGTCTATTATTTAAGAGACATTCTGTTGAAAATTAATAATTCACATTGTTACTTTCTACGTCTTGGTGGTACACACACAGGATCTTGTTTGTATGTAGGTATGTAACTAACCTAAGCGAGTAAATTTTACCAAGCCAAAGTGATACTTTGAAAATCCAAGTGAAATCTTCTGATGTGAATTCAATTAATTTCTTGTATTTGGTTCGGGTTATTCTAGACCTACGTCATAAAAACACGTACATTCGAGAACTTCGTACTACTATAGTCTATAATTCTAGACTATAAATTGCATAAATATGGTAAAGATTTATAAAATCCTTTTTAGTGACATCCCATGATGCCATAGCTTGTTTCTACTAAAAAGAGTATTGCTACTGATCGCTACCGCATCTACTCTATGATTTTTTATACACAAGATTTGGTCCTTGTTTACTCTATGCAAAGAGGCTACCGTAGCCTACGATAGCTTGCAATACAAGAAGTATCGCTCGACCGTTGCCACACGCGCTATTGTTAAGCTGTGTTAGCTTACTGGTAACATCGCTCACTCACAAGAACACAACAACCCTAAGATTATTAACTCAGATTTTTTTAAACAACGTCGAGAGATCGAGAGATACACAATCGTTAAGTGGGCCGTATCCACTTGACGTTAATGGTTACAGTAGCCTATGAACCCTTGTAGTACTATAAGTATCACTCCCGTAATGTCACCTCTGCTGCTAGCACAGCACCTCCTTAAGAACTTACTGTTAACCTCACGCACCGGGAGAAACACAACTGTCCTCCTGGAAGTTGTTATTTGTCTGCTGTTTTCTGTGAGATGGAGGGATTCTAGACGGGCTATATCTCTTAAAAATACCCAAACCCAAACAAACAGTCATGTTCGTGCACAAAAATGTTTGTCCTGAATGGGAATCGAACGCACTAACTCTGGTGTCAAAGCAACGTTACTAACCACTGCGCCACCGAGCACATCGAATATTTTTTCAGATAGTCCGTCTGTTTATAAGTGCAGTATTCCGAAACTGTAACACTAGCATTCCAAAATCACGTCCTCTCTACGATTGGAACCAGTTAACGAGTGAGTGGCGTCACGTCGTCTAAATGAATTATTGTTGGCTTTATGGGGAACATAAAACGATGAGATCGGAGGCAATCAGGTGGCACCCGCAGCGTGGACTACGTAAAAAGGTGCGCGGGCCAGCAGGGGGCCGCTGCGCAACCGCTGCGCTAAACGCCTACTCCGCGCACCCGATTTTCTACCCATTTCAATTAGCTATGAATAGGTTACTAACAAAAGGAATTCCACTATGTAATAAATAACCGTGCTTGGAAAACGATAGAATTTCACCAATATCTGGTATCTTTTGGTACCACTGACCTCTGAACAAGGAATGATACTTCAACGCCAAGGCTCGTGGGTTCGATTCCCATATAAGACACACGTTTGTAAGCGTCGAAGCAGCCCGGCCGTGGAAACACCTCTACCTCATAGAAAACCGCTACTTATTTAATAACTCTCTGAAAGGTTGTTGCGTTCCTGAGAATGACTGAGGTTTTTTTTTATACAACATCGGGAGGCATACAAGCATACGGTCCACCTGGTGTAAAGCAGTTACCGTAGCCTAATAACGCTTGTAACATATATCACTCGAGCGGTGCCTCCTCTGCTCTTACACAGCAACTCCGAAGGAGCTTACTGGTGACCTCACTCACACGCAGGAACACAACAGCCCTCTGTTATTTGACTGCGGTTTTACCAGTAAGCTCCTACTAGTGGCACCAAGGATTTGCTGTGCTACCAACGGAGGTGGCATCACACGAGAGATACTAATGCTACTGTATTCACTTAACATCTGAGGGCCGTATCCTTGTATTCCTCTCCACGCTGAGGTTACCTAGTAAGCTTCAAAGGAGTTGTTGTGAGCAGGGGTAGCAACGCGGGAACGATACATCAGCTGGAGCGTAAGCTTGTTTGTCCCTCGATATATCCTGCTAAGTATGTCTTGTATTAAAAAATATTTATCACTGAACTTGTTGTTGTCAGATTATTTTTGAATCAATTTGAATATCACAATTTTGGCATTCACGGCTTCAAAAAGTTTATGGGAGTTGCCAGGAAACTAAAATTAGCGGTACAGCCCTGAGCCTTATTGCTCAATTAATAGGTACCACGTAGTTAAAATTAGTTCAACAGAACACTCGCAACAGGGCTACATATCAGCACACAACCACCTTTGTAAGGAAAAGCCTGTATCGCGAACAAAATTACATCCCAGTCTTCTGTACTTAGCCACAATATAACTTACAGTATGACCATTTCATCTCGCATTCACGACCCTACTTTGTTTATTAACCTAATCATATTTTACACTTATTGTCATTAATTGACGAAAATCATGGTATATCGATCAGGTATAGAAATGTCAATAACTTGTTTTAATATTTTTGTCTGTTCGTCTGTTTGAAAGTGAGTCATCATATGAAATTTATGGATTCGATTTCGATAGATACTTGACTGTAACTTATTGCTATATGTTCTTGCCTGTACTTGTATTGTCTATATGCAATACCAAGGATAATTTAAGAAGTGAAGTTTCAATACAATTTAAATATTAAATTCACATCACTGTGATCCAAGACCTTATGTATGTAATTACCTATATGGAAGCACTTAGTTTTATTCTATTGAAGACTTTATTGAAGTAAAATCATTTAGATACTGTAAGTCGAAATCTTGTAATTGGCCATAAGCCATTATATAAACATAATGATTGTTTTGCTAGCCGTAAGTTTCCCGAAAACAATAAAATAAAATAAAATCGTATCAAAACATACAAAGTAAATAGTATTTAAATGTTGTGTTTATTGTTTACAAATACAATACAGTATTTATTCCAACATTGTTCTTTTCAGTATTCTATTTGCTGTCATTTTCCAATTCCAGAACACCCGTCTTACCATTAGTAAAAGTAATAGGATTATTCTACAATCAAGTAGGCATCCATTAAATTTAGTATGCTCAACAAAGCGAAACGGTACGTCAGCTCGCACATGGAGTAGTTACTTATAAACAGGAGTAACTTTAGCCATCATCTTGTTATTGGCTTAAGGAAACGAACTAATTCTACCATAAAATTTAGTCTAAGAATAGGCTTTGTCACCCTTGTTGTGTTATACCGACTGTGTGGAATGGTTTGTGATTTTTGTTTTATATAACGTCAGGAAGGATACAAGCATATGTCCCAACGACATCAGTTGGGACGAATGCTTGTAATAGAGCCACCTGAAGTGATATATGAACATTTACAACATAATACGTATCGCTCGCGCGTTGTCGCCCTACAGCTAACACAGCTACTCTTTAGGAGCTTAGTGGTAACCTCACTTACTCGCAAGAACACAACAATCCTCCAAGGAGTTGCTATTTGGTTGCGATTTTATGTGAGGCTAAAATTTTTTTTAATTTTTTTTAAATAGTGTCGGACAAATTACACAGCGCCACCTAGTCCCAAAGTAAGCGAAGCTTGTGTTATGGGTTCTAGACAACTGATAATCATACGTAAATACATTTTTTTTTTGTAAATACATACTTATTATACATAGAAAATACCCAGACCAAGACAAACAGACGTGTTCATGCACACAAATGTTTGTACTGTGTGGGAATCGAACCCACGAGCGTTGGTATCAAAGTAGCGTAACAACGCGTTCCACCACTGCGCCACCGAGCTCGTCAAAATACAAAGTCAAAATACAAAATACTTTCATAGTCGGTCTGTTTTAATGCGAGCTACCATAGCAGAGTGTTAGTCATGTATTCTGAGCGGCTGTTACATAAGACGATGCACCTTTCTTTTACAACTACAGCTTCCGCCATCGGCAATCGGGGAAATCATCCCTATATACTGGAACCTTAATGGTTCTAGTTTGTAAGGATGATAATACGTAAATAGTACCTATTATCTTTCTTTCTAGTCTTTTTTTTTTTGTGCTAACGAGAAATATGAAAATGCCGCCAAATAATTACATTTGTTATGTTTATCATGTAATTATCATTATTGTATGTATTTATGTATTATATATTTATATATTATATATATATTATATATTTATATATTATATATTTATTTATGTATTTATCATTCAAATCGACTTTATTTAAGAAAAAAATTAAACAAGATCTGTTACACTCCTTTATTAAAAAAAACTTTCAATGTTTACGCGAATTATATTATTTTGTTCACTTTTGTAAGTATTTCATTTCACGCCAACAGATTTTCATAGTCACCAAACATTAATTTCGTAGTTTTATTTTCGAAATCTCTGCGAACGTTACGAAACACATTTTAAAAAATAAAATTTAAAACAGCATATGCATAGTATAATAATAGGTAATGGATTCCTTAAAATGTATCTTCTATATTATTCTTTTTCAAATTAAAGTAGCGCTAGCATATCACTCGCTGCATTATTCGAAATTCATATTAGTTATTACTCGGAAATCCTAGTAACAATTATTGTACCTTTTTTCTATGGGGCCTAGTTATTTAAGCAACCAAATTGTCTTAGTCATAAATTCTTTTTAGTACATAATACCTTTATGTTCTAAATTACAAGTATTTATTTCAAAAGTTTAGTAATATCGTTTTATTTTAATGTTTAATTCTACGCCAGGTCTACTACACTTTACATTGTAGATTGATAAGAAAAGCTTAGAGGTCTCTCTGCTTATTATAATGACAGCTCGTCTATTCTATCAAACTATCTGTTATTTTTTACGATACACTTTACATCGATAAAGTGACAATAGTGGAACAAAAAGTGACCACAACAAGTTTTACTGTACTGCATGTAGAACCGATTAAAAGCGTTTATAGACGGGTTCCAAAATCATGACCGTAACCCTCCCGTGGGGAACAGTGTTGGTGCGATGCACTGGCTGGGAACCAATTTAAAGCTGTAACAAATCAATAAATGTATCGGTTTATTGGAAGCTGTGTGGAGATCGATTTGATTTATACCAACCATACAATGTCGGTGGACGTGGTGAGACCTTGTTAGTAAAATGTCAAAAACCTTTTGAAAAAGTGCATATATTTCTCTACCTTTAGTTGCACATTTCGAACTTCAAGAGAAACAATTAGTCTAGGTGTGTCTATGTTATGTGCGACTATTGTAATAATTTAATTTATTAGCCTATTATCGTTGAGGACCCTTCTGAATTTGGCCCAAAAATCGAAATTCAAATTTTGTGGACATGTTTCTCAAAGCTAATGGAGTCGTTCCATAGCATTTTTAGAAGACGTCTGGCTGCGTATGTGTATGTGAAGATTCGTGGGTACCTAAACTTAATGTAACTTAGTTAATATTAAATCTTCAGCTTAATCCAACCAGTACTTCAGTAGTCATAACAAAATAAATTTATTGCAATTTTTTCACTTTAAACGTAATGTCTCTGCAACTTGGACGAACCCGGTGATGAGTGGTTAATAGTGGCTAACAACAACTCAGTGAGTTTTATACCCGCAAGACAATCATTGAAAACATTTGAGTGCATGGACATTTATGTAGGATTTTTTTGTATTGTAAATATGAATTTACAAAAAAAACCTAACATCAATCAGTTGTCTAATAGGTATAGTAATTAATTAATTATAATCGTGGCTTATTTTGAGACGGTAGGTACTGTGTATCGTAAATAATTATTTGTTTGACTTGTTAGCAGTTGAGATAGCTACTACCTTGTCGAGTTCATTTTTATATTTTTTACGAGACTAAATTGGAAAACAACAAAACTGCATAGAAAATAAAAGAGTGTTTTTGTTATCATCCAACATTTTAACACCCGACCGTAAAAACACTCGTCATCGGTTTCGCTAATTAATCGGCGCCAGTCAATATCAACCCAACACTAGCCGCACTTTGAAACTTGAAGAATGCAATTAATCAAAATGTGGTCAGTAGCTAGAGCGGTCCGTAACGCCTCGTAAAGCGATATCGATTTAGTCGATAAGTTGCGCAAGCCATTGTCCGAAACTGCAGCGTCATCGCTAACAAAGGCGGTAGTGGGCACCTTATTAAAATTTAGCCGGTTTCGATGAGTCTCACTGTTTTGATAACCGCGCCCCCGAAACCTATCGACCATGTGCGGACTGAGTGGATGCCGCGTTTTGACGCATTTCTATTATGCCTACCGTTTGTAAATATTGGGTTACTGTGGAATAGATGCCGAAGCTTCTGATAATTATGCTAATCATTATCACGGTTTATAAGAAGCTACTTCTTCTTCTTCTTCTTCTTAGCGTTATCCCGTTTCCTAATCCATTAGGATTGGCGGGGTCCGCTACCTAAGCCTAAGGATTTGGCTTTGATACTGATTTTTAGGTACATGGAACGACTGCCGTCAGACCTCCACAACCCTAGGTAAACTAGACCTTTCTTAGGTTAGGGTCTTTTCCTGCGCGGGTTTCCTCACGATGTTTTCGTTCACCCCCGAGCAAGTGATAATCACAAATATGCAAAAATCCGAAAACACGAATTTAGTGGTACATGCCAGGATTAGAACTGGGGGTCTTTTGGTCACTATTCCGTTTCTTTATTCACTGGGCTATCACTGCTCTCGCAGAAATGGGAAGGAAGGAACATAAGAGCCGAATTCGACTTCTCCTAACATGTGGTACCTACATATTTCCAATTAGGAAACTGTAGAGGTACGGCACAGCAGTGTTTAGTAACTAAGAGACCGACTGCAGAACTATCTCCATCTGACAAAAGATCGCAGGTTTATAACAATTCCACGGAGGACTGTTGTCAGTGGGGTTTCAAGGAAATCTCTGTGAAGAATGCATGGTAGTATCAAGAAACAGATACGCTTTCATTAGTTTGCTTCATCTGGCTCTTCACTTCATCTCATTATGTGTATAAAAGGTAACATTATTATCGTTTCAATGCCATACCATTTACATTATTATATAAAAAATGTACAGAATGGAAAGTGTGCCGCTGATACCTAACTATTAGTTCTTTATGAAATTTAATCAATTTAGTCAGTTCCTTTATGCTTGCAGTGAATTGGGCACGTGTTAGCAGCAAAAGGCTAAGCATTGTGAGCGTGCTCATTTATTATAAATTTCATTAAAATCCTATTACTTATGAATTGAACATTAAACAACCATAGATAACTTTAGAAACAGAACTGATACTTTGTATGCATGGACTGAATTTAATATAATACTTATTACATAGAACAAATTCAAGGAACTTAAAATATGTATGCGATGGAATAAAAGTTTTTATAAAAAATGTAACTATTAGGTAACTTTACATTTAGGTATATGTGCGTTGTCATAGGTAACATATTATTATGGATAAGATGAAAGTTCTCCTCAGTCAAAAAAACTTTTATACAATTTTTGATAGGACTGTTGTCTATGTAGTGTGTATGAAACACACACACGCACGTGTGTATGAAAATGTAAACAAGAGTTTGCACACAATACTTTTAAAACACTAAAATACATGATGCGTCTTTTTATAATAGGTGTATATTGAGTTAAGCTAGCCTTTTATTAAAATATTACACTTATTAAACAGGTGGTGATAAAGATATATTTTTTTAATTTGAAAATAATGTACTTTTCCATTGTGCATAAACTTTAATTTAACTTACCTATAGACAAAATACGCCGTGTCTTATTTTGTATTATTATTAGACTTTCCGAAGCGCTGCAGATACTATCTATTTATTACGTATATGTTTGTAGAAATTATAAGTGGAATATTGTTTTGAAATATGAATACACTTTTTTCTATGAATTTGTACAAACATATATGTAATAGATAGTATCTACAGCGCTTCGGAAATTCTAATAATAATACAAAATAAAACACGGCGTCATATTCTCTCAACATAATTGTATATGTTTCTGTCTATTGTGAACACGTCACGCAAAAAACCCTGAATGAATTTAGATGAAATTTTACATAATGATGATGATTGCAATATGAGTTATATTGCAATTCATTAATAATGCAACTTTTTATCTCGAAAATGCTTAGGATTCTTAATAAAATAAAAAAACCAAATTTAACGATATACACTAGTGATACTTAGCGACAAAGTTACTAATGTATAGTACCTACTTACTTAGCAGTTGAAGTAAAGCGTGCTTGTTTTCCTCGCCTTTTTTTTATTTATAATAGGGAGCTGAGAGGGAAAAGCATTATGTAGGTAGTTCTACAAAACGACTGTAGGTACGAAACTACGGTAGTGATACAAAAATTTGATGTACCTCCTCAGTCAGTGTATTAAGACGATTTGTCACTTCTATACAAATTATATTCATTGAGTTACAAACTTGTTGGATGCTGCCTCGTCAGCAGGTGGTCCGGTCACCACACTTTGATACACCGAAACCATGGTTGGATCTAATGGAATCAATCATAACTACATTCAAGTTACAATCAGGAATTCGTCTGACCAAATTGAATGGGGCATTTCCAATATTACCTTGGTGGGTACCAAAATAAAACTGCAGCCGCTAACTGTAAACTTTAATCGCTCGAAATACGTAGAATTTATTTAAATGTCTGCATTTACGACAAATATGTGAGCATTTACGCAAAACAACCGACATGGAATCGCGTGCAATTTTCGCATACAACGGACAGTGGGCATGAGCGAGCACAGCGCTCGAGCAATTATTTTAAACACATTTCAACAAATGACGATAATGCCAGCCGACCACGAAGATAAGCACAAAAAACATAAAATATAAAGGCATTCACTGAGCAATTGTTCGCCCGTTCGTCATATGAATGCACATTCTTTTAAATTATCCTGAATTAGGAACTGACATATATAAACTACAGCAACATATCATGAGAAAAGTGTAATGGTAAAAAAGCCGTCAAGTGCGAGTCCGACTCGTGCACCGAGGGCTCCGTAAAAAAATATTTTCGCAAATTATTCTCAAATTATTTTTTTGTGATGTAACTACAAATTTACGGTTTTCGGATTCTTCCCTTAACTTATGCTACATGATTTTGCTAATTACCAAATTTCATGATTCTAGGTCAACGGGAAGTACCCTATAGGTTTTGATTCCCTTGCGATTGTCGAAATATGCGCATAAACGGCTATCTTTTGATTCCGTTGGCTTAGAAGTGACTCCATAAAGTTGTGTTTTGGTTATATAAGCATGTACCTACTACGTCTCTTTTGTCAGAGCCTCGCTTGCTCAGCAATAGGAGTTATGGGTGTCGATATAGCTCCAAAGATTATAGTGATTATTTGTCTTATTTCACGGGTTTTAAACCCGGTCATTTGATAGGCGTGCGCGGGGATAAGGATCCAACGCGTAGAGGCCCCTTCGAAAAGACTATGTAATGTTGTATTATTATTGTTAATTTTTAACCCCTTTATAAAATAATTGTCCATTTCTTAAACAATATCTTTATAGAAAGATGAACAATTATTTTAATAAAAAAATAACATATCTACAACTTATAAACACAGCTCTAGTAATATTTATTCATACCGGTTCCGGCGTATTTTGTTCTTATATTATCTTATTTATATACCTACACAGAAAAGTTATATTTAGATCCGGCTAGAAAATTTATGAATTTATGAAATTTTTTATGAATTTTAGAAATTTATGAAAACAGTTCCATTTTACACTACCGTACAAAGCGAAGATCATGATACATACCGCAAGTCATAGTCGTTGCAAATAACCAAGTCAACAAAAATAAAATATTTAGTAAAATTACAAAAACTTGAAAATAATCTTACGTCTCCCTGCATAATGTTATTATAGCTTTCCATTCAAGTATTTAAAACATCAATTGAGTTAATAATATGGAGTACCTGCTCAATATATAGATACTTCAAAGAATCATAAAAATAAAATATCAAGTTAAAATGATGACCATAGATTTCGAGAAGACGTACAATTATAACTGTGACCATCAAATTTTATGCCAAAATCGAGAACATTTTAATTATGACTTTCCTTTCCAAATTTGTCGTAAAATGTCTAAATAAAAACTGCTTTGCGAGTTGTTTACCGGTGCATGCAGTCTGAACTTATAGCACCCCCTGCGGATTTAATGACTGTGAACCAATTTAACAACTCAGTTTAGCAGTGTTTCCCATCAAGAATGTTATCGTCTCTAATCCGGTCTCAGTGATATCGTAAACCAGAAGTGGCTTTAAGCGAAACCTGTTTCACAGGCGATCGCACGCACCCTACCGATCCGCACTGCTCGCTAGAGAAAACACGAAGGCAAAACCGATCCTTACGATAAGAATTACAGTATCGGTTGAACTTGAATGATTTTGAACTTTATAGGCTCTGCTATAGATGTGAAATGAAGTAATAAATTGAGGTAGTATTTAAGTCGTTTTTTGTGTGCATTAGAGATGTTTAACGTCACGCATGGGCACAAGAGGTGTCGTTACTGCAATTATCGCAATTGGCTCGTTGGGCTCAGAGCTAAGACGCCCATCATGCTTTTCACTATGCATGTGTGTCGTGGCCGCACTCTAAAGTGCACCACTTCACAAAGGTTCAACAGTTTCATAATCTATTTATAGATTGTTACATGAGCACTGTTAACGTTCATGTCATTGAGTATAACTTTTATTTTTAGGGTTCTGTTCAAAAAGCTAAATTTGAAACCGTTACGATGCACTGGCTGACCACATAAACAATCCTACTAATGTTATAAATGCGAAAGTTTGTATGTTTGGATGGATGTTTGTTGCTCTTTCACGCTTAAACGGCGGAACGGATTTGAATGAAATTTGGCACGTAGATAGATTATGATCTGGATTAACACATAGGCTACGTTATTTGACTCCACGCAGAGCCGCGGGCAGCAGCTAGTAGAGTAATTTATCAAAAAATTTAGAACGATCAATATAAAACAGTACAGTTTTTTTTTTTTTTTGAAATTGTCAAATATACATTTTTATTCAAGACTTTCCCTCCTCTTCCCATTATTGCGGAACTTAGCACAGCGAGAAACATGATACAGTAACGGTTAAAGAGAGTTTCTGTAAATATCACATGAACATATGTGTCTAGCTGTAGCAGTAGGCTAAAATCATCAAAAATCCATAACAGACAAATTTTGTTGTACCGTTTAAGGGGTGTACGAGACCAGAAGAGGAAATCCAACCCGCACTTGACTTGTTTTATTTCTTAGATATAGGCATAAATTTGACTTTCGCAAAATAACGTCTGAATCTATTAACTAAGTATTCTTATGACATGTATATGCACAACTGGATATGCGACTTTTTTTGCAATAATTTATAGGTATACAGGCTGACCAACGGGACAATAACATATTGTCCCGTTGGTCATTTGTACTGTACTGTTTCAATCTGTACTGACCAACGGGACAATATTTTATTGTCTCGTTGGTCAGTACAGTTGTACTGCTGAGATATTTAGGTGCTAAATCACAACGTTTTTGTGAGCGCGAGGTGCCTTCATGCGCAGTCAAGTGGTTTAATGGTTTATGGTTTCAAGCTGCTTTTTAATTAATAACATAAACAAATAACTTCACACTTAATCCATTATTTCCATTCAAGTCCTGTATACCTATTAGTTAAAACAAATTTTTATTAAAAATAATGCCAGGTGTGTTTTTTTAATTTCTTAATTAATTGACTTGTGTATGTATACATTACTAAAATTGTATTCGTTGTAGATAGATGATCATAAAATTCAATACATGTTCTCGAGTTTCCACATCCGCTGTCGTGTAAGCCGGGCAGCTATTTACAAAACTATTAGACCATGTTCGGGGTTGCACATTTATGGCTTTAGCTATTGACCCCCGAAATCGAGTAAAATACGTATCATTAGATTGGATGCTAAATTAATAAGCAATTTGCTAACAAATTAGCTAGCAGATCATTATGGATGGTCTTCCTCTTTCTTAGCGACTTTTATCTATAAAAAACCGCTGGGACCAACAGTTTACCCTCTGTACACCCTCTGTAGAATGAAGAAACTGGTGATGACTAAACCTATCCATAGCCAAGCTGTTGTCGGCGCCCCTTAACTTGCATATTCGATATTATGCGGCAGGCGGAGAGAATCAAATGCCACATAACGGTAAGTACACCACCTCACTTATGTTTTTATCATTAATAGCTCTTTTCGTACATGCTCACCCGTTCTAGGATACTAGGACATTACCTTCTGATAAAATACGGTCAGTGTAGTCACGGTAGGTAAGACTTGGCTTTCCTCACCTCTTACATTGTTCCACTTTCGCGTTGTAATCAGTTTCGTTACTCTTTTCTTCTGCATTCGTTCTTCATATCCAAAATAATGCATGGCTCTACTTGTATTAATACCGGTACTCTCTTTCAGAGCAACTCTATTTCTTACATCATCATTGAGACATGCCACAATATAAAGGAATCAGCTGATTTGATTCGGTTACGGTTATTGCTGATTATACTCAAGTCAAGTAAATATAAAGATATCTTCAATCATTATGAGCTATTCCTCCTATTGAGGATACTCAAACCGCCAATCTCGGCAGTTGTCTTTAGACGGCATTTTTTTTTATACAACGTTGGGAGGTATACAGGCGTATGGCCCACCCGGTATAGAGCGGTTACCGAAGCTTATAAACGCTTGCAATACATTAAGTATCACCTCTGTTACCAACACAGCCACTCCATAGGAGCTTACTAATGATCTCACTCACACGAAAGGAACAAAACAACCCTCTAGGGAGTTGTTATTTGGCTGCGGTTTTTTTGTGAGGTGGAGGTACTTTACCAGACGGGTTGCTTTGATACCTTTACCTCTCTTAAAAATACCCAGACCAAGACAAACAGACATGTTCATGCACACAAATGTATGTCCTGTGTGGGAATCGAATCCACGAGCGTTGGTGTCAAAGTAACGACTGGCTTACGACAGCAGCGGAGTACCTAGTCGATTAAAAGAAGACACTTATGTCAAATGGATGAGTATATTTTGATGTTGTGTAGCTGTCTTATTTGAATGTATTATAGTTTTTAACTTTAACTTCAAATAAAGATATTTGTAACAGAATCTAAGGAATCGCTAAAATAATTAATTTCTACTGCTTCCAAATGAAACATGGTAGTAGAAAGTTATAATGAAATGCAATAATTTCGTAACAAGTATTATGAAAGAACTGGCCTTAGAAGCTCCTCAAGGGTTAACAATAAGTCCAGTTTGGGGCCGATTTACCTGCTTTAGTGAGCCTCTTAGCGTGCAGGTTCTTATATTCTCCCTTAGCAATACGTATAGCGTATATTCACATATATAGCGTATTAGCGTATATATACAGCTAATGATTGCATACATCTATAGGCACGGTAATGACTTGACATGCTTGAATTAACGAGATACAGACTTTGTTTACTCACCGGAAGGAATTAACAAGAAGTATAATACTATAGGTACAAAGTATTTATTGTACCGAAAAATAATTCATTAAAACGTCACGAGAGAAATATAATAATCTTCAAGATCCTTACGGCGGAGGGAAAGTGATGAAAGAGATAGATGTAACAATGCAAAACGTGATAAACATAATGAAAATAAAAGAAATTTGTTGAAAAAAATGCGGAATAACGAAGTTGTTGGTAACGAAGATGGTTAAAAATGTTTTTAAACCCATACAGCAAATAATACTGGCCGCATTCCTGTGCATTGCTGAAATGTTGTACAGTAGATAGACAATATTTCCGAACGTTACCGATCACGTTTCACGCACAATTGCCTTGTAGAGATCCCTTAAAACAGTATTATTCCTATCTATGCGTGTCGAGAAGACTATACTGTCGATCCAGTAGCACGCAACCCAGTTTGTAACGTGAGTCAAACACCGGTATTACGCGGCGCGCACACGGACGCTCGACAACCTGTTAATACTATGTATATACAAATAGCTAACAGTTAATATCACACTAAATTGTAAACCTACGTATAAATCATGTAAGTAATTGAACAGTGAAAAGGTATGAATGTATATCGTCACGCCAGGTCCCTTGCTTAAGACTGCTACAGTGTAGGTAATAGCTATTGTAATATACATCAAGATAATTCATTACTTCCGGATGTAAGTAAGGCATATCGACATCTATGGAGCAAATGTGTAATAGAACAGCAATTGTAATATGTACTCTGACTGGAAACTTTCCAATCAGTTTGGATACGTCGTGTGTATTAATAGTTTGTGTATCTTTTTTTTTTTTTTAATAAATATTGTCGGACAAATTACATCTAGCCCCAAAGTAAGCGGAAGCTTGTGTTATGGGTACTAGACAACTGATAAACATACGTAAATACATTTTTTTTTGTAAATACATACTTATTATACATAGAAAATACCCAGACCAAGACAAACAGACATGTTCATGCACACAAATGTTTGTACTGTGTGGGAATCGAACCCACGAGCGTTGGTGTCAAAGTAGCGTAACAGCGTGTTCCACCACTGCGCCACCGAGCTCGTCAAATCAGTATCTGCCCTACAGCATATCACAGATATAAAACAACTCCTGAAGGGTTGCTGTGTTCCTGTGAATAATGGTGAAACAATGCCAATTCAAACAGAGTATATGAAAAGGAATCAGATTAATAAAAGCTTGTAATATACTGCTTGAGAGCCACCACTCTATCAAGAACAAACCGAAGAAGTATTAGGAACAAACAAAGAAGCATTTATTGTAGCGTCAAATTTTACCAGTTTCTGTAAATATCGCTATAATTTGTGATATGTATAATTTGAAGAACTTGGTGGCATTCATAGTGGTACGTATCAGATTAAATTGTATTTGACAACCCCAATAGTTATTTTTTCACCGGGAGGCATACAAGCATACGATCCACCTGATGTAAAGTGGTTACCGTAGCCTTGCAATACATTAAGTATCCCTCTCGTAACGCCAACTCTGTTGCTAACACAGCAGCTTAGATGCTTACTGGTAACCTCAGAAACATCGCAGGAACATAACAATCATTCAGGGAGTTGTTATTTGGCTTCAGTTTTATGATACCTCCACCTCTCCCTCCTCCCCTCTCCTTCCTCTCCCAGATGGGCTGCTTTGATGCCCCCTACCTCTCTTAAAAACATCTAGACTAAGACAGACAGACAGACATATGTATGCACATAAATGTTTGTCCTGTGTGGGAATCGAACCTACGGGCCTTGGTCAAAGTAGCATTACTAGCGACTCTGGCACCAAGCATGACAATAGTCCAAGTATTTGAGCGTAATTAAATTGTACTACACAATAATGCAATCTCTACATTTAATTTATCCATTGCATAATTTACGTAACAGCACTTCTAAACTTCTAAATAATTGCATTATTAGAAGTCGTGTAGAGAAAATCAGTTTATTTGGACTGTTCATTTGATTAAACATCTTTGTAACTTTCTCGCGACGATAAACGATAATCAACATAAGTAATTTCCTACATAGACAAAACGATCAAAATATCATTTCAAATATAATAAGGATTATGCATTCTAGTACACGCGTCGTATGCATAGAATTTCACACTGAGTCGTGATCCCTCTTGGCGTAGGTACGTGATACATACAGTCTTGAATCTATACCTCTCATTGTTATATAATGTATTTGAATAAGCATAATTGTTTGTTTACCTTCAGAAATGAGTCGCTCACGGATCTCCCAGGCGAAGATTGTCGGATTTTCTCTCTTGTATTGTTCTATCTTGGACACCACGGCCGGTGTCGCCACCTTCGGTTTGCTCCCGCCGATGAGACCTGGGGGTCGAAGTGTCCCTAAAAATATAAATAATCTTGAAAAAATCTAGACTCAATGTAAATATTAAGCGCATGACTACAATGGTTAACAAATTTATCCAGATTTTAGTTATATTAACGGTATTCTTTACTAAATTTAGGCATATAAAAATTTGGCTATTATGTTATTTTTAATGATTGTCTATTTGTTGTTTGTAAATTATATTGCGAGGACTGATCTAAAAGTATGCTGTTCAAAATTATATTTTTATAAAGATTGTGTAGAATGAAAAAAATCCTTATCAAATATTTAAACAGTTTTTGTAATTTTCACTCTAAAAATATGTACAGATAGGTTTCATCAAACATATTTGACAAATGCAGTTCAATGATTAATATCACATGGAAATAGTACAAAGCTTGTTACGATTAGCTATGACGTAAGATATCGGATATATGAGAATGTCCGATACAAATAATACATGTTAATGAATAAGATCATCTACAATCTACCTACAAAAACAGTATCATCTGCTACTTGTGGAACGAAATAAAAGAAATTATAAATAAATTAGAGACTCAAATAAAAATGCCAACAATAGCGGCACGGTACCAATTGAAGCAATTTCATTGAACGCTAAACGTGAGTAAACGCAACTACTCGCGGTGAATCAATTCTTGCCGAACTACAAAGTTCATCGTATTGTGTCCATAACCCTTAATACAACGATCAAAAAGACGATATTTTATTTTTTGCAACGACATAATTTTGCACAGACGTTTAAAATGGAAGGTGGATGTGCACTTATACAAAAAATTGATAATCGAGGACGACAATAAGAATAGTAATCGGAGTCTTAAGTTTGTATTAATTACAAAACACCGACCATGTCTAAATAAAACGGCTACACGTGACAAGAATTTCAATTTTAAAACGCAGGTTTTAACGCAATCATTTTAGTTTATTACATAATATCCCAATGTTATTTAAAAATGTTTATTGTTATAATTATATAAAGGGAATTAAATAACAAGTTATTATTAGCTTCGGTGTTCATTATAGTTCATGTGAGGATGATACTAAGTTCAATTCAAATGGGTATGTAGTAAATTCATAGAAATCAACTTGCCACTGCGTAAGGCTTTCGCCCCTGACGTGTCAGTGCGGACAACAATCGGTCCTTGGAAAAATCTAATAAATTAAATTTGCATAATATTCATTATAATTTAATTTTATGCACAATAAAGACATAACAAACAAACTATGCATCGTTCACTATGACGTCATTAAGTGAAAAACCAAGTTAACCTTTACAGGATATTTAAAGAGCAGCCCCATTGAGAAAGTACATACGCTGTACAGAAATTCTGTAGGGATGGAAGGTACACCGCAGATATGGACAGACGTGTAAGTGCTGAGAATAGTGTGAATGGAGCATTGGGAAAATTTCTTGGCAGTAAACACCTGAGCCAGAAGGCACAACTCGCTATACAGAATGCAGTGCTAATGCTAACTTATGGAAGCGAGAGCTGGGTATGGCAGAAAGAGCATGAAAGTAGAATAAACGCGGTTGAAATGCGAGCGCTGCGCAAAATTTCTGGCGTAAGACTTCTAGACCGTATTTGCAATGATAATGCACTGACACAAACTGAGTTGGTCTGAAAGAGACCGTCGGTATTAAAATAAGAAGAGGCATGCTCTGTTGGTTCGAACATGTAGAAAAAATGTAGGATGAAAGAATGACGAAGCAGATATGCAAAAGTGGCAAGATGTAGGAGCCGAGGAAGGCCAAGACTTACCAAAGACCAAATTGATCGTGTTCTATCAGAAGGTGATGTCAGGAGCCCTAGAAACCGGCGAGCGTGCATGAAAAGAGCAATGAATGTTAAAGAAGCGAGTGAGATATGTAAGGATCGAGTCACGTGGCGCTCGGTTCTCTCTGCCTACCCCGCAAGGGATTTGGCGTGAAGTTACAGATAGATAGATAGATAGAAGTTCTGCAAGTGAAGTAACTGGTAACCTGCAAGCCAGGGAGGTATCACTGTACTAGCAGCGCATCGCGGTTCTCACTTTAAAACACAGTAAAACTTGTATCTGAACAGGAGACGTTCCTGGGACTGGCCTCGGTATGTTGTACACTGAACGTAGTTCAACTAAATCCCTCAAAGATAACGAGTGTATACGCTGCCGAAGGTATATAATTGTATCCCCCATGTAATTAATAGCTCTGAGATTTGATTTTCATCTAATTCATTTCTAATACATCTTCTAACGCATTTCATCTAATGTGTACTGTGTAACAGCACCGTAAGTGTTAATGGACGTACAATTTCGCAGTATATCAAGTATAAAGTCTAACTTCCAAGCATCCAAGAAGATTGGTGACTGAGGTAGAAAAAGACGATTCTTATTGCCTCAGCATTGCATTAAACCTCAGGCCCAAGTTCATTCTTGCACATAATACTACCGTGAAATCTCTGAGATGATTTGAGGAAGGGCGCATCAAAGCAGACCGTCTAAGGAAGTACCTCCACCTCACAGAAACAGCAGCCAAATAAAAACTCCCAAGAGGGTTATTGTGTACCTGCTTGTGAGTGAGGTCACCAGTAAGCTCCCAAGGAGTTGCTCTGTAAGCAACAGAGGAGGCATCGCGCGAGTGATAAAGTAGTCAGAACCCGTTATAAACGTTTACCCATACATTTCGCGGTCGTATACGACCACCCGGGTTTCGAAGGGTTAATATATCGCAAGCGTTAATAGGCTACGGTACCCGCTTTACATCAGGTGGGCCGTATGCTTGTATGCCTCCCGACGTAGTATAAAAAAAAATATGACCCAAGATTTGTTTGCTGTATTCGACCGTCAACAAGGGCAATTAAAGTCGCCGGCGAAGCAGCGATTCCTAATCGGCTAGCTCCGCTGTCTACAACATCAAAATACGTCAGCTCGCTGTATTTATTTTACTAAATACATCACTAACGTTATTCGGAAGAGCAGTATACATTAAAACCATTCACTGAGTTCCACTGTCATATCACACATTGTAAGCTGAAACTCCTTCCATAGCAACTAGATAATTGACAGATACTCATTACTTATTATACCCTCAACTATTCTTTCATACACTTTTGTTGCTAAACTAATCTAAACCGATGGCCATAGAGCCAGCACAGACCATGCGTGATCTCTTGTCTTATGAATGCACATCTCCAGTACATTAAAACCTTTCTGGTTCACTAGCAAATTGCTTAAGAATCCTCAAGTGTACTGGACGACGTGCCACCTAGTTTATTACCACAGGTGAGATAAAGGTCAGGAAGATTATTCCATATCAATCCCAGCTGACTTTCCATTTTTAAGATTCAAATCGATCATTTTAGCACATTCATATTCGTTGCTTTCGTCGGACGCTACTAATCCTATGTCACGCTCACTGCAAAGTTTCATTTAGACAGATTAACAGTGTCAGCGTACTGAGCATAATCATACATTTCCCAAAAAAATACTCACTCCACCGTTCAATTCCTGTGTACTTCAAAGGATGTTTCCAATAATGACTTTATCATAAGATAAAGTCATTATTGGAAACATCCTTCGGAAACCGACAGACGAACTAGAGAAGTTCATCGTCAGCCTATCTAACTCATTTAGTACATTTCTTTCCTCTCTCTATTATCACTCAGGTGTAAAGATGATCACAATACTCTCAATCGACGAATGACGAGCTCGGTGGCGCAGTGGTCGAACGCGCTGTTACGCTACTTTGACACCAACGCTCGTGGGTTCGATTGCCACACAGTACAAACATTTGTGTGCATGAACATGTCTGTTTGTCTTGGTCTGGGTATTTTCTATGTATAATAAGTATGTATTTACAAAAAAAAAATGTATTTACGTATGTTTGTCAGTTGTCTAGTACCCATAACACAAGCTTTGCTTACTTTGGGGCTCGATGGCGCTGTGTTATTTGTCCGACAATATTTATATTTTATTTATTTAAATCATATCATAATCCAACCGCGCCTTAACGTTTCATGCTACGGAGGATTCTATTCTGCGTACCAACAGACACGCTTTAATTACCTAACTATATCTCTTTGTGCCACTTCGTGTTTCTTTCGTGTCATTTATCACCTTTTCTACATGTTCATATAGACTAATGTTTTTTTTTTATACAACATCGGGAGGCATACAATATGCCACAAATACCTATAGCCCACCGTAAAATAGAATAAAATAAAATAATAATAATATAAAGCGTAACATACGAACGCTAAGTATCGCTCGCGATACCACCTTTGTTGCTAACACAGCAACTCCTTAGAAGCTTACAGGTCACCTCACTCATACGCAGGAACACAGAAACCTTCTAGGGAGTTGTTATTTGGCTATGGTTTTCTGTAAGGTGAAGGCGGGCACTTTGATGCACCCTATCCTCTTATAAATACCCAGACCAAGACTTATAGACATGTTCATGTTACACAAATGTTTGTACTTTGTGGGAATCGAATCCACGAGCGTTGGTGTCAAGGTCGCGTCATTCACCACTGCGCCTCCGAGCTCTTCAAAGTAAAAAAAATATAACAACTTAAATATTAAAAAAATATATGCTTAAAAGTACATATCATACATAATTTATGTCGTTTTATTTAATTTTACTTCGGTGTCAAACAACCATACGATCCAACTATAAGATATATTCACATTGCCTCGACACGCTATTTAAAAATGTATGAAATCTGAGTTAAATCTGTTTGAATCCGTTTCGAATATGACTTTCCAAGGCAATCTCAAGACCTGGACGAATGTACTTTACCACTTCTTAGTACGCTTCTTGCTCAAAGCTTCTCTTTGCTAAAAGCTTACTGGTAACGTCACTCGTAGGAACGCCACTACCCAGGTTTTATTTGTCGGGGTCTTCTGTAAGGCGGAGGTACTACTCTGATTTAATTACTGCAAGTTTGGATGTCCGAAGCACTATATAACACTTGTATTCGTTTAATATTTTAAGCTGTTACTTATTAGGGATGTGCTCCTAAGGATATTTTTTTTTATATCACTAAGGTGGCAATGAAGCATACGGCCTGCCTGATAGCAAACAGTCACCGTAGCTTATGGACATCTTCAACACCACGGGTGTCACTCATGTGTTGCCGATAAAATGCCAATTTTTAGCCTCTTGCAATGCAATGCAAAATTTCAATTTTCATGTACTTGTAGGGACTTCGAATATACTACATATACCTATCATAAAAATTTAATAAATCAGTAAGATTTTCTTTTATCTAAATCTGTTAAATGTTTTAGTACACCAATGCATCTTGGAATTCTATAATCATTGTATTCGTTAAAAGAACATTTTATCTTTCAATCCTTGTCAATTAGAAAACAATTAAAATTCAAGGGGCTTGGATGATGATCGCGAAAAATATTGACAAAAACAATGAATTCCACAATTCCTAAATAAGTTAGATAAATGATGGGTGCATGTCCCAATACAATTAGGTAAAAACTCATCAGGCGCGGCATTCCAGCGGGCGGCGCGCTCGCACAGCGTTTTTACGACGCGCACAGACAACCAGCGTCCATACCGATAACACGCTG
Organism: Pyralis farinalis; assembly: GCA_947507595.1. Taxonomy (NCBI): domain Eukaryota; kingdom Metazoa; phylum Arthropoda; class Insecta; order Lepidoptera; family Pyralidae; genus Pyralis; species Pyralis farinalis. Next base: position 19,053,985 of record OX382264.1, on the reverse strand, counting down.
AATAATTCATCACATTATATTCACATTTTTATCAACGCCATCCACGGACAATTCATACGGGTCTTTATGTCTTGATAAAACTAAAGCTCAACTCCAAAAAAGGTGCAGACACGCAAGAAGTAGGTAATGCTCCAAGCTTGCTCCAAGTTTACACAGAAATTTTTGACGCGCCGCAATAAAAAAGACTTCCATTACCACACCGCGTAAGTACTGACTAAAATTTTAATTAGAACATATTAATAATTGACGTAATTATTAATATGAACAACATTAATTATGATGTATGTATTCTCGTCTACATTTTACGGTTAGATAATTTTCTATTGATTCATCTTTTTTTATATAAATACGAGTATTAAGTTGACGTGTGTGATACGTCACATCTCTCTGAAGAATTAGGATGCTTAAGTAAGTAGAAATAAAAATCTATAAAAACGCATATTATCAAAAAAAAGTGTAATGTAGATGTTACATTCTATTATATTTTTATATAATTGAATATGCATAGCACCATATATATATATGTCTAAACGGCGATTTTCTTATGCTCGCCCATAAGAGTCCAAACAAGCCACGCGTGAGAGATTCACATTTGGTTCCATTAGTGTATACTTCAATCTCTCAAACTCAATTAAAACTTCAGCCTACATATTTACTTATTGTACTTATTGCATAATATTTCCATAGTTTTATAGACTTTTTCCGTAGTTTGCGAATTGTACGAAAATATAAATAAGGTCGCGTGTTACAGAACGGTAGAGAGCGAACACCAATTTGTATAATTATTTCAGCTCAGATTTTTAGGGCAAGATAATACTCATACGTTAATTTACTATGTTAATCTAAATTAAAAAGAAATTGTGTATGAATATTGCGGCTATAAAACATTATTAAACCTTGCTTTGGGTTAACTTACGTACCTACCTTTACTTTAATACTTAAGAAAACCGTTCACGTGTATTTTTTGCCGAGAGTTCTGTACTAATTTAGTTTTCGTTTTTATTAGGGCTATTTTATAATAATATGTATAACTAAAAGAGAACTGTACTATTTTACTAGTATTTCGAAGCGAACTGATACAGGCGATTTTTTTTTTAATTTAAACCCAAAAATGTTTTAAGCCTGTTAATATTTAAAAGTAAAATTGCAATAATCTCTGTTTAATACACAATATTCTTCTTTAAAAACTTTACTTTAATGTTTTAATTAAATAGTAGATACTCCTTTCGTTCTCTGTTCTAAGTTGCAACGATTTCAATTTATTTTTATTTATTTCATCTAATCGAACGAAATCATATTTGGGATCAAACGATCAGTGGTCAGTTTTTTACTTGTATTGATTACTACTTCATCTAAGGAGTTCCCTTGCGTTATGTGTGCAATAATAAATAGCTAAGTTTTATCTAGGAGTTGTTAAAAGATAGATTTCAAGATTATTTTTACCGACCTCAATAATGGAGGTTTCTCATTATGTATGTTCCCTCTAATATTTCGGTAACAGCTTAACGTATTTAAATATTACAATCTCAGACTTGTTAAGCTAAATCCGAATTTGGGCCCATATGAATTTAGTCAAGATTTGGTAGATAAAACATTGTTTAAATAACTTTCAAAAACCGACTCATTATCTATATGTAATGTTTACGATTCGATTTTGATTTTTTATTAATTAATTTCTTTTTCTTTAATGATCGCACGTAAATTTGGTGACGATTTGATGAAGATATGTCGATAATTGATTAACTAACAAGACATACCTAAAGACTTTTCAATAATAAATTGTAACCGACTTCATTGAAATCGACACCAGTAAAGATAAAAGAATGATGTCAATCGACACCGACTTCAACGAGGTCCATTTTACTATTTTCTTCTTAGTCTAAGTAGTCTAAGTTCTTTCTTATACCAATGCGCAATGCACGTTAGAAATAAACGCTTCCATTTAACTTAACCAATGCAATTTTAGTAGAAGGAAGTTAATTACTAACGATTTTACGGTATATGTCAACCGTTACAGTACGCTGGTACGTAAGTACGTGCTTGAAATTCGCCTCCTATTGCAACACCTTTCACTGTACACTATGTTTTGCTGAATCGATTGAGAATCCATATTGCGGACTCGAAACGCCAATAACCGAGCCGCTCTCAGTTTGATTGATAGGTAAATTGCAGGAGGCCGGCACACTGATCATTTTGCGATAATTAAATCGGCTAGGAACGTAATCGCATGACCGCAGCCAATTACTCAGCATTGCCTAGGCAGAGGTAGATCGTGTGAGGCACCACTGAAATTGTTCTTAAGTGTATATTATTTGCGTGAAACGCACGCGCGTGCTCCCGGCGCGCTCTTGCTCCCGCAAACGATTGCACACTAGACGCGCAGCGCTAATGCTGCGTACACAAAAAATAATACGTGCCATTACTATTTTCACATTTTGCACGCAAAACTTACGTAAATGTCTTGCTAGGATATATTCGAACGTGAATACTTACTTCATAATTATTTGAGTGGATGAATATTAGCTATTTAATCACATATCAAACTGTATTCATTAATAAAAGAGGCACAAAAAATTTAGGAATGGCTATATTTTACGAGCTCGGTAGTACAGTGTTAAGTAATGATACTTTGACACCGTCACTCTTGGGTTCGATTCCTACACAGGACAAACATTTGTGTGCATGACCATGTTTTTATCTTGGTCTGGGTTTTAAGAGTGGTAGGGCAGATCAAAGCAGTTCCTCTGGGGACGCAGTACCTCCACCTCACAGAACACCGTAGCCAAATAGCAACTCCATTGAGGATTGTTGTGTTCCTACATGTGAGTGAGCTCACCAGTAAGCTCCTAAAAGGGGGCTGTGTTAGCAGCAGAGGTGGTATCGCGCGAGTGATATTTTATGTGGCACAGGCGACGCTAACCGCGTTACATCAATTGGGTCGCATGCTATACCTATAACCAGTCAGGCCATAAATACTGTTACATAGAAACTTTTCTTTTTTCAACACTTTAATTATTTTAAATTTGGAACGCGTTCATTATGTTAAAACTTCTTTTTTTTCCCCTCGCCGTTTTACATATTTATTTCGTGTTTATTATCAAATTACAATATGGAATCGGAACCGTCAAAAAGCGCTACCTATGTACCTACTTTTTACATATGATTGTTTTGTTTCGTGTCATATGGTTGTCTGGAAGAGATCGCTTTAGCGATAAGACCGCCTATTGTTACATTTGTTTTCTTTTATGTGTGTTCAGTATGTATTTGTTGTTGGTGCAATAAAGAATATTCTATTCTATTTCTAGTTTATAGTATCTTTGGAGTAAAGACTATAATGTCATAAATTAATACACAAAGCTAACATCTTAATATTGCCATTTCGCTTTACCTCTCTAACGTCCAGCTTGGGGCACGTCACTAACGTGCGTTCTCTGGGCCGCGATCCGATTATTGTTATAAGTATCCCTCCGTTTGAACTCAATTTTCTAGGCTTTTTTCGATGAAACTAATATGAAACTATTTTTTTTTCGCAATATAGATGTAATTTGCTACAAAGTTATCTATTTTTGTCATTATATTTACTGATCAATAATTTAAAATAAAATACCACGTGAAACATGCAGGCCGATGCGCCATGGTGCACCCCGCCGCCGCCTTGATATTGATTTTAGAATAAAAACGTGTTTTTATTTATAAAATCAGAAAAACGTTTTTACTTACAGCAACATACACAAAATACTTTGCACTAAGTTCGCCATTCTCTTAAATCTACAAACTGCGTTTATTTTCCCGCAGTATTTTTTTTTGTGGAAAGGGTGGGCAGCTTAGGTTAAAATTAGTTCATTCATTCGACAAGACATTGGAGGATAAATATCAAAATAATGACAAACACCGAACTACAGTAACAAAGAACATTTGACGACACTGTCGTAAACCTATTTGTGGTACCGGGGACGCATGTTCAACGTACATTTAAACCATACTAGAAGAACCGGGACGTTACAGAGGATTCTTCACAATCATTACGTCAAAGCGCCCATCCTTCTTCTTCAGCTACAGACAATTTTATTTTTGAATATATGCTTAGTATAGACATAGATATATACATAGAAGGCATTGTATTATTAAATTGATTTATTTCTGCATTTTTTTTTTATTGCCATATTCATTAAAAAGTTCCTCCAAGTGCCAATGCCTCAATGAACTACAAGTCGTATACAATTCTTAGAGTAAGAGTAACCTTTTTGCTATTTAAATAATACCTACTTTCTTACTACTTTAAATAATAGGTCATAACTAGCTAGCTACGAGTAGTTAGTTCAAAAAGGCACCTCACCAATTTATGGCGTGTAACCCATACAACCCAATTTATTATTCCATCATTTTTCAGTTTTATTTGAGAAAATGTCTACCATCTGAAGTTTCGAACGATTCGTCAATGGAAAATGATTACAAATGAGAGATGAAATGAAATAGTTTATATGCATGAAACGTGGTATATACTCATAGTTGTGAAGAGGAAGTTTCACGAATTTTTAACTGATACTGTTAGCATGTATATTTTAATTAGTACCTATAAAAATAAAATTTGTAAAAATGTGTAAATACTCGATAAGGAGCAGTTACAGCTTAGTGAAGAACTAACTGGGCTGTTGATCAACAGATCCACAGTTCAAATCCTGAAAGGTTTATAATTTTCACTTGAAAGCGGTGAAGGAAAACGTCGTAAGGAAATCTGCAAGTATAAGGAATTATCTTTCAAAGATGCGCGACCCAACTGGTTTTCCCTCCAGTTTTCGGAGGTGTGACGGCAGTCGCTCTATGGAAAAATCTGTTTCTTCACCTTACCGTCATATTATCATCCTTACGCTTAGGTAGCGGACCCTGACAGTCGTAAGTAAAACGGGATATCACTAAAAATATAGATTGTAAATACTTGATAAGTTAAATCAGATGTAAAACTTCCAGTATAACTTTACTAGTATTCAAGTTTCTAAACTTACCTATGCATATAATCAGTACGCATACGTAAAAATTATTTTTGAGTACATTTCCTAGTAGTTTTGACGAGCTCGGTGGCTCAATCGTGAATGACGCAACTTTGACACCAACGGTCGTGGGTTCAATTCCCACACAAGACAAACATTTGCGTGCATGAACATGTCTGTTTGTCTTGGTCTGGATGTTTTAAGAGAGGTAGGGCGCATCAAAGCAGCCGTCCCGTCTGGGGAAGTACCTCCACATCACAGAAGATCTCAGCCAAATAACAACTCCCTAGAGAGTTGTTGTGTTCCTGTGTGTAAGTGAGGTTACCAGTCAGCTCCTAAGAAGTTGCTGTGTAAGCAGCAGAGGAAGCATCGCGTTAGTATTACTCAATATATTACACGCGTTAATAGGCTACGGTAACTGTTTTACATCAGTTGAACCGTATGCTTGCATGACTCCTGACGTAGTAGGTATAAAAAAAAAATCCATGTCTTGCATATTATTATTGATTATAATAATATGTATACGAATTATTATTTAACGGATTATCCAGATACATAACGGTTATTAACTATGTTTATTAATATTGCACCATACATACGTAATAGGGGTTATTGGGTTTGACCTTCGCACGTCATAATAAAGCTGTAAGGCGGCATTATTTCAAATATTTTAAGAACCGGAAAAGTGACTAAGCTAGCTTAGCAACGGGCAATAGCAAGTATATTTATTAATGTACAATAACAAAAAGAATTGAATCATCCACTCACTGCCACATTAACCATAAAAGTAAAGTTTAAGTGCCGCCATTACTTCATCTTACTTATCAACATTCGAATTTATATCATGGTTCAAACTAATTGGTGTAATTTACCACAGCCTCCAAAGTACCTTTATCGCTGATCATGGCAATTATATATACTCGCACATAATTTAAGTAAAAATTAACTCGTCGAATTGGGTTATCAATGTTGCAGTGACAATAATTAACAAACACGTCAAAATTTATTGACGGATGAATCAAACATGAGGAATAATCGAATGACAAGACGTCATTTGATTTTAATATGGACCACTATCCATAAGGCATTGTGCACTATAAAGACCTTTTATTACTGAGATCGCGTTGAAATCGAAAAAAGTTTGCTCCTGTATTTGAGTCCAGCGTGAAGGATGACCTATGGAGTACTGGAGAGACCGATATTACGTAGTAACTCAATTAAAATATTCTCCAATTGGTTTTTGTGAGCGCAGGGTACCTTTATGCACAGTCAAGTGGTTAGTTGATTTATGGAATCCAGCATATATATTTTCTATGAAACAGCTAATTTTGGAATCGCGTTTTGCCTACGTAAGGCTAAATACTTTTCATGGGTATTTTCTATGTATCATTTTCAAAAAGTCAAAAGTCAAAATCTTTTTATTCCGTAAAAATGGCTACATTTGTTTGGAATCGTCACAATTTTTTTCCCTACCGTGCAGTTCATGACTAGGTGAGCACTGATAAAAATACTGCCAAAAAACTCAGGCATCCCTCTTTTGGTATCCAAACAAATTTACATAATTTATTAATTACATTATTATTGGATCGACTCAATCCCAGGCATTTTTATCATTAACATAGTCAGATACTTTATAATATGCCCTGCTACACAATTTGGCTTTAATAGTAGTTTTAAATTTGTTTATTGACAATTCTCTTATATTGCTGGGAAGTTTGTTATAGAACCGTATACATTGCCCCATAAAAGAATTATTTATTTTGTGGAGACGGCTTGCATGTAACACAAGATTATGCTTACATCTAGTATTTATGTTATGAGTATCACTCTTTTTACAAAATGAGTCTATGTTTTTATGGACATACAAAAGATTTTCATAGATATATTGCGATGCGACTGTTAGAATATTTATTTCTTTGAATTTTTCTCTAAGGCTCTCCCGGGGACCAAGTTTGTAGATAGCTCTTATGGCTCTCTTTTGCAATAAAAAGATGGTGTTAATGTCCGCGGAGTTACCCCAAAGAAGAATTCCGTATGACATAATACTATGAAAGTAGCTGAAATAAACTATTCTAGCCGTTTCAACATCAGTGTTCAATCAGTTCAATCATCAACATTTACGAGTATTTACAAAAAAAATGTATTTACCTATGTTTAACAGTTGTTAGATGGCGCTGTGAAATTTGTCCGACAATATATATTTATTATTTAACATAAGAAAGGGAATATTTTGAACAGATATCACTTTATTGTATGTATTATATTGTATCTATTATATAGATATTATGAAATAGCCCTCAAAAATTTACCTAAAAGGACAACCACATGACCTACAAATAGTTATGTTAGAGATTATCTATTAATTACAATAAAATTAAAACATTTTTTCAAAACAAAATGATGCGATAACCTTTTTGTCATACAAAAAAATTGTGGTGAAGAAACAGTCATTAATCATCACCAGTACGGTTAAGGAAGTGAGAGTTTAATAAAGGAACACAATACGCACCCAAATCGTCGGTTAATAAATTTCCACACAAACGTCATTTATGGACTCTTAAAGTCATTACACGGTGCTTCTACAAAGAAGGACAAGATCTTTGTAAACGGCGCAGAATGGTTCGAATTCAGTTAATTAAATTTGTATTAAAAGTGGCCCATTATCAGCTGGCGCTAAGCGACGATCGGTAGTGCCATGTCATGCACCTAATAGATCAAAATCTATGTCGGCAAGTGGGCCTGGATAGCCCTGATTTATTAAACTTAATGCAACGCTTGCGTTAATGATACTTGATTTAATGATTGATAGTTTGATCGAAAATACAAGTTAGTTCGCGGTTACACCCTCAGAAGCAATTAGAAGCAGCGAGGCAAATTTAATAGTCACTTAGGCATTACCGTGCAGTTTTACATCGCTGTTGTTTCAGTGGTTCTTGTCACAGAGTTGTAATTATTGTGATTGGACTACAAATATGTAAATTTCCAGCAATGTTGTTTGCATATACAATTATAGAGTAGTGCTTTAGGATCGTGTATACTTCGTTTCCTTCCTTGTAACTGTAATACATAAAAAGATAAAAATCCAATAAATCATTTATTTGCCATTAGACTCTCACGGGCACTTAGACACGTCTTACATTCTTTAAATCAAATCATTGTATCTTTTTAATTTTTCTCTCTCTCTCTTTTTTAATTTACCAGCCTTTCGAAAATGACCATTGGCGAAAAAGAAATGCTAAAAAAAACTAGCCAATATAGGTCTTTTTTCAAATCATCACAATTTATATTATAATATTTTTTATGAGTGTACATATAGTGATATCAAGCGGTACAATTAAAGATATACAAGCTAATACATGTGCTGAATTATTTACAAACATCTTTGTCAGTTAGAGAAGCAACGATTCCGTAATAACCCTTCTTACAGAGAGTATTTTTGACGCGTAATTTATTATAAAATCAAATACAATTTACAACAAAATATCTATGTCTTACTCAGCCGATGTACCGGCATACGCATTTTATTCCTCCTTCTGAAATTGACACTAAATTTTTTGAACGATTCTATATTTACACAAATTCTTGTACTTAAAATTTGGATCCAGTAAAGGCCGAGGAATATTTTCCTGATACTCTAGAACCACCTACTACTACTACGCCTACCCGAACTCATTCCACTGCAGGGATACGGATCTCCCTTCAACCGGATAGGTTTAGAGTTTAATTTACCACGCTGTTCAACTGCTAATTAGCGGAGTCAATGTTTTCAATCCACCAAAAGGCTACTGACTTAGCATAACGACTGTCATCTGTAGATATACCCACCCATAGATAGACTGTAGCGCTAATAATGTTAATAACACAATTTAATAATAGTAATGTTTTCTATAGCTACGAGGCTAGCGACGATAATATTTAGAACAAATACAAATGACCTAATGAATCTGTAGTACCTACCGTTATCAGTACTACAGATTCATTGAATGTAAATATTGTAAAAATGTGTGAAACAATAATTCAAAGCCCAATCATAAACGTCTTGTATATAGCTGGGCTACAGTTACGAACAATAACAACAATGGGTTAGTGTCCAATAGCCCAAACTCAAATAAGTTACTCATACGAACCATTCATATTTACGAGTAGTTTTATTCCCTTAAATAACTAAATCTTTTACAAACCGTGACTTTTGAATTGAACGCACTATAAAAGCCTATACATTATTGAATAGTTCTAATATCTCCATCACAGCATAACATGAAATGTCATTACAAGTAGTTACCATTCGCTTATATTTTATTTAAGCACTAATTTAGCGAGGAAACCGCGTGTCAAGTCGATGTTAAACGCATAGGTAATAGCATCACCTACCGTATCATTACCGCATGTAATTGATAGATTTGTACGACGTTCTAATCTAAAAATAAAATGCCATCGATAGTTAAAATCATTAAAAAGCCAAATTAGCCTACGAGAATTGGAGCAGAAAAAGAAAAAGTCGCTGTGGAGCAAGAATGTCAACCGTGGTAATTCAATTTTGATTATAGGACCAAAGGCTAAATACGGCTTCATTACCTGTAGCGGCGATCCGCGGACAATCTTCTTGAGTATGTGTCATTACCTACCAACAAATTTAGGTAATGTCCAAATAAAATGACCGGTTTAATGTGAAATTACTCACTCCCTGATTTCGGTTGCTTTGTATGCTCCACGTCTGTCGTAAGTGCTTGTTATTACAAAAAGTTACAATACTGATATGTATGTATTGTTGTTGATAATAAATGAAAACAAAAAGTGCAATGGCATCTTAATTTTGCGATGTCACAATTTTTGCTGTATATGTATTTTGTTATATTGTCGAAGAGAAATAGAGGTCATTGTTAGCCCCATGTTAAAATCTTTTCTTCTTCTTCCATTAGAACCGGCGTGGTCCGCTACGTAAGTATAAGAATTTCAAGAGACGTATCAAAACTAAAAGTAACTATAAAAACATCTTAGAGATCTTGATTTCGAAGTGTAGCTACCGTTGTTAGACTTCCACAACCCTGACGGATAACCAGATCTTTCTTAGATTGTAGTTTCTAGGAAGTGCTGGTTTCCTCGCGATGTTTTTCTTCACCGCCGAGCAAGTGATAAATACAAATACTCGTATGTACGAGTAAATTAATCCGAAAACACGAATTAGTGGTAGGCCTTTCATTTAGATTTGAACCAGATATAGTTCATTAATAGGCTAGTTCTTTATCCACTATACTATCACTGTCCCTTCAGTTTCGAATCCTGTGTCATACATTAAAGCACGGAGCTGATGGAGACGAAGGTAGTTAATCCGTCAGTTTGCTCTGCAACCTGTAATCTAATACTCAAACTTGACCATGGCATGTTATTTATGCGTGCCCATTTCCATGCCGTCAGCTCGGAAATTGTTTAAGCTAGATAATAACATTTGAGCTAAGGTGTACCTACGGTAAACATGTAAGTGGCGGGACATGACGGCCCTAGGCGGATCGTACCAGGCTTCCGTGGGAACGTACCACGTGACGTTACGAAATCACCACGGGCGAAAATTGATTGACACAATATATTCACCGTTATTTGCTTGTCATACATTACATTACACTGTGAATATGTAATATAACTACAGTTAACAAATGTCTATAATATACATTCCCAATAACACCCAATATATCTTAGTTTATATAATCCACTGTGGTCCTTCTATCTAAAGTCATCTAAAATAAATAAACTCATATAAGACGTGCTCTATTATACTCAGCCATGTTCTCATATTTATTAGATCGTCCAAACTAATCCAAAATTTAGCAACACTTTTGTTATTAAATTATTAAATTCCACATATAACTATACTACTATAACTTCAGGTCAAATCCCTTGCGGGGTAGGCAGAAAGCACCAAGCGCCACATGACTCGGTCCTTACACAGTTCACTCGCTATTTTAACATTCATAGCTCTTCTCCTGCATGCTCGCTGGCTTCTAACATCTGCCTTTACTACGGTATCTTTGCATCGAGCCCGCATTCGATTATGGCTGAAATTCACTGTTCATGTAAATTAACTTGCAATGTTATTGCACTGAGTCTTAGAATTATTCAAAGTTATTGTCTATTAGTATAACTGCAGCACATTCATAGCCTAAATTGATAGTTGTGTGTTGTTTGCCACCGTGTGTCAATTACAACGTTTATTATGTACTTGTTTTGTTTATTTTTTTTATACAACGTTGGGAGGCATACAATCATATGTCCCACCTGATGTAAAGTAGTAATCGTATCCTATGAATGTATGTATATTAAGCATCAGTCGCGCGATGCCACCCCTGCTGCTAACACAGCAACTGCTTAGGAGCTTACTGATGGCCTCACTCATATGCAGGAACACGACAACCCTCCAGAAAGTTGTTGTGTCTGTTATGTAGAGATACTTCCTCAGACTTGCATTGATGTGCCCTACCTCTCTTAAAACCACAAAGACCAAGACAAGCAGACATACTCATGCACACAAATGTTTGTCGGTGACAAAGTCGCGTTATTAACCGCTGCTCGGCTCGATGGCGAGTTCGTCTAAACTTATGTAGCACAGGTAAGCAGGATACAAAGTTCAATAAATCAAGGTTGATATGCTGTTAGTTGTGCAAAATACCCAGAAGATTTAAAATGCATCACACTAATTTTATTTGCCCTATTTGACGAATGTGACTGAAGAAAATATTAAAGCTATTATTATTTTATTCTGTTCTACTGTGATCTGTTTCTATCTTCTGCCAATCTTCCTACCAATTTATTTAGAAAATTTTGTTTTGCTAGGGAATTTCATTCGCGTCGTTAAACCGTAATGATCAGATTTCGTGCTCCCTTTTCTATGTCGGACTCCAGTATAAGGGGGTATGTTGGTCCCTAGTTCTGAACAGTACTGAACAAACTGAATTAAAGCTCAGTATCAATGAAGCTTTTATTTTATTACTATTTACAATAATAAGCTTTATTGAAAACAGGCATACAAACACATATAAAAAACAGAAAATAAATGGTTAAAATAGAATACAGTCAGGAAGTTTTTTACATGTTAATATTTATTGTTTCGTAATATCATATTTTTGTAATCCGGTGTATAGACGAGCTTTGGAATCTTCGTTGAGTTGTCGCTTCTGGCTGTTATAATTGTTAAATAAAGTCTGTAGTTCTTGGAAATAACAACGGCTTCGTCAATTCACTGTAAAGCAGAGTGATGAAGCAGTATGACAGGCTCTAAATCCATTGGAGACCTTTATCTCAGTAATCGGATGAATATAGATTGGAATGGCGGTGATGATTATGATAACTTTGAATTGTTATCACTTTGCGAACCTTGCGAACTGTACTACTGAACAATAAATGATTGATGCTTTACATCAAGCATCTAGGATGTGTGTTTTCCATCTAAGTGGTACGGCAAGAATGTTTGCCGTTTACAAAACAAATGGGAAGTCTGCAATTTACAGTCTCAGATAATAGCCTATTACTAATTGTAGGCTGCCCTCTATACCCAGTCACTGATAATTTAACCCAGTCATAAAAGAACTTAAGTTGTAACTCTTTATAAAATTAGGGTTCAAACTGCGTAAAATTATATAGGATACTCTTAAAACGCATCGGTGCTTTTGAAATCGCCTGTTCACGTGTTCTGAGCAAACACAAACGAACATGTGTCCTAATGATATACTACTCAAATCTAATTCACGACATCGCCTCAGCACAATCGAGACGCGGCAATGTCACAGCAAACTACGCTTCGATTCAAACATACTCTAATATTAACAGACTAATTGACTCCGAGCATATTGTTTGTTTCTTCGTAGGCACGCACGCACAAATTACTGCCCACTATGCGAATCCACGCCAATAATTTCACGACTGTGAACCACATTGCACATCAATACAACTTAATAATTGCTATTTATTAACACACTTTTATTATGTGGACATATATTATAACTTCATAATAAAATTTAAGGATTTCCAATTTTGACCACTTCTAATCTAACCTCGCTAATATTCCGCAAGGTCAAGTAACATCGCTAATACCTTTTAGAAAATGTGATCTAGTTTGTGAAATGACGCTGGCAAATTTCAATATCAGCAAATAATAAATCAATACTAATATTATGAAGGTAAAGTTTGCGAGTTTGTGTTTTTGTAGGTTCGTAAGTTTTCGTTTGCACTGTTACGGCTATGAACAATTTAATAATATTCCAAATTATTTTGTCATAGTATTGGTAATTTAGTATTAACCACATGTAAAATGTTAATATACATATGCATTAGTATTGAGGTATGATTCATTAAGCTTGATGCAACATCCTCTAAACAAATGTCTTACTGGCACAAAACAACCTTCAAGTAAAAGCTTTCATCTATTGGGTAAAAAAAGGCTTGTTTATAACATGCAAGCCAATATGCGTAGGTAAGTATCTGCGTTATATCTGGTATCCCCTATAATATTCGAAATATTTCCTTTGCAGAAAATATTTTTATATTTGACGGTTTATTCTACGCATTGATTCTACGCAATCATAATGGAAGGTAGTCATTGAACGTACTCACTTGGAAAAGTAACAATTTAGGTATATGATTTTCTGAAAAAACGGAACCCTTATAGGATCCCTTTGTTGTCCATCTGTCTGGTTATCTGACTGCCTGACTTTTTCCGAGGAGTGGGTAGAGCTATCAAGTTGAAATTAATATCAAATACTCAGATCTGTAATGCGTTGGAGCAGTGAAAAAATCAAACTTCTAAGTCAACACAATCAAAAGATACGGCTGTTTATACCCGTTGATGCGGATATTTTGACACTCGCAAAGTAATCAAAACCTATAGGGTACTTCCCGTCGAACTAGAATCATGAAATTTGGTGGTTGGGGTAAAGGAAAAAATCCGTATAGGTACAGTAAATTTGTAGGTCCATCACTAAAAATATATTTTTTTTTTTGCGACAATAATTTGTGAAATTTTTTTTTTACGGAACGTTCAGAGTGCTAGTCGGACTCGCAATTGACGGCTTTTTATTTATGTTAAATGGTTTATCGAAATTGATTTCTTTTATTGAATTGTCTCATAAAGACACAAAATGACAATAAATGTACCTAATCTCTATGTTGTAAATATTAATAAGTATCTTTGGCAGCTGCTTGTTACAACATTTATGAGGGGGCGGAATCTTTACAAGGATACCTTGTGTTTACTTTATACACCATTTCCGATATTTCAAACATTTCCAAACATTTTTAAGTTATACCAAATTCAACTGTACGTGTATAGATAGTGTTGCTATATTTTGTATTTGCACACAAATTGTCTGAGTTCAAAAATTTATTAAGTATTTAATACATTTTAAAACCCAGGCAATTTATCAATAAAGATAATTTACAATATGGGTATTATGGGCATTATGCAATTTAAACCAGAACAGTATACAGTTGTAAGTTTTACAGTAAATAGATATTTTATAGTCTAGACGATTTCTCAATAAATGACTATTTTCAGTCTAGTACTTGTAAATGTAAACCAATGTATACGATAAAATTTGGTTTCAATATTCTCCGCTCACGTTAATAAAAAATAACCCACCTATAGGTGTGCGTTTCGAAATCGATTGCGGTTTTATTTGCACCGAAGGATCAATTAAATATTGTTTGCGTTTATATGCAGCCGTGATAATTGTAAAGGAAACAGTCAAATAAAGGGTTGCGGTCGTGAAGAATCACCGATGGTAAGATAGTTCCCACATCAGCCTCGCAATGGGAGCGCATGCTCGCGGCGGCGCGGGCGCATCCAGCCGCAGTACAGTGGCTTATAATTAACACGCTGCAAGTTTTATGAATCGATTAGGATCTAAGCTTTCGTCAATAGCAGCTTTCGTCGCGGCAGGCTCCAACGATGCCTTATCATTGATTAATAGCGATTGAGATTTTTGCCCTGACCATGTTATTAGTGCGCAGTTAAATACGGACCGCAGTCACGTCGTATTCGACAAATTGCCCACTTGTCATTATGTGCTTTGTATAATTTATACATCCCGATAATCGGCGGTATCTTCGTTTAACGCGAAAGAAATCTCAGTTCACGTATCTGTATCTAATTATACATTGCTAGCGATCCAGTGAGGCTTGATCCTGGCATATTTATAAACAGATTTTGGCATCAAAACGAATGCTGATTTAGAAGGAACATGCTCATGAAAGTGAAATATGTGCGCCATTATTTCACTTTATACATTTGATATACAAATTCAGAGAGCTTAAACTTAAAATGAAAGGTGATAATGTCCAAAATGGACTGACTATTTACACCTTTGTGTGTTATGTAGATTACCGCATCGAAATAATCATAGCAATAGGCTCAGTAGATGGTTTCAGAATGTAAGTACTTTGTGATGTTATCTATCTATCTATCTATAACTTCACGCCAAATCCCTTGCGGGGTAGGCAGAGAGAACCGAGCGCCACGTGACTCGATCCTTACATATCTCACTCGCTTCTTTAACATTCATTGCTCTTCTCATGCACGCACGCCGGTTTCTAGGGCTCCTGACATCACCTTCTGATAGAACATGACCAATTTGGTCATGGTAGGTAAGTCTTGGCCTTCCCCGGCTCCTACATCCTTCCACTTTTGCATTGTATATCTGCTTTGTTTATTTGTGATGTTATAACATGATATATTTTTTAACAATGATTGGCAGAGAAATGATTTCGAAGAAGATGTAGGTAGGTATTATAACTAATAATTTAGATTTTATATTTTACTAATAAAAGATTAATACTTCGCTGCTTGACTAAAAAAAGTTTAAGAAAAAGATCCGCGCACCAAGCTATTGAAAAAAATTTATCGAAGCTATACATCTGGAAACACGAATATATAGTAAAGAAAAAAATGTAGTTCTTAAGAGAATGTAAAGAAGAAAGAAAGAAAGAAGTCATTCGTAGTATGTTATAACGACTAATATTTAAAGCGCCTGAGGATGCCTCGTGGGGAGGTGATACATGGGTCACAGAGACGACCAGAGTGGCAGGTGCATGTATATATATATATATATATATATCTTTACGCCAGGTCTTTTACGGGGTAGGCAGAGAGAACCGAGCGCCATTAGACGCGGTTTTATACCTCGCTCGCTTTTTTAACATTCATAGCTCTTTTCATGCACATTCTCCGGTTCTTACGCTATGCATGTAGTTCCTATTTCAGATGGCGAGCAATCGTAGAAACGACTGCAGCAGCCGAGGCCGAAAGGACCGGAGCAGCTATGGAGGCGATGGTATGTATCTAATTGGTGACGGAAGCACACAACGCAGTTTCGATCAAATTGCATATAAACTTTCGCAAAATAACGCATAAATCTATTAGACATTTATATATATAGAACTTCTTAATTGAGACATCGACGACCAAAAAAAAAATTAAAAATGAAATCATATTCGCCTAAAAACAGTAGAAATACATAACGAAGGGAACACGCATCAGTGGAAAGAAGAGTATATTCTCCTATCGACAAAGCGTGAAACGCGCTGTTATGTTACTTTGACACCAGAGCTAGCGGGTTCAATTCCCACACAGGACAAACATTTGTGTGCATGAACCATGAACATGTATGTTTATCTTGGTCTGGGGATTTAAAGAAAGGTAGGGCGCATCAAAGTAGCCCGTCTGGAGAATTACATCCACCTCACAGAAAACCGCAGCCAAATGACAACTCCCTAGAGGATTGTTGTGTTCCAGCGTGTGAGTGAGGTCACCAGTAAGCTCCTAAGCAGTTGCTGTGTTCGCAGCAGAGGTGGGACCGTGCGATTATAGAAGATACACTTCATGTGTGCAAACATTTATAGGCTACGGTAACCGCTTTACATCAGGTGGGCCGTATAATTGTATGCCTCCCAACGTTGTATAAAAAAAACTATAAATAAATATCTACATTTTGCCTGTGGGAGTATATTGTCTATGGGTCAGACATCGAATAAGCTAATAATTTAGCAACAATATTTTGGCTGACTCAATAACATTTATCATAAAGCTGCATTTGCTTCAAACGATTTTCAAAATTACTGTAAAGCTGAAGGTATTTTTGGATGACTGAACTTGGGATGATTATTATTGAACAAAATAATTGATCTGCGTTTTGGATAAAGAAAGAATGAGAAAGAAATAATTACGATTTAAGACGAAATTGATCGTGTTTTATCAGAAGGCGGTGTCCGGAACCTTCGAAACCGGTGAGCGTGCATGAGAAGTGAGGTGTAAGGCGTAAACGAGCCATGTGGCGCTCGGTTCTCTCTGTCTACCTGGTAAGGGTTATGACGTGATGTTATAGATAGATAGTCGACATAGATGAATATCGCTAGCATATCTCTATCTACAAATGAAATGAGGATAAATTCAAACTATTTTCAGGTCATAAACTGATGTGAGATTTTGTTATTCGATGTAGAACCGTTTATGACGCATATAAAAGTTTATTAATGGATACTGATTGAAGGTATGAACAGATAAGTGGAAACAAAACTAAATAAAACTAAGAATTAACACTAAATTAATCTAATTAGGGACGCCGTGGTTTCAAAAATTAATGACTAATTCATTGGCATGCACGGGGATGCAAGAAAAAAAAAGTTTCTTTTCTCGTAGGACGGGCAATGCGCGAGTGAACAATAAACCACTAGCAATCATTCGCAACTTCGTTCATATGGGTTGTAAAGTATTATTTGTATATTCACACCAACGTTTCTTTTTATTTATAAAAAGTTTTAGAAGCACTAATTCACATTATTTGTTGACTATACAGTTGGGCTCTGCAGACCGTCACTGAGTCACCGGCTGGGATGTCATATTATTTATATGGGAGTAATCTCTGATGCTATCAACGTAACCATTTCGGGGTTTAATCCTGGTACAGCGCCATCTATTGATATCTAAGGGATAAGATATCTAATATGTCTTCGGTCGGGTATTGAAGTTTTGATAATTTTTGTTGCAATAAATACTAAAATAACACATATTTTGTAAAATAGCAAAATACAGGTGCAAAGTTTGAAATCTCAGTTTCAGCTATGTTCTTTTTTTATGATGCGACCCTAAATATTTACCTACCTGAATAAAGTTGCTTAAATTCGTCTTTAAATAGTCCTCTATTTACTGTTATGGCAATAACAGTAACTTCCCTAATATATGAAAATAATATACTTATAAAGTAAGTCTACAGTAACTCTACTTTGGCAAGAATCCATAATTGTTACAGTACCATTACAGTTTTCAAAGATATATTGCCATAACAGTTTTCAAAAATATATTTTTCATTTTATTTAATTTCCATTTAATTTTAGTTTATGTGTTAGTATTCTAGAATGCAATATAATTTTTCAAGCGATTTGCAAGCGTCTTTGGTGTACAGTAACCTTTTTTCATTAGAAGAGCAATAATTTCTATTTGTTACTCGATATTATGTTAAATTGACATCAATAGGAAATTATCTTGATGAGATTTCATCTTAGAATATTTAAGTGGTAGAACAAATTCCCTGTCTAGGTTTTCCATTAGTACTGCAGCATGACGTTCTTAAAAAAAGACTTGAATATTTTATTAATGGAAAAAAGAATCTTTGGCTTCGCAAGGCTACTATAATTGCTTACCACCAGGCATACCGTACTTGAATGCGACTTAGCGGTATAGAAAAATTCTCACGATCATAAACTATATTGCATCACACTAGCTTATTAAACTAAAATTACTACTAGTTGAAGAGAAATCATAATTTTAGGTCAACTATGCAAGTTACGTACGCGGTAGATATATCGATCATTCTAAGCGGGCGGCGAAGTAATTATCGCAAATAACTTAGTTCCAGGCAATAACTGCCCTGCGGCGGTAAGTCTAAACAACTGTTGTATAAATCAATACAACACTGAAGAGTACTCGACCGGCGAGCTCGCTGGTCTCTATAAATAATACATAAACTAATTACAGAGGAATCAATACCCAGTAGGCAGAAGTTCACTTATCAATTATCTTGCTACGGGCCACTCTAACTTTTCCATTGTACTTTACGTGGAATACTCGTTTGTAGTACAAGGTATTTACGGTACAATTATTGAGCTATTATTTACTATTCAATTGTGGAAAACGTATGTTCAAACAAGGAAAATATGAACTATGTAGATCCGTATGAAAAGACAATTCACCGTTCAAGAAAACTTTAGTTTTTGTACACAAAATATTTGACATTTGCTTTTAACGGATTCCGGTTGTCCCGTAAGGTTTTACGCAACCGTTGGCACCAAGGTTTATCTATACTCATTGATTTATATATATATATATACAGTAATCAAAATTGATTCTTCGGCGGTATAACAGGGGTTAAAGTATGAAATTGCCATTATAAAACGGCAATTTCATACTTTAACCCGTGTTATACTATAAAGTAATAGATACTTTGAATTGACTGGTGTGAGATATTCGAGTAAAACTTTTTTCACATGATACCTATAAGGTTTTTCTTTAAAAAAATGTGCAACATTTCATTTTCGAATTTCAATTGTGCGTGCGACCCCAGGTCAAACCCCGCAAAAGTGCCCTAAAGCAAAGCTTTCCACGAAAAAGGTAATGGTAAGTGTTTGGTGGTCTCTTCATGGCGTTACTCACTACAGATTTCTCACGTATGGTCAAGCAATAACAGCAGATGTTTAGGTACTTCGAACAGAGAAACTGGCAGTGAAACAGCGCCGACTCGTGAATCAATCTTCACCATTATTTCTCCATGATAACGCAAGACCTCACACTGCACGAGAAACCATTGTAACTCTATAAGAGCTGCAGTTACCGAAACCATACGTTATCCTCCGTACTCGCCAAATTTGGACAATTTTCTACGTGGTAAAAAATTTTCTTCCCAGGAGGCAATACAAAATGCTTTCACACAGTTTGTCGAATCTAGATCCCCAGAGTTCTATCTCAAAGGCATAAACAAACTTCCAGATGATTAGATGGCAGCAATGTATAAATAATGAGGGTAAATATTTTGATTAAATAAATATGTTACATCTTAGAAAAAACGAGTTTTAAGTTTTCCGTACAAATCGGCAATTTTATACTTCAACCCCTAATATTGTACAGAGAGTTATTACGTTTATGTGTTTGCGTTTCACATGACATACATTTGCTGACATACGAATTGTTAAGCGATTTTAGGCAGCTCACGTATTGCAAAACTCAATGGAAAATGTATTCTGTATCCAAACGAGCAAACCTTAATAGGTCTCTATAGTTTGCCAATAAATACTTTTCGTGCTTTGTGTTAGGATACAGATGAACTTTGAAGACATTTTATTAACACCTATATTGTAATTATGGAAGTTTCTGACCACTCTGTATTTGACTTTCAATATCTACAATCAACTCGCTTACCAAGCAGTTTAGTAACAGCACCTTGCTGAGATAGCACGTGGTGCGCGATGTCGTAGTGCCTCAATCCAAATCTTGAGAGCTCCAGTAGCCTCTGTTGCGAGAGGAGGGAGGACAACGGGTGAGAAGATGCACCAGGATACAAGGGTGTACCGGCTCCTCCCCCCGCACCTCCGCCTCCCGATGATGACGGAGATACTGGCACTGGAACAGAAAATGTAGAGTGACTGAGTGTAAAAAAAATAATAAACGAAAATAATGTTCTAAAATAAATCAAAATTAAAACAGAATCACATAATGTCAACAAGTTCCAGTGGTTCATTTTTGTATTATTAATAATGTTATAAGAATACACATTATGCTGGTGAAAAGGCATTAAAATCACAGTCCCAATTCATTTTAACAATTGCGTTTTATTTACATAAAACGCTATGTTTCTTATCATAAAGCCATATATGTGTTTAAACGTGAAATTTAAATGAATCAGCCAAGTATTTATTCCGAAATATGTTGTACTGTATACACTTTTCGATTTTGAAGTCCCATGCAGACATGAAACTACCTTCTAAAAATTTTGAGTATTAATTTTTATTTTGTTAAGCGAATATCTATAAACAAATAATACTCGTAGTTCGATTGCTTGATTGGGATAATTCAAATGCATTTCAAAAATAAAAATTCTCACTATGCAAAAACACTGATTCGTTAACCACTCCTGTAGTTCAAAGGTATTGTAAAATGATTTTTGGATTTAAATGTTATTGGGGTATTTACTGCAAATTTTCAAATTTCTAGATTTCAGCCGTTAAAATTTAACTTAGTTTGGAACTTTTTGCTAAATACTTAAGCTTAGGTAGCGGATCCTACCAATCCTAATGGATTAGTAAAATCTGGATTACGCCAAGATAATGGAGAAGACGCTACTTCACAAGAGTATCTCTATCGAGTGTCGGCAATTTTAGTTGCTAGAACAAATGTCTACACGGGAAGGAGATTAATGGTAGTCAGATTTCTCGAACGCATTGTTTCTCTACTATATATAAAAACTCGATTTATTTATTCCCCCAGATAAAAAAAAAAAACATTACGTGACAATGCTAAAATAACCACGATAAGCTGTCAGGGATTTATCCTATATATTAGCAAGTTTAGTTAAACGCTACAATGTGTATATACAATTGTTAATTTTGTTTCCTTCTTCAGTCTTGAAAGTCACCAAGTACCTACCAAGTATTACCAAGTTATGTACAAGTAAAAGTAACACAACTGGTAAGAACATGCTTCTAAAACTCGTGGATGAATTACTTTACGAAAATCTATCTTTGTCTTAACTCTTGAGCCAAGAGCATTTACTTCATTAAATTTTGGTTGGAATAAGTGATGTTAAATTCCCTTTCATTTTCCTCTAACATAAGTTAACGTTTTTAATGATTTTAGAACACAATTTCAAATGAGCAGATTAGATGGATAATATTTATTGCACTTGCAATGGGTTTTCTAAGTTTATATACCTTTGATTATGCATACATTTTATTATTTTAAAGATAAAATATACAAATTTAGTAGTCACCACCTACTCTAATCAGTAATAAAGACTCCGTTACACGGCGGAATATTTAATGAGGAATGTGATATTATGTCGAGTTGACTCGCTTGAGAATTTTAGATAATTTTCTTAAATTACGATCTCATAAAACCTTGATCAAGAACTGAGTTCAAATTAAGCCATCAACAGAGCAACTTACAGTCGTCTGTCCACGCGACTGCATTAAGATCTTGTTGAAATAGCATCAAGTTTTTACTCTGTCATGAGGAGGCCCCAGGCGATACGTTCTGTTATTTTGTATTACCGAGATTTAGTTAATCGCTGCTTACTCACAGTTATGTTATGTCATGACAAAAGCACGAAACAACAGTTTTATTACGAGTTAAATATTCTTTGTGGAGTTACGCGATTATTACAGAACACGGACGTCAGTGTACCGACTTGATAACAGAGTACCGGCACCATAGTCTGCTATTAGTTATTTACACTAGCGAACCCTAGCAAGCACCACTAATAGTATTCGCGACAGTTTATTCTTTACTGTTTGATTATACATTTAGCTGGAAGTACTACGTTATCAGTCAATAAAAAGTTATAACTGTAAAACTGAGCTCAACGATGAAAAGAAAACGAAAATATAAACTTTCTATAGTTTTAATAAAGACATTACTTATTCATATGTATGTATTGGAGCAATTTGTCGCTTACAGCAACCAGATATGCTAAAGGCCGATCGTAACAATGCCGTCTTATGAACACATCGCAACACATTCAATTATAAATTAAGCTATTAACTTAATATACCATAATTTGTTTATCAGGTTAAGCATCGAAATTAATGCAAGTGGCATAACTTCTCCATAACTTAACACTTTTTATTGGCGAGTCAATAAGGCGATTTCGTCAACGAAGGCATTATCGAGCTTTGTGAATGAGGTAAACCAATTTTGTTCCTCCGACGGGACGTATAAGACACACATTCGAATGTCGATGCGTCTTTGATCGAGCGCTCGGGACTCGACTGCGACGTATAATTTCTCGTGTAATCGCTTTAATAATGGGAGAAAAAAAGTGATATTATCTGCCCACGGTCAATAAATTAACACCGTTTAGAGCAAAAATGTAGATTCTTAGTGTCGCTACTATTATAAATAAATTGGAATCGAAAAAGTCGAAGTTTTAAAGATGATCGTTCGTGTAGTGCGTGTGTGTGTTTTTATTTGGGTGCGTGAGCAGTGAAGCCTTATTAAAATATTTCGAGTGGAAACTGGAAGGACCACTTAGTGGTGCGCGGGAGTTTCACGCCTGGGCTGATACAACATTAAGTCGACAAGATAGCTTATTTGTGCTGAGCTGAGGATTAGTGGCAATAAATCACTGATTAGAATGTATTGACTGGCGTTGACTCCAGCATATCGTCGTCCCTCTTATTTATTGACCGACACTTCTAAGCTTTTATGGCTTCTTTTTAAACTATTTGTTAACGTTTTATAGTATGAACTCGTAAGTTCGATTATTTAATAAGCTCGTCGGCTAGTTAAGATTTAAAGTTTATGTTCTTGTTATAGCAATAATGAACTTGCATATCGTCTTGATCACCGGCGTTTGATGGGGACTTTGTGCTAATTAAATTTACGTCCAGACATGCATAATATATTGACTAGTATAAATGTACATGGTGGATACAGATCACTCGATATTTAAAGAGCTAGTTGGTATCGATAGGCGAAGAGCGTTTACATTGTAAATGTTTTTGCGTCGTCAATAATCAACACAAGCTAGCATGCAGTCATGGACACCTGCGTAAGCGTCATTTAAACACGCGAAACGATGCGAGGGGAGTCATAATAGCATTGCGCTCATCCGAATGTGAAACTGTTTTATGCAAAAATATTCTCTGCCTTCCACTCAGAGCTATTAAAGACGTCGTACGCCGGAAAATTACCGCCGTTCGTGTAAATTTCAATATGATATCGAAAGT
This sequence comes from Pyralis farinalis, assembly GCA_947507595.1. NCBI lineage: Eukaryota > Metazoa > Arthropoda > Insecta > Lepidoptera > Pyralidae > Pyralis > Pyralis farinalis. The sequence continues at coordinate 19,030,022 of OX382264.1, read as the reverse complement.
AACTGTGCCCTTCATGGGTGCAAAAAATTATAATAAACTGCACTTCTTTTGATTGTTCTCAAAATACGCATGAATTATGGATATGAGGTGGGTTAAAGACCGTTCTTACCCGATTCAGTATCAAAATGAATGGCTTATACATCCGGCTTAAATTGTGCATAAAATTCTTAACATGTTGGTAAGTAAAATAAAAGCGGCAGTCAATCGTTCGGAGAATGTGTAGAACGAAATATTGTACTCTATGCTATGCTCATGATTCGATCCTATTCAGGCTATCGTCATACACAGTATCTTAAGTAGATCAGCTATAATCGTTACTTATAGTTTATGGTACTAATTCTTGAATGTGAAAGAAGCGAGTGAGGTATGTAAGGATCGAGTCGCGTGGCGCTCGGTTCTCTCTGCCTACCCCGTAAGGGATTTGGCGTGAAGTTATAGTAGTAGTAGTACTACTAATTCTTTACAAATTTAAGTAAACTTAAAAAAACCCATTTGATGTAAAATGGTTACAGTAACCAATGCAGCGAATCCTTGGCTGTGATGCGAATTGGGATTAACGCTCGGATGATGATGAACGGTTGCCACAGCCAATGAACGCTTACAATACTAAAAGTATCGAGCACACGCTGCTACTCTTGCTGCTAATACAGCATCTCTTCGGGAGGGGAATGGTAAACTTGTTATTAGGCTTTCTGTGAAATAGAGTCATTTACCCCTGTCGGACTGCATTGATGTGTCCTTTCTCTATAAAATAATACCTAATCGTAATACATGCATTACAGACACATAAAATTTTCGAAAAGTCTTCTATTTTTATACCTTTTAGAATCCCGCTGCATTAATATTTCAATAAAAAAATTCCCTGTATAAACTCGATCAGGCTACGATTTTATTTTAAGTGTAAACATAGAATGGCCGCACAAAGCATTACTGTACATAAACGTTTATCTGGAGACAGCTTATGCAACTGTTAAAGTTGTAGATGTATCTCTGATCTATTCATCTGACCTTTGCGTGCATCCGAGTCCTCGTTAAGTTGTTAAAATCAATTGTTCTGTAATAATCTTTCGAAGATCTGAGGTAATTGACAAGAATTGCCTTAATTAACAAAACGTAAAAGCTACATCCACTGTCTAATGAGGTTTGAAAATACTTTTATTTATAGTTCATTAAACAAAACATTTTAGTGATCTGTGTCAAAATTGAATATATATATATATAGAGGTCACTCCGTATATACGTCTGTAACAAGCTCTCAGAGGCAAAATATTACTCGTATTATAAACTACGTCGAATGGTCTGATTAGGTTTTACTGAGTTGCCCCGGTTCATTACAATTATGTCAAAAGGTTGAATGAATCTAGTTCAACGTTCATTTATATGAATAATTCTTTAGTGACATACTTTAAGTGTAGGTATATATTAAAAATACGTAAAATATGAGATGTACAGTGTATATCGATGTACATTACAAATACGAATACATTAAATTGTCTAAAATTTTTAAAGTATTTATGTGTGTACAATCATCTTCGTGCGTCAGTTGTCCCTTACAGCACAAGTGTGACCCCTCAGCCTAAACGATTTGAACTCATCAAACGATTAATGTGATTGATCTAATGAGTGTCACTATCATTTCTAACATCTTCCCTGTGCTATATATTTTAGTGAACAGAACGTGCTTGTCCTAGAGATAAGATAATTGTATGCAAAATTATTTATACTAGGTGATAAATTACTAGCTGATATCCGCAACTTCGTCCGCAATTTGTTTTCTCTCTAAACCTTCCCGGTAATGTGTTACCATACATACTAAAAAAATAAAATTCTAATCGGATGAGCCGTTTTCGAGTTTCACTTGACAAACAAGAGTTTTAATTCCAATTTGTAGTTTATTAGTATACCTAAACATTATTAAATATGGCACCTTGTGTGTCCATAATTTGATGTAAATTATGGACACACAAGGTGGAATTTACATCACAAATATCATTCATAACACACCGCTGCTAGTGCTCAAATATGCTATCTGTAAATAAATAAATAAAATAAAATGAATAAATAAAAATTTCATTTATTTGTCTCCACAGTCTTGAACACTTTGTGCATTACAACGGTGTACTTATATTACGAGTACATGGATCACATACTTAATAGACAACTACTACATTTGTGTCAAGTTGTAGAGACCTGGCGCCTAAACTAGGCATCCGAAGAACCTGTATCATAGGTCACCAGGCCTCCTCTCAGAGTATGATACAATTTGTGTCACTGTAGAAAAGTGGCATACTCATAAATAGCATACTTTTATCCATTATATGAGAGCAGAACAAGATAGGACAAGATATTGATTTAGGAAATAGGTTTCAGTAGGTTTTCTGTTTCAAGGTAAGTTAAGGATTTTAGCCACGTAGTTAATTCTTTCTTACATTTGTTTTATTTAGGGCATACATTTTGAATTTAGCGTTAACTTTTGGTCCGAGGAAGCTAGAGAATCTTTGGGCGAATACCGTATTACGTATGTAAAACAACTGATCCAACTTTCTGAAGACCCAAAGTTACTATTTTGGCCAATTGTACTGAAAAATACACGATATCAATGACCATAACTAGCCTCTAGGAGAATGCAGAGAGTAAACTATTATAATAAACGTTATTTTCTTCATACACACTTGTATTGTCCAACAAGAATAATTAGCAAAACATTTAAACAAGCGAATATTTTACTCACACTTACCTATATTACTCATACATTGTAGGTATATAATATACGACATTGTATATGCCAATTAAACCATTAATTTATGCTTCAAGTGCACACAGTGATAAATTGTTGTCGTAACAGCAATGTTTTAACAGGTGCGTAGATATTAATTTTGTACTTGCATATTGTCCTTTGAGAGTACAGTGCATAGGATCGACTAAAAACAAAAAAAATATATCACATCAATTACATTTCATTTTAATGGACACTAATAAGCCTTCGTGTGTATTCGGTAGGTATATTTTTCTGTCTAAACGGATGTTGATGAAATTTGTACAGAGTTGGTGTGAAACCAGAAGAAGAATACAAGAGTACCTACCAAATATTACGATAACTGGAGCCTACGTGGGACTAGGGTACCTACCCGTTTTACTATATATATTACAGAAAAATAATATAGTACGAAAAATACTATATTTTCATTGTTAGTACAATCAAAATCACATACGTATAACGAACACATTTAAAATCATTTGCATTTTTTCTCTCCATTTGCCACAACTTCTGACTTTACGGAAATATTTTTTTCTGTCTTGAATATGAAATGGCGAGAAGAAAAAAATAGAGCATACATTAATATAATAAAAAATGAATAAATAACGTATTTTAATATAGATTTAAATTGTTCGGAATCCTATAGATAAAGTAATAGAACTTTGGTAGACAAAGCGAAAAATGAAAACAAATATTCACGAAAAATTAAATAATTAAACAAACATCCCACTGCAGGAATACCTTCAACAGAGCTTACTCCGCCACGCTGCTCAAATGCGGATTTTTGGAGGCCAGTGTTTTCTAGCCGCCCTAGTGCCCCTGACTTAACTTAACGACTGCCATCAATTGATAACAGCCGGGACCGACGGACTAACGTGCCCTCCGAAGCACGGAGAAACTCGGGATATTTAAACCCATCCACATACACGCCTTAACCTGCGTGTTTGGGTAGAATAACACGCGCAACGACGCCATCAGGCTGTCTATACATATTAAAAAAATAATGAAAAATAAATGGGTACTATTTTTTTTCATGAATTTCCCAAGAGCTATATATAGAAAAATACTATTATTTTTCAAAAAAAAGATGATAACCCTACGTGGAACGCTACCAGCACGAAGTCTTCTTCTTTTTCCTAACGTTATCCCGTTTCCAAATCCATTAGGATTGGCGGGGTCCGCTACCTAAGCCTAATAATTTGGTGTAGATACTGATTTTGACATGGAGCGAATGCCGTCAGACCTCCACAACCATACCCAGAACCAGAGGGAAACCAGACCTTTCACAGGTTATGTCATACGTCTTACGAAATATAATTTATCGGATGTTCACGCTACAAGCAAAAAGTAAACCAGAGAAAAAGTGACAATGAGGAATAATTATATTTATAAAAGTACAGTATATTTCTCGACTACATTTTCCAATGAGCTTATTTATAATATGATAATCTAGAAAAACTCATTTGATATAATAACAAATATACTCAAATGTACACAATCTTAATATACAAAACACAAAAAATGTTTCTACTATGTCCATTATAGGCTTTGAAACCATTCATCCTATTGTGATGAAGCTTCTGGGTTATATTCAACACATTACCAAGAAGGTTTAGAGATAAAAAAAAGAAAGAAAAAGAACGCCCAAGAGCTAGTTCCATATATTTGTGGATTTGAATGCCACTTGGATCACGTCTGGTACGAAATCAGAGAACCTTGTAATAAAAAAATAAGATAGATAGATAGATTCTTTATTTGTATCTCCAGCACACACATAACAATTTGTTACAATTGTGCTTATAAATGTAAGCATTATAGTATGTAATAAACGTTGTACGAGTACACTTCATGATGCGAACAATATATTTTTATATTTTTCATTATGCTTGCACAAAAATAAATATAAGGCAAAAGTTTTATATGTTTAAAATACCTATAAGTACTCGTAATAAAGTGTATAGACAGACGTCTTAGACTTTCAGGCTTACTACAATATTGAAGATTTTATTATGTTATAAAAGAGCTTAATATTTAGAGACACCAAAATAACATTAACATTGGAAACCGAGTCCATAATCATTAACAACATCGTCATTACCTATTAATACATTGATATGATGATAATGTAAAATATTGTTTTTTAAGTAGGCACATAAAAAGAAGGCTGTGAAATATTGTAAACTATTTGAAACTGATCATATAATTAGCAAAATGTACATACTATATACGCATTTAGGTTTTCGTAACAAATAAAAACATTTGTAGGATTCTGGCGGGAATACTGTTCAGTTTCATATACGATGAAAATAGGGTTTAAAAACCGAGGATACAACAGCGTGCTTACTATCATTACTATGTTTTCTTTGTTTTAAGGGAAAGTTCATGGGCCAAAGCTTAAGTGGTAAGTCCACATTTTTGCTTCAAAGCCAAAGGTCCTTTGATAAGATTTTACGGTTAACTTTATCATTAACATACACATACCCCACGTGAAGCTACTCGCGTAAGTGATCGTCGAGCTCAACACCACACTGAACATATCGCAGACATTACGTATACTAAAGCAGGAGCCGTTGAATAGGTGAAAAATGGAGGTCTCAAGTCTGACAAAATTATACCAGAATTATGGTAAGCATTAGAAATTCAAATTCCGAAAGGAAGGCTCCATCATTCACGAGGTTCATGTCCAGCACCAAATCTCATCAAAGAATGTCTGAAGTCTGAAGTGAGATTCTTGCAATTCGAATGCATATTACGACATCCACTTATTTTCTCGCCTTGGACATAACCCGGTATGTCATGAAGACATTTTTTATTTACTTTTAAAGTGGAACACAAGCTTACTGAATGCCTAATGGTAAGAGGTTATAGTAGCCAATGGACACTTGCAGAACTTGCTTGTCAATTTGGGCCTCGATGAAACTGCACTGTTTGTATCGTTGCTTCCCTCGTATAATATTTAATAGTGACGATATTTTGTATGCTAGTGTTTTGTTTATAAGAGTGCTTATCCAACAACTTGGGCCGTTGTTCCCCTGATTCCGTTTGATGTGGCCGTCTTTGCTCCACGTGAACTGTTTTTTTTTTTAGAATAATTGTATTGTCTAACTGAGTTTAGAGCATTGATCGCTGTTTGGGAATAAATGAATAAATGATTAGTGTGTTAGTAGTATGTCAATAAATAATGTTATATTTTAAATAAACAGTATTTTTTTGACATGTTAAAGCCATGCGCCATTTAACACTTGTTCAACGAGGACGCTACATTATATCTCGTTTCTTTTCTATAACTACTACTATCTATAACACTATCTGTGCTCATGCCACTAACTCATAAGCATAGATTAATTTACGTGCAGAAAAAGGCACGTAATAAGCGACCATTTTAGTTCCAATGTGTGAGGATGAATTCCTAGACGACGGTGAGCGATACGATTATAAAAGGCAGTCGTGAGTTCCATATTTAACAACTTCTCTAAGTTCCTTTGTAGTGAGACTTCCGACTCATCATGTGGAACCTTTATGAAGAAAGAATTCTGGCCGGAGGGAATCGTATTTCGGAAGTAACGAGGACGGTTGTCTAACGTTATACGCTACACGTCGCCAACTCAACATGGAATTAGTTTAAGTTCTGCTGATGCTTTTGATAGTATTTACACAGTTTATTCAAAGAGTGACGAATATTTCTACTTGCGGTTGTTGCTGGTGAATGTTGGTCGGCCAACATCATTTGAATCACTTCGAACCATGGTGGAGTGGCATAGTGTGTCCAATATTTCATGGTTCATGTCAACAGCTCAATTTGCTTGAAAACGATACTCACTGGGACATGACAATCGCCGAAGCAGTTGATATATTTCCAAGTGCTTCTCACGTAAATAACATGAATTGTGGAACAAAAATGTACATGTCGAAAGAGATTTTACTTCCATGAACTGATACGAACAGTTCATGGAATCCCAATCTCGATTGCTTTTAACCGAAAACTTGTGGTAGGTACATCATATGCGATAGTTTGTTAGTACAGTTAAGAATGCTACTGCCAAAACGTAGAATGGACGTCGCTTTTAGTTGAAAATTGGAATGTGAACGTGAATATGTTCGAAATGCATTGAACCAATCAGTTGCAGCGAATGTACACACTGTTGAACAAAAGGACCCCCAACAAAAGGAAGTGTGCGATACGTTAACGAAGGCAGTTGATGATACCAATGGATTATTTTTCCTCGATGCACTCGGTGGAACTAGGCAGACATTCCTTATGTCATTGAATTTGCCCGCTTTGCTCACTTTCCGCAATCTATCCGAAATTCTAGTTGCTTCATCTGCGAAAGAGGGCATGTTACTAAAAGAATGCATAACGACTCATACAGCGTTGAAATTGTCGTTAAACCTTCAAACGACTGAAAAACCGACATCCAATATTGCAAAACACTCTGCAAGAACCAAAGTTTCGGTAAAAAGTAAAATTATCATCAGGTATGAATATACTCATTTAATGATCTGGGCAATAACTCAAGATGTTTCGTAGGCGTAATGATTCTACTGCCTGACGATTTCCATCAAATTCTACTAGCCATTTCAAGATCGACCCTGCCGTTGAAATAAACGCTTGCCTCAAATCATCGCCTCTGTAGCGCTATGAGACGAAACTTGAGCTGACAACAAACATGCGATTTGCATTGCTTAACGATCCATCTGCCGAAGTTTCTCCAAGCAATTACCGACTATCGGTAATGGTGGTATTCCTGTCGACGAATCCAACGGACTGATTTCGTTTCCGCCGAATTTTGCAATGTCTTCTCAATAAAGGACGAGCTCATCAACAAAGTTTTCCCTAGCATCTTTGATGACCACGAAAGTCATAATTGATTGGAGTAAACGAGTAATTCCTGTGGCAAAGAACAAAAATGTAGAATATTTAAACATCACAATTCAAAATGAAATCGTTAGTCTAATACAATCCTGCAAATCTACCGACTATGTAACAAACCAAGACGAAACAACAACCTATACAACTGAATGTTTAAACTCATTGGATCAGCCGGACTTACCCCGCACAATATACAACTGAAGGTTAACTTACCAGTCAATTCAACGAAGGGAATCGACTCGAATGCAACCCGCCCAGCATATAGCTTAATATAAAGTAGTATAACAATGGTACGCAATTCATTTCGTTCGCTTCTATAAGACTAATGCTTTGCTGCCATGTGAATTACATTAGTTTTAATATATTAAAATACTTCTCATTTAAATCTTTGAACATTTATTATACTTTATTCATTTTCACTATTAATTTTGTCTTAATAACATACTGAATTTATTTCACCTACTAAGTTAACACAACGTTTATTGATTTTGAGGCGGTACGAAGTTCGTCGGGTCAGCTAGTAATATATATTTTATGTTAAGGTATAGGTGTTTAAGGTAAGTTATTACGTATATTATATGTAAGGTACAGCATGGACCTGTGTTGTAAAACCGATTGTCTGAAAATAATTACTTGAATTTGAGATACATATTAATATGTTTTCTGATCCTACATCGCTAGAATACATATAATAAGAGTCGCCGAAATTCCCAAAACTTATCTCTGAACTGAGTCACAATTCTCAAGCTATAATCCAGGTGCTCCCATTCAAAGATGATAACAGTACTCCTCTATGTGGGGCCATGAGATTTATTACCATCACCACGATGGAAGGCTTGACTATAACCCGCCGGAGCAGATTAGGTTTCGCAAAGGCTACAAACGTAATATACGAATATACTGATTACAATTTGCCTTTTTGTATAATTTTGCAGATTATGAAAAAGTTACTTGGTCTATTCTGGAACTACGTCAATGTCCAGCAGACAATGGCCATATTGAGGTTAAAAGATGCCTCAATAATGATAGCTCGCATCCAGAGTCAATAAGGTATGACACTTATTCAGCTGCAGTAAAAGCAAAAAGTAGAAGGACTGTGCTCACATCTTCAACAAAGAAATAGAAAAGAAGAAAAAAAGAAAAAGTTTATATGGACGTAACACAAACACTATGCATAAAATTTACATTATACAATAAGTCAACTCATAAATAATAAACTCATATAATAATAGTGCTGTAAGGCGTCACACACAGCTTCCATCTCAGCAAATTGCAAGTTAACTCATGACCCGACGATAATTTTCAGATAAGACCTGACTGCGACACTACGGACAGAGCAGACTATAATACTATCAAACAAATTTTTTTTTTACTTTTGGCTAAAAGACTTATATCCAGCTATTCAAAAAAATAATGAAAAGTATAATAATAGGGGTAAAGTATGAAATTGCCGTTTTACAGTAATAGGTACTTTGAATTGAGTGTGTGAGATTTTCGAGTGAAACTTTTTTCACATGATATCGTACCTATGAGGTTTTTGTTTTAAAAAATGTGCAACATTTGATTTTCGAATTCCAATTGTTTTTTTTTATTCAGATTAGACGGGAAAGATGGATACTTCGAAAATCCGAGTAATTTTTATATACGACTTCCGACGCAGAACTAACGCGGCAGAAACGGCTCGTAATATCAATGTTGCGTTTGGAGAGGAGACTGCTAATGAGCACACCGTGTGTTTTTTATTTCAACGCTTTCGTAATGAAAAGAACGAACTACGTGGAAGATCCCCACACAGGTGAATAACGCTGATTTGAAGGAGATGGTGGAAGGCGGTCCGAGTCAAACTACCCAGGAATTAGCGGCATGATTTAACGTTACCTTACCTACAATATTGACTCATTTGCATCAAATCAATAAGATAAAAAAATATGAAAAATGGATGCCTCATGATTTGACCGATCTACAGAAAGAAACGCGTGTTGAAACTTGTGTTGCCTTGTTGAATTGGTACAGAAATGAAGGATTGTTGAATCGAATTGTGACATGTGACGAAAAGTGTATTCTTTTTGATAAACGTAAGCGAAAAATGCAATGGCTGACCTCAGTTCAAACGCCGCAACATTTCCCTAAAGCAAAGTTTAAAAGGTTATTGTAACTGTTTGGTGGTCTCTTTATGGCGTAATTTACTATAGCTTTCTCAGGTCTGATCAAGCAGTAAAAGTAGATATTTACTGTGTCGAACTTCGAACAATGATGGCAAAACTGGCAGTGAAACAGCCCCGACTCATGAATCGATCTTCACCATTATTGCTCCATGACAACGCAAGACCTCACACCTCACGAGAAACCGTTGTAACTCTACAGGAGCTGCACTTACCATACGACATCCTCCGTACTCGCCAGACCTTGCTCCAAATGACTACCATTTTTCGGAATTGGATAATTTTCTACGTGGTAAAAAATTTTCTTCTCAGGAGGCAGTACAAAATTGTCGAATCTATATCTCAGAGTTCTATAGCAAAGGCATAAAAAACTTTCAATTAGATGGCAGCAATATATAGATAATGAGTGTAAATATGTTAATTAAATAAATATGTTACATCTTAGAAAAAAAACGAGTTTTAATTTTTCAGTACATATCGGCAATCCCCTAAATACATTCACTCTCGTAGTCTACCGTTCAATCATTTCATACACTCAATTCAACAAACGATCATACAAACTATATATTAATATAGCAGATATAAGCAGATAATATATTATATGCTTTTTAAACAATACAAAGTAAATGTTAATCTATTTGGAACAGTGTACTCTACGAAATCCATAGTATATTGATTGGAAAATTGTACAACAAGCAAGAATTAGCCAAATCAATTAGTGTGGTTAATAATTTAGAAAGTCTTGATCTAACTAATCGAAATATAATGCTTATGTTTCCTATTATTGTTGAATATGGTTACCGCAACGACTTCTGGGTGTTTTATGTTATACCTATTAAACCGATACAGTACTAGGCATAAAATTATGCGGACAGGCAGCAAGCGAACTTAACAGTTCATCAAGTGACAATTGGGGTGCGGCATTATGCAGATCCGGCATGAACACTACTATGTAATTAGCGAGATCTAATCGATTTATGCATCTTAGTAAGACGTATCGTATCGTGATGTGATGGGTGAATTGGTGGCATTCGGGAAGCTTCAGCGTGCATTTTGCACCTTACCGTGCATTTTCATCGAGATTTGAAGATTTTAACTAGTGTGTAATACCTATCTTAGCCAACACTGTAATCGGGTTCATAGGTTGAAATTCACACAGGAAGTGACAGAGAGAACAATGCTTGGGGTTTCCTTAAGGCGTTGAATCTGTAATGAGAAATCAAAGTTGTCTAGTGTCGTAATTTGACAGAAAGGTGATTCAGCCGAGTCTTTGATGAAAAGTGGGGGATAGTGCGAAAATGAGACGTTGCGAATAGAGCGTGACAATCTATTCGCGAAACGTCAGGCATCCCTAGTCTAGATGAATCAATGATCTCAAAAGACAAAACAAGGTTTCTGTCACAGACGTACTACGGCTTACCTGCAGCCTGCAATTGACTGATTGAGCGGTTCTATAGGCAGCTAAAAGCTGCAATTGTCTACCACGCCAATGAGAGCTGGGTTGAGTTCGGAATGAGCTGAATGCAGAAATAGTAGTGCAAATATACTATACTGCACAAATTTTAGAGAGCATTAAAGAAGGTCAATCCAAGAGTTAGCGAGTAAAGATAAATGTTGATCATGTACATAATATTCAAAAATGATTTAAAATCTTAATAAAAAAATACAATACTTAACAATAAATTACGCCGACCTTGGTTAAGCGAAATCGCTGGGATGATTTTCGAAACAAATGACAAGGCGAGTACTAAAGCAGGTTTAACTACTTGTCGATTGTATCCTACCCTCTTTTTAACAACTCCGTTGCATATTCAATGAAGTCGATTCGCGAGGATTTAATAGTCGGATCGTACGCGAGCAGCGGAAGTGAGCTTTTGATAAATAAGTTAAATAAGGCCTGGCCCCTACACTGACATTGCGCCATCCAAAGTTTTGTTGTAAAGAATATTTGAGTAGTGTGTACAAATACAAATTGTTTTACCAACGTATAGTTGAAACTATCTGTTAATTGATTTTGTAGGTTCCTGTATTTATACGTTGGGCGCATGAAATGGTTTGACATCCGAAAATGTATCTATTTTCAAGAGATAACAAATTAAACCTGTAACTAAAAGGTACTTGTAGCTTACCTAAGATTAGGAATTTGGCCCATAGCATAAGTTCAGCGGAAAACTGTAAATCGACATTTTGTAATTGAATAAGTATGTCTTTTGTAATTAAATATGTATTTCGTCTTTCAAAAAATCCAAGTCAAAACCTATACAGTACGTAAACTTGATAAAAGATCATGAAAATTAAGAACTAAAGAACAAAAAAAACTAAGGAGCAAGCTCTCATGCAAGGAAAATAGAAAAAAATCCAAATAATCGTCTTTATTTGTTACATTTATCTGTCTGTTTTTCAAGATATCACAAATCTCGTCGCACAAGTATAGAGTAAAATCCAAAAATCGTTAATTTTTAGTTATATTCATTTCAAATCAAAACTTACATACTTTCAGTTGGTGTTGGTGGACCAAAAGTTGGGTTTTTAGACAAAATACAGGAAAAATGTTGTAATTATATCACATAAAAACCGGTATTTACCGGTATTAAAATCAAAACTATTTTGTGTTAAAGAAGCGAGCAAGGTGTGCAAGGCACGAGTCATTTGGCGCTCGGTTCTCTCTGTCTATCAAGCAAGGGCCTTCGTGTGAAAATATAGATAGATTTTTTTTATACTACGTCGGGAGGTATACAACCATACGGCCCACTCGATGTAAAGCGGCTACCGTAGCCTATGAACGCTTGAGATATATTAAGTACCACTCGCGCATTGCCTCCTCCTCACACACACCTCACACAGCAATTCCTTGGGAGCTTACTGGTGACCTCACTCACGCACAGGAACACAACAACCCTTATGGGAATTGTTATTTGGCTGCGGTTTTCTGTGAGGTGGAGGTACTTACCCAGACGGGCTGCTTTGATGCACCCTACCTTTCTTAAAACATCCAGACCAAGACAAACAGACATGTTCATGCACACAAATGTTTGCCTTTTGTGGGAATCGAACCCACGAGCGGTGGTGTCAAAGTCGTGCCATTCATGACTGAGCCACCGAGCTCGTCAATACCGATTTTAGTCGCAAAAGTTGTCCTTCGACAATAACTAGATTGCAGTCATTTAACTGAGATTACTTAGGAATAAATATTGTCTTTAAAACGATTTGCGGTAAAAAAACATTTGCTTGTATGTATATGTACGTATATTTGTCAGTGATTACTCTTAATCATAACTTGAATGAAATAGAAACCTTCGCTGCGCGAGTCCAACGCTATCTTGACCAGTTTTAATTATTCCTGTGCAACTGTTCTACAAAAATATTCCGTACCCATGTCTACGATATCATCACTTCATATAATAGATACAAATATTTTTCGACTGTACTTTCAATCATTTACGGCTTAAGTATTATTAGCATAAGAAAATATAACTGAAGCCTGTAACTATTATTTTTTTTTTTAATTGCTCAAGACTGGAAAACCAAATAATTAAATGTATCCTTATTTTTAGGTATTCGCCCGAGTATTTGATTCAATTGACAAATATTTGGTAATAGATAAATATTTAATTGAAAAAGCAGCTCTTAATATTATTAGAATGGTTTTACGTCCTTGTCAGTTTTTGCCACCTACCTACCTCTTAAACATTTTGTACCTATTACCCATCGTGCATTGTCCCTTCTTATTATTATTGTTATAATTATTATATCTTTAAAAATTATATTCTTTTTGCTTACATTTCTTCATACCAGTCCGAAATTTTCTTGTTCTACAAATGTATAATAGCTACTCGCCGATGGCAGCTACTCTGATAAAATGGTCAAGCTGGAGTCGAAGAAATTTGATAGTTAACAGCTTGTTTGTCACCCGACATGACTGCCCGGAAACTGAAATACTTTGCCAGAGAAACATAGAAAAAAAACTAAAATAATATACTTTAATTGCTGCGACGAATCAGTTTGTATAGGGTGTCGAGTTTTCTTTAATTATGGCTCATGATCTATTGACAGAAATTATTGTGTTTTATAGGCCTGCACTATGTGGAGTTTTCATTGAATAAACACATAACTAACTCTACACATATAATTATTATGAGGGACACCCAAGAGTGCATTTCTCTAGAGGCAAAACCAAAGTTGTATTTCTAGCCTTTCAGCCTTGGTCCAGCATTTGGTCATCACAGATGTTATCTCTGCAAAATTTCAAATTTCTATCACTGGCTCTAGAATTTTGTGAAGAAGTCAAATTTGATGTTGAAGACGAGTATTATTTACCAACTTCAAAAGCCTGTCGTTCCCCGTGTCCTATTTAGGACGAGATGGCGGTCTGTTTGTATCTATTATTATATATGAGTCGGTAAAACACAAAAAAGTGGAATAATGAAATGGAGGTATGCTGTTTTCATTCCCTGGTGCGCATTGGTATTCAACGCTTGCGTCACACAAGTCCCATTGAGTGTGAACAAGTGTGTTGTTAGTTTGTTCATTAACGTTCTGTATGAATGTTTTAGCCGACTTTACGGCTCATTAATACATTGTTACTATTGTCTACTAATTAAGGAGCATCGTCTCAGTTTACAAAGCCAGCTGATTATTATGCGTGATCACCATTTAAATGTTAATTAGATTTATTAGCACACCTGATCAAACGTACAACGATATTAAGTTGATGTGAAACAGTCACAACCGCCGACACAATAAAAATAATTTTAAATTCTTGAGTCAGAGAGCAAACTTGTTTTCATAATTTTCCAGCGTACACAAGTTAATTTTTACTGCCCTTAAAATAACTATCGCCCTCAAATTCCAGTGCATCCACTATACCATTACAAAGCTTTTTTTTAAATATGTTTTACCAATTATTTAATCTTATACCCTTATCATTTGGTAACAAAAAACTTAAAATAAGAAAGTATTTGAAGATAGTCTTGCACATAATCACAATAAGAAAATCGCACACTTGTACATATCCTATTATGTAAGTGTGCGCAAGGAGATAGTTAAGAGTGCGCACTAATTAGTTGCACATAAATTGCAGGAAAATGGTCTATAGCCTTGGTACCCTATGCACTGTTCGTGCCACCAGAGCTGGCATTTGAAACACTCAATCGAATCCTCAACAATGGGTTTTCATATATCTCTTGACATCCTCCACATTGCCACACTTTCTGCTTCACCTCATTTCTTGGCCGTTTGAACTGCTTTTGTTTTTTGGATTTGTCATTGTTGGTATTTAGTTCTTTTTTTTTTATATTACGTCGGGAGGCATACAAGCATACGGCCCACCTGACGTAAAGCGGGTATCGTAGCCTATTAACGTTTGCGATATATTAATTATCACTCGCGCGATGCCTCCTCTGCTGCTTACACGGCAACTCCTTGGGAGCTTACTGGTGACCTCACTCACACGTAGGAACACAACAACCCTCTAGGGAGTTGTTATCTGGCTGCGGTTTTCTGTGAGGTGGAGGTACTTCCCCAGAGGGGCTGCTTTGATGCACCCTATCTCTCTTAATACATCCAGACCAAGATAAACAGATATGTTCATGCACACAAATGTTTGCCTTGTGTGGGAATCGAACCCACGAGTGTTGGTGTCAAAGTCACGTCATTCACGACTGAGCCCGGTGGTTCAGTGAGCTCGTCAAAATTGTATCTTTATTTTAGCCTTCTTTCTATCTTCTATTTCTTTCCTATAGCGTTTTGAAAATATTATATAAAATCTAACTAATTTTGTGACAGCTTGCATCCCTTATAAGCCTCTTGTATTTGTTTACGAGCTTCTTCCATCTCTCTTGGCGGTTAGAAGTTCTGCTAATTTGTAACACATACTGTAAAGTAATTATAATAAAAAATGGTTAAAATAAAACGATAGTTTTCCATAATAACGTGTAAAAGTGCGCGCGCAAACTTACACTATTATACGTACGCACTGTTACACATTCCGTCATTGACTCATAATGTGTATGGATAACGACATCTATTAGAGAATAATAGAATTTTATCACAGTACTGAACACAGGTAACGATACGTGTGGCAGGCTCATTGCCAAGGCACTATTGCCAGAACGACATCCACACGGAGCCAATATTTGAAGTTCCATTACTATTATAGATGACTGTCCGGTGGACGCAAGATACACTGGTCAAGCCAAAATATCTCGGGTTTGCATCAATGAGTGCTGATCACAGCTTGTGTCTGAAATTGAGACATTACTAGAACAGGTCTCGAATTAGGGTAGACTGAATTTAGTTCAACTTAATCCCCTAAAGACACAAGTGTGCGCATTTACCGCGAGAAAGACTCCATTATCGTAGCTCCTCGATTAGAAGGTAGCCCTCTCCGCCTCAGCGTTATCAGTACAGATATACAGTTTCGCGGTCATCTGAAGAGCAAGGCCAAGTTTGCGTTCAAGAAGATTAGTGTGATCAACGACGGCTGGGAGTTCATCCTCATACACTGGAACCGCAATGGTCGCATACTGTGCGATTCCTGCGAAGTTTTCTACCGAGAACTATTAAGTTGTGGATTGAGCTCCCTGCCGTGGTTTTCCCAAGGGACTACAGTATGGGGTTCTTCAAGAAAGGCGTGAAGAGGTTCTTATGGGGTCGGCAACGCAATAGTGACACCTCTGGTGTTGCAAATGTCCATAGGCTACGGTAACTGCTTACCATTAGGCAGGCCGTATGTTTATTAGCAATTTTAGTGGTATAAAAAAGATCAATAGAGCTAAACTATGCTTTATATGTCAACATTGCCTTCAACTTTGAAAGGCCCAGGTCCGGCCTCACATGGATTACTATTCACATATTTGGGCCGGCGCGCCACAATATTTGTTTACTCCATTTGATCGCATACAACGTAGAGCAGTTCGAATCGTCGGCGACCCCGTGATCTCCGCACGGCTAGACTCGCTTTGTAAGCGAAGAGACGTTGCTTCTCTTTGTGGACTATACAAATTGTATCATGGGGACTGTTCAGAGGAGCTGTTCAACTTAATACCAGCCGCTGAGTTCCACTATTGTACCACTCGCCACAAACTAAAATTTACCCTCACCATATTGATGAGAGGCAATCCACTTCAGTACGCTTTTTGAGGCATTTTCTACCACGTACCGTGAAATTGTGGAATAAATTACCCTCAGCGGAGTTCCCGAACAAATACGATATTGGTGCCTTCAAGAAAAGAGCCTACGTTCTCCTATAAAGGCTGGCAACGGGTCAGCGACCCTTTGGTGTTGCTAATGTCTATGGTATGTGGGTCACCTCATGGTAACCACCGATCACTTGTCATCAGGCGATCCACATGCTCGTTTCCTTTGTCCCTCTAATATAAAATAAAACCTCCTCTCCTCTCCTCCTCCAGAGTTCCGCAAGCAATTCGGCTCGCAAATATTCGCATTGATTTTAAAATAACATACTAAATTGGTGGCTCAGATCATCAGGCCGGGATTTAACTATGAACATACATTACTCATATTATACAGACTCGTAATATTGATTACAAATATATTCATTGTAGCTGTCTGGTTTATTAATCGCTAGTAACTCGGCACTTTCAGTAACAAATATTCTTTTACTCTGTCATTATATCCTAGAATTTTATTATGCTTCATTAATGTCGTCATTGGATGGTATAAAATGCAAAGTAAGCGTGAATTTAATTTTGCAAAAATAAAAATTCGTGACCAGGAAAATAGATTTTGCGAAATTTATTGATACGCAACTGTATCATAGAATTTTCTAAAAGGGTACTTTCCGAGTTTCATCATAATCAGCCCCGTGAGTCCTGTGGGACTATTTTTATATCTTTTATGTCTACGTCCACTTGAGAAATTCATCTTGTAGATATATCATTACGATTTAAGTACAAAATGGTATACCTACAAGTATTTTATTGATATATATATATATATATCTTATGTAATATCGGAAGCCATCAAGATTTGTCAAATTTAATAGGCGAGTCGTAATAAAACGCGTTACTGACAATATCAGAAGATCATGATACTCGAAATATTCTAGAACGGTAATAAAATTTTAATGACCTCTTTTAGTCCAACACTTCCATATTTCTTCCATTTTGTGATCGACGATGAAGCTTTTCTATTTCAGCTCGAAATTGAAAAACCGCACCATATCTTCCGCGAAATGTCTCTCGTATAGCCATGAATGATAGCCGCAATCTCCAAAATGACAATAAACATTACAATTTATTATAGTTCTGTTACCTGCAGGTGTTGGAATGGAGGTAGATAATGCATATTATGTTAAAAACCAGAGCTTTCAAGTGCGGAAAACATTTATTAATCATAAGTACGGCACAGAACTTTCAATACGCAAGACCTGTAGTCTTGCGTATTGAAAGTTCTGTGCCGTACTTATGATTAATAAATGTTTTTCGTTAATATTTTACATCTTTATAGGCGCTATTCCGTCGCTGCGTAGGATGTGCACGCAGAGGCTACGACATATATAACCACGCATTCGTGCGTAGCGTGTGCAGGGGTTGCAGTGAATGGTATCATATATATTTTCATACCAAGCATAGAAGCTAAGTCAACGTGCGTAGCGTAACCGAGCGTTTGGAGTGGCGCTTTTCTCGTCATCACATAAAGCAAAAAATCAGTTTCATGAAGATCTTTGAAGATGTAACTATAGTTCAGTTTTTAAACTTTTTTTTAGATAAATTATTTATTAGTACTCTCGCTAAAGACACACGTACTACTAAGAAACAACACAAAAAAAGACTGTCAGTCATACTGTGCGTCAAAAGTTAAAACTTTTTAGCTTCACAAACTTATAAACATTATTTTTGAGTTATTAAGAAATAATTTTTAGTAAGTATTATTATTAGAAATTATCTTTATTAATGTATTAACACAGTTAAAAAAAAATCATTTCTATGATCTTATCAACATTATCTATATAACACAAAGAAATTTATAAATACATATCAAATTTATAAAAATTAATAACAACAAGGCAATGTTTCATACTCATCTATATATATGTAGGTATCTGAGTGTGACGATCTCGCGAGATCAGCACTTGCCCCATCCCAAAAGTGCCCAACTTGCCTAAAGAAGTTCTGACTTCAAAAATCCCATACAGAGCGTTAACATCACACACAGATAAGACAGTACAAGTCGACATATATTTCACAGTGGTACAAAGAGGCTGCAGCTCCGGCAAACAATTGCTCACAGAGCAAATCACTGATTTACATCCCACTGCCTGAGATCAATACGCCTGTATTAGAGGCTGTACAACAATACTGTATGCGTATTGAACTAGATGTCGCCATTAAACATTGTGTTTTTATCTTTAGCGTCATTATAAGTAATTAAATATAAATACCTACGTACTAAATATAATGATAATAAAATAAGTGATAAAATAAATTAATGATCTGAATATAATTATAACATACAATACAAAAATATGATATACATATAATAATAATGCAAGAGAAGAGTACACATAAGTACACATGTCCATTGCGGCTGTGCACAGCATACGTTAAGTAAATTCTGACGCCATCGCAATGGGAAAAGGGCCGCGCGCCCGCTTGCGTCTACTTTGCGATGGGCGTGGCTTTATTTAGTCTATCATTGTAGTTGGTCGGTGCTTTATGTTCAAAGGAAAATTAGGTAAGGAACGTAGATAATCTACTTGGTTTCTCGGATGCCCCTAATTACTTAGAAACTCACACCGCAACAACAATTCTCATAATGTTAATTCAATATTGAGGCATATTAGTTATAATTTTCATTTTCTTGTGTTTAACATTAAAAAAAAGATAAAGGTGGTATAAGCATTTCCTACAATTTTTTTGTACATATAGTCACTTGGTTTATTTTCTAAATGAAAGTTTGTTAATAAACATTAATAACAACCATTTGGTACCACGGTAGTGTTACCCAGTATAAATGACCGTTTTATATTACCTTAAGTATCAAAATTCATGTAAATCGCAGATTTTTACTATAATGTAGTATATAGTTACATCTAAGTCAAAGTCGAAAATTATGTTTACCGTTTAGCTTTCAGACCTTGTAATAGACAAATGGACATGTAAAACATACCAATTGGAACGAAATAAATTAATATTTTTAAATTTAGTTAATTACTCAACTAATTTATTTATTTTAAAATTTTATATATTTATATTTTCAAAATGGTCCAAAGACAAATATAATGTAACAGTTATTAATATAGTGTGTATTACAGCACATTTAGATGATTTTTATTTTTATGTAATTACTTGACGGATTTTAAACAAAAATGTATAAGAATTGGAGTAGCTAGCTGCCGGTGAAAAAACTTGAACGTCAGTTAACAACAGTTAGTAGATAAAAGTAAATATTTTTATTTACATTTATGTATTATTTAAACTGCAGCCAAACAACAACTCCCTAAAGAGTTGTTATGTTCCTGCGTGTGAGTGAGGTCACCAGTAAACTGCTAAGGAGTTGCTGTATAAGTAGCAGAGGAGGCATCGCATCTACAAGACGAGGTTCTTACTCGTCTACTTGTACTTCTGACCTCACATTTTGATAAAACACGACCAATTTGGTCTTGGTAATGCAACACAATTATGGTTAAGAAACGAAACTACCACTTTATTGCATTGCAAATAATATGGACATACTTACTCATTAATTACTATGTATAGGTACGTTCCACATATTGGATAGTCATTTCCACTACCAATCAAATTATTTGGACATACATCCATCTACAGCAACAGACTCACATATTACCCTTGATCTAACATGAAAAACCGTTTTAAAAAAACTGTAGCAAATTGTTAAAAAAACGTCTTATCTACAAAATAGCCTCCAATTGCGTCTGTCCAATTGTTTGCTATCGTTAATCAAAACGTTTCAAACGAGGTATCGTTAAATCGTCGGGTGAATATTGAGCAACCTTCGCCGGAAACGCTACTGGCCAATCTAGTCGACGATCTACCGATTAATTAGTTCGATCGGCAATACAATGTGGACAATGTCGTGTATGGTTGCTGCTTTTCGCTCACTCATCTAAGCAGCTGTGGAACGATGACAAATGAGGGTAACCGTGTCATGTCTTGGCCATTAATAGCGACTTCCTCTTATGGTACAGTGATTTAGCCCACCACTGTTTAAAGAAGACTTAGCAAATAGCTATGATTTTTTCAACTGTTCGCCTAGCTTAGTTTTTGTGTGCCTATTTAGATTTTTTACTACCCGGTCTTAGAAACAGGGGTATTAAACGATTTAAATTTCGTGATTCATGTCTATGTTTGCTGAGTTCCACAGTTCTCGATATACACATATAAGACGCAAAAATGCCGTCTTTCTTTATATGTTATCCAATTATGCGTAAAGGATAGACTTAAAAGCAAACAGACATAATTTAAATATACAGTTCAAATAATTGCATATACAGATATGCATCACGGATACTCGTATCAACGTACGTTTTACCTAAGTTTTTTAGAACCTAAGTTCGAAACTAAAGAAGCTCGCAACAAAAAAGAATTGTGAATCAATTCCTTATAGAAAGAATATTTGCTAAATTCTAACTAAAAGTTATCAAAGTAGGAAGGACAAAGACAAAGAATGATAAAGTATATAAATTATATTGTGTGTAATGTATTTATTCTTTGTACAATATTTGCAAACCAAAATTTGAAAAGAAATACCTACCAGGCATTTTATATAAGGACCTACTACCCGTTCCTAAGCTAAACCTCAAGATCAAGTCTGTGTCGGCTCACATCCTACTTTCCTTCTTTTCTTAAACATCCTTTCTTTCTTCTTTGAAAATCCTTAACAAACAAACTTAGTTACACGGTCAGGATTTTAGCTCAAATCAGGATTACATATACGATGAGTTTTGTGATGGTTTCTAGAAAGTTGTTTTATAAACATCACTTATTTTTTCCTAATATAGGTACCTATACGCGTGTCACTCTAATCGAACAATTAGGTTAAGTAACGCCGTTCGTAGCCGGACTATTGATGGGTTTCCGAGGGCACATTAAAACGTCGCACTATGGAAAACAGAGGTCAGTTGCGGATCCAAAAATTGTAACTTCATGAGTTTTAATCGTATCTTGATGAAATTAGGTACAGATAATAGTATAAAGAGAAAAAAATGGTATGTAAGTTATAGTGATTTCTTATATGTAGGTATATAATGTAATACAGCATGAAAAGAAAAACACAACGGAAAAAAACACGAAAAGTAAGTAAATAGTTTATTTAAAGTGAAATAAAAGGTTATAATTATTAAAAAAAGTTAAAACTAAGTTAATTACAAATCATGCATGAGTTGAAGAAAAATATGTAAAAAAAAATCATAAAATGTCAACATTGGTGTCAGACAGGGATGCGTGCTGTCGGCTCGGCTGTTCATCCTGTATCTGGACAGTTGTCTTCAGAGAATAAGAAATATGAATGTGGGAATGCGAATGGGTGACTCAGTGGTCAACTGCCTGCTTTATGCAGACGATGCGGCATTAATAGCAGAATCACCATCCGAACTGCAAACACTAGTTACAACAATGAAAGATGATTGTATGAAGAAAGGCTTACAATTGAATGCGAAGAAAACCAAGATAATGGTATTTGAAAGAGAGACAACCAGAACGAACACTAGGATTATGGTTGATGATGTAGTGTTGGAGCAAGTGAATGAGATTGTATATCTTGGAAGTGCTTTTAGCAGCAATGGAAGGTACACCGCTGATGTGGAGAGACGAGTGAGTGCCGGGAATAGGGTGAATGGAGCGTTGGGTAAACTTCTAGGCTGCCGAAATCTAAGCCAGAAGGCACAGCTCGCTGTACACAACGCGGTGCTAATACCAACGCTAACTTATGGAAGTGAGAGCTGGGTATGGCAGAGAGAGCATGAAAGTAGAATAAATGCGGTCGAGATGCGAGCATTGCGCAAAATTTGTGGCATAACGCTTGCTGACCGCGTTCGTAATGAAGACGTGAGAGAAAGAGTTGGTCTAAAAGAGAGTGTCGGTGTTAAGATAAGAAAGGGCATGCTCCGTTGGTTCGGACATGTAGAAAGAATGCGGGACGAAAGAATGACGAAACAGATATACAATGCAAAAGTGGAAGGATGTAGGAGCCGAGGAAGGCCGAGACTAACCTACCATGACCAAATTGGTCGTGTTTTATCAGAAGGTGATGTCAGAAGCCCCAGGAACCGGCGAGCGTGCATGAAAAGAGCTATGAATGTCACAGAAGCGAGTGAAGTATGCAAGGACCGCGTCTTATGGCGCTCGGTTCTCTCTGCCTACCCCGCAAGGGACTTGGCGTGAAGATATACATACATACATACATACATACATACATACATACATACATACATACATACATACATACAAAATCATAAAATAAATATTGCTAGTATCTTCTAATCACCTTATATAAGTAGTCATTAAAAAGAGTAGACTGGAAAACAAATCGCCACCTACTGAGATTCTACACATATTAATTCAGAAGTCTTCTAAAAGTGGCATCACTTACAACTGGTAAGTGATGCCACTTTTAGAAGACTTAGTTCCTCTTCATCTGGATCTTTTACATTTTTTACGTATGGTTTTCTTAAGCTTATTATATATGGATCTGACGTGTACTAACGTGTGTAATAGGGTTTTAAAGACATCTTCATTTGTAGCTATTCGCGAACATTTTCTGGCATGATGTAGTCGCATGTGTCTGTAGTCTTTATTGCGCGACTCTTGTGTATCTTCCGTCCAATAGGAAGAACTGCGAAATATTTTATAATATTTTCCCCGTGTATAGCTTATATAGCTTGTGTGCTGAAGATGGCATATAATACCAATTATACTCACTCACATATAATCTTGCAGTTTCCATTGCATATATTATTCACCAAATTTTTCGGAATCGATCATCATTCTTAAAGAAAGAACTCGTAAAATAATGTAGAGTCGTTTGATTAATGTTTTATTAACACCTGTAATTTCCGCAGAGCATGTGCTGTTATAGCAAAATCTTCGCGCGGTATTCCCATCGTTAGTGTTTCCACTAACTTGCCGAGGTTTATCAACTATCAATCCTAATTCCTCCCTTAAACGTTTTTGAACAAGTTCGTTCTTTTCTTTCTTCAATCTCTTATTTTGTTACTTGTAGCAGACCAAGATTTAAAAGAAAGATTGTAGGAAATTGTGTAATACCATTTCCATACAGCGAATCCAGGCGTGTAAGGTGGACAGTCCATATTTGTAGGCACTCTTATTTTCAGGTCTGATAGTAACATTCGACAAATCATTAATAAGTCGCGGAGTAGCACCACATATCGTGCAGGTGGAACTAGAAGTAGTATCTGTTAGCACCTGAGCTACTTTTCCATGTATCATTATTAGAAAGAGTTCATGCTTCACTTGAACTGCAACATTATCTTTATTTATCAGTGATGGTTGCAAAGCCTTTATTTGCTCAGTGATTTCATCTACAACAGCCCTGCCATGCAATTCTGAAAGAGCAAACATCCTTACGTCCTCGGAAACATCGGCCGTTATAGCCTTGAACACAAAATTGCAATTCCTTATTGTCGCTTTTCATGGTTGTGCGACACTAGCGCCGCAAGGCTGCGTTTGGAATTGGAATTCTACAAGGCAAACAGCCTTGCGTACGCTTACAGCCTTATAGAATACCAAATAAAAAGCCGTGATCGCAATAGACGATATCAAAGCTGACTGAGGCTGAAGTGACATCTGTGATCACAGCGACGCACACAGCCATTACGAGTCGCTTAGAGAATTGCATGGCAGGTCTTGGTGGGAGTCTCCTTATAAAACTTTATTGAAATGGGTCTACAAAAACGAACAGATGAAGGTACCGGATTTTTCTAAATAACGAAACCCGACTGCTCATCAATTAATCTGATAAATACCATAGAAGTGATGAACAAATTGGCATCAGAAATCGTTTCTGACTCCTCTGGAAGTTTTTACTTGTATTGGCTTTGACCAGATGAACCATCACATGCCCATTTACTGAAGAAAATTAATGTTTTATATTGTCGTCGGAAAACTGAATCGATTTGTAAAATTCTACCAACAGATTGATCCAATAAATGTTGAATATTAATTACTTTAGCATAAGTATTCATAATCGTAATTGAAGAAGATGGTGCATAACAAGATTTATTTATCTTGTATTTTGTAATATGGAGGGAATATACAACATTTTCTTTCGTTTGTCAAGCTTCTCAAGTACGTATAATGCGCTTTTGTTAAATCCAAATCTATAAAAGCACTCAATGCTTCCGGGTCGGAAAGCATTTTTATCTGGTCTGAGTCATTCCAAATACTTGAAATGTAGAATTTTTTATCGTTGTTGGCGTTCCGCAATAATTCGACAAGATGTGCTTCTGCATTTTCACCCAGAGCCCTTTGATATGCTCGAAGCCATATTCTTCTAGTACTCGTAGATCAGTATTTTTCCTCTTCTTGGTAGATTCTGAAGAGTCTCCATAAGCTACGCACGGCCTTCCTCGTTGGCCAGAAGTTGATGGTGTAGGATTTTGATCGGAGTCTGTAAATTCACCGAATACCCTGAGTCCAACCAAGTCCTGTTATTCTCTAAAAATCGTTTTTTAATCCGAGATGTCATAGTCCAGCGCTTGTTAAACGTAGGCAGAATGTGTCTTTGTATGTCACTTATTATAAAACACAGGTTTGTTTCAGAAACGTAATATTTTTCCACTAAAACTTTGGACAATGATTCCACGGTTCTGCCTTCCTCGATATAAGGAAGTATGAAACCTCGTTTGGTACAGCTGAAGGAAGATATTCTAGAACTTCACTATCTGCGGAAATTATAGCCGTGGATGTTACCTCACTTGAAGTAACTGGTGTGAATTGCTGAAATATTTTTTACGTCCCTTTATATCCTATTTTACAATACTGAATTGGGTACCTACATCGTTATTATCTCTTATTTTCTCATGCAATATGAGTTCAAATTTGATAAAAATTCCACTGTTATCAATGAATTATAAAATAAATTATAAATAAAATGTACATACTTGTTCATGGGAACCGTCTCTGATGTGGTTTACCCATAAAAGATAACGAATTTCCTATTCGGACTTTTATCACATTAGTTCCCATATCTTCTGAAACCGCAAAATCGAACAGCTGATTTTTATACACAATATATATGAATAGTTAGACTATTAATTAACATAAAAAGTAGTGCATAGGGAGACCTGGGTATTAGTGAAAACTTTAAACGAAAAAAAAAATTGTGAAAAATAAGTTATTTGAGTTTTTAAGTACTTACTGAAAAATTTAAAAATAATTTGAATATTAAATAGCTGTAATGTAAAATATATAAAATATATAAAAGCAACGTAACAGCGCATTCCACCATTGCGCCACCGAGCTCATCGAAACAGTGACCTTCGGGCGAGTTTAAAACTTTGGATTTCGTTATTTCGCAGTTGAACAGCGTGGCAGATGCGTATGCTCTAAACACTTTTCATTTACCCATATCTCTGCAGTGAGATGAGTAAGGGTTGGTATGGTGGATGGTAGTAGATAATGTGGTACCAGAAGTAACACCAATATTTATGTTTCTATAGTGAATCTTACTTACATAGATACCTACCTACGAGTATATTCCTCGCTCGCAATGTTAATGTATTAAGAATCAATACTAAGTTAGGCAGATACCACAAAATAAATCTAGACACTGACTCGCACAGGGGTCAAAAATGTAAACATATTTAGGTGCTGTAACCAATGTTTAGTTAATTAAACAGTATTCATAACTATCTACTATCATATCTTATTATATATTTTTTTATATAGTCGGGAGGCATACAAGTCAACGGCCGATACTGTAGTCTATTAACGCTTGCGACAAATTAAGTACCACTTGCGCGATGCCACCTCAGCTGCTAACACAGGTACTGTGTCTATTGGTGATCTCAAACGCAAACGCAGGAACACAACAACCCTTCAAGGAATTGTTATTTGGCTATGGTTTTTTGTGAGGTGGAGGTACCTCCATCTCATAGAAAACATGTACATAAAACATTAACTATCAACCCTAATATTTAATTTCAGTCATTGTTATAATTACTTACATATTATACACACATTACACTAACTTCAAAGGTATTAATAGCAAATTTTTTAATTATTTCTGGTGATTACAAGCTTTGTTATGTTATTGATGACTAGTAATAGTTTGAATAAGGTTTGTTACCATCCCTTGGAGAAGAAACTACGTGGAGGTGGTAATGGTGGAGGAAATATATGGACAATGTAAAGAGGCTAAATATATAGACGATTGACGAAGGAATCGGAAGAGGAATCACAACCTTGATTTTGATCACTCAGAACTCATATAGATGTATGGGGACTAAGATTATATTCTATACTTGAGAAATCAAAATAATCAACATAGTGTAAAGTATAAGATAAACGTAGTACCTATAAACATAGACTCTCAAAAATTACAAATACTACGTACTACTTGTTAAACAAACAATAATAGTAAGCATTGTTCTGAAAATATCTTCTCTTTGAAAACGAATATGTTGCTTTAGTATTCACCTCCTTCATGCCACCGTACCAAACATATTTTATTATTTTAGTTTTATTTATTGATATAGTATTAGTTTTATAAATGACCTCATTACAGTTTGTCTACTAAATTATATTCACACTAAATTATACACTAATTTGTTGATAATACTAAAATAAAATAGTAGTCCTGATTAAATAAAGAAGGAGCTCTCTAGACCAATAACTAGCAAAAAAGTAAACGAAAAATAAAGACTCTTTATTTGTAAAATAAATGCAGGTTTTCCACTAATTGTCATACGATTAAAGAATAAAATAAGTTATCACATAATGACTCGTTTACACCAAGTAGTCTGCCGCAAGTAACATCATCGTGCCGCAGGCGACTTGGAGGTAGCGTTATTTACATAGAGTAGGCAGCAACTTTCAGGAAGTGACCTTACCTGTATTCTTCGACCAAGACCATAAACATATTCCAACAATATTATAACATTAGTAGGTACATTCGAAGTCTTCTGTTTTGATTGATATTTTAGTCGGGGTTCAATTCAGTATTTCGCAAAGCTTCATCACGGCGCACACTGGGACGGATTTCGGATTTGCGGACGTTAGATTTTTTTGTAACATATCATTATTTACTGCCAAGGTCAAGAGCTACTCGTGAATTACTGATAATTCTCCTACTTTTGTAGGTTGTAGGACTGCAATTTCCTCTCTCTTTATGAAGTATCTTTAGTTTCTTTCATGAACCTGAACATAATAGGCAGGGAGCAGAATGTAGATGACGGTCAATCGTTTTCACACATAATAACATCGTACAAAAGAAGCTTTATTGAAACCAAACGAATCATAAAAACACTTAAGACATCAAAATCAGCTTTTTGGTTAGGTTATAATTGCTTTGTCCTGAAGCCCCATCATTGCCCCATTTACAAGTCAAAAACAAGTCTTACATTAACATTATTCAGTTCTAAATTATTTTCACTTATAAGTCTGGACACAGTTAAATCGAGCAAGGCCAGCAATTTATTTATCTGGGCTCCTTTTTCAGTTACCGTTATATGTTCATTTGAGTGATAACAATCCAGTTTTACTTGTATGACTTTGAAATATGAATAAAAATCCAGAAAGCAATTCATTATATATATTATTATTATATATATTCATTATATATATCTTCAGGATATTTAAAAAGATGGTCTAAAATTTGCTTACGTCGTCATTACCATTGTACTTCAAAGTTCCTACTCTTTTCCTAACCTTGTTACTCGTAGTTCTTCTGAAGACAAGGAATCACTTAAAGTATGAATACGTCTTCTCTTTTGTCTTGAGCTCAGTTCTACGAATGGTTTCTTCGGAGTAAAGGAAGTGGAAGCTTGCTCAATCTCAAAAAAGAAGATGGCTCAATATTAATAACATCAATATAATCTCCTTTAGTTAAGAAAAAGCTGGGCCGTACTATGGATCTTTCGTTCTTTAAAAAAAATACGAATGTATGATTAGCATCAATCCATCTACGTTTCGTATTAGAAGTATGCTTCTGGCAAAAATTTTGCACTGTCCAAAAATGATTTAAGTTTCTCTTTAAATAGCATAAATAAGTCATATTATTCACAAAATGTTTTGTATTGATAGCATTTTGCATTTGAGAATTGCAAAGAAAAATAGTTAGCACTGTTAGTATAACTGAATCCTTCTAGGCTTAAACTTGATTCAATAATGCACTTAACAAGAACAACTATTTAAGGTAAATAAATACCACAAAATATGTTGTAAGCATGCAGGTTGGTTACAATCTGTATAAATCAGACTGAATACATATCATTATGTAGTCAGACAACAGTAATATCAAATCTCTTTTAGAAATGTATGGACATAATTTGCCGGGCTCTGAGATTGATTGAGGAGAATAGGGCACCATCTATGTAACGCGTTAACTAATTCACACCTTTTTTTTTGTCTAAAACTAGTGGCTCAATCGGCACAAATTTGATAAAAATAAACATAAAATTGAAATATATTTAGTAATAATGCGTTTGCTTAATTTATTATTAATTATAATGTAAATTGAACTCTAATATTGTAGCATTGCCAAAACCTATGTTCAGCTTCATTTATCTGGAAAACGGGGCAATCCGGGACAATGCTATGTATGTGGTGCTATACATAAACACCCGTAGATTAAACTTACAAAATATCGAGCTTAGATCTACCAAGACTTGGTACTTATTGAGCAAGTTAGATATCGCTGCGGCGGCGGTGTATTTTGAACAAAAACAACGGTACCGAGAGTAATCAAACGACAAAAAACAAATGAGTTACGTCAACAGGACGTCAAAGAGAAGCGCTTGTGATATAGTCAGCCAGTTTGCTGGTTTCTTTTTCCACTTGACTTTAAGAAACCGGTCAAGTGCGAGGCGACTCACAGACGGAGGGTCCCGCACGTCGTAAAATATTTAACACTGCATATTTTTTTAATAATGTGGTAAAAACAATAAGAGAGGATGGAGACGCATTTAGGAGTTATTATATTGTACATGTATTGCTATGATATGTACAGTTATTATTAAGATCAAGCATAAAAAGCCGAAAAAATACGTTAGTTATATATTTTTGTTTTCAACTTTATCTTTATTATTAGTTATTGTAGCGGCCGCAGCAGTAGATACACGCTCTGTGATAATTTTAGGTATCCACATGTTACGGTCCAAAATTTACAGCCCTATAACAGACAGAGGTACTGACATCAGAACTTCGGTAATAGGGTCTTGTTAACACCATTAGCCCTAAAAATATAATTCAATTTGAAGTTACATTCTTTTCACGTTTGGGAAAAACCTGTGTAGGTTGATAAAAACCAAAGAAAAGAGTCACGTGGCGTTCAGTTCCTCTGTCTACCCCCCCAAAGGTCTTGCCGTGATATAAGCATAGATAGATGAATAAATATATGACATTACTCCTCTTAAACATTACTCCTCTTTTAACATAAGTATCTAATATTTAATTATCAAATAGTATCCCTTTAATATTTTAAACATATAAAACAGATAAGAATATTGAAATACGGTAACAGGTATCTCACTTAACGTATGTCTTACAAAAAACTTTTTTTCATTTATTTATGTGTTTACTTTATTGATATATTTTTTTCTATTGATTTATTGTATTTCCAATATGTTTGAATTAATGTCATTCATTTTTATTTCGCTCAGCTTTTATACATTCATGCGGGATGCACTGATTCATTGGTATACCCGCGTTTTTAATAGGTAAGTAGGTAACGTATACATAGGAGTACGAAAAACAAAAACGATCAAATAAGGAGTTATAAAAAATTTAGATGTTGTTTTTCCTTTGTAAAACATACTATAAAATTAACTGTAGCAATATTATACATTTTCATAGTCATAAACACATACGCACTTGGTGTTAATACTTTTACTTTACCATACTGTTTCTTTTTCTTGCACATTTTAACAAACTAGGGTTAGGACAGTAAAATTATTCATCCTGTTATAAATATATATCGCTATATATATGTAAATTCTATGTTATATGTCAACTGTGAAATATTTTGCGTTTTTTTATCAAAATTCATGTTGTGTAGTTGTAGATTATGTTTACAGACGGTCACGCGTATATAAAAGCTAATAAGCACAAGTCTTTTGGTTATTTACAAATAAAATCTGATTATATCTCATATAGGTAAGTATATGCATGTGGCGTCAAGGCAGCTTACAATGGTGGCAGTACAAAATTTGTAAATTTCACATTTGTGTAGAAAATGAGTAACCATAAAAAGTATATTATAAATTACATGAATAACTTTTGGCTTCATCTAATAAAGCTGAATGATATTTTAGGATATTTACAAAAATATAATTTGTAATCTCATCAAAACAAAATATTTATTTTGGAGCAGTATGCAGAGACAACCGAATACTTACCATTGGGTGACATATTGAGGGTCTGTGAGATGGGGGCAGGCGCTGGTTGCGCCGGTTCCATCTTCCAGGGTGCGCAGCACGAAACGGGAGAGAACTCGGGCGTGGGGCCGCTGCCCGCCGATATCAACATGGTCGGGCCACCTTCCAACTGTAAGCTTCTCGGAACCTGAGCATGCGGCACCAACCAAAAGTTCACTCAGTGACAGTCCACTTTAGTACTCAAAGTATAGACAGTTCTTTTTTGGTTTGTTTTCAAAAGTCAGCTAGGAGCACCTTTAAGACGGACAGTACTCGGCTCGCACGCGCTCGCTTGAAGCTCAGCCAGAACACTGAAGAGCGCGCTTGGCGTAGCGGCGCGCCCACTAGCGCGCCTACTCCCATTTGCACGCCTTGGAAAAAATCTCGACTTCCAAACAACAACAAAAAACTACCTCCACCGCATAGAACCTCCATGGACCTCTCACTCTAACGTTCTTAATTCGATTTCTGAACGCGTTAAAATTACGGCAGCGCTCGATTCGATTGCAACCTTCCGTCCCATTCTTAGATTTTAAAATACAAATATACTACTAGTTTTATAATATAATTCTTAATGCTCTATAGATACGTACCACTTCACGTCGGTGAATTGTGTGTTGTAATGACCTTTTTGTCGGTGCGATCAATGGAACTACTCCTACTCGCACTCGTGCGGTTCAGGCTAAGCTTGAATCGCATGAAAGGGACAGGTGCTCTACCGACTGGTAGAATTACGGTAGTGAGCACAGGTGATCTTTTACCATTTCCTCACAACGGAGGTGTTAATGTATATTTCTCTCTTTCTTTCTAACGCGAAATTGGTTAATGGTTTTAAAGACAGAGCAGTAATAACCAAGCTCTTAATTAAATGCGATTCTAGTTGACCATGCTTAGCCTCCATTCTAATGAACGCTGTATCAGGCGCGTTCCATTCTAATTAACTTGAAGAGCAGTCCTCGTTAAAATAATGAACTTTACTGCTCACACCGAAGTCTTTACTTTTCAAGTTGTAGAGTTTAAATTAATTATGAATTTTGTGGGAATCCACCGGTGGCAGTCTTTGTATGGAAAAGGAGAGAAATATATGTTTTAATTTCAGGAATACGTAATTTATTTTTTTGCTTTTTACAGACACTTTAATGTGGAAAGTAATTTAACAGAAAGAAAGAGCTTGCACGTTGAATTTTAATGACTATCAAAAATGCACGTTCCATGTGCTGACGTACATCATTAATATTTATGAATTGGTTTAAGAAAACCTAATTGGTATATTCTCTATTAAGTACGTTTACTATTATATGGGCAGTGATAGTCCAGTGGATAAGGAACCGGCCTATTTGAGCAAATGGTCCCCGGTTCGAATCCAGGCGGCATGTACCATTAAATTCATGTTTTCGGATTTATGTATATATTTATCACTTGCTCAGCGGTGAAGGAAATCATCGTGAGAAACCCCACATGTCCAAGAAAATATATTTCGAAGGACGTTTAAACGAACCTAGAAAAGATCTGGTCTAGGTAATGGAGATCCTGAGGACCGACTCGAGGATCCGTGTAAAAAATCAGTGTATTCGTGTTATAAATCCTTAGGCTTAGGTAGCGGACCCCGCCAGTCTTAATAGATTAGGAAACGGGATAACACGAAGAAGAAGACTATTATATGATCATGAACAGACACATAAAATAGTGTCAGGCGTCTGTTCAAATTACCTTAAAATTCACACTATGTAGTAGCAATCGGTGAATAACAAAACTCAGCTGTTATATCTGTTTACGAACTATTTCTTCTTGTCTTGACTTGTCGGCTAAGAAGAGAGGACAGACACACGATGTGATCCCTATCATCCCTTATCCTTACTTATCCTTACCTTATCATCTCTGATTTAATAGTTCTAAATAAAGTTACTTATTATTCGATTTAAATTGTTTTATAGGTATCCAAAATCTCAGAATATTTTCGTGATTTTCTAAACTTGTAATATGAAAAATGATGTAGTGACAAAAAATTAAAAAGCAAAATTAGTAGTAGTGACAAAATCAAAAGCAGTCAAAAACCGAAGAGCATGCATGAAGAGGATGATGAGTGTGGATGAAGCGAGAGCGGTATGTTTGGATCGATGAAGCTGGCGTTCCATAGTCTCTACCTATCCTAATTGGAGACAGTAATGATATGTAGAGTGTATATACGTATTTATCTAAACTAGAAGTCGCGTAGTGGTCGAAATTGGTACATAATTAATTTAATTTATAAGTTTTAATAACTAATATATAAAGTACAAATATCTATTAGACAAACTATGTCTATGATTATCATAATTATTTTTGATATTCAGTAAGATTATAGACAATTAATATTATAGACCAATAATATTAATCACTTCTCAGTTTGACCACAGCCTTTAACCATGAACAAAAGAGTATGTATATATTTGGGTTTACATTAGGTACAGCTTGGCAAAAAAGAGTTTGCCAAAAATAAGGGCGTCTAAAGGGTACCATATGTATGACACATATGGTACTTTTTAGACTACTTACTTACTTTTACAATTGTTGATAAAGATCATAATATTTATTGCATTAGGTATGTAGGTGTGTAAAATAATAAAAAATAAAAACAACAAGTATAACGAAACGATCATAAATCAGACAGGAAAGTAGTGTTGCCATAAAAAAAAATATTACTTCAAGCTGTCACCATGGCAAACTCTTTTTTGCTAAGCTGTATATATGTGGGTGTTTGAGTGTCAAAGCCATGGTAGTGCGTGTAGGTAATATCTTTTTTATTAATTTAATGTATTTTGCAAGCATTATTTAAAAAAAATGGCCTTTTGTACTTTTTCTCCATATAAACTTTAACTGTGTCAAATTTCACATTTCTTCGTCCGCGTAATTTTCGTAAAAAGGGGTATAAAGTTTTTGGCTCTCGTATTAATATATTGAATTGCTTTCACAATAAAATTTGTTCTACTATTGAGACAGTGTATGGGTAGGTATGTGTACAAATTTGTAAATTACCAGTAATATTAAGCAAGGAAACCTACGGGCCGACGGGTATGCATAAAAAGGGCTTTGAATATTAAAGAAGCCAGTGAGGTGTGTAAGGAACGGGTCTATTATTTATTCTAGACTATCCGTCGGCTCCATCCGCGTATAGTTTGGCTTTTGAAGTTCTACGTAAGAACACTAATAGGGAGAGAATTTTCAGAATCGGTACTGAAGTTGCAAAAAAACGTTAGAACCGTTTCCAAAATACACGAAATATATAAATATATATCAACTAGCTACACCCCGCGACATCGTCCGCGTATTCCGGTTTCTACGAAACCGCTAGTTGGTTTGTTGGTTGGACATGTAGAAATGATGCGGGACGAAAGAATGTCGAAATAGATATACAATGCAAAAGTGGAAGGATGAAGGAGGAAGACCGAGACTAACCTACCATGACCAAATTGGTCGTGTTTGATCAGAAGATGATATCAGGAGCCCCAGGAACCGGCGAGCGTGCATTAAAAGAGCTATGAATGTCACAGAAGCGAGTGAAGTAAGTAAGCGCTCGGTTCTCTCTGCCTACCCCGCAAGGGACCTGGCGTGAAAATATACATATACACGAAACCGCTTTTTCGACTTTTTCTTTTTCCTTGGCTTCTAAGTGTCATATCGTGATGTTCTATAACCTTTATCCAGAATTGGGCTATCAAATGCAAAAATAATTGACTGGTAGTCTCAACAAAGTAGTTCAAACAAACATACTCTTCCGCTTTATACATTAGTATAGATTTTGATAATTACCGCGGTACTTATACACCTCGCTCACTTCATTAACATTCATAACTCTTTTCATGCACGTTCGCCGGTTCTTATGGCTCCTGATAAAAAAACACGACACCCTCTGATAAAAAACGCAACACGACCAATATGATCATGGTAGATGAATGTTGGTCTTTCTTAGCCCCTACATCCTATAACTTTCGCATTGCATTATCTACGTGTCCGAATTAATGAAGCTTCTTCTCTCTTTTCTTATTAATACCGACACTCCCTTTCAGATTAATTCTCTTTCCTACAACATCATTGCAAACTTCCTCGGCTCCTACATCCTTCCACTTTTGCATTAAAAACCTACGTGTAGAAATAAAACATATGGCGTCATAATTATGATATAAAACAGAAGAAATTAAATCTGAATTAGCCACCATTTATGGACAGCAAAGTGGTTTATAAATTACAGTAGCACGAAGTAAATAAATTCAGATCTTTTGATCGACCACTATTGTACTATATCACGGCATTTATATTTATAATTATAGGGAAAGAAAATTGCCGGATGGTCCCACCCGATATGCAACTGGCGTAATACTGCTAACTCTTGGAGTCTTTTGATCGCTAAATATATTTTCTTTGTGACTCTATAATAAGTAGGTATGTATTAATCTCCGTCTCTGCGGTTTTACCTTTGAACAATACATTCTTTTGATTTCAAGTGAAGTAAGTTATTTAAAGACAGTTGCTTGAAGCAGTAAGGATTGGAGTGAAATAATTTTACAGTGATTAAATTGTAATTTAACAATAATTATTTCATCGCAAACGTTTAAAAAGATATATAATGCGTTCGTATAGTTTAATATTCTCTACACTAAGTTATATTTTTAAAGCTTCTACTTTTGATACCGTACCTACCTATTGACGTTAAACAAAATAAGAAGGACACTAAATTGTTTCGCAATTTAGAGATCTCAAACATCGGATTACTAGTTGTGGAGAGACGATGAGACCAATATTACGTAGTAACTTAATTTACAGCAATAGGTCGAGAGGCATAATAGAATGCGTAACTCTTATAGGCTAGTTCGCGCGGATCAACATCGAGGCACTTATCGACTTAATTATTGGTTAAAATATTCTGTCAATATATATAAATCTATAACAATAGATGTAAAATATCTGTAATACTCAATCGGTCAGTAGGCCCGCATCGCTAAGATATTTGGGAGCTAAAACACAACGTTTTTGAAGCCTAATTAAACCCGCCTACACGTGGTCCTGCGAGTCCAAAATCTTAAATTTTGTTCCAAATTCAATTAGTACTGTAACTGAATTTGTAATAAAATTTAAGGTTCCATGTAATTTGTATGATTTACACGGAAAGAAACTTAGTTTATTTTATTACCCTCATATATTTATAACTATTTATAGCTCATGAAGCAAGTAGAGTATAAATATATTTATTTATTTATACATATTTATAAATTCATAATTAATTAAATGCCAAGAGATTCGGGGTTAATTTTTACAATTGACCCCGAATTAAATGAATAAACACTAAATTAGAGAATTTGAAATATCTATTTATTGCCATACCATAATATATTTAAGTAACAAATAGGATTCATTATGTAGGTCATGTGTGATCAATTAGTTTTTCTCACTAGAGATTGTTGTATTAACAGAAATAATACAATAAAGAACAATACCTACGATATTTTAATAGAGGGCTAAAAATAAAAGCAGTTAAAAAATATCTGTGTGTCTTCAATACTCATTATACACCGATTACTACACAATAAATTATTATTTATAACTAAATAACTTAAAGTTTAAGTGGCTATAATTTTAATAAGTACTCATGCATGGCTCTTTATAAAATATAACAAATTCACACTCTATTCTATACTTCTCTCTACTTAATATTATTTATTCTATGCAACATATATAGTAACTGAATACTTACAGAAAAAATAAGTCTAAACTCAAGGGTTTGCTAGAAACGATTAAAGAGTTCCGCAATTGACCTCCACATTGTGTCACGAGACCTCTCCACCCACTGTATTCTACTTGTTACACTCACCAAATGAGCTCAAACTAACGGGTTTTAGTAGAAATTATTGTAGAGTTCCAATTTTACCTCCCGTTTCCATCATCAGATCAATTTGCTGGAAGCAAATTATTGTATTATGAAAGTGCCAAATGGATACGATTAATAGAAATAAGTTAAATTCGACTTACAAACGTGAAGCTAATAAAATATATAGGTACCTATATATGTAATAAACTGCTTCTTTCGGGTAAAGAACACCCAGGCAATTCAATTTCTTGATGATTTACTTTAATTTTGAAGGAAACCTTTGTACTTATATTACAGGTAAAGTATGTAGTAAAGAGGATGTAAGTAAAGAATCTTTATATGTGTTAACCCTGCCGACAATTGTCAGAATGCTATTGAAGCTGCTCCGTACAATGTCAAAGGGCCTACGACTTAAAACGGAAATAAACTTTTGAAGGCAATGAGCTTACTATCCGATAGGTATTATTGAACGTACTTGCGCAATATTTAGTTTTTTAAGAAAAATACCATCATAGAAATTCTGATGCGCTCGAAACGGTCGTGGCTTTGATCCCATATAGGACAAACATTTGTGTGCGTGAACATATCTGTTTGTCTTGGCATACGTGATTTTGAGTGAGGTAGGGTGCATCCAAGTAACTACTCTCTAGCGGGGTGTTCCTGCGTGTGAGTGAGGTCACCAGTAACCTCCTAAGGAGTTGCTGTGTTAGCAGCAGAGATAGCATGGCACAAGAATTACTTATAATGTATGGCAAGCGTTCATAGGCTACGGTAACCGCTTTACATCTGGCGGGCCGGTGCTTGTATGCTTCCCGACGTTGTATAAAAACATCTACCTTACGAAAGATTCAAAAAACAGCGCTTTGTAGCAGCGCAGCGAGTAAGGTACAGCTGTATTTAAAAAGAAACAGTCTAACTGAAGAAATACTTTATATAACACTACTGCCAAATAACGATTGCTATGTGAGGTGTCAAGTTATTGCGACTGAGTATGTTTACCAAGAGGCTGAGGATGTCTGACTACCTACATTAGCAGTGGGAATAGCAAGTGCGAGCACCATTCCTTGTAAACGTCCATATGCTTGTTTGGCACCCGACGCAGACCGGTCAGGCGCGAGTCGGACTCGCACACAAAAGTACTTAAAAAAACTGTTAAGGACGCTCTTTAATTTTTAAATTCATTTTATTTTTATTATTTACTGCTATCGTGTAGAGACCATAGTAATACGCATTTTCTGAGAATTTTAATAGCAATAGGATCCAGTTGACATCTTTCGTGTACAGAACCCTAAAAAGTCACGGCTCGCTCCAAGTGAATGCTACCTATTTTGGTTGATTGCACCATATGTTACCTGTACAGAGTACATGCTTATGTACTTACATGCTAATGGTGCTTCAAGCCGGCCTAATATTAGGTCCTTACATATGAAATTGGCGTTTTATATGGAAGAAGTAAAACGAAGAAAAATGTATGAAATTATATGTTAAATCAATCGAAGTATATACCATTAATATCTATGCACTTTCCATTTATTGTATGCCATTTTATAGATAGTTCATTGATTCCATTGCTGTCCAAAAATTGTAGGAGCGAGAATCAATAAAATCTTTGATTTGGGCTGCCCTATCGGAATTGAATTTTTTGCCTTGCAAATAGTTTCTCAAATTGCGAAAAAAGTGGTAATCTGTTGGAGCAAGGTCTGGGCAGTACGGTGGGTATCGAAAACATTCCAATCGCAGCTCCTCTAATTTAGTGACCGTCTGTCGTGAAGTGTCGAAGAAGTAAAGCGTTGTCCTGAAACAGCAGTGGACTATATAACAATTGACCACTCTCGGTTGTTGAATAGCGAGCTTTTCCATCATGGTTTGCAATTGTTGACAATGCAGATCTGCCGTAATCGTCTGGCCAGATCTTAAGAAGCTGTAGTGTATGGCACCAGCACTGTTCCACTAAATACTCACCAGTACCTCTTTCTGAGTCAAGTTTCGCTTGGGACAGGATTTAGCCGGTTCCTCTGGGTTCAAACACTGTGATGAGCTTTTCGGATTGTCGTACAAGATCAAGATTTTTCAACACAAGTAACAATACGATTCAAAATTCCCTCGATATTGTGACGGTAGGGTAATGTAACGCAGAACTCAGCGCGTGTTTGTTGGTGTGCTTCACTCAATTCATGCGGTACCCATTTCTCGAGCTTTTTCACTTTCTCAATTTGTTTCAAGTGAATTAAAACTATTTTGTCACTCACACCCAAGCCTGCCGCTAACTCGCCATCCACGGAGTTTGTTCTGTAGATAAAAATTTCCAGAACGAATAACTTTTTGAAACCACAAACGTACCGTGTTTTCTTTTAGAGTAGCTTCCTCTACACATATCTAATCCTTCGAGCTGTTTCTGCACGCTGGTGTCACGGTGGAAGTCGTATTCGTAAATAACGCGATATTTCAAGTTTTCCATATTATGAGCAGACTGATGTCAAAGAAAAATCAAATGGCGTAAAAACAAATGAATCACTAAATTCGAAACATAAATACACAAGGCTAAATTTGAAATAAATTGAAATTTAGAATTCCTAACCAAACGCCAGATATTTGAGATCAAAGTGACCACTTAAAGGGTTAATAATTAAGATTTTTTATACGACGTCGGAGGCATACAAGCATACGATCAACCTGATGTAAAGTGGTTACCGTAGCCTATGAATGCTGATAATACATTAAGTATCATCACTCGCGTGATGCCACCTCCTCTGCTAATAGATACAGTAACTCTTTAGGAGCTTACCGGCAACCTCACTTACATGCAGGAACACAACAACTCTCCAGGGAGTTTGTTATTTGACTGCGGTTTTCTGCGACGTGAAGGTTGTTAAGTCTGTTAAAGAACTATGAGTAATAGAGTAACAAGTACGTATTAAGTATAGGAGTATGAGCTAAAAACTAAAGTTACAGTAATTCAAATTTTTAACTTTACATTGCTTAATATTATTTAAGTAATAGTAAGCTAAGAGCAGTAATAGCTCAGTGAATAAAGAACCGGCCTACTGACCGGCTAGTCCTCGGTTTGAATCCTGGTATGTAACACTAAATTCGTGTTTACGCATATTTGTACAGCTAAGTGCACGTCAAGCATTACACTTTGTGACGTTCTTATGTCGTACGTAATAAGAATTACAATGCAACTTTGAATGTTAAACGTGTTCTGCTCCTAGTTGTACCTACATATTTGTAATAATCACTTGCTCGGCGGTGAAGGAAGACACCGTGAGGAAATTCGCACGTTCAAGAAATTATATTTCGAAAGATGTGTGCCCTAACCTAAGAAAGGTCTGGTTTTCCCTCTGTGCTTTACAACAGTTGCTCCAAATATCTTACCGTCAAATCCTTGGGCTTAGGTAGCGGACCCCGCCAATGCTAATGGATTATGATTCGGAATAACGCTAATAAGAAGATTGCTTAATATTAATGACTTTAGCTATAGAATAGAGCGCATTCGTTACAAATAACTGCAGCGGCAATTCGTTGATATACAAATAAGTAAACATTATATTGTTCAAAGCCCTCTGCCTTGATACAGAGTTAAGACACTGCTAGCTTACAATTACGTAGAAGTAGTCGGCTTTATTTCATAGTTTTTATTTTATTTGTGCGTTGAGTGGACGCACTCTCGGTGTCG
This sequence comes from Pyralis farinalis, assembly GCA_947507595.1. NCBI lineage: Eukaryota > Metazoa > Arthropoda > Insecta > Lepidoptera > Pyralidae > Pyralis > Pyralis farinalis. The sequence continues at coordinate 18,989,140 of OX382264.1, read as the reverse complement.
CAGTCTCCCGACAGGGACGCGACACGCAGGATTTAGTGGCGAGATACCGCGTGGGTGTCACCTAATGAATATATTTATTTATGTGCCGATGCCGCCGCCCGGCAACTTTTATCTGCCGCCGACAGAGGACATGTTCCTATCGGAGGTATATACGTGCCTGTACTTGACCGACGATTAAATTAATGAGCTAACAGTTTGTACATAGGCAGAGCTGCATAATTAAGTAACTTAAATGCAATAGTACGTAGGCAAAAACATTCTTGGTTTCGTGATTAAGTAATATATATACAGGGATTTGGTATTGTTCTACTTTAGAATATTACAATAGAACTAATACTGAGAATTGCGTAGGTTAGGTACTCAGTTTTAAAACAGCTGCTAAAGTACACACTAATAAATCCTAAAAAAGGAGTAAATCACAAATAGATTACGCTGTTTTAGAAGTCAAATTTGCATGTTTTACATAGGAAATAATCCACCGAAGCAGTCATAACATCGACGGCATATACATACAAATGTTTAAGCTTTAGTGTGACCTAGCTGACTCTAGGTCACATGAATGACCTGATGGTGAAAAGACACAAGTGGTATTAATTCAATTGCCAAAAAGTATTCCCAACTTGTCCTTCAAATACTTTTTACCACTGATTTGCTTGATGAATGAGATTCTCTTCTCCAGGCAGTATTCTGCAATAATTCTTGATAATTGACTCTTAAACGTTTCGCCCGCGCAGGAGTTCTATTATCCCAATAAGAAGTAGTTTGTGTTCCTCTTCTTACCCTGGACTACCTCTATGTCTAGGGGTTTAATTGTGAAATAGTAACAGTCAGATTCACAAAAAAGACTTTTACAGAAAAGTTACTCTCATATTGATAATGGAATATTAGGTTTTATGAATAAAGTAAACTAATATTGGTACTTACTTACCTATCACAGACAATTGATACTAGATAATATACATAAGTAGATTATTTGGTTTGGTTCTTGTTTATATTTCAAAATTTCTACCGGCAATTTCAAAACTCGTTTATTCCAATTGCTTGACTCATTTTAACACAATTTGTTATAATCAGTGTGTAAAGTTTAATAGGTAATACTATTAAATTATGTATACCCAAAGCCAAAAGCTTTTGGCACATGAGGAGCTAAGGCCATCGACCGTTATTTACAGAAAAAAAACGAATAGTTTGAAGTGGTCAATTCCACTAACATAATAGACGTGAAAGGTTAAGAGGATGTATGGACGTTTTACTTTTTCACACAAAAATGGCTGAAGGGATTTAGATGGAGTTCAGCACACAAATAAAGCATATTCAGGATTAACTATTAATTGGATGTTGAATTAAATGTTGAAAAACTGATCGCTGTTCCACGTAGGGGGAGCCGCAATAAGCGAATAGAGTATAATTATTATTTATTGCTCACATGTTCAACTTTTATTTATAATCTTTTACGTGTAATATGGTTGCTTATTTAAACACAAAATATAAACTTTTTTGCACAATCGCCTAATCCAGCAACCGATGATTTTTCTTCAGGCTACTTTGTAGAGTCGCTTGAATGTCATAAAAAATATCTACTTTTGAATTATACCTCAAGTTTTTGGTAGCCGACAGATAGACAATCTAAGCTGTCGCTAGATAAAACAGGATTGAAACTGGTTGATCATGCCTTGCTGCAAATGTTTCGATGATATCGGAACGCATAATTTTGACTCCATTTGAGGAGATATTATTACCCTTTCTCATTCTATTTTAAAAGACGTCTCTGCTTTGTGTGCAGTGCATAAAGCGAGTTTCATTGAAATCTTTTGCAAAAATAACTTCTTATATGTATATTTGTATCCCATGCATGAATAAAGATGCCATAATTAAATTCGTGGTACTCATGGAGACTTCGAGTCTTGTACTCCTGATAGGTTCACTGTACTTGCAGTGTCTGTTCTATTTTTTTTTTCTATACGTAAGTAGGCCATAGGCCACTTTCAAAATTTATAATTAATATTGTCTAATGTATGTATTTTTGTAACAATAGGAAGCAAGTAAATAAGAAAAGAAGTACCAATGTGAGTCGCATTAATGTGAGAAGTAAATAATTCAAACTCCAGCTCTGCTAACCTCTCTACATTTTATTTCTAATATTTTAGCGATTAATGTTAAGTCTTTGGTATTTTTTTCAGATTCTTCATCAGCTTCCTTATCGTATTTGCTTCTAAAGTAAGACGCGATTATCTATATACTTCGATCCTCGTATCATTGCGAAATTCAGTCATGCCATTCAAATATCAATGCCATGTCTCGAGTCATTCAGATGCGAGTATTAGATGCTACCCATTCGGTTGATGTAATGCTATCCACGCGCAATAAAATAAAATATTTTTGCACATCACGTAAAAAGCATTTCATATCAGAATACCTCGCCAGCCTACGTGGCTAATATTGGTAATTGCCCAGATAAAATTCCGTTTCTATCGACTAATATACCTCTCTAGAGTCTGTAAATATCTCTAATTCAAATTAACCATGTTTAAAAGTAAAATATTCTATTAAAATCGGAACGTTTATCCTTAAGTATCAGTGAAGTCATATCTCTAGTATAGTAAATAAAGCCTATACAAGTTTCAAACTGTGAGGATTTGAAGTAATTTCAGGGTAGTAGTAACTTTATGTAAATATTCCAAATATGTTTGACCGATACATAATATATCACCGAGAAAGACAACAGATAAAAAGTAAGAAATATCTAAGATATGATACAATTGTCTACATTACTGTTGTGAAAGTTTTTAGAACAGATGACAAGCTGTATGGCATATAACTTTAAATTCGTCAGTCCAACTATCGCCCTCTTCATTTCGAAATTGTAATTTCAAATATTTTGGTTGTGAATAGGTAACAAAAGATAAAACTTCTTTATATCTATTCGTCGGCTACTACGCCGGCATTGACGACGAAATAGTCCAGCATTGGGATATATTTCTGATGATAGGATTCCGATGACTCATTGGGGTAGTTAAGTACTTTCAAGAACCAATGGTGGACGCAGGTGTGACAAGAAGCTTATTTACCAGCTACATCGAGCTTGTTTACAAGGTGTGAATGAGAGAAGGCTTTTATATTTTCACGATTTCCTAAACCAGCAGCATAAAAAGGTGCAACGCCCGGTCCTCCCTAATCAAACACAAGTAACACAACCCTTGAACAAGTGCAATGGACTCTCCACCGCATGAACAATTCAATGGCAATGGGAGCCCATGGTGTGTAAAGGAGATGGCTCGTGGTGTGTGACCACGTGTGAAGTATCTTGACCGACCCATGTAAAGGATAATTGAATCCCGAATCCGGATTGCATGCAAGGAGTGCACACTCGCGGGGTCATTAAGGCTTCCACTGCTTAAACTTAAGGCCACAGTTGAACGGTAAGATTATTTTGTTTCGTGATTTGATTGATAGAATTGACAGTGAAATATAAAGTAAACGTAGAATAAAGTGTGTAGTGATTGAAATATAAAATTCAAGCCGTCTAAAAATCCATTGTTTGAGTCTATTGTGTAAGTACATTATGAGAGTTTACTAGTATGGTGAGTGAACTACAGAACTTTTCCTGGCTGGCGAAATTATAAACTTACTACGTATAATAGCTGAACAGTATGAATAATTAGTGGAGTGTCAGCAGAGGTGTCAAGTCCGCAATTAGTCTTCGATCTTTTAAATTTAGAAATGTGTATTGAGTCAACAAATTGACATACGATATTCAAGTTATCGTAGTGGGAAGCATTTTTTTAATGTATTACCTATAAACAATGAGAAAATAATCGCCTATATCACAATTGTTAATCACCTCGCCCACAAGCAGAAAAGGCAATTAGGATTCAACACACCACGTTGGACGCACGCCCATTTTAACTTGGCACAGAAAGCGCTTTTCAGTAGACTTTATCTCACAGGGTCAATGAGTGACAATTGTGAACATTACTCGCTTAGAAATATCATGTTATAGTGGCAGCGGTTTAAAACGGACATGCGGCATTCGTCGTGGTTGGCCACGACAATGCCGCTGCTGCTGCGCAGATAGCACCCATTTCCATTATAATATGTTCAAAATATTTGTGCTATATGGGACCACCCAAGGCGATTGTGACATACGATCTGACAGCTACCTGATAGAACAAAGAAGTCTTCGTAAAGATACTTTCGTATTCAGCACACCCTCTTCAACCCGATTGACTCAGTGTGTCATAGGTATAATTTGATATTATTTTTATAGTTCAGGTTGAAATGTTTACCTTTATTATTTTGTGAGCATCTAGATACAATCCGATATTACTACTCTACGATAGTTAATTGATACATTGTGAATATTGAAAATGATTACTTTGTAACCGATATTTGTATCAACATTGGTGTAAATAAATATTTTATGTTGTTAAAGCGCTCTAATTCTAAGATAGTCTAACATGTCCAAGACTGATGAACATAGGTACCTACTGTTAGCCATTGGAGAGTCATTATGGCCAACCGATTCCCATAATTTTCAGTTTGATTTACCATATTACTGTATTGATAGGTAACATGAACAATTAGGAGGAAAAAAAAAGTTCGTTCCCACACACTGGAATCACAATTGTCGCGTACTGTGTGGGCCTTGAACGAAATAACCTATAGAGAGCCGACTAGTCCGATATTACGTAGTAACTCAATTCACCGCTAGGAGTCGGGGGGAAAAGTAGAATGAGGAGCTCATTGAGATTGGCTAATTCGCAGATCAACATCGCGACACTTATCGACGTATTGGTTAAAATATTCTCCCATTGATCAGTCAAGGCTAGAATCGCTGAAATATTAAAGCTCTAAAACACAACATTTTTATGAGAGCGAAGTCCTCTATATGCACCGTTAATTGGCTTATTAGTTTGTAATGCGGGCCAAGGGAAATTTCTTCCGAGAGCTTAAGTTACAAAATTTACTTTTCCCAAGGGACTATATATAGCAAAAGGTTTCTTAAAAAAGTTGCAAGTGCAAGTTGCAAGTTACACCTCGAGTTGCAAGTGTTTTTAGGTTACGGTGACTGCTTGCAGGCCGTATGCTTACGTACCTTAGTTGTATAAAAAGAAATAAAATAAAACAAACAAAAAACAAACGTGTTTTCGATAAAACGGCCTTAGGTACTAAGTAACTGAATTGTTATGTACTGAGGTAACTTATACTGGACTACCTATATTAAAATTGATACCAAAAATGTTATTCTAATACAGACATAAACACGAAAAGGAACATTCTTGTATTTGTTGAGATTATTTACTATTGAACTAATAAATATCAAATGGTGCGACATTGATTTAGCTAGTGATTATGAAAATGATTGACATTACACCGTGAAAGTAGTTCAAGGAGGGATTTCGTCTAACCTTGTGTCGTGAAAAGATTATTTGTGAGTGAATTCTTTGTCTTTTATACGATTATCTTTAAGAGAAAAACATCACTGAAAAACTGTTAACAGCTTTTAAGCCTTATATCGTGTGAATTATTTAGGACTACTTATTGTACAGGATTCATTATAGGAATGCGTGTAACAGAACGTTAGTGTAAACTTGCGCTAATCACCTTTAACTTACCTGATAGATCTGCTGTTATTTAAAATACTATTGTTCTGTTTCAGAAGACTTTTACTGTTCTTCAAAATAAGAATCGTACCTAAGTAATAAAAGTTTTTGGCGACATTATTGGAGTTTTTGTACACATACAAGAATAGTAGAAAAGCATATTTTACTGTAACAGATTGAAATACTTTAAAGAGCGCATTATATACCTTAAATTAAATTAAGACACTTGATATATATTTATAACGAAAATCTTAAAAATCACCCAAACGCCTATTCAAAGCTATAGCTAAAGTGATATAAATCTTAACAAACTCCTCAATAGTAGGTAGAGCGTTTCGAAATAGTGACGAATGAGATAGATGTTTTTAATATAGGCTAAAAACTAATGGCTCTACCGAAGCTATGAAGAAGCATTGGGTGGATTTCAAGTAAGCAACATCAAGAAGGCCTTACTATATTTATTAGTTGATCATTTGGGTACTAAAATGTTCATTAGCTTCGCGATTGTCGCCAAATGCCGTGCAGTAAGCCCGCCCAATGGGTGCGCTTCGAGGGGGGCGGCGCCAACTAAGCTCCTCCTACAAAGGTCGCAAGACGTGTGACGTTTTACATAGCAGAAATTTGACGAGTTTGTGAAATGTGTACAATACCCATACCCATAGGACCATTAAATATAATCTAATTATTAAAAATATATATTAATTATTATCTTCTTAACAAAGCAATAATTTTTCATAAATCTACTGTCAAAATTACTCTACCTGATTAGGTAGAGTAATTTTGAGAGTTTTAAAAAGAAGGTTTATTTTTAATAATGTAAATTTGACAACATGTTTAAAAAATGTAATGACATCGATGTTAACAATGGCATAACGATATAATTTTAAAAAATATGTGCAAGCAACGATTTTTATAATAAAATTGTGTCAATTATCTAATTCTGAAAAAACTTAATTTACGTTTGCTATGTTACGTTACGTTTAATACTTATTATACCTATGTTAAAGTATTTCATAAATATTCTTAAATAATAATTCAAATTAATGATTAAAATGAATGTCACAAGACAAAATAACTAGGTACCTAGTTATTTTGTCTTGTGTGTACAGTAAAATAAATCTCAATAAAAACATAAACGTGTAAAAGGAACGAAGTTCGGCACATACCTACGACGTCAGGGACTGATCGACACCATCAATCCATTACTGATAAAAGAGTTGATTTGATCTAAAAGGGTGACAATTTACATAGAATGTTGAAAAAGAAAACACATTTTTTCACATTTTAATTGTTGTAATTACATTTGTTTTTGAAAGATTTAATGTTTATTTAAAAATATGTATTTTGAAAGTCATTTTTACATTTACACTGCGCTATCTTATTTTCACCATTATCAAATTCAATAGTTTCATTAGGATTATATTATTATGTTACATAACTGCGTAGTGTATTTTTACGTTATATAACCTATCAAATCATATCGTAGTACTATGCTATTAATTATATCATTACAGTGATTAGTCGGTACCTACGAATAGGTAATTCAAAATAAATTTGCCTGATACAAATAAAAAACACTATTTATTAGACAAGTTCTGTTGAAATTTAAATGTATTTAGGCTTAACCCCTTAAACCCTTGAGCCATTATCAGTTAGCACTGTGTTAAATATTTTAAAATAAACACAGACCTACCAATAGATAGGCTTCTGAATACAAAAACACGGAAACTAAAAATCGAAAACCAAAGGAAAAAGAAAAAAGAATTAAACCAATATTTTCGTTACGTGCCTATTAATTCAGTTTGATAGTTTATACGGGGTGTTAATAGTACCCATTACTATTTTACCCGGAAATACAGCAATTGGTGGTCGAGTAATTCGGATAGACGAAGCGTAGTTTCCAAAGTGAATCGAAAACTAATGCTATTTCGCCTGCTGCTATAATTAGATTGCAGATTATTACTGACTTGTGTGAAAATGGATGTCTTTCGTTCTACGAATTCATACTTCAAATTATTATTTTTAATTACTGTGATATTTCTCCTAACAACAAATAATAAATAAACAGCTTAATTGTCTGTGATACCGCTGTTGCAGCGAATACTAAAAAGTGAATTTGTGCGTAATTTTTAATATATTAACGATATATACGCAAACCACAAATACACCGAGCTATCACTTACGGTTAGGTATATGCAAGTGATCGTTCGTTTTCATGGGTTCTGTTTTAAAATTTTAATGTCCAAAATGTGTCCCGTAACAAACAATATGACGAAAGTCGATGAGTTGTTATTGTAAGGCTATTTCCAGCTTAAAAAGTAGGATACAGTACGATCACTGTTCTCGTCGATGCTTGCATTAACTTGTTGCAGTAAGGTTTAAACATTGCATTAGTATAAAGGAGGGTTTTAAATTATTCGGACTAAGTTACAGTGACACGTGCTCAGTCACAAGTAGTGAAAATTCTGTCTATAATTTAACGCGAAGTAGGTACCCTACGGGAAAGGCAGAATCAAGCGCCACATGACTCGGTCCGTACACACCTCACTCGCTTCTTTAACATTCGTATCAGCATCATTTCATCCACACTTGCTGGTTTAGATCTAATACCCAAGGTCTATTTGATCGTGGTAGGTGGATCTAGCCCTCCCTTCTACTTTTGTTTTGTATATCTGTTTCGTCATTTTTTCTTTTCGCATTTTTTTCTACATGTTCAACCAACAGAGCATGCCTCTTCTTATATTAGCACCGGTGCTCTCTTTTAGACAAACTCTATTTCCCACAACCACATTGTGAACTCGGTCTAGGTACAACGCTCGCATCTCGACGACGTTTATTCTACTTCCATGCTTTCACTGCTAAACCCAACTCTCGTTTCCATACATTAGCATAAAAATTATATTTAAAAAATACAATATTTATTAAAAATGTGATGCTAGTGTCTAATTTCTATTATTCAATCGAAATATTTTTGAGCATGCTGTATATGACCGCGCGCCGAGCCGCCCGCCCACTAACATATGGCGTCCCGACGGAAGGGGCGCGAGGCGCTCTTGCCTAGACTGCCTACCCCGTGTATTAACTCGCCTAATTGTTTCCCATTTACATACATTAACAGAAAAAACCGAGCAACTGGCGCTCCAGACCGTATGTAAATACCGACCTATGTAGACCACACAGCGCCCCATTAAGGCGTAACCGCTCATCGACCACGCCAATTTTGAAATTACGAAATTAAATAACGGAAATCAATTGTCGTATTTCAATAATTACATGTTTCAGTTGCGCGTCCGTGAGAATAGGCACGTAGATATATTTTATAATGGACTCTACCAATCTATCGAAATTTCTAAATATATTATGCGTTACGATATTAGGTAGCATAAATTATTCAGAAAAGGCGATAGATAGTCCCTCATTATCGCTTCAATTCGTTTATGAATACGCTAATTACGCTATGGTAAGGTTATTAAATAACGGTGAGAACCGAAAACTAACAATAGGTCAAATTAAAATCAATATAATGAAACATTGAACGTTTTGTGAAATCTTTTGTGCATTTTTATTGTCTCATTGTTCTCAACACTACATACCTACTGTTAATACTTATCTACCTAATAATAACCAGATATGAATTTCATTAAACTGGTTTAGTACCTATTAACTGTTTCCAACTTTATTTGGTACTGAAATACCTACAAAATATTTTCGAAATGAAATTCAAGCAAAAGTCAATCTTTTACCAATATGACTTTTGAGGAGCTCGGTGGAGCAATGGTTAGTAACGCTATATTAACACCAATATTTGTAGGTTCGAATCCGTCACAGGAAAAATATTTATGTGCTTGAACATGTCTGTTTGTCTTGGGCTGAGTGTTTTTAGAGAAGTAGGGTGCATCGATGCAGCCGCCCGTCTGCGAATTACCTCCTCTACACAGAAAACCGCAGCCAAATAACAACTGCTTGAATTGTTATTATATTGTATTCTTGCAAGTGAGTTAGGTCACCAGTAAACAGTAAGCTCCTAAGGAGTAGGTATGTTTAGTAGCAGATGTGACATCGCGCGAGTGATCCTTAATGTGATACATGCGTTAATAAGCTATGGTAGCCTCTTTACATCAGGTAGGCCGTACGCTTGTATGACTTCCAACGTTGTATAAAGAAAAAGCAGCGTTGACTGCAGCCTATCTATAGATGATTATAGTTATTTTATGTTAATAGATTCAGGCGTTATTTTGCGAAAGTCAAATTTACAAGTAATTGGATCTAACCTGATTTGTGTGCTTCCGTCACCAAATAGTTCATGCGGACTAGGAAACACACAAAGCTGGTTAGATTAATTTGCAATGTTTTCGGTACCTAAGTAACAGTTGTTGGGCTAATCTAATAGAAGTACGGCGCATCAATGCAGCTAGACTAAGAAATTTCCTAAACCTCACAGAAAACCGCAGCCAAAATCACAACTCCGTGGATCGTTGTTGTGATCTTGCAAGCGATTGAGCTTAGCGAAACTTCTAAAGAGTAACTGTATTAGCAGCAGGAGTGGCAACGCTCCAGCGATACTTCATGTAAAATTGCAAAGGCTACGGTAACTACTTGCATACATCACAATTATTCACAATCAATCAATGAATCACTACACACGCTAGTCAAGTTATTTTTCTTCGCTTCAAGTTATTTATCTTCGCTTCCTATTATTTGACAGTTTTAATGGAGATTACGTATACAGAGAATACGTATAACGTCGGGGGATATACAAGCATACAGTCTACGTGGTGTAAAGTTGTTACCGTAGCCTATGAACGCTTGCTATACAGGAACACAGAAACCCTCCAGAGAGATTATCACAAAGTCGGCAACGCATGAGTCACTCCAGGGGGTGTTGAAACAGTCCGAATGTTACTGTAATACTCGTAGTTTACCATCAGGGAGAAAAAACGGAAGTTGTTATTTGGCTGTTGTTTTCTGTGAGGTGTAGATACTGGGGAAATACTTCCCCAGTAGGGAACTACTTCACTTAAAAACATTCTGACCAAGACAAACAGACATATCGTACACGCAAATGTTTGTCTTGTGTGGGAATCGAACCCACAAGCGCTGGTGTTCAGTATCTTTAAGGTTTACAAGTAATGGTAGCATAATTGTTAGTTTTATGGATCTGTCATCATTTCGCAAGTTCTTCTTGTATGTTCGTATACGATGTTCAGCTCTCATTTTGAATAGGTGTTCTGTTAGCTGCTACAATAGCTCTCGTTATCTGAACTGCGATCGAACAAAGGCTACTTACAACTGTTCTTAATCGTCATTTCACATACAGTTTCTACTGACGCAGGTACAGGTCGCTCTTGACGTGTGTCTAAACTGAAAATACATACCGAGATAACTGCGCTACGCGGCAAGTAAGGTTTGCAAAAAATATCGCAACTGAAAATACCAAAATCAAAAAAATTATCGTAGCATTACATTTTTTTTAGTTGGTTTTCTCATGACTCCCTTATGGGCGTAATAGCTTTCTTAAATAATAGGTTGATGTTACATATTAGCCACACGTCGAATTCTATGCGAAAATGTTTCAAAACAAAAAAACCCTAACTTTTTATTCATTCTCAACTTTTGCTTACTGAAATATTAAATGCGCTATGTTTTACTAATTTTATTATCTACAAAGTCCAAGAATAGGCAATATTTATTTATTTTTAATAACAAAAAATTTTTAATTAGTGTCAAAACTCTTTCAGGTAATAAATAATAGACAGACATGCGTGCCAATGGTCTCACAGTAAGGGATGCCGAACATCGCGCGAAATGGAGAAGAAAGAAGTAGAAGTCGGAAGGCGGACCCCGGAGTCCGCAGCGAGTGCTTAGGACGCGACCGGGACTACCGCTCGGATGATGATGATGAGATAATTTAGTTTAGTATAAGTTATAATTTAAGCAATAATTATAAGCCGCCAAAATTCAATTGAAATGCGGTACGAGTATGATGATAGCCTAGTGGATAAATAACAAGCCTAATGCGATCGAATCCTGGTACCACAAAATGTATGGTTACGGATTTATTTATACTTACTTGTAATTGTCACTTGCTCGGCACTGAAGACAATATTTCTCGTGTGTAATTATCACATAATTTGCAATATTTAATTAGTATACACGTACAATAGAAAATTGAATCACCTATGTAGGTATTTTGTGCACGTTACATTCATGTAATATGTTTTAGAATTGTAAACTAAGATTTATTCTACGTCATCGTCATCTAGTTCTATAATGTTACAAAATTCAATCTACAAACAAATATTTGTATATAAGACTCTCGTTACACTATACTTCTATCAGGATTTCTGTAATAGACTGGAGAAGATCCTCCACTGAATATGTCCACTATAGAGCATAGCGTAGTCATATATGTTTACATTAGATGTATCTTGTTATTAAATTTATATCTTGCTCATTCTTCTGAATGAAGACTGTTAAATCTAGTTATATTGTATACAAATTTAAGTAAATTTATATAACGTACTTACGTTGTATAAATTTATGATATAAAACGGATGAACAACAAGTTTCATTAGACGATCGATTATAAGGACAAGTTTATGCTTCCTACGCAATCATGTACCATTACCGTGATGTATGGATTTGCTAATTCAATGTATGGACACACACTATAGTATACCAAACACTGTATAGGTATTGTACACACATCGTTTTAGTATAGACTGTAGCGTGAACAGTATAGCGATTCATTATTGCGCAAACGTTAATATCATAATGAGTAACTGGTGTGCACTCTCCTACATAGCCTCGATGTGTTGTTATTTCTTATACATTTGCTCTATTTTGTACCTGTTTTGGGCTGCATTTCGACAGCAGTGATAGCCCAATGAATAAAGAACCGACCTATCGATCAACTAGTCCTCGGTTGGAAACCTGGCATGTACCACTAAATTCATGTATTCGGATTTATGTACATATTTGTAATTATTACTTACTCGTCGGTGAAGGAAAACATCATGAGGAAAATTTATTTCGAAAGACGTGTGACCTTATCTAAGAAAGGTCTGGTTTTCCTTCTGAGTCCCGGAGGTCTGACGGCAGTCGCTCCATAAAAAAGTCAGTGTCTTCGCAAAATCCTTGGGCTTAATTAGCGGACCTCGCCAATCCCAGTAGACTAGAAAACAGAATAACGCTAAGAAGACAAGATAGCTGCATTTCGGCCATCGCCTTAATCCCCACTTTCAAAATCTGAAAGTTCTTGCTCCTGCTTCAGTAAACAAAAGGAATATATTTAATTTTACGTTCCGGATCCGTTGTATTATTTTGACTTGACTTTGACTCTGAATATGGAGTTTGTATATAATTTAAGCACTTATTAATTAAATGCAAACATTTTGGGTGAAGTGTTTAAGTTTTGTTAGGCAACTCTAAATATTTTTGACACGAGAAGGGGCCTAATTGTAGAATCAGGTATCTAGCCAAAATGTCATCATAATACGTTCGCTAATTACGAGTATTACGTTTCGATCACAGCTAAAATGTACGACCCATGCCAATTCTGTCCTACTCAAAAACTACGTGCATCGCACGTATAATTTGCATCTTTAGAGTGTAGACCAATAGTATGAAGTTTACACGGTACACGAGTAACATGACCGTGTAAACTCCGTACTCGTATTGGTCACACGTTGCGAATACTACTAATAAATACGTATTTGGCTTTTGATAGAACTGTGAAATGGGGCATCTATTTTTTTCTATAATTAAAGTTATTACATGGTGTGAGCAAACTGATGGATAACAGACAGAAAAAATGTAAAAAGACACTGTTTGACATCTTTATCTACCAATCACCAGCATCGCAATCAAGTTTTTCCATGTAAGTACTTACTAACTCAATCCCACTACGATGTTAATATATGTATAGATCAATGCCTACTTCGATCTTGTTTATTATAATTGTTATTATATGAAATCTATATTTGTATTTTAGAATCGCTAATAAAAATATTTTCATGTTAACCTTAGACATTAATAAGTGTAAACTTCTAATAGATTATAATAATACGAGTATTACTTAGGTTTTCGCGATTGTTACACATTGAATTAAACAATTTTTAACGGAAGAATCCAGGAAGTCTTCCTGCGACCACGGACGCTGCAAAGCGTTCGAAACGTCAGGTTCAACAAAATAAATAAAATACGCGATACTTCCGTGAAAAATTGTTTAATTCAATATGATACGAGTATTTTAACAGTATTATTAAGGAATTTATTCATCGCTAGTCATCATTTAAGCTTTAGAAGCTCTTAGAAAGTGAGTATTAAAACATATTAATTCGTCACTACTTAATGTTTCGCCTATCGCTCCACATTTCGCAAATAAAGGAGTCGATTTTGCTCGCTTCGCGGTCTGCGCTAGCCACAATGGGTTTCGGAACGGCGATATGCATAGATATGCGCTAAACGATGCAGGTCGTGCAAATAATGCCTCGCTCACACACTCAAATCTCACGCCGCTTTCCAATGGCTAGCGTTGCAGGTACTATAAACCGAGATTTTACTTATGTACTGTGGAAAAATCTTATGCATTCTATTTATTACGTACTTATATATGTATATCTTCACGACACCTCACTCGCTTCTTTCAAAATTCATAGCTCTGTTCATGAAAGTTCGCCAGTTCCTAGAGCTCCTGACATCACCTTCTGATAAAACATGACCAATTGGGTCATGGCAGGTGGTCAGACCGCTGATGCATTCATCATCATTGCGAACGCGGTCAGCATGCGTTATTCTACAAATTTTTCTCAATTCTCGTATATCGACTGTATATATTCTACTTTTACGCTCTCACGGCCATACCCAGCTTTCACTTCCATAAGTTAGCATTAGAATTAGCAATACGTTGTGTACAGTGAGCTGTGCTTTCTGGTTTAGATTTCGGCTGCCTAGACGTTTACCCAAAGCTCCATTCACGCTGTTCCCAGCATTCACTGGTCTCATCATATCAGGGTTGTACCTTCCATCCCTGCTAAAAGCATTTTCTATATATACAATCTCATCTACTTGCTCCAACACATTATCAAACGTAATCCTCGTTATCTTGGTTGTCTCCCTTTCAAGTACCATTATCTTGGTTTTCTTCGTATTCAATTGTAAGCCTTTCTTCATACAATTATCTTTCGTTGCTGTAACTAGCGTTTGTAGTTCGCATGTGGGATTCTGCCGTTAATACCGCTTTCCCACGAGAATGCGAATTGGTGATGCGTTCACCACTGAGTCACCAATTCTTATTCTCTGAAGACAACTGTCATTCATTATTTTCTTCTTCATTCTTGTATCGGCGGTATATTTCTTTCTTTTTCTCTTTTATACTATCACTCTGGTACAAAGATGATACATAATGCAGCTACGCTTCCTCTTTTTTTCCACGAAAGATTCAACCTCCGCCTCCCACCAGGCATCTCTTCTCAGTGTTCTATGTCTGTTTACGCATCCACGTGCTTCGTTCGTACTATCCACCATACTTTTTTCCAGAACTTTTCAATATTCGTCTATATCTGAGTCAGGAAGACTCTCGTTCGGAAATCTTTCACTGACTAGACGTAACTTTACCTACTCCTTACAAATACAAGCATCTTTATTGAGAAAAAAAATTAGGGTTACAATAATGAGGGTGGGCTCTTTCTTTTAGGTGTGGAACACCTGTGTTAGAAAGAGTCACTTCTTATACTTTCATGATCTCAAAACCAATACGTTCATCCAATCGACATTTCCTCCACTTCTTGAAAAGGCCCCTAAACCGGCTTACTACCAGACAATGATCTATTTCCAGACATCTGAAGGCTCTTGTATTAACGAATTTCGGATATGTCCATCTGTCAGAATCAAATCAATTGTTTTTTTTTTTCTGTTCATTCCGTCCACATGCATAAGCGTGAATATCGTTGTGATGGAATAACGTGTTTGACACGAAGAGGTTTCGTTCCACATATACGTCTAAAAGTAACTTACCAGCGTCCTTCATTATCTTATCTCCTTATGGATCAAGCACAGACTAGTAACTGCTTGGTCCCAACACATCCATTCAGATCTCCACCCATAACTATCCTTTCATCACCTTCAGTCAAATTCAGAATGTCCCTTACTGTCTCCATTCTGGTAAACTTCTCGAGCTTCTGGTGTTTAGTTGAACTCACGGGAGCATATGCAGCAGCCAACAAAACTCGCATAATCCCTGATTTTTGTCTAACCCAGAGAGTCTTGGACCTACTAAACTATAATTTTTCACACGAAAGGTGATGCGATGAGAAGTGGCGAGATGAAAGCCGGACACCTATGCAAGTGCTGGCATGATCGTACTGGTTCACCCCGGACCACTGGACCATCATGCCACCTGGAAGATCTTCACTGTCGCTTTCGTATCGCTAAATATCTGACACACACAAAGCATCTTGGCATCTCTCGTTCATTACCTATACCTACGAGTATCTATCAAGTCATTATTCCTATTTTGTAATTCACCTCTCACATTCCATGTGCCTATATGACTCCCAGTTCTCTTCGACCCACCAGGTTGAGTGTTGTGTGGTGGGTGGCGTCCCTCACTGCCGAATGCATTTAATTTCGCACCAACGTGGGCGAATCGGTGCCATCGGAGGGATGCCATGACCCGCGGGTCAGTGCAGTTTGAGTCTATAGTGCACTGTCGAAATTTAAAGTTATGTAACCTCATGCCTTTCCATTCACAAAGGGTGCCTATGGGAAGACCCTAAAGCCTACGCTGTTCGTACGTTCGTCCGTTTCTCCTACATACTTTCTACTAAATATCAGTTGCCTAACATCATTTGGCATGAATCCGTAGTAAATTTCGTTTTTGCTCGATATTGATAACGGCAACAGGCAGACGCTTGAAATATTCAAAGGATACTTATTGTATAATTAAATTAAAATAAAACAAATATTTAAGGGGGGATCCCATACAACAAACGTGATTTTTTTGCCGTTTTTATAGTTAATGGTACGGAACCCTTCCTGCGCGAGTCCGACTCGTAATGGGCCGGTTTTTATAAATATCATATATATAATCCGAAGTCGTTTGCGATACCACGATTTTTTTTAGGTTTTATCTCCTCCATAACTCCTACTGCTTGTTCGTAAATATCTTTGGATATTTTGCCACTCAATTTTTCTTTTACACAATTTTCTCATCCTACAAAAAACAATAAATGATTTAGCACAAATCGTCTGCAAGTAACGGGGCAGGTTGTGACTTGTCACTACATCTACACCACCCCAACGCCAAAACTGACTATTTTAGGTTACCTATGTAGTGAAAAATCAAATAAACATACGTATACACGTAGATTCATCGCAAAACGAAAGCATTAGAGCATAAATTATATAACACAGATATCTCTTTGGCTTTATTATTAGAGATAACTTTTATTTAACATAGGTTGTAGAATTACTAAAAATCGAAAATTTTACTAACGCTACACACGCGGGTTCCTCTGCAATAACGCTAGCGCCACTGGCTTTCGCAGCGTACTAGCCGGTGTTGGCGGGAGTATTCTTCTTTTTCTAACGTCAGTATGCCGTTTCCTGTTTCGCCAGTATTGCCACTGTTACTACCTACCCCTGCCACAACCAGCCCCAGTCTCTCCTATCCTTTTTTACGAAAATTACGAGGAGTATGAAATTTGGCACAGTTAAAGTTTATATGGAGAAGAAATATAGAAAGCAATTTTTTTTTTAATAATGCTTGGAAAATACATTAAGTTTAATTAATAAAAAAACACACTGTCTAAATATATACCTACTCTTTTGTTAATGATTAAAGTATGTGGTCAAACTGAGAAGAGATTAATATTATTGGTCTATAATATTATTATAGACCAATAATATTAATTATAAGGTATATATATTATTTGTCTATACTCTTACTGAATGTCAAAAATAATCATAATTATGATAAAGTCATAGTCGTAATTTGCCTAATAAATATTTGTGCTTAATAACTATATAATAATACGGTCGAACTTCGACGCGTGTGACCTCTACTATACTTAAACCGACATGCTGATATAAATGTATTGTAATATCAATTGACGATTTGAAATAAGACCTTTTAGATAGACTATTGGCAAAATTCTTACGGTATTTCTACTTCACCAATAGCCATTTCTAAAATGCTGGTTAAGAAAAGAAAGTAAAAGGAAACCTACAAGAAATGAATAAAATATTATTTAAAAAACTATAAGCCGTTTCTAAGTATGCACGAAGGCTCAATTGCAAATAAGTAAAAAAAACCTTTCTATCTTTAAATTGAAATAGGTGTCAAAATAAGAGAGAGCATCTAGCCAGCCCGGCTGAAAAAGTATCTCGACTTCGCAGAAAACTGCTGCAAAAACTACAACCACTTTTCATTAGATGGGCCGTATTCTTGTATGCCTCCCGACGTAGCATAAAAAGGCTGCGTCACTGTTTAACAAAAATGTTACACATACAAACTCACACACCTTTGTTAAGAGAGGTAGCGCCCATCAAAACAGCCCGTCTACTTCTCCAGACCTCCACCACGCAGAAACCCACAGCTAAATAACAACTCCCTAGAGTGTTGTTGTGTTCCTGCGCGTAAGTGAGATCACCAGGAAGCTCCCAAGGTCCCAAGGAGTTGCTGTCTTACCGGCAGAGGTAGCATCGTGTAAGTTTTTGACGAGTTCGGTGGCTCAGTCGTGAATGGCGCGACTTTGACACCAACGCTCGTGGGTTTGATTCCCACACAATACAAACATTTCGTGTGCATGAACATGTATGTTTGTCTTGGTCTGGGTGTTTTAAGAGAGGTAGGGCGCATCAAAGCAGTCCCTCTAGGGAATTACACTCCACCTCGCAGAGAACCGCAGCCTAATAACAACTCCCTGGAGTAGGTCCCCTGTGTAAGCAGTAGAGGTGGCATCGCGCAAGTGATACTTACTATATTACAATCGTTAAATAGGCTACGGTAATTGCTTTACATCAGGTGAGCCGTATGCTTGTATTCCTCCCGACGTCGTATAAAAAAAAATACTTGATGTATTGCAAGCGTTCATAGGTAGGTAATCGCTTTACATAGGTCGTATGCTTATGTGCCTCCGGACTAAAAATAAAAATAAAAAAAATTCTCGCGGGCTTCTTTAACATTCATAGCACGTTTCATGTACGCCGGTTTCTAAGGGGTCCTGATTAGTATAAGTACCCCTTAGAAACCGGCGTATACCTTTTAATAAAAAATAATCAATTTGATCATGTAAGGCTTGATCTTGGCTTTCCTAGATGCCCGAACTAATGGAGCATGTCTCTTTTACTTAATTGTGACTGTTTTAGTTAACTTACTAAACTTCGTTTTTATAATATAAATATCTACACTTTCATCGAGGAGATAAGGATCTTAAGAGTAAGGAACCACAAATGAGATATAAACTAAGGGTCATAAACCTGGCGTGGGATCGATATGGTCACTTATTTGTTTGCATATCGATACCATCAGTTCTGCAAATTGCTGCAATAATCACTTTATCCTATTAGTAGACCAAGAAAGTTGCATAAGATTCCTTGGGGCAGATATAGCTTTGTTCATTAAATCATTAATTACACTCATCCGCATTTCGTAAGTAGTCCGTACGTGTACGTAAATCTCTTCCGGGGGCTTTCGTGAATAATTCACAAACCATCATTCTTATGTAGTTTATTTTTTAATTAGTGGCCGCTTTTTCATAGGCCGGCTTCAATCAAGATAGGCGGTCGTGTTCGTGTGAATGGCCTACGGTTGCCCGTTGTTGCCTCACGCATCGGGGACTACCTCACCGATTATATGCAAATGAGATGTCATAACACGTGAATAATTACAGCCAGCCACGAGTCGCCCTTTCGGAGGAGCCGCACAAATTGGATTTACGTGAAAAGCAAGTTTTACCCGCGCGACATGAAGTTGATGTATGTAAAAAGGGGGCAGCGGTAAAATGTGGAATACACTAAATGTTTTCTTATACCTACATCTCTATGCATATGTTAAAATGTATTGTTCCTCGAAACTTCACCAGCGTGGCTTTTAGTCCTTCAAGTAATACGCAGTACTCTGAATGTTGGCATAATGTAGCCTAAATTTTAGCCATGGACATAAGCTATTATCGTAAAATTTAATTAAAAAGCATTTGGTAGTTTTCGCATGA
This sequence comes from Pyralis farinalis, assembly GCA_947507595.1. NCBI lineage: Eukaryota > Metazoa > Arthropoda > Insecta > Lepidoptera > Pyralidae > Pyralis > Pyralis farinalis. The sequence goes on along the minus strand of OX382264.1, from coordinate 18,969,321 downwards.
TTAAAATTCAACTACAGATAGTAAATTATTTGAATAACTTACTATCTGTAGTTGAATTTTTTTGGCTTCTATATGCAACATAATGCAATCGAATTCTCCTACCGGAATTCGATTACATTAGCATATATATATATATATATATATATATATATATATATATATATATATATATATATATATATATATATATATATCTTCTCTACGTGCTTTAATTAAACTTTGTACGTGTGCTTCAGTGCATCCCTAGATGATTTTGTTCTACAATCGGATCCGGTAGGTGACGCTATGATTGGATTCTCGGATTTCTTATTAATATTCGGACAGAGTAACGTCTATAAGTTCGCTAGTATTTTTAGTAGTATATTGTATATCTTCTTCTTCTTAGCTTAATTCGTTTACTAATCCATTAGGATTTTCGAAGTTCGCTACTTAAGCCTAAAGATTTGGTGAAGATACTGATATAGACGTGGAGAGACTACCATCAGATCTCTACAATACAGAAGGAAAGCCAGACCTTTCTCGGGGTAGTTTATACACGTCTTTCAAAATATAATTTTTGAATATGCGGGTTTTCTAACGATCTTTACCTTCAACGCCGAACAAGTGACAAATAAAAACGTACATATTTTTTATTGTCACTTGTTCGGCGTTGAATCCGGAAAATAAATCCCGAAACGTGAATTTACATGTCCATATCAATATTCGAATAAGGGACACTCACTGCTCACAATTATATCACTACATATTATAAAACAAAGTCAAGCGTCACGTCTGTCTGTATGTATAACTCAAAAACTACCTACTGAACGGATTTTCATGGGGTTTCAAGACAGATTCTTGATTACAGTTTATAATTTACGGTCGGTGTTTAATGAAGGTTTTGTGTAAATCAGTTGAAATATGACGATAATTGTTGAAAATGTCGAAAAAAACAAACCTCTTGGTAGCTTTCATCGGATATTATACGGATGTACAGTATTAATCCTTATCAACCTAACTACGTTAGTAACCTTAATTTCATGCACATTATATATATCTGTTACACCTGTTTTTTTCGTTCACTAGTTACACCATATAATTTAAATGATGGACCCGATAGATGCAGCGTGGGATATATGGATATATATAAATTTATCTAATATATTATATAATATAATATATATTTCACTCTAAGCGGGATAGGTAGAGAACAGAGCGCCACTTTATTCGATCCATGTCACCATGCAAGCACACACACTTAACCATCGTTAACTCTTTTTAGGCCCATTCGGATCCGGTTTATCCCAGGGCTCCTTGTGGCTAATTTGGTCGTGGTTGATTAGTTGGTGTTCGAAATAACGTTTTATTTTTTCCGAAATATATAAGTAACTATTTTATTTTGTATTTTATATATTATTGGGGGAATAGTATCTGGAATAGACAGAACACATTTAGTCGTACCATAGATTCCTTTTTTTATAGATCTTCGGGAGGCATACGACCACACAGCTCACATTAGGTATGTGGTTTCCGTGGCCTGTGAATGCTTGCAATACAAACAGTATCACTCACGCATTGCCACCTCGCTGCTAACACATCAAATCCTCATTAGCTTTTAGCCGTAACTTCACTTTTTTTTATACCACTAAGGTGGCAATCAAGCATACGGCCTTCCTGATGCTAAACAGTCACTATGAACATTTGCAACATCAGGAGTGTCACTTATGCGTTGCCGACCCTCAAACCTTTCACACATTCTCAATAACACAACACCTCTCCAGGGAGTTGTTATTTGGTTATGCCCTGTGGTTTTACTACGAGGTAGTGGTATACTTCCCCAGTCGGTGTACCCAAACTTTTTTAGAAACACCTATACCACGACAAACCAACAATTTCATACACACAAGTGTTTATCTTATGTGGGAATCGAACCCACAATCTATGAATCTATAACTTCACGCCAAATCCCTCACGGAGTAGGCAGAGAGAACCGAGCGCCACGTGACTCGATATGACATACCTCATTCGCTTCTTTAACATTCATTGCTCTTCTCATGTACACTCACTGGTTTCTAGGGCTCCTGACATCACCTTCTGATAGAACACGACCAATTTGATCATCGTAAGTAAGTAGCCCACAATCCTTGGCGTAAAAGTAGCCAATGTCAAACAACAAACTGCCGTTCTCTTCTTAAGACTTTTGAAATGTTTAATATTAAATACCATTGTTGAAAAATGTGTATGTATGACTGGAACGTAATACTTAGGTATACTCACCTTGTTACAAGAAAGGTGAGTCAAAATTATTTTGTAATAAAATACCATTTCCAGCATTTGATAAGTACATATACCTAGTACTCACGTACCTATACGAACGAGTTGAGTGATATAATACTCGGTCTTTAAAGTAAATACACAACTTGTTAGATAAATAAACATTTTTACTCTGACGCACCACTTTTCAAGAAAAGCCCGTTGTGGAAATTGCAAGCAACGGCGGGGGGCAACGTGACCAAGCATGCTGCGTTAAGGGGCGCACGGGTTGTTATGCTAATAGTCCTTGCGTTATTCTAACTAACACAACAGAAGCTTTGAGTTTGAGAAATTTCGACTTTGTCATGTAAAGTTTAAAAAACGTTTTCCCATAACAGAACATGGCATTTATGATGGTTCAGTCGAGGTCAGTCCGTAGTGGTCTGCGTGTCTGATGCCTGTAGTCGCGATAGCGGCAAAATGGACGGTTGACTACGTTTATGGCTTACCCGCTAGCACTTGGATTTAAGGCGAATACTCGTTCTCGTAAATACGGTACACGTACCTATTGTGCGATAACGCGCCTTAATAAGGTTTATTTTCTAAACAACGGCGCTAGGGTGTCGCGTTCAGCGGAGTTTTATGGTCTTGGCAATTTGAGACATGGTCCATGAATATACATATAGAAGTTGTTAGTGATGTATGTTAACTTTGTTAATATATAACATACTGCCTACAATTTATCATGTTTTTGTTGTATGAAATTTATGTAGGGAAACAAATAAAGTGGGTTGGCGAGGCGCCACCTCCACATATGAATATTGTTGTTGTGTCACTAAATTATAACAACTAGAAGTGTATCTCCACATTACGATGTTCTCGATGTGCGACGAGCGACTGATATGACTGATATGATATGACCTTTCCTTTAGGGTAGGCGGGGTATGCTACCTAAGTACAAGAATTTGCCAAAGATACTGATTTTTACATAGAGCAACTGCTCTCAGACCCCCATAAACCATAGCGAAAAACAGATCTTTTACTTTCTTTAAGTCACAGGTCTTTCGAAATTTAAATTCTTGGACATACGGGTTTCCTTACGATATTTTTCTTCACCGCCGAGCAAGTAATAATTACAAATATGTACATAAATTCGAAACACACAAATTTAATTTTAATTGAACCCGGGACCGTTGGAGAATAGGTTCTTTACCCACTGAGCTATCACTGCTCGATGACATGATAAGTAAATCGTCAACGATTTCACGCGTATTGCGACGTATGTACTTGCTTCGAAACACGACATACTCGTTACGCTACTTAGTACTATTAATACTTCTGTGTTACTGAAACTGTAATACACCCACCGGAAGTGGCGATGTTGTGACCCCCATCCCGGACAACATATCCATATTAATGTTGGTCTCGCCGAACATTGAATTCTCTCCAACAATGTTGCGAGACGTCGACAGTTGTCGCAGTGTTGTGGCAAACCATTGCGAGGTCCAACGATACAAGGCGGAAACATATCATCCCACGAGGGTTCTTCAACGATCGGAGAGCGGACTCGTGGCGATACAATGGCCTGTGGTATACAATGACACGTAGTATTTTTTCTGTAAGATATAAAGGCAATTAGTTTAAATAGTGACGGGGAAACTATTGAGTCTATTGAACTGTCTAACTATAAAATTATACTTAATTAGGGCGCCATGGACCATCTGGTTAACAAGACTATAGTGTAGCTGCATCTGCAATTTCTCTGTATTAGATTGCCGTGGCGCTAATTTTTATTTTAATTCTGCGATAAAGTCTCAAACCAAATCAATAATAATTGTATTTGTACTCTCTTCCATATATATTTTTAGATAAAAAGATCTAATTCATAATGTAAGCGCTCGAAAGTCCTAGTACGCAAATCCAATCCACGACTGGTAAAAACCTTCATCTTACCAGAGGATCGTAGCTAAATAGTAAATCCGTGCGAGTGAGACTACTAAGATTCAAGAATTATATATATTTGAGCTTTCAATACCGAGTAAGTATGTTTGAATAGTTTGATTTGTAAAGCAGAGGTTTTTGTTTTGGTTTAATGTTTTTTAAGAATATATATATATATAGTATCTATGGGCTCAGCATTGTGGCTCCGCTTCGCCTGATGGTAAGCGAAAACAGTGTAACATTTATGTGTATGTGGCGGCAGAGCAAGAGCAGAGTGCGTGTGTTCGAATAGTTTTGCTGGCCGAAAACCGGGGACTCAATAATTAGTCTGTTTCAAAGACAATAGATAAGAGATAGAAAGAGCGCCACCTGATTTAACCTAAACTTATCAGGAAGGTAAGACAAAGTAATGAACAAACTTATATAAAGAGAATATGTTCATGTATTTATACTTTACAATTGCTTTCAGACACAATTGATAGAAAACTTAACCTTCATATGTATATATTTATCAAATCTAAAATAAGTATATATATATGTATGTATATAAATGTAACTGTATTTATGTTATATGTGTATTCATGTAAATATATTTATTGTATATATGTGTGTATTGGGTATGTATGTATTTATTTAAAATTTATTTAGGCACGTACTGCTGTCCGCAACTGACGAGATATCCCACTGCTGAGGGTTGGCTGGAAGAGATCTCTTTTAGAGATAAGCTCGCCTCTGTACTATCTTTACTATACACTGTAATTTTTTGTATTTATATGTGCAATAAAGAATATTATTATATATATATATATATATATATATATATATATATATATATATATATATATAGGTGTATATATGTAGACGACTAGGAACCACGTACCACGGGTTGCGGTATGAGAACACAGGATTGCAGCCGGCGAATTAGCACGCGGCATTGCGACCGAACCTGAGTCTACAATGAGAAGAAAATAACCGTTAGATCCCTGATATCAAATCACCGGGAATGTAAACATTAAACCAAAATAAAAACCTCTGCTTTACAAATCAAACTATTCAAACATACTTACTCGGTATTGAAAGCTCAAAGATCAAAATCAATTCCGTAGGTGACGCGGTGACGCCATGTTTCTTGATTGAATTTAATCTTCAGGATTAGAACCTTGTGTTAACTTATCAGTTCAAAGTCGTATTTGGATAACCGAGTTTATTATTCGAAAAGAATTCAGACACACACAGTTATTTTCAAAGATAACTTTACATGCTTCCTATATGGAATCCTATGGCCAAAAAAGCAGAGTCTATATCTGTCAAACCAAACCTACCAGTTGATGGCTACGTGTTGCCATCATGATGAATTAATCTTCTTCTTAACAGATGACGCTGTCAAAACCGACATTTGCAGATAATATGGAAGTGCAGATTTACACCGTTAAAAGAGGCAAATCGCAGCGGCAACTAACAAAAGACTACAATGTCCTGTCAGTTGATGCTGCCATGTTGGCCCACAAGTTGCTTCTTCACGCTTCGTTTAAAGGATCCCATGTTGTAGGAAGGAGGAAACACATGTTCAGGCCAGGCGTTCTACTTTTAATGGTACGACAGAGATAGGAGTTGCCGAACTTTTTAGTACGCAAATAAATTTTCTCATTAGTGGAATAATGACATCGCAAGCCTGCACGTGTGGTTCTATGACGGAAGGGAGAGGGTGGGATAAGTGAAAACAGTTCTTCAGAGCACTCACCATGGTTCTTCTCGGCGCGAAAGAGCCACTGAGCGAAGTGGTGTGTACGTGTCGTACGATTTGACTTAAACGATCGCAAGGCCAGTATAGCCATGGAAGGTGATGGGATGCCAGAGAACAAACTGCGGTGTGGTGTGTAGTGCGGTAGGGAGGTGGGGAGCGGGGCTTCCTTATTGATTGTAGTAGTCATAATGACAAAGCGCGCTTTTTTATTATTAATATGGTTCGCCGGTGGGAAATTAACAATATAAATAGTATTCTGTCTGCTATTTTTAACTTGTTCACCTATAATAAATAATCATTTGTTATAAGAATAATTAATTACTTATTGCTGCAACGTACTCATGTCACCTCTGCTAAGTTCTGGTAGAAGGAGTAAGCTCGTAATGGCCAAGTATTGTGTCTTCGTCACAGTTCAGCTTTAGAGCGTCGTTCTCAGACTCCCCAAGCATTCACTCCTCGCACCAAGCGCCGCCTTTCAGCGCCCGCCAGCGCAATACCGTCAGCGTATATGAACAACCACGGTGGCTGCTCATATGCACCTGTAATGGCATTCTTTTATAAATAAATAAATATCGTCGGACAAATTACATTACACAGCGTCACCTAGCCCCAAAGTAAACGAAGCTTATGTTATGGGTACTAGGCAACTGATAAACATACGTAAATACATTTTTTTTAAATACATACTTATTATACATAGAAAATACCCAGACCAAGATAAACAGACATGTTCATGCACACAAATGTTTGCACTGTGTGGGAATCGAACCCACGAGCATTGATGTCAAAGTAGCGTAACAGCGCGTTTTCCCACTGCGCCACCGAGTTTATCACTACGCCTAATATTACGCTGAATAAAATCGGACTAACGATAAATCCTTGGTGAACTCCGACGGCGATTAAGAAGGACTGTGAATCGACAACGGCCTGTGAATCGTTAATAATGGAATCGAAATCAAGATACATGTCTCGGCAAATATATGGTTTCATGCATACTTTGGACTTCAGTAGCCACCAGACCAATGCGTGAGAAATACAGTCAAAGGCGTTCTTCATTAGAAACTGAAAATGCAGAGGCGTGTTCCTTTATCTCTGTGAGATATAACCGTTATATCGCATAATCTGGCACACTCCTGCACCGATACCTTTCTGCAATACGTTAAGTATCCTCTCCTCTGCTTCCAAATCAGCAACTCGTTAAGAGCTCACTGGTGACCTCACTCACTCGCAGGAACACAACAAGCCCCCCGGTACTTGTTATAGACGGGCTACTTTGATGCGCCACACTCTAAAAAACACACAGATCAAGACATAATATGTTCATAATAATAATAGCACATAATCAAGACATATATCAAGATATGTTCATTCATACAAATGTCGCGTGTGGGAATTGAACCCACGAGCGTTGGTGTGAAAGTAGCCTTACAAACCACTGTGCCACCGAGCTCGTCAAAACAATGAATACATAACAAACTGACATGAATACAAACTGAAACGGTATGTATTCATGTCAGAGTAGGTATTATAACTAGTCTGGTCATAAATACTGTTACATAAAAACTTTTCTTTTTTCAAAGTTACATAAAAACTTTTCTTTAATTATTCTTAATTTCGAACGCCTTTGTTACTTCTCTCGATTTCCCGCTGTTTTAGACATTGTTTTCGTGTTTATTATCAAATTAAAATAATGGAGTGGGGTGTTAGAGAAAATAGGATTGCAGTGATTGGCTTGCACAAAGTGGGTATGGAGCCATCGGTCATATTTAAGACTCTTTAAGAGCTTGGTATCAGACGTATGTTCGTATATCGTACTATCGACAGATATACCAACACTTTCTCTGTGAAGACCATAAAAGATTGGGGCGACCGCGTGCTTTTAGAACTACAAAGGCTGTTAATGCTTTTAATGCCAGAATTAGCAGAAACCCCATTAGGAAACAAAAATCCCTCCAGGACTCTGTTGCGTATAATAAAACAAGACCTGAAGGTCTGCGCTTATTGTCGATATACTGGAAAAGCTTTAAATCAATCCCTATCAACTATAGAGAGAGAGAGAGAGTGGATCGATCAAAACGCCATCTGTCCCGATACGCAGGTGAAAGGCACAGAAATATCCTCTTTACTGATGAAAAAGTTTCACGATTGAAGAGTACATGTACTACAACAAGCAAAATGACAAAGTGGTCGCACACAGTTCTAAAGAAGCCGCCCAAGTGGTCGTAAAGGTACAACGTGGTCATCATCCTGCGTCTGTAATGGTTTGGTGGGAAGTGTCTTATCAAGGAGTCACAAAGCTTCATTTTTGTGAAAAAGGAGTTAAGTTTTTTTGACACTACTTTCTGAGTGGCCTAGAATTATTGAAATTAATGTTCTATGAAAAAATATAAAACTGATTTAATACTATAAAAGACACATTGAAAATTTGTATACCTTTGTTAGACGCATCGATTCAGTTAAAACCAAAGAAAAGTTTGGCTGTGGAGTCCATATGTTTTGCTGTCGGCTATAGCTTACAGTAGCCGCATGGTATGGTATGCCTTATGCTTGTTTGAGACCCAAATTATAAAAAAAATCTTTCATCTCGTTCTTCTGTTGAACAACAATTTCATACTTAAAGCTTTAAATAGATCATTTTTGCATTTTCGTTATATCTGGCAGTCCGTTACGTCTTCGTGGCTCGACTTCGTTGCTCGAGGGAACAAGACGGCGATGAGTGTAATTTAATTTGCAAAGCACTTGTATTGTCCGTAAATATAGTAGGTCATTTGTTCCGTTGCCATTGTATCAGATTATTTGCAACCAAATTACGGTTCTCCAAAGTCTGAAAAGAATCAATAGGATCATACAATGTATGCAATATCAGGTAAAGGATTACATTATTAATTTAAATAAAGAAATACTTTTTTAATGGAAAATTGTTGGTTCGGGTTCGAGTCGTGATGTGAGCATGCACCATTAAGTTCGTGTTTTTGAATATTAGAAAATAAGTGAAGAAAAACATTGTGAGAAAACCAGCACATTGAAGATTATATTTTGAAAGACGTGTAACCTAACCTAAGAAAAGGCCCATGTCAAAATCGGTTTCTTCGCAAAATTCTTAGACTTAGGAACCGAACCCTGGGCTCAGAAGCGAAAGTTTAGGAATCGACCAGAATATTTCGTTAATTATTATATTTTTATTTTTAAACATACATACATAGAACCGAAAAGGAGGAACATGAAATTGATATATCGCATATTCGCTGTTATTCACGGCTACTCAGCTTATCTATACCTACATATATAAATAAAGTAGAGTTAGCGAAAAGTCAATGAATTAAAGAAAAATCCTAACTACTGAAGCTAATTGTATGAAACTTCGTCACGTGCTGGCAGAGAATAAAAATATAGAAGTGAGCGTCGTAAAAAACCAATTGTAGAAGTATAACTTGGGTCGAAATTAATGTCGATCATCTTTATCTAAGACGACTTATTTAACGACTTATTAACGCTAATCCGAATGCGATATCCGGAGTCAAACTCAATCTAAGTTCTTTTCTCTATAGGCGGTACATATTGGTATGCGCAGGACTTTCCTACCCCATCGGCGATCGCTGACTCGGCAGATGTGACCGACCCAGTGCCACTTCAGTTTGTCGATTTTGAGAGCTACTTCGACAACTTTAGATCTCCGTCAAATTTCTTAGTTCCGGATTCGATTCCTTAGAGGAATTCCGAGCACAGGTCTCTCCGTCGTTCGCTGCGCAACCTGCAGCTTGTGAACTAGCCCGATGGTAAATGTCCAAGTCTCTGCACCGTAGGACATTGCGGGAAGGACGCGCTGATTGAAAACTTTAGTCTTCAAGCATTGGGGTATTCGTGCAGAGAGGATGTGCCGAAGCTTTCCTAAAGCTGCCCAGCCCAGTCGAATGCGTCTATTGATCTCTTTGTTGAAGGTACCCCGGCCGAGCTGTATGGCCTGCCCGAGGTAGACGTAGTCTTTAAACACTTCAATAGTTGCATTCTCTACAACAACCGGGCTAGGAATGACTAAGTCGTTATACATGACTTTCGTCTTATCGAAATTCATCCCTAGCCCCACGGATCGAGAAGCAGCATTGAGGTCGTTTAGCATTCGACTGAGATCTTCTAGCGATTCCGCATAATTTCGCAGATATTACGTTCCCTTTACGTAGCCCCCGCTGCAGCCGGATCTAAGATAGTTGATTTTGAACACGGACAGTTACTCTTGCAGCATTATACAGGCATCTCAACACCTCGATATAGCGGTAGTTCACTAGACATCGCTGTAAGGACTCTAAAACAGACCAAGTTTCGATGGAATCGAAGGCTTTCTCGTAGTTCACGAAAGCCACATAGAACGACAGACTGTACTCTGTTGTTTTCTGTACAATCTGACGCAATGTATGTATCTATGTGGTCAGCCATACTGTAGACTTTACGAAACTCAGCCTGCTCCGGTGGCTGGTAATTATCGAGCCTTCGAGCGAGACGATTCGTGATAACCATTACAAACAGAAAACAGCTTGTACACGCGAGGCAGGAGCGAGATCGATCTATATTTCTTCAATAGGTTTTGTCGCCTTTTTTGAAGAACATGACAACCAAACTCCTGGTCCACGCGACCGGTGTGGTCCCTTTGTGAATGATGGAATTAAACAGATGTTGTAGTTCCTTTAAAACCTGTTTCCTTTTAAATTCTGTCTGAGTTCCACCAGCTTTTATCAGTTCTGTTGTAATTCCGTCCTCACCAGAAGCCTTACCACTTTTTAGCTGTTCAAGGGCTTGCCTAATGTCACTCATGCTGATGTCCGGAATGCCATCGATATAGTGTTGGGTTAGCGGGGCTCGGCGATCACATTCACAAGCGGCTAATGTAGGGAGAGGTGCACGAGCAGAATGAAGCTTCCCAAAAAATCTCTCCACCTCCGTGAAAATTTCTGGTCTCGAAGAGACGACACGGCCATCCTCTAGCTTAAGCCACGACAGTTGCATCTTTCCCAGAAGGTCGAGAAAAGACTTTTAGCCCTTTGTTGTGCGCTATCTACTACGAAGAAGAAAGAAATATATCGTCGATGCAAGAAAGAAACTAGAGCTTTAGTGAATGAAAGAGAAGCGTGAAAACTGCTTATGAATGAGGAATTAAAAAACTACAACTGCACTGCAAAGCGGCGTGTCTTTTGTGCTGTTGTCAGGTCGCTTGACGAAATGTCAAAATGTACGCATTTTGACACACGCGGCGCTGCAGTGCAGTTGCAGTTTTTAGTAGAATCAGCCTACTGGACAGTCGTCTTCAGAGAATAAGAAACATGAATGTGGGAATGCAAATGGGTGACTCAGTGGTCAACTGCCTGCTTTATCCAGGTGGCGCGATATTAGTAGCAGAATCACCATCCGAACTGCAAACACCAGTTACAGCAATGAAAGATTATTGTATGAAGAAAAGCTTACAACTGAATGAGAAGAAAACTAAGATAATGGTATTTGAAAGAGAGATAACCAGTACGAAAACTAGAATTACGGTTGATTATGTAGTGTTGGAGCAAGAGGATGAGAAGTGCTTTTAGCAGCGATCGAAGGTACACCGATGATGTGGAAAGACGAGTGAGTGCAGGGAACAGCGTGAATGGAGCTTTGAGTAAACTTCTTTACAGCCGAAGTCTAAGCCAGAAGGAACAGCTCGCTGTACACAATACGGTGTTAATCCCAACGCTAACTTATGGAAGTGAAAGCTGGGTATAGAGGAGAGAGAGGCAAAAAATTATGTGTGTTATATGAGAGCCTCATGTGAAAATTTCAACTGTCTAACTGTCACGTTCATGAGATACAGCCTGGTGACCGACGGACGGACGGACAGCGGAGTCTCAGTAATAGGGTCCGTTTTACCCTTTGGGTACGGAACCCTAAAATAGACCAATACTAACCTACCATGACCAAATTGGTCGTGTTTTATCAGAAGGTGACGTCAAGAGTCCTAGAAATCGGCGAACGTTCATATAAAGAACTCGAACGTAAAGAAGCGAGAGAAGTGTGTAAGGACCACGTTTTATGGCGGTTTTCTCTGCCTACCCCGTAAGTGACCTGATGTAAAGATATACATACATACACTGTCTGCAATTACTTTTCCTGGTGAATCAAAGGATATATTCGCTAAACCCAACAAAACAAAATTATTTAAAAATCGTTACATTATCTTTCTCCAGGACGAACACGACGTAGGTACTCCAACAACGAAATTTCTCTCTCCAGAACTATATTCGAGAACAATCAATGTATACATTGATTGTACAATGCGGAACAGAAGCAATTTACGAAACCGCTAAATTACTTTTCTCAAACCATAAATTTTACGACACAAAAGTCGAAAACGCGATGGAAGATGAAGCCTTTGTGGTTAAAGCGATTGATCTGTAATTAGGGTATTTAAATACCATAATAGCTGTAACGGTGCACATCTAATAGTATTGTATTTTTTGTGTGTAGCCGTTTAATAGCGCTAAGTTCAAAACCCGTGAAGGGAACTTTCTTGATCGTAGCTCTGTCATTACCAAACTAAAATTATAGTCCCATTTTGGTATATTAACACCTTAAATATTATTTATCTAAATCTATGTATGTACATAGAAAGAGAAGTGAAGACTGACTGAATGTTCAAAGCGGGGCATCGGTGACTGGAATAATATGAAATTTATTAGAAAAGAGACACTTAGGCAGCAAGCAAGCAAGCAAACATAAAGTTCTTCGCCTAATTTTCTTTTAAATTAAAAATATAGTACGACGGACGGTACAGGAATTACGTACGTATGTATATATGTGTAATGTATCGAAAACAATCGTTTTCATATAGTATATTCCATAACAATCAAATATGATAAAGATGCATAGGTGGGTACTAAGTAGTAAGGGCCTGAGAGTGTTGAGATCTAAGCGTATAAATAGAAATCTTGAATAATAATCATACAAAATTATCACGTTCTTATGTTCATTCTTTTTTTTTATCTCAATGTTGAATTTTGTTTCTTTAATATTGAACTTTTATAACATAACAAATTTTATGTCTGTGTCATACCAATAAATTATATTTATAAATTCTAACCTCGTATTATCATATACTCTCTAAGGTATAATACTAATGTGCTTGCTTCTAGTAGGTAATTAAAGTTATAGGTTGATCGCAAACCAATAAATTTAGTCTCTAAAGTAAGAAATTTATCTATTTATTTTGATTAAAACGTGCCTGGCCATACATTCAATATTAAGGTCTAGTGTGTTTATTTGACAATTTAACCCTTATTAAATACATATTCTAAGAAAAAAGGTTTAGTATTTAAAACTCACATTACAAATAATTTTCTCTAAACGAAACATTATATCATTCAAAACTATGCTAATTAGTTCACAAAGTAGTATCAATATACTCAACAAGTACATTCATCTCATTTTCGTAGAACAATGAATCGCTTTACTAAACAACGAGGGTGTTTAATTTAGTAGGGTTTTTGCGGAATGCCGGACATAGCCACAGGGCAGGTGTGGTCGCTGCGCCTGCGCCCGGCTGCTCGACGACGCTAATGAACACAATGAAGACATATTCCTACGAATGTATCCGGCGTTGATCGATTGATTTACTCACTACCACCGAGCCCGAGCTTTTTGTATTCGAATGTCGCCCACCATTTGCATATCAGAGTCGCAACGGGACGAATTTTAAACAAGACATACGATGGGAGCCTTGATGTGCTAGATACGCTCGATGAGGGGATATGAACATTTGCATATGATGGAGACTTGTGCTATTCGTTTTGTTTTTCTTTGTTATTCAGTTGTAAGCTGATAAGATCGGCTTTATGATAGCTGTTTGAACGTTAGAGAAGCAAGTTAATTCCATATTTTACAGCAAAGGGAAACTAAAATTATATACTTGTTTAGAACACAAAATTAAATCAAAATACAGGTCGTAATTATAAAATTACGTATCGATGACAAACAATATCAATATAACAAATCACAACTTCTTTTGAATACCACGGAATAAATTTCATATAGCAAAGATTTAATCACGTAAAGTATATTATATATTTGTTTACCTTGTAGTTAGCAAATATTTCACCTGATGGAAAGCGGTTTACATCACGCAATGCATCATATTATTAGGAATCACTATACTAGTTATCATTCGCTTGGTATATATTGTTGGCACATATAATATATAAAGCGGAAGACTTTGTTTGAACGCGCTAATCATTGGAACTACTCGTTGGATTTGAAAAATTCATTTTGCATTTAATAGCACAGAAAAAGAAGAAACGTAGAAAAGCGGTTCCCACGGGACATCGGGGTACACACGCACGTAATTGTGGAGTGCAGCTATTTGGAATATATGCCTGTATTCTTAGACTGTAGGTAGGTAACTTTTTATTGATTCTAAGATTTTTGCTGCTGTTTGCTGAGTTTTAAAACCAACTATATAAGTTTATAATTCTGATAATGGTTTCAAAAAAGTGACACACGTGATAACCAGGATGGTTGGTACCCCTTGGTAATTCACTGGGGTCTAATTCCAATTCATCGTAGCATGTATCCTCGTAATGTATATTTTTATTTTATTGATCGATTATATACCTAGTCCAGCCATCAGTTCTTTTACAAATTAATATACATTTTCAGGAACACTGTTCCTATATAAAATCTATATGTTTGTCTGTGTGTACGTTATTTTCGAATATTCGAATTTTAAATTTTGACTTCAGATTCAGGATAAAAAAGTAGAATAGGAATGTTCAAGAACACCGTTCCTATCTCTTAAGAAACATGGTCAAAATGGCCAACAAATTAAAAAAAAATTGAATTGTTATATAATTGACGAGCCAGGTGTTCCTCTGGCAATGCAAGCTTGCTCATTCTCAACTGGCTTTTGGGAAGTAATGTAATCTTAATAAAACGTATATGTACATTTTTATGGAACTCTCAACTCAAAATAATATTCGAAATGGCCACCTTTGGTTTTGATACAGGCCTTTAATCTGCCTGGCCACGCATCTATGGATTTAAATGGAAATTTATCCACTGCTTGCTTCAGAGATTTCTTAAGAGACACAATGTCGTCGTGTCGTTTCTGACTGACCATAAAGTCTGAAGTTTTGTCACAAAAATGCCAAATGTAACTACATGATAAGATACCCCCACTAAACAATTTCAGACGCAGGATGATGACCATGTTGTTACTTTCCGACCACTTGGATAGCTTCTTTAGAACTGTGTGCGTACACACTTTGTCATTTTGCTTGTTGTAGTACTCTTCAATCGTGAAAATTTCTTCAACAGTATTGAGGATATTTCTGTCTCGATCACCTGCGTACCGGGCCAGATGGTGTTTTTATCGATCCACTCTCTTCAACTGTAGCGATAGATTTAGAGCATGTTTTGTATACCGACGATAAGCGCAGAGCTTCAGGTCTTGTACGCGACAGAGTCCTAGCGGGTATCATCATCCTAGCGGGTTTCTCGCGATAAGGTTTTTTGTTTCTTAAAGGGGTTACGGCGAATTCTGGCTTTGACCGCATCAGCAGCACGCGGTCGCCGATCTTTTATGGTCTTCAACAGAGGAAGTGTTAATATATCGGGTCGATAGTATGATATACGAACATACGGCTGATACCAAGCTGTTGAATGTTTTGAATGTGACCCAGACGGTTTCATACCTACTTTGTGCAAGGCAATCACTGCAATTCTATTTTATTTAACACCCCATTCCATATTGAAAATTTGAAAATGAACACGAAAAAAATATGTAAAACGGTGGGAAATCAAAAGAAGAAGAAGAGTTTTTAACATAATAAACGCGTTCCAAATTCAAAATAATTAATGAGTTGAAAAAAAGAAAAGTTTCTATGTAACAGTATTTATAGTCAGATCAGTTACATGCCAAGGATAACAGTTAATTGTACATATTGCTTACAATTCACTCAAAATAATCCTCGAGGATATTTATTCATATTTGACTGTATATTCATATCGTTGATAGCAATAGTTTGCGTACTATCATTTATATAATAAGAAGTTACTTGAACAGACGGCGGAATTCTGTAACATGGTCATATATGTAAAGCCTAAATACCAATCGTATACCTATTACTCCCTAGTAACATCAAGATATCAGATGTCGGCGTAACCGACAATCGGAAGGAGGCGGGAATGAGGGTAATTTCAGTATCAGTCAAAGTATTGCAAAATTCTAACAGAATGAACTGCTGCCAATAATATATTATAATAATTGCAGCAAGTTGGCCAGACCAGGAAAAGGTTTTTTGGATTTTCGACCTGAATCGCGACCTCTATAATAAGAAGCTGTATCACGGTTGGGTTCAAAATAAGCGAATTTTACTTCCAACACAAGGAAAACTAACTGCAACCCCTCACTGTTAATACTACAACTTCTCATAAGCTCACTGGTAAACTCACTTACTCACAGTAACACAATAACCCTTCAGGCAGCTGTTACTCATCTGCGGTTTTCTGTCGGTGTGAACATACTTCTTCAGTCGGACGGTTTTTTTTTATACGCGTAAGATCTGCTTGATGGTAAGCAGTTACCGTAGTCTATGGACATTTGCAACATCAGGGGTGTCGCTGATTCGTTACCGACCCTGTAAAAACCTCTTCACGCCTTTCTTGAAGAACTCCATGTTGTAGCTCTTTGGAAAAACATCGATTAGGATTTCATTTCACAACTTGAGAGTCCTCGGAAGAAAACTTCTCTGGCATCACACAGTACGCAACCATTATGGTTCCATTGTGTGAGTGTGAATTCTCCGCCGTCGGCAAGCGGTGCATTCACCGTTGTGATTGTAAAAAGAAGCTGTCGGCATCATATCGAATAAATCTTCAGAACACAACCCGTTATAGATGAACACATTAAGGGAGGCAAAATCTCGCCTTAAACTAAAAGACTCAATACCGTCTGTCAGCTCACGATCATCGACAATCCTCACAGCTCGTCTCTGAACCAAATCATAAGGACCTAGCTGCTATCCAGGCACACCCGCCCAAAGGTGACAATACACCATACGGTGTCTGATTTACGACTTACAAGTCTTTTTTTGAGCACACCAAGATTCTTAGACGCCAGTTTGAACTTCTCTTCTAGGTGACTTCGGCATTGAACATCGCTAGAGATCTCGATGCCGAGAATCCCAATGCTTTTGGCGATGGTAAGTTGTGTATTCTGGAATTAAGGAACCACAGCAAGTGGGTCTCTTTTAGCGGTGAATGTGTTTTATGGGGTTGAATTGGACTACGTTCAATCGCCCCTAGTTAGATACTTTTGTCAAAGGGAACGAGGGATATTTGGCCTGATAACAAGTGTCCCTGTATGCTGTCGACTGTATAACAATGAATGACACCAATTGACAACATATCATTGATATGCAACTGATTCAGAGTCAGAGACGCTAACATTGATATCCATACTATTGGATCAGCCACCGTCAACCACGGTTTTTATTATTTGAGCCTCGCGTTGACTCTCAATCGCCGGAGCTCAGCGGTGTGTAAGTACACTAGAAGATCACTAGTAGAACAACCGTGACGGAAGCCGTATTGATAGTCGCTAATCAAGTGTTATCTTCTAGATATTCTAAGAGTCGAGTATTTATCACACGCTTCGTCACTTAGGAGAAAACGGAGATAATAGGAATAGGCCTGTAATTCGATAGACATGAGGTGCGGGATGGTAGGTGGTATAGTATTCCCTCGGAAGCTTTAGAAATTAGGTAGCACGACTCCCAGAGGGAAGGTTCGCAAGCCGCTCGCCAGCTCTACCGATGAAATCGAATTTTGCTCTAGCAATCACACTTTTATTAGATCTCGGAGCAGCATACAGTATGCGTTTCAAAACAAGGATATTAAGATCCCGATTAACACGCGCAAAACCTCGTAGGCAACTTATTATATTCATCCGGATGTGTAGTCATCAGAAGGTCCAGTAGAGAGCTTGCATGGTCCTTTATATCTGGTATTCTCGTGGGGGAATGAGCAATTTGGAGAGGCCAGAACAAATTCATGAGCAGATCTCCCCACATTGTCAGTGACGAGCTCGGTGGTGCAGTGGTGAAACGCGTTGTTACGCTACTTTGACACCAACGCTCGTGGGTTCGATTCCCACACAGTACAAACATTTGTGTGCATGAACATGTCTGTTTGTCGTGGTCTGGGTATTTTCTATGTATAATAAGTATGTATTTACAAAAAATGTATTTACGTATGTTTATCAGTTGTCTAGTACCCATAACACAAGCTTCGCTTACTTTGGGGCTAGATGGCTCTGTGCAATTTGTCCGACAAAAAAAAAATGATCGGCCGCAGGATCTCCATACGATGACGGACTCTGTTGATGCCGTGTGTAAACCCCTGATGTTGCAAATGTCTACATAAGTTGTGAAAGGAGTAGTCACTGTGAAACTACTTTTTTTCGTTTTACGTGATGAGGTAAAAATGAGAGTTGTTGAACGGTTGGAGTGAAGAACAGAAACACGGTGTCCTTCACCACAATACAGTGCAGGTTGAGCGGTTTGCTAGCGCGGCGGGCAGATGAACATGCGGGCCCACCCTGCTTAGCAGCCGGGTCCGCCCCAGTCTCCTTCTCGTCACGTTCACCGCAACAGAGACTTTCTACATATTGGTGGTTTAGCCTCCCGGGGCGGAGATTAAGTGAGCCCCAGGTTCGGGAACCCTACTAACCTGCACGCAGCCAGCATCTTTTCCCCGTGTCTCCCTGCATGCCGCCTGCCGCGTCCAAACTACTAGTAGTAGTACATACGTCGGTCCTCCCGCTGTCTGCACAGCATCCTTTCAGTTACTGCGTCTTTACTTGCTGGAGTCGTTATTTAGCTGCGGTCTTCTGTAGGTGCTTCCCCAGACGGATATTTAGGGGAATTCCGGGGGACATGGCCATACGGGAGAGATGGCCAACAGAAAAAAGTTCAACGAATAATAAATAGATGCCACTACTTTCAATTTACTTTGATTCGTGTCGGAGCGGTAACGAAGTGTCAGTGCAGTTTTATTAAAAAAAGTAATGGAAAGGTGAATAATTTGACTATGTTTCTTTCAAAACATTTTCGGTTTAAGTTAAGGGTTTCACATATTAAGTGGTCACCAAAAGGTTTTGAAAGTTTTGTCCGTTTTCGTACTTTCTGTGGGAAGTAAAAATCTGCCTTGTGTTCTGACCTCAAAATTACCTACAAAATTAAGAATTTACTTTAATTATCTAATGTAGCCATCTCACCCGGACAATCGGAAGAGATGGCCAAAGTATTTCCGGGAGAGATTGCCATAAAATTGTATTTCCAATTTAAGATTGTTTTTTATCTTAAGTATTTTCTACAGATGCCTAAGAAGGCGGCTTCTGGTCAAAGAGCCTGGAGCGAAAAAGATTTAAAAAACGCTATGGAAGAAGTGAAAGAACGAGCCATGCTGGTTTATAGGGCATCTATTACCTACAATATTCCACGGAAAACTCTAGAAAGAGGATTAAAATAGAACAACTACACAAAGGGATCCATGATCAACCTTTGGTGCAGACAACGAAAAAAGACAGCATATACAAGATATGCAGTCAAGAGGTTTTCCCTTGACTGTGGATGATTTAAGGGCAATTGCATTAAAGTACACTGAGCAAAAGGTATCACACAAAGATTCAATATGTCATCTGAAAAAGTGGGCTATGATTGGGTGCAAATGTTTTAAAAAAAAAACGGATCCGGTTTCAGTACGGTTCAATCAGTTTCAGATCCAGGTCCAAGTACGTCCACTCAGACAGTGGACCAACCAACACCGATAAGAGTACTGAACGAAGTATCTCCACTGCCTGTAAAGCTAAACGAAATCCGCAAATGAGCCAAACAAGTAAGCATTCTTTTAACATCTGAAGAGCATATTGTAAAAAGAAAAAGAAAAGAAAAGAAAAAAGGAAGTAAAGTAAAAAAATTAAAGACAATAATAACAGACATTAAGATTGATAGACCTAAGCAAAAAAGACTGGTAACAGACGTAAGGCAATTCGTAGATTGTCTGATAGCAATTGCGAATAAATACCCATGGTTTTCAGTAATACCTCATAAAATGAAACTGAAGACAGAGAGGAAGATAACAGCATGGGTTGTGGTGATAATTATTATAGGACACAACTAATCGAAGATTGGATACAATGCTACATTTGTATGTTCTGGGTGCATGAAAATTGCACCGAGTTTGAAAACATGTGTTCCAAATGCGGAAATAAGAAAAAAAAATGAGTTAAAGCATCTCAAGGGAAAAGGGAAAGGCAAAAAAGTACAGGCCATCTCCTCCGATCACTATGGCCAACACTCCCGGACACTCCGGGAGAGATGGCCAGTCCTAGTTTTTTTAAAGGGTTTAAAATTACATTTTTTATTCGATTTAAAGTGATTTTTCATTAATGTTTGATAAGAGTTATAATTAAAGTTTAGGGTTTTGAAATAATTTAATGTTTCATTTATCATAATTCCTTCACAACAGATTCTTAAAGTTATTAGGGCCATCTCCCCCCGAATTACCCTATATCAAATAGTCATGCTATGCCACATCACTACAAAAAAATCTTAGGGAGTGAAGCCTAGCACGACCTCTCGCTGCTTTCTACCTCTACTAAGAATGCTTTTATGCGCAGTTCCTCTTCTAAAATTTCTGCCTGGTTCTCCTGTAAAAGTTTTGAGCGTGTTCATTCCACCCCATTACTTGCTTCCTGCAAGTGTGTTTACATCTACTGGTAGTCATACTCGCAGTGTATCTTTATATATGTATATGTAACATTTTATTGTATTACACATGCTATCAAGGACATGAATGAAAATCTTTAGTATAAAAAGCATGAATGAATACGAGTACTTCAGAGAAATGAATACAACATTTGTGATGACCGGGTTGGGTCCGGCCAGATTTATATCAATCTAACCGAATATGACCTAATTTAATATAATTGATATTAAATTTACAATTGAAAAATGTGCGTTTTTGTAAGCTGAACATATGAACGTAATGACACTAAACTTATGGCTCTTAGACTAAAGGCGAGGAAATTACGAGTATCAAATCAAGTCTATCAAATTTCTGATCTAATAATTGTAATGTATGTTAGATCCGAATTTGTACACTAATGATAAGGTCTAGACTTGAGTTAATATACCTATGCATCTACCGGAGAGCATCATGAAAAAGGACTGAAAATGACATCGGAAAATTACTAAATAGCAACTAAGTGTGTAATTATTTCATGGAAAATCGATATGACCGGAACATTGAACAAGTAATATGAGCATGACATTATCTAATCATGCTGAATGCTGCCTCGGTCGCATGTTCCACACCAGCACGTCAGGCCGATGGCAACAATTACCGCTTAGATAAATATGCAGGCACGCTGGTTATACAACGAAGTGCACTTGGAACAATTGACTGGTTGCCTATCTCGATAAGCGTGACACGAACATTGCCCGCTGACTGCCGTGTTGACAACACGCTATGTGGTCAACTTCTGGAAATATAATTGTTTAATACCTCAAGTGGATGGGGAAAATATAATGTATTCTATTAAGAACAGACATATCTAACTATCTATATCCTCACGCGCCGGGTCCCTTGCGTGTACGAAGCTTATACAACCTATGGAGATTCGATGACGCGACTTTGCGCGTAGTTAATAAATTCACCACTATGGGTCATGGCGATAAAGCCGAACGCGCATCTCTTATTGGTTAGTTCACGGATCAACATCGCGTCATATCATGTTGCATTTATCATCTTATCAAGCATTGGTAGTGTTACTGACCACTGTACCACCGAGCTCGTCAAATCGATCGACGTTGACTACCTTTTCTAAACTTTTTTTGTTTTTTTTGTTGCATAAATTAAGTAAAGAAAAATGAAACAAATTCATCTGTGTAAAAAATATAGATTTTTTTACACAGATGAATTTGTTTCATTCTCAATTCGTTCACAAAAAACGAAATATTGACTAGTTATAATAATGCTGATCGATCAAGAACGTCATGTAATTTGCTCACTGATCGCAGATGTAGCATACCGAGTGGCAAGCTCAGTGACAATGGACATATACGGAATATAACTAGTATGGCCATAAACACAGTTATATAGAAACTGTTCTCTTTTTTTAAACTTTAAATATTTCGAATTTAGAAAGCGTTTATTATACTAAAAACTTCTTTCGATTTCCTGCCGTTTCCCATATTTCAATCGTGTTTATTATCAAATTACAATATGGAATAGGGTGTTAAAGAAAATAGGAATGCGATGATTGCCTTGCACAAAGTGGGTATGGAGCCTTCGGTCATATTCAAGACACTTCCAAAGCTTGGTATCAGCCGTATATTCGTATATCGTACTATCGACTCGATAGTACGATAGATTGAAGAGCACAACAACAAGCAAAATGACAATGTGCCCGTACACAGTTCTAAAGAAGCTTCAAGTTTGCGAAAAAGGAGTGAAGACTTCAGCCAAGGTGTATCAAGAGTCTGTCTTGGATCGTATTGTGAAACCTTTCAACAATACACTGTTTAAAAATATATTGTGGACTTTTCTGCAGGACTCTGCACTTGGCTAAAAGGCCCGAACTACCCGAGCCTGGCTCTAAACTAACGTTCCGGACTTTATAAGATCTGAAGCCTGGCTCTCGTCTAGACCAGATCTGAACTCCTTAGACTACCGTAAATTATGAACAGTTTTAGAGGACATGGTCTGCACAAAACGATACGCCGACATTGTGACAAGAAATCTCTAGAGCATGCAGTGACTAAACTTTCCATGGAAACAGTGCGTGCCATGCAGACAGATTAAAGGCCTGTATCAAAGCCAAAAGTGGCTATTTCGAATTGAATATTATTTTCTTTCGACTACGTAGTAATGTTATCATTAATCACTACAAAACCGATCACAAAGTACGTATTTTTTCTTAGAACCATAACAGTGCAGAAATGTTATATGAAATCTCATGGTTGCACAGTTTTTCATTAATGCATTGTTTTTTATTTAGATATAAATTTACCACAGAAAAAAAGAGAGCATCTTTATTGTGGTCTATGTATTCAATGTTTTTTTATTTAATATTCAATTAATTCTGTTTAAGTGAGTTTCTTTACAACTTTTTCAAATGAGTATTAATACGAGAAGACGAATGTATTCAATTTTATAGTGATAAAAAGCTCTCGTGTTCAAATAAATTTGATCCAACAATGTTTGTTACTTATATGTTTTTGACTTATTTCTTAATTTATTTCCACGCAAATGTGATATAAACATTATATAATACGGCTGGTATTGGAATTATAAACGAGAGTCTACTTCGAATGATAATTTTTCAAGTAAAATAAAACGTGGTGTAAATAACTGCTATAAATATCTCATCAAGTGGTTTACAGCACAATTTAACAGCAATTTAATTAATGCAAACAAATAATTAGGCGTATTTACATAAACTATGGCTCGTTAACTGCGCGGATGGGTAGCTGATGAAAGACGCCAGTTCGATTCCGATGACGATACGATAACCGACCCTCTACAAATGGCCGCAACATGGTGGGGTGCTAAATCGTCCCGACAACTTATTATCATATCAGTTTTACAATGTTTTGCATAATTATTTATTCTGGCCACATGTTAAAATCAGAAACTTAATAATCGAAATTTCTTGAACTGAATTGTAATCCATTTGATAAAGCTGTCCAAGTCACTAAGGTAGGTCATGTATGGAACTCGCGAAGGCCATCATCATCTTAAGGGTCAAAATATATGGTGTTCTCCATCGATTGGCAGAAGACTAACAAATGGGTTTTCAGTTCATCAAAATGAAATGATTTACAAACATTATGACATAGCTACAAATTAAGACGTTTAATAATTTACGGACAGTCGCGACAACCTAATATGTATCGCGCTAAATCTAGATTATATTAGATCCTGTGCTATTATTACATATATAGTATAATTCAATTAATTAAGTTTTATTTTTATTTTTATAGGATATTATTTTTATAGGTGCTTTTAAGGTTTATCAGTATAGATGTCTTTCCTGAAAAAGGACGCAGAGACTATGGAACGCCAGGTGTACCGATCCAAACATACCTCCCCCGCCTCTTCCACACTCATCAACTTCTTCACGCATGCTCTCAGTTTCGGGTGCTTTTTATTTGGCCTTTTTTCAGCACACAGTTATTTGATCCATATGTGTGTGTCTAAAGTCACTCTTGCTCGATATAATTCTTTCGTAACTTCTTTGTCATCTATTCTTTCCAAATGTCCAAACCATGTCAGCATACCTTTGCGAATTTTCATCACTACATCATTTTTCATTCCACATTGTTCTCGTACCGTCCTATTGCTTACTCTATCAATCATTCTAACTCCACACATATTCATCAGCGCTCTCGTTTCAACAGCATTCACAACTTGTATGCTTCTTCTGCCATACCCATAGTTAACTACCGTGAGTCAATGTTGACTTAATGATTATATAATGATTAATACACCCCGAAAAATATCAAACCGAACTTTTTTTGACATATTTTTGCTTGTCAAAAGCGAATATAAAGCACCATTGATTTCCTGCTTCTTTCAATATCACATCACATACACCGTATTTCCCATCTATTGTAAAAATAGAACATAGATACATATTATTTTTATACACAGTCGGAGGCATATAAGCATACGACCCACCTAATATAAATCGGTTACCGTAGTCTATGAACACTTGCAATACATTAAGTCCACCGCTGCTGCTAACACAGCTACTTCTTATTAGCTTAGGTACTGGTAGGGTCACTGGCAGGAACATAACATTTGTATAATTGCTCTTAGTTATAGGTCGTATATCGATTTTATGACCTTATTTTGTGAGTAATAATTTTTTAATGAACAATAAAATAACGATCATACAATTGGCTGAATCGTGAAGCCTAGAAGAAGACACAAAGTAGAGGAATGTTTCAGAGAACAAATGGTGCGGTAATTCTGAAATGCAGTTACATTTTCAGCCAATCATATTGAATGACGCTCTCTACAATCGTACAATTGCCTGCAGTCAATCGTGTAGCCTCGAAGAAGACACAAAGTTGAAGAAGGTTTCAGTGAACAAATGATGCGGTAAACGTGCATTTTTAGCGAGTTTTAGGGTTCCGCATCCAAATCATACTAACTACAAAGAAATACAAGAAAGTTTTTTTTTTCCGCATTCTACATGGTAGTAAGGAACCCTTAGTATGCGAGTCTGAATAGCACTTGGCCGGTTTTTAATGGTTTTGGTTAGTAGGTTAGTTAATTGGCTTAGTAATTAGTTAGTAATTGTGGTTATGGGAGTTGAGAATCAAAGTACCCCTAGGAGGATACCTTCAACTTTCAGAACCCCGACTTCTAAGTAGACTACTTGATTTGTCAATTGGCAAAGTGATTAGCAATGTTATTTTAACACCAATTAAATTTTCACACAATACAAACTCTTTTGTGTATAAACATGTATGTTAGTGTTGGCGAGAGGTAGGGCGCTTAAAGATACCCGACCGGGGAAGTACTTCTTCTCACAGAAATCTGCAGCTAAATAGCACCTCGCTCGAGGGCTATTGTATTCTTACGAGTGAATGGGGTTACCAATAAGCTCCTATGAAGTTGCTGTGATAGCAGCAGGAGTAACAATGCGCGGGCAGTGTTTCTTTTATTGTAAATGATCATAGACTATGGTAGCCACTACATATCACATGGGACGTATGCTTGTGTACTTCCTGACGTTGTATAAAAAAACGTAGGTATTAGTCACCTGTTTCTGTCTCCTTAACTGAAACCGATTCCCATTACCCTAAACGGAAGTTCGATTTTCTGCATAAAGAAATTTGATCATCCTTTGGCCGTAGACCCCGAGCTCCACAACAATACCAATGCGACAATTGATAAGCTTTCTTACAATCAAAACATGCGGATATGCATATGGATATGAATTTCTTTATCTAGATTCTATGTTTACGACAGAAGGAAAATGTGAGGGCGATGTTGAAGTCGTAGAAATGAGAGCGCTGAGGAGTATGTGTGGAGTGAGAATGATTGACAGAGTAAGAAATAGCACGATAGGAGAACAATGTGGAGTTGATGTAGTGACAAAAGCTGAAAAGGGTATGCTGAGATGATTTTGTCATTTAAATTAATGACAAAAGAGTTACGAAAGAAGTATATTAGGCAAGAGTGAATGGAGACATCGGTAGGGGCCGCCCTAAACGCACACATGTAGATCAAATTGGTGATGTATTGAGAAAGGGCCAAAAGGGAAGGAAACGGTCAAAAGCACGCAAAACCGAAGAGCACGCGTAAAAAGGTTGATGAGTGTGGATTAAGCGAGAGATGTTGTATTTGAATCGGTGCACCCAGCGTTCCATAGTCTCTGCGTATCCCAATGGGAGACAGGCGTGATGATATGTATGAATATGTGTAGATTATGTATTCATATGTCTTCTCTTCTTGTAGTACTTTTAGGCATATCATATCTTGCAGTTGAATAAATTTAAGCATGCACCGCCAGTATCGTTAAAACTAAAGATAAAAAAGTTACGAAACAACGAAATGGCTTATTAATTTTATTAAAATTTATGTGTTCAACCCTTGCCGACTATATTTGAATACATTAAACCCCTTACACATTTTTGACAAGCTGCTAATCATATTCAAACACACACCTTGCGATACTAACAGTTAGAATTTGAAACTGTAGGACCCAAGGCACATGTTAGAGGGATCCGGTTCGACCAAAAAGAATCTGACTTGAATGGTATGGACAGGTGCTTCACTTGTTGATTCGTTTATAATTTAGAGCTAAGTTCATAAAATTATGATGATTAGATACGTAATCTAGATTTCTATTCATTAAAGGTAAACATTGATAAATATAAAACCAACGGTAACTAGTTAAATGAAGCGAGTTCATGCTGGTTTATCAGTATAAAAATTGTAGTCTTTTGTTTTTACTAATTTAACTTTTGACGTGAATACGTCATAAATAATGAAAACAAATTCAGGAGATACAGTTTGGCGCTGTAGCTACATATCTCTTGTTTACATCCAAAATTTAATTACACCACTTGACAGCTAATGATCAAAACTAATTCTTTGCGTTGAGTGAGGACTGTGACGTGTTTCAGATCATGTCGCGGAATGATATAATTTCCTTTTAGTATAATTAACCTCCGTTTAGCAGTTACGAAGACGTATTCGCGTTCGCGACACAACCACACTCCATATTTTTATACAACGTGAGGTACACAAACATACTTCCCACCTGATATAAAGTGATTGCCATAGCCTATGAACGATTGCAATGCAGGAAGTATCACTTGTCCGTTATCACTCCTGCAGAAAACAGTGCTGTTATTGTGATAACAACACCGTTTTCTGTGGAGTGCATTTACTTACTCGGTTTGCTTTGATGCGCATGTTCTCTCTTACGTTAGCTTAACAACAATGATCTATCAAGACAAACGGAACCGGGGCGCAACGTGACAGTTAAACCCATCCTCAGACAAGCTTTTGACGAGCTCGGTAGTTCAGTCGTGAAGACGCGGCTTTGACACGAACACTCATGGGTAGAAATAGTAAAGATAAAACATTTGTGTAAACTCCTTAGGAATTATTAGTGATCTCACTCACACGCAGGAACAAAACAACCCTTTAGGGAGTTGTTATTTAGCTGCGGTTTTCTGTGAGGTAGAGGTACTTATCCAAACGGGCAGCACTGATACGCCCTTCCTTTCTTAAAAAAATATAACAAACATGGCTTCGCATTTAAAAACTTTTTTTTTTAATATTGTCGGACAAATTACACAGCGCCACCTAGCCCCAAATTAGGCGTAGCTTATGTTATGGGTACTAGACAACTGATAAACATACGTAAATACATTTTTTTTTGTAAATACATACTTATTATACATAGAAAATACCCAGACCAAGACAAACAGACATGTTCATGCACACAAATGTTTGTACTGTGTGGGAATCGAACCCACGAGCGCTGGTGTCAAAGTAGCATAACAGCGCGTTTCACCACTGCGCCACCGAGCTCATCGTATTGATACTGATGAAGTATTTTCCTAACACAATAATTTTTCAAACATTAGTACAATAAGTCAGCTCACAAGGGCGGTATGTTTACGCCGGTGTAATTAAAACTCCATCACCGAGCTCATCGTGACTGTCCCGTAACAATCACCACACATATCTATAAATTAAGCATACGTAATTTGAAGACAACCCTACCGACATAAGGAGAACTCTAAGTACTTCAATATTGCATTTCGATGCGTGTCGACAATTAGGGGTCTGTGAGGTCAAATTAATTTTGACGGACGTGAGAATTAAAATTGTATATAACGTACATCGACGGCAAAGAAAGGCATTTATTGATGTGCCAGATAAGCCAAACGGGGCAACTGCCAGTAGCCATTGTTTTAATGCAAAGTGGAAATACGTTAGTGTGGGAGAAATTAAATTGTGGCGGTTTGGTAATTATATTTTAATCGCTTGTAATTGAAAAATAATACTTTTAAGACTGTCATAGCATACCTACCCAATCAGTGAGATTACAAATAGACCAAAGGAAAATTATATTCGTACCAAATAAAAATACGTCTTGCTAATTCGAAATCTGATCTTCCGAATAATTCGGTCAAGGAATTTAGTATTTGAGTAAGGAAAATAAGTATTGTCACCGATGCTTATTTTCCTGGTTTTAACGTTTTTTGGATTATATAGTATATACCTATAATAAATGCGGAGTGGTTGCACGAAAGAAAACTTATTGGGTTTCTGTTTTTTGCATAAATGTAAACTATAAGTTAAATTTTGATTCATAATTATAATTCCCTTTGGAGATCTTACCCAAAGTGTAAGTAAGTACCATCAACAAAGTTCACGGTTGACAATAAAACAATATTTAATACACATAGATCCCAAAGGCGAATTTATCTTTAAAAGAGACCTCTACCAGCCAACATTCAGGAGAGCGACATATTCAGTAAGTAGGCATGAAAAATAGAGTCATTCCTATTACGAACGTCTTGAACATATTGTTATGCTACGCTATTTTGCCTTTACCTGCATCGGTTTTCTACAACCGCTGCCGTCGTCTATATTCTAAATAAGGCATTGTGCGATTGGACCAATCGGGGCGGCATAAACAGCTAATTGCACCGGGCAGGGGAATGCTCGCGCAATGCTCACCAATGAGTAAGCATTAGGGGCCGACTACATAATGAGTACATGCCACCGTGCCGATTAAATAGCGGTTTTATGTGGAAGATAGTGGGAAATGGTTGTTAACTTATTTCTACCTAGGGTTGAATTCCTAGGGCCGTGTGCTGTTTTCAGGAATTAATACTCGAATAGTTAATGAAAAAACACGAGATAAAGCTTTAGTTTAATGACGAGCCCGGTGATCAAGTGGTTACCAATGATTAGTTTAACACTAATCTCGGTAGTAATGCATTGTGTCATACGGAATCTATCTTCGTCTTAGCGTTATCTCGTTTCCTAATCCGTTAGGATAGGCGTGATCCTAAAGCTACCTAAGCCTAAGATCTTGGCGAAGATACTAATTTTTACGAGGAGCGACTGCCGGTAGACCTCCACAACTGAGACGGAAAAGCCAGACCTTTCTTAGGTATAGTATAGGTATACAAAGAAGATGGTATTTTACGAGGAAGATGTTGTAAGATGTTAAGATGTAAAGCACGTGGGGTATTCTGATATCGACTAGTAAGCTTCTATTGAAAGCGTAAGTACATAATACACATAGATTACAAGTGATAACCGATTCAAATCGGAACAGTTCCGGTTGTTTGCCATTCAGCGTAATATTTAAAAATAATGCGTCGTGAACTATGGTTTCTTTTTTAGGGTTCCGTACCCAAAGGGTAAAACGAAACCCTATTACTGAGGCTCCGCTGTCCGCCCGTCCGTCCGTCCGTCTGGTGATATTTCTGTTGCCGCTATAACAACAAATACTAAAAAATAGAATAAAATAAATATTTAAGAAGGCTCCCATACAACAAACGTGATTTTTTTGCTCATTTTTGCTCGATATTGATAACGGCAACAGGCAGACGCTTGAAATGTTCACAGAATATTTAGTTATATATTCATTTAAATAATAAATAATTAAATTAAAATAAAACAAATATTTAAGGGGGGGGGGGGTCTCCCATACAACAAACGTGATTTATTTTGCCATTTTCATAGATAATGGTACGGAACCCTTCGTGTGCGAGTCCGACTCGCACTTAGCCCATTTTTTCCTTCTTGCATGCTATCTTTCATATATTCCTGCCTCTATAAACATACCTAGGTATATCTCATATTTAGGTTTCGGCATAACGTATAACCATGGCTGTTGTCGATAAATGACAGTCGAAAACTAAGCCAGTGGACATCGGACGGCTTCACAACCAATTCGCAATTGAACTGATAGAAGACTCGATTTCCAATTGTGGGATGAGTATCGGTTCATGTAGAAACTCATACCATTTTATCGACACGCTTTAGACACATCAGCATAACTTCAAAATGTGACGCTATATATTACTGTGATCTACGTGGAAGACTTACCATAGCTTTGTGTAGTGAAGATAAAACTGTCCATAGACTACTATTGTTACAGAGAAGAATTGTTTTACCAATAATAAATATAGGTATTTACCAAACCATGTTCATATATGCATACTTTTCCCACAAATTTTTAGGGTTCCGTACCTAAAGGGTAAAACGGAACCCTATTACTGAGGCTACGCTGTCCGTCCGTCCGTCCGTCTGTCTGTCACCAGGCTGTATCTCATGAACCGTGATAGTTAGACAGTTGAAACTATTGCCGCTATAACAACAAATACTAAAAAATTGAATAAAATAAATATTTAAGGGGGCTCCAATACAACAAACGTGATTTTTTTGCTTATTTTTGCTCGATATTGATAACGGCAACAGGTAGACACTTGAAATATTCACAAAATATTTAGTTACATATTTACTTTAAGAATTAATAATTAAATTAAAATAAAACAAATATTTAAGGGTGGCTCCCATACAACAAACGTGATTTTTTTTGCTGTTTTTATAGATAATGGTACGGAACCCTTGGTGCGCGAGTCCGACTCGCACTTGGCCGATTTTTATAAGAGTAAAGGGTGCGTCTCAACTTGCGCTTAACCGATTTTCAAAGTACTTACTATCGACCAGTAGTAACAAAAATGTAAAAATATTCTTAAATCATGCCTATGGACATTCAGGCTATGGAATTCTACGACCTGAAAACACGTCTCTAATGGAAATACACTTGTTCTAGTCTACATGTTCCTAGTTCTTAGATATTGGACGGTGGCGACACGGAAGCCCGCTACTGTGCGAGCCCATTGTGTCGGCGGCACTCCCCTCAATCAGTTACCACACTCGTTCGCTTCGGTTCATGGGTAAAGGAGCCGCTTCATTTGTCACCTGTTCATACAGCACTCCTACGACCACAGTTTGTTATGTCACTTACATTGTAATTGGTAGTTTTGACTGTAAAATTAACGGTATAAGTGAATTGTTTGTGTATTTAATTTCGGCAATAGACACTCATATGGAGTATGCAACGATTAGGAAGTATGTACTCCAAATTAGAAACGTATAAACCTTACCAATCGCTAACAAAACGTTGTTGTAATATGTAATTGAGGATTTGAAAAAAAGTCTTATTTTGACAGGTTTTTTATAGATTTAAACAGACAAAAATAAAAACTATGAGAAATTATCTTCTAACCTTATTCATTTCTCATAGTTTGTATTCTTTATTATTACATAGATTTAAATTATTAGTTTCAAATAATTGAATAATTGTTATTATTTTAATAGTGTAATAGGACTCATAGGGAAAAGATATGTCTGCGTTTTAAAGTGCCCGCGAGGGCCTAGGGACGTAGCAAATAAATACTTTTTAAGTTTAAATTGTTTAAAAGTTTAATTTGATCTAACCCGCTTTGTAAAAAGAAAATAATATAAACTATAAGAAATGAATCTCCTTTAATGTTTTTCATTGCTCATAGTTTGTATTCTTTTCTTTTTCATTACATAGATTTAAATTATTAGTTTCAATTAATTTAGTCATTTTTCTTATTATAATAATGTAAGATATATTTTAAAGTGCTCACGAGGGCCAAGGAAAGTAGCAAATAAATATTTTTTTAAGTTTCCTAAACTTACATGCAATTTGATCTAACCTACTTTGTGTGCTGCGGCCACCGCCATTGTGACCTAAAGCAGGTTAGAGTATTGAAATTAAACTATTTGTAACGGAAGTATCGCGTGTTTTATTTATTTTGTTGAAACCTGACGTTTCGAACGCTTTGCAGCGTCCGTGGTCGCAGGAAAGACTAAGGTGGTATTTGTCTTACATTAGTTATTCAATTATTACATCTACCGACATGGATGGATTAATTATATATGTTCCGATTCACACAAAAATCGCTCACAGTGTCCGAACATTTTTTAGTAGATCTTTGGATTTGTGACTTGATTATTTTTAGGACTGGATCCCAAGCAGGTGGTACTTGCCAACCATCTTCTCTATTGAAATTGGGGTGTTTTCTTATTTCAATAGCCTCGCGCAACATTCTCGGCATGTAGCGATTCTCCTTGGCGAGGATTTGTGGTTTATCGAACCGGATGATTTAGAGTAGATCAAATTGCATGTAAATTTGACTTTAGCAAAATAACGTCTGAATTTATTAGGTAACTATTCCCTAAAGTTTGCTCAATTATCTATAACTTCACGCCGAGTCCCTACCGGGGTGAGCAGAGAGTACTGAATGCAACATAACTTGGTCCTACACACATCTCACTCGCTTCTGTAACATTAATGGCTCGTTTCATGCTCGCTCGCCAGTTCCTAAGGGTCCACACCACCACCACCGATTATTGTTTCTAAATCAATGTCTCACAAGTATTCTTTTAACAAGAGATTTGTTTGTTTAAAAGTAACGCTATAGTTTCTTTTTAACTTTTTTGAAACTTCTATTATTATTAAGCTAAAATTGTCCGACTTTACTGATACTGTCTTTTTATTGAAATGCTGATTTGTCAATCGATATATTTATGAATCATTAGCCTCATTATAGAGCTTATTTGTGAAAAGATTAGACACGGCAGGTACCCGAGTTTTTCTCTTATCTTTTATCTATGTCATAAAAATTAATATTTGCAATGGAGGATAACAGTGGGACTCATAGGGAAAAGATATATCTTCAGATATGCGGCGGCTACGCCACTTTACGGCAATTTACGAGATTTACAGGCAGATTACAACGTCGGCAGCTTCGCGAGTGCTTCCAGAGTAAGTGGTTCTAGGTTTTCTATTAACTATTAAGCGCTAATCAAGTATACCAATCAAGTATACAAGCTACCTGCCTGAAGGTAAATAGTTACCGTAGCACGTGCAATACTAGTTGACGACTCTGTAAGAATCTCGTGAAACATTTTTTGAAGAACTCCATGCTGTAGTCCCTTCGGGAAAACCTCGGTGGGGCGGCAGGATGCTGTAGGGCTACAATGTTAGGCAAAATTACTAATTAATGTAAACTGAATGACCATTTTGTTTTCATATAACTAAATCAAATAAAAATAAAGTTTCAAAAAAAAAAGGACGCGTTCGAAGAGGGCTCTTATTGAACACACGAGGGGGGTCCGAGTTGGTCGAGTAGTAACGCAGGGCACAGCTTCCGACGTTAGGAATGGGATGAATGCAGCGGAGGTCACCACAGCGAATGTAACCTAAAAGAACGCTTAAGAGAGTAGAGGAATAAAAAAGGTGGATGACACTTGAGATAGTATGTTCTAGAATTTAGAAAAAGATGTCAATATATTCTTTAAAATATTGTATATACAAATTTAATGCAGACATAATCCCAGTTTGCCAAAAGCAAGAAATTACGTATAAATGGATTAACAATTAACAAAATAAGGATAGGAATAGAAAAAATCGGCCAAGTGCGAGTCGGACTCGCGCACGAAGGGTTCCGCACCATTATCTATAAAAACAGCAAAAAAAATCACGTTCGTTGTATGGGAGCCCCCTTAAATATTTATTTTATTCTATTTTTTAGTATTTGTTGTTATAGCGGCAACAGAAATACATCATCTGTGAAAATTTCAACTGTCTAACTATCACGGTTCATGAGATACAGCCTGGTGACAGACGGACGGACGGACGGACGGACGGACAGACGGACGGACGGACGGACAGCGGAGCCTCAGTAATAGGGTTCCGTTTTACCCTTAGGGTACGGAACCCTAAAAATGACGACCAAATAAGTAATCTGTTACGATATATTACAACTTACCTAAGTATTTGCCTTAAAAAAACCCCTCTGAAACTGCACAGTACGCGACCATTTTGGCTCCAATGCAAGAGCTTCAATTTTGTCGGTGACAAAAAAAGATCAAATATCCGATGTTCTGAAACAAATCTTCGAAATGTAAGGAATATAAAGTTGAATTAATTAAAACAGAAACATTGTAATATGCAGCAGTGAAAACGAGCTACTTAAATCAAAAAGTCTTTAGAAATTATGTTATAGGTAACTACGAAAATTCTATTTACGTATCTTCACTATTAGAAGGTATTTGAGTACCTAAGAATTTTACATAGTGACCGCAAGGAATCATTTTATTTATGATAGAATTTAAGAACATTGATCTAAAGGTGAATCCGAAAGAGCATTTAATATCACGAATATTTTTAAATCAAACTCCAAAGATCGCACCTAACTTTAAAATGATTACACAAAAGAATTGTCACATAAATCATAACATCAGGGTTTCTATACTAAATCACACAATTGGATCCTCGTCAAGCATACTCAGTGCGAGATGGCTAAAAAATAATTTACTACCAAAAAAAAACGATAAACAATGCGGGGCAATCTGTCAAAACTCTCTTACATAATAGTTCTAACGCCCAAAAGATGCGTTGAGGTGTACGTATTAAGCCACGGGAACCCACAAGTGACAAAAGATGTCCCCGCTGAATAAGTATAAAAAATACTATGAACTTCTGAAGCAGTTAATAGAAACACAATGGCACGCAGCGGTGGTATAGTTGTTGAATGAGGTCTATGGAATCACTAGCTTATTCATATTTATAACACGTTCACGGTCAAAGGGTTATTATCACTTTTTTACGGTTTTCAATCTTGTCGACATCAAAATGAACTAGTCTTAACACGAGTTTTTAAGGTTTTGTGCACTGTTAAAATATAATTTATTACATTAAAAAATTATGTATAATACCCAATATGTATACCTACTTTTTCTATGCCTATGTTGTTCGTAGCTGACATTGTATCTAAGGGAATCTACAAGTGAAGGAAGAGGTTTCTTGCCCAAGCGAAGGTTTTTGAGATAACATTTATTACATTTTATTTTATATTCAAAGTGTGAGTGAGATCGTGAATGTAGAATAACAGGAAGGATGCCCGGTTTTTTGATGCGACAAGGAGTTTCCAATTAAAACCTATAGCAAACCGCAAAAGAACTAACTTATCAACACATGTTTCATTGTTCCCGACTTTGGTTTAACACTGGATTCAAACGTGGAGCAGACACAGTGAAGAAACCTTAAAACAATACAACGCTAAGAAAAGCGATACATTTTTCATTTCCACCATCAACGACTCAGTTATGGTTAATTACCTCTGACCTAGTCTAATCTTTAATTCAGTCATTACATATCTCGTGTGTATGTACTGCCGACGAATTAAGCGCTGTAGTTAATTTTGTAAGTAAACACAGTTGAGTCCAACTGTATGAAATTATACTTAAAATAACTGGTAGTTTGTGGTCAAATACCGTAAACGATTCAGTCATTTTACGTATCTAAGGAACAATAAGTAACTTACTCGTAGTAAAGCCTCAGTATCATATTTATATATACACATACACACACAAGCACTTACTATCCGTACGCAACTACTCTTAAATTAATTTGTCCCCAGCTTCAACCTGTAATGAACTTTAATTATAGGTCTCACCTCGCATCTCCGTACTTGCTGTTATTGCTGCGAAATTAAGAAGTTAATGTATACGCCTAAAGACAATTTTATCTACAAACTCGGGAGGAAAACTAGCAAACGCACCACTCATTGTGAAGTGGTTACTATACAATATAACATTTGCAATCAGAGGATCGGTTGATCTTCTTCCTCACTACTATATTACCAGCCCCTCGAGCAGGAATTTACTGGTAATCGCAGTCACTTGCAAATCACAAGATTATTCAGAGAGTTGTTATTTAGCTGTGTTCTTATGTAGCTGTGGTGGTCTTCCAGAGTCGAGTTGCTTTTTGCCAAAATCGCGTATGTTAATTCGCAGGTAAACTTGGCTTGCTTAAACCCGAAGCAAAAATTACTTTCTTTTTGCTACAACCACGAGCGTATAAATGCCATCAAATCTATTCTGTTTGCTTTATTAGTGTTTGCATATAAGTCACTAACCATAATGTTTAAAGCTAAAGCCTGTCACCTGATGTGACTGTGAGGACGTAACATTTTTTTTATTAGAAGCAGCGCGATTATAATAGTAATCATCCATACAGAAGACTGCACCGAAATAAGAATTACCTGGAAGCTTATTGCACTCCTGTGACTAAGTGAGTTCACTGAGAAACACGCACGCAGCGCGTGTAATGCAGGCGCTTATAAGCTACAATAACCAATTCATAACAAATAAAATTTTGCCCAAATGTTGCTAAACAAATTGATAGAAAACGGATATTAAGCTACCAAAAGAGAAACAAGTGCAATCACCAACCCGAAGATACCGTACAAATCTCAATAGTGTTTACATTTAGCCATCGGCTATTTATCAACACGCTCGTATGGATAATGCTTCAATAGATGCTCGAGACAATCAATGATAAACTGATAAAGAAATGGTGTTAATGTAAATAAATGGGCACCGATATTTTAATGTCTGACTTGGTTGGATAATATGGAGAAGACTTTTCTGACTCATAAAGAGTTTGTTAAAAATTATATAGTTTTTACAAACCGATGATCACACAATATTTAAATTCAAAACTACGTTTGTTTATGTTATATACATAAACAAACGTAGTTTTGAATATTCATTTATATTTTTAAGTAGATTGGCTGAAATATGACAATGATTGATGAAGATATCGGAAAAATCAAGCCGAGAGGGGTCGCTTTAATCGAAGTTCAGTTACAGTTGACATAGTTGTGGATAGGGAAGAGACAGTACATTATCTAACAATTTCTTAGACGCCTCCTGGAATTTCACCGCAATTGATAATTTAAAGGATATCACGTCAGAAAAAATGTATGAACTGAACATAAGTAACAGATTTGCGTGTCTGGATATGCAAGAGGGCAAAGACGAGAGCTGGGAAATGGTGAAGAACTTAATTAAAATAGGTAGGAATCAC
This sequence comes from Pyralis farinalis, assembly GCA_947507595.1. Lineage (NCBI taxonomy): Eukaryota > Metazoa > Arthropoda > Insecta > Lepidoptera > Pyralidae > Pyralis > Pyralis farinalis. The sequence goes on along the minus strand of OX382264.1, from coordinate 18,931,864 downwards.
GATATAAGGTAGGAGGAGTCGTAAGTGAAGCGAAACTGGTGGCCGTCAGAATGTGATGAAAATTTTGTTAATTTTAATTTTATTTAACGCTATAGAGGCGCGAATAAAAATATAGCGAGAAGCATCAGTTTTACCAAGTGTCAATCATAAAATGTGACTATAACTGTAGAATTGTATGTCGCAGTGATATAAAGAGGCAATAGCTCAGCGCATTATTTGCTAAAAGAGCAAACCACTGATTAACGGCAACTGCCTGAAAATTATGGAGAAATGCACAGCAATAAAATCAAATGTTATTTAAGGTGTGTATGTAAACTATATTTCGGTCGCGTCCTACTCTTTCGCTTCGGAGCCCGGGGTCCAGGGGGAATATAGATATTATATACAATTTTCATAAGAAAGAACGTCGACGGAAATAATCAAACTTTAGAGGAATTGCACTGCTTTCAACGACATATAAGGTATATTCATACGTTCTTCTGGGCCAGCTGAAATGTTTGACAGAGAAGATAATAGGGGCCTACCAATATGGCTATACATAGTACATGTACCAAAACCTTCCTCCGAAACAAATTTTGTTTATACTACGTCGGGAGGCATTCAAGCATACGGCCCACCTGATGTAAAGCGGGTACCGTAGCCTATTAACGCTAGCGATATATTAAGTATCACTCGCGCGATGCCTCCTCTGCTGCTTACACAGCAACTCCTTGGGAGCTTACTGGTGACCTGACTCACACACAGGAACGCAACAACCCTCTAGGGAGTTGTTATTTGACTACGGTTTTCTGTGAAGTGGAGGTACTTCCCCAGACGGGCTGCTTTGATGCACCCTACCTCTCTTAAAACATCCAGACCAAAACAAACAGACATGTTCATGCACACAAATGTTTACCTTGTGTGGGAATCGAACCCACGAGCGTTGGTCGCGTCATTCACGACTGAGCCACCGAGCTCGTCGTGAATGTAGTATGTAATTTATTGTAGAAGAATGCGCAAAGCATACTTTTTATTCGTTGAACCTATGATAATGTACTCGTATACAACAGACACATGCTGTTCTATCTTTTAAGAACATTTTCAATACGACGAAAACTGTAAGAATGGCGAAAATTGTTAATCATAATGATTTAATAATGTTTAAAGCTAAAGCTAGTAAACTGAAGATGAGTGGGATTCGATAAATCTGAAGAATTTTAAGTGGTCACTAGTGTTACAAAGAGATGCCATATTTCCGATTTTATTTAACCTAGTACTCGAGTACGGCATCCAAAAAGTATTAAACGTTGATAGTAGGGTAAAGGGCACTTATAAAACCATCGGCTACGCTGACAACCTGGTACTACTTGGAAATTGCGGAGACGTGGTGCAGAGCATGGTAGAAGTTCTAGAAGACCAGGACAAGAATATTGATCTCAGGATCAGCAGCGAGTAAACGGAATACTTACACACGAAGGAATACAGAAACACCAAGGAAAAATGGAATGCCAATATAGTAGTAACCACCTATACGGGTATCTGTTTTATATATAACTATGTTGCACGGTTACAGAGGCAAACCAACTCGAGGAGAAGATTAACTATCGTATTCAAAGCGCCATCAGATGCGCAGCTGCTTTTCACAAAGTTTCCAATTTACTACATAGAAGACCCATAATCTTCAAAACCCAAATCAACCAACAAGTTATCCGGCCAATCCTAATGTATGGCTGCAAGCCTTTGTCACAAAAAACAGAAGAAGCGTTTAGTTTAGTGGCATAAAAGAGAGACTTGCGGAAAATCCTGGGATTGAATATCCTTTATTGCATAACATAAAGGATAGTTAGAAAAAAATCCGCAATAGAAGACCTTGTTCGTCCTACCATAATGCCCTAATATAATAACATTGAAGAGAATGGGTAATATCTTGCTTTGACCGAGTAGGCGCCCGGTCGAACGTCCCGGGTAATGTACCGCTGGTACGACGAGGTTACGACATTACCTACAGTCACTTGGAGTCGGAAAATTTGGAAAATGACATCAAGTAGGTAAGTAATTCAAATTAAGACAATATCAGTTAAGCGATAATCAATATACTTACGTCACATTTATCATTGCCCATTCCATACTATCGAGCGTATAATTTGGTGCGCGCGCGCACAACAAGTGGAGCTAACAAGCGGCCGACACAAACGTCTCACTGACACTAAGCCTAAATTATAACAGCCAACTAATCAATCGTCAGAGCAATATATTTGATACTCACATGCAATCTGTAACACTTCTCGTCCAAATGATGTAGTCAGGTTATACAGATTATTTATTGACGATAATGTATGATTTACAAATGGTTAGTGGGCATACCAAGTTGGTTAGTTTTACAATTTTATTCGCTTTATTAAATTCTGGGTCTTGCATTTATAAATACCTTTTTTAGTTTATAAAATATCTTAAACATGCGAATTGTTTTGCACTATTAGATAAATAGGCGAACGATATAAAAAAGGTTTCGCCGGGTGTCAGTAAATACCTAAATATGGCTCAGACCCGATAATTGTAGTAGGAAAAATATAAGTACTAATGGTCTTGGCACATAATTACATATAAGTGTAAGTAACTTTTCAGGAACGCCGTTCCTATATGAAATCTATATGTTTGTCTGTGTGTTTGTCTGCCGCTATTTTTCGAATATTCGAATTTTGACTTCAGATTCAGATTCAACATAAAAATCTAGAATAGGAATGTTCAGGAACACCGTTCCTATCTCTTAAAGAACATAGTCAAAATGGCCGACAAATTAAAAAAAAAATTAATTGTTATATAATTGACGAGCCAGGTGTTCCTCTGGCAATGCTAGCTTGCGCATTCTCAACTGGTTATTATTAAAATATAAAAAGCAGTAGTTTGTACACTCGGTTGTTCGACAGGAAAGAGCACGTAAGTTATCTGAGCTCTATTTCATACACAATAATGGTTCGTACTATAGTTGGTACTAAATTGCGTCTTATAAGACATGCAGTTCTCATATGCATGCCGCTGATATGATCTATAACGAAAATCAAATTGATAAAAACAAGGCATCTGCTGAAAAAACGATCAAATTTCTTTTGATCTACAAGAATGTCTGCCTGTACAAAAGCAACGGAAGACTGTCCCGTTGCTTTTGTAAAAGATAGGCCCTCAGTCTTATTGTACTTTATACTATAACGCTAGTAATAACGTAGTTATGTTGCATGAGGCTAATTCAGGTCGAAGAGCTAATCAGATAGCATCTTGTTTATTTAAGAGAACTACCTAAAGATATTCCTAAAATCCTTTATATACATGCGGAGGGGATGAGGGCACAATGTTTACGTTGCTACTAAAAAGCCATAAATAAAAAGCACTAGGTACTCATAAGTTTGATAGACTCATAAAGGTAGGAAATGAAAAAGAAAAAAAACTTATAATTATTAGTAAGATCATGTCGTAAAAAAATAATAATAGCACGTTGTTTTTTTAACTTCGCATGAATAGCGCCCTTGATCACAAAAAGACATTTACGACAATATTTTTAAATAGCACGTTGTACTTACAGTAGCTGCCTAAAAATATCATTTAGTTCTTTTAAGTCGCAGGTTTATTTAACTTTAGCAGTCATTTGGGAGGCGTACGCGTGTACATGGATCTAACGCGCAGAGATTTGTGATGATTAATGTAATGTAGCACATCCGCCGTGACCCGCTCTGGGGGCTCTATTAACGGAACCATACCATGAGTAGGTCTTGGCTGGTAAATGTGTGAGAAATTATTATCGAGCTATTTTAATTAAATCTGGAGGTGTTATTAGTATTGAGCTATTGCAGAAGATTATGTAGAGATGATGGATATGGTGAGGGTTAAGGAGATGGAGAAGATGGATGGACGTCTGAAATAAGTATTAAATCTGATTGCTACTTCCGGCATGCGGTGGCTCGTCACTCACTAGATGGACTCCCGAAATGCCAGACGTCGAAAGAAAATTCGGCCGGGTACAACACCGGCGTGAGTGAGTCAGGGGTATCGAGAGGTGTGATGTGCTTGCGCGGAAGTTACTCGCGGAGTTACACATTTATTATGTTGTTGTGAAAGTGACTTTGGTATTATAGAAAAATACAAAACCTCTCTAGTTTCAAACGATGAAATATCTTATCTTTCTATAAAAAAAATACTTTGCCTAAAATTGCGAAGTCCTTGCAATTGCCAGGAGGTAAAATAACACCGTGCTTGGTTTTTATTGAATTTTGGAGGCTCCCGATCTTAAACAATGCCTAAGAAGATAAGACTCTTACTTATTGATATCTTAGGTGGGCATGTTACCTGGCTGCATAACCTGGCCACACCTGAAGCCAAAATGTAATTGGAGTCAAAATACGTGTCAAGGGTGTTCCCAAACATAGCGGCGCGCGAAAATCACGACGCTCTTGCTGTTGCTGTAAATAAAATAATGTTAGCAAGATTAACAACGGTGACGAGTAAAATTACAAGCATGATTGAACTGTCCAACGACACGAGTAAGAAATTAAGTTTGACAGCAAACAGAGGTGTAATTCAGCTATACTCGTGCGCACGAGTCGGCGTATCGACAGGATAATAGCCACCGACCCTCGGTCGGCACTCGATTTATTCGAGACCCGCCATCTATCGCCGTTTGGTTAGAACATTATTAATCGCATCATTATTCGATAAGGTGCCTCTTGCAGCAGATAGTGCCGATCTGTCGCCGGTTCCTATTGATATGATCCAGTAATCCTCTGGTATCTTTGCAGTAGTTTTTTTTCATGTTGGCTAGGTAGGTTTTCTCGCAAAGCACGTAAATATTCTCATATAATTAATTTGTATGCAGATACATGTTGTCATCATTTATACCCTAGTATATATACACCGTGATAAGGTCTTACATTAAATCTGTATTTTTCTTTCACTTTCCAGTAAAAGATAATAAACAAATTACAGATTCCATTACATTCCGATGCAGAATTCCGTTAAACACGTTGTTCGTAAATCCATATTTTTCATTCATCAACAAAATGCATTATTAAGTAAAGAGTCATATAGGTGTGGTTTGGTTCAAAGCTTACTCGTCGGCTTTAAAAGTCAACAGCGCGGTTGTGTTACGACCATAACATCGGAATTACGTAACCTAATGATACAATTTCTCAGCGTTTTATAACCATGTCTATAATTTACTCTCCGGTAGCGTTCAGACAATAAAAAGATCGGATCGAATAATATGGGTAATAATATCTGAAATACCAAAAAAATGTGTGCCATATATACTTCTGACAAAAGAACTGTAAACCTAAATGTTTTTTATGAAAAAATTGGTTAGTATTTCATAATCATCCATTGTCCTATTCATCCTTATAACCACAAAATTAGCTTCTTCCTCAAACATTGCAAAATTTACGTAGTTGCACGGATTTGCTATGACAAGCAGCAGTAAATGAATGATGAGCCAAGCGCTAGAGCCGCGGGTGGCACCCGCCGACTAAGAGGCCCTAATAAGTGCCTGTAGGACAAAATAACAAACACATTTAGGACCATAAACTCGTTCATTCTTATAAATTTGTGCAATTTATAGCATAAAAAATTAGTAGAGCTGGCATCATATACTTTTTATTATAATTCATCATTTATCGAGACACCAGTATTACCATTATTATACCTAGTCAGGCCATAAGTTCTGTTACGAATGAATATGCATTTTTTTATGAAGTAATGTAATCTTAATAAAACAATAGTTATGGAAGTCTTAGCAAACAATATTCTATTCAAATTGGCCACCTTTGGATTCAAGCGAATCTATGGATTTGCGCACTGTTTACATGGGAAATTTACCCATTTAGAGACACAATGTCGACGTGTCATTTCGAGAAGACCATGTTCTCTAAAACCGACCATAAATTGTAGTCAAAGGTGTTTAGATTTGGGCTAGATGAGGGCCAGTCTTCTTATAAAGTCGGGTATGTTGGTTTCGAGCCAGACTTGGCTAGTTCGTGCCTTGTTACCAGGTGCAGGGACCTACTGGAAAGTCATTTTTAAAAACTGTATTACTGAGACATTTCACAACACAATCACTTGATAGTTGATACACGTTGGCTGAAGTGTTTACTTTTTCACAAAAATGAAGCTTTGTGACTCCTTGATTCTTTGTCTTTTCGTGAAGTTTAAATCTGCAGGCAAAACTATACAATTATTTTTCAGTTTACATAGTAAACTGTTTATATTATTTTTATTATAGGCCATTAAAGTAGCTATCTTATACCTACATTTCTTTGAAACATATAGTATATCTTCAGAAAAGTTTGCCGATCCAGACGTATAAAAAAAAAATTGAGTCAAAAAATATAAATTTGTCATAATGACAACATGTCAAATGATACAGATTGTTAATATTGTATATGTTAGTATTTATTTTTGGTGACTGACAATTAACATATGGAAGCGCGCATAATAATATCTTATTAACCTTTAACTGGTACAATTTATCTAATGCATTAGTAATATTTTTTTTGGATTCCTAAACTATTTCCGATTAATAGAGCAATGGTAGTATTATCATCCACCTGTATAATCAATTTTTTTTCAATTACTTGGCTGTAGGTTGCATTCGGCATATTAATATATAAATACATAATCTTACGGGGTAGGCAGAGAGAACCGAGCGCCACGTGACTCGATCCTTACATCCTTACATCGCCGGTTTCTAGGGCTCCTGACATCACCTTCTGATAGAACACGACCAATTTGATCATGGTAGGTAAGTTTTGGCCTTCCTCGGTTCCTACATCCTTCCACTTTTGCGTTGTATACCTGGTTCGCCATTCTATCATCCTGCATTCTTTCTACATGTTCGAACCAACGGAGCATGCCCCTTCTTATTTTAACACCGACGCTCTCTTTCAGAGCAACTCTGTTTCTAATCTCAGCATTGCGAATACGGTCTACAAGCGTTACGCCACAAATTTTGCGCAACGCTCAATAATTAATAATATTGCCTTTTACATAATTACACATTAGTGGGCCTATGGTTACAACCTATTTTGTCAGAGAATACGATGGTTTTACTCTTAATGGTTCTTAGAAACTGAAACTGAACTGTAACTGCAAGGTTATCCCCCTATGCTACATTCGTATCTCTTAGGGGACCAATTTTCCAATACATATTTTATATTAGTGGTAGTTAGATATACATTTTTTTAATTCGTTTAACCTTTTCTAAGAACCTAGATGCAAAATCTAGTTCCCTTATTTAGTTGTTTGACAGGTTAGTCAGCACATTTGGCGTCAACTTAACACCAAAATAGATAATTATATCATCTCATCGATATCGATATCATCGTTTCTATATGAGGTTTCCACGTTAAATTGGAGTCGATAACAACACCGAGCCATTTATATGTAGAAACACTTTCCATTTCAATATTTTTGAAAGAAAAAGATATATTCAATACATTTTTATTTCGCGGTCTGAACTGCATTATTTTAGATTTTGAATAATTAATTTGTAAATTGTGATCATTCATCCAGATTTTAATACGGTTTATTAGATTGTGTAATTTTTGATTTAGGTTTACACTGTTATCACACGACATCAAAAGCGAAAAATCATCGGCTTACATCACACACGGTTCATCCACGGTTTTTGGTAGGTCGTTTATGTAAATAATGAACAGGATACACCCGAGAACACTCCCTTGCGGGATCGAGTCGGTCATCACTTGGACGTCCGATCTGACCGTTTCAATTTGGTGGGTGTTCTCGTCAACATGTTCGACGTCAACATATTGCTCGCGGTTATGTAAGTATGAAGCGAACCATTCGTGAAGAATTCACGTACACCTATGCCGTATAACTTTTCGAGTAGTATTTTAAATTTAACCTTTTCGTACGCTTTTGTCATATCGAAAAGTACGCTAACCGCATATTTTTTATTATTTAAAATATTTAATATACTATGGATATATTTGTAACAAGCTAGTGTAGTAGACCGGTCTCTTCGGAATCCATTTTGGGAATCATCGTAAATTCCATATTTTTTGCAGAAGGAGCACAAACGTAAGCACATAGCCTTTTCAAACAACTTTGAGATAACCGGTAGAAGTGCGATTGGTCGGTAATTATTTGGATCCGATTTTGCGCCTTTTTTATGTATCGGTTTTACCAATCCTTTTTTTAGAAGGTCGGGGAAAATACCTTGTGAAAAAGACTGATTGATCACCAATATCAGAGGAACACATAATTCGTCAATACGTTCTTTAATCAGTATCGAGGGTAACTCATCTATTCCGAACCTCGATTTATATTTAAGCGTACGCATCAATCGTACGCATCATTATAAATAGATAATTATATCATCTCAGCGATAGGACGGTCAGAGTTAGGTACGCCGGGGGGGAAACCTTGCGGTCCACCACCAAAGGGTGCGTCCAAGGGTCCATAGGAGGACCGATTTTGTGGAACCTCCTATTGGATCCTCTTCTGCAGCAACTCGACCTTGCGGGGGTGCACTGTCAGGCCTTCGCCGATGACGTCGTGCTGATGTTCGACGGCAACACTGCGCTGGATATAGAGAGACAGGCCAATGCCGCTCTCGAGCATGTGAGGGCGTGGGGTGTCAAAAACCGGTTGAAGTTTGCGCCGCATAAGACCAGCGCTATGCTGGTCACGCGCAAACTTAGGTATGACACTCCGCGCCTTACCATGGGCGGGATAGACATTGGCATGTCACGGCAGATCAAACTGCTGGGGTTGACGATTGACGCGGGTCTGACGTTCAACGCGCACGTGGCTACTGTCTGTAAAAGGGCAGTGGCCATATACGGGCGCCTTGCGCGTACGGCCCGCGTCAGTTGGGGTCTCAACCCTGAAGTAGTGAAGATCATATATTCAGCCGTAGTGGAGCCTACGATATTGTACGCTGCCGCCGCATGGGCTCCAGCGGTCAATAAGCTGGGCATCCAGAAACAGCTCAACAGCGTACAGCGGGGCTTCGCTCAGAAGATCTGCAGAGCCTACCGCACGGTCTCCCTGAACTCTGCACTGCTGCTGGCTGGGGTGCTGCCTCTTGACCTCAGAGTGCGCGAAGTCGCCTCTTTATACGAGGCCAAGAGGGGGCTACCCCATCCGCTGCTCGGAGACAGGGAAATCGAGCGGATGGCCTCGAAGATCGAGGCCCCGCATCCCGCGGAGCTAGATAGCTTGGAGTTCGGCAGCCTGGTGGATGAGGAACAATGCAGGGCACACTCCAACTTTGCCCTGCGAATGTTTACGGACGGCAGCAAGATTGAGGGCCGGGTTGGCGCCGCTGTGTCCGTATGGAACGGCGACGCCGAAACCAAGGCCCTCAAGCTTGCTTTGTCGTCCTATTGTACCGTCTACCAGGCGGAACTCCTGGCTATCTGCACGGCGGCCGAGTACGCTTTGAGCTGCGATGGACCCAGTATTGGCATCTTCAGCGACTCCATGGCGGCGCTCCAGGCGGTGGCGAACGTCGAGTCCCCCCATCCCCTGGCGGTGCAAACACGGGACGCTCTTAAACTGTGCAAAAGCCAGGGTAAGAGCGTCTCGCTGTTCTGGATCAAAGCACACGCGGGGTTGGAGGGGAACGAACGTGCCGATGAACTCGCCAGGAGCGCCGCACTGGGGTTGCGGAGGCGGCCAGACTACGACCGCTGCCCTGTCTCATTCGTCAAAGGTATGATCCGTAAGGGGACCATTGACGAATGGGACAGGAGATACAAATCGGGAACAACAGCTTCGACGACGAAGCTGTTCTTCCCGAGTGCGGCGGAGGCGTACGGTATCGTGGGCAAAATGGTGCCGTCGAGCATCACCACGCAGGTCCTCTCGGGGCATGGTGGGTTCTCCGCGTACTTGCACAGGTTCAAGTGCGCGGATGACCCATCCTGCTTCTGCGAGCCCGGCGTGGACCAGACAGTGCAGCACATATTGTTTCGGTGTCCCGCATTCTCCAAACAGAGGTATGATTTGGAGCAGGAGTTGGGATTGCGGGTCACCGAATCAACTGTCTCCGAAATAGTGGTGGGGAAACGTAGAACAAAATTTTTAAAATACTGCGTCAGTCTAGCCACGGCTACTATAGATCGTAACAAGCAGAACAGCTCCGCCTAGGACTAATGCTGTATACCTCGGCTATATTTTGTATAGCCGATGGGATCGCGGTGGCTAGGTGGAGCTGTGAAGCTCGCTGTCGCCCGTGTCTGGACTGATGCAGTATAGGGAGGGCAATTGGAAATGTGAAGTCATGATAGCTTCACCGGCGTTCTAAAATGGGCCAAAAAGTATGCATGAAAATAAAACTGTAAGATGATGAATGGAAGATGAATTGCGGAATGAAAGAAAGAGTGATGTATGAATGTGTTCTTTATACGTGGAAAAAAAAAAAAAAAAAAAAAAAAAAAAAAAAAAAAAAAAAAAAAAATTGTGTCGTAATAAAAAAAAAGGATAATGTTTTAAAAGAGCCTTGCCCATGGCAGGGGTGCAAGTATTTAAAAAAAAAAAAAAAAAAAAAAAAAAAAAAAAAAAAAAAAAAAAAAACACACCAAAATAGATAATTATAATAAAATCATAGCAGGATCAGAGACGGAATATTTGAGATAGAGATTCTGGAAAACACATGAAATATTAAAAAATATTTATTATTATTTTTGTATGAAAGCATTAATAAAGAAAACACTGGTTTGGCTATCGGTTCCGTCAGCTACGCTCTACTGCGACCGATCTATCATCACAGACAGAACTATTAAAATTCTTTCTTCTGATATAGGTAGTAGTAGGTAGTAGCTTATATTATTGCTGCTCTTCATATTTAAATATACTAAATATGTGTAGAACAGATGAATAGAGGATGGAGACTCCATCTATTTGTTTTACACATACCCTATTACGCGATGATAGCTTACCAATAGTCAACATACTACTACATTTTATTACACTCAGAAGGAAAATGGATAGGTAGAGGTATGAAATAATTTGAAATAGGACACTATGCAGGTGACGCCGCGGATAGCAACTGAAAATGTACATATAACATAAAAATATTAAAATCTAAATATCAGAAGAAAGGACTTCCTTCGTAGAATAACCAGTTCAATGTAAAAGAGCGTCGCCGGTTAGATTAGAAAATTATACACATATTTGTTTCTGGAGAAAATTATTGGGTACTAAATTAACGCCATTTACATTCAGTCGCCATAGAATAGAAAAACTCTAAATTAATGCATGTATGAGTGAGCATTATTTGTTATTTATAACTAAATATATTGTGAATCCAGAATAATGCGTTGTCTCATTGTTGTAAGGTCTATGGCTTCAAAGGCTTCCACACCCTAATCGCCTGCTCGGGGCTAAGTTTCAGTCGTGCGCTGATTTCAGATTCATTTGATCCTCTTATTTTGAAAATTGTACCTTATTTGTTGTAGGTAAAGAACAAATTTTAACGAATTCTACACTTAATTAATTATGCAAAACTTTGGAAAAGAATTAAAGCTTATCAAATGGTAATACGGTTTAAAATAACATTTCTTTACCCTAGACTGTACACATAGGTACGTATTATCGAGCTATCAATCAAAACACTCTGCAAATGTTACTGGGCGAGCTTACAAATCGCACTCTTAAGTTTCATTCTCTTGATTGTAATGACTTTTGTTGTGTTTTTGTTTTGTAAGAGTAAATTCTCATTAATAATCGCTTTACTGGATTGACGTAAGATTATTTAAGGTTCAGGTTATTTTTTTAAATCTTATAGATTTGCCTGTTCTTGGTCAAGAAAACAAGTTTAAACGACTTTCTTTAGAGTCTCTATTAAACTATCTATCTGTCTATCTATATCTTCACGCCAGATCCCTTGCGGGGCAGGCAGAGAGAATCGAGCGCCACGTGACTCGATTTTTATATACTTTACTCGCTTCTTTAACTTTATTTTTCAACTTTTCATTGACGCTGGCCTGTTTCTAAGACTCCTGACATCACTTTCTGATAAAACAACCAATTTGGTCAAGGTAGGTAAGTTTTAGTCTTCCTCAACTCCTACATCCTTCCACTTTTGCGTTATATCTGCTTCATCATTCTTTCATCCTGCATTCTTTCTACATGTACACATCCTGCATTCTTTCTCCGAACCAATGGAGCATGCCTTTTCTTATTTTAACACCGACACTCTCTTTCTTTTTAAATAACAACTCTCTCCCTTTAAATAATGTGTTCTTGCGAACGTGTACCAGTAACTTCCGAGAAGTTGCTGTGTTAGTAGCAAGGGTGGCAACACACAAGATATACCATCTTAACCACTTTACATCAGGTATCAGGTGGGCCGTACGTTTGTTCCTATTCCTCCCAACGTTGTTTATAAAAAAGTCTTCATAATTAAACGCAATGCAAATTCTATCATGGTGACCGCGACACGCAATTTCCATAATAGTGAGCTATAATCGGTATGGAAGTTTAAAAAGCGTATATTTAGCGACGTAATTTGGCTAGTGTTCGATTAACTATACTCTTCCCACTATTTATACATGTTCTTTCTTCTTTTTAGCGTTATCTCGTATCCTCATTACTCGTAACTCATTAGGATTGGCGGAGTTCGCTACCTAACCTTCACTATTTAAAACTTTTGATATGGAGCGATTGCCGTTAGACCTCTACAACCCGCAGACAAAACTAGACCATTCTTAGATTAGCTCACACGTCATTTAAAATATAATATCTTGGACGGTTGGATGTGTTAATTATAAATGTGCACATAACGCCGAAGACGCAAATTTTAATGGGTACATTACTACACTAGGATTCGAACAAGGGACTAGTCAGTAAATAGACTACTTTTATTCACTAGGTTATCACTGCTCACCTGCTCATTCCATATGCATCTACATGTTTTATTAACTATTTTTAAACATGTTCCGGTATGATCGTAAAAAATTATGTTTTTATACACACCAAACGAATTTACTTTTCCTCGTGAGTACCGTGATTAAACTTCCGAGTAATATTCTTATTCTTCCATGCTATCATTGGTCATCCATCATATAAAATGATCGGGAATCAATTGATGTTTATACACCCTAATCAGGCGATATTACTACAATTTCACAGTAAGTAAGTGAAACTAAGTGAATTACGCGTTCGAGTGCAAGCAACCTGATTTAATGTGACTTGCCTCTAGTTATTATCATGTATCAAAGATTGTGTCTGACATCCTCCGCAGCGGTTTAGCTTTTAATAAGCAGTCGTTAGAGTACTGCATAGAGTAGTTTTGTTACACAGAGGCGGCTTGCTAGAGAGGAGTTCGACAGCATCATTGAGCATGTCGTTCTAAAGGTGCACCTTCACCGGTATTTACAACATTTACTTAATTGCAATTTCAATTGACAAACAGGCATACTGGCCGCTTGATGTGAATCAATTACCCCTTGTACTATAGCCGTATAAGAGAAATATGCAGGTTCTCCGTGCTTTGATGATTTTTTTACAAAAAAATAAATCTAATATTAAATTTAGTAATAGTATCAAAATTTTGTTCTAGAAGTGCTGCTACTCAGATTTCAATATAAAACCACGAATGTTCATTCAAACTTAGTAAGTAATATTAATTTAAATACTTATATATGATACGAAGCCCTGATCAGTGAATCGAAAAGTTATGTGTGAAAATGTATGGAATCAGCATACAATTTGACCGGTAACTCCCACAGATAATGGGGTTGTTGTCTCCGTGATATCGGAATACCTGTGTGAAGTAATTTAGAATTACATGCATTTGTAATCTTTCAATTACCGAACTAGCTAAAACTGATTAAGACTATTTCATTTACCGGCGATTTTCACCTGTCGTTAATATTCTGTTCGAATTTTGGAAAAATATGTCCCTGCGAACGCTAAAACACGTTCTGTAAGGAATCTATTTAAAGCATAAAATCTGTACCAAGGCTAAAAATTAAATGCCTAACTTAACTACTGATTAAGAGTAGTGTTATAAGGAAACAAAAAATAATATCAAACCAGTATAATTGTCGCAGCTTCTGTTTAAGCAGCTTACTCTACGGTACAAAAACCTCCAGCGACGTCGCTCCTCCACATAATGATTGATGGCTCCCAAAACCCTTGCCGCCGGCGAACTTTGGATTTATCGACGCGACTCCCTACACAGACGTTTACATCCGCTTCGCGCGATCACGTGGGAGGCGAACATTTATGCAAAAGGCGTTCTCTTGGAGACACTTCTCATGCCGCGGCTTGACGGTAAATGGCAATTTACTGGCTATTATTCGTATAATATTGGGCCAAGTAGCGATTAATTGACATGCAATCAATGAACAAAACTTAAATGTTATTTCGCGACTATATTCTCTGAAATATCAAGTACTCTGAAAAATTTCCCTCATATAGGTAGGTACGTTTAATTGTAAAAATTGAAATAAACCGATCAGAAATATTGATCTACATATCATTTATTTGTCAACTAAAAAATTAATATAAATATAATGATAATAGTATCCTAATTAAAAATACAACTACAAGCTAAAATTACCTAAACTAAAACTATTAAAAAATATTTAAAAAATGGGGTCCTTTGGGTAAGGTACCCATAACGCAGGCAGCGTTCTCACGTTGGATTGCTAAGGAAATATAAAGTATATACATATAATATATATATATACATATAATATATATATATATATATATTTATATATATATATATATATTTATAATTACTGAGTTAATGGACATAAGCTCTCATTAGTTCTCATATTAAGTATTGTATTTTCTTAGAAAAGTAGTCTCCAACGCAAAAATTGGCGAGATTTCTTCGTACGAAGAACTGTGTGAAAAAATTACCTCCATGAAATATTTTTTTTTTCTTATTTATTTTTATTTTGGTACTCCACTCAATAAATTTAAACCAATTATAAGTTACATCGTTCGCCCTTAGACTCCCTATAATCAAAATTTATATTTATCACAGTATTGAGCTATAGGTATGTAGCTATGTCAAATTCAAGTCAAGTCTATTGTATGTGTACACCATTTCGATCTAGTAATTTTGCTTACCTTTAAATAAACATTGAAAGACTATTACAAAATTAATATTTGTGTTACATCAAAAGGATATCAGTCCAATAAATCACACACTTAAACCATGCATTAAGCGATAATCTAAACCTCTGCAAGTGCAGTTATTACCCATGAGATTTATTGCACCGCGCGCCATTATCCCCGAAAACTGTGATATTTGAAACCTTTTGTTTGTAACAGCCGCCAGGCAAACAATGAACAGGTGAACCGATGTCCAGCGGAACCCACAAATGTACCTTTCTTCACGGTTTTTGTTGTGTTTTTTGTCGGCACTCGTAGGTAAATGGTGTCCAGATAAAGGTCGAACTAACACCAGCAGTAATTAGTAGCGATTAATAATCGGTTATCTTGATCACGGCTTGTAGCGTAATAATTGCCGAACGTTTTGAAACTATTTCTGTTACCTACTTTAGTTGTGGTAACATGTTTGGAAACGTACCGGTATCTTACGATCGTACTGAAAGAAATGTTCTCGGAAATTTTAAATTAATATACAAACTATTTCTATGAAAAAATATTACAAAAAAAATCGCTAACTAATATTGGTACTATGAACAGCGTGTATAGAAGTGTAGATTTCATGTTATTGTTAATAAAATGCAGTTAAAAAATAATTATGTCAAATACAGACAGAATGAAATGACACATTTGTAAAAAAGTGACTATCATGGGTTGAAATGTGATTTTTCTACTGAATTTGCATATTATTTCATATTTTTATTAATTACTGAAACATTTGGGCATATAAAAATATGCGCAAATTAACAAATAAGTAGTGCCATTTTTGTACAACATTTCTCTTTTAATAATTTCCCTTTTTTATTTTATTATGATAAACCCCACTAACTGTATAAAGTAATCGCTATATCTACGCTACGCGCAAGTACAGACAACAGACACTCATATTATGTTTGAGTGGAGGTCTACTTTACGAACACGAAAAACATACCCTTATAATAATTATAAGGGTAAGTATGTATTTCGTGTTCGTTTAGCTAAAAAATATTTTTATCTAATTGTTATTAAGTTAAAATGATAAGAAAAAAAAATTATAACTTTTGTTTAAATGTTGTCCATTCACTTTACATTATTAAAATAACCCTCGTTTAACCCTATAAAGATAGTAAAAATGACAATATGCATTTTCGAAATATTGGTCTCTCTAAATAGTGCGATTTCGTCGCTGTACGTTACGGACATCTCACTCGTTGATCAGACCTTCGGCGGTATTGACGTATCGCTGAGGTAAGTGTCACCAATTTCGATATATAACGGCCTTGTGAGTCAAAATGATGCATTATCTTTTATGTGACTTTTAAGATTTTTAACATAAGATAATATTCATGTTGTGTGTGCTTATCATATCTTGATATTTTAATTGTTAATTGTTTTTATATTTTTGTAGATATTATATCTAAAAGCAATAACAATGGGGATTCAAAGTTTGGAAGAAGGCCTTTAATCCTGGCCGTTCTTTTAGAAAGCGAAGATGAGCAATGTGAGGACAGCGAGATTGAAAACCATGAAAATGAAGATGACGTGCAGAGCGACATTGAAGAGGCTTTCAACAATGAAGAAAGAGAAGGACCGATCCATAGCGGAAACAAACCCTTAGTCGAAGCAAATACTGAATAACCAGCATCTTCGTCTGCTTCTCATCGAAAAGTAACTTTGTCGCAAAGAACAATTATTCGAGGTATAAATAGGCATTGTTGGTCGACTTGGAAAGCAAGCATCAAGGCATAGTCGAGTCTCAGCACTAAATATAGGTCTCCAAGGGGTCCGAATCCGAAACGTAATCTGTATGATCTACGAGTAATACTATGTTTTAAAGTTTTTTCACTTATGACCTAATTACGGAACATAAATGATTAGAAGCAATCAATTTTACTCATGATTATCTTTATAGGGTTAAATTATTTTAAATGTGAAATATATTAAACATTTTCAAACAACAATTCAGTGGGCAAATTTCGACACTTCATTATAAGTTCATCATTAATAATATATATATATATATTGTATACCCTATGATATAACTAACCAAAGTTTGATTTAAATAAGTGTAGTGGTCTTAAACCTTATTTTTAGATATAATTATATCTACTACTTTTCACTGCACCGGAACAGCGAGGCTCTGATATTGGGCCACTACCTACGTTAAATTATACATTTAATATTAATTGATCTGATATTTATATTTTGGTATTTATTTTACATGTAGAGTGCACATTAAGAAATTAACAACTTCTATCTGATCTAATCCATATTGTCTACACTGGATATTGTCTGATCAGAAGTAACTCTACAAATTAGAACCATTACATGTCATTACACGTCCCGATATCTGATTTAGAGAGTCCTATCGATCAATTCTCCGGTGAGGTAGACCTGTTTGTAATTACGTGTCAATTTATAAATGATAACAGAACCTCTTTGTTCCTCCGACAGTAAAACAGATTGAGATCGGAACCGTCGATATGCGCTCTAGGTATGTCTGAAATCAATTTGTTGGAATAAAAGCATGATTCATATCATAAACGGCCTTTATCTACGATCGAGTGGTGTCGGCGGCGTTTCGCGCATGCGCCGCCGGAGAGCGACGGCTGGCCATGCTTCCCCGAACTGCACCGACCGGCGCGGTTCCTCCTGTGTCAGTTGAACAGGTCAAGGGATGGATGTTACTCACGTAGCAACAATTTGTCGATGTTCAACATAGTACACAAATAAGTAAGAACGCGATGAATATGTTCCTCACGCTACCTGTACGGATCTAATACGTGGACCTCTAGACAAACTAACATTCTGGCGAAGTCGAATATCGCTATCAAATTGGCGAAGATTCGGTTAGGGCAGCCAATAAATAATGTTAGTATTACTAATTTAACAATACCATGATCTTATATACTATTTTTCTTGTAATATCGTGGAGTAAGTAAGAAGAGAATAATATCGATTAAAGTTTATATGACATGTTACAGTAGTTCAGCAACTGTACATATTACTTTGAAATTGTAGATATGCAAAATTACTCAAAATCTTTGTACATAAATAAAAGTGGTACACGAATCGAAACAAAGCATTGCCGAGTATGTCTCAAAAGTGTCGTAGTATTTGTTTTTAGGGTTCGGTAACTCAAAATGAAAAACGGAACCCTCACTTTGTTGTTTGTCTAGACCCTTTTTCTTAGGGACGGGTGGGAGCTATCAAGCTGAAATTAGTATCAAATACTCAGGTCTGCAATCCCTTCGAACAGTGAAAAATCAAACTTCTAAGGCAATACAATCAAAAGATACGGCCGTTTATATCCCGTTTATGCGCATAATTTGACACTCGCAAGGGAATAAAAACCTACAGAGTACGTACTTCCCGTTGAACTAGAATCATAAAATTTGGTAAGAAGCAAGACCGTATAGCACATATATGCGAAAATAATTTGCGGGAATATTTTTTTACGGAACCCTCGGTGCGCGAGTCGGACTCGATCTTGACGCCTTTTTTACTTAACATAATATTTATAAAATTTCCTTATGAAACTCATCTTCATCAAAATTGAAGATTCGGTGTATATGACTAGAACAAACATCGATGTATTATTACTACCTATGTACTATATAGTATATATCGAATGGAATGATCGCTGCTCTAAGATCGTTGAAAACTTTTGAATTATTATTCATATTTACTTTTAGCTATTATATCATCTATACATCTATACATATAAATAAAATTGAAGTGTCTGTCTGTGATTTCAAAATAAAGCCTTTATCTTAAGCTCATATTATTATTTTCACGCTACCAAAGCCTAAATACGCATTTTTAACTTTTTGTCTGTCTGTTTATTTGTCCGGGCTAATCTTCGAAATGGCTGAACCGATTTTAACGGGACTTTCACTGGTAGGTAGAGGACTGTTCAGAGCAGAATATAGGGTAAAAGTACCCTATATTCTGCTCTGAACAGTCCTCTACCTACCAGTGAAAATCCCGTAAATATTTAGGGTTCCTGCGTAAAAAAAATTGTTAAAATAAGGGGGAAATATCTCCTCACCTTCGGCAGACTTTGTAATTTTATTTTTATTATATTCACAGAATACGTATTTTTTTGTGACATAAAATAACCACGCATTTTTATGTAATAATATATATGTAATATACTCGTATATATGTTGCCTCCCGTAAAGGTCAATAGATGGCGCTGTATAAAAATTGAATCGCGCTATGGTTGCATCCACGACCCTGAACTTTTTTTTTTTTTAAATACAGAATTTCAGGTCTACAGGGAAATAAAGGCTACTAAAAGCCCAAATCTCATGCGTGCAATGCCGCGGGCTTTAGCTAGTATAAAATAAACTTATTGTTTATTTGTTTTATTGTACTCTGGTTTTGACTGAATAGAGAAAAATTGGAAAACAAAATGCCAAATGCGGCACATTATTTAATACAACATATTTTTTCAAGTAGCTTAGTATAAAAAACCCGGAAAAAATAACACTATTCCTATGTGGGGACTTTAAATTTTGGACTTCATTTTATTTCTATAATTTATTGCTATAGCGGCCATAGTATAATCTAAAACACACACACCCTGTAAAAATATCAAGCGTCTACTTATTACGGTTCAGAAGTTGCTGCCATGTGGCACCCGGACTGGCAAACAGTGGAACCTTAGTGCCCTATAAGTAACGCCAAAAACATTTTTTTAATAAATATGAATTAAATAAAATGTTGCTTACCTCAAACATCGATATGCAGATGTTAATAGTAGTTTCCAGCCCTTCAAAGCTGTCGGACGTCGGACACAGTGGCAGCCCCTTGCGGTGCGCAATTGATGCATCACTTGCTCATCGATCTCATTGTCCAACGAGACATAATATGAACTATTCATACTACCAAAGATGTATATTAAAAAATAACTCGTCAATGAACTTGTATAATTCTCGCATATAATCGAATTATGGCGATTATTACTTAATATATATAGCAAATAATAGTTATCTAATAAGTGTCTATTTGTATTGATAATTTTACTAAGATCCACTACGTAACTAGTCGTCAATTCATGGGTTTAGAGGTTATACATATGTATGTATATCTTCACGCCAGGTCCCTTGCGGGGTAGGCAGAGAGAACCGAGCGCCATAAGACGCGATCCTTATCCACTTCACTCGCTTCTTTCACATTCATAGCCCTTTTCATGCACGCTCGCCGGTTCCTAAGGCTCCTGACATCACCTTCTGATAAAACACGACCAATTTGATCATGGTAGGTTAGTCTTGGTCTTCCTCGGCTCCTACATCATTCCACTTTCACATTGTATATCTGTTTCGTTTATTATATTAATTGAAAATAATGTACTAGAATTTATTAATGACTAGCTATCCGCCCCGACTTCACACGGGTGATATGAACGCTACCAAACTTCACAGGATCACCTGCTGGGCTAACCTGTAGATACACAGAAAATTTCATCAAAATCTGCCCACCCGTTTTTGAGTCCATAGAGAACATACAGACAAACATTCATTTTTATATACATACATTCTGTGTACTAAGTATCGGGAATTTGTCAATAAAACAAAAAATACAAATTATTCATCTAAATTTATTTTATCGCCTTCAAAGTAGGCCCCATCGCTTGCAATACAACATCTCCACCGCTTCACCCAGTCTTCCATACATTTTTCATAGGCTATTTGCGGTATGGCCTTTAGCTCATTCAGCGAATTTTCTTTTATGGCTTCTATCGACTCAAAACGTTTTCCTCGAAGTGGTAATTTTAACTTGGGAAATAAAAAAAAGTCAGACGGAGCCATATCAGGTGAATACGGTGCTTGGTCGAGAACTTTTGTTGAATTTTTCGCTAAAAACTCTTTCACTATAATGGCTGTGTGTGATGGTGCATTATCATGGTGCAGCATCCATGAGTTGTGTTGCCACAAATCTGGACGTTTTCGGCGGATACTCTCACGCAAACGCTTCATGACGCCTAAATAATATTCTTTATTCACTGTTTCTCCCTCTGGAAGGAATTCGGAGTGAACCACACCACGGTAGTCAAAAAAAACTGTCAGCATCACCTTGATTTTGGAGCGACTTTGCCGCGGTTTTTTGGGTTTCGGCTCGTTTTCGAGACGCCATTCTGAAGACTGTTGGCTTGTTTGCATGTCGTACTCATAAACCCATGTCTCGTCGCCAGTTATTATACGTTTCATAAAGGTCGGATCCGTAGAAGCTCGGGAAACCATGTCTTCAGCGACATGCTTTCGCTGCGCTTTTTGAACAAAATTGAGCTCTTTTGGAACTAGTCGAGCGGCGACGCGTTTCATGCCTAAAATGTCAATGAGAATGTTGTGGACGGACTTAAAAGATATGTTCACCTCACTAGCCAACTCTCTCAGACTCATACGTCGATTTTCGAGCACTAGCTTCTTGATTCTGTCGATGTTTTCTCTGGTCGTAGCGGTTGAAGGTCTACCAGAACGAGGCAAGTCTACTACTACTTCTCGGCCTTCTTTAAAAGCCTTATACCATTCATAAGCCCTTGTTTTCGATATACACGATTCGCCGTAGGTATTTCGCAACATTTTTAGTGATTCACCACATGAAATATCATTTGAAACACAAAATTTAAGGCACACTCTTTGTTCAACAATATTTTCCATTGTAAAAATCGCCGAGGACTCAAAACTATGACCAACAAAAAGTGTAGTTTAAAACAAATTAAATGACAGATCCCGCTCAAATTTTGCGCGCTAAATCAGTACAGTGCTACCAACATGCAGTAAAAAAATTAGAACGACCTCTTTTACGCGGGTCTTTTTATTGACATATTCCCGATACTTTTTACACAGAGTAGTAGATACTGTATTTCTTGGAATTACAATAGACTCGAAATTACAATTACAACCTACAAGGCCAAACTGGCCAGTAAGCTTTGCTCCGCTGCATATGCAGTTAGGAGAATGAGATAATTGATAGATATGGCTACTGCACGTTTAGTCTGTTTCAGCTACTTTCATAGCATTATGTCGTATGATATATTATTGTGGGAAAAAGCGGCTGATATTGAAACTATTTTTATATTACACAAGAGAACCATCCGCTCTATTTATGAAATGGGCTATAGGGAATCACTTAGAGAACTATATAAAGAAATAAATATCTTCACGACTACCTACCTCTCAGTATATTTATGAGAACAAAATATAGAATCATTTTCAAAATTTAGTGATAATCTTAGAAGCAGGAATAGATTGCGTATGCTGGTACGTTGGCTCGCTAAGACTAATAGATCTTTTGTTGTATATTGGATTCGATTGTATAATAAATTACCTGAAACCTTTTATTAAAACAAAATAACATTTATTTTAAACAATGTCTGAAACAGTTCTTTCCTTGCCCGACAATATCTTCAAAAGGCACATCAAAAATACTTTGTGTACGAAGGACTATACGGAATCAATGAATATCTGAATTTCATGTTTGGAAATGATTCAGGACATGTATTGTATCTTTAATTATACCACTCGATATCACTTCATATATTTATTGTAATATAAATTGATGATTAAAAATATATCTATATTGGGATGTTTCTTTTGGCATTTCTTCTTCGCCAATGACCATTTTCGAAACGTTGATAAATTAAAAAAGAGAGATTAAAACTACGAATAATTAATAAGACATAATATGATTTGATTTAAAGAATAGAAGACGTGTCTAAGTGCCCGCGAGGGCCTAATGACAAATAAATGATTTTTATTTGATTAATTAAATTATTGTTGTTGTTGTAATCTCTTTATTGTACAAATATACTTAACATATACAGTTACAAATCTTTAGCATGTACAAAGGCGGACTTATCTCTGTAAGAGATCTCTTCCAACCAACCTTTATAAGCTTAACAGGAATAAGTAATACATATATAGGCAGAGAAACTATCTGTACCTTCTTTAACTCAAATATCATGGACTAATAATTATGTAATAAACATGATGAGTTATAAATATTAACTAATAAACATGAGTCATTGCAACAGTAAAAACAGACACATAAATATATAAAAGAAAAATCATACATAATATAAGTACCTAAGCAAAAACAGATTCAAACTAGGGGCGAATGTAGTGGAACCGAGTACATTGCTCTAGTAAAACATTATTCTTTGGCGTCCGAGTCTATACTGAAGAATCCAAGGCAACGAGATTTGAATAACTCATAAGAGGGCGTCAGTCTTATATTCAATGGGAGTGAATTCCACAGTTGTATTATAATTACATTAATAAAATCGTACAGCACGAGGAAGAGAGGAGAGAATAATTCTAAAAATGAATGTTTTTAAAAATAATATGTACGAGTACTTAATCAATCTTGAATTTTCTATATATATATATACATACATACCTAACGTACATAAAAAATGTAAATAAAAATAAATCGAATTAGAGACGTATGCTTCTTTGAAGTCGGTTAAAAAAGAGACTAACCCTAGCTAAAACGTGAGAACTTTATAGCTGGTATAAATTAATTATGTTTCTGGATATGTATTTGATAGGTGCCTCATATTGTTGTATACATGATGTATTTATGAGTCCAATAAACGGCGCATCGTGCCCAAATTACCTTGTTTTTATTGCTGGCCATTTAACACTTTCTACGTATTTTTTTCGAATACTCGCGGTGTCAATTCATATATTTCTTAGGGCAAGCATTTTTTCCATATCATTAAGCAGACAAGCCATGTGTGCGAAAATACTTTGAATGGTGAAGTGTAATTTAGTATGAGCGTTTTGGTAAAAGTTTTTAAGGAATCGCACACCGTTTAAGGAATATGTGGTTTTATTGTGGTTTCCATACTTTGTTGAACGAGGGCAACCATCATTCGCCCTTTTTGTGTCAACTTGTTCGATCTATTACGACTTTGTTTCGCAATCACCTGCTGCAGGTCTGACGCCAGGTTCGACATGTCTTGGAGAGATGAAAGTTTTAAATGTGACTCTACAATTCTTTTCAAAAATTACGTTATGTAATAATGGAGCGATTTATGAAAATTAAGCCGTAATATATTTTTGTGTCCCTGTCGTAATTGTATATCTTGGACGTATTTTTAGCAGGGATGGTAGGTATGCCGCTGATGTGGACAGGTGAGTGAGTGCAAGGAATAGTGTGAATAGAGAACGTTGGGAATACTTCTTGGCAGTAAGAGCATGAGGAGCTCGTTATACCTACACAACGCGACGCTGATCCCCATGTTAATATATGAAAACGAGAGCTGGGTTTGGTCGAGGCAGCATGAAATTTAAATAAACGCCTGCGAGATGCGAGCGATGCGCAAAATCTGCGATGTAACACCTGTAGACTGAGTCTCCAATGTGAATGTGAGAAAGAGAGTTAATCTGAAGGAGAGTATCGGTGGTAAGACATGAAAAGGTGGTAAAATATGCCCTGTTGGTCGGGCATGTAGAAAGAATGCAACAGGAGAAAAGAATGTAGAAGAATGTTGGTGCTAAGGACCGCCTACACTCACCTACCACCATCAAATAGAGTGTTATCAGACGGTAGATAGGTGGTGGTCAGGAGCCCTATAAAGAGGCGAGCGTGCATGAAAAGAGCTCAGAATGTTAAAGAAGCGAGTGAGGTGTATAAGGATCGAGTCATCTGGCACTCGGTTCGTTCTGCCTACCCCACAAGGGACTTGACTTAAAGTTAAAGATAGATAGAAACCGTAATTTAAAACGGTAGCAGTTTTTACAGTTTCCAAAAGTTATTTCTGGAATAGGCGCCGTTTATTTTACTTTAAACGGTGATTTAGCGGTAACGAACAAAATATCCCTTATTGGGTTTAGCTATCTGACTCCATTAAAGTCTACTTCGTGAATGTTCGCGTTTGTATTTGACACGCGATTCACGCTTCACGGAAATCTCAGGTAGGCGCCGGCCGGTGAGGTAATTTTTTTACTCAACAGCTATACGTGTTTCTTGGGTGATAAAACAGGAGAATATTTCCGGTGCTTACACTCAGTATATCTAAATCGTATCTAAAAACCACATCCATATGATTTTATTAAAGCAAAAGCTCCATTTCTTGCGTTTCTCCGAACAGGAATTTCCAAGTGACGGCACAATTAAACTTAAAAAAGCTTAAGTTTATTTCTGAACTATGTTTTAACTGGCGCTGAATTAAATAAATCGTTACGTATGATTACACACACGTATTTGCCTCGAAGGAATTCGAGTGCCTTAATACAGAGCGGCAAGTTTTTATCTGTGCTCGACAGCGGCGGTAGGTAACCAGCTAACCATCGGTAGCTGACTACCACCGATATTTCATGCGCAAGTTAGTTCAAACAAATCGTACGGTGTCTCTTCGTATCACGTCATTGTTTTTATGTCAGCGATCACGATTTGGTCTAAAAAACGTTCGTGTATCAAATAGTTTGTGTTGATCCTTTTAACCGGATTATTTTTATTTTATATACTCACACTATTTCTGTTCATTATCATAGTATTGAAAATTTGGAACTTAAAACTGTACAAAATCTTTAGGCCTACACCTAAATACCAGTAAAAATAATTGTATAATATATGAAGAGGGTTATTTTGTCTACGACTATGAAGATATCCTTCGAGGAACATCATAAACCTCCAAGGATTCGTTGGTTGATTTCGGTCTTCTGTAAAAGGAGGTACTTCTACAATTGTTCCTGATCAGTAATTCGGATATTTCGATGATCAGTTCAGATCAGATCAGATCAGGTCAGCCAATCAGCCATTTCTTTTTTTTTTCATACACATACGAATCGTCGATTATATTCAATTAGCATGTAGAATAGTGTTAAATAATTTTACAAGGCAATAGCGACATAGTTCAGTCTGTAGACTAGAAAACTTATTTATCGAAAAATGCTTGGAAATTTACATCCAACCCGGAATTTATATTGTATGTCTAAACTAAACATACCTTGAATATGGTTCCCTTAAAGCATCAGTACTTTATTCAAATATTATAATTTCGTATATTCTTTTTACAGTAGAAGGTGTTGCGTAATCATAATTTTATAATTATGAAATATCCGAAGTGCCGTGCGGCTTCCGACGATTAAAACAATTTCGGTCAGGTTTGGCTTTATTCGTTTTGTGAGAGGGCAACACGATATCACGTTTCCATAAAATCACCGAAGCGACTATTATTTCTTGGCCACGCTTTATAATAAGTATGTGTTCATTTGCGTTGAATAATAAACCTTGTACGTGATTTTTAAGGTCCTGAGTCAAAGTACTTCTGATCATGTTACTACCTTTGTACTTGACTATCGACAGATGCCCGGTAGCCTAGGTAACTCGATAAAGTGGATAACGCTCTGCCTCGGCTCGAGTATTCGGTACGATTAAGATGAATTTGCTTTTGTTTTAGTATTTTCAATAACAGACATGAATTTTAAGTTTTGTCCGATGATTAACCTGTTAAAGAATTTTACGTAACAATATTTTTGATTGTTATACACATGTACACATGAATATAAAATTTTTAAATTTCGTGAAGAGGCGATGGTAATGCTTGGTTGCTTACCCAAAAAATATTGTATTATTTAACAATCTTTTTTAACAAGCTTTTCATGATTCATAAATTTAATATATCTATCTATCAATGACTTCACGTCAAGGCCCTTGTGGGCCAAGTAGAGACAACCAAGCGCCATATTGACGAGCTCGGTGGCACAGTGGGGAAACGCGCTATTAATGTATAAATCGATATGGTATGTTTGGATCGGAGCACCTGACGTTCCATTGTCTCTGCCTACCCCAATGGCGGACAAGCATGATGATATGTATGTACGTATGTATTATTCTTTTATATAGGCTGATTAGCTTTATATCACTTGGGACATGGGTTATATATTATTTCAACAATTTCGGTCAGGTTAGGCTTTATTCGTTTTGTGAGAGAGCAACACGATATCACGTTTCTATATAATTAAATAGGATTAGCAAGGTTTTGTGAAATATGGCACTTTAATCTACCTAGATTTCATAAAATGAAAAACAAATTTATATTAACTACTGAAAAAAAATCGCATCAACACAACGTTAAGATTTCTTGCTGTTTAAACCTATATCATTGAAAATATTAAATTAAACTAGTAAAACTGTTTTAAACAATTTCCATTGAGTAGTCAGAACCCGTTATATACGTTTTCCCATACAATTCGCGGTCATATACGACCACCCGGGTTTCAAAGGGTTAAGTGTCATTTTTTCATTAATCAATGAGTATTGCACAGTTTACGTGCTAGATCAGAAATCTAGGGTAACTTAATGCAGCCAATAAAACTACTGAAATGTAACATACAAAATACACATATACTATGGCCACCCATGACACATTCAAGTCTTAATTTTTTTTTCATGATTATATACCTTAAATCAATAAAAAAAAACGCAGAATTACATACAAATCTGAGTTATAAAATAAATAATTATTTACGTAAATGATCGATGAACTTACTACAAAAGATTTGCAACATTAATATGATTTGATTTAATTTTATTATGTATTTACAAGATTACAAATAATATAATATCGTATCGTATTTAAGTTCACACTTCTAACTAAATTCCAAATTTCCACTGAAGCATGTATTATACATGTCAGCCGATTATTATGGATGTATCGAAACAAAAAATAAACCATGTGGCAATTTGTAACGGTTTGTGACAAAAAGCCGGCCTTTTTCCGTTAAATCCAGTAGCTTTCACGCTTGACTGCTTTTGTTTTGTTTCCACTTTGCTGTTGTCTTTAGGCATACACAACTACAATAATTAATTCCGACCTCATTCGCAAATTTGAATTGAGTATTACAATGTTGAAGGAGTTTCCACTATTCACGGAAAATTGTAAGCTGCGTGTGAATTTCCATGAGCAAACAATGTTCTAAAAGACTCGTAACGTGTTTGAAGGTAAAAATAGTAGTTATATCATTATTTTCGAAATCATTGTGTAAAAACAGTTTAACTATTAGCTAACCTCATACCGATATCGAACTAATTGGAAATATACAAAAAATAGAGGCTCGAGAGTCAGCTCCCACCTACCGCGCTCCCACTGCACGTCACTCGTACACGTAACCAAATACAGGATGATAATGTTATAGGACGCCTTATCGGAGCGTTTATTTTAATTCGATCTGTCAGAGAAGAAGCAAAAAAACTGACTCGGCGTCGCTACTGGGCGCGACGGGCGCCCCGTAACGTGATCGCCTCGCAGCGGAGAGGATTCCAATACCAGACAAATAATTTAAATAATATTTGGGGTGTTAGTAGCTCACTGTCATCTTTATATCTAAAGCCTCGGTGTTTGCGCTCTCTAACTTAAAAAAAACTACAGAGAATTAATCCAGTATATATCGGTTCAGGCTCTGCGCTTGGAGCTATACTGTTGCAGGAACCTAGAGACTTGTAATCAGGGAATCATAATAAAGGATACAGACAGGTATTTTAAAATTTGAGCACTTGAACGCGTAAATATCAAGCAGCAAGTATCTTTTGGTGAGACAACAATAGCATCTTATTCCATTCAAATGATTTTAAGTGTATGTATTATTAAGTGTCTACACAGGCAATATTAGTAACATTCGATATGTGGGATGCAAAGTGCAAGCAGCACTAAGAACCACGGCGACTCAAGTTTCGCGGTAAAGTCAGGGCGTGCGCGGGCACGCAATTTCTCTATCAACTCCAGGGTTGTGAGTTTTGTTGGTTTCTACTAACGTAATCAAATCAATTATAATAAATCCGCTCTTATTACATGAATAGGTATATATTGCAGTACAAGTGGCATACTACGGAAAGCCAACCTCAGCCGCACGAGATGCACTCTACCGATGTCTAAATAGGAGAAGAGCACATTAAATAACAAGACTCCACGTTAATAACAATATACTAAAAAATAGCCGTGTTCCCTGATGAATAGCTCCTGAATTAGCAGCACCAGTGGCTAGTATTACCACTAAACGTCCATAAGTTACGGTAATCGTTTTACATCAAGCGGTCCGTATGTTTATTTAAACAGGGAACTTGATAGGACGGAAGAATTAAGTAACTGTTCAGCATATAGCAGGTATGACTTGTGTCCGTATGGACGGATATTTTATGGTAGGTATATCAAGTTATTTATTACTTTTAGGATGCAGTGCCTGTAGATATACTAAATCGTGTTTTATTTAATTTTGTCTAACGAATTATGTTATAATTATACTATACTAGCTGTGCCCGTGACTTCATCCGCGCGGAATAGTTATTTTTTATTATTTATTATATATATTAAAAAAAATTCAAAAATAAAAGTAGCATAAGTTACTCCTTATTACATCAGCTATCTGCCAGTGAAAGTCCCGTCAAAATCCGTCCAGCCGTTTCAGAGATTACCCGGAACAAACAGACAGACAGACAAAAATTGTAAAAAAAATATTTTGGTATTGGTAAATATATGTATGTACCGTGTATACATCCATATGCATTTAATAAAAAGCGGTTATTTTAATGTTACAAACATACACTCCAATTTTATTTATCTGTGAAAGATCGCTAAATATCCGATTAATCTTCTGTATATATATAAAAATAGAAACTATTTGACTTACCAACCACAACTGAAACAGTTGGATATAGTGATATATAATTTTGCACACAGGTCCCTTAAACGACGTAAGTCTGTTATGAAGGAACTTTGGGAAATTCGTCCTTTAAAGATCTAAAATGGGAGGTGAAAGTACCTATGTGATTTTTTAAATCAGTACCTATGTAAAGAATTGTATACAGACTAAAATAATGATCAGAATTGAACTTTTTATGTTTCACTCCTTTTTGGAAATTAAGGAGGTAAATTAGAGGATATAAATATTTACCACTTTTCAAGTTACTCCTAGAAAGCGAAATTAGTCTGTAAGCTTATGAATTTGAAATGTTACGTGGGGATTTTTTTATAGGAGGCATACAAGCATACGGCCCAACTGATATAAAGCAGTGACCGTAGCCTATAAACGCTTGCAATACATTAAGTATTACACGCGTGATGCCACCTCTGCTGCTGACGTTGTAAAAAAAGTCAGGTAATTTATCATTTATACTCGCATACAATTTCTATGAAGTTTGTTGGAAAATGACATTAACGGATAACGTCAAGTAAGAGCTATAGGTTTCATGTATATGTATAATATCACAAACTGATTATGCATCCTCATTTTAAATGTATAAAACCAAATTTAACAGACATTCCGAGACTCTATTTAAAGTAAAGAATAGTACAATTACAAAACTATCCAAGGTCGCTAACAAAGACAAATTAACTATTTGAAAAGCAGGAATAGAAGCAGATTACCAGTTTAACTTCAAAACGCTGGCTATCCTCCGCACGAGGCGGTAGAGGAGCTTTTACCGTAATCATTATGTCGAAGATTCCAATAACAGTGGTATTACCTAAAAGCTAATTCAGTAGTCCTTCACACCTTCTTAAAGAACCCATGCTACTAATCACTTGAAGAAACGTCGGCGGAAGACTTGTTGTCTCAAACCAATATTCAATACAGGTTTTTACTCAGTGCTGAGCTGAGTGCAGTATGTGGTAAATATATCACGTTAGGCGGCCAGTATTTTGGGAGTAGGCTATAAACCCATACGATACAATTGGTTTTGTTACTATTAAGCTCACTCATTCGCGGGAACACATTTATCAGGGGAATTATTTGGTTGGGGTCAGGGGTAGAGTTACGTGGGCATTTCCCCAATTAAACAACTGATTAAACATCATTGTTTGCTATTAGCAAGATGCATTGCATGCAGTTGTGGGGAGCATTGGCCATGTAGTCAACCCTAGGAATACAAGAGTTGTCGTCACTTTAAAGCCGCAGCCGCGCAGCACACTCGTAATGATTACAAAGTGTCGACTTCCAAGATCACAAACTTATGGTTCTACGATCATTAAAGTGATGTTCACGTCAGAGTAAATAAGTCTATGCAAACGTGAATCAAACCCGCACACCAACAGTTCTGTACGTTTTTTGGTATTATCTTGGTAGTATATTTTCATATTATTATTTTTAATTTGTCTAGGATTATGATTATTTCTAAAAAAAACTGTAGGTACTAGTTATAAACTTAATTATATTTTTCTTCATCTTTATCAAAACTGATGTAAAATTAACCCAAACTGGACCAAATGTAATCACCAATAATAATAACCTGACTCGAAGCTCACTCAAATCTAACTAAACTTAAGTGCAAATTGATTTTCACTTGACCTTGAGGTTTAGCTATGAGAATATGAAACGTATTGACCGGATTTATATAATTGCTAAAAACTGTTTTAGTTAGTAACATCATTATCTGTTTTCTGTAATATTACTTCGTCGAATCGCGTAATTACAATAATAATTATTTCATTTCTCATTGCACAAACTTCACGGATAAGTTAGGGAGTAAGTACATGTTCATTCGCTATGTTTTAATTACTGTCGATGATTTCTAAAATACATGTAACATCCTTTTTCCTGTAATAATGACATGTACCCTTGATCAACTCTATCCATATTAGATTTATCGCTTAACAAAAGATTTCATTGTTCTGTCAGATAGGCGTGTAAATATATAGGTATAGTTCGGAGAAAGCGCAGTATACCCCTCGACATACCTAACTCACTCATAGCGGTGTTGCCCCCGGCCGACATTCTCTGGCATTTCGGAAGTCCCTTCAATGAGTGGCGAACAACCGCCTTCCAGGAGTCAATAATCCATTCAGATTTCATTTCTATAGCCCATTTATTTCCGACACATTCGCAATAGTCTTAATACCTGCCGAGACCTGTTCATCCCCTGGAGCTGATCACAGCGGGTAATACTACAATACATAGATCTTCTCGAAGGGGCCACGCGTTGGATCCGTATCCCCGTGCATGCATACCAAATGACCGGGTTTAATGTCCGTGATTAAATGAGATTACTACGTCATATGCAATGTTTTGCCGTAGTCACAAACTGCTTAAGTAACTATCAACACCAGTTGCCTGGTACAAGTTACATAATACGAGTAGTACCTACATATCGTAGCATGTTATTTTAACATCTACAGCGCCTGAGGATGCCTCGTGGAAAGGCGAATCACGCAGTGTCGCAGAGGCCATCGGAGCAGCAACAGTAGCAACGGTGGTGGGTGCATGCGGTTCATGTCGGACCGCAGGAGCCGCCGCAGAGACGACTGGAGCAGGCACAGGATACTGGAGAGGCAGCGACGATTTGCATCTACTAACGGTAATGGATGGTTGCTGACCTGCGCTATTTCGCATAAACTAATCGGTAGCGGAAGTACACAAAGTAGTTTATATCAGAATGCTTATAAATTTGACTTTCGCAAAATAACGCCTGAATCTATTGACATTACATCGTCTTACAATTTTTGACGGACAAGAGACATGAAGGAGAAATCACCAAAAATTCATCAACTCCGAAATTTGCTAAGCGAAAAATCTAATATGGATAAAGTTGATCAAGGGTACATGTAAGTATTAGGTATAGGAAAAAGCATGTCACATGTATTTTAGCATCATCGACAGTAACTGAAACATAATAATGTACTCCTTAACTTATCCGTGAAGTTTGTGCAATGAGAAGATCAATCTGCCATCCGGTTTTCGCACTAGTGGCAGAAGTTTCCCTCGGCAGATTTAGCGAGCGACCAGAAAGCACGGCTCCCACAGAGAAGGCTCACAAGCCGCTCACCAACAAAATAGATTTTTGCTCTAGCAATCACTCTCTTACTATATCTCTAGGCAGCATTCGACATAATCGTGGTCCATGCGTTCGTAAGCTGCCTGCTTAAGAAAATTAACTTCTATACGATGCCGATTAACCCACGGTCGTTTTATAGTTCCTGCAGTAACCGCTGAACAATTGGGAAAGTAGCATTCCATGGCAACCAATATCATCGCAACTGAGTTTGTATACAGTATTCAATGACCTCTGATTTGTAGCACAGCTGCCTCTACAGGTACAATGCGTAGAATTCACGCAATCCATCCTAGTCTGGTGACATATAGTAATACGCGACGCCATCCGACTGGCCGAGGTGGGTCGCGTCTGGTGCAAGGCACTTGGGCCCGGATGAGACAGTGATCCGACGAACCAAGCGCCGCATCCACTGAGATATTATATTCATCCGTACGTTATATAATGACGATGTAGTCAGCATAAGATACTGTATCTTAGAGAGCTTGTATGGTCCTCTATACCTGGTGTTCTCGTGTGACAATAAACCAGTTGCGAGAAACCACAGACCAGAGCAAATTCATGAGCAGATCTCGCCACGAAGATCCTAGCGAGAATCTGAAGCGACAGACGACCGGAGCAGCCATGGCAGCGACGACATGATGTATCTACTAACCGTAGTGGATGGGTAACCCCGGGCAACGCTAGTTTGCACGAACTAATTTGTAGCGGAAGCACCCAAAGCAAGTTAGATCAAATTGCATGAAAGAATACAATTTTTCGCCAATAAAAGAAAAACTATTAAAAATTTTAACATATTGCCTGCTTTTAGAATTACAAATAACTTCCTACATACTTAACAAGAACCCAACCAACGATTCTAAAGTATTATACTCGTAGCTACTTAAATATCAACGTATACTTTAATAACGGCTCCAATCTTGTTACCCATATTCGAAGTCATGGCAACAATAAAAACATGCCCGTAGCTACCCATTACAAACTGATAGGATGTATAATTTATGAAATTGTCAAAAATTATATTCCGGTAGTCACTGGCCAGTTATGGGATTTTTTGTGTTGCACCCCGAAACAGTAACCGAAAAAACGACGTGAGAAGCACGCGACACGCGATCCGTGGCGTCTCGGCGCACAAAAAATATTACATCGATAATCAAATCTCCGCGGGTTCGGTACGTATTAAACGGCTATAAATTATCCTAATAGCCAGTAAACTATTAAAACATGAATGTGTAGTATTCAAATCTTTGTCCAACTCGACCATTTTTTGTACGGCTGACCGCTGGAGATGGGTCAAATATTAGCACATAATTATATTGTAGGCGAACGGTTTGAATAAACTATAATCACAATTTAGCAAATAGCCCGTTTAATGTGTAGTTAAACTAGTTTCATATTTTCTGCTATTAGCTAGCGGCTACCTGCTAGCTCCCTGCCAATATCTGCGACTTGTTTTTAAGATTTTTTTATAGTTGTTCCATATATTACATAAGTTGCATAATTATACCGAACAAAAATTTTTTAAACTAGCTTACGCCTCACGTAATATCTTTTTTATACAACGTCGGGCATACTACCTACCTGATTTAAAGCGGTTACCGTAGCCTATGCACACTTGCAATACATTAAGTTATACAAGTGCAATGCCAACTCTGCTGCTAACACAGCAAATCGTTAGGAGCTTACTGGTGACCATACTCACATGCAGAAGCACAACAACCCTGCAGGGAGTTGTTATTTAGCAGCGTTTTTTTTTTTGAGGTAGCGGTACTTTCCCTAGACAGGTTGTTTGTTTCGCCCTGCCTCTCTTAAATCGTTACCTGTCTAGCAACAATCGTAATCGCATATTACAGTAACTTCTCACCAGCTTCATGATGGCGGACTTATATGTAATATCCTTCCCTGGCCGGGCGGCTTCAAACGGGTTCAAGTTTAGAAATTTGCTGTTGTAGTACTTTTCTTTCATTGAGATCTTGTTCGCTAATGCATTGGATTTGACTATGAAGACCACCAGTTTCTTCTCATCTCAAGGCAGGCTGATTTTGCCTGGGTGAATCATACATGTTCACACTAATCAGGGGATGAAATATTAGTTGTCATCATGTTAGCCACTATCAAGGAAATTAATAATGCATGTCAGCATTTTACTTTTAGACATCATAGATGCACTACTCCCAACTATAGGGCTGTTCTCCACGCGTCCGGATACATCCATTATGATGTCAAGGTTATCAGCGGCCTGAGCCAAGTGGCGTGAGATGGATGGGATAGGTTCATTATATAATTCCAGCATTAGACCGACAGGTCTAATGCTGGAATTATAATAAAAAAAGGACACTTTTATATGGCAGCAAAGCGCGGCCGGTACTTACGGTACGGTAGCGGCACAAGCAGGAGCATATCACGAAAATGAATATTTTGGATACGCTGAGCTGGTTGTGCGGAGTGAATTCCCGCATTCGCGATAGCCTTCGTGTCCGTGACATAGCAGACAAGTCGCCTACACCGGTACGGTAACGTCTTATGAAAACCCGCAAGTTACGTGGGCAACAAGTGCATAGCTATGCCAACTCCGCCGGGTCCTGGTAAGTGGTTCGCGAGGGATTACATGCGTGCCTATGTTCTCACTATAAGGAATGCCTGAATAAGGGATAAAAGCCGGAAAGCTGACTCTGATCTCTGAAGCGAAAACGCAGTAGACGAATTCTACTAAAATACTGCAACTGCACTGCTGCGCGGCGTGTGTCAAAATGCGTATATTTTGACATTTCGTTATTCTGTGATCTGACAGCAGCGACGTTGCAGTGACGCTGCAGTAAATGACACGTTATTCTGTTAACAAACCTACATTGCACCTTCACGTTTCCTGTAATATAATCGTATTCTGATAAATTGATTTGACATTTTGTATAGCTGTGACAGAAGTTTTGAAGGAGTTTATCTGCAGTTTTGCTAACGTTAGTCTCAAGCAACTTTTGCGAAGTGTAATTAATATTCTGAAGCTGTGATTTATATTGCAAAATATTTGTTTTCTTTTAGGAAATAGTTGTGGGAATATATGATTAAGTAAAGGTTTTTTTTCAGTTAGAAATACCTCCACGCCGGCAACCAAGGTCAACATTAAGTAAAAATCCAAATTATTAGATTGAAATATGATATGACAGGAGTAAAGCATAGGCATTTCCAGGATACGCACAGTTACAGCGTAGTTGCAGTACCATTGCAGTGCAGGAAATTTTAATGGAATACACGAATTGGCACTGTACTATTATTCCTGCACGACTCAAATGATAAATGTGCAGCTGCAGGTTTATAGTAGAGTTAGCCTTCAGGACGCGACCGTGATTAACGCTCAGATGATGACGATGAGAGCTTGATGGCTTCGTTGCACGTGTCAATCTAACTGAACACGCAGGCTAAGCAACGTGGACCGCAGCTTGTCT
The DNA here is from genome assembly GCA_947507595.1 of Pyralis farinalis. Classification (NCBI taxonomy): domain Eukaryota; kingdom Metazoa; phylum Arthropoda; class Insecta; order Lepidoptera; family Pyralidae; genus Pyralis; species Pyralis farinalis. The sequence continues at coordinate 18,895,547 of OX382264.1, read as the reverse complement.
ATGTATCTATGGGTTTATCTATCTCGAGTTTCTCCGTGGTCGGAGGACACGTTAAACCATCGGTCACGGCTGATGTCGATAGATGACAGTCGTTAAGCAAAGTCAGTGGCCCTCGGGCGGCTAGAAAACACTGACCGCCGCCAATCCGTATTTGAGCAGCGCAGTCTCCCTTCAACCGAAGGGGTTCTGAGCACATGGAGTGTGCTCAGAACCCCTTCGGTTGAAGGTTGAGACTGCAGTGAGATGAGTAAGGGTTGATGTGATGATGATGATGATCATAGGTATCTACACAACTATATTTATAGGTAGGTACCTACTAACGAAAATGAAATTACTAAATATTTGAGTGTTGGGTAAGTGACGTAAATAAATCATTGCGTATGTAACGTATATAAATGAAACATTGTATTTTTAGTTACATACCTATATGCCCAGATTAAATAGGCACATACCTGAGATTTTATATTAATTTAAGTAGATTCTTTCATTCTATTCACTCCAGGCACTAGTTACGTACTAATAGTAACTTTGCATACTTTGTTTTTCTAGACAAATCAAAAAATATTTCGTACTTAACACGGTGTCCTCGAGCCTAACTCACGCTTTGCCAGCTGTCTACTTACTTATGTAATGTATTCGTAATTATAGTTTTGTAGAGACATCTATTTTTATGTTGTAGAAACAAAAGCATGTTCAGCGAGTGCTGCCATCTCGTGACAATTTATAAAATTAATGTTTATCATGTATGCTTTTCGCTGCTTTTTACTACCTACGTACTTTTTTAAAAGCAGTTTAGAAAACCTAAGTCACAAAATGTACGCACGCTAGATGACCTATTTCATTTTCATTTTTTCAGATATCCGAAATGAATAAAACAGTTTTAATCAAATTAGACAAACAAACTGTAACACCTTAGTTACTAAGGTGTTTACTATTTGTCAAATTTGATTTTTCATCTACAGAATACCATTATAGCCGAAATATTAAGGGTTAAAGGGGTTAAAGTATTAAATTACCGATTTGTACAGAAAAAGTAAAATACGTTTTTCTAATATCTAACATATTTATTTAATCAAAATATTTACCCTCATTATCTATACATTGCTGCCATCTAATCGGAAGTTTATTTATGCCTTTGCGATAGAACTCTTGGGATCTAGATTCGACAAACTATGTGAAAGCATTTTGTACTGTCTCCTGGGATTTGTTAATTTGTTGAAATTGTCCAAACCACGAAAAATTATATGGTAATGGTAATCATGGTAGTCATGGTAGTCGCTTACGCATATCGTAGAGAACATCCACTTTTCGTCACATTTCACAATTCGATTCAATATTCCTTCATTTCTGTAACGATTTAACAAGACAACAGCAACACAAGTTTTAACACACGTCTAGTCTAGTTTTCTTAGCAGTCAAATCATGAGGCACCCACTTTTCATATTATTTATCTTATTGATTTGATGCAAATGAGTCAATATTGTAGGTAACGTTAAACAATACCGCTAGTTCTTGGGTAGTTTGATTCGGATCGGCTTCCACAATCTCCTCCAATTCAGCGTTATTCACCTGTGTAAGGCGGTCTTCCACGTGGTTCGTTCTTCAAGTCGAAGTTTCCATTACGAAAGCGTTTAAACCAAAAACTCACGGTGCGTTCATTATCAGTCTCCTCTCCAAATGCACCATTGATATTGTGAGCCTTCTCTGCCGCATTAGTTCCGCGTCGGAACTCGTATTCAAAAATTCTCGGATTTTCGAAGTATCCATCTTGCCCGTCTAAAGGGCCTGTCCGCACAGCGATATTTCACCGCCAAGTTTTTACTCTCTCTTATTATTCTCACATATTATATATACTTCGCGATCGGAATTACACCTAGTAGGTACGCACAGCGAATAAAATTTCGCACGATTTTTGTCAGTTTACTGCAGGTCCCGAGACCCGATTGAGACGCACGTCTAAAATGGACAATGGACAAATGGACAAAAAGACATACGATAATTTACTACAACTAATTGGTCCGGCGATAACCTATCAAGTCACGAATTGGAGAAAAGTAATTTAAGTTGAAGAGAGACTCTCAATTAAGGAATAATTCTGTCAATAGCGCCGTTGCACGACTGAGCGAAACGCGCGAATTTTATTTCGCAGTGCGGCCATAGCCTAGTTTATACTGAACAAAACATTCGCGCGTAAATAAATCCCACCGCATCGCGTTCAATCTGCATAAAACCACAGATTTTTTTTATTGAGCTAGTTTTTACCGCCGGTGTAAAATTTTATTATTATTCATATAGTGTATATTATTTTTTTTTTACTTCCATAAGGTTCAATGTGTTGCAGAATTGCGAAAAAAAAACCTCGCGGTGAAATATCGCTGTGCGGACAGGCCCTAAAACGGCAATTTCATACTTTAACCCCTATTACGTGCACTAATAATTAGTGCATGTATTTCGGCAATAACGGTATTCTGTTGTACATAGACTTCCATAATGATGGCATTTTCGTTTCCTACATGATTTTACATCATTTGCATCCATCAGCTTACTTCGAGATCGTCACAATGAGACTATTGATCGATTCAGTATGCCCAGGCTCACAATTAGAGATGCAAAATTACGTAATTTTACCGAAACTGGCGGTAAAATACAGGTTTACCAAGCGTTCGAACTTCAACAACGATACCTCTGAATTTTCTGAATTCGTTAGCCTCACGCACGCAGTTACCTATCGAGACTTTCGAGAGACCATCTACTTAGCTATCAAGTAACGAGACATCACTTACACCGTCTTCGCATATGAGTACTTGTGTAGTACTAAAGAAACGAAGAAAAGAAAGAAAAGAAGGTAAAAGAACTTAGTATTTATCATTATGATAAAGATAAGATGTATGCAGCTATCGCTCGTGCCATATAGGTGCATACCTATCAGGTGCATATTTGTGTAGGTATGCTGGAGTGCAAAGTCTGGAAAAAAGCTCTGCAGATTATGTTACCGGGTTATGAACCGCCGTCCAGATATACGCTAAGTAATGACTATTACCTAAATGCTGAATATGCTCGTGTAAAGAGCTATGCAGAAGAAAAAATCAGTTCCCCGTTCTGCAGCGGGACTTGCCATTACAGTCGATGGTCAATCAAATCTACATCAAATTGCATTTAAATTCATTTATCTGTAAAAGCGTAAAGTAGTAACATACATACAAATATGTTAGATTTCATATTTTGTAGTTTGGTAAGAATTAGTACGTTATATACGTTTTTTACCTATAGTTACCGTATGTTGTCGTAAATTATCGAATCTTACGTAAAATATAATATTTTACCGTATTTTACCAGGATACTTTTACCGCTTTACATCTCTATTCAAAATCTATATTTTAGAAAAAATATTGACCTAGGTATGTATTTCCGTATACCTACTAGTTATTGTAGTATTAAGCTTCTATTCTTATTGCAAGAGAAGACGAATGTGTTATACAGACATGCGGCGCATTATAAAGTAGTTTTCAGTACTTTTTTAAAACACCACGTCGTCGGGACGCAACCAAACATGCATATTAACGCTAAAAATAAAGAGAGTATCATTCACGCGTTGCCACCAACGAAGCAAACGCGGTAACTATTCACAGTCTAACTGGTAACCTCACTCACTCGTAGAAACACAACATTCCTCATGGGAATTGTTATCAGGCTGACGTTTTTTGTAAGATAGAAACACTTTCACTTCTGTCACTGTCAAACTTGTTATTAAATAAAGCTAGTTGCAGGGGTTTCAGCAAACAAGAGTTTTTTAAAGCGCTTGCTAGATGTTAGGGTACACCAAGCCCACTTTTATACTCCCTTACAACAGGCGGCGGCGTACAAGATACCCTAACATGTACCAAGATGTGGTTACCCTAACCTATACCTAGGTGAGCCGTTTCCTTTGTTTAATTGTTGCAATACAGGAGGTGTCGATGGCACGTTAACACCCCTGCTGCTAACAGAGCAACTCCTTAGGAGTTTACTGGTACGCAACTCACTCGCAGAAACACAACTACTCCACTACAAGGTAGATGTTATATGGCTGCTTTTTTCTGTGAGGTGGAGTCATTTCCCCAGTCGGGCTACTTTGAGGGGCCCCACCTCTTTTAAAAACACTCATCTTAAAATGAAAAACCAGACATATCCGTTTGCCTCCTTGGCCTGGGTGTTTTAACATACATGTTCGTGCACACACATATGTGGAATCGAACCTATGCGCCTTGGTATTATAGTAGTTATGCTAAACACTCGACCACTTGTCTCTGTGGTTCATCACGCTCTTACATAGTCATACATTGATGCTGTCCAAACTTAACCAAAAATGCCTTTATGACTTTACTTTTTAATTTTACGATAACATCCATAGATAGCTTTTTGGTGTGAAAATGGACCCCAAAGATTATGTACAGCTTTACTGTGAATGATGACCACAACCTCCAAACATTCTGGACCTGGCCACCACCTTGTTTGAATAGCTACCATTCTCCTTTTCCTATTGAATCTACCTTCTGCCCCATGGCTTTCCCAAGCTACCAGTTACAAAATTCATTACAATCCGGTCAGAGGTTTATCCTTGGACAAAAAGACAGACAGCAGAAACAACGTCGGGTACAACACGAAGCCCTGTGGGAAGCCAGCATTGATATCCACGCTATCGGGACAGCACCATCAATGATGACTTTTCTACTTCGGCTAAATTTGTGTAAATGGAGGCTGATAATCCATTCGCACAGACCTACTTCAAAAGAGGTAGGCCGCAGCAAGCAACCCATCTGGAGAAGTATCATACGTTTTAGGAAGTTGTCGTTTTAGGAAGCGTTCTCAGCCTGCGGGAATTTAACAACTTCCTGGAGCTTCTTGTTCTGCGAGTGAGTGAGGTTACTACTAAAGTTCTAATGAGCTGCTGTTGTAAGCAACAGAGGTGGCATCGCGCGGGCGATACTTCAAATAATGCTACGGTATGCTACGGTAAGTACCTTTCCACTTTACATCAAGTGTGCAGCCTTATGCTTGTATGCCTTCGGACATTGTTACAAAATTTCATTACGATCCGATCAGAAGTTTATCCTTGAAAGGAACAAACAGACTTCTTCAGGTATTGCAAATGTTCATATGCTACGGTGTCATCTTTACATCAGGTGACCCGTATGCTTATATGCCTTTCGATGGTGTGCAATAGAAAATACTTCCCCGATAGGGAATATGCATGAACTTTATTTTTCGTTTTAAATCACACAATTATCATATAAAAAGTAAAACAAAAATATTTTTTTGTAGTTTAGTTTTTAGTTTAGGTGTTATAAATAGTAAAAAATATTGATTGTCTGTAAAGTCAGTTTACGGACAATAATTTTATGTGATAACGTCATAAGAAAACATTCAACAGTTGACAAAACAGTTCACGTGTAGGTTGTGTGCTGCCGCTGTCTCTCTCCTACTCGGACGCATCGTCCGATGGAGTAGAAGAGACACAGATGCGTCACAAGCCGAATGCTTAGGCCGATCTTGCCCCTCTATCACTTGTTCCGCGCTCTCGCTTGCACGCACGGCTCACGCGGAACGTGACAAAGAGTCATGCTTTCTCGTGCGTGCGTTTCATCGATTTATAAGACGTTATCACGCAAAAAATCAAACAGTTTCTATAATAAAAAAAACTTCATAATTTGTATCGTTGTCATATTTTGACCATGACAGCATCAATGTGAATGCTCGAATTGCGGAAACACATAATATTTAGATGAAATCCATACATTTATGCATAGCCACATGGCTTATGACGTCATCTGCCGCGGTCTTTAGGTATGAAGCGTTTTCATGTCACGTGGTGAAATGCCACTTTCAAACAGCATTATCTCGCAAACTAAGTATCATAGAAAAAAAATACTTATATCTTCCTGTCTGTATCTCCTCTTTTTAATGTCCTAAAAATTTTTCATGCTTATTCCCTATTATATTAGTTCAATTTCGATATAATGTAAAAGATTTTAAGCAAGTAGCACACATCCTTAATCAATTAGGTATATTAGAAAATCTTGCATAAATAAAAGGAGATTTTGATTACATAATTGACCTTAATAGGTACTTAAATTTCACGACGAAAGTCAAATTAAGTTAAATTAATTACAACAACAACTAAAACGGGCCGGGCTTGTCACCAAGAATTAAATCCATTAGTCCTTCAAAGTTTGAGAAACTTCTGTATAATCGGTCCAATGGTCTTGTGAATTACACAATTTTCGTTATATATATAATAGTAGGTCCTTACATATGAAATCGGCGTTTTATATGGAAAAAGCGAAACAAAAAAATATATGAAATTATATATTTAATCAATCGAAGTGTGTACCATTATTATCTATGCACTTTTGCCATTTTATTCAGTTCATTTATTCCATTGCTGAAAAAAATGTGGGACCGGGTATCAATAAAATCTTTGTAGGCGATTTGGACTGCATCGGAATTTAATTTTTTTCCTTGCAAGTTGTTGACCAAATTGCGAAAAAAGTGGTAATCTGTTGGAGCAAGGCCTGGGGAGCATGGTGGATTATAATCGCAGATCCTCTAATTTAGCGACCGTCTGTCGTGACTAGCGTTGTCCTGATGTGAGCTAGAGCAATTGACCAGTCTCGGTTGTTGAATAGCGAGCTTTTCCATCATGGTTTGCAATTGTTGACAATACAGATCTTGAATAGATTATATCAGGCGTTATTTTGCGAAAGTCAAATTTTCATGCCATTTGATATAAGCAAGATATATCAAATCGCATGTAAATACAGATCTCCCGTAATCGTCTGGCTAGATCTTAAGAAGCTATAGTGTATGACACAGGCACTGGTCCACCAAACATCCACCAGTACCTTTTTCTGAGTCAACATTCGCTTGGCACAGGATTTAGTCGTTTCTCCTGGGTTTAACCACTGTGATGAGCGTTTCCGATTTTTCATCATAAGTAACAATACGATTCAAAATACCCTCGTTATTGTGACAGTTGAGTAATGTAACGCAGCACTCAATGCGTGTGTGTTGATGTGCTTCACTCAATTTATGCGGTACCCATTTCTCAAACTGTTTTCACTTTTCCAATTTGTTTCAAGTGAATTAAAACTGTTTAGTCACTCAGACCTAAGCCTGCCGCTAACTCTAACGTGGTTTGCGATGGATCTGCTGCCACGATCACCTTTAATTGTTCGGTGTCAAATCGTAGGCTCGATTCCCACATAGGACAAACAGTGTGCATGAACATGTGTGTTTTTCTTAGTCTAGATGTTTTGAATGTATCATAAGCGTGCATTTACTTAAGCCCTAGGAACCAACGAGCGTGCATGAAAATAGCTACGAATGTTAAAGAAGCGAATGAGTTGGATAAGGACTGCGTCTTATGGCGCTCGGTTCTCTTTGCCTACCCCGCAAGGGACCTGACGTAAAGATATACATACTTACATACATACGTATGTTAACTTCACTTACTTTGGGATTAGATAGCACTGTATAATTTGTCTGACAATATAAAAAAATCCTACTTCCATTCCATTAATTACTTACTCTTTACTAACCCCGAGAAATTGTAACTGTCACTATGATATATACAAGCTATTATATACGACTAAATGTATGCTATCTTCGTTATCGACTTAAAAATGAAGGCGTTGTTTTGAATAATATATTTTTTAAATATTACAATTGTGTCCTACTCCAATTTCACCAGAAGCCTTGTTGGATAATAGGCTGCATACACCACGTGTACATACGTAAGTACCGTTTTAACTGTAATCTAAGATACTTCCACTAAAGTTACTTCTTAGAAGCTTCCTGTACATGTAATTATATGCCTTAACAATAATACCTATAAGAAAATCATAATTACTTTTCGCCATCGATTAAATGGTGTAAGTTCTCCCTGCCCCGTCCAGGTGAACTTTAACTATAAGTAGGGCATAAGGTCATCGGTCGCTTGATGTTATTTGTGTAAACGTGGGAAGCACTACCTGCTCGTTAGGGGTGGATATCCAAAAAATTCAATATAATTATACACTAAGGTCAGCTAAAAATAAACAGTAATTGTCTACCTACATACAGTTTTACTATGTTTGAGCTGACCAAAACAAGCACTTTATGGTTCAAGTAATTTGTTAGGGCCTAGAAAACATTTAACATAGAGCACGAACAATGAGTCGATGAAAGGAATGAAATGTACTTGTTACGGACTGGCCGTAAAACTATATTGTATATTTTTTCTAAATATTGGTATCTTTTTGAAGTTTGGCATTGTGGTTTGATCTTCACTTTTTGTTTGTTGCTTATATATTAAATTACCCTTTTCCACCGAAAGAACCTGGTTTTCTTCCTTTACAGTTCACTCATTAACAGTACTATTTTTTCCCCATCTGATCTAGAAGCTTTCGCTCTTTTTTTTGTAAAATCCTATGTCGCTCTCCGATCTTCAAACTTCCTCTGTGTTAAAAACTACGTGGAACGTCATTGCTAAAAAAGAATATACGGCTTGCCAAATCAGAAGCGGTTATGGTAGCTTAAACCTTATAGTCCGGCTATAAGTTCTGTTACAAATTAATATGCATTAATTTTTTTATGAAGTAGGTTGTAAAGAATGGGTTTCAAAGAAAGGTGGACTGTATGTAATAAATAGGTAAAGACCAGATATCAGAGTATTTTCTATTTATTAAGGATATAGGAGTTATAATAATAATGCTTACCAAAAGACGAACGATGACACAATAATATGACAGCAGAAAACAAAAGCATAATACCAGAGTGTAAAAACATAGAGTTTACAAAAGTATAAAAAGGTTATATAAAAGCTATCCTCAACATAGGTAATGAATAATCTTAATGAAACTTATATGTAAATATTTATGGAAGTCTCAGCAAAAAATATAAAAAAAATCCTTTAAAAGGCCTTTAATCTGTCTGACCACGAATCTATGGATTTACGCTCTGTTTCCATGGGAAATTTAGCCACTGCTTGCTCTAGAGATTTCTGAGACGTAATTTTGGCGTGTCGTTTCAAGCAGGCCGTGTCCTCTAAAACTAACCATGATGACTGAATTTGTAGTCTAAGGAGTTCAGATCTGAGCTAGACGAGGCCAGTCAGTACAGCTCTTGTACCGTCCGGAACGTTGGTTTCGAGCCAGGCTTGGGTAGTTCGTGCCTTGTGACCAGGTGCAGAGTCCTGCTGGAAAATCCACGGTATATTTTTAAAAAGTGTATTGCTGAGAGGTTTCACAATACGAACCAAGACAGTCTCTTGATACACTTTGGCTAAAGTCTTCACTCCATTTTCGCAAAAGTGATCCTTTATGACTCCTTGATAAGACATCCCCACCAAACGTTTACAGACGCAGGATGATAATCACTTTGTACCTTTCCGATTCCGTAGCCTATTAACGCTTTTAACATATTAAGTATCACTCGCGCGATGCCCGCTCGGCCGTTTACACCGCAACTCCTTAGGAACTTACTGGTGACCTCACTCACATGCAGGAACACAACAACCCTCTAGGGAGTTGTTATTTGGCTGCAGTCTTCTGTGAGGTGAAGGTATTTCCCAATGCTTTGATGCGCCCTACCTCTCTTAAACATCCAGACCAAGACAAACATACATGTTCAAGCACACAAATGTTTGTCTCGTGTGGGAGTAGAACCCACGAGAGTTGGTGTCAAAGTCGCGTCATTTACGATTGAGCCATCGAGCTCGTCAAATTGAGCTTGTTGTACTGTGTTTCAATCGTGAAAATGTTTTCATCAGTAAAGAGGATACTCGTATTTCTGTGCCTTTCACCTTTGTATCGGGACAGAAGGCGTTTTGATCGATCCACTCTCTTCAACTGTAGGGGATAATTTAGGTCATGTCATGTATATCGACGATAAGCGCCGAGCTTCAGGTCTTGTTTTATTATACGCGAGAGAGTCCTAGCGGGAATCTTCATTACTCGCGATAAATTTTTTTTGTTTTCTAATGGGATTTCGGTGAATTCTGACTATAATAACATTAACAGCCTTTGTAATCAACAGCACGCGGTGATCCCGATCTTTTATGGTCTTGAACCCTATTCCATATTGTAATTTGATAATACACATGAAAAATTTGTAAAACGCCGGAAAATTGAAAGAAGTTTTTAACAGAATAAATGCTTTCCAAATTAAAAATAATTAGACTTTAAAAATAAAAAAGTTTCTATGTAACAGTCTATATGGCCACACTAGTTATATTATCATCCGAGCTGCAAGCGCAAAATCTAATTAGGAATTTTCTGGCGACCCGATTTCTTCACAGGATCGTAGCAACCCTTCAAGTAGTTGTTAGTAGCAGTGATTTTTCGTGTGGAGGTACTCTGTCGAGCTTCTCTGATCAAAAATCGCCATACCCTATCACACTTTCTCCTAACCTTCGCTTGTTAGTCGGCAAAGTGAACTATGAGCAGGCCAGATTGGCTTTGGTGTTGAATAGTTATGAGGTACTTACATTGGCAATTCCCCAGTCAAGGTGCTTATATGCGCCCCATCGCTCGCACAAAGCTCATTATTTATGTTCTTTAAATGAGATAAATTTCTATACTCGATTAAAGAATTTCATAGATAAAATGTCAATTTCTTACGAACAAGTACTAGTGACATCATAGTTTTGTCGTTGGGGTTTTTATACCACTAAGGTGGCAAACAAGCATACGGCCTGCCTGATGGTGAGCAGTTACCTCAAACTATGGACATTTGCTACACCAGTTGAGAAGTCAAGTTTGAAAATAACAACTTTTCATAACTTTGAACACACTACACATACCTACATAACTTTGACAATACTTTGACACCAACTCTCGTGGGTTCGATTCCCACACGAGACATACATTTGTGTGCTTGAACATGTATGTTTGTCTTGGTTTGGATGTTTAAGAGAGGTAGGGCGCATCAAAGCATCCAGGGTAGTATACCTACATAAGTATAACGAACTAATTGGCAGAGCTGCGATAGCCAGCGGAGCCACATTACCCTCAAAATTGTCGTTTGGGGTAGACTGATGTCATCCAGCTAGCGTTTAGACGGTAATAGTGAGAAACTCCAAAATCGACACACTAATAGCTAACATATTGTAGTTTTGTATCCTTTAATTTGAAATTTAAATGTTCGTTGGTGAGGAAGAACGATCCAAAATCGTTCCAATTAGAAAAAAAAACATATGGGAAAACGTATGGCCGGCCACTCTGCAGTGCAGTCTGCACTGCACTCCCATCAACAGAAAAAGTAACAGCACTCGTCGCTAGATGTCGTACAGGGTTCCATATATTTTAAAAAAATTAAAAAATTAAAAAAAATATTTAAATATTTTTTAAATTTAAAAAATATGTGCTCTGCCTACACAGCTTGCTGTTATTTACTAGTATTTTGTCAAAAATCTGAATCCTAGGGAAAAAAGAACCGTATTATACAGTAATTATCCGACACGCAGTAAGCTAAGCTACAATTCAAGTTCAATTGTCTTTAAAATTAATGTTGGTAACATAAAGCATTTATGAGGAAAACGAGTTCTGATTATCTCAAAACTATGCAGCACGCAAACTAGACCAGAGGATAATTTCTAAACCTTTAGTTACGAAGCCATATACTACAGTTAACGCTTGTTGCGAAACGAAATTGGATTTTAAGGGCCGGTGTCCACCAACTGTACAGCAATGGTTTTTTATAGTTTTAATTATTATTAGTTTTATATAACAGCAATAATACTTGCATTTTATTGATACCAGACACAAAGCTGACTTTTGCCGGCTTTTATCGTTGACAATTTATGTCTAAAGTGATGTTACAATATCGCGGGTCTATGTTGTTTCTTCAGTATTCTGTGTTTCTATTCTGTTAGACATCAAATAATGTGTGTAAGTCTGTGATGTGACTGCTGTGTTTAGTTCGTCAATAAACGTTCATGCAATGTTCATGCACTAAAATAAGATTGAAACTTATTTGAGTTTTTAAAATACATCTAAATACGCCCCACGTATGCTTTCGTGTGATTCTGCTGCATTCTTCAAAATACACATTCATTCTAGCGCTACGAATACATTGCCCCAATGTCGCAGCTGTCAACGATGGGCGTCGGCCTTAATTGGACTAGTTTGCGTGCGTAGAAAATTTGTTATCAACCAAAATCATCCAATCACGCTAACTACGCGTGAAAGTGGATCACACTGTATTAATATTGTTAATTACGTATTCATTCATAGTATAAACGTAAGTCATTAAAATATTTTTCAAATAGCTTGGACACTTAGCCGTTTCCCCCGATTGTCTTCGATAGATAACGAACGTTAAGCAAAGAAAAACGGGGCATAGTCTGACTAGGAAGTATTTCCCTGGTTAGGCTATGCCCTGACCAGAAAGCCGCAGTCATTTATAGACTACGATAACCACTTACAATACTAACATCAGGTGGATTGCATGCTTGTTTGACTACCAACGTTAATTAAAGAACCCGACGCCAGGATCTGACAAACTTTAAAATTATTGCCTTACTTGGCTACCGAGTTTACATGCTTATCTGGCGTCATCGGATCTCTCCCTAATTTTATGACCACGGGTGTTACTCATTTCCTTTACAAATCTGAAAGTACCACTGGTCCCAAAAACTACAGACTAATTACGTGCATCTATAAGCTATTTACATCCATCCTGAGAAGCAAAATCACGCAACATATTGATGCTAATAATATTATGTGTCCTGGTCAGAATGGATCTCGTGGTACCAAGGAGTTGCTCTTCATTGACATGCGGATTAGCCATGAGACTCGCCGGAACCATAAAGATCTATCGATATGTTTGATCGATATGATAGACAACAAGAAGGTCTATGATCGTGTGCTTCACACATGGCTTGTCTTACAGTTGTATAAAATTGATTGAAGTCATGTATTGAACAATGGAATACGGTTCTGCTCGATCCAGGATGCCGATCAATCAATGGCGAAGGCGAGCTAATTAAAATTAAAAGGGGTATTTTCCAAGGTGACAGTTTGAGTCCCTTGTGGTTTTGTTTATCTTTGAATCCTTTAGGCACATTGTTGGAGGATTCAACGCTGGGCTACAGGTTGCGAAGGGGAGGTCAGGCTATATCTCACCTTTTATATATGGATGAGTTGAAGTTTTTGCATCTAGCAAAGTCCAATTAATGGCCTTAAGGTGCCTGAAAGCTTTAGTAATTTAAAATGAAATTTGGTATAGACAAATGTGCTATCTTACATGTAAAGAAAGGAAAGATAAAGACTTGTACTTTCAGATAATATTCACCTGAAATCCCTCTAGGAAACTGAAACCTACAAGTACTTAGGTATGTCTGAAAACTAGGGAATGATTGAAACCGATATGAAACAGTCGCTGAAAGAACGTTTCTTTGGCCGCCTGACAAAAGTCCTTAATAGTCTTTTGTCAGGAAGAAACACGTACTTTACGTGTCTATAATGGTTGGGTGATGCCGGTTTTAATATATTCCTTTGTCATACTTAAGACTCAGGCTGAACTTGACTCCATCGATCGGAAAGTCCGAACACTGTTGACTGCACACCGTATGCATCATTTGCGTTCATCAGTGATGAGGTTATATATCCCACGAATATAGCGAAATACAGTCTAGAAGTTGAAGAGGTGCCATATTACAGGTATACGCCCGAAGCTACTCTCGAAAATAACCATGCCACATTATATTGGGATCGACCAATTATCACTGACAGGACTATTGAAGACAATATGCCTGACACTGTATTATTAGATAGATCAACGCGCCAAGAAGTAATTATTGATATCGCTATTCCACACGACGTATATCCGGCGAAAGCTAAAATTCGGTACCCCTAAGTCACTCACACCGGTGTTGCCCCCGGCCGACTATCTGTGGCATTTCGGGGGTCCATCTAGTGAGTGGTGAGCCACCGCCTGCTGAAAGTAACATCAGATTATGATAGTTATGGCAGGCGTCCGCCCCTCTTCTGCAATAGCCCAGTTCCAATAAAACCTCCAGATCTCATTTTAATAGCCCACTTTTCTCCGACATATTTCCAATAGTCCCAATACCTGCCGTGACCTGTTCATGGGTATATTATCCTATTAATATCCCCTGAAGCAGGTCATGGCGGATATAATACATAACATCATTCTATTCGAAAGTGTCTCTACACGTTGGATTTATATCCCCGCGCACGCCTATCAAATGACCGGTATTCATGAGAATACCGTAATCTCATGAATAACTCATGAAATAAGAGAGATATAAAAAATACATTGATTTAGCTTACGAGATTATCGATATGTGCGATGTCAATTCAACAATCATTGTTACGATTGTTGTGTAGATCAATGGCTTAATAGCCAAGAACCTCGACAAACACTTTAAGAGGCTTTTGTAGAGAAACTGGATCAAGGGCCAGACACAGAAGGCAATCCTCCTTAACACGGTAGGTATGTATTGTGAGAAGGTTTCTGTCCCTGTCACTTTATCCACCGTTAGTTTGGACTGTGTTCCCGCTATCGGAGGGGTGTTATTTTTTATATTTTTAAGTGTATTTTTTTATATAATGGTATATGTACAAATATATTAATGAACAAGTCAATAATGAAATTAATTAATAATAATGAAATTCTTTCCCATTCTATAACATTACACAGGTTGGATCCTCCTTTGTAATTGAATACGAGTATCTGTACCAGGAAAGCCCGCTTTGCAATATGACAAAAGCTATAATGTAATGAGACCTAGTGACTCCTCAATCATTAAATAATAAGTCTATTTAATTTGGCTTGAATTAATGAGGTTGTTCTTTTTGAACTACCTTAATTACTTTTGAAATGTAGGTTGTAAATATGTCTTACGTGAAAATGAATGTAGCGGGTGTCTGATACATCTTCTTTAGAAATTATACCTGTATCCTATACTTCGTCAGAGAATAGTTTGCTAATCGATAGAGACACCACGTGTATTGAGGTTGACTCAGGCCCTAAACGTACTTAACCTTTATTTTAGGGACATCATTAGTAATTTTTATACCCTTTCCTTGTCAGCTCCGTGGGGAAAGGTCATTATTTATCACACTAACATTATTTCTGGCTACGCTTCCAACGATTTATTTAATAGCTGTTCTGACCTTTTACAACCATTGTAGGAATAAAGAGGGTTGTCTACAGCGAGCGATGTTATTTAAGAATTAAAGTATGAAACAAAACGCAGGCAAGTTATTGCGGCGGTGACCGAGGCTGTTGGTGGATACAGTCACACAGTACGTGTGGTTGAATACAGTCATCGGCGTTTATTTTTATGTCGACATTTCCATGCCCCATCTCAGTACATAGTTTATTTTAATCCTCCTTGTTCTTTGATGCTATAATCGCTAAATGTACCTTGTGGTTACTTTCCGTAGGGATTGGATTGGATCAAGGAATGGATGCTTTTACAATAATTAAGCGAGAAATGTTAGGTAAAAGAAAAAATAATCTTGTAAATGAGAAAGTAACAGTATAAGTTTGACGAGCTCGGTGGCTCAGTCGTAAAAGATGCTACTTTGACACCGACGCTCGTGGGTTCGATTCCCACACAAGGCAAACATTTGTGCGCATGAACACGTCTGTTTGTCTTGGTCTGGATGTTTTAAGAGAGGTAGGGCGCATCAAAGCAGCTCGCCTGGGGAAGTACCTCCACCTCACAGAAAACCGCAGCCAAATAACAACTCCCTAGAGGGTTGTTGTGTTCTAGCGTGTGAGTGAGGTCACCAATAGGCTCCTAAGAAGTTGCTGTGTAAGCAGCAGAGGCGGCATCGCGCGAGTGATATATGTTTCAACCGTTAATAGGCTACGGTAACTGCTTTACATCAGGTGGACCGTATGTTTGTATGCCTCTCGACGTCGTATAAAAAAATGAGTTTTTTTTACTTTTCGCGATTAAATCTTAATTTAATCGTAATGTGATTTGGTAGCCTATAATCTAGATAAGAAAAGAACATATAACTACTTACATGTCACTAGTTCGGTATCAGAAGCAGCCGCGTGGCGAAGCCACCAACAGAAGATTAATTATATATATAAAGTATTGGGAGCCAGAAAAATATTTACACGACACTTACTCGTCTTCTACCAAACTCCATTACATACACGCAACCCGTATAATTGGGTATTCATAGCGCTCAATAGTGTAATATCCATCCTACCCATATATCAAATTCCACAGAAGAACACTGCATGTTTTTTTTACTATTATTGATTGAGCACAAGTACCCGCAACATGACTGATAACATTCTAATCTATAACCGATCATGCAGATCACTCTGTCATACGAGTTTTCTTCTTCTTAGTATCGTTCGTTACCTAATCTATTATCATTAGGGAGTCCTGCTACTTAAGACAAAGATATAGATTTTTCTGTCGAAAGCGATGAGGCCACAATATCGCGGGGGCTTCGTTGTGTCTTTAGTATTCTGCATTCCTCTTCAGTTAGACATCAGATGCGGCAGTGTCAAATAATGTGTGACCATCTATGGTGTGACTGCTATGTTTAATTAAAGTTCATCAATAAACATTTATGCAATATCCACGCACTAATATTTTAGTTCTTATTAGAACGAAACTTATTTGAGCTCCTAAAATACATTTATGTACCTACGCCCCGCGCGTGCTTTCATGTGATTATTCTGCGGCATTCTTCAAAATAGATAAACATCGTAGCAGAATACATTGCCCAGTTGCCAGCCACTGCCATGCCGACGATGGGCGACTGCCTTAATTGGACTAGTTTGCGTGCCTAGAAAATTTGTTAACAACCAAAATTATCTAATCATGCTAACTACGCGTGGATCACACTGTTTTCTAATGTTGTTAACTGCGTAATTATTGTTTAAAAGTGCCTTTTTGTCTTGCGGGAATCGAGTCGCTTTGGTTCCATTTCATTACACTACCGGGCTCGTCAAATCACTGTTCTGATTTAATTCGCAAGTTATTATATTGTAAGGTAGTATCGTCACTACTAAAGCATATGTACCTATTATATATGTGTACTGTATTCTACCAGCTTGCAAATATCCATACGGATTCATGTGATAAGGAGACTTAGAAACCTTGCAGTACAAGAAATGAGTGGGAAAGTATCTGGTGTCTGTTAATAAATTATATCTGTATCTGATACCTCGCCAAAGCATTATTTGCTAATTGACAGGGACACCACGTATATTGAGGTTGTCTTAGGCCCTAAAGATATTGGCGAATCACTTATAATCTAAACGTACCAAACCTTTATTTAAGGGATATCATTAGTAATTATTATACCCTTACCTTGTCAGCTCCGTGTTGGGTTAAAAGGTCATTATTTATCACACTAACATTCTTTCAGGCTACGCTTCCAACGATTTACTTAATAGCTGTTTTGACCTTTTACACCCATTGTAGGAACAACGAGGGTTGTCTACAGCGAGTGATGTTATTTAAGAATTAATCTCTATGAAACAAAGGGTCGGCGATTTATTGCGGCGGTGACCGAGGCTGTTGGTGGATTTCCGTATTAACTCGTCTCTATTTATTTCTTTTATTCAAAACAGGCATTCGCGTTTATTTTTATGTCGACATTTACATGTCCCATTTCATTACATGGATTATTTTAATCCTCCTTGTTCTCTGATGCTATAATCGCTAAATGTACCTTGTGGTTACTTCTCATAGGAGTTGGGTCGTGGAAGGGATGCTTTTACAATAATGCATCTATTAGACGTAGCCGAGTAATGTTAAGTAGATGTAAAACTAATTTTATAAATACTAAAGTAACAGTACCTGTTTTTTAGTTTATCACGACAAAAGCTTTAAATTAATCGTAATATGATTTAGTCGCTATTGTTTGGAGAAGAACTTGATAATAAATAAATAAATAAATATTGTCGGACAAATTACACAGTGCCATCTAGCCCCAAAGTAAGCGAAGCTTGTGTTATGGGTACTAGACAACTGATAAACATACGTAAATACATTTTTTTTTGTAAATACATACTTATTATACATAGAAAATACCCAGACCAAGACAAATAGACATGTTCATGCACACAAATGTTTGTCCTGTGTGGGAATCGAACCCACAAGCGTTGGTGTCAAAATAGCGTAACAGTGCGTTTCACCACTGCCCCACCGAGTCATTGCTATTTATTGTCACTAGTTCGGTATTAGAGCAGACGAAACGAAGCCGCGAGCAGAAGATTAATTATGTATAAAGTGCCTGGAGCCGTAAACAGCCTCATTCCATGAACGCACATCGTACCATAGGGTCATCACGACGCTCAAAAGCGTAATAGCACATCTTAACCATATATCTAATTCCACACAAGATGGAGTGAGCATATTTTTATTTTTCATTTTAAACTTTGCTTATTGGGAAGCTGAATGAATGTTCCCGATATTTTACTAAATTTGTTATTATTTCGTTTACTGTTTTTATTATATATTTCACAATCATTTTTTATTTAAAATTGATAGGATATGGTAGTTAACCTCTTTGTCTTTTCATGTTACAAAATAAAACATTAAGAATAATTTGTGCAGTAAGATTGCCACTTTCAAACCAATGTTGTAAATATTCTAATCCACATATATAATCTTGCGTAGTTTTACTCTTAAACACTGATTTTAGAGCCGCTATTAATAATGAAATTTTGGTGAGTATATTAACAACTTTTACAAGAAAGTTCAAATCATACTGCCCACCTATTGTAAAGTGATTACCTCAGCCTATGAATGCTTGCAATACAGAAAGTAACACTCGCATTGCCACCTCTGCGGTATTCCTTAGGAACTTACTGGTCACCTCACTCACTCGCAGCAACACAACAACCCTCTAGTTAATTGTTTAGGTACTTCCGCATTCGGGCTGTATTGATACACCCTAACTCTCTTGCATAATTATATTAATATTTTAATTATATTTTATACTAAGTCGGGAGGCCTACAAGCATACGGCCCACCTGATGTAAAGCGGGTACCGTAGCCTATTAACGCTAGCGATATATTAAGTATCACTCGCGCGATGCCTCCTCTGCTGCTTACACAGCAACTCATTGGGAGCTTACTCGTGACCTCACTCACGCGCAGGAACACAATAACCCTCTAGAGAGTTGTTATTTGGCTGCGGTTTTCTGTGAGGTGAAGGTACTTCCCCAGACGGGAAGTACTTGCTTTGATGTGCCCTACCTCTCTTAATAACAGCGGTACAGTAATAAAAACACCTGTACAAGCTATAATAAACCCTTATAAATCCTAATTACATAGCTTACATTGTGTTAACTATGTAACACTATGTAAACTCCTAAGAAGTTGCTGTGTGCTGTATGCTTGTATGACGTTGTATAAAATAAAATATTATACAAAAAAACAAATTTATGTGAGAATAATGATAGATTAGACACATGTGGGCAACTCCCGGCCCGCTGTAAGGTTTGATCCGGCCCGCGAGACATTTTGAAAAAACCCAATTAAAAAAAAATTAAGTACACTACTTATATATACTCACGGAATCTACTTATATATATGCACTACTTTTAAAGGCGGCCCGCGAACGTATTTGCATGCTAAAGTTTGGCCCACAACATGTCAAAGCTTGCCCATACCTGGATTAGATAGATTTGAATGTTATCAGTCACGTCATAGTACCCGTAACTTGACTGATAACATTCTATGATTCTTGACCGATAATGTATGGGTGGGTCATACAAATCACTCACACACATGAGTCTTCGTTTTCGTAGCGTTAACCCGTTTTCTAATTCATTGGTGTTGGCGTGGTCCGCTACCTTAATATTACTTATTACTTACCTTATTACTCCTATCTATCCATCCGAAGAGTCCTCGAGCAAGGAGGAGAGTAGCTAGAGTTGCTAGAGTTTTTCCTTAGCTACTAAGGATCGTACTGCGACGTTGAATAACCTATGACCCTCCTTAAAAATTTGTCTATCGAATGCAAAAATATTCTTTGAAATTAGTGCGTTTAAACAAACAAACTCTCCCGCGTTATATTTAGTTCGTATGTTATATAACTTTCTGACTCTTAAGACCCAGTTTCACCAATCTCTTAATAATCAGGCATTAGTTAATGAGACATTAAAATTAACATGAATGTTAATAAACAATACGTCCCATGAAACAAATTTAACAGGCCATTAGTAAACCAACCATCACTTGACCGACTCGCAAACCATTCACTCTTTTTGTAAACCGACCAGAACAAAATGTTTTTTTTCCTCATGCTATTGTTTCGACACGTGTGCCTATTTCTAATAGCAGCATAGCAGGGTTGAAGTTATACAATGCGACTAAAACTAAAGACACATTATCCGCATAGAATACAACGTAAGAAAGTGTGCTTTTCGTTTAGCTGCTTGAAACGTCAAACAATTGCGGGAATAGCTGATTTCTGGGTTGTTTTTTACCTGCTTGTTTTGCTTATGTGATCGTTCGTGTTAATTATTTTTGTGGTGTTTCGTTTTAATTTACTGTGAAAGATGATGATTAAAAAAGTTCGAGGATATCGTGGACCAAATTTTCATATTGTTTTAATAAACGAAACCTTGTGCTAAAATTAACGTAATCGTAGGTAAACTTCAAAATTGTCTAGCCGAGTTTTGAAAATTCTGGGATGGTGTAATAAGTTGTCCCCATAATCCATATTTGCTAAAACATCTTCATCTTCAGAAATAATATTAGAAGCGGC
This sequence comes from Pyralis farinalis, assembly GCA_947507595.1. Lineage (NCBI taxonomy): Eukaryota > Metazoa > Arthropoda > Insecta > Lepidoptera > Pyralidae > Pyralis > Pyralis farinalis. Next base: position 18,874,803 of record OX382264.1, on the reverse strand, counting down.
TTCCATTTTGACAAGTATTAATCGTCTGTTAAGTGATTTAACCGACCTTTAGACCACTGATTAGGTTTAACGCTTCATTAGAGAAGATAACAGTCCGTTAGAGCATGGTGGGACACTCAATAGGCTTAACAGTCTGTCAAAACAGTTAACAGTCTGTTAAAGTAACTAACAGAGTATGGTGAAATTGGGTCTTAAGATGATCGAATTAGGGCTACCTTCTGTCTGCCGTGCCTATTGGCATTGCTTCACAAAAAGCTGTTCGATCTAAGAAAAGGTATTGTGAGTACAGACGTATGTTGTAAAATTACAACAATTAAATCAATATCGTCTTTCATTGCAGCCTAAGGTACAAGCAATATAGCCGTACCACGGTAGCCATACCGTTAGCGTCAAATTTAGTTACCACTTCTCTGATGGCTTCCTCTTAAGATGTAAGTAAAGTATACGAAAATTGAATTTTATTAGATCACACTATAATACACGAACAAAAACTTAGTAAATAGGGTCTGGGGTGTCGCTAATCCTAATCTTAACATCACACCAACAGCGTACTTACATACAACTACGAGTAATAGTACTAAATAATACTATGCGGTACCCTTGTGATTACCTTCTAATAATACCGTAATACCGTAGACAGTGCCTAAAACTTTTCTAGGCACATACTTTCTACCTTTCTTGGAATGTACAGTGTGTTATTTGGATGGTATTGTTACGCGGAACGATATTAGTTTTTCATTAAATACAGATATTGGCGTAGTCAAAAGTCAATAAAATCATCGAGTGCATCAATCTGTTTAATTTTAATCTTAAATTAATCCTTATTAGGCAGTATATCATCACAATAACATACAAAAATATTGAATTGACGTCATTAAACAAAATGGAAATTAAACCTGTCTCAAGTCGAAAAAACTAACACAAGATTTAACAATTAAAGATATAATTAAAAATATCATTAACGAAATAAAATAACGAAAAATAATAAACTTTAATTATAACTTAACTTAAACACTGTCGCATTTGGCATAGTGGCTCGTATGACTTATAATGATCGCAGATCGGTACATTTAGTCGGCTCTAAAAGTACCTACTACCGCAAGTTCCGCACAAAACTGTATAGTAATATTATTGCTTTATCATAGACAAATGGAGGACTGTCTTACCATCTGAAGACAGAAGTGAGTTTAATAAAATAAAACCATTCACAGCAATATCACAATTTAATGGACAATAATTCAAAATACAGTATATCTAATGGCTACATATTAGAAAATAATGAAACCGATGTTTAAGCCTCGATTTTAAGGAACATTTTAAAATGGTAGAAGATCAAGATAAATTACATTCTAGCCTAGAAATTGAGTTAATTAGAAGTATAGACTGCCAACGCCGCTTAATGCATTGCTTTATGAATATTTAGTAAGAGGGAGAATAAAATTTATATAGTGCGTATGAAAACATTCGATTTATCCTCAATATCTCGTGTGACCTTTACAATGTTCAATGCATAGTTTACTCATATTTCAATATTTATACTCGTTCCTGATGCAGACATTGGAATGCATAATAATTGTATTCAAGAGATATGTATACGAAATCGTATTCCTATATTATAGACTATAAACTTTTTAAACGCATGTAGATCTACCATATGTTTGCAGTGAATAAATCATATCTAATACATTATTATAACGTATTATTTATCTCTACATATATGAGTATTAAACTTTCACAAGGAACTGCATCACGTCACCGGCTTCAAAAAATCATATGTGTATCTTTTACGCTTTTATTATATAATAGTAATATGAGACTGATGCAGCTACTTTAGTTCATAAAATTTCAATTACGTACTAAATATTCAGCCATAGACGCTACAAAAATACCAGTAAAATACTTGTAAATTTTAAGATGAAATTTCTATATCATTGTTCCCATTCGTTAATTAATTGATTTAATCAATAAAAATCGTTATGGCAACTTAATTTACAATACAAAGTTATAATTGGCCAATCAGTACAATTTGAATATCAATTTACTAAGCTTTTATATAGTTGGCACCAATTTTCAAATAATTTTTAATATCAAAATATTTAAACTACACTTCCATCTAGTTACGATAACTTTGGTATTTAATATGTACGTACATATCTAAAATTGATAAAATATATGTACCTACATCACAAGTATTTTCAGATTTAGCAAAACTGCAAAAAGTTTAATAAGATCCAAGAGTCATTTATGTAGGTACTACATACATAATTATCCTAATTTGCATTATAAAATATAGATTAGGCTTAATTCCAAATAGATTAGAAAATACATCAAACATTATGAGATTAAATTATAATATAATTCCACACGTGTAAATATATATATATATATTATGGTATGCTACACATATAATTGAGAATCTAAAGTAGCGTAGAAAATCTTAAATACATATGTTAACATCCGTTCGATTACAGGCAGTGACGTTTCAGATATCACTTTCCAAGAGGCCCGGCCGTTTCGGCATCTCCTCGCAATCTATTAATTCAATGTCATCCATCTCTTTAGAGATACTTGGGACGCAATCGCCCATTGGATGGGCATGACCATTTTTATCGTGTTTGCCGTTTTTCTTCTTGTCACTATCATCAAGTCTGAGGATTTCGATTTCAACACCAGTTTCATCTTTATCGACCGCCGTCCTACTAGGGCGGCGGTCTAACTCCTGTCAAGTGGCTTGTATGTCGGCATATTCGCTGTCTTCCTCGGTCAAACTCTTTTCAGCTAGTCTGAAGCTTTCCAGAAACTCATTTAAATCCACCAGTCCATCCTTATTGATGTCCATTAGTCGGCAAATATCGACGAGCTGTTCTTGAGTCATTGGGTTTGGCATATATTTACCCAGTAGCTGGCAAGCTTCCGAAAACTCTTCCAATGTTATGTAACCTAACATTCAAATCACATTAATATGTAATTTAGGGCAATCATACAAAATTACTGTTTCAAACTTATAATATCCAACAAATTACCTGAATTATCCTTGTCGAGAATTTTGAAAATTGCTTCTAGGCTGCGTTTGTTTTTGTAAAGAGTTTCTACAACAGTTGTCGTATCAGTCTTTCGGCCGTTTCTCTGTAACAATGTTTATATAGCAAAGTTATAATAGGTATATTGTTTACTAAAAGAACTGACATTAAATTTGTCAAATAAATTAATAGTTGGACGTAATAATTTCTTGGAAAAAAATCTTGGATTATTACACACAATTGAATTTAGCGCTGCATGTCGATAGGTCTGAGTATTAATTTATTATGTTAACCACTGATACCCATCGATCTTCATAAAAAATACGAAAGTAAGGTAATTGCCCAACTCGCATTCAGTTGGCCACGCTCTCGCATCGCGGCTATACGTACTTCGCTACAGAGCATAAGTGTCTTAAGATATATATTCTTCTGTTTCTAACGACAGGTATAAATCATACTAATATCATTTGTCTCTTTGTTAGAGCAAATTGTCATAATAAATAACTGTACGTAGATATAGTACTACTTGAGCCATTTTAAAATACAATAATGTTGGTGTATAACGTGTCCACCTTTTTATACGTCGCTTATTTATGAAAAAAACATACTTCAAAAATTATGAAAGGTATAGAATATTTTGGTTTGAACTCTGACTGTCCGGAAACTTTTATAAAATTATTTTCGAATGATACGAAAACTAAAAACGTATTCCGACCATACAATTCAAAGCGACTGAAACCTTCGATTTGATCAGTATCTTGTTTCTAACTTATTCGCGGTCGGGTTTCAGTTTAACTTATTTTTTATATAGCTATAGAAACGCAAACTCCATACTGGACATATTTTTGTTAAAGTTTATATATAGTAAAAGGCACTGTTTTTTATTACACGTATTCACATATTGCTTCCTTTCACTGTGTGTCCTCCTACCCATGTGGTAAGTGCAGGCTGACTGAAAATACGAGGGTGACCCACTAACTCGCTGCACCACACCACCACTTTCTAGATAGATAGATACATTTTTTTTATTTCTTTTACACAAAGAATTCTCAAACGTATACTTACGTTGGCTGACAAGTCAAAAGTGTCCATGTAGCGCACACGACGTGTCTCAGGGTCAGTTCTAACGAGCTTGTCCTTGAGCATTCTCCAAGGCAGGCCGAGGTGCGTAGTTTCTTCCATAGCTAGACACCAATCACTCACCGTTATGTAACCTGTATGAAAATATTCATAATCTCAATCGATAAGAAAGAGGGAGTGTACGTTACTGATTCATTTATTATTGAATCTCGAAAAACACAATTTTGGTAACATACTACGTTAAACTAGACAAACACTAATAAGGTTAATCGAAACTTAGCATAACTAGTCTGACCATAAAAACTGTTACATTCATCGCTGAATTTCTTTTTTCATGTCTTTAATTATTCTGCATTTCGTACGCGTTTATTATGTTAACAACTTCTTTCGATTTCCCGGCGTTTTACGTGCGTGTTTAGTATTTGTTATCAAATTACAATATGGAATGGGGTGTTAAAGAAAGGATTGCAGTGTTTGCCTTGCATAACAATTTATATCTTACAAAAAAGGAGCCATTCGCTCTATTTATAACCCAGAGTATCCCTCAGGGAGCTGTTCAAAGAAATAAATACGAGTATCCTCACTGTTACTTCTCAATATATTTATGAAGACATAATGTATGCCGTAAAAATTTAAAGTCGTTTTCAAACTTCAGTGAAAAACTTAGAAGTAGAAATAAGTTGTGTATGCCGGTACATCGGCTTGCTAGGACTGGTAGATCTTTTCTTGTAAATTGTATTCGATTTTATAATAAGTTGCCTGAAACAGTTCTGTCCTTTCCTGACAATGTATTCAAAAAGCACATTAATAATACTCTCTGTAGAAGGGCTTATTATAGAATTGATGAATATGTAAGTGACAAAGATGTCTGGAAATAATTCAGCACAGACCACTTGTCCTTAATAATAATTAATAATCTTTAATTTTACCATTTGATATAATTATTGTACCAATATGCTTATGTAAAAAAATTTGTAATATTTAATTGACAATTTTAAAAGAGTCCTATATTGGCAAGTTTCTTTCGGCATTTCTTCTTCGCCAATGGTCATTTCCGAAATGCTAGTAGATAAAAAAAAGAAAAAAGTAAAATAAGAGAATTAAATAAGATTATATTTCAAAAAATGTAAGACGTGTCTAAGTGCCCGCGAGGGCACAATGGCAAATAAAGAGTTTTTTATCTTTTTAACTTGGGTATGGAGCCATCAGTCATATTTAAGATATTTCAGAAGTTTGGTATCAGCCGTATGTTCGTATATCGTACGATCGACAGATATACAAACACTTCCTCTGTTGAAGATCATAAAAGATGGAAGCGACCGCGTGCTGTTAGAACTACAAAGGCTGTAAATGCTAGAATTCGCCGAAACCCCATTAGGAAACAAAAATATATCTTATCGCGAGAAATGAAGTTTCTATGCAAGTAATTGAGCAAGCATGGCTAAATTTCCCATGAAAACAGTGCGTAAATCCATAAATTCGTGTTATATATATTGTATTATATATATAAATTCATATAAATTTTATTAAGATTACTTCATAGAGAATATATTCATATTCACTTGTAACAGAACTTATGGCCGGAGGTATATAACAATCCAAAACTATTTAAATTAAAAAATGGAAGCGAATTCATTGAAGTCGCCGCATATTTACATAATTGCGGACTACTTCAGTGAAGTCGGTTACTTTTATAGTGGGATACATTCAATATATTATATTCGTATTACTTTGATTTCATATAATAAATACATAAAATTAAGTGACATTGTAATGTAAATATTCCTACATAAGCAGAATAAGTTAATCATCATGGGAGACCATATTGTAAAAGAAATAAGTACATTAATATTAGGATGTATTGTTTGTCAAAACAACCGAGAATACATTGAATGCCCATTGTTAAACCTAATTTCGTGGAGATTAATTCAGATGACATTAAATTAGATACTAGCTGTCAATAGCACGTCAGGTTAAATGAAATTACTCGTAGTTACATTGTTTCTTCGTAACAATAACTGTCCTCAGCCATTATTTATTTTCTTATTATATCAACCTTCTCAAAAAAATGTCTCTCATCGCTATAACTTTCAACCATTCCATTCCACTTCGTCGAGCCTATTAAGTACCGTAGAGTAACTTTAGTAATTGGGTTACGCGATGACAAGAATGTTTTACAAACTAACCGCTTTGATCTATATCCATACTGCGGAAAGTGGCTTCCAGTGATCGCCGCGCCATTACAATCTGATTGTGTAGCTCCCTCATTGCGGAGGATTCTACGAGTCCCACTCGTTGACGGAACGTAAGACGGCGGGTGCGCGACACTGCTGCAGTGTACTGAATAAATTGACGCTCCAGAGAATTCCCGCAAAGTTTCAAGTAGGCGCCTTTATTAGATCCGAGTTCATAATAATTCGACGCCGAGAAAATTGTTATTACCTGAAATAAAATATAGAAGTTTATAGATGTGCAGAACGTACCTCAGCGGTGACTGATTAAAATGTAAATTAAATTACTTACGTTCCCGTTGTGGAGAAGTTCATAACCGCCCGGTTTGCATTCGTGACTACGGACTATGAAGCTGAGTTTGTTTTTTTGAAGAAATGTTGAAGTCACGTCGGGACCGAAGTAGGTGCCTGCACCGCGGAGAGCGTTGGCCACGCAACCCCCTGTGCATTGTGGGTCCGACCACAGGATGTCGAATACCTAAAACAATATTGTTTAAGTTAAAACGAAAGCTTTTTTATTTAACTCCATCTGCGTCTGCAGGCGATGCGGACTTTCAACAGTCTCCATTCGAGTCAGATTTGTGAAGCACGTTGTATGAATATAAAGCAATTCTCAAGTCGCTATTCGAATTCAAGAATAGTATTTACGGAACGTCTTCGCTCTATTTCAGAGCGAAATTCTAGGAATTATTATTATTTGGGGACTACCTATTTGAAAATGCTATTATTTAATTTATTACAAGGAAGGAAATTTAAAATAAACTGTGTATCATTAAGAAAACTGATCAACCTTCCAAAATAGAAATGAAATTTGCTTAATATGTCAAGTTAGAGAGAGTATTTTTTTATATACATCGTCGGGAGGCATACAAGCATACGGCCCACCTGATGAGAAGTGATTACCGTAGCCTATGAACGCTTGTAATATAAGAAGATCCCTCCAAGGAGTTATTATTTGGCTGCAGTCTTCTATAAGGTGAAGGTACTTCCCCAGTCGGGCTGCTTTGATGCGATGGTTAAATTAAAAAGAAGTTTTGTATGTAGATATCCATATATCTAGATAGATTCATTGGTATCCAGTACTATTTGCACCGGTACAATTATACACTAATCCTGTACACAGTGAACAGTAGGGGAACACTACAATCGATCACTAATTATAGAGCGATCGACGCTACGTACTTGCATGGGCGCTTCATATACAAAAAAAAATATTTCTTTAAATTCTATTATATCTAAGTACAATAATTATGTAGTATGCGCATGAATGCGATAAGATGCGTGAACATGTAATAGAGAGTGTGTGCATATATTTGAAAGAGTGTGCATGTGTTCGTGTGAAGCGCAATACGCTTGTGTGCTCGAGTGCACACACAGTGTTTCATTGTGTGAGATGTTTCGAGTGGGTATCACAAACACAAACAATGTTTGCCGCACTATAAGGTATGTTATGTTTCTTTATTACTTATTCATTTATTACAATTTGTCACTATATTTTTACATTTAAGAGTAGTTTTCATGCATATAAGTAATTCTTTATTTATTTTATTATGTAATGTAGCAGAACGTTTATAGTACAGAATACTTGCAAAAGTAGTTTTAGTTATAGGAACGTAAACCATTTTATCTCCTCTTCTTTTATTGGTTTAGGAGAAGAGCTGCTCAACGAACAGGGTGGACTTCAAAACAAATATGTTACATTCGTTTTATCAGTTTACCTAAGAAAGCAATATCAGAATTCCGCAAGCCGCTCTGCTGGCATTAGTTTGGAGCCATAGGAGGCACATTGACATTGCTTTGTAAAATTATTTAGATGTGGGAAGTCAATATTCGCAGGCAAACGTTGTACAGCTGGATTAATTTATTGGTCTAATGGCGATTACATGAATTATACATCATCAACGGGCATATGGACTCTACCCCCACTGAAACACAGCAACTTCTCATGACTTTCGCACCTTGTAACCCTTTCACTTGTAACCTCTCTCGCTCTCAAAAACATAACCATCCTCCAGAATGTTGTTATTTTTCTAGTCTTGTCCTTTTGTTTCCATCGTTGTTGTGCCAATTTAACAATTCATAGGTTTAAACTTGTACGCCAATAACAAATCTTACGTACGAATCGGAAAGAATATACAAAAATATTCCACACTAAAAGTGAAGCACGGCAAGGATGCATTTATCACCACTATTATTCAATATTTATGGCGAGTACATCATCCGAAAAGCGCTTGACGACTAAGACTAGTAAGATTTTTCTGTTGGCGGGAAAAAGTTCAAGTACCTAATGTATGCAGACGACACTGTATTGCTGGCAACCAATACAGTAATAATAACAGGAATAAGGATATAAAGTTCCCGTAGTAAAAAATAAAAAGAGGAAAGCTTCGCTGTGGATATGTAGAAAGAATGCAGGAGGAAAGAATTACGAAGTAGATATTCAACATGAAAGTAGAAGGATGTAGTGGTCGAGCAAGGTCAAAATTTACCTACCATAATAAAATAGGTCGTGTTTTATCAGCAAGTGATGTCAGAAGCCCCAAAAACCAGCGAGCGTGTATTAGAAGAGCTAAGAACGTTAAAGAAGCGAGTGAGGTGGCTAAGCACCGAATCATAAGGCGCTTGTTTCACTCTGCCTACCCCGCAAGGGGCTTAGGTGAAGCTCGTGTATACCGTAACCTTTACAATGTAAATTTCATAATAATATTAGATAAACATAAATTCATACACGCATGGTTATAATCAAAATTGTGTTTGGAATGTGAGTCACGTCCTGTAATAATTCACGTTACGAATCAAACGTTGCGGAGTATCCGGAGTTAATTCTATGCTAATGCACGTATGTATAGGTAATTATTATTTCATCAACAATATCAAAATATAACGCCTCAACTGTAGGTGTGTACGTCATCAACTCCTCTTAAACGGCACTGATAGTGATGTTTTTTTGTGTTCGAGTGAATGCCTGGATAATTTTTTATTTAAGGACGTCTGTCGGATCCGCTAGTACCTATATAACAAAATCGGAGGACGGTTGAGTCTGTACGCCGAATTAAGTTTTGAAGTAGTGCATGCATCACGCAAAATCTATTAAACGAATTGTTATGAATACATCATATCAATTGATTTGACATCTTATTTCCCAAATCTATATTGAAACAACAATTCTTCGAAATATTTAGTTTTCCTGCGAAAAACTTGGCAAGCCATGCTTCAAGCGGCGGAAACTGCAGGGAACGTCTAGTTGTATTTATGAGAGTAACACAATGACCTCAACCCGTACTAGCCTCACTTGTCTTTCTGCATCGTGTCATTGCTGCATTGCGGGTTGGCGTAGACAAGTCTTGTAAGCTGACGGAATTAACTCTACGTATTTACCAATAACAGCAGCTGTTATTGGTAAATACGTAGAGTTAATTCCGTCCGTAAATATAATTATACTACATATTTATTGTATGAGTCCTATTTCTGTCTTAATATAAAATTGTTTAATTTTAATACATTCAATGACTTGTTGAGCTCGGTGGCTTTGTACCGGAGCTCGTGGTCTCGATTCCCACTCACGACAAACATTTGTGTGCATGTGTCTGTTTGTCTTCATCGGGATATTTTTAAAAGAGACATCACGCATCGAAATAGGCTGTCTGGAGAAGTACCTCACAGAATACCGTAGCATTTTTTTATACTACGTCTTTATATCGTAGATATGCGTATGTGTTTACATTACATTTTATTATTATACTATTGAGTGAGTTCTTTCTTTAACCATTTTGTTATATATTGTACCATTATTTTCTTTATTGCTCACGATGACGCAGTCCTCTCTTACGTCAGCATTTATTGGCCTCTTTCATTAACGGCATCGCATCGTCATAAACGAAGTTAATAAAAACTATGTTGGCCACAGATTAGACAGAGAAATGCCAAGGCGTTCAACATAATAATAGTAAAAATAATTTCATTCAAAATGGATCAGCAGTCGGAATTTATCAAACTAGATCCAAAATATGAAATCCAACTTTATGCAGATGAACGAAAGTTTTAGATGGGTCTTACGGGAGTTAATTTCGGGCGGGATTGGAATTTTATGCGGTCGGTGATTCATCACGCTATATCGTTCCCTTCGTGGGCATTCTTATAAAGTAATATTGTGTTTAATTTCGTCCTGTTTCTATTATTTCTATTCTCTGTAAAATATAAAATAATGCTGATCAGAAGAAACAATATTCATATTTGTCTACAAATAATCTACTCGGTCCACACAGTCAGATATCTTTCGTAAGCAGCAGTGTCTTAAAATTGAGAATAAACTTTCGTTGTTTAATAATAATAATCCCTGGTGTCCCACAGGGTGGTGTATTATCATCTGTTCTTCTCGATATTAAATTTATTTTATCGAGCGAACTGGACTAAGTGCAAATTAATTTCACTAAATCACAATCTTTGATTATCCTGACAGATTAATCACTAAATCTATTTTACTTCCAAATGCACGATATTTGAAAAATAAAAGACATAGAGATTAAACCCGTCTTCCAGTAATCAAGATCGAAGAAAACTTATGAATGTTCAAAAATATAGGATTTTATCTTCGACAAAAAGTCTATCTTGGTCTCTTCACTTCAAAGATACATCGATATATGCGCTATTCGGTTCACTTTCTCAGTTACACTTCGTCACCCTATTCTTTGTTTGTTCAATATGCCTCTAGGTAAGTTGAACGAAAGAGTGATTTTGACAAAAAAAATAATGTTTTCTTTATATATTTAAGTGCGCATAGTTTTTAATTACAGTGAAGTTTCAGGACACTATTTAGAAAACAACACTAGTTTAAATTGTAATACTAAACCACTTTTATGGAAATAAGGAAAACATGCATGTATATCCATTTAATTTATCGACCGCTAAACAAGTTTGTATGATATTGAACAAAAATGGCAGATTGAACAAATCTACAGTTATAAGAAAATAAAGAAAAGTCATATTAATTTCGTAAACTTTTATTATATCTAATGTATAGAAAACGTATTATGTTACAGATATAAAACAAAGTAGGTCATTAACTCTTAAAAATCATGCACAATCAAAATAAATATTCAAAAGCCCGGCTAATTCTCTAAAACAAAAACAATATCAAACGTGTACTTTCTGTGGTGTATGCTAATACAGTTTTTTTTTTATCTACAATCTAAATACCTACACTTTTTAATCATCAGGGAAATTTTTAGAGTAAAAAGAAATTTTAAGAATGTAAAAATAAATTGCATTTCGTAAGTACATTTCGCTCGAGTAGGTATGACTTTTTACATGAAACATAAAATAAAGTCTTAAATAGTTTGAGGGCAGAGGAAAAAAAATAGTTTTGAGCATTTAAAAATCTTTAAAACAGTTTTAATAATAACATGTAGTCAGTTAATTTTCTTATACATACCTAAGTAATTAGGTAGGTATGTACCTACTTACTATAAAATAAGATAGGGCGTATATAAAATAGATTTCTGAATCTTCAAAAATAATGTTCATTTTCAAAATGTTTCATTTTCGCTAATTCTAGGCGGAGAAGACAGTGGAGAACATCCCTGTGCCATTATTAAATTACTAATACTTTACAAAATAATTTCGTACGTTTCATTCAACACAACCGACGATTTAAGAGTAGCTGCATCAATATTTTTCCTCCATACGAAACAAACCTCGTGATTGGTTAGAATGTATATTGAACAAAACAATATTAACTGACTAGGTACGATATTTGAAATTCAGTCTTGGTTTGTTCTATATCCCCCTATTGAACATTCCATCGCTAACGTTTTATAAACGTAGAAGAATTTTGAACAAAAGTAATGATTATAACTTTGCTATTTTAAGGTGTTTTGTTTATTTAAATGCGAGATGCTTCGGTAGATAATGCATTGGGAGTTCGATTAAAATAACTCATTTTTTTTAACCAAACTGGCATACTGAACAATCCAATGTTCAACTGGCTGACAAGTGTCAAATTTGGATTTTAATTGCAAATCACAAGTTTAAACGATGTTATATAATGATGAGGCACAAGATGACGCTTTTGCTTCTGCCTCTTCTCGACCACGTCGGCGACTGTAACAAAATAATAAATGCCAACGTAGGCGAGAACAGCGAGAAGCTAATGAGATGTTGAATATACAGAAGATCTGCAAAACCTTGCGTAAAATTTAATGAAAGTTTAAAGAAAAATAAGAATGAAATTATCAATATAAATAATAACTACCCCTTAGTAAAGAAGCTTTCAAATTAAATAGCTTGGGTCGGTTTGGGTGCTTCGTTTTATATTAGTCAGTCGTACACATATTGGGGTATTTATATTTATTTTTGTGCTGGGACTTAAAACTAGAGCGTGGTTCGCACAAGTAGACTTTCATACTCTGAACGTTATAAGGATATATCAACGGCAGATTTCTAGTTTCTACGTTACTTTTAGAAGGAGCTCAATGACGCGGATACGCTTATCAGTCTAATCATTTAACTCATGTTTAACAGCGTCGGCCCCCGCCTGTTTGTGGGTGGGTTTGTCGTCGCGAGTTCCTCGGTGCGGCTATTTTTGATTAATGAAAGTCATTAAGCTAACTTAAGAGGGGTAGGCCGTCTCAATGCAGACCGATGGGGAACCTCTATACCTCATTGATAATCACAGCCAAATAACAACTCAGTGGAAGGTAGTTCCTGCGTCTAGTGAGTTTACCAAACAGCTCCTGAGGAGTTTCTTTGTTAACAGCAGGGTTGACTACACACGAGCGATACTTCCTTTAATGCAACATTTCATAATATACAGTAATTACTTAAAGCTTTACCATTTATTTACTTGTATTGAAGAAATTTATAAGAGAAAACCGTACGGTATAGTAGTACGAACGCAAGTGTGATCATATAAGGATTCTGATTATTCCTTTTAATTTTTGAAACCCTAATATATAAATTGGCATTCAAAGTCTTCATTTATACGTGCATATATTGTAGCAGGTATGTGCCAGTAAGCATACATCAGATAGTAAGTATTTACAATACTTACAACACACGCGTTAGTACTGTACACACTAAGAATAATTTCTTAGTGTGTTTAACGTTATTTGTAACATTCATATTTGTCGAATGAACAAAATGACGGGCACAACTAGTATTGAATATATAGTTCACTCAATAAAGTTCGGAATCTGTGTTAGACACCCGTTTTATATAGAATGTCATAATACGAAGGGTCCAAGCAGTTTCCGCGAACTGAATGGTTCGAAATAGAACTTTGTTATAACTATGTTAGACTATCAGCTGTCGACACTAATATACTCGTACTAAATGCGAAAATAACTCTGTTCTCGGTATCGAGATCTCCAGCGATGTTCAATACCGAGGACACCTGGAGGAGAGCTAAACAGTACTTCAGCGCGGGGCAAAGGCCTATGTTATATAAGTCCCAAGTCAGACCGCATATGGAGTACTGTAGCCACCTTTGGGCGGGAGCACCTGGATACCAGCTAGGACCTTGTGACTCGGTACAGAGACGAGCTGTGAGGATTATCGATGATCCTGAACTCACACATGGCATTAAGCCCTTGAGTTTGAGAAGAGATTTTGCTTCCCTTTGCGTGTTCTACCGGCTGTATAATGTGTTGTGTTCTGTGAAGTTGTTCGAAATTATACCAACAGCCTCGTTTTACAATAGCACAGCTCGCCGGCGGCTGGGAGTTCATCCGCACACACTGGAACCGCAATGGTCGCGCACAGTGCGCGTCACGAGAAGTTTTCTACAGAGAACTATTAGGTTGTGGAATGAGCTCCCTGTCGAGGTTTTCCCAAGGGACTACAGTATGGGGTTCTTCAAGAAAGGCGTGAAGAGGTTCTTACAGGGTCGGCAACGCAAGAGTGGCACCCCTGGTGTTGCAAATGCCCATACGCTTTTTTGCCACCTTAGAGGTCTTAAAAAAAATTGCCTGGAACAATTCTGTGTACAACAATATCTTGAAAATCACATCAAAAATAGTCTATGTAAAATGGTTCATTACAATATTTATGAAGTGCTGACGGACAAATATGTCCAGAAAAGATCCCGCTTACGCATTAATATATCTTTAATATCATTAATAATTTACCGTTGCTACAATGATATAAATTTACTGTAATATAATATACCAATTGAAAAAAACCTGTACTTATTGGTAAATTTCTTTATACATTTGTTCTTCACTGATGGTCATTGTTGTTCATTCCATTCTGTTCATAAAAAATATTTATTTGCACATGCCATTAGTTGTGTCTAATTTCCCGTGATGTCCTTACTATAAGTAACATTTTTTAAATTAAATCTTATCATATTATATTAATATCTCATACTTTACAAAAGAATAATTAAAATTTGAGATTTGAATAAGATACAATGATGATGACGCGAACGCCCAAGGCAAATAAAGAAGTTTAGTCTTCAATTTTCATCGAAAACGTGTTCTTTTGAGTTTATTCAACGCGAACCATTTCAAATATAGTGCAAACATAGCTTTATCGTATGTACAGATAATCTAACTAACGAGATATTGGATGAAATGTCTTAAGCAGGCGGCAAATCGTAAGAAGAACCCCTTTGGGAGCCGAGCTCATAAAGGGTCGCGGGTGGATAGTAGCCTCGTCTATCGCGTCGCTCAGCGGGGTCTCCCGGCCAAATTGTATTACGACAAGGATGGCGGTTGCCGAAATTGCTTCCAACGAAAAGAAATAAGATAAGAACGTTGATATAGTAAAGTAAAAGCTAGCTAATAAGCCTTTAGTAAAGGAAATCAAACGAGAAATAAAATACATCTATATAAACTTACACATATCCATTTAATACCTACTTATTATACTACTTCTACTACTTATTAGACTATATTGTAACTAAGAGTTTTGATAAATAGATATTGCATATACATTGGCTTCTTACTTGAAACTGTTAGAAGTGGATTTTTGTATTTCTGTAAAGAAGTAAGGTTATCAACTACATATACTGCCATTGCAGCGGTGGCAATTGATAACACGCAAATTGCCCCTCATACTGGTAACGTATGGCGAATGCTCTGTTCCATCAGGCATGTTTAATACTTGTATATTCTGTAAATAGTCTTGAGTAAAAATAAATAAATTTCTGTCATTTTTACTGTCAATAATAATAAAAAAATATATTAAATAAATATGCCCTGTTGGATCAAATAAATAAGCCTTAGGTATAGAGTATGTACCCCGACTAATTTTAATAAATAAATATGAATGAGGCATGCTCCTCGCTGAATAAGTAACTGTTGAAATTTCTCTATACAAATATGTTCACCGTCGTTCGGTTTTAACTATTAACCTTCATGTACCGGGTGTCTCAAGAGAAAACTAAAACTTCATGTGCACGATGCCACAGACATCAACTATTTATAAGCCCGATGGTTCAAACAGAATCCCTGAAGTTTGAGATTTATTAATACTACCCCCGCAGTCTACCCCGTCTGTCTCGTATTCTTTATTCTTTTAAAATACGACTCTATTTTATAATAATGTATCAGACAGCTTACAATCTGTACAATGTGCAAGCAATTCCCTGACTGCTCTCTGTGGGCACAAGATATACACCTACAATACAATACTCTTTATTGCGCCACGTAGAACAGTATACATATTAAAAACAACTTAAAATTCAAGTACAAAAGGCGGTCTTATCGCATAGCGATCTTTTCCAGACAACCTTAGGGTAGAGGAAAAAATCGGCCAAGTGCGAGTCGGGCTCGCGCACGAAGGGTTCCGTACCATTACCTATAAAAACAGCAAACCCTTCGTGTGCGAGTCCGACTCGCACTTGTTAAAACTGACCACAGTTTGTGCATTACGGATTGTAAAAGTTGTAGTACAATATAAAGTATACATCTGTTACATTCAGACGCGTCAGAGAAGCTACTGCACAAACTGAAGCGCTTGCAAGATCTGGTTATGTGGTTATATCTGGTTATACTCGTATATTTTCGAAAATTTGATGATATTTCATTTAATTTTCGTTTGAAATGGCTCCCTATTCTTTCACAGTTGTAGGTACACTTGTTAACTTTTTATTCTATACTGTTTAAAATCGGTAATTCTCTCCAATTCCTAAGCTCTCTTTTTCTGCTATTTATTATCACACCCTACATCCCAACACCCGTGTCACATTCAAACGTTGAACTGTCCCATGTCAAGCACAAATTACTTCTTTAACTCTTTCACTGTCTGCGCAGCGCTACTGTGCAATAACTGCCGCCACGAATAAAGATTCACCTCTTTTTTTTTTCAAACAACGTCGCAAGTCACACATGCATACGGCGTACCTCATGTTAAAGCGGTTACTGTAGCCTATGAACGCTTATAATACATGTACAAGTATCATTCGCGCGATGCCACCTCTCCTGCTAACACAGCAACTCCTTAGCAGCTCAGCGACATCACTCATACGCAGGAACATAACAACCCTCCAGATAGTAGTTATTTGGCTGCGATTTTCTGAGAGGTGGATGTGCTTACAGACAGGTGGCTTTGATGCGCCCCACCCCTCCTAAAAACGCCCAGACCAAGATAAACAGACAAGTTCTTGCACACAAATGTTTGTCCAGTGTGGGAATCGAACCCACGAGCGTCGGTGACAAACTCGCGTTATTAACCTCTACACCACCGCGCTCGTCACGATAAAAAAAATAAAGGAACACATTCCTTAAAATGGAAAATTGAATGTGTACATTATTGTTTATGGACATACATATGTAGGAATGTATAGGTATGTGTGAGTATGTATATGCTTAAATAGAAATTGGATATAGGTATGTATTCTATCAATTAATACTTATTGTATCACCTATTAACAATATATGAAAGACTTGTCAATAATAAATATTGCTGATATTGTTGTTACAATTCATAGTACGAGTAGGTACTTTTAACACGTGTTTTTTGTCACCTACCAATGATGGTTTCTTTTACATGGGATTGGCTGGAAGAGATACCTTTGTTTGTGTGTCCTTGACGTAACAATATTCCGTGTACTGACGTTATATTTCCAATATGGAATACATAGTCATAGATTGTTCGGGACCTATTTGCATACTGAATACAGAATACAGGGTTACTATACTCTGCGAAGCGTATATGAGGTAATAGGTACGCCTATGTAATCAGTACGCCTTATTTAAGAATCAAATGAATTTTGTTTGTGTAACAACATTCACTACGGAACAAACTCAATACGGAATCTAAAACACGAAAACAATTACTCTGGCATAACTGCCTCTAAAATTTTGCAATATTATCTTCCGAGAATTCTTAGGTTGTGGAAAGCTCCTTGATGAGGTTTTCCCAAGAGGTTACAGCATGAGTAAAAAGGTGTAAAGAAGTTTTTATACCGTAGGTAACATACGAGTCGTAGGCATGACCTTAGCAACGATGTTTACGTAATATTAGGGACACCATATGCTAGCTGGCAACCTTACTAGTATAAAATAAAAATCTTAAAGTTAAAACTAGTCGCGGGAACCTCCTGTTAAGCATCATTTATTTATTTATTTTAAGTGTACTCCGTTCATTTGTATTTCATAATTTTATTCAAAATCTAAGTGTACTGACGACTGCCTTTAGCTTCTCCCACGTGATAATTTGACGTATTCCGTAGCAACCCTAAATATTGCCAATACAAAACATAGTTGTATGCTAACTCAGCATATACTATAGTGTAAAATTTCATCAAAATTCGTTGAGATTCGTATATCCACGACTCTTTTATGATAAAGATAAAAATTCTTTATTTGTCTTGGGACCTTTGCGGACACTTAGACACGTCTTACATTTATAAAATTAAATATATTTTATTAATTTATTATACTTTTAGCTTCTTTTTTAATTACAAGCATTTCTAAAATGACCATGAACGATTATTGTAATTTGAATTTATTATTACATATTGACAGATAATAATTTCCATCTAGCAGCCAATATTGCAAGCCCAAGTGGCAGTAGATGGTGGCCTATGGCCGCCCAAAAAACCAACAATCGCTTGGGAAAAAAAGTTCTCAAATGCCGTCCCCGGACTGGTACACGCAGTGTGGTACGACCGCTAGATGAAACGACGTCCTCGAGAAATTTATAGGGAGTCGATGGATGCAGGTGGCTCGGGATCGAGGTGATTAGCTTTCAAGTGAGGAGGACTATGTTCAGTAGTGGACGAATACAGACTGAAGTGATGGTGATGACGAACCAATATTTACTTAACATTTTTATTACAGTGTTTATATCTTCTCAATTTACTAATGTGAGTTTTTCTACTCCCTAGCCATCTAAACCCAAACTAATCCACAGAAAACCAAAACTTAATTTAGAATCGCCAGCAAAACATAATTCACAAGTATGCTTAATTAATTGAGGCAACTTTGCAATATATATATAACTCAATTATTGATGTCAAAACAAGTGGTTGTAACTAAATCCTGTTCTAATTAGTCACTTCATCAGGTCAGAATCGTCTGATAGAAATTTGATAGAATAATCGTGTTATAAGCTGGCCAGATGAAAGACCTTAAGCTACTCGATATGCTTCAGCTAAACGGTTTAGTTTGTAGGATATTGCGCGGTAAACACTGCGACAGGCTACCGAGCTCCAAGACGCCAATCAACGACGGTAAATGGAGCCTTTAATGGAATTTGTATTTTCAATAAATTTGTGGTTAGGTTATTAGGTGGGTGTAATTAGTTACTTAGTTACAGAGTGGAAAAGTAACAGTAAATTTGTGTCTGTCCTCAGAGTATAATAAAGACAAAAGCTAATAATGTCTTACCTGTGATTATGAATTTTGGCAATTAAGAATGTCTTTTTTTTATTAGCGTTTACGAAAGAACCCTCGAAAGCCGCACTTTTAATTTTTGCAACCTTTTTTGATTCTTTAGATGCATTTTTTGTATGTGTATAACCGTTTTAGACCTCAGTGTTGAACTGAATGCAGTCCTACATAAGACTTTTTTTAGAGATTTAATTTCGTATGCACGGATGTATAACCAACAATCATATAATTTTGATATCTTCTTGATTGATTCTGGAAATAACGAAAGACCACGTTCATCTTAAATAAGTATTAATATTTGATTCCACGTATTAAAAATACAAATATTTTATCTTTGTCATTGGCATTTTCGATCACTACAATGATATGTAATGATACCACAATAAATAGAATAATCAGTTCGGAAATGTATGAGCCCCGCTCCCGTACCACAATTTTGTACCAAATTAAAGTTTCTACATATCTGTCTACCATCCAGACAGGATATCGCATACTACATAGGATTGAGTTTTAATAATAATTATTTTACGTCACCGTAACTCGTTTTCGAGACAATAATTATTAGATAACGACACGGAACGGATAAAGTCGACGGTCGCACGATCATCCGTGTCTTGCTACAGTTCAGATTTATACGGAACATGACATTAGCAATGTTCAGAAGTATTTTCGTCTACCGGGTATCTGGCTATCCAGCTCCCAGGATGGCCAAACAACCAGAATCCGGTCAAAACAATTTTTTATACGACGTCGGAAGGCATAGAAGTATACGGCCCACCTGACGTAAAGCGATTACCGTAACCTATGAACGCTTGCAATAAATTAGGTGTCAGTCGCACGATGCCCCCTTCGCTTCTAATACAGCTTTTCTTCAGAATCTTACTGGTCACCTTTTAGTCACACGCAGGAACATAACAACCTACCATGGAGTTATTATTTGACTGCGGTTTTTTGTGAGGTATATGTACTTCCCCAGACGGGCTGATTTGATGCGCCTTACCTGCCTTAAAAATACCCAGATCAAGACAAACAGACATGTTCATGCACACAATTGTTTGTCCTGTATTGGAATCGAATCCACGAGCGTTGGTGTTAAAGTTGCGTTACAAACCACTGCGCCAGAGTCTCGTCAGTAGTTATCAGTTTCAACTAATAATTACGAGTATTATATTTAAAACGAATTAGGGTACTTTTTATGTACATTTCTCTGTAAAATCTCGATCCGTATGCCCTGATTTTGATAAAATCTAACCCTATCTAATGTAATCTATCAAATATAATCTTATATGTAAGAGATATGGATTTTGTGCAAAATGGTGTTATAGGGGCGGGACTCGTAAACTCGGAAAAAATCTATACTGTCTATTTTATTATAGTCATCAATAAGACCAATGACAAGGATAAAATACCTGTAGGTAATAAACGTTGGATTTATATTTAAGGAACGGTACATTTTTACCCATTATTGTCAGTACAAGGGAACATGAAATGTGGCCTCAATTTAGTGATTGAACATCAATTGCTATTTAATATAAATGTAATCTTTCTTTATTTTCAAGATTAACCGATAAAAAGACATCATTTACATGATTGTTGGTCATACATCCGTATGTACATATAGAACAAAAATGTAGAAAACTATATGATGCTCTTACTACCAGTGTCGATACCTAACAATATATACAGATGTTCATTATCGTTGATTTCCTTTAATGTTCCTACTTGGAGTAAGGAATAGCACGATATGAGAACTACATGGAATGAAGATGATGTAGTGACAACAATCGCAAAAGGGTATTCTGAGGTAGTATGGTCATTTAGAAAGAATTAATGACAAAAGAGTAACGAAAAAAGTGTATCGGACAAGATTGAATGGAGATATCGGCAGGGGCCGCCCTAGACGCACACATAGAACATAGAACAAATTGGTGATGTGATGAAAAAGGGCCAAATTTAAGAGCACCCAAAACCGAAGAGCATGCATAAAGAGGTTAATGAGTATGAAAGAAGCGAAAGAGGTATGCTTGGATCAGTGCACATGGCGTTCCATAGTCTCTGCCTATCCCAATGGTAGATAAGCGTGACGATATGTATGTGTGTTTGACAACTCCATTCAGTTCTACACTGAGACCGACAAACAGTTTTTCACATGCAAAAAAATACAGAATCAAAAGTAGACTCTCCAATCTACATGTCCGGCTTTAGAGAGAGGGTTCCACCGTAAATGCTCAGATTATCGCCTTAGTTCATTGCCGTGGATTTTTTGGGCTTATCCATGATATTACAGGATAGACATTTAAAATTACAGTGAAGAGGTTTCACGGTACTAAAGCCGGTGTTGCCAGCAATGTCAGTGCTTACTATTTCTTCTTACCTATGCTTATTTTATATCTACGAGTAGTAGTTAATTCGTATAACTTGTAACCTTTGAAACTGAGTTTATTATTTAAGGTTTCGTACATTAAAAGAAAATACTATGTAGGATCATCCCTGTCTCTGTAGTAGACGTTTTTTTTAAACTAACTAACGTATAAATTAGTAATTTGACATTTGAAATCCTCATTGCTTTTTAATTTTCTTTTAATACTTTAAATTAATGAGAGGAGCCTCTTTCATTTTATAAGTATACATGACTGTATCGTCTGAATGAAATACACAGCTTTGATTTATTTTCCTATTCGTTCATTTATTCTCAGCTAAGTTTTAATAAACAGAGGAAACTAGGATGAATTCAAAGATTACCGTTAATTATATTGTTGTGTTGGAATAAGTGGATCTGAGTGTGGGTGAAAAGAACTATGAATGTTAAAGAAGCGAGTGAAATATGTAAGGACCAAGTCATATGATGGTAAGTTTTGTCTACCTACCCCAGATGGAACTAAGCGTGAAGGTATATAGAATAAAATAAGATTCCATGAAGTAAAATTGGCTACGTACAATGTTTAAAATAAGATAATTGTCTTAAATATTGTACATAAATGCAAATACACATATTTTACTTTCAACGTGCAATTATTATATATTGTATATATATATTTTTTATACTACGTCGGGAGGCATACAAGCATACGGCCCACCTGATGTAAAGCGGGTACCGTAGCCTATTAATACTTGCGATATATTAAGTATCACTCGCGCGATGCCTCCTCTACTGCTTACACAGCAACTGCATGGGAGCTTACTGGTGACCTCACTCACTTGCAGGAACACAACAACCCTCAAGGGAGTTGTTATTTGGCTACGGTTTTCTGTGGGATGAAGGTACTTCCCCAGACGGGCTGCTTTGATGCTCCCTACCTGTCTTAAAACATTCAGACAAATGCACACAAATGTTTGCCTTGTGTGGGAATCGAACCCACGAGCATTGGTGTCAAAGTCGCGTCATTCACGACTGAGCCACCGAGCGCGTCAATATATATATATATACTCAAAGTCAAAGTCAAAGTCAAAATCTTTTTATTCCGTAAAAATGGCTACATTTGTTTGGAATCGTCACATATATATATATATATATGTCATATGGTATACTGTTGTGGGGAAGAGCGGCTGATATTGAAACTATTTTCATATTACAAAAGAGAGCCATCCGCTCTTTTTATAACATGGGCTCCAGGGAATCACTTAGAGAACTATTTAAAGAAATAAATATCCTCACGGTTACCTCTCAATATATTTATGAGAACATTATGTATGCTCGTAAAAATATAAATTCGTTTTCAAAATGTACTGAAAATCTTAGAAGCAGGAATAGATTGCGTATGCGCCAGTACATCGGCTTGCTAAGACTAATAGATCTTTTGTTGTAAATTGTATTCGATTCTATAATAAATTACCTGAAACGGTTCTGTCCTTGCCTGACAATATGTTCAAAAGACACATCAAAAATACTCTATGTAAGAAGGGTTATTATAGAATCGATGAATATCTAACTGACAGAGATGTATGGAAATGATTCAGCACATGAATTAATATAACTTTAATTGTACCTACCACTTGATATCACTATATGTTTTTTTTTTTTTTTTTTCTAAATATTGTCGGACAAATTACACAGCGCCATCTAGCCCCAAAGTAAGCGAAGCTTGTGTTATGGGTACTAGACAACTGATAAACATACGTAAATATTTTTTTTTTTTTTGTAAATACATACTTATTATACATAGAAAATACCCAGACCAATACAAACAGACATGTTCATGCACACAAATGTTTGTACTGTGTGGGAATCGAACCCACGAGCGTTGGTGTCAAAGTAGCGTTACAACGCGTTTCACCACTGCGCCACCGAGCTCGTCTTATATGTACACTCATTATATTTATTGTAATATGTATAAGATGATTTGGAAAAAAAAGACCTATATTGGCAAGTTTCTTTTGGCATTTCTTCTTCGCCAATGGTCATTTGAAATGCTGGTAGATTAAAAAAGAGAAAAACTTAAAAAAAATGATAAGATATAATATTGAAATTGTAAGACGTGTCTAAGTGCCCGTGAGGGTCTAAAGGCAAATAAAGAATTTTTATCTTTTTTATGTACCTATATAGGTACATTTATTTTTTATGAAGTAATGTAATCTTAATGAAACATAAATGTATATATTTACGAGTATATTAACATATAAGTTTCATTAATATTGTACGTTTTCGACTACTTGGGTGGCTTCTTTAGAACTGTGTGCGTACACTTTGTCATTGCTGTAGTGCTCTTCAATCGTGAAAAAAATTCCATCAAGAAATATTGATTTAGGGCATATACTGTATATTGATGATAAGCGCCGAGCTTTATGTCTTGTTTTATTATATGTGACAGAGTCCTAGCGGGAATCTTCATTTTTCGTGATAAGATTTTTGTTTCCTAATGGGGTTTCGGCGAGTTCTGACTTTAACAGCATTAACAGCCTTTGTAATTCTATTAGCACGCGATCACGCCGATTCTTATATGGTCTTCAACAGAGGAAGTGTTGGTATATCTGTCGATAGTACGATATACGAACATACGGCTGATACCAAGCATTTGAATTGTCTTGAATATGACTGACGGCTCTATACCCACTTTATGCAAAGCAATCACTGTTATAATTCTTTAACACCCCATTCCATGTTGTAATTTGATAATAAACACGAAAAAAATATGTAAAACGCCGGGAAATCGAAAGAAGTTTTTAACATAATAGACGCGTACCAAATTCAAAAAAGAAAAGTTTTTAGTATATATAACAGTATTTATGGCCAGACTTTATAGTTTGAGATTTTGTATTTCGACAAGTTTTTGTTTTTTATGTTTATCTATATAAGTGTCTTTACGGAGAAAACGCGATTTTACACAAATAAAAACTACAAACGCTTAAAGATTGAAAAAAAAATATCTACAATTGTGTATTAGTACTTGGGCGACCAAGGTTCGCTCGGACCTTGGTCGCCCAAGTACTAATACACAATTGTAGATATTTTTTTTTCAATCTTTAAACACAATTCACAAATATATTCAAAGTATCAAGGTAACTATAGATGTAAAGATAAAAGCATATATTGCATGAATCACCACTATCCACTAGCCAGCAGCGCAGTAAACATTTCCGACAAAACCAATGTCAGTTTATAACTCGCTACCAAAACATTTCACCTTATCAAATCATCAATGTACCAACAATGTTTGTTAAAACAAATAAAATATTTGGAGGTCAATGATCGAACATATGAATACGTCAGTATACATACGGATTATTCGATTGATTGATCGTCGATTCTGCCTACAGCCGATAAAAGTTTCAAGAGCTAACTCGAAACCCCTCAGTGAAATCGATTGTAGCACCAAACTGAATTGTGAATGATTGATTAAGAATGACTAACCTGTTTCCACTCTACTTTGTCTATAGCTTCGCCGCCTGCCGCCGAATTTTCAGTCACCGGAGGTCGAAGGAGTGAGACGTACTGAAAATAGATTTATCAAAGTTAACTTTCTTCACAGATATCATTTACGAGTATGTCAGATATGTTACAATCGTTCGATACTTGACAATATGTAATCTAATTCATTACAGAAATTAGAATTAAAGGAATACATGGATACTTTACGTGGCCGATTACAATAACTATAAAATAATAATTTCAACAAAACTTCAGAATTAGATTTAAACGTAAACTGATCGTAGCGAAAATTAGTAAAGTAAGAAACCTGAAGAAAAATATAGATTAACACGCGGAAGAAGACACAAGTAGAAGAAATAGAAGTTTAATGTCTGTTTGAAAAAGCATTTACAATCAAACTATCATGATATTTATCTATTATAATAGCAATACCATACCATTTGAGTGCGCATATAGGCACCCGACACTCACGAAAACGTTTTAGGTTTTAGCGCCTAAATATCTGAGTGATTCCTACTGACCAGTAGGTAATCAGTAAGCCGATAAGTGTCGCGATGTTGATCCGCGAAATAGCCAACAGTAACTGCCCGCCCTCCACCCGATCCTTAGCAGTTACATTACTACGCAACATCGTTCTTTCCATCATGTTTGAAATATATAAACCATGGCTATACATATATCGGTTTCTCACACTATGAAACAAAACACTTACATTGTTTGTGTATAGATTGCGACTTTCAGCGCAATAATAATTAATATATAAGGGATAAATATATATAATAATAAGGGATAAAGTATGAAATTGCTGTTTTATAGTAACCGTTACTTTGAATAGATATTAAACCTTCATGGTGTGAGATTTTCGAGTGAGCCTTTTTTACATGATACCTATGAGGGTATTCTTTTAAAAAATGTGCAACATTTGATTATCGGATTTCAATTGTTTTTTTTTTTTTATTCAGCTTAGACGGGAAAGATGGATACTTCGAAAATCCGAGTAATTTTTGAATACGAATTCCGACGCGAAGCTAACGCGGCATACACGGCTCGCAATATCAATGCTGCGTTTGGAGAGGAGAATGCTAATGAACGCACTGTACGTTTTTGGTTTAATCACTTTCGTAATGGAAACTTTGACTTGAAGAACGAACCATGTGGAAGACCGCCCACACAGGTGATTAGCACTGAATTGTAGGAGATTGTGGAAACCGATCCGAGTCAAACTAGCAGCATGATTTAACGTTACCTTACCTACAATATTGACTCATTTGGAGTAAATCAATAAGATAAAAAATATGAAAAGGGTTGCCTCATGATTTGACTCATCTGCAGAAAGAAACGCATGTTGAAACGTGTGTTGCCTTGTTGTATCGGTACAGAAATGAAGGAATATTGGATCGAATTGTGACATGTGACGAAAAGTGGATTCTTTACGATAACCATAAGCGACAAATGCAATGGCCGACCCCAGGTCAAACGCCGCAACAGTGCCCTAAAGCAAATCTTAGCAATAAAAAGGTAATGGTAACCCCAGACTCGTGAATCGATCTTCACCATTATTGCTCTATAATAACGCAAGACCTCACACTGCACGAGAAACCGTTGTAACTCTACAGGAGCACCAATTAAAAATCATACGTCATCTTCCGTACTCGTGAGACCTTGCTCCAACTGACTACCATTTTTTTTATGGCTTGCACAGTTTTCTACGTCGTATAAAGTTTTCTTCCCAGGAGGCAGTACAAAATGCTTTCACACAGTTTGTTGAATCTAGATCCCCACAGTTCTATCGCTAATGCATAAATAAACTTCCGATTAGGCGTCAGCAATGTACAGATAATGAGGATAAATATTTTGATTAAATAAATATGCAATTTCACTTTCGCAAAATAACGCCTGAATCTATTAACTAAATAAATATGTTACATCTTAGAAATAAACGAGTTTTAATTTTTCAGTACAAATTGGCAATTTCATACTTTAATCCCTAATATAAACATCTTGGTCTATTATTATCATTATTGCATTTAAACTCGTTTTAGAGGAAAACGAGTTCTGGAATAAAATTTAAATTATTATTATAAATGTAAAAGTCAATCTGTTAGTGTGCCAATTCAATTAATGACTTTATTTAAAAAAAAATAAGAAAGTGCAAAATTATACCCTTATGCTCAACCGGCAGGACGAGGAGAACTGAGTTTCGTATAGGCACATGGAATGTGAGGGGCGGATTACAAGATAAGATGAATGACTTGATACGAGTAGATATAATGAACGAAAGATGCCTGGATGCTTTGTGTGTGACAGAGACTATGCGAAAGGGAAGCGACACCGAAACTCTGCCCGGTGGCCCTGTGGTCCGGAGTCAACCAGGACGATCATGCATGTAAGGGGTGTTCTCGATTTGGCTGATGCGAATGAACGGATAATAATGTGTGGAGATTTAAATGGATGGGTTGCGACCAAGCGAAGCAGTTATTAGGCTGTGCTTTGTCCATATGGAGATAAGAGAGTGAACAATGCTGGTAAGTTATTTTTAGACGTATGTACGGAACGAAACCTCCTTATGTCGAACACGTTCTTCCATCACAAGGATATTCACACGTATACATGGAGACGGAATGAACAGAAAAGTGTGATTGATTTGGTTTTGATAGATGGACGTCAGATACCAGAGCCTTCAGAGGTTCCATTCTTGAAACAGACTACTATCTGGTGATAAACCGGTTTGTGAGCCTTTTCAAGAAGTGGAGGCACTGGCGAGTGCGTATTCTTTTCGGAGATCACGAAAGAATAAGAAGTGAAAAATTGGAAGAAAGAAGTAGAAGCAAGGAGAACGTATGTACGTCTACTCTGTGAAAGACATGCGAACGCGAGTCTTTCCGATTCAGATGTAGACGAATGTTGGAAAGTTCTGAAAGAAAGTATGGCGGACTGTGCGAAAGAAGCATGTGGATGCGCAAAGAGACGTAGAATACTGAGAGGAGATACCTGCTGGGATGCATAGGTTGAATCCTCCGTGAAAAAAAGAGGAAAGCGTGGCTGAATTACGTATTATCTTTGCACCAGAGTGATGGTATGACAGAGAAGAAGAAAGAAATATGCCGTCGATACCAGCTTTATCGCTACATACTAGGTGGCACCTACGTTAGGGACGCCTTCTGGTTTTTGAGCAAATTATACTGGAGAACCATAACCGTCCCGACCGATTGGGGATGCGCAGTCATCGTGCGCTTTATAAAGCAAGGGTTCACGTATGGACTGCGCTAACTTCCTTTAGTGACAAACAGAACCAACACTAGGATTACGGTTGATAATGTAGTGTTGGAGCTAGTGGATGAGATTGTATAGGTATATAATATCTATAAATTATAGATAGATACAAAATTATAAGCCATCAATGGACTCCAGAACTGAATTGAAATTAATTACGAAGTCTTAAGTGCTTAGTCGTCTACCGATCATTTCATTATTCAAATGTGTTTCGTATAAAATTTTATCGCTCTATAAATTATTTATTTATTTTGTCAATGTGTATAACATGAGAGGTACAGGAATAACAAAATCGAGTCATTGCGCCTTAGGCCTCCCAATTTCCGTCGTTATAGCGATAAAAATCTTTAAATCAAATCACTTTTGGAAAAAAATAAATTCGTAAAATCAGTCCAATAGTTTTTGCACAACTATCGGATAAATATAAAAAATAATCGGTGATTGGGAATCATAGTGATTTCAACATAGCTTATTTCAAGCGGGAATACGTTTATGCGTGAGTGTGTGGATTAGTGTGCGTAAGTGTATGTGTAAATACCTTATCTCGTTCCAAACTGCGGATCATATCCAGGTCTGTTGTATCAGAGATGCCACCGTGTACAACGAATACTCGATTGTTGATGATCGTTCCGAGTGGCAGCCATCGGTACACGCATTCGATCAGCTTCAACAAGCGCTCCGCATTGTGCTGCACAAGTTAAAATGGCACATTAAAATACTGTATAGGTCAAACTACTCGCCTTCTGCGTGTTATATAATAAATACTAGCTGACCCGGAAAACGTTGTTCTGCTATATAAATTATTTCTTTTTTTTATGATATACCTATACTTTACGACCTATTCTCATACCTACCAAATATACATAATTAAATTCATAAAAAACGGTCGAGCCGTTTCGGAGGAGTGCGACCACCAACACCGCGATACGAGATTTTTATATATAAGGTT
The DNA here is from genome assembly GCA_947507595.1 of Pyralis farinalis. Classification (NCBI taxonomy): domain Eukaryota; kingdom Metazoa; phylum Arthropoda; class Insecta; order Lepidoptera; family Pyralidae; genus Pyralis; species Pyralis farinalis. The sequence continues at coordinate 18,845,548 of OX382264.1, read as the reverse complement.
TTATAACACTTATATCTATGAATACATAATAATAATCCAGGTAAAAATATTTAGATTTTTTAAAATAAATTTGAAGAAACACCGCTGTTTCAATTTCAACTGTTTCTATTCAATCAGTTCTTGAGCATTTGTAGGTTGATAATTGAATTTTTTGCATAATAATCTAAGGAGAATATATGATTAAATAGGAGAAGAGTACAAAGGATATTTACGTCTTGTTTATATAGTGGCAATCGAAATTATTATAAGTAGAGATCATATCTCTTGAAGGTTTATTTTAGCTATTATTTATAGGTAATTACAATTTTAGAAATAGGTTCTTGTGTTGTAGAAAACCAGTTAAGAACACATTTAAACTGTAATTTTTACCTACTCGCTTAGTATAAGATGTGATACTTGTATAAGTAACTGAGTATCTATAAGCATGTATGTAACCTGACGGAATTATTGATTGATGTATCTTATAAGGCAAAAATACTCGTACTTGGCTGTATTTTATAGTTTCAAACAATACGGCCATGAGTACGAAGTAAGATTCTCACAATCAGAAATGTATCGAAAATTTACGGTAATAATATGCTGCATAACAATATAAAACTTTGTATGACAAAAAAAAAATGTGCAAAGCATGAAAATTTTTTGTTACTAAAACATTATCACGTTTTTTATAATTTTATTTTAATACGGATTTACCTGTATGGAAACTAACTTGATATTGTAAGAGATAATTCTAAAAAAAACTTTCTTCATATTTACAAAATATAGCTCTGGGTATGCCAAATATTCGATCATTTGCTGGATAGACACACAAACTCTAAACTTCATTAACGCTGAACACGTTTCCATCAAAACCTCGAAGTCGTAAATATTCCGATCACACCTTAATCATAAATCTATGATTACTCGAAAGAAAGGTCAAGCGTCGGTCGGATGCATATTGAGGAATTAGTTCACATAACCCTGATGTACAGTGGTTACCGTAGCGTATGAACGCTTGCAATACAAGAGTATCGACCGCGCGTTATCACCCTCGTTGCTAACACAGCAATTCCTCAGTAGCTTACTGGTAACCTCCCTCACTCGCTAGAACATAACAAACATATTTTCTCGAGGATGTGCCCCTACCTCTTTTCCGCCAAAGCATCGTTTGTTCATTAGAAAGGTGATCGATAGTCACTAGTTTTAAGGAAACCTAAATTTACATCCCAAAGCTTACACTTTTCTCCTTCGCAGAAACACAGTAATCCTTCAGGGAATTGTTATGTGGTCGCGATCTTTTGTGAAGTGCAAGTTCTTCTCCAGTCAGGCTGCCTCTGTTTAATTACCACTATACGCAACAATATTAAGCTATAGGACTGGGATAGACATTTATTCAACCTCTAAACTTCTATCAAATAAATAGATATCTATTATTATGAACTTAACTAATTCTAACCTAGTATTGTCTTAGGTTCTCGCGATTGTTACACATTGAATTAAACAATTTTTTAACGGAAGTATCGCATGTTTTATTTATTTTGTTGAACCTGACGTTTCGAACGCTTTGCAGCGTCCGTGGTCGCAAGAAGACTAATTCAACCTAACCTAAAAGTAATTCTAACCTATACCTGAAGGGTTACTCTTGATGCTAATTCCAATGACAATCCAATTTCAATGTCAAAGTTTTGGTTAATAATATAATTTCTTAGACATGCGGATTTATCCGAAAACAGTATTCTATTCTAATATTCAACCTTTCTTAACTCGTGTTAATTAGAAAATTCATTCTATTTTCCTGTAATATTTACATAAACTTTATCTATTATAGTTACTTCAAATGTGTTGAGTTAGAAGAGAATTGGTGTTGTGATAGATGAACAGACCATTCGTAAGGATTTCTATTTTAACTTTTCGTTATGGAACTATGAAAAGTAACAATGAAACTTGTTATTGTTGTTCTGCTATAACTATCTGCAAATCCATATATAAATAGGCAGTACTTTTTTCCTTGTATGCCAACGGATTTTCCTTTCTTTTTTGTTAGTAGCTATTAACGAGCTTTAGTGATATTAAAAATGGAAACAGTAGAAAACATGCACATTCATATGTTGACCATTGGGGCGAACACAATTTTAAGCCGAAGGTTTAGGTTCTATAAGAATAAAATTATTCAAAAGGGGATAACAGAATAAATCTTTGGGCTCAGTTCAGCGGATCGCCCCGTTTTGTTTGTTTTACTTTAGTTTTCTTTATTTCAATAGAAGAGTGTTGCGGAGCTGAGATTTAAATACACAATCGCTGGATATACTCAATTCAGAATAACTTATTAAACATAGTTGTTACCAACAAAAAGTACCTACGATTTGCAAACTAATATTTTTCTTACAGAAGCTTGATGGCATCGGTTGTGCGTCTCAGTCTAATCGAACACGCAGGCTAAACGACGTCAACCGCAGCTTGTATATAGATGGGTTTATCTATCTCGAGTTTCACTGTGCTTCGGAGAGCACATTCAGCCGTTGGGTATACGTATATACATATAACCAGACCCTAAACTTACACTTCCTTTATTAATACAACGTATCCATTATACTCACTCGATATTTCTGATGGACCTCCCTGATGAAACCATACCTGAAGGATAAAAATATGATCAATTAAAATACTAACTTACTACTTTATACTACGTCGGGAAGCATACAAGCATACGGCTCACCTGATGTAAAGCGGGTACCGCAACCTATTAACGATTGCAATATATTAAGTATCACTCGCGCGATGCCTCCTCTGCTGCTTACATAGCAACTCCTTGGGAGCTTACTGGTGGCCTCACTCACACGCAGGAACACAACAACCCCCTAGGAAGTTGTTATTTGGCTGCGGTTTTCTGTGAGGTGAATGTACTTCCCGAGACGGGATGCTTTGATGCGCCCTACCTCTCTTATAATAATTATATAATAATTCATTATTACAATCGCACCTTCTTTAAACCGCATAAATGTAGCATATAAATATATATGACTATATGATAGACGTAGCTTTATTTTGTACATTTCTGAAAATATTCCTCTTGCGCACCACATTGTCAGGTGACTTGCTGACCTCACTCACTTGCAGAAAGATTTGTTCCCCTTGGAGCGGAGGTTCCAAGAATACAATAACTCACCTAGGAATTAAAACTTCGTTCTTATTTTCGTGTGAAATAGGTTTCTCCCAGTCGGAATGTTCCTGACGAGATATCGATATGATGGAAATAACCTATGTGATTTATTGGTTAGTGGTCCTGCCCTAGTGCTGATGTTTTTAGATTAAAAGATGATTGCAAACCATACATACACTCCCATTGAAAAGAAAGCATTTTTACTTTTTTTTGAGCTTCTTCTGCTTAGCATTATGCCGTTTAATAATCCAGTTGCTCTGGAGAGATATTGTGTTCTTGCGAATGAGTGAGGTCACCAGTAAGCTCCCAAAGAGTAGCTGTGTGAGCATAGATGATACTTAATGCGTTGCAAACGTTCATAAGCTACGGTAACTACGTTACATCAGTGGGCCGTATGCTTATATGCCTCCCGATGTTAAAAGTTAAAAAAAATACAGAACTTAGAGAATAAGGAAGAAATAATAACTATTTTGTCATGTTCATTTAAATACCTAGAGTTCATGATGAGATCTTCATGGTTGCCACGATTCAAATAAACTCCGCCAGGAAAGGCTACCATACAAGCCAGCAGCAACAAGAAGACTTCCATGCTTTTCTTGCCTCGGTCGACGAAGTCCCCGTTGAATATGTATGGATTTTCAGGCGACGGCAAACCATTCTGTATAACAATGTAAAATATAAAAATTGTAAAAACCATGTCAGGTCAGAATTAATAGAAAAGAATTTATGGAATTGAGGTTAGATTAAACAGGAAGCCCCACTCAACGTACGTAAAAAGAAAGAAAAATGACGCAAGTAAACCCTCGTTCCCCAAGGTGCTTCTCACATAGTTTTATATTGTAGTATATTTATGATCTACACACATATTAGATTGCAACTAGAACAACGTTCATACGTGGAGTATTTTTTTATACATAGATAATTTAGGTTTGATGCATCAAACTTGAAATAGTAAACTTCACGTGAAGATGAGGACTACAGCTAGATGTGAATACTTATCGATAAAAATGGATGTGTTCCGTATCGAAAAACGCTGGACTGATTTTGATTAAATTTTCAGACAATCTTGAGATTTACCCAGTGGGTGCTCTGTGAGATTTAGTAGATTCGATCACTCGTGCGGAGCCGCGGTGGGCTATATTTAATATAAGTATAATATTGTAGGCACTTGACGTAAAAATATACATAGACAAATCTCTCATTAAATACAAAAGCACCACAATCCTAAGCAAAACAAAATTTGAGTCGTGCATTCTTGAAGATTTTTAACATTTTTATTTGATAACTAAATATATTAATATAATTTGAGTAAAGTAAACGGTGTAAAATAGCATCAATATAGATCACATTTTCGCAATGGTATACTTATACTCTTGCGAGCTTTTTTGAATTGTAACTACCTAAATTTAAATGCCTTGTTTGTTTGTATTTTTTTTATACTACGTCGGGACTCGGGAGGCATACATACGGCCCACTTGATTTGACGTGGTTGCACGTGAACTCTTGCAATAAAGTATCGCTTGCCGGGTTTACCTCCCATGCTTTTAACACTCATCGCATAATCTCACTCACTCGCAGGATCTTGCATGGAGTCGTTATTTTGCTTTATACCTAAGTACTTTCATATAGTCTAAATTTTATGTAAGATGAGTTGAGTCTTGAGTGTGGTTTCGAGTTTTATAATAGATCCATGAATTATGTATTGAAAGTATAATACATGGGACACACTAAAAGTTTTGCGCACCTGGCTACTAACTGTTTGAATTTCAAATATTGTAATTTTTCAGAAACGAAATCGTTTTTGTTTTTCTTTAAATCGCAAGATAGTTTATCTATAGCTTTTATCATACATCGATACATTTCGTCGACCGTAGTTAAAATGGAATAAACAAGAAAAGAATTCAGGGCGATGGTTAATTATGTATGATTTAAAAATGCCCTTTCTTCGCAATATTAAGTACTCGGTTTGTGTCAAAAAGCTATTGGGAGGGAAGCTTCATTTAAGTATTTCTCTGAATGATGACCTTCATGAAGGTCCGCCTTCAACTGCTACCACCGAGGAAAACGTGGTACGTAACGTAAGCGGTTAATTGAATAAAACCGATTTTTCAAGTACATGGTTTTTCGTAAATATTTAATGACAGGTGAGACAATACTGAGAAAAGTTAAAAAAATAATAATACTTTAATATGTAATAGTAAAGATATCTTTATCATTGAATATCGCACAAATAGAAAAGGGTTCATGTTGATTGGGTCTTAATGATGTTGCGAAAATACGACAACGAAGTTTCGATTGCTGTTTTCAAAATAGGAGTGAAACGTAGATTTATTTATTTATCTCCCTTTAGGTAGTGATAGCTCGTATGATCTATCATAGACCAGACGTCGCATCGTGTGAGTTGCGTGGTTCTCATGTTTTAAAAAATATAATAATAATAATAGAATTTCATTTCGGACCAATTAAAAATCCATAAATGTTATTTGACTTAATATTAACTAATTATATAAATTAAAATGAACTCTTGCAGGAATAGATAAAGTACTTAATAATTATTTATCCATTTCTACGAAGATGTACAGATACCCAATGTCTGTGAATGGGATTGTCCATTTTTCCAATTAATATGTTTAGGATCCCACTGATACCACTGCGACACCGTCGCATCAGGGAGGCTATTCTTTTGCGGATGATAGCATAAAAATCATCCGTTCGAGCTTCCGCAAACATTCCTGACGCGCTGCAGAAACGGAATAGTCCCATTAGAACCCTAAACCCATTATTATATTGGACGCGCAGGGCATTGTATGTCCTCTGTTTGTAGTTGACCCACAGATTGCACGTGTAAAACGATTAGCAGTACGCTTTAAATAACGTTATTTTTACATCTTTTGTGCAACGCGCGAAACTGCGTGCCAACATGTTACACCGAACAGCCAACAACGCTCTGCGCTCCCGCTCTATGTCCATGTCGTCATTGAGGTCTTCATTGACGATATGGCCTAAGTATTTAAATTGAGTGACAGGGTTGAGTGGTGCTCCACCGAGCATCACAGGCGGAACATAGGATGAACTTGTGCGGCCCGCCCGAAACACCAGCAGTTCGCTTTTCTTAACATTATACACTAGACCGTGCAACCCAGCATAAGTTTCGCAGACACAAAGTAATTTCCTAAGTGCACTAACTGATGGGCTCAGCTCAGATTATACCGAACGAAAAATTATATGAAATGTAAAGAAGAATATTTAGAAAAATAATAGGTAAGTATATATTACTTATTTTATGAGGTACGCAGAACTTCCAGTGCGCCTTATCCAGCAACTAACTAACTACTGCACCTAAAAAGTCATATTGATAAAATTTTGTTTTATTATTAATAGTACCTAACTACTCAGCTGTATAATGTACGAAGATATGTAGATATGAGTAAAATGTTAAAAAAAAATAAGTTATCACCTAATAATCACATAGGAAAATACTACAACTCACAAGGGGGTAGAATATAGGTGTTAAAAGGAAAAACAATCATCAGATCTATTATCAAAATGGATGGTATTATTTTCATACAAAAATATGGATGAAACTTATGTGTTTTATTTAAAAATATATCTGTACTGCTACGTTGAATTGACTCTAGCCTGTTGAAGTAAACATCATATTTCGGATTCCATGTCTCTGAGCAGTACTCAAGAATGCTACGCACATATGAGGAATATAAGACTAGTATTTTTATGTTGGTAAATTGAGAACATGATCTGAAAGTAAAACCTAAAGCTTTGTTAGCTTTTTTAGCAATATGATCTATATGAATTGCGTATGTGAATTTAGAATCGTGAATTACTCCCAAATCACGAATTTTATCAAGCCTGGCAAGTGGTAATGATGTTCATATTCTTTGTAAGGCAGGAATAAATGAAATTCCTTAAACCTAAATAATACAAGATTGGATGTTACTCAACAAGTTCTTGATCATTTTCCCAACTCAAATAATATACCTTTCTTAACCCCTCAAATTAAACCCTCTTTCACCTTAATGGCATCGTAAACCTACAAAACTATCCTTATTGGAACAAAGAATATCCGAAGTTTGATAAATATATTATTAATTTGTGTGTTCAATCACGGGTATAAAATACTTATTGGGCAATGATGTATTGCTCGGAGGATGGTGAATTGTTGGATTTTTGGAATAAAATTAAAAACGTCGTTCAAGGAGCAGGCATGTTATTTTTTATGGGAAGTATTACATACAAGTAGTGAGAGATTAAAAGCCGCATCGAACTGTCGATAAAACGTATCAATTATACATATTTTTAAATATAGTGCCATCTACCGGTAATACCGTGAGATATTTAATATCATGTCGATGTGCAAAGTAGGCATAAATTAACATTTTATTTAGTTAAAACTTTACAAATTATTAAAACAAAGAGCGCTGGAAGTGAATTTTGACTACTTATCTCCTTCTTCATAGCGTTATCCCATTTCCTATTTCATTCGCTTTGGCGGGGTTCGCTACCTAAGCCTAAGGATTTGGCGAAGATACGGATTTTAATATGCAGCGCTTACCGTCAGACCTCCACAGCCTATAGTGAAAAACAGATTTCACAATCACAAATCTTTCGAAATAATATATTATGATTAAACTTGTCATACATTCTCTGCTCAACCATAAACAAGTATCATTAAGTATAATATACTTTTTAATGAAGGCATATTGATGAAGATAAGTAGATAAGAATCAGCTAAGCAATCACAATATGTAAATCACCAGTTATAGAGACAATTCTAATTACTAAATTAGCACGCTAATTACTGACATATGAACTTCCAGTTATACTAATAAAAAGGTAACTTAGCGGTAAAACGTATCTTGAATACACCCTAATCTAAGAATAAGTTGAGACGTTGTTCTACTAATAAAAACATTTGAAATTTATGTAAAAGCGTTTTATTATAGGATTACACGACTTACGTAAAACTTCTAGTTCTGGTGCTGCAGAGCTTGTTTGATAGAAGCAATTTCAATATGCTGTACAGATACTCTGGTTGTTTAAATGTTATGAGAACGCATAGAAAACAAGTGTGGTGCAATTTTCTGAACTACGAATTTTTTTCATTTAGAACCATTACTTCACTATATGTACGTGATGGAATATTACGTATAATAAAACCGAGCATATGAATTCTGTACTCCGAGTACAGCCAAGCTTTACACTTTGACCTTTGTGTCGTTCTTAAAATTCTTATGCCGCTCGTATTAAGATTTACAATCGCACTTCGAGTGTCGAACGTGATCACTTTCAGCTGTACAACCGAGGTCAATTCACAAGATTGCCATGATTCAATTTGGATAAAATTAGGGATTCGTATAATCTTACACGTTTGATGTACGTGTAAGATTATGCGAATCCCTAATTTTAACCAACAATTACATGTTATTATTTTAAGAATACAATACAGTACATAATCAATCACTGTCGCACAATTATGTGTACCCATATTCAATTTATCTTATTACAAATTAATTATTAAATTAACGAATAAGTCCATGAATAAATAACAAACTTTTGTAATATTTTTAAGAATACGTTAGTTACAATTGCGTACGCGGTAAGAATGCAGCTCACTGCAAGGACATCTTATGGACACCTTCCGTCGAGAAAGAGAAATCCATCATGGCCGCGTTCTATAAAACTTGACAATTTAAGCACGTACTTGTTTTGAAGTACGTTGTTGTTTTCAAGTACGAAATTCAAGGAGAACAAAGTGGGAGATCTGCAGGTAGTTATTTTGACATGAATTATATAATCTCAGTTGAATGCGTGATTGACAATGTCCGAGTATTGCTGTAGAGAGGATAATTTATGCCGTTTGATTTTTGAACCCGCAATACAGCAATATGAGGAAGATTAATGAATATAACAAAACAATATACCTACAGAGCAAGCCAATTTCCTGGGTAGGCTCGACGGCAGAAATCTCAATCACCCAGCGAGATAACCGGCGGGCGTTACTCGCTCTCGACATTCATAAATCGAGTAGGCCATAATATTAATATTCGCTGATCAAGTTGTAAACTTCCAAGTGCATCAAGAGTCGCGTTCTTATCACACGTACATCACCATGGAGAGAAGGGGGCTTGTAGTAATAGGTCGGATCTATCGCCGTTTTTGATCAACGGGTACACTTAGCAGTCTTCAACGAAGACGAGACTTGTCCGGTAGTGTACGAAAGCGTGAAATGACATCTCAATACAGAATGCAGTTCGGGAGGAAACGCAGCTTCAGTATCACTAACGGTACGCTTGTTTCCTTGTGGTTGAAAGCCGTGATAAGCTTTGGTCTCAAATTGACAATATTTCAACAAAAGTGTGCGAACTGTGTGGTTGAACTTGGCCTAATTTAAAAACATCAAGACACAAATCTGCGCGTTACAGCTGATAAAACCCCATTCAACTACTGGAGGTAAAGGAAGGAAAAGAATTGTCCACGATCCTAAACTCACACGCGGTATTGAGCCCTTAGTATAAAAGAAAAGAAAAGATATTGTGCGTGTTCTACGGATTGAACAATGGGTTGTATTCTGAGCAGGTGTTCGATATGATGCCAACGGCTCTTTTCTACAATTCCCACTTCTCTGCTGGTTGGGAATTAATTATCGCACAAAACCGCAATGGTCTCAGTTTCAGAGAATTTTCTTCCGAAAACTTGTGAAGTGATCGCCCTGCCAAGTTCTCCCAAGAGTTACAGCATATTTCTTCATAAGTTAGTTCTTCATAAAAAACATGAAGAAAATATTACAAAGGCTTATAACGTACGAGCATAAAAGAAATAATCTATGATTAGCCGATGAGACCGATATATGGAGTAACTCAATTCACTGCTGCGAGTCGGGGGTAAAGTAGAATGCGCAGGATCTTATTGGCTAGATCTTAGTAGCGGAACAACACATCGCGGCAATTATCGGCTTATTCTTTAAAATGTTCTCGCATTGGCTTGAATGGCTGAGATATTTAACCACTAAACCATAACGTTTTAGTGAGCGTGTGGTGCCTTTATGCGCAGTCAAGTGGTTCATTCGTCTGTAGTATAATATAAAATCCAACTATATTGCGTGATGACCTTGTGTTATAATGGCGGCACAAAACCTATGAAAATATTAACGAAAACCGTCTTAAGTTCTAGAATGTTAGTATCTTCGAGACCCATCTCAACTTCATGTGTCATTTTTGACAGTTGGAAAGTTATGACGTAGAGACAAGGAAACGACCTAGAGACAGTCTGATGTCAATTTTTGTCATCCAATATAAGGCGAAAGTTATCAATTGAGATCTTGTAAAGTATATGACAATGTTACATCGTATGTTTAACACTACTATTTATAAACAAGTAGGCTTTGTGAATCCTTACATCTGCAGAGTGACCCCAATGGAGGCCGTTTACGCAACATGTCGGCTGCCAATCAATACCCAACTGCGTTACGTAATCGTTATCCTTTATCTAACACCCAGTGTTCCCATTTACTGAGTCACGGTCGAACAGCTCACGAGCTCAGCGTATACATATGCTGCACTAAATTGGCTTCGAATTACTTAACATTGAAATACTTTTTATATAACATACAAACATACGGCACACCGAGTGGTCCTCGTGGTCTATGAACGCTTGTAAATCTTGTTCTTCTTGTAAATGAAGTATCGCTCGCGCTTTGCCAGCCCTGCTGCTAATATAGCAACTCCGTAGAAGCTGATTTGTAACCTCGTTCACTTGTACAATTACAATAACCCTCCAGGAAATTGTTATATGTCAGTTGTCTTTTGCGACAGGTGTTCTGTGAGGTACTTCTCCAGTCTGACTGCTTTGATTATTAAAGTATACGTGATATATTATTTATTTATTTAGTACTTTATTGACGACAATGCAGTTGGTTCAAAAGGCGGACTTAATGCTAATTGCATTCTCAATTAAAACATATGTCTTTGGAAAAAATATCATTTGAATAAATTATTCTAATTATACTAACAACTAAACACATCTGCAACTACACCTCCTCTTCTTTTCCTAGCGTTATCCCATTGTCTAATCTATTACGATTGGCGGCGTCCGCTACCTATGCTTAAGGATTTGGTGAAAATATTGATTTTAACATGGAGCGATTGCCGTCAGACCTCCACTAACCCAGAGTGATGGGTAGGTTAGGTCATACATCTTTCGAAATATAATTTCTTAGACATGCGAGTTTCCTTACGATGTTTTCCTTCACCACCGAGAAAATGATAATTATAAATATGAGTACATATATCCGAAAATACGAATTTGGTGGTACTATGCCCGCACCACCACTGTGTATGCATTTTTTATTACAGTGCTATATAGTTAAGCTCTTTTAACGACAAGCTTATAATTTTAAATATCTGACTACCATCTGCATGGTTTCTACATGTATTTCCTCTCTAAATTTTGTACTAGATTCTTGATTCTTTCCATATATTTACACATCCACCACGAGCATGTCTTATTTTTCCTAGCGTGATCCCGCTTCCTAAATTATTAAAATTAGTGGGATCCGCTACATAAGCCTAAGGATTTGACGAAAATACTAGAGTGACTGCCGTCAGGTCTTCACAGAGCCGAGGGAAAATGAGATGTTTCTCAGGTTAGGTCACACGTCTATTAGATTAGCTCACGATGTTTATCTTAGCCGCAGAACAAGTAATAATTACAAATGTGTATATAAATCGAACATGTCATTACAATTGAATAAAACTACAAGTATGAAACTTGAAATAAAAGAATGAATGACTTTGCTATGAAACAACGTTTATTAAATAAAAACTTTCTAATAAAAAAGTAAAACTGACTGATTTTTATAGAGTCAGCAATGTGCGCTTGATGTCTCTCGTGTAGCAAGTACGAATAGTTATCGCCTCTTATGATTACGAAAATAACTACCGATCGTCACGCTTCACATAGTACGAGTATTTACCAAATTAATTTTATATGCCGATAAAAAGAAGATGACTTCAGGTAGAGTAATCAGAACTAAGGCAGAAGGTTTTTTTTGTACAACGTCAGGAAGCATACAAGCCTACGGTCCATCTGATGTAAAGCGGTTACCGTAGGCTATGGACATTGAGTATCACTCGTGCGATGCCACCGCTGCTAACGCAGCAACTCCTTAGGAGCTTACTGGTAACCTCACTCACTTGCAGGAGCACAGCAACGCAAGTGCGGTTTTCTGTGAGGTGGAAGTACTTACACAGAACTTTGATGCACCCTATCTCTTTTAAAAACACTCAGACCAAGACAAATAGACATGTTCATGCACACAAATACTTATCCTGTGTGGGAATCTAACCCACGAGCTTTTGTGTCACAGTCGCGATATTAACTATTGTGCCACCGAACTCGCAAAGGTTAACCTCTAATGTCTGTATTAGAGGTTAACCTTACTAAATGATTGATAATTTCTAGAGTTAGTACATGAAAATAATGGTACAAAAACAATATCTGTTAACGAGGTCGTCCGGCACGCCGGGCGGTCTATCAATCAAACGGTGGTCAAACGGCGGACGGCACGGCGCGGCGGCGCGCGGCGGCACCAATTAGATGACGCGTGCGGCGCTCCCGCCATGTTTACAGTATCCCACCGGGCGACCCTCGCTCGCCCTCTTGACGTCAAAACGTCTCTAATGAGCGGCACTGAAAAAACAACTCCTGCAAAACCTTACCGTAACAAACTCACTACCACTTGCTAAATGTAGATACACCTGTAGCTCTTCCTTACGTTTATTCAGCTTTATGAAATTCACGTTTTTTTTTTCACAAAATTTGTGGCATAACGCTTGCTGACCACGTTCGTAATGAACACGTGAGAGAAACAGTTGGTCTAAAAGAGAGTGTCGGTGTTAAGATAAGAAAGGGCATGCTCCGTTAGTTCGGACATGTAGAAAGAATGTGGGACGAAAGAATGACGAAACAGATATACAATGCAAAAGTGGAAGGATGTAGGAGCCGAAGAAGGCGGAGACTAACCTACCATGACCAAATTGGTCGTGTTTTATCAGAAGGTGATGTCAGAAGCCCCAGGAACCGGCGAGCGTGCATGAAAAGAGCTATGAATGTCACAGAAGCGAGTGAAGTATGCAAGGACCGCGTCTTATGGCGCTCGGTTCTCTCTGCCTACCCCGCAAGGGACTTGGCGTGAAGATATACATACATACATACGTTTTTGTATATAGACGAAAGATACATATCTAAGTCTACATCTATATAAATGGGTCCCGGCAATCTATACATTTTTGAAGTGAAAACTTCTTTAGCGGCGTTGTGCACTTTTTGGGATGAGTAAAAAATGTTAAACTCGCGTCAGGACTCGTGACAATGACTGTAAGATTTTGATGAGAATTAGAACTTATGTTCGCTGCAGCGCTAAAACTTTAGTTACCTCTAATTAAACAATTAAAACATGAAGCGCTAGATCGTTCATAGGGCATTATTTTCTCGCGACCAAAACGTAAACGCCATGAAGTTCTTGGCGTTTCGCGTTTCGTTCAACGTAGTTTATCAACATCGCTGTTTAGTTTAAGCGGCGCAGGGCGCTTATCGCGTAAGTGCGTGTGTGTTTAAGTTTTAGAGATTGGCGATGATGATGCTGGTAATGCTGATAGTGAAAGAGTCGTTGAAATTATGGATGAGAGTTCATTTTTCTGAGAGATAAACTTTTTAATGTAAAATAATTGTAATAGTTCTGAAGTGTTAAATTTTTAATGTAATATAAATTGTCATGTTTGTATACGATAGCGCAATAAATGAATGTTGTATCTTACCACATACTTGATAGTACTTGTATACTGATAAATAAAGCAATTCGTGCGAAATTATTCCCTAACCAATCCCAAATATTCAAAAATGCACAACGTCAATGTTCAAGTTTTCACTTCTGCCGGCACTCCCGGAGTGCAACCCGTTTTTTTATGTAACTAAGGTACAGCCAGCCTGATGGTAGGCTAGGCAGTTACCCTAGCCTATGGGCATTTGCTACAATAGGATTGTCACCTATGCGTTGCCAAAGCTATTAAAATCTATTCAAGCTTTTCTGGAAAAACTCCATGCTGTACGTAGTCCTTTGGGAAAACCGCTATTATCTCTATAGCAACGAATTTAATAGAGGAAAAATACAGTCTAAGTATCAGATGATTGATTTACTATTGCAGATTAAACTCTCTAACATATTATGATTTATTCAATATAAAATAAAAACTCTAATAGTTAGGAGGCATTTGAAAAGAGGATCTATTAAAAGGAAATAGTAATATTAAGGTAAAATCTAAATATCGCCTAGCGAAGCTTGGTCGCCCATGTATGTATATATGTATATTCTAATAAATGGGCAATATTACAGTAAATTACTGTTTAATTTACTGTAATATTGCCCATTTATTAGAATATACATATATACATACATGGGCGACCAAGCTTCGCTAGGCGATATTTAGATTTTATTCATGTAAAATCGCGATCGTTCATGCCCACATAGATAAACTTAAAAAAACATAACCTTATCTATTTACAAAATTACAAACTGCAAGAGCATCGCCTACGCTGGTACGGCCACGTCTTACTGAAACCGGCAAGTTACGTGAGGAACAAATGTCTGGCCATGCCACCTCCGCCGGGTCCCTGTAGAAGGGGTAGGCCCAAGAAGTGCTGGCTTGACGTCGTAGGGGTCATCCCCTATACGTGCCAATGGTAGTAGACGCTAGAAAGCGACTCTGGGCTCCGAAGCGAGAGCTTAGGAAGCGACCGGGACTGACGCTCGAATGATGATGATGGCTAGAACTGTTTATAAGCTACATGAAATATATTTTTATATACCTACACACAAGAATTGTTCGTTTAGAGTAATAAGATTTACCCGTATTTTTAAAATTTTCTCGGTTACCATCTTATTGTATCTTATCTTATCTTTGGCCTACTGGATCGAAAGCAAAATCAATTGGGCGATACTTATTATCGATGGCTAAATGAATATTATTACTATGGGCGGGTCTCTTACTAAAAATTGGGTACAAGTTTTTAGTTTCGTTCGTTTGTTAATCTTCGGTACTGTATTTAAAAATTGGCCGTTTTAACAGTTTATTATATCAGAGCTGGATTTCACAGTAGAAACTTTTTGACAGTCGATTGTAAAAATACGGCGGAAACTAAAAACTAGCTTCCAACTCATGGCACAGTTAACGGTAGCTATTTCGTTTACTAACAACATCAAACTTTCAGGTACAGAAACTTTTTCTTTGTCAAACTCCGTATTCAACAGTCAGCTACATACATAGGTTACCTTGATTAAATTTACGACCAAGCACAGCATACAAAACACAATAGAATTTTGTATCCTGTGCTTGGTTGTATACAAATCTCAACTATACAAATATATAAAGTGGAAGAGTTCATTATTTTGGTAATTTGTTTATTTGAACGCGTTAATCTCCGGAACAAGCAGGTGGATTAGAAAATTATTTTTGCATTTGATAGACCAATTCTTGAGGATTGAGGAGGATTAGGTTATAGCCTATTTAGCATTACGATATGACCCTTAGAGACCGGAAAAAATAAAGAAAGTGAGAAAAAGCGGTTACCGGGTTAACTGGACACGCGCGAATGAAGACGCGGGGTGCAGCTAGTATCAAATAAAGTACGACATCATTTACATAAACGATAATAATGGCGCTCAGGCGCAAGTATTTCTATGTGGTGTAAAAGAAAGAAGCGGTTAAAAAAATGAAGATTTTATCTTTTGTCTAAGGTAGTTGAACACAGCCAAATTGTTCGTCTTTCTAATAAGAAGGTCGGAAGCCATAGGAACTGAACGTGCACGAAATGAAAAATGAATGTTTAAGAATCGAACGTTATAGGATTGCTACTTATGACGCACGATTCTTTCTGCCTAACTCGCAAGGGACCTGGCGTGAAGATAAGACAGATCTAAAGAAATCTTGGAGCTCAAAGTCGCTTAAGCGGTGTTTTGTAAACATAATATTACATAGTTTTCATTAAAATGTTTAACCAATTATTAGTTAGTGTAAAATTTGATCCTCTAAATTAGAGTAGGCACTTAAGGACCCGCGTGTGTGTTGTTTACACGATACATAGGGTGCTACATGTTTGACTAATACGGACAGAATATTAATGATGCAAGGAATATTTACTATTATTTAAGTAAACAGAATGATATACGGCACGATACGGTATTACCTATACGGTAATTATCTTATTGAAAAATGTTGCTCGACAACCCTGAACGGTGCGTCTCAGTCTATCTTAAGTAGTTAATTTTTATCAATTTTATTTAATTTAAATAAGCTAATGTTGTAATAGCTTCTTTTACCACTTATATGACAAATACTTAGTGTAAATTCTTTTCTCTATACCAATACGGATGGGTTTGTCTATTTCGAGCTTCTGCGAGTTTCGGAGGGCACGTTAAGCCGCCAGTACCGGCTGTTGTCGAGAGATGACTCGTTAAGCTGAGTGGCCTTCGAGCGGCTTGAAAACACTGACTTCCGCCAATCCGCAATTAAGCAGCGTGGTGGAGTATGTTCTAAGTCCAGTAGTGGGATGAGTTAGGGTTGGAGTACCTAGTTATAAAGAGGTATATTTTTTGGATACAGAATATAATCTCTGGAACTATAAAAGCAATAAGATACAATGATATACTCGTAGTTATTCCACTATTTATCATTGTGAGTTATTTATTGCTTCGAATTTCAGGGAACATCACAGAAGCAAAAATAAGATGCTTTATCGGATTTGTAGGACTAGCAAGTCTTTTCTTGTAAATTATATAAGATGCTATTTATATAGTAAATTGCGTGAAATAGTTCTGTCTCTTCCTGACAATGTCTTCAAAAGGCACATCAAAAATACTCTTTCTAAAAAAATTTACTATTTATTTATTATTATAACTTCACGCCTAGTCCCTTGCGGGGCAGGCAGAGAGGTGTTTTATTTCCTAAATTTATGGAATTACACCAAAATTTTAAACTGTGCCAACTGTTTGTGAGGGCTTAATATATTTAAGAATATTCTCTTAAAGTTGAGATTTAACCAGTCGCCAGAATTGTAGAATTCGACTTATACAAAACAGGTGAAATTTCTTCGTCATTTCAACTACCAAGTTTCATTACGGTCGGGTCTGTGTAAACCGCCTAATAGGTTTAATTACATTTTACCCTTCATATATTCTATACCTACCGTGCCAAGTATTCAGCCTATATTTATGGAAATAAAGGCTCAATTCACTAATTAGTCATCAGCTTGAAAAAATTGGCAAATAGATTTTTTATCACACTAGTTCGTAATGTACCAGCAAAGTGGATCGTACGGCTTTCATAATGACCAATATCGTAATATGTTTTTTTTAATTTCTTTACATCACATTTTACCCATACGTTTAATTCAAAGGACAATGGGAAGAAATGTCCCCAACAGATATGAAACATGTCTCATTCGAAGCGTCTTAGCTGTTAGATCTTTTCTTGCAATTTGATCTAACGTGCTTTGTGTACTTCCGCCACCAATTTGTTCATGCGGCCTAGCGCCGGCCGGCACCCACCCACTAGATACTGTTAGTTGATGCAAGATGCCGACGCTGCCATGGCTAATCCGGTAGTCTCTGCCTCGGCTGCTACAGTCGTCCGCCTTTTGGAACAGAATCCGCATGCCCCCACCACCACCGTCGCTGCCACGACTGGCCTGGTCGTCGCTGCGACACGTGTTTCGCCTCTCCACAAGGCATCATCAGGCGCTGTAGATGTTAACCGTAAGAATAACATGCTACAAGTGACGTGTAGTAACAGTAGTGGGTGGGTGCCGGCCGGCGCTAGGCCGCATGAACTAATTGATGGCCGAAGCACACAAAGCAGGTTAGATCAAATTGCACGTAAATTTGACTTTCGCAAAATAACGCCTGAATCTTTTAGATCTTTTCTTATTATGCCTATTCTATTGTATCTATTCTATAACTTCACGCCAAATCCCTTACGGGGAGAGTGAAACGAGCGCCACGTGACTCAATCCTTACATACCTCACTCGCTTCTTTAACATTCATTGCTCTTTTCATGCACGCTCACCGGTTTCTAGGACTCCTGGTAGGTAAGTCTTGGCCTTCCTCGGCTCCTACATCCTTCCACTATTGCACTGTATATCTGCTTCGTCATTCTTTCATCCTGCATTCTTTCTACATGTCCCAACCAACGGAGCATGCCTCTTCTTATTTTAACACCGACGCTCTCTTTCATACCAACTCTGCTTCTAACCTCACCATTGCGAATACAGTCTACAAGCGTTACGCAACAAATTTTGCGCAACGCTCGCATTTCAACCGCGTTTAACCTACTTTCATGCTCTCTCTGCCATACCCAGCTCTCGCTTCCATAAGTAAGCGTTGGGACCAGCACTGCATTGTGTATAGCCAGCTGCGCCTTCTGGCTCAGGTTTTTACTGCCAAGAAGTTTTCCCAACGCTACATTCACACTTTTCCTAGCACTCACTCGCCTTTCCACATCTGCGGTGTACCTTCCATCCCTGCTGAAAGCGCATCCAAGATATACAAACTCATCCACTTGTTCCAACACTTCATCATCTACCGTAATCCTTACATTGGTTCTGGTTTCTTCTCATTCAAATACCATTATCTTTGTTTTCTTTGCATTCAATAGGTAGTAAGCCTTCCTTCATACATTCGTCTTTCATAATTGTGACTAGTGTTTGCAGTTCAGATTGTGTTTCTGCTTTTATTTAATTTATTACGTAATTTTTTGGGCATTGAATTTATTAGGTATATACTTTTTCTTAGTGCTAACCTAACTATGATTCTCCTATAACAAACCCTTTGTTTATTACCTGAAACCTGAAAAAAGAATCATTTTACTCTGTTACGCCATCACATGGAGGCCATATTCTAGTTACATCGTTCTATAACAATTCCACACGCTGTAGTGAAGTGACGCATACGCAGGAACAAGGACCTGGTTGATCTAGGGATGCGCGTGGAAACAATCTATATATATATAAATATTTATAGTAAAAAATCTATGTTATGCAAAACATATGTTTCATATTCAGTTATGGAATGTTCTACAAAAAAATTGGCAATGATGAGAAAGCGAAAACCTAAAAAGCTATGTTACTTGTATTTTGTGAATTAGGAAATCCATTTGCCGAAATTAAGTTTTTTTTTATTCTTGTAGGCTTGTAAACTAAGGAACGAGTGATACGCGCATACAGGTGGCTGAATACTAAAGGAACCAATTCAATTTGACTTCGTTCGTGACGTCAAGTTTAACAATGACGACTACTTGTTACCTAATACACGTTTTACAAGCATTGTATTCCGCTTACAAAGTGTGAATTGAAAAGGATTTCGGATTCGATAACAAAGCCGATATGTGTTAAAACAAATCATTGATTGGAAAAATAAGCGAATATCACCTAATAGCTTTTCTTACCACTGATATGACAAATACTTAGTGTAAATTCAATTCTCTATACCAATGTTATAAAGAGAGCATAATGGCATTGTTGTTATTCTAACCGAACACGCAGGTTAAGCAACGTCGACCGCAGCCTATCTACGGATGGGTTTGTCTACCCCGAGCTTCTGCGTGTTCGGAGGGCATGTTAAGCCGCCAGTACCGGCTGTTGTCGATAGATGACACTCGTTAAGTTGAGTGGCCTTCGCGCGGCTTGAAAACACTGACTTCCGCCAATCTGCAATTGAGCAGCGTGGTGGAGTATGTTCTAAGCCCAGTAGGGGGATGAGTTAGGGTTGGTGTAACTAGTTATAAAGAGGTATATTTTTTGGATGCAGAGTATAATCTCTGGAACTATTGAAGCAATAAGATACAATGATATGCTCGTAGTTGTTCCACTATTAATCATTGTGAATAATTTATGGCTTCGAAATTCAGGGAAAATCACAGAAGCAAAAATAAGATGCTTTATCGGCTTGGACTGGCAAGTCTTTTCTTGTAAGTTATATAAGATGCTATTTATATAGTAAATTGCCTGAAATAGTTCTGTCTCTTCCTGACAATGTCTTCAAAAGGCACATCAAAAATACTCTATGTAAAAAGCTTACGATATACCTAATTGATGAATATGTAGATGACAAAGATATCCGGAAATGATTCAGTATAATACTCGTAATATAATTTTAATTCCACCACTTGATATCATTATTATTGTAGCAATGTATTACATATCGTTAATATCGTTAATGTGTATTAAAATATGTTACCATTTTTTAGGGTTCCGTACCTAAAGGGTAAAACGGAACCCTATTACTGAGACTTCGCTGTCCGTCCGTCTGTCAACAGGCTGTATCTCACGAACCGTGATAGTTAGACAGTTGAAATTTTCACAAATGATGTATTTCTGTTGCCGCTATAACAACACACACTAAAAAATAGAATAACATAAATATTTAAGGGGGCTCCCATACAACATACGTGATTTTTTGCTCGATATTGATAACGGCAACAGGTAGACCCTTGAAATATTCACAGAATATTTAGTTATATATTCACTTTAAGAATAAATAATTAAATTAAAGTAAAACAAATATTTAAGGGGGCTCCCATACAACAAACGTGATTTTTTTGCCATTTTTATAGATAGTGGTACGGAACCCTAAGTGCGCGAGTCCGACTCGCACTTGGCCGATTTTTTTTTGTAATATGTGA
This sequence comes from Pyralis farinalis, assembly GCA_947507595.1. NCBI lineage: Eukaryota > Metazoa > Arthropoda > Insecta > Lepidoptera > Pyralidae > Pyralis > Pyralis farinalis. The sequence goes on along the minus strand of OX382264.1, from coordinate 18,824,661 downwards.
CTGAAGACTTGAGAAGAAACCTCGAGGAAGGAGGCAAATAACGAATTGTTATCTATTTTTTATCATTGTCGTTGTGAGCCGTCCGTGACAAGTGTGCCAAGGTTGTCCACCCTACTAAAACCCTCCCTGAACCCAAATTGGCTTTTAGGTAAAATTTGCTTGTTTTCTATTAACCATTCTAACCAATTCTTAATAAAGTGTTCAAGAATCTTAGCCATGGTACACGAAAGGGCAATAGGACGACAGCCCAAGTGGCCAGTACTCAGTTTACCTGGTTTTTTTAGTATAGGGATGGCAATTTGGGATTTCCATTCTTCATGCAGAGTGGCTGAGATAAAGAACTGGTTCAATATTTACAGAAAATATTTTTTTGTAACAAGACATCCAAAGCCCGCGGAAAATGGTCAAATTTAATCGATGTTTATGTTATGTTAAAAATTAATTTCAATTTTCCAATAGTATTTATATATTTTACTACGAATATGTCAGAACCATTTGTATTTAACTTTCGGAAAGCGGACGAACGACTACGGCGTAGCGGAAATCCTATTCTGAAGATCCCAAACTCGCTGACAAATACTTTCTGGAATTCATACACCGTACAAGCTGCACGCATATGGAATGCGCTTCCTGTGAAAATTAGGGCTTCTCAGACTATAGGCTCCTTTAAAAAGCGACTATACGGGTTCTATGGTACGCCCGCGTTGAGTTGAGCTTACGTATGTATTTATTATGTATTTAATATGTATGTACTAGTATTTATTAGCAATTTCGTTATTAATCACATTATGTTTTCATGCTTTTTCTCTATCTACTTTATTTTCCATCTTTACTTTATTATTTTTTCCCCCACCGCCATTCAATGCTTCATTCAAGTACTCGAAAGCAATGGTCGGCTGGAAGAGATTCCTTGAAGGAATAAGTCCGCCTTTGCAAATCATGTAAGTTTTATACTTTGTAATTATGGATAATGCAATAAAGTTATACAAACAAAACAAACAAACGATATAAAAAGTGAAACAAAAATAGAAACAAAACAATACATGCATATTCCCTATCGTTACTTGACCGTTATGTTGTTAGATAATTAGCTGATGATGATGGTACTGATACCCTATTCAAAACAGTATAAAACTTACCTTATGAAATATAACCAATAAATCATCAAGCTTGCCATGCAGATCCCCACACACAGTTATCTGGCTGGAAATGGACGTGGTAGCCACATTGATGTTAGGTAGCCTCTTCAGTACTTGAGTAGCCTCCTTTAGAATTTGTGCCACGTGCTTCGGGTGTAGACGATGCTGAAAATACGAGTACTCTCATTCTCATTACAACTCACTTATAACATATTTAAAAAACTTTTAAATGAAAAATCAATGGCCGTGTCAACGCCATTAAATATTAAAACGACGATGTGAAGAAACCTCCTCTTTAATTATCTCGATTGTATTTTTTATTAAAAAGTCTTTTTATTTTTTAACTTACAGTCTATTTCAATTCCATAAAAGTTTCATAAATGTGTAATCAATATGGGATCACAAACAAAGGCTGTATTACAAAATAGATAAAAGATGCTTAATGTTATGTTATAATAAAAAAATATATAACTGTCCATAATATACAGTAGGTAGATAAGGATCTGCATTATTTGAATCTATATATACCTAAAAGGGCAAAAGTAAAACAGGTCAGTCCTTTTACTCCTGTGATTGTACACCGACTTTCCTTTTTGTTTAGTAGTTATTGACGAACTTAGAGTTACCAATAACAAAAAAACTAACTTGGAAACATGCAAATTCGTACATATTTTTTTTTTCAAATTTAAAAAACACAACTGCAGTCCTGTTCAAATCAATTTTTTTTATACTACGCTGGGAGGCATACAAGCATACGACCCACCTCATGTAAAGCGGGTTTCGTAGCGTATTATCGCTTGCGATATAGTAAGGATCACTCGCACGATGCCTCCTCTGCTGCTTACACAGCAACTCCTTGGGAGCTTACTTGTGACCTCAATCACACGCAGGAACACAACAACTCTCTAGGGAGTTGTTAATTGGCTGCGATTTTCTTCGATTAAGCTCTTACATATATTTACGATTACATAAAAAACATACGCGTCGAACTTGCTTTTTCTAAATTAGTTAAAGAATCAGTTTATTTATTCCTATACACTACTTCCTATTTGCCATTTATTTGACTACACTTAGGCTCGGATAAATTGTCCATGGCCATGAGTTCTATATCGAAGTGCAACTGCCAAACAAAATATGACTGTGAAAGCAATCACTTCTATGTAGCTATTACTCTATATAATAAGCCGTAATACGGCTTATTATATAGAGTAATACGTATACGTAAACTTATATTTTAATATAATTATTAAGCGTTTATAGCGGCTATGAGTTGCTATCTAGTTTATGACATTATTTTTATTCCGCTATTTCCGACTTTATGATTAATAAAAGCCGCAGGTGCTTTTTGGCGCTATAGAATTCCAATTACCCAACATGGCGCAGCTTTGAATCATTGCCGCAAATAATAAAATTTAATGTTAGGAGAATTAAAAAGCAATCGATTATTAAAATAAGAATTATTTCGAGAGTTTCTTAAAATATTACAGTGAGTATAATAGTGTAAACACAAACAAAGTTCTTAATTTTAATTTTTTACACACAAGTAGATAACTAAAGTAATTAACTAAATTAAGTAATTAGCGCATTTAAGTAAATAACTAAAGCGGCGAACAAGCGCGCCTGATGGAAAACAGTATGCAGCAACTATGGACGAATAGGTCACACAAACAACATCACTCGCATGGTGCAGAAACTGGGAAACCACTGTGAAATTATTTTTGTTCAGAACGAGCCAAAAAATGTTTCTGGTTTAAAGAAAAATAGTTGCGTTTCTTGTCTTTTGTGTGCTAGTGGCACTATGTATGTAAATGGTAAAAATACATACAAAAGTAAATAGTACAAAAGCCCTGCATTTGCGAGTGATCCGTTTATATATAAGTTATTCAGAAGTCTTTACAAGCCTTAAACGTTACCTTTTTCTTTCTGAAAGTTTCAATGAGTAGGTCGATATCCTTCCTTTGGAGAGGGAACTCAATGTCGGGGCCACGGGAAGGTTTCGGGGGAGCCGTCTCGTCCACACCCCCTCCTTCGTCGGATTCCTCGGAAAACACTTGCTCCACTACGAAAATAAGACAATACTCTTATATTTTACGTAATTTAATATCTCAGTGTATCGGAAGTTGTTTCCCTGCAGGCCAAGTTGCAACTAGAAACTATAAATTTCCACTGAATTTATTACACTGAGGCATAAACTCGAGTATCCAACAAAGCTTAAAAGTTGCTCGATCGGCCGGTATGCTAAAGGATGTGATCTTTTCAATGGATAGTTACGTTATTTTGCAATTGAACTAGCTGCTGTCCATGGCCGGCTCGCGTGTACTTGTTTTTCAAGATTTTCATAGGAATTTCTATGAAATATAAAGAGAGTCATTTCTGTGAAAAAAGTACCTTAAATGTTTTTCGAATGTATAACCATAAAAAATCTGTTTTTGTAACACTATGGAGACATTGATGCATGTAACATTTTGCATCGATATATTTGGAGTATTGCAGATTGACATAAATAAAAGGATAATAAAAATCCAAACCCTATAAAAACTTTATCATTATCATTTACCAACCATAGTACAAACTACAGATCAATGCAGACTTGTATTTTTTATTATAATTTTATTGTATTATGGTGTCTACTTGATATGGTGGCATGCCATGCGTCATTATGTGATTCTGATGAACGCTTATATCCCTATAAATAGTTTTATATGACTTTGTTCCAAGAATAACAGACCTAGTTTTGTCTGCATTTGGTAGCGAGTGGAAAAGGTCATTGCAGTGAGTATGATTATATAACTCGTGACAAGTGTAAAGATACCGCAGTATCGCGTGCTCGCAGTTAGTTAAATAGAGTACAATGCAAAAAAGTGGAAGTGGTAGGAACGAGGACATTGTGACATGAATGTAATGCGGGAACAAGTATGCTAGATTAAATTAAATTTCCCTAGCGTAATATTCAAATGGATGTTAAATATACTGTTGTGTACCTAAGTAAAATAAAATAAATAAACGAGGTAGAACAATCTATATAACCTTCACGCATCATAATTTCACATGAGAATTTATGTTAAAGTACTTTGCAATTTTTTTTATACCACTAAGGTGCCAAACAAGCGTACGGCCTGCATGATGGTAAGCAGTTACCGTAGCCTATGGACAATCGCAAAACCAGAGGTGTCACTCCTGTATTGCCGACCCTGTAAGAACCTCTTCACGCCTTTCTTGTAGTCCCTTGGGAAAATCTCGGCTGGGAGCTCATTCCACAAGTACACACCATTACAGCACAGTACTCGACCATTGCGGTTCCAGTGTATGAGGATAAACTCCCAGCCATCGGCGAGCTGTGCGATTCGTAAAACGAGGCTGTTGGCATCACATCAAACAACTCCTTAGAACACAACCCATTGTACAATCGGTAGAACACGCAAAGGGAGGCGGCAAAATCTCTCCTTAAACTCAAGGGCTCAATACCGTGTGTGAGTTTAGGATCATCAACGATTCTCACAGCACGTCTTTGCACTGAGTCACAAGGTCCTAGCTGGTAACCCCGCCCAGAGATGACTGCAGTACTCCATATGCGTTCTTACTCGGGGCTTACATAATATAAGTCTTTGCCCCGCGCTGACGAAATGTTTGGCTCTGTTGAGTACACCAAGTTTCTTTGACGGTAGCTTGACCATCTCTTCCAAGTGACTTCGGTAGTGAACTTCGCTGGAGATCTCGACGCCGAGAATCCCAATACTCCTGGCAATGGTTAGTGGCGTGTTCGGGATTTGGGGCACCACAGCAAATGGGTTTTCTTAGCGGTGAACACGCAGACTTGTGTCTCGGTAGGGTTGAATTGAACCAAATTCAACCGCTCCAGTCGAAAACTTTACTCAAAGTACACTCTATTTCAGACACAAGTCTAATGCGGCTATCCTCCACAAGGAAACGAAGGGTGCTAGCACGCCCCGTGTAATAAGTGTCCCCAGTGCTATCGTCTGCACAACAATGAATGCTGTCAATTGACCACATGTCATTGATATGCAGCAGAAACAACGTTGGTGACAATACAGAGCTCTGCGGGACGCCAGCATAATATCCATGCTATCGGAGCAACTACTGTCAGCCACGACTATCAAAGCCGTGGTTCACAATAGTTACTCCGATGGCATATGCTAGATGAGAACCCATTTGCACCAACCCTCGGGCAGCCCGTACGATGGTAACTTCGATAGAAGACCCCGATGCCAGACCCGATCGAATGTCTTTGCCATATCTAGACTGACAGCCAATGCTTCACTTTGTCTCGCGATCGCCGAAGCCCAGCGGTGTGTAAGATACACTAGAAGATCACCAGTCGTAAATCGTGATCCTCTATCCTCTAGGTATGTCAGGAGTCGTGTGCTTATCACACGCTCCATCGCCTTGGAAAGAAGGGAGGTTATGGTAATAGGCTTGTAATTCGATAGATCTGATCTATCGCCCTTTTTGGGCACCGGGTGCACATTGGCGGTCATCCATGAAGACGGGACTTAGCCAGTGGAGTAGGAAAGCGGAAATTACGAATGTAGTGCAGGAAGAATTTACCGAAATATACTTTAGGATTCACAATTTTTTTTTTAATCGCAAGGGATACGAACGCATTCATCGAGTACAAGTAAACTTTTGGCTTCATCTACGAGTAACAACTCCTTTAGAAACTGTAGGGTTTCTTATACTTGATGTATACGGGTCAGATGTATATAAACGAGTATGAAACACGTAATACCATCTATATGTTTGAATATATAATTCAGCTGTTGTTTGGTATATTCTCTAAATCATTCGGGATTAACAGCTAAACCAGATGCCATAGTTTGAAGTATAATGTAGAATCTTTTTATAAGATTTTCATTGACACCTGTTATTTCCGCTGAACATTGATAATTTTCGAAAAATCGGCGAGCTGTATTTCCGTCATTGCTATTACCACTTCCTTGACGTGGTTTATCAATATGTAATCCCATTTGGTTACGGAATAAACTCTAGACAAGCTTCTTTTTATCTTCTTTAAGTTTTTTTGTTTTGTGGTGATGTTGCTGACTATTTTTGAAAAGAAATGTTATAAGATATGTGCAATATCATTTCCATACACCTTATCCATGCATGTAATGTAGACAACCCATATTCAAAGGCACTCTCATTTTCTGGCTTTGATGATACTTTGCTCAAGTCATTAATTTCACTTGGCTTGGCACCACATATGGAACACACAGCACCTTAAGTTGTGTCAGTTAACACTTGTGCAACCTTGTCATCAACCATAGTTAGAAATAATTCGTGCGTTATTTCTATTATCTGGTTATTTTTGTTAATTTTGGTAGTTTCTAAATTATTTATTTCTGAACGAATATCACTCACCACCAATCGAGTTTTTTCTGGCGTTTCTTTAGCGAATTCCATTAATATAGGCCTACAATATCTGACAGAAGAACATGCTGGGTTTTGCCAAATAACTTGATTCGTTAATGAATCTGATAGGCACCAGTGAGCTTATGAACAAATTAGCGTCAGATATATTCACATTTTCGCCTGTTTGAACTCACTTTGACCCGAAGAACCATCACATCACCATTTCGTGAATAATTGCAGTTTTCTTTGGGTTGGGTTCCAATCGTTTATTATTTATTATTAATATTAATCATCAAAATACGAGCAACAGTATGATTCAACATATCTTGCAGCTTTACTTTAGCACCCGTATCTGTTATTTCTATGCTTGAAGATGTGGAGTAACATAATTGTTTGTTTAGTAGATAAAGCGTGATACGAAGGCAAGATGGGACAATTCGTTTTGATAAGGCACGCTCTTATGAATCCATATTAGGCCTTTGACAAATCTAGATCAGTGTACAAACCTAGAGCTTCTTCCGTAGAAAATGAATTTATTTACACAGTTTCCCCAAGAATCTTCTTTTTTATAGTTGATTTTTCGTCTTTGCTTAAACTTCTTATGGCAGCTACAACAGCAGCCTCTTCAAATTCGCCTTTAGACCTCAAGCTTTGTACATATGCATTATGTACATAGTCCAACCCGAATTCTTGAACTAACTCCATGTTCTTTCTCTTTTTTGATTTGTCCGACAGGTCTTCATAGGCTTTTGATGGTCTTCCACGCTTTTCAGATGATGATGATGGGGTCGCGGACGTACTTTCATCAAAACTGACCTTGAATTCATCATTTAACCAAGTCGCATTTTGCATCAGGAACCTCTCCTTAGTACGGCTAGATTTTGTCCAACGATTGTTGAATTGGGTTAAAAAGCTTCTTTGAATGGTGGTTACAACTTCTTGGCTTCGTGAAGACGATAAATTGTGCTGCTGCTCTAAATATTTCTTAATATCTTCTGGTTTTGTTCCAAAATTGATAAAAAAACGCAGAGTTTGCGTCGAGTAATAACGAATTCACTCATTTTAGAAAAAATAAAGAAAGGTTTTTTGACGGTCGCGAAGTAACTTGTTCTCGACAAGTGCTGTAGTTTTTGAAAACTGGTAAAGGACCACTGAAATTAATTGTTTATATACAAGTCTATATTCCGTGTGCAAACTTGATAAATAATATTTCACATGGGAAATAAATTTATTATCTTTTAGAAAACAGAAGCAATTAACCACTATCTAGAAAATATAAACACCACAATTTCCTTCCTTTATGGTTTGTTTTTAATGGTAATTGATAAAACTTATCGAAAACAATTGTTTTGTGGTTATACAGTTTGGATAAGAAAATAAAAACAATATATTCTAATATTTAAAATTTTCCAAGTTTTTGACCTTTAACACTAAAATGCATTTTTCCCTCAGGGTGGCAGAGACGGGCAATTTTTTTTTTTGCCTCGTATTACTGATGAGTTACTGTATTCAAAATTATAAATATCTCGACTTCGGCAAACTTCGCTAACACACAAAAGCTTTTTTGAAATTGCAATACTATAAAAAAAAACATGAGTCTAAAACCTGAGTAGTTTTACTTTTCGTGTCAAAATCTTTATGAATATGATAGCATTACTAAAAAGTACAATAACAGACCTTTCTAATGATATACGAGAAAGCCGATTTACTCCGTAATCTCTATGCCTCTAACTCGACTTTGAATGACGGGGGAGCTGTGCCACCTAACATCCCGAGGTCCAGTAGCTCATTGCCGGAAATCTCAATTACCCAGCGAGATGTCCGGCGGGTGTTACTCTCCCTCGACAATTATAAGTCGAGTGGGGAAGATGGCATACCGGCAGTGGTGCATCCAGTGCCCATAACCCAGTGACGAGCTCAGTGGCGCAGTGGTAGAACACGCTGTTACGCTACTTTGACACCAACGCTCGTGGGTTCGATTCCCACACAGTACAAACATTTGTGTGCATGAACATGTCTGTTTGTCTTGGTCTGGGTATTTTCTATGTATAATAAGTATGTATTTACAAAAAAAATGTATTTACGTATGTTTATCAGTTGTCTATTACCTGCTGTGCTGTGTAATTTGCCCCACAATATTTATTTCTTTATTAATTTTATAAAGGGTGATGGATCAGATTCATCGAATTACCGGCCTTTTGTCATAACCGCCCTTGTCTCCAAGGTGATGGAGCGAGTGACAAACATATAACTCCTGGCATACCTAGAAGATCACGATAAACCCGGCGAGATCCGACAGTCATAATCATACAGGCTGCCAGGGTTTGTAGAAATGGGTTGCCAGCTTCTTATCCAGCAGATGCATAGTAGCCATGGTAGACGGCAGTTGCTCGGATAGCATGGGTATCAATGCTGGCGTCCCACAGGGTTCTATACTGTTTTCGATGCTGTTTTTGCTGCATATCAATGATATGTATTCAATTGATGGCATTCATTGTTATGCGGATGACGGCGCTGGGGGGACTTATTATATAGGCCGAGCTAATATCCCTCGTTCGTTTGTGAAGAAAAGCCGCGATAAACTTCTGATGTCTGAAATGGAGAGTACTTTGGCTAAAGTATCTGACTGGGGGCGGTTTAACTTGGCCGAATTCAACCCCATTGAGACACAAGTTTGCGCGTTCACCATTAAGAAACTGTGGTTCCTAAATTCCAGAACACACCTCTTACCATCACCAACAGCATTAGGATGCTTGGTGTCGAGATCTCCAATGACGTTACAACCGTGATACAAGACCCCGTATGGTACGCACTCATTTTTTATAACGTTAAAATGATAAACAAACATACGGTCAGCCTGAAGGTATTCAGTTACCACAGCTTAAAGGGCTAATCACATTAAAATTATTATATTATTTATTTGCATTTTAACTAAAAAACGAGTACAATTAGTCAAATGAACTTAAACATATATCATAATGTCACCTAAATATTTTATTATCTAATATACGAGTACTGCGATTTAATTTAAACTTTAAAATGTTCACTACAATGGTAATTTATGAACGATAAAATAATACGAAAATGTTTTTAAATACTCGTAGTTACTACCTGCTAAAAATGATTGCTTAAATAATCAATAAAATAATTGGTTAGGTATATGAAATTAAAAGACTTTCTAATGCGCGAACTCGAAGCTCGAAACCATACTGAAATCGATGTTCGGCAAGTCTTACTAGTCGGCCAACTAATCAGCCTTTTGAGACTCAGCTAGTCGTCCAAATGCATAATTGGTCCATTCCTATAAATAGGTATGTCAAAATATTTTTTAAAGTCAAAATTTCAGTATTATATCCGTTTTTTAGTATTATTATTACAAAATGTTTCCTTGCATGAGATGTTAATATTTAAGTTATAGGAAACTCCAGAAAGATGATTTGTATTTTTAAATTAATACCTACTATGTAAATTTCATCAAGATCTGTTCATTAGATTTGCTGAAATCGTCGAGAATGAAGTAACACACATAAAGATATTTTCTAATCTAGCTATTTAAATTCAATTAATGCATCTGAATGTACTTCCATCGAGATCTCGAACTCAAAATCACTATCACTATAACAACTCCTCATTCTCTTCGAACATTTCAAGAGCGTTTATATGTACGTATTGTTTGGCATTGGCAAGCCGAATAAAAATCTTAAATATAAATCTTTATCTTCTTATGTGCTTAATATAAATTATTAATTATTTTCAACATTACAGAGAAGGAATTTACAAAACAATTCAAATGAAGGTGAAAGTGAAGTCATAACTGACTTAAGTTTCAATAGAACTGCATCTCAAAATCGTTACCTTATTATAACTCTATGTATAAAAATAGGGTATATTAATGAAAACATGAAAATTATTTTCAATTATATATGTTTCATTCTTAATTATATCTAGTGCCTGTACATTTCAATTAAAACATTAACTATCAAAATTAAAGGTAGTTACGAATGTGGCTTACATAGTAATATAAAAGTTGAAAAGTTCAAAGTAGATCATGAACCGAGCAAAGTTGTTAAATACACAAACAACTGTTATCACGTCAACGGTCCGTCAAACGATACAAACTGAACACGTAAGGCAAAGTCCTGAAAATTCTGACGCTGACAGTTATAAACTTTCTAACTTGATATTATTCTCTTCAAACATGGTTGTAACTGGCTGACAGTCAGTATAAAGGGAAAATCAACTTTTTGTACGGGCGTTATAACTCGTTACAAGTATTTATTTAAACCAGACCATTTTTTTAATTTAACGAATTATACAAAAATAATACTAATAACTCAAATCGGACTTTATTATTGTTAAAATCGTGATCTAAATCGCTTAAAAAATCTATTTAAGAAGGTTAGATTTTCTTGAGGGCCGATTGAACCACAATAATTTTTTAGCTCTCGCAGCAGGCGCTAGACGCATGGGAATATAACATTTCATGCCTTTTACAATCGCTTCAGCCGCATAATCGGTCGTTCGTCTAGTCATCTTCTAGGATATGTTACATACCACACCGCTGGACTTCAGCGATTGAGTGGCAATGTAAGACCTTGGCTGTCAAATTAAATAGGGCGAAGACATTCGATTCGGTCTAGGTGTTGTACATGGTAGATGCTCTGATAGTATGGACGTGAAAGAAGTACCGTAGTTACCTATGGCAGGAGCACCAGAATACTAGCCTTAAAACTGTTTGCTTTAGTTCTTAATGAAATGAAAAAAATAATGTACGCACTTTGGGAAAATATCATTATATGATTACTTCGTGGGGATTGGTAAATTAACGAGTTAACGAGCTCGGTGGCTCAGTGGTGGAACGCGCTGTTACGCTACTTTGACACCAACGCTCGTGGGTTCGATTCCCACACAGTACAAACATTTGTGTGCATGAACATGTCTGTTTGTATTGGTCTGGGTATTTTCTATGTATAATAAGTATGTATTTACAAAAAAAAAATATATTTACGTATGTTTATCAGTTGTCTAGTACCCATAACACAAGCTTCGCTTACTTTGGGGCTAGGTGGCGCTGTGTAATTTGTCCGACAATATTTATTATTTATTTAAATATAAATAAAAATCAATTGCCGCGTGCACGTAAAATCATTACTTAAGATCGACCCGTTCGATATGTCTGATTTCTTCAGCTGTTTCTAAATATTTGAATTTGTTGTGTTCTTTTATTTCTTGCAGTGTTAGTAGTTGTTAGGACAAGGTTTACGTGGAAGAAAATTTTTGGAAAATTTATCGAACAAGTCCTAAATTTGAATAAAAAATGAACGACTTTTACAGTCGCATATAATGTATAACATCTGACATCTCACCTTGGTAATAAGCAACTAGAATTAAATTTAAATTTTAAATTGTTAAAAAATCATCGATGTCGATCGAAATGTAATCGAAGAAATTATTCGTGTATTTTATTTCTATATATATATAATATATATATATATATATTATTTTCGTCCAAAAAAGGTCTGAATTCCTCGTCATATCGCGTCTAAAGAATGTTAGCCTCAAAAACGAATTATATATATATATATATATAATATATATGGAATATTTTTTGGACGAAAATAAAGTTTTAAATCGGAAACGACGTTCAGTAAAAAATATATAGTTCATTTACGGCAGTAGTGTGACTAATTTTACATATCAATTGAGATTTCAAGTAAATATAATGAAATACGTACTTATTTAATGATTACTTTTCCAAATCTAACAAATTGTCTGTCTTGTTTTGAGTGATTATATTGTCATCTTTTGTCAATCCATTAGTCAAATTATAATAATAATTGAATTGAAATTGTAATAAGATATAATGTGATTTTGTATTATTTATACTGTAAATTATATTATCAATAGTCCCAACCTCTCGGAAAATAGGTTGTTACCATATGACCAGCGAACTTCTTTTTAAGTTCGCTGCATATGACGACCAACTCTACCACCTCACTTCACGCTCATCGGTCAAATCTAATAGCTTCCGCTTTACGCTTCCCCGACATCCTATTGTACACCTCCATCCCTTTTCATGAAATGCGCATTTAAAATACTTCTATGAAAATCTCAATAAAATAGTTTGACAGTTCTGTGATCACATATTTTCATACAATAACAAATTTCCCGTTGAATATTGAGATTCTGCGTACAGTTCACGATTTGTTCAATATTTTCATAATTATAGGTATCACAACACATTGTTAGTTTTAAAAGCAATTTAAGAGTAAGACTTACGTTTAAAATTTCGAAATTATTAAAGCATAATATTATTTTATGATAACATTAATATAAAAAGTTTACTCAAGAAGGGCGGATGAGTCCCTCCAGATTATATTAAAAATAGAAGGTACTTTCCCAAGCACTTCAAATATTGAAAGAAGACTAAATTAACCTTTTGAACGTAATTAATATATAGCGTAATTTTGATAAATATACACTATATTGTGATTCGGCTCAATATCAATAATAGAATAATTATTATATGTTAAAATGTCTGCTGTTTCATGCACCAGTATTTATTTATAAATATATATGAAGCAGTTGAATATTTTTTTTATTCAGAGTTGTTTAAGGTGTATTATTCGGGAAAATGTTAAGGATATTATTATAAATATTTTGAAATTATGTTTATTCAGGTTTTGAGATTTATCTAGGTCGTGCGAGTCTAAAACACTGTGCACAATCTTTTACTGCATACTAAGATCGTTACTTTGACGTCGCTTACGTGGAGCGTACAGCTAAGTGCACTTCAAGCACTTTGCTCTTTAGGTACACGTAATAAGAGTTACAGTCGCAATTCGAGTGTCAAGTGTGATACTAATCTACTTCAGACATTTTCATACAATTTAAGCTTGCGACTCATTCCACATCTGAAACTAAGAATCCTCAGAAATCATTTTTAAACGTCTTCAATCCGATTGGAATGAACGCTACCACGTCCTACTCCAGAGGTGACAATTGAAATGTGACATTTTATTGCCACGAGTTGGTTCCTGCGACTTAAATAAAATAAACTTGCACTCCATTTTAAAAGAACCTTGTATAGGTATAATGTGACGTATAGAATCAGCACCGTCAAGATCTTTTTATTTATACGACGTCGGGAGCAAACAAGGATACACCCCACTTGATGTAAAATAGTTACCGTATGAATTCAATACAAGGAGTATGGTTATGAATGCTTGCAATACAAGGTGCCTCTAAACATGACAGTGGACAAATTACATCTCAAAACCGTTACCGTAGCCTATTAACGCTTATCTTATTAAGTATCACTCTCAAATGACTCCTCTGCTGCTTACACACAGCAACTCCTTAGGAGCTTACTGGTGACCTCACTCACACGCAGGAACACACCAACCCTCTAGGGAGTTGTTATTTGGCTGCGGTATATGTGAGGTCGAGGTACTTCCCCAGACGAGCTGCTTTGATGCGCCCTACCTCTCTTAAAACATCCAGACCAAGACAAAGAGACATGTTCAAGCACACAAATGTTTGTCTTGTGTAGGAAATGAACCCACGAGCGTTGGTGTCAAAGTCGCGTCATTAACGACTGAGCCACCGAGCTCGTCAAAAATTAACTTCTACATACAGTGTGGTGACTTAAATACCTTTTATGTGAAAGAAGATAAAATGTACTAATAACTACTAACTTTTACCATAGAACCACCTTTGAAATCTTGAAAAAATTATACCTACAATTTTTTTGATGGAGTGATCATATTTGTACTTTTGATATTTGTGGTATCTAGTAATGATTCAATTTGTTATCCTAATAATACCTAACTGTAAAAAATAGAGTAATAAAAATATTTTTTCAAAACAAACATTTGTTCAAAAATTCAATTATACTAAAACGAAAATAACGGTTTACCTTGTTCACTTTAGGAGTTCTTATGACCACCTTTTGACTCCATCATGAGACCAAGTCCATGGTAGGCAAGTATACCAAATTTGAAGCCAATCGAACGTCAGAAAGTGCTAATTTAGCTTCTAAGACTTAACCCGCATAAACATTAAAGCTTTTTTTATATACAGGACAGGCCCACCACTCATACCCACCAGTGTGTCTCCTGTGTAGCCAGAATTTACAGAGGCGACCACCACAAAGGCAATGAACAGTGAAGTCCATTGCTGTCCCGGGGGTTAAACTACAGCTGCCTTGGAACTCACAACGAATTTAATCAGAAGAAATTTGTAGGAGTAGGAAGTTTTGGAATTGACTTCCACTCTTGGCAAAGTGAGAGACAGCAATATGACTAATTAGGCATTTAAAAAAACATAAAAGCTTGTCATAAGTTGTGTACAAAAGTAGGAACTTACAAACAGATGCCGTCCTTGAGGTCCGCTCGGAGGATGGACGCCCACTGGTGTCCCTCATGTGACTGAGCAGTGCGTTGAAAAAGTTGTACAACTGCAACCAAACATTTTACATGTTCACAAGTTACTAGATGTTTTTGCTGTATCCGTGTACGCTATAGGTTTACAGCAACGAATAGGACCTTTATAATTATATTTATATATTACTAGCTACCCGCCCCGGCTTCGCACGGGTGATCCGTTCGCTACCAAACTCTACAAGATCTCCCGCTAGCCTAATATACAGGTTCCTTGAAAATTTCATCAAAATCGATCCAACCATTTTCGAATTCATAAAGTGCGTACATACTTATATTGATTTTTAATTATATAGATATGGAATTCTAAAACAAAAGAACAAAAGTATTCAAGGATTTTTTTTTATACAATGTTGCGAGGGATACAAGCCATACGAACTACGTGACGTAAAGTGGTTACCGTAGCTTATGAACGCTTGCAATACATTAATTATTGCTCGCACGTGCCCAACTTTGCTGCAGCAATACCTTAGAAGCTTATACCGATAAGCATAAAATCATATAGCCCACCTGATGTAAAGTTACCGTAGTCTATTAACGCTTATAGTGTATTAAGTATCACTCTCGGAATGCCTCCTCTGCTGCTTACACACAGAGTTGTTATTTGACTGCCCTTTTCTGTGAGGAAGAGGTCTTCCCTTGTAGAGCTTCTTTGATGCACTCCACTTATCTTTATGTTATCCCTCTAGGATATGTGTGTGTGTAGGCGTAGGCAAAGTAGAAGCACACGAGCGCGCGTTGTAATAGTCATGTCCTTTTTATATTTTGACGAACTTAGTGGTCAAGTAGTTAGCAATATATTATTTAATACCAAGGGTTTGATTCCTACAAAAGATAAACATTTGCGTGCATGAGCATGCCTGTTTATCTTGGTCTGGGAGTTTTTAAGAGAGGTTGGGAGTATCAAAGCAGCCTGACTGGGGAAGTACCTCCACGTCACAGAAAACTGCGGCCAAATAACAACTCTTTGGAGAACTATTGTGTTTCTGCAAGTGATTGAGGTTACCAGTAAGCTCCTAAGGACAACGATAGTGATGCTTACTGTATTACAAGCATGCATAAGCTACGGCAACCACTTTAACATCAGGTGGGCCGTATGCCCGTATGCTTCCCGACGCTGTTTAAAAACTATTTATATTAATGTACAGACAATGACAAATATAACTATATCCCCATCCCATAATAACAGTCAAGATGAATTTTGCATGACTTTGTATAGCTTAATCCGTCGTCGTGTGTATATTATGGAGTTATTTCAATAGTTTTATGGTCGTAATAGATAGTGTGTAAAAGGTTCTGGTTACTGGTTCGAATTCTGGCATGTACCACTAAAATCGTGTTTTCGAATTTATGTACATTCCTACTTGTAACTATCATTTGCTCAGCGGTGAATGAAAACATCGTGAGGAAACTCGCACCACCAAAAAAGGATACTTCGAAACACGTGCGATGTAATCTAATAAAAGTCTGTAGGCCGATTCTACTAAAAAACTGCAGCTGCACTGCAGCGCGGCGTGTGTCAAAATGCGTACATTTTGACGTTTCGTTAAACGTCGCTGCTGTCAGATCGCTTAACGAAACGTCAAAATTTACGCATTTTGACACACGCCGCGCTGCAGTGCAGTTGCAGTTTTTTAGTAGAATCGGCCTACTGGTCTTCCCTCTGGGTTGTGGAGGTCTGACGGCAGTCGCTTCACTACAATAAGTACCTTCGCAAAATCCTTAGGTAGCGGACCCCGCCAATCCAAGTGAATTGAGAAACGGGTTAACGCAAAGAAAAAGAAGAGATATGTAATTGCATAATCTTCATATAAAAGTGTCTTACACACATATGAGATCAAAGTAAAATGGGCAGTTTCTAATAAGTATTAAAACCGATTTGGGCCTGAATTTGCCCCGTCTCAAAAATGATATTAAACTTAAATATTATGTTGCATAAAGCAAGTACAATTACAAATAATTGCTCACAGTTTTTCATTTGAACATATTAAATTTAAGAATAGCGAGGGATTTCGTGAATTTCAGTCCCAAGAATTAACTTTATTTCATAAATGAGAAAATATATTTCTTTGCGAAATTTGAATAATATTTTTGGATAGACGAAAGGGGTGATGATGTGAAGACGCGTAATATAAATGCAAATTTTGTATTTCAAAATAAATTGAATTTCCAACTGGAAAGACTAGTGAGACAGAGTGGTGTCACTAGGTCCTTAAAGATACTAATGAACACATTGCACATCTGTTAGCCTAAAATCCCAGTGCAAAATTGTGTAGGTACCTGTTTTTTAATAGAATAACATTATTAGTAATACAATTCCGGGTTGCCTATAAAAAAATTAGCCGCAAGGATTTTTAATTAAATATTTTATAATTCATCTCAAAAAACATAACTACACATTTTGCACCGGGATCTCTTGTTATATACTAATATATAAAGCAGAAGAGTTTGTTTGAACGCGCTAATCTGGCACTACCAGTCGGATTTGAAAAAATATTTTTATTTTTGTTAGCCCAATTCTTGAGAAATGTCATCACTATACGACCCTTAGAAAAAAGTGGTTCCCACGGGATACGTGCGAATGAAGTCGCGGGCTGCAGCTTAGGAGTTACAGTACCTATATATCACTAGTGCTGTTTGCTTTTGTTACGCTATGTTTTCTTGCCAATACATTGTGTATAGTACATATTAAAACACATATTAAAATAAAAATACAATAATGTATATTTTGATGACTAAAATAAATAGGTATGTAATAAATAACACACGCTTCAATGTTTCATAAATTGGCATGATTAGTGAAGCGAAACCCTTCCGATTATTTCGGCACCGAACCCACTTAATTTACGCAAATTCGTCAACTCTTAAAAATGAATGAAGATTAATTAGCCTCCGCAGTATACGAGTATATTCAAGATAGAATTTCTAACATAAAGAAAAAAATAAAATTGTATTCTATAAGAACTCAAGACAAATTATATAATTTTCAAGATAAGAAATGCACTGTACCTATATGCATTAAATTCGCTTGATAGTTTTTTTTCGCGTGCGAGTTATTTACCCTTTTACAAGTTTGCCACTGTAATGAAATTTTAATACATATTTCATAGTCGAAGTTTACATAATAAATGATTTGATGATGATAATATTTTATAATCAATACTTTAAAACAAAATATACATTATAAACTATTATCATGATCAGATCATTTATTATGTTAGTTAAATTAATTTAATACATTTTTCAATATTTTGGCGTATCTCTTTTAATATTTCTTATTTTCTATGATGGTGTATAATTGTAATAAAGATGGTGCTCACTTTATCGTAATTTTAGTAAAAGTAAGCACGTAATTTTACGAAATTGTATTGTCTGTGAATACTAGAGCGAATCGTGTGATTGCGAAATAAATTGGTTACTTGCCTAAATAATCTTCACTAGACCTAAAATAATTGCACATGCCAACAGTGATAACATTTATAAATAAACGAAATTTTATTGAATAATTTGTCATTTAGCTGTAATTTTCATATCATTACGCAACGCAATATAATCGTACATACGTATCTCGCTCGCACGGCATAGAGTAAAGGAGTTACTGTGCTGTGGAGGAATATTCTTTTAGTATCGATTAGCTTGTCTAGTGGGTACAGTATTATCAAGATTATATTTGTGTATAATCAACTAGACAGCATTAACGTTGTGAAGCGAAATGGTTTTTAGATCGTAAAAAGGACCCTTTTCTATGATTATTTTGCAACTTTATGGTGCAATCTGTAAGGTTATGTTACGACTTTGTTCGTCTGAATGTCTGTCCGTATGTCGCAATAGTGGTATTTCAGCTTAGTTCAGCGATTAACTTTTAATATATTTTTTATAACCAGTAGGAACCACAGAGAATATAGAATTATATATTGTAGTAGTACAAAACCCTACGCGAGTAACACTCAAAGAAATGTTGCCACGTAAAAAAAACATGATAAGCATCGTTCATTATTGATTTAATATTTCGTTAAAAAAATTAAAAACCGGTTTAAGCAACGAACTCAATTTTAATTCAGGTGAAACTGAAAAGTAAAACCTACGTTTAACTTTACCAATATTGTAATAGGTAATAAAAACAGAATTACCTTTGCAAACAACAAACATTTTATCCAGTAACGACCCGAATAACGATTCTGTTTTGCTTTAAAATGAAAATTTTAGAATACGAAATGTAATGCTTGATAACTTTATTTTTATTGTTAATGCAGAAGCAATTACATCTCCTTCGACTGTAAACATTTTAATTTCGTTCGTAGTCGAAAAACAAATTCAGAACTGCGAAAGACATAAATTGTTAAATTCAGATTATTTGAAAAATGTTGGTATTGTAAAAATTGCAATAGCAGACATTTTATATTAACAGAAGCCTAAATGAACATATTTGAGTTCCTTTCCGAAAAAATAAAGTTAACTGCAATTAATCCGTAGAATGTAAGATCCTTTTATTTTTATATTTTGTTGGGAGCCACCCATATCTGAGATGGCAGTTTGTGCTAAATGTTATAACCACTAAATGTGACAACTCAAAATTGAAGACAAGATATGTTCTTAACTATCTTATTGTTTATAAAATTTATCATTTTTTGACTTACAGGCAAAGTAAGGAAAAAAGATTGGACGATGTTTCTCGATATTCGTTACGTGAAGCGGAACCGGAATAAGTTTAAATACGTATCCCTCTATCTTGTCTTCCTCTATCTCTACCTATCTCACAGTAAATCTTTCACAGTCATCATCAGTCAACTCAGAAAGTGTTAGACATTAATTTACATTAAACGAGTTAAGTTAAAGTGTCAAAAGTTGAAGTTAGAAAAAATGTACTGTAGAAGTTCAAGTGGGGTTTCAAATAAAAGGGCTGCTTATGGACATTCGTAAACATTTATTTTAGCTTTTCAATATACGTATGTAGAGTAGTTTTTTGACATTTGTAATGTTCAAATTTCTCGTCCTTTCAAATATCTTTGATGATTGCGATCGACAATGTGAAAAATTCAAAATGTCGTTCTTTGCATGAAAGCTATAGCTTCAACATTTGGTCAACCCTTTTTTTTGGTTCTTTTTATCCTCGAGGGGAAAGGCAAAAGGATCTAGCCCATACAGCCAAGTCATCAGTTTCGAACCATTTGAAATCTTAATTCTATGTTCCAGCTTCAGGAACTGTGCTAAAAAATACTTGGGAAGGGTACATCAACCCAATCAACCCAGTTTGAATACCACCCGTAAAACGATAGGAATTTTACAAGGTTTTCTTGATGAGCTTATTCACGTCTTGCAAAAAGTGCATAAACGTGTTATATTTGAGTTTTTTCATTACTGTGTAACTGCACTAGCACTTATGTTACAAAATACTATCGAAATTGTCGCATAAAACTAATTTTACACTGAATTGTTAAAAATTTCAAGTATAACAACAATGTCACTCGTCAAAAGCGCAGGAAGAAATATCTCGGTCAACCTTATTATACTCGTAATAGACTTAGGAATGTAAAATGGAAAATCTTTTTGCCCTATTTTTTTTTGTAGATAAGTAAAATGATAGGTAAAACTTAAAAATTAAAGAACGTTTAAGTGGGCACTTAGACGATTCTCACATTTATTTAAATAAAAATTTATGCGTAGTTATCATTCTTGATGAAAAAAATGCCTATAGAAACTACTTGTACAACTTTTTCTTTCAAATCAACAATTTTTTTTATACTACGTCAGGAGGCGCACAAGCATACGGTCCACCTGATGTAAAGCGGGTACCGTAGCCTATTAACGCTTGCGATATATACTCGCGCGATGCCTCCACTGCTGCTTACACAATGGGTTACCGTAACCTATGAATTCTTGTAATACATTAAATATCGCTCGCGGGATGCCACCTCTGCTGCTAACACGGCAACTCTTCAGGAGCTTACTGGTGACATCACTAAAGGAAAGTTAGGAAAATGAAACAATTAACGGACGTGGTTATTGCGCACCTAGTCTATTTCAACTACTTTCACAAAATCATTTTTTTTATACAACGTAGGAAGGCATACAAACATACGGCCTACCTATCTCGCGTGATGCCACCTCTACTGCTGACGCAGCCACTCTTGCAATTTGGTAACCTCGCTCACTCGCAGGAACACAATAACCCTCCAGGGAGTTGGGAATTCTGTAACTTCCTAACCGAGCGCCTCGTGACTCGATCCTTACACACCTCACTCGCTTCATTAATATTCAGTGCTCTTCTCATGTACGCTCTCCGGTTTCTAAGGCACCTGACATCACCTTCTGATACAACACGATCAATTTGGTCATAAGTAAGTCTTGGCCTTCGTCGGCTCCTACATCCTTCCACTTTTGCATTGTATATCTGCTTCGTCATTCTTTCATCCTGCATTCTTTCTACATGTCCGAACCAACGGAGCATGCCTCTTCTTATTTTAACACCGACGCTCTCTTTCAGATCCACTCTGTTTCTTACATCATCATTGCAAATACGGTCTACAAGCGTTACGCCACAAATTTTGTCCAACGCTTCAACCGTGTTTATCCTACCTTCCATGCTCTCTCTGCCATACCCAGCGCTCGCTTCCATAAGTAAGCGATGGGGCCAGCACTGCATTGTGTATAGCAAGCTGTGTCTTCTGGCTCAAGTTTTTACTGCCAAGAAGTTTTCCAATGCTCCATTCACACTGTTTCCAGCACTCACTCGTCTTTCCACATCAGCGGTGTACCTACCATCCATCGCCGCTGAAAGCGCATTGTAGGTTTACAATCTCATCCACTTGTTCCATCCAACACTTTATCATCAACCGTAACCCTTACATTGGTTCTGGTTTGTTCTCTTTCAAATACCATTATCTTTGTCTTCTTCGCGTTCAAAGTAAGTCTTTCTCCTTACAATCGTCTTTCATTGTGACCACTGTTTGAAGTTCAGATGGTGTTCCAGCTAATATTACAGAATCGTCTGCATACAGCAGACAGTTCACCACTAGGTCACCCATGCGCAATCCTACATTCGTTGACCTTATTCTCTGCAGACAACTATCGAGATACAGATTTTAAGAGAGGTAGGGCGCATCAAAGCAGCCCGTCTGGGGAAGTACCTCCACCTCACAGAAAACCGCAGCCAAATAACAACTCCCTAGAGGGTTGTTGTATTCCTGCGTGTGAGTGAGGTCACCAGTATGCTCCCAAGGAGTTGCTGTGTAAGCAGCAGAGGATGCATCGCGCGAGTGATACTTAATATATTACAAGCTTTAATAGGTTACGGTAGCCGCTTTATATGAGGTGAGCCGTATGCTTGTATGCCTCCCGACGTAGTATAAAAAAAAGCAATTATATACCTACAATTTACTATTAAAGATCGTCCGGTCATTTTCTACATAATTGCATGAAAACCAGTTTAAATCACAGACAGAATAAAGAATATCCAACAAGTTACCACGATTTCAGTTGGTTGTAAAATAACAGACACATGCGTTATATTTATTATTTAATAATATTTCGTCTCCAGTGTCTTTATGCAAAGGTACGTTTTTTAGGGTTCCGTACCCAAAGGGTAAAACGGAACCCTATTACTGAGGCTCCGCTGTCCGTCCGTCCGTCCGTCCGTCCGTCCGTCCGTCCGTCCGTCCGTCCGTCCGTCCGTCCGTCTGTCACCAGGCTGTATCTCATGAACCGTGATAGTTAGATAGTTGAAATTTTCACAGATGATGTATTTCTATTGCCGCTATAACAACAAATACTAAAAAATAGAATAAAATAAATATTTAAGGGGGCTCCCATACAACAAACGTGATTTTTTTTGCCTTTTTTATAGATAATGGTACGGAACCCTTCGTGCGCGAGTCCCACTCGCACTTGGCCGATTTTTTTTATTTGACTAAGGCAATACTTTCTTTGAAATTCCAGCTAACATTCCCGTTTCGAGTAATCGCTTTCCAATGGGCGCGTGATTGTGCAGCCGCTTCGGTGGTCAACGGTTTGGTGGTGCCGACGACCACCGGCCTCGCACTTAATTATGCGTGTGGGTAACTGTCTGGCCGACCACCGTATTTGTCCAACCAGATGAATCAGCGTATTTAATGTTCACAATAACCGATAAATTACTAACCTTATTTACGATACTATACCAAATATATATTTATTTGATATATTTGATACCAAATTAACGGCTCGAAATTTTAGTCGTAAACAAAATAAATCATAATAATCTATCTATCTATAACTTCACGCCAAATCCCTTGCGGGGTAGGCAGAGAGAACCGAGCGCCACGTCACTCGATCCTTACATACCTCACTCGCTTCTTTAACATTTAACATTCTTCTTTATCATAATAATAATATCCCGCAGGACAGCTTGTGGCGAGCTGTTGGTGCGTAACGACACGACACCACGGGTACCCGATTGCTCCAGAGAGTCGATCAGGGGCTTCGTCTCCGTCGTGTCATCGTTGGTCGGAATGGAAAGTCAAGAAGGCCCGTAGGACTCTCAGCTCTGGCTTGCCTTCATTGGCCGTCCAGAGAGGAGTCGATAGAGCATATTGCTATATCAGGTCATATGCTCCAGGGGTGGAAGTGTTAAAGGACATAACGCCGCGGAGCCAGCGCAGCACACCTCTCGACACCCCTGAGTCACTCACACCGGTGTTGCCCCCGGCCGATTATCTGTGGCATTTTTGGGGTCCATCTAGTGAGTGGCGAGCCACCGCCTGCCGAAAGTAACATCAGATTATGATAGTTATCCACCTCTATTCTGCAATAGCCCAGTTCCAATAAAACCTCCAGATCTCATTTTAATAGCCCGCTTTTTTTCGACATATTTCCAATAGTCCCAATACCTGCCGTGACCTGTTCATGGGTATATTATCCCATTAATATCCTCTGAAGCAGGTCACGGCAGGTATAATACTTTACATCATTATTTTCGAAGGGGCTTCTACGAGTTGGATTCATATCCCCGCGCACGCCTATTAAATGACCGGGATTAAAACTCGTGAAATAAAAGATACGTAATAATAAGTAAACATTTTATTTCAAGAGAGGTAGGCCGTATTAAAGCAGCCCGTCTGGGAAAATACCTGTATACCGTTGTTGTGTGTTAGGTCACCAGTAATCTCCTAAGCAGTTGCTGCTTTAGCAGCAGAGGTGGCATCGCGCGAATGTTACTTAATATATTGCAAGCGTTCTTAGACTATAGTAACCGCTTTACATCAGGTGGGCCGATGCTTATACACCTCCCAACGTTGTATAAAAAATCTAGACTCATGCAAACAATAGTTTTGTGCATCTACTACGTAATCCGGCTTATTAAGTACTAACTGCAAATTGCGGTTGGACTTCGTGGACTTCGGCTTTTCATATTGTACACTGGAACTCTAAATAAAAAACAGCACTCAGGGGTAATGTACTTAGCTTCCTATAAATGTATGTATTTATAATTGGATCAAGAGCGTCAGTTAAAATGCACTAGAACATTTGGACCCTGTACCTTAGTTCTACTTGTGGAATAATTATTTAGACGTCTTTCTTGCTTTTGTTTTTGATTCAAATTAGATATTTTCCGACATTTGAGTTTTGGTTTAGTAAATCGCCCACATCGTTATATCCGTTACAATACTAACCCTTAAACGTAACTCGTACTAGAAAATTTCCACTATAGCCTGCTATAAACAGCTAATAGATGGCGCTGATCATAAAATCTTCAACATCTCCAACGAATGTAGATGTTAAACGATATTTGAAAAAAAATCATATCTGAACAATGTTGTTTGTTACATTATTTTAGGAGCTAATAATATTAACAATCAACAGGATGACGTTATGCGTGTTATGTAGGTATCTAAGGCATACTATGCAACTTAAATTGTAGGTATATATAAAAGATAGCAGACAAGAAGCTGACATGTTATTATAGTAGTACTTACTCGAGCGTGTGTCTTGTGCATTGCTTTGTTCAGTGAGATCGAATGATCGGAATGAAATGTTCACTGAACATACTGAGTCAATGGAAGTGACATGCTATGTCGCGAGCGATATTGTTTTGCTCATAATCTCCATTCATCTGAAACTTAGTCGTCCCAAGGTTACATGTCATTAAATTGGGTATCAATTAACTTCCAACGAGATTAGAAGTTATGTACATAAACATATCGGGGGTATTATGTACCAATATTAGTGGTAACTATCTGACATAGTTCACTAATGTATACCGCGACTAATCCGGACATAAATTATTCATCGTCACTCATAGAACAGATGCTTCCAGTGACAAAACTTTATACACAAAGGGCAAAATTACGTAGCCACCCAGTTATCTCTTAAATGGTCGTACCCTAATTTTAAATGAAATGTAAATCTCGTTTTAACAAAATGCCGTTTTGAATAATTAACATTTTGGAATCTTGATGACGAGCGGGATTAAAATAAATTTATAGGCCAGCATTAATCACCGAAATTGTAACCTTGTTCGTTCAACAACTTCGTCATTTCACAATTGAGCCAAACAATTAAACACGCACTCGTCCTCTTAATTAGCGTTCGTTATCTGAAATAGTTTCGCATTTCATTCATTAACTTTTAAATTTACGTACACCACATTGTCGTTTTAACAAAAATTGTTATTGTATTTATAGAAGTTACTTACGCGGAATTAATTTTAGTTAATAGATTCAGGCGTTATTTTGCGAAAGTCAAATTTACATGCAATTTGATCTAACCTGCTTTGTGTGCTTCCGCCACCAATTAGTTCATGCGGCCTAGCGCCGGCCGGCACCCACCCACTACTGTTAGTACGTGGTACATGCCGACGCTGCCATGGCTGCTCCGGTAGTCTCTGCCTCGGCTGCTGCGGTCGTCCGCCATCTGGAACAGAATCCGCATGCCCCCACCACCACCGTCGCTGCCACGACTGGCCTGGTCGTCGCTGCGACACGTGCCGTTCCTTATATTGAATTGAGGGTGGGGGTGGATGGTGTGAGCGAAAAGATATTTAATAGTGGGGAATGGTTTACGTCAGTCTGTTTGTTCATGAGAGTAATTTTAGAATTTTTATGTTTATTAATTTCTAATTGTTCCCTAATATTTAGTTTTAAACCTTTGTCTATGGTGTGTAAAATTTGATATGTATTAGTGGGGGATAAGTTATGTCCTTTGTCTATAAGATGCTCGGCGAAGTGTGACCTTTCTGGGCGATTGTTTTTATACGCCGATACGTGTTCGTGAAATCGTGTTATAAAGTTACGACCAGTTTGCCCGATATAAACGTGTTCAACTTGTAGCATGTTATTCTTACGATTAACGTCTACAACGCCTGATGATGCCTCGTGGAGAGGCGAAACACGTGTCGCAGCGACGACCAGGCCAGTCGTGGCAGCGACA
Source organism: Pyralis farinalis (assembly GCA_947507595.1). Taxonomy (NCBI): domain Eukaryota; kingdom Metazoa; phylum Arthropoda; class Insecta; order Lepidoptera; family Pyralidae; genus Pyralis; species Pyralis farinalis. The sequence continues at coordinate 18,798,308 of OX382264.1, read as the reverse complement.
GTGGTGGTGGGGGCATGCGGATTCTGTTCCAGATGGCGACGACCGCAGCAGCCGAGGCAGAGACTACCGGAGCAGCCATGGCAGCGTCGGCATGTACCACGTACTAACAGTAGTGGGTGGGTGCCGGCCGGCGCTAGGCCGCATGAACTAATTGGTGGCGGAAGCACACAAAGCAGGTTAGATCAAATTGCATGAATTAATTTTAAATACAATCTATTAATGTTGATATTTCTTACAGTATCTAAGCGACAATTCAAAGTTATGTGAATATTGAGACAAATCTATATATTCCTACTGTACTCGTACTTTTAATTTACATAGTTCTCATACAACTTTTAATTAATTCATTTGGTCAGAGATCCTTTTTAAAGTTCATAAGTTGTGACTTAATATCGTGTTAAACACGGACTTCATGGAAATAGTAGCATTTACGGAGGATATGTTTATACAATTATATCACTGCATATTAAATGAGAACGGTGATATCACAGTGAAGAACTACTCGTAGCTTATTAACTGCTAGTCCCTACTTCGAATTCTGGTGTTGGCATGTACAATCTTATTCGTGTTTACTGGTTTATGTACATATTGTAATTATCACTTGCTCAGTGTTGATGGAAACCCATACGTACAAAAAATATATATTGGGAGATGTGGTTTAACCTAAGAAAGGTTTATTTTCTCTCTGTGTTGTAGAGATCTGCCGGCAGATCCTCTCCTCTTTTGCCTTGGGTAGCTGATACCGCTAGTCTCAATCGATTAGGAAACAGGATAATACGAGGAAGAAGAAATTATATCTCTGATTTTAATATCGTAAATACAATATGCCATAAATTCCTCTTCACCTATACAGTTACCAGAGAGTTTTTCATAATCTTTTCTTAATGAGCCCCTCTGCTCATAACGAGTTTCTCTTCATACAAATGGCTTCGGGTTGCGCGTTAATAATTCAATAAGTCATACTATATACATAACTAGTCAGTCACTTCATTTTTAAGTAATACACTTTGTTACTGCTTACAAACAACGATAACTCAAAATAAAATCTATTATAAAATGCCATTATATTATAAAACAATAACAATGTATTATTTAATCCGTGTCATTACTTACATCCTATTTTATGTCATGTCTACAATATTTTAACAGGTTGACACTACCGGCAACCGGAGTCCAATTATAGTCGGTAAAATACTCATTCGGAATCTATACATATAAATAAAATTGAAGTCTCTGTCTGTGATTTCAAAATTAAGCCTTTATCTTAAGCTCATATTATTATTTTCACGTTACCAAAGCCTAAATACGCATTTTAACTTTTTTGTCTGTCTGACTGTCTGTTTGTTTGTCCGTGCTAATCTTGGAAATGGCTGAACCGATTTTGACGGGACTTTCACTGGTAGGTAAAGGACTGTTCAGAGCAGAAATAGGCTACTTTTTATGCCGTAAATACATAGGGTTCCTGCGTAAAAAAAATAAAAACTGTTAAAATTAGGGGAAAATATCTTCCCCTTCGGGGGACTATACAATTTTATTTTTATTATTTTCATAGAAAACGTATTTATTGTGACATAAAATAACTACGCATTTTTTATGTCATAAAAATAAAATAAATATACGTTGCCTCCCGTAAATATGTAAATATATGATATGTAAATATCAATAGATGGCGCTGTATGAAAATTGAATCGCTCTATGGTTGCATCTACGACTCTGAACTTTGTTTTTTTAAACAGAAAGAATTTCAGCTCGTCTTCACCAAACGGCGTAATCCTAGAGAGCCTACAGGACTCCCTAGGATTCGACGTCATAGCTCCCATGTCTCCCACCCACTATTCCGCAACAGTGGGACACCGCCCGACCGTTCTGGATTTTGCACTTCTAAAGAACGTAGCCTTACGGATGCGTTCAATCCAAGTGCACACAGAACTTAGCTCTGACCACCGGCCAGTTCTGATCGAGTTCGGGCTACCAACTGACTCACCGACAGACGAGGACACCAGACGGGTAACGGACTGGCGAAAACTCAAAAGAGTGCTCGCACAGACTTCCACACCCGAGCTGGAGCAAGTACCCGAACAGATTCTCACAAATGACGAGACCGACCTTGCGATCGACGCCCTCACTAGCCACTTGCAAACGGCAGCTAACAACTGCTCCAGAGAGGTTTCAACAGCCGACTTAGCTCGGCGTTGGGAACTCCCTGCTTATTTGCGAGAACTAGTGTCGGAAAAGAACGCAGCGACACGCGCCCATGACTCTTGTCCCACCGAACAGAACCGTTCTCGGATGCGCTATTTACAACGCCAAGTAAAGAAGCGCATCAAAGAGTTCAGGGATGAACGGTGGGCCAACTTTGTTGGAGAAATTAAGCCCTCGCACACGGCGTACTGGCGAGTTGCTAAATCTCTCCGTTCCGACCAAATAACCCAATGCCCTCCCCTGACCCGACCAGACGGTACGATAGCGTTCGATGATGACGAAAAGGCTGAATGCTTTGCAGACAGCCTGGAGAGCCAATGCTCTCCTAGTCTAGAACCAACCGACGACGAACACGTTCAGATGGTTGACTCCGAGGTGGAACGAATCCTCGCGACACCTCCCACGATCCCCCTCGAGCCTACAACGGTTGAGGAGGTCCAAACGATCATCAGGGACCTTCGGAGCCGGAAAGCTCCCGGAGCTGACGGCATCACGAACTCGGTCCTCAAACTCCTCCCAGGCCCCCTGTTAGTCCTTCTCGTGGCGATATTCAACGCCGCTCTCGCGAACTGCAGATTTCCAGACTCCTGGAAAGATGCAGACGTAGTTGGCATCCCCAAACCAGGCAAATGCCTGAAGAACCCCGCCTCTTACAGGCCCATTAGTCTCCTCAAATGCCTGGGGAAAGTCTATGAGCGCATCATAGCCATTCGCCTCAAAAAGTTCGTTGAACTTAGAGGCCTTCTCATAGACGAGCAGTTTGGGTTCCGTCCCAAACACTCGGCAGTCCACCAAGTGCACCGCATCACGGAGCACGTCCTCTCCAACTTTCAAACAGGGCGCCATACCGGTGCCCTGTTTTTCGACGTCGCGAAAGCGTTCGACAAAGTCTGGCACAATGGCTTAATATATAAGCTACACCAAATGGAAGTGCCAGACAGTCTCGTGCACATCTTACGAGACTACTTGTCGAATCGCTCCCTCCGCGTCAGAGTCCACGGCACTCTCTCGAGGCCGCACCCTATCCGAGCCGGGGTCCCTCAGGGCTCCGTGCTCGGCCCTATCCTATACACGTTGTACACCAACGATGTTCCCAAGACTCCCTTCGTGGAGCTAGCCCTCTTTGCCGATGATACGGCACTTTACACTTCCGAACGAGCCAAATCCAACATATCGGATAGGCTCCAGAGAGCGGCTAACGCTCTAGGCGAATGGTTCCGACGTTGGCGAATCGAAGTGAATCCGGAGAAAAGTGCCGCTGTGTTCTTTTCTCGGGATCCACGAGGTCTTACGAGACCAGATTCCCAACATAGGACCGTGAGCCCCATCTCATTGTTCGGCCGACCCATCCCATGGGTCGAGAAGGCCAAATACCTAGGTGTCATCCTAGACTCCAGAATGACGTTTGGACCTCACATCACCGCTGTTAGGAACAAAGCCGCGTTCTATCTAGGCCGGCTCGGTCCGATATTCAGGAATCGTAGAATGTCACTTAGAAATAAGTGTACACTCTACAAAGCCTGCATCCGCCCCGTTCTCACATACGCCAGCGTAGTGTTCGCACACGCTGCGCGCTCCCATCTGGCTAAGCTCCAGATTATCCAAAACCGGTTTGCCCGCAATGCAACCGCTGCCCCTCACTATCTCAGGGTCGCAGATCTCCATCTCGACCTTGAACTCCCTTCCATCATTAGTTTCATGAAGAAAGCGTCTAGACGCTACTTCGAAACTGCCTCTCAACATCCCAACCCATTGATAGCCCGGGCTGTCAATTACACCCCGCGGATCGACGCCCGGGGGTTCCGGCGCAGACCGCGGAATTCACTCTTTGATCCCGATGATCGCATTACTGTTGCGAACGCCCCCTACCTCTCCCCCTCCAACCCCAACACTCCAGACACACACCGCGCTCGGCGGCTCCGGGCGCGAAGAGTAAGGACTTCTGCGCGATACACCAGGTACCGGTAGCCCACGGTACCTGGGCGCCTCTCTCTCCGACAGGCCCTTAAGGCACGAACCCGCGTGTTCGATTTGTTTCTCCAGCGACGTCCTGAGCCGAGGTCCGACCCCTCTCGGGGGCCCTTAGGCTGTCGCTTAACTTTGTTTTTCAGGCTGTGGCGCCTCACGCCCGCCCTCTAGTCCGGTGACGTAGTGACAGCCCAACCGGGGCTAACTACATAGTCAGGTCAAAAAAAAAAAAAAAAAAAAGAATTTCAGGTCTATAAAGAAATAAAGGCTACTAAAAGCCCAAATCTCATGCGTGCAAAGCCGCGGGCTTCAGCTAGTTTAAAATAAAAATATTCAGCTTCCCTACGTTGCTATTGCGCAGTATTTCATAGAGTTAACAAATACCTATATATTGCGGCATTTACTATATAATATATATAAAGTTTTTGATTTCTTTAAATAATTGTAATCAAAGTGGCATATTCAGAAATTGCACATAATGCATTTTTTTTTATTTTGTGTTTAAGTACCTTGTTTGGTTATAAAATTTTAAAATAATATGGTGCATAATAAATCAGGCTTTTAACGAATACGAATATGCAAATTTAGTCAACAATGAGTTTTAGGAAAGCAAATCGATTCACGAGTCTGAGAAAAAATCAAAAAGAAGGACATTACTTGAACACAGTACTTGAACATACAGACCGAAAAGTAAAACAAAATTCACGATTTACTTTTCATATAAAAAAAGAAATCAAACATTGGATTGGATCGAAATTATTAGAGGTCAGATTATTAGATTTTATTTCCGTTTACACGAAACTAAGAACATTATGAAATTCATGCATAGAGTTGGGCACTCTATTCAAGCAAGATAAATAAACAGTAGTTGGTAGGTTACACTTCGTACGTAAAAACTGGGATGCGTTTTGGTCCCGATCGCAATAAAATTTCGCGCCATTTATCGCTGTTTTCTCTGGGGCAATCGTGACCGATAAAGCCTTTAACGCCTTCCTGGCTAAAGACTATTCGCTAATTCCTCAGTACTCTGGTCTGGGAGTCTGACATGATCCATACAGCCGACTGGAACAAAAAAGGGCCTCTCGAGGTCATCAAAAGTTCATGTTCATCAACATCAGCTCTCCAGTATCATGCTTTATCACTTCCTGTATGAGAATATTTCGGTTGTTTAATATATTTTTTTTTATTTTTATTTTTTATTAGACGTTTCATTAGACGTTTCCGAGATACACGAATATATTAATTCATATAAAAGCACTGCTCGTTTAAGGTAATAAGATTACATGTGCTACGCTTCTTCAGAAATGTTCTTTAATTTAGAATTTACGTGGACATTATAATCGAAAAAATCTGGTAAAATTTTTGGAAAAAAGAAATGGAGACTTACCACACAATAAAATACTTAACGCGATTTTATTGTGTGGTAAGTAAGTCTCCAATTAATAATTTGTTGACAAGTTTGGTAAATGTACTACATATATATAGTTCCTCAAGTGAACTCTATGTGTATACCAGTCTTCGTATCCAAATATATTATTGATATAATTTCAAAATTTTCGAAATAAAACGGCACTTCTTCACTGTCGAGCACTGACTTCGGAGAAGGGAGAGATTTTTATTTAATGTGCCTTTGTTATGTTATAAAATGAAAATTATACCTGAGGCATGTACTTATATTCTCTATTGACTAACACTGGAACTTTATAATTTACCTGCATATATTAGTACATTATGGTACAAGTGTGTAATGTTGGTGATTACCGCTGAGGCGCCATTGAGACCCGAGCCGTTAGGTGAGGGTCTTAAGAGAGCCGAGGACGGTAATCATCAATACACACGTGTATCATACGACGTTTTTCAACACACTTGTGAAGAAAATAAGATAGATTATTTACTGAAATACTTTCATGTTCTAATGTTATTTGAGATGGTTCATTATTCGTGTAGGTGTAGGTGAAATCTAATCATTGGATGTACTTGGTGTTTCGCCAATAGGACGCGCCTCAGAATCAGGTCTAATTCTTTTTGTGATTTTTGCACAAAATTTCTTCTTGTTTTGTATGGAATCTTCTACTTATGATTCTGCTACATTGCTAGAACGCAACCCACCATTATATCAGCTCCTGAATTAGCGTAATGTAGCTGAAGTTCTTCTGTAACTATGTGTATGTTTAAAGTACGTCATGAACACATTTTCTGAAAAAGAATGCGTATTCTTGTTGTTGTGCCATTGTATGAAATTTCGGTACGCTAATAGATATTTTTCCTTGGAGTTTTCAGGTAGTAAACTTTCCATAACGTTAAGGGCTTCACATCTTATATCGGGCGGCGTACAACATAAATCATTTTCTTCATAACTAGTACTTGTAGACATTTTGATTAATAAATAACTATAATTTCAATAGTGAAAACGAGTTGTGAAATATTTTTCGCAATGGCGGGAAAAATTGATCAGTTTTCCTATGCGCGCGCATCTAACAAAGGGACTAAAAGAATGAGGTTTCTTTTTTTGGCATTTCGCGGATAGCGTTTTAGCCAATTACAAAATGGGGAATTTAAACTTTTTTTTATTACAGAGAAAACAAAAGTTATATTTGAGTGAAAGTTTTATTTTTTAAACACGTAGGTACAAGTTGAAATTATCTATTTAAAAACGAAGTTGCATGAAATGAGCAAGCAATAGATACATTATTTGTACTATTGAACACGATCTTTTTTGTATCGAAACTTTTTTAAGAACAAAGCAACTCAACCAATAAAAAAACAAAAAATCTATAACTCACTTGTGAATAATAGCAATGAAAAAGTCACAGTTTGATTACAGGTGTCATTATGTGCCTAATTACGGTGAAATTAGAGCCACTTTATGAGCAAGTGTGTTGAAAAATTTATTCTATTACTACTACTGTGCTTTTTATCATCTTTGAAAAATAAATGAAATAAATGTGGAATTATTCAGTATAGATATTATATTATGTAGTCATTTTATAATATAGTTGATCTATGGCTTTTTTAAATGTCTCTAAATTTAACATTAAAGAAAGCTCTCATTCTAGCAATAAAATTGAGAAAATCTTCAGACTGCATGCACTACAGAAACTTATCTAATCTATGAAAGTGCCCTTAATAAATCTGTCATAAAAAACATTCAAAGATTTTGATCAAGAAGTTTCTGTAGGTTTCGCCATTAAGTCTGGACGGCAATTCAAACAGACCAATTAGTTCGCCATTGAGGATAACAAGTTAACACTGAAACGATTTTGAAATGTTGAAGGTCCACTTCGTGCGGATTTTCAATTGTTCACATGTAGCAATTATAAATAATGAATATTCCATCGCTCAAATCATAACTCATCGTTTCAATAAATCTTTATTGAAAAACCAGGTTCCTCTTGCTCTTTACGTAACATGGTTTGGCAAAAATCAACGCGTAATTGGTGATCTGTAGGTAGTAAACTTGGGTTCGTCGGATGTGGAACGCATGGTATCCTCCGTCCTTAAGTATGACTTGAATGTTGTCCTTGGGATGTTCAGCACACGAACCATACTTCTCGTACTCGTGGACGGATTTCGCTTAACTTCTTCCACCACCGTTTCTTTGCGATCCGGGTCAGCTCTAGATATTCCTTCACGACTGCCGCATTGACCAGGAATGCGGCCTGTCATTACAAGTGCTGTGCGTGTTAATAAAAACACGATAGATATCGCTCATGTTGCGGTCCACCACGATGTTGAAGTTGTTCGCGGTACACTACTTCACGGCCGATTCCTCGTGTAACTACATAAAAATAATGCATTCCTGCATATTCACTTAACGTTTAACTCATCTCTTACACTTACAAGTAAACATTTTTTTTTTTTGAGCAAGAATCGAACGCTTGGTTCGGATAATAAAGTCGCTATTTCCTGACCACTAAGCTGAATGGGGCTGACGTCCCGTTCCTATCAAAGCTATACCCTTGAAAAGGTTGGGTATGTTTGTGGCTATTTATATAAAGGATAAGTATACGTGACCTATCCTTTATATAAATAGCCATTAACATACTCAAAGTGACGTGTACAGAATATGTAAGCAAACTTGGACAACGTGTCTACTACAGCATTAAACACATCGCATATCCATTCATTCACCTTTCCTGGATATCTCCAAGATAAGTGACTATACAGTAAGTGCAGTCAGTGTAGTCAGAAAGAAAAACTATAACTTTGAAAGATCGTAAAATTGAGACCTACGCGTTATAATTTGTTATATTAAATGTGATCTTATATACCATGTAGAGCTACATACAGGCATTCGAATAATTGCAAAGCGGTTATCTCAATACACAGTTGCTTGCAGTACAATAAGTATCGCCTCGTTGCTGCACTCACTACAATAGCAGTGCTACCTCAGAAACTTGATTAACTCACTTACTCGTTGGAATATTACAATTATCGTCCATTATTATTATCATTTTGCTGCGACTTTCTACAACCTGGAGGTATCTAGTACCTCAGATGGGTTCCTTCTATTTTACTTACTTCTAAACTATCTCTGTCCACCCCATCACCAAATCTTCGTTTGGTAGTCTATAAGGTGCACCACGAGCAGATAAAAGCTGTGGTTGTATAGAAGACCATAAGGCATTTAAAGTCCTTGTACTACTTAATATTTGTGAAACCCAGAGTAAATCTCATATTCATAATCCCAGACCATCAATATGGTAATTTATTACCAACCACAATCCGGGCAAAGTAAATTAAGTTCTATCATACGCACCGATGGGTGGGGTTCTCGAAAATTCCGTACTATGGTGGCTGCGGTGAGGTAGTAAGTAGCTTAAATTTGTAAGCAAATAATTGATTACAGAAATGAAGTGCGAATATTTTCAGTACAATTTATATTTTATTTTACGCACCACCAGCAAAGTATACAACTGGATGGCATATTGCGGGTTAAATGCGTGTACAATTTCAGATTTTTAAAATAAGTAAGCACATTCAACACTAATAAAAACCGTAAGAATTAAAATTCGTATGAATTCATATAAAAGGCGCGAGTCTTGTTTTGCTCGATATTTTGTGTGTAGACCTTTTTAAAATCATATTGTAATGCTAAAAGTCTGAAACAGTCTGAATCTAAAGAATATTTGGGAATAGTAGATATTATTGAATGCGGTACACAGGTAAAGAAAAACAACAATCGTCCGAAACTGTCTTAAGAACTATTTTGTTAAATAAATTTGCCATGGTTAATTCTCTGGTGTCCAAATGTTTTATAAAATGAACACAATTTCGTGAAGGGTTTTTCATTGCTTTAGAAAAAAATATCGATCCAGCAGAAATTTTATAAAATGTTATTGTGCTCTTCAATAAAATAATATTTCCACAAATATTGTATTTGTTCATTATCTAGCTATGGGCAAGGGTACATTCACCAGATAGGAAACTGACGGTGTTATCATATGGTATTACTCTTAGAACTGCGTTTATGTATAAGGAATCCATGATACAACACTGTACAGGACTTCAAAGGTGCCATACATTAAACCAACGTTCACTACATACCTTTGTGTAAAGCTTTTAGTGTACCTATACAGATATATGCCCATACCTCCTTACACTGAGATGGAGCTCGTATTGAATAGATATTGAAACATTAATTTTATTAAATTAGATATAGTAAGTAAAGATTACATGAAAGTTATATGAAAAGATATTTTTAATATTTTAGCTTTTAATCACTGTCTGTTTTTAATACATTTACAAGTTTAATGAGTTAGTTTATCATATTTTAATAATTAATTAACAAATTAAGTTATATATGTATAACTACATTTTTTTATTAACTACTTCATTATATTATTATTTTTATAAAATTCTTCTACCTTCTATTGAACTGTGTTTTATTCTTTACATAATGAAATCGGCAGCGGTTTGGATCGACGTAGTATCATATAAAGACCGCATTGTAAATTACAATGAATTTCAATCAATACACAGTACAAGTTTCTCCTGGCCAAAAAAATATTATGCCAAAACTATCTCACAAAAATAAACGAAATAGATCATGTAAGACAGTTTCCCGCATCTCGTACATTATTCCAGGTTTCCCATACTACTAGTAAAAAGAAACACTATGTTTCTCAAAGGGGTCCACCACGTGCAGTTGGGACAGAATTACACTATTAAAGTAATCTACCTATATGATTCAATCAATATTAAATGATATCGACTACATATATCTCTAGTTGAATTTCGAGAAGGTGAAAATGGCGAAAATACAGGTAATAAATTTAAAATAACTAAACCAATTGGCAAATCATTAACAAAGACAAATGGATTCTATTGTGTTATTTCGACCAGTAGCATGCAAGGGCATATTTTATTTCTTTTTCATAATTTACGTCTCATTACATATTTTTATTAATTTGAAAATGATATTATGTGATAGAACAAGATTTATTATGTCCATTAAATTACTTTAAAAGTTTATTAATAAGAAATGTACTACTTTTAATGTTGAAATGTAAGGCGACGCTATATTACAACACACTACGTTCCACGCAGTGGCGTGCACTCCATATAGGCAAAAAGACATTGCCTACCCTATCAATTTGATAAATACCATCCGATGTTTCTTAATTCTTAAACATAGTTTTTAACTAATATTTCGCATCAAAAACAAATAATTAAAAACAGTAGCTCCATCTATCGGTACCGGTGCAAGTTATTAAAATAGATTCATTATATCACCCGACCCTACATCGATATGCTACACTAGCGCCGCTTTGGGAGCTTAACGGCAGAGACGCAAACTATTTCTGTCTAAATTTACATATGTGTGCCGCGTTGTTAATACGAAAACTGTAGTGTGCATTCCTGTAAATACATTGCCCACAATAACACAAATAACGCACACAATCGCAAGGTTTAGAGTGTTTAGAGACAGTGTCTTTTCAACCGAAGGATGACGTAAATTACCGAAGTGTCGCGAACATTGCTACGTAAATATTTTAAAGAGTATGTTTGCTCCATTTAATTAGAGTGAAAAAAACTGCCTTTTCATTTTTTCGTATAAAATTGATGTTAAATTTTATTTTGTTTTTAAACTGGGCCGGAGTGGGCCGCCATTGTTTGTTTATTCAAGTTGTTCAGGTTGTGTGTATAGGGAAAATAAAAAATGATGCGTTTTCAAAACTATCTTTCGGTGAAAAAAAACAAGTGATTGAGAAAGACCGCTGTACACCGGATTTGAAATTAATACTAATAATATAAAATAACTAAGGCAAAGTTAATCGTAAGTTTAATGCAAAACCGAAAGGCCGCTTCGAATATCTGCAAATTTATATGTACCTATATAAAAGCAATCAATCTATAGATATTTGAGCTGGGTAACCAAAATCAACATGCTGTATTTTTTGTGGTAAGTTAATAGCTTTAGAAAAATTCTGTCTACCCTGTCAAAAATCTTTGTGCATGCCACTGCGTTCCAGTGAGTGCAAAACGCTTCAATAAATAATTCATTACTTACTAATTAATATAAATAACCTGTTTACACATGAGCTTACGAACTTTTCATTGTGTCTTTTAGAATATACATATAACAAACTTATTTTGTTTACATATAATATATTCCACTAACACCATTTTTATCTTAACATAACAGAGTTAATGCAAACACTCTCATGAGTAGAGAAAGTAAATGTGTAATTAGGTTCGCATTGCTACTAAAAACAACAGCAATAAAAAGTAACACGATGTTACCTCTAACGTTTTTGTTTTTCTCGTAAAATTAACGTCGAAATTTAACTCTAAAGACGTTAATAGTCATTAAACAGAAGCTATTTAATGAGATAAACTCATCAAGATAATTTAGTTCGTACGTAAGTAAGGTAGTATAGAAATACGAATATTTTTTGACATCTTTGACATAAAATACAATTGTATTGAGTCCCGTAATGGAGTGTTTACGAATGCTATTATGTTCCTAACACAGTCATATTTTTGCTTAAATGGAGGCTTCAGCAACAGAAATTTATAAAAAGTCGGCCAAGTGCGAGTCGGACTCGCGCACGAAGGGTTCCGTACCATTATCTATAAAAACGGCAAATAAATCACGTTTGTTGTATGGGAGCCCCCTTAAATATTTATTTTATTCTATTTTTTAGTATTTGTTGTTATAGCGGCAACAGAAATACATCATCTGTGAAAATTTCAACTTTCTAACTATCACCGTTCATGAGATACAGCCTGGTGACAGACGGACGGACGGACGGACGGACGGACGGACGGACGGACAGCGGAGCCTCAGTAATAGGGTTCCGTTTTACCCTTTGGGTACGGAACCCTAAAATTACCTAATAAACATTTTTTTTATTTAATTTTATGATTTAACGCTTAGGGTTAAGAGAGGTAGGACGCATCATCAAAGTACCTCGCAGAAAACCACAGCCAATTAAGAACTTCCTGAAGAGATTGAGTTCCTGCAAGTATTTTGCTGCACGCATATCTGCAAGAAAATCTATCAGGTATTCTTGTTGGAGAATCAAGGGTTACTATCTGCTGGTTCTCTTGTTGAACATCATAAAGCGACATTTTTTATACAAACATTCCTCTACAATATGAGAAACAAAAACGTGACGCAAAAGACAACGTGTACAAAAGTAACGGCTAATCGACTGACGCTGGAATATTATAATTATAATAAAATACTCGTACCTTTACTTGGATTACACGTAGTAAATATTATGTAAACACAATGTGTTAATATGGAATCAATACCTCTTAATACATTTAAGTGCAGGCGTGTCTTCCAGTAATCAATTGGCATGCAAATTGTCGTAAATCACTTTGTTTATACTACCTACTACCGCTCCGGTACGCGCCCTTTAATGACTGTTCTATACACACTGTTATTGGTTTCAAAATTAAGTGAATGTAAACTTTTTATTCGAATAGGATTATTGTTATTATGCTTGTGTAAAGAAATTTTATAATAGTGTAACTACTATACATAATTCATAAGAATAAATTGCAATGAATTAAAATTTATTAATTTCTCCGCTGAATCGTACCACGAGGACGTGCATATTAAATAATGCAAGAATTATCACTATTGGACATAGTAGTAGGAGAGCCCAAGCGGGGGTTTTGGGAAGCAGGGCAGAATGACATAAGGGGAGAAACGTTGCACCCTGGTATGAACCACCACCATATATGAACCCTTAATATCGAAACATATAAAATTAGTAAAAAATCTATCTATCTATAACTTCACGCCAAATCGCCACGTGACTCGATCCTTACATATCTTACTTGCTTCTGTAACAATCATTGTTCTTCTCATGCACGCTCGCCGGTTTCTAGGGCTCCTGATATCACCTTCTGACAGAACACGACCAATTTGGTCATAGTAGGTAAGTCTTGGCCTTCCTCGGCTCCTCCTACATCCTTCCACTTTTGTATTGTAGATCTGCTTCGTCATTCTTTCATCCTACATTCTTTCTACATGTCCGAACCAACGGAGCATGCCTCTTCTTATTTTAACACCGACGCTCTCTTTCAGACCAACTCTGTTTAGTAAAAAATCGATCCCCAAAAAACTGGAGCGTGTCAAATCAAGGTAAAGTGATATAAATAAAATATAAATATTGTCGGACAAATTACACAGCACCACCTAGCCCCAAAGTAAGCGAAGCTTGTGCTATGGGTACTAGACAACTGATAAACATACGTAAATACATTTTTTTTTTTGTAAATACATACTTATTATACGTAGAAAATACCCAGACCAATACAAACAGACAAGTTCATGCACACAAATGTTTGTACTATGTGGGAATCGAACCCACGAGCGTTGGTGTCAAAGTAGCGTAACAGCGCGTTTCACCACTGCGCCACCGAGCTCGTCTATATGAGTTAATTACTGCAGAAAAGTTTACAATTCAATAATTAAAATTGACGAGTCACAAAGTTGCAAAAACACATCACCTTGAAATACTCAAGCGCGGTAATTTTTTTCATTTTGAATGAAATAGTTTAAGGGTCACGGAAATAATATAATCTGCCAATTTCCTCAAGCTGGAGTAGCTAAAATCATTCATAAAGATGGCGCGTGTAATATTTCCCACTCTCTCTCTTCCCTTCTCTCTCTTTCTCTTCACTTTCGCACCGTCTCCACACTACTTTCTGTCGCCATGATACCATCCCAATCTTATCGAATCGTCATTGAGTTGTCACTAACAGATTTCGGGTTGAGATGGAGATGACTTGGTTCGTTGGCAATCAACTACCAGAAGTGTATGAAGATATTGTCATACCATCTGATATTCCAGATTTAGATACATTTTCTTTTAAATACAATAATAATATCATGTAATAAATTAAATATTGTTAAGTTTCATTACCATTTTTGGTTACTGGTACGCAAGATGAAGATAAAAGTGAACAAATGGATTCAAACTTCCAATATGAAGACGATTCCACTGAAGATGAAGATTTAAAAAATCATTCTTAAATTTTTTTTCATTAAGTCATATTCTTATAAGACATGATAAAATGTATATATATATATATATATATATATATATATGTGTGTGTGTAAAATTGTATCATATATATTTACATTATATATTATTTTCTGTTCATTGTAATTATTTATTTCAGTAATAAAAAAAAAAATCTAACTGTCAAACCACGAAAATATATCTACATAATTGTCACATTATAGGTCAGTACGACAAGGACATCAAGCTAAGCTGTCTGTATACAAATCTGACACGCTCGTATATTTCAAGATCACGATTTTATTAAACATTTTCAAAAATCAGCCGTGAGTTCTAGTCGCGTTCAAATCGTCAGTCTTTTAAATATGACATATTTTAGGGTTATATGGTGAACTATTTTGTCAGTGATTTGTCATACCTGGGAAAAATCACTGACAAAATAGTTCACATATTTAGAAAAAATAACATACATGTTGCTCTCAAATCCCATAATTCACTCAAGTCACTTTGTAACACTAAAGATAAAATCCCGCCCAATAAAAAATCCGGCGTCTATAAGCTGTTCTGCGATGAATGTGAACACGTTTATATCGGTCAAACGGGACGTAACTTTATAACACGATTTCACGAACACGTATCGACGTATAAAAACAATCGCCCAGAAAGGTCACACTTCGCTGAGCATCTCATAGACAAAGGACATAACTTATCTCCCACTAATACATATCAAATTTTACGCACCATAGACAAAGGTTTAAAACTAAATATTAGGGAACAATTAGAAATTAATAAACATAAAAATTCTAAAATTACTCTCATGAACAAACAGACTGACGTAAACCATTCCCCACTATTTAATATCTTTTCGCTCACACCATCCACCCCCACCCTCAATTCAATATAAGGGACGGCACTGCGATGGATTTGTCACTTGTAGCATGTTATTCTTACGATTAACGTCTACAACGCCTGATGATGCCTCGTGGAGAGGCGAAACACGTGTCGCAGCGACGACCAGGCCAGTCGTGGCAGCGACGGTGGTGGAGGGGGCATGCGGATTCTGTTCCAGATGGCGGACGACCGCAGCAGCCGAGGCAGAGACTACCGGAGCAGCCATGGCAGCGTCGGCATGATGCACGCACTAACAGTAGTGGGTGGGTGCCGGCCGGCGCTAGGCCGCATGAACTAATTGGTGGCGGAAGCACACAAAGCAGGTTGGATCAAATTGCATGTAAGTTTGACTTTCGCAAAATAACGCCTGAATCTATTAAATATTTTAGGGTTCACTTCACATGCCTACTACGCTCCGTGCGTGCATCGAATGTTAACTACACATACGGATCGATTATAGCATCTCATGTCAGGCTTTCTTACCCGAATATTACAGAATTACACACTGGGAGTAACACGTAATAACAGTGGGCATCATTTAATGTCATATATCAATTATCTTTGTTAAGTTTCCTTTAATACAAGCAGTGCTCTAGATATAAGTATTGATATACCTACTAATATACTTTTATTAAACATCACTGTATGCAAGTGATTCACCGTCATATTTAGTCCTGTCACCAACATCTCCTATACGCGGTAAATCCTGTCAACTAGCAAATGAGACTGATAAATAAACAAATGAGATCTGAGGCAAAAAAATGATATTTAATAAACAGCTAATCTAGTACTTCCTTTGCGTCACCCCGTTCCCCTGGGGTGATCGCTTTAGATGAAGCCTTTATAGCCTTCCCGGCTAAAGCCAGTCCCAGGGGGTGTTTTAGTCAGTGGAAATCTGACATAACCAGTTCGTTCGCACGAAATGGTATCATTGAAAGATTTCGCCTCCTCCCTCCCGTTTTCCGGAGGGTGCCCCTCACGGAAGAATGATTAATGCACACCCGGGTGTGGGTTAGTCCTTCTTGTGTGGGTCTTCGTATATATATTATATCATATAATATCTTGGGGCGAAAACAAAAAAAAAATTAGTACTTCCATCTTGCAGAAGATCGCACCTTAAGAAGTTTTATTGTGTTACTACGGCTGATTATTATTTCTGGGAAGCTAGTGATAAGTTGCTACAATAGCTTCAGGCTCGGAGGCGCAATCCGTGGGCGTTATGTTACAAGCGTTCATAGGCTATTAGCTGCCTTACATCAGGCAAACAAGCATATGGCCCATGTTTGTTTGTATCAGAATTAGTAGTTTTAAAAAATGCCCGACTAACTTATTGATTTGTTAGTTAAACCAATGACAGATATTCTTCCATTTTGGATTCTCTAACTCGACTCTAGCATCCATTGGCATCGAATACTATCGATCTATCTAGTTAAAAATGTTTAGCGCTTGGGTCTGTGTAAGTATAAAAGTGCAATTTTATAGCGTATTTTTACCTTGACTTGGTCTTGTTCCCCGGCATATTCAATACTTTGAAATATGGTCCAAGTATAACGCCTGCGAACCTCCATCCGCGCTAAGTATCGCCGATACCATTGCTGAATCAAGATGGCCGCCTTCATAGCTGTAACAAAATAAATAAAAGTTTACCTTTAAAATAACCAACCAAAAATGAATGTATTCGAAACCCAACCGGTTTGTAATTTAGTTACAGGTTTAGCTCGACTCTACCAATGTGAATACAGTGAATGCACTAGTCATACAATTATGATTTTAAAAACGTGACTGTGAAACGTGAATTTATTCTTTCAATTTGTCACTTTACACAGTCAATGAAGAATAAGGTTTAACAATATGTATTTATCATGTATTGTTAAACCTTATTACTATGAGTAAAAGTTCAAAGTAAGACTTACCTACAATGACCAAATTGATCATGTTCTATTAGAAGGTGATGTTAGGAGTCTGACAAACCGGCCGAGCGTGTATGAAAAGAGCAATAAATGTTAAAAAAGCGAGTGAGGTGTATAGGTATCGATTGATGTGGCGCTCGGTTTACTTTGCCTACCCCGGAAAGGATTTGACGTGAAATTATAGATAGATAAACATTCAAAGGTGTATACTTAAATATAACGTGACTGTGTGTTACTTTATACTTTGTGATATAAAATATGCTGATCTCGTAATTACTCAAGTAGGTATTACTTAAGTACTCGTAATTAGATGTACCCTTAGTTCTATAAGGAACTATCTTTTTTTTTTCTTTTTTTTTTTTTATTGAGTTCAAGCTTATATTTAGAATTGACAATTATTTTATTTTTATCTGCTACCCTCGGTTACAACTACGTGAAAATTGATTTATTAGGTTTTGCATAGCACCCTAAATATCTTCGGTCTGAAAACTTGTCAAGAAATTCCACCGGTATATAACTATCGCCTGCTATATTTTTATTGATATTTGGTGTGTTGTTTTGCATGATGAATGCACAACATACAGGAAAACAAAAAAAAAACAGACTGGTTCACAATGGCCTATAGATGCTTTCAATACAGGTATTTCTTCAAATGTCTACGCAATAGCACCAAGTGATCGAGGTTAATACCCGTTGGTAAAGGGGATATGTAATAATAAGATTATAGGATCGCTAATAACCTTCTTACTTATATATAAGAAGCGTATTAGCGGAACACCGCTATCGTTCCTTGAATTAAAATCAGCCCTCCCATGGTCTACCCCGCTGATTAACAAATTAACATTAGGTTAAATTTGGTAAAAGGGGATATGGATGGCACAGTGATATTTTTACTATAAATGGAGTAGTTCGACTGATAAAGTGCCGACACTTTTCACCAAGTACCACCATAACCAAAGGATAAACACGTAGGAAATATGTACTTATAATGGTTTGTAGGTTTCATAAATTGTCCATTCCTCTATCTCACAGTAATTAATCTAATTTTAAACTAGCCATAATAATAAACATTGAAAATAATGACATATCACTGAAAACTTATCAATACCTGAATTAAAAAGTGGAACATATTCGATCCTTATTTAAAAAAATGACTATGTTTAATATTGGCTCTAGCGAGTATCAAATTAATTAATTCTCATAGCTATAAAGATTTCTGCTATAAAATGAGTTTTATTTGTTTTCCAGCCGTATGATTTTTCTTTGATGTCGCATTTTCTGTGACCATGGAAACATCAAAATTGCGCACCCTTTTCGCCTACGAATTCCAATGTGGCACTAACGCAGCGCGAACCATACGCAATAATAACGAATTATTTGGACCAGATTACCATAGTGACCGTTCGTCGTGGTCCGTAGGGTGGTAGTGGTTTTACTTTGATCGCATCTGTTCCATAAATTTTAATCGCCACAATGAGCCCTGTTGTCATCCAGGCACAAAAATAGACAATGTATTTCATACGCATATAGGAACAGCCACATTTTTTACACGTTGGCATTGACAGCAATATTCAGCGTAAGTGATAAATCATTGACGTCAAATTGAAAAGTTATAAAAGCTCGGTGAATGAGTATCATCGAACCCACCGCAAAATAACAACAAAATCGCGTCAAAACTTAATTTAACTTGATGAGTATACACACAAATGAGGGGATTTTGAATATAATGTTACTTGTGATGAAACTGGATCCTATATGATAATCAAAAACGTCACAAGTAACTGCAAAGAAGTCGCTTTTGAATTACGTCTTTTATGTTACATGGCAAAAAATCAAATTCGATGAATCAGTGAAAAATACCATTAAAGAGCTCATCAATTCCTGTACCTAGGTTTTCTATAATAGAGATATCAATCATCATCATTATCTTCATCCGTTTCATTCTTCCGTCTTTCGCCATCCCGGTCGCCTTAAGCTTTCACTTCGGAACCCAGGGTCCGCTACCCTGGGCTGTGTAGCTACGCTACTTTATTATTGGTTTTGACATGGAGCGACTACCGTCAGACCTGTATATCCCAGAGGGTAAACCAGATCTTATTATTTATATGTTAATTATAAAACTCAAATTTAGTGGTGGTTTCATGATGCTGAGCTATTTACACCCAAAACCCCAAAAAGCTTTAATTGTGTTCATTGGGCCATTTTTATTTAATACTACGCCGCTTGACAAATAATAAGCATATGACCTAAATAATATGACCTAATATAAGCATATAACTTTTTTACAGAGTGTGTCCGATATCAATACAATAGAATATAATGTATATTTCGTTGTATGGTCGCCATAATATCCAATAATAAAGTTAATAATAAGTACAGATAGCCCAGTGGACAAAGTAGACGCTTATTAACCAACTGTTCCCGGGTTCGAAACCTAGTGTGGGCACCTCTAACTTCGCGTTTTCGGATTTATGTGCATATAACTTATTCTAATTATCACTTGTTCAGCGGTGAAGGAAAATATAGTGAGAAAACCCGCACTAACCTAAAATTATCTTCCAGAAGACTTTTGACCTAACCTAAGAAAGGTCTGGTTTTCCTTCTAGGTTACGGAGGCCTGACAGCAGTCGCTCCAAATCGAACCTAACATTTCGCCAAATCCTTACGCTCAGGTAGCGAACACCGCCAATCCTAATGAATTAAAAAACGGGATAGCACTGGGAGGAAGAAAAAGAATAAAGTTCAAAATTAAAGGCCATCTCCATACAAGAAACATATTTCATACGAGTACATGGTGGAACGGAATCTTCGTATACCAGTCCCACTCGCATTGGGCCCGTTTTAACATTAAATGTGTTTTAGCGGGATTATATTCAAATCCTATTATCTGACAACAAAAGAAACACCACAGTGACATCAAATTAAATTCATCCAATAATATCTTACAGAGAAAGAAAATACGGATAAATAATCAGATTCATTTTCGTAAACATGATTAACGGAATGACTGATCGTTCTTTAGCAAATTGAGTTTGTACAGCCCACGACACCACACCCGTATAAACGTATATAATATATACGTCTATACGGGTCCGATATAAATACGAATATATTGTATATTGCGTTGTATATGTGTATAAGAAAATTCATACACGAGCAGCTTGGGTTTTCTATTGTGCCATTTCTTTTCACACTGAAATAACTTTAGCATCACGTATTTGTATTGCGCTTTCAGGTTTTCGGTGTAACAGTATGGAGGCAGATAACTCGGGATGTGACCTATGAAAAGAACGTTCCTTATTAATATTGAAAACTACTATATTATAACTTCACGCCAAATCCCTTACGGGGTAGGCTGAGAGAACCGAGCGCCATGCGACTCGATCCTTACATATCTCACTCGCTTCTTTAACATTCATTGCTCTTTTCATGCACTCTCGCCGGTTTCTAGGGCTCCTGACATCACCTTCTGATAGAACACGACCAATTTGGTCATGGTAGGTAAGTCTTGGCCTTCCTCGGCTCCTACATCCTTCCACTTTTGCATTGTATATCTGCTTCGTGATTCTTTCATCTTGCATTCTTTCTACATGTCCGAACCAACGGAGCATTTCTCTTCTTACTTTAACATCGACGCTCTCTTTCAGACCAACTCTCTTTCTAACATCATCATTGCGAATACGGTCTACAAGCCTTACGCCACAAATTTTGCGCAGCGCTCGCATTTCGACCGCGTTTATTCTACTTTCATGCTCTTTCTGCCATACCCAGCTCTCGCTTCCATAAGTTAGCGTTGGGACCAGCGCTGCTTTGTGTATAGCCAGCTGCGCCTTCTGGCTCAAGTTTTTACTGTCAAGAAGTTTTCCCAACGCTCCATTCACACTATTCCCAGCACTCACTAGCCTTTCCACATCTGCGGTGTACCTTCCATCCCTGCTGAAAGCGCATCCAAGATATACAAACAATTAAAAAAATTCATCATCTATCGTAATCCTTACATTGGTTCTGGTTTCTTCTCTTTCAAATACCATTATCTTTGTTTTCTTCGCATTCAGTAGTAAGCCTTCCTTCATACATTCGTCTTTCATCATTGTGACTAGTGTTTCCATCTCAGATGGTGTTTCTGCTAATAAGACTGCATCATCTGCATACAGCAGACAGTTCACCACTAGGTCACCCATGCGTAATCCTACATTCATCGATCTTATTATCTGTAGACAACTATCAAGATACAGAATAAACAGCCTAGCAGACAACATGCAACCCTGTTTGACACCAATTTTGACATCAAACCAGGGTGACATGTTGCCATCTATTCGCACACATGCTGAGCAATCCTTGTAGGTGGACTGCATAGCACGGAGCAGTGAGCCGTCAATCCCATATCTCGGCAATATGCACCACAGTTCCTTTCGCACAACCCTATCAAATGCCTTCACAAAATCCACAAAACCGCAGAAAACCTTCTAGTCTGTAGCCAGATGCTTCTCTACGATATTGCGGAGCGAGAAAACTTGATCCGTACATCCCCTTCCATTTCGGAAACCTCCCTGTGCCTCCCACAGCATTTCGTCAGATTTCACCCTCATTCTCCTGTCGCTTGCTACTTAGGCTACGGCAACTTCGGCTCCTTTTGAATGATAACGAATCTAATCTAAAACGAATCTAAGTCTATGCGACGTACTTTGCGACATTCGCATGAATATTTTTTAGTAGAGGTAGGGCTCCTCAAAGCAGCCTGTCTGATCACTTCCACATCACAGAAAACCGCAGCCAAATAACAACTTTCTGGAGGGTTGTTGTATACCGGCGAAAGGGGCTACCAGTAACTTCCTTCTACATTCCTTGTATGTCTCCCGAAGTTGTATATAAAAAACGTTCCTACTTTCCTTGTATATCTCCCGAAGTTGTATATAAAAAAAATGTGACACTTTTGACAGTCGGGTACTAAATTTTAACCGATTTCCAAAAGATGGTTCTCAATTCGACCCGTGTTTTTTTTACGGTGGTTACTTAAGTGAAGTCAATTTGAACGATTCTTGAAATATTTAATTATGAAAACGTTATTCAAATTGTGAAGTTCCTAGCGTCCGATTTGTCACATAAACTTGACGAGGTTACGACTTTGTGATAGTTGGTTCTCACAGTTTTTAACTTTTTAATGTTAGTTGGTTGGTTCTTTGCAATTATTGAATTTTTCACGTATTTTTCACGCTACATCAAGCTTAGTTCTTTGACTTATGTGTCTGATCTTATGCGTAAGCATTATGAGCCACAATCGGACAATGAGTGTTATGTGAGATGGACTCTAAGTCGAGGGATTTAAACTACACAGAGTAGATAATTTCCTCATAATAATTTATTTAAAGCTTGGGGTGAATGTAACTCGCGGTAATTTTTAGACCCTAAGCTGGCTAGCAAACGAGATTCTGAAGGGAATGAAAATTATATTGAGTAGTTAAAGAAATAAATCATTAAATGATTAAAAGAAGATCATAAGTAGAAGACTCGTTTGCCAGTGATTTAATTACCAGTTCTCACTGATAGAAACCATTTTTTTATACAACGTTGAAAGGCATGCAAGAATATGGCCCACATGATGTAAAACGGTTACCGTAGGCTATGAACGATGTAATTACATTAAGTAGCACTCGCGCGATGCCTTCTCAGCTGCAAACACAGCAACTCCTTAAAAGCTTACTGGCGACATCACTCTCACGCAGGAACACAACACTCTAGGGAGTTCTTATTAGTCTGCGGTTTGCTGTGAAATGGCGGTACTTTCCCAAACGGGCTGGTTTGATGCGCCCTACCAATCTTAAAACATCCAGAGCAAGACAAACAGACATGTTCTCGCACACAAATGTTTTCTTGTGTGGGAATCGAACCCACGAGCATTGGTGTCAAAGGCGCGTCATTCACGACTGCGTCTCTCCACCGAAACAGACCGAACTTGCCAAAAACCATGATGGTCATTTATCACGATGGAATAATGTGTACTTCCACAGCGTGTTTTCTTCCGAGAATTTGTGAAATGATATCCCTACGGAGGTTTTTCTACGAAGCTACAACATGAGGTTCTCCAAAATTAGTTTTCCCAGGATCGGTAACGCACGAGTGTCCTTGGTATTAGGAGTATCTATATGCTACGGTAACTGCTTACCATCAGACTAGCCGTATCCTGATAAACAGTGACTATAAACATCTAATATTTTCTTATGTTAACCATGTTTGAAGAGAATTAGATCTCCTCTCCAGAGGTCTGAAGAAAGTCAGTAAGCATACCTGTTCGCATATGTCCCCAAGAATTAATAATATTCAAGATAGAAGTACGAGTATCAACTCTGCTGCCTAAGAACAAGTCATATACAAATTACATCACAAGTACCTCACTGTCTCTTCTAATCAACATTAATAAAAAAAAGGTAAAAAAGTGCGAGGCGCATCACTCTTCATTTTCGTTTTTTGCTGGGAGTGGTTTCGTAATCTCCGGAGAATTACGAAACCACTAACAGTAAGAAACGAAATTGCTAGGTATTTTTATCCTAATTCTCACATTGAAACAATCCGAAAAAAGGTTTGTAGATCGTTTGTAAATTAGACTAAGAATAGGCATTTTCAGCGTTTGTAATACAAACGATAACAGATTAATTAAATTTTTGAAAAAAAGTTAATGAAAATCAATAAATCTGACTGCGTCAAAAGCGAACTTTAAAATGGACCCAACAGCCCGTTACTGTAGCGGTTATTGGCTGTAAGACGGGTCCTACTACTACTACACCAATCGTAACTAATCCCACTGCAGGAGTATGGGTCTCCCTTCAACTGAAGGTTTAGAGCATACTCCACAACGCTGCTCAACTCCGAATTGGTGGAGGCCAGTGTTTCAACCGCCCGAAGGCCACAGGGAGAACTCAAAGTAAATTTTGCTTAACCTGCGTTTTCAATTAAAACGACACGCACAACGAAGCCATCGTGTTCTCCACAGGCTGTAAGTACAGCCTTAACTATCAAACTTCATACTATAAAGACATCACATAGTCGAAGACATATCCTTAATTGTAACAAAATATGCCTCGGACTAGACGAGTGTACCGGATGTTCACCCTCACGCATTCGGAATGAGAGTTCTATTATGGAAGAAATAATCCATCCATAGACAGAATATTCTCTTCTCGTATCCTCAAGATACAGTACGAATATGCAAGACAATAATCAAAATAAGAATACACATATCTGTATTGAATCAATAATGTAGATGTAATATACAAAACCAGCGATAACACTATCAAAATATGACTACAAAACATGACTTCGCCTTATGTTTTACTCAAAGATATGTAGAGGTTCAGACATAACATAAAACAATATTTATGATTGTATGTTACGGCCCGCATATAGATATCCTTTCATGATTTGTCCCTTCTTCTGAATCTGATAGAGACAATCTAACTGAGGCTTATATACTCGTATTTTTACCCACGTACGTACATATTTATGTTTGACCATTATTCTTAAGCTACTCGTAGCAAAGTTCGATTTTCGTTAGGTAGATGAATGTTTATGGCGCATTGGAGAATCGAAAGCTTTTTCTTACAGCACCAACACCTTGATTCATTTGTTATCCATATAGCTTATATGGAACTCGATACCCCCAGAACTGGTATTCACATTCTAATGAATTTTAGCGTCTATTCTTTTCATTTTAGCGTCAATAGCGATGATTTAACGAATAATTAAGTGCCCCTAAGACCGACTGAGTGAATCTGAATTCAAAATGAGTTCATATGAGTTTATGTGTAATATTTCACAAAATTTTTGATTGGATTTTATAATGATTTAATGCATTGTCATATATATTACAAATATTAGGCGATTCCTTTTAATTCCTCTTGTCAATCTGGTAATAGGTACGTAAATATTATTATGAAGACTGGATCATTTCGTGTAAATTTGATGAAGATTTGATGTCCAAACAGTAACAATTGCTGGAATAACTAGAAACTGTAGCCTATGAACCCTTGCAAAACAAGGAGCTCGCACGCATAGCAACTCCTCAGGACAATATTCAGATTTGCAACAATTCTCCAGGTTTCAAATTCTTTATTTGCCATAGGGCCCTCGCGGGCACTTAGATTACATTACTTACATTTTTGAAATATAATCTTATTGTATATTGTTTAATTCTCTTATTTTACTTTTTTTTAATCTACTACCATTTCGGGAATGACCATTGGCGAAGAAGAAATGCTGAAAGGAACTTGCCAATATAGGTCTCTTTTAAAATTGTCAATTACATGTTACAAAAAAACAAAATTACATAAGCATGTTGGTACAATAATGGTATCAAATGGTAAAATTAAAGATTATTAAGGACAGGTAGTCTGTGCTGAATTTCCAGACATCTTTGTCAGTTACATATTCATCAATTCTATACAGAGAGTATTTTTAATGTGTTTTTTGAATACTTTGTCAGGAAAGGACAGAACTGTTTCAGACAATTTATTATAAAATCGAATACAATTTACAAGAAAAGATCTACCAGTCCTAGCAAGCCGATGTACCGGCATACACAACTTATTTCTACTTCTAAGTTTATCAATGAAGTTTGAAAACGACATTAAATTTTTACATTATGTTTTCATAAATATATTGAGAAGTAACAGTGAGGATATTTATTTCTTTGAACAGTTCCCTGAGGGATTCTCTAGAACCCATGTTATAAATAGAGCGAATGGCTCTTTTATGTAAGATAAAAATTGTCTTAATGTCAGCCGTCGTTCCCCACAACAGTATACCATATGACATAATGCTGTGAAAGTAGCTGAAATAGACTAAGCTCGCAGTAACCACATCTGTCAATTGCCTGATTCTCCTAACTGCATATTCAGCAGAGCTGAGCTTACCGGCAAGTTTATTTATGTGGGGGGCCCCATTGTAATTTGTAGTCTACTGTAATTCCAAGAAACATAGTGTTATTAACAAATTCTAATTTATTAAGTTTTGTCGAACCAATGTTTTCCAGTACACCGTCAGTCAGACTCTCTTCATTTTGTAAATAAATAAACTATTAACACTTTTTTGTCGATATGACGACCCCATAGTAGTAGATTTTTCTCTTACATGCATCTTCGTCCGTCGTCATCGAGTTACTTATCCATCCTCTTATCATTCATACCATCCATCCGTCACAAAATCTGTCCATTAGTCCTTCGATTGACCTTTTCTCCGTTAGTGGGCGGACCTACAAACGTTCATACTCATCGCTCTATTAGTCAATTCTGTGATCCATCCATTCCCATCGCATACCCGTATTAAGGCAATGGTATTCCTCTTAGCTTTTCAATCACAGGTGCGACTTTCGTACTTCCTCTTACATATTCATTACATAAACATTAGCGTCATTCCACACACACATCTTATCATTTTTACGTCTGCAACATGTTTTTCAAGATTTTCATAGTTAATGAGCCAGCTTTCGGGTCCGTATAGTACGGTTAAGGTTGTGTTGTGACAGCACTAATCATAACACAACAGCGTATGTAAATATTTTTTTGCATATCTTGTAATAAATTTATGCTAAAAAATCTAATGATGCCCTTTGTTGCTCTCATCAAAAATGTATTATGCAAATGCAATACTTACATACATATTTCTTTATTTTAACATGGTAATATTGATGTTATCACGTATAATCTTGGCATTCATTTTTTTACAACATATCGTCTGTTTTCTTTATCAAGACCATACATTACGTGACGTGTTTGCAGACATTTGTATCTTTATAATAATGTCATTGCGTTTAGACTTTAATATATAAACTGGGAATGGGTACTACACAATAAATCTAAAATGAAAAATATAATTCTTAGATAAATAAAATTTTAATGATATATTTTTAGTAGTGACAACATTGATATTATCTTATTACTTTAAATGAACAATTCTTGTATATATTTACATAAATATATTTCGTGTATCTTAGTATGGGCTCTAGCGATTTGGATCAAATTTATACCTATTTAAAGAAAGATTTCCGTTTCAAATTTCGGTGTCTTTCCTTCCTAGTTCCTAATATAAAAAACTGTTCAGAGAGGTCAGTACATTTTCTTTTCTGTATTCGTTTATTAGCTATTGACGATATTTAGTACTAGCAAAAAAAAGAAGCCATAATATAA
Organism: Pyralis farinalis; assembly: GCA_947507595.1. Taxonomy (NCBI): domain Eukaryota; kingdom Metazoa; phylum Arthropoda; class Insecta; order Lepidoptera; family Pyralidae; genus Pyralis; species Pyralis farinalis. Next base: position 18,770,672 of record OX382264.1, on the reverse strand, counting down.
GTTGAAAAAATGCAAATTTGTATATGTTTTCCTCAAAATTTTCACAACGATTATGGTTAACTTTCCACCATTAGGGCCAAATAAGTCAACTTGAACTGAAGCGTGCACATCTAAGGTAATAGCCAAGATATACCCTACATATATTATATATATGAAGATAGTCAAGAGCTCAAGTTTATATTACAATGATTATGTTAATCGCTTAAGTCTCACTTATTTCAAACAACTATTTAACTTTTAATGGGGTCACCATTAATACATGATCACGGTAATTTGTCACAATGTCACCGAGTCTCTAAGACCTAAAGACTATATAGTATATGCAAATTACAGGGCCAACACACACCGTGTATGTGGGTCAATAGGCAATGATGAAAGTGCACAATTAAATCCAAATAAACTTGCAATAACACTGCTATTCTCACTCACATAAAACAGTACTGTTTCAGGTATGTATACCCTACATTAATATTAACGCCCAGCAGTTGCATTGTATTCTTCTATTGTTCAAAATAGCTATACGGTAATGAAAAGCTGCGTGTAAGAATATGTAAAGTATTCGCTATACATATACACTGGGTGGCCCAGAAGTGGTGGCTTAACGATAGGTGGTGATTTTACTCATTAAAGTGGGTGTACCTGGTATTTGACAGACTGATGCTGGCTTTCCTCTAGGGGTTGGGAGGTCGGACAGCAGTCGCTCCCGTAAAAACTGCATTAAAAGCCAAATCATAAACGATGAATAGAAGGATAATATCTTATACCACGGATAGGGCGCCACTGCAAAACAGCGCGCAGGAGCCTCGCCCGACCCCTGTGATAAGTGGACAAGGGCTACCGAACAACGGGCGGATACGGTTAAAGACGCGAGACAAAAGAAAAATCCGCTTCGCGACCTGGAACATTGGTACGTTGACGGGACGCGCGAGGAGGCTGGCCGACATGCTCTCCAGGCGAAAGGTGGCCGTGGTGTTCCTGCAGGAGATCGGAGGCCAAGCAGTTCAGCACCATTGAGATAGAATTCAGGCGACCATTACCGGGGCGGCCCAGGCGGTGCTTGCAAAATTGTAGGAAAACGCAATTGTGATAGGGAAACTTTATGGTGGAACGACACAGTCCAGAGAAAGATTGAGATGAAGGAAGCCCTCTTTAAAAAGCTGCAAGCGCCAGATCTTCTAAAGACTGACGCATAGAGGAACCGAGTCACTAATAGAGCTATAGCTAGGGCCAAAACGAGACCATTTACAGCCTATAATAAGTGCCGCTGTAGTAGAGACCCCCGCAGTAACCTATTACGAGAGGACCTCGCGGTGAAGGAGAGATGGTGCTCATATTTCTACGAGATGCTGAACAAGCAGCATAAAGATCTCTCTTCTAATCAGGGACTAGTGCCACTTATAACTCTTGAAGAATTCCAAGGGGTTCTTCATCTCATGAAGAATCGGAAGGCAGTCGGAGCCTGTGGAATCCGTATAGAAGTCTGGAAGGCGATGGAGTCTCATGGTGTTAGCATTTTGACCGACCTATGTAACCGCATACTCCTTACCGGAAAAATCCCGGACCAATGGAAATTGAGTGTCATCAGCATCACTCCAATTTATATTGTAGTACATAGCGGGATCTGACCGATTACAGCGAATAAGTTCCTCATAGAAAAGAAAGCAACTCATTGAACATTTTGTATTAAGGCTGTGTTCTTATTAGGCGAACATGGAGTGACTCACACCTTTACTTCGCCTCGCTATTTTTAATGAAGTGTACATACAATGCGGCGCACGTTACGCAAAAAAACATTCGGTTTAGGACTAAGAAAGCATGTGTTTGTTTGTAATAGCAACTCAGTTATATATATGTCCCTTGCTTCAAATGAGTTTTATCGTGAATACATCAGGGTATCACTGTACTTACGGAATGTCGCATAATAACCCTGCCCTCGCGAGTTGAGATAACGCAATTTGCCAGACGGAGTGGGTGTAGGAAGTTCTGTTACATTGAATACGGGTACCCTGTACGTTGCGTGGGTGGTGCAAATACTTATGTAAGAATTTTCGTGACGTGTAACATCACTTTTATAAAAAAGATGTTTGTGATGAAAATTAAAAGATAATAAAGATCCTTTCTGTTGTTATTTAAATTGGTCTAAATAGGTCGAAAATAGTTTGTGCGTTACATTGTAATTTGCGCTTGCGTTGATGGATATTTGTATGTATTAAAAATTACTGTTCCGGGAGTTGGTTTAATAAAATGTGGAGAAGTTAAGCAAAACGAGGCTTGTGTTTGAACGGGGTTAATTGTCTCAATCCTGCTTTGAAAAGGCAAGTTAAAGTAAGAGTATTAGTAAGAACTGAAATAGATGCGAAAATATTAAAGAGCATTTAAATAAATTAGAAAGAGTGTAGGATCAAGAATACCGAAAACACCGACCGTGGTGTCCTATCTCCAACCCGTGAGGTAACTTTAGTACTAAATATGCCATATAGATACTTTGATTCCGAACAGACCAAACCTCTTAAGGAGAATGACAACAGGTTCCCTATGATTGATGAGTCCGCCATTGTACCGTACTAATTCTCACCAAATCTTTACATATTGTAGTATTCGTTATTGTTCATTAAAGGTTTCTCTAACAACAACAATTATCTTTGAGTGTATAATATAGTTGAGGGCTCACTTCAAAAATTTCCTGTTTTGTAACACCTGATCTGTAGACCACTACACAGCTATTGAGTACGACGATTTCTTTTAAATTTAATAAGACTATTTTACGAGAATATCAAGTTCTTGATATATTTCATGGAACTGTACCTACAGAAATTACCTAGATCCTTCATGTGTTACTCTACGGTAATAAAACTTTCATTAACCCGAAGAAATTATATTTCTAAAGACGTGTGACAAACTGACGAAACATCTGGCTTTGCCCCTGAAAAGGAAGTCTGACGGCAGTCGCTCCATGTAAAAATCAATATCTTCGCCAAATCCTAAAGCTTAGGTAGTGCAGCCCGCTTATTCTAATGAATTAGGAAACGGCATACCGCTAAGAAAAAGAAGACTTTACGATAATAATATTGATTGGCGTATAGGTACGACTAGGTACTTCAGCCAATGAATATTACAACAAATATAAATTTGTGCAGAGACCATTTAGGATTTTACTTTAATTCTAAAAAGAAAAATCTATCTCATGCTTTTAGTATTTTGCTCAATGAAAATTCTAACTAGATTTGTCTGTATTTGAAGACTGACGGGTTGGTCGCTCACAAGACAAGCACAAGTTCGCCTTTAATTTGCATACTATAATAATAGGTACATTTGGAGATACATTCATATTGTATATTTTGAAATTAAACTATTTTTAACGGAAGTATCACGTGTTTTATTTATTTTGTTGAAACCTGACGTTTCGAACGCTTTGCAGCGTCCGTGGTCGCAGGAAAGACTTTTAGTCTTTCTAGTAGTATTTCCTGCGACCACGGACGCTGCAAAGCGTTCGAAACGTCAGGTTTCAACAAAATAAATAAAACACGCGATACTTCCGTTAAAAATAGTTTAATTTCAATGTGTAACAATCGCGAAAACCTAAGACAATACCATATTGTATATTGTTAGGGTTTCTATGATTTTACATCCTCACATTTGAGTCTTTCGATCTATCTGTCACAAGTATCCAGGTCCTAATGCTGATTGAGACTTGTCTAATCCTATGGTTAAATTAAGTAGATTTTAATATCACTATAGACAATAGAGGTCACAATTAAGATTTTCAAAAAGCTTGTCTCTCCCAACGGATTTTAACGAAAAATAGTATGTAGATGAATACCTTTTATTAAAGAAAATAAAAGTATCACCATCCTATAGTCATATGAACTTCACTATTTATAAGTATTATCAAATACAATTAATTCTCTCCATTTCCATTGTTCCCCCCTTTCCCAGTAGAAAAAAAAAATACCAGAGAGTGATTTTCATAGAAGGGCTAACAAACGATTTTCTATTAATAGACATTAAGACATTAGTATTCGTATTAATAGACATTCTCAAGTGACCCGATGAGGTTATGTTGGGGACTGATTGGGGCCCAAATCAAGTATTAAAGGGTTTTAACATATTACCAAAATGAAGAGCCTATATTTATTCATAACACTGAGATGTCAAACAAAAATATTTTTATACAACGTTAACCACCTCTACTGCTAACACAGTAACTGTTTAGGACCTTACTGGTAAACTCAGTCACTGACAGGAACGCAACCACTCTCCAGGGAGTTGTTATTTAGCTGTAAGTATACCGCCTGCATAACCCATGAAGCAGCCAATGGACGCTTGCAATACCAGGGGCATCACTCGCACTTTGCCAATTCATAAAAACCAGAGCTCCCTTTTAAAAATCCACAACTTATGGGTTTGTAGAAAACAATCTCTCTGGTAACGCATAGTTTTCATACGAGGATGAGTTCCCTGATATATTATTGCATACATACAAAGAACAGTTACGTAAGTGTAACTCACTATCATATTTAAAGTCAAAGTCAACCTCACCTGCACGTTGTGCACCTAGCTAATTTTCAATCCAAGTCCTGACGATAGAGTGGTAGGTACAGGCAGATAACATGAAAGCAGCCCGATTGGGGAAGTAAATAGAAGTTTTAACGAGCCCGGTGGCAAAAGATTGCAGAGCAGAAGTGATATCGTGCGAGTGATATTTAATATATTACAAGGGTTAATTTCCTACGGTAACCGCTTTACATCGGTTCCGTATGCTCGTATGCCTCCCGATGTTGTATAAAAAAAACAAAGCAACTAAAAGTTAACCAAAACCGTCTAAAGCTAATCAATCTTACTGTACTTTTTCTAAAAAGATATATTTCTTGAATAGATACTTTTCTGCAATAAGTCCTCCTCCCTGTATCCGTAGCTACCCGCCCCGGCTTAGCATGGGTAGAGCGAGTAGAGCGTATTATGCTTCCACGCCGCATCTGTCAGGTCCATCATTAAATTATGTGGTGTATAGGATTATCATAATGTGCATGAAATGCTGAAGGCAACTAACGTATTTAAGTTTAAGTTGATAAGGATTAATACGTTATGTTCTTATAATATCCGATGAAAGCTATCCCAGGCAGTTCGACTTTTTCCGACATTTTCAACAATTATCGTCATATTTCAACCGAATTCATTCTTCCGAAACACAACCTTCATAAATTATACACTAAACCTTCCTTAAGAATCACTCTATCTATTGGTGAAAACCGCATGAAAATCCGTTCAGTAGTTTTTGAGTTTATTGCGAACAGACAGACGCGGCGTGGGACTTTGTTTTATAATATATAGTGATAGTGGCAAGTTATGTAAACATAATGTCAAATTGTATCTTACATCATTTTGTGTCGCAAACAATGCAAATTGTGCCTGAACTAAATACAGGCATGTAAAGTGTAAAAATCAAATAAACGTCTAATATGAGTATTATTGAAATAACAACACAGTATAGCTTTAATTTAGTCGTAAATTAATACCATAAATAAATATAACTTCCTTATGTCCGCCATTAACCCGAAAGCTTCATAAATTTGAATATTAAAGCAGATAACAAAGTAGTAAAATAAATCAGGACATTATTAACTGGCGGCGCAATTCTCCAGACTGTAGCATTGAACTTAATAATGTATTTAGCATATTAAGTTTGTCTTAAGTTTTTGCGATTGTTATACATTGAATTAAACAATTTTTTAACGGAAGTATCGCGTGTTTTATTTATTTTGTTGAACCTGAGGTTTAAAATGCTTTGCAGCATCCGTGGTCGCAGGAAGACTATGGTGGCATTTCTCTTACATTGGTTATTCAATTATTACATCTACCGACATGGATGGATTAATTATATACGCTTCGATTCACACAAAAATCGCTCACGGTGTCCGAATATTTTTGAGTAGATCTCAGGATTTGTGACTTGATTATTTTTAGAACTGGATCCCAAGCAGGTGGTACTTGCCAACCATCTACAGTTCTCTATTGAAAATAACACCCGAATTTCTGATGCTGCAAAGCATTCGAAACGTCAGGTTCAACAAATAAACAAAATACGGGATACTTCCGTTAAAAAATTGTTTAATTCAATATTTAGCATATTACAGACCGTATGCTTCAGTTCATAAATAATACAGACCATAGTTAAAAATAATGTTTACAACTCGTATTTTAAAATAACTCACAGCGTCATTCCAGGACGGAAGAGGATACAATAGTCCGTATCTCTGCGTATGTAAATTTTTCCACGTGTGGAAATGTCACGTTTACACACTTCTATTAGTGTGACCTGTATGTTTTGATCCATAAAAATCTATACTTAGTTACCTAATCCTAATAATTTTACTGATAACATGAGATCTTATGTCGTAAACTGATGTCATTTTCAAATAATTAAAATGGAGTACACCTTTGTATTTGAAAACTATTTTTAATTATTCGAAATTCGATTGGTAGGTCTACGTACGTACGTGCATACGGAAGTGTGATTAAACGCTACAGGTCACAATTCTTAAACTATTGTTTTTTTATTCGATTAGAAAACTACAACAATAAATCTTATTATTTTTCAGGATATTTCAACGCATAGTAAATTTGTTATCAAAATCGGCCAAGTGCGAGTTGGACTCGCGCATGAAGGGTTCCGTGCCATTATCTATAAAAATCAGCCAAGTGCGAGTCGGACTCGCGCACGAAAGGTTCCGTGCCATTATCTATAAAAACGGCAAAAAAACACGTTTGTTGTTTGGGAGCCCCCCTTAAATATTTGTTTTATTTTAATTTAATTATTTATTCTTAAAGTGGATATATAACTAAATATTCTTTGAATATTTCAAGTCTCTACCTGTTGCCGTTATCAATATCGAGGAAAAACGAGCAAAAAAATCACGTTTGTTGTATGGGAGCCCCCTTAAATATTTATGTTATTCTGTTTTTTAGTATTTGTTGTTATAGCGGCAACAGAAATACATTATCTGTGAAAATTTCAACTGTCTAACTATCACGGTTCATGAGATACAGCCTGTTGACAGACGGACGGACGGACGGACGGACGGACAGCGGAGCCTCAGTAATAGGGTTCCGTTTTACCCTTTGGGTACGGAACCCTAAAAATTAGCTGAAATAATTCACAAACATTTCCACGAATGACTATTCTTGGCATCTTAAAGTTCAACGCGAGATGTATAGTGGTGTACAGAAAAATAAATTAGGTGTAGTTATATATAGATTAGATATTATATAGAAGATATAAGTGAGGTTTAGTCGCATGCGGAGCATTACGTCTAAATATTGAATTTTATTGTATAAACATACATATGTTAATGAATGTATTTTTAATATACACACATCAAAAGTGTCTAGGGATCAACATATATTTTTGCAATAACTTTTCTCCTGATTGATATTAATTAAAATTTTCTTTAAGGATTCATCAAATAAAGTGTTTTCGTTTGTCTACAGTAACGATAAACCAAGTCACCTTTGCATTAATAAAGAAATTTGCCATTTTCATAATAAAGGGATTTTTGACATTTGAACCACTAACATTAAAGTTCGAAAAAAAGACTGAAATAACAGTTTTCTTTAAAATTTTATTGGGTAACTTAAACAATTAATAATCCGTGTTTCTACCGCGAACACTAACAACACAAGAACATCGGTTTGGCATACTCAAAATGAGTTCATCCAAATCACGCTGTGGAATGGCCGCCCATGTTCGTTGCAACAACAAAAAAAGGTCTTCTTGCGACTGGATACCCTCCATATTCGGCAGAGCTCTTCTCTGTAGCATATCCCATGCATGGACACGGAGACAAGACCGATACATTCAAATCACAACTCGAAGAGCTCCAACAATAACCGCCATGATGTTAGCCGTGACGCTTCATCACTCTTCAGGGAACTTAATTAGCGACCAAACAGTCAGAAACCGCTTGCATGAAGTGAACCTTCATTCCCGAAGACCGCTAAGGGTACCACCTATAGCAATGCACAATCGTAGGATTCGATATCAATGGGCTCTTGAACACAGAAATTGGGCAGAAGAACAATGGCGTTTCGTGTGCTTTTCTGATGAGTCTCGTTTTGGTATGAGACCGGATACAAGACGTATACGACACTGGAGAACCCCTGGACGCCAACAGCGATTAAAATCCTGCCAGGAAGTCCATCCTTATAGTGGTGGAACCATCATGGTATGGGCGGGTATTTGGATCGGCGGAAGAACTGAGTTGATTTGGATCAGAGGCAACCTCAACGCTCAAATTTATGCTGAGACGATTGTATCAGACGTCATCGTTCCTCTACAAGTGCAAATCGGTCCCTTATTTCAGTTAATGCATGATAATGCACGACCGCACACCGCAAGAGTTGTAAGACAGACTCTCGCCGCAGCTAACATCAATGTCATGCCCTGGCCTGCTCAGTCGCCAGACTTGAACCCGATTGAGCATGCATGGGATATGCTACAGAGAAGAGCTCTGCCGAATATGGAGGGTATCCAGTCGCAAGAAGACCTTTTTTTGTTGTTGCAACGAACATGGGCGGCCATTCCACAGCGTGATTTGGATGAACTCATTTTGAGTATGCCAAACCGATGTTCTTGTGTTGTTAGTGTTCGCGGTAGAAACACGGATTATTAATTGTTTAAGTTACCCAATAAAATTTTAAAGAAAACTGTTATTTCAGTCTTTTTTTCGAACTTTAATGTTAGTGGTTCAAATGTCAAAAATCCCTTTATTATAAAAATGGCAAATTTCTTTATTAATGCAAAGGTGACTTGGTTTATCGTTACTGTAGACAAACGAAAACACTTTATTTGATGAATCCTTAAAGAAAATTTTAATTAATATCAATCAGGAGAAAAGTTATTGCAAAAATATATGTTGATCCCTAGACACTTTTGATGTGTGTATTTCAAAAGTATTTTGCCACGATAGATAAATGAAGAATCTATGACTTACTTCTTTCCGCCTTGGTCATGCTGACATCATCTCTCCTCCAGAACTTGAGAAAGGGTGCGAGAGCCTTGAGGGTACATTCGCCGTTGAGAACACGCCGCCCCAATTTCTTTGGCACCTCCTGCTCAATCTCAGAGCTGCGACAGGAAGACGAATCATCTCCCAAAGAACGCGCCCGGCGCCCTCCTCGGAAACTAACACACCCGCAACCTTCGGCCAACGAGAACATGGTGGGACTCTTGTCCTTTTTATATTTTTTATCTCTTCGTTTCCTCGTACATCTTGGCGTCTTCTGTCGCGATTTAGGAATGGTGACTGGTATATCAGCACTCACAGAGGAAAGATGATAACATCGTCCAGTCACCGCGACTGGTACGAATCTGCGAAAGATATAAATTATCAACATATAATTATTTGCAAATACTGATAGGCAATTAGGTAGAGGAGCGGTGACAGCCCAGTGTATAAAGCAACATTGACCAACTAGTCGTCGGTTCGAATCCTGGCATGTATTGCTAAATTCGTGTTTTTGAATTCATCTACATATTTATAATTATCACTTGCTCGGCCGTAAAGGAAAACATCGTGAAGAAACCCGCACGTCCAAGAAATTTTATTTTGAAATACTTGTGACCTTACCTAAGAAAGGTATGGTTTTCCCTCTGGGTTATGGAGGTGTGACTGCAGTCGCACCATGTGAAAATCAGTATCTTCGCCAAATCCTTAGGTAGTGGATCCTAATAGATTAGGAAACGGGACAACAACTAAGAAGAAAAGGACTGATAGGTAGTTAGGTATCTATCTAAAATGATTCTAAACTAGAAAGATCCGTGTACAAGTATTATATTCCATTTGTAAGATACAATGATTGCTTTGGACTCTATACCGTCGAAAATTTGCAATTGCAAAGTGATTGCTTGCACTGATAGGTTCATATTCCTCAGCAACCTACTCGTATATTATGACCAACATTACGGATACATATATAATTATTTATTAACCTGCTGCACAAAAAATGTGCAATAACATACTTAATGTATATGTACCTTTCGTTACCAGTCAACCTCAAGATAGATAAATTATACTTTAAATTTCTAAATTCTGTACATACATTTATAGATATAAAATTATGTAACATGGCGCGTGTGTGTGAAATCTGATTTATGTATAGCCTTGCTTTTATTGTAAAAACATTTATTCCCCATAGCCTTAGTAAGACTTAGTTAATTCCGATAACGTGACTTACATATTTCTATCTAAAGAAGTATAAAATTCATCTAAAAAGCCAAGTTTAGTACAAAAGATGTCAGGGGTTGACGATGTCGCCAACAAAAGTGTTGAGATCTGAATAGGTGCCCTTCCATAGCGCTTTCTTAAATGATAGCTATAAAAAGTTTCAACGTTCCTAAAATTATTTCAAAGAAAAATTGTTAGCTTCAGTGATGTAATTATGCACCTAAATATATTAACACCTTTCCTTAATATACTCAACATCTAAAACATTCTCCACTTTACTTACAAATATTTATATGAAAACTAGCTACTGCCCCCTATGTGTATTTCAAGTATTACGCAATAAATTACTATCCTAAATGAAAGAATATCTCTAAGTGTTTTATAGCAAATATAACGTAGCTTCAAATTAGCGTCGAAATCATTATTATACAATTGGTTCCAGAATCTACCTCCTAAATCGAGACAAACAAATAAACTTTACCACCTTATAGGTACTATTAGAGAAGTTTGAATTAAATTCGCGAAGTAACTGAAAGTGATAAAATGGATCCTAAGAGTAATCTATATGCGTAAATAAGATATTGCACTTTTATAAAATCTAAAGATAGGTAGAGTAATATTGTAGAAAATATTTTACAATATTACTCTACCTATCTATTTATATTTTTACGACAAGCCCCCTGCGGGGTAGGCAGAGAGAACCGAGTAAGCGATCACAAAACGCGGTCCTTAGACATCTCGCTTTTCTGTGACATTCATAATTCTTTTCATTGGCGCTCACCGGTTTCTATTGTTCCTGAATCACCTTCTGACAAAACTAGAACAATAAATTCGTTTCATAAAAATTGTAAGTAACAATTTTATCAACGTAATACAGGTAGTATTGTCCTATGAATATATCATCTCCACACCATACACAAACCAATGTGGTTAGACAAATTTTCACAAGTCAAATTGAATTTCAAAAGTCAAGTATTATTATCCTAAACACAATTCATTCGTACGGAGAGAGCGCTGCAAACCGAATTCATTTCATAGCATTTCCATTGAAACATTTTGTTACAAGCATTTGGAAGTTGTATTTAGACGATTGTTCCGTTAACGCTGTTATTTAATAAAAGTTATTAGTAATACTGTGTGTAATAGTTTTTGTTGTATACAGAGATTGTATATAAATATCTCCACCAATCTGCAGTCAAGCAGTCTAAAGTACAAAGTTAAACCTATGACTGACACACTTAAAAATAAACTTTTATTTCTGGCTGCATAGGTTCTTATAAATTATATTATACACAAATTTTAAGTGACAATCTGATATAGAAAATTGATGTTTGTATATATGTTCCGTGTGTACTTGAAAACGGCTAGATCGATTTTCATTACACTTTCAGTCAATCTTCTGATTAGCTCAGAGGGTGATCCTGTGAAGTTTGGTAACGATCGAATCACCCGTGCGAACCGGGGCGGGTCGTTAGTTTGAGCTCTAATTATGTCATGTATGTAAGTAACGTTCAAGTTAAGAATTTAACTCGAAATAATTAAAATTACAAGTAAGGGCTGTACTAGTACTTAACAGCTGCTAAAGTATTCTAAAGCGAGAAAATGTTCATTGCCGCTATTCTAGTGTGTATGTAAAGCCATTAGGGCTGACAATAATGTGGTTGTAAGATAAACCGAGTTGCAAGTAACATTACGCAATGAATTAGTATCCCGCCAAGGCCATGATACTGCGGACCCAACAATAAATTAAGGGGTCCTATCTCAGAACTGGTATTTTATTGAGGTCGACATAATGAGAGATGAATAAAAACAAATAGCAACTGCGCCTGATAAAGTAATTGGGAAGTAATATCATTGGACGTCTCTAGAGATACTAGATGACCAAATAAATAAAAACGCTGAGAAAAATCTCATTTGGGATGAGCAATGCAATGAATAAGCAATGTCATATAATGGTGCCAGTATTTATGACAGTTATAAATAGGCATTTTTTCAATGGAAATAGTTACAGAAAAGTTATGATTATTACCTAATTTTAGAAAGAAATTACAAAGAATAGAGGTTACAACTTACTTGTACCAACACTATCTTCTGCCCGCGGATTCGCCTGCATGAGATCCTGCTGCAGTAGTAGTATAAATATATAATGACGTAGTTACTTTCGCAACTATGTATTGGTATGGATGAGATGTGTGTTTCCATATACCCATTGCCCTCCGGCTATTTGACTCCCTCAACAGAACTCACTATTCGATTTAAGTATATCTCTGCATCCGAAATCCATTAATGGTACATGGTTTCTATCCCTTTGGGTCACTTTTATAAATTTATTATAAGTAGTAAATCGAGCTATACTAGTAAATTATGCGTTACTAGTAATTTGTGTACATAAAAGATCACAGAATAGATATGTACGTGATTGTTGGTTCGCGCTAAAAATATCTGCTATCAAATGGAGTTGCTCTATAGGCAACATATTTCTATTTTATGAAACAAGTTGTCAAACGAGTTTTCTGGTAATATACACGTGGATACGATAAAAGCTATTTAAACAGGTACCATTGCAACAACATTAATTTCATATATTAGTGTTCAAAGTTCTGCGATGAGATCGTCTTTTGTGTATAAATTTTTAGTAAACCCTGGAGTCCTAGACTACTGTAATTGTGGTTATTTGCTTGTTTGACGCTATAATGAAGATATAACTACTTAATGTAATAGAATATGAGAAACTCAATTTCTACCAATTTAATTGTTGCATCGTCATGAAATAATTGTAACTGAAAACAGTTTTGATGACATTACAATAATATGGTCCAATCGAAATTGTACAATGATGCAGCTCAAAGATGCCGATAATATCTGGATCCCCTCTCAATGGTAACAATCATTACATCTAGTTGCAGCGAGGACTGAATGTGGCGTTTCGTGTTAATGTGAATGAAAATTAAATACATTTCACTGGAGTTTCCCAATGATATTTCGATTCAGTGTAACAACTTTTCGATTCGAATGATTCGAATAAGAATGTACTTGACGTTTTATGAATTAATTAATGTGGCCGCCAAAGATATTGGCTTAAATTTGTATGGTATATCTAGGCGCAGATTATGATTGTTAATAGCAATTGGCATGTTATTGTAACTCCTATTAAATATAGTTTAAGGACGGTACAAATATCAAAATGTCAAGTTTGACGACTTCTTGTCTGTATTAGCGTTACAAGCTTTGAAAAACTACAGCTTCTTCAGATTCACTTTACCATTGGGTCTAATATTATATATTTTCCTTATAATTATGAACATTTTATATTTTAATATGTTAAAGTAAATAGTTTCCATGTGCATGCATACACCTGTATCCACAGTATTTACTTTATGAAGCTGTTATATGCGGAAACTCGTAACCCGACATGTGCTGTTAAGCATTCTAATTCTTACAATTAGCCGCAAGCTTCCCAAAGATAATTAACTAAAATAAAGTATGAAGTATTGTATTATAATTACCCTACATTAGTTGCAGATCACACCGAGTACATAACTAATGCTAAATTGAATCCCACGAGATGCTAAATTGAATCCCACAATGTGTGTAGGCCTTTTGCGGCCATACTGTACACGTATACAGTATCATATAACGCCAATAGCTCTCAAACGCCTTGCAAGGGTATAAGTGGAAAAGCTGCTTAAAGACAGTAGATAAGTAGAACATGTAGGTAGTACGTACAAGAGTATAACTCTAGTTGATAGTGATAGTTAAGAGGGCATATAAAGCTAAGTGGCGCCGTCATTTTGTTTTTATTAACAACGCTGAATTTAAGACCAATTCCAAAAAGCGTTCAACACTGGCACTGTAGAACCATATTTATGTATAATTTTTTGACACTGACTATTAGTTGGCCCCTGTGAGCCATCACTACGTCACGGCGGGCGTGAGGCGCCTTGGCCTGAAAAAACAAAAAAGCCTAAGGGCCCCGAGAGGGATCGAACCTCGGCTTATGGTGTTGCGGAGCTAAACAATCGAACACGCAGGTTCATGCCTGAAGGGAGGCCTATGAAGAGAGGCGCTGGTGTATCGCGCAGAAGTCCTAACTCTGCGCATTCGAATCCGCCAAGTGCGGTGTATATATGGAGTGTTGAGGTCGGGGTCGGAGAGGTAGGGTGCATTCGCAACCGTAATGCGATCATCGGGATCAAAGAGTGAATTTCGCGGTCTGCGCCGGAACCCCCGAGCGTCGATCCACGGAGTGTAATTGGCAGGCCGGGCTACCAATGGGTTGGGATGAGAGACAGTTTCGAAGTAGCGCCTAGACGCTTCCTTCATGACACTAATGATGAACGATGGAAGGGAGTTCAAGGAGATCTGCGACCCTAAAACAATGAGGGTCACCGGTTGCATTGCGAGCAAACCGGTTTTGGATTATCTGGTGTACGGGACTGGACGGGGCTGATATAGGCTTTGTAGAGTGTACACTTATTTCTAAGTGACATTCTACCTGAATATTGTAGCGAGCTGACCTAAGTAGAACGCGGCTTTCTTCCTAACAGGAGTGTTATGAGGTCCAAACGTCATTCTGGAGTCTAGGATGACACCTAGGTAGGTAGGGTATTTGGCCTGCTCGACCCATGAGAAGGATCGGCTGAACAGTGATATGGGGCTCACGATCCTATGCTGGAAATCGGGTCTCGTAAGACGTTATGGATCCCGAGAAAAGAACACTGCGGCACTTTTCTCCGGATTCACTTCGATTCGCCAAAGTTGGAACCATTCGCCTAGAGCGTTAGCCGCTCTCTGTAGCCTATCTGATATATTGGATATGGCTCGTTCGGAAGTGTAAAGCGGCCGTATCATCGGCGAAGATGGCTAACTCCTCGTGAGTAGTCTTGGGAACATCGTTGGTGTACAACGTATATAGGATAGGACTGAGCACCGAGCCCTGAGGGTCACCGGCTCGGATAAGATGCGGCCTTGAGAGAGTGCCGTAGACTCTGACATGCAGGGAGCGATTTGACAAGTAGTCTCGTTAGATGCGCACGAGACTATCAGTCACTTCCATTTGGTGTAGCTTATAAATTAAGCCATTGTGCTAGACTTTGTCGGAACGCTTGCGCAACGTCGAAGAACAGTCCCGTTTGAAAGTTGGAGCGGACGTGCTCCATGAAGTGATGCACTTGATGGACTGCCGAGTGTTTGGAACGGAACCCAAACTGCTGGTCGATTAGGATGTCTCTAAATTCGATGACCTTTTTGAGGCGAATGGCAATGGATGCCAACTACGTCTGCATCTTTCCAGGAGTCTAGAAATCAGCAGTTCGAGAGCGACGAGAAGGACTATCAGGGGGCTGGGAGGTATTAAAAAAAAGAAGAGATAACAATTCTTTATTTGCCATTGGGCCCTCGTGAGTACTTAGACTCGTCTTACATTTTTTGAAATATAATCTTATTGTATCTTATGTAGTTCTCTTATGTTACTTTCTTCCTTTTTTTTAATCTACTAGCATTTCGGAAATGACCATTGGCGAAGAAGAAATGCCGATAGAAACTTGCCAATATAGGTCTTTCTTTATTTTTTTAAATTGTCAATTAAATATTACAAAAAAAAATTACATGAGCATATTGGTACAATAATGATATCAAATGGTAAAATTAAAGATTATTAAGGACAGATAGTCTGTGCTGAATTATTTCCAGACATCTTTGTCAGTTAAATATTCATCAATTCTATAATAAGCCCTTCTACAGAGAGTATTTTTAATGTGCTTTTTGAATACATTGTCAGGAAAGGACACAACTGTTTCAGGCAATTTATTATAAAATCGAATACAATTTACAAGAAAAGATCTACCAGTCCTAGCAAGCCGATGTACCGACTTACACAACTTAATTCTACTTCTAAGTTTTTCACTAGAGTTTGAAAATGACTTTAAATTTTAATGGGCATACATTATGTTTTCATATATATATATATATATTGAGAACTAACAGTGAGGATATTTATTTCTTTGAACAGTTCCCTGAGGGATTCTCTGGAACCCATGTTATAAATAGAGCGAATGGCTCTTTATTGTAAGATAAAAATTATCTCAATGTCAGCCGCCATTCCGGACCTATTAGAGGACCGTGTTCGTGATGCCGTTAGCTCTGGGAACTTTCCGGCTCCGAAGGTCCCTGATGATCATTTCGACCTCTTCAAGCGTTGTAGGCTTGAGGGGCATCGTAAGAGGGGCCGCGAGGATTCGTTCCACCTCGAAGTCAACATCTGCACTTGATCATCGTCATCGTGGGTTCTAGACTAGGAGAGCATTGGCTCTTCAGGCTGTCTACAAAGCATTCAGCTTTGTCGTCATCATCTAACGCTGTCATTCCGTCTGGTCGGATCAGGGGAGAACATTGGGTGATTTGCTCGGAACGGAGAGATTTAGCTACTCGCCAGTACACAGTGCGCAAGGGCTTAATTTCTCCTAATAAATTGGCCCACCATTCATCCCTGAACTTTTTGATGTGCTATCATTACTAGGCGTTGTAATTAGCGTATCCGAGAACGGTTCTGTTCGGTGGGACAAGAGTCATGGGCACTCGGCCGTTGAGACCTCTACGGAACAGTTGTTAGCTGCCGTTTGCAAGTGACTAGTGAGGGCGTCGATCGAAAAGTCGGTCTCGTCATTTGTAAGGATCTGTTCGGGTATTTGGTCCTGTTCGGGTGATGAGGTCTGTTCGAGAACCCTTTTGAATTTTGCCTAGTTCGTCACCGTTCTCGGCTTCTTCGTCTATCGGTACATCAATGCGGAGCCCGAACTCGAACAAAACTGGCCGGTGGTCTGAGCTAAGTTCTGTATGCACTCATATACATATTGAACGCATCAGTAAGGCTACGTTCTTTAAAAGTGCAAAGTCCAGAATGATAGGGAGGTGTCCCTCTCTCACGGGAAAGTGGTTCGGAGACATGGGGGCTATTACGTTAAATCCTAGGGAGTCCTGTAGGCTATCTATGATTATCACGTTTGATGTAGACGAGTGGCTATTCCACTGGGTGTGCTTACTATTGAAATCTCCAGCCAGAATGGTGGAGTTTTTCAGGGCAATGAGGGCTTGCAAATCGCTCCGGAGGATACGCTTGCTAGGAGGGAGGTAGGCGGACACGGACCAGTGGCGTGCACAGAGATTTTTGACAGGGTAGGCAGAATTTTTTTAAAGCTATTAACTTACCAAAAAATACAGAATGTTGATTTTGGTTACCCAATCTTGTGGAAATAATGATGTATGTGATCACTTGTTTTTTTTCACCGAAAGATAGTTTTGAAAACATTTATTTTCCCTACACACACCACATGAACAACTTTCGCAGTGAATATCATCATATTTATCAACTTTAAAACTTTAAAATCTTATTTCGTCTGCTACCAGTCAATCGATTCAAAACAAAAACAATGGCGGCCGTTTTAAAATCAAAATAAAATTGAACATCAATTTTATACGAAAAAAAGAAATGGCAATATCTTTCACTATAATTATATGCAGCAAACTACTTTTTAAAATAGTTACGTAGCAATGCTCGCGACACTTCGGTGATTTACGTTATAGTTCAGCTGAAAAGACATTGTCTATACTTTGCAATTGTGTGCGTTATTTGTGTTATTGTGGGCAATGTAATTATAGGAATGCACACTACAGTATTTGTATAAACAACACGGCACACATACGTAAATTTAGACAGATATAGTTAGTGTCTCTGCCGTAAAAAGCTGCCAATGCGGCGCTAGTGTAGCGTAGCGCCTAGCTGCGATTTGAATATGACTAGCGATGACTTTAATAACTTACCGATACCGATAGATGGAGCTTTTAATTTTTTGTTTTTGATACGAAATATTAGTTAAAAACTATGTTTAAGAATGAAACATCGGATGGTATTTATCATCAAATTGATAGGGTAGGCAATGTCTTTTTGCCTATATGGAGTGCACGCCACTGACACGGACTGACGGCCGTTCATCCCTAACCTGCGGATGGAGACCTCGAGATTTTCGAGAGCAGAGGGTTCTAGTAGGGTGCAGTGTAGGGACCTTTTGTAATAGATGAGGGTTTCACCCCCCGTAGCCCTTTCTATCATTTCTATTATCATCACTTTTTGATTCCATGAACCAATTATTGTTGAGAGTACCACCAGTAAGCTCCCAAGGAGTTGCTGTGTAAGCAGCAGAGGAGGCATCGTGCGAGTGATACTTAATATATCGCAAGCGTTAAAAGTCTACGGCACCCGCTTTACATCAGGTGGACCGTATGCTTATATGCCTCCTATACTACTATAAAAAAAACGGATCTATACTAAAAAATAAGTAAAGAGTATTTTTTCTGAAGACCTGTATAGGTAGCTACACAAACTATATGTTTTTAAAAGTCATTTCGTTTACGTAGGCTTGAGCGTTTACTCAGAGTAGACGGTTTTTGAGGATCTACAAACAAATCGCAATCACCATTCTCTGGAGATTTCGTTGTTATTTCTTTGAGATATTTTTCCTTCGCAAAAGGTAAGCTAATTTTCCTTTCAACCAGTCTGTTCTTTATTATACATTTTTTTTTATATATTTTTTATTATATATACGCAGTTTGGCAAACAAGCGTACGGCCTGCCTAATGGTAAGCAGTTATCGTAGCCTACGGACATTTACAATACCCGAGGTGTTAATCATGCAATGCCGACTCTGTAAAAACCTCTTCTTTCTTGAAGAACCCCGAGGGTTTGGGAAACCCCCAGCCGAGGGTTTCCCAAACCCTCGGCTGGGAGTTCATTCCATAACTTGAAAATTCTCGAAAGAAAACTTTTCTGGAACCACAAAGTACGCAACTATTGTAGTTTCAGTGTGTGAGAATGAACTCCCCGCCAACGGTGAGCGGTGCGGTTATATAAAGAAGCCGCCGGCATCATATCGAACAATTCTTCAGAACACAATCCGTTGTACAATCGGTAGAACACACAAAGGGAGGCAAAATCTCGCCTTAAGGGCTCAATACCGTCTGTAAGCTTAGGATCGCCGACAATTTTCACAGCTCGTCCCTGAACCGAATCACAAGGTCCTAGCTGTTTTGATACTTGAAACTAATTTCGAGGAAATAGTCAATTGATAACATTGCTTCATCATTTTGACGTCATTTTAAATGAAGTCGATGCACATTTAAATAAAATTATAACTTTTTACTTTATCGCATCATGTTTATCAAGTATTTATTAATCAAGAGTCACGCGTGGAGAAATTAAAAGCTCTTGAGTTATATTATCTCGAAAACTATTTATTATAATACAATTATCCGTTTTTAGGGTTCCGTACCCAAAGGGTAAAACGGAACCCTATTACTGACGCTCCTCTGTCCGTCCGTCCGTCCGTCCGTCCGTCCGTCCGTCCGTCCGTCCGTCCGTCCGTCTGTCACCAGGCTGTATCTCATGAACCGTGATAGTTAGACAGTTGAAATTTTCACAGATGATGTATTTCTGTTGCCGCTATAACAATAAATACTAAAAAATAGAATAAAATAAATATTTAAGGGGGCTTCCATACAACAAACGTGATTTCTTTGCTCATTTTTGCTCGATATTGATAACGGCAACAGGTAGACGCTTGAAATATTCACAGTATATAATTATATATTCACTTTAAGAATAAATAATTAAATTAAAATAAAACAAATATTTAAGGGGGGCTCCCATACAACAAACGTGATTTTTTTGCCGTTTTTATCGATAATGGTACGGAACCCTTCGTGTGCGAGTCCGACTCGCACTTGGCCGATTTTTTTTAAGATTCCGTACGCAAAGGGTCCGTTTTACACCCTATTACTGAGACTCCGCTGTCCGTCCGTCCCATACAACAAACGTGATTTTTTTTGCCGTTTTTATCGATAATGGTACGGAACCCTTCGTGTGCGAGTCCGACTCGCACTTGGCCGATTTTTTTTAAGATTCCGTACGCAAAGGGTCCGTTTTACACCCTATTACTGAGACTCCGCTGTCCGTCCGTCCGTCCGTCTGTCCCCAGGCCGTATCTCATGAACCGTGATAGCTAGACAGTTGAAATTTTCACAGATGGTGTATTTCTGTTGCCGCTATAAAAACAAATACTACAAAATAGAATAAAATAAATATTTAAGGGGGCTCCCATACAACAAACGTGACTTTTTTGCTCGTTTTTACTCGATATTGATAACGGCAACAGGATGCTTGAAATATTCACAGAATATTTAGTTATATATTCACTTTAAAAATAAATAATTAAATTGGAATAAAACAAATATTTAAGGGGGCTCCCATACAAGAAACGTGATTTTTTTTGCCGTTTTTATAGATAATGGTACGGAACCCTTCGTGCGCGAGTCCGGCTCGCACATGGCCGGTTTTTTTATTTTATTTACGAGTATATTGTCGGCGATCCTAAGCTTACAGACGGTATTGAGCCCTTAAAGCGAGATTTTCCCTCTCTTTGTGTGTTCTACCGATTGTACAACGGGTTGTGTTCTGAAGAAATGTAGCTGCTACCATGCGGCTCCATCACCGTGAATTTCTATTGATATTTATATTTGCTGACCGCGTTCGTAATGAAGACGTGAGAGAAAGAGTTGGTCTAAAAGAGAGTGTCGGTGTTAAGATAAGAAAGGGCATGCTCCGTTGGTTCGGACATGTAGAAAGAATGCGGGACGAAAGAATGACGAAACAGATATACAATGCAAAAGTGGAAGGATGTAGGAGCCGAGGAAGACCGAGACTAACCTACCATGACCAAATTGGTCGTGTTTTATAAGAAGGTGATGTCAGAAGCCCCAGGAACCGGCGAGCG
Source organism: Pyralis farinalis (assembly GCA_947507595.1). Taxonomy (NCBI): domain Eukaryota; kingdom Metazoa; phylum Arthropoda; class Insecta; order Lepidoptera; family Pyralidae; genus Pyralis; species Pyralis farinalis. Next base: position 18,749,626 of record OX382264.1, on the reverse strand, counting down.
TGCATGATAAGAGCTATGAATGTCACAGAAGCGAGTGAAGTATGTAAGGACCGCGTCTTATGGCGCTCGGTTCTCTCTGCCTACCCCGCAAGGGACTTGGCGTGAAGATATATATATATATACATTTGTATAGATTATGTTGTCGAAAAAAAAAATGTTTTAGGCCAAGTACATGTAAGTAGGATAATTTCGATCTATAAATCGTTTATAATTTAACTATATCGATTGCCCTCGACGAGCAGTTAATAAGCATTTTCAGAGAAAATCATAAAGCTAAAAATCAAGGAAACGTAAGGGCAATGCCTATTCCATTTGTCAGGCGCTACGACTGTCAGCCCTTAGATCCATTTATATTTTATTTTCCCTGTATTGTATATGTTCGTTAGAATCGCCCACATGTCTATCTACAATTTACGCATAGCAAATACTGAAAAGGTTCCTCTTGTAGGTATGTTTTCTGTGCGTATTTCTTAGACAATATTATTAAGTATATACGGAAACGGGCTTCGTCAGCACTTTTGCGGTTATATAACGTTGTCGCGATAATTAGTAGTCAACCTATATTCTTCTCCAGATATCATGCTGCATTTTACTAGTTCCATTATAATTTGTTGTTCATCTGCACTCAGAATAACTGACAGAATAACCATCTCGGTGTTACAAAGAGCTCGGTGGTACAGTAAGTCGCTTAGTAACGCGACTTTGTCGTGAGTTCAATTCCCACACAGTACAAACATTTATGTACATGAACATGTCTGTTTATGGTATGGATATTTTAAGAGAGCTAGGGCGCATTAAAGCAGCCCGTCCGGGGAAGTACCTCTACCTCACAAATCGTAGCCAAATAACAACTCCCTGGAGGGTTATTGTGTTCCTGCGTGTGAGCGAGGTCACCAGTAAGCTCCTAAGGAGTTGCTGTAATAGCAGCAGCGGTTGCATCGCGCGAGTGATACTTAATGTATTTATTATGACGAGCTTGGTGGCTCAGTCGTGAAAGACGCGATTTTGACACCAACGCTCGTGGGTTCGATTCCCACACAAGACAAACATTTGTGTGCATGAACATGTTTGTTTGTATTGGTTTGGATGTTTTAAGAGAGGTAGGGCGCATCAAAGCAGCCCGTCTGGGGAAGTACCTCCACCTCACAGAAAACCGCAGCCAAGTAACAACTCCCTAGAGGGTTGTTGTGTTCCTGCGTGTGAGTGAGGTCACCAGTAAGCTCCTAAGGAGTTGCTGTGTAAGCAGCAGAGGAGGCATCGCGCGAGTTATATATGTTACAAGCGTTAATAGGCTGCAGTAACTGCTTTACATCAGGTAGATAGACCGTATGCTTGTATGCCTCCCGACGTTGTATAAAAATAAAAAATTACAAGCGTTCATAGGCTACGGTAACCCCTTTAAACCTGACTATATATATATTATAATATATGTGTACAAATTAATTATGTATTTAAAGAAATGTCATTGATCGTCGGAAGACGCAACTCCTGTGCATTTCCGACAACCCTTCGTGGTTTTTGGACTGCGCTTCATATATATGGTATAAGAGTTAATAAATAAATAATGTAAAACATAGTATTAAATGAATACTTAAATAATAATCATAGCTTTCGCTTGCATAACAGTAAAAGTATATAAAATAGTTTTTATTATCCTTAAGGTTGCAATGAAGCGTACGGCCTGCCTAAGGCAGGCAGTTACTGCACGCTCGCAGTGCCAGTAGCATCGCACGAGAAAACGTTGCATTTTTTATAAAAATATCTTTTCCCCTTCTTTGAATTCCATTTGTTAATATAGGAAGAATGTCCTGCCTAGATTTATTCATATCAGGGTTTTAAACTTACTACGACATCTTGAGAAAATCTAGAGAGTTCCTACATATTATGCATGTATCCATGTATATTTCCAAATAAATTACACAAGGTCAGCGCTTTTACTATGTAACATGTAGCATACCACGCAATACGGCCCGCCTTATGTGAAGTGGTTACCGTAGCCAATGGACACATGCAATACAGGAAGTATCGGTCTGTTTCGTAATTCTTTCAGCACCCATTCTTTCTACATGTCCGAACCAACGGAGTATGCCTATTCTTATTTTAACACCGACACTCTCTTTCACATTCAGATTATGTAATGCAAAAAATCTTCAACATACTCAACACAATTTTTTTACCTATAGATTCATCGCTACTGAGGACCTGATCGTCTACTTAAGCCTGGTAAACACAGTTTGTTAACATAAGACTTGTGACAAACATACCGAACAGATTGACAAACAAACGATGGTACTATTGTACCATCTCAATTTTGTTGTGGGTAAATAGTGTCTGAAAACAAGCCGTATCCTACTTATCTTTAATACAGTTCCGTCTCTGATTGCAACTTCACTACTTTATATTTTGTTTTGTAAAAGGAATGGTTCCTTAGAGCAATGTAAATTAATTGATGCTACGTGAAAAGCTTTTATGTCTTTTTCTCTCTCTTTCAGTAAATTATATGAAATCAGTGGAGCTAAAAGCATCGAAGAAATTATTATCCTCTATCAGTTGCGACGTCGGACGTTGGATATACCTAAGGACATTAGTGAACCATAATTAAATAATGAAATTATCATATTATAGAGAGGGCATAAAGGTATTTTTTGCTAATTTACTTTATAAATCTAAAATTAAAAGATAGAGAAGGTTATCTTTTAATTTTAGATTTACATTCCTAAATTTAGTACAATTTACCTTAAAAAGTAACTGAATTCTAGATTATATTTCCAATATTCATCAGATTTTTTTTTAATACAACGGTAAACATACAAACGTACGGCACCTTTGTGTAAAGTGATTACCGTATCCTATAAAGTGACGGTCGCGAGTTGCCACTGCTGCTAACATGGCAACGTTAGGAGCTCACTAGCAACCTCACTCACCGTCAGGAACAGTAATTCTTCAGGGAGTTATTATTTGACTGCGGTTTTCGGCGAGTTGGAAATACTTCCCCGGTCGGGTTGCTTTGATGCCCCTGTAAGGTAACCCAAGATGACGTGGCCCTGTTACTGCTGGAATGCAGCCTGAAGTGACTTTAAAACGATCGTCTAGTTTGCTTCATTTGTTTAGAATTTCAATTATTAGCGTGAATCTATAAACATTAAGAGCGGTTCAGGGAATTGATAGTTAGTCGGTTGTAGGCACGCTATTATGGCGTGTATAACGGTTCTTTGTGGGGTACTTGATAGGAGCGCCTGAATCCTTTACTGACCAGGATAATGCTTTAGGTCTTAAACCTTTAGCTAGCCTCAGCGTCTGCGCAGTCTTTTAATTGGAGGTCAGGTAAATTTCTTCTGACGTTGCTATAATCAGCTTACGCGATTAATATAGTGACTTCTGTCATTATACCAATCCCGTAGAATTTTGCATATTTTTTTTGATCGCTGCGTAAATAATTATACTTATTTTAAGTATTGTGTACACTATCATTAATTATCCTTACAGGATTATTATGGCATGTTTATAGGCTGGGCAATTTCACATGTGAGTTTAAATGGTCTGAGTAAACAATTCAGAGCCGCTAGCGAATCCAGTTGAGTCTACAGAAATCGGGCTGTGCGTAATTTTTGCCGCAAATCGGCTCACCTGGAGAGCGGTCTCCAGATGTAATAATAGCATGCACTTATCAAACCCGCGAGCTATGCTAGAATAATACTATAAGCTAAAGGTACTCTGCCGCCACTAAAATTAAAAGCGCATATAAATGGTGTCCCTGGCTATCACAAGTGCGCCATTCATAAACGCCAACAAATAAAAATGCCCTTAGCCTCAGCGAGACTGTATGAATGCGTCATCCAGTCTCACCTACACAGAGGTACCTTTCAAGACAAAATTTAACTTAGCCACTATGCCACAGATTTAGGCATAGGCGTATGTATTTTACGTTACTCGCGAACGCGTATTCTGTGGAAAAGACACAACACTGAAAATTTAGTATAACATAACGTGGAATTTCAGGATAACATAAACCATAGTCTTAAGGCTAAACTTAGCTTTCTGCAGGTCAGCTTAGTTGGGCTGAGCTGCGGTCCCGCGAAGAACTCGTGGTCCCGTACTGTGCAGCGTGGAGTCGGCGACCGTAGGCTGTCCCCGGCGGTGTTGCTACGCTGACCTCGGCGCCTTCGCGTTTTCGTGGGGAGCTTTCGAGTACTCGACCCTTGTAGGCTTTTCGTTTTCCGATACGAATTTATCTCAGAACCGAATTAATTATTATGATAAAAGCCACGACGTCGCACGACCGAACCGCGAGAACTCCCGAAATCGAATCGACAATAATTATTATGCTACGCGCCGCGATGTCGAACGTCCGACCGCCAGCACTCCCGAAACCGAATGAATCGTCCAGCCGTGCGCCCGCATACCGCGCTCCACCGCGCCCCCGTCTCATCCGCTGGGTGACGCGCACTCTCATTGGTCAACTTAATTATCGCGTGGTAACAGCGGCGGCTTCCCACGCCCAAGTCGGCGACTCATTGTCGCCGTTCTTTTTCATGCACGTGCAAACCTTCTAGAGCCCCGTTCATGTTTCAATATGATACAATAGATAGGCCGCCTTCCTTTGTCTTCGCCTGTCTTTTGTTATCGATAGCTTTTAAAATTGCTTTTGTGCTTAATTTGTAGACGACCGCTTTCCAATTTTATGACATCCGGACGGCCTAACTAATTGTTTTATTTTCAATGCTCACCATGCAATTTACAAATTCCTGTTACCATGCCCAATATTATGATATTCGTACGACATGCGATTATAACTCCCCGAAAATTACACGTATGAAATGTCCACCACGCGCTGTCGCGTGGAGACATACGACCCCTCGAAGTACATGTATACACAGCTAAGTTCGCTATCAATTCCACAATATAACTCTTCAAAATATAATCTACGTTGTATCATTACACCCCCAACATCTATTAAACACACCCAGACCAAAATAATAGCTTTTGTTAACGACTCGATCACAAAACTCATCAAAATGAATGAAAACAAAGTGAAAACAGATTTCCTCCAAATAAATTTTCAAAAACGTCTCTAAATATATTTTACGAGATAATTCAAATGGTATAAATGAAATAAATTAATTTGACAGAAATTGATTGTGAGTTGTGTAAAATACTCCTAAGAGTCATAGAAGCTTGGGACATTTTTCTTACTTTGATAACTTCTATTTTTATATTTGTGATTTACTCGAACAATGTATTTTCACGTCGACGGCTAGATTATGTGTGTCTGACATGGCATCTCTGTGGAGATGACAAAGTAACACAGTTTGATAGATATTTTATTTGATTTATATTCGCACACTTTTAACGCGAGGTTTAAAGCCGAAACCCAGAAGGTAAGGAAAAACAGGAAAGCGGCAACGATTCGCGACAGGCATTTTTGTAACATACGTGTTTGTATGCGCCCTGTCACACATAAAGGGATCGCGCCGGATCACAAATGCTTTCACGCTTTTCTCACCCCTATGGGTTCAGTCTTTTAGTGCCGTTTTAGCGATCAGTTCCCTGATGGAGAGAGACGAGCAGGCAAATTGGAACTTTCGCTAGGTTTTATACACGTTCTGATATTCTCCGACTTTATTCACAATTTATTTACTTCAAATTAAAACACAGATCCTACCGAATCTATGCTACATACTGTCATAAGTTGTGAAAAAGTCTATGAGTTCCTTGCTCGTATCTTATGGAACAAGCAAGTTAAACAGAACACGGTCTATAGTCGGTCTATGGACGTCAAATGTAGTTATACTGTCTTACTAGAAACAACAAAGTATGCACTAAACATCAAAGTAGTATTCAGCTTCTACCGGGGTAAAGGATTATGGTATACTAGTCCCGCGTCAGATCGAATATTAAGGATTGACGGTACACCAACTAGGATCATGCAAACCGATTCAAAGGCGAGCTGGGAGAGTTGTCGGCGATCTGTACACAGAGTATCGAGCCCTCCATTTTAGGAAGAGGCATTGCCTTTCTGATTTCTACCGATTGGATATGTTGTCCATAGCTTCTTTCTACAACCGCATCATAATTGGAATATATCATAATTTTAATTGGGAGGGAATTCACCTCGCACTCTGAGCCTAATTTTATTATCGCTTATTATTCGGTAGTAGACATTGAGAGGTTTCGAAATAAAATCGAAATAAACTCCATGCAGAGTATTATTAATAGTATTCTTAAGGGACCAAGGTTGAGGTTCTTCAAAAAAGGCGGGGTGAGGGTTTTACAGGATTGACAACGTAGTAATGACCCTGGTATTACAAGTGACCATAGGTAAATGCTTACACCGTACGCTTATTTACAAATTTACTGATATAGAAATAAACGACTAAACTTCTACGTAAATCAAAATATGTTAATCTTCACATTTGTTAAAGCGGAATAGTTTGCTTGTTTGTTCGAACGCGCTACTCTCTGAAGCTTCCTGTTGGATTAGAAACGTTCTTTTTTCATTTGATACCCCAATTCTTGAAGAAAGTGGTAGGCTATTCAACATCGCAATACGACCCTAGAAGACGAAGGAGAGCCAGAAATTAGAAAAAGGAACTGGCGAGCATACATGAAAAGAGTTATGAATGTTAAAGAAGTAGCGAAGTGTGTAAGAACCGCGTCACACCGCGCCCGGTACCTTCTGCCTAACCCGCAAGGGTGATTATTATTGTTGTCAGAATATCACACAATAGTAGGCAACAATATCAATTTCATACCATACGCCATCATACTTATACAATTTCCGTGTAATATGGCGTGACGCGAGTGTAATCAATCAGTAATCACACGACGAATATCATTCGTAAATGCTTTGTGCATGAAAAATATGTATACATTTTTTAACCCGCGCATACTTTGTATCTATTCATATACCTACGCCAAATGTATCAAGCCTACTGAAGTATAAAAGCCTGATCTCATTTACTATCACTATTTCTCAAATCACTCGAGTGACTGTAATCGAACTTAAACCATCCCAATTAAACAGTCTTTCAAAAAAAGCAGTGCATTGAAATCGATCAATACGTTTGGGGGCTACGATGCTAATAACGTCCTCTTTTTAGACGGGAGATCTATAAATTATGTAACGAATCTATTTTTACGCCCTCGTATGTACGAGGTTGCACCTGTTTGAAAGGGTAGATATATCAAGCAAAAAATAGGTTATTTTATCCGATTGAACAGCTTTTATTAGGACGTAGGTACTCTGAAATCGTTTTCAACATTTCCATAAAAAAAGCTTTATCAGCTCGAGTACTAAAGAGATTAACAGGACATAGGGATCCTATTTAGACATGTTATCTAATAAGATACTTTGTAATAAGAAATTAAGAAGAAAAAGCCCTGGCTTTTCACGTCTAAACGGGATAATCCTTCAGAATCTCCAATTTATTTCCAATAGAAAACGTGTATTTAGTTGTGTTAAGTAACAAAACGTACAAGTAGGGAGCTTATCTCTTAGATGGAATTTATTCTTGCAGTCGGCATTCTGTCGTTACAAAATCCACGGTATCTGTGTGAATTTGTACTTGACGCTCGTGAAAGCTGTGATATCACCCCGATCTCATTATACAGGCGACCTTATCTTAGTAGGGAATCATTCTTGACATATCTGATTAATATTTTTATTATTTTTTTAAAATCATGTTTTTCTCTCTGCTTAAATAGACGTTAAAACCTTTTTTGATTGTTTGCTTATATACCATTAAAATACCTGAATACAATTTATTTATTTAAAATTAATGCACAAATCGTAAAGTGTCGACGAAAACCCCTTACACACTTATTAGCGGGGTTCGCTACCTGAGCCTAAGAGTTTAGTGAAGATACTGGTAATGTGGGGTGACTGTCATCAGAGCTACATAACTCGAAGATAAAACAAGACCTTTCTTAGGTAAGGTCACACGTCCTTCGAAATATAATTTCTTGGATAATTTCTATAATTTCGTTTCCCCTCGATATTTTTTTTCACCGTTGAGCAAGTGATAATTACAAGTATGTACATAAATCCGGAAATACGAACTACTTGCCCACATTAGGATTAGAATCAGAGACCGTCGGATAATAAGGTCAAATTCTTTATACACTGGGCTATCATAGCTTTAAATATATATATGTTTAAAAGAGGTAGGGCTTATCACAGCAGCACGTCTGGGGAAGTAACCCCATCTCACAGAAAACCGAAGCCAAATAACAACTCCCTGGAGGGTTGTTCTGTGACTGCGTGCGAGTGAGGTCAGCAGTAAGGTCCTAAGGAGTTGCTGTACTAGCAGCATAGGTAGCATAGTGAGCGAGAAATACTCAATGTATAGAGAGCGTTCATAGGTTACGGTAACCACTTTCTATCAGACATGCAGCCCGTATGCTAGTATGCCTCCCGACGTTGTATAAAAAATCCGTATTCTTTTCTGGACTCAATAATTAAAGTCTTCGTGGCATTTTTCATGTAATTATTTGGGACTGACCTTTCTTCAATTAGTGTTCCCGAACAGCTAAGGACAGAGGCCTTCAAGAAAAATGCCTTTATTTTCCTAAAAAGGGTGGTAAATTGATAGATAATCCTCATTTGACTACCGGTTATTTAAAAGTTTAAAATGTAATAATTTGAATATAAAATTATTTGAAAAAAAAGTGATCACAGGTCAAATGTCTTAGTTAGTTTTACATATTCTTTAAAATATATCTACAAATCATGTCTTCACTGGTTGACTTACTGATAGACAGACAAAGCACAGTGTAAATAGCAGGACCTCTAGTGCTCAAAGAAATATTTTTTGAAAATTGCCCATAGAGCGTGTAGAAGCCGAGGGAATCCTTTAGTCTAGCCTAATATATTTCTGTATATTGGCGTGTAGGTATTTAGATTAGTTTCATCTTAGGCGCGTGACTATAGCTAGCAAATTTTCATAAAATTTAAACTACTAAAAACTACTCATTGGATTAAGCTGAAAATAGAATCGATTACTTACTTTTACATAATACATCAAGATAAATCAGATATAAAAATCTGCAATGACTTCAGCGATTCGGGAATAATTTGTCTTCAAACTTTTGTTTACTTAGATCTCAGGTCAAGTCAGGTCAAGAAGATACATATACTGTCCTGCCAAAAATACTATAGAACGACCCAGGAGGTTTATTAAATTAATTGCGTATTAGTAAAATGATGGGGTACTTAAAATCACTTTCCCTGAAATGGGAAGTTTAAAAGATCTCCAACATCCTGAAGATGTTTTTACTTTCCTGGTTTTTATACCACTAATAAGACAAACAAACATACGGCCTTCTTCATGGGAAGCAACAGCAGTAGCCTATGTACATATGCAATACCAGAGGTGTCATTTATGCGCTGCCGACGCTAGTATAAGTATATCCTGGTATAGAGTAGTTACCGTAGCTTATAGATGCTTGTAACATATCGCTCGAGCGATACCCCCGTGCTGCTGATTTTCCTCGTGGTAAATTGTTAATTAACTATGTTATGCTCATGATTTAACTCATACAATTCGTATATAGGCTCTAGACCGGCAATCTCCGTGATGTTGTGTCCTCGTACAGACAATGGACCCAGCCGATTGGAAATTAGTAGGTCATCGACGAAAGGAGCCGCTCTGTGTTGTTGATTTTTATTTGTATACAGTAAAACAAAGTAAATAAACACGTTTTTAAATTCGTTACCCTTCCTTTGCTGGGCAATTTATAGTTTGACAAATTTGGGGTTCGCTAAATCAGAATAGTCTACTTGGAGCTAACCTAAGCTCTGGATATTGTGAAATAAAATACCACTTTCCTAACGTACTCGTCTTCGAAGCCATATAGGTTTTGATCACTAAGTGACTACAAAATTTAAGTCCTCGATCACCTGATAAGCTGGCGCTCAAATTAAAAATTCTTAAGGAGAAAGTTCAGTCTACGACTTAAGAGTTTTTTTTATTTTATTGTCGAACAAATTACACAGCCCAAGGTAAGCGAAGCTTGTGTTATGGGTACTAACAACTGATAAACATACGTAAATACATTTTTTTTTTGTAAATACATACTTATTATACATAGAAAATACCCAGACCAAGACAAACAAACATATTCGTGCACACAAATGTTTGTCTTGTGTGGGAATCGAACCCACGAGCGTTGGTGTCAAAGTCGCGACATTCACGACTGAGCCACCGAGCTCGTCAGTTGGAAGAAGAAATACTTTCTTTTCACCGTCGTCTACATAAACACTTCATATGGAAATTGACAAGATGCACCAACGCAGATGTGGTCAGATTGCATGATCTATTTACACCCTAAACGCTGAGCTGTATAGCAACATGAATTTATTCTTTAGCTGAGGCAAATACAATTTTTAACCATATTTTATACTTACTAAATAATTCCAGTCACTTTCAGTCAATTTATTGACACAAATATATGTTTATATTATAATAATATAATCATCTGTGTCATATAATGTTTTGATATTCAAAGAGGTCGAGAAACTTGTTCCGAGTAGCTTAACAATACCAGGATTATATTCCCTAACCAGTAGATAGATGTGTTTGCTGAGAGTGACACCTGAAAGGTAAATCAGACACGTAGGGTGAATAACTAATGCTACAATATAGAACTTAAGTCTGTAACAATGGACCCATAAATACCAGAATAGTTCAGTGCACGTGGTAGACAGTTGGTGCGGTTTGGCAATCCGCTATTCTGTTCCAAGTACTCAGCGCTATAAACGAGCATCATTTTATGAGTTTACACTTTAGAATTTTACTGAATACCGACGCGTAAATGTACAATCGACCGTGTTGTTTTCTGTTATTTTTTCGAGATATTCTTGAGCACTGCTATTATTGCTACAAATCCTTTTTATGATATTGTTATTATGTACGCCGTTCACAAAGTGCTCCGTTCCTATATGGTTTTATTTAACGAGGGCATAATATGAGCTCTATTCATGTTTTCTTGTATAAAAAGACGCTTCTTTCTTGGGTTCAATGCAAATGGAGCGTTATTTGAGGATAAAATAGAGATTATATACGACTAACATTTTCACTTCAGTACTTAGTTGTTGTAGTATTTTTTTCACACAAATGAATTATAGTGTTAAAAATCAACACTACATTTACACTGAAGTCACCCACCGGGGCGTTCTGTCTATGTGTGAATAGGCTCTCATGTTTCAAACTCATGGGGACCGCTAAGCTTTTTTATAGCATATTGATGATAAACCAGCATACGGCCTGCCTGATGGTAGGCCATAGCATATGGAATAAGTTTTGTAACTTCGAAGCGTATCTGCGTGAGAGTCTTATTTGTGTATTTTGCAGGAAAGACGACAGTGCCCGGCACATAACTTGAACATGCGCAGTAGCGTTTTTTACCTGTTCCATAGACATTTTATATGTAACCTGCGCAGATCGACGCCATCTTTGCTCAAGTTGTATGCCGCGTACTATAGATAGGTATATTTATAAATGAAAACCACACCTAAATACAAAAGATAAGCCACATCCTTTGAGCCATTCCCGACATTTTTTTTTCATACAACGTCGGGAGGCATGTGGCCCACCTGATGTAAATCGGGTCGGGGGATTGTCACCGTAGCCTATGAACGCTTATAATACATTAAGTATCACTTGCGCGATGCCTCCCCTGCTGCTAATACAGCAATTCCAACACTTACAGGTGATCTCGCTCACACGCAGGAACACAGCAACCCTCCAGGGAGTTGCTATTTGGCTGCGGTTTTCTGTGACGGAGATACTCCCTGCGGGGGTTGAAAAAGTTAATAGTCTACGACGGACTGCTTTGATGCGCCGTACATCTCTTACAACATCCAGACCAAGACATGTTCATGCAAACACATGTTTGTCTTGTGTGGGAATCGAACCCACGAGCGTTGGTGTCAAAGTCACGTCATTAACGACTGCGCCACCGAACTTATTGAGATACGCGAGATATATTAATGTATATACGAGCTCGAATAATTCGTTTAAAGTAATAAGACACAATGACATTAATTATTATTTAAGCTGATTCAGATCATGATACATCTTTAGGTGATGTCAAATATTCTTAAACATTTAATTACACTTTCTATTGTTATTCATATGAAAAAAGCATAAATTTAAATTTTGTAAACAGCCTGAACAGTAAGTACTTGAAGTTATTATAGTCTTAGTAGCTGTACTGTCATGTAAGTCATGCCTCAAAAAACGTACAATACAATACTCTTTATTGCACCAAAAGAAAAATACATAAGAAAAGAACAATAACAAAGTATCAGTACAACGGCGGTCTTATCGCGATGCGATCTCTTGCAGACAATCTTAGGGTAGAGGAGAAGTAAGGAAACAAGGTAGGGTGGCGCAGAGCATAACTTAAAGGAAATAAAGTAATTATATAAATAAATATACATAACTACATATGTTATATATAACCAAGTACACATATATACACACTTTATCAAATTGATGAATACATTGAATAAAATATACACACACTAAATGAGACTGAGGTGACAAGAAAATAATGCTAATTACGTAATGTTAAGGGAAAGATAATGAAGTTCGACAAGATGTTTGAAGGATTAAAGTGAATGAGCATTCCGGATATCGAAAGGCAGAGCATTCGTACTGAAGTGGATTGCCTCTCATCTTGATGAGAGAGTGACGATGAAATTTAAGTTTATGCCAAGTGGTACGATAGTCGAAATCAGCGGCTGGTATTAAGTTGAACAGCTCCTCCGAACACTCCCCATTATACGATTTGTACAGTACACAAAGTGAAGCAACGTCTCATCGTGTACAAAGCGAGACCAGCCGAGCGGAGATCACTGGGTCGCCGACGATTCGAACTGCTCTAAGTTGTATGCGATCAAATGGAGTAAGCAAATATTGTGGCGCGCCGGCCCAAAGATGTGAACAGTATTCCACGTGAGGCCGGCCCTGGGCCTTATAAAGTTGTATATGTAAGTGATTACAATCAAAATACAACCATACCGATAAAAACCGACTTGAAATGTCACAAAATACTTTCAGCATACCTAAGGTTACGCGGGTCCCTAAAGGTATCCCGGATTTAAAGGTTTTTTTATACAACGTCGGGAGGCATACGGCCCACCTGATGTAAAGCAGTTACCGTAGCCTATTAAAACTTGTAATATATTAAGTATCACTCGCACGATGCCTCCTCAGCTGCTTACACAGCTACAACACAACAACCCTCTAGGGAATTGTTATTTGGCTGCGGTTTCTGTGAGGTGGAGGTACTTCCCCAGACGGGCTGCTTTGATGCACCTCTCTTGAATTTGTTTTATACAGATTGAGCCGTATAATAATTTATAAGCCACTTTTTGTCATTCACTTGTAACCATCGATGCTTGTAACTCTCTAAAAGAACTCTCAGCCCATTTAGAAAGAGTTCTAAATGAGCTGGTATATTAATGTTAAAAACGCATGCTGCTTGGGTAGCGGCCCTACCAATTTGTATATACTTGGATTCACTCCGCCAGGCAATTATGTGCAATACATAACTTTGTCAATAGCAAATGAAACACACAGCCTATTTTCAATAAAAAATGTGCCCTTTTAATTAAACAACATATAAATTAAAAATGTATTATACTACACAAATGCAGCTTACTTATTCAACCAAATGCGGCGTACTAAATACAGAACAAACAGAGTTCTTCAACGCACAACTTAATTGCTATGTAGTCCTAATTTGGTTCAGTAGGTACGTAATTACTACTATACGATTGCCTGACCCTTTCAAACGAACAATTCTTTTGATCCCAACGACCCACCCTTCTGATTCGAATATCTTTGAATACTTTTCGGGTTCTTAGATGGATGGCATGTTTAATAGACGCTTATCACATGTTGTGAACATGATGTGCCTTAAACCCAAGATGTTTTTATAGTTATAGATACGCTGTACAGAATGGCAATACGAAAGTAAGGTAATTGCCCAACTCGCATTCAGTTGGTCACGCTCCCGTGTCGCGGCTATACGTATTTCGCCACAGAGCATAAATGTCTTAAGATATATATTCATCTCTTTCTAAAGACAGGTATGGCCTATCATTTGTCTCTTTGTTAGAGCAAAGTGTCATAATAAATAACCGTACGTAGATATAGTACTACTTGCGCCATTTTAAAATACAATAATATTGGTGTATAACGTGTCTACCTTTTGATACGTCTTTGCTTTAAACCATGTACTTAATATTAAGGCTATAAGTACATTTTCATTATACAGCTACATTATCACCAAATTAGCAGAGTAGCGCAATGAGTAACGTTACTTAATAAAACACGTAAGTCTGATTTCTGCTCGTCCCTTGCAGTATTTTGGGAGTCTAACCAATCAGTAGTGCTATAAACTTATTTTATACCATTAAGGTATCGAACCTGTACCTGATGGTAAGCAATTACCGTAGACTGTAAACTTTTTCAACAACCACTCATACCTTGCTGACCCTGTAAAAACCTCTTCGCGCCTATCTTGAAGAAGCCTGCTGTAGTCTCTTGGGAAAACCTCGGGAGTTCGTTCCACAGCCTGAGAGTTCTCCGAAAAAAATCTCTGGAACAGCACAGTACGCAACATTGCCATTCCAGCGTGTGAAGGTGAACTCCAGACAAGCAGTGCAATAGCGAAAAGACACTGTCTACATCATATCGAACAATGCATCAAAACAGAACCCAATTTTACAATTGGTATAACAAGCAACGCATATTCTCTCCTTAAGCCTCGTGTAAGCTTAGGATTCGAAACCGAGCCACAAAGTCCTAGCTGGTATCCACTTGCTCCCGTCCAAATATGACTACAGCATTTTATATCTTAAAATAATTAAGAATTTAGTGGTACATGCCAGGATTCGAACCCGGACCCGTTGGTCATTAGGTTGGTTCTTTAACCACTGAGCTTTCACTGGTCTAATTGATATACTACACTACGTCCCATTAATATTAACGGGATACGGTTCAAGGCGTTTTTTTCCTGATTTTTTCTTAAACAAACGCTGGTTTTTTTTTCAAAAAAATCGAATTCCCCTATCAAGAGAAAAACTCATCTACGTAAATTATATTTCTACAAGTAAAAGATTTGCCTAATTATATATACTGGCCAAGCCCTGTTATGGGAAAATTCAATGATTAATAGATTGTTGGTCCAATAATAAAAAATATTAAGTTTATTCACACCTTAAGACAAATAATTATGCGCATGAGGTTCTTCGAAAGAGAAAAGTGAGAGGCTTTTATTAGGTTAGCAAGGCACAAGTAATCAACCTGGTATGGCAAATGCAAATCGGCTACGCGAACGACTTACCATCGACCAGGACGTACTCCTGTTTTCCGCGTAAATAGTACAATATAAAAAATTCCAACAGGCAAAATGCCACCTAGCCTAGTTCTTTTCATATTCAAGAAACATTAATGTAATTTTACTAATTATTGTGATGTAATTTCTATATCATTTTAGTTCTTCAATATATTTCGATATATATATTCTTCGATATATATATATATATATATATATATTCAGGGAATAATCTTTCCGTAAAGTAAAAAGTATCTACACTGTAGATTAGATTGTATTGTATTGTATACTAGATTGTATTGTGGTCGCGGATTACGGCGTAGCCTAAAATCGTAGATTGCGATTTGTCCGTTGACTATACGAGTATGTTGGGTGTAAGGAAAGCAATCTCTATATTATGTGCTAGATTCCTAGCCTGAGTGGCTCTTACATAAAGCTATCATCTTTAAAGGTCGCGTCATTGATCGCCGTAGCGGCAATAATGAGATTTGCCTCGATTCAGATATCAAGATTTGAAGTATGATGTCAAAAGATAATCACGGTAGTCGCCTTTTATGTTATGCACGTATACATTTCCTATATCTTTTTTAATGATTCGGCGTTTTCAGTATTTCTAGTATATCGTTAATGATATACGTACAGAAATTCTATTTTTCTAACCAGTTTAATATTTTATTTATATTTGATTTCGTTTTTCTCGTGACCATGACAGCTTTTCCTGTAAAATATGCATACAAGTACAAGACACAATGTTGGAGATAGATGGGGAGGGGGAGGTCCTTTTTTGAATATATTTAAACAACTCTCAAAACATACCAATATTATTTTATTTATTTACGCTTTCCACGTATTTTTATTATTTTGTGATGTCAGGAACCGGAGAGCGTGCATGAAAAGAGCTATGGATGTTAGAGAAGCGAGTGAAGTATGTAAGGACCGCGTCTTATGATCCTCGATTCTCTCTGCCTACCCCGCAAGGGACTTGGCGTGAAGATATAAATACATACAATTTTTTCCCCGTCTAATTAATTACACATTATTTTTGAGAAATTCACATTGGAATATATGAAGGTGAGCAAGTACGTAAGTTAGCCAAACCTACTTGCAAGAGACAAGCACCTACGGACGAGCCATAGGTCTTTGCCCGGCCTGTCTTCGGCAGCTAACCGCTGGCGAGTAATGCTGAGTAATTGTAACACGCTGACACGGAAGTGGAGTTAAACGTGAACTTTAGGACGGATGCTTAACAAAATGATTTGAGTTTGAGATTTGAGATTAAGGCGGATGAATCCGAGGAATAATTAATCCGTTTAAACCACCTACCAATAGTAACCATGTGGCCATTCGGGATGTCTGCAGCACTGCACCGTTAAGTATGTGTTGTACATACTGATGCTTCCACGTGACATCCTTGGTACACAGAGCAGCTGATCTTGCAAGTCAATTTGGGATGCATTCAGGCGGGTGAATCCGTAGATTAATCACATTTGAATGCACCCCCACAACCAAACCCTGTGACTTTGGGAAATGTCAGTGGAATCCTGGCACCAAATATGTACAGTGCCGGATTCACACTTGACAACCCCTGTACACGGGACAAGTACAATAAAAACAGACAAATACGACAACAGATACGCGGCCTCTTGGAAGGCGGGTGTTGGGTGCAAGAATGCAACCATAATAGATATATGCATTAATTCTCCATGAATTGAAATAAGTAGTTAATTAATTACAAATTGACTAACAAACAGACATACTAAGTCATAATAAAAATTAGGACAAATAATCCATACAATACCAATACATATATGTCGGTATTGACGCAGGACTAACAACAAAACAAAAACCCAATAATTTGTAGCTGTGGGACGTAACTTAGTCGGGTGCTTACAGATACCACGGCTGGGAAGCTAAGTTGTGTCTGTGGGACGTCATCTACGCGAGTACCCACAGACACAAGTGTTAGGAGACCGCTTAATAGTTTTAAGTATTCTATTGGTCTCACAGAGGATAAGGTTTTTGTGAGATACGCCGAGCCTAGACAAAGGTACTCGATTCAGATACAGCGAAACAGCGTTGCACGCGTCTTGAATTACGTCGTGTGACCCGTCACGACGATCGGCACCCGACGACGGTCTGACATGTAACGCCACAATTCCTCGAAGACTGGCGTAATTGGATTGATCGGCGCGAAAACATTTTCTACGCCGTTTCAATAATACTTTCGTGCACAGTTTTCATGCGCACGCCAGCAGCTAGAACTTCGTTCCGGATGTACCGCCCGGCACCGGATTCGAAGTGTGACGTTCTACTCAATCTGAAGTCGCTTCCTCTGTCTCTGACAACAAAACGCGTACCATGCAGGTGCGCGTATGTAAGCCTACTACGGACGAACATTTTGTAGAAACCAACTTTCGTTTTCAGTGACAGTTTAAATGTTAGTAGTAGTAGTAGTTAGTGAGCGGGGCTGGGAGTGCTTGTGGACGATCTGCAACGCGACTGTCTTATCCACATTAACAGCCACGTACCCCATGACAAAATTCAGCAGGCGAGTGTTTCTTGGAGTGGCTGTTCAACGTAACTTAACCCTGGTTAGAATTTCAGTTTAGTTGTCCAAAGTGGGCAAGAAGTTTTAGTAGTAGTTAAAATATACTGAACTGGAGGTAAAATAAGCATTTAATATGATTTTATTCTTTCTGTTGAGTGGTTCTTCATTTCATTAAAAATAGATTTTGTTTAACAAAATATTGAAAATGCACATTTTATGAACCATATGGACATGTTGGAATAAATGGTGCATACAAATAGACGGTGTCACCATGTATCATTCTAGTTGTGGAAGTAGAAATTGATGGGTTCTATTCTGTCCATGGCTATATCATGTAGAGAATAGAAACCATCAAACAGCCTGGCACAATCTTTAGAAGTATTACTACATAGTTCACGTATTCCTACAACTAAATAGAGATACGTGGATTATATGTTCCCACTTCTACATGTCACCACTTTTATTGATGGAGAATGAGAAGCGAAGTCCTTTACTTAGATATGTTACTGAGATGGAAATAGAATTGGCACAAGACATCAACCAGTATTTAAGAACTGACGCATACAATCACCCAAATCTGTTTGAATTGCATAGTTTCATTATTGTCAGTGGAGTTCATATGCATACATTTTCATTAATATTTATGTACCTATAATACATACCTACATATAAATCTCTCATATATCCAGCATTACTTATCAATTATCATATATCGAATAAAAATAAAATTTTAGTTAAATAAAATTAAAATCCGACCACGGGAATATAGGAGTCAAATTAGTGACAAATTCAAATAATTCTGAAACGGAATTGTAAGGTCATCAATCATAAGGTGTTCAGCTTTTGTACCGTTTGAAAATGTTTGTATAAAAGATTCAGGACAGCCAGTGACAAAACAAAATATTATGCATAGCTATTGTGGTTTAGATACAAGTATGTTTTACCGATACAATTCCGTGACAGAAATATTTCATTCAAATCAAATCAATACAAGATTTCTTAAAACATTTTTCAACTAGAATAAATGTTTAATAAGACATTGTTTTGCTAATAATGACCAAACTATTAATTAATTTGAAAAATATTTAATGAAACTTACATATCATGTTGCAGTAGATTATTTTTGAAATTATTCTTCTTTTGGCGCTTTAGGATAATATGAGAGTAGATTTTTACGATGTGGTCGCACACCAACATCTACAAACACAGTGAAGTCCCAGAATTAAAGGTAGTTATTCAAATACTTATTTATGAATCTACACGTGTTTTGTGTCAGATAAAATTTATTTATATATAAATATAAATTTGAAGACACACACACGTAGGTATATCTTTAAATTATATACGGTGGTGAATCATATTTATTAAATTATCGTTTTGTTATGTTGAGTACTGGTATGCGGGGCGTTTATGGAGTAATTTTTGTTCAGTTACGCGAAAGAAGAATAGCTTCTTATACACATAATTTATTTTTTTGTGCCTTTTGTTATCACGTCACTGCCACTATATCAGTTATATTTCTAAAAAATGTAGCCTATCTTACTTATCTACCCGGATCTTAATAACGAATCGATATTAAGATCCGAAACCCAATGATCGAACGAGTAACATAGATACTCCAATAGATACAAAACTACGTACATAGACTCCTAAAATCAGAACACTTCCTTTTAACTTTGCCGTAGTGTGGTAACAAAATCACGTCTGAAATTTCAAACTGTGTGGAACTGTGTTTTTATAGGTACATATATAAAGACACTATGCAAAATTTTCCAATATAATGTATTGCGAGACGCTTTTGTGATAGTACAGAGAAAATGTACAAAGTAGAAATCTGCACAAAGTTTGAATACGTGGAAGTTTTCCTGTTGTGCACTTAAATTTATTGTACCTTGTCAATTTTTATGGACTATTCGACCAAATTTGTTCTTTGTCTGAAACTGCTAAGAACTACTTGCATACATGCATGTGCCCTTAATCCGTTAATAAATTTATGACTATAAAAAGCCCACGATTTCGGCATATGTTCAGAATAAGTTTGGGGTAAATTTGGGTTAAAGATGATTTTGTGATGCGAAGGTACATTGCGGCCTGTAATAGAGATGGGTTTTAGAATGTATTTAGACGAGACGGGTTTGAGGGATGGAGATGATTATAAGATCATATAGTTGTTAGAGATGACTTAATATTTAGAAGACATTAAGTTATTATAAGTAAGACATTATATATGGAGCGGTCAAGTGAGTATGTAAGTTTCCTTCTTCGGCTTTAGGGTTATCCCGTTTCCTAATTCAATAAATTCGTAGACTAAGGATGGAGCGACTGCCGTCAGACCTCCACAAGCCAGGAGAATAACTAACCTGTCTTGGGTAAGGTCACACGTTCTTGGTTGTATAGGTTTCCTCACGATGTTACTGTTCAGTGCCGAACATGTGGTAATTACAAATGTGTAAACAAATCCGAATACACGACTTTAGTGGTACGTAACCACAACAAGATTCGACCTGTCGGTTAGAAGCTGATTCTTTATCCACTGGTCTATCACTGCTCAAAGTATTTACGCAGTTTGCACGGCCGTACATAAGCATCAGCAATACCAAATGTTTGTTCACAAAATTGTTGCCACCTTTTTAATATAAGCTTAGACACTTGTTATATTCCTGCGTGTGAGTGAAGTCACCAGTAAGCTCCCAAGGAGTTGTTGTGTAAGCAGCAGAGGAGGCATCGCGCGAGTGATACTTAATATATCGCAAGCGTTAATAGACTACGGTACCCGCTTTACATCAGCTGGGCCGTAAGCTTGTATACCTCCTGACGTAGTAAAAATAAAAATAAAAAAAACATTGTCTTAGGTTTTCGCGATTGTTACACATTGAAATTAAACTATCTACTAAAAAATGTTCGGACACTGTGAGCGATTTGTGTGAATCGGAACATATATAATTAATCCATCCATGTCGGTAGATGTAATCATTGAATAACTAATGTAAGACAAATACCACCTTAGTCTTTCCTGCGACCACGGACGCTGCAAAGCGTTCGAAACGTCAGGTTTCAACAAAATAAATAAAACACGCGATACTTCCTTTAAAAATAGTTTAATTTCAATAAAAAAAACACTTGCCTTGAAGATCTCCATATCGTATAAGTTCGGAGAAACCGTTAAGGCAAGTGGGCTCCACAACTTCACCGTACCATTAGAAAATGCCTTAAAAAGCATACAGTTATACGCCAATCATTCAGAATGGAATGAATGTAATTTTAAGCTGTAGCTAACTATAACAGCAGATATTAAATAATTGTAAGCCACATAGAGATAGGTAATCTCGTGTAAGTAACAAGTCCAGCTGATATATATAACTAAATATAGCAGCTGATCAATAATCACTAAAATCACTAAACTCCGGCAAATGGAAGTATGTATTGTCAAAGGCGTCCAAAAAGTAACTAAAACTAAATAACACTGTATGAATGGCTCAATAAAATAGTTAACTTGTAGTAATTGTAATATGAAATAGATGTAATATATTGAAAAGTATGGCGTAATTCGAAACATAATATGTTTTAACTTGACAGAAACATAATAAAATTTCATCCTGTTCTAACTGTAAGTGCTATAGGGAACACTCAATGCACGAGCTTCAATTTGTTTTTGACAGCTTCGTTACCAGGAAAAACGCTGCATAGATGTTATGGACGTGCAAGTGATCTCACTATAATAAAAGTAAACTACTTGTGGTGGCATAAAATAACTTTTACGACATTTGAGATTTCCATCGTGAATGGACTATACAATAAAGATATGTAATTACATAAGAACTAAACATAACAAACATGTTGTTTGTATCTCATCTCATTTAATAGGTAAACAAAATAACCGAATGACCTTTATCTCTACTTTTAAATTTTTACCGAACAATGGCCGCTCTTTCATTTCAGCAGTCAGTAAGCTTTATTTATTACGCTGCCCCTCGTACCCAATTTTTATAACCTGACTGCGTCTCTGTTACTCCGCTGAATGAGGGCTCTATGATTTATTGATAATATTCATACGTACTAAATATAAATTTGCGATATTGTAGAAAAAAATTGCGGGTTTTCACTGCCCTCGTTTTAGGATGAATGAAAAATATTTTCCTTTCTCATCATAAAAATAACTAGGTATTATTTACGCAATGTGCAATGAGTATACGAAAAGATTTAGCTCCTTTAGTATCCGAAGATCTAGCGCTGCTATACTCTGCCCATCAGCAAATATTTCTTTCGTCACTTAGACCTTGACGCCCCTCCTGACGGTAAGCAATTTCCGCAATTATTCCTCAAACCGGATCCTCCAGACTTCCAGAAGGTCACAGGAAAACTAAAATGGTTTGGTCTTGTGTTGTTCTGATTACGTAAACATGGTTACCAGAGCTCCTGGGGCACTGAGACTATTCTGATCTCATCATCAAAATTAAAATACGTGTCTTAAAGATTTTCAAGGATTAATGAATAGTAATACGACTGTGTTTGCATAAATACAGCTAAAACGGCTTTAAGATTCCTCTTGATCTAACTAATAACCTTAGTAAAGTACTTCAGGAAAGAAAATATATCTACTTTTATTAGTAAATTTATTGAAAATCGCTGATACAAATTATTTATTTCCTCACGACCACGATTTTTCCTTGCTTTGACGTCAAGATATAGGAAATTATAAAAGTTTCATTTCGCAGCAGACTATTCCCGGTGTTCCGTTATTACTATTTCAGAAGCAACAAACATTCGAAATCTGAACTTACGAATATATAAATATGAAAGTTTCTACAAATAGCAACAAGTATATTATCAGGTGTTAAATAATAACGTCATAACTATTTTCAAGTTGCTCAGATTCTTATAGAATATATAGAAAATTTACAATTTTTTTTCACATTGAAGAATCTCGAGACGTCTTTGTTTAAAATGTCTTATATTTACCAGTCTAATTAGACTGATAAATATTCCATTGAACAAGCAAGTGAAGCATATTTAACCGCAACCGCTCCATAGTTAGGTTTGAATCACAAAAAGACACTCATGTTTAATTTATTCGTAATGTGATAAACTTTTGTAGAATCTCACCGGGGCGACTACATCAAATAAAACGAATGAAGACAAAATCTTCTTATCGTTAGTGAAATCAACAAAATCATGACCCATTTTCCTTTTTTTTGAAGCTGTGCCATTATGGGGTTAAATGTAAAGCCCAAAATTTGATTGCAACTTACTTAAATAACAGAATACAGACTGTTGATATAAATGGGGTCAAATCTTAAGGTAATATGTTAATATTGGGGTGTCCCAGGTCTCTATTGGGACCCTTTTTATTTTTGTATATGAGAATCGTCTGCCCTATATGGTGCAGAAAATGGCGGATATACTGTGGCTACGGCCCGCTTAGTCTATTTCAGCTACTTTCACAGCATTATGTCGTATGGTATACTGTTGTGTGGAAAACCGGCTGATATTGAAACTATGTTTATATTACAAAAGAGAGCCATCCGCTTTATTTATAACATGGGCTCTAGGGAATCACTTAGAGAACTATTTAAAGAAATAAATATCGTCACGGTTACCTCTCCGTATATTTATAAGAACATACTCGTAATATATGCTCGTAAAAATATAAAATAGATTAGAAATTTTAGTGAAAACCTTAGAGCCGGAATAGATTGCGTATGCCGGTACATCGGCTTGCTAAGGCTAATAGATCTTTTGTTGTAAATTGTATTCGATTCTAAAATTCATCATCCATCTACCTGTGAAAATCCCGTTAAAATTGGATTGATGTTGTAAATACTACCATGTATACATTCATATGAATTTAACAAGAAGCTGTTATTTTGACATTACAGACACTTCTTCATAACTTTATTTATTTGTATAGAATCAGTACATATGACTACACTACATTATTAATTAATGTCTTCAATGCTCATTGCAAATAAAAATAAATAATTGGAGATGGTAAGCTCGAATTTGTCTAACAATATTTCGTCTTAATACTGCCGTAAACGGACTATATATTTTTTAATGAACTTCCATTTGAAAAAGTTATTTCCGTCATAAAAGATCTGAATTACTCGTCAGGACGAGTCCAAAGAATATTAACTTCAAAACAAATTAATTATTTACACGAATAATTTCTTTGTAATTAATAATTTCTTAAATATTTATAATTCTAATTTAATTCTAGTGACTTATTAGGTGAGATGTCAGATGGTACATATCATTTGCGTCTACTGTAAGGATCGTTCGTTTTTTTTAATTGTAAATTGAACGGTGAAAGCCACATTCTGAGATTAGCGTGCACAAACACACTGACAAACAGACAAAATTCTAACAATCATTGTTTTGGGTTCTATTACGTTGATAAATTTCCCCTATTATAGTTTTTCTTATACATCTTCAATGTACAGACAGCGATCAGTTGCATTTTTATTAATATTCATTGCTTTAAAAATAGTCCACTGTATTTGTTACCTTTTCATGACTAATTAGTGAGTTCAACGGAACCTAACGAAACCATGGTGCCATTTTTAGGTAGAGCTAGTAGGAACAATATTTTCGTCTTTGATTAATCATCTACTATTTCTTATGTAAATATATTAGAACGATATTCAAAAATGACAAACTACGTCTTGATAAACATTATCGCAACAAAAACATTAATAAGAAAAAAGTGGTTACGTTCGATACACACATGGTAGGGGTTAACGCCGATGAAAGAGTTGAGATCTGTCCAGACACCAAGTTCCATGGTACATTTTTAATGATATAACATGGTACAGCGTTCTTAAATTATGTCAAAGAAAACTAGTTGCTTTCATTGATATTAAACTTATAATTTTTAATCTAAATATATCATGTCCAATTTAAAGGGCTTAATTGACTGGCAATCAAACGCTGTATCGTTACTAGGAGCATATAAAAAAAGAACAACTTGTAACTTGTCTTCATTTTATAGCATAGCGAGTATGTAATTTTATGCTGCGAACATTTGTTTGGATATTCTTGGAAAGTTTACATATAAATGAATATCAAACAGTTTATCTGTGAAATAACAATAAAAACGTTGTGCGTTAGTCTATCATTTATGGAAGTACTTGGTATATATTTAGTTCTGGTCAGACACTGTCTACCCCTGTTGTTTTAGCTCCTTTTTTCGTTAGTACGTCTTTGTTTTAATATCATTGCATTACAGAGTACTAAATATTCTCTTCACATTTTCTCTCCTTTATCTCTCTTTCTCGTCGCCATTCATTGCTCCATTCAGGAACTCAATAAAAGTAATATTTATACTCAAGGTACATAATATTCAAGAGATTCCTCGAAGGAATAAGGACGCCTTTGCAAATCATGTAATTCTTATACTCTTAGTTATAAGTGTAAATAATGCAATAAAGTTACGCGTTAGTTAGGCGTAGTGATAAAGAACCGGTCTTATGACCAACAGGGCCCTGGTTCGAATCCTGGCATGTACCATTAAATTCGTGTTTTCGGATTTATGTACATATATGTTTATCACTTGCTCGGCGATGAAGGATAGCATCGTGAAGAAACCCGCACGTCCAAGACATAATATTTCGAAAGGCATGTTACCTTACCTAAGATAGGTTTGGTTTTCCTTCTGGGCTGTGGAGGTATGACGGCAGTAGTTCTATGTAAAAATCAGTATTTTCGCGAAATCCTTAGGCTTAGTTAGCGGACTCCGCCAATCCTAACGGATTAGGAAACGGGATAACGCTAAGAAGAAGAATGCAATAAAATTACACAAACTAACAACCAAACAAAAGAGTTATAAGTTCTGATATTAATATATATTATTTATTTCATTCAGTTCATTATCTTGGCTTACCTAATAGGAGTTATAAAATATCTGTAATTTGAAATACTTAATATCAGCGACCATTTTATTGAATGTACAAAACAACAAGTACTTAGGCCTTTTTGTCATATAATTATATTCGAAAGTAGCTTAAATGTCTCATTTACACAATAACGATGCGTCGCGTCGGCCGCTTCCACCACACTTCGCCGACTCAGTGTAGCGTCTAAATTTGATAGAAGCCTTGATCCTCCCGGAAATTAAACTGTGGACAAACTTGCTTATAGCCGTTTATAATATAGATAGTAACGACATTTTATGAAGACATTTCAACAAAAAGATGGACTAAGTTTCAATCAAATTTAATTAGAAATTTCATAAATGTCTTCCTCACTATCTAATTATTCTAAGCTATGACGCTCTAGACTTAACTGCGTGTTGTATGTATGTTTATTGCTGGAGACCGTGGAGACGAATCGTGTGTACTAATTTTGATTTGTCCTACAACAATATATACGTCTAAATCTTCCTAGTCACTACATTCACTAAAACATTAAAGTAATCAAAATTCAATGTCGCATCCACCAGACGTCATGACGCGATGAACAAAAAAAACATAATATTAAATCTGGGCTCCATTGAGATGTTGGGTTTGAGCGGATGCTCTCAGTCTTTCTTCACTTCACACCTAAAATTTATTTTCCTTTACTTTTTAGTGCAACATAAAAATGGACATAATTTAGTCGGTGACACGTGTAGGAATATATCGTTTACAGTATAAACCATTATAATTAAGGCTGTACTTGCCGTATAATCAGAGAGTGAAAGAGGTAATTTTATTTCGATATTTAAAGTTCGATTTTTTTTACATTTACTTTACTTATAAAGAGTAATTCTAATTTGCTTTAAAAACTGATTCAGGTAACTTATTATAGAATCGAATATATTTATAATAAAACAAAAGAGTCCTAGATCCGATGTATCGACATATACAACTTACTCTTACTTCTAAATTTTACTTTGAACTTTAAAAAAGGACTGTACATTTTTGCGAGCTAAAAATTAAAAGATAAAAACCTTTACTTTTTAATTAGTAACTTTATATCAGTATAGCAATACTAGTGATTTCGAGGCAAAATAAAAACCAATATGCAGTAAAGCTGAACTTACTAGCAATTTTAATTATGAGGCCATAATGGTTTTTTTTTAACTTTAATTCCAAGAAATGCAGTATATTAGTCAATCATTAAAAAATATAGGTCGTATTATATCTGCCATATTTTGCACCAAGTAAGGCAGATCATTCGCTATAAATAAAAAGGGTCCTTAAAATAGAAGGCCCAGAGGCAAGCTGATATTAATAACACTGTCTTTAGGTATAACCCTATTTATATGAACACCCTGCATTCTGTTGTTTAAACCAGACACAATTAAATTCTGGACTTCACCTTTAATATACTTGCAGAGTTCATACTTCACTTTGTTCTTATTGTTCAGGGAGTTCATACAATACGCACTTTTTTATCTTTTTGACTTATAAATCTTTTTGAGTTATAAAATTATACTGATCCAATTTGACTGGATCAGTATAATTTTATAACTTACGTTGCAAGTTGCTGACAATTCCAACACAGTTTACTTTAATTTCATGCTTTCAATTGTTACCGGTCTTAGTTTTCGGTCGACAAAACGCAAATAAAGAGGTAACAATTAAATATGATAATATATTAGTATGTATCTATTTAACATCTCCTTCTTTTTATCTCTTTCTTTGCGTTTCCCGAATTTCTACGTGTGTACTGTACGTCCACATGTAGAAATTCGGGCGCTTGATCGACTAAATTTAGGTCAACAATGTCGCTCGCTCATTTCCACCAAATAGCGCTAGCAGATTATTCCTAAGAACAACTCATCCTTATTAGTATATTTCTCTAAAGATGAGGCCGATTAGGGAAAACACATCACAAATATGGATCAATTATAAAGAAGGACGAAGTCCAAAACACACAAAAGTCTGGACATATCAGAATAAATCCGGATGAATCGTCACCCTATCAAGTAGCCTCCTCCTAGTTCATGGAACTTAGTTGTTATTCCCAACAAAGCATCACGCCGGCGCCTAAAAAAAATACTTAAAACCCAAAAGTCGCTGTGTACATCAACTACAAATATTTTCGTTAATATTTATATTCATTGTGCATAAAATAACAGCGATATACATTATAATCAGAAAAAAGGAAAATGCACGAATGCAGACTAATCCCCATAAGACATCTCTGCCACTCAATCTATAAGAGTCTAATTGCAAGAATAATTAATTGGTAACCGAGTCTTTCGAAATATTTGTCTGCTATACTATCGTAAACAGTCACCACAGCTTATTAACGCGCACAACTTCACTCGCGCCTTGCCATTGAAAAAAAAATTGAAGAAAGTCTATAAACTACATCAAAAAGTAGAAGAAGTTAAGATCAAAAGAAATTCCAGTTTCATTACGATATATCCAAATAGCATACATGCTAACGCTACTCAGCAAACTTGTAAATAGCACGCCATAGACTAAAGTAGCCTCTGGGGAAAAGAGTATCCACTTTCACTGTTTTCGGACAAACAAGTCCCTTAGCAAAGAATGAGCTCTGCAAATTTATATATCCAATCAACTCAGATATCTAACTTTTTATAATTCGGTGATACCATAAAAAGTGCGTACTCTTGACCCGAATGACTATAACAACGGCCATAAAATGTAAGCATATACCATTTCATTGCTTGATATAACCTAACATCCCCTAAAGCAACCGCATACCCTATTCGAATTTAATATCTTTATACGTAAGCGCTCGCGAGGGATTCATAAGAGGTAGTTCGATGTTTATTCAAAACCCCTACGCATATTATTTCCTGGACTCCAACCAGCATTTTGGAGTGCGAGTGGCTCTCTATAATCTTTAACACTAGCTCACCTGCAGGTGGTGCACCTTATTTATAAGCGAGGCCCTGGAGAAAGGGAGGTAGAGTAAAGCAGCCTAACTAGGGAAGCGTCTCCTCAGAGAATGCCGCAGTCAAATAATAACTACATAAAAGGCTGTCGTGTTCGTGCGAGTGAGTATACTAGAAAGCTTTTGAGTTGCTGTGTTGGCAGCGAGGGTGATAGATACTCTTTTGATGAGGGCGAATAGCCTGTATTGCAAGTGTACACAGGCTAGATAACCAGTTTTTTCATGGGAGGCGTATGCTTGTTTGTCTCTATATGTTGTATTTAAAAAATCCGAATTATGTGATCATAAAAATTAGTAGGCAATTTCTTACTAGATATATATATTACCTTATAGTTTACCTTCAATCTTGCGATACAGATTGACTGTCAAAATTAATCACGTCATCGATCAAAGTCAAATGGATTAGTGAACTTCAATCATTAACAGCCTACCGCCTTTGTAAATTCTAATTAAGTATATTATTATAGTAGATAACGTCGCTTTTCGTATTATAATAACGTAACGATGCGTAAATTTGTCAATATTACGCCGGAAGTGGCAACAAAAGGGACTCGCAAATGTTTATATAGTGTACGGGCTTGACTACAGTTAAAAGACATAATATGAACTATAACATTTTCAGTAAAATCTGCGAAGGTCTACTCGAAGTCGGTAAGTCAACATTGTGTGACTATCCCTTTAAATTAGAAAGCCTTTTAATATCATTGAGTTTTTTGAGTTATTCAGTAAATAGTACTTTATAGTTTTAACCGGGGTTTCAACGCTCTAATATCATTTGGATACAGATTTTACATAATTTACTTGACTGTACAATGTCTATCTTCTTCCTCTTAGCGTTATCCTGTTTCCTAATCTATTAATATTGACGGGGTCCTCAACCTAAGAATATGATGAAGATATTGATTTTGACAGATCGACTACTGTCAGACCTTCACAACTCAGAGGAAAAACCAGACCTTCTTAGGTTATATTACCCGCCTTTTGAAATATAATTTCTTAGACGTGCGGGTTTCCCCACGATGTTTTCCTTCGTCGCCGAGCACGTGATTCGAACACGGGTCGTTGGTTAATAGGCTGGTTCTTCCACTAGGCTATCACTGCCAATTAAATAGAACTTTATTATTAATTAAATTGTACAATGTCTATCTTAAAACGTTAGTTATACCGGACAAATTTAGATTACGTGGTCGGGACACTACTGATCACAGTAGATGACAGAATTGGCACCACCTGAGTCGTGCCTATTAAATTCATGACGACTTCGACTCCGTAAAGAATTTGATTTTTCGATCAAAATTATTTTTATTAGTAATAACAATTTCCAATTACAGATATAGGCACCTGATTTAAATATGTAAACTACTATGAAATGAAATTCCCTGTCATTACATGACATGGACAGTTATTACGTCTGATTGTATCTGGCTACTACACAATTATATGGATGTATCTATATACGATAAAGATTTATGTACCCTGCCTTTTTTGCCAGGCCCTTGTCTGCTAATAAGCAGGGTGCACCACGTGCAAATGAGATTAAATAGGTTCTAAATATGACGATGATGATATTTTTCATTTGCAATAGTTTCGATGAAACAGTATGTGGCAAGGCGCCAAGCCTTAATTGTCTACATTTCTAATATTAGATTGGCAATAAAAATATTCTTTTGAACATAATCGATTTGCTACTAAGAAAATATTGACACAATATGTGCCAACCAGAATAAAACAAATATCTCAATTTATAGAGTTTTCTTGAAATCGATCACACACTGAAATATATAAGTAAACAAATACGAAAGCAAAAAAATGTGCTTAATAAACAATGAAGATTGACAACAACGAATAGGATGCCTAATATAAAGGAAAGTCGCAGAAAAGTTTTAATTTAATCAGGAAATTGTGAAACAATTTTTAACAGTATAAAAGTGTCAGGAAAATAGATTTCGAACTAGTTGAGTAATTTAATAAACTAGTCTCAAAGAAAGTATGTTTGTTTTTATACTACGTCGGGAAGAGGCAAATAAACATACTTACATCCCGTCTGATAACATAAACAAGTAATCTTATTTAATCGCAGGAACACATTCTCCAGGAAATTGAGAAGCTCGATTGCATCGAGGCACGTGTCAGCTAATCAAACAAGCAAGTTAACCACCGTCTACCGCAATCTGTCTATGACTGTGTTTAGCCGCTCCAGTTGTTACGTGCTTCGGAGGGCACGTCCAGCTATCGGTCCCGGCAGTTTTCGATAGACGACAGTCGTTAAGCAAAAAGACGTAGAGCATAGCCCCATTAGGGTATTACCTCCACATCACAGAAAATCGTGGGTAAATGGCTACTTTCTGGAGGGTTCTTGTGTTCCTGCAAGTGAGTGAGTTGAGATTTGTTAAAATTCAATCCTATAGTAAACGGTAAAAATTTAGAAAAATAAATAAAAACATTTTTTTTTAGTATTTAAATACTTACTTCGAATTTCTATTCAGAAATGGGTAATTCCTCTAGTGTCTTTAGAGGACTTACAAAAATTGAGTTTTAACAGTTAAACCAAAACAAAACCGTTTATAGTACCATAATTTAATAAAAAGTATATAATAGTATATAAAATAGTCTTTGACCAATTCTAAATCTAAATCATGCTGCAAAATATTTATGAATCAGTAAATTATCTCTAGTATACAAAATTATTCCTCTTTTATTTTATTCAAAGTTGAGCAAATTGCGATTTATTTTTTAAAAGACTGACAATAACCATCTGCTTTGGCTTGGAGAACACTTATCTTAGTTTAAGTTTGATGTAGCTTAGTGCCTTTAGAAAGGTGCTAAATATTCCACGACGTCTAATATGCAATCGATAGAGTACGTGATATTTTTAACTCAATTTGTTGCTGTCCTATAAAGAAAACACCTACCTTACATGAGACCATAGCTAAATAATTATTCCATAGAGAATTGTTGCGTTAGTAGTTAGCACGTAATGCCGGCCGCCGTGGTTGGAAATGTGCGAGTAAATTACTCATATGCAAGCTTTTGTAGGTTCTGATATCTAACCATTTTACATCAGTCAGTATGACCATTTGCCTTCTCTCGACATAGTATAAAAACAAACAGACTGATTTTGAAACTACTTTATAAAATTAACCAACCAATTTTAAAATAGATTTGTTGACACTTTTATAGTTAATTACTTGTTAGACGCAATGCCCTAATTAAATTAAAACTTTTCTGCAACGTTCCTCCAGATCAGGTACCTCTTAATTGTTGTCATTTTTCGTTATTCATTAGGCACATTCTTCTTGCTTTCGTATTTATTAACTTTGTATTTTTCAATTTAAAATAGATTTCAGGAAAACACTATTAATTGAGATATTTGTTTTATTAACGTTGGCACGTTTTGAGATAATATTTTCTTAGTTGCAATCGATTATGTTCAAAAGAATATTTTTATTGCCAAACTAATATTAGGAATCTAGATAATTAAGGCTTGGCGTCTTGCCATGCTCTGTTCCATCGAAAATATCGTAAATGAAAAGTATGTTCAATGAAGATATCTTGTCACTCGATCGTCATCTTTAGATCCCAAGTCAATGTCACTTGCAAGTCGTGCACCCTGCCTGTTAGCAAACAAAGCTCTGGCGAAAAAGGTGAAATTGGTACGCAAAGGTCGGCGTACCAATTTCACCATTCACTGAACTTGGTTGGTTGGGTTGCGTTGAGAAAATAAATCACAACACAAAAATTATCTATTGAGCTCGCGTTCAAGATGTATGACCACGTATATAAATCGACCTCTTTAAGTTGATTGAAGCAAATAACGCTCTAATCTCTGGAACTACCGTACGAAATCGAAAAATCTTTTCGCATTTTGTAACCTAATTCTTGATGATCCCATATACGATACAACCCTCAGAAGCTGAGGAAAAAGAAAAAAAGTAAGAAAAAGCAGTTCTTATGGGATAACTGGATATGCGCAGACGGAGCTAGTCTATATACTAATATATAAAGCGGAAGAGTCTGATTGCTTGATTGTCTGTTTGAAAGCGCTAATCTCTGCAAGTACCAATCGGAAATGAAAAATATTTTTTGCATACGATAGCTCAATTTTCCGGAAGGTTATAGGCTATTCAACATCAGATACATCTCTTAGACGCCGAAGAAAAGGAAAGAAAGTAGAAGAATAGTTTCTACGGGATACCCGGATACGCACGGACGAAGTCGCGGGGTGCAGCTAATGTTTTATATATCTTTTTCTTCAAAAACAAATAAATATTTTAGATCTATTTATGATGATATGTTATATATGTTACAAGCGTTAATAGGCTACGGTAACTGCTTTACATCAGGTGGGTCATAAGCTTGTATGCCTCCCGACGTTGTATATAAAAAAAACGAGTTGCACTCAGGGAGTGCCGGCAGAAGTGAAAACTTGAATATTAACGTTGTGCATTTTTGAAATATAATTCTGCACGAATTGCTTTATTTATCAGTATAAAAGTACTATCATGTACGTGGTAAAATACAATATTCATTTATTGCCCTATCGTACACAAACATGAAAATTTATATTACTAATAGATTCAGGCGTTATTTTCCGAAAGTCAAATATTTATTGCAGTTATATCTCCTATTATTTGCTGTGGTAGCAGCGATGAGTTCGATACACAGGCGATACTCTTTCTGTTGCAAGCGGCTACGGAAACCACTTTACATCATATGGGCCGTACGAATAATTGACTTCTGACGTTGTACTTAAAAAAAATCAGAAAGCGTAAGTCACGCATAGGGAAACAAACGAATGACTCAAACTGGGTTCCATTCTTTGCCCCATGGGTACGAAACACTGTAAAGGTTAAATGATGAGAGTTAATGAATTGTTACGTCAGACAAAGTAACGTAGTAGAATGATTTCGTTAAATAAGTATAGGGTCGGTATGGTACGCACAAGGCTCGTAAACAATAGCGGTTCATTGCGTGTGTTGTGTGCGTGTTATGGACGCGGCCGCCCGACGCTGCCCTCCCTGGGGGATGAAAGGATAATCAGCTTGAACTACATTCTGTATAGCCATTCTGGTTATCTCACCATTTGACTATAATCTATTGCCACATTACTCTTTTTATAAGGATACCTAAAGAATTTTATTCTTAGTTAATAGATTCAGGCGTTATTTTGCGAAAGTCAAATTTACATGCAATTTGATCTACTCGTAACCTGCTTTGTGTTGGTGGCGGAAGTTGTACAAAGCAGGTTAGATCAAATTGCATGTAAATTTTATTCTTTTCCACATTTCATTATCGAAAATTTGTTTAATAAATGAATTACTTAACCATTCAGGACGTAACAGAAATAAAGTATCAACAGAAAAAGAGTATTATATAAGTTTCCATGCCGGTTTTATTATAAATATTTCTAAAATTGATGTTTCACCTATTCTATTTAAGACATTTTCCATTAATTGAAGTGCTCGTACTGTTGTACTATTCAAATTACCTTCCGAAAAAAATAATAGTTCAAGAAACTAAGAAAACAAGACAAGAAACAAGCCAGTGACTCATGCAGAGATTGCTGTAGCATGACTTCTAATGCCGTAAGTGATGTTTAGTAGTGCAACTATTAGAATTTCGTTACCTACTGGTGTTTTATAACTGAACACCGCCTACAGCACAATTCAGCGAATGTGGTAACCGAATGCAATTTGATTATTATAGTGCATGTTTATAAAAACCTATTGCTTTTCCCTATTCCGCCGGAAACATTTCATTAATACAGCGCGTAATAAAATTTACGTGTAAGTGCACATTAATGTGAGCAACTTTCAAAATAACACTGTCATAACATTGATCAGCTGATTTGATAGTTTAAATAGAAACATTTAAATGTTGTTTCTAGATCTATGGCCTACGGGATAACATGCATGTCCAATGATAAACGCGATAATGCGTGAATAATATACACAACGAACTTACGGAAGAGTGGAACCTCGGTCACGTCACCTGGGAGAATGCCTTCGACCGGGCACGAGGGCTTACACTGTATACTTCTAGAACATACGAGCATGCCATCCTAACTGGTGCGCATTGAAGCGTCAAGAGCGGTTCTTCATGGTAGAGGTGGGGACTGGATTGCCCGCCTTGTGCGTGACCTATACCAACGTTACACCACTACCATAAAGTTTGACCGTTAGCGCCTAGCTGTCAGCATCGGGAAGACAGTGGCTATACAGCTAGGATAACACCACAGCCACCGGCGCAGACGCTTAGCTAGGCTTAGGCGTGTATATCGACCGATCGCTATGAATAATAGGTAAACCACGCGATCGCGCAAGCGAAGGCCTCCTTCGCTGCCGGAGTTTATTACAATCTATCTAGTCTATCCAATCTTGTAAAGTTGTGTTTATATGAAATGTACTCTCCTAGCCATAGGAAGCATGTAGAGATGCAACAAAATATAAGACTCCGAGTACTGACTGGCGCAGGATACTACGTAACTGTTGACGTCATCACCAAAGGACTACGCACGCAGTTGATACATAACTTTGTAGTAAAGGGCATAGCTACATTATTACTAAATTATAAGCTCCCGATGAAGTCTATACATTTATTAGAATAATTTGAAAAGATCGGAGTTATGCATGGAATTGCAAGAGTACTAAAAGCGGAACACCTTGCCTGTACTTGTGTTTCCTCCTTCCTACAATATGGAATCCTTCAAACAAAGCGTGAAGAAGCATCTTGCATTGCATCAGCATGGCAACGTCAATTGACAGGATACTTTACGATTGCGATTTGGGCTCCTCTTTCGCTTACCATCAGACAAAGCGAAGCCACTATGCTGAACTTATATAAAAAAAGGGTACCTACTCGTAAAACCACATACATAAATCAAATATCTTACAGCACGAAATGTGCTGTCACCAGGGAGCGCAGCGTGGGTTACTCACTTGTACGTAATTGGGTGTAGTTGATCACATGCGTTCTGTAAAGCAACAGGCTTCAAATTTGTTACGCAAGGTACTGTACATGAACGTCATATCCATTTTAGGGTATGTCCACCCATATACACAATCCGTTCCAAATAATTTCGGCGTTGAAGTTTTTTGGTTGATTATCAAGATACTAAGAACACACATCCAATCCCCAGTATTCGTGTCTGCTCCTGGTGACTATATATTCAAAAAGTTAGCTTTTTTGAAAGCAAAACAGCGCACAGCAAACAAACAAAAAAATCATTATCACAAAAGAGAAATCTTAACCCGAGCTCTGATATCAACCAAAATCTTACGCCTGTTGTGGAGTTCCTATTCGTCAGACGCGCAATCTCTTGTAAATTCCTATGTCGGGAACAATGGTCAATCACCCAGGGATAATTCACACGATGGAGTTTGCCTAGCTCTGAATAAGCAAGATTGGCAATGATGGTGATGATGAAATAAGCGTTCTGATCCTACGCCATATTGCATCGTCTAATATCAATAAGTCGAACTCGATTCAGTGAACATTTAAACTATTTCTGCATAATCCATTCTATTTATATGCTTTTCGTAGAAACTTTATATATTGTTAAGAAACACATAATGCGCTCTGACAAAAAAAAATGCTCATAAATAATGCATGTTATACGTTAAATCTTGCATTTTGCAACTTCTTTACGATTAACATTATTCCAGCTATCGAATAAAGACAAATGTCGTTGAAGACACAAACTTTAAATATTGTTATATCTGGCAGCCGCGTCAGTCTGGTTCACATTCGTCGATGTAAACAGTACATAAACGAAGTCTGTTAGTGCAAACATGTCATGTGCGCCTTTATAGAAATACAAATAGAAAAGTTATTAGATCAGCGCGCTAAATTTAACTGAATGCGTTAAATTTTTATGATCTTGGACTGGATAAAGTGCGAGCGTAAATTTTAACAAGCTCAGTAATTCACCTCGCGTATAATTTAGTTTATAGTATTTTGTTTTATACGTACTTATTTTAATTTTAATTGTTTCAAAGAGATGACATCAGTCTTGACAGGACAACACATTTAAGCAAAGAAGACAACATTGTCTATTTAATGCTAATGCATTAAAACGTGATAATGTTTCAGTGTTATTGTTAAAACCTTAATTGCTAAAAGCTATATAATTGATGCGATAGCTATGTTCAAATCCCTCAAAGATAGCTTATATCTGTACGTACATATTTCTTTCATTAGATGTAATTTACAAGTGGCATTATCTACTCGCCCTGAAGTTGTAGTGTAGTTTCTATAGATTTTTTGCTAATATAATCATTTTCATATCGTTATACAGGTTTTAAGAAGACCTATTTTGATCTAGAATGGAACATTAATATTTTTTAAAAACGGGAAAATATATACCATTTCGTTACCAATTTTACTCTACGTGCTGTTTGTTATCCAAAAAAGTGAGAATGAAAAAAAATAAAAAAAATCTAAATTAGAATATATCTAAGGCGAAGATATCTTGTGATGTACATACAAATAATTACGAAAGTTTAAGACCATTAAAAGTTTAATGAAGTCTTGAAATCGGAACTTCGTCTTACTTATATCGCACTTAATGTACACTAGTCACTACAAAGAATAAAAAAAGTTACTAAAGTTTCAAACTCTTAACCCGGCCTTAACTAAAAATTTGAAATGATGTGAGGCCAACCGGGAAACGTACGCTAGTACTAATAGAATATGTATGTATGTCTTCACGCCCGGTTCCTTGCGGGATAGGATAGAAACGAGCGCCATAAGAAGTCCTTATATACTTCACTCGTTTCTTTAATATTCATAGCTCTTTTCATGCACGCTCACCGGATACTAGAGCTCCTGACATCTGATAAAACACGACCAATTTGGTAATGGTAGGTTAGTGTTGGTCTTCCTAGGCTCCTCCTACATCCTTTCACTTTCGCGTATATCTGTTTCGTCATTCTTTCAGACCGACAACTTTCTTTCTTACGACCGCATTTATTCTACTTTCATGATCTGTTTGCCATACCTACGAATAAAATAGTATGTTTTTATTATTTTATTTAGTAGTAAACAAAATTCAAAGGCGTTTCACAATTTGACGACGACAAACCATTTTTTAAAGTCGGTTAATTGTGTAGTATAGTGTATAGTAATGTAAAAATACAGTACGTGGACATGCAATGACCCTTTCACTTTTTTATCAATCAGTGTTGACTCTATACCCTGAAAGATGATTGTGTCTTTGCCTTTGGTGACCGATTTAGAGATTTGTTTTACTAATAAGTGTTTTACTAAAAGAAATGAAAAATCCGGTAACATAATAACTTTATACAAGAAAGTACAATAGGATGCAACTTCTTCCAGGTTTCATCAGTTTGGTGCAGCTTAGTACAATACACACTTCACGTTCAATATAAAAAACCTAAATGCACACCTACTGTATACATATACGCGTTAAGAGATTGTTGTATTCCTGGGAGTGAGTGAGGTCACCAGTAAGCTCCTAAGATATGTAAACAGCAGAGGTGGCATCGCACGACTGATATTTAATGTGATGCAAGCGTTCATAGGGTAAGGTAACCGTTTTACATGAGGTGTGCTATATGCTTGTCCCGACGTTGTAGAAAATAAGCGTTAACTCATAAATCCATTGCATAAATGTCAAATATATATATATACCTAATAACTATGCATATATATTAAAATATAGAAATAAATATATTACCTATGTATCCGGCGGTGAAGGTCGTGAGGAAACCCGCAAGTAAATAGATATTGAAAAACCAAACCTAAGATACTGGTTTTTCCTCTGCGTTGTAGAGGTCTAACGGCATTCGTTCCCTTATCTAAATTATTATCTTCGCCAAATCTGTAGGCTTCGGTAGCAGACCACTGGTTCCGAAGCGAATACTTCAGACAACAGGGAATGACGCTCGGATGATCATGATGATGTAATAAACATATTCTTTAGATGGTACGATGAAGGTGATTCATTCTGGTAGTCAAAAAAAAATACAAAGAAAGGCCTCAGAGAAAGTGATCGTAAAAATAGCGTAAAAAGGTGTCATAATTCAAAGTGCCTTTTGTGTACAAAACATTAATGAACTCTTTATTGATACTTATGCCGACGCCCACACCCATACTAAACTCTATGCCGGGTTGACGGAACCCAGGGATTTCAAACCACCCGTAGGTCACTGATTAGACTTGACATTTTTTTTTAAATAACGTCGGAAGGCATACTTGCATACGACTGTCGACTAAACTTTCCCCCCTAGCTCAAAGTATGAAGAAATAAATAAACCTACTCATAGACTCTATTGCCTATTTGTAATTAAAACAACGCTCCCAATGGCGGGAAAATTTAACGCAATCGCCAGCAGAGTAACATTGTCTATTTGACACAACGATATTTTTGTATAAGTGGCTTAATTTGCTTGTTAAATTAGACTGACACACGCAACGCTGCCATTGATATATAATTCTTCTACATGTGTCATTGGGTTCGTCTTAAACGGCATGACCAATTTTGATGATGTTTTGTGTACATTTAAGTGGATTCCTGGATTAATTAGATTCACAATTGGATCAGATATGGATGGATCGGTTAGTAACCGATTGTAGCGCAATATCGGACCCAGGTTTTTTATACTACGTCGGGAGGCATACAAGCATACGGCCCACCTGATGTGAAGCGGGTAACATAACCTATTAACGCTTGCGACATATATTAAGTATCACTCGCGCGATGCCTCCTCTACTGCTTACACAGCAACTCCTTGGGAGCTTACTGGTGACCTCACTCACACGCAGGAACACAACAACCCCTTAGGGAGTTGTTATTTGGCTGCGGTTTTCTGTGAGGTGAAGTTACTTCCCGAGACGGGATGCTTTGATGCGCCCTACCTCTCTTATAATATATAATAATTCATTATGATGACAGTCAGTGCAGCACAGTGTCTGTTGTTTGATGACGATCTAAAGCTGTTTTTGGAGATACGTGATAAGAGTGATTGCGAGGCGCTTCAACGTGACATCGATAATGTTGTCCGGTGGAGTGTGAACAATGACCTGTATTTTAATATAGACAAATGCTTCATTGTTTCATACAGTAGGTCACCAAGTCCCCACATAGCTAACTATCGTGTTGGTCGCGACTGTGTGAAACGAGTATCGTCAATAACTGACTTAGGCATCGTAATGAGCAGTGACCTTACATTTCGCAATCACATCGATAATATTTGT
Source organism: Pyralis farinalis (assembly GCA_947507595.1). NCBI lineage: Eukaryota > Metazoa > Arthropoda > Insecta > Lepidoptera > Pyralidae > Pyralis > Pyralis farinalis. The sequence goes on along the minus strand of OX382264.1, from coordinate 18,709,665 downwards.
AAAAGTGCCTACCGAGCGTTAGGGTTTGTGCTGCGACAGGCGAGTCATCTCGACTGCATTATAGCTATAAAGCTAATATATAATGCATACGTACGGAGCAAGTTAGAGTTTAACGCGGTAGTGTGGAACCCTTTTGAAGCCAAATACGTTTCAATGGTCGATAAACTCCAAAAGAAGTTCATAAGGTAATAAATAAATAATAAATAAATAAATATTGTCGGACAAATTACACAGCGCCATCTAGCCCCAAAGTAAGCGGAAGCTTGTGTTATGGGTACTAGACAACTGATAAACATACGTAAATACATTTTTTTTTTTGTAAATACATACTTATTATACATAGAAAATACCCAGACCAAGACAAACAGACATGTTCATGCACACAAATGTTTGTACTGTGTGGGAATCGAACCCACGAGCGTTGGTGTCAAAGTAGCGTAACAGCGTGTTCCACCACTGCGCCACCGAGCTCGTCATCAAGGTGGTTGTACCATAAGCATTATGGGTATTATGTCGGGTTCCCAGCCGTGTATCCCAGTGCTTTCCTGCTGGGTATGACCGGATACAATTCTCTAGAAGTGAAGCGAACCGTCACACTGATGGAATTTGTGTTCGGTCTTCTCAGGGGATTCACACACAACCCGCCAGTGTTGGAGCAGATTGTATTATATGTACCGGACAACTACATTAGAGCGCGTTCCCACAAGCTGTTCGCCTGCCGGGGTACGAGGACGACAGCGGCGAGTCACGCTCCATTGACTAGAGCGCTGCGCCTGATTAATGAAATGTTAATTAAAAACTCAATATTTGATCTATTTAGTTGCTCAAGGAGCGAATTTCACATAGAAGCTACAAAGTTCGCTGAAAATTATTAATTAATGATATGTAATTTGTCTCTTTTCGTTTCTTCATTTAAACACTGTTGAACGCATTGGATTTTTTTAAATTTGTAATGTTCAATACTGTGTATGTTTGAATAAATAAATAAATAAATTATTACAATCGCACCTTCTTTAAACCGCATAAATGTAGCATATAAATATATATGACTATATGATAGACGTAGCTTTATTTTGTACGCTTTTAACATATTAAGTATCACTCGCGCGATGCCCGCTCCGCCGTTTACACCGCAACTCCTTAGGAACTTACTGGTGACCTCACTCACACGCAGGAACACAACAACCCTCTAGTTCTTTGGCTGCGGTTTTCTGTGTGGTGGAGGTACTTCCTCAGACAGGCTGCTTTGATGCGCCCTACCTCTCTTAAAACATCACAAACAGACATATTCATGCACACAAATGTTCGTCTTGTGTGGGAATCGAACCCACGAGCGTTGGTGTCAAAGTCGCGTCATTCACGACTGAACAACCGAGCTCGTCAAAAATCGTCCAGGTCCAATCGTCTCCTTATTTCCGGACAGGATAACGTCTATGGAGTCTGCGCATATCTATACTAATATAAGTATAAAGTGAAAGAGTTTGTTTACTTGAACGCGCTAACCTCAGGAACTACCAGTCGGATATATAAATTTGTTTATGAATTTGATGGCCCAATTCTTAAAGAAGGTTATTCAATATGTAAGAATGTAAGATAATGGGTTCCCACGGGACACGCGAATGAAGTCGCGGGTTGCAGTTAGTTATTTACAATACTACCTATTCCTACTTTAACGTACAGAAAATTGCAGTCACACTGCACCCTGGAGGGTAGTTGCTTTTCTGTAAGTGAACTGAAGTTACAGAAAAGCAACATCTTGCTGAGTGTGTTGCGTTAGCAGCTGAGATGACAATGCGCGAGCCACGCTTCTTTTATAGCAAGCTATTACAGGCATTGTTTCACACCAGGCGGGCCCGATAATACGCAGGCAAAGATCGACCTTATTACGTAGACAATAAATGTGTATTAAACATAATTAGTTACTTAAGTAATTAGGTTTCAATGACAAATGTTTAATTATCGCAATTTATGTCTATAGGGATAACACTTGAGCTGGGGAGTGCCATTAAAAGGTACAATGGTTCGGTAAGTATACAAACACGAACATTTGGTAATTGGTCCATAAATTGTAATAGTCTTAGTCTAAAACTGTGCATATGTAGGTCCTGTACGGTTCATGAGTATTTTTTTAACCTTGACCCTCAGATGAAATGTACTCCATTGGTTCCTCATGCAATTTGATCTAACCTGCTTTGTGTGCTTCCGCCACCAATTAGTTCATGCCATAGTTGGCATGAACTAATTGGTGGCGGAAGTATAGTAGTGCGTGCCTAGTGCGCTAAGGTTTTCCCGAGATCTGATGTGCTCGGTGGCTCAGTCGTGAATGATGTGACTTTGACAGTAACGCTCGTGGGTTCGATACCCACACAAGGCAAAAATTTGTGTGCATGAATATGTCTGTTTGTCTTGGTCTTGATGTTTTAAGGAAGGTAGGGCACATCAAAGCAGCCCGTCTAGGGAAGTACCTCCACCTCACAGAAAACTGGAGCCAAATAATAACTCCCTACCTAACCTAACACGCACCAGTAAGCTCCTAAGGAGTTCCTGTGTAAGCAGCAGAGGAGGCATCGCGCAAGTGATACTTAATATATTACAAGCGTTAATAGGCTACGGTAACTGCTACACATCAAGTGGGCCGTATGCTTGTATGCCTCCTGACCTTGTATAAAAAAAAAAAACAAAAAGAACATTGAGGGTTTTTTCTTCGAGTTGAATATACTCGTAGTTTTTCAGGTTCAAAGAGGCATAGATGATAATCCTGGTTTTGCTAGTGGTCATTTTTCGCAATAACGCCGACTTACCTTGAGGGTTTTTATTTTACCAAAAAACAACTATTGCTTTTTCAGTAGGTACAATATCTTCTCAAACTTCGTGTTGCCTCCAAACTCCGCTTGCTCCGAGGAATTTTTAACTATCATTACTCTTGGGTATTCGCGTGTATACTCAAAAATACATGAAATAATCTTAAATGCAAAATCCATAGGTGAAATAGTTTTTTGAATACCAAAACTGACCTATTTTTACATTTTTTTTTTTTTTTATATTGGCTCAGCATAGTGGCTCCTCTTCGCCTGTTGGTAAGCGAAAAGGGGAGCCCAAATTGCAGCGGCAACTGACAAAGGACTACGGTGTCCTGTCAGTTGACGCTACCATGCTGGCCCGCAAGGTGCTTCTTCACGCTTCGTTTGAAGGATCCCATGTTGTAGGAAGGAGGAAACACATGTGCAGGCAAGGCGTTCCACTTTTTAATAGTTCGACAGAGATAAGAGTTGCATCTAATTGACATCTAACAACGCTTGCATTAGACCAATAGGGCCATCGCTTATTATCGCTAGGCCTAAACTAGTGAACGGCGCGCTGCACAGTCATTATGAAACCCTGAACCGCAAATGATTTGATTGCGAACTTCGCTAAATCGTGTATCATCTGAGTGTGATGATTCTTTGACTTAAAATGTAAACGACTCAACATCACATTTACAACCAAAGCCACTATCGCTTTCATATGGTGCGCTATGCCAATTGGCAAAGGAGACCCTGTCAGAAGAGAGATAAGCCCATAGAGTAACAACTATATTTAATTATCACTGTGTCCAATTGACCCAATATGTATATATATCTTCACGCCAGGTTCCTTGCGTCACCGTTGTCGAGACAAACACGATCGGAGCAGGTATGGCCGCTATGGCATGCAACTACTAAGAGTACTATAGTGGGCGGATGTCGGCCGGCGCTAGTTCGCATGAACTAATTGGTGGCGGAAGCTCACAGAGCAGCTCAAATTTGATTTGTTCATTTAAATTTAATTTTCGCAAAATAACGCCTGACCCTTTTCAATATTTTACTCAATATTGACCTTCGGCTGTTAAAATATTACGGGCGGCTTATGTACCTATACCGCATAAATAATTTATCTATTGTATAGAAATTTAAGAAACAAAATATTTGCCTCGTCAAAGAAATAATACACATTAATTCCCAAACAAATCCGATCAAAGAATTTAAATTAAAATCACACTGTAAAAAAGGGGCTGTTAAAAATTTTATAAAGGAAGGCTACAAATGCTAAGCGAGAGAAAGGTCAAGAGATCTTTAACTTTGGGGAATAAAATTATCACAAATAGGTCGATCAATCCTGGCTAATCTCTCGACCGGAACTGTGTTGCTATTCGCTCAGTGTTCGCGATCTCAAATATTAACATGCCTACCACTCTAAGGCGAACATTGAAGTATGTCCGAAATGACCTAAGTACGCTACTTTACAGGAAAACAATTTGCACAAAAGATTAACCGCAATCTAAACCATGTTTCCATTCCTATTTGTGTACCTTATTAACTAACTTCGGTTTAGTTTAATGGTAGTCGTGATCTGTCTTGTTCTTAGGAGCTCGAACGGCCAAATTGGATATGATTACCATAAACCGAATTTCGATGTTCGGGTTCCAAAAATTCCATGTGAATTTGCAACTTTACCGATTGAGAGATCCTCTTTTGTTTGCAACATTACAAATAAAAAAATCTAAAATGTTTTTATTATAATTACAAAAATGTTTTTGTTGCGAATGTTGGAAACATTCAAATAGGTTAATTAAGATAGTAATTAATCAGCTTATATAAAGCCATCGGTGCTCTTTTGGTGCCGACGTGCCCTATTAGGGAAAATTAACCTAAAGTTAGAATAGGCGGTGGTAAGCTCATTAATCATCGCTTAATATTTGAGTATTTTTTTTATATAACGTCGGAAAGCATACGGCCCACTTAACGCTTGTAATATATTAAGTATCACTCGCGCGATGCCTGCTCTGCTGCTTACACAACAACTCCTTAGGAGCTTACTGGTGACCTCACTCACACGCAGGAGCACAACAACCCTCTAGGAAGTTATTATTTAGCTACGGTTTTCTATGAGTTGAAGGTAGGTACTTCCCCAGATGGGCTGCTTTGATGCGCCCTACCACTCTTAAAAGATCAATTCAAAGAAAATCAAGAAAAAAAAATGATCACCAAAAATAACATTTTGGCCATATCTATATCTTTACAACTATTTCCCCACAGTTAACAAGCAGGAAAATAGCAGCAGGTCAAATAAATCAACATCCCCAGTAATTAGTCACAATATAGGAAATTGTTATTTGGCTACGGTTTTCTATGAGGTTGAAGTACTTCCACAGACGTGCTGCTTCGATGCGCCCTATCTCTCTTAAAACATCCAGACCAACACAAGCATGTTCGATGTTCGTGCACACAAACGTTTATCCCGTGTGGAAATCCAACCCATAAGCGTTGGTGTCAAAGTCGCGTCATTGACCACTGAGCCACCGAGCTTGTCAAATTATTACTAATCAGAGCAAATTTCATCCAAATCAAATGATTCGTAAAAGTTAGACACTTGAGATGATTGCGCGATGACAAACTGTTAACCAGCTTATGAACATGTGCAATTGCAGGTGGTCGATAACGTCGTCGTTGCGCCTTCACTCAGATTAAGCAAGGTCGAGCGCAGCTTGTCTATAGACGAGATTATCTATCCCGTATTTGAGGGGACCGTAGACAGTCGTTAAGCTAAGCCTATGGCCTTTGGGCGGCTTGAAAATATTGGCCTCCGTCAATCTGTAGCTGCAGTGGTTGAGTATGGTCTATACTCCTTCGGTTAAGGGAGACCACTATCTCTAATTGTAGCAATTGCACGCTATTCACACACAGGATAAACATTTGCGTGCATATAAGTATGTCTATCTTGGTCTATGTGTTTTAAGAGAGATAGAGCGCATGAAAGTAGCCCGATTGGGTAAATAACTCCACCTCACAGAAAATCGCAGCCAAATAACAACTCCCTGGCAGGTTATTGTGTTTCTGCGACAGCCCTCTCTTTGGTTACAGGTTAAACAAGATTTTATAAATGTTTGCCATATTATGAAATTAACATATATAATATTTTGGCACATAATGTTAAAATTCACAAGTCAATTCTGTATGAAACAATGGGGTACGCAGCCTCAATCCTTTTCAAACAACATGCGCTCCGGGACCGGGGAACAAACATGAGTTAATGGTTTAAGCTCAAAGTATTTGAGGTGTAATCTTTTGGAAAATTTAATAAAATAAATATTATACCGTGTTTCTACGTTAACAAAAGAAACATGCTAAAAGAAGAACGACGGTATAATCAAATACACTCGCACAAAAACAGTTACCTTCAAATTATGCTAGCTGCTTGGCTACACTATGCATCTATACATTTTATGTCATTCCATTAAAAAAGTATGTAGTTGCTTCATATGGCTGTCGTAGTCCAAAAATCCTTTGTTTAGTTACCACTTTAAAAATATAATTGAAATCCACTTAAATCAAAATATGTTCCGAGATTAAAATGCTTGCGAGAGACTGAAAGGCAGAGTGGTCTTATAAGTATTCCGTTTGTTTACTCGTGGAACGGAACCCTAAAATCAAACACGGGTTTAAAGGTTCTGTTTACCCTGAACAAAAAAACAGCACCCTTATTGGATCACTTATCTTATGTATAGGGGAAAATGATACAAACCGATTAAAATCATTACTAGACTTTGTACAATTTTACAAAAGATGTGAAATAATTCCGTCTTGTGAAAAAATTCTGAAATAAATGAATATTATTGAAACTAAACTTGACGAACTTATTGTACATCATGTCTTGAAATCACACTAACTGCCATTTCATAAATATCCAATCCTACTCATTGCTAACTGCGTAATCGTATTAATTTTGTTATAGATACCACTGATCATGAAACTATATAATTAACATAATTTTTTTTTATAAACTGAAAAGAGAAATAAAACAGATAAAAATGAATACCAGAAAATCTACAAACATATTTTTTTGTACAACGTGGGAAGGCTTACAAGCATACGACCCACCTGATGTAAAGCGGATGCCGTAGCCTAAGAACGCTTGTAATACATTAAGTATCAATCGCGCGATGCCTCCTCTGCTGCTAACACAAGAACTCCTTAGGAACTTACTGGTAACCTCAATCACACGCAGGAGCACAACAACCCTCTAGTGAGTAGTTTTTTAGCTGCGGTTTTCTGTGAGTTGGAGGTACTTCCCAGATGGGCTGCTTTGATGTGTCCTACCTCTCTTAAAAGATCCAGACCAAGACAAACAGACGTGTTCATGCACACAAGTGTTTGTCTTTATGGAAATCCACGAGCGTTGTCAATGTCTTGTCATTCACGACTGCGCCACTGAGCTCGTAAAAAAATAACAGATTATGTCCCTATTATCACCATATCTATATCTTTACAACTATTTCCCCACAGTTAACATGCAGGAAAATAATAGCAGGTCAAATAAATCAACATCCAAATTTTATTATTGTTATATTTTATTCAACACATTATTTTTACATTTTTAAATATAAAATAAAAAAGAAATACATTTAAAAATATAAAAAAATGGGCACCCGCCGGTTGCGGAGTGAAGACCCAAGCTAATTGTGGTTAGGGCTCCAGAGTGAGGAATTTCCTCACAATGTGGGCCGCTTTCTGGATCTGGTTCTAGACCAAACTGTCGAGCGAAAGCATGTCAACGTAGCGGTCGAGACTCTTCGCTATAAGTACGTTCACTGTTACGACTATCGGAACAATAATCGTTGAGTCCACACGCCACATAGCAGTAACCTCGTGAGCCAAGTCCAAGTACTTGTTTAGTTTCTCCTTCCCGGCTATCACGAGGTAATTAATACTCTAAATTGAATACTCTGAATGAATGAAATAAATGTTAAAGAAGCGAGTGAGGTATGTAAGGATCGAGTCACGTGGCGCTCGGTTATCTCTGCCTACCCCGTAAGGGATTTGGCGTGAAATTATAGATAGATAGAATCACCTCTATAGCGCAACACTCGAAATCGATTTTTTAGCCATTTCTTTAAGACAGGCGATATGTTTATATTCAATATCTTCACAACACAATATACGGATGCCACCTTGCTTTTTCTGTCTCGAGTAATAATTAACAAGTTCGAATCTATTTAAACGTACATTAGTTTCTGTGCCAACTTTGATGGAAGTTTCACATAAATATAATACGACGACATTTTTATTTTGCTGGGATAATTCATTTAGTGTTATTTGTAGGAGATTGTATTTACTGAAGAATTCAACAATATTTTGATACACTATTGTAAGTTTATATATTCATAAAATAATTAAAAAATATTTTATTTATTTGTTTATCCAAAAAATCCGCATTCGAGCAGTGTTATATAAAAACATATTATACAACACTGCTCGAATGCGGATTGGTAAGGATCAGTATTTTCAATCCGCTCAAAGACTAGGTACTGAAATGGCTTAATATCCATAATTTACTAACAGCCGCTGTGATCGACGGCTTAACGTGCCCGACTAGCACGGAAGAACTGGAGGTTACTAAAGCCGTCCCTGGAAAGATTGGGATTTCCTTTTGCTTAGTTTGCGTATACACGAACACGTGCAAGGATCATCGAGCTTCTCAGACAGACAACATTTAGCATAAAATAATCACTAATTACACATTACAAATTATTTTGTTCATCGGAGTCTTAATTTTCAAATTAAACAATGAATGTATTAATTTTTCGAATGAATACATTTCGACGTCAATATGGTATTCCAATTAATACAAAAGGTTTACTAATTGAGTTGTTCGGATATTTTAACTTTCGCGATGAGTGAACCCAACAAAGACCCTTGATTTACATTTTCATTACTTAGGATAAGGAATAAAACAAAACAACAATTGAAAGTTCACTAAGCTTTAGGAATATTCTTAGGATTATACTTACAAGAGAGATTCTAAATAAGCTAAAAATTTGAATTCAATACTGTGGAGAATATTCAAATTTTGAGCTTTATAATTATATATTATTATAGCTTATTATACTTTTTATACAACGTAGGGAGGAATGCAAGCATATAGCCCACCTGATGTAATGATATGCAGCCAAAAGCTATGTCCGTCATCTGTACAAAATAAACTAGACATTATAATTTTCAACAGAGCCAGGGCTAACTAGCAATGAAATTTAACAATTGATGAACCCTCACTATTAATATGTAGGTACAGTTTTCTTATGTGAGATAATCGCTTTTGAATCAAAATTTCTGTGAAGCATGTGAACATATTAATCACAATAGATATATTAACATGACAAGAGATTAACCGTTAATATGTAAATTTTTAATTATAGGACCGATGAAAATGTACATCCAAACTGCAATCGCATATCTCAAAATATTGAAATCATAAAATGTTGCACTAAAGTGATAAGCTCATCAAACAATTACCGAGAGAATAAATATTTTCACGTCGATAAAGGGTATTTCTACTTCTAAATAGTTGTTATATTGGCCGATATCTTCGACATATAATCATCCACCACCGTATACCAAATACTCTTACTAACAGTTAAGGAATCAGAAAACTCGAGAATTTGTATGTGCGTTCATTGATTTTTTACCTTATCGAGGTTAGTCGCATAGAAAAAGTTAAAGTAAGAAATCAAATCGAAAAGGGATGATTTAATTTATTGACCCCATTAATAAACAGAATCATCCCCTTTCGATTTGATATACCCTTTTTGTGACAATCTTTATAGCACATATATTTATCCACATTAGCACATAAATGCGAAAGTTATTACTTTGTCTGCGTATTTGTTTATTATGTTTTCAATTTTGGAAATTTGAGAAGGCCGTAGGATATGTACTCCATATAGTGATTACGGAATCGCTGGCAGACGAACTCATGAATATAATCTAGTGTCACGAAATTTAATGCAGGATTGAGAGCTACCAGTTGACCTAGAAGGTGATTTAGGTAGTTCGCGAGAACGACAATATTACATAAGTTAAAAAACTTGTCAAATGCGAGTCGGCCTCGAATATGAAGCGTTCCATCCGACCGTTTAGAAAAAACGCCAAAAAAACGAAGTACTTGTATCTATTTGTTGTTAAACCGTCATAGTAATACACGCTCTGTGAAAAGTTCTAGTCTCTATCCCTAATACGATTCAGAATATAAAGCTCAGTGACAAACGGACGGGCAGACGGATAAACAAACAGACAGACGCGTAGCCTTTGTAATAGAGTCCGTTGATACCCTAGGCACGAGAGCCTAAAAAGCACGGAGAATGGCTATTATAAGCGTCGACCTAAATAAAATATAAATGTTACGAATTCTTCGACTATGTAATTGATTGTGGGATTATAGCCCTCAAACAGATGGATCAATTTCAATGCAGTGTTTGTTGTCTAAGCTGCTCTTTGTTATTACTGGAAGAGTATTTTTATCACCATAATAAAAGATAACATAGACGGTGTTTATGAATTTTTCAATGAACACGTAGAAATATGCTCTACGCGCGCTTTATCACTCTTCCGCGTCACCGAGCCGCCTGTACATACTTACATGATGTTGGACACCATTCTATATTTTTAATCTTAAGTAGAGTTCATACTTCCAAAGTTTGAACACTGTTCTCGCATGCTTATTAAATAGCACTGGATAGAGCAGTTATCTCTTTATTTATAACCTACTATATTCGAATTTAAAGCGGCCAGTACAGTTCCGACATTATGGTTGGATTAAAAGTTACCCCCTCCACCACTACGAGAGAAAGCGAGTCAAAGAGTTTTTTTTTGTACAACAGATAGTTTTTACTTGATTATAAATAGTTCATGAGAGTATTAGGTAGACATATTTAGAATAGTAATATAGGCCACCTAGATATATCATAAAGTCAATTTTCATTTACTATATCTACTGATAAATGTTTCGGAGTGACAAAACGTGAATTTACTAGATTAATTTTAATACTTCTTCCTAAATCTCCATTACTATATATGACAACATCACATCATTCTAACGTTCATGTTTTTGAAGATAGTTAAAATTAGCAAACTAACCTAACCTAACATTCATGTTTTTGAAGATAGTTAAAATTAGCAAAAAATTATAACAGAATCATTGTTTAATATATTTAACGACATGTGTCGTTTACATTACAATTTGTGTTTCCCAACTATTGAAATATAACAAATAAATATATGTATATATGTGGATCACAAACGGTATAAATATGTTGAAATAGAAACCGAACTTTATATTTTTTAAAAATCTCCATCATATTAACAAACATATCTGGGCAAAATGTTCCAGAGATTCTTTCACACGACCCTGTCAAATGCTTTCTCAAGGTCCACAAAACCACAGAAACCCTTCTGGTACATGGCCAGATGATTTCCTACGGTATTGCGGAGCAAAAAAAAACTTTGATCCGTACATCCTCTGTCACTTCGTAATCCACTATTTGCTTCCCAAAGCATTCAATCGGATTTCACCCTGCTAAGCTGATCAAACTGATGGCCCTATAGTTGGCACAGTCCACACGTGAACCCTTGCATTTACACATGGGCTGCGCGTCTCTAATCGGTCGGGATCCTTTCGGTTCTCCAGCATAACTTTAAGCAAACCAGAACGCGTCCCTAACGTAGGTGCCACCTAGTTTCATCATCTCAGCTACAACCATTTCGATTCTCTTAAATATTCACTCCACCGTTCTAACACTTCCGGAGTATAAACAAGAATGCCACCAGCTTTACATTTTATCTTGTCCATTCTGGATGCTGACGAACTATTTCGAGACATCTTTACCTCTCTTCAGAAGAGTTTGGTATTCGCCTCGAAGTTCTTCGTCAGCCTCTCTTCCTCATTCATAAATAATCTTTCACACTTCTCTTTCATTAAAGCTTGGTTTCATTCTTGCATCGATCGATGTAGTGTTGGAGCAAGTGGATGAGATTGTATATCTTGGAAGTACTTTTAGCAGCGATGGAAGGCACATCGCTGATGTGTAAAAACGAGTGACTGCAGGAAATAGCGTGAATGGAGCGTTGGGTAAACTTCTAGGCAGCCGAAATCTAAGCCACAAGGCACAGCTCACTGTACACAACGCGGTGCAAATCCCAACTCTAACTTATGGAAGTGAAAGCTGGGTATGGCAAAAAGAGCATGAAAGTAGAATAAATGCGGTCGAGATGAAATCATTACGCAAAATTTGTGGCATAACGCTTGCTGCCCGTGTTCGTAATGATGACGTAAGAAAGAAAGTTGGTCTGAAAGAGAGTATCGGTGTTAAGATAAGAAAATAGTTAATAGATTCAGGCGTTATTTTGCGACAGTCAAATTTACATGCAATTTGATCTAACCTGCTTTGTGTGCTTCCGCCACCAATTGGTGGCGGAAGCACACAAAGCAGGTTAGATCAAATTGAAGATAAGAAAACGCATGCTTCATTGGTTCGGACATGTAGAAAGTATGCAGGATGAAAGAATAATGAAACAGATATACAATGCGAAAGTGGAAAGATGTAGGAGCCGAGGAAGACCAAGACTAACCTACCATGACCAAATTGGTCGTGTTTTATCAGAAGATGATGTCAGGAGCCCCAGGAACCGGCGAGCGAGCAAAATGTTAATAGATACTGTACTTATTTATACCAATTATTTTACCAAAAGGAAAAATATGTATATATATTAAATATATTTAATATATTAAAAATAAATAGAGCAAACATTTTTGTTTATTCTTGTGGTCAATATATTATAATATATACCTAGTCGGCTCATAAGTTCTGTAAAAATCTTTTTATTTTAATTTTGGAATACTGGCCAGATATACTTTCACTAATTTAAAAAATGGAACGTTTCCGCTTGCCGAATAAAAAAAATAATTTTCATTTATTTTCAAATATGTGGTCGAAGAAGGAAGATAGTCAACATTCTACAAAAATTGAAAATAACACTACGGTTTATTTATCCCACTATCAAACGATATACGAGTACTAAAGATTCAAGCTTCGAAGATCGTAAGAGGAGCGGCCCACCTCGCACAGTTAGGACCCCATCAGGTCATCAAAGCAGTGAAGGCGCGAATCCAAAGAAATCCCGTGCGTAAACAAAAAATCTTAGCTCTTCAGATGGGATTAAGCAGAACCACTGTCAAAAGAGTGTTAAATTAAGACCTGGGACTACGAGATTATTGTAAAAAACCGGACATTTTTGAACGAGCGTTTGAAAAAAATTGGGATGGAAAGATCCCGCGTTTTGTTACGGCGGTACGCGGGGAAAAAATACCGTGAAATATTGTTTTCAGATGAAAAGTTTTTACCATCAAAGGAAGTTACAAAAACAAAATGATAAGGTGTATGCCCACAGTTGTGAAGAAGTGAGCGCGCGTATTCCGATGGTCCAACGAGGGCATTATCCTTCATCAATCATGGTTTGGCTTGGAGTCTCATATTCAAGCTTAACTGAGGTGTTTTTCTGTGAAAAAGGTGTGAAAACCAGTGCCGTGGTTACCAAAGTACCGTCCTAACAAACATAGTAGAATCTTTTTCTCAAACAATGTTCAAAATCAGACACTGGATATTTTAACAGGACTCTGCATCAGATCATAAGGCACGAAGCACTCAAAACTGGTTGACCGCTCGTGGAATTGACTTCATCGGGCATGAAGACTGGCCCTCTTCTAGTCCAGATTTAAACCCACTACAAGATATAGCAACATTTGGAGGAGAAAGTCTGCGCTAAACTCATCAGAATTTGGAGTCTCTCCGAGCATCTCTGGTTAAAGCAGCAGCAGAAATAGATATAAATGTGGTGCGTGCTGCGATCGATGACTGGCAGCGTCGATTAAGGGCATGTATTCAAAATGGAGGAGGGCATTTCGAATAATGTAAATAAAATTTTATTGTACTTTTAATTACCTTTCATTTCATATATAACTTTTACATAAATAACAAAAAGTGTGACATTAATTACATCAAATAAAAAATAAATATATTATTTACGTATACATGCAAAGTAAAAACGAATAAATTATGTACTAAAATAAATCTCTCTCTAGCTCTAGGTAGCTCTAAGGACTAATGAATCTTAATGAAAGTCCTTAAAAATTTCAAACCATATGTCCGAAAATAAAAATATATAACTGTACTGTTTATCTTTAAAATATAGTACAGCAAGATTTTGAGGCAGTAAATTTAGAAACAATGCGTTGAAACAACACACAAGCTCACTCTGCGAACTTTTTTGCTTTTGTTAAATTGCTCGTCAATCTTCTACAAAGAAAAGTGGGCTCTATATATAGCTGGCCCACAAAATAAACGCGTCAATGTCTACTATAATCATGATTCTAAGATAGACAGAGATATATACAATGACTGCACTAAAAACTTGGCTTACCCCTGTCGATTAGCTAACAAGGCTCTGGTAAAAGACAGATGGGATGCAGAGATGTTTAATTGAAGCGACCCCATTGGCTAACTGATTGAACTAAAGTAATGGTGGTGATAAAACTATGATTGCCCTGAAACTCACAACGAATTTATCCGATGAAATCAGTATTATTATAATATCTTTATTGTACTATAAATTTAAATGAAATTAAAGCTACTTCTACACAGGCAGATTTATCCCTAAAAGAAATGTCTACCGGCCAACCCGGAGCAATTGACAGAAAATTCAACTACAACAATATTATAACTTTAAAAGTAATGTTCATCAACTTTATGTAAACAAATGTATAAATATGAAACAGAGATAAAAACATGCATAAATGAATTACAAAACTTAAAAACAAACACACACTTTGTAAAAAAAATGAGAAAATAGGTCGATCAAAGTGATTAGGCAATGCAGTAATAGACTTCAAGCTTAGGAAAAATAAAACTAAATATTAGTTCAGAGTGAGACTCTACTAAGTGATATTTACAGAAATCAACTGTTATTTGATTCAGTGTTTTATTTCACTTTATTTTCCCTGCTCATAGTTGCTAGCAATGTGTTGCAAATATTATAATGTAAGTGTAATATAATGTCTTCATAAATAAAATCGGAATTTGATTGTTTAAACGCTTATACTTCGTAAAGTAAATAATGTGAAGGGGTACCATGGCCGTCTCTTGGGAGACAGTAAAGGCAGACCGATGCGTTCCGCATACCTACTCGAGATAGGCTCATGACGGAGGATAAATAAAGCAGGGGTTCACATAATAGTGGAAAGCATAAAAGAAGAAAGGTCCACTTCAAGATATATACATAATATTATATATATACATTTTGATTGATTTTATTTATTTAATAACGGGAGAAATCATGAGACTAATGAGATAAGTGCATCAATATTCAAATTTACGTGGTGATACTAAACTAAGTGTTTGGTTTCATGGTCAAAAATTAAAATGAAAATCACTACAACTTCATTCGCGCGTGTCCAGATACCGCGTGAGAGCTTTTTAAAATTCTACTGCAGACTTCTTTTTCCAGGTCAAATTCCAGATAAAATACCTTGCCGTCTTGACGGTGAATTGATATATTAGACAAACAGTTAGATTCTTCTTTTGCATAAAGTGTTATCAGACATGGCAAACATTTTTTTCTATACACTCTATTATATACCACTTCTTCTCATTAATACGTTGAATCACCCACTTTCGACAGCATGTACCCTTTTTGAAACTGATACATGGTATATACACAGCCAAGATAATCTTTATTCATTTATATTAAATAGCTGTAGCCCGCTACTTCGTCCGCGCCTATCCCGGAATCCTGTGGGAACCATATTTTCCACTTTCTTTTTAATCGGCTTTAAGGGTTGTATTGTGATGTTGAATAACTTTTCTCAAGAATAGGGATTCAAATGAAAAAAAAATATTATTTCCAATCTGACTGGTTGCTCCAAAAATTTGCACGTTCAAACAAACTTTTCCGTTTTATACATTAGTATAGATTATTAAGTCGTCTACAGCAGAGCTATGCAACCATGTTAAATCGTCAAATTGGATTCATCAACAAGAGTTCGAAAACCGAAGCATTGAATGTGAGCAAATTGTACAGTGAAGCAGCGATCACCGATAGTGTAGCTATAAAATAATACTTACCATAAATAAATCTCACTGCAAGCGCTCGATATCATCGACAGGGGTAATATTTCGTTTTGCTCGTAAAATAAAGATAAATTGGTCGTAAGCTGTGCTTTATTCAAGTCTCTTGTCCCAGAAAAACTTTTCTGCATTATATTTTAAAAAAATATAAAATACCAATACTGTTTTTGTTATCTTCGTAATAAAGGAGTGATATTGAGAAGAAATTGGCAAAGTTTAGGGCTGTCGGACCCAGTGCGACGTGAATGAAAACATAAATTAACAAACTTTTCTTATAAGACAGGTGTTTATAATAAGTGGACGATGAGACAAAATAAAAACGCGTCGTCTGGGCAGACAAGAAGCGTGATGCCAGTGCCAGTAGTGGATACAACAAACATTATTGGCAAACGTACATCCTCCAGAGAGAGGTCCCAAGATCGAGGAAGCGGGCTCTCATAGAATTAAATTCGCAAGGTCAGTGTTCGAAAATTGCAATCAATTGATCAAACAAATCAGTAATTTCAGTAAATACAAGTTAAACATTTTGCCATGTGATAAAATATCATTGTGGCGTAATACATATTCCACCAATTACGTACATGATAAAGTGGAATGTTCGCCCTTACCATACCCTTACCGCTAATCCATTTTTTTACCGATGAGATATTAAATGCTGGCTTGATAGAGATATATAGAGAACGAAAGTCTTATACACTTGCACATATTTCGTTACACATAAATACACACTGAATGAGTTATTAAAAAAGGTTAGCTTAAAAGATAACAGTTTTTTTTTCGGATAAATTACGTAGAAAATACCCAGACCAAGATAAACAGATATGTTTATGCACAGAAATGTTTGTCCTGTATAGGAGTCGAACCCAGAAGCGTTGATGTCAAAGTAGCGTAACAGCACATTTCACCACTGCGCCACTGAGCTCGTTAAACGTCAAGTTTTTAACAATGTGTTAAATGTGACCATTATTTATTTTGCTTGCAATTGATTATAATAATACTTCTCTTCATATTGCTACAATAATTAAGACTGAGAAAAGGTGAAATAAAATTTATAAGAATAAATTTATAATTATAAATTTAATTCTATATTCTCTTATTTAATTTTATAAGCTTATTCTTATCAAATACCGGACAATAGACTCACACTCGTAACGAATGTGGTCGATAGACAGGCTTCCGGATCATGTCTGGATACGGATTTGTTACGCGCAGGCACGACTAACCCATGCATAGGTACATCAGGTTGTAAAGGTCGATGGAAGCAATCACCCGTCTCCCTCATTAAACTGGCAAAAACTGGGGTTACATATTTCAGTCACCACCAATATTGGATGGAATGGAACTGGATGAAACAAACTTCATTGCTCCCAGCCACATAGCAGATCGACAAAGGTGTCCCATCGCCCTTATGAAGCTTACTATGTCAAGACTCGCGACTAGAGTGCCGACCGACCGATTAGATTGTTGGTAGTAACGATAGTTGACCGACAACTATGTTGAGCAGAGGAATGCTATATATTAGTATCATGAAACCAATGCCGCAAATACCTGCTCTAACCAACCCACTGTACCTTAACTTTAAGCCAGACTCGTAGTTTCCTGCCGCAAAGCTACATACCAACGGGTTACACGGTAAATAAGGAACAGATACCGGTGTACGTGAAGACAAATAATTCAAAGGTAAAATATATTTAAGGAATAATCAACAATGTACCTAGTATTAATGATGGTGGCAATGGGGATAGCATACGTTATACTTCATTGGATGGGTACTTCAATACGTGTAAATCTACGCTCCACCTCGTTTACGTGGGTATAAAACGAGTACAATTACGTAACCTATTCAAAATGAAGCACAAAGCTTTTTCACGTGTCATGAATTACGTAAAACGTTTTCAAACAAACTCCTTGTGCTCGTAAAAGTAAGGAATGATGAATAACAACAATAATAGATTCATGGTTCTGGGCGAACGCTTCATATATTTTTATAAAATATAATATATCTTATGTAAATAATTGTCCACATCACACTGTAGCAAATTAGTATGTTCTACATTAAGTGTTTATAATAGTCAATACTTCAATCATGAACAAATTGATCGGGTTTTATAAGAAGGTGAGGAGCCCTAGAAATCGGAATGCGTGCATTAGAAGAGCTATGAATGTTAAAGAATCGAGTGAGGCGAATAAGGACCGTATCATGTAGCGCTCGATTATCCCTGCCTATCCCGCAAGGAATTTGACGTGTAGTTGTAATTAGATAGATAGAACATTTCAATCAATTTAATTACTTTCTTGAAATACTTTCTTAACATTGTACAATTTTGTCACAAATTAACCAACCTTTCTTAGGATGCCACGTCTTTTACAATATAATAATTATCTTGTATATATGTATTTAAATTGGAAGTTACCAATTTAGTGCTACATGGTGATGCCAGGATTCGAATCACGTACTGGCAGTTAATAGGCTGATTGTTTACCACTGAGTTATCTATCTATTTATCTATAACTTCACGCCAAATCCCTTGCGGGATAGGCAGATAGAGCCGAATGCCAAATCACTCGATTCTTACACACCTCACTCGCTTCTTTAACATTTATTGCTCTTCTCATGCACGCTCACCGATTTCTAAGACTCCTGACATCACGTTCTAATAAAATACTATCAATTTTGTCATGGTAGGTAAGACTTGGCCTTCCTCCGTGTATTACTCTGAGTAATCGCTGCTTTTATTCTTCGTATCTGTAGTGACGAGCTGGGAGGCGCAGTGGTTAAAAAGTAACGCCAATTTGACACCAACGCTCGTGAGTTCGATTCACACACAGGACAAACGTTTGTGTTCATGAACATGACTGTTTGTTTTGGTCTAGGTGTTTTTAAAAGAAGTAGGGCGCATCAAAGCAGCCCGTCTGGGAAAGTACCTCCACCTAACCGAAAACCGCAGCCAAATATATACTCCCTAGAGGTTTGTTCCGTTCCTGCGAGTGAGTGAGGTCACCAGTAAGCTCCTAAGGATTAGCTGTATTACTAGCAGAGGTAGCGCCACGCGAGTAATACTTAATTTAAATTAATAAGTTAAATTATATAGTTAGTAATTAGTTAAATTAATTACGCAAGCGTTCGTGGGTTACGATGACAGTGACAGCATTACATTAGATGGGTGGTATACTTGTATGTCTCTCGACACTGTATGTAAGAAAAACGAAGGATGATAAGTGCAAACAGCGTACACTACGAATAGGTGTGGATAATAAATAACAAGAAGAAATCATCCAAATTTATGGTTAAATTTCGGAATGTTAAGTGGTTTTATAAATCTCAGCGATTTATTATATATTTTTAGCCCTAAACAGAGAAGACTATTGTTTGAAAGAGCTATTGTTAGGGACCATATGTACTTAGCCTGTATACAGAAATAAGAGAGACTATTTGTGTCACTTCTGTGCTGCCTGTGTGAAAATCAATATTGATCTTCATATAACGAGCTACTTCAGACAAAAATATATCTATTATTTAACAGTAATAAAAAATGTTACTATTCTTATATAACAGACAAGCTTTTTCAGAAACAGGAGCTAAAGTGTGGATCACAGGCATTAATGGCTCTGAAACTTTGTATCATCAAAATTTCAAGCATGACGTAAATTAGTACAATCAACTGCGGCATGCAACAAGAACTGTTTCCATGTTGTTGTTTTTACAAGGCATAGGAAGAATTAAACTAATGTATTTCTTTTCTCCATGTCACTGTACAGTTTAGACCCTTCGTCCACGCTTCGACTCTATTTGGACTCGTTTTTATACGCAACTGAGACTAGACTGAGATAGTTCTCGACCAATACTAGATATTCGCGATTTTGCAACTCATTTAAGATATGTGACTCAGAAAAGGAAATTTTATTACTTGTAGAACTCTCATAGAATTTCACAAAGTCACCATTCTTTTTAAGCAGATATACAATGCAAAAGTGGAAGGATGTAGGAGCCGAGGAAGGCCAAGACTTACCTATCATGATCAGATTGGTCGTGTTCTATCAGAAGGTGATGTCAGGAGCCCTAGAAACCGGCGAACGTGCATAAAAAGAGCAATGAATGTGAAAGAAGCGAGTGAGGTATGTAAGGATCGAGTCGCGTGGCGCTCGGTTCTCTCTGCCTACCCCGTAAGGGATTTGGCGTGAAGTTATAGATAGATAGATAGACCATTCTTTTTTTATTTATTCATTTATTATTTGGGAGTCTAACAGCTTAATAAACAGTTAATAGATTCAGGCGTTCTTTTTGCGAAAGTCAAATTCACATGCAATTTGATCCAACCTGCCTGTGATTGATTGGTGGCGGAAGCACACAAGGCAGGTTGGATCAAATTGCAAGCTTAATAAACATATGTAGGCATTGTAAAATGTATAGCCTCATTGCTAATTACAAAACTCCACTACGTAGTACCTATTTCGGAAATAACCATTGGCGAAGAAGAAATGTAATAATAAAAAAGAATTTATCGAACAAAACTTGCCAATATAGGTGTCTTTTCAAAGCGTCAATTAGGTATTACAATAAATTTAGGGCAGTTCATTATCTCTAATATTATAATAAATCTTTACCAGAGGGAGACTTTGTACAAAAGTCGTCTGTCTCACCTATTTCTACCGCCAAGCAGCTATATTTACGAGTATATAGCTGCGTTCCGGTTTGAAAGGTGATATATGGCAGATAAATTACTGGGTACTGTGACAAAATAGCCTTAGGTCACAAGATTGGCGCGAGTAACATCCCCATGGTGTTGCGAGCGTCGATAGGCTGCGGTGACCGCTTACCATCTAATGCAAGCCGCATGGTTGTTTGTCTAACTAGTTGTATAAAATTACACATATATATATATATATATATATATATATATCATCTATTAGCGACACATTACTACAATGTTACATTAAGACAATAATACTAGATTTTGTACATGATTGTGATTGTCGGGAGTAGTGATAGTCTAGTGGATAAGAACCGTCCTTGTGACCAACAGGTCCCCGGTTCGAATAAAAAAACAATAAAAATTTGTTACACGCGGAAACTTGTAATTGGCCTTTTACTGTTGATTATTAGCGTAATCTTTGTAAACAGCTGTAAGTGTCTCTAAAAATAAAAATAAAATGATGTGGATGTCCCTCAGGGTTGAGGAGGTCAGACGGCAATCGCTCAATGTAAAAAACAGTATCTTTGCCAAATCCTTAACCTTACGTCGCGAATTATAACCGCGCCAATCCAAATGGATTAGAAAAACGGGATAACGCGAAAAAGAAGAATACTTGATGTTATACCTCCGGGCCCAAACTTGGCATTATGATTTTGTACCTCCTGGCCCAAACTTGGATTATGATTTTGTACCACCGGGCCCAAACTTGGCATTATGATTTTGTACCTCCTGGCCCAAACTTGGATTATGATTTTGTACCACCAGGCCCAAACTTGGATTATGATTTTGTACCACCGGGCCCAAACTTGGCATTATGATTTTATTCGATATGGTCGGTTTAGTAGTATTATACTGAGTATCTTAGAGATCAAGCAGTCAGTGATGTAAATTTTGGTAACGTATCTCTGAGACTAACTTAACACTTTGGATAAGTAACCAATAGGGAAACTATGTCGCGGAAACGATCGAAATTGTCGAGTCTATAAATCTTCAGGAACACCTAACGTAACTTTGTACGGCGCTGAATTACGCTTTACACTATCACACTTCGTCTTCTAGAATCGATGGGTTACCCTTCTTATTAAATTCGTTGTATTAAAAGCGTGTACGTGTACAGTGCGATACAGACTTATAGGTACCGTACCTAATCTAAAATATATATCAGCGAAAAGTTATTGTACATAACGTAATGAATGTTACAATAACTAGTCACGGCTATATATATATATATCATGGAATATCATTATTAATCTAATATTTCTGTGTGCAAACGTCTTCCCAACGTTTACTAAGGGTGGCACATGGTACAAGTAACATGGGACTTGCTCTTTCTACTTGCAGCCCGGACTACAGTCGTAAAAGGAAACAGAGGTATTAGGCCGTCTACTGAATAAATTAAAAACGTAAGGCATTAATTAATTCGAATTTCGATTTGCCTTATAAAGTGTCTAATATGATGAACTTTATCCGTGCCGTTAACTACGACATTAATTAAGTGAATCTACTGTTATATCTCACTACTGTGACTTGATATACTCATCAGAGTACAATAGGTATAACAAGCTTATACATACAGCCTTATGACTTCAAGTAAACACATGTAGCTGAAACCTCATTTCGTACTTGGGTTAAATCCGGGCACTACTACTAACTAGACACGCGTGTCAATGATGATCCATTAACTCACTCGAAGCTTCCAGAAGGCCCAGTAGTCCAGTAGTTCCTGTTGCGTAAAAATCACACGGCGTGGTGACTGAACCCGCAAAGAAAGTCTATTTTTTATTATTTAAATCGTTGCTTTCAATATCTTATATTTCAATAATATTTATAAATGTTTAAAGTTACTCTGATACTCGTAGCTAATAGATGTAATATTCTTCGTCTGTCAGGGTAGATACTATCAAATATTTTCTGTAAAGAAAAACGTAGTGCGAGAAAATTCTACAAATTCTATACTTTAATACCTACAGTTATTTACATTTTTTTTTCTGGAACAAAGTTATGCTTCACAAGTTCTTTAATTCTTTATTCTTTATTTACCACAAAAATTACAAGGTTTACAGAGTGGCTAAGACACCCACACTAGGCTAGGCCTGTCCTGTGGGAATCTTTACATTCTCGAATCGATTGTATTGCGGTACTATAAACAGTATTATAAGACTATAATTGTTGATTACCAAATACAAAATTAGGTTACAAAATACATAATGTTTAAGAATCCTGTATAATATCAGTCATGAATGTGCTATGAATCTTATTTACATTTTATTTGTAGTTTGAAATTATTAGTTTAACAACATTATAAATTAAATTGGGATAGTTGAGTTGACATTGCAATAGTTATTTGAAATAATTTGATTGACATTATATGTAATTTAAAATAATGAAATTTTAACCGCTCAAGGCATTAAATTATTCTACGCTAATCAAAATGTCCTCTGAGTCCCGGTAGGTCCAGTTTTGCAATTCCCTTTCGATTTTAAATTTTGCATCACGGGTATTTAAATTGTGTATCTTACACATAGCATTAATTTTATTATATATGAAGGGTTTTCGAAAATTGCTAAAACGCTTGGCAAAGGTGGATTTTACCTGCGGAAGAGGAAGTCGAAATGTACGTTTTTTTAACAAACTGGGATAGGCAGTGGATGAGAGCACTTCCTTGTGAGTTTGGCAGATTATCTTTAGGAGGTATAGCCTTCTTACGCTCAGGACTTGAGTTTCCCTGTATAGGAGAGTGGTCGGAAAACGTATAGGCTTTCTTAGGTACGTTTTAAGCACTGCTCTTTGAGCTCTCTCCAACGTGATTAAATGAGTTGAAGCAGCACCACCCCATGCCGATATGCAATACGAGAGAACTGATTGACACAAAGTGACATAAATGGTTTTCAGAAGTCTCAAGGAAGCAGCATCGCTCAACAGTCTCATAACGTAAATTAACTTTCTGGTTCTATTTGCTGTTGCTATTATGTGATCTCTAAACGAGAGTCTTTCATCAACGGTAACACCCAGATACCTCGCACTGGCCACTCTCCGTATTTTTTCACAGGAACACATCAATCTTGGTGCTGTGCTATCACTATTTGTGCATACATGTATTCTAATGATGGGATCGGATGGCGGTGGTGATGAGGCTGTCTTGTGGAAGCAGATGAAATTCGTCTTGGCCGAGTTTAGAGTGAGCAGATTATCGTTCAGCCATACCGTTACCCGATTAAGACCATCCTGAGCAACGCCAAACAAAGTATCCCATGATCGTTCATGAAATAAGACAATGGTATCGTCAGCATAATTTATGATGTCTGCCTTCTCCAAACCAAGCATCGAGAGATCATTTATGTAAACTAGGAACAGGGTAGGACCAAGGATGCTACCCTGAGGAACACCAAACGACACGTCAGACCGGGAACTGACGAAGGCACCGACCCTTGTACGCTGACTCCTACCGGAGAGGTAACTACGGAACCAATCAAAGCATATCCCTCTAATTCCGATCAGTTCCAGTCTCTTAAGGAGAATAGGAACTGAAACCGTGTCGAATGCCTTCGCCAGATCCAGGAATACGCCCACACAGTGTTGACCCTCATCTAGATACGATGTTATGGTATCAGTCAGTCGAGTGACCGCCTGTTCGGTAGATTTACCCTGCCTAAACCCATACTGATTTGATGAAAGTATCTTGTTCCTTTCCAGGAATTTCACTAGACGTTGGTTTACTAGTTTTTCCAGAAGTTTCGAGATTGTGCTCAGTAGCGAAATGGGCCGGTAATTATTTGGAGCATCCGTACTCCCTCCCTTGTGGACTGGTATCACTACTGCAGTTTTCCAGGTGTCCAGAAAGATTCCAGTGGAAATACTGAGATTAAAAATATGTGTAAGTGGAGCAACGATGTATTCTAAGACAGCTTTCAAAAGTTCATTTGTGAATCCATCCAGACCAGGCGCACTTTTATTCTTTAGTTGTAGAATAAGATCAGTCACCTCCCGTACTGTTGTGGGCGTCATAAAAAAAGAGTCCAAAGGAGATTTGGTAGATTTCACTTTAGAGACTATTGAGGCGTGAGAACTATTGCTATGCCTAAGAATGTCATTAGCCAGACGCTCTCCAGTAGTGGAAAAAATACCATTTACATAGTCCAAAGACTTGCTTTCGTCCTCTTTTATTTGGCATAGTGGGAGGGCAGAGACTTTCACTTTATTTGAATTTGTGATACCTTTTATAGTCTTCCATAATTTGTCAGGTTTTTGTTTGTGCCGTTCCAGTTCCTCCCTGTTATAATTGTTTTTAATCTTTCGGATCAGCTCATAATAAAAATTTCTATATCGTTTAAAAATGTGAGACTTGATGGGATCGTCGGGACTCCTTCGAGCCTCCTTGTGTAACCAGTCTTTATGAACAGAGCATCTGATTAAACCAGGTGTCATCCATGGCTTTAGAGGACTCCACCTACGGCTGACCAAACAGGTTCTGCTGTGTTTGTCAATAACCTTTGTGAACATATCCTCAAATATCCTCACCGCCCTCGTCGGACATGTTTCATCTAACACCGGAGACCAGACCACTCCCTCCAAATCTCCTCTAATAGCCTCGTGATCTAATAGTACATGGGTTCTACTTGAATGGATTGTATTAGGGGGTTTTGTATCAACACCCAGAAGCACGATGTAATGATCTGTCACAGTAGATGAACACACTATAGATTCCATTCGAGCGCTGGATTTACAGAAAACATGGTCATGACATGCGTCTTGACGAGTAGGTTTATCAACAGCTTGTCTAAACCCATGTTGGGCCAACAGACAGAGGGAGTCCGAACTACTTACAACATTCAATATGTTGATGTTGATATCTCCGGTGATCACAGCGCAAGGAGCGTTAGGTATATTTGTGATGACATTTTCGAGTGACGCTAGGAAATTGTCCGTATTCCTAAAGGAGGGAGAGCGGTAAACTCCCAGAACTGTCACACAAGATGGGATGTGAACGAGTAGGCAATTTGCATCAGACAACTCCGGCTCACTAACAATAGGGTTCCATCTGTTGCTAACGTACATCACGACACCACCGGATTTATTTATGAACTTAGTGGAGGAAAAAGATAGGTACCCATCAATTTTGCTTAAAACTGAACCTTCACCTAACCAGCACTCAGTCAGGACGAGTACATCAAACTCTATATTAAATCTCTTTAAAATAACTAAAAAACCATCAAAATTACGTTGAATGCTTCGTTTGTTAAAATTAAGAATCTTAATCTTATACTTACCAATTAAGCCCCTACACTGCTCTGCGACACCAACCTCGTGGCATGTAATATTCAAAGTGTTATCTACATCGTTCAAAATATTAGTGATAATCATTTTTAAAACGGGTGTTTATTGTAGATATTATAATTACTATCTGGGGCCACGAGGCATGCCGCAGTACAGTGCCGAGATTACAAAAGTGTCCACAACCAACATTCCAACACTTGAACAAGTTAGGGATAATCTTCAAAACATGTGGTGATTGAACAAGCGATTTCTTATGAGACTTTGGCTGAGTTAGTTTTTTAATAACACATTCATTCGGCCTAAACAGTTTCGAACATTGAGGTAAATTGGCCATTACAAGGGTAAAGAGCATTGAGAAAAGTGATAAAACAAAATTATTACGTGAGAGCTGCAGGTGGTGCAGGCCCTGTAACAGGTGGATCATAGCCGATTGCCGTCGGGAGCACGGGGGCCAGCCCGATGCGAGCGTCGATATCATCGATGCTGCGAATGTGGACTGCTGGATATTTATTTTCCTTTGTGTTGGGGGCTCTCCGCACGTATATGTTGCCGTTTCGAATCCAACAGAAAGCGAATTTATGCAGCTTAGCACGCACTTTTGACTCTCGAAATAACTGTCGGTTTTTAGCAGTCAGTCGTTCGTTGAGGTAGATATTTGCTGCTGGTCCCTTGACAATGTTCTCCGAAGTCATGTTTCGCCTGACTTTAGCAGCGGCCAGTACTTCCTCCCGCTTTATCTTTCTCAGGAACTTCACAACGATGGGCCTTGATCTTGGATCGCTCGATTTCGAAGAAGATAGTGAATTGAAACGCTTAGGACCGGCCCTGCAAACATCGTCGATATCTCCCTCTTGCAAGTTCACCCCTAGTTTGTTAGAGACAAGCAGTACCAAATGAACTAGATTTTCATTGTTCTCTTCGGGAATACCTAGAATGTCTATCTCGTTCCTCAGGTTATTCTGATCTTGGGTGTCAATCCTTTGCTGTAATTCACACACAGTCGCCCTTAGGTCCTTAAGTTCTCTATCTCTTGATTCAATTTTTTTGTCATAATCTTTAAATCTGTGTGTCAGGGCCTGCACATCCTGTCTTAATAGTTGAATTTCTTGGATAACAGTGAGGAGCGACAGTTCTTCGTCGTCGCACGTCTTATCGATGACTTGTTTGTTTCTGGCGCCACGTGTTTTGTTTATGTTTGTAAATGTGCTATTCAATAGACGGATTGGCGTGCTAGTATCACCCGTCTTTGGTTTGGCGCACATACAGGTTGGGCATATCCAATTATCCTTGTAACTGCCAGTGAATTTCTCAAAATTTTCTGTAGTGATATTTAGGCATTCTAAGTCATATAATTCTTTGCAATGCGCACAGTCCATGTAAAAGCAGTGATAGGCTTACCACAAGCATTGCAGTGTGTTTTTTTCTCCGAAGACATCTTGTAAAATTTTCAAATAGAGGGTTGAGGTTTGAACGCAGCACCTACTACTCCCATACTAGAACGAAGCACGGCCGGCGGTAGCGGGTACCGATCACAGCTATGTCGATGAATCACCACAGCGAGGCGGCCGCGGTCACGGACAATCACTGGACGTCAGACGTTTTATGATATTTTGAATTTGATTCGCTTATAAATTTTCAATCCGCCAATATTTTTAAAAACAAATTTCGCCACTGAATCGATTAACTTTTTTACTAATGAAATATGTTTGGTTTGAAACGGAACGGTAACTTTTTACTGTGGTTTCGAAATAAAATTTTTGGAGCAACAAATAACACGTTCGTACTGGCGAGTACCGCGATGCGAAGCTCCCTGCGAAGTTGTTTATATTGCCTACCATTGTTTTAATGTTATTTACTTTATATGTAATTTTGTTTCATTTTGTATCTTTTATTTAAAATGTTGAAGATATTTTTAATTTTATTTTACTATTGTATTGGTTTCCATGAGCATAATATAATTTTGTAGTGATGGGACTCGAGTGATTTTTTTTCACTCGAGTCACTCGGTACTGGAAACTTTCTCACTCGAATGCCACTCGAGTGAAGATAAAACTCGAGTGATTTTTATTGACTCGAGTCACTCGGAATATAAAACTCGAGTGACCAAAATTTTAAAACGATTTTTTAATTTTACATAGTAAATGTGTATTCATTTTCGCATTAATGTAAAAGCTACTCAAAAAAATCTAAACAAAATGTAAAAAAATAGAATTTTCCTTCAAACTAAACCTGTCATATATAATCAAGAAATCTCTTATATCAACTATCACTCAAATTGAAATATTATAATTTAATAACAAAAAACCGTTATTAAATTAAATTATAATATTTCAATTTTTATCAAAAAATGACCACGCAATTGCTTTTTTTACACGTTTACTCATTTTCACCACTTACTAATAACACACAGTCATAAATAACCAAAACATTAAACAGTAACAACTCACACAAACAGATTTCTACGTAATTAGAGAACCTACAGCGGGTAAACTTGTCACAACTTGAATTTCTCACTTGGCTCGGTATAAACCACTCGAGTAGTACGAGTCACTCGAAACTCGAGTTGTCAAAAATTTAACTCGAGTGCGAGTAATATAAAAACTACTCGAGTCACTCGAGTGAAAAGCAACTCGAATCCCATCACTATAATTTTGTATACATTTTTTTGATAAATTATACCGAAGTTTTAAATTCATCACAATAACGTATAAGCCCCTATACATTATTTTACAATATCACTTGCCTGAAATTAACTTTGCCCGCAATAAAACATACATGTCATGTCACATCTTTATACCTATTCGGTAAGTACCATGGTTGGTAGCTGAGTAGATTTTGCATAGGTACCTAATAAAATTGACATAAAACAAACTGGCATCCATTTCCACGGTTAGATAGATCTTCCGTCCCGTTTAGCATTTTATATGCCACTTGGAATGTTATTTCTTGTCTACTGCATATTTTAACAGCACGATGACATTAAATACGTTTAAAAAGCTAAATAATACAATCACATTTTTAATACTTTAAAGACAAAAGTTTGGATGTTTGCTAATTTAGAATTCCAGTTTTTGGATAGGCTGCAATATTATATGGGCTATCATAAAAGTTCTAATTTATCGTATATATTACAGGCCTGGCCTTACTGGCCACCATTTGTCATTAATGTTAAATTAAATTTTAGTAAATTCAAATTATGCACTTTTTCATGGTATTGTCATGATGCTGCAAGGGAACTATATTCTATAACCGTAAGCACTGACCATGTGCTAATAATTAATCATTTTAGTAGACAGCATAAATAAGCTTTTCACACGGACATGTCTGTTTGTCAAGGTCTGGATGTTTTAAGAGAGGTAGGGCGCATCATAGCAGCCCGTCTGGGGAAGTACCTCCAGAAAACCGCAGCCAAATAACAGCTCCCTAGAGGGTTGTTGTGTTCCTGCGTGTGAGTGAGGTCACCAGTAAGCTCCTAAGGAGTTGCTGTGTAAGCATCGCGAGCATAAGCATAAGCGGCATCGCGCGAATGATACTTAATATATTAGACGCGGTAATAGGCTACGGTAACTATTTAACATCAGGTGGGCCGATTGCTTGTAGGCCTCCCGACGTTGTATAAAATTGTATAAAAACAAAATCAAGCAAGCAAGTCTGTACCTGGTTACCGTACCCTATGTATGCTTGCAATACAATACAATGAATATCGCTATCGATGCTCCGAATCTCTCTTTCGTCCAATCCCTGTTTATCAATTAACAGAGTGCACCACATGCACGTGAGGTTGGCGTTAGCTCTAAAGATAATAATATAGTAATATAAACACTGCCCATATTCCAATATTAAATTATTAGTACCAGTAGTATTAATAGGTACCAGTATACATTTTTTCACAAGAGCGCTTGCACGCGAGGTGTAGATACACCTCGACCCTGATACTGCAAGCGTACTGTTGGCTTAAAATGATAAATCTGAAATATAAGACCGGTTAAAATCAATTGTATAAATAATACCATAAATATAGGCCACTTCAAGTTAAGTACATCGACTTCCAAAATCTACGGAAGCGAAATCGTGAGCGGACGCTATTATGTAATAAAAGTAGAATTGCGTTCTATTAACTTCTTCTAATCTAACCAAATCACTAATACATTCACAGAGAATCAAAACGGAATAATATTGTTATAGGAATATTCAAAGTGCACCTTAGCACAAATTGTGGAGGAATTCAAAGTATATCAGCTCCGACTGAACAAGGTACTGTCCAAATAAAGCTCCGAGTCCTATCGTAAACAAACGTTGTTCTAGCGCCGCAGTAGCTCGCATCGATCCAAATACAAATATGGATTACGCTGACAAGCGCACAGAAGGTTTACTTGATTCACATAACAAACAAACACCACATTTAGGGCAAATTCCCCTGTACCGCTCAATTGCGGTTTGGAGGAGACCAGTGTTTCTAAGCCTAAAAGCTACTGATTTAGCTTAACGATGTAATCTACCAAAAACAGCCGAGACCGATGACATAACGTGCCCTCCAATACTTATAGAAGCTTTCGAGAAATAGCTCTATACGGAATGAATTTTCCAAAACTTTATCTTAATGGGAACCTATAGAGCAAAATTTTAACTCCGTAGAGCGGTTTGAATTTGCGTTTAAAGGTGATAAAGTTCATTCAATAGGTACACTTCACTTTATGTAATATACTAGCAACAGATAGAAAGACAAATTGGTATGTTACAAATGGAACATAACAACAATACATTACGAAACTATTTAGTTGGATAAGGACCAATATCATGATATAATATGAATGTCATCGTCTTTTTATTCTACCCGTGTTTTGATGTCAAATTTAAACAAAAATCAGTTACTTAACTAGTGACTTAACTATGATAGTTAGAGATATAGCCTAGCGGACTTTTTTGTGGGTAATGATGAGTAGGTACTCTAAACATGTAATACATTATTTTATGTATCATCAACAGTTTTTACAGCACACGCCACGTTATTTTTTTTTATATGACTAAAAGATAGCAATCAAGCATACGGCCTGCCTGATGGAAAACAGCAATTTTATACAGACATATTTTTCATAACTTCAGTTACATATATACATACATAATATTACAATTTTGGTAGGGATTTCATTTTTAGGGTTCCGTACCTTAAAGGAAAATCCAAACCCTTATAGGATCACTTTGTTGTCTGTCTGTCCATCTGCCAAGATCCTTTTTCTCGGGGAGGGGTTTAGCTGTCAAGCTGAAATTAATATCAACTATTAATATCAACTTCAAGCAGTGAAAATATCAAACTTCTAAGTCAACGCAATCAAAAGAAACGGGTGTTGTATGCATTGTTTATGCGCATATTTTGACACTCGCAAGGGATTCAAAACCTACAGGGTACTTCCCGTTATCCTAGAACCATGAAATTTGGTAAGAAGTACAGTAAAGGAAAAAATCCAAGAACAGGAAGATTGTAGTTACATCACGAAAAAAAATTGCGAATATTATTTTTACGGAACCCTCAGTGCGTGATTTTGTTTTTTTTTTAATTTAATTTAGACTAAAGCGCAGGGCATTCGTATTTATAAAGTTCCGTAAAAAAAATGTGAATAAATTAAAAGTAAAAAACCTTTTTAAAAACAAGCTTTTATTTAAATGCTCTAAAAAGAAAAAAATAAAATTTTATACTAAAACTTTTACTGTTAACTTAGGTCATTTCACATTTGACAAAATTTATAGGATATAAAAGCTTGTCGCGAGATTTATGTACTCGTATTTGCTTAGTTTGAAAATTTTAATAGACAATATTATTCTCATCAAATTATTTAATTTACTTGTTAATCTACACAAGTAAATCTCGCGACAAGCTTTTATATCCTATAAATTATGTCAAATGTGAAATGACCTAAGTTAACAGTAAAAGTTTTAGTATAAAATTTTATTTTTTTCTTTTTAGAGCATTTAAATAAAAGCTTGTTTTTAAAAAGGTTTTTTACTTTTAATTTATTTTTTACTTTTTAGTTATCGCTGGACACGTTTCTCAGTCTGTTCATCTCATTCAACGCATCATTGTTGCATGGTCGTGAGCTTCGTTTAGAAGGGTAAGAGCTAATATACAACAGGGTTCGCCCCGGTGCCCTGAGGTGGTACGTTGGCGACATCATATTACACCCTGATGCCACTCAGTCCTCGGCACGGCCTCACCTTGACTTGGGTGTTTAGAGAAATGTGCCACTTATTTCAGCTTGAAGCTTACTTGTGCCTTACGAAACACAGTTCCGGGTTTGATTTTGGAGTAACAATTCGACCTCAATATATCAAAATTCCAGACGGATTGGAGCAATGGAGTTGATATTCAACATCTTTTTTTTTTAAACTCGCATTCGTATTCTCAGTAAGTCCTTTCAATTGATACCCATATTATAAGCAAGCACTAAAAACTTACTCCACTATATTGGTTTAGAGTGACGTCACTTTATTTTTTGACTTATTCTCAGCAAGTCCTTTCTATTGATACTCATATTGTAGGAATGAATTGAAAAAACGTGTGGCACTCGGGGACTGCCGCGGTAAAGCTATTGCATAGCATCTTTTTTTATCAACTTATGCAATTATAATTATTTTTTAAATAACAAATCCCTGGAGGGAAGTTGTGTTCATGCGAGTGTGTAACGTTACTACCTCACGGAAAACTGCAGCCAAATAACAATTCCCTGGACGGTTGTTGTGTTCATGCGAGTGAGTGACGTTACTACCTCACGAAAAATATGCTCAAAACTGCAGCCGAATAACAATTCCCTGGAGGATTGTTGCGTTCATGCGAGTGAGTGACGTTATCGCCTCACAGGCAACTGCAGCCAAATAACAATTCCCTGGACGGTTGTAGTGTTCAGGCGAGTGAGTGACGTTACTACCTCACGGAATACTGCAGCCAAATAACAATTCCCTGGACGGTTGTTGTGGTCAGGCTAGTGAGTGACGTTACTACCTCACGGAAAACTACAGCCAAATAACAATTCCCTGGACGGTTGTTGTGTTCATGCGAGTGAGTTCCCTGAACGGTGGCTGCAGTTTGCCGTGAGGTAGTAACGTCACTCACCCGCCTGAACACAACAACCGTCCAGGGAATTGTTATTCGGCTGCAGTTTTGAGCATATTTTTCATGAGGTAGTAACGTCACTCACTCGTACGAACGCAACATCTGTCCAGCGAATTGTTATTTGGCTGCAGTTGCCTGTGAGGTGGTAATGTCACTCACTCGCATGAATACAACAACCGTCCAGGGATTTGTTATTTGGCTGCAGTTTTCCGTGAGATAGTAACGTCACCCACTCGCCTGAACACAACAATCGTCCAGGGAATTGTTATTTGGCTCCATTTGCCTGTGAGGTGGTAACGTCACTCACTCGCATGAACACAACAATCCTCCAGGGAATTGTTATTCGGCTGCAGTTTGGAGCATATTTTTCGTGAGGTAGTAACGTCACTCACTCGCATGAACGCAACATCTGTCCAGCGAATTTGCCACCCGACGGAGTCTAAAAGTGTCCATAGGCTGTGTAACAGTTTCACATCGGGCGGGCTGAACACTTGTTTCCTACCCGACGGATCATCATCATCATCTGATGATTATGAAAAAAAAATCTACCAATTTTCTTACTTGTTTGCCACCCGACGGATCACCATCATCATCTGATGATTATGAAAAAAAACGAGCTACATGGTAGGCGGAGTGGGAGGTGTTAGGTTTTATTTTCGTTACGGAATTTCTTGATTCGGTCGCCGCAAAGCCCGCGATAAAAGCTATGAAATAGCTTAAAAATATTCGCCAACTTGGGTGTTCCGCCATGTAGGATTTAGAATGACGTCACACAGTTAACCATGCATTGTCATCCAAATTGAACGTGTATACAAAATTTCAGCTCAATCGATTGAAGATATCTGCTTCAAAATTGATTTTCAAGCTTTAAAAGTCCGCCATATTGGATTAAGAGTGACGTCACATTATTTTTCGAGTTATTCTTAGCAAGCCCTTTTGTTTGATACCCATATTGTAGGAGTGCATTAAAAATAGTTGGTCCGCCATCTTGGGTATGCCGCCATGTTGGATTTAGAATGACGTCACACATTTAGTCATGCATTGTCATCCAAACTGAACGTGTATACAAAATTTCAGCTCAATCGGTTAAAGATATCTGCTTCAAAATTGAGTTGCAAGATTTCACCCGAACATACTTACATACTTACATTGCAAGTTAAATAAAAGCTTGTAAAAAGGACGCCTTATGTTGCGAGTTTATTAAAGTTACTACTACTAGTTCAAGTAGCTAATTATATGAACAGGTTCTACTTGCACATTCCAAAACAGATATTGTTTTTTTATATGCCCAGTAGATAAAAAATCAGCCTATTAATCGCCGGTCTCTGGTTGGAATCCTGGCAGGGGTATGTACCACTAAAGTCATGTTTTCGGATTTATGTACATATTTGTAATTATCACTAGCTCGGTGGTGAAGGAAAACATCGTAAGGAAATCCGCACGTCCAAGAAATTATATTTCAAAGAGACACGTGAATCTGAAAGGCCTGGTTTTCCTGTGGGTCGTGGACGTCTGACGCCAGTCGCTCCAAGTTAAAATCAGTATCTTCGTCAAATCCTTGCGCTTAGGTAACGGACCCCGCCAATACTAATGGATTAGGAAACGGGATAACGCAAGGCAGATGAAAACTACAAAATATCCCTTCCATTCCTCTACATCTACGAAGTTTGTAAATCGAAGATGATATAAGGACTAAAACATGCGATATAAAGGAAAATAGAGTTATGTCTCTAATTAGCACACTTTTTGTTTAAATCTTTAAAAATTCCTGATAATCAAACTTAGTCCGCTTTTTTTACTTAGTCTGAGAACTACACAAATATTATTATCCTTACAGTTATTTAAATTTTTATTTTTGATGAGGTGCATACCTTAATGCCTATGGCCAAGAACTATACGGAACCCTCGATGCGCCAGACCAACTCGCACTTGAGCGCTTTTATTTCAATACACATCGACGTGTGACAATCATACAGCTTGCCTAATGTGATGTGGTTGTCATAGTCTAAGACCGCTTATTATACAAGAAATTATGGGTCAAAATGGTAAGATGATCCATAATGAATCATCACCTACATGTGCATGGACTGTATGTTAAATATATTCGAAAAAGTCTAAATGACTGTCTCGTCAGTCTGAATGAATCTTCGTATTGTCTTCAATCACTCGAAGATAAACAGAAATGGTTCTAATTCTATACTCTTCTAGCCGACCCGGTAGCCATCATCCCACTCGAAAATAAGGAGAGATCCTAGAACCCGATTGCAGCCTCACCTACCAGTGAATTGTGAATTTTAACTACCCAGGGACCCATTCAAACCCGCCCAAAAACATCATCCAAATCGTCATTTAGCAAGTTAAGTTACATACACATGTACAAATTAGCTTATATAAGTTAAGGAAATGCCATATTTTCCATACATATACCTACCTACTACCAATTCAATCGATTTCCATATTATTGAGTTTGTTATTGTGCCATGGCGTGACAATACACAGGCATGTTGACAACAAACAATAACTGCCCGCACTATATGTTTATTATAACTATTTTTATTATTTCCAATATTACACTACAGCTCTTGGAGTGTTAGTCTACGTCATCTATAGAGGGAAAGGGCAACCTCTCATGTACACAGAGCGACACATCACGCTAGACTGTTTGAGTTTTGTACCGTTCTTATGGCGCACGCAATATTAGTGAAAAATGGTACAGCAACACGACTAGTCGCTTTGTGTACGCGGTGGACCCTGCCAACTAGCAAACGTGGCTCGGGAACAAGTTACATTAAGATGAATTATTAAAAAACACTCCTGCCATTTTTTCTAGTAAAATCACATTTAAACCGATAAGTATACAGGGTTAATGAATAAAATATTAATATAAAGTGTATCTATATATATAAAAATGAATGTTTGTCTGTATGTCCTCTATGGACTCGTAAATGGATGGACCGATTTGATGAAATTTTTAAGAAATCTTTATATTAGCTTAGCGGGGGTTACTATGCAGTTTGGTAGCGATCAGATCACCCGTGCGAAGCCGGCGCCGGTCGCTAATTGAGTATATTTTATTAATTAAAAAACTTTAAACATAATATTTTGAGATTATTTTTCAAAACCTTTTACTTTATATTCCACTGGATAAGTTCAGAAGTCTTTTTTCTTCAGTTTGCGCAATATTGAGTACATAATTTGCCATATCGTTTCTATTATGACGACACATAGTCTATATAACCTGGAATAACGTATGGATTCTAACGATACTTCATGGATCTTAATCGGTTAAGGCATTTAGTAGTTATGATGTAATAAATAAACATACATGAATTCCTTTCTTGTGACAGTTGTGTAAAAAGTGGGGTAACGCTCAGCGGTTTATACCGACTGACTTGAGTAATATAAGAGAAGAGCGCGTCCAAATAATTCCCTGGAGCAGTGGTTCTCAAAGTTGTCTGCGCTACGACTCATCTAATACAAGTTCCCAAACTCGGGACCCACCTATAGGAAATTTAACCGTTACTAATATACCTAAATAAAGGACTTTTCAAATAACAAGCAAAGTTTAAGTTTTTTTAAGCGCCGCCCGCGTTTACAATCTGTCCGGGCGGCTGACAGTCGCCCGCTGCCCAGCGGTTGGATCAGTAGGGTGGTGTGCCGTTCTGCAGGCAGGGCCCACTGTGGTGGGTCGCGACCGATAGTTTGAGAAACCCTGCCCTGGAGAATTGCTGTGTATAAGAATACCAGTTAGCTGCAAAGATGGTGCCATTAACAGCGGAGGTGGAAACACGCGAGCTTTTTGTATTGCAACCTATAAACGTTCTACGGTAAACATAGACGAGCCATAGTTCCGCTGTCACTACGCGTGGTACAAAAAAGTACTAATAAAGAGTTGATTCCATTTCATAAGAATTCCTAAATTGATTACTTTCATAACGATAACGACGCGTTCCCTTACAATTAACCACTAAAATTCTTAATTCATTCAGTCATAAATTCCACTGAAATCCAAATAAATTTCCTGCCGTAAAACAATTGGGTGTTTTGTGAAACGATACGAGCAAGCTGGGTCGAACGTTTTCCCCAATGATTTGGCAAGTCGCCCCCTCCTATATTTAAATCGTAATCTTACTGAGTCAACGCTCTCGAAGCTCTAACACCGAAAATAAACGGTCCCGTGAACGCGACAATATTCGACCGAGTTCTAAATAGCAACAATGCATTTAATCCATTTATACAGTTTCGATCATGAAAAATTCTCAAAACTCAACTTGAATCGCATATCCAATTCAGTTGAATTTATTATTTGCGCACTACATACAACATACAAACTAGATGTGACAGATTCTATCGTAATGTATATATTTAATTTGCTCGAGATATTCGAACTTAAACAGTACCTGCATAATACAAAATCTGATCTTCGCGACATTTTTTCGCATTTTTATTCCCGACATAGTGTTCGAAAGAAAACAAGCGTAAGGCCTTCCCGGTGCGAAACGGTTACCGTGCATATGAATGCGTACGTAATTAACATCGTTCATATATTTTGATTTCCTTTTTCAACAGGGCAGTTAAGTAAAACGTGCTAAAAGGAATAATTACAAAAAATTTAAAGCGCGAATCGTTGCTATACTGAAATTATATGATATTGTGAAATTTTAATATTGTCATTTTTATGAATTAATTCATTTATTGCTAAAATAAATCTATCTATCTATAACTTCACGCCAAATCCCTTACGGGGCAGGCAGAGAGAACCGAGCGCCACGTGACTCGATCCTTACATACCTCACTCGCTTCTGTAACATTCATTGCTCTTTTCATGCATGCTCGCCGGTTTCTAGGGCTCCTGACATCACCTTCTGATAGAACACGACCAATTTGATCATGGTAGGTAAGTCTTGACCTTCCTCGACTCCTACATCCTTCCACTTTTGCATTGTATATCTGCTTCGTCATTCTTTCATCCTGTATTCTTTCTGCAAAAACGGCGCATGCCTCTTCTTATTTTAACACCGACTCTCTCTTTCATTCCAACTCTGCTTCTAACCTCATCATTGCGAATACGGTCTACAAGCGTTACGCCATAAATTTTACGCAACGCTCGCATTTCAACCGTGTTTATCCTACTGTCATGCTCTCTGCCATACCCAGATCTCGCTTCCATAAGTAAGCGTTGGGACCAGCAGTGCATTGTGTATAGCCAGCTGCGCCTTCTGGTTCAGGTTTTTACTGCCAAAAAGTTTTCCCAACGCTCCATTCACACTATTCCCAGCACTCACTCGCCTTTCCACATCTGCGGTGTACCTTCTATCCCTGATGAAAGCGCATCCAAGATATACAAACTCATTCACTTGTTGCAACACTTCATCATCTACCGTAATCCTTACATTGGTTCAGGTTTCTTCTCTTTCAAATACCATTATCTTTGTTTTCTTCCCATTCATTGCTAAAATAAACATATTGTTTATAACTGTTTATGCACTAACAAACGTGTACTTTTACTTAGTTACTTAGGAGTGCAATATTTTCTAAGAAAATAATTTACTGTAATCCAAGTGATGTTGGTATTTTTATATACTCTCATAATACCAGTCCGACTAGAATCTTCACAAGAAAAACAGAATATTCATAATTACGAAAGTTCAAAAGCCCTTAAAACTTCAATGAGGTCATAATTTCACAAAATTTATGTGGTGCCATTCAGACGCTAAGGGCTTCCTATAATAAAAAAGAATTTTTAAAATCAGTTTACAATAGCAAGCGGGGTCGAAATGTTTTCAGCAAAGTTTGTTAAGAGCCACAGAAATACACACGTAGTTAATTTGAGAACCTCGTTTTGAAGTCGTTTAAACATGTTATTGTTGTTTATGTTCATATGTAAAGCCGAAAGCCATTTACCTACCAAAAACATAAAAAATAACGTTAACGTTAAATAGGCGTGCGCGAGGATATGGGTCCAACGCGTAGAGGCCCCTTCGAAAAGTCTGATGTAATGTAAATGTATTATACCCACCGACCCCCGCTACTAAGAATATTGATGGAAAAATATATCCATGGGCAGATCGCGTTAGGCTTTGGGACTATTGTAAATGTGTAGGAAATGATTAGTCTATTCTAATGGGGTCTGGAGGAATTATTATAACTGGGCTATTGCAGAAGAAGAACGGGCACCTGCCATAACTATCATATCTGATTATTACTTTCGGCAGGCGGTGGCTCGCCACTCACTGGATGAACCCCCAAAATGCCAGAGAATGTCGGCCAGAGGCAACACCGGTGTGAGCGACTCATGGGTGTCGAGAGGTGTGCTGCGCTTTCTCCGTAGTTACTCACGGCGTTATGCCCTTTAACACTTCCACCACTAGAGCATATCACCTGATACAACAACATGCTCTATCGACTCTTCTCTGGACGTCCAATCCAGCAGGCCTTCTTTTGTTTCCACTCCGACCGACGAAGTCACGCCGGAGTACTGAGAACACGAAGGCTCTGATCGACTCTCTGGAGCACTCGGGTACCCGTGGTGTCGTTACGCACCGACAGCTCGCCACAACCTGCCCTGCCCTTAATATTAAAAAATCTGATGACCAGTGATTATAATTAGTGATGATGACCTATAAACATAGATAACATGCATAACAATGGGTAAAACAAAGGCGTTTTAGCACCGGTATATGGTTAAGGAACTATAAAAAGTTAGAATACCACATTCATCAATCATCTAGTTCTAGTTGATGAAAAATGCGAGCCTACTGGAATTAAAAATGAAATTTAACAAAATATTAGAGAATAATATAATTCAATATATTATAGCGCCCAATAGTGGCCTAAATGGTAGTATATAGTATATATTATGGTTTAGTATATATAATGGTAGTATATAGTAGTTAGACTTTAATATACATACTGTTATTCCTTTGTAATACAAATTTCGTAAAATTGACCTGATCTTTTAAGCATAACACGTCTTATGTCGCACTTCCTAGTTGCCTATATCCGTAAGACAAGTCTGAGGACCTGTTTCGGACTAAAGATATATATATATTATACAACGTCGGAAGGCATACAAGCATACGGCATACCTGATGTAAAGCAGTTACCGTAGATTATGAACGCTTGTAATTGTTAAGTATTAGTTGGGCGATGCCTTTTCTGCTGCTAACACAGCAACTCCTTAGGAGCTTACTGGTGACCTTACTCACACACAGGAACACAACAACGTTAGGAGTTGTTATTTGGCTGCGGTTTTCTGTGAGGTGGAGGTACTTCCCCAGACGGGCTACTCTGATGCGCCGTACCTCCTAAATGCAATAAGTTGCATCGAAATGGAAGATCCTCGTTTTAAGGGGCGGTGGTAACAAACACATTTTAGTTTTCATTTTTACAAATACAACAACACGTATGGCAATATATAACTACATAATACCTTTAATACAATATGTAACTAATATATTCCTTCACAGACAAAAATGAAATTTTTCGCTAATTCTCGCCTATAACGATAAATATGAAAGTGTCACATTGAAAGTTTTCAAAACGCAAAAACTTTCATCTAAATTTATGCCTCCATTAAAAGTTATGGTTGGTCATGAAAACTTAAAACGAGGACAACATTGAGAGCATCCCTTTCAGGAATTTACTTAACTAACTTAGTTAAAAATACATGAGTAGGCTTTCAATTTGTACCCAAATAATATTCTTGTCAGGAAGGCATCTTTAATTTTTTCATATACTTTCGAGCAATTAATGTAACAGCGTAGCTCAAAGTTTATGTAAAAAAGTAAGGGATAAGTACCATCTTATCGTTGTATAAATCTTCATAACAATGTATGAAGCACCGATGTGGATTTCTCAAATGATTTTTATTTTTCAAGATACAGGTTGGATTCCAGTTAGATATTATTTTTTAAACAACGGTGGGAGACATACAAGCATACGGTCTGTTTGGTGTAAAGCGGTAACCGCAGACTATGAATGCTTGCAATAAAATAAGTAGGTATCACTCGCGCAATGCCACGTCTGCTGTCACTAATTAATAAACCAGTAAACCGCGCATGAAAGCACCCTTCACTCACAAAAACGTAGTTGTTTAGCACCTAAATATCACAATGCCTCGAGCCTACTGAACAATGGGAGAATTTTTTAACGAATAAGTTAATAAATGACAAGATGTAAGTCCGCCCGACAGGTAGAGGTGTGTAGATTTGTTAAGCAATTTTCTTTCATTGTTTACGAGAATCCTCCAAGCAGTTGTTATCGGCCTACATCTCTTGAAAACACCAAGACAAACAGACATTCATGCACGTAAAAGTTTGTCGTGTGTGAGAATTGAACCCACGGACGAGCGTTAGTGTTAAAGTAGCATTGCTAACCACTCGAACACCGAGATCATCAATGTTGATACCGAACGTATTGCAGCCTACAAAAAAATACTTGCTAGTAAATTAATACCGGGCATCACAATGCATTAAGTCCAAAAGATTTTACATTGGCATCTGTATGTAAGGAAGCTTTGCACTCGATAAATACCGTATGATCTGACTGAAGACTAGTAATGACTGCATATTGATTGATGTCGTAAAATATGATAGCAATGATTGATAGACGGTAATCAATGACTGGCCAGAATATTGTGACAAGTGAGGAAACCTGCGTGTACTGCTGTATAGAAAGAAATAGTCAATAAGTTGCAGTGTGAGTGAGGAAAAGATGCTTTTTTTGATAACTCATGACATTATGTTGTTGAACAATAAAGGACTGCAGATTGGTACGTTAACATTTGGTTACTCAGGGTTTTCGAATAGTTTCCCGAAGTGTGTCGTCGAAGCATTATGTCGTCCTTAACAAATAATTTAATTAATTAATAATGAAATATAACAAAACCTATTTGAAGGCTTCAAATATAGTACGGTGACGCTCCAGTTCCATATCACTGATCTCACACCTTGCTACTTTTTATTTCTTAATATTAAAGAGACAAGTCAACTCAAAACAAGGAACACTGAATTAGCGGTCAATGCATTCTACGAAGCCATTGATGGTTTGTAAGGAAAACTGGTCCAACTTGCCTTTTACAATGGTTCCAGGGAATTAGTTTGATTTATTTTAGTCTTCTCCTTCTTAACATTAGCCTGTTTCTTAATACATTAGGATTGGCGGATTAGCGGGGTCCGCTACCTAAGTCTAACGATTTGGCGAAGATACTGACTTT
Source organism: Pyralis farinalis (assembly GCA_947507595.1). Taxonomy (NCBI): domain Eukaryota; kingdom Metazoa; phylum Arthropoda; class Insecta; order Lepidoptera; family Pyralidae; genus Pyralis; species Pyralis farinalis. Next base: position 18,667,405 of record OX382264.1, on the reverse strand, counting down.
GACATGGAGCGACTGCCGTCAGACCTCTACAGCCCAGAGGGTAAACCAGATCTTTCTTAGGTTAGGTTAGACGTCTCTCGAAATATTAACTTTTAAATTTAATTAACTCGAAATATTAACACTTGGACGTGCGATTTTCCTCACGGTGTTTTCCTTCATCGCTGAACAAGCGATAATTACAAATATGTACATAAATCGGAAAACACGAATTTTACCACTAAAATTCGTGTTTTCGTCGTTTACATACCAAGATTCGAATCAGGGACCAGTTAATAGGCCAGTTCTTTATCCATTATATAACACCGCTCTAATTCGATTTATATTACCTAGTCAGTGATCTAATCTTTTGGATAGTTAAAGCTACAAATAACAAGTTTGGCTAATTTAGATATCAGAGGAGTATTCTCATTGCCTCGGAAAGCCATATTCGAAACAAATGCACGAAACAAAAACACGAAACGAAACAAATGCAAATGCAGCAAGTTTTCATCATCCTCAGATTTCATCCATTTTAACAGATAATTTCGTAACCGAAATATTTGAAAGCTATTAAGAGACCACAACATTTTACGACCGAATTTATTATTTTACCCTAGACAGCCAGTTAACCTATTTATTTAAATCGCCTACAAATTCTAAAAAGTAGTTCCTTTGCAGTACATGTATTGATTACTTTTATTCAAAATACAGTTTCAACAATTATGTAACCTGACACGACACAACGCGGAGCACTCAGAAAGTTTACCGAAACTAAAACAAGAACTTTTAGAGTAAAAGTTTTTTTATTACATCTTTTCCAATAAGTGTCTTCTTCTATATAAAGTCTAGCTACTACATAAACTTTCATGTCTGTGTAGCACTTTCCTTAACACTTTTTGCAGTCCAGCTCAAAATGTTCTTACAACTTCATAAATTTAAATTACGCAAGTCCATCTTCGTGTAATAATACCGTCTAATAAGGCAGACGCATCCTCAACTATTACTTAATTGAGGATTATGTGTTTGTTAGAAAGAGTATTCTTTATAAATTTACGTAGGTAAATGATTTCAATGTTTTCAATGAAAGGTATACGGTTTTATTGGGTATCAAAATTGACTGAGGTATATGTCAGACTTTTTTCTACTTATCTCCCATTCATAACAATATAGTTATTACGAAAAATATATAATAGTATTATAATTCGATTATCATTACGTTTTAGCTACTATTCGCGGCTTGGCTCTTAATAGATTTGGATTTTAAGTAGCCTATTTCGCTCTCCGGGTGAAATCTATCTTAGCGAAAAAATGACAAAAGAAAAAAAAAGAGTCCTGGTTTTTACTGAAAAAGGTAGGTAAAGCTAGGTTTTACTGTACAATACATACTAGTAAACATTATGTGCGAGTCGTATATGACATGACATACCTGTTTACGTATGTCATGTCATATACGATCTCTCTTTATCACAATGCGTCGTACTGAATACGATAATTAACCAGACACCGCACCGCAGTCGACGTTATGTACTTATATCGACTCCGTTGCGCACATGTCTACCCGGCACTAACAAGTGCCACGTTCTGTATTTGCAATTTAACTTGGGAATTTCATTTCAGTTTCCTACGTGAACGAGATATACTACCAGACTATAATAAATTTAACGTATTCACATATTTATTAGTAGTGTGTTATTGTATTTGACGAACAATTATACCTGCCCGTTATTTACAATTCGCATAATTTGATTATTATTGATTTTATAATTGACGAGCAATTCGCTTCGCTAATATAACATATTTTTATACAAATATTAATACGTAGAAAATATAGTCTCACTGACAGAATTAATTTTCTATTATTATAAAACACTATATAGGTACTGACTGAAATCATTGCTTTAGCCGCCAAACCTATACACTTGAAAATTGAAGATAATATTCTGTGTGTACCGCACCGCATAGGAGCACATTGAATGAGAAGAGTTTTATAGTAACTATTTTACTATTAAGTTGTGGAATGAGATCGCTGCCGAGGTTTTCCCAAAGGACTACAGTATGGGGTTCTTCAAGAAAGGCGTGAAGAGGTTCTTACAGGGTCAGCAACACAAGAGTGGCACCCCTGGTGTTGTAAATGCCCATAGGCTACGGTAACTGCTTACCATCAGGCAGGCCGTACGCTTCTTTGCCACCTTAGTGGTATAAAAAAGTAACCCATGATAGGGTATGAATTCACGGGAATCCTCATCGAAAACCCACCATAAGAGTCCACTGTAAGTTTACGTTTTAAAGTTGCTTCACATCGGCACCTACCTACATCTATGTACATAGTTTTGTGTTTTCGAAATTCATCTGGACTTGTTTGAACCCAATAATAAGTTCCATCCCAAATGCATATTTCCATGGTAATTGGCACGAGATCAAAACTTGCTTGACTTCCGGTTGCGCTAAATCTTGAAATTTGACATGAATTGAAAACGAAAGTTGTATTTTTGCTATTTCTAAATTTCACAAACGCAACTGAATGGAACCTTTGGCGTACGAGTATTGCTCACACGCAGATATATACCTACACACTAGCACTGGTACGACAAAACCAACGATGCCACAAGTAACATAATCTTTTCAGCTATTTGAGTGACATGAGACAATATAACCTCCCAAAATCGTAAACGGCTGAATGCTTTATTGCCATAATAAACAAGACTAACACTGATACATACGAAAAACAAAAACCGCCTTCGATCGGATAAAATGTTATTTTCATATACGGCAGATACAAAATAAGGCAGTTGGCTGGAAGAGATTCTTCGGTGGAATAAGCCCGCCTTTGCAAATCATGTAATTCTTACACTTGTAATTATAATTTTAAATAATGCAATAAAGTTATAAAAACAAACACACAAAAATACAGTTGGCTGTTCTGGGAAGTCAATTCGACTATTGTTTGAAATAAAGAGTCGATAAACATTACCTTGAGAAAGACAACAAACGCGAGCGCTTCTGTGACGTTGGCTAGCGAGCCATGGCATGCCCCATAAAATAACTGTAATGTTATCATCAGGAATATAGTATGAACAGAAATGATCAACAATATTCTGAGTTTTGGCTTCAAACCAATAAACAACGAAAAAACGTATGTGCTGGTACGTGCAAAGTGAACAGTCAGTCAATTTCCTGTTATTTCACTGTATTAAAATACAATAACAAGAATTACAATTACGAACTATATAGATGTTTCGCCAATAGGTTTACTCAATACTCATAAAGAAAGATATTTGACTTGTTCGGTCCCAATACATGCTTTTTTTTTACAAATAATATTCGAGTTTACGTTGTGTTGGGCAGTAATCTACTACGTAGTAATTTAAATGTAATTAAGAAGTTCTTATCTAATTAAAATTAAGGTTTTAATGCAATTACTTGGATTTAGAAGTACCTAACTAGAACAATTATTTAGTCATGTATTGGGGATCTAACTCAGTGTCGCATTTTATACAACCGGACTAGTGGTATAGAATGCGACACTCTCTATTACTCGTTTATTCCAGGGCATTGAGGAAAATATCTACTGCGTGGTTTATGATTGGCAGATCAAGCAGGAGATTAGATTTTTAAACAATAAAGACCAATAAATACACATTTCTGAAAAACATGTCTTTTTTAATGCCTTGTCATCGAACGTATATAAAAAGAAATAAATAAACATTTGTGGACAAAATAGGTATCGTCATCAAATTGAATGATATGTACACATATAAAGAGTATCCTAATTTAGTATTTTCCTTTTTGAAAATTTATTTACTAAATCATATTTTGTATCCCAGCTTCTATTGTCTACTAGTATATCAACCAAGTCTTTGAGGCTTAGTCGAGGTTTCAAGTTGAGTGCTAATTTTTTTCATAAATTATTAGATGTGAGATTTTTTCAATAATAATGTCTGAGGATTCTAGTCGTGAGAATAATTTGATGCCGGACTATATTCTTTTTGCCCATTAGGAAATTGCAAGTACTTCCCATTTTAAACATGTAAAATTTCATATATTTTTGTTGATTACGAGCACTAAAAAGCTGTTATGTCGTTTGATTAAGCGGAAAATCTAATCAGAGCAAAGTTACCTCAAACAAGTTACACCCACTATAAAAAAGTTAGTTCAATTATTCAGCAATTCAGAAGAAAATCTCACGTACAATGTTGCTCTCGAAATGAGACGAGTTCGGTGACTCAGTTGTTAATAACGCTACTTTAACCCCAAAGATTGTGGGTTCAATTTCCACACACCACGAACATTTGTGTGCATGAACATGTATATTTGTATTGGTCTGGGTATTTTTAAAAGAGGTGTGGCATCAAAGCAGCCTGAAGTACTCCTACTTCCCAGAAAACCACAGCCAAATAACAATTCTCTAGAAGGTTGTTGTGTGAGTGAGCTCACCTCCTAAGGAGTTACTGTGTTAGTAGCAGAAGTGGCATCGCGCGAGTAAAGTAACGGCTTTATACCAGATGGGTCATATGCTCGAATGCCTCCCGACGACGTGAAAAACAGGTAAATGTGTTCAGAAAAAAAAACGAGATTCGACTTTTGGGACAAATATTGCTGCAACTGCCCTAAAATGAGAGTTAAAGAAGTATGGAATTCATATAGTGTTTAATTAACGGTGTTGGAATGCTACGCTACCGTCAAATTAATAATTTGATAATGCTTGATTTATGTACTATAAAATAAAAATGTAACTATTATTATAATCAATACCAAAATTAAATTAAAATGAAGAATCTGAGCAGAGCTATCTTAATATACAACTTTTGAGCAAATTAATATTATAGATAACTAGCTGCTGCCCGCGGCTCCGCCCGCGTGGAGTCAAGTAACGTAACCTATGTGTTAATCCAGATCATAATCTATCTACGTGCCAAATTTCATTCAAATCCGTTCAGCCGTTTACGCGTGAAAGAGCAACAAACATCCATCCATACATACAAACTTTCGCATTTATAATATTAGTAGGATTTGCACAGCGTCATCTCCTTCTAAACTAAGCAAAGCATGTAGAATAAATACTAGACAACTGTTTAACATACGTAAATACATTTTTTTGTAAATATATTGATGGTTGAAAGGCTACTTGATTTAAACAACATTTTTCACAATATTAAGTTATTAGATACATTTTTGAAATCAGTAAATTTGTTTAACACTTTTTAGTACAACACTAACAGCCTATTGATCTTATTTTGCAGGTCACTGATTTGAATCAGTGACCTGCAAAATAACAGAACCCGATGGATTGTTGGATAATTATTGTTATATTATTAGGAATATCTGAAGTGCATTAAGTTATGTAGCTTTTTACCATGTAATTAAACATTAATGTATTACTGGATCCATTTTGCATTGCATCATAATAACAAACTACTCTTAATGTCTTAAGCGATTTTGCTTTCTATCTATAACTTCACGTCAAACCCCTTGCAGGGTAGGTGGGGAGAACCTTCTGATAAAACTCGATCAATTTGATCTTGGTAGGAACATACAAGGATTAGGAGCCGTCTACGTCTCCTACGTCTTTCTACTTTCACGTTGTACATCTGTTAATATCTATCAGAATATTAAAATTTGTTTAATTTGTTCTAGAATATTCAATTAACGTGTTAGTAAAATAATACTTTAAAGGTTTTTCGTAACGTCTCGTTTTATTCTGTCGGCATAGTAGTGAGCATCTGCATCAGTTACTCTACTCTGATTCAACATATTTAAGTAACTGAAACTCATAGCACATAATCCATTCAGTATAATATAGTGTATAATTAACTTTCCTTTTTTTATTTCATACTAGTATAGCCGCCTGAACCCCTTTACTTTCAACAGATTTATGTATCGCATATAAATAGTACCTTGCTTTGCTTTAGAAATTGTGATACGAAAATCGTACAAGCGTCGTAAATTTCATGAAATAAAACAAATTTCTTCATATAAGTTGCTTAGACGACTTCCGTGTATAGTTATGATTATCCTGTATTAATTAAATTCAAATCCACTGTATATTTTTAACAAAGAATTTTTCCGTAAGATATCTTTATATGTATAGCTTTCTCAAAATGTTAAACATAACAAACGATAAGCGCTTAAATCAATTACCGTTTCATATATGAAAACACCCAGATCAAGACCAACATACACGTCCATACACACAAATGCTTGTCATGACCGGGAATCGAACCCACAATTCACAATCACAACTTAATATCCCGAAGTTTAAAGTCTATTTATACAAAGCTACAATATTACGAGCACTTCATGAATACGTGGTGACATTCATCAGAAAGAATTTCAGAATATTTTCTAAAAGAAGTAACAGTGTCATTAATCTCGCCGGAGTCGGATACAGACTGCGTCGATGGAATGTGTGTGTCCTGTATGTCTCTTACTTTATAAAACATTTTTTGTATTATAGGTTCACTTAAAAAAATAATTCTAAATTTATCATCGTGGTATATTCAAAGGCACCTGTTACCAGGCTTTACACACAATCGGAATTATTTTGAAATTGATTTATATTTGATTTCGTAATAAAAATTATGAAGAGCTTATTGTATTATTTAGAAATATATTTTAACTTACAGAATTATGCAAATAAAACTTACTTTTTCGCCGTCGTCCGTCAGAAGAAACCAATTAAAATAAACAAATATAAACGAATAAAAACACAAAAAATAATCACATAGCTTAATAATGAAGATGAAAAAGTTTCAGTAGATCCACAGCGCGAAGTTGCCGATCGGATAGCGTCGCGACGCGCCCTGAAAACGCTGAATGCAACCAGCCCCCGCGGCACAGCGCTCACGACTGCCCTACGCTAGGCGTTATACACACTTGACACTGCACACTTTCACGCCCAGCGACATTACACCCAATATCTTGGCATTGGCCTGACCATTGCTGTACAAGACAGTGTGATTAAATAGATTCAACGTAAGTAAGAGTTTATTCGCTATCGTCATTATTGACAGCAGGTTTACCACATTGTTTATGTGTCTCTTTGTTAAGAAGAATAAATGCTAGTTACATTTCAATGTATAATTACGAAGTGATATATATATATATATATATATATATATTGAGATACTTAATGTATATATAAGTAATTTATCACATACTTCGGTCTAGTGTACCAAATCATTTAAACTCTATGTAATAATGTATAGTATATATTATTAATAATATCAGAAAGTATGTAAATCGCGCCTAAAAGTATTATAGTAAACCGACGTCTCATAGTAGCGCAATTCATGAAGTTTTGACGCATAATACGTATAAGTTACCGACTTCGCGTAAATGTCATATCTAAAAATACCATGAAGTGTTTATTTATTTATTTGCGAGTCCACAGAACATAATAACACTCGGATATATATGTGTAACCTCATAGACATTTAAAACTGTAATAACAATATAAATTTTCGAACGTGAAATTTTTGGATATATTTATAAATATATTGCGTATATCTCGGAAATTGCTCTAATTTGAATCGAAATATGTATTTAAATAAGGTTTAGATTTTTTAGTTTCTCTACATAGGTGTAATCCCTGACAAAATGCGTGTTTATACAAATAATAAAAGATCGACCGTAGCTCCTCAGATCGTCTAGGCTTTTATTTGCGTCTAAGACTTGTAATGCGATAAGTTATGACATGGACGCTTTCCACATCTAACCCGCGATTGTTAGTTCAGTAAGCCTATTCTATTAAAAACCTACAGTTGCACGTTTACGCTTGTAATTTGAGTCGTGCAGGAATAGTACAGTGTCACGTACTTGAATTCTATTAAAAATTCCTTCACTGCAACGGCACTGCAACTATGCTGCAACTGTGCGTATCCTGCGAATGAACTACTTAACTCCGTAATATTAACTAAACACTGCATAACACTGTCATGTTTTATATACCTCTCTATTTAATAAATTGGATGTTTACTTAATGTTGACTCCTATAATTTCAAACCCCATTGCCCTTGGTTGCCGGCGTGGAGGTATTTCTTACTGAAAAGAAGCTTTACTTAATTATATATTCCCACAGACATCTTCCAAAACAAAACAAATATTTTGTAATGTAAATCGCCGCTTCTGAACATTAATTTCACTTCCCAAAAGTTCCTTAAGACTAACGTTAGCAAAACTGCAAATAAACTCCTTCAAAACTTCTGTCACTGCTATACAAATGTCAAAACAATTTATCAGAATACGATTATATTGCAGGAAACGTGCAAGTGCAGTGTAGGTTTTTTAACAGAATAACGAATCGTTGACTGCAGCATTGCTGCAATATCGCTGCTGTCAGAATGCTTAACAGAATAATGAAACGGCAAAATGTACGCATTTCGACACACACCGCGCAGTAGTGAAGTTGCAGTTTTTTAGTAGAATTGGCTTACTGGGCTAACAATCGCGGGTTACCAGCCCTGGTGCTAACGTATAGCCTTGTCAGGTGTTAACGTGAGTAAGTATGGTAGAGTAAACAACAACCGTTGGGGAGAGTGGGCAGAACGGATATAAATGTGTGTGATAATGAATAATTTCCGATTTCGTTAATATCTAATAGTTAGTTAGTTTTTATTGTAGTAAGTGCTAGTATTCAGCCTCAAACAATAAGCGTAAAATATAAAATATAACAAAATTGACCTATATCCGTCTTACCAGTAGTAGGGTGAGCAAGATGAATTCTTTGGTAGTGCAAAACGGTTATACTGTTATTACGCAATTTATAAAAAATCAACATACAACAAACTAAAACACAATCGAACATGAAATACAATTTTTTTTTTAAATAAACATGAATTAGAAAATGGACATAGTAACTATTGTAAAACATAGGTTATAGGACTTTTCTTTCTTATTTTCTAATAATCTTCTTAAACATCATCTCATTCTGTTCCTGCTTAAAAGTTAACACTTCTCATTTCTTAACATTTCTTTTTCTTTTGCTGATGCGTGATCTTGTGTAAATGTATAAGTTAGACAGACCACATTTTTATCACGCTCCATCAATGATGGTGTTGGAATTTGATGAACATGTTTTAATTACAAGTGAAAAATTCTTTCTTCACTTGTAATTAAAACATGTATACTTAAATGAAACACAATATAGGCGGACAAAATGAATGTCGGGCAAGATGGATCTATGTCCAACATCAGTAGACCATTTAAATATATCATCCGTCATTATGATAACAAAACAACAATAATACAGCAAACAGTGCATTGGAATGTGGAATTAGTATATATATTCTTTATTGCATACATTACACACAGAGTTAGTTATATTGGAAATAGTGTACAATGGTGAGCTCATCTCTTTAATAGATCTCTTCCAGCTAGCCGTAGCGTGTGTGCAGTAATTTTATTTTGGCCGGTAGTTACAAAGTTATGCGAAATTAAAGATATGTTCATAAATTTCATACACCTATTCACATTTAAAATACATACATAGTCTTTAATAATATCAATACATATAAATAACTACACATATAAATAATATACATATAATATCACTTATTGTGAGTAAGATAGTACTCTCTCAACCTTTTCCTGAAAATAACTACAGTGCAACTGTCCCGTATTTGTAGCGGTAATTTGTTCCACAGCTGTGCGGCATTAACAGCGAAAGAACGAAAGTAAAAGATAGTGTTGGATGATGGATAATTCAAAGTTTTGGTTAGACAAGGACGTTGGGAACGGATAGGAGTTGATTTAAGTGAAACCGGGATCGAAGGTATTGAGGAGTTTCAGGGTTATTTAGGATTTTGTACAGATAGTATAATATGTGCACATTTCTGCGAAGGCGGATAGGGAGCCAATTCAATCTTGTCGTATGTCTTCTGTGACATTCAATAACGCACTCGTTGTGCTGTGATGAGGACGGAAACCCGACTGAAAGGGGCTAAGAAGATTATGATGTCTGAGATATGAATTTAGTTGTTTGTGAACAACACTTTCGAGGATTTTAGATAAGAGTGGAAGAATAGAAATTGGTTAGGATATACAACCACATATATATTTAATGAATATAATGATAAAATGCACACAAAATCAAACAAAGAACTTAACAAATGTTAGGGATAACGATGTTTTTGTTTAAAAATCGGACGAATGCATACACTCCGTGATATTCGATCAGCTCGGAGCGAGCGGGTACACAGTTGGATATATACTGCTGTGTTTCGTTTAGAAGATTTTAGTAGTAATCATCTTGCCCGCTATATCCATTATACCCACTTTGCACTATACAATCAGGGCCTGGAATAGTCTCATAGGCTTGATTTTTGTACATTGTTTGTCCAAACCATGGGTATCACTCGTGATTTGCCAACCATGTACCAATGTTAATACGTACCTTTTTAAAGAAAACTGCTGTAGTCCCTTGTGAAACCATCGACTGGTAGTTCATTGCATAGCTTAAGTGTTATCGGAATGGTCACGTACTGTGTGGACCCAAGGTGTACCCCTGGATCCACACAGTACGTGACCATTTCGAGATGAGATGAAATAACTTCCGTCCAGTCCGTCCAGTATATATAAACAAATAGAGATCAAGTTACTTCTTAGACTTAACATCATAATATGTCATCGACTTAAGACTAATATCATATGTCATCGACAGAACCACTAGGCCTAACCTCGCGTTCAGGTGTTACCGCCCAAAGGCGAGAACAATAAATACTCCACATCCATCTTTGAAGTCACTGTTATATAATATTGTCTAGTGTCTTTCCTTCAAAATTTCAATCGATTTCCTAACATTGCTATGACATTTCTTTTAAAAAGTCATTTATATTTTTTTTCTCTGCGGTTCAGATTTTCTTCGATGTGTATGCAAACATCGAAAAATCGAAATTATGCGTTATTTAAAGATGCAAATTGAGTCAAGAGTTTTGTCGTAGCTTCAACACAGCACAAGTACACAATATTAATGTCATTTACTTAATTATTTTGTTATTTATTTACTAAATGTCGCTTATATTCTAGAAATGTTGACCTCAACGAGGAGCTCCGAGGCAGCAGGATAAGAAAGTTGGTAACAATGAATAAAATTAAAAATCATACTGGAAGAAGATTTATCTCAATCAACCATTGGAATTAGCAGCAACCTATGTGAACGTTCTGAACACCAACAACAAAATCTTGTCGAAGCTTTACCTTTTTGTTTTACTACATATCGGGAGGCATACAAGCATATTGCTCACCTGATGTAAAATGGTCAATCGTCTACGCACACAAATGTTTGTCCTGTCACATTGTTTATTACAGGTTCTAATCTAATATAACAATAATTGCAGAGGTATACTATAAAAATTGCAAATGATGATGGAGAAGCTCTATCTATCAAACAACAGAGACTTGTCAATTTGTACTAGTCCATTTGTTCTCCACGACAATGCTCATCCACACAGCGCACAATGTTATAACATGGCAGACACACAAACAGAGAGAGTTACCTTTGATATATATATATATGCCGTTCTTTCGTTCCCCAGAATCACACTCTACCACTGTTTAGTCACAGACAGTGGTGTCGAATGGCAGGTGCGAAGGGCGACTTCGAACTGATCCACGGCAACTCCCATGATACCAATATTAGGCGGGATACTGAGAGGAAATACCTTTCAATCGGGGAGCTACGAAAAATAAAGTTTTTTGCCGTGAACTTCTTGTACCAAGGTAATCTATTTAGAAATTAACATTGTGGAACTTTTAGAGTCATACGTAAATATGGATAGGATTCTTGAAATTTGTATGAACTATAAATTGGACATATCCCAATTAGTGCACGTATGAGATATTAGCTAGAGATGATACCTTTGAAGTTGTTCGTACAAAAATAGTAAGTCTGGTTTAACTGTGTGCTGGTGGTGGTAGATGACGTTATGATTTGAGTGAAGTCGGTTGATGTTACGTAGATGAACGGAAACAGAGTGACGGGTTATGCTTGTCTTGCTTTCATTTGAGGTGAGTTATTGCCATTCAGTAGCCACAAACCTTTTTTTTGTTTAATTTGTCGTCAGTTCTACTGAAACTGACTACAAATTAAACAAAGGTAACTACTGAAACTACATTAAACGTCATTACTCAACGTCATTGTGGCGGTTGCCGCTATTAAATATGTTACACAGCGGTGTCGATGTAAAAAGGGGTTATCCCATTTTACCCTGCTGCCACCTCTTGTGGTTGTAGGAGAATCAAGTACGTTCTTATCCGTTCTCAAAGGCCGAACACCCCGCTCTACCTCATTGCCTTAGGTAAAGAAGCTGCCTAGCCATAATATAGAGATATAATTGCAAGCTCCTGAGGAGATGTTGTGTTAAAAGCAGGGATGGCAACGTCCTGCCGGTACTTCTAATATAGCATGGGTTCACTGACTACGGTGAATGTTAGATGAGTCGTATGCTTGTATGTCTCCCGACCTTGTACATGAAATAAACAGTAGGTATATTTTTTATACAACATCGGGAGGTACACAAGCATACGATCCACCTAATACAAAGCGGTTTCCGTAGCCTATGACCGCACTCACACGCAAGAGCACAACAACCTTTCAAGAGTTGTTATTTCGCTGCCGTTTTCTATGAGGTGAAGGTACTTAACCAAACGAGCTGCTTTGTTGCGCCCTGCCTCTTAAAAATACCCAGACCAAGACAAACAGACCATGCCGATGCACACAAATGTTTGTCCTGTGAGGGAACCGAACCACGAGCATTGGTGTCAAAGTAGCGTTACTAACCGTTGCGCCACCTAGTTCATCAAAAGTATCTAGATACTAAAGTAATTAAAATACCTCCACAGCTTGTATTACCACCACATGTTTGCTATAAAGAACTTGACAGTAATATATAGCCCATATTGTTGCGCTGAGAATGGAAGATTAATTACTTACGTCTCTTTAAAGTGCCTACCATTAGGATTGGGATTAGTGTGACGTCACGTATCCGAAATTATCCGCTGGCGACATGACACGAATCTAACGACATGTCGTTTACCCAAATTGCTTGGTGTAAACTTGATTTGTATGAATGTTAATTATTACTAGCTGTAGCATGCGGTTTCGCCAGCGTACCTACAACACAATTTAATCTTATGCTCCTAACTCCTAATTCTGTCATATAATTCTACTCGTACAATCCATAGAGGAAGTCGTTATTACGCATCTATACTAAAATATAAAGTGGAAGAGTTTGTTGGTTGGAACGCGCTAATCTCTGTAACTATCTGTTAGATTTGAAAAATACTTTTTGCGTTTGATATCTCAATTCTCTTAGAAGCCGAGGAAAAAGAAAGAATATAAAAAGGGGTTCCCACTGGATACCAAGATACGCGCGGACGAAGTCGCGTGCTGCAGCTAGTACATATAAGTACATATATATATATACAATTTGACGAGTTCGGTGGCACAGTGGTTAATACTTTGACACCAACACTCGTGAGTTCAAGTCCCACACAGGACAAACATTCGAGTCGTGTCTGTTTGCTTGGGTCTGGGTGTTTTTAAGAAAAGTAGGGCACATCAAAGTCTGGGACAGTACCTCTAACTCACAGAAAACCGCAGTCAAAATCACCTGTGAGTCAGGTCACCAGTGAGCTCCTAAGGAGTTGCTGTATTTGTAGCAGAGTTCACATCTTTTGAGTGATACTTAATGTATTGCAAGCGTTCATAGACTACAGTAATCGCTTTACATCAGGCGGACCATATACTTGTACCATACGCTATATATAAAAATACGTACTTCATGTTGTATAGTAACTTTTAAAAGGACTAAGTTACTTTACATTCTCGTAAACAGTTGTATTTCTGTCTTTAATTGATTTTTGTTAATACAATCTAAATATTTTGATTTGGCAACTACGGAAATATGTTTCAAAAACAAATCAATTCAGCACCAGCACAATATCAAATTTGCTTTTATAATTAAACTAGCTATCCGCCCCGGCTTCGCGCGGGTGATATGATCGCTACCAAACTTCACAGGATCACCTGCTGGGCTAACCTGAAGATTCACAGAAAATTTCATCAAAATCTGCCCAGACGTTTTTGAGTCCATAGAGGACATACAGACAGACATTAATTTTTATATATATAGATATACCATAGTTTTCTCTCTGTATGACTTTAGTGCACTTCGAAACAGCTTTCTAAATCTGAATGACAAGGCAAATGTTGGAATACACTATTAAGTATTTTACAATTAATTTGTCAACCGAGACAGTTATTATCAAGCATACAGTAACTGAAATAAAGCAATTAAATACTGTCTGGCCCAGACTATGACCATATGCACGCGTATGTCGAACCGGGTAATTTCAACAAAAATATAAATGGACAACTTGAACTGGCTTGGGTAACATATGCGAAACTTGTCCATATCCTTACGAAACAAATATCTAAATTTAGAATCAGAAAATTCGACGACAAATTAAGCTGTTGGTATATTTGTGTTAGGTGTTGTTGTTCGTCAGGAAGCGGAACTGGCGTTTAATTTCTATGACGCTAGTAATAAGGTTGTGAGTCATGAAAAGTCATCGTAACAAATAAACAGTATTCCTTTACTAATGGAACAAATGCAACATTTTTTTATATCACTAAGGTGACAAACAAGCATACGGCCTACCTGATGGTAAGCAGTTACCGTAGCCAATGAACATTCCCAACACCAGGATCTGCTGGATAAGAAGCTGGCCACCCATTTACACAAACCCTCGGGCAGCCCGTACGATGGTAACTTCGATAGAAGACCCCGATGCCAGACCCGATCGAATGCCTTTGCCATATTTAGGCTGACAGCCAATGCCTCACCTTGACTCTCGATCGCCGAAGCCCAGCGACACATACACTAGAAGATCACCAGTCCAACGACCGTAGCGAAAGCCGTATTGACGGTCGCTGATTAAATCGTGATCCTCTAGGTATGCCAGGAGTCGCGTGTTTATCACACGCTCCATCACCTTGGAGATAAGGGTCGTTATGGCAATAGGCCTGTAATTCGATGGATCTGATCTATCGCCCTTTTTTTGCACCTTGCTGGTCTTCCACGAAGACGAAACTTGTCCAGTGGAGTAGGAAAGCACGAAAAGGCGCGTTAGCACAGAACACAACTCAGGAGCACACATCTTTAGCACCACTGCCGGTATGCCATCTGGCCCACTCGACTTATGAATGTCGAGGGAGAACAACGCCCGCCGGGCATCTCGCTGGGTAATTGAGATTTCCGGCATTGAGCTACTACACCTCGGGATGGTAGGTTGCACAGCACCCCCGTCCTTCAAAGTCGAGTTAGAGGCAAAGGGATTACCTAGTAAATCGGCTTTCTCTTTAGCACTATGCCAGACTGTCATCCGGCGACTAGCGGTCAGCCATTTGACCGGGTCTCCCTGACCGCCAGCCTTCCGCGCCCACAGCGTCAGTGGCGGTTGATATCCACCCGTCCTCCCACTGCCCGCACAACGACTTCTCAACTAACTGGCGACCTTACTCACACACAGGAACACAACAATCCCCCCGTAATTGGTATTTAGCTGCGGGCTTCTGTAAGGTGGAGGTGCTTCCCCAGACGGATACTCGAGATAGGTAAACCCATCCATAGACTGCGTTCGACTGGCTGGGGCTGTCGACGTTGCTTAACCTGCGTGTTCGATTAGAATGACATGCGCAAAGACGCTATCGAGCTCTTGATAGATAGATAGAGTTTGTTGATAGATAGATAGATATTGATAAGATATAGTCGTCCTTCAGTTAAATAGATCAGTAAGTAGAATAAATTCACGAGAACACTACAATAAATTTTCTAATAACCTACCCAGGAAAAGGTAATATTTTGGTTAAAAATGCTATATACTTATTCAGGTACTGTGTACGTATTTATGGAAGTCTCCGCAAAAAATAAAAATATTGATTCCATTCGAAATGGCCACTTTGGCTTTGATACAGATATACTTTAAACTGTCTGGCCACGAATCTATGGATTTACGCACTGTTTCCATGGGAAAATTAACCACTGCTTGCTCCAGAGATTTCTTAAGAGACACAATGTCGGCATGTCGTTTCGAGCAGACCTTGTCCTCAAAAACTGACCATAATTTGTAATCTAAGGGGTTCACATCTGGGCTAGACGAGGGTCAGTCTTCAGGTCTTATAAAGTCCGGAATGTTGGTTTCGTGCCAGGCTTGGGTAGTTGGTACCTTGTGACCAGGTGCAGAGTACTACTGGAAAGTCCATGGTACATTTTTAAAAAGTGTATTGTTAAGAGATTTCACAACATGATCCAAAACAGTTTCTTGGTACACTTTGGTTCAAGTCTTCACTCCTTTTTCACTAAAATGAAGTTTTGTGACCTTGATATCAACCACACACCAAACCATTACAGACGCAGGATGATCCCCACGATGTAACTTTCCGACCACTTGGGCGGCTTCTTTATTCTTCTTCTTTATCTTTGTTGTAGTGCTCTTCGGGATCGGAGATTTTTTTTCATCTTTAAAGATGATATTTCTGTGCCTGTCACCTGCGTATCGGAAGGCATTTTGATCGATCCACTCTCTTCAACTGTAAGGATTGTCTATAGAAGAATGGAACTTGAAGAATGTCCTGTATATCGACAATAAGCGCCGAGCTTCAGGTCTTATTTTATTATACGCCACAGAGTCCTAGCGGGAATCTTCATTTTTCTCGAATATGACCGACGGCGACGGTTCCATACTCACTTTGTGCAAGGCAATCACTGCAATCCTATTTTCTTTAACACCCAATTTCATATTGTAATTTGATAATAAATACGAAAAAAATATGTAAAACGGCGCGAAATCGAAGGAAGTTTTTAACATAAACGCATTCCAAATTCTGCGTTCGAAATTCAAAATAATTAAAGAGATTAAAAAAAATAAGTTTCTATGTAACAGTATTTATGGCTAGACTAGTTACATGTGTAAACTTATTACTATTCTCAATACTTCATAGAAGAGTACCTACAAATGTTTATAAATAAAAAGGCATACATGTTACAATATTTAATATGCATAGTTCATAAAGACGAACTTACTTGTAAAAAAATCCTTTTTGGACAACTTGAGATATGAATATATTAAACGTATTCATGAAGGAAAAAACAAACTATGGGGCATTGAACTACTATGTACTAACGAAGTACATAATACCTCAATGCTATTGAGACCTATGAGACCAATTTTTCGAAGTAAATCAATTCACCGCTTCCGATCGGGAGTAAAGAAGAACGCGCAGCTCTCATTGGCTCGCTCTCGGATCAATATCGCGGCATTTATCCGTTTATTGGATAAAATATTCTCCCAGTAGGCTTGAATCGCTGAAATATGTAGGCGCTAAAAGCAACGTTTTAGTGAGCGCAGGGTGCTTGAAATTTTTGCAAGATATAAATTCAATACCAATGAAAGTAACAATTTCTATGGAAACAAATTTAAGACGTAGATTTTTGGTGCTATCATTGCAATCAAACTTGGCACCTGTTCCGTTCCAACTCTTATCGGCGACAGCATCATTCCCTGACGTCGTTTGTACCGAATTTGGCCTCTTTTTCCTATTTTACATTTTAGTTGAAGTATTAATTTACATTAATTATACGAAATTGCGTACATATATATGTACAAGAAATATATTGGTATAGACTTAATTTTTTGAAATAGGTACCGGTAGTATCGCGTGTTTTATTTATTTTGTTGAACCTGACGTTTCGAATGCGTTGCAGCATCCGTGGTTGCAGGAAGACTAAGGTGACATTTGTCTTACATTGGTTATTCAATTATTACATCTACCGACATGGATGAATTAATTATTTATATATGTTCCGATTCGCACAAAAAATCGCTCACGGTGTCCGAACGTTTTTGAGTAGATCTCTGGGTTTGTGACTTGATTATTTTTAAAACTGGATCTCAAGCAGGTGGTTCTTGCCAACCATCTTCTCTATTGAAATTGGGGTGTTTTCTTATTTCAATAGCCTCGCGTAGCATTCTAGGCATGTAGCGGTTCTCCTTGGCGAGGATTTGTGGTTTATCGAACCGCATGTAATGAGTTGGCTGGTCCAGTGTATGTTCACATACTGCAGAGTTTGTGAACAAGAAAACACCCTAATGTCAATAGAGAAGATGGTTGGTAAGTACCACCTGCTTGGGATCCAGTTCTAAAAATAATCAAGTCACAAACTTAGAGATCTGCTCAAAAACGTTCGGACACCGTGAGCGATTTTTGTGTGAATCGGAACATATATAAATAATTAATCCATCCATGTCGGTAGATGTAATAATTGAATAACCAATGTAAGACAAATGCCACCTTAGTCTTCCTGCAACCACGGATGCTGCAAAGCATTCGAAACGTCAGGTTCAACAAAATAAATAAAACACGCGATACTTCCGGTACCTATTTCAAAAAATTAAGTCTATACCAATATATTTCTTATATATATGTACGCAATTTCGTATAATTAATGTAAATTAATACGTAAAAATTGTTTAACTCAATGTGTAACAATCGCGAAAACCTAAGACAATACTGGGTACCGGTAGTTTAATATGTTCATATCTCAAGTTGTCTAAAAGGGAACTTTTTTACAAATAAGTTCGTCTTTGTTAACTATGCATATTAAATATTGTAACATTCATAATGGTAATTTGTATGCCTTTTTATTTATAAACATTTGTAGGTACTCTTCTATGAAGTATTAAGAATAGTAATAAGTTTACACATGTAACTAGTCTAGCCATAAATACTGTTTTTCTTCTTTTTTTTTAAACTCCATAATTATTTTGAATTTCGAACGCAGAATTTGGAATACGTTTATGTTAAAAAGTTCTTTCGATTTCTCGCCGTTTTACATATTTTTTTCGTATTTATTATCAAATTACAATATGGAATTGGGTGTTAAAGAAAATAGGATTGCAGTGATTGCCTTGCACAAAGTGAGTATGGAACCGTCGGTCATATTCGAGACATTTGAAAAGCTTGATATATCAGCCGTATGTTCGTATCTCGTACTATCGACAGATATACCAACTCTTCCTTTGTTAAAGACCCTAAAAGATCGGGGCGCGCCCGCGTCCTGTTATAATTACATAAGCAGTTAATGTTGTTAACCTCCATTATGAAACTAAAATCTTATCGCGAAAAATGAAGATTCCCGCTAGGACTCTGTCGCGTATAATAAAATAAGACCTGAAGCTCGGCGCTTATTGTCGATATACAGGACATCCTTCAAGTTCCATTCTTCTATAGACAATCCTTACAGTTGAAGAGAGTGGATCGATCAAAATGCCTTCCGATACGCAGGTGACAGGCACAGAAATATCATCTTTAAAGATGAAAAAGTTTCTCCGATCCCGAAGAGCACTACAACAAAGATAAAGAAGAAGAATAAAGAAGCCGCCCAAGTGGTCGGAAAGTTACAACGTGGTGATCATCCTGCGTCTGGAATGGTTTGGTGTGGGGTGTCTTATCAAGGTCACAAAACTTCATTTTAGTGAAAAAGGAGTGAAGACAACCAAAGTGTATCAAGAAACTGTTTTGGATCATGTTGTGAAATCTCTTAACAATACACTTTTTAAAAATGTACCATGGACTTTCCAGTAGTACTCTGCACCTGGTCACAAGGCACCAACTACCCAAGCCTGGCACGAAACAAACATTTATAAGAGCTGAAGACTGACCCTCGTCTAGCCCAGATGTGAACCCCTTAGATTACAAATTATGGTCAGTTTTTGAGGACAAGGTCTGCTCGAAACGACATGCCGACATTGTGTCTCAATCTCTGGAGTAAGCAGTGGCTAATTTTCCCATGGAAACAGTGCGTAAATCCATAGATTCGTGGCCAGACAGATTAAAGTATATCTGTATCAAAGCCCAAGTGGCCATTTCGAATGGAATCAATATTTTTATTTTTTTCTGAGATTTCCATAAATATGTAGACATAAGTTTTATTAAGATTATATTACTTCATAAAAAAATAAATGCATCTTCATTTGTAAAAGAAATTATGGCCGGATTAGGTATAACATGTTCGTGTTATAACCACTTACACAACAAAAAGGAAATCCTTGTTTTGAACCACAGAGCAAGCAACAACAACTATTTATTAAAATATAACTTTTCAGGAAGAAGTTTCATGCATGATAAAATTACCCTTAGTAGCTTCCGGAAAAGGATGACACGGCCATGCTTGCTTTTATCAGCGACTTGGCGGAAGCACTTCCGTGCCCCTAGAACCATTCGTTATCAAAATGCGGTTTCATTGCCTATCATCAATAACTTCCTTCCTATAACTGACGGCAAATATGTAGGTAATAGGTTACGTCCAGTACAGTATAAAGTGCTGTTCAATTAACTCAGTTTGCATGAGTACCTGAATAAGTATATAGCATTTTTATCCAAAATATTACCTATTCCTGGGTAGGTTATTAGAAAATTGTAGTGTTCTCGTGAATTCGTTCTACTTACTGATCTATTTAACTGAAGGACGACTATATCTTATCAATATCTATCTATCTATCAACAATATCTATCTATCTATCAAGAGCTCGATAGCGTCTTTGCGCATGTCATTCTAATCGACGCACGTAACGTCGACCGCAGCCGCAGCCAGTCGAACGCAGTCTATGGATGGGTTTATCTATCTCGAGTTTCTCCGAGTTTCGGAGGGCACGTTAAGTCGTCGGTCTCTTACGATAAATAATCAAAACAAGTGTAACTTAATATTTAGAGAGAGAATTTAAGAGAGGTAGGACCCAGCAAGGGGTCGTTCCGTGCTCCGTCCAGTCAGACATTCTGTAGCGGCGGGGCATGGCAAGACCTCTTGCTCTAAGTATCCGTCTGGGGAAGCACCTCCACCTTACAGAAGACCGCAGCTAAATACCAATTACGGGGGGATTGTTGTGTTCCTGTGTGTGAGTAAGGTCGCCAGTTAGTTGAGAAGTCGTTGTGCGGGCAGTGGGAGGACGGGTGGATATCAACCGCCACTGACGCTGTGGGCGCGGAAGGCTGGCGGTCAGGGAGAACCGGTGAAATGGCTGACCGCTGGCCGCCCGCGGGTCAGTAAGGTTCCCGAACCCGGGGATTACTTAATCTCCGCCCCGGGAGGCTGAACCGCCAACCCACGAAAAATCCCTTTCCTAATAAATATAAACTAAACTATTCCAAAATGTTTGCAGAGAAGCAAGGTATATTAAAAACAAAAGAAAGCAATCATCAAATAAAATTAAAACTGTACTTATATGATATTGGTAGTAAAGAAACAGGTAAATATAGGCCGCGGAATAATAAATCTATATATATATATATATACATAAATAAAATTGAAGTGTCTGTCTGTGATTTCAAAATAAAGTCTTTATCTTAAGCTCATATTATTATTTTCACGTTACCAAAGCCTAAATACGCGTTTTTAACTTTTTTGTCTGTCTGTCTGTCTGTTTGTTTGTCCGGGCTAATCTTCGAAATGGCTGAGCCGATTTTGACATTTCACTGGTAGGTAGAGGACTGTTCAGATCAGAATATAGGGTACTTTTTATCCCGTAAATATTTATGGTTCCTGCCTATAAAATGAAAAACTGTTAAAATTAGGGGAAAATATCTTCCCCTTCGGGGGACTTTGCAATTTTATTTTTATTATTTTCATAGAATACGTATTTTTTGTAACATAAAATAACTACGCATTTTTTATGTAATATAAATAAAATACATATACGTTGCCTCCTGTAAAGGTCAATAGATGGCGCTGTACGAAAATTGAATAGCTCTATGGTTGCATCTACGACCCTGAACTTTGTTTTTTTTTTAATACAGAAACAATTTTATGTCTACAGAGAAATAAAGGCTACTAAAAGCCCAAATCTCATGCGTGCGAAGCCGCGGGCATCTGCTAGTGTTCTATAAAATATGACGATCAAAGTATCACAGATGTTAAACAAGTAGCAGATTCATTTCAAGACTACTTCATCAATATCCCTTACCTTACCACTGACTCCCTTAATTTATCTCCAGATGGTGCTGCTGAGTTGTTAAAAGAAAATATATGACACCAACAATACCCTCCAGTAGATCCGTTATGGTTATGCCTGATATCCACATCAGGCAGCGCGATGTGCATTTTGAACTACAGTCACTCGATGTCCGAAAAGCCAGTGGTCCTGAAGGTATCTCAGCGATTGTTCTTAAAAAATGTGCAGCGGAGTTGTCTCCGGTGTTGACCCACCCCTTCCGCCTCTCGTACTCGACCGGTTGTGTTCCGAATGCTTGGAGATAGGTCAATGTGCAGCCGGTCCCCAAAAAGGGAGACCGTTCTGGCGGAGTTGTCTCCGGTGTTGACCCACCTCTTCCGCCTCTCGTACTCGACCGGTTGTGTTCCGAATGCTTGGAGATAGGTCAATGTGCAGCCGGTCCCCAAAAAGGGAGACCGTTCTGACCCATCAAATTACCGCCCCATTGCCGTAACTTCAGTGTTGTGCAAAGTCATGGAACGGATCCTTAACAATCAATTGATCCGTTACCTAGAAGATCACTCCATAATCAATGATCGTCAGTATGGTTTTAGACCGAAACGATCAACGGGTCATCTTCTAGCGTATGTGACGCTGTGACCTCTGTGGGGAGGCAATGAATAAATATGGCGAATCCATGAAAGTCAGCCTGGATATCGCCAAGGCGTTTGATCGGGTCTGGCACAAAGCACTTCTCTTCAAACTTCCGGCATATGGTCTGCCCCTCCAGCGTTGTAATTGAATTGCTGGCTTTCTGCATGAGCATAGAATCCGCGTCCTTGTAGATGGATGCGTTTCGCGGTTCATGTCACTGAATGCCGGTGTCCCACAGGGCTCCGTTCTATCGCCCACCCTCTTTCTTCTGCATATCAATGACATGCTGCCACTTAGTAATATTCATTGCTATGCAGACGACAGTACGGTCCTTGGGCGATATTTCGGTCGGTCTAGCGCTGGTCGGACAGAAATCGGTGAGAGGCGTGAGAGTCTTGACGTTGAACTAAATCGGGTTTTGTATCTCATTAGTAAATGGGGTTCCAATAACGTGGTTGAGTTTAATGCTGAGAAAACTCAGGTTTGCGCGTTTACAACAAAAATGTCCCCCCTCCTTCCCACTCCCAGTCGTCAGGCCGCTTCCCCCAGTATGCGAGATAGCCTGAATATGCTGGGTATGGGTATTCATTGCGACCTTAACCAGCTTTATTACATCGAGAGCCTCATCTCAACAGCTTCAAGAAAATTCGGAGTCCTGAACAGGGTGCGCCGGTTCTTCACGCCGGACCCTTTGTCTGCTTTATAAGACACAAGTCCGGGCCTGCGTGGAGTATTGCTCGCATCTCTGGGACGGCTCCGCACAGTATCTTCTTGAGGCTCTCGATAGGTTGCAGTGACGGGCTATCCGCATAATTGACGACGAAGAGGTCACCAAAAACCTAGAACCTCTTCAACTCCGTAGGAACATAGGCTCTCTAAGCGTATTTTACCGCCTTTACCATGGCGAGTGCTCTGAAGAACTGTTTTCCATTATCCCACCCTCTCCCTTCCGTCATAGAACCACACGTGCGGGCTTACGATGTCATCGTTCTACGGTTGAGAATATCTCATCATGTACCAAAGAGTTCGGCAACACGGCAACTCCTATCTTGGTCGTACCATTAAAAAGTGGAACGTCTTGCCTGCACATGTGTTCCCTCCTTCCTACAATATGGGATCCTTCAAACGAAGCGTGAAGAAGCATCTTGCGGGCCAGCATGGCAGCGTCAACTGACAGGATACGGAATGTTGTATGTTGTCCGTTGCAGTTGCGATTTAGGCTCCTCTTTCGCTTACCATCAGGCAAAGAGGAGCCACTATGCTGAACTAATATAAAAAAAAATGTATTATGATGCGCAATACGGTTTTACAGCTGGTAAAGCTTGGCTGATAAAATTGGTAAAGCCCAGAGGTAATGCCCAGAACTTGATTGCATCTTATTTAAATAACAGATTACAGACAGTTAATATAAATAGGGTTTAATCTAAATGCAATAATGCTAATATCGGGGTGCCTTAGGGTTCTATATTGTGTCCATTTTTCATGGTGCAGAAAATGGCATATAGTACTATTTGCAGATGATACCTCTCTAATTTTAATGTGGCCCGCCGCCGGTGTGTAAATATTGACAAGGTAAATGGTTTTGTGTCTGCTATTTTAAATTGGTTCACATGTAATAATCTTCTGCTAAACTCGGCTAAAACCAAATGTATCAAATTCTTCCAAATGTGACTTCTGTCAATACAGAAGTTCTCATTGTGAATAATAAATTAGAATTTGTTAGTAATACTGTGTTTCTTGGAATTAGAGTAGACTTCGAATTACATCGGCTTGCTAGGATAGGTAGATCTTTTCTTGTAAATTGTATTCGATTTGGTTCTTTTTTGGTTCTTTTTATCCCCGAGGGGAAAGGCAAAGGGATCTAGCCCATACAGCCGAGTCATCAGTTTAGAACCATTTGAAAATCTTAATTCTATGTTCCAGCTTCAGGAACGGTGCTGAAAAAATACTTGAGAAGGGTACCCAGACCTAATCAACCCAATTTAAATACCACACGTAAAACGATAGTGATTTTTACAAGGTTTTCTTGATGAACTTATTCACGTCTTCCCCTAAAAGTGCATAAACGTGTTATATTTGAGATTTTTCATTACTGTATAATTTCACTAGCACTTATGTTACAAAATACTATCAAAATTGTCACACAAAACTAATTTTATACTGAATTGTAAAAATTTCAAGTAAAACAACAATGTCAGTCGTTAAAAGCGCGGGAAGAAGTCCAATTGTATTCGATTTTATAATAAGTTGCCTGATATAGTTCTGTCCTTTCTTGACAACATATACAAAAAACACATTAAAAATACTCTCTGTAAAATGGCTTATTATAGAATTGATGAATATGTAACTAACAAAGATCTCTGGAAATAATTCAGCACAGACGACCTGTCCTTAATAATTTTTAATTCTACCATTTGATATCATTATTGTACCAATATGCTAATGTGAATTTATTGTAATATTTAATTAACAATTTAAAAAAAGACCTACATTGGCAAGTTTCTTTCGTCATGTCTTCTTCGGCAATGGTCATTTCCGAAATAATAGCAGATTAAAAAAAGAAAAATAGTAACATTTGATATAAAATAGTAAAAATTGAATAAGATACGATAAGATTATATCTCAAAAATGTAAGACGTGTCTAAGAGCCCGTGAGGGCCCAACGGCAAATATAATTTTTTGAAGTGAAAACTTCTTTAACGGCGTTGTTCACTTTTTGGGATGAGTAAAAAATGTTAAACTCGCGTCAGTACACGAGACCCTGACAGTAAGATTTTGGTGAGAATTAGAACCTAAGTTCGCTGCAGCTCTAAAACATTAGTTACCTCTAATTAAACAATTAAAACAGGAAGCGCTAGATCGTTTATAGGGCATTATTTTATCGCGACCAAAACGTTGTAAGCGCCATGAAATTGTTGGCGCTTACGCGTTTCGTTCAACGTAGTTTATCAACATCGCTGTTTGGTTTAAGCGGCGCAGGACGCTTGCGCGAGTGTGCGTGTATGTTTGAGTTTTAGAGATTGGCGATGATGATGCTGGTAATGATGATGGTGAAAGAGTCGTTGAAATTATGGATGAAAGTTGATTTTTCTGAGAGATAAACATTTTAATGTAATATAAATTGTCATGTTTGTGTACGATAGCGCAATAAATGTATATTGTATTTTACCACATACATGATAGTACTTTTATACTGATAAATAAAGCAATTCGTGCGAAATTATTCCCTAACCATTCCAAAATATTGAAAAATGCACAACGTTAATGTTCAAGTTTTCACTTCTGCCGGCACTCCCGGAGTGCAACCCGTTTTTTTTTTAAAAGCAATCCTAAAATGCACGCCTAAAAGAAATTGCCACTTTACTCCGACTTATAGCTTTTATTCTGCCGTCAACAAATTTCTCTAAAATTATTTCTGTGTATGAACTGCGCGAATTTAAGAGATCGTATGGTTAGGTTGGAGGTGGCATTGGGATCATTACGGCTTACGTGAACAGTCTTTGGACTAGAGTCAGTATCCTAGTACTTGAACATGGAGTAATCTTAGATGTCGGCTCTGGTGTATACGAGCTGTGAGGAGTTTTTTTGCGTATCTAAAATGTTCTCGGGTGCCCGTTAGTTTCACTTACCCTGATTTTGATCAGACAGCGGCATATCTACAGAGGAACAAGGCTTCCCTGTCAGAGAGTTCTTCATCTTTTCTGGAGATAAGAATTTACAAAAAGTTTAGTGCACCTAATACATTGACACTGGCACCATAGAATTGATTTCAATACAAAATATACATACACAAAATCAAGAAAACTCAGCGGAAAATCTTAATTAAACAAGATTTAATCTCAACCGCGTGTATCAAACAACACACCACCACATCAACCCGATGAGTAAGGGTCCACTGCATGGATACGGGTCTACCTTCAATCCAAGAGGTTTAGAGCATACACCACACTGCTCAAATGCGGATTGGCTGTCGAAGACTGTTATCTATCGACAACAGCCAGGACCGACGACTTCACGTGCCCTCCGCGGAGAAACTCGAGATAGAGAAACCCATCCATAGACAGGCTGCGGTTGCGGCACATTGCTTAACCTGCGTGTTCGGATAGAATGACACGCGCAACAATGCCATCGAGCTCTCAAACAACACAGCGACGAGCTAAATGCAACTACTTTTCTTGTAGTATATTACTTAGGTCATGATGTCAACGCGACACTTGGGTATGTGTAACAAAATCTCAGCGGAAATACAGAAATGATCTCCGTCTACTTTCCTTAGAATCTGGCAATGTCGGCTTGACAAGAAACGCACTAAATCCTTATGGAGTCCAAGCCCGTTAGATCATTAAAAAATATTTTTAAAAAGTATACCGTGAAATGGCGTTTAGCAACAACAATTTAATGTTTTATTTTTTAAATTTAAGTTTGCGTGTTATTTTCAGTCACATTTCTGTGTGTTATTTTTTATCGTGACTGGTTGTAGCGCCCAATGTATTGTATTTCAAGAAAAAACACCTTTATCATGACAAATCTATACAAGCTATAACCTACAACAACAATTTTAGCTTTCGTATCACTTGCTTTGGTCACTCTTTTTTTCACGAGTTATTATAGAAAAGCTTAAATCACGGCGTCGAAAAAATCTGAAGAATCTGCCCATCCGGAAGCAGACAGATACAAAGTGAGTGACAAAGTACGCTTCAACTGCAGATACATTACTACTTACCAACGTATGTACTTAATTTGATTATTAAACAAATATTTTCCAGATGCCTGCAGCTAGTTTTGGGTCTTTGTCCCTGCCTGCTAACGGAGACTGTGGCATTAAAGATGTGTGGAATCACAACCTTCATGAAGAATTCCAAATCATTAGACAGGTTTGTACAATACCTATTTTTTGTATATATTAAGAATGTAGACTCATGTTACAGGCTATGATGTAAATGATCAGTACAAAAACTTCACTCCCTTGAAACAGAGAATAAAATATCCTATCTCACACAATCCTTCCTAAAACCATTTTATTATTTAGTGTAATAAACTTATGTATGTCATTTATGTACCTCTGTTTTACTCTCAGACAGCGTTACTCTATCATCACTCATGAAGTTTTGATACTTTTACTTACATATATATCTCATCATCTTAGACGATAGATGGTCACTGTTGGGCATAGGCCTTCCATATTATGTTTATTATTCATTAAATTTTCACAAAATTTGTAGATTTCATATTACAGTGAATGTTGGTCTAGCAAATTCCTTGAAATCACTGTACGGGTAGGACTAATGGGAAGTAATTTTAACCATAAATTTAAGTATTTTTTAAGTTTTACAAAGATCCAAACGTCAAAGAGAAGTGGATTGATCCACCGTCACATGCATTGCACCATACTTTTCTATATCATACTTCAATTCCGAATAACTTTCGATCTATCGTTGAACTGTATGTTGAGGAGCTTGGTGGTGAGATATGGTAGGTGTTTAACAGGAACACCTGAGAAGGCCAGAAGGGTCAATAAATAATTGGTAAAATATCATGTGTTCGTGGGGTCCTTTTTTTATACTACGCCGGATGGTATATTTTCCTTTTATGAAGGCATTACTGTGTTAGAATATGCTTAAGGCTAGTTAAGTCTAGTTTCTTATTATGTAACATACTAAAATTTTCGAAATCGATTAAAAGTTAAGGGTACATGTTGCTTTTTGTATTGATAAGCATGTGGTAAACTTGCCTTTTAAAATGTAAACAATCTTATCCATGTTGTTTTGCAATTAAAACAAAGTAGTTGCCACCAAACCACGGTAGTTAGT
Source organism: Pyralis farinalis (assembly GCA_947507595.1). NCBI lineage: Eukaryota > Metazoa > Arthropoda > Insecta > Lepidoptera > Pyralidae > Pyralis > Pyralis farinalis. The sequence continues at coordinate 18,638,978 of OX382264.1, read as the reverse complement.
AGTTGTTTTATGAAGGAATGCTTAGATTTACATTAATATTTGATGGTATTATTCAAATTAAATTATAAGTCCTATAAATATTGTTTGCAATTTAGAACAAATAAGAATAAACATACTTTAAGTAAGTACCAGACCTTGAGCGTCATCGCCACCGCATTTCTCCTGGAGTCGGAGCAGCAACGTCGCATTAATGGTTTTTTTTCCCGATGACGTGATATAAATTAACCAAGGAATTTCTTTGCTAAATTACCCTATCTGAAATTAATTAAATATGATTTTAAGCACGTCTGATAAGTTGAATAGGTTATCAGTGATGAACAGGCCCTGTATCTGTAGTAAATACCTATAGTCTAAAACTTAATGTAAAGAAAATTAATTAAATTTAAGTGTCCGTGTTAACAGTATTTGCTCAGTAATAAATCCTAAACTGACTTGAGATTGCAAAACGTAAATACATTCTGCGCTATAGCAAAAATATATACTCTATTCGACAACGTGAAGGTATATTTTCAAATGTAGAATTTGTTGATTTAAGCTACTTTTGACTATAGTAAAAATGACCCATCATAGCTATTGTTTATTTGCAGTTCAATATAGGATAACCAGTTTATTAGTGTGAGTTTGGCGACAACAATTTCTTTGTCACTTAGCACTTCCACTTGTTCCGTGTCCTTTATGGACAAATTGTCCCAGTAGTGGGCATAAACAAAAGTTGTACTTGTGTTAATAGATAATTTGTTAATAGGTTGTCCAAAAATATCATTGGGTTGCTATGGATACAGAGTTTCCTGGTGTAGTTGCACGCCCCATCGGAGAATTCAGATCTACAGCAGACTACCAATATCAACTACTGAGGTGAGGTGTCATTAAATAATTATGTATATCGTCAATGAAGTGCCAATACCTCCTAACTGACATTTTTGCTTAAATTGAGTTTTTTAATACAGGCTTAAAGTGGTTTACTGTTTATTTAATAGGTATGTCCACAAACTGTTTAGTGCCTTTCTGGTAATGATTAATGATTAGGTGTAATAGCTACCGATGCAAATTCCAACTTTAAGCCTATTGTACTAAAAACCTCACTTTTAAGCATTTAAGTAGCACTATGCACATATCTCAGTAAGGAGTTAATTTAGTACAGAGAATGAGACATCAATATACCTATATATGTCAATGTTATAAAGGTAAGTATTAAACGCTTTTGTATAGTTTGTCTGTAGCCATATGAGTACATTGCCTCAGTTCCTTCCTTGCTTGCTTGCTCAGTTCCAGTTGCTGATGTTAAGTGATTTCAATTCATAAGTTTATTTCATTGACCGGCACTTTCCGATGGCTTCACTTACGAGCAGTGCCTAGTGCAGCCTCATTTTGATACTAGCTGTGCCTGCGACTTCGTTTGTGCCGAATTTAACAAAAAAGTTATTGTTCAGTTATAATTTTATTTGTTTCATTTGATTATAAGTACCTAAATAAGCAGAGTAAAATAGCAAACAGCAAAATAATAATAGATATGTATTATGTACTGCGTCCGCGCGGAATAGTTATTTTTTATTATTTATTTATATTATATTTAATTTATTTTTTTCATTATAAATAAAATTTCTTAAATAAACGTAGCCTAAGTTACTCCTTATTACATTAGCTATTTGCCAGTGAAAGTCCCGTCAAAATCGGTCCAGCCGTTACAGAGATTAGCCGGCACAAACTGACAGACAGACAAAAATTGAAAAAATATTCATTTTGGTATATGTACCATGTATACATCCATATGCATTTAGTTAAAAGCGGATATTTTAATATTACAAACAGACACTCCAATTTTATTTATCTGTATATGTATAGATTATACTTGTGTTGAAAATTTAAATTTAATACAAAGGGATTTCATATCCTCTATCATTTCACTATGCGGATAATAAACTTATTTCATTTTGCATGTTTTGTGATTGATTTCGCAAAATGTGAACAATGTTGTCCCTAATGTTTAGATTTAATTTAATATCTTGAAGAAATAACAGTCGACTGGAAGAAGTTTTATAAAAGTTATATTAAATAAAAAAAAATCAGAACAGGCCTCATCCAATTAACATTTCCAGGAATATTTTGTAGTAATAAAATATATACTCACACAATGGAAGGAAAACCACTAACTGTTGAGGTTTCAAACATGCCGTGTGACTATTCATATCAAGAGTATATATATATATATATATATATATTTATACTTTATGTCAGTTATATATTAATGATAATAATAAATAAGTTTTTTACTTTTTCACTTTATCTAATTCGTAATACAAATACTTATCAACGATTTGTGCACTATAACAAATTAACTGTGGTATTGGTAGTTAATTGTTTAGGTACATATGTGACCTTAAAATGGTTAATTTTAGAACAACTGATTAAAACCTCTTGGTTATGTACCAGATGTGACGCCTTACCTAGCACTTGCTCCTTCAGCTGAATAGTATACAAGCCTTATGTTGGCGAAATAGCGTAGATATTATTTACTACTAGCTATCCGCCCCGGCTTCGCACGGGTGATCTTAACGCTACCAAACTTCACAGGATCACCCGCTGGGGTAATCTGAAGATCCCCTGAAAATTTCATCAAAATCTGCCCAGCCATTTTTGAGTCCATAGAGGGCATACAGACAAACATTCATTTTTATTAGGGTTCCGTACCCAAAGGGTAAAACGGAACCCTATTGCTGAGACTTTGCTGTCCGTCCGTCCATCCGTCTGTCACCAGGCTGTATCTCATGAACGGTGATAGTTAGACAGTTGAAATTTTCACAGATGATGCATTTCTGTTGTCGATATAACAACAAATACTAAAATATAGAATAAAATAAATATTTAAGGGGGCTCCCATACAACAAACGTGATTTTTTTGCTCGTTTTAGCTCAATGTTGATAACGGCTTCAGGTAGACGCTTGAAATATTCACAGAATATGTAGTTATATATTCACTTTAAAAATAAATAATTAAATTAAAATAAAACAAATATTTAAGGGGGCTCCCATACAACAAACGTGATTTTTTTGCCGATTTTATAGATAATGGGACGGAACCCTTCGTGCGCGAGTCCGACTCGCACTTGGCCGATTTTATATATAGATGTATATGCCACATCTTGTTTATCTAAATATTTACAAGTTTCTTAGAATTTTATTGCTATAGAAATAAAAAAAGAAGTTTCGTGATAATAACTAATTGCAATTACATATTTTAATTTGTCTACTATTTTGGTTTGGTTGTTTTCCTCTCGATATTGTATAGAAAACATGGTTGCAAGTAAACCATGTTTTCTATACAATATCGAGGAAACAAGCATACCTGATACAAATTGGTTACCGTTGTGACTGTTGAGCGAATGCAGTACAAAATATATCGCTCGTACGTTGACACTGGTAAATTCGCTCACAGTAACAAAGACTCTCCAGGGAGTTGTTTTTTTTATACCACTAAGGTGGCAATCAAGCATACGGCCTGCCTGATGGTTAACAGTCACCATAGCCTATAGACATTTACAACAACAGGGGTGTCACTCATGCGTTGCCGACGCTCTAAAAACCTCTTCACGCATTTTGGAAAAACCTCGGCTGGGAGCTCATTCCACAGCTTGAGAGTTCTCGGAAGAAAACTTCTCTGGAACCGCACAGTACGCTACCATTGCGGTTCCAGCGTGTGAAGGCGAACTCCGCGCCGTCGTCGGCGAGCGGTGCGGTTATAAAATGTAGCTGTCTGCATCATTTCGAACAATTCTTCAGAACACAAACCATTGTACAATCGGTATTTGGCTACGCTTTTCTGTTAGGTGGAGGTATTTCCTAGTCAAACTGCTTTAATGCACACGCACTACCTCTCGCCAGAATCCCCTTTTTTTGATAAGCAATATAGCAGACTAATCATGAAATAACTTTATAATACCACATTTTTTAGGATCCCTGTTATTGGCACAGTGATTGTAAATACCTTTTTACATAATATGTTATTAACTAACCATTGTAATTAATATTTGCAGATGTAATGTTGATCTTTTGAGGATAATTCAACTGGGTTTAACATTTATGGATGAAAATGGCAAAACTCCACCAGGATACACCACATGGCAGTTCAACTTTAAATTCAACTTGCAGTAAGTACAAAAAAATATATTTTCATGTCTCGGTCCTTGTTTTATCACTGAAATAGCAAACAAATATATTCTGGTTCCAGGGAAGACATGTATGCACAGGATTCTATTGATCTACTGCAGAACTCTGGGCTACAATTTAGGAAGCATGAAGAAGATGGTATAGAACCACTAGAATTTGCAGAATTGCTCATGTCATCAGGTATACAAAAATGTATATATATATATAGTTTTAATTATTATTTCTATGGTATTCTTACGGTATTCTCATTTTGTTAATTTTATTCATTACAGGACTTGTTCTCATGGACAATATAAAATGGCTTAGTTTTCATTCTGGATATGATTTTGGTTACTTACTAAAACTTCTAACAGACCAAAACTTACCGCAAGATGAGAATGATTTCTTTGAGAGTCTTCGATTGTATTTTCCCACTGTTTATGATGTTAAGGTATGTAACAGCAATTTTTATTCCTGAATATAAAAGCTACTAGTGAATGGCCAGTGCCTTCATTTTCATGGTTAGTTCAACATCAAACATTCACTCGCCTCCCCTTTTGTATGGAACCCTAATTAGTATGTTGTGAGCTCATCTGTGTAAAAAATCGGCAAAAAAAAGAAAAGATGAGCGAACCTTGTTAGTTATGGATGCTTATTTCATACTTTTAATGTAGTTTATCAAAATGGAATGTGTTTGATAGAACAAGAAAAACATTGCATTTTTTTATTTTAAATTGTAAGATGAAGTTTCATCAATTCTTGCCCATCTGTTATTTGATATTTTTCATTCTAACAGACAGACACAAAAGTAAAGTTTCAGGTTATTAAGGTCCTACGCTCAAACGTCTAAACAAGAATTCTTAATTACTCTACTTATTATTGTTATGTATATCATGGTATCTCTAGATCACAAAGGAAATGCGAACGAACGCACGGACCGCAGTAGGTATTATTGGGGTTCTGCCCTCCACCCGTCCGGGGATATCGATTACGACGTCAACGCACGCATATCAGCAACTTGGACCAAGCGGCGTGAGATGGCTGGTGGCATTTGTCATCCTAAAATGCCGGTTAAGCTGAAAAGACAAGTTCGTAAATCCATCCTGTCCTTTTATATGGCAGCGAAGCGTAACCAATACTTAAGCGGCAAAACAGGAGCTGCGTGTCACAGAGATGAATATGCTGCGCTGGATGTGTGGAGTGACCCGAAAGGAACGCGTGAGGAACTAAAAAAAAGCATTTGCGGGGTAGCCTTCCTCTCCGTGACATAGCAGACACAAACTGCAAGAGTGTCGCCTACGCTGAAAGGTCACATCTTACGAAAACCGGCAAGTTACGTGAGGAAAAATGTCTAACCATGCCACCTCCGGGTCCTGATACATCTGTTTGACGTCGTGAGTGATTGAGTTGTGATGACATGCGTGCCAAGGTCTCACTATAAACGATCTTTGTAAGCTTTCACTATAATGGATGCCGAAAACCGCGCGAAATGAAATAGTAAAAGCCGGAAAGCGGACCCTGGACTCCGAAGCGCAAGCGTAGGAAGCGGGATTAATACTGATGATGATGATGAACTAACTTCAGTCATTTGTACTTTTAATTTTAAAAATGAATTTGTGTTATATAATTATTTGAGCAGTCAGAACTCGTTATATACGTTTTCCCATACATTTCGCGGTCGTATTCGACCACCCGGGTTTCGAAGGGTTAAATATTGCTTGGGAGAAAGCCCGCCTTAATGAAAAATACTACAAAGCAGATTCACATCATGTTTAGTAGATGTGACCGTGACAATAACTTTTTCGTTTCCGTTTCATTGCATTGTAAGAACTACCATAAAACGAATTCATTATGGAATACCTAAATATCACTGACCTGACTTTCACTAGACCGGTTTTATTAATGTTAGTAGAATGTAAATACATAGATAACAACATGAAAAGTTTTTTACAGTATTTGATGAAGTTATGCAAGAATCTAAAAGGCGGTCTTCAAGAAGTGGCTGATCAACTGGAACTAAGGAGAGTTGGACCTCAACATCAAGCTGGATCCGATTCTCACCTCACGGGAATGGCATTCTTTAAAATCAAAGAAGTATGTTTATGTAGTATTTCACCTATGGTTTTCTTAAGCATATATTTAGATTATGGAATAAAGCCCTACTGAGGACAGGATAGGATTTTATATATAACACGGCTCATTCGATGTAGATATGTGCAGTACTACATAGTTCCGAAAGTGGTGAATCCTCTTCGTGTTACTCGTATTATTTTCTGATCTAATGACTGTGCAGTAAAACGCTCTCTCGCTTACGAGTTTGGTGGCGAGACCTTTCTAATATCATTTAGTATAAGACTGAATTTTTGAATTCCTTTATTATTTCTGTAAGTTTATGGTCGTTGTAAATAACAAGATTTGACTAAACAAATAAATGAAAACGTTTTAGTCATCGATCATTTTAAAACGTTAAATCAATTAAAAAACACTAATAAGGAAAGTTTAATAGTAGCTTGTACGAAAGTTATACCTTACCTGTTCAAAAATATTATAAAATTTTATGACCGATACGTTACATCATGTGTGTGTTCTCTGTTTATCTTACCTTCCAAAATATGTTGTCCAAAAAATGAGAGATACTTTCTTTCAATTACTTTCATTGATCGAATAGCCTTTAAGTCATATTATTGAAATATTACAGTATATGTTACATTGGCTCGTACCTAATAACAAGAAATATACTACAAAATATAGAGACTTATATGTCGATTATGCCTATTGCGAACAATAATTTGCTTACATTTTCATAGCGATTGTGCATCTTAAAACTAGATACACAATCGCTATGAAAATGTAAGCAAATTAGGTTATTAGTGATCGATGTTTTTAGTATTTCGTATTCCTCGTGATAGGAATAAAATAATTATTCCTCTCAATGTTTTTATGATTTATTCTGCTTATCAGCACCGGGTATCAAGAATCTGTAAAACTTTGTCTTTGTATTTCACGAACTATTCAATAAGTTGCAATTTTATTTTATGTAACAATCAATTGTTACATAAAATAAAAAGGCATGTAACGAACGCCAAGCAGATTTCCTAAAATGGCAATTGGGCAAAACTGACTTTGATTTATTTTTTCTTTTCATTGTTTATTATCTATCTATAACTTCACGCCAAATCACTTGCGGAGTAGGCAGAGAGAACCCAGCGCCACGTGACTCAATCCTTACATATCTCACTCGCTTCTTTAACATTCATTGCTCTTTTCATGCACGCTCGCCGGTTTCTAGGGCTCCTGACATCGCCTTCTGATAGAACACGACCAATTTGATCATGCTAGGTAAGTCTTGACCTTCCTCGGCTCCTACCCCCTTCCACTTTTGCATTGTATATCTGCTTCGTCATTCTTTCATCCTGCATTCTTTCTACATGTCCGAATCAACGGAGCGTGCCTCTTCTTATTTTAACACCGACGCTCTCTTTCAGACGAACTCTGCTCCAACTGCGACCAACTCTACATACGTACTCCTTACACTTTCATCTTGCAATTTTGCCTAATCCTTTAATGATCTCCGAAAGGGATACGCACTCGCTAATGCCACCACTTCTTGAAAAGTCGCACAAACCGGCTTACCACCAGGTAATGGTCCGTTTCATGAGTGGGACCTCTAAAGGCTCTTGTATCCATTATATTATTTCAGAGACGTCTATCTTTTAAATTCAAATCAATCACACTTTTTTGGTCATTCCGCCTCCATGTATACGTATGAACATCCTTGTGATGAAATAAAATGTTCGACACGAAGAGGTTTTGTTCCATCGGTCATTTGTGAATCGGCTTAACTGCTTCGTTCACTCTCTTATCACCGTAGGGACCAAGAATAGCTTCATAGCTGACTCGTTTGGTCCCAACCCATCCATTCAAATCTCCACACATAATCACTCTTTCATTCCCTTCAGCTAAATTCAGAACATCCCACAGACTCCCAAAACTTCTCTAGTTCTTGGGCACTCGCTGAACTTACGGCAACGTATGCTGCAACCAGAAATACTCGCGTGATGCCCAGTTTTGTACCAAACAGTAATCTTTTACACCAGAGGCTAAGCGAGAGGAGAGTATGACGCCTACACCAGCACTGGCATGATCGTCCCGGTCTACCCCAGACCATAGGGCCATCATCCCACCGGGCAGATCATCGGTGTCGCTCCCCTTGCGCTTAGTCTCTGTCACACACAAAGCATCTAAGCGTCTCTCATTCATTACGTCCATCAGCTCGTTCATCTTATCACTCAATCCATCTCTCACATCCCACGTGCCTATGCAACACTCGACTCTCCTCGACCCGCCAAGATTTAGCGCTGCGTAGTGGGTGGCGCCCCCCACCGCCGCATGCACCTATGTTCGTACCGACGGGGGCGGACCGGTGCGCGCCACCTCCGGGGGACGCTCTACCCACACATCGGTGCGTTTTCGAGCCACAATTCAATCTAATTGATTGGCAGGGGTCGCGAACGAGTACGCTTTTGGCACATGACCTATCAAACTTAAGACTAGTTTAATATAACTTATGCATTTGTCATGAAAGCGTTCATTTGTCTACTCACTCCATAATGTTAAATAAGTGTTTATTAATACAGTTACTTAAATTACATGTGTCCGTTATTAATTCTATTTATTTTTAGATATTCTTCGACGACAATATCGAGAGTTCCAGCGGGCACCTGTACGGTCTCGGCGCGCCGTTCTCGGTGAACGTGAACAACTTCCAAGACAACGGCGAGAACGGCAACTCGTCGTGATCAGGTGACTCGGTGTGCGTGGCGAGCGTCACGCCGCAGCCCGCTTACCACCTCACCGAGTAACAAAAACACAATCAAACGTGTCTTGTACATAATAATGAACTGTGCAAAACATTATATTATTTTAAACATTCAATAAAACATTGACACTTAATTATAATTCCCTACCAAATCTTTTAGTAAAGGAATACAATTAATTTCATTTTGTTCATAATTTTCAATAAATGTTAATATTACATAAATGCATGCAAATAAATCATATTTGTATGTACACTTGTCTTCTATGATGATTGGCAGTTGTTTTAAACGTTTTTCACGTGCGAATTTAAATCCACTGGGAATCAATTGTATTGGCCAGCTTTTGAAGTAAACGACAAGGAATAAAATTTGATCAATTATTTATTATACATGTATTTTGTACACATTGTAGAATTAAGGAATTATTTTTTGTTAAGATTTTATCGTTTATTTTCTATCTGTCTTATACAATAAGAATAGTTTGATATCTATTGTTTTATACTATTCACAAAGAAAATAAAATAAACGAGAATTTTTAATTTGGTTGGCCCTTTATCATTTCAATTGAGGTGAAATATAATTGAAAAATATAAATGACAACAATGATGTATCAAATTGCTCATAATTTAACATCACGTCAGCACAATTTCATTTATGCATATCCAGGTATGTCATGGAAATTGCCAAAATCCTTTCATGTCAGCTGCATACTCCCTCAGGAAGCGCCATGAAAAGTTCTGCTAATTTTTTCTTTCTTTCATAAATAAACAACTTTAACAGCGTGGACAATGACACAATTAGTTTTATTTGTTATGAGTATTAGCAAATATACATACGTATTTAGATTATTGACTCTCCGACTATGAGTCTTTCAACTTCTGATGATCTACAAGTTCCTACATATGCCTATGAAACTAATATGTACGCTTTAAGACCTAAAATTTATTTCAGGTATAATGTTCTTCGTATCTATCGCCCTGGGAGGACACCAGGTCAATATTAATAGTCTTCCACAAAGATAGGCAGCTATTATTGAAATAAAAGCGCAAAAGTACACTACTCGACTAAGACTCGTCCAATGTAGGTAATAGGTCATGATTAGGGATAAAACGATACGAGTAAATACAAGTACTTACTCGATACTTTCCTTCCGATACCAAGTACTTTTAGTATCGATACTTTGAAACTGAGTATCGAGTAGGTATCGTTCAAAATTTTGAAAAGTACTCGTATCGGTATGCTAATGTCACGATTTTATTTAAACAGGTTGAAGAGCCTTCTGTGAGCCTGTGACCATACAATGCAACTCGATAAAGCCTTACAGTAGGAAAAACAGGGTTGGCACGATTAAATCATTTTGATTTAAATCATGATTTAAATCACGATTTAAATCAAATGATTTTTTCAATAAAAATCAATGATTTAATCAAAAATGTTTAATTTCACTATCTTTCACAGAAATCAATATAAAAAACAGGTTTAGAAATTATAATTAAATTAAAGACTAGGGTCGTTTAAATCTGAGAAATCAATATCATTATTATAACATTTGAATAAAAAACTAGTTTTCCAGCCTTTTAAATTCCCAGTCGGTTTCTTAATTTACTCTGAACAATGCCAAAGGTGGAAAACACTCTTTCCACAGCAGCTGAAGAAGCTATCGCCCCAAACAATTGCTTCACAATTGGAAAAATTTTTGCCTGTTCCTCTTCACTAAATATATTGTTCTGTGACATCCACCACTCTAGTGGTGTCACATTTTTTAATATTTCTTCTGCAAATATCACACTTTTGAATGGTTTTGATTTTGACTTAAGTTTTACTATCAATGGTAGCAAAACTGAACCATCATAGTGATTTCGTGCTTCCTCCAACGCACTTTCTTCTTCTTCATCTGTCAGTGTGAAATCTGTTTGGGTTGGGTCTAATAAAAATGCCAAAAAGTGACTGGGGGTCATTGCTTGCTTATATCTCTTTTGAAACTTCAACATTTGGCTAATATTTAAATCAGTTTCCTCAAATTTAGCTTCAAGTTTCTTCCAAGCCGTTACAGCAGTAGACAGATTTGCATTATTTCTTTGTAAAGTATCCAATGTAACAGATATTGGCTTCAAAATTGTTAGATAATCTTCCACTGACCTCTTTACGACCATGTTTTCAACTTTTGCTCTAATAACAGAATCTATGACGTCCCTGTTCTCTTCACATACTTTTAGTAACTTTTGCCACTCAGACACAAAGACTTCGAAACAGTCAGTTACAGTTCCAACGAACATCTTGAGGGAGCACTAATGCTTTCCCTCCTTCCGCTTTGTACAATGCGTTAGCTGCACGATTGTTTCGGAAGTATTTTATTATTTGCACAACATGCTGCTTTATACTGCCAATTTCTAGATCTTTGTAAAGTAAGTTCAACAAGTGTGCAGAACAGCCGTATGTGATTATTGTATCACTATTTTTTAATTCCCTCCGCATTTTAGCCATGTTCGCAGCGTTGTCGGTAACAAAACTTGCAACATTACAATTATATTGAGACTTTAATCTTTCTATCAAACCCTCAGCAAGTTCAGCTAGGTATTCACCAGTGTGCGGCTTTCCTGTGGTATCTATCGAGTCAAAAAGAATTACTTCAGATTGCTCCGTCGTAATAGTGGCGCAAATGATCGGTTCATTATGAACGTTAGACCACCCATCTATAGACATATTCACATAACTGCCAGATAAATTAGAGAAACACCGTTCTTTTTCTTCAAGGTATATTTGATCCAATAATTTGCCTGATATATCCTTCCGAGATGGTGGAATATATCCTGGGCGCAATAATGAAATGGCTTTTTTTACTTCTCGATGTTCAATACTTCTGAAGCTACAGTTTGTAGCAAACATGGCCTTTGCTATTTGTCGGTCTATTGCTTCTTTTGTAGATTTTGGCGTTGTTACTATAAAGGAGCTTATGTTTCCAGATAGTTTCTTTTTTTTAAGAGACGGTTCCGCGCAATTGACGCCTTTTGCCGAAGAACTTGCAGATGAGCTAGGTTCGGAAAGTGAAGCCAATTCTGAAAAATAAATATATTTTACTTATGATGTTGTTTACACAGTTAGTAACATTAAAAGTTTAAAACATTAACGTCTACAGACATCGCGCAGATAAAATTTTCCACTAATCCTACTGTTGTCCACTTCTGGACGTATAGGCCAGCGACGCATCACAGAGTACGATCACCAAAACCATATAGAAAACTAGTTAGTATTTTTTAATTTGTTTTGTAAATAATAATTTTAATAACTTACCTAGAACTTCAACATCGTCACTAGATTGCGGAATATTATTTTTGCACTTTTCGTAATGTATTTTCATTCTCGCAACCAGACCTTGAATTTCTTTTTTACATTTGTTGCATATAGCCCGACAGCCAGTTTTGGTAGTGTTTTTTTCTGTGAAATGTTCCCAAATCCCATCCCTTTGGCGAGGCATTTTATTTATAATAAATTGGTCACGCACGAATCGCAGCAATAACAATAGTAGGTAAACAAAATTAAACGAATGAATGCTTGTTAGAAGGAAAGTAAGACGTAAAAAAAATTGCGCGGGGATTTCCATTTTGCTTGACATTCACACACACATGTCAGACAAAAAGGAAATCCCCGCGCTCTGTCCGCGCCAATCCATTGAGGGCGCGTTCCGATTTGCGCAGAAATATAGTTAAATTAAATAATAAAATGAAAAGATCAAAAAAATCGTGATTAATTAGGATTTTTTCAAAAAATCGTGCTTTATTCGATTTTTTAAAAAAATCATGATTTTTTCCAACCCTGAGGAAAAATAAAACAAATCGATTCATAACTTTAATGTTTATTCACTTTCGCAATAATTTTCTGTTGTGTTATCGCCTGTATAAATCATTTCATTGTCATTGAATTTATCAATATTGACGGCTCTGTCAAAATCTTCCTTTATTATTTACCTTGTTCTTTGCATGACCTTAGCCTAGTCTTCTTTATGATGTTGACACACACTTCTTTCAATAATATCATAATTTTTTTGTAGTTAACGGTGGCTGGGTATTTTTGCGTGCTGCGTAACCCGTAATTTTTTTATTTGCTATACAACATTCTTTCACTCATAATAATAAAAAAAATGTAGGTACATCTCTACGTACACCTCTATACAAGGTTATACCATTAATGAATACCATTATAATGCTATACTAATAAAACCAGTAGATATGAAATAATTATACATTCACGTGACAATTAAAATATTAATGTTATTGGAATACTAACTTCAAAATCAATTCATAATTGGCGGAATGATCGCGTAACAAACATAAAAAAATACAGTTGAATTGAGAAGTTCCTCCTATTTTGAACAGTTAAAAAGGAAAAATATTATTTTCAGTACAATTTAATTTAACCTTTTGCTCACGTATGTAGTAGAGCTTTTTTTTGTCAAGTCAAGTGTTACATTTTTATGTTTTTAGTGGTCTTATGCCGATTTATTCTATGAGATTAAATTCTAACATCTAATCACAGACCCTAAGCAAACTGGACTCAATCATGGTCTTCCTTCATGTTAGTTGGTAATTAGGTAGACTAGATAGTACGAGACACACTATGAGAAAATGATATTATAAGTAAAACAAATCATATTTTTTCATATGAGACTACAATAATAACTCGATAAATATTGACCTTTTTAAGAAATAAAAAATATAGACAATATTTAGTAATCGCTTCATGCAAAAAAAGGAGTGTGCTTTTGACCACACGACTGAACTAAAACTACTGTAGCTCCATAGTGTGATACAGACAATAGGCCTGCACTGAGTCTTAGATATACGAAACTTAACTCGCTATGAGAAAACGAGAGAACTAAAATGTGTGCTCGCACCTCTCTTTCTTACCCCTACAGTAATATACGAAACGTAACTCTCTCTCTTTCTATCTTCACTAACTTATATCTCCCTCTCAACTTCCGTCCGCCTAACCCGATCACGCATTCGGCGGCTTATTCACCAAGTCAACCCTTACACTTGCTCTCTGCTAATTAATATAGGAGCCAGGGCAAAGAGAGGCAGGGCACATCAATGCAGCTCGACTGGGGAAGTACCTCCATGTCACATAAAATGACAACTCCCCGGTGGGCTGCTGTGTTTTTGAAAGCAAGTAAAGTGATCAGCATGCCTCGGAGTAGTCGCAGAGTTAGCAGCGGGAGTGGCAACATGATACTCCTTGGAAGCAAGTGTATTATGGTATCAGACAAAGTATATAAAGTGTCCATTGTCCGCCGTAACAATTTCATATTTTTTTTTTTTTTTTTTTATACCACTAAGGTGGCAAACAAGCGTACGGCCTGCCTGATGGTAAGCAGTTACCGTAGCCTATGGGCATTTGCAACACCAGGGGTGTCACTCTTGCGTTGCCGACCCTGTAAGAACCTCTTCACGCCTTTCTTGAAGAACCCCATACTGTAGTCCCTTGGGAAAATTTCGGCAGGGAGCTCATTCCACAACATAATAGTTCTCGGTAGAAAACTTCTCGTGAAGCGCACAGTGCGCGACCATTGCGGTTCCAGTGTGTGCGGATGAACTCCCAGCCGCCGGCGAGCTGTGCGATTGTAAAACGAGGCTGTTGGTATAATGTCGAACAACTCCTCAGAACACAATCCATTATACAGCCGGTAGAACACGCAAAGGGAAGCAAAATCTCTTCTCAAACTCAAGGGCTCAATGCCGTGTGTGAGTCCAGGATCATCGATAATCCTCACAGCTCGTCTCTGTATCGAGTCACAAGGTCCTAGCTGGTATCCAGGTGCTCCCGCCCAAAGGTGGCTACAGTACTCCATATGCGGTCTGACTTGGGACTTATATAACATAAGCCTTTGCCCCGCGCTGAAGTACTGTTTAGCTCTGTTGAGCACACCGAGTTTCTTGGACGCCAGCTTAACCTTCTCCTCCAGGTGACCTCGATACTGAACATCGCTGGAGATCTCGATACCGAGAATCCCAATGCTCTTAGAAATTGTGAGCGGCGTGTTCTGGAATTGGGGAACCACAGCAAATGGGGTTTTCTTAGCGGTGAACGCGCAAACTTGTGTCTTGGTAGGGTTGAATTGGACTCATATCAGGCGGGCTGAACACTTGTTTTGCACCAGACTGAGTATTAAGAAGTGTCCATGGTCTGTGTAAGAGTTTCACATCAGGCGGGCTGAACACATGTTTGTCACCCGACGGAGTATACAAGTGTCCATAGGCTGTGTAACAGATCCACATCAGGCGGGCTGAACACTTGTTTGTCACCCGACGGAGTATGCAAGTGTCCATAGGCTGTGTAACAGATCCACATCAGGCGGGCTGAATACTTGTTTGTGACCCGACGGAGTATACAAGTCTCCATAGAACAATTTCACATCAGGTGCGCTGAACACTTGTTTGTCACCCGACGGAGTATGCAAGTGTCCATAGGCTGTGTAACAGATCCACATCAGGCGGGCTGAATACTTGTTTGTGACCCGACGGAGTATACAAGTCTCCATAGAACAATTTCACATCAGGTGCGAGAATCGATCGATTCATACATCGATTGGCTCTATTCGAGGGCGATCGTCTCACCGAAAAACAGCTCAGTAAATGAGATAGACAAAATGATCATTGAAAAAGTACCAGGTGATTTTCAATGTTACAAATCTATTGATAACGTGTGCAACATCGAAGATACAGTGCACTATCTACAAGAATTTTTAAATTCTCTCTATCCCGCCGGCTTGCCACCACACGAACTGAAATTGAAAGTAGGTACTCCCATTATGCTGTTAAGAAATTTAAGCCCTCCCAATATGTGTAATGGCACAAGGCTTTTGATAAAGGAATTACGAGACAATCTGATTATAGCAACAATCATCACCGGTCCCACGGCCGGACAGCTAGCTCACATTCCGCGGATCCCGATGATACCAACAGATTTGCCCATGTCTTTTAAAAGGTTACAGTTTCCTGTGTGTATCGTTTGCCCTTATAATAAATAAACCCCAGGGACACACTTTCTCGATCTTTGGCATCGACCTAAGAGAAGAATGCTTTTCTCATAGCCAATTATATGTTGCACTTTCTCGAGTAGGATTCCTAAAAATCAATATATTTTGTTGCCACCTACGAATACCACAGCCAATATAGTATACAGCCTTAAGGTAGACATATTGGAAACTACAAAAGTAAAACCTATTAAATTAAATTAATATAAAGTCTCGAAATATACGTTATATATATTAAAATAAATGTAAAAATAAAACTAAAAACAATATAAATAAATAAAAAATAAACTTTCCGATTGTAATTAGGGTTATGGATAAAAACTAATAAAAAATTAAATACCACTAAGTACGTACCACTTAAAGTAATTTGTCTGAAAAAAAAGCTACTAAGAAAAACTATTTAAAAAACTCTATCAAGATACATTTACTCTTCGTTTATCCCAAAATGTTTAAAAAATAAATGTCCACCCGTGCGAAGCCGGGGCGGGCCGCTAGTATTTTATATAAATATAGCAATAATTTATAAAATAACTTACATGTGAAAGGTAACTTCATCTTTTTGCAAACTAGAAGCGTTCGACCTCTTTTTGCATGAAATAACTGCACACTTCGGCATTTTTAGTACAACACTTTATGATGTCACCGAAGCGAAGCAAGTAGTTTTTAAACACAAAATGGATCACATTATCTTGTATCATGGAATGGCAGGAGGGGAATGATCCAATGAGGCTCGTCCTTTGGTTGAAAGTCAAGCTCAGTGCTGAAAGCTAATGCCAACGCTAATTTACGGAAGCAGCAGCGGGCAGATGCAGCATGGAAGCAAGAAAACGCGTTAGTAGTATCTCCCACTCAAAAGTCCCGGAAACACGCGTTCCCAGATCCAGAAATCAGATTTAAAAGCTTATTGGTGTTAATACAAAGTTCTTATTATTATTATTATTTTTTTTCAAATATTATATAAAGTTGTTTAATATCTTTTTTTTTTTTTTTACATGTCAATTTATTTATTTATTCTAGTCAAAAAGTCCGCCCCGAATCGTACCTGCCGCAAAAGTGCCCATAACACTTTCAGCATTCCCCCGCTGTATCGCGAGGGATATGCGTTGGGTCATGTATGACTCAGCTCGAAGGTCAGCACCACTATTCTTTAAGCGCCTTCCCAGCTGCCGCACAAATAACTTGGCTTCCGCACACCAAGCTCCGCTAACCTCCACAGCGAAGGGGATAAAAGTATAATTCGACGTAAGGGGCGCGTATTTGGCGTGTTTCTGGGTGGCCGCCCAATCGGCCGCCGCCCCAGCAGCACGAATTGTCCTAGCCAAATGCGTGGATGCGAAAGTACTGACGCAAGTGGCATCCCACACCAAACATCGACCCTTCTCCCAAGGAATGAGAGTGAGCCCGTCCGGCCTCTTGCCATCCGAACGGCTCAAACCCGGTGGCTCGGGGGTACAGGGCACCTCCACAGACACCAGAGCCCTCCGGATCACCTCATTCAGCATATAATGCCGTGGAAAACGCCCAGCCGACTTGCCGCAACTCAAACCATGGTAACCCTTGGAGTCCACCTGCGCTCCACATATACAAGTGTGGGGTTCGCACAAAACACAGCCCAATCAGAGTGCTGCGGCCACTCTCAAGGATCCATCATCGAGTGCGGTACCCATATGAGGCGACGGAAGGGCGTGAAGCCAGGCTCCCGACTCTGGAGAACTTGCCGCCCTAAGCCGGGCAATATCAGCTCCTACTGCGACTTCCAGCAACTGCCCATACCTCACCGTACACAGTCGGTCGTCCCATCGACGCTGCACACCTCTGTCTTCTGGGGGCTCAATGGCGGGACATGCTGAGGACCAAGCGCTCAAGGCTTCCCCCGCATAAGGTATCTCTAGATCGTCACCGTGCACTTGGAGTATAGTAGCGACTAATCCGCGAACCCTATGGGAGGAAGCCAAGAAGGCCGATGTGTTAATGTCCTGCATACGCCTAACGCCCAATCCACCGTGACGGACGGGGAGCGACGCTTGCGACCATTGAGCCTCGTCAAGGTGTACATTGAGAATCGTCTCCAAAGTAATCTTCATTTCGTCATCTAACTGGGAAGTCTCAGTGGGAAAGAGCCATGTTGAAGAGGTCCTCATAATGTACACCAACCTTGCAACAGATAGACAACCGCGTAACAAAGTTAATGCCACATGTGCCGGTAAATGCTGCAGATGCTGGTGTGCCTGAGTAAGCATTTCTCTCTTATTCCGTAGGGCCACCGGAATAGCCTCCTCGAATATTGGAGTGCCCAAGAGTGTAAAAGTTTGTCGATCCAAGATCTTTAAATCGGGCAGAATGTTTTGGATCATCTGGACCTGCTCCCTAGTTGCCCCTCCACAAGAGTAAAGCTCGCACTTGGAACTATTGATCATAAGGCCCATGTCACGCAGTCCGGGAATCAATGTTTCGACATCTTTAGCGACAATCTCTGGGGCACCGCCAATCGTGCCATCATCTAAGTACCAAATATTGAGCGGTGCCTCCAATGCAACTATTAATTTGTTGATGACTAAACTAAATAACAGAGGGCCCAGAGGGTCTCCCTGTTGCGCGCCAACCCTTGACGTTATCTTTTCGCCGTTATAGTATAAATTGGTGGGAGCGGCGTAGCACTGAACGAGGAAAGGGTATAAAGAAGGAATTTTATCCCTCACCTCGGCCAGCATTACGTCCCTCTCGACACTGTTAAAGGCGTTCTTGATGTCGATTTTCAAAATAACGTCACAGGCATGTTCTGGGTTCATAGCAAGGGCACGGGTAGAGTGTATAGCTGCCTCGCAACCGAGCGGAGAGCCGAAACCAAGCTGGCGTGGGCGCAATAGTTTACCCATCTGGTCTCTTACAGCCCGGCACCCCAACTTTGCCACCACTCGGCGCAAAACACTGCCCACCGCTATCGGCCTAATATCACCATCTTTTTTGCTGAGAGCGCAAAGGGACGCCCCATATAGAAAAGGACAAACTTCGTCACACAACTTTCCCTCGAGGAGAAAACAGCACAATTCAGCTAGAGACGTCAATAACCGCGGTCCATTATCACCAGCAGATACTGAGGTGAGCTCTTTTAGATGTTGAGGGCGCAAACCGTCCAAACCCGCTGCAGAACTGGCATGGAAGGAACCTATTGCATTCGCCACTTCCTCCACGGTAACCGTGAGCTTCTGGGCGGATGATTCCGGCTGAGGGCAGCCAGTAATGGGCCGCAATGGAGCCGGGTGCTTCTCCCGTAGACTGGACAAAGTTGCAGAATCTGCGGGCGCCAAGCTGCAGTTCGATGTGAGGAGCCTAACAGCCCCTCTTAAATCCCCGTCATATACTTTCGCCTCGATGGCTCCGTAAATCGACGGAGACTTTTTAGGCTTACTATCACTGGGAAAGCCTTCCGAAATGCAGTTTTCCACATTCTTCTTCACCCTGCTTGTCATGGACTCAGTTACCGAACCGGTTTCTGGGACCCTAAAAGCCACATAAGCGAAGGACAGTAAGGTGTACCAATCTTCGACTGCATTACTTCGGAGGCATTTATCAATGATAGCGCGAAGTTTTCCGGCGGCCAGGAATCTAGCCCCCTTCGGAATGTGTTTTAATACTCGTATATTCGCCCTATACGTACCGAGCCTTTCCAGACAAGGCGGAGAAGATGACAATAGTGTTTGGTTTACTGCGCCGGTCGTAATCTCATTTGCTTGGGAGCTCTGCGCCGACGGAGGCAGCGGGAGCGTTGGCCTTGGTCTGTGTTTCCGGGTGATGTGTATAGCCAAACCGCGTTTAGTGAAATGGCGTTGAGAAGAATCAGAAGGACAGTGCGGACAAGCAAAGAAGGTACTCAAGTTAGCATCCATTACCCTAATATATATACATATAAAAAAAAAATACGGTAAAATGCGAATAAAATTAGATAAAGTTTAAGAGAAATAATAATACTTATTAATAATTTAAATCACAGATAATTTTCTCAGATTAATAAAACATGAAAAATAATAAAATAGTGAATTTTAAGACAATTGATTAAATTGAATTCATTGATTAAAATTAATATTATCAAATGAATAAAAATAATAATGTTATCATTTAAATATATCACAAATAAGTTTCGGATAGTCTAACCAGCCATAAATTTAATTGGTACATGCCTGGATTCGAACCGGGGAGCAGTTGGTCAATAGGTCAGTTCTTTATCCACTAAGCTATCACTGTTCTTAATGTTGATAACACAGTAACTCCTTAAAAGCTTACTAGTAACGACAATCACTTGTACGAACACTATGACTCTCAAAGGAGGTATTGTTTCGCTGCCGTTTTCTATGAAGTAGAGGTACTTCGAATGTCAGCCACTTTATGCGCCCTGGCTATGGACAAAGTTCGCTTCCAGCAATTTGCAGACAGTTCCACGAAGGCTCATGGCTGCGTTGTGTATGCTCGCTGGATGCATATCATTGCTGCCGTCTCTGCCACAGCTGCTATTTTCGTCTTTGCCTTCTTTATTGCAGCCGTCTTTATGCTTGCGAACTATCTGTTTCTGAAGATGCATGCAAGTGCCACTGCTGTTCCGATTGCTGTTGTTTTGTTATCTCAATGCATTTCGACTATTCACAAGTTTAATGGTTATACCGGTAATGAGTTGATAAAATTATTACAGTTACCAAATCAGTTCCTCTATATAATCATAGTTTTCGTCCAGGTTGAGGAGTTATGATTTCAGTTAGGTTCACAATTATTATTAATGTATATTATGATTAAGTTTCATTTCCGAGAGTCTGCCCACTTTTCGATATCACTCACTGATCTCGAAAATATCACTTACTAAATTATTATATTGACAACATATTAAATTAATAATCACAACATTCAGACGATAATCCTTGTTTTACGAAATTTATTGTAAATTATATCATAATATTTTAATTCAATCAATCACAGACCGTCCGTCACCAAATGATTATACCATCGTCGTCAAGGTAAGGACACAATGTTTTAATTTTACTTCCCTTTGATCTAATAAAATTTGTTTCCTTGAGCTGTATATATTCTTCATGGAACTCTCTGTTTTGGCATTCCTTTATACAAACCTTTAATGCTTCTTCTATTTCTTTTCCTTTCAGGTACTTCGTATTTTCACGCCGATCCTTCGACTTTGCGAATCGGTTGCAGTATGCCACAACTCTCAATAATCTGCTTAACGAAGAAAACTTCTTCCATGGAGACTCTGCATTGGAAATAGCGACGTGAGATTTAACACATTCTTCTAAACTTACATCTAAGTTCTGTGGACGACTATAAGAAATTGTTCCACTTCTTAAGAACTGAGGACCTTCAAACCAGAGCTGATGATCTATTAATGAACTTGGTTCAATTCCTCTGGATGCTACATCCGCAGGATTATCCTTCGTTGAGACGTGCGCCCATTGATCTGAATCAAGAGTGGTCAAGATCTCTGACACACGATTGGCCACGAAAGTCTTCCATCTTGACGGATGACTATTTAGCCATGCTAATACGACCGTAGAGTCTGTCCAGGCGTGAACTCTATTTTTAGGGATATTTAACGCCTCGACTGTGTCCAATAACAATCGTGCCAGCAACACAGCACCGCAAAGTTCAAGACGCGGAATGCTGACCTGTTTAATAGGTGCTACCTTTGTTTT
The DNA here is from genome assembly GCA_947507595.1 of Pyralis farinalis. NCBI lineage: Eukaryota > Metazoa > Arthropoda > Insecta > Lepidoptera > Pyralidae > Pyralis > Pyralis farinalis. The sequence goes on along the minus strand of OX382264.1, from coordinate 18,617,298 downwards.
GGCAGCCACCAAAGCAACGTGAATACCTCCTGAACTGCTGACTGTTCTTGTATAAACAACGGCTGCATATGCAGACTTGGAGGCGTCACTGAAACCGTGGATTTCCACAGATACATCATCTCCTTTCATGCCAAGCCACCTGGGAACTCGAACTTTGGTAAGTTGTTTTAAGTCATTAAGGTAAGTATTCCACTCTTCTTTTATCGCTGTCGGTACTTCATCATCCCATCCTACACCTGTTAACCAAAGTTTCTGAATCATTATTTTTGCTAATACTACCACAGGCGCTATCCATCCTAGTGGATCGTACAGACGTGCGATATCTGACAATATAGTTCTCTTTGTTATAGATCCAGGTTTAGGAGGCAGATGCACCGAGTAACTGAAGAAGTCATCGAAACGTGACCAGGTAAGTCCTAATATTTTAGTTGTATCAAATATGTCCTTAGTTTCCTTTACTTCTTTTCTATTCACTTCTACTTTAGGGGTTCCACACTCAACTTTAGGATTGTTCTTCACTTCAATTCTATTTATACGTTCTTTTTCGCGTTCCTCTATTCTATTTAAAAGATCTTTATTATTGCTGTATACGTCGGCTCCTAGTAAGATATCTATCTTGCTGGGCTGACTGAACTGTGGGTCTGCTAATTGTAGCTGCTTTAGTTCTATCCAATTAATATCTTTAAGCTGGCGCTCGGGTAAGTAAGATGTAATATTTTTTAGAACATATGCCTTAACTTCTATCTCAAAATTGTTATCTGTTAGCGACTGTAACTTTAAATAAACCATATATCTTGAAACGATTGTTTTATTATCGCCAAGACCTGATACTGTTCCTCTTATAGGAATTTTCTTCAACCTCAAGAACTGAACTGTTGCTTCTGTAATAAAGGAAGCTTGCGAACCCTGATCTATTAAAGCTGGAACTATTTGAAAACTACTAGATGCAGATTGAATCCTTATCAACGCTGTAGCCAATAAAACTTGCCTAGAATTGTAAATGTGACTAGTAGAATGGCACGTGACGAACGGTCCGCTTGCGAGAGTACTAGCACCTTCAGTAGAGGTGCCTGGGGTGGGTTCTGAACTATTGAACTCATTTGTACTATTAGGATTTGCACTATTATGATGTAAAAGCGTATGTAAAAGTTCTTATTTGATTATGATTTTGAATGGTAATAAGATCATTACTGGTTCTATTTATAAACAAAAAGTACTCCCAGCGTTGCAAGTGGTGCCATTAATTTTAACACATACCTACAGGCTTACAGTAGTAAAAAAACTCAAACATAACATGTTTAGGCACTTATTGAATGACATGAAAAAGGACACTAAGATAACCTTGTAAAATTCACTATCGTTTTACGGGTAGTACTTAACTCCGAAATGGGTCTGGTCTGGAAACATTCATGAGTATTTTTTCGGCAAAGGTTCTGAAGCTGACAGATCTAAATTAAGAAGATTTTTTAAAGGTTCTAAAACTTAAGACTAGCCTGTATAAGTTAATATTCCTTTGCCTGGTTTGGTGGGGATAAAAAGACATTTTCCACAAATGAGAACTGATCTGATTTAAGAGTAGAGACTTATTCCCGCGCTTTTGACGAGTGACATTGTTGTTTTACTTTAAATTATAATTAAATTAAAAATTAAAATATAATTCATTATAGAATTAGTTTTGTGTGACAATCTCGATAGTATTTTGTAACATAAGTGCTACTGAAATTATTCAGGAATGAAAAAACTCAAATATAACACGTTTATGCATTTTTTGGAAGACGTGAATAAGTGCATCAAGAAAACTTTGTAAAAATCACTATCGTTTTACGGGTGGTATTTAAACTGGATTAATTGAGTCGAGGTACCCTTCCCAAGTATTTTGTCAGCACAGTTCCTGAAGCTGGCACATAGAATTAAGATTTTCAAATGGTTCTAAACTGACGACTTGGCTGTATGGGCTAGACCCCTTTGCCTTTCCCCTCGGGGATAAAAAGAACCAAAAAAGGACTTCTTCCCGCGCTTTTGACGAGTGACATTGTTCTTATAGTTGAAATTTTTACAATTCAGTATAAAATTAGTTTTATGTGACAATTTTGATAGTATTCTGTAACATAAGTGCTAGTGAAATTATACAGTAATGAAAAAACTCAAATATAACACGTTTATGCACTTATTGGAAGACGTGAATAAGTTCATTAAGAAAACCTTATAAAAATGACTATCGTTTTACGGGTGGTATTTAAACTGGGTTGATTGGGTCGAGGTACCCTTCCCAAGTATTTTTTCAGCACAGTTCCTGAAGCTGGAACATATAATTAAAATTTCAAATGGTTCTAACTAAACTGATGAGTTGGCTGTATGGGCTAGATCCCTTTGCCTTTCCCCTCGGGCATATAAAGAACCAAAAAGAAAAATGAGAACTGACTTCTCTGTCTACGGAACTGACATATTTAAGAGAGTAGACATCTCTATTGTATACATTTTTCCCTACTGTCGTGTCAGTTCAGTGCAATCAAAGAGAATTTTATTCTAATTTACTCGTAGACAGAGTATATAATTTACTAGAATATTTTATTTGACTTCAACCAAATATTTTTCAGTCTTGTCTTCAGAATACTTGTCAAATTTTTTTTCCATTCAAATAGGTTTCCCGAAGTCAATGCTCAATATATTTTTTAAACTATATAATTGGTAACACTCCATTATACTGACTGAAACAATGTGAGTTCATGAGTATATTTCATGTTTTTAAAACAAAATTCTTTGCACGACTATAGACAAAGAGCTCGTGCTTTTACAAAATTGTTTGGGCACGAAGTAGTTGAATAAAAGTGCATTTAGATTGTTATCAAGACACGACGATGGCCAAGAATTTGCTCCGAATTCTTGAATACAGAGTGGTGTTTTCTGGTTCATAAACATAGCACAATAAATTGAATGTTGACTACTGTACAAATTTCCATTGTATGTATATATTACTGGCAATGTCTATAATCCAGGTATTGTATACAATACTATACTTTTTAGTTATAGATTAACGCTATATCAGTTTAAACAGTTTCGTAAATAATCCATTATATATAATCAATTTTTTTCACATAAAAGTGATTACTGTGACTAATCCGTGATTTTTTTCTAACGCAAGTATTTAATTTACTTAAAAGAAATCCTAAATTGCAACACAGAATTTTAAAAACCTGATTTGATTTGAATCCTAGATAGATATATGCTGTTGGAGATCTGATTTTGATATTACAATGTGTTACTGGCAATGTATAAAATAAATGATTTTTCATACATTAAGTACCTGACATTATACATACAGGCATTATATAGAATGCCTAGGTGTGGTATACTATTTGGAATTATACAAATTGCCCGTAACTTACATAATATTTCTACATGTGAGACCATCCCTTGAGAACAATACAACCAAATTTAACTGTTGTATTTGTCAACAAGGAATATACGAAACTCAATTTTGATATGTAAACCTCAGCATGCGATGTTCAGTTTGACAGTTCTACATACCAACCAACCAACCACAAATTTTGTTTTTATTACCGATCAACAGTCATATTATCGGTGGCATATGACTATATATATATATATATATGGTTGACATTGACAAAAACAATGTTAAATTAACAAGGGTGCAACTTTTTTTTAAAAGATTAGAAATTTATGTTTTGAAAAAGCAATGATTTCAGTTTAATTGATTTCAGTTTGAGATTAATTTCTTTGGAAAAATTTAACCAGCGAGGTGTTAAAATAATGGAAATTGTAATTCAAAGAAATAATTGATTGGAAGGATCCATTCTCGAAGAAATGTCTGATTGACCACCGACAGACATTGCATAGCCTAAATCATTGATTGTGTTATAAAATGAACATACTGAATATTATTTTACTAAGCACACTTCTAATTTTCTTCATTACTAGATTGTACATTAAAACCGGTCTGGATTGCTAATTCATCATAAAATTAGGTTCACACACTCACACTCATTCTCCTCCTAGGAGGAATAAACTTAAAATTGTATAATTTTCTAAAGGAAGATATTAAATATTAAGGTTATGTCCTCAAAAATTGTCAGACCTACAGTGTGTAGTGTAAGTTGGTTGAAATTATTTACACACAAAAAACAACAATTACAATTAACCCATGGCGCAAATTTTTTTTTTCTTTCAAATCCCATACATTTGAAAATTTTCCACTATGGTTAAAATTATCAATATTCAAGTTGTTTTGTTGTTTTTCGCCTAATGGCCTAAACACAAAGGATAGTTTTGGTTGTTATTTATCTAGTCCAAACAAGCCAGTCAAAATGAAGAATGCTGCGAGCACATTTTCTCATGTCCGACCTCAGTCTACAGGATACATGATGGGTTTATAAACAATATACAAAAAAATTTACTTACACAAAAAGAAAATTAGAGCTTAATCTCTTTACTCATCTGATTTCGGTAATTGCCAGTGACATATAACCTAATGTGAAGATATATCTATAATGATCAAATATATGAGTATGACATTACATATGCAATTTCATTAATTTAAGTGATTGAATACAAACTTATCCCTCTTATTAATTTAAAAAAGTACACTAAATAAAATGTATATTACGCCAAATTGCTGTCTAGAAAAACTTAAACTAAAAACATTTTTAATTTTATTAAAATTTTTTGTTATATTTAAGTTAATTAACATTTATTTATTTGCAATCTAAAAAAAACAAAGATGTTTACTGAAACTCTATGACAAGTAATGCAAATCTGAAACTTACCTGCTTCTACAGATGCCTGCTGCAAGCTTTGGTTCACTGGTAGCTACTGTAATTAAAGAAGAGTGTTCTATAAAGAATGTTTGGAACCATAACTTACACGAAGAATTCCATGTTATTAGACAGGTAGGTGAGCAGTTTTATTAACTATGTAATAGATTTCCATGCTACTTCAGTGTGGTTTAAATTTTAAGGACTAAATTTTAAGGATTTAATCTCCAATATCCTCTGTGAAACTTTTGCTTTATATAACTTGATATATTATATTTCTGTTTTAAATTAGAAAACTGACAAAGTAAGTTTAAGTTTTGGAGCATTCCAATTGCTTAATACAATCTGCTAACCCGAACATAACTTATTCAATAACTTATTACCTACAATATTTAGCCAATCATTAAAAATATATATATATATATATATTAACCATGGCATAAATTTCAACAACTTTAAAAGAGTGCCTATAATTCTAAGCTCAGTCTTATTAACCTTATGTAATCACAATATAGATTGTCCAAAAGTACCACTGGGTGGCAATGGACACAGAGTTCCCTGGTGTGGTGGCTCGTCCCATTGGAGAATTTAGATCGACAGCTGACTACCAGTATCAACTGTTAAGGTGATCAATATTTTTATTTATACATCTGTCTATATCGTCACACCAAGCTCCCACGGTGTAGGTAGGGAGAATTGAGATTATGTTATGTTACAGATAACATTATATTAGAGGGTAAGGTTATCAATATATGATTGAGGATGTAAAGCTTCCCCAGATGTTGCGAAAGACCAGCCTTAACCTTGACTGCAAACTTTACTTACAATCATGTAGCATGGTGTATGTCTCTGTGTGACTGCAATGATTTTGAACACTTCTTTGAAGTTATTCCACTACTTTTTTATTTATTTCATACTCGTCAAGAGAGGATTTAAATCTATATATATTACCTCAATAAAAGTTGTGGTTAAATTACTATTGAAATAGTAGTATCACATAAGTCCCTTTGTTAACTTCAAATTCTAAAATATTACGTTTTGCTTCCATAGGTGTAATGTAGATTTATTAAGAATTATCCAACTGGGACTCACATTTATGGATGAAAGTGGCAAGACTCCTCCAGGATGCACCACCTGGCAATTCAACTTCAAATTCAATCTACAGTGAGTATAATTAGCTCTCTAATTAAACACACTACAAGTTTAAAAGCGCCTCTAAAAATCTCTAGAATTGTCTATAGACCTGATTACTTTTCTTTCAGAGAAGACATGTATGCTCAAGATTCCATTGATTTATTACAAAACTCAGGACTTCAATTCAGAGAGCATGAGGAGCATGGCATAGAACCATTGGAATTTGCTGAATTACTAATGTCTTCAGGTAAAATATGTCGAATCTTACGAAACATTCCCTAGTAAACAAAATTTAAACGTAATATTGGTCATTAATAATTTCAAAGGTACCATAGGTAATATTTTAGGTAGGTAGGTAATTTTTGGTATAGGTAGGTAGTTATGTAATACCCCTTAAACCTGACTTCAATGAAATTGTAATTTACTCACGTTTTGTGAGGCCAATAGGGCGCAAGCTGCATCTCATTAGTATGTATATATATCTTCACGGAATGTCCCTTGCGGGGTAGGCAGAGAGAACCGAGCTCCATAAGACGTCCTTGCATACTTCACTCGCTTCTGTGACATTCATAGCTCTTTTTGATCGCAATTATGATCGCCGGTGGAAAAACACCTTAATAGAGCATTTTGTGCTCCTGTGACAGATCTGGTTTTTAGGATTCAGTATCTCAAAAGTCAAATATGAATAGGAACCCTTATAAGATCACTTTGTTGTTTGTCAGTCTCCATATGTCAAGAAATTACAAATAGATAGAAGAAGCAAGGTTCCATTAGCAAAAGCAAGCACATTTTATAGCAATATGCGTGTCATTATTCAAACACGCAGATTGACCCATTGCGTGCCGAGTGGTTTGATCGAACCATGCGCGTTATGGCAATAGGTATATAACGGCGTTTGACGGGTGCAACGTCGACTGCAGCCTGGATAGGTTTGTCTATCTCAAGCTTCTCCATGGTTAGTTAAGCCAAATCACTGCTTTTCGGGGGCTAGAAAACACCGCGAATCCGCAGTTTAAAGTAAGATGAGTAGGGGTTGGTGTGGCAAGTGTTTCAATAGAGTAGTAGTTTATAATTTATGTATTTGTATTCTAGGTATAGTGCTCATGGACAACATAAATTGGCTCAGTTTTCATTCTGGATACGACTTTGGTTATTTATTGAAGCTTCTTACAGACCAAAATTTACCTCAGGAAGAGAATGACTTCTTTGATAGTCTACGACTATATTTTCCTACTGTTTATGATGTCAAGGTAATTTACATACCGTACACAATTAGACATTACATGATTCTATTATTGTTGTTAGATATATATAAATAGAACTTTATTAATTTCACAAAGACATACAAATATAACATGTAACTAATTGTCCACAAACATATTAGTGATCAAGATATAGAAAGGGGTAGGTTTATAAAGTGACAATTTACACTTTGTATTGTATTGTTGACAGTATTTGATGAAATTATGCAAGAATTTGAAAGGTGGTCTGCAGGAGGTGGCAGACCAATTAGAGTTGCGGCGTGTGGGACCTCAACACCAAGCTGGATCAGACTCGCATCTTACTGGAATGGCGTTCTTCAAGATTAAAGAAGTGAGTGCTATTTTTACCAGTCTGACTGATGTACGAATGTATGTACATCAGTTTCTTTGTGTCCTCCTGTAGCTCATAATTATGATCACTCAATAAGAAGAAGCATACTTGGTACAATACGACGAAAAAAAAAACGTAAACGTAAATATACGTATAATGTAATACGTTTAACTAAACTAGTATTTTCGACGATTTAAATACGAGATATAAAAAGTTTTTGTATTTGCCTATTTATATGCAGACAAATAAAGAATACTTACGTCATTTAAAACGAACCGAGCTCTCATTTTGGGCAGAAACAACAGTAGGTACCTCACAATAATCTTTGATGCCAAAGCCAACTCACTCACTGCAAGGTCGAGGATATTTAACATGTAATCCGTCTGGGGAAATGCATACCACATAACAAAAGACCGAATCTAAACTGAAGGGTTGAAGTGTTCCTGTGAGTGATGAGGTTATGTATTTATATGCTATGATAACTGGTTCACTTTATGTGGGCCTTACGTTTGTCACCATTTATAATAGTATACAATTTTATTTAATCATAGTTATATGATTATGACCACATGTTGCAAAAACGTGGAATATCATATAAAAATAATTAAAATTGTATCTTCTCCAAGCATGTGCTTCGTACATGCATCCTTAAATAACCGACGTTCCTTTAGTGTGTCGTTACATTAATATAGGTACTAATTATCCTTTCATAATTACAGATATTTTTCGATGGCAATATTGAAAGTACCAGTGGACATTTGTACGGGTTGGGAGCGCCGTTCTCGACTAGTGTAAATAATTTCCAAGACAACGGCGAGAGTGGGAACTCCTCCTGATCGGGAGACTCGGTTGTGGTCAGCCTCACGCCGCAACCGACGCGCGTCTACCACATTGCCGAGTGAATTGGATTAGAGTGTGTCAATAATCAGATTATCGTGTTATGAACATTGCCAAGAATATAAAATATTACGTGATAAGTGTGTTGAATATTTTGATATGAGAGTATGTGACATGATGGTATAAAATACATATTAAACGCAGGAAAACAGTTTTGCTGTATGTGAACATATTAAATGGTTCAATGGGATTGCAAATAATTTTAACTTTTCCAATTTATAACCGTAAATGTTATAGTAATAAAATCAGCCAGGTGTACAATTAAGGTTACATAATGAGGGTGTAATTGACTTCACGGGATAAGAGTAATGCCATACAAATAAACTACAATATGTCATCTGTACAATACTTGTAAGAAAAAGGGCCCAAAATAGGGAAAGTGAACCATCTGAAAAAGAAACATAAGCTAGAGAAGATTCATGAAATCATAGTAGATCTCTCCGCGTTGCTACTGGACCGAGTGCTTCCGAAATCCCTAGCGCCGCAGACGGATATGGATCGATGACTTTATCAGTCGTTAATTCCAGTCACGCGAATAAACAGTCATAGGAAAAGATACCATTATATCAGGTAGGCATACATATTCTTGTTTGCCACACAATATAAAAATAGTCACTCACATTTTATTATAAAAAAATCCTTTATTCAATCTACCACTTACGCATATACAATGTCTCTTTAAATTTTCTGTACTTAAATTTAATTATTGGCTTGATGAGCACCCGTCTATTTTGCTTTCAACACCAATGTTTCTCCAGGACATATCTCAGTTTTTGTTAATATGTTATAGCGCAGTCGTTAGAAGTTATTAATTAATTCGTAACATGTTATTCCAACAAGTAACATTTACAGCGCCTGGCTTGCCCATCCCTCATGGAGAGTCTACTCTGGTCGAGAATAGCCAAGGCAGTAACAGTAACGGGCATCAATGCAATTGCTCATATAGATACGGTTTCTATACGAGCAATTGCATTGACGGCCGCAGTAGTCGAGGCAGAGTCGTCCGGAACAGCCATGGCAGCGACGGCATGCATCTAGCACCCTCTAGATGCCGAAGGCGAACCGGTAAAAGTAGACTTTAACGAACTAAATGCAATATTTTTTTTTTTCAAAACAGTAAATATAAAGAATGAGCGAATAAGGGCATTTTTATACCTGTATTTATCAAAAAAAGAAATACGAGTAAATGCACTCAATACAAATATGTCTGCTATTTATTTGGTATTATATTGATTATAAAACGCGGGACGCACATATATCGACACAGTTCTATTATTTCTATTTAATTACGTGTTTGTATTAAAAATATTTTCGAAATGTATATAGGTATTTATCTACAGCAAAACCTTTTTCCCACGTCAATATTATAAGTACATAATAGTGTAGTGTTATATTATCTAGTCTAGTTTTAGGTAATAGTTAGCACAAGCGAATACTATTACATCAGATGTCTTTGTAAAACATTTAAACAATGATCTCAAACTAGGAGTTTAATACTAAGTATTTAGATATTTTCAGATATCTCCAAAATAAACTTTGTAAGACAAATTGAATGTAAATATTTAATATAGTTAATACCATAATCGTCGTTACCTAATGTTTTCCCCACTAAACTAACTACCTACATCATAACCCTAATTACGAGTTCATACACCATAAAATAATAGCTGAAATATACACAACAAACGATGTTAACTATTCCTTCACTGCTACTGTTTGGTATCTACATAGCAGCTGCCGCGTTAACATTAATATTTAATGATTGCTCCACCATATTCTTACCCTATGCCATACAAACGAGCAACAATAACCCCTTTTTAGGAATGTGTGAATTGAGGGACCAAAATGATTTTATCAATTACAATTTCGGGCATATTCAATAAATGTTATAAGGAAGTAAAACACGTGCTAGAAATAGTAAAGAATTTATTAAAAAACTATGGTACCTAAGGTACGGTCTCTAAATCCACAGACAAAATTTCCACTTTTGGAAAAGTTTTGCGGTATATTCAGTTTATAGAAATTTAGGCAATTAAAAACAGCATTTAAAAATGTAATTTTACAATGCTTATATATATACTAGCGACCCACCCGGCTTCGCACGGGGGATCGGATTGCTTTACATGACCACGGGAATAATCGGAAGATTTAATTAAAATCGATAAAGCCGTTTTCGAGCCCATACTCATTTTTATATATAATGTTTTTTCTATGCTCCCCTTCTTTAATATTCATAGCTCTTCTCATGCACCACAGGGAAAAGATTCCTCACGAAGTTTTCCTTCACTATTGAACAAGTGATAATTACAAATATGTACATAAGTCCGAATAGACGAATTTAGAGGTACATCCCCACGCCAGGATTCGAAGCCGGGACCCGTCGGATGATAGATCGGTTCTTTATCCACTGAGCTATTAGATACTGCTCGATATTTGCCATAACCAGCTATCGCTTCCATTAGTTAGCGTTGGGACCAGCACTACGTTGTGTATAGAGAGCTGTGCCTGCTGGCTCAAGCTTTTACTGCTAAGTTTTCCCAACGCTACATTCACACCATTCCCAGCAGTTACTCATCTTTGTACATTACTGGTGTAGCTTCTATCCCTGCTGAAAACGTATCGATATCGAACGCAGCATATACAATCTCATCCACTTGTTTCAAAACTTCATCACCAAGCGTAATCCATTGGTTCTAGTTTCTTTTTCAAAACTTATCTTTTAATTTATTTTAATTGATATAAAATATAAAGAAATATACGTTCTTCGAAATTCAGTAAAAAGGTGTTCAGTTGTGTCAGGGATAGAAATGTCCATAGGCTGCTTACCATCAGGCAAACAGTACGCTTGATTGCCACCTTAGTGGTATAAAAAAATGACAAAGGACACTGTTAACGTCAATCATTTACTCATTTAGTAATAGAGAAAATAAATATAATAAAAATGACAAAATTATATACAAAAGCACTTTATTGTTATGTATATATGCATGTATGTACAATATATGTTATATATCGTCGATGAAGTGCCAATACCTCCTATCTGACATTTTTGCTTAAATTTAGTTTTTGAGAATTGAGAGACTTAAAGTGGTTTATTACTATTATTAGTAATTTAATAACCATTCCACAAACTGTATAGAGCCTTTCTGGTAATGATTGATGATTAGGTGTAATTGCTACCGATGCAAATTCCAACTTTAAGCCTATTGTATTAAAAAACTCAATTTAATCAAAAATATCACTTAGGAGGTATTGGCACTTCAACGACGATATATATATGGCATTATAGCTAGCATCATCGCTTATGAATAGTCTCGTTATTGATGGCTTAATTTAGTCGTTAATGTCTGAACTTGTTTTTATCACCTTGATTATACAAAGAGGTAAGGCGCACCAAAGCAGCCCGTCTGGGGAAGTAACTTTACAGAAAACCGCAGTCAAATAACAAACTCTAGCTAGAGAGTTGCGTTCTTATCATTTCACATTTACATCAGGTGGGCCGCATGCTTGTATACCTTCTAAAAGGGTAATAAGACCCCATTGAATAACTATAGGCCGATATAGCTTCTGATCCGCGTTTTTATACTGTTTTCGAGTCATCATAAACCGCCTCGTACACAGACTATGAATTTCAGCTTCCCTAACAGACACCGATTCAAAAAGGGTTTTAGCGCCGTAGATCACGTACATATCTTTCGTCAATTAGTATAAAGCCAAGTATAATCTACACTTATGTCTGGCGTATGCGGACTACGAATAAAACCTTTGATTCGTTTTGAGACAGTCTCTCCAGCGATGCCGAATTGACTATCTGTACAAGCGTTGAGGTACTTGTACAGTTAAACGAGGATGTGTATCCGAGTATACGACCACAGTACGAAACCGCCTCAAATGCAAAAAGGTGTAAGATATGGCGACGTTATATGCCATTATAATCGCGTGCTCTACTGAAATATTTGTAAATTGTTCTCTATTTTTAACAATTTAAATTAAGATCGAAGTATATACTTTGTTGACACAAGTTAGTTTCTAACCCAGTCGGAGAAGCGCTCTCGTTCTAACGTGAGTTATAAATTTCAAAGGATGAGACCCAAACACTTTGTAAACTAACTTGTTTTACAATACTTAAACTGTTTGTATTTCCCGAAAACTCTTACCGCAGCATTGCAAGATGTCTTTAAACTCTTGAACTGGAAATGATACGATATAACAAACATCAATGGTGAAAACATCACTCACCTTCGATTTCGAATCGCCGGAGAACCTGAGCGCCGCCATGCTCAATGGACCACCAGTGTTTCCAACGAGATAGGTATAGTGTAATAATTACTAAATCGTATTTATTATTTATTGCACCGTGAGGTAAGTCTCAAGATGAACAATACTAATCTCATATCGAATGTCCATGGCACATTTGCAAAACAAAAACCGGTACAATTGGAAACACCAAACTCTAAGTTTTTAATAAATGTGTCTAACTAGGGCATCTGCTTCTCGTCCAAAATACCTCAATGCCTGAGGTAGATAGACAGTAGGGCGCATCAAAGCAACTCTTCTGGAGAAGTACGTCCGCCTCATAGAAAACCGCAGCCAAATAACCCTCCAGAGGATTGTTGTGTTACTGCGTGCAGTAAGCTCCTAAGGAGATGCTGTGTTAGCAGCAGAGGTGCCATCGCGTGAGTGTTAATGTAATAAGTCTACTTCACAGAAAACCGCAGCCAAATAACAACTCCCGAGAGGGTTGTTGTGTTCCTGAGTGTGACCGAGGTCTCCAGTAAGCTCCTCAGGAGCTGCTGTGTTTTTTTTTCTCCCCCGTTTGCCAGGGACGTTTTCAATGCTTGCTTTGGTTTCTTGCTGGTTACGATTCACAATATCTTGGGTATATTCCCACGTCCTTGAGGTCTCGCGTCTGCCACCTTTAGCTGTATAAAGGCTATCGGCGGCGTGACGAGCTGCCATTTACTCCATCGGTGGAGCGATACAAACTTTGTTCACTGTATATTTGCATACAGTGACAAGCCTCTCACCATTGCTCCCGAGTTTTTTCGTTTTATGACAGCCCGTCAGAGAGAGTTCTTGGCCACGGCTTCACTAGACCCATTTCGCCGTACTTCCTTTTGCTCTGCAGACTGCTTTCATCACATACCTACTGAAATCTATAAATGCCCATCTAGATTCTTTACCCATCAACAGGTCGTCAAGGCTGTCTTTGGACAGTCTACAGTGCACCAACCGTGGTCACTCGAGCAAAACGTGCAGCACATCCTCACAGGTCCCAGACTGACACACACCACGGCTCTTTCCTCAATTTAAAACGGTGTAGGTACTGGCCGAATCCTACGTGACCCGTAATAATTTAGGTCATCAGACTATCCGGCCTAGCACCCATCGCGTATTTGTATGCCAGAAAGCCATCAAGCAGGAAGATCCCCGTGGGTTTCTCCCTGGTTTCTTCCTTGTAAATGGTGTCCCACTCCACCAGGGTCTCCCGCCTAATGACTGTCTTAGCATACGAAACCGGAAACGAGTCGTAGCTTGCCGCTGTTTTCTTTTTGAGAGCCGCATATTTTGCTAACTCGTCTGCTCTTTCATTTCCCGGAGTACCCACGTGAGCCCGCAGCCAGTATAGGTTTACGTCCACTCCAGACGCCAGCAAGGAGCGCACGTTCGACTGAATCCTAAAAGCGACAGGATGCAGCGTGCCTCCGTTCTGCAGTAACTCGAGGGATGACATGCTATCACTCAGTATGTTTACCCTCGAGTAACCAACTTTCTTCACTACCTCTGTCGCCTTCAGAATCGCGAACATTTCCGCCTGGAATACAGTGCAGAAGTTTTCCAGTCGGTATGTTTTGGAGGCGATTTCCCCTCCATCTCGCCATACGCTCAGGGCTGCTCCCACTCTATCCTTCTGCCGTCTGTGTAGACGCAGACGTCTGATGGTAATTTTGCTTGGGTCTGCCGGCCTATAGGTCAGTGCTGTTTTTAGGGCTGGATGTGGACTGTCACCGAATGGAACCGGTCTTTCCAGTTTCCTGTCCTTCAGTACGTCCAGCGTTTCCCCCTTTTGATTTCAAATAGACGGGCCGCCTCAATTCCTCTCATGTCAATAGGCAACATCCCGGCCACAGCCAGTGCCGCCACCAGAGGTACTGTACGGTATGCCTTACTAACTTTCAGCGCGATGGCCCTCTGGATAGATCTAAGCTGCTTTTTGGTCTTTAGCCTGGACACTGCACCGGCCCAGACACCAGCCCCATATAGTATCATCGGCTCGATGACGGACACGTAGATGGTTTTAAGTATCTCTGGGTTCAGATCCCATGTGACTTTGGCACCTCTGGTTAGTTGTTTATAAACATTTGCGGCTTTTTTGCATACCGTGGTCACATATGGTCCGAACCCTAGCTTATTATCAATTACAATTCCCAAGAGTTTTATATGGGTTGCTATTTCCACGCGTCCGCCGCCCATCCTCAAAAGAGGCGTCCCGTCTAGTCGTTTCCTCGTTATGATCATGGCCTTCGTCTTGTGCGGGCCGAACCTAAGTTTGTTTCGCTGGCCCCAGTTTTCTGCCAGGGCCAGTGCTGCGTTAGCCCTGGCTCCCAGTTCCTCTATCGTATCCGCCGACATGATTATAAATAAGTCGTCTGCAAACGCCTGGCAGTATTCTCCAAGGTCCCCGAGTTCATTTAAAAGATCATCCATTAGTATGTTCCACAGAGTGGGTCCCGCTATTGATCCCTGGACGCAGCCTCTCGTGCACACTTTCGTCCCCTCCTCTCCAGCATAGCTCAACGAGACTGCGTCTTTCGAGATATGATTTCATCACCCTGTGGATATTTCGCGGGCACCTCCTCATCACCAGCCCACGCAGCATTGCCGGCCACCACGCATTGTCGAAGGCTCCCTCTATGTCCAGTGAAATTAGCAGAGCGATCATTTTCTCTTTTTGTATTTGTTTAATTTGTGTCATGGCATCATAGGGGGAGTCCTCGGTCCCGCGCTGCGGCATAAAGCCATACTGCCGTGGGTTTAGGCCACCGAGGAGGCACCATCGAATTCTCCCAACGATTACTTTCTCGAGGACCTTACCGAGCACTGACTTGCTGTGCCAGTTGCTGTGTTAGCAGCACAGGTGGCATCACGCGAGTGATACTTAACATATTGCAGGCGTTTATAGGCTACAATAACCGCTTTTAACAGGTGGGCTTGTATGTCTCCTGAAGTTTTATGTAAAAAAAAAACTAGTCTTCGAATAGTGTGTGTGCCAGTGATGACGAGCTCGGTAGCGCTGTGGTGAAGAAACGCACTGTTACGCTACTTTGACATCAACGCTCGTGGGTGCGATTCCCATACAGTACAAACATTTGTGTGCATGAACACATCTGTTTGTGTTGGTCCTGGGTATTTTCTATGTATAATACGTACATATGTACAAAAAAAAGTATTTACGTATGTTTATCAGTTGTCTTTAGTAACCATAACACAAGCTTCGCTTACTTTCGGGCAAGGTGGCGCTGTGTAATTTGTCCAACAATATTTATTTATTATTATTACGATATGGAACTGAAACATGGGCTTTATCTGCCGGCCTTATGTAGAAGCTCAAGAAAGACCATGCTATGGAAACGGCTTTGCTCGGGTTTCTCTGCGTGATAAAATCAGAAATAAGAATATCCGTTGAAAGCATAAGCAAGCTGAAGTGGGCCGGCCACATAGCTCGTAGAAACGGCTGGGGCGGGGGCTTCGGTAGTATTGCGAACAAACCGGTTTTGGATGATCTGGAGCTTAACTAGATGAGAACGCGCAGCGTGTGCGTACACGACGCTGGCGTATGTGAGGACGGGGCGGATACAGGCTTTATAGTGTACACTTATTTCTAAGTGTCATTTTACAATTCCTGAATATTGGAGCGAGCCGGCCAAGTAGATCGCCGCTTTCTTCCTAACAGCGGTGATGTCAAGTCCAAACGTCAGTCTGTAGTCTAGGATGACACCTAGGTATTTGACCTTCTCGATCCATCCCTATAGGGCTCACACTCCTATGTTGGGAATCGGGTCTCGTAAGACCTTGTGGATCCCGAGAAAAGAACACTGCGGCATTTTTCTCCGGATTCACCTTGATTCGCTAACGTCGGAACCATTCACCTAGAGCGTTAGCCGCTCTCTGGTACCTATCCGATATGTTGGATTTGGCTCGTTCGAAAGTGTAAAGCGCCGTATCGTCGGCGAAGACTAACTCCACGTAGGGAGTCTTAGGAACATAGTTGGTGTACAATGTGTATAGGACAGGACCAAGCACTGAGCCCCGGGGGGACTCCGGCTTGGATCGGATGCGGCCTTGAAAGAGTACCGAGGACTCTTGACGCGGAGGCAGCGATTTGATAAGTAGTCTCGTAAGGTGTGCACAAGACTGTCTGGCACTTCCAATTGGTGTAGCTTATAAATTAAGCCATTGTGCCAGACTTTGTCAAACGCTTTCACAACGTCGAAGAAAAGGGCGCATCGGATAATGGACGGGACCCGGCCCATATTTATACCTGACAGGTGCGAGCGAAACCATCCGATTGTGCAAGCGAGAGGCTACTTCCGGTCATACAGCTTTTGAGGCTGTGAGCAGGCATCGAGCTCTATCTGCTCTTTACCTGGGCCCACTTCCAGGACGTTTTGCCCTTAGGTAATGTTATGTCCGCTGTTCGCGGCGTTGGGTCTTTTTAGGAACTAGTCTCCAACATTTCTGTTCAGGGCCATCGCTGTCACTGTGTGCCTCGGGTCCACTATAATTGGCAAAAAGCTTGTTTTGTCTTGTGTTGTTGCCGCCCTTCCTCTTCTTCCTGGTTGGCAACGCAGACCAGGGCTACGCATCGGCGCGCCGCCCGGGGTTGCACGACTGCTCTGTCTGTACGCCCCTTTTCACGAAACCCAAACACTACCTATATTAACCTATTATCCACCCAGCAAGACTGGGCTTCGTGAGTGAGGTACAACCGAGGTCAGCCGTGCAAATTATCTGTCGGCGTACCCGGGCCTAACTAACAATCCAAATGAGCGCGTCTCTGGCGCCCAGAATTCAAACCCCATCCGCAGGCGTCCGCCCTCGAACAAACTATATTAACCTAGCAAGATTGAACCCCGCGAACGGAGCCGCCAGAGTGAAGACCATCCATTGACGCACCCACTACCGAGACAATTTTTTTAGATTATTAGTATACAACAAGATCACTACACAAAAACAAATACTGTTTCCAATTCCAATTCGCGACCTTTTGATAACCGGCCGAGCGTTTGTCCAACTAAGTTAATAGGTTACGACGGTCGCCAATTATTCAATTTCTATTTCTAGCTGGAAAACCGCGCTATAGCGCCATCTACCTACTAAGTACTGCAGCTAGTAGGAATAGCAGCCCGATAAAAAAAAATATGTAAGTTGTTACAGCTTACTGGTACGTTATATAGGTACTTTAGATCAATAGTTGGCAGGGACAACTCTCTGAAAGGACAATTATTATTATATTAGAATATTTAAAAATTAGATATTAAATTTATACAATACTTAAACATTTTTAAACTTAGAAAGGTTATTCGTGAGGCATCTTGTGAATTGGAACGTTACGCCTACGCCTGAGTTGTAATTTATGTGATAACATAACAGAAAAATGGAAAAAATAAAACACAGTTATTATGGCTTGAGTGTCACTTTATATTAATAAAAAATGACTTTCAAATATTCATGTCCTTGTACCACAGCTAGTTCAAATGCAAATGGATAATAGACAATCGCCTGCCATAATTTTTTATAGGTACTTGATGGCAAATACGACACAAAAGTACAATTAGTAAAAAAGGAATGTTATTCGAAATCTATTTTCATTGGTTTCACATACATAAAAAACATTAAAATGTTGTTCTCAGGATTTGATAAAAAATATTGAACTAAGGCTTGTTTTAAAATTAAATACATAATCACACTACAATTAAATAAATTAGTCATTCATTATTATGTCATCACTCATCATTCATTATTAATATTGTATCGCCTTGTCCATTTGTATGCACCTCTTGAATTCTTCTTATTTCTACTCACTTCTTCTTTTTCTTGTGTTTCTGGGCGGTGTCAGGAGTATTCTCCGTCTTACGTTTGCCCGCATTGGGTCCCTTCCCCGTTGCGTTGCCTCCAGGAGTATTTTGGTTTGCATTTCCACTCTTTTTCTTTTTCTCGGCGCGTTCTTTTTCTTCTAGCTCTTGATTTTCCCGTTCAATTAATGTAATAAGCGTATTACACCTGTGAAGTTAAATTAATCGATCAATAACAAGCACCACGGAGGAATTCCAAAGTGTCTGTGTCACAAACTCGACACTACGCAATGAAAGTTTTCATTGAGTAGTTTCGATGTTTTTTTTGTTGAAAACTTTGTATCTCCATATCTCTCGCTTATGCTTAAAAAATGTTCATTCATTTGGTTCATAATATATTTACAGATGTTTTGTGTAAATCAACAGAACAGTGAAGAGCTTTTTGACCTCGTCTCTCCTTCTCCCTTCCTCCTTCGGAACACTCGCGCTGCACTGAGATCACATCCCCATAGAGTTGGGTTCCGTAAGAAGTTCAGCGACTCATTTCTCTGTCGGACAGTCAAAATGTGGAATTCGCTTCCGGCGCACGTTTTCCCACCTCCTATAATCCCGGGACGTTCAGACGAGGTGTGAAGAGGCACTTTTTGTTTTTATACAACGTCGGGAGGCATACAAGAATACGGTCCACCTGATGAAGAGGTTACTGTAGCCTATGAACGCTGGTGATACATTAAGTATCAATCGCGTGATGCCACCTCTGCTGCTAACGCAGCGACTCCCTGGGCGCTTACTAGTGACCTTACTCACACGCAGGAACACAACAACCCTCCAGGGAGTTGTTATTTGGCTGCGGTTTTCTGTGAGGTAGAGTAGTTCCTGTAGGTACTTCCCGGTCGGTCGGTCAGTCGATCTGCTTTGATGCGCCCTACCTCTCTTAAAAAACTAGCGGTCTGTCAAGGGGGGGACAGCTAGCACAGCGTTCATCACTGTGATGGCTGTTCTCACATCTGGTTCTCATTGACGCTTTCCATCAGGCGAAATGAAGACATTTTGACAGGCCACATTAAAAAGAAAGAAATCATGTATATGTTTTTCTTGCATGGATGCAAATAGCACACGACGGTTCTTCGTCGTGGAAGAAGGGAACTCTGAAATGATGATAATATTTTACATACAAACTTTAGAAATAAATGAATTTTGAAAGTCATTTTCAGCAATTTTCAAGTTCACCTTATACATTGATCTCTCTGACATCCAGACAGCATTTCACTTATAATTTGTAGAATAATTATATCACCTTCGCTGAAGCTCGACAGCTGTGCGGGACTTGAGGAACCAGTCGAAACGAAACTGAGGCGCAGCGTGGACGGCCGCCCGAAGTTCTTCATATACATTCTCTTTGTCAAAGCCCAGCTTATGTAGCATACACACTAGGAACCTATAAATGATTTTCAATTGAATTAAACAATTTTTAACGGAAGTATCGCGTATTTTATTTATTTTGTTGAACCTGACGTTTCGAACGCTTTGCCAACCCCAAAGATCTAAAAAATGTTCGGACACTGTGAGCGATTTTTGTGTGAATCGGAACATATATAATTAATCCATCCATGTCGGTAGATGTAATAATTGAATAACTAATGTAAGACAAATACCACCTTAGTCTTCCTGCGACCACGGACGCTGCAAAGCGTTCGAAACGTCAGGTTCAACAAAATAAATAAAATACGCGATACTTCCGTTAAAAATTGTTTAATTCAATGTGTAACAATCGCGAAAACCTAAGACAATACTATGATTTTCAATTATTTTTATATTACATACAATAACTCCGTATGGTATAAGTTCCAATTCGGTAGTTTCAAGTACAGTCAATTTTAAAAGACGATTATATATTTTAAATAACATATATGAGTACTAGTTGATTAGTATCTGGAATGATATATTAAAATCGAATAATGAAAATAAACTCTCACTATTAACGCCGACGCCACCATTGTTACTAACACAGCAACTCCTTTACTAAAGGGGCTTTACTGGTAACCTCACTCACTCGCAGGGACATAACTTTCCAGAAAGTTGTTATTTGACCCCAGTTTTCTGTAAGGTGTAGGTACTTCCATAGACAGCCTGCTTTTATGCGCCCTACCTCTAATGAAACCCCCCCGTCGAAAACGAGCAGTAGGGCGATTCTACCAAAAAACTGCAACTGCACTTCAACGCCGCGCTGCAGTTTTTTAGTAGAATCGACCTACAGACATGTTCATGTTCACACAAATATTTGTCCTGTGTATGTATCAAACTCCCGAGCTTTGGCGTCAAAAGTAAGATTGTGACCCACTCCGCCACCGAGCACGTCAATGTTAAGTTTAAACATTTTTATACTTAAAGTTTTATGTTTAAAAATGGACAACTGGGGCCATCAGTTTAGGGGCTGCAGATTAAAGGCCACGTGACCATGGACGTTTAAGAATTAATTACCTGTCCTCTTCCTCTACATAATTTTTGCCTTTATTTGTTCCATAAGAAATTCTGAGTTGATGAAACGGGGCTCTGTACCGCGCCATTTTAGCATCTAATGCTTTCTTGATAGACGCTCTCCTTTGTATTTTAGCTTCTCCTCTCTCTATCTGTCCCATGATTCTGTCAACATCTTGAAGTTCATGACATCTCTCCCAAAATACTGCTGAGTATTCCATGACCTAAAATAAAGAACAAAATAGAATATCTAAAAGATGTAAGTGACACATCACTGTCAATTTCACATTAACGTGACGTGCACTATTTTTGGCTACCGCCTAAGGTGCAGGCGATTTTTCAGGGCGGATTTTTAGAAGCTGAAAGCTTCGGTTTAGATTAATGACGATCGTCTTCAGCGAAGATAACAAAGGCCCTGGAGTTGTACCGACAGAACAATAGGATAACCTACTGTTCTGTTATGTTAACTTATGTTAACCAAAATTTATCTTTTTTAGGGAATCAGAAAAATCGATCATCTCAGGTTGGCACAGCGATATTAACCCTCAGCAAACATTCGTTTGTCATCCTCATGAGTATATTTCTCTAAAAAATTTCTCTAAAAAAGTTATATTGATATTACCTCTTCTGGAGTCTTCCCTTCGACATCTTTTGCAATATTTTCAATATCATCTCGGCCATACTTCTCATTTGCTTTGATGAACTGGTTGAAGTCACGCTTGGTCCAATTTGTAAATCCTTAAAATAAAGAATATATTCATCAGTACTATCTTAAGTAAATAGAGAGCACCCGGCCCTATATAGTTTCCAGCTTTTATATAAAAATATATAACTTGTGAGTACCAAAGTTGTGATCTTTTATACAGCGTCGGAGGTATACAAACATACGACCATCTTGAAATGGCTATTGGTATTTGGCGTAAATCGCCAGGCAGTAGAATCATTGCGCCTCTAAAACATCTCGAGTCATTATTGCGCAGATCGTTAATCGCATACTTCCTTATGTTGTGGATTCGACAGTGATAGAATTCGCTCCAACTGATTGGTTCAATGCATTTCGAACATATTCACGTTCACAGTCAAATTCTCGTCTAAAAGCGTCGTTCATTCCACGATTAGGCAGTAGCATTCTTAACTTCACTAACAAACTACCGCATATGATGTCTACATGTACTTCGAGCAAAGCCTGGTTATGTATCTCTTCATTCACCTCGAGATCTGGATTTCCTGAATTGACACGAATTCGATGTAAAATGTGTTCGATGTAATTCGATGTAATATACGTTTATGTTCCACAATCCATATGGTTTCCGTGGGAAACACTTGGAAATATAGCAATTGCTTTAGCGATTGTCATTTCCCAATGAGTATCGTTTTCAAGCAAATTAAGCTGTTGGTTGACATGAACCATGAAATATTTGACACACTACACCATTGACCATTCGAAGTGATTCAAATGATGTCGGCCGACGAACATTCACCAGCAACAACCGCAAGTAGAGACATTCGTCACTCTTTGCATACACCTCCACCGTTCCTTCTTTGGTTCCTGTCTCCTAGCAAGGTCCAAACAAGTCCGCCATACAAAATACAAAATGCTTGTGTTATATTATGTTTTGGAGTACCAACGAGAACACATGTTACTCCGTATTTAAACAGTGCTAATATGCTTAATATGAAATCTAGGCGCGATCTGCACTTTGCAACCTTACTTTTCGAAGTTGTAAACACTAAAAAACCAAAATATCTCTATGACGAATTAACATGGGCTCATTCAAAATCGATGTACAATACGCGGGGCGTACTTTGGAAACTATAGTTACATTGCCACAAAACCACTGTTTTCCGAGGTAGTTTTAGATAGTTGGCTACTAAATGTTGAAATTAAGTTTCTTTCTAGTTTTGCTGTCGATCATATAAAACTATGTAGTGTATTATATGGCAGCAGAAATAAACTATTTCTTTCTTTCTTTAAAAAATGTTGTCGCTGGAGATGTTTCAGCACTCGCCAAGACGAAGAAATAAATATTCATTGAAATTTGTCAATTCGTTCTTGAGATATCATAAAAAAGGCGTTTCCTATAAAATGTATGAGAAAATGAATTTTCTTCATAATTTTCTTTTTCGTTATTTTTGCCCATGTTTTTATAGGTCGTTATGCTATTCGGGGCGGAGACGAATCTAACAATACAAAGATCATAAAAATCGGTTCAGTTCAGTTATAAATAGTGTTACTAAGCCGACAATGTTTAATATATATAGATAACTTGTAAAGAAGAATTTGCAAAAAAAAAAGAACTTGTGAAACAATGTTCTTCAAAACAATGTTCGTCAAAACAAGTAGTTTGTAAAAGTATTTGTTTATGAAATGAAATGTAGTGACATGTAGTTTGTGAAGTGACAATAAGTCGCAAATAATTTGTCAAACACTAGGGAGCCGTTTTCTTCCAGGCTGAAATGACGTTTCAATACATTTATATAGAACTTCATCATTTGCTGCATGACATGATAAATAAGATTTAATTACCTTGAGTTAAAAGTTGTTCTTTTTCCTGAATCTCTTCTTCAGTGAGCGCTTCTGCGTCGTCGATCTTGCGCTGTTCTTCTCTCTGAATCTTAGCTGCATCTGGACCTAGCTCTGGATTACGTGGCACTTTGTACCTAGTGGAGAAAATATCATAATTGTGTATTAAAAGTTTGTATTGTACACCAATGAGGGGAAAGTGCATTCAAGATAAAATGTTTTTTTAGTTACATACCCAAGGGTTTTACGGTAATGGTATATTTCTTGATCCAATAATTCAAAGAGACGCGGTGGGAAGAACTGAAAGTCTTGTACAATTGGCTGTTTCGGTGGCCGCGGAGCCTGGCAATGAAAAGGCATCCATGATAAATGTTTACATATACATTGTACCTATTTGGTACCAACACCATACATATACATACTACTCTGTGTAAAAAGTATCGGGAATATGTCAATAAAAAGACCCGCGTAAAAGAGGTCGTTCTAATTTTTTTACTGCATGTTGGTAGCACTGTACTGATTTAGCGCGCAAAATTTGAGCGGGATCTGTCATTTAATTTGTTTTAAACTACACTTTTTGTTGGTCATAGTTTTGAGTCCTCGGCGATTTTTACAATGGAAAATATTGTTGAACAAAGAGTGTGCCTTAAATTTTGTGTTTCAAATGATATTTCATGTGGTGAATCACTAAAAATGTTGCGAAATACCTACGGCGAATCGTGTATATCGAAAACAAGGGCTTATGAATGGTATAAGGCTTTTAAAGAAGGCCGAGAAGTAGTAGTAGACTTGCCTCGTTCTGGTAGACCTTCAACCGCTACGACCAGAGAAAACATCGACAGAATCAAGAAGCTAGTGCTCGAAAATCGACGTATGAGTCTGAGAGAGTTGGCTAGTGAGGTGAACATATCTTTTAAGTCCGTCCACAACATTCTCATTGACATTTTAGGCATGAAACGCGTCGCCGCTCGACTAGTTCCAAAAGAGCTCAATTTTGTTCAAAAAGCGCAGCGAAAGCATGTCGCTGAAAACATGGTTTCCCGAGCTTCTACGGATCCGACCTTTATGAAACGTATAATAACTGGCGACGAGACATGGGTTTATGAGTACGACATGCAAACAAGCCAACAGTCTTCAGAATGGCGTCTCGAAAACGAGCCGAAACCCAAAAAACCGCGGCAAAGTCGCTCCAAAATCAAGGTGATGCTGACAGTTTTTTTTGACTACCGTGGTGTGGTTCACTCCGAATTCCTTCCAGAGGGAGAAACAGTGAATAAAGAATATTATTTAGGCGTCATGAAGCGTTTGCGTGAGAGTATCCGCCGAAAACGTCCAGATTTGTGGCAACACAACTCATGGATGCTGCACCATGATAATGCACCATCACACACAGCCATTATAGTGAAAGAGTTTTTAGCGAAAAATTCAACAAAAGTTCTCGACCAAGCACCGTATTCACCTGATATGGCTCCGTCTGACTTTTTTTTATTTCCCAAGTTAAAATTACCACTTCGAGGAAAACGTTTTGAGTCGATAGAAGCCATAAAAGAAAATTCGCTGAATGAGCTAAAGGCCATACCGCAAATAGCCTATGAAAAATGTATGGAAGACTGGGTGAAGCGGTGGAGATGTTGTATTGCAAGCGATGGGGCCTACTTTGAAGGCGATAAAATAAATTTAGATGAATAATTTGTATTTTTTGTTTTATTGACAAATTCCCGATACTTAGTACACAGAATGTATATTTCTAAATATTACAAAGCATGATATATGAATGTATTCTAAGATACGATAATCTAAATAGGTTATTAATTCAGAAATACATAGATGAATAAAATAAATACATACAACTGTCATTATCTACATAGTATAAAGAGCTAATCAACATAATATAGTTACATAAATGAAAGATGAAGATTATTTTAAAAAACCAGCACCAAGTAGTACAAGGAGAGCGGGCGGTACCTTAGGTCTCCACATTTAGCTCTTTACACTTATTTACCTGTACCTTTGGCGCCTTGGGTTCAGAAACACGAAGTGCCTCTCTGAAGTATGCATCCACGGCATAGTTCGCCTTACGTTCCCGTTTAGGTGGCTCTATCCAGCTACCCATCGGTATAACCTTTTGTTTTTCTCGATAATCCTCGCCTAGAACCAAATTTAAAATTATAAGGCATACTATAACAAATGTTCAATGATTGCCTATGCAGAAACATTTCTGAACATCTGTCAATTAGATATTCTTAACCATTGTTACAAAGAGTATTTTATGCGAAGGTGTCAGACAATTATTGTAAAATGAACCAATTTACAACAAAGACCTTCCGATCCGAGCAAGCTGATATAACAGTATACTCTACTCATTCTTACTTTCAAGTGTTACGCAATTTTGAAAATGGTGGATGATTTTCCTTTGTAAAATAAAAATTGATTCAGTATCAACGATCATTATCCACAATGGTACACACTCATTATCATGTATAATTAACGGAAAAGACTAGGCATTCAGTAGCCACGTACGTCGCATAATTTAATTCTTGTAACTGTGTACACAACGGAGCCTGTAGGTCTGCCTGTAGGCAACTATAATAGTGTGATGGTCACGCTGCGCGATTACAGTAAAAAATGCATTAAACTTTTCTTTTCGACATGGTAAAAAATGCATTAAACTTTTTGCCAGTTGTGTAAGTATGGCTTAGTGTGATTATGTGGTGGTATTTGTAGATAATATACAAAACCTGGCATATCTTCTTTGATTAACTTTAGAGCTACATTCCCTTGGGGGAGTTAACAAGTAATTTAAGGTACATACTTGTGTCCTATGACCAAGCGTAAAAGGCGAGCAACCCATAGACATATATAATCGTTGGTTTCTGTAGGTTCACCATATTTAAGAGCCAAATCCAAGTGATTATACCCGTAAGTTTCGAGGTGACGCTGCATAGCAACAGGCGTCACATACACGGTGATACTCTTGGTCTTGCAATATTCATAGACTACGGTAACAATATGTACTTCACATCAGTGTAAATTGCCAGGCAATGATGGTTTGATTTCTACTAGATCTTCGTATTGCGTCGCTTTTATAATCATTAATTATCATTCAGAGCCATATACATACTACAGAACTGAATAAAAATATTTGTAAAACAAAAACCGAATAATCCTTAGCGATTTCAATATTCAATAAAATATCGAATTGACTATGCTGTCCGCACCTTCAAACTGATATACCGAGTCTGTCGTTGCTCCTGGAGTGTCCATAGAGAAGGCTCGCAGGGAAGATTCCCCGAGGCTTTCCAACTTCTGTTTCAGTTCTTCAGTCTATAAATTCGAAATAAGTTGTTGCAGAATTACAGTGGTAATTACATTGCAAACCGGTACGGGCTGGAGTTAGCAATAAGTAAGTACATACATTACTATACAAAGTAATCAATGATGTGCCAGTTTGTCTATGCCATGCCAACTGATATTAAAATTAGTACTTCCATTTCTAATGTTAAGGAATAACCAAATGAAATTACATGTCTATTATAGTCATGATGGAATGCAATAGGTTCAGCTGCCTTCTGCAGTACGATTTTCACTCTTGTATATAAATCATTTACAAACATCAGAGTATCACACTTGAAATGATTTTCACCATAAACTGTATTTCAATCGTATCTGCCAATGCCAACCTTATAAACAAATGTCATCATGTTACATGAACATTGGTTTGTCCCAAGTTCTATGTGACATCAATATGAAGCACCCTTGTCGACAATTGTTGTTACATTACCGGACTATATTTGTCTATAAAATTGCAACTGCTATCGAAAATTTATAGGGGTTAAAGTATGAAATTGCCGTTTAAAACAGTAATAGATACTTTGAATTGACATTAAACCTTCATGGTGGGAGATTTTCTAGTGAAATGTTTCTCACAGAGGTTTTTCTTATAAAAAATCTGCAACATTTGATTTTCGAATTTCATTTGTTTTTTTATTCAGCTTAGACGAGAAAGATGGAGACTTCGAAAATCCGAGTAATTTTTGAATACGAGTTCCGACGCGGAACTAACGCGGCAGAAACGGCTCGCAATATCAATGCTGCGTTTGGAGAGGAGACTACTAATGAACGCACCGTGCGTTTTTGGCTAAAATGCTTTCGTAATGGAAACTTCGACTTGAAAAACGAACCACGTGGAATAACGCTGAATTGAAGGAGATGATGGAAGCTGATCCGAGTCGAAATATCCAGGAATTAGCGGCATGGTTTAACGTTACCTTACCTACAATATTGACTCATTTGCATCCAGTAAGATAAAAAAATATGAAAAACGGGTGCCTCATTATTTGACTGATCTGCAGAAAGAAACGTGTGTTGCCTTGTTGAATCGGTAGAGAAATGAAGGAATATTGGATCGAATTGTGACATGTGTCGAAAAGTAGATTCTTTACGATAATCGTAAGCGAAAAATGCAATGGCTGACCCCAGGTCAAACGCCGCAATAGTGCCCTAAAGCAAAGCTTACCAATAAAAAGTTAATGGTAACTGTTCGGTGGTCTCTTCATGGCATTATTAACTATAGTTTTCTCAGATCTGGTTAAGCAATAACAGCAGATGTTTACTGTGCCGAACTTCGAACAATGGTGGCGAAACTAACAGTGAAACAGCCCCGACTCGTGAATCGATCTTCACATTATTACTCCATGATAACGCAAGACCTCACATGAAGAGAGAAAAGCCGTAACCTTGCTTTAACTGACTATCATTTTTTTTGTGATTTGGACAATTTTCTACGTGCTAAAAAAATTTCTTCCCAGGAGGCAGTACAAAATGCTTTCAAACAGTTTGCCGAATCTAGACCCCCAGAGTTCTATCGCAGCAATGTATAGATAATGATGGTAAATATTTTGATTAAATAAATATGTTACATTTTAGAAAAAAACGAGTTTTAATTTTTCAGTACAAATCGGCAATTTCATACTTTAACCCCTAATATAATTGTGCATATAATTCAACATACAAAATTACACGCTGATATAACTACTCCTGTAACTATAGATTAACTAAATAAATAAAAGGAAATAGTCTACTTACTTTTATAAAATTATATTTTTTTTTTCGAAAATCGAGCTATACATGTGAAATAAAAAGATATTGATTACCTTAACTTCTCCCTTAGCTAATATAGTATCTATATCTTCTTCAGTGATCTCAGAGTCCTTTGAGGAGAACACATGGTTTGCTCCATGCCTGATCATATTTAGCATTTCATCCTTGTTCAGTTGGTTCTTGGTGTCAACCAATCGACCAGACTGGATTACCAATTTGTCCAAACGTAATTTCACTTCTGCGCGTTCCACTATCTTTTCTTCTACTGTATTATCTGTGATGAGCCGGAACACTCGCACCTAGGCAAATTATTATCTGCTTAGCAATATTACATAATATGAGGGGCATTTTTGGCTGGTTTCTTTGAACCGAATACTTTAGTATTCGGTTCAAAGAAACCAGCCACCCACTCTGTGGTCCAGAGCTCGCTACTAGTGAGTAATTATTATCCGTTCCCAAATAGAAAAAAGGACTTCATGGAAAACGTTTTCCAATGATAATGATATCAAGGTGGCAAGAAATGCTCTTTTTTCCGACAACGTTGTGGTTAGTAATACTACCAACGCTCGTAGATTTGATTACACACACGTTAACATTTGTGCGTATGAACATGTCTGTTTGTGCATATGAACATTGTATAAAAAAAAACATTATTGTATATTGAAAACTTAATATGAGATGCAATAAACGCATTGAGGTTATGGGGGAATAGATTGTCACCTCAAGAAAAAAAAAATGAATTGAATTTATTTGTATTTCACACTGATAGAGAATACTGTACATTGAACATCTCTCATACAACATAAAAAAATATGCATAATTCATTTCTTATGATCAATCTAAATCTGTCATTCTAACTTCATGACTCCTTTCTGATCCTATAATGTAGAACGAAAAATATATGGATTTATATTTAAATAAAACTTTCATTAGTATATTGAGTTCTGGGAGAATATGCAATTTATTTTTTGACTTAAAATTAACTTGATAACTTTCCAGTTATAGCATCAAGTTTCCATACAATTACACAATCGTCCTGACAAAAGGGAGCTCATGTAGTCTATGAACCTGTGTTGAGAGCATCAGAGGCTCAAGTGGACATTTTTTATATAAAAAAACAGCTCGTCATTTAACTCTGAGCTAAATGACATACAATTAATAATTTTACTTCTACTGTTTCGTTTACAGCTAAGATTTGTATTGAATTGTGAGTAAACACACATTTATTGCAGAAATAAAAATTATTAACATAGGTTTTATCTATCATGTAGTAGAGCGAAAATTAACACCCTAGTGGTAAAACTAAATATGTTAGAAATACATTATTATACTTGTCTGTGAGCAGTGATGATGAGAATTTTGTTGTTCAATAAACCTCTTCTCTGCAAACGTCAACATATTTTTACTTCTAGAAACTAAACCATAACAAAAACCCTGAATGAAGATATCACGTTACACATTTGCGCTATCATTGTGTATTTAAATCTAGCGCTAGACTAAAAAGCGCGTGCTCCAGAATTTTAGGTCGCAACCTTCTCCGTGACGTCATTTTTTTTAACTGTAGTTACACTTGAAGCAATATAATTGTAAATGTGAAAACCTGGAATTAGTCAGTGAACATAAATATCTTGGTGTTATTGTTGATTCGAGTTTCAACTGGGGACCCCATGTTAATTACCTATGTAATAAATTAAGAGGAATTGTATCTAGATTGTCAATTTTGAAATTCAAACTGCCTAATAACATTCTGCGTATGCTATATTTGTCACTAGCTGACAGCATAATTGGCTATTGTATAGGTAGCTATGGCAGAACATACAAGACATATATTAATAATATATATAAATTACAACTTAGCTTGCTTAAAACAATAGTTCCCCATAAAATTAAAATGAAATTTAAAGGAAATGAAATTGGTCTATTTAAATATTGCAAAGTTTTAAATGTATTTGACAAATTTAAATCAGAAATTGTAACAGAAAATTTAAATAATATTAACTGGTCAAATAAAAGAATTAGAAACAAAAATATGCATAAATCACCATATATGCGTATGTTCACAGTACCGTCGTACAATAACGTTCACGGGAAAAGGACATGGCAGTATATACTGCCAAGTATACTTAATGATTATCCTGCTGCTATATTAAACAAATTAAAAAACATTGATCTCCATAATGTAAAGTTTCACAAGAGGTGCAAGTCTGTATTAAAGGAATATTATATGAGCACTAATGACAAGAACGACTCACCTAACTACAGATAAACCGCTTAGGCTTATGTAGTTGGTATTGTAATTTTTATATGTATTGTAAAGATATAACATGAATAAAGAAAGAAAAAAAAAAAAAATTTTAATGTGTAAACCTTTCCATATAATGCTAGAACATGCATGTATATATAAAAAAAGTATTACTTGTTTTGTTTGTCCAATTCGATGTGCTCTGTCCATAGCTTGCAGGTCCATTTGAGGGTTCCAATCAGAGTCATAGATAATGACGACATCTGCTGACGTCAAATTTATTCCAAGACCACCAGCCCTAGTTGACAACATGAAGACGAATTTCTCACTACCCTCTGCATTATATTCCTCAATTTGTCTATTTCTATCTTCATGCGGTGTTTGACCATCCAAACGGCAATACTTTAAAAAATTATAAATAAGTTACACTTTATGATCCTTTTGACATAATAATATGTAAATAGGCGCAAGTATGCATTTAAATTTTAAAGTAATTTAGATTTTGTGTTTCCTATTTTGATAATCTAGCAGACACTGTCAAGTCCCAAATAAATTTGTATTCTATTTATTCTATTCTAACAATAATTCAACTCAATTTATATCCCGTAAGAGATCCATAATGAAACAATGTGTGTCATTGTTAATTTACGCTTAATTTGTTTTGTAACAAAAGTTTACGTAACAATATAATAATGAAACATTTTTCAGTGCAACATGACTAACCTTGTATTGTCTCCACAAACAATAATCCTCCAAAATATCTAACATCCTGGTCATTTGTGAAAAGATTAACACCCTTGAATCCTGTTCTCGAAGTTTAGGCAGCAATTTGTCTAATATGACCAGTTTGCCACAGTTGTAAACAAGATGTTCATCGGTTGTGTAAGGTGGGCCGGGCTCAGCGCCATCAAACAAATATGGGTGGTTACAACATTTACGCAGCTGCATAAGAATATTCTGGAGTCGCATTTTTTCCACTTTTCCGGCTCCATTAACTGTAAAATGTCATTATAGTGTATGAAGTCTACACTCTGAAGTGCTCTACATGCTAATGAAAGTTGCATGAAAAACAGTAGTCAAGACAGATAAACAAGAGAAATTAAAGAGTTTGGAGTATATTAACATGCAACTAATGACAACACAGTATGATATCAAAAATCTTTTGTTTCAAGATCACATGGACTTCAATTTACTATACAATTAACTAAATAAATCTATACAAGATTCTTTAGTTAATTGTATCGCATAGATCTGCATGTACTTTATAAAATGTATATTAAACAGGGGGTTACCAATATTGAGTTTAGTACTGACCTACATCAATGTCCTTCATTAGAACTTTTGTATACCATTCTCTTTGCATTTTACTTAGCCCTACATAGACTTTTGTCTCCTTCTTCGGTTTCAGTTTCTTTTCCACTTCAGATTTGAGACGCCTGAGCAAGAAAGGCCTCAACACAGCATGTAAACGTGACACCAGTTGGTTGTCACCCAACGCTGCATTGGTATTGAACCATGAATCAAAATCCTGAAATTATATTAGAAAAATTTTTGCTAATTCATTCACAATAACATAAAAAATCGATAAGCCTTAATGATAAAAATCTAGTAGCAAATCAACAGAATTTTACAAGTCCTTTTCTCAGAGCAGCAGGTTTTCATTATATTATATATTCATATTTCCTCTTATATTTTTGTAATTGATAGAGGTTTTAAAAATCGTATTTAGCTACAAAATCATTATTTCTTTTTAACTCAACTTTAAAACTAACTATTGGAGACTTACATCAGAGCTATTAAATACATCAGGCAAAAGAAAATTCAGAAGAGCCCATAGCTCATGAAGGTTGTTCTGTAGAGGAGTCCCAGTTAACAATAGACGGTTCATACTCTTGAACTCACGAAGTAACTCTGAGAGTTTCGATTTTTCATTTTTTATTCTGTGTGCTTCATCAATAACCATATATCTCCAGTTAAATTTCTTGAAGACAGACCTTTCTCTGATTATCATTTCATAGGATGTAATACAAACATCCCAGTTACCAGGCATCAGAGTTTCACGTATGAATGCATTCTGGAAATTATTATAGAATTACATTATGATCAAGTTATTATTATGGTACCATACATATATTGGTAAGAATATAATTAAATAAAAGTTGATCATTATAATCTGCCTTAGATTTATAGTTTAGCTTAGTGGTTCCCAACCTTTCATTGACCAGGAACCACTAACTTCGAAAAATAAACTCTAACTTTAAAATAAACTATAAGATTATTTATAAATCTGTGGCTGTAAAACACAATTTAGCGGTAACTTATACTTATAATAGCAAATATAACATTCTCAGACGGAAATTAAATTCAGTTTCAATAACAACATATGTAAAATGTAATAGTTAGAAATAATTAAGTTAGAATCAGTGATCCACACAATCCACTAATTGTGAACCGCTAACTCAGCTCATTACAATTCACCATTTGTAAGTTGACCAATTGACTCTTTAGTAAAAGTTGTTTGGCTATCAACAGCCGAGTTAATAATTAAACATTGTACTATGGACTTGAGTCTTGAAATTACTTATTACTGTTGTGTAGCTTGGCGGTGAAGGAAACCTCGTAAGGAAACCCGCACATCCAAGAAATTATATTTCGTACTTCTAAACTAAGAAAAGTCTGGCTTTTCCTATGTTGTGGAAGTCGGACGGCATGCTCTCCATGTCAAAATTAATATCTTCACCAAATACTTAGACTTAGGCGGCGGACTCCGTCAATTCTAATGGATGGATTACGAAACAGGATAATGCTAAGAAGTTTAGAATAGTAATTATACATTCTTAAATTACTGAACATACCCTAGTTTCTTGATCCCCAATAAGGCATACAGCTTTGAGAGATGGACACCATTTCTTAAATTCATTCATCCAATTGGTTAGTGTAGATTTTGGCACAATAACTATATGTGGCCCAGGCACATTTCTAAAAAGATAAAAAGAAATTACACCCATATACTAAGTTTCAAGCTTTTTCTTGTACTTGTTTATCATAATTTGAATTTATTTATTGTCTGTGGCAGCAAGCCTACAGACTTAATAGAAATTTAAATATTTTACACTCCAATGTCAAAGGATTCCAGTAGCAAAGTAGTTACGAGTGTATGTGATCCATATAGTAAAGAAATATGAAGGCTGTTGAATATTCTTGAAAGTTCAAGGAACCACTTGTAGAATGTTACACTGCTATAATTCGCCAAATAATTACAGTAGGCCGATTGTACTAAAAAATCGGCCAAGTGCGAGTCGGACTCGCGCATGAAGGGTTCCGTACAATTATCTATAAAAACGGCAAAAAAAATCACGTTTGTTGTATGGAAGCCCCCCTTAAATATTTGTTTTATTTTAATTGAATTATTTATTCTTAAAGTAAATATATAACTAAATATTCTGTGAATATTTCAAGCGTCTACCTGTTGCCGTTATCAATATCGAGCAAAAACGAGCAAAAAAATCACGTTTGTTGTATGGGAGCCCCCTTAAATATTTACTTTATTCTATTTTTTAGTATTTGTTGTTATAGCGGCAACAGAAATACATCATCTGTGAAAATTTCAACTGTCTAACTATCACGGTTCATGAGATACGGCCTGGTGACAGACGGACGGACGGACGGACGGACGGACGGACAGCGGAGTCTCAGTAATAGGGTTCCGTTTTTACCCTTTGGGTACGGAACCCTAAAAACTGCAACTGCACTGTGGCATTGAGTGTCAAAATGTACACATTTTGTTAAGCGATCTGACAGTGAAGTTTGACGAAATGTTAAAATGTACGCATTTTGACACACTCCGTGCTGCAGTGCAGTTTTTGAGTAGAATTGGTGTGTAAGTTGACTTTCGTTCGTTTCATTCTTTCGTCTCTTCACACCAGGTCCCTTGTGGGGTATGAAGAGAGTACTGAACGCCATAAGACAGGGTCCTTACACACCACACTCATTTCTTCCCATTCATAGCTCTTTTCATTCCCACATGTCGATTCCTAGAGCTCCTAATATCACCTACTGATACAACATAGACAATTATTTCATAGTAGGTTTATCTTGGTCTTCCTTAGCTCCTACATCCTCCGATTTTCACATTGTATATTTGTTTCATTATTCTTTTCACTTTTTAAATGTAAATGAATCACAGTAAACCACTTACTACTACATAACAACTAGTTTTGTATAATAAACCACAAGTGAGAAGCGAGTGTGGGAAACCGAACATGCTCAAGAAGAGCAATGAATGTTATAGAAATGAGTGAGGTTTGTAAGGATCAAGTCATTTTGCACTTCATTCCCACTGCCTACCCTGCAAAGGATTTGGCGTGAAGTTATAGATAGATAGATCACAAGTGAGTTTATGTTTTTTTTTCTTCTAACTCTATACAATTAATATTAATTTTGACCCTCCAAAAGGAACAGATATCTAAAATATGATAACCTTTCTAATACTTACTTAAAGTGCTTCATGTAACCCAGTAAAGAAATTGTTTGCAGTGTCTTCCCAAGACCCATTTCATCTGCTAATATGCCATTGATACCATTTTCGTACAGTGAAATCATCCAGTTGAGACCTCGAACTTGGTAATCACGCATCTCTCCATTCTTTACATAGTGTGGAGAAGCCTCAAAACGAAAAATGTTCTTCTGTTTTAAGTTTGTTTCAGCCAATAGCTCTTCATCTTCCTCCTGCTCAGTTTTTCGATGTCTGTGACTAAAAAGGGAAACACAAAATAATTGATAAATTGCAGGCATTGGAATGAGTCACAGACCAATTTAACAAGAATCAGTAAATTTGAAGTCTAATTTAAGATTAATTATCGAGACTGCAATCGTTAAAAAAAGTTATGTACATGTATATTATGCAATTCCATGCACTTTATTCCACTGTTAATGTTAGTTCATAGTACATACTCTCCAGCTCCTGGTAGGTCAGCATCCTTGACTTTCTTCGGTCTTCCAGCTTTGGCCTTTGGAGGACTGCTTCCAGATTTAGGGGTATTTGTCATAAAATGCGAGAAAATTTCAGTTTGTTTTAGTAAAAAATCGAATCTCCTAGCACGGTCCGTTTCAATCTTACTTTCGAAGTCTCCTTCTTTGCCTCTGGATGATACAGTGTCACTTGATGAGCCATTCTGTGGAGAAATAGTATTTTTAAAGTATCAGAACATTAACGCATTACCTTTAGATTTCGAAAGTTGAATATATAACAAGCTCCCTTCATACAACGATGACTGATTTCACAGCACTTACAGAATTATCACCCACATCTGCCACGTCCATTGCTTCTTCAGTTTGAGACATTGTATAGTTGATAGCAATATCTTTTCGTTTTAAAATTTTATACTTTTATTCTCTTTGTTAGGCTTAATCATAATTTAGTACAAAAACCGCCGGGCGCGTAAAGTTATGGTTTTTACAAATGGCGGATGACTGACAGATTTTTTAAAAACAATCACGGTCCTGGATTCTAGCTAATCTTATGTAAAATAAATAAATTAATATGATAAACATTTGGCCGCCGCAATTTGTCGCGGTGGGAAGAGCTTCATTCAATATCTCCGTCTATGACGAACCCATCTTCGCCTCGTTCATAACCACCTCTATACCTCTACCGACCGCCCATTATGCCCGCTATGTATGCTGTAACCGTAACTTACGTTTAAAAACTTCACTTGACTAAGTATGCTGTAAGTCATAGACATAATAAAAGTCTTACTAGTTGTACCCTGGGACTTGGTCCGTACGATTCCCGGTATCCCGTAGGAACAGCTTTTCAATTTTCTTTTTCCCCCTCGGTTTCAGACGGTCATATAGTGACGGTAAATAGCCTATAACCTTCCTCAAGAATTGGGCTATCATACGCTAGAGAATTTTTCAAATCGGATTGGTAGTTCCAAAGATTACGCGCGATAGACGCGTTCAAACAACAAATAAATTCTTCAGTTTTATGTCTGTACTAATCTGTACTAATGTACAGATTCTAGGAAATTCATGTTTTTTGGAACGCGGAATATACTTACCACGGAAATTAATTAGGGGTTATTGATATTTTGCGATACGATTTTAATCCATTTTTATAAGTTTTCAAAATGTTTCAGTCAGCTCTATTATTTGCGGATAATGTGAATATTCCGTAATAGAATTACAATTTGGTTTACTTGTTATGTGGACAACAAGAGCAACTGCAATTCATTAAGAGCTTTCTAGTAATCCCACTTGCTTGCAGGAACACGACAACCCTCCAGGGAGTTGTTATGTGACTGTGGTTTTCTGTGAGGTGGAGGTAGTTTCCCTGTTGAGCAGATTTGATGATTAAAAAAACTTTCTTGATTGCTTTGTGCGGGAATCGAATTAAAAATTTCAGTGTTAAAGTAGAATTGTTAACTTCTCCACAACCGAAATCGTCACACCTTGACAAGTTTATTCCACAACTCAAGTGTTCTCGAAAGAAAACTTCTGGGACGGCACAGTACATTATTCCTTTTGGTGTCAACATGTATAGATTATTTGCCTCTGTAATGGTGGCTGTCCCACATTCCAGGTGGAAGGCGTGAGACAGCAAATCAGGTGTCCTTATTGTTTCTGAAAAGTAATACCAAGCTCGAGTAAGAATTCTAAATTAGCGGAAAGATTCTTCGCGGGGACTCGATGGACAGTTACTTGAGCTAAAAGATTACATATAAACCAAAGAGAAATAAACAAGTATTTAAACTCGTTTGTACTGCAAATTTTTAAAAACCAAAAAGAATATTTCCTATATTCAAAATCGTCGAACCGTCGCATACTGCGCATACTCAAATCTTAGATTCCTTTATCGTCATCGTTATACTGGTGCTTTCGTAATCATAGAATTATATTTTGTTCATTATCTTTGATGTTTACTTACAAGATACTCGTAATTTTAATAACTCATATTTCAAAGAATACTACAATTGTTCAAGCTTACTTCAGTCGCATTCAAACTGACGTGCTGCCACTAGCAAAGGATACATAATTAAATTGGAAACACCATTCTATTGTAAATGCCTTACGGAAAATTAAGAAGATTACTGTCTAAAGAATATCAAACTTTAAATGACATAGTTTTGATTGAGAGTGCCTTTATAGAAACAACACGGATGGGGAAAAGGATAAATCCCGTTCGTATAGGTATGTAGTTCGGTTAGTAGAAATAATGGTATATTCTCTAAAATTATATTTATAGATCTCTTGCTAATTAGGCGCTGACTAGACGTTGCTAGCTAGACGGAAGAAGAGGTCTTCCGCGCCTGTCCCAATATCCCAAAGGAATTTTAGAATATCCTGTGCTTACCAATCCATCCTAAAGACGGCATTCAACATTTACAATTCAAACAAGTTTCTAGACTGGCACGAATTTTATTTTTTTAATTTTATTTTAGTGAACGATACGATATTTATTCTTATTTTCTTATTTCCTTCGATACGACCCGTACACTTTCGTAAACGAATGTTGTAAAATAATAATATGTAGGTACTGGCGGGCTTGATTCTTCGACCTCCGGTTGTAAATCGCAGGTCTGGGTTGGTGCAGAATGAAACGCCTGATGCTGTCTTGAGAAGTATGGAGCCGCAGGTAATTCTTCCAGGTCTGGACTGGTCTGGCTTACGAGTGACTTGGTTGGCTAGTTCTCCCTTGTGTAAGCGCTGAGTGTAGCGGACGACTGGTGCCTATCGTAGTGTGAGTCATCTCACAATCTCCTCACGGTGGCTGGGGAGTCAGTTCCGAGATATATATCTCTCTACTGAGGTGTCAATCGCAGTATGTGAATACATACCGGGCGTTGTGTTGGCCGTATTGACCTAGATGCGCTCTACGTTTCTAGTTCGTTAGATCATCGCGGCTTGCGTTGTTCGCGAGTAACTCACGAGCGTAAGGGCGTCCGTCCGGTGGCCGAGTATGTAGAGGCGCCAGATGGCGTATATGACGCAGCTCCGACGCGTCCGCACGCTCGAACAGGCTTACAGTGAGTCGGCGTATAAATGCGTCCGTGCTCTCCATGCGTAGATCCCTCTCTATAGTGGCGTTCTTTACAATGCGCGGGGCGCCTGTAATCTGCCTGAGGGAGATATGCTGTTGCTGTTGGATTCTCTCAGCGTTTCCTTTGCTCAGTAGGGCGTACCAAGCCGGCGCTGCGTATGTTAAACATGGCCGTAGGTAGGTCTTGTACATGAGTTTTGTATTCAGCGGAAGCTTCGAGGAGAGCACCGGTCGCTGTAAAGCGCGCGATGATCGGGTCCTAGCGATGACTTTGTTCACATGTTTTTTCATAGTGAGCCGCCGGTCGATTTCGACGCCTAGGTAGGTCGCCGATTCGCGCCAAGCTAGCTGCTCACCATGGAGATACAGGGTGGAAAGATTCACCAGCATTGCTTGTGTTTTTCGCACGTTGACCGAGAGCCTCCATTTGTCAAGCCACTCGGGAAGCAGATTTAGTACGCGTTGCATTTTCAACACTGCGAATCTAGCATTTTTGTTGTATGCAGATACGCTGCGTCGTCGGCGTACAGTGCTAATGTGGATTCGTCTGACTTCGGAATGTCATCGGTGTAACGTGCGTACAATGCCGTGGAGAGGCAACTCCCTTGCGGTACGCCGGCTAAGATTTTCCTTGTCGTCGAGGACTCTCTTTCTACTGATACACAAAAACTTCTATCACTCAGGAAGGAGGCTTTTATTCGGACTAGGCGTTTGGAAGCGCTGGACGTCGCTAGTTTGTACAGCAGACCGTCGTGCCAAACTCTGTCGAACGCTTTCTCCATATCGAGAAATACTGCGACTGTGCTTCCCCTCTGGTTTAAGCCCTGGGTCATCATGTGCAGTACTCTCAATAATTGAAGTGTCGTCGAATGTTCCAATGTCCTGTTCCTTGAGTAGCGCTTTCAGCAGAGCAACCTTTGGGTATAGGCTGTCTGCATTCCAGTATATGCGATGTAACAACCGCCGTTTGCCTCGCCTGACGACCTACTTGCTGTGTAGGGACGCCCGCTTTCTTCAATTCACTTTTTCGAAGTGCTGAAGTGGTTGCGGTCTGGGTCCTTTCTGCCGGTTTTTGCGCCTGTACGACTTGCGCAGCCTTCTGGGACTTCTTCCTACGCCTCTTCTTCTTAAGAGAGGCGCCTCTCTCGGTGGGAGCGTTCGCGGTTTATTTGCGGTGGCACATATGCGATGAATGGAAGAAGTCCCGGCCGCCACCTCATCCTCAACAGATAGACGCTTAAAATATTCACAGAATATATAGTTATATATTCACTTTAAGAATAAATAATTAAATTAAAATAAAACAAATATTTAAGGGGGGTTCCCATACAACAAACTTGATTTTTTTGCCGTTTTCATAGATAGTGGTACGGAACCCTTCGTGCGCGAGTCCGACTCTCACTTGGCCGATTTTTCAAATACACAGCAAACCTTAATTATTTACGAGATTAAAAATACCTAAATGTTGACCCAAGATATAAACTACCCCCTTGATACTTTTGTAACAAAATAAGTTTAGTAGTTTTGCGTGATGCATTCGCAATACACAGTCAAGAGCGTAGTTAATAACTATTTCTCTAAGGCAATTGGTAACTTTTTCGTAATTTAAATTTCGCCACCTGACTTAACTAAGTAGGTAATGAAAATAAAATGTAATAATTATACTCGTATGTCATCTATACAGTAATGTAATGGTACAATGAAATTGTACGGGGCTCTATTTCATATATCCTACTAATACTATAAATAAAAAAGTTTGTATGAATGGATGGACGTTTGTTGCTCTTTCACGCTTAAACGGCTGAACGGATTTAAATGAAATTTGGCACGTAGATAGATTACGATCTGTATTAACACATAGGCTACGTTATTTGACTCCAAGCGGGCGGAGCCGCGGGCAGCGGCTAGTAAAATATATTTTAAAAGAGTGATGCAAAGCAGCTGAACTGTAATGTCGACACAGAAGGCAGTCATTTTTATTTCGTATTACTGTATGTATATCTTCACGCCAAATCCCTTGCGGGGTAGCCAGAGAGAACCAAGCGCCATAAGACGCGGTCCTTGCATACTTCACTCGCTTCTGTGATATTCATTGCTCTTTTCATGCACGCTCGCTGGTTCCTGGGGCTCCTGACATCACCTTCTGATAAAACACGACCAATTTGGTCATGGTAGGTTAGTCTCGGCCTTCCTCGGCTCCTACATCCTTCCACTTTTGCATTGTATATCTGTTTCGTCATTCTTTCGTCCCGCATTCTTTCTACATGTCCGAACCAACGGAGCATGCCCTTTCTTATCTTAACACCGACACTCTCGCTTAGACCAACTCTTTCTCTCACGTCTTTATTACGAACGCGGTTAGCAAGCGTTATAC
Organism: Pyralis farinalis; assembly: GCA_947507595.1. Lineage (NCBI taxonomy): Eukaryota > Metazoa > Arthropoda > Insecta > Lepidoptera > Pyralidae > Pyralis > Pyralis farinalis. Next base: position 18,576,067 of record OX382264.1, on the reverse strand, counting down.
CACAAATTTTGCGCAATGCTCTCATCTCGACCGCATTTATGCTACTTTCATGCTGTCTCTGCCATACCCAGCTCTCACTTCCATAAGTTAGCGTTCGAATTAGCACCGCGTTGTGTACAGCGAGCTGTGATTAGATTTCGGCTGCCTAGGAATTCACCCTATTAGTGCCGGGAGGCACTCACTCGTCTCTCCACATCAGCGGTGTACCTTCCATTGCTGCTAAAAGCACTTCCAAGATATACAATCTCATTCACTTGCTCCAACACTACATCATCAACCATAATCCTAGTGTTCGTTCTGGTTGTCTCTCTTTCAAATACCATTATCATTATCTTTCTCTTCACGTCGTATTCGTGCACATCTATTTCGTCAGAAATGCATTACACGAAAATAATTGAACGAATTTTGATGAAATTTTACACAGCGACAAGTCGTGTCAATATATCGAGGATAAAAGTACTTATTCATAAGTTTAGGGTACCTGTGAATACTTTTTGCCGTGGAAATGGTAGAAATAACAACAAAATAATCTTTCTTTTACAGCACTAACGCCAGACAGTCTAATTGTCGCCTCAGAAACTTTATACATTTCAAATGCCAATAAAGAACTAATTGAAACTTCTCGTAAGAAAATAGAATTACGGCATTTGTATCCGCTGGAATTTGTGCAAATGACAGTATTCAAACAAAGTGAGCGATTGGTACTAAAATTTTTTATTGCCAAGAAAATATCAAAATACTATGAGCTTGGGTTCATTAAAAATAGAGAGGTGAGTAGATAGTAATGCCAATCCAGTAGGCTAATTGTATAAAAAAAACCTGCAGCTGTACTTTTACGTTTGCCACTTAAATCGCACACGGAACCACCGCGGCAAACATACGGATAGCGTAGTGTGCATTCCTGTAATTACATTGTCCACAATAACACAAATAACGCACACAATCGCATAGGACAGACATTGTCTTTTCACCCGATCCATGACGTAAATTACCGAAGTGTCGCGTACAGTGCTCAATAACTGCGCCGCCATTGTTTGTTTAGAAATGGTTTGGATAGTTTGCAGAGAAAATAAGATTTTAAAGTTGATAAAAATGGATAAGTTGATAAAAATGGATAATATTCACTGCGTAAGTTGTTCAGATGGTGTGTGTGTGTAAGGAAAATAAAAAATGATGCGTTTTCAAAACTATCTTTCGGTGAAAAAAAACAAGTGGTTGAGAAAGGCCGCTGTACACCGGATTTGAAATGCAACATGTTGTATTTTTTGGTAAGTTAATAGCTTTAAAAAAATTCTACCTACCCTGTCAAAAATCTCTGTGCACGCCACTGATACTTGCACCGATACCGATAGATGGAGCCATAGATAACAGAAACAACGGGAGATGTGACGAGGGGGCGTGGTTGGTGTCGCCGCAATATGCTCAAAACGAGAACATTCCCAAGAACAGTTAGTTGCAATCAAGTTCGATTGAGATACGTTGCTCCTTGTTTTAGCAAAATTCTAAGTTGTGCTGTTGCAATTTGCAAAAATAGAAGTGCAGTGGTTAATTTTAAACCAAATGGAATCACTTATCACCAATAATATTACGTTTTATAAGCATAAATACAAAATTAATTTCAAAAATTCTCCGACGCCATTTCTACCCGAACCTTACCACGATGCAAATTTGAAATAATCAACATCTCATTCTTAAATCATATATTGCTTTTCTACCATTACGCAGTCGCCACCGCTCGTTGCCCAACACGCAATGTAAAGCGAGTGATATTATTCGTTCACTGTGTGTGCAGTTTCGAGATACGGCCGCTTGTTTCTGCCGTCGGTTAGGAGTGCGCTTTGACTTTACTTATCGATACGAAGTGTCAATAGACTGCTAGTATTAGATAAAAATTATAAGTCTTTACTGTAGTTATTATTTCATCTATATTTTCACCCCCGCTGCTAATCCAGCTCAACTTCTCACTCAACTCAACTTCTTGTGACCTCACTAACTCGCATGAAATCAATCATCCTCCAGGGAATTGTTATATAGTATAGTGGGGTTGGCTTTGGCTCTAAGTTGACATTGATCCACTTACACCCCATAAATATTTTATTACAAACATTACACTTCTTGATAGATCATAGATCGATATAACGTTGTCAATATCGACAAAGTCATATCGACCCGCATGTCCCAGCAATGTCGCTTTATCAGTGTTTGTAGTAGTTCGTGCTTACTTGGGTGTTGTATGAGTAAACGTTCAATGACAGCGTCTTAACAAAAGTGTGTCGTTGTACTTGTGTGCGTAGAATGATATCTTTTATTTAAGTGTGTGAGTGTTTTATGGTAGGGTGAAACTAGGCGACAACCGTCCCGGTGTAAACTCACGTAGTATGTCACATCTCCCGTTGTTTCTGTTATCTATGGATGGAGCAGTTTTTAATTTTTTGTTTTTGATACGAAATATTAGCTAAAACCTATGTTTAAGAATTAAGAAACATCGGATGGTATTTATCAAATTGATAGGGTAGGCAATGTCTTTTTGCCTATATGGAGTGTACGCCACTGCACACTAGCTATGCCCGCGACTTCGTCCGCGCGGAATAGTTATTTTGTTTATTATTTATTTATATTAATAAAAAAAAAAAATTTCTAAAAAGTAGTAGCCTAAGTGACTCATTATTACACCAGCTATCTGCCAGTGAAAGTCCCGTCAAAATCGGTCCAGCCGTTTCAGAGATTAGCCGGAACAAATAGACAGACAGACAAAAATTGAAAAAAAAATTTTTTTTGGTATATGTACCGTGTATACATCCATATGCATTTAGTTAAAAGCGATTATTTTAATATTACAAACAGACACTTCAATTTTATTTATCTGTATAGATTAAACAAAACAAATATTTTTCTCTCTGCCTACCCCGCAAGGGACTTGGCGTGAAGATATACATGCATACATACAAATATTTTGTAATAGAAATTACCTCTTCAGAATATTAATTTTACTTCGCAAAACTAACGTTAGCAAAACTGCAAGTAGGTAAACTTATTTAAACCTGCTGTTACCGCTACACAAATGTCAAAACAATATATTTATTAGAATAGCTGCAGTCAAGGTTTTTAATAGAATAGCGAATCTATTACTGCAGTGCTGCTGCAACTTCTCTGCTCTCAGAATAATGAAACATCGAAATGTACCTGTTTTGAGATAGATACACCGCGCAGCAGTGCAGTTGTGTTTTTTTTTTAATATAATATATATAGTTCGTATAACGTTATTTTTTAACCTGAAAATCTTTTCACGCCAATGTTAAAGAATTTGAGTCTCGATAATGTACGACCAATAATGCAAAGTCGGGTAATGTACAGCCGGGAATGCGTGGCCAATGATTCACGGGCTGGGCTGTGTATAGTTGAACACTACCAATAAATTAAAGTCAGGCCACCACGCCAAGCCAAACCACGGCCAAATGTACGGCCCAATATTTAAAAGATATCTAGATGAACACGAATTTACGGGCTGTGCATTATTGGTTTTATCGGGCCGTAAAGATACGAGTATCATTACGCATCTTTTTGCATTTATATTTATATTATATAATTACTTCGGTGCGGCTTTCGGAAGAAATTTCAGACCACACGTGTATGGAGCCTTCGCCGTATGGCATTTTCTTTTCACTGCAAGCTTGGCATAGCGATCTCCTAATCTTTTATTGATGTTTTTTCTAGTGTAACTCAACCTTAAATTTCGAAACCACCTTTTCCATTTTTGTTGTTGTAACGAAGGATTTTAGCCGTTTTTTTTTACTACCGTCTAATTGTGACGGCAAGTCTTAGTATCAGGCGGACAATTGCAGAATAAGAGCTGTAATCCACATCGAACCCATTTTTGACTTTTATTGAATTTACGTTCACTAGAATTATGTCTTAGATACAACTTACCTAAGTTATAAAAATTAAAATCCCTAAATTCATATTTTGACCAGTATGCGCCACCTTCCTATATTCGATTTTTTCCTCGACGGTATTTAGAAATCGATTTGTTACGTTTGTTGATACCATATAGGGATCCTCTCGTGCTGTATTTCTTCTGTTGGTTACTGCACTGTGAATGTTGGATCCAAATAACGCTGACCCGTTTTCAAATATTGCCCGGATTCTGGTACACTTTTCAGACATGTTTTTATCAGAATTAAAATATAATAATAAATTTCCGCATAGGAAATGCCCTACTTTTATGAAACAAAAATAAAATAAATTGTTATATTTTAAGGTTTGAATTAAAAAAATGTTAATTTTTAATTAATTGTATTTAATGTAATTGCCAAAAAGAAATAAAAAGCTTTATAATCCTTGCTCCAATACTGTGAACTATATCGAGGTTCTTGTTACTGACTCGTTTTCTTTGTGGCTCATTTGTTTTTATACCACTGAGGTGGCAAACAAGCATGCCGCCTGCCAGATGGTAAACAACAGTGGCGAAGGGTGGATATTTTCAGAAAGGAAGCCGGAGTATATAAAGTCCACTCACCAAATGCTGCCCGCTCCATGATGCAAAAATATACGCCCCACCTTCATCATACATGGAAGCTGTTTATATACGAGTAACAGTGGCTTTCAAGTATGATAATGGTGGTTTTGAAAAAAAGCCTTTTTAGTTAAAGCAGTATGTGTGGCATGCATTCTTTAGTCTTGATAAATGCTTGGTTACTTTGAAAAATATTTCGAAGCCTGCTAGTAAAAAATCAAATTGATAAGTTAACAAAAGTAATGATGACTAAAAAAACGACCATCTACGACCACTACGACGACCTAGGACTTATTTATATTCTAAAGCAATTCGTCTGTTCTTTTTAACAAAATAAGATAAAACACTTTTGTAAAAATAGTTTTGAAAACGAAGTTTCCTTCGACAGTAAATTATCTGTTAGACAACAGTTTCATTAATTAATGCCATAACGAACAAACGAACTACTATACGACGGCCGGCACAACACAAATTAAAACAACTCACTCACCACACTTCAGCACTAAAAACAAATAAAATTCGACAAGAAACTGTCAAAAAACAAATATGAAACTTTACGCAGTACGCATTATCCGCCATGTATAAAATCCGGGCAAATAAAATGTATTACGCGCCTGTCACGATTTTATGCCGCTAAAATCATTCTTAATTTAGAATCATTACAATAAATCCTGCCAAATAAAATATATTACTCGCCAGTAACTACATTCATTCATAATTTAGAATCTTTATAGGTACTCTTACTTCATAGATGATCTTTCTCGCTTACACTTGCACGTTGCTAATTACCTTACTCTGTCACAAGCCGGTATTCACAGAGTTATTTCGTGTATTGTTTTCGCGTGCTAAAACGAGACGGAACGAGTAGCAGTAATAGGAGTCAATTCATAGAAACGAAAGGGATAGATGCTCTGTATGAGATCTTGTAGTATGAAGAAGTAACCCGGTATTTTTCGGCTTGCAATTTGACAATTAATTTTTTTAAGGCGTTTATTCAATTCAAAGTATTCAAAGTGAGTGAATAATATAACAAACTAAAAATGTCGTTGGCCCATAGATTAGATTTTTCGTAAGGGAAGCCGATGGGAACCGGGTTATATGGACTCTTCGCCACTGGTAAACAGTCACCGTAGCCTATGGACATTTGCAACACCAGGGGTGTCACCCATGCGTTGCCGACCCTCTAAAAACCTCTTCACATATTTCTTGAAGAATTCCATGCTGTAGTCCCTTGGAAAAAGCTTGGCTCATTCCACAGCTTGAGATTTCTCGAAAGAAAACTTCTCAGGAACCGCACAGTACGCAATCATTGCGGTTCCAGCGTGTGAGGGTGAACTCCCCGGTGTCGGCGAGCGATGCGGTTTTAAAAAGTAGCTGTCGGCTACATTTCCAACTATTCTTCAGAACACAACCCGTTGTACAATCGGTAGAACACACAGAGGGAGGCAAAATCTCTCCTCAAACTTAAGGGTTCAATACCGTATGTAAGCTTAGGATTGTCGACAATTCTCACAGGTCGTCTCTGAATCGAATCACATGGTCCAAGCTGATATCCAGGTGCTCCCGCCCAAAGGTGACTGCAGTACTCCAAGTGTGGTCTGACTTGAGACTTATATAAGTCTTTGCCTCGCGCTGAAGTACTGCTTTGCTCTATTGAGCACAGCAAGTTTTTTGGACGCCAGCTTGATCTTCTCCAGATGATTTCGATATTGCACTTCACTGGAGATGTCGACTCCAAGCATCCTAATACTTTTGGTGATGGTAAGAGGTGTGTTCTGGAGTTTAGGAATCACAGCAAATGGAGTTTTCTTAGCGGTGAACGCGCAAACTTGTGTCTTCTTGGGGTTGAATTCGACTAAGTTAAGCCGCCCCCAGTCAGATACTTTAGCCTAAATACCATCCGTTTAAGACACAAGTTAATCGCGGCTTTCCTCATTTGGCTTGGCTCATTTTATATACTAGCCTTTAAAAGTCGTTAAATGAATCAATTTTAAGTTGTCTGATACTTCACTGATTACTAAAAAGCTAGTGGTTACGCGCAATTTTGTCCGCATGTGTCACAGTACAAATTATGTATATACGCTTATATGAAAGTGTACAACAACGCTCTATGTTATGTTATGATAGAAACAATCATATAGCAATTAAGTTCACAGTGCCTTTTCTTTTTATTTAAGGTATTTTGGAGACTATGGTGTAATCATGCTGCTACAATGTGTAATAATTTTAGAAATTCAAAAAATTTAACGCGAACTGTTAAGTTCAATCAACAACACAATAACATTTTCAAGGTTAGAGATTATAAGTTTAGAGAAGAGTGATATGAGTTTATTTACTTGTGTGGTGAGTTTATTACCTGGAGAGTACCAAATGTCAATTAATGAGGGCACCTGATAGTCATTTGCAAACTTCCCCATACTAATACTAACTACGTAACAGAAAAGTTTGGGGCGAATTTTAGAGGTTGCTTATGTCGCATAAACGACTCATTTGTGTGGCTAAACACTTCACAGAAGTAGTCGCAGCTTGTACAGACAAACTGCGACTTTTCTGTGAAGTGTGACACCCTGAAAGTTTTTAGAAAATCTAAAATGGAATGATGCAGGGACCTCATAATATTTCATTGCTTATCGAAGTAGTTTCTTTTCCTCTCTACAAATCATCACCAGTTGCGATAGAATCATTTGCTTAAGCAATGTGCTCATTCTTCTTTAGGGATCTTTTCCACGTCTTTTTCGAACGCAGCCACGGCATCTTAAGGGTTTATAAAGCGAATTCCTATGAATTTTGGGGAAATAAATAAAAATCGCAATGTATACCTACTATCTGGGTCTGTAAGGAAGATTAGTAAGTAAGTAGTCAAATGTAAGGAGGATATTCAAATGTAAGGAGGATAATATATAAGGAGGATAGTCAAATACTCGCTGTAGAAGGACGTTCTTCGCACAAAGCATCAGTGTACTTGCTACAACAGGTAACATTTAAACCCATTAAACCAATAATGAACAGTGGCACGGAATGAGGCTTCGTCATTAAATGCCGTCTTTGGACGAAGTTCTTCTATACACGATATTGGGGAAAAAATCGAAAAATTTAATGAACTAGGTACCTACCACTAAGTGTTACAAAAGAGAGGTCACATTTAAGCTGGTGGTGTTTTACACTTCCTTTTCCTCCTAAATCCGAAAGTCGTAATAAATCATCTAGTGAAAATTGTCTCTGGCATAATTCATTTTTACACATGACAGGCACACAAGCATACGACCCACCTAACGTAAAGTAGTTACAGTAGCCTATCAGCGCTTGCAATACAGGAAGCAACATTCGCGCGTTGCCTTCCCCATTACTAATACAGCAACTCCTAAGGAGCTTACTGGTAACCTCACTCGCTCGTAGGAACACATCAACTCTTCCGTGAGTTGTTATTTGTCTGCGGTTTTCTGAGAAGTGAACGTACTTAAGCTGTTTTGATACGTGCTATCTCTCCTATAAATTACCGCTCTTATTGTTTAGTAAAAACAAATGACATATGAATTCGAAAACAGCTTCCCAAAGAGCTTTTTATTCGGAATAAAATAAATTTTTCATCGGCTATTTTTCATACTGGTCAATTCTAAAACATTTCGGTGTGTCACGACTACAGATCAAACTATACAAAACCGTGTACAGCTGACCTATATTACTACGATATAAGATGCTTAAGTTTATAGCTTAAACTATCGTTGCCGCTACATAAAGAACGAATAGCACTTTGAGAAAGGTTTCCAAATCAATTGACTGTATGTGAGTGCATGTTTTGAGCACCCGCAACCGCAACGTACCACCATGCTAATTTACGTTTAATGTATTTTTTAAAGCAGAATGGTGGCTTAAAATGGAGAAACAAATGGCTGTATTTGGGTTCAAAAAGAGAAATTGACGATAAAGACCGCCCAATACCCGTCCCTGGATTGGGCCCAACAGAAGATATTAAATTATTATATTTGAAGCAACAATATTTCGGATGTTGGGATCAAACAGAACATTGGGTTCAGTGTGAAAGTAGTGGCTTTGCTATTTTGAAGTAGATGCAGATACTTATGGTTAGCGTCAGCGCAACAGGGCGATGGCGATGGAGCACTTTTAATCTAATATTATTCCGTTTTTAGGAAGTAGGACTAGCGGGGATCGCTACCTAAAACGGTCCGCTACCTATGGGGCGACTGCTGTTATATCTCCACAACCCAGAGGGAACTAATTTTCCCCTCTTTCGAAATATATTTTCTCTGTTATACAGGTTTCAACATAATTACAACCTTGTCAAAAATTTTAATGAATATTTAGTCTTTCTCAAGACCGACAAAACCGCAGAAAATAGTTTAGCGGTAAATGCTTCTATGCGGTATTGCAAAGCGAGAAATTTTAATTCACCTATCCTCTTCCACTTAGGATTCCATTCGGAATTCCCATTTATACCCAAAACTTTCAAAACAATCATATTTGATATCTAAGGCAAAAACGCTCTCGTTCGCAAACTATTTACACATTCATCTTCCAATGTTTTAATGCTTATCGTTTCGTGATCTCTGTAAGTATTCATCAGTGACTTCACTTCTTGAATTTTTAGGGAGTGTTGTACACTGCGACCAAAATTATAATTTATATGTGACTAACATACGCGCTTGTTTTGTATATATAAATAATACGATTACGATGACATAGCTACAGTAAGCACCTACCTACATAATAGCAGTATTCCATTTATACAGTTCTACCAATTTAAGTAATTCTACGTACACCACTGTACCTGTTGCCTTCGATGCTTACGTTTATTCTGTATGTAGCAGTTAGCATTACATATTTGCGTATGGTGATTCCGAATTGCGCCCCAACGCTAAAACCCACTTTGCGTAATTTGTTATCTTTTTGTCTATATTTAGACTGTTGGTGTGCTTTTTCCACAAATAAAATATAGCTTGAATTTATATTGACAACGGATTAGTCGCTTCGTCGCTACTACTTCGGTCTGCGCTGGCTTTGTTCTATGCATATAAAACAGTACCACAATAGAGACATAAGCAATAGGAAACTTCAAAGAAACGTTGGGAATCACCGCACATCAGTGAAGATCGCTGTCTATCTATAGTATATCATACGTCGTGATCGTGACGCGCGGCATAATCCAACGGGTCGTAATGACTTATCGCATTTTATGGACATTGACACCACAGAGGAATCCTGTCAAAGAAAACCCTTGTCAGCAAGATTATTTCTTGTGTAGGTGCCACAGATGTGCACGATCCAACAAATTATTATTACTTCCAAACTTATTGAAAGCCTGTATTTGCATGTTCAAAGATAATTTCGGGACGGCTCAACGGATTTCTAAAAAGGTAAAAATGAAAACAGTAATTTTTATACCACCGAATAATGTGTTAAAATTAATAAATAAACAATCATACGGTCTGCGTGATGGTGTATAAGTACTGATCTATTTATTATGGACACTTGCAACAGTTACGTCATTTCACAAATTACGCGTTCTCGGAAGAAAACTTCTCTATATTTTTTTTTTGTCAACCGACGGCGAATAGTGCGGTAGAAGGAAAAAGTTGGCATGATATGGAAAAACATCGTCCGAATTTACCCTAAAAATTGTAGGACACATACAAAGAGGATAAACAGTGATAGCCCATTGGATAAGGAACTGGCCTATTGAGCAGCAAGTCCCCGTTTCCAATTCAGGCATGTACCACAAAATTTGTGTTTATGTACATATTTGTAATTATCACTTGCTCGGCGGTGATGGAAAACATCGTGAGAAAATCCGCACGTTCAAGAAATTATATTTCGATAGACGTACCTATTCTAAGAAAGGTCTGGTTTTCCCTCTCAGTGATCTGACGGCAGTCACTCCATGTCAAAAATCAGTATCTTCGCCAGTGGCGTAGCGTAGTGGGGGCGGCAGGGGCGGCCCGCCCCGGGCGGCACTTTTTAGGGGGCGGCAAACTTTCTCAATAAATAATAAAAATATTTTAACCATTTCATATTTTTATCGCAACTACAAATTCGGACCAATTGAAAATTATTGAAGAATTTTTCATTACTTTATTCTGTGACGAATTCGGGGAATCCCCTTTCTTTAAATATTTTGTAGCAACTGCTGACATCAGCGTCTATACTGACTTGCGGGGATTCTCCGCAGATATTTTATTTTAAAACTATAGGTACGGGTAAGTCCCTTCAAGGAAGTACTCGTTGCTTTGACAATTCAAAGAAAGTTTTATTGATGGATCGTCTGTTGTCCATTTCACATTGTCTCGTATCGTAATTAATGTTACGCTTTAAAACTGTAATTTCTGTGCAAATAAGTACGTGTAGTGGTTGTGAAATTATTGAGCTTTGTGAAAAATTGAATTTTTTTGAATGCTACGTGTACCTACATTCAACAATGTGAACTGTAACTTTATAATTTAAAATCCAACCCGAATAATGCAAAATAATGACGATTGTTCTTGCTGAAAAGTTCTCTAGAATTAATGTATGTAATGTATAGTATACATTAAATTGAAATACCTAAATAAGAGGGCGGGAAAATTGTCTTCCGCCCCGGGCGGCCGACACCCACGCTACGCCGCTGATCTTCGCCAAATCTTTACTTTTAGGTAGCGAACCTCGCCGATCCTAATGGATGAAAACGAGATAATGCTAAAAAGAAGATATAGGGAGGCTAAAATTAGGAGATTAGCTATTTCTGAACCGTAGGTAGTAGACAGTGGCCAGGTGCTCCCACCCCAAGTTGACTAATCTACTCCAAGAAAACCGACGTTTTGCACTAATAATCCTGTATCATGAAATTCCACTATGTGAAGTACAAGTACCTAATTATAAAATCAATAAGATAAAATATTGGGAACACGTCGTCTCGTTCCTTAGACCTTTCAACAAAGGACCAGCCTCGTAGGATCATTCCCCTCTGTCATGGTACAAGATAATGTGATCCATTGCGCGTATAAAAACTACTTGCGTAATCGATTCTTTAACAATCTTGTAATCGTTATCGCTCCGGTGACATCTTAAAGTGTTATACTAAAAATGCCAAACTGTGCAGTTATGTCATGCGAAAACATGTCGATCACTTCTAGTTTGCTAAAAGATGGAGTAACATTTCACATGTAAGTTATAATTTTATTTGTTTTCATATAAAATAAATTAAAATGGTGTGATAACGATTAATACATGAGAAATCGATTTAGTAATTGAGTACTGATGCAATCGATTCGTATTCCGAGACTACTCCATGCAATTTTTAACCATATTGCGTAGTATAATAATGGCTGACAATTGCCTATTCTATAGCAAATAAATTAATCGTTTTAATATTTACGAGACTAGTGGTCACGTGACCACGCTCACAACGAGGCTATAACTAGACTAATTTTGCAATTATACGTTTAATTTTATGAGAACTTAAAATCTAATATTGCTTGGAAAAACAATACTCCATTTACAACTTCATAAACAACCATTTTAGATTTTGGGGGAATTCCCAAGATGCTAATAAATGATTTTGAAAAGGAATGCGTAGTGATAGCTTAATGGTAAATATCAATATCAATAAAAATAATATTGATTTAGTGGTTACAGTATCACTTTTTCGTGTATAATTCTCTTGTTTATGTTTTTGTTTTACCATATGAAATATAATAAAGACAGCTCATTTTTTAATTATTTATTATGATCGGCAAGGATTTTTTATATGGAGGATTTTTATGAAGTTGTACTTCTAATGCGACTTGCAAAAAGGTTGCGTTAAACGTTTAACGCCACCATGGAGGGGGAATAGAAAGAGACAGAGCGAAAGTGAATGCGTGGCACTCGAACACAAAAGTACAGGTTGAAGCTGCTAAATGTTTCACGATATTACCGGTAGATGGCGCTATAGTTAAAAATGTGCAATACGTTAAAACTGCTAAATGTTTCAAGGTATTACCGGTAGATGGCGCTATATTTAAAAATGTATAACATATGTATTTTACATTTGACTTGTATGTAATACATTCCATAATTTTTTTAATCTAAGTTACTAATGTTAAATATTTATTTAATGATGCCAGAGAAGTATAACTTCTCACGCGCGTACATAAGTACACGCACCCATTTTTTATTTGACACCAACGCTCATCACTCGTCGAAATATGGATGAATATCTCCGTCTGTCTTGGTCAGAATGTTTTAAGAAAGGTAGGGCGCATCAGAGCAGCCCGTCTGGAGAAGTACATCCACCTTGCAGTTGCTGTGTTAGCAGCAGAAGTGGCATTGTGTGAGTGATACTTAATGTATAACAAGCGTTCATAGGCTACGGTAACAGCTTAACATTAGGCGGGTCGTATGCTTGTATGCCTCCCGACGTTGCATAAAAAAATGAAATGATCTTATAAAAAAATCTGACATAAGTACATGTGTTTGTTTTATTTATAATATCATATTCTCGTAGTGTGTATCTAGTCTACATAATTACTTATTAATATGAAGAAAATCTATGATCAACTTCACTTTCCCCTGGGTCTGTGATTAGGTGTTTGAATTTTAGTGTCATAGAACAAATTTATTTAGTGGTATAAGTCCACTAAAAACATAAAAATGTAACACTTAACCTAGTCTTAACTGTACTACTACATACGTGAGCAAATTTGTATTGAAAATAATATTTTTACTTTTTATTCCCATAGACTTGAAGTGTGTTAAATATTTCTCAATAACTCCTGTAATGCAGGTACTCATGTGTAACATGTGTGATAATCTATACAACTATACATATAAATAAAATTTAAGTGTCTGTCTGTGATTTCAAAATAAAGCCTTTATCTTAAGCTCATATTATTATTTTCACGTTACCAAAGTCTAAATACGCATTTTTAACTTTTTTGTCTGTCTGTCTGTTTGTTTGTCCGAGCTAATCTTCGAAATGGTTGAACCGATTTTAACGGGACTTTCACTGGTAGGTAGAGGACTGTTCAGAGAAGAATATAGGGTACTTTTTATCCCGTAAATATTTAGGATTCCTGCGTAAAAAATTAAAAACTGTTAAATTTAGGGGGATATATCTTCCCTTCGGGGGACTTTGCAATTTTATTTTTATTATTTTCACAGAATACGTATTTTTGCGACATAAAATAACTACGCATTTTTATGTAATGAAAATAAAATAAATATACTTTGCCTCCTGTAAAGGTCAATAGATGGCGCTGTATGAAATTTTAATCACTCTATAATTGCATCTACGACCCTGAAAGAATTTGAGGTCTATGGGGAAATAAAGGCTAATGAAAGCCTAAATCTCATGCGTGCGAAGCCGCGGGCTTCAGCTAGTAATAAATATAACACCATAAATAGGATGTACCTTAGGTGCGAAGTTATAAATAGGTCATTATAATATATATGAAATATACTAAGGATTTATTTAAAAAAACGTAAGACGTGTCTAAATGATCGCGAGGGCCCAATGTTAAGTATAGAATATTTATATGTTCATCTTTGGCAATTATCGTTGTCGCCGTAAATATCGATATTTGTTAATCCCTATTACTATAACATTATAGTGAATTTTGCTAGAATATTTAAGACAAGACATCGTAAATATTTTAGTAGTGTGCGTACAATGACCTAGTGTTGGACATTTATTCATGTGTCCGTTCATGACAACCCAAAATGTTTTTGCGCGTGTAAAAATGGCAAAATGATTTAATAACAGAATCACGCGTATGGCGCATTCTTTTGTTGAAAGGTCTAAGTCTCGTTCGTAGAACTTCCGTAGATGTTCAAATTGCCGAGAAGGAAGACTTCCATTTTTGTCTTGCTATTGGTGGCATTGCTTAGATGTCACCGCTGTTAAGTTGTCAATATTCATTTTTAACTCAGAGATTTTTAACCTCAGAGGAAGTATACCTACATAATAGTATCCACAGAGGCACAGAGTACATTTGTATAATATGGTAGTGGTAGTTCTTACGAAGATATTGTATTCTCTTTGGTGGTAGTATATAGCGATGGGCGATTCCGAGATGTTTTAACTCGGAGGAAGTATATACCTAGAGTTGACAAACGCGTACAGGGTGTAAGGGACGGCAACAAAAGTACATTCAATAACAAGGTTACCAGACTGTGGAAAATTTACCCCACTAATGCGTATCGGCAATTTGAAATTTACAATGTACCCTGTTAACTGTTTACCATAAGAAACTTGCATAGGATGTGTATTGTGTGCTATAATAATATACTCATAATATGATAATAGCAATGAAAAAAAAATCGAATAAGTCGATACAGCCATTTTTACACACAAAGTAATAAAAGTTAATATATACATACGTATGAAAACTACAGTATCTGAATAGATCAACAAATATATTTGCACTTTAATATTATTAGAATAGTATTTTTTACGCAAATCGAGTTACTGTATAGATCCATTAATTAATAGTAAGCCTGAGTTAGTTTCAGTAAGATCTGTGCAATCATTGGAATAAGGATAGGAGATTGGTTAAACCTAGCAGAGTTACATAAATTAAACAATATATTTTTCTATTTTAGACATATATTTTAAAATACAAGCGGTGACATGGTACTAAATATAGGCATAGATATGAGATAAAAGATAAAAACACTTTATAGACAATTTGTAAATAAAAATATTCGTGCCTTACAAACATATTAATGTTTATTTTTCATAGATTTTTATTATTGAAATCAATGTTATTAGATCGATTTTTCTACATCGTGTATTTATATAAATATCGTAAGAATGAAACAGCCGTCGAATATTCATGGTCACATTTACATACACGGTTTTTAGTTAAATCTTCTTTACACAATAAATGCGGATTATTCCTTCTTAAAATTAAACATATTGCATAAAAATTTTCAATAATTGTCATGTAAAAAAGAATTAGTGCCAGGGATGATTTAAGTGTAAATACGAGTATTAAACAAATATATTTATAATTAAAACTTTATACTTACGTATGAAAGGTTATGTTTTCGTATTTTTGCTAACTGAGGCTTTTGCAGCCTTTTACACAGCAACGTACCATTGTTAAAGTAAAAAGACAATCCCAAACAAGCAAAGGAACACAAATATGCACAAATATTTCGCTTATATTTAGTAATTTATGCAAACAATTTGTTGTACTACAAGGAACGAAATGATTGTTTGCCACAAATTTGTTTTTGTGGCAAACACAAAATAGTGATACTATGACAGGGACAAAAAATATTTTGTTCGTATCTTTCCTTCTTATCCGGAACTGTATACATCTATCACGTTCTATCTTGGTATTATTATTTGCTTGTCACCTCTAGATATATACTTCCTCTGAGTGTTTTAACAATCGAAAGAATTACAGTCGTCAAAATATACAATCGAGTCGCCGTTTTACAAACCAATCGAGAGGTTTTTCGATTGTTTCGATTGTTGCATCAGTCAGTTTAGTCGGACGGACTCGACTCGCTTCTAGTTGTTTACAAGCATCGAGCCGAGTTGTATGTGTCGCGATTGTTTGTCGAGCCGCCCGCCACGCCACCGTGTGCGTAATTCAATTTATGACTAGAAAATGTTACATTATAGAGATTAAGACTTTACTGACTGATTTTGTTATTATTTGATTGCGATCGTTGATTAAACTTGAATAGGTATAGAAAAATTACATTAGAGAGATAAATAATTTTTTGACAGATTTTGTTATTATTTGATTGTTGTGATGGTTGATTATTCATTTCCTTGAATAGGTAGTCAGACTTTTTAACTGATGTTGTTTTATATTTTTCAGTTCAAATTGAAGTGATTGTTCTTTCTGTAATACAAATTTAATAATTAGTAAAAAGCAATAAAGCTGTGATTTTTTATATTGTTTAAAACCAAAAAACTATGTTGCATACATTGCGCAAGTTTATTTAAGTCATTAAAAATAGATGATTCGTTACAAACTTCGATTATTTTATTTATTTTCGTGATTCCTTTCTCCTATAATACGTACGTAAGTTGGGTAAGTTTGCTACTTTGCATGCTTAGTTTGAACTCGCAAATCGCAGTCACAAGACTAGGCTAAGTCTAAGGCCATCGAGATATTCTAATATAACTCAAAACAATCGACTGAAACCTCTCGCCATCGTGCATACTCGCAATTCGCAGCCACAAATTCGAGTTGAAATCGCGCCGAAGACGAACACAACAACAATCGAGATGTTCGACGAAACAATCGAAAACAATCGAGATGTTCGAACAATCGAGACAATCGAAAAAAACCTCTCGCAATCGCCCATCGCTAGTAGTATACATTCGTATCCAACCTAACGAATAGAATATTAGTTAGGTTACTTAGGTTATGTTTTAGATAAAAAGTTGCGCCAATCAAATAGTTCATAAATATATCTAGTGAATATTTTTAAAATGTCTCGCGTAATTAATGTAATTTCTAATTTACGTTGTACTAAATATCTCCAACGAGCTGCTACATTTAACAACAAAACTACAAAATTAAGTAATTTTCGAAATTTTCACTGCA
The DNA here is from genome assembly GCA_947507595.1 of Pyralis farinalis. Lineage (NCBI taxonomy): Eukaryota > Metazoa > Arthropoda > Insecta > Lepidoptera > Pyralidae > Pyralis > Pyralis farinalis. The sequence continues at coordinate 18,559,012 of OX382264.1, read as the reverse complement.
ACTCAAAGCTATGTCTTAAAATGTTTACCGAACATGAGAACAGATATGCCTACAGTGTAATGGAAAATAAAGGTTATACAATTAGCTTAATTAAAGAGAAAAAATCGGTATCGATAACAAAAGATCAATTTGATGAATATGTGCAAGAAAATTGGTCAACCAAAGAACCGGACAAGTTATTTGATTGTTTTCCTAAAATGGGAACTTATTGTTTGAACAACGATATATACATATCTAACAAAATGTTCGACACATTTGTAGATAATCTAACTGACAATATACGATATGCTTCTGATGAACAATTAGCAGAATTATTTTATTCTCTCAGTAAGTGGCCAGTAGCAGAATCCATTAGAACAAGGAATTACATTGAGGTGTGGGTGGCATTAGACGATGAATGCTTAAACAGAATGAATAAATGGTCATATGACGTATATCTGTCATTTATGTCTTTATTCTTTAAGCTAAATATCACTGGGGCTAGTGACTTTTCACAAAAATGTTTGAATAAATTGTCAACGCATGCAAAACATTTAACACCCAGTCAGTTAGTACAAACACTATTTTTTGTTGGTGTATTCAGGAGATCTCCGTTTGACATGCATAATTTGGAAATTGCACTGGAGAAAAACTTTTCAATGTTCACAGTTGATGATTTAGCTGTCATGTCAATGGGATTTTTTAAGAGTAAAACTCCAATTAGAAGTATTGAATTAGTAGCAAGAATTATAGATAAAGTTATACAAGATGCAAAAACTATCCATGAAATGTCACTTGCAACTCTGTTGAAGATTATTCGCTATTCAGTAAAAATCAATATTCAAGATAAAGTATACCAATTATTGGATACTATACAGCATGAGGTGTCACGTTTGTCAGTCATGTGTAATGTTCATATAGCATTGCTTAATTCTACTACACTTGTATTGCATGAGGGTTGTTTAAATAAAATAGCAGACACTGTAGTGGAGTCTGTGTCCAAAATGAGGTTAAAAGATCTTGAGAGATTAGTTTTAGTTTTTGGTACATTGAATGTAAAACCTAAAACCAAAGACTGTTTTTTTCAAAAAGTGATAGATGACTTGAAAAATCCTGAAAGGGATGCTGAAATCACCAAATATGGAAGATCTTTCTCTTGCTGTGTATCATATTTGTCATTGTTAGGGTTTTATCCGACTGATTTGATGAGTAAAGTTCTATGTTCACAATTTTTGATTCATACTTATGGAAAAGATTGTATGACATATGGTAGGGAAATTTTGTCTATTAATAACTCAGCAGAGATATTTTGCCATGATCTTAAATTGAACCTTCTCTCTGAGAGGTGTATTGTACTATTAGCAAAAAAATACACAGATTATATACCATGGGAAAATTATAATAAGAAATATAATATAACAGATACCATGTTTTTAAATGTCAAGAAATTATTGAAACATGCACGTGGAGGAGAGGATTATGTGGTAGGTGATCATATTTTACCACATTATCAGAGAGGAGGTATGTTCACACATATGATTTCACTTAGATATTTTCTTAACAAGTTATCTATGTATTTTTTTTAACAAGTTATCTATGTATTTTCTTAACAAGTAACTATGTTGTAGTAGTTGTTATATATGAATTTTTTAACTTACACAAAATCAGAAAGAAATAGTATGTAACAAGTAGTGTATATACTTGTATACATACATCATGTATGTGCTCTTATAACAAACTACTACTACTTATAACAAATTTATATCTTTTTCAGATATTATAGTTTGCAATGACCAAAATGGAATACCAGTCCGGATAGCAGAGATTATGAACACTAAAAAATTTGGACTTGTTAAAAAGCTTCCAGATAATAATACCTGGGTAGTGTTAGTAATTGCTGGTAGAAATGCTTCTATTTATAATTCTGCAGTACCAACTGGACCATTTCAGACGAAAATCAGAGAACTTGAAGCATTAGGTTACCATGCTGCGTTGGTAATTAACATTAATATTTTGATGTTTTAATCATATCAAACCATGTGGTATATTAAAAGGTTAGCAAACTCCCATGTAGGCATTGTGATTGTATCATATGGAAGGCATTAGCTTCAGAGGAACCTGTTTCGGTTTGACTCATCTGTCAACACTTAAATATAATGGCACCACTTGTGATTCTGGGAGTACTTTTTATGTATAAATAGAACCAGTAATGATCTCATTACCGCTCTAAATGTTCCATCAGCCAAATAATAACCTTGTATTAACACAAATAAGCTTTTAAGTCTGATTTCCGGGTCTGGGAACGAGCATTCTCGGGACGTTTGAGTGGATAATATGAGATACAAAACTTGTAAATCCTAAATAATTTTGTCTATCTATAACTTCACACCAAATCCCTTGCAGGGTAGGCAGAGTGCCAATACATCTCACTCACTTCTTTAACACGTTCACAGTTCAGTGTACGCTATCCTGTACACAGGGATGGGTTCCGGCAAGTCCATGTACTCTATATTGTACACTGATTTACTTTTATGCCAAGTAAATTTGATCCACATGCTTCTTTTGCACTATCCACCGTCCTTTCTTTCTGAACATTCCAGCAATCATCCACATCGGAGTCGGAAAGGCTTGCATTCGCTTACCTGACATCCATACATACATCCTTAACTTTCATCTTACAATTTTTCGCTCATTATCCTTTCATAATCTCAGAAAGGTATACACAGTGCCTCCACGTCTTGCCCACAAACCGGTTTACAACCACGTAGTGGTGCGTTTCAAGAATAGGGCGCCTTTAAAGGCTCTTGTATCTATTATAGGATTTCGGAGACGTTTATTTATAAAAGCAAATCAATCACAGTTGTTTGGTCATTCTGTCACCATGTATATGTGTCAATATACCGGTTTCAGGACGATATCTTATAGGTGAACCTCTTCAGTGAGTGTAAAAGTTGTTGATCAGTGCTTACGCGCTGCTGGCCGGTTATAGCGAAGGATAGGATGACGTTCTGGAATCAACTCGTGGTATAGGTACTGCTTTCTGGTATCCCTTGTCACAGGGTATCGTTTTGGGTGGTGATCTTAACGGTCTCGTGGGTGAGGCGTGGGAGGAGATTGAGCGTGTTCATGGTGGCTTTGGATACGGTAGTCGTAACGTAAATGGGGAGGATATTTTCCGGACGTGTGCAGCTGCCGATCTGGCTATACTGAATACGTACTTCAAAAATAAATCCGAACATTTAATCACCTACAGGAGCGGGAGGCATGCTTCCCAAATTGATTTGTTACTCACCAGACACTACATCAGCAGAGTAGCCACCTGCAAAGTCATTCCCGGCGAGAGTCTCACTACCACAACATCGTCTCCTTGTCAAGGACCTCTTCGCGAAGCCAAGTCCCAGAAGTTCGCCTCTGCTACCTGCGATATGTGCGCTAGTATCGACGGCGAACCAGCCATTCCGACTGCTATTACCGGCGCGAACCGGAGAAGAACACGCCTCTACATATTCTGTTTTTAGATATGGAGAAGACCTTCGAGTGTGTTCCTTGCGTAATGATCTGGTGGGTACTGAGCAGAGACATGTTACTAAAGGACCAGCCTCGTAGGATCATTCCCCTCTGTCATGGTACAAGATATTGTGATCTATTGCGCGCATAAATACTTCGTGCGTAATCGATTCTCTAACGAGCCTACAACGGTTGAGGAGGTCCAAACGATCATCAGGGACCTTCGGAGCCGGAAAGCTCCCGGAGCTGACGGCATCACGAACTCGGTCCTCAAACTCCTCCCAGGCCCCTTGATAGTCCTTTTCGTGGCGATATTCAACGCCGCTCTCGCGAACTGCAGATTTCCAGACTCCTGGAAAGATGCAGACGTAGTTGGCATCCCCAAACCAGGCAAATGCCTGAAAAACCCCGCCTCTTACAGGCCCATTAGTCTCCTCAAATGCCTGGGGAAAGTCTATGAACGCATCATAGCCATTCGCCTCAAAAAGTTCGTTGAACTTAGAGGCATTCTCATAGACGAGCAGTTTGGGTTCCGTCCCAAACACTCGGCAGTCCACCAAGTGCACCGCATCACGGAGCACGTCCTCTCCAACTTTCAAACAGGGCGCCATACCGGTGCCCTGTTTTTCGACGTCGCGAAAGCGTTTGACAAAGTCTGGCACAATGGCTTAATATATAAGCTACACCAAATGGAAGTGACAGACAGTCTCGTGCACATCTTACGAGACTACTTGTCAAACCGCTCCCTCCGCGTCAGAGTCCACGGCACTCTCTCGAGGCCGCATCCTATCCGAGCCGGGGTCCCTCAGGGCTCGGTGCTCGGTCCTATCCTATACACGTTGTACACCAACGATGTTCCCAAGACTCCCTTCGTGGAGCTAGCCCTCTTCGCCGATGATACGGCACTTTACACTTCCGAACGAGCCAAATCCAACATATCGGATAGGGTCCAGAGAGCGGCTAACGCTCTAGGCGAATGGTTCCGACGTTGGCGAATCGAGGTGAATTCGGAGAAAAGTGCCGCAGTGTTCTTTTCTCGTCTTACGAGACCCGATTCCCAACATAGGACCGTGCGCCCCATCTCATTGTTCGGCCGACCCATCCCATGTGTCGAGAAGGCCAAATACCTAGGTGTCATCCTAGACTCCAAAATGACGTTTGGACCTCACATCACCGCTGTTAGGAACAAAGCCGCGTTCTACCTAGGCCGGCTTGCTCCGATATTCAGGAATCGTAGAATGCCACTTAGAAATAAGTGTACACTCTACAAAGCCTGCATCCGTCCCGTTCTCACCTACGCCAGCGTAATGTTCGCACACGCTGCGCGCTGCCATCTGGCTAACCTCCAGATTATCCAAAACCGGTTTGCCCGCAATGCAACCGGCGCCCCTCACTATCTCAGGGTCGCAGATCTCCATCTCGACCTTGAACTCCCTTCCATCATTAGTTTCATGAAGAAAGCGTCTAGGCGCTACTTTGAAACTGCCTCCCAACACCCCAACCCATTGATAGCCCGCGCTGTCAATTACACCCCGCGGATCGACGCCCGGGGGTTCCGGCGCAGACCGCGAAATTCACTCTTTGATCCCGATGATCGCATTACGGTTGCGAACGCCCCCTACCTCACCCCCTCCAACCCCAACACTCCAGACACACACCGCGCTTGGCGGCTCCGGGCGCGAAGAGTAAGTACTTCTGCGCGATACACCAGGTACCGGTAGCCCAGGTACCTGGGCGCCTCTCTCCGTCAGGCCCTTCAGGCACAAACCCGCGTGTTCGATTAGATTCTCCAACGACGTCCTGAGCCGAGGTCCGACCCCGACGACGAGTCAATGCTGGGTGAAAGTCGCTTGAGAACGGCGGTCTCAAACTAAATGTGGCGAAGACCGAGTACTTGGCCGGCATTATGCCTACACTCGTTCGCATTGGCGAAGACTCGGTCGAGCGCACGGACAGATGTAGGTATTTTTGATTTGTCCTCCACGACGGGTACATCGATTACGACGTTAAGGCACGCATATCAGCGGCTTGGGCCAAGTGTCGTGAGATGGCTGGTGTCATATGTGACCATAAATGCCGGTTAAGCTGAAGGGACAGATTTATAAATCCATCATTAGACCTGTCCTTTTATATGACAGCGAAGCTTGGCCGATAGTTGAGCGGCACAAGCAGGAGCTGCGTGTCACAGAGATGAAGCTGCGCTGGATGTGCGGAGTGACGCGAAAAGATCGTGTAAGGAACTTCCGCATTCCCGGTAGTCTTCGTGTCCGTGACATTACAGAGTTATTTAGCAAAGGGTAAAAAGTCACATCATGGATCGTAACTCCCTCTACCGAGACAATTATCTTGCTGCCAATGTATGTCACATAACCATCGTTTTTCTGAGCTGATATTTATAATTTCAGGTAATGTGGTCAACATACGAATCCTTACAAACAGATGAAGAAAAATTGCTGTATCTTAATAGTTTAATTGAGCGGGCAGTCAAAAAGTGAATAAATACATACATGTCATAAGTCTACAGGTCTTTTTAACTTATAATACGGGTCTGCAATCCCTTCAAGCAGTGAAAAAAATGAAACTAAGTAAATGCAATCAAAAGATACGACTGTTTATACCCCGTTTATGCCGCATATTTTGACACTTACAAGGGAATCAAAACCTACAATCAATCTAAACCTACAACCAACCTACAACCTCAAACCTAAACCTACAACCTACAATCAAGGTACTTCGCGTTGAACTAGAATCCTGAAATTTGGCAAGAAGCAACGTCATGTAGCACAAATAAAGGAAAAGTCCGAACAGTAAGTTTGTAATAACATCAGAAATTTTACACACAAGTTTGTATGGAACCCTCGGTGCGCGAGTCGGTCTAGCACATAACGGCTTTTTTTAATATAAAATTACCTTCGCTTGCGCCAGCTTGGGGCTAATATTATCACGATTAAATAACTATAAAAGCAAATACAGAGAGTTTTGACTACTGCGTGCCCGTTATGAGGTGCGTTGACGAACATTGTCTTGAGAACGGACTGGACTATAGTAATTGATAAATCCCGCTTATTTTACAGTGAGCTTTTGTGGTGGATTGGAGCGTGAGTGCGTGGTGGAGCTGAGCTGGCAACGTGTATTACAATTTACTGATAAAAATATCTATCTAAAAATACACCTCTGTGGAATAAGAACTATTGTTGCTGTGATAACAGTACCGGCAAGGATCTTGCCAGCAATGTGTGTGTGGTAAGCAGTTACCGTAGCCTATGTACACTTGCAACCCTATGTGTGTCACTTGTAATAACCACCTCATAAGGAATCGTCATCATCATTATCATTGCGATTATTGATTTATCACTTCAACATTTAATGTCTATGTCCCGTAATGTCTTGATCTCGGAATATACAAATATTCTACATTTTACTACTTTAAAAGGGTTGTATTTATAATATTTTCAACATACATTTTACCAATTTAAAATATCATTATGAAATGAGGACATTAAAAGTGACGGGGACTCTTATATGGCGTTGGGTTTTTGTCCTATGGGCTAAAAAAACTACACACAAGTTATCACTCGTTTAATAATATTTTGTGACTTAGGAATCGAACAAATATATTTTACAAGTACCTATATATAGTAAGGGTTCCTTTAGTAGGTACCTACGTAGGTATGATTTATTTGGGACATCGACACTATGGAATAATTGAACTTTAGGAGCAAATACAAACTCCGAAATCGCAAATAATCTGCGCTATAAATCTATTGTTATGATCCCTTTGATTAGTTACCTAAAAATATATGAAACAGGTGGATTTGTCATTTCAGAGTTAAACTGTGTTGAACTATCAGCGTTGAATAAATATTTATATCCAAATATTATAAATAAGAACCTGCAATTCCTGATTATTTTTGGTCTAAGAACATAATAAAGCTCGAATAGTACCATATTCATAAAAAATAGCACAGATATTGTAAAATAAATTCTTGCTTCTCGATGAGTAATATGTAATTCTAATGAGCTCTGGCACATAACATATTCTAATTTCGTAAAGTCTAATCTAGATGATAGGTAAACATTAATTAACCTACGTTATCAATAGATATCTAACTTTGGTTGAAAATTTTACTTCTAACCAAAACTACACAGTGTAAATGATTCAAATTGTTAATAGTAATTTGAAATAAAATAATTTCTACGAGTTCACTTCGTGCTTTATCGGCCAGCGTCCGCCTGCAAACAGAAAAATTAAATGATAGAGGTGAGTTATATATGAGTATAACACTACAATTTAAAAACACTGATTTTATTTATAAAATTCCCTACACCAAAAAAATTTTGTCGTAAATTAGCATTGTGCGAGGACTAAGAAGGAAACCAAACAAATCAGTTTAATTTTTGTTATTAGTAACCTACCTATGGGCGTGTAACTACGTAAAATACCAACGTGATTGTATGTATAGAAACATGCGGTATTATTAAAAAGACTGTGAAAGAAAAATGAAATGTATTTTTAACAACCAAAGATTAAGGCCAACGCAGACGAGGGACAGTCCGCTGCGTACTTTTGTACCTCTCAAAATAGAACACTCTTAAACTGTATCGCATAACGCACTTGAAGGACGTTTGTCAGCGGGACTCCCGCGTAATTGACGGACCGGCCCGTACAAAAGTACGCGGGAGTTCCCGAAATTAATACATCAAACGAGTCGCGGGGTATCAACGCACACGGCGGGCTGTAGTCCGCGTAGAGCGCTCATTAGTCGTCGCTTGAGATCGATCTTAAAATATTGATTGACGAAATTGAAAAAAGAACACCTTTATATGATACGGCAAGAAAAGTGTACCATGATCGAATTTTGAAAAATAAATATGGGACGAGGTATGCCTAGAAGTTTATTCCTCTTCTGTTTGGAATTCAATGTCGACCTTGCTCGACAACAAAGATAAATATGGTTAGTCCTACTAATATTATAAATGCGAAAGTTTGTATGTATGGATGTTTGTTGCTCTTTCACGCTTAACGGCTGAACGGATTTGAATGAAATTTGGCACGTAGATAGATTATGATCTGGATTAACACATAGGCTACGTTATTTGACTCCACACGGGCGGAGCCGCGGGCAGCAGCTAGTAATTCATATTTATAAACAAATATTGCGGCTAACGGTAACGTCTTCACAATTTTAAATAGAGCAAGACACAACGTAATCTTAGAATATTTGCTTCAGTAGCGTGGGCTTTACTAGATGATCGGCGGATAAATGTCCGTACACCGTGTGCGTTGAGCCCGCGTCAAGTCCGTGGGAGACATTTCGTCTGTATCTCGCGGACTTTTGTCCGCGGCGGACAAAACCGGCGCGCGGCGGTCCGTCGTCTGCGTTGGCCTTTACTCGTATTACTTCAAGTAGTCTTACTTTGTACTGAAATAAAATAAAAGCAATTTGCAGCATAGCAAGTTTGGATCAATGTTTTAATTTTGCGACTTTGGGTATTTTTATGGATGGCGGCAGCGGTAGGATGTTATTGCCGTATCTGGCATGAAAGTTTTTATCTAATGACGCATCGCTATCTTCATTGGAATAATTAATTAAGAACATTTTGTTATTTACAGCATAATCCTGAAAATAAATTGTCGCTTCAGTTATAAAAAATACTGAGTTATAAATTATTTTAGTGTTTAAAAAGTAATTACCAAAGCATCAGTCTTCTTGCGTAAATTCGATCTTGAAAGCGTTAGTGTTAGTTCCGATTGTAACCTATTAGATATTGAAGAGTCGTCGACGTGCCCGTTATCGAGTTTGTCTTCATTGCTGCCGTTGAGGAAGTCGAGTCTCGTCGGCTCCCGCCTGCCACTTCCGCCGCCGTTGCTGGCATATTCACCTATTGTAACGGATACAGGCCGCGCATGTTTTTTCATTGTAGCTGTTCCGTTTGGAGCTTTCACAAAATAATTCGAAGGTGGTTTTGGATGCCCACTCGTTGGATTTTTCAACGTAAACGATTCCAGGGATTCCAGATCAACTTTTTCATCTTTAGTTTTCACTTTAGTTTCTATTTTATTATTATAATCAGGAGTTGGGGTTCGCAATATTGTACCATTTTTTCTAAGATTAGAAGGTTTCGTTACATCTGAAGAAATGAATAAATCTTTAGTTTCTCCATTTTGATGTCCATTTGCAACTGGCATCTGTAACGATAAACAAAATTAACATAAGTAACGTAGAGAAAGGATGTTAATACAGGGTGACGATATAATTATCTGCAATACAAAACGATATGAACGCACTCAGAAATAATAATAACATTTAATTTGAAACCAACTTCGAAATTGTGAAAACGTAAATACCTAGGTAGTTAATAAAAATCAGCTAAACTTTCTCACCATCTGTATTTTATATTGAGTATAGTTTTAAACGATTATTATACATCTATATAAATATATAGATATACAAATTAGAATACATTTTAACAATATTACATAACTTTTGTTCACTTTTTTAGCTGGCTATGGCCAAGCCAATATGAAGGTTATGGGTTTTAATTTAAGGTTATTAATTTAGCAGGCTACATATGTAAGTTCACATTTCATGTAAACCATTCGTCATATGTTAACAAATGAGGTATCGTTGGAAGCATCATGCTGTTCCGCTAGTTATAGGCTCTATTGAAAATTAAACATGGCGGCTTACATCGTTACTATTTTATTATCGTAAATGTAAAAGTAGTAGGATATTTGGATGTTTGTTCCGTTTTCACGCCTCAACGAGTGAACGGATTTGGATGAAATTTGGTAGGTATATTGACGAGATACTGGATTAACATTTAGGCTACTTTTTATCCCGGTGATATGTTTCCGTGAGATAGTTTGCAATTTGGGCTCCTCTTTTCGCTTACCAACAGGCGAAAAGGAGCCACTATGCTGAGCCAATATAAAAAACAAAAGTATAGATGAAAAGCAAAATAAAACATCCATATTTAGTAAGATTCAAACATCTAAATTAGAATCATCTATACTTTTTTTTATATTGGCTCAGCATAGTGGCTCCTCTTCGCCTGTTGGTAAGCGAAAAGAGGAGCCCAAATTGCAGCGCCAACTGGCAAAGGACTACAGTGTCCTGTCAGTTGACGCTACCATGCTGGCCCGCAAGGTGCTTCTTCACGCTTCGTTTGAAGGATCCCATGTTGTATGAAGGAGGAAACACATGTGCAGGCAAGGCGTTCCACTTTTTAATAGTTCGACAGAGATAGACGTTGCCGAACTTTTTAGTACGAGAACAAATGTCATGAACAGTGGAATGATGACATCGCAAGCCTGCACGTATGGTTCTATGATGGAAGGGGGAGGGTGAGATAAGGGAAAATAGTTCTTCTAGGGAGCCTATGTCCCTACGAAGTTGCAGAGGTTCTAGGTATTTTGTGACCTCTTCGTCGTCGATTATGCGGATAGGCCGTCGCTGCAACCTGTCGAGAGCCTCGAGAAGATACTGTGCGGAGCCGTTCCAGAGATGCGAGCAATACTCCACGCAGGCCCAAACTTGAGTCTTATAGAGAAGACAAAGTTGGTCCGGCGCGAAGAACCGGCGCACCCTGTTCAGGACTCCGAGTTTCTTGGAAGCTGTTAAAATGAGGCTCTCGATGTAATTTCGTTGGTTTAGGTCGCAACGAATATCCATGCCTAGCATATTGACGGTAGCGCCCTGAAGACTGGGAGTGGGGTGAAATGGGGGCGTTTTGTTGTGAACGCGCATACCTGAGTTTTCTTGGCATTAAACTCAACCAGGCTATTTGAACCCCATTGGTCCCCATGAGGTCCAAAACCCGATTAAGCTCAACGACGAGACTCTCCCCGATTTCTGCCCGACTAGCACTAGGCCGCCCGAAATATCTGCATAGCAATGAATATTACCAAGTGGCAGCATGTCATTGATATGCAGAAGAAAGAGGGTGGGCGATAGAACGGAGCCCTGTGGGACACCGGCTTTCACTGACATGAATCGCGAAGCGCATCCATCTGCAAGGACGCGGATTCTACGTTCATGCAGGAAGCCCGTAATCCACTTACAAAGCTGGAGGGGCAGACCGTATGCCGGAAGTTTGGAGAGAAGTGCTTTATGTCAAACCCGATCAAATGCCTTGGCGATATCTAGGCTGACTGCCATAGATTCACCATGTTTATCAATTGCCTCCCCCCAGAGCTGCGTCACGTACGCACAGCCAAAGTAGCTCGCAATGGATAGTGTTTTCCCATATTATTCCTATATTTAACTGACTACGGTCATGTGTCTATGTAGGTAGGTACGCATAATATATTGATAATTGTGTTTTAGTCGTATATCATTTTATTATATGTAATTATCACCACAAATATTTGAAAGAAAGATAGCTTTGCGATAGACCTTTTTATCTATGTATATGATTCATAAAATACTTATTATTCGATTTTACCATGATCGTAAATCGACACAAAGAGCTCATATTTATTTATTGCATTCTGCAATACAGAGGGTTCACACTTAGAAAATATACAGACCAAGACAAACAGACATGTTCATGCACACAACTGTTAGTCCTGTGTGGGAAAAGTGCAGGTCACATAGTTGAGCCACTGTAGAGAGATGTAGAGCGAAGCAATAGTATAGTATCTAATTATAATATTGAATAGTAATGAATAATAACCAAAGCTTGCTACGAATGTAGTATTTGAAATCAATATTTTTGTATGGAATTGATTCTAAAAAAAATTATAACATTGTCATATTGTGTTTATTATATTTTTTTTAATATATTAAATTCGTAGCTAATACTTTAATTAAGCGAATCTAGCTTAATTAAAGTATTAGCTACGAAATATGATTCAAAATATAAGCTAGTCGAGTCAGTGAGAAAGAAATTGATTGCAATATGCTTGGCTTATTCAATGCATCAATACTTTAGATGTACATGGCTGTGTTCCCAGACTCAATGAAATTTACTAAATTGATTCTATTATTCAGGTCAGTAGGCCGATTCTACTAAAAACTGCATCTGCACTGCAGCGTGGCGTGTGTCAAAATGCGTACATTTTGACGTTTCGGTATTCTGTTAAGCGATCTGACAGCAGCGACGTTGCAGGAATGCTGCAGTAAATGACTCGCTATTCTGTTGAAAAACCTGCACTGCACCTGCACGTTTCCTGCAATATATTCATATTCTGATAAATTGTTTTGACATTTGTATACCGGTGACAGAAGTTTTGAAAGAGTTTACTTGCAGTTTTGTTAACGTTACTCTTGAGCTACTTTTGCTAAGTGAAATTAATATTCTGAAGCTGTGATTTATATTTGTTTTGGGAGATGTTTGTGGATATATTAGATTAAGTAAAGCTTCTTTTCGGTTAGAAATACCTCCACGCCGGCAACCAAGGGCAATGGGGTGTGAAACTACAGGAGTCAACACTAAATAAAAATCAAGTTTATTAGATTGAAATATGGCAACATTTCAAGTTTTAAATAGTTTACTTGCAGGATACGCACAGTTGTAGCGTAGTTGCAGTGCAGCATACGCGCAGTTCCAGCGTAGTTACAGTGCTGGAAATTAGAATAGAAGAAAGAGAATACACCTACAGATGAAAAGAGTGAATTGGGAAATTACAGACCCATGCCTATTCTGCAAGTTTGGGTAAAATATTTGAAAGGATAATGCGTAATCAATTGCAACTTTAAAACAAATTATTTTTTTCATGATGCACAATTTGGATTTACAGATATATAAACTCTAGATGCAGGGGCGACATCTGGTTTAGCATGTTCCTAATGTTTGGGACAGATCGCAGGATACTATTGGGGTCTTCTTAAATCTCTTCAAAGCTTTTGATTATGTCGATAATCGGACATTATCACTCATGCTCTGTTACTATAGAGTTACAAGTAAAATTATTTAAATAATAGAATACAGACTACCTATTGATATAAATAGGGTTAATCTAAAGGCAGTAATGTGAATTATTCTATTTTGTTTTATCTTGGGTTTATTTTTATTTTTAATGTATGTGAATAAGCTGCCCTGCATGGTGCAGAGAATGCCGGATATACATAGTACTATTTGCTAAATATTTTTTGATACCTCTTTCATTTTTAATGTTGCTCATCGGTGTGAAATTTTGCCAAGGTAAAATAAAATCTTTGCAACTTAACCAAATGTTGTATTACCATATACACCAAAAGCAATATTAAAACCATTGGAAATAGCGCAACGATTATTGCTTAAAGTATCAACCTCTCGCCCTTTCCTATTCCCTACGAGATTGCTCTACCAGAATTGCGAAGTACTCACGATAAGACAATTATATATACTCACCTCCGTTATGAAACAACATGATCATTTAATTTACGACCCATTGATATTATCCAAACGAACATCTTTCAAGGTCTGCAGGCAGAACACAAAATTTAAAATATCTTTTTCTCAGAGATTCTTCGGTTTCCTAGGACCATATTTATATAATAAAATCAACAAAAAATTGACGATATACCCTTTGATTAAGACCTCATGTAAAAAGAAAATCATGAAATGGTTACTCTCCCTATCATATGACGACACTGACGAGTTACTTACTATATACTACAATAAAATCTAGGCCTATTTTATACAACTAAAATGAAATACTAAATTAAGAATTTACCAACTTACATACAATCAAAAAATACCTAAATATATCCATTATGCCGTGAGACAAAGTGTAAACAAAGAAAACACAAGTTTTCAGACATACGAATAGGTTACACGGAGGTAAGTCTCTTCTAATTACATACCATACATAGAGAGAGGAGTAGGCATAAAACGGGTAGGCTTACTACGAGTGGTATGCGTGTTATGAAAAATACTGAGAATGAGTGAGTGCAGAGCAATAGCCCGGCTGTGGACGAATCGAAATCGGACGAAAAAAAAAGATTTTTTTATGGTTTCACTAAAAATAATTGAAAAACTTCTTCCCGCGCTTTTGACGAGTGACATTGTTGTTTTACTTGAAATTTTTACAATTCAGTATAAAATTAGTTTTGTGTGACAATTTTGATAGTATTTTGTACCATAAGTGCTAGTGAATTTATACAATAATGAAAAAACTCAAATATAACACGTTTATGCACTTTTTGGAAGACGTGAATAAGTTCATCAAGAAAACCTTGTAAAATCACTATCGTTTTATGAGTGGTATTCAAAGTGGGTTGATTGGGTCTAGGTACCCTTTCCAAGTATTTTTTCAGCAGAGTTCCTGAAGCTGGAACATAGAATTAAGATTTTCAAATGGTTCTAAACTGATGACTTGGCTGTATGGGCTAGATCCCTTTGCCTTTCCCCTCGGGGATAAAAAGAACCAAAAAAAACTAAAAATAATTGAAATATTCTAGTTCTGACTACTCAAACATTCTGTAGAATGTGGTTACATAAGTTTTGTATAATTATTTCGCAGATAATGTGCTTCTATTTTTTTCGAAAACTCGTGGGTTTCTTTCAATTTGATTTGAAGTTATGACGGTTGAAAATTTAATCATGATTTTGGGCAAAACGGGTAGAGGTCATACAGGTATTTACCCGATTTACCATATTATAGTTGGGCTGATTGCGATATAATTTTAATTATAAATAAATAAATATTCTTGGACAATTTTGACCTTTATTTTAAGACACGACATCGTGAATTAAGTCTTCGGCGTCAAAGTCAAGTCAAAGTCAAAATCTTTTTATTCCGTAAAAATGGCTACATTTGTTTGGAATCGTCACAATTTTTTTTCCCTACCGTGCAGTTCATGACTAGGTGAGCACTGATAAAAATACTGCCAAAAAACTCAGGCATCCCTCTTTTGGTATCCAAACAAATTTACATATTTTATTAATTACATTATAATTGGATCGACTCACTCCCAGGCATTTTTATCATTAATATAGTCAGATACTTTATAATATGCCCTGCTACACAATTTGACTTTAATAGTAGTTTTAAATTTGTTTATTGACAATTCTCTTATATTGCTGGGAAGTTTGTTATAGAACCGTATACATTGCCCCATAAAAGAATTACTTATTTTGTGGAGACGGCTTGCATGTAACACAAGATTAAGCTTATATCTAGTATTTATGCTATGAGTATCACTCTTTTTACAAAATGAGTCTATGTTTTTATGGACATACAAAAGATTTTCATAGATATATTGCGATGCGACTGTTAGAATATTTCTTTCTTTGAATTTTTCTCTAAGGCTCTCCCGGGGACCAAGTTTGTAGATAGCTCTTATGGCTCTCTTTTGCAATAAAAAGATGGTGTTAATGTCCGCGGAGTTACCCCAAAGAAGAATTCCGTATGACATAATACTGTGAAAGTAGCTGAAATAAACTATTCTAGCCGTATCAACATCAGTGAGCCGTCTAATAGTTTTCACTGCATAGGCTGCAGAACTTAGTTTTACTTACAGAAACTAACTGTAAACTTAACAAAAACAACAACTTTAACTGAAAAAAAAAGAATAAGCAAAATAATCGGCAGCAGAAAATGCTTAAATTTACTACACAAATAAGGATATTTGATACTTTTACTAACTATTTAATGCCGACAGTACTAAAAAATAAGAACTAAAATAAAAGTAAGTAAAACTGCTGAAATTCCAAAATCTACGCGTGCGAAGCCGCGGGCATAAGCTAGTTCATTAATAAAAAAATATCAACGCGACGAAAATAGAAATTTCTATATGAAATCGGTTAAATATCTACCTTCAATAGTTATGGGACGCAAGAGGCAATTGTATGCTCACATTCGAACTAAATTAGACCAAAATAATGCTTAATAACCATATTTTCTGTTTGATACCTAGTTATTTAATAACGACACTAAATATCATTGTACCAACCGATAGATAGGAAAGTGATTTTTTATTTTAAGGGATTCGACTCTTAGCTCTGAAAATTGATTTGTTAAATGATATACAGATCTAATGTTCATCAAAATCAGACTCCTTCGAGTATAACGTAGACATTGAAAATAGTTTTGGATTTTGAGATTTATATATAAACCTGTCAAATACAAGCGCACTTTCAAATTTACAAACTAATTAGTTTATTAGCAATTGTAACCTGATTATAATCATGATATACCTATAAACGTTATAGTAAAATATTTCAATTACATTTGCATTATGTACTCTTCAAAAGACTATTTTAATTGAAGCATACCGGTGGTGGAGGAGGTGGATTGTCGGTTGCTTCCCGTTTCGACTGTGAATGGTCGTGGATCACAGCATCCGCAGCCGCAGCAAGATCAAATTTCCTCACAGGTGATGTTCGTTGGCGATCCTGGAAACAAAAACAACATTTTATCGTCGACTACCCGTTACTAGAGTTTTTTTTCTTCCGATTTGGATATAGGAGCTAGTATGCAAGTCTTACAACACAAAGCCATCTAGTGATTGTACCCGTTCCCTGCTATATTATGATTTCAGTGTGTTTCTATTAAATTTGTTATTGACTAGCAACATTGCCTAAAACATTTCTGTCAAAAAGATACAATATTATACTTTTCCCGAAGCCGCCTGTTACGAACAGTCGATTAAACAAAGGTGTTTTACACCTTGTAACAAAATACAAAAACCAAACAACTATAAACCTATTCATAGATATATAGATACATAATTAGTTTTATTTGTTATCACTTAAAACACACACAAATACAGAAATACAAGAAAAAAGTCAATAACGACAGTAAACATTTAAATATAATAGAAATTGTACAATAAGCCCAAACGGTAGCAATTTGAGCGTCCTGTGCTCACAGTCACGCTATGCACGATGACTTAGCATCTCTTGTATAAAAATATGTGAGATATCATCCATAGCAACCCACAGCTTCGTACTAATACAGAGATTCTCAAACTTATTTCGTCTACCGCCCACTTTGAAAATCAATTATTTTTCAGCGCCCAATTTTTTTACATTCCATAAACTTAAAAACCACAATGAACTTCGTTACTTTAATTAATTTAATTATAGTGTCCTATATTAGTCTGGTCTGGAGTTTAAACTTACATTCTAAACGAGGCATTTTTACCATCAATTATGAGAAAATTTAAGAAATTTGAGGAAACAATATAGATAGGTAATCAATTTTAATTTTAAAACTCGTCTAATGAGAAGGATGAATCTGATGATTTTTAACAAGTTTGTTGATATCATGTTCGACTCAAAAACAGTCGTGAGTCGCCGCATTCGGTAACATGCAAACGATTTCTCTTTTTAGTAAGCAGCGTTGCCACAGCGGTAAATCCACGTTCACACAAATATGACAATGGGAATGCTATCAAAAACCGTTGAACGATCGACCACAATTCAGGGTACACTTGCGGGATTGGCCTTTATAGTCAAAATTCTTGGTAGCCATTTTTGAATTTAATTTTTATTTCCTTGTTCGTTGTCAGTTCTATAAGCTCTTCTTGCAGCTGGGGTGAAATTGCTGTGTTGACAAAAGGATCCAGCACCCAGTCTGGTATTTCCAATTTCAAAATGCCCTGCAATCTTTCTATGAACACACTGTGGAAGTTTTCCAAATGTTGGCAGCAGACAAGCAAGTCGTTGTTGTTGCAGGATACTGATAAATTGTGGAACTCAAGTCTGCCGATATTCTTCTTGTGTAAGAGCAGCTTGGCTTGTTTTTATTAAGTTCAAGTCATCTCCTTGAAGTTGGAGATTCATATCATTAAGCAATTTACAAAAGTCTGTCAGGTACGCGATATCATTTTTTGATATGATGAGGTTGTTACGCAATCTGTGTCTTTGTTTTCCAAGAACTCTATGACAGAGTCCAACAGATTGTAAAATCGAGTCAGACAATTTCCTTTTGATAGCCAACGCACTTGTGTGAAAGGTCAATCGGTTGAAATCATCATTAGCAACACAAAGCTGATTAAATAATCTGTCATTTAAAGGGTTGTTTTGGATTTTATTGACTGCTTTGATGACATGTTGCAGTGATTGAAACAGTCGTTAACTTAAATTTCTAGTAACCAAATGTTGTCGATGCATTCATCGCAATGTATAGCGAGCACATCTGGAATTTTATTTTTTAAGTACGCTATGAAGCCTTTTTGACACTCTGTCGTAGCCGGAGCGCCATCTGTAGCAGCTGATATAATATTCTTCAAGGGAATACCTTTCTCATCACAATTTTTTTCCAGTGTATTAAATACGGTTTCTCCTTTTGTATCTGCCTCTAAATTTCTTGCAAATAATAGTTCTTGGCATATTTTTTCATCTTTAATAAAACTCACGTAAGACACCAACAATGCTTCATTAGTTGGCAAAGTGGACTCATCCAACTGAATTGAAAATTGACTAGTCTTCAGATGATTGCACAATGACTCTTCAATGTTTTCAGCCATTTCATCAATTCGTCTTTGCATAGAATTATTGCTCAAAGGAAGTTTTCGGATAATATCTGCTGCCTGTTTATAGAGTACAGTAGTTATAACTTCTTTTATTGCAAATTAACATTTCTCTGAGCAATTAACAATGATATATTGTATGTAGCTCGAAGTCCGTCATCGCCTTGCTTAGCAGCCGCCGAAAAAAGATTTGATACACTTGACTGAGCATTATGCTTCTTCTCCAGGTCTTGAAAATAGGCTACATTTTTGTCCTTATCTGGATACATTTTATTCAAATGATCTTGAAGTCTTGAAGGCGTCATCACTTCGTTTGACAATGTTTTTGAACAAAAAAGGCACAAAGGCAAAGATGGATTTGTGGAATTATCTATGAATCCGTATTTAATATATTCTGCACTGTATTGATTGCCGTCTTTTCTTTTTTGCTTCCAACATGGTTTTGTTTTCCCAAATATGTAAGAAAGGTGTTGAACGTAAGTACTTGTTTAACGATTGCGCGCGAAACCACTAATGAATATATAAGAAATATTACGAGCTTTTATATAGAATTGAATACAGCACGCACCGACAGGAATAAGACAATCATGCACAAACTCGTTCATCTCTTTCGATGCTCAATCGTACTGAGCAAGTTAGAACAAGTATCGATGAACCAGCCGATTGCTATAGGATTGCACAAATCACGTTATTTAACAAAAACTTGTTACAACTTTATTGGGTACGGGCTATCCTACGAAAGCTATGTTATTTTTAGTTTTTATACAATCATACTGGGCAGAAATATAAATTAAATAATCGATATTGTGTAGTACAAATCAACCATCGCCCCCCACGCCAACGGCCTCCTTTTTTTCTGGGCCCCTTACCGCCCCTCTCTAGGCCTTCAGCGCCCACAAGAAAGCATTTTCGCCCACTTTGAGAAAGACTGACTTATGCGTGACTGGGTATAGGCCGTCGCCCTGCGCACTCGCAGCAACGCATTAGCGCCATTAATACCTACTATCACAATATATAGGGGCTGAATATAGACGACAAACAGTGTAGAGCTATTGCTTATGAATTTTAAGATACGAGTAATAATGAAATCATAAATATATTATTGATGTGTCAGTTGCATACAATTTCTATTAAACATGTTAGGAGACGATCCAAACAAGCGACGTCACTCTTTTCTGACATTGCGTGGGCGGGTGTGACCCACATAACCCTGCGCCCCATCACTCTGGTGGTGGTGTTTATTTCTATGTTTACAAACCAACCTCTGTGATTACAAATACACCAGCAGGTGATAAAAGATAGATATTATTACATTATGGAGATGTTTTTATAGTACAGATTGCATACAGATTATATAAAACACCGTACTACTCAGTTGGTCTATTAAGGCGCTTCTCCGTTACTGCTCAAGGTCACGCTATGCACGTTGACTTAGCTTCTGTTTGTATGCGAGATACCATCCACTGCAACCCACGAACACGCTACATACTAATGCGTAGCTATACGTATAGGCTGAAGCCCTGCGCGCAGATCCTTCGCAGCAATGTATTAACGCCTTTACTAGTATACTTGTAATGCTACTCCTCCTTGATAGTTTTCTTTTCAATTTCGCTATATAAAATAATTCAGATATCAAAATTACCGTAGACCACCCCCACTCTCCGGGCAGATTTCGATATAAAGCTGGTATCTTATGAACAAATACATATTTACTAAATTCCCAAACTCAAAAATCGTATGTATTTTATTGGTAACCACTTTTTGTAAACGTCATCGGATCTGCACTATCGTGTTATACATTATATAATATTTCTTTGTCACACTGGGTTGTATCATGTCTCATAGTTGCATGAAATATTAATAGGTATGAGATCTGTTATGATATTAATATTCCAAGCAAACCAACAAATAAGCAAATGTTTTTAAAAATCAGATTTTATATTAATCGTAATAAATAATACAAGTACTAAAAAAAGAATAACGTCACTTACATGTAATCTTCATCACTAGATTTTTTTCAGCTTTATCTACATACCTAAATAACACATATCATATCAGATTTATGACAAGCAAATTGCATTAGTACCGAAAAATGCCGATACCGAAAAATGATCGTTAAAAATAAGATTTTTGCATGCCTACCTAAGATAACACGAAGTGATTTCGTTGACGAACGAGTACATACATATATACCGTTACTACCGCTTTCCTAATACAGCAGTAATGGCCGAAAGCCTCCACCTCAACTTGAGACAATAATTATAGGTACATCAATAATCTCAACATGTTGACTGTAGTTCAATTGTTATCGAGTGGCAACTTTTCTAACTAATAAATATAAAGAATATTATATTTATCTTAAAATGTAATCTTCATCCATAGTGAAAATGGAATTAACGAGAAACCATTTCAGGGCGATGAATTTTTGTGACTTTAAAATTGCTTCAGTGTGAAAAAAGTGTCAGTAAGAGGTTGATGAGCATGCGTGAGCGGATCTGTACGGGCCTCACTGCTCGAGCAGTATTAGATACCATCCTGCTACCAAATAAATTGAACGCTTAAAAAGCGTAAAAAAGTGTGGATAATGAAGGGTTGCGTCTGACCGACGCTTCAAAAATTAAATTTACGAACGACGAACAATTACATGTTTACACAACAAAAGTTTTGTGTTAGAACACAAATAGTATTCAGTTCGTTTTCAAAATACTTTTGGGAGGAAAGTACTTTATTGGAGTACGATCGCGTGGACTCGTTTCTCTATGAATGCAACGTTCGTGAAGGTCGATCTTCCGCTGCAGCTACCGAGAAAAATATAGTTAGGTACTGTTAAGCGATTAATTGAATAAAACCTACGCATCACCTAAGTCGCCGAATTGACGACATTTGGGATGAGCCAAATTCAAAAAACTGACATGAACATTTAAAAGCTAGACAATTAGTTTTTTTTATTCCTCAAGAACACGCGTTGATTGCTGCACAATCATGTTAAAATACGATCACGGTCATTCAATGTAGTTTCAGACATTGTCACATGAGATGAAACGTGAATTAATTATTTTGAGTCGAAGAGAAAATAAAAAAAAAATGCTTCAAATAATTAAATCTGTGACCTACGCTAACGAAGCTATAGATGTGGCAGAAACACAGTTGGCAGGTTTTAGTAGGTAAGTCAATAAAAAAACCGGCCTAGTGCGAGCCGGACTCGCGCAGGAAGGGTTCCGTACCATTATCTACAAAAACGGCAAAAAATCACGTTTGTTGTATGGGAGCCCCCCTTAAATATTTGTTTTATTTTAATTTAATTATTTTTTTAAAGTGAATATATAACTATTAAGTTCTGTGAATATTTCAAGCGTCTACCTGTTGCCGTTATCAATATCGAGCAAAAACGAGCAAAAAAAAAACACGTTTGTTGTATGAGAGCCCCCTTAAATAATTATCTTATTCTCTTTTTTAGTATTTGTTCTTATAGCGGCAACAGAAATACATTATCTGTGAAAATTTCAACTGTCTAATTATCACGGTTTATGAGGTACAGCCTGGTGTCAGACGGACAGCGGAGTCTCAGTAATAGCCTTTCGTTTTACCCTTTGGGTACGGAGCCCTAAAAAACAAATTATGCTTCTAACTAGTACCTACAGCTTTTTAGAAATCATAAAATTAAAATATAACCCAGGAGATATAAAATTATATTTGTAAGAAGGCATCGATTGTTGGAAGTCACCAAAAAACATTAGCTTAAGTTTGTAAAGGGAAAAATCAGAAATGGTTAGAGTTTAGGTTGCAAAAAAATAGAACAATATTTCTGACTGACACAGAGCACAGTTTAAAGGATTTTCCTTATGCTGTTGATGGTCCGATCAATGTACGGCGTGAGTCCGTCTCGCAATTCATCAATGATTATAAGTTTTACTGTTTTGTTGTTTGCTAATATTCTATCATTATCATCAACTCGAGCATTCATCGTCGGTAGTGACGTTGGTAGGTTCGGTTGGTTTACGATTCTCTACTCTCATACATAAAATACATACGTATGCCCAAGAGCGAGAGAGAGAGGCAGAAAGAGAGAAACTCTCAAAGGCATACGCATGTGTTTTATGTATATTTACACCGTCCAATCTGGTCAGAGCGAAGTGATTGATTTATCTCTTGATTATTATTAAATCTTCTGTGCTAATGAGTGAACTCGTCACCGACCTACTAATATTAACCGTACGCTTGTAGCTTTGAAATTAGATATTAAGGTGTCATTTCTGTCGGTAGACATTCTTACGAGTATGTAAGTTTACAAAGAAGATTTTGAATCATTGTTTCCAAACAGTAAATCATTTTAGAGACAAATACCTATGTTATTTACTACTATTACTTATATTTATACGACCCATCTGATATAAAGCGTTTACCGTAGCCTACGAACGCTTGCAATACATTAAGAGGGTGCACAAAGCTAAGTGGCGCTCTCATTTTGGTATTATTAATAACGCTGAATTTAAGACCAATTCCAAAAAACGCTCAGCACAGGCACTGAAGAACCATATTTATGTTTTTTTATTAACACTAGATTTTATAATATTGATTGTGTTTGTATTTTCAGTGGTAGAACCGTTAAATTATTTTTGCATGGATAGATCGTTCTCTAATCGATACCTAATATATATATTATATCCATCCGTGTGTACACTAAAAAGTGAATACTGACAAAAAAATATTTTTACGTCGCTTTGTTCATTTCAAACAGCGAGAATTTTAACAAAAGTCCCGAAAATCATATTTTTTGGTATTACTATTAAATATATACGATATAATATATATAGGTATCGATTAGAGAACAATCTATCCATGCAAAAATAATTTAACGGTTCTACCACTGAAAATACAAACACAATCAATATTATAAAATCTAGTGTTAACCCTTCGAAACCCAGGTGGTCGTATACGACCGCGAAATGTATGGGAAAACGGATATAACGGGTTCTGACTGCTCAATAATTAATTCGTAATAAACGGTTGTTACAGAAGTAGCCGTTTCACATGCACTGGTCAATAAGAGCTCGAACGAAACGTAGGATAATTGAGTCAGAAATTATTCTGATGACACTGTCTGGGAAAAATGTTCGGAAATCACTTGAATCAAGTGTTAATTTTATTCTCCTCCTACTCGGTGCACAAGGATTATTTCCATTCTCTTTCTGGCTGAAAATAGAATAAGAAAAATCTTTGTTCATTAAGTACCTCAATTAACCTTTTGGAATTTGTTATTATTTATATATTTTAATCCATTTAGATGTTAAATTATATGATTTGATTTTATCTCGTAGATTTGATGCATTCTAATAGCTATAGTGTTATATATTTTTTACCCATCCCATAGAAGTCTATTCTTGCTATCCCATCAAGAAAGATTTTCATGTAAAATGAATTTCCTGTAAAATTAATGGTTGCATATTCTACTGCCAGGCATATCGATAGTGGAAATATCAATTAATGTAAGTGACATAACACGACTTTTCAGGAGAGACAAAAAACTATTTTTTTTTTGTTCATCCCTCTGTATCTTTTTATAGAGAGATCCAATTTCAACAGTCTCTATGGCAAAATATCTTAGATTTTTCCCTTCTTTTATGTTATAAACGTTAAACTTAAGAAAATATTATAGTTTCAAAGATAGCTTGTCCCTTACATTAAAACTTTGAACTTGATTGTACCTTACATTGCCAAAATTTTACAATGTGATACGTTACATGCGATGTAAGGGATATCCATTAATACAAAAATGGTATTAATATTACTGTAACTAACAATTTTTATACTAAAGCTTAACGTAAGTTACCCTATTTTGCAATTAATGTTAATATTATTAATTGTCTTTACCTGTTTTTATACTATTTCTTTAATATAAAAACATATCAAAATAACCAATAATCATATTCTGAAAGATCATTTACATAAAAGTATGTATTATGTCTATTATATCAATGATCTTTTAGAATCTGATTAGCCTTTTAATAAGTTATCTAGAAATTTGACGATGAACAGAAAATGAACAGTAATAATTACTTGTTTATTATTAAAGTATAGCATACTTATTGGCTAGTAGATAAGTAGTCTTTCACAGTAACTAGAACAAATCAACATTTACTTGGTCAAATTATAAAATATTATATAATATAACAACAAACATTCTCACTAACGATCAACAGTCTGTTAACTTCAAAAATGCAAAAAATACAGAGATAGGTAAGTACTCGTTTATACAAATATAACATTTTTAATATCAAGAGATTTAAATCTTTAAACAGTAACTAGAAAAATCAACTTATTTTTTATATTATATTTGTTGATGCACCTTCACTATATATTAAGGCGTTATGGGTGGCCGTCAATTTGTTATTTCGTGTATACCTACATAAGGGTGAATTATATTGGTAACGGCTCACGTTCGCAATAAAACAGTGGCATCGATAACAGCTCCGTGGTTTTAATTTCTCTGACACCTCATCGGTCTTGCTTCTATTCGTCGAGTTGGACGCACCAACAATATTCATAATTATTCTCACAAACGACCAACGTCTGTTAACGAACTAACTCAAAAAGTACGTATTTCAGACGCAGTTAAAAAACAGTTAATATTGAAGTCATTATTTACTGTTTTTACCTGCTATAATAATTCTTTTACTGACTATAATAATTCAACTACTGATCATTTTAAACACTCCTACAAACAATCAACAATTGTCTACAAATATAATATTAAATGTTTGCATTAAACATACTAGTATGTAGACTTCCAAATCGATAATAATTAAGTAAGAACACTATGATCTTAAGAAAAGTATCCATGTCATAAAAGTAATACTGTATTTTCATTTAATCTCTATGATCGGTATCAACCGCATCAGTGTCTGTCGGTGATTAGGTACTATTTAAAGTAAGGGACAGATTGGTTTATTAAAACAACTTATTTTAATCCCGTACATCATTTTTTTGCAAGAATCATACAAAAATAACCAAAAAATGTGTAAGGTAAGGGACATTATTATTGCAATAATCAAATTTCAAGTATACCAGTCGATAGAACAGAACTCTGAATCTAATGGTGTAATAAACTCATTTTGGCTAGAATGTCCCTTACATTAATTGATATTTCCACTATCGATATTATAATGTAATAAAAATAACACCAGCGCAAATGGCGTTCGATTTGTTATGTGTACATGTTTTCATATTTTGGATGTGAAGGGCTTGTTATTTTTATTATGCTTATAATCATAAACTGTATTCATGAGTTGATCTGATGCCGAATGTATTAATTATAAAAAAATACTTTCTTTCCTAGGTAATATATAGGTTCAAATAAGGTTGTTTCTAAAACTGTGTATAAATGTAATTATGTTTCAATTTGAATTCAATTGTTTTGCGCCTCTTTATTGACAACTTATGATAATAACGTAAAACAATAACGAAATGTCGCGTTGGCGTTTGTGCCTATTTAAATCTTACTCACTAGTAAGTATATCTAGTTATAGTATAGTAGATATCTGTCTATGTGTATTTTCATAGTCGCTGATTTCAGATTGCTGCACTACCACTCCAGTTTGTCGTAGTCAATGTAATTAAATTTTACACGAAGTTTGGAAACTAAGCTAGATACGGTTTAATCAATATTTTTCGGTTGTACCGGATTTTAGCATTTCATTTATATATAGTTTAATTCTTTTATGTGCGAGTTTCTTTCTGAGAGACTGTATAGGTACCCACATCATAGAATACTTGAAAAAAGGCGTAAACGGAGTTTTACCAGATTCGTCAACGGCTAAGCTCAGTTGATGCTGCATCGACAGTAGACATGCGGGAACTACCTCCCTGTTATTATATTATGCCTGTTTTGCCATCTTTTAGTTGTAAATAAGTACCACATTACTGATGCATGACGAATTATTTATCTATCAATTTTAATAAATGTATAATTGTTATGGTCACCGAACTGACGGCACATTCAAACGAAATCTCTCATGCGGCCCCTGCTTTACATAATATGAATGATAATATATCATTTGTTCATTTAAAAAGATAAATATTAAATTTGAGTAATAATAATATAATATTACAATATGTTACCTCGTCGATACCTTAAACTTCAATTACCTTGCCGGTAAATAGTTACGTGAAGGTTTTCACTAGTAAAATTCATCATTTGGTGAAGGTAAGCTTCCATAGATTGTTGCGCCGGCGTTGATTACTACTTACGAATATTTTTCAAGGCAACATCTAAGTATCTCTCAACAAACTATTTCGTTTTACATTAAAAGTATATATATATATATATATTATTATCAATAACAAACGACTTATCAGCACAGTAATCCACAAAGATAACTATACCCGATGAAGGGTTACACATATTTTTGCATCGATACTCTCCATGGGAATAAATGACATAGCTAAAATATTCGAAGTCGGCGGGATCAAATCGCTAATAACAGGTTTGTTTCCTATCATATTTACATAACGAACAAAAACTTTAGTTAACTAGTGAACATAGTTCCGTCTAACTAGATTTCCCGCTCCGCTCCAATAATGATAGGATCATTATCTCTGCCCAACTTACTTCATAGCACTGAACGATGACCAATGGCTTCCATTTATTATTCTTCATTATACGTCTTTTAAAACACTTTTATAGAAATCACAGTTGTACGCTAATAATACTGTTAACTTGGACGGCACATAAAATATTGCACGTTTAAGCGCATCGGGTCAAAACTGAAACGTCTGAAATAGTGGTATTTTGTTATTCAAAATCACGTAAACAAAAGTAAGAACGCGTGAAGGTCGGTAATATTTTTTCCGAAGTGTGGAAAATCGCACGGTGATTGGTCGCCAGTCGCGGGTACGTCGGCGGTGGGCGCTATGAGACACGAACGTGGAGTACGCTCAGCGGAGGGCACCGAGAGCAACCGACTGAGCACTGAGCAGCAAACCACGAGCCCGCGACCACCCGGCCGCGCCGCCGACGTTATCAGTGCAAGGCAAATCATACGAAATCACGTTGCGCTGCTAATCGTATTTTACACCGTATGATTTGCGGAGATATGGAAAAGAATACATATCTCGGCTCGCTTAATTAGAAACGCGCTGGTGAAAATTATTAATAGACAATTGTTTCACGCATTTTCGCATTTGTTGGTGAGCAACAGTAATATTAACTTTATAAACCAGTCCATTGAATCTATAAAACACATTTTGTCAGCGAATATCTCTATTGAGTCATTGATTGATAGCTATCGAGTGATGCGTATCTCTTAGATCCGAAGTGTCGTTTGATAAGCTCATTGTAATAACAATATATAATAGATAGTACATTACAGTACATTTTTCACGAGGTATATATACATATATCTCTTTTTACTTTAAATGAGCAATATTTGTGTATGTATAAATATATTTATTGTATTTCAAAAACGGCTCTAACGATTTGGATCAAATTTTGTATTTAGAAAAGGTTTTGCTTTTTAAGTTTACCTATATGATACGTCTTTCTTGAGAAAACCCGTTTGTATATATAAAAAAAAAACACAAAAAACGCCCGTTGCCCAGGTACTATATGTATATATTAGATACGTAT
The DNA here is from genome assembly GCA_947507595.1 of Pyralis farinalis. Lineage (NCBI taxonomy): Eukaryota > Metazoa > Arthropoda > Insecta > Lepidoptera > Pyralidae > Pyralis > Pyralis farinalis. The sequence continues at coordinate 18,530,494 of OX382264.1, read as the reverse complement.
AGTACCTGGGTATGTTCCACGTTATATTATGAAATATGAAAAGTTCACTGTAGAATGTAATGTTCTTAACATGAGCCTAAATATGTATAGGTATGCAAATTTATGAAAAATACAAGAAATATGGAATAACAACATAGGCTTAATTAATTATGCTAAATAACCATAAAAATAAAAGCAATCTTGTTATTATTAAAGGCTTCAAAACATATAGTGTTCAGTAGAATTTCGATATAAAATCATTATGCCTCTTGAATAAATTCAATCTGGTTTTTAAAATCAGCAATTTTCTCTTTAGAGATCATACTTTATGCATTGTTGATTTATTTATTTTATTTTTATTTTTATTTATTTAGGACAACAAACAATTGTACAAAAAGGCATATTATAGATACTTATTACTAACAAAATAAACTTTAGGTATATGTACAACCAACACCGTTGTCCACTAAAGTAATAATAAAATTTCTGAGTAATCCTCCACAATAATATAAATATCATCTCTTACAACAAAGCAAATTGGGTATGAAATTAATACTAATAATATTAATATTAACCATAAGTCAGCAAGTTACAACTCCTGACAACTGTCGTCATCAAACATTTCTATCAGTCTCTCAGCCACGCATGCCTTGAATTGTGCAGTCGATAACATAAACAAATCAATATTCGTGAAATGATTATTATAGAGTTTCATGATGCGATGCAAAGGTGCGCGCTCGCCCGCATTCGTTCTGCACAGCCTAGGTGCGAAAAGACCGCAGGGATGTGCAGAACGTATACGGTGCGAACTACTAGGAATTTTTAAGTATATTTGATTCATCAAGTGATTACAATCATATTTGTTGTGACAGATGTTATATAACGTTGATAAATCTATTAACCATCTTCTCATTTTGAGTGTCGGCAGGGAAAATTTTACCAGTGAGTCGTGATAAGAGCATTTTTTACCATAAATTCTATAGTTTACCGCTCGGAGGTATTTACGCTGTACCGTTTCTAATTTATCACCGTTATTATTATACTTACGATTATACTTTATACTTTGTCCATCACATTGTTTGCCGTCCCTGGACACTTAAGTTTTTTTTATATATTTAATTACTTCTACTTCGTTATGTACATAAAAAAAATGTGGTGCATGTCTGTAACAACCGAATTTGCCTTTGATCCCTATTGAATTATATTTCAAAATTGATTAGGTGTAAACACACTTCTAGTTTCTCAGTACAATCTAAATTTGCGTGACCAAGCTCTGAAAACTCTTATTAAATAGTTGCAAACATTTTGTATCTATAAAAACATCCACATCAACCCTTACCTCATCACACCACAGAGATACGGGCCTCTCTTCAACCGAAGGGGTTTAGAGCATACTCTACCACGTTGCTCAAATGTGGATTGGCGGAGGCCAGTTTTTTCAAGCCGCCCGAGGGCTACTGATTTAGCTTAACGACTGTCATCTATCGACAACAGCCGGGACCGACGGCTTAACGTGCCTTCCGAAGGCTTCGTCCACGTTGGTAACTAAACTTACGTAACCAGTTACAAGAGAAGATTTTTCTTTCGTTGTTTGATAACTAGTTGTGAGAGAAGAATTAATTTTCCACTTTTGTAACTTTTTGATGGTTATGAACGTGGATGTTCAGAACGTGAACAGACAATGTTCGGTTCTGGCGCTTCGCCGCCGCGTACCTACTTAAAAGTTACTTAAAAAAACACTATTATTTCGATGTTATTTTCTTTTTATAATAACTAATATCTCGGGTTACAAAAATGGAAATAATTTGATCTACGAAAGTGGAAAAATAATTCTTCTCTCACAACTAGTTACCAAACAGCGAAAGAAAAATCTTGGCTTGTAACTGGTTACGTAAATTTAGTTACCAAAGTGGACGAAACGCTTCCGAAACAGTGTGTGATACTTAATTTGTTACAAGCATTCATAGGCTACGGTATCCACTTTAAATCAGGTAGGCCATATAATTTAATGCATCCCGACGTTGTATAAAAAAACAAGGCTAGTTTTGTACACATCATAAATTAGCATTAGACTGTTTAAGTAGGATATTGCTTGTTTGAATAATATCAGGACCGAGTCATGTATCGCTCGGATCACCCTGCCTACCCCACAAGGGACTTGGTGTAAAATTATAGACAGATATTTTTTTACGAGTTTCACACTAAATTTATATGTACACTTCACACTATATTAGCATATACTACTAAGATACAGAGAAGCGTGCTCGGTGGTCAGCAGTTACTGACATGACATTGGTAGGTTTTCAACGGTGCTTAAAATAAAATACGAGTATATTACAAAAACAATATTATCAATGAAAAAATATAATTACAATAGTGTCTCAAAACATAACAATCTATACCAAATAGTATTTGAATATGTATCTTATCTTACATATTTTTTTTACTTAGCCATATGTTACAACTGAGGTATGCACCCGATTGTTGTTTTTTTACGTACCTACACATTGCATAATATTATTCTTACAAGCATGGATACGGTTATTTGAAAATTTATGCATTTTTTTTATACTTTTGCAAACTAAAATTTCAACGTCGCTTCGTCGCAGAATGTCCGTTTCGCATCATGTTCCCTGGTAGCAAATACATATACAAATAAAATTGAAGTGTCTGTTTTTGCAAGACCTATATTGAAATGCTGGTAGATTAAAAAAGAGAAAAAGATATAATATTGAAAATGTAAGACGTGTCTAAGTGCCCGTGAGGGTCTAAAGGGAAATAAAGAATTAATTATCTTTTTTTATACGATACCTATAACAAAAAACCCTTTTTTCTCAATCCCGCAGGAAATACACACATCAAAAGTGTCTAGGGATCAAGCATTTTTATGCGGATTTCTTGAGATTGAGATGTGGCTTTGTAATAAAAAAATATATAAAATATATAAACGTATACGACACTAGAGAACCCCTGGACGCCAATAGCGATTAAAATCCTGCCAGGAAGTCCATCCTTATAGTGGTGGAACCATCATGGTATGGGCGGGTATTTGGATCGGCGGAAGAACTGAGTTGATTTGGATCAGAGGCAACCTCACCGCTCAAATTTATGCTGAGACGATTGTATCAGACGTCATCGTTCCTCTACAAGTGCAAATCGGTCCCTTATTTCAGTTAATGCATGATAATGCACGACCGCACACCGCAAGAGTTGTAAGACAGACTCTCGCCGCAGCTAACATCAATGTCATGCCCTGGCCTGCTCAGTCGCCAGACTTGAACCCGATTGAGCATGCATGGGATATGCTACAGAGAAGAGCTCTGCCGAATATGGAGGGTATCCAGTCGCAAGAAGACCTTTTTTTGTTGTTGCAACGAACATGGGCGGCCATTCCACAGCGTGATTTGGATGAACTCATTTTGAGTATGCCAAACCGATGTTCTTGTGTTGTTAGTGTTCGCGGTAGAAACACGGATTATTAATTGTTTAAGTTACCCAATAAAATTTTAAAGAAAACTGTTATTTCAGTCTTTTTTTCGAACTTTAATGTTAGTGTTTCAAATGTCAAAAATCCCTTTATTATGAAAATGGCAAATTTCTTTATTAATGCAAAGGTGACTTGGTTTATCGTTACTGTAGACAAACGAAAACACTTTATTTGATGAATCCTTAAAGAAAATTTTAATTAATATCAATCAGGAGAAAAGTTATTGCAAAAATATATGTTGATCCCTAGACACTTTTGATGTGTGTAAATACACGCTCACGAACTTGCGTGTTCAGGGTAAAATGTTCGATGAAAATCAAATACGAGAATGTGACATAGTCATAGTAGATATGTGTTAGGGTTTATCATTATTTCTTATTACTACGAGTATCGTTAATTGTGTATAATTATTGATCACAAAAAAATCGATATTGTTCAAACTTGTATCAATCAAATAAACAAAACAGGGTTTTTTAGTAAATAAGCATATCAGAGAAAAATAATATAATATAAAATTATAAAGTTATATTAACTAGTAAGTTTTGACCACAAATTTAGCGCAACGCTCGCATTTTGATTTTTTGTTTAACTTTTATGCTATCTCTGCCATACCAAGCACTTGCATAAGTAAGCGTTGGGACTAAAACTGCATTATGTATAGCGAGCAGTGCCTTCTGGCTCAAGTTTTTACTACCAAGAAGTTTTCCCAATGCTCCATTCACACTATTCCTATCACTCACTCGTATTTCCACATCAGCAATCCTAAATTTTTTGACCTTATTGCAGACAACTATCGAGATACAGAATAAACAGTCTAGCAGATAGCATGCAACCCTGTTTGACACCAATTTTGATATCAAACCAGGGTGACATGCGACCCTCTATTCGCACACATGCTGAGCAATCCTTGCAAGTGGACTGCACAGCACGTAGCAGTGAACCGCCAATCCCATTTCTCGGCAATATGTCCCACAGTTCCTTTCGCACAACCCTATTAAATGCTTTCTCAAGATCCACCAAACCGCAGAAAACATTATGGTCTATATTTCTTTGCGATATTGTGGAGCGAAAAAACTTGATCCGTACATCCCCTTCCATTTCCATTCGCTTTCTATCGGATTTCAACCTCACTCTCCTTTTAATTACCTTCATTTCACTCGATTAGCGATTCTCTATACAGGTGCGCAAAAAATCCTAAATACTAAGCGACTTCAGCATACCTGCCCTAAAACGGTTTCTGTCCCGGATTTATTTTTGTGATTAATAATTATAAACAATTAACGATCCCCGTTGTAACAAGAATCAATAATAAATACACATCTACTATTTTATATATTTGACTTTAATTTTTCGATTTTTATAGTATATATTATAAAAAACGAAAATTATGCGAAAGGATCAATTTGCCACCAGCAGACATTTTGCGAAAGGGATTAGCGAAAGGGCCAATTTGCGAAAGGGACATTCTGCGACGAAGACAAACCTCTGTTAAGTAGAAATGCTATAGTTATTAAATTTGTGAAATAACAACTTTTTCATTTAACCCTTGAATTTGGCGACTTTAAACTATTGCATTGCTTAAATTATACAACTATAAATAAACAGGAATGACAAGGCAAATAATTGAAAAAAATATTAATTTATTTCAGTATTTCAGTTTGTGTACAAGCTATAACTTTTGTTTTGTCTCGTAAAAATGTGAGAATATATGTAACCGGCGATAAAAAATAGCATAGGAGCCAGAGGTTAGCTAGAATACATTGAAACGAGTAGGTGCTAAATAGATTTCATAAATGAAGAGCTTCACCAGCTTCGTACGGCTGTATGATACTAAATTTGTGTGAATACACCCAGCGCAGGTTTTCTTTCACAAAAAGTTGGTAAAGTTCTTTTTGGTGGTAAACCTCATTGAAGTAATTTTTCAGGCTTTAAACCTTCTTAATTATAGATAATGCTAGAATAGAATTTATTTGCAAATTAAGTATATGTAAATAGATGGTATAGTATGGTAACTTTAAAATTAAATTTTGGTTATATGTTCTAATATAATTGATAAGAATAAATATTGAAACAGTTACAATGAGATATTGTCGCTTACAAAACAATATAAAGACGTCATATTTTAATTAATCTGATACAAGAACTGGAATATATTCAGAAATTGTGATATAAGATATTTACAACTCTCACTTTTATAAGAGGATAAAATCAATTGATAACAGGCCATTTTCGCAATTCCGTTTTGATACGGATTTATGGTAGATCTTTTAATCCTTATGGGATCGTATTAAATGACTTATAGATCTTGATCAACAGTATTTTTATGTAGTATTCTTCGTCATAGTAGCGTTTCCAGCTTTGTCAGGTCTCTCGATAGTGCATTGAATGACTGGCAAATTATTCACGCCTAACAGAAATCTGGATATATGCCTCAAGGCTAGCCATTGCTGCTATAGACATGGCTAGTCTTGAGAAGACAAAATCGGGGTATTGGAGTAGGTACTTATTTACACAAGTAATCGGGCAAGAATGTACTACTTTGTTGATCTAGATATAATAATTGCATTATATCTAGTATAGCGAAACAATTATTGTTTCGCTCCAGTTATTCTAGTGGAGCGCTTGCTATTATATCTCATTCTGTAATTGATTCTGACTGACTTGTAGTTTGCCCAGTTTCCCTTTACAGCAGACGGTCATACTGAATACAAATGTTAAATATTTAGCTACCTATTTTACAGTGATTAGATACGTATTTATGTCCACAATGTTTTAAGAAAGTAAAGGCCGACTTCTATCATGTTGAATTGGGAATGATGTATTCTATAAATATACCGACCTAAAAAAGGAAAGTCATAGTTAAAAAATAGCTGATACTTCACTTTTTATATACACTAAATATTAAAAAACAAACGAGATATGGGTAGTTACGCTAGTTTTGTTGATATATTTAGGAGTCTCAACATTGATCTGTAATCTAATCTGTTGCTAACTGTTTGTTAAACGGTGCAAAGGTAAGTAAACTGAATTAGACTACTTTCAAATAAAGGTATTTTAAGGCGAAGACCTTATAATAAATTTATTTCTAAATTTCCTGATTGGGTTTACTTAGCATTTACAATTTGATATGACTGACAGTGTATTGCCTTGCCTATGACTTATGCATGCTCGGCTTTCTGCTTCTAACGCCCGCCGACAGCTCGTTTGAAATGACCGCTCCATCTAAAGGGAGGGACGCTCAACGTCCCCTAGTTGTTCACACACCTAGTTAATCAGCTAGTTTTATAGACTCTAGCCTATACGGTCTCCTCTCTAAGATTTCTCTCCTCAATCTGCTGTCCCTGCCTCGGTAGTTAAAGCCGGCCCACTGCCACTTCAATATGCTGACTTTGAAGGTTATATCAATAACTTTGATTTTCCGTCCAATTTTTTTGTTTCATATACCATCTCTAAGAGAAACTCCTGTATATCTATCCTGTATAAATATCTATCTGCAGCTTAAAACAAAGCCAGAAGCACGCCCTAGTTTAAGACTTTCGTGTTCAAATTTTGAGATAGAAAAAGATAACCGGTATGGTGTTTATTAATTACTATTGACGGTCCAATAACCCCACCTTATGTAAGTATGCAGTAACGATTCGTGTCCCAGTGACTGCTTTGATTTCACAAGGTAGGTATCTAATTGTTACGAAAATTGAATGTTACATTACATAATGACAGATTTAGAACTATGTTTCCAATATATTAGTTTAAGTTCGCTATGAATTAATTTGATGCAGTCATTTACACATCTAATTGAAAGTGGCATTTAAAATAAAAAAATACTGTGGGGCAATTTACACAACATCATCGAGTCGTATCTTTCACAACCTATTTTTGTAGTCCCTGCCTACAAATTTCACTCAATATGGCGAATATAATTATTTGTACTTGCGAAATATTTTGAGAGCAGTAGGGCCCATCAAAGCCCAACTGGGGAAGTGCCTCCACCTCACAGAAAACCGCAGCCAAATAATAATCTCCCTGGAGGGTTGTTACGTTGTTCCTACGTGCGAGTGAGGTCACCAGGAATCTACCAAGGAGTTACTGTGTTAGCAGCAGAGGTGGCATCGCACGAGTGATACTTAATGTATTAACGGCGTTCGTAGGCTACGGTATCCACTTTACATCAGATGGACCGTATGCTTATCTATATATATAACTACGAGTATATATATATAAATGATTCCCTATTTCCCTTGGTCACTCCATAACCTGAGAACGACTTAACCGATTTCATTCATCTTTTTTTTGTTTGTTTTCTAATACTTTATAGAAGGTTCTTACGGAATGAAAAATTAAGATAATTGCGTAGAAAATTGAAGAATATCAGAAAACTTAATGACTTTTTAATTTCGCGCGTTTAACAGCCAAATGTATGTCGCATGTTCCCATGTCGGAAAACCAGCAACATTATTTATTGAAATATATTATTTTAAATATTTATTCCAGTTTGAGGTTCCAGAACAATGTCTGACGGGTCAGCTAGTATATAATAAAACGCATACATATAATAAAAAAATAGCCTAAAATACAACGTACTCGTATTTATCGCAGCAGCCGGACCATATTATATGTTGGACTCATTCCTGCGCACACCTATCAGGTAAGCCAGAATAATTGATATTTGTATTTTTTTTTTGCAATTATTGCCGTGGCAAACGAGCGTACGGCTTGCCTAATAATAAGCAGTTGTCGTAGCATTACTCGTGCGTTACCGATGTTGTAAAAACGTATTATCGCCCTTTTTAAAGAACGTCGTCTCTTGAGAAAACCTTAGTAGAGAGTTTATTCCACAACCGTTTTTCGAAAAAAAAAACCACTCTGGAGCTGCACAATATTCGAACATTGCGTTTCCAGTGTATAAGGTTGCATCCCGTGTCGATGGCGAGCCGAGTATCGAAAGATATAATTACTATGTTAAAGTATTTATTTATTTTCTGATACTTGCTTGATTTTCTAATATGATTCCGTATAATCATAGTACAAATACGATATACTTTATTCACAAAATTTTATGGCCGGTGTAAAAAATCCTAATTACCCTCACTAGACGCCTGACACCGCCTGTCCTGTGGGATAGTTAGAATAGTAGATAGAATACTTGTTCATATGAGTACTAAAGAATACAAAAAATAAAAGTTTTAATTATGAACATAGCGTTAGTTATATTTCATTGCTGTGGCAGTGTGTAATTTCTACATTAGGCGACTCAAACAGTAAACAGACTTAAGAAGCCTTAACTGACAACCAGTTTGAAATTTTGCAATATCTTAAATATTACGGAACCAACGGGCAGGACACACATAACCATTAACACAGAATCTGCGTGCAGGTTAATATTCCGTACAGATTTTAAACCGTGCAATGACATTTTCATGCAAAATGTACAAGATTATGCACTGCGTGATGACTTGATGAACTTGAGAGGTGAGGCTATTGCTAATTGCGTAAGTATGTAAATAATATTGCAAATTACAAAGTTTACCTACATGTACGTGCATACAACATGACCAAGTACAACTTTATAAATATAAACAAATTTATTTCCTCATTTCTTCCTAACTTGAACATTCAAACTACTGTCCAATGTACTGTTAACATTTGGGGTGTAAGTGGATTGCAATCTACTTTAGAGTCAAAATGAACCTCAACTGCGTTCTGTCAAACGGCGAATAGGCTATGCCAAATAAGAGGTGCGGCACAAACGTAATTAATTGTTTATATGCGATTGAAAGTACCTTACAAAATATCCATAAGTTATTTATTTACCTACTACTTACTAGATTTTCCAAATTTAATAAATTATTAACACTGCGAAAATCAAAGTAGTATTTTTTTTGGGTTTGGTGGCGGAAGCACACAAAGCAGGTTAGATCAAATTGCATGTAAATCTCAATCTGATTTAAACTTCTATTACGTGCCACATACGATACAAAGATGAAGCTTAGCATGATCTAGACTACATCTAGTATATTTGTGTTATGTACGCTATTGGAATATATTATAGATGATAGCGTGCATAACAAACAGTGTTTCAAGTAACTACCTACGTCACGTTTGAAGTTCAAAGCGACCTTGCCCGCTTGGCAACCGGTGCGAAATGTTTTGTTCCGTTGGATGAATACCTTAGATATAATTACGACACTACAAATTGACAAAAGATGTGTTTATAAAAATGCGAATCAGGCTTTTTGAAGGTACGCCTATTAGTATCTATTTATTAATCATTGCTTGCGACGCCTTCAATGAAGCCGTTTGAAATTTTTGGTTCATATTATTCCCCTTTTTCTTTATCACTTAATAGTTTGTATTTCTAAAAGCGTATTGGGGATTGAATACATTTAATATGGATTGCAAGGATTTACACCAGCTTTTCAAGCTGCTGACAGATGTTTTATTATGTACCTGTTGAACAAAGTGTCCATTAAACGACGTCATTTTAAGATATTAATTATCACTAACCATTATGGTGGCTCTACTACAGCGTAACATACTCGTACCAATCAATGTCTATAAAAAATACCCAGTCAAGGTGATATGATCCAATCGAGAATTAAGCGAGAGAAAGAAGCTCAGTTACACAGATAAGAGCTGAGTCAGCCAAAAAAAGAAATAAAGACTAAGTTATGGAGAAAGCTTGGCTAAAGTATTTCTATTTCTTGAGCAAAAAAGGATTTATGAGATTCAAGAGACTCGGAACAAGTCATGTGAACATACCTTTAAAAATCACATCAAGAATTTAAGATTTCGTATGTTTGCATATCACAAGCGTTAACCTTCAAGAGTTTCATATTGGCAGAGCTTTATAACATGCATATTCAATTTTTTTTTAAAACAACATATTTAGATATATTAAATTACAGGTAGGTAAGTACAATAAAGTACTTTACATAATTCTAAAAAACACACATATTATAAAAGACATTCACTGAAGAATAAAATATATTGCAAAAAAACTTTATGCGAAGCCATCAGTGTAATTTATAGAATAATTGGAATATAAGAAATATCGCTGGCATCTAATTTAATAGATTTCGAGAAGTACTTGGTACGGTACTCTCAGTGTACAGAGCAACTCAAAATAGGCCTATTTTATAACAAAAAGAACCGAATTTATGTCAATTTACTTTATATCAATTGCTAGCTAGACACAAACCAAAAATACGTCGAAGCATCATTATCAGCCTTTATGTACTCACTGCTGGATATAAGTCTTTCCTAATATTTTCCATAAGACGTGGCTCTCCTCTTTCCATATTCAGCAGGGGATCAACATTGTGATTGTCAAGCATCCCACTGAGATCCTCCAACGTATCTGTCATTATGATAATGTCGTCAACAAATTATTCATACTCTGTGATTCACAATTGAACGTCTTCAACATGTCCTTCAATGCTGTTTCGGGATCCTTAGCTCCTCGCAGCAGCTGGATGGGGTTAGATGGCTGCTCCTAAATGCGAACAGTCATCGTCAGCGTTATACAGGTATCCTAGTGCCTTAACATATCAGTGGTTGACTTGACAGCGCTGCAAGAAACCTCAGCAAAGTTTTGTCACCGTTTTTTAAAAAGTAGATGACCTCGCTCTCAGTTCACGCAATGTGTAGAGCCTTCACCACGAGTTTCAGCTGTTCAAGGGCTATCTTAATTTTGCCCAAGCTGATATCCGGAATATCTTCGGTGTAGTATCGACTTGACTCGGATTGGCAGTCACTTACACGAGCGCTAGTAGTGTGGGTGTGAAGGTGCATGTAAGTGTGAAGTATGCAGCAAAGGTTGTAGTAAATTTCTCTACCTGGGCGAAAATTACTGGCTTGAAATGGTACTGTGGTTATCCTCACGCTTGAGCTTCGACAGATTTGTTCCACCCGAAGACTGAGTTTTTAGACATGCGCAACAAAAATGCGCTATCGTATCCTCTCAGAAATTACTATTGCAAACACGATAGTGACACCGTATCAGCAGTCGGATTTGCTTATTTATAGTCGCATGTTCTGTCGTAGCTCCTTGGGGTACTATCGTCTCTTTTTGCGTCGTAATGAGAGCTAGATTTATGACAGAGCTCAGCTTCTCGAACTTTATGCTGCCGCCCAAAATATTTTTTATCTACTTCGCGCAGCGTTCCGAGTATGGTTTTGCAACCTCGTCTACGTCCACAGTAGTTTCCAGCAAGTTGATTTTGATTGCTGAATTGGATCTACTTATGATGTTCCCAAGTTAGAATAATTTCAGTCATTGGTTTGAAGTAATTATAAGAACTTTTTCGAATTTATATCCGATTATGAGGTGCTTTCCTATAAACTACCTCTCTGGCCTCAGCCAACTGTCGTTTGCTAGTCGATAGAATGAAATACGTGCAGGCAGAGTTAGCTTTGCTCTTAATGAGCCACTACTTATTTATTAACTAAAAACCGAGAACTCCACAACTAGCGATGGCGACGTCCAGTTAGTTTATACATTACACAATTAACATTATACTATAGAATATAAATATTCACTTCCTTTCTGCGCAGTGTAAATTTTACAAAAAGTTAAAAATTATACTTGCGTATTTTTTATATTGCGTGTTAATCGTATTATTGAGCTGAAGGGCAACCACCACCGAACATAGGTTCCGGCGATTATTGGTTTCAGTAGGGAAAATAAGTTATTCGCCAGTTTGTCTTCACATCACAGTTCCATGATATAATACTATAGGGTTAAAGTATGAAATTGCCGTTTATAATAATAATAATGTAATAGTAATAAATCCATTGAATTGACATTAAACCTCCATATCAATGCTGCGTTTGGAGAAGAGACTGCTAATGAACGCACCGTGACGCTTTCGTAATGAAAACTTCGACTTGAAGAACGAACTACGTGGAAGATCGCTCACACAGGTGCATAACGCTGAATTGAAGGAGATGGTGGAAGCTGATCCGAGTCAAACTACCCAGAAATTAGCGCCATGGTTTAACGTTACCTTACCTACAATATTGACTCATTGGCATCAAATCAATGACATAAAAATATATGAAAAATGGGTGCCTCATTATTTGACTGCTCTGCAGAAAGAAACGCGTGTTGAAACTTGTGCTGCCCTGTTGAACCAGAACAGAAATGAATGAATATTGGATCGAATTGTGACATGCGACGAAAAGTGGATTCTTTACGATAACCGTAAGCGACAAATGCAATGGCTGACCCCAGGTCAAATGCCGCAACAGTGCCCTAAAGCAATGCTTACCAATAAAAAGGTAATGGTAACTGTTTGATGGTTTCTTCATGGCGTTACTATAGCTTTCTCAGGTCTGGTCAACCAATAACAGCAGGTGTTTACTGTGCCGAACTTCGAACAATGATGGCGAAACTGCCAGTGAATAAGCCCCGAATCGTGAATCGATCTTCACCATTATTACTCCATGATAAAGCAAGACCTCACACTGCACGAGAAACCGTTGTAACTCTACAGGAGCTGCTGTTAGAAACCATACGTCATCCTCCGTACTCGCCAGACCTTGTTCCAACTGATTACCATTTTTTTTCGTGATTTGGACAATTTTCTACGTGGTAAAAAGATTTCTTCGCAGAAGACAGTACAAAATGCTTTCACACAGTATGTCGAATCTAGATCCCCAGACTTCTATCGCAAATAAACTTCCGATTAGATGTCAGCAAGGTATAGATAAGGAGGGTAAATATTTTGATTATATAAATATGTTACATCTTAGAAAAAAACGAGTTTTAATTTTTCGGTACAAATCGGTAATTTCGTACTTTAACCCCTAATATTTAGTCTGGACACTTGAATGTGTGCTTTTGTGCATGTATTTAGTCAACTGCTTATTATTGGCAGCATATTAGTTAAATATTTATAAAAGAAGCAAAGGTAATACAAACACGTTGTTGCAAAAAAGTTCACATACGAGTTTGACGAGCTCGGTGGCGCAGTGGTGTAACGCGCTGTTACGCGACTTTGACACCAACGCTCGTGGGTTCGATTCCCACACAGTACAAACATTTGTGTGCATGAACATGTCTGTTTGTCTTGGTCTGGGTATTATCTATGTATAATAAATATGTATTTACAAAAAAAAAATGTATTTACGTATGTTTATCAGTTGTCTAGTACCCATAACACAAGCTTCGCTTACTTTGGGGCTAGTTGGCGCTGTAATTTGTCCGACAATATTTATTTATTTATTATTATTATTTATTTTGTTCTAATTTTGACGTAAGATACGGAAATGATACCGATAAAAAAATATAATTTATACATTTATTAGTAACATTTATAGATGAATATTTTAATAGATGAATTTATCTGCAAAAACAAACTTATTATTTTCTGAATTAAATATTCAGAAAAGAAGAATTAGTAATTAAAAATGTTGCTTAGTAATTAATGAAAAAAAAGCTTCTTTATATGTAAGGGGACTCTCCTTATTTTTTGTAATTTTAATTATATGGAAATATTTATTACGCATGTCATGTCGACTTACCTATCCATGAGTTTAGAACATAAACCAACAACAGAAACAAATGATTTTATAAACCTAATTTATTACATATATTTATAATAAAGCTAGGTAATGCAAATCTTTGTTTGAATTTTTGATTATACACCGAAAACAGTTAGTATTTTGTTAAAAAGAAATGTGTTATTTTTTGTTTAACGATAGTGTTCGATTTACGTATTAGAATTATAGAAATTATTTGAATGAATGCATTCAAATATTGTCAATATTTCTAATTATTTATATACCTACATGATTCTCAGTCCTGTAGTTCTCTATACTGACACTACTTAAAACGATAGTTTCTATTTGCGCATAATTAGAAAAAAGTAAGTATTAAGTGCTTAAATTATAAACTTACCAAACTATCTGCGTCGTCAACGTTACTTTTTGTAGCTTCACCGGAACTGATTTCTTGATTGGCAAACATTTTCCTGTGCACTTTTTTAAATTCGTCCATAAGAGCGTCATGCTGTTTTTTCTTATCATTGTCTATAGTTTTTGGTACATTAGTCTTCTTCACTGGATTTGCCGACATCTTGCTATCAGAAGGCAGATTTTTTTTATTCTGAGAAAAAAAAATGTCATTAACGAACTATGCAGCGCTGTATTATCAATTTATAATCTGTTAGTAATTTAAATAATTCGTTATCATTTTGCGATCTATGCTATGAATAAAATAAGATATAGATCATTCGCCGGATGACTGGTATTACTCTTGTAATTCAATTCTTTTGTCAATTATCTGCCCGGATTTATTGTAGAAAGTAGTCGAACTGAAGACATAAAATGAAATTATTACTACTTGGCTTCTGAGTCCAGATAGTGCAATGATGTTATATTAAATGCTATAAGTATAATAATAATGAATAAATAATCTATATTTCAGTATATAGTAATCTTTTATTCATTATATAAATATAGGTAGGTGTAGTTTTATATTAACATAATGTTAATTATTTGGGTAATCCGTTCTATTATTACTGAAATTTACCATACATATGCTAGTTTAATTATCTGTTAGAATTCATTACATAATTTTACATATGAAATAAAGATGAAACTGGGACTAAAATTCACAAATTGCACGATTCTTTTTCAACAGAAAACCGTCGTCGCTCATCGTTAGGACTTGTTTTCTGTAGAATGTTAGATACGCGTATGCATTGTCTGAGAGTGAATTAAGGATATTTAATAACTCAAATGATAAGGCTAGTTATTTCATTCTATTATAATAGTTATTAGTAATACAAGAAAAATCGGCCAAGTGCGAGTCGGACTCGCGCACGAAGTGTTCCGTACCATTATCGGCTATAATATATATATTAAAGAATCTATAAAAACGGCAAAAAATCACGTTTGTTGTATGGGAGCCCCCCTTAAATATTTGTTTTATTTTAATTTAATTATTTATTCCTAAAGTGAATATATAACTAAATATTCGGTGAATATTTCAAGCGTCTACCTGTTGCCATTATCAATATCGAGCAAAAACGAGTAAAAAAATCACGTTTGTTGTATGGAAGCCCCCTTAAATATTTATTTTATTCTATTTTTTAGTATTTGTTGTTATAGCGGCAACAGAAATAATAATAATAAATATAAATAATAATAAAAATAAATATTGTCGGACAAATTACACAGCGCCACCTAGCCCCAGAGTAAGCGAAGCTTGTGTTATGGGTACTAGACAACTGATAAACATACGTAATTATTTTTTATTTATTTTTTGTAAATACATACTTATTATACATAGTAAATACCCAGACCAATACAAACAGACATGTTCATGCACACAAATGTTTTTACTGTGTGGGAATCGAACCCACGAGCGTTGGTGTCAAAGTAGCGTAATAGCGCGTTCCACCACTGAGCCACCGAGCTCGTCGAATCGATCATCTGTGAAAATTTCAACTGTCTAACTATCACGGTTCATGAGATACAGCCTGGTGACAGACGGACGGACGGAAGGGTTCCGTTTTACCCTTTGGGTACGGAACCCTAAAAATGCACATCCTGCAAATACCTTCGGAAGGATGTTTGATCTGATATACCTACGTATATCAGATCAAACATCCTTCCCTCTTGAATTTTCTTCCGTCCATTCACATTTGTCATTGAAATTTTGTTCTTTGTTTAGTCATAAGGAAAAAACAGACGAGTCAGATATTTTTTTATTGTAACTATTGAAGACTTTGCGTCAGTCAAAGGTTAAAAAGGTAAAAATTTAAATTGATTCCTGCATAAAGCCCTAATCATGGTGGCGTGTGGGAATCTTCTGTGAAGTCAGCAAAGTTTCATTTGAAATTCGCATATGAACAATTTCACACTACCTATTCTATGTCAGATAGAAGCTATTTTAAATTCAATACCCTTAGTCCCTTTGTCTCAATATGATTCTGATTATCCATTCTTACACGTCTAGGGAAGTACTTCCACCTCTAAGCTCCCAAGGAGTTGCTGTGTAAGCAGCAGAGAAGGCATCGCGCGAGTGGTACTTAATATATCGCAAGCGTTAATAGTCTACGGTACCCGCTTTACATCAGGTGGGCCGTATTTCTTGTATGCCTCCCGACGTAGTATAAAAAAAACCGGGACTGTTTTTGATTGGGTGCCCCTCAACCTCCTGTCCAGACCAACATATTGATATTCCTACTAATAGACTTCGCCTGTGGAGGTTGCGTATTGTTTTTATCTTATTCTGAAAAACAATATGTGTGATAAGTTTCAAATCGATCAGGAAAATAATTATCAATATCGAACAATCGATAAGATTTGTAATCTGTAGTCAATTATTTAAGTTATTTAGTGTCTATCTATAACTTCACGCCAAATCCCTTGCGAGGTAGGTAGAGAGAACTGAGTGTCACATGACCCGACCTATACACACCTCACTCGCTGCTTTAACATTCATTGCTCTTCTATATATTTTATTAGAAGATATGCCCGGCCACAAGGCGTTCAGAAGTGTTCCAATTACACCATCTTAAGTAGTAAAACATTTCCATTAAAACAATATATACGCTATCATGCTCAAGTTATAGACTACCTATAACTTATAGTCTAAGATCCCAGGGCTCCCAGATGTTACTTAATTTTTGATACACAAAATACATAGGCAAGAGTAGCATTGGCACGTACAATAAACGTTAACATACTTGCTAGTTTGGGCCGATGGCTAATACTCAGGTGCCATATGCTACACGTACTTAAAAATATTACTCACTTTTCTTAAAGTTCGAGAGCTGATGTTTGACGTATGTTTTACAGAATATTGATAAAAAATTATAATCAACTAGCAACCCGCCCCGGTTTCGCACGGATAGTATAGAATGACATGCCTACCTACATGTTTTTGACCGATTATGATGAAATTTTGTGTGTATGTGAGTAGTTCCCTGGAGAGTTTGGACTCATCATTGGACCCGGTAGGTGACGCTGCAATAGAGTTCTAGGAAAAAAAAACAGACAAGCCAACAGCAATATTGAGGCAGGACAACGTCTGTCGGGTCCGTCATTTAAATTAGATGGTGTAAAGGATTATCACAATGTACATTATGATAATCCTTACACATACATGAACTACTTAAGTAAGGTAACTAACGTATTTAAGTTAATAAGAATTAATAAACAATTATCGTCATATTTCAACCGATTTGCACAAACTCTTAACAAATTATACACCCTAAGCCTTTCTCAGGAATCATTCTGTCTATTGGTGAAAACCGCATGAAAATCCGTTCAGTAGTTTTTGGGTTTATAGCGAACAGACATACAGACAGACACGGCATGGGTCTTTGTTTTATAATATGTAGTGTCTTTCTTTCTGTCGGGGGTAATTATCGCCAGACATTTTAAAGATCGAAATAAAAAGCATTACACTATTAACAAGATAATTTCAATGTAAGTCGTACAGCGATATATTTTAAATGTATGTGGTGGATGTTTGATCTGGCTACTTACAAAAAGTATTGAAATAGTCACCTAAGTAACACAGTAGTAACATATATAAAATTTAAGTCTTTAAATAACTATTTTTAACTCAATTGCTACCTTATTAACATTCATCTCATAGATTAAGTGAAATGACAACACATCAATGTCTAATATGAATAATAAACGTGATAAATTTGAGAAAAAGTACGTAATATTTACCAATTTCCTCTTCTGTATCTCTTCTGCAATGGCACTAGATAATGTACTTGAACTCGCAACACTCGTCGAATCTGAAATTGCATCCTTTTTTGGAGGTGGTGGATAATTGCAGTGACTTTTCCCGCAGGCGTTGCTTGTATGGTGCACTTCGACAACAATCGTTTTCTTTTCATTATCTCTACTACTATGATTAGGAGAGAATGCATTTTTTCTCGGAGACTGGTTATCGTAACTACATTGTATAGTGGCGCCGTCCTCAGTCAAATTGATTATCGTTCTATTCGATGGGCTCGTTATAAATTCCTTATTTTTATTTCTCATGTTATTCTTATTCTCGAAAAGAGTCTTACTCTCGTAAGTATGAGGATTATTTGGTATACTAGGGCTATCGTAATCTGGTTCTATGTCCGATGGGTTATCGAAATTATGTATGTCACTGTTTTTCCAACTGAAATCCAAACTGTCCCAGGTTCTTCTTTTCAATCTATTCATGGTAAGCCTACAACAAACGAGTGCTATTACATATAAATTAATGATTGTCTGAGAGCTCGATGGCGTCGTGTTGCGCGTGACATTCTAACCGAACACGCAGGTTAAGCTACGTCGACGGCAGATTGTCCATGAATGGGTTTATCTATCTCGAGTTTCTCCGTGTTCGGAGGGCGGCTTGAAAACACTGGCCTCCGTCAATCCGCATTTGAGCAGCGTGGCGGAGTATGCTCTAAACCCCTTCGGTCAAGGGGAGACCCGTATCCCTGTACCCTATCGTTAGTACACGCATGCCGTCGCTACCATGACTGCTCCGTATGTGTCTCTTCCTCGGCTGTTGCGGTCGTCTTTGCGAATGTCCGCCACCTGAAATGTGAATCGCATACATCCGCCACAGTTGCTGCCCTGGCTGCTTCGGTTGTCTCTCCGACACGTGTTTATCTACAACGCCTGAGAATGCCTGCCATTCTCAGGCGTTGTAGATGTTACTCGTTAGAATATCTATAAACAGACAATGCAGTATAAAACAAGTTTCCTGATATTTCATATTTTTTGCTACACCAACCCATTTGCTACTTTTCCTGTTAGGTGAACCTGGCCGGTGAATTATCTACCCACCTTACAAAAGACGAAGCCATAATACAATCCCCTAGTGTTTTATTTTATGCATGCTTTGGTCGCCTTATATGCTTACAAACTTAAGTATGAAAGGACATCATAATTGGTTTCCATTAGACGACCCATTTGCCATTTTTGTCCATTATAAAATCTTAAGGTATCTATACATTTTTTTCAGATTATCCGTCTTTATTCTCTTTTTTATAACATATGACATCTCAAGTTATCAGCAGTATTTATTCGTACGCAAAATACTTTATGATTCAAACCTATCAGCTCGGTCAGCAGCCTCTTCTGCAACACTAGCGAGACGCCGTCGTAGTGCAGCTGGCGGTGCTAGTGGTATCAAGGGGGCAGGGGGAGCAGGGCTGCGCTCTCCAGCAGCCGAAGATGCGGAGCTGTTGTACCCTGAACTCTCCGGAGACACCAACTCGGTCCCAGCACCCTCCCTAATTAGCAGCTCAAGCCGTCCCGTTGCTTTCATAGCAGCTATTGCCTGAGAATAATAGAAATAAAAATATATAGAAAACAAAAACATAGTAACAAAACTGAAAATAACAGGATAATCTTTAATTTAACTCAAGTAACATATTAGCGTTAAAATAAGCTTTATATGGTCTGCATATTGAATATAGTTGAATCTAAAAGTGTTAACGCATGTCTATCTATCTATCTGTAACTTCACGCCAAATCCCTTACGGGGTAGGCAAAGAGATCCGAGCGCCACGCGACTCGATCCTTACATATCTCACTCGCTTCTACCACATTCATAGCTCTTTTCATGCACGCTCGCCGGTTTCTAGGGCACCTGACATCACCTTCTGATAGAACACGACCAATTTGATCATAATAGGTAAGTCTTGGCCTTCCTCGGCTCCTACATCCTTCCACTTTTGCATTGTATATCTGCTTCGTCATTCTTTCATCCTGCATTCTTTCTACATGTCCAAACCAACGGAGCACGCCTCTTCTTATTTTAACACCGACGCTCTCTTTCAGACCAACTCTGCTTCTAACCTCATTATTGCGGTTACGGTCTGCAAGCGTTACACCACAGATTTTGCGCAACGCTCGCATTTCAACCGCGTTTATCCTACTTTCATGCTCTCTCTGCCATACCCAGCTCTCGCTTCCATAAGTAAGCGTTGGGACCAGCACTGCATTGTGGATAGCGAGCTGCGCCTTCTGGCTCAGGTTTTTACTGCCAAGAAGTTTTCCCAATGCTCTATTCACACTATTCCCAGCACTCACTCGACTTTCGCATCAAATCGAAAGCGCATCCAAGACATACAAATTCATCCACTTGTTCCAACACTTCATCATCTACCGTAATTCTTACATTGGTTCTGGTTTCTTCTGTTTCAAATACCATAATCTTTGTTTTCTTCGCATTCAATAGTAAGCCATCCTTCATACATTCGTCTTTCATCATTGTGACTAGTGTTTGAAGCTCAGATGGTGTTTCTGCTAACAGGACGGCATCGTCTGCATACAGCAGACAGTTCACCACTAGGTCACCCATGCGTAATCCTAAATTCGTCGATCTTATTCTCTGTAGACAACTATTGCGATACAGAACAGCCTAGCAGACAACATCCAACCCTGTTTGACACCAATTTTGACATCAAACCAGGGTGACATGTTGCCATCTATTCGCACACATGCTGAGCAATCTTTGTAGGTGGACTGCACAGCACGCAGCAGTGAGCCGTCAATCCCATATCTCGGCAATATGCACTACAGTTCCTTTCGCACAACACTATCAAATGCCTTCGCAAGATCCACAAAACCGCAGAAAACCTTCTGGTCTGTGGCCAGATGCTTCTCTACGATATTGCAGAGCGAGAAAACTTGATCCGTACATCCCCTTCCATTTCGGAATCCTCCTTGTGCCTCCTACAGCATTTCGTCAGATTTCACCCTCATTCTCCTTTCAATTATCATTTCATGTACTTTTGCTGCTAAGCTGATCAAACTGATGGCCCTATAGTTGGCGCAGTCCATGCGTGATCCCTTGCCTTTATACAAGGGTACGATGACTGCGCGTCCCCAGTCCATTGGGACCCTTCCAGTTCTCCAGCATAGGTTGCATAAGTACCAGAAGGCGTCCCGGACGTAAGTGCCACCTAGTTTGATCATCTCAGCTGTGATCATATCAATTCCCGCAGACTTTCCATTTTTCAAACTTCGTATCGACCATTCTATCTCATCCATAGTTATATCTTCATCGGACGTCGTCAGCGTGGAGTGAGCATCAGACTCACTCTCATTGTCAGCGTCCGAGGCATATTCGTACATTTCTTCAAAATATTCACTCCACCGTTCTAACACCGTCTAAAGCTGGTATCATTCCTGAGTGTTTGCAAGAATGATACCAGCTTTAGACTTAACCTTGTTCATATTGGATGCCGACGAACTACCCCGAGATTTCTTTACCTCTTTCCAAAAGAGTTTAGTATTTGCCTCGAAGTTTCTCGTTAGCCTCTCTTCCTCATTCATAATTTGTCTTTCACGCTTCTCTTTCACTAAAGTTTCATTCTTGCATAGACGGTACATTTCTTTCTTCTTCTCTCTCATACTTCCATTTAAGGGCAAAAATGATACATAATCCAGCCACGATTTCCTCTTTCTTGCTACGGAGGATTCAACCTCCGCATCCCACCAGGTATCCCCTTTCAATGTTTTATGCGCCTCTTTGCGCATCCACATGCTTCTTTTGCACTATCCACCATACTTTTTTCAGAACTTTCCAGCAATCATCCACATCTGTGTCGGAAAGACTTGCATTTGCAAGTCTTTCGCTTACCGGATGCACATACATTCTCCTTACACTTTCATCTTGCAATTTTTCACTCCTTATCCTTTCATGATCTCCGAAAGGGATACGCACTCGCCAATGCCTCCACTTCTTGAAAAGTCCCACAAACCGGCTTACCACCAGGTAGTGGTCCGTTTCAAGAGTGGGACCTCTAAAGGCTCTTGTATCCATTATAGTATTTCGGAGACGTGTATCAATTATAATCAAATCAATCACACTTTTTTGGTCATTCCGTCTCCATGTATACATGTGAATATCCTTGTGATGAAATAAAGTATTCGACACGAGGAAGTTTCGTTCCATACATAAATCTAGAATCGACTTACCTGCTTCGTTCACTCTCTTATCTCCATAGGGACCAAGAGCAGTTTAATAGCCGTCTCGTTTGGTCCCAACCCATCCATTCAAATCTCCACACATAATCACTCTTTCATTCCCTTCAGCTAAATCCAGAACATCCCTCACAGACTCCCAAAACTTCTCTAGTTCTTGGGCACACGCTGAGATTACGGGAGCGTATGCTGCAACCAGAAATACTCACGTGATGCCTAGTTTTATACCAACCCAGAGAAGTCTAGGCCCTACGAAACAGTAATCTTTCACACCAGGGGCTAAGCGAGAGGAGAGTATGACACCTACACCAGCACTGGCATGATCGTCCCGGTCTACACCAGACCATAGGGCCATCATCCCACCGGGCAGACCATCGGTGTCGCTCCCCTTGAGAGAAATATTACGAAAAATGAGACCTCCGGACTGAGAGCGGCAATTAAAATGAACAGGATATAATCTTATTTGAAAAGACTTCAACGACACTATTTATTTCCATAACATCGTTATATCTAAATGTACCGTTACGTTCACAATACCTTTATAGAATAAGATAATAATAAAATAATTTTGTGTTTTTCATTTTCCGCATCAGTGATAAAATGCTGTTTGCAAAATACTGATGCATAATGCAATTACTTATCTTTTACACATTTAACTTTCGTCCCTTTTATGATGTTTAACATAAATGGCGGTTAGTGGTAACAGTACATTATTAGTTTTTAGGCCACTTTCTTGTAGTATAAATAAAATTTTCAACAGATTTTACCGAAGATTTATAAATTATATGTACATATAGTTTTGAATTTAAAAAACGGGACTATATTTTGTCGTCCTTAAATCAATTCTACACTACATTAAAGTAATAAAGACGATAATTTATTTCGTTTATTGGTTCCCTTAATTCTTCTCTGTAATCTAAATTATATAGCAATTTCTTTTCTCAGTATGTTATGGATTATAATCTCTTGGACTATGCCTTCTTAATTAGAGTAGTTTTTAATTTTGTTTACCTCATTAAATGATATGTTACTAAATTCTTGTCCATTGCATGCCAAAATTTGATCGCCAGGCCTCAAGCCAGCCTCGCGGGCTATTCCATTTTCTCGAACGAATTGCACAAAAATCCCAGGTTTCCATTCTGGTCCTTTGCATATGCTGCAACAAAATATATGTTGAACACTATCATCAGACATCGAAGCAAATCATTAGAACACTAAGAATATAATTGGGGGTCATTAGTGTTTGTCAAAAACACTAACATCTTTCACCAGCTCGGTAGCGTAGAGGTCGCACGTGTGTTCAATTCTCACGCAGAACAAAAAATTGTGTGCATGAACATGTCTGTTTGTCTTGGTCTGGGTGTTTTTATAACTTTCTCAAATACGTCCACTTCACAGAAAACTGCAGACAAATAACAACTCCCTGGAGGTTTGTTGTGTTCCTTCGTGTGAGTGAGGTCACCAGTAAGCTTCTATGGAGTTACTGTGTTAACAGCAGAGTTGGCATCGCGCGAATGACACTTATTGTATTACAAACGTTCATAGGCTGCGGTAACCGCTTTACATCAGTTGGGCCTCCCAACGTTGTAAAAAAAATACATCGCTTCACGTCAGTGTCCGTCCGTCAGTCTGTTACCAAGGAAATCGATCATATTGTTGAACAGATTTTTAGTCGACATGGCGAAAAGTTTCGTACCACTAATGCCTTTGAAATTTGTATTGGTAAGAAAGATTTAATGCCAATGTTTGTAAAAGGTTCACCACTATTTAATTTCATACGGCTACTGAAAAAAATACCAAAGCTTTCGTACAAAAATTAATCCGCGATGCATTTAACTGTATTGGGAAAAGAAGGAGAAAAGCCGATATTTTAATAGACAGGAAATTCGAAAAAAATACATCTAACTAACGAGAACGTCAACTATAATAGTTTACAACGTCTCGTAGTACTGAAACATATACAACTATAATGCAATAGTGACTGTCAGACAAAAATAATCGGTATTCGAATTAGATTTCAATAATGTTTTTTGTTTTTGTTTGAATCCAAGTAATGTCACCTACGGGCATTCGAAAAGTGAACTGTAAATTCCATCACCTCATGAAATTTTTCAGAAACTAATTGGCTACTATTGATTTAAAAAAATCTCAGAACATTATTGGCCTTAAGACTCTTTAGGTATTTTTTAGTTTTGCTCACAGTTTCAGATTTAGCCATCTACGCGTGTTCAAATAAATCACCTCTATTCACAGGTAATAATTTTACAATTTAAATAATTTTAGAGCAACATGAAGTTGGTACAAAACATATTTTTTTCGATTATCGAAAATCATAGGATTGCGGTTTTATTAAGTATACAAATCAAATTAAACCACACGTATTACAGACACGGTAGGGAACATTCGAAGTAAATTTAAAGACTTGACGACAAAAGCCCGAGTTGATTTAACGACTGTTTAATACATAATTAATATTTGCTGGTCGATACCCACGGCATTGGTAAAATGTAACATTTTAATATCTCACAATAATGAAATAAATATGCACTTTTTTTTTACAACGTCGGGAGGCATACAAGCATACGGCCCATCTGATGTAAAGCAGTTATCGTTGCCTATTAATGCTTGTTGTAAGT
The DNA here is from genome assembly GCA_947507595.1 of Pyralis farinalis. Classification (NCBI taxonomy): domain Eukaryota; kingdom Metazoa; phylum Arthropoda; class Insecta; order Lepidoptera; family Pyralidae; genus Pyralis; species Pyralis farinalis. The sequence continues at coordinate 18,505,441 of OX382264.1, read as the reverse complement.
ATCACTCGCACGATGCCTCTTCTGCTGCTTACACAGCGACTCCTTAGGAGTTTACTGGTGACCTCACTCACACACAGGAACACAACAGCCCTCTAGGGAGTTGTTATTTGGCTGCGGTTTTTTGTGAGGTACTTCACCAGACGGGCTGCTTTGATGCGCCCTACCTCTCTTCTTGACATGACAACTCTTTACATTGCCAAGCATTTACAAAAAATGCAATGTTGAAGCAGCCGATACCTACGCCATTATGTATTAGGCTATCTAAACCGAAGTGTGTTAATTAAACCTCGGGATTCGGGTCTCGTGAGCTCGATGGTGTTATTGCGCGTGTCATTCGAACCGAACACGCAGGTTAAGCAACATCGACCGCAACCTGTTTATGAAAGGGTTTTCTATCTCGAGTTTCTCCAAGCTTCGGAGGACACGTTAAACCTTCGATCCCGGCTATTGTCGATAGAAGACAGTGTGGCCCTTGAGCGGCTTGAAAACACAGGCCTCCGCCAAACCGCATTTGAGCAGCGTGGCAGAGTATACCCTAAACCCCTGCGGTTGAAGCCCCGTATTGGGATGAGTAAGGATTGGTGTGGATTCGGGGCCCAACTTTACTATTTATAACTCGTTTGCACCATTAACATATTGCTAATGTAAAAATACGTCCAAAAATGAGACTTGTCTTTAACAGATAACCTACAGTACATGAAAGAACTATAAGTATCGATACTTACCCACATCCTAGCTTCGCCCTTGGAGGTACTAGTATAGACAGGCGCAAGTCCGTGAGTCGCTCGGTATCGTGGCAGAGTGTCGGTGACGACGACACGTCGGACGCCAAAGACACTCGTTCGGATACAAACTGCCATGACAAAGCCTCGTGCGCTTTGCTATTTAGGAAAAGTCGATTCTATTATTGTTTGGGAATATAAGTAAAAAGGTGGTAGAAATGACATGCTGTGGTAGAAGTGGCAATGCAGAATGATAAATTCTAAAAACTGTAATCTTCAACATTGGTTGAAATCCGCTTTACACGTCTCGGTAGGTACTTAGTCCGGATAAAAAATGATATTTAACGGGTGCCAAGTTTCATGGCAGATCCCTTAATAGCTGTAGCCGTGTACAACTATGTGTACGTCATGCATATCTAAAGCTCAGATCTTTGTACCTTTCATACATAATATTATTACAATCGCATTTTGAGAGTCAAGTGGGGTCTGCTCTTTTCGTTTCTTCAATTCATTTAAAAACCAATTTGTTACTTTCTTTGATATCGAATTAGATATTTACTACTGTATCGTGCTTAATTACTCATTAGAAATTTCTTATTGGAGGACTCAATTTACAATATTTATTTTCTAAAGTATGGAAGAAAACTCACTCTTTGACTGGCAGCATTCCAACATCTGAAATAAAAAAAACACTTTTGGATATGTATATTTAATTAGTGAACATGGTTCATTTATTCATCAGACATCATACCTATAGGGTCAGGTAGGTAAGGTATCATTAAGTTTTTCGCCATTATATCACCGGCCAAAGCTTTACGTGTTGTTATTTTTACGCACCCGTTGTCAGTAAAAAATGTCGTACTTTTCATGACGCCATAGGACAAACTAGTCCTTCTTTATTATGGAAGCTGTCTCATAGCAACACAATATTTAAAGAAATGTCAAGTCGCTCTTCTTCAAGCGGTATGTGTGCTCCTAACGTATCAATAATGGTATCTTTGTTTAGTTACATTTTGTGGCATTAACATTTTCATATATACGGCTCAAAATAACAGTTATACTCACATCTAAATAATTCGATTTACAAGAGTATCGATAAAAGAATGACATACATATCATTAAAAGTAAACTTGAGATACTAACCAATTGATAAACTCCCGTCAACATAAACAATTTAGTATCTCAAGTTTACTTATGATATTTATGTTTAATTCTGACGGCCGCTTCACTTTTTTTAGAGTGGTCCAGCGGATTTTTTGAGCGGTGGTGAACCAAAATGGCGGTAGCGAGCTGAGCGCGGTTACTGCGGTTAGTCAGTGATCATAATCAGCTTGCATCGCATGAACGCATCACGTGTTCGGCGGAATGTCATCAAATTCAAATCTAATTGCACAGAGTGATAATATTTCTTTTGTGTACTAATTAATAATTGATTTAGATTGACTACATTGATTGGTTTAGATTGGAACTTAACAGTGGCCATTTAATTGTTCTCCTCACTCCATTACTCACGTCTACAAGTACTTTATTCTGTGATAAGGATATGGACCAGTCTCACACCGACGACGGAGGCTATGTGCCTATAAGACTATTATTATTTTCTGCAATGCACATTCTATACCAGTAGGCCAATTCTGCTAAATAATTGCAACTTCACGTTTACACTTGTTATTCGATTCGTGCAGGTTTAGTGTAGTACCAATAAGTGTATTCTATTAAAATTTCCTGCACTGCAACGGCACTGCAACAACGCTGCAACTGTGCGTATCCTGCACTACAAAGGCACTACAACTACGCTGCAACTGTGCGTATCTCCTATCACGTTACCATATTTCAATCTAACAAATTGGATTTTTACTTAATGATGACGCCTATAGTTTCACACCCGATTGCCCTTGGTTGCCGGCGTGGAGGTATTTCTAACTGAAAAAAAGCCTTACTTAATCATATATTCGCACAAATATCTCCCAAAACAAAGCAATAATATAAATCACCGCTTCAGAATATTAATTTCTCAACTTTGAGTAACTTTTGCGAAGAGAAATTAATATTCTGAAGCGGTAATTTATATTATTGTTTTGGGTGTATACTAACGTTAGCAAAACTGCAGATAAACTCCTACAAAACTTCTGTCACGGCTGGTGTCGGTGTCAAAACAATTTAACAGAATAATAACGTTGCAGGAATGCTGCAGTAAATGACTCGCTATTCAGTAGGCCGATTCTACTAAAAACTGCAACTGCACTGCAGCGCGGCGTGTGTAAAAATGCGTACATTTTGACATGTCGGTATTCTGTTAAGCGTACCTACTAACAGCAGCGACGTTGCAGGAACGCTGCAGTAAATGACTCGCTATTCTGTTAAAAAACCTGCACTGCAACTGCACGTTTCCTGCAATATAATCGTATTTTGTTAAAATGTTTTGACATTTGTATAGCGATGACAAAAGTTTTGAAGGAGTTAATGTACAGTTTTGCTAACGTTAGTCTCAAGCAACTTTTGCGAAGAGTAATTAATATTCTGGAGCGGTGATTTATATTGAAAAATATTTGTTTTGTTTTGCGAAATGTTTGTAGGAATATATGATTAAATAAAGCTTCTTTTCAGTTAGAAATGCCTCTACGCCGGCAACGAAGGGCAATCGGGTGTGAAACTATAGGAGTCAATATTACGTAAAAATCCACTTTATTAGTTTGAAATATGGTATCATTACAGAAGTAAAGTAGTTCATTTGCAGGATACGCACAGTTGCAGCGTAGTTGCATTGCCGTTGCAGTGCAGGATACGCACAGTTCCAGCGTAGTTGCAGTGCAGGAAACTTTAATAGAATACACGTATTGGCACTGCACTATTCCTGCACGACTCAAGTGACAGGCGTAAACGTGCAGTTGCAGTTATTTAGCAGAATTGGCCCACTGATAGCGAGTCATTTACTGCAGCGTTGCTGCAACACCGCTGCTATCAGATCGCTTAACAGAATATTGAAACGTCAAAATGTACACATTTTGACACACGCCACGCAGCAGTGCAGTTGTAGTTATTTAGCAGAATTGGCCTACTGTTGAAAAACATTTCAATATCTTTGAAGATATCAAAATAACGGAGAGGACACACTTAAGGTTTCCACAGAACTAACAGCAGACCTTACTCCGATAAGTAGATATTTCCCGCGCTTAAACCGTCATCCCGCGTGATTAATTGAACATGCTATTGACGAGTCCGATCGTGGAGTGGTTAGCAATGCTATTTTAACACTAAGGCTCGAGGTACGATTCTCACACAGAATAAATAACATTTGTGTGCAGGATCATATCTGGTCTGGCTGTTTTTAAGAGACGTAGTTTGCATCAAAGCAACCCGACTGGGGAAGTACCTTGACCTCGCTGAAAGCCACAGCCAAAAAACATCTTCCTGAAGGATTACTGTGTTCGTGCGCGTGAGTGGGATTACCAGTAAGGCCCTAAGAAGTTACTGTATTAGCAGGCAATATTTTACGAAGCGTTGACAGGCTACGGTAACCACTTTACATCAGGTGGATAGTATGCCTGTCAAAAAATATCCATTCTCAGCGGATTTCTACGGTCACTTAGAAACATACAGACTATAAATCCTGCAGTGGGATACTACGCCGATGTATTTTTTTTTATTCCTTAAAATTTAGTTTTGTTTCTTCTTTTGTCCATAAATACAGAAAGAATGAAATCAGTTTAATCATTACCCGTAACTTTCAACTACCGGTTCACTGAATCGACCTGTTGTTTTAGAAATAAATTTATTTCTCAACTCACATTTTAGCTTTCAATTTTGATCTTTGAACGTTCAACACAAACAAATTGTGATAAAAACATATTTATTTGGACCATTGAGTACGGTTTCGAGTGTCAATTGTATTTCCAACATTATCAGTTGACATTGAGTGGCTTTCCATTTCTTTTGTCTCATTTTACGCAACGATGGTGATAGGGAACGATACGAGAGCCGTTACTCACGCGCTTTCACGATTATCGCACTAGCAAATATCGAAACCCAGTAACACAGTCTTCATAATGGCGTAACTTTAGTTACTTTTGATTAATTAGCATAATGATATACGCGTCAGTGTGTTGTGGAAGAGACACCTACGTAAGAATGAGAGTTGGCTAAGTGTTAACTGTTATGCAATGACCTGTTCCCCTCATTACTCTCTTCAAACATCTTTGAGATAATATACAGAGAACAGTTTGAGATAATCAATTTTATCTACATGTCGAGATCTTATCGAGAGTCGCATGTCGCGGATAACATAGTCATCAGTCAAAATATACAATATAACAATACTATGATAAATTAAGGGTTCCAATTTAAATAGCACAATATTAAACTAACACTCAGGTAGTCAAATGCTCAGGTTTTCACAAAAGGCACCAGCAGAAAGCGCGTAAAGAATTTATAGAGGTCATTGCAGTTAGTTATAGAATAAATATTTCCATCCGTCTAGAGGCAGGTGGCGTTACAAGCGTCTATATAATTATTTACCACCTTGGTAACAAAAACAAAAAACTTACAGAATGTATAAGAAGACAATGAAACATAATTCTATTCTATTATTAAATTTTCCTATATTTTAATATTTTTATTACAGTTCGTTATGTAGAGCGAGCAAAAACAAAATAAAAGACATTTGTGTATCACTACTTATGTGCGTATTTTTTTTCATATTGGCTCAGCATAGTGGCTCCGCTTCGCTTGATGGTAAGCGAAAAGAGGAGCCCAAATTGCAGCGGCAACTGACAAAGTACTACAGTGTCCTGTCAGTTGACGCTACCATGCTGGCCCGCAAGGTGCTTCTTCACGCTTTGTTTGAAGGATCCCATATTGTAGGAGGAGGAAACACATGTGCAGGCAAGGCATCCTACTTTTTAACAGTCGGTAATAACGGTCTCCCTTTTTGGAGGCCGGCTACACATTGGCCTCTCTCCAAGCCTCCGGAATATAACCGGTAGAGTACGAGAGTCGATGAAAGAGGTCCGTCAACATCGGGGACAACTCCGCTGCACATTTTTTCAGAACAATCGCTGGGATACCATCAGGACCACTGGCTTTAGGGATATCGAGTGACTGTAGCTTACAACGCACATCGCACTGCCTGATGTGAATATCTGGCATAACGGGACCACAGGAGTTACCCGCAAAGAGACTGGCCATAAGATCGGAGGATCTTTCTCCTGCGGCTGATGCACCAGAGAACCGTTGGGGCATCTCACCGGAGGCAGCGAGGGCAGAAGTTGACCTGCATGGCTTTGGCTAGTCGCCAGTAGCTACGCGACCCAGTAGGGTGCGCCACTAGTTCCGTGCCGATTCGTGAAACACGCTGGGCGTCCGCTCTTATGTATTCTCTCTTACAAACCTTGGTGGCAGTATTATAGGCTGATTTCAGCAAGTTAATATCCGGATCTTTGAGGACGCGACCCCAGGTACAAGCGCGATACGCCGCCTCCTTGTTAGTAACAGATTCAGCGCATTAAACCTAGAGCGTCTCCGGCTTTTGATGACGACATCGGAGTGAGGAATGTAGTATTCCATGCCAACGCCAATCTCGTCAACAAAGGCCGCAGCACTCGCCGTAACATCTTTCTCACTAAAACAGCTCTGCCCCCATGGGACGGAAGCGTATGCCGTCCCAATCTGCTGACGAGTAGTGCCAGACACGACGCTTAACCGCCGTGGGTTCTAGTATTTTTTTTTTAGTGCGCATTATCGATGGCGGTACCAGCAATCATAATCGGGTGGTTAAAACCAAAAACTAAGTTACTGATTTTGTTTGTAATTAACTTATCGTTTATTACAAAATTGAATCGACTGTGCTTTCGCGGACGCAGGTGTCTCGGAACATACCGGTGTTAAAAACGCTAGTGTGCGGGTCTCTAAATAGCATGTTAACCTCTTTCAATTTCATTTAGCTAGCCGTGTCGCTGAGATTGCTTCATTTTAAAATGAGCGTAATGGTAATTTTTACAATACTCACTGTTGAAAGTAGATATTGTAATACTTTCTCATTATATACATTTCATTCTCCTATTGTTCTCACATTTTTTCACAGTTAATTTTAAGAAATAAATAAACGGAATATCCCATCACGACGCCACACTCAAAATTAAAGGGATTTACAAAACAGGGAACATATTTGTCACCATTATATGCAGAGTTTCAAAAAATATATCTATTGCGGGATGCTTGGGTTTTAGGATAATTTCAAAATCTCCAAGTACGTGTCTGTTTGTCTATTTGTCCCGTAACATTACACAATTTCAAAAACCAACGGTTTGGTTAGCGTTGATAGATTGGTAATTTTATTAATAGCGATTGTTAATATCATGAGATCTTAATCCTTATTATCTTAATTAAATATTATCTTAATCCTTTACCAAGTTAAACTTGGGAAGGGATATGTTCCCTTCCCAAGTTTAACTTGGTAAAGGGATTGCAGATTTACAAATAAATAAGAGTTTAAAATACCTCTAGATTGCTTTCACGTTGCGATAACCAATCTACTTTACAAGAAGCACAATGAATGAGCATTGTACTGTTACTTACGTCTAACTTTAATCTTGAGCCGGGATTGCGATGCCAGATAATGTACGAGTTCAGCATGGACAGCGTCGTCTACACGGTACCCGTTCACGCTCACGAGCTGGTCACCGACCTGAAACCAACAATGGCCAACAATATAGCAGATTCTGATGTCTCCTTAGAAAGTAAACATTTATACTGTACATTAAAATAAAGATGACCTTTGGTATAAATTTCAGCTTGATAACTGTTTTGAAGAAATAAATAGTGCCGGACGAACTATTCTTAGTGAGGCCCTATTAGTGTGTATTATTTGAATCTCTTCTTCAATTTTTATTTAAAATATAGATAGAGAAGCGAATGAAGTGTGTAAAGAATCATATAGCGCTCAGTTCCCTACGCCTACCGCATAAGGAACTTGTGGTATAGATAGGTAAATATCTCGATTACAAAGTTTCTTTTTCAAGATTATTTGGGTACCGTTGCCAATCGTAGTCATTTTTAATTCGTTTCGATACGATACGATTCGTTACGATGGATCATCATCATCGTCATCTCAGCTGTAATCATCTACTGCTGAACATAGGTCTTCCCTATAGAGTGCCCCTTGTCTCGATCCTGTGCCACCTGCACATCCGTCGATTCTCTACAAACCTTTTAAGGTCGTCGCTCCATCTAATGGAGGGTCGCCCCACACTGCGTGTACGGGTACCAGTACGGGGACGCCATTCGAGAACCTTTCTTCCCCAGCGGTTGTCGGTTCTACGAACTATGTGGCGGGCTCACTGCCGCTTCAGCTTGCTTATCATGTAGGATACGTCGGTTACCTTAGATCTACTGCGGATATCCTCATTTCTGGTTCTATCACGCAGAGAAACCCCGAGCATAGCTCTTTCCATAGCACGCTGAGCGACCTTGAGCTTCCCCATACGGCCCGCAGTGAAGGACCACGTCTCAGTTCCGTATGTAATCACTGACAATACACACTGTTCGAAGACCTTGCTCTTCAGGCGTTGAGGTATTTTGGACAAGAAGATGTGTCGAAGTTTTCCGAACGTTGCCCAGTCGAGTTGGAGCCGTCTGTTGACTTCCGGGTCGAAGTTGGCCTTACCTAACTGAATAAGCTGCCCAAGGTAGACATATTCGTCGACAACTTCGAGCTTAGCGCTTCCAACCGTGACCGGAATAGGTGTAACATGGACATTCAATATGATCTTAGTCTTGTCTATGTTCATCTTTAGACCTACCTGGTTAGAAACAAAGTTCCTCCAGCGACTTTGCCATGAGAACTATATCGTCGGCAAATCGAAGGTGAGTGATGTATTGCTATTGATGTTTATACCGTATCCTTTCCATTTGAAGACATCTTCCAAATCTGCGGTGAAGAGTTTCGGGGATATAACATTGTCCTGTCTTACACTTTTTGAATTTGGATCGGTTTCGTACTCTGGTCCTGTACTCGGATACACATTATTGCCTTACTATTTACGCACTTCAACACTTCGATGTACCGATAGTCAATTCGGCATGCTGGAGAGACCGTCCATGTCTTAACGGAATCAAAGGCCTTTTCGTAGTCCACATACGCCAAACATAAGGGCAGATTATACTCCTCAGTCTTCTGTATAATCTGGCAGAGACTATGTATGTGATCTACGGTCTTAAAGCCTTTTCGGAATCCGGCTTGTTCGGGAGACTGGAATTCATCAAGTCTGCGAGTGAGACGGTTTGTGATGACTCTTGAAAACAGTACCTAAACGCGGCTCAAAAGCTATATCGGCCTATAGTTTCTCAAAAGGGTTTTATCACCCTTATTAACCGAATTCAAAAAAGGAGGAGGTACTCAATTCGACTGTATTTTTTTTATGTTTGTTACGCGATCATTCCGTCTATTACAAAGTGATTTTGATGATTCTTTTTTGTTTGGTAGGTCATACTTGAGAGGTTGTATCATATAAATTTTATCGAAATTGATTTAGCGCTTTTTGAGAAAATCAACACAAACAAAAATATATACACAGATTGTGTTTTGGGTTGTGGTTCCCTTCAGCAAAAGTTTTTGATGAAGACTTTCAATCTTTGTTTTTTATTTTCTAAAAAGTAAAAAATATATTATTTATAAATAAAAAAGGAACCGCCTTCAAAAAACACCCAGGAACTAAAAAGCGAAAAATAATTGGTCACAATTACTTACGATTTTTGGAGTCGGTGCCAGCCGCATAATATCAATTGATAATATCAGTATACTGGCAGCGACTCCAATAAAATAATTTAATGAAGAACAACATGACCAGGCTTCTTCTCCACGGATGTTTCACCATTCCACTCACCATTCAATCTCATCCATAGTCATGTCTTCATGGTACGCTGGCACTGCCGAGTCAATCACAGACTCATTCACAATGCCAGCGTCATGGACATAATCATACATTTCTCTAAAATATTCACTCCACCGTTCTAACACTTCCTGAGTGTTAGCAAGAATGCCACCAGCTTTACATCTTATCTTGTCCATTCTGGATGCTGACGAACCACTTCGAGACTTATTTACCTCTCTCCAGAATTTCTCTCAGTATTTGCCTCGAAGTTCTTTGTCAGCTTCTCTTCCTCACTCCTATGTAGTCTTTCACGCTTCTCTTTCACTAAAGCTTTGGACCAAGCACAGCCTCATAACTGCGTCGCTTGGTCCCAACCCATCCATTCAGATCACCACATATAATTACCCGTTCATTCGCTTCGGCCAAATCCAGAATACCCCTTACAGTCTCCCAAAACTTCTCGAGCTCCTGGGGATCAGCAGAGCTCACAGGATCATATGCTGCAACTAAAAACACTCGCGTAATCCCCAGTTTTATCTCAACCCAGAGAAGTCTTGGACCTACTAAATCGTAATCTTTCACACCAGCGGCCAAGCGAGATGAAAGCACGACACCTACGCCAGCGCTGGCATGAACGTCCTGGTCCACCCCGGACCACAGGGCCATCATGTCACCGGGCAGATCTTCGGTGTCGCTTCCCTTTCGCTTGGTCTCTGACACACACAAAGCATGTAGGCATCTCGCGTTCATTATATCTATCAACTCATTCATCTTATCTTTTAGACCACCTCTCACATTCCATGTGCCTATAGGACACTCAGCTCTCCTAGACCCGCCGGGATGTGCGTTGCGTCGTGGGTGGCGGCCCCCACCGCCGCATGCCCTAGATTTTGCACCGACGGGGGCAGATCGGTGCGCGTCGCCTCCGGGGGACGCCCTAATCCGCGCGTCTGTGCGGTTTGGGTCCAAAATTGCAGTCCACAGTGTTGGACTGGCAGGGTCGCGGCGTGCACGCTTCTGGTACCGACCCCACCCATATTTTTTTCTTTTCTTTAATTCTTTCATGTTTTAATAGTTATTCTACTATTCGGGGCGGAGACAAATCCAACAAAGCAGAGATTATAAAAATCGGTCCAGCCGTTCTCAAGTTATAAATAGTGTAACTAACGCGACTTAGTTCTAGATATATAGATGTTACTTTTATTCGAATACATAAAAAGTTAAAGCTCTATAGCTTGCTGCCAGTATCATATCTGCACAACAGAAATTATATTGAAACCAAACTTCATACAACAATGGGCATTCTCCTTTATAGATACACTGATAATAACTAAAGGTAACATCAAATAATTAAGGTCAATGGCAGCCGTGGTTGCTGCTTGGAATAGTGGTACGGGCATGTACCACTACATTATTGTTTTCGGATTTATGTATAAATTTACATATAATTATCACTTGCTTGGAGGTGAAGAAGAATAACATAGACCCCGCATGAACACTAATTGTATTTCAAAAGACGTGTGGCCTAACCTAAAAATGTTCCGGTTTATTCTGCTGGAGGTTTGATGGTAGCAGCTCCATGTTAAAATGAGTATCTTCGCGAAATGCTTAATTAGTGGCACCCGCCAATCTTAATGCATTTGGAGACAGGATAACGCTAGGAAGAACAGGGTTGATAAAAATATAATCATTTTAATTGTATCTCCGCGAGCTATAATTATTGTATTACTAGTATATAATTCTCCTAAGAGCATCCTTCTTATTGAACTCAAATAATCAATATTTACTTCAAGAGCGACTGAATGAAAATATTCGTGAAGATCACCTTCAATTTTAACCACAGGGGAAAGCTTAGTTACTTTAGACTTTGAGGATCGGTATAAGACGAAATAAAAAAATACCTGAACGTTTAGACGAACACTTAGGAAACTCTATTGTCGTTTTTTACCTCACGAACTAGAGCCAAAAAGAAAAGGCGCGCGGTGATTGGTGCTTAAAGATTTTGCTAAAGCACGACCACGCAAATTCCAATACTGTTTACGACATTGTGAATAGGCATCTATAACAAGAAATGTGGTTAAAAAAAAATTGCGTATTTTTTTGCTCCTGTATGCACAATCGATCACATACAGATCAATCAGTGATCCTCGTACTCTGAAAAATAACACGATCATAAGGATTTTTTTTTTAATTTTATAATAATAAATAATACATGCATTGTTTGCATTGCCAAACAATATATTTTGAAAGTATTTTGAATAAGAATACATTATTTTTTGCTCTTAATTTGTTTTCATTATGAGTTACGCACAACTTACGCTCTACGTAGGTATATTATATTATACCTACTATTTTGAGGGAAAATTTACCATTATGTGATTATTACTGATTATTACGTAATACTTAAATTGTACTGTGTTTCGTAGGAATAGACTATTGTTTCAATATGGGTGTGTAAGTGTGCGTGATGCAGATTTCGCCCCGGCAATTATGCCAGTCAGTATTGTATAAGGTATTATATAGTGTATAGCGTCTACCATCCGGTCCGAGGTGGCCCGCGTTGGGCAAAACTTTGGTACGACGACGTTCTGTAGGTACTTAGGTATATAAAATGAACGTTGTATCAAAGTTTAAAAGAGATTTGAAGTACGTAGAAACATTACGAACTTTTAGGAGATCTGCTTATTACCATATCTGATGTAGCAGAATCGAATATTAAAACAATATTTGTTTTAGTATTGATAGACATTACTTACCGAGAACAACGATTATGACTTGATCGATATTTGATTTGATCGAGAAGTTTGAATTCTTTTCTTAAAAACCGCTTAGGATTACGATTTCTGTAGTTGTTTTTTTTTATCTACAACGTAGGGAGGATATAGGCATACAGCTCATTTGATGCAAAGTGTTTATCGTAGCTTATGCACGCTTGCAATACACGCGCGATGCCACCGCAGCTGCTAACATAGCAACTCCTTAGGAGCTTATTGCTAACTTTACTCACTCACAGGAACACAATCCTTCAGGGAGTTGTTGTTTGGCTGCGGTGTTCTGTGAGGCGGCAGTAATTCCCCAGCTTTAATGCATCCTACCTCTCTTAACTCCCAGACCAATATTGTGAACACAAATGTTAATAATACGTGGGAATCGAATCCACGAGTCTTAGTATCAAAGTAGAGTTACTAAACACTACGCAACTAAGCTCGTCCCAATCTGAGCTAGTTATTAAATAAAAATCCAATAAATAATAATCTAAATAATAAAAAATAATTGGTTCACAATTGGCGAAGATATTGAATTATGCATACACACGCACATACATATATAAACAGATATGGCTCGAATCCATAGTTACTGTTAGAAAAACCGAACTATATTTAGAAAATAAATGTCGGTTTTAGCTGTTAGGTATAATAATATATAAAATTGACAAAAGTAACTGACCGTTTTATGTGTCAGAAAGTCGTGTAATTATAGTATTTGAATATATTCTCTGATGTTATACTGAAAGTTTCTGATAAATAAGACCAGATTAACAATTGACTAGTATACTATAAACTGTAAGTCCTCATAATTTCTACATTATATATTGTGACGAGGCCGGTGGCCGAATGGTTAGAAATAACTACTTTAACACTAAAGCTCGTGGGTTCGATACTCACACACGTGAAGGAAATAATGGAGATCAAATGACACGATTTAGCGTAGTAAAAACCTCACCGCTACGGGTCGGGGGGGTCAAGTAGAACGGGCAGCTCTTATTGGGTAGTTCACGGATCAACATCGCGTCGCTTAACGGCTTATTGGTTGAAATAGTCTCCAATTGGTTGGTAAGCTCGAATGGCTGTGATATTGACACGCTAAAATACTACATTTTGGTGAGCGAGGCGGGCATCATGCAACGTCAAGCGGGTCTTTGGTTTGTGCCCACACAGAACAAACATTTGTGTTCATGAGTTTTAGAATACGAATAACACACCTTTTGTTACAAGTGTCCATAGGTTACGTAAGTATCCATAGCATACGACCTGCATGATGATAAGTAGCTATCGTAATATCTCCTTACCATAATAAATAAATATTGTTGGACAAATTACACAGCGCCATCTAGCCCCAAACTACGCGAAGCTTGTGTTATGGGTACTAGACAACTGATAAACATTATTAAACATACGTAAATACATTTTCTTTTTTGTAAATACATACATATTATACATTGCCTTAGTCTGGGGTTATTTAATAGATGTAGTGGCCAATCAAAGCAGCCTAACTGGGGAAGTATTCCCACCTAACAGAAAACCATTGCCAATAGCAACTCACTGAAAGGAGGTTGTGTTCCTGCGAGGAAATTTGGTTACGAGTAAGCTCGTAAAGTATAGCAGATGTGACGACGCGCGAGTGATTTTTCCTGTAGGTATTGTCGGCGTTCATAGATTACGGTTAAAGCTTTACATCAGGTGGGCCGTTTGCTTATACTCCCGACGTAGTATAAAAACATTTTTGCATTCGTTGTATACATTATTACGTGCTCGGTGGTGCATTGGTGAAATACGCTGTTACGTTACTTTGACGCCAAAGCTCGTGGGTTCGATTCCCATACAGGGCAAACATTTTTTATGTAACATAAGTATGTATTTATAAAAAAAAATTACGTATATGTATCAGTTATCTAGTACCCATAACACAGCTTCGCTTACTTTGGGGCGTTTCGCTTAGATGGCGGTGTGTAATTTGTCTGACAAAAATTATTTATTTATTATAAAGAACAGGACCCTTAGAACCCTATCCAATGGCTTCGTAGAATGCAGCGACTGCCGAAAAAAGCGTGTGTTACTAAGTTTGTCTTCAATTTTAGAAAACAAGAAGAGATGAGGTACGTGGTCTGGGCTATATAGAGGACGCGTCATTGAAGCTTTCAAATATACGCTTGTAATTCCTTAATGGAATGTGCGGGCGCGTTATCATGGTAAAGGACGACATTGGTTCGTTACATTGGGTGAGTAATTGTTGACATAGGAACCTTTTTTTACACCAATAAAGTGCAAACAAACTTACGGTCAGCCTGTTAGTAAGCAGTTAGGTACCGTTGTCTATGGACATATCGGACACGCACAAGGGATGTTACAAACATTACTTGTGCGTTGCCATGCCAATCCTAAAAAAACCTCCTCACGTATTTCTTAAAGAACCCTATGCTGTAGCCACTTGGAAAAGCCTAAAACTATGTAATGACTGCCTTTTGGTGTCCAATTGACGCTTTTATGTATAGTCCTCACTTTCCGAACAAAAAGCAGGTAAGAAATTACCAATTCCTCGATTTTTCTTACCTTAGTCGCTAGATCAAAAATATGCTAATATTATTTATCGATTCATTTCACTTAGATTATTACGTTGGTCAGAACATTAGGTGCATTTGCATAATTGTATTACATCTGTATATTTACCAGGTCACAGATACAGTGGCCTTATCTTTAAATGAAATAATTTTTAACATATTAACTAACATGAATTACTAATGATGCGATTAGCGAATGGTGAAATGTTCAAAAAAACACACGGAAATGTAAATTAACACAAATTGATTTAATATCCATATTAAAGTAAGAAGAACTGATAAAACATTTCTCAATTTTAAACTATAATAACAATGGTCTATAAAGTTATTAGTTTTGTAGGTGTTGCGCCACAGAAACACTTCGCGGTACCTGCTGGTAACTGACGCAACAGTTCAGAAATACCTTTAGAAGGCCTTATTTTGATACATGGGAGCATTATTCATTGTGAATCTCTCATTGATATGCCTTTATCTTTCGAGGTTATCAAAGTCGAGCTACTTGGTTCTTGACTATACATCTACTGTGCACAATTTTAGATCCTTGAATTTGAGTTGTGCCGATGAGAAATAACTATAAGCCATGCCAGTAAAGAATAAATTCAAAATATTACTAACTTCACTTAGCGTATTAAGTAAGATTCATTAATTATTCCTCATTTTTCTCAAGAATTTAATCTACATGACAATTCACACTTATCAGCAACTCTGAATGGATTTATCGGGAATAGAATTACGTAATCGGGAGAAAAGTTATATAACTGAACACATTATTTCTGTCAAACAATGTGTAACTGAGGAATTATTCCAATTGTTTCTAACAATGTAACAAAAATCACTCACTAACTTAGGCATTAATTCGTTGAAAACTTGGCTTACTAGCAGGTCAGTGGGCAGTAACACCAGGGACAGAAACCCTGGCCTACTTTCATCAGTCGACGCTAACGGCAATTTGAGGTTTATTCAAAGGGATTACGGGTACTTATAACGATATAATTTCTTTCCATAGACTGGTCTGTTTCACTTCAATAAACACGTTTATAAAACTACGTACTCTCAGCTGAACTAATGTAGTGATTGGTATTACGGAAATATTTACAATACAATAGAAAGCTTGGCACGTGCGTAACGTAAATCGAAGCGGGAAAATGAATGATAGTGACGTATGATGTAGCCGTGTAGGTGGTCTCTATGCGGGCGCTGACAAAGTAACACTTTCTTCACGGCCGCCGCCTCGGCCCGCGGTAAAAGAAGCCGGACAGGTCACCTCAGTGGCCCACATATCGTACAACTTTCGATCGAACTTTCGTTCCAAGACACCTTTTTTGAGAGAGTCGAGCAGAACGCCAGACTTCAAGACGCCCAGCCTTCCCAAATCAATTCACTTTCCTTTGTGGAATTGACGCTATTATATCTTACAACACAGCGACGAAGGAAACATTGAATTGCCGGAATATACAGCGGTATAATTAAATTATAACGTTTACATACCTATTAATTTGCAACATTTGTTAAATTTCTTCATGACTAGCGAATTCCCACGACTTTGTTTTCGCTAATGTTCGCAATGACTAAACATCAAGACCCTTGCTTTATATTGCAACTTATACGACGGAGCGATCAAGTGTTCCCTTAGATTTAATGAAATGATGATCAGCTTGTAATTAAAGATTATTAAATACTCCTACCTAAATTGAGACATTTTATGTATGCTTTGACAATAAAAAATACTATTAAACTGGTGCAGTATTTTTTTTTGTGATATACTTGCAAATAGATACATAAATAAACAGACAAAAACAGTTTTTCGAATTTCCATAATATTGCATGGTTTTGATAGTCACACGAATAAAGACTAATTTAAAATTATAATCTTATCGATAAATACTGTACTGCCAAACTGACTTGAAAAACTTCAATAGACTAAATATACGGATTGAAGTCTCAGTAGTGAAGTTTTTAATGATATTCGAGATACACACATTATAAATAATAATAGTGATCAGTGAGTGAATAAACATATAACCGTGCAGCAAAAACATTATACGATGTTTCTTAAAATGTTTTGCATGAAAGGTCACCTGAAGAAACGCTCATTATGAAACTTGCATTATTGCCAGGCAGGAGTGAGACCACCTGTACACACGCAATGAACAGTGTGAGGTTTGCTCATATCGGTGACTCACAGTGTGATAACTATTTGTTCACTAAATGACTGCATATCTCCTCTGCTTAAAGTATTTATTTACTTACCAAGAAGGCTCTCAATTGTACTTTTGAATACTAGAATATGAATAAATTAATAAAACAATCCTTAATGTCCTTATCTATGCATTCTTAAATATACTGCAAAGGAAATATTACTTCTACTTCAAATTCAATGCACAGATACTAGTTACATAACTACGTGCGTACGTACTACGTATAAGGTATATTCTAACTTAATCTATAGGGTGGCGATTTAATCAAATGCAGTACTTACGGAGCTAAATGTACTCATCAAGAATAACAACTTTTACTTTGGAACCAACTTTAAAAAAGCTAAAACATAATTACTTTCCACATAAAATCGATCTGATAATCTATGAGATAATCTCGCAACATAGTCAAGTATATTTTCTTGATATTTCGAAATTAGTCACTTAGTAGATACAGGTGGGGTTATAGGCACAAATACATTTCTATAATAGGACGTCCAACGAGATATACCATCCCAACACCTCTAGCATCTGTCCTTGCTGCACTATGTACAATTACTGTAATAATATTTTATTCACCTGACTTCTCGTTATTATATTAAAAACCGTCATGTTATGTCACCGCTTTGAGACTATTATTTGAAGGGTTGTATTTACACCAAATCAACAATTTGACTAGCATTTCAGTATTTTGAACAGGCATTTAGTGCAAGTACATGTGAAGTTGTCATTCATTATTCATCTCTATTAAAGCAAGCTGAAAGCGAAAATCAATAAGGCAATAGGCTGTTTAAATTCAAAATACAGAAGTCATCGGCACCAACTGTTATGTGTATAAATTAACAAACATATAACAATAATAAAAAACTTGAATGTAGAAATAAAGCAACCATGTAGCTAACTAAATGAAAAGCGTAGCTCTCCAAAACTAGTTACATAATCAGTTACCTACCGATAAGAAAAAAGATAGCAACGACAGTTTCTAGCAATCACAATTGTTACAGAAACATGGTCACAGTCACAGCGGATGCTATCGTGAAATCTCAAGGACCACATTATCTCAATCAATGTTACACAAGAAGCTATAAGAGTTGTAACTAAATCGACGGACGGGCTCACGGATAGCAATAGAAAGTCGCCAATCAACCAGAGTTAGAGTGAGGAGGTAATTCTGTGAATCACGCACTCGACACGTACGGCCCTGTCTCGCAAGAACGCAAACTATTTATAGATAATTGTCGTATAATTACACATATTTTTCATGGACCCTTTCCTGTAGTTAACTAGCTACTCTAAAATATAGGCTTTGTCGGATTTTCATCCGCACGTAGTTATTATTTGACGAGTTTCACTTCTTGTTTCTATTTAACTACAAAGTAACAAGAGAAACATATGTCCGTACTCGTACCCATACAGCAATTTAAATAAACCTAGAAAAATGTTTGGAAAAATGACCGCGCCGAGTTATCGCAGGTTATAGGCACCTGTCGAAACTATCGCAAACAATGGCGTACGCTCTCTGTGGCTGACACACTTTGATAAATCGTATTTTGCTGACTCAGGTTAGAGAGGTTAGGCACTCTTTCTGAGCGATTTATAAAGTCGTTGACTCCAGATACAGTTCTAAAGTATAGCGCTTGTATATTTCCCAGGATTCTCTTTGAGTCATTGTTATGCTTAAATAACGACGGATGTACCTGTCAACTTTTCGTAACTTCTTTGTTAAGGAAGTAACTGTGTGAAAACCAAGCTTTTTGAGAAACGTTTGCCGTTAACGTGTTTAACTATCTCATTATAATGAAATACTATTATAATTCGTGTGTTTTAATTAAATAACTAACTCTCAAAAATTCTATGCGGAGAAGTAGACTGATATTTTCGTAGAAAGTTGTTTCTTTTCACTGAATGTGTGTGAAGGTAAAGTACATCCACAGACGATCACATCATTATGATATATGTACATAAATTAAACATATTGTTGTGCATAAAGTGTAGATTACCGAATGATGGATGTAGTGTTATTTAATTAAATATAAGTATCTTAGATTAGGCAAGTTGCTTATTGAAGACCAGCAAATCGCAACATAGAACAACGCAATCAGTAGTAACAAGGTGTTTGACCCAGATCCCTTTGACGATGCTGCGATCAATAGCATCAATAGCATCTGATAAGTATTACAACTTAACTTTGAGCAAGTGGTAATGTGGAATTTGAAAGTTTGTAGCATTTGTGTTAGTCGTATTGTTTAAAATGTTATAAATTATTTAATTTAACATAGACGTCAAATAAAAATATATACTATTGATAACATGTTCCCAATGATACAGTATGACGATACACGTAATATTGAAGAATTGGTTACGTAATCATTTGTAACATTTATGCATTTGACATTATTCTACGCGGTGAACTCAATTCTCTACTTCAGCTTACTCCAGCGGGATTGTTAAAACAGAGAACTTACCTACCCTAGGAGACATAGTAATACATATCTGAATATAATTTGGAAAGAATGGGTGACAAAAGAGTTACGAAAGAAGTATATAGAGGAAGAACGAGCGGAGGGGCCACCCTAGATGCACACATATGGATCAAATAGCTGACGTGCTGAAATAGGGCCAAATCAAAAGCACCCAAAACCGAAGACCATGCACGAGAAGAGGTAGACGAGTGTAGAATATGCGAGAAAAATATGTTTCGATCGGTGCACCTAGTGTTCCCTAGTCTCGCCGTATCCCAAAGGGACACAGGGGGTTATGATGTGTATGTGCAATATATACGTGTGTATAAAAACTAATTGTCTCCATACTTATTCTCTTATGAGTAAGTACATGTAAATTTTTGGGAAGGAATAAAGTAATAATAAAAACAACGAAGAAAAGGAATTAAATTATAAACGCCTTGTGGGCAATTTGAGTAAGTCTCTACTTACTCAACATGGACACCGAGTACTCTAGAGAGTCGGTCAGGGTCTGCGCCTCCTGCGTGTCTTCATCGGTTAAAGTGGGAACCCAAGGTCTGTAGGATTTAATTGGCCGTCTAGAGAGGAGACATTAGAGCTATATCTCTATAGGTATGCTTCAATATGTAGAATCCTCATATTCTTTTGTCCATATAATGACCGAAAATCGGGATTAGTGAATTTAGAGAAATTAAAAAAAAATATTTCGGGAGAAGAAATATTCTTTCCCAGCTGTATCTTTTTATTGCGCTGTACAATGTGCACCTATATA
This sequence comes from Pyralis farinalis, assembly GCA_947507595.1. Taxonomy (NCBI): domain Eukaryota; kingdom Metazoa; phylum Arthropoda; class Insecta; order Lepidoptera; family Pyralidae; genus Pyralis; species Pyralis farinalis. Next base: position 18,485,085 of record OX382264.1, on the reverse strand, counting down.
TCTACTAGCATCTCCCAAACCGACTTTTTACTGAATTGGTTTTTGCATAAAATATCGAACAATTAAAACATACCTTGATACAGTTTTAGTCAAACTTAATGCAGACACGGGAGTTCGTATACATACATTATCACTAAATACATTTCCATTTAATTTCAATAATAAAAGTTATATTGCACGCAATTTCTTAAAAATAAAGTTTTATTGAAAGAAGTGTAGAGATATTTTGCTCTATTAAACAATTCAACTTATTTTTTATGCACTAAAAATAAACTTCGACCGAGAGTTAATTCTACAGCTTTAGAGCTCTCGATAGAAAACATCCCTGGAATCGCAAAGTACGCGACTATTGCGGTATTTTATTTATTGCGGTATGGGATTCTCAACCTACGGCGAATGGTGTGATTTTGGAAGGAAGATGTTAGCATCATATCGAAAATAAAAATATTTGCTCCGAGTTGAAGTACTATTTCCCTCTGGCGTGCACACCAAGTTTTTTGTAGGTCAGCTTGGCCTTCTCCTCTAGATAACTTCGGAAAAAATTGGCTGGAGATCTCGACACTAAGAATTCTACGGCATGTATATTTCCGATGCTATCATCCGCATAGCAATAAATGCCATTATTGGCAATATATTATTAACTTGCAGCAAAAATAGCATAGAAGACAGCGCAGAACCTTTCGAAGGCGATTGATATCTAAGCTATCAGAGCATAAACCATCAATACCAGCTTTTGTGCATCTGCTAGGCAAGAAGCTGACTCATTGGCCTGTGCCAGTGCCTGTGCACGGCACGGGCATGCATATGATGTCAATTTTGATAACAGACCCTTATGCCAGACTAGATCAAAAGCTTATCAACATCTAGACTGACAGCGAATGCCTCACCTTGATATAAATCACTGAAACCCAGCGGTGTATAACATACACAGTAGAACGACCCTGTTAAAAGCCGTATTGACGAGCGCTGATCAAGTTGTGATGTTGATCATGTTGTTGTGACTTCAGGTATGCCAGGAATCGAGTGTTTATCATACCCCTCCATCAACTTGGAGCGAAGTGAGGTTATAACGATAGATCTGTTAGTATGCATAGAATGTGATCTATCGCCCCCTTTGGGTATCGATTGCACATTAACAATCTTAGCGAAGACGAATCTTGACCAGTGAATTATATACAAGGTTGACCTAATTTTTTATGTCCTATACTTAAAAAAGTTATGGTCCATCTATTTTTTAATATACCTTTCGGCAATGACTTACCTAATTAAGCGATTTTAAAGATAATGTAAAACAACAATTAAAATGTTAGTTTCACATTTGCTTTCTAAATAAGATATGTATGTATATATAACGTCACGCCAGGTCCCTTGCGGGATAGGCAGAGAAAATAACTAAATAAGATAAATAACAATTATATTTAATTGAATTTAGAAGCAATCCGGGATAACTATACTATACATTTGAACCATATTGTATTAGGCACCTCAGCGAGGCTTATTTTTCGAACAGATTGCATTTAAGACCTATGAAAGCACACGAAGCAATAAAATAATAACTGTCTGCATTACCTATTTCTCAATGTAACCAATATGATCACAGTTTGAATAAAGTACATTCATATACAGTACATATATCCTCTGTAGAGATATCAGAGTAATTCTGAACTACGTTAAAACAGAGTTCATTTAAACTACTAGTATTCAATATGACATAACATAATGTGCAACATGTGGGAAAAATGTGCAATCGTCGACAGGTGACGACAAAAAAATTGTCACCACGGAGATTCAATCGTCCCTACAGTCCGCCTGTATGAAACAAACATAGAAATAACAATGAGATAATGCTATATTGCTCAATGACTGTGTAAAAAGAACGAGAACTTCGGCACAATGAAACAATTTTAACATTAGATTCATACAATGTGTAGGTAAGTAGTACTTACGTTTGGTAATTGCGAGAAATACAGAGATGTTGTGGCGTTAACAGTATTACAAATATGACAAAATGTTAAATATATTCGGTAGAGACTAAAACAATTTTTCAGGAACACCGTTCCTATATGAAATCTATATGTTTGTCTGTGTGTGCGTTTGTCTGTGCGTTTTTTTCGAATATTTGAATTTTGACTTCAGTTTCGGATTCAGCATAAAAAAGTAGAATAGCAATGTTCAGGAACACCGTTCCTATCTCTTAAAGAACATGATCAAAATGGCCGACAAATAATAAAAAAAAATATTGTTATATAATTGACGAGCCAGGTGTTCCTCTGGCAATGCAAGCTTGCTCATTCTCAACTGGTTTATACTGGTGTTATACAATTTTTTTTTTATGATAAGTAAAGCTGTAACTAAAGCTATACTAATCGAGTACCTAAGTAGTACCTTTAAAGAATATAATAAGGGAACATCCTTTTGCAATGACTTATCGCTCAGTAAGAAGGAGGTAGTCGTCTTTCGTGATCTAAGAAGCCTATTCTTAAATAAAAAAAATACGCTTCTTTCTTTACATCTTTGGATCTCTCAGTTCCCTCGCACAACTCTGTCCTAAATCAACTACCATATAATATAATATACTATACAATATATATTATTTTGTTTTATACGCCGCTATGTGATCTGTTGTCTATAAGTATAAAATATACATACAAAAATATATTTTATTTGAAAAAAATACCTAATAATTTTAAAAAGCAGACCATATTGACATTTTTGCAGCCGTTACATATCAACAATATTAAGCATAGTTTTTATTATCTTATTGAGAATGGATATACCATTCTCAACTAAGAGACTATCTAAGATGATAAAAATTAGATAATAAATTATAAAATTGATCCAACGTACCTAGGCCGGACACAAGCGATTAGGGTTTCTTACAATCATTATACAAAAAATTAAATGCGTTTGTTAAAATTTCGGACGATTTCTAAATAACCTTATGTATATGTTACCTTATATAACTCTTCTCTATTATTTTCTGATGTTTTATTATTTATCATGAAATCTGCCATAATAATACAATTTCTATGAAAATTTCAACTTGCTACTGAGAATGATTTCAAAGATACAGCTCATTAAATATAGATACAGACGGACGGATGGTAGGAGAGCGTAGGCTAAATGAAATAAAACCCGTCGTCATCCATTTGTAATGGATCTCTAAAAAGTAACGACTTACCTTCAGTCCTTGATGATGTGCTTCAGAATTGAAGTCGACCTTGGAAATGAAGAAGCCGGTGGCGTATTCCCGGCCACCTCGTAGAGAGAAGCCGAATGCGGGAGCGGCGCGGCGTGGACGCAGCAGCCGCACGGCGCGCACCCGGCGCTCCGGCGCGGCCTGGACCGGCGCCCGCGCCGAGCTTGATGTCGTCGACACCGTCGATGCTGCATACATTGCAACTCTGAAATAAATAAAAATATTGAATTATCATTAATAAAGCATGCCCGTCCACTGCTAGTCAAGGTCACAATTTCGATTAGAATTAGGAACAAATAAGTATAGCAAACTCTAAAAAAATAATAAAACTTGAATAAACCTATATATAAAATTTCATTAAAAAGTGAAATCGATTTCAAGTTGACGTTTATTGAAATAACTGTTTTTGTCTTTACTGGCGTTCTCATGAAAGAATATACAAAACCGTTTCAAGAACTTTGGTTTACATGGGGCACACTAAAAGTTTTGCACTTCTAGCTAATCGGAACTATTTGAATTTCGAATGTTATATTTTTTGAAAGGTTGCAACCTACTTAGTAATAAAAAAAACAACTGGCGGGAAATCAAAGTTCTACCGTACGCAACGAAAATGGAATTGAGTCGAAAAGATTTTAGAGCGATGATTTTTTATGATTTTAAAAGTTCTCTCTCTCCGCAAGACTGTGTTGCTCGTCTTCAAAATGCTTTTGGGAGAGAAGCACCTTCTTTGAGCACCGTGAGGCGATGGTTTGCTGAATTTGAGAGGTCGAGTTTCTTTACATGACGAATTTCGTGAAGGGCGGCCTTCAACTGCCGTCAACGTAAATGATGTGGCTACTGTTAAGCAGCTAATTGAAGAAAACCCGCGGATTACCTATGAGACAATTCGAGAACTATTGGGGATTGGTATGAGCCAAATTCAGAAAATTTTACACGAAGAATTGAAAGTTCGGAAACTTTGTTGTCGTTGGATCCCTCATGAACTGACAGCGGAGCAGAAGCGGGCTCGCGTGGAATGGTGCTCACAGATGCTACTGAAGTACGACCACGGACATTCTAATGCTGTTTGTGACATTGTCACAGAAGACGAAACGTGGATTTATTGTTTTGAACCCGAAAAAAAACAGCAATCTTGTGAATGGGTGTTTGAAAATGAGAACAGGCCAACAAAAGTGAGGCAGGCGAGAAACGTTGGTAAAAAGATGATCGCGTTTTTTTCTCAGCTACGGGTCCCATCTGCACAATTCCACTTGAAGATCAAAAGAGTGTTAATGCCGAGTGGTATTCTACCATTTGTTTACCCAGGGTGTTAGAAAAAGTTCGCGAAAGACGACCAAAAAGCCGCGTTCTCCTACATCATGATAACGCTTCTTCACACACGGCCAACAAAACAAAGTCATTTTTAACTTCCGAAAAAGTACAACTCGTTACCCATCCTGCGCATAGCCCCGACCCTGTGATTTCTGTATTTTTCCCAAAATCAAAGATTTGATGAGAGGTTTCACTTTTACCAACTCCGAAGAGGTAGTGATAGCGTTCAATCAGCACGTAGAAAACATGCCTTCAGATCTGTGGTCCTCCTGTTTTAAAATATGGTTCGATCGCATGAAAAAATGTTTAAAATGTAAAGGAAAGTATTTTGAAAAGCAATAAACATAATATTTGGGTTATAACATGTTGTTTTTTTAAGTTTTGTCGTGTTCTATCAGAAGGTGATGTCAGGGGCCCTAGAAACCGGCGAGCGTGCATGAAAAGAGCAATGAATGTGAAAGAAGCGAGTGAGGTATGTAAGGATCGAGTCGTGTGGCGCTCGGTTCTCTCTGCCTACCCCGTAAGGGATTTGGCGTGAAGTTATAGTAGTAGTAGTAGTAGTTTTTTTAAGTTGCGCCTACGTATAAAGCAAAATGGTCTACAAAAGTATCTATTATCATATCTATTTTTAACTTTTTTTTTACACAATGGCAGGAGACATACAACCATATGACCTATCTAATGTTAAGCGGTTATCTTAGCCTATAAACGATTGCAATTGCAATTGATTTTATTATTGATTTATTTTTGACGAAAGATATATATATCTTTCAAACTGCTGATTTGTGTCGGGGGCAGATAAATAGATGCAATAATGTATTGCAGGACAGGTTGCAATTGTTGGATTACACTGTAGACCATCCTGATTTTATTTTTACCAATCTGTTTCATGCTATATCCAGAGAATATCGAAAATTATTTAAACGTATAAAAATTGATATTACAAATAAATTTGATTTTAATGATTGGGCAACTACAGGTATTCTGCTAAGTAGAAACAAGATGTTTGATTTATATGCAGAAAAGTCTTCCAATTTAACCCAGTTTTTGTCAATTGTGTCAAGAACTATTTAAAATGATTGTAGAGTCTATGTTTATTAAAAACAAAATGAAAGAAACGTCAAATAAAATTAAGGCTGTATGGGATATTGTTAGTAAAGGTAAATTTAAGCCACGGGTTAATGAGTATTCTATAAGATAATGATAATCAAAGTATCACAGGCTTTAAATAAGTATCAGATCTATTTCAAGACTACTTTATCAATATACCTTACCTTACCACTAACTCCCTAAATTAATCTTCAGATGGTGCTGCTGACCTGTTAAAAGAAAATATACGACCTAGTGTTGAACTTATTCAGTTTACACATATTGAGCCAACTAAAATAATTGAAACTTTTAAACATTTAATATTATTACATCTCTCTAAAGCTTTTGATTGTGTCGATCATCAGACATTATTATTCAAGCTGAACTATTATGAGAGGTAAAGCTCAGAACTTGATCGCATCTTAAATAAATTTAAATAACAGGTTGCAGACAGTTGACATAAATGAGGTTGAATCTATAGGCAGTAATGTTAAAATTGGGGTGTCCCGGGGTTCTATTTTGGGTCCCTTATTATTTTTGGTATATGTGAATGACCTGCCCTACATGGTATATAAAATGGCAGATATAGTACTATTTGCTGATGATACCTCTCTAATTTTTAATGTGGCCCGCCGGTGTTAAAATATTGACAAGGTAAATGGTGTTGTGTCTGTTATTTTAAACTTGTTCACATGTAATGCGTTTGCTTAACTCAGCTAAAACCAAATGCATAAACATGGATTGATACATTGGTGTTAAATAGGTTAATAATATTTGCAGCCTTGATTCGTCTTACTAGCATATGAAATTAGTTCTTGATAACAAATAGGTATTACTAAATTTTAAAATTAAACGTTACAATAATCGTAGATTAAAGAGTTACGAAGCATAAAAATAAGAAAATTGTCAACAGAGTAGTATACAATTAATATTTGTGTTACTTTTAATTCACTAATTAATTACTAAGGCATTTTATTATTTAGAAAAGTTTTCAAGCCATAATAAGCTTTTTCAGTTAGTAAGTTTTTCACTTTTAAATGGTTTGTTGTCGTTTATTGTTCTAATGAGCAGTGGAATTTTATTATAAATGATGCATGATGAAGCTTATCAAACAATGATAGTCCGACGGATTTAGCCGTTTTAATGATGTCTACACTTCCAATAGTAGGCATCTATCAGTAAACCAGTATCAGTAAAGTAAATTTAGTGTTTTACCACCAAATCTTGCTGAGCGATTTCACACTATTTTACTGCTTAAAGTTAAAAAATAAATGTAAAATTAAAATTGCAGTCCTCCTAATTCTCCTCCTAATGTATAGTACACATATATTTGAGCATTTTGACGAGCTTGTGGGTTTGATTACCATACAGGACACATGAACACGTCTGCTTGTCTTGGTCTGGATGTTATAAGAGAAGTAGGGCGCATAAAAGCAGCTCGTCTGGGGAAGTACCTCTACCTCACAGAAAAACGCAGCCAAATGACAACTCGCTAAAAGGTTGTTGTGTTCCTGCGTGTGAGTGAGGTCACCAGTAAACTCCTAAGGAGTTGCTGTGTTAGCAGCAGAGGAGGCATCATGCGAGTGTTACTTAAGGAATTTCAAGCGTTCATTAGCTACGGTAACCGCTTTACGTCGGGTGGGCCGTATGCTTGTATGCCTTCCGACGTCGTATAAATATATAGGTATATACCTACATTTCTTCGTTCTCTCTTCAATTTCTAGATTCCTGATTGTGTATCGAGATTTCAAAAATGGAAGTTACTTATGTAGATAATTATCGACTTAATAAAAAAGAATCAATAAAATTCAAAGGAAAATTTGGACTACACACGGAATAAGATCTCTTCGTTCCAAATTACTACGCTACTATGCTTTCTTATGAAATATAATACAGTAACAAAAACATTTAACGAGACATGTTAAGGGTTCTTGTAATATATGTATTCCAAAAACCAAATTCAGACAAGTTGACATCCATTCACAGACAATCTGCTTTCAACTTTACAGTTCGATTAGATTCATCCATGTCCTTTTTTTTTTTAGACAACGTCGAGAGACAAACTAGCAACTCCTCAAGAACTTTCTGGTAAACTATTACTTACTCGCAGGAAAACATCAATGCTCCAGGAATTGTCGTGCCCCAGAGACATGCGTTGATGTAAAAAGTACACCCTAGCACTACTTATTAATGGACAAACATTTTCGTATTAAAAATAATATAAAATACATTAATTTCAGATCAATGCCCATAGACATATTAATACAAACATAAAATCAAAATAAAATGATGAAAATTTTAAACACGTACGAGTGCTGAAAGTTAATGCTTGTGCCTAACCTAGCTTTTGACTTCAAACCTTCATAGATTTAATTCGGATCTCCGATCAAGTCAATATCACCGCTAAAAATAACGCAATAGGGTCACATGTTGCAGTAAAATATGCAGTATGTACGGGACACTAACTTTACAGGCTACACTCTAGCGAAGTAAATGTACAACAATCCTTATATAGTTGGCCTGCGGAACACGATAAACAATATCCGGAATTAACCTCGAAGTGGAAGCCTTTAGAACACCGATAGAGTACTAAAATATTAAGATAATCTCGTAGAAACCTTCTCTCAAACCTACTTTAGCACCAAACATTGTAACCGGTACCAAATCTACAGATATTTGACAAATGCGCATGTAAATAAAAAATATTTTTGTAAAAATAATGGCGTAAGGATTTGAACAGCCTTCGTCTTATATTTCCATTTATAATTCGACTGCCGAAGTCAGATTATTTAGTTCATTTAGGCCACCAGAGAAACCATACAACGAGCTGCCTTAAGCTACGTTTGACATAGTTTGGTCTGGGGATCCACAATAGCAGGCCGGCGATTCTCTAACCTCCCATGAAAATGATTTTTCGCTTTAATAACAATTCAATAACTGCAGCGAGAACTTTTAGAACGAACACAGTTACGATTAGAAATACCATTTATTTTTATCTTACAAAATTAATTGATATCTAATTATGCTATTAGACATTTGCTTTATACCAAAATTTCCTAATCCTATTAACTGTAAATACCCTGTGTCTTTTTTTTTGATTTCTTAACGTAATGACAAACAGATATAAAAACAAAATGGGGATTTATAGTTTTTTCATTGCAGATACTAGTGTTATAGGCCTTACTTCTTGCCGTATTTCATAATCCTAACCATAGACTGCAAGTACCCTATACGTTTTAATATGCGATTTCTTGAAGTACAGACAGAATTTCGGATATTCCTCCATAATAGTGTTATGAGACCGTGCCGTATAAAAAACAAACGCGCCGTAAATATATTGTAATTTCAGTGCATCATAACTACGTATAAAATGGGATTTAAAACACTCTCAGATAAATTAGATGCGTTCATTCATATATACGAGTAGTAAACAATAAATAAAGAAGTTAAATTCTCATAAGTTCATATCTAAGGGCACGTCGAACCAACTCTGTTACAAAACTTCAGTGTTCCCTTGACATTAACTCTTAAATACTAACTCGGCAAAGGTCACGAAACGCAATATAATGTATTCAAACAATGTTTTCAAATATCTTGTATTCTTCTTATTTTGGTAAGTTGAATAAAACTTGGAACACGTCAGATTTTCTATGAGACTTTTACAAACTTTTTACTTAGGTAGAGAAAATCGCAAATTAAATACATATTAAACCATGTGCAAGTGAACACAAGAAGAAAGCTTTAAGTTTCAGTTTTTGTGTTTAACTAAGCACATACCTGTAAAATATACCTACACAAAGAGAAAGCATGGAAGATAATCACTACGTTTTACAACGACATTTACACATTTTTTGACTCACAGCTGCCAAAATAAATAAAGTCAACCAAAGAGAATTAATATGAAATGAGTTCTTATTTCTACTTATATTTATAATGAAAATACATGAATCCTTCATTATTTTGAACTGCAGGGAAAATTTAAGCAATTTAATGTAATGACCAGGCAGTGCCTTACCAGCTAGTGAACTATTGCAAAAATAAGTTGCGTAGAGGTTGCCCTTTTCTTCGTTATAATAGTGAGGGGCAAAGGATGCGGGGTCGTGAGCGCGCGGGGACGAGAAGCAAGGACTGCAGCCTCATCAGGTGAGCAGTGCAATGACCTCGCTGTGCGCCTGCGCAGCCTCCCGCCGTGACTTGTTGGGACTAATGTACGTCACACCACACATTGGCACTGTATTGTGCTAAACTGACGTATGGTTACATCACAGATAGTGCTTGAAGCAATAACTATTCAATTTCACTCACCGTCACGTCACGGCAGGTTAAGAATTTCTCACCATATATATTTATGACTGTTATAGCTTAGGATACATGCAGTTTCCTACATAGACGCTACTCATCATGAGTTTTACTGATGTTATAATATTCATTAATATGAGATAGTTTCAAGGAGTAGACCAGGATATACGTACCTACAAGTCATAAAGCTGTCGCACCTCCTTCCATCATCAACAATTTCGTAAGTAAAGGTCAATGTGAGGAGGTATACTTCATATACTATGGTTAGCACTTTACATAGTGTAGGAAATATGTTTTATAGCTACACGACGTAGTATAAATTAAAACTGGATTACTGCAAATCGGACTAGCGCACTGAGCGTACTACTAAACAAAAAGATTATTAAAAGGGAGTTGAACGATGAATAAAGTAAGACATTGTTTTTTATACCATTAAGATGGAAAACAAGGGATGGAAGATCATTGTGATACGAGTGTGATATATTCGCTGCCGGTGAATGGAGCGCTAGTAGAGGAAATCTATGCTCAGGTGTATCTCTGGGTTACATAAGGGTCAAGTGTGTAAGTCTACCGTGAAATATTTCCATAAAATATTAAATATACAGTTTAAGCTATGCGCTATTGTTGGCAATGAATTCAGTCACGGTACTACTGCTACTACTGTACAATATACAAACTAATATCATATAAAGTCGAGTAATAGTCGCTTTAAAATAATATATTAATACCTTCCAATTCTGTTGTAACCTAGAGTTGCAAATGTTATGTACTTTGTATTTTAACATAAATGTGTCCTGCCATAGTGGTATTATTCAACAATGTGATGGAATTATGAAGTGAAAGTCGGAACAGATTCGCTTAAGGGTACACTAAACTTGCCGCAAAATGTTTTATGCACGTAATTCTTAATACGGAACTCGACAATAGCGACTATTAAAGTAGTATGCTAGCGAATAATTTGATGTCGTCATATCTTCAGTAGGCATCGGTACACAATCATCAATGTCTATTAAGGCTTGCGCAGACGAGGAACTTCTGTCCACAGACTTGCGGCACACTCATGATCGCGGACATTTGTCCGCGGGAACTTTAGAGAAGCTCACGCTATTGTAATGCTCCGAGATTATGTAATGCACTTAAAGTTAAGGAGAAGACTTTATAACAGAAAATATTGGTTCAATCGCTGTGTGCTAATCGCTTATTAAAAATATATTTCATGTAAAGCATACTCTATTATTATTAAAACATCTAGACAAACTAAAATCTACGGGATCTAAGCCGCAGGCGCCATCAGTTTATGAAAGAAATCTAAATACCTACACATACCACAATTTCATACCCCACATAAATACGAGTTAGATTCCGAACTTTTCTTGTTCTGGATTTTGTACATTTCTTGAGTGGCATATAGTGGCATAACATGTTTAGTAAATAATCTGATGAAGAAACTATACTACTTAGAAACATCGCGATCCAAATTTGACTCAATAGTAACACAAACCTGACCCATACCTAACCCGGTTTCAAGATCAAAGTGCGAATTGGACTAGAACTCTGCAGTTCGTACTTGAAGGAAAATCCTTGATAAATTAACTAGTTACGTGTGTGGTCAGGATTTGTTGAAAATTTCTAACTATGCAGGTTATCAACAAAAACGTTATTAGTTATATTTTAATTATAATATTTAAATAAATAATAAACCGTTATCAATTGTAATTCCACTTTTTACCTCTGACAAACGAAGGGAATCTGGAGGACAATTTCCCGTTATTGTTGCAAAAACGGGATCGCCACGCCCGCTGCGGCTAAGTCGCGGGTAGAAGCTTTTTTTTTTAACATTGCCACTTTGATGTTAACCGGCTGTCGTAGCCTATGAACGTTTTCAATATAAGGAGTGTATATATAGCGTGTTACCGCCTACACCGCTAGTAAGTTATTCCTCAGAAGTATATCGTGTAGAATTCGGTTCTATACAAGAACCCTAAATAAAACTGTAGTTTTCTATCAGTGCAAAAAATTTCAGAATCTAAGATAGAATGATGAATAAACATCTTATAAAACTTGTCTATGTGTATTGTATTGCATAGAAGCAATTTATTTCGCGGTAGACAAAAATACACTGAGGACTGTCCCTCGTCTATGCAGGCCTTTACACAGACACGATGACTGTGTAACATTTTTTTTTATTTATTAACCGTTATATTCGTTATCTATTCTATTGAATTTTAGTGACTACAATGTCTATTACAACTTTCCATATAATTGGATATTTAAGCAAAAATATAATCATATCAACGTAGATGCTTTACAGGTTGTCGCGTGGTTGCTTAGTTTTTTTTTTTTTTGACACTGACTATGTAGTTGGCCCCCTCCGTTACTACGTCACCGGAAGGGTGCTGCTTAGTTTAATTTCTTTAAGTATGGTTTGTTTGATTCCTAACTATTTTCTACAATTAGTCAGAGGGTAGTGAATGTTTTTTTTTTGTATGCATCCTAAATAATGTCCACATTGTACACAAGAAAAGTTGTAAAGTATGACGCCTTGGTACTTTGTTGATCCTGTATTGTGCAGCCATTTTCGCATGACAAAAAAGGATCGAAAGGTGTAGCAGGGCTAAAGCCATCATTGGTAACATATATCTTCCAAATGTTCAAATAGAAATCAAATGGAAAAAATATGAAATATAAAAAAGGTGGCCTTCACGGGACGCCCGGCAGATGTGTAACATCCAAAATTTTAATATATAAAAATCAAAATCCAATAAAAAATTGCAACATAAAAACAAAAAAATAATGCAACAGAGTAGAGTTCTGTTAATAAAATCAATATAATTTTCTTTTGACACTAATTTTAATTCCAAAATATGTATATTCATAAATAGTAAAATAAAGTAAATATTGAATAGAGACTATTTTACAATACCGCTACGGATTATTATTTGATGTATTCTCTGTGATTGTATCTCAAAATAAATGTATATATGTGTGTATATCTTTACGCCAGGTCCCTTGCGGGATAGGCAGGGATAGGCGCTTGTATTGTAATGTATTCATAAATCTATATATATATAAAACAAAGTCGTGTTAGTTACACCATTTATAACTTAAGAACGGCTGGACCGATTTTTATGATTTTTGTGTTTTTGGATTTGTCTTCGTCCGGAATAGGATAATAAGTATTAAAAGAATGTATACCATCTAATAAGTTAACACACCATTTATTGATCCTGAGGCGGTACGAAGATCGCCGGGTCAGCTAATATTAAAATAAAGTCGATATTTAATAGACTATTAAACTACTATTTAAGAGCAAGGATAGCTTAGTGGATATGGAATCGCCTAGTGACCAACAGGTCCCTGGTTCGAATTATGGTATGTACTACCACCACTAAATTGTATTTTCGGATTTACCTATGTACATACATATTTGTAATTTGTAACTATCACTAGCTCGGCGGTGAAAGAAAGCATCGTGAGGAAACCCGCACGTCCAAGAATTTACATTTCGAAAGACGTGTGACCTTACCTAAGAATGATCTGATTTTCCCTCTAGGTTGTGGAGGTCTGATGGCTGTCGCTCCATGTAAAAATCAGTACTTCGCCAAATCCATAGGCAAAGGTAGCGGACTCCGCCAATCCTAATGGATGAGAAAACGGGATATCGCTAAGAAGAAAAGATAAAACCTCTATTTAACATTAGCACAGTGTACCGCTCTTAATATTCATGTTACAATATAATACGATGCTAGCTATATTAGTGAGTTTAGACACGAGGGGCAAACGTTATATCGTATGTTTTATGTTGTTGAAAAATAACAATATCTTCTAATGCTATCGCAACTATGATTATTTTAGCTACTATTAACCTTAAAACTAGAATATCATTTGTTTCCACAGCCATTCTTAAGAGGGCGCACAAAGCTAAGTGGTGCCCTTACTTTGTTTTTATTAATAACGATGAATTTAAGACCAATTCCAAAAAACGCTCAATACAGGCACTGAAGAGCCATGTTTATGTTTTTTTGAAACATATCTCGTATTTATTATCTATGTACAAGTAACCAAAATTTTAATTATGGCTTATTGTGGCCACTTATAGCAATAATCAAAATTATGACTAATTGTACATAAATAATAAAAACAGAATATGTCTTAAAAAAAATCATAACAATGGTTCTACAGTGCCTGTATTGAGCGTTTTTTATAATTTGTTTTTAATTCAGCGTTATTAATAAAAACAAAATGAGGGCGCCACTAAGCTGGCTTTGTGCGCCCTCTTAAAGCATCGTATTTAGAAGAATCTGGTGGATATATACCTCTATGGAATGTGAGGGTCTGAAATAACGGAATAGGTACATTACATTAATAAACTAATGTAATGTATTCCATTATTTGTGCATGGACTGCGCCAGCTATAGGGCCATCAGTTTGATCAGCTTAGCAGCAAAAGTACATGGAAAGGTGATTGAAAGGAGAATGAGGGTGAAATCCGATGAAATGCTGTGGGACGCATAAGGAGGTTTCCGAAATGGAAGGGGATGTACGGATCAAGTTTTCTCGCTCCGCAATATCGTAGAGAAGCATCTGGCTATAGACCAGAAGGTTTTCTGCGGGTTTGTGGATCTTGAGAAAGCCTTTGATAGGGTTGTATGAAAGGAATTGTGGGACATATTGCCGAGATATGGGATTGACGGTTCACTGCTCCGTGCTGTGCAGTCCACTTACAAGGATTGCTCAGCATGTGTGCGGATAGGTGGTGGCATGTCACCCTGGTTTGATGTCAAAATTGGTGTCGAACAGGGTTGGTGCTATCTGCTAGGCTGTTTATCTTGTATCTCGATAGTTGTCTGCAGAGAATAAGGTCAACGAATGTGGGATTGCGCATGGGTGACCTAGCGGTGAACTGTCTGCTGTATGCAGACGATGCCGTGCTATTAGCAGATACACCATCTGAACTGCAAACACTGGTCACAACGATGAAAGACAAATGTATCGAGAAAGGCTTACTACTGAATGCGAAGAAAACAAAGATAATGGTATTTGAAAGAATCCAGAACTAATGTAAGGATTACGATTGATGATGAAGTGTTGGAACAAGTGGATGAATTTGTATATCTTGGATGCGCTTTCAGCAGGGATGGAAGGTACACCGCAGATGTGGAAAGACGAGTGAGTGCTGGGAATAGTGTGACTGGAGCGTTGGGAAAACTTCTTGGCAGTAAAAACCTGAGCCAGAAGGCACAACTCGCTATACACAATGCAGTGTTGGTCCCAACGCTAACTTATGGAAGCGAGAGCTGGGTATGGCAGAAAGAGCATGAAAGTAGAATAAACGCGGTCGAAATGCGAGCGCTGCGCAAAATTTGTGGCGTAAGGCATGTAGACCGTATTCGTATGTTAGAAACAGAGTTGGTCTGAAAGAGAGCGTCGGTGTTATGTAAATAAGAAGAGGCATGCTCCCTTGGGTTGGGACATGTAGAAAGAATGCAAGATGAAAGAATGACGAAGCAGATATACAATGCAAAAGTGGACGGATGTAGGAGCCGGGGAAGGCCAAGACTTACCTACCATGACCAAATTGGTCGTGTTCTATCAGAAGGTGATAAATAAATAAATAAATATTGTCGGACAAATTACACAGCGCCATCTAGCCGCAAAGTAAGCGAAGCTTGTGTTATGGGTACTAGACAAGACAACTGATAAACATACGTAAATACATTTTTTTTTTTGTAAATACATACTTATTATACATAGAAAATACCCAGACCAAGACAAACAGACATGTTCATGCACACAAATGTATGTACTGTGTGGGAATAGAACCGACGAGCGTTGGTGTCAAAGTAGCGTAACAGCGTGTTCCACCACTGCGCCACCGAGCTCGTCGATTCTGATGTCAGGAGCCCTAGAAACCGGCGAGCGTGCATGAGAAGAGCAATGAATGTTAAAGAAGCGAATGAGATATGTAAGGATCGAGTCACGTGGCGCTCGGTTCTCTCTGCCTACCCCGCAAGAGATTTGGCGTGAAGTTATATATATATAATAAACTAATAGGAGGTACCTGGGCAACCGAGCTTGGCTCGGCATTTTTAGAAAAAAAAACGATTTTGCCTAGAATTGAAACTTAGGTAGATAAGGGTTTTTGAATTAGGTACATAAAGATTCTACTCGTACATAATACTCTTTCCTAGAGGCTAGAGGGTTACTCTTATGGAGATTGTCGTCAGGAAGGACAGCGTTACTGCGTTGGCAACGGAGATAGCGACGTAGGAGCGATATTTTACGTCGTCTATACGAAAGAAAGAAAGAAAGAAAGAAAAACGTTTATTTGGCAACACAAAAATTTTACATAAATTTGAAATTTAAAGCTAAATTACAGTGTGTACCAAATAGGTCGCCACTCAGCATAATGTCTCGGCACGAAGTGCCTCGACGCTGGTATTCTGTGGACACCATTAATAAAAGAGGTGCCTGACATCGAGTAAACAATAACATTACAAGCCTATTCATAATGTACGTGTAGTATTAATATATAAATAAATATGATAATTAGTGTTATTATATTATTATTATTCATGCATGTACATAGTAACATTATTTTTGTTGATAAATATTATTATGAACAAATACTGAGTATATATCGACGGTCCCTACGTACAATCCCGTATGTGGTAGATATGTGATTTTCACTTTTTGTTTTCATAACCTTTAGATCACTCAAGAGTTTGGGTTTAGTTAAAAAAATTCAAAGTTTTTACTCAAATTGACCTTGTAGCCATGAACACAAAATCTCGTAACTACAGATTTAAAGACGGTTTCCGAAGTAAAGTCGCAGTAGTGGTAGCTAAACGATTCTACGCCGGAACGTACGCTTTACTCCACCTGCCTGCCCCGTAACTGACACTTGCGTACGCGCCGTCCAAAGCGACGGTTATGTTGTATTTATCTGTAAATATCATTCTGAAATATCCTCCAGATATGCTGAAAAAATGTTATCTTTAAATTAATGTACTATTTAATGTATGTAGTCAGATTATATATCATTAATCAAGTGTGCTTTATGAAAGGAATTGCTAGTGTTTTAATTTTTATTGGATTAATTTCACTGAACACTATCACAACGTAATTATCAGTATATGGTAGTTACATTGTTTTACAGGGAAAATTTAACTTACCATTATTATTAAGTGGTACTCAGGTATTTTTACGTCGGAATATTAAACTACCCTCTATCGGTAACTGCCGCTTAAGGTGTTTTACTTCGGGAATGTTTGTTTCCTGTTAGTAAGTTACTGCCACTTATGGTTTTTTACGTTAACAATTGTAATTTTAGCACAATCTGGAGAAGATACGAGTGAAAAATTAACATTACAAGTTACTATAACCAAAGGATTAAAACTGCTAAAGACTCATTGCAACGAAAATCTACGCCTAATACAACATCTACCATAAGTCTACCTCCAGATTCACTTTAAAAAGTCGACGATGTCATTATTGACAAAGAGCCAATCAATAATGTTGAGAAATCACCGAGGTCATCCATCTATAAATCGTCAAGAACTGATTGTTGTAATTTCATACGATCAAAAGAATGACAGTTGTAGTCTAAACAAAACAGAGACTGATAATACGGTAGAAGTTGCTGCTCAAATTCACACTAATAGTATTGATGAACCTGTTGCAGCACCCGAAAAGCAGACTCTGGTTACAACTTCCAAAATTATTAATGGTGCAATTTTTTGCGATCCGTACACTATAGAAATTGTAGACATTGTATCCCAACCTAAATCTTTATCGAACAAGTTGCCTCCCAATATGTCAACCACCGAAATACTTTCACTCCCGGTTATTGTGGTAGAATAAATAGTAGTCGAAGATATTATACATTTAGATGGAGAATCATTCAATAATAAAGAAATTCCACCAATACATCCGATTAAAGTACCATCTACAAGTAATCGAGATGTCGTGCTTAGATTTTCACACGATAATAGTATTGTTGAAGAGGTAGACTTAGATGCGATTAATATACAACAATTAGAGTTTGGCGTTTGGAATTTGGCGTCTCCTTCTACATCGACAATAATGCGTAATATTGAAGCAGAAAACTTAAGTGTCTCTAATATTAATACGCTTACTTCATCTATGTGTGTAAGCTCATCTAATGACTATGCCTAAACCTTTGGACTATCTCACTGTGGTGGTGATACAACAGAAATGAGTGACACAGAAAGAAGACTGACCAAGAGAAAGAGGAAAGTAAAGAAAAAAATCTAACTTGGGGAGAATACGTAAAGCTACAAGGAATGAATGGAGACATAATCAGAGAAAGCAATTAATAAGTCAAGGTTTAAGTTACATCAGTCGAGGACGAAAAGAGAGACCTGCAAAATTTATTTTGTCTGGTTGTGATGATAAATGCTGATTAAAGCGTAAAGAAAATGTAGAAGAGAATGTTCGAAAACAACTGTTCACAAGATTTTGGTCTCTAGGCAATCGTGTACGGCAGTGGGGATTGTTGTCTCATCTCGATGGTGTGAAAGAATTGGAAAGAATCGCATTACCATCAAAGAGACATTTTTCGATTATAATAGATACTATCTACCAATCACTGTTGGTAGTAATAAAGAGGAACGAGTTTTAGTGTGCAAAAATATGTTTTTGCACACCTTTGCTATAGGTGAAGGTGTTGTACGCACAACAGCCCACTTTTTGGTCGCTAGTTGTTCACAACCTCACAACAGAGAAAACTTCTGTCAAGCATTTGGTAGTGTATCATTCGGCGTTGATGCTTCTTTGGTTCTGTAAAGGAATTGACACCAGGTAGCCTGTCAAATTGAAAAAGCTCGCCATCAAAATCTTCCCTCCGCTTCTAGATCACTTCACTTTGGTAGGGGTTGCAGAGGCGGCTTTACCTAGTGTGCAGGGTGTGCGGTGCACACGGGCGCAGCGATGTAGGGGGCGCCGCGGGCGGCGCCCCTACCGTGTCCGGCGGCGCAGAGCGCCATCGGGCACGGCATTTTCACGGCGCCCATGTTATGACGCCGGGCGTTATAACTCAATCAACCTCATGTAAAAAGAACTCCGGTTTGCATAGAAAAAAAAATAGTAACTTTTGTTTCAACATAAAATAAACCTTAAAGCAGATATTTTATAAATTATAATTGTGTGGCAGTGAGTGTCGATCACATCACTACCAAAGGCGCGTGCCGCCCGCCGCCGGCACCTATTTTGATTCGTTTGAAAGCACGCCGACAATCATTGCGAATTCAGTTGTTTACAATCTTAATAATTTATAAAATAAAGTTCAAATTGGCATGCATGGGCGGACGCGGCAATTCTCAAAGGCATGTGCAAACGCGTGCCGCACTTTGCACTCTACCGCACTGCTACATCGGCTTTTCTTTTGATTAAAATGGTATAAAAAGGTAAATTTGATTTGTCACACCTATTGTGATTGCGACTTTCACCAGGGTCAAAGCTCGTCAAAAACTAGCTACCGAAATTTAAGTCTGAAAATAACATTACATTACAGTGAGCGAGTGATAGTGAGTGATGATATAAGTAATTTAGGTACTTCGAATTCGAATTTTTCATCAATTTATCCTAGTGCAGTGGTCAGTGCGGAACAAACGGTAAGTTAAAGTTAAATATGTTCTACTATAGTAGTATGAGTAGTTCAATGCGGCGGATTTATTTTATTTTTTATGGGCAAACTCCAAAACTACTGAAACGATTTTGATAATTCTTTCACCATTTACGAGCAATATTACTTATTCAGAATTAACATTAAGTTATATTCATTTACGTCAATAGTATCTACCTACCTACTTTTAGGTGCCTGTAAAAATATACTTTTTTACACAACGCCGAGTGGCAAACAAGCATACGGTACACCTGATGTGTAGCGGTTACCACAGGACCGCAGGCTTTAAATAAACGCTTTTGACATAAGCAGTATCGCTAGGTGATGATGAACCACTTTACACGCCAAAACCGATTACCTAGGTACTTACCTACCCAAATAACATAATTTATTTTTCATTTTAGATGTCTGATGTCGATGGAAAAAGGAAACTCTCTGGTGCACAGAATCGAAAAAGAAAATTGGAGAAGGAAGAATCTCTTTAAAAGAATACAAGTTCTATCGAAAAATTTATTATTAGATCTGGTGAACCCGGTCCATCCTCAGACGAACATCTGGCGACATCTGAAAACCAAGGTAATTCAACAACAGAAGTTGTCTCTTCAACGCCGCGGCTAGCTTTGTCATCGGTAGTTGAAGAAGACGAAGTACCCCCTTGTGCCGAAACGTCCCTAGAAATTATACTTCGAGAAGATGTAATGAATGATCTCGCGTTATGGCCACATTTATTATCGGACAAACAGAGGATATTTTTAATTGAGCGTGGCCCAGTACAGCTAAAGCAAAGTTCCTATCCTATGAATAGTTCGAAGAGATCTTTTTCAAATGTTTATTATACTAAAAGAAACTGGCTGGTTTACACTAAATCGAATGATTCAGTTTATTGTTTTTATTGTAAACTTTTCCATGCTGATAGCACTCCTTTCGATGGTAACATAGGTTACAAAGATTGGCAGCATTTATCTATAGCTTTAGAACGCCATGAAAAGAGCGTTGGTCACCTAAGATGTGTTAAAGAACAAATTACATTAAAAAATGTTATTTTAAAAGAAAAGTATGTAGATTTCTTGAACCAGGTTGTAATTGAACGGGAAAAAAAACGTTGGGTGGCAGTACTAGAACGAATAATCAAAATAATTAATTTTTTAGCTAGACAATGTCTGGCTTTACGCGGAAAGTCTGAAAAAATATACGATTCTAATAATGGTATTTTTAAAGCTGGTTGAATATACCTCTAATTTCGATAATGTACTTGAAGAACACATTGCCCTTATTCAAAAATCTGAGTCACGCCTGACTCGTTATCTTGGCCATAATATTCAGAATGAAATTATACAATTATCAGGAGAAAGAATAAAAAAAAACTATTATATTGGAATTGAAACAATCCAAATTATTTTCAATTATTTTAGATTGCACTCCAGATATTGCACACGAAGAACAAATATCGGTTGTCGTACGGTACGTCCTCTTAAATATTAAAAATATCAAAGCTGAAATAAAAGAACACTTTCTGGGTTTTTTTCCTATTACAAATACTACTGGTCAGGTCTTAACTGATTTTTTGTTACATTTTTTAACCTCAAACGAAATTGATGTACAAGATATGCGCGGTCAAGGTTACGATAATGGTGCAAACATGAAAGGGAAAGATATAGGTCTTCAAAAACGCATTTTAGACTTAAACCCGCGCGCATTTTATGTACCTTGTGCAGCACACAGCCTAAATTTGGTAGTGAATGACGCTGACAAAAGTTCATTAGAAATTGTTAATTTCTTTTCAATTGTGCAAGAAATTTATGTTTTTTTTTTCTGCGTGAACAGCACGTTGGCAAATATTTGCCAAAGAAGTGCCGACTTTAAGTCTAAAACCACTGTCAAATACTCGATGGGAGAGCAGAGTAGAAGCGGTAAAAGCTCTACGTTTTAATATGGGGAAAGTGTATGATGCCTTGTTTACTATATGTTCCGATAGTAGCAAAGATGCAGATTCAAGAAATGTGGCAAATTCATTACTGGCAAAAATTAAGTCGTTTAAATTCATTTGCTCTCTGCTTATTATTAGTTTGAAATTTTAAGCAAGATAAATATAGTTAGCAAGGCTCTTCAAAAGTCAGACGTCGCATTGTCGGAAGCGGTGAAAATGATTGATCATGTAAAAAAAAGTTTGTCTGAATTTCGTAATGATTCTACTTTTGAGGAATTTCTTAATAGCACAAAAATAGTAGCGGAAGAAGTAGAGGCAACAGCCGAATTCTCCGCACCTGCCCGCCCTCGCGTTCGTAGAAGGTTTTATGATTATGAGGCGGCGGATGAGCCAATAACAGACGTGGTAACACATTTTAATGTAAATTTTTACTACTACCTATTATATACCGCAATTAGTAAGATCGACGAACGGTTCGAACTGTTAAATCAAAATAACATAATATTTTCATTTCTTCAAAAAATAAAACAGTGGAACAATTTGGATTTAGACACAAAAAAACACATTGTGCTCATTTAGAAAGTAAACTGTGCCATGCTGGCTCTTCAGATGTGGATAAGATAGAGCTCTTCAATGAAATCGAATTATTACCGATGTTCATTAATGATTACACTACACCGTTAGATATTTTAAAGTATTTGTTTGCAAATAATCTAATTTCAGTGTTCCCAAATCTATCCACAGCACTTAGGATTTACCCACATTACCAGTTACAGTAGCACATAGCGAAAGATCATTTTCTAAACTAAAAATAATTAAAAACTATCTTAGATCAACATTGTCGCAAAGTCGATTGACAAATTTATCTTTATTAAGTATTGAACACGAAATCAAAATTGATGTCCGTGACATAATTAAGAAATTTGCTAATGCAAAAGCACGAAAAGTAACTTTTTTGTAATTATGTTT
This sequence comes from Pyralis farinalis, assembly GCA_947507595.1. Classification (NCBI taxonomy): domain Eukaryota; kingdom Metazoa; phylum Arthropoda; class Insecta; order Lepidoptera; family Pyralidae; genus Pyralis; species Pyralis farinalis. Next base: position 18,462,645 of record OX382264.1, on the reverse strand, counting down.
TTTTTTTCTACTGTAATGACAAAGCTTGAAGATATCACCCTGTCTCTCAATTATAATAACGAGAGATTGGATGAAATGATGGTAATGTGGAACGCAGTTGATGAGCGGCTCCGGTATCTAGAGAAAAGGGACATAGAAGTTGAAACACTTCGTGCTTCTGTGATGCAGCTACAAAATGAACTAAAAACCCAGGCACAATATAACCTTAGAAATGAGATGGAAATAGTGGGTATTCCAGAGAATACTTCAGAAAACTTGTATCATACCGTACTAGTGGCTGCTAAGAAGGTAGGCGTGGAGTTAGAAAACTCTGATATTGATTGGGTGTCCCGTGTTGGCCCTCGACGTGCGTCGGAAACTACGGCCTTGCCCGGGAATGGTGCCAGGATGCCACGTCCAGTAGTAGTCCGACTACTGCGTCGAAATAAGCGCGATCAGCTGCTTAAAGCGACAAAGTCTAGAAGAATCATGGACAGCTCTTATCTGGAAATACCTGGAGCTCCCCGTAAAGTCTTTTTTAATGAAAGACTATCAAAGGAGAACAGAATATTATTTCGGGATGCGAGGGTCAAAGCCAAACAGCTTGGATATGCTTTCTGTTGGTGCACTCAGGGATATATCTACGTCAGGCAGCGAGAGGGAAAAGCTGCACTGCTCGTACGGTCGCATAAGGATCTGGATCGTCTGTCTTCACCTGCTGAAACTACTGGTGTCAATTAATCTTCTAAATCGTCTAGATAGGATTTCCTTTTATATCGATATATATTGCTACTCGTGTTATATCTTGCGAATACTGTGCCCTCTGTATTGCTACAAGCTCCAAGCCATTATTGTTACCTGTCCTGTGTTAAATACATTCCAAATGCGTCTGCGATATCTAATTTGTTGCTTCTGTGTTGTGTTTCTGTCGCAATTGCAGTTGCCTAAAAACTGCAAATTTTCCAGAAATACAACAGTGTTTCACATAATATATGCCACAAACTTTTATCTAAACAAATTTTGTTTTTCAAGATTTTTCTGCAGACAAGTCATTATATATTGCTTGAGTCTAGATAAATTTTATGTACAAAAATGATATTCGACGACGAATTTGGATTAGACTTGGATTCGATAGGTATTAAATGCCAAGTTATTAACAGTTTAGATAGTTGTAAATATAACTTCACGTCAGAGCATAATTTCAAACTACTTGCATTAAATATTAGAAGCATCTCGAGCGAAAACTTTGATAAACTACTGATAGCTATAAAATGCTTGGATATTCCGATCGATGTACTGATTTTAACTGAATGTTGGCTTTCCACTTTCACAAATATTCCACAAATATCTGGGTATAACTCATATAAAACAGATAAGTACATAAATAAAAATGGTGGAGTAGTAGTGTATGTTAGAGATATCTGGTCTGCCATGGTCTCGGAGCCTGCTATTGATGAAGCCAATTGTCTGGCCATTAATCTTTCCAATAAGATTAATATTCTCGGAGTCTATCGATCTCCTTCTTTTAAAAAATTAGATCCATTTTTATCTTCACTGGAGGTTTTAATGACACAAACAGGTAGGTTACCTTTCGTGCTAGCTGGTGATCTAAACGTAAACATAATGGATACCACGGGAGATGATGAAGTCTTGAAATACCAATGTTTTATGTCGGAACATGGCCTTTTCCCTGCTATTACACATTGTACAAGGCAGTCCTCTTGTCTTGATCATGTATACGTAAAAAACGTGGAAAGCAATGAATTATCTCTAGGCATAGTATGTCAAACCGTCATCACAGACCATTACCCAGTTATCTTTGCTATGAGTACTAGCGCAAAACCTATTAAACCTAAACGCTTTAGATTAGAAAGGGACTTTGAGGCCATCAAAAAAGACTTCTCTCAAACAGATTGGTCCATTGTTTGTAACTTAAATAACGTTAATTCAGCTGTAAATACTTTTACAAATCTCTTCTCGGAAGTGGTATCCAGACATAGTCGAGAAATCAAAATTAGTAGATCTAAGTACAATTTAAAGCCTTGGATTACCCCCGGATTAATGAGATGTATGCGTCATCGTGACCGGCTACATCAACATGCAAAAACTGATCCAGCTAATCTAATACTTCAGATATCGTACAAACGTTATCAAAATTTTTTTGTAGATCTATTACGAAAAGTAAAAACAAAATATGAGGAGAGCGAACTAAAAGGAAACAAAAACAATCCAAAACGACTTTGGCGTTCGATCAAAAATATCTGTAACCTTACAAATACTAAAAATGAACCGACCGAATTACTCGCACTAGATGGTTCTACAGATAAGAAACAGTCAATCGAATCAGCAAATGACTACTTCTCCTCTGTTGGAAAAAAATTAGCTGATAAAATTCTCGCCTGCATTGGTAAAAATGAAACGGACCTAGCAACAGCTGTACATATTTCCAACCCTCCTTTGAAATCATTTTTCATGCATCCCACGGACTATAAAGAAATTGAAACCTTAATCCTATCTCTCCAAACGAATAAAACGCCAGGCATTGATGGTTTTAGCAATGCCCTTATTAAAAATATCAAAAATGAAATAATTGTGCCGCTTACGCATATATTTAATTTAAGCCTTTCAAGCGGTATATTCCCACACGATTGGAAAATAGCTTCGGTTTATCCAGTGTTCAAAAACGGATCCAAATATTCACTTGACAATTATAGACCCATATCTCTCTTAGGAGCATTTTCAAAATTGCTGGAGAAGTTAGTGAATAAACGGCTGGTTAAGTATCTTGAACAAAATCATCTTATTTCACCGAGACAATTTGGGTTTCGCAAGGGGAAGGGCACAGAAGACGCTATTACGCTGCTTACAACAACAATATCATCTTATCTAGATAAAAACGAATGTTGTATCGGTGTCTTTTTGGATCTGGCTAAGGCCTTCGATACTGTTTCCATTCCTATACTTTTAAAGAAACTGGAGGGCGTGGGTATACGTGGTGTTGCACTAGAATGGTTCCATAATTACTTAACAGAAAGGAGACAGTGTGTGAGGATTGGCGAGGTTTGTAGCAGCTTCAAACCCATTTATTTTGGGGTACCGCAGGGTAGCATACTCGGTCCCACTCTATTCTTGTTATACATTAATGACATTCATAAAGCCCAAATTGAAAATGCAGAAATTTTGTGTTATGCTGATGATACAGCAATTATCTTTCGTGAAGCAACGTGGTCAAGAGTTTGCTCTGCTGCAGAAGTGGGTATGACACAGATTTCTGGCTGGCTACAGCAAAATATCCTCACGCTTAACACTAAAAAACCAAGTACATATGTTTTCACAAGACAGCTGCGTCAGCCCCTAAAGACCCTACAAGCGTTAAAATTCACAAATGTAAAATGGCTTCGGCATGTTCTTGTGACTCGTTGACTCGTACTCCGGTTTTGAAGTATCTAGGTATAGATATTGATGAAAATCTTAGGTTCAAGATACAAATTAACAATCTGTCGGCACGATTAAGAAAAGTCGTATACATTATGCGTAAATTGCGAAATGCAGCGTGCAAAGATACTTTAACCGAGGTTTATTATGCATTATGCCAGTCATTGATAGTATATTGTATTACGTGTTGGGGAGCTGCTGCTAAAACTCACATGCTGCAGGCCGAAATAGCTCAGAGATCTGTTCTGAAGGTAATGCTTCGAAGACCCTTTTTGCATCCTACCGAAAGCGTATATGAAGAGGCTGAAGTACTAAATGTGCGCCAACTTTTCATTTTGCAAACCGCGCTGAAAGCACATAAACAAGTGCTATCTTCCCCTGACTATCAAGCGATCGCTAGTCGTCGAGTGTACCGAGTCCCGAGGCCTGCCATAAAAACTAGTTTCGCACAACGCTTCGGAGATTTTGTTATTAAGAACATTTATGGCAAAGTAATAAAAAAATGTAACATTAAAAACAAGACAGTAACTGAAGCAAAATATATTATACAGAAATGGTTAAAAACGTTAAGTTATGATAATACAGAGGACATTTTAAAGACTGAACAGTGAGTTTGTGTTCGGATGGGAGGGTAGGAGAGGGAGCCTACAATTAATATAGCTATATATTTAGACTTAGTTTTGAGCCTTCCCATTTGAGTGTAGACTCATTGTCATGCCTATATCTATAATTATACGTATGTTTATATGGCACGTTCACTCACTTTATACATGTAAAATTAATTACTCAACCGATTTGTAAAAAAAGTTTTTTATTTTTTATTTTAGTTTTTCTATCTGAGGCAACCGTTTGGGATAAAGGTTGCCTCGGTACAGGCTTGCCTAGTGAGGCAACCAAAAGATATTACTTATCTGTAAAATTAAGTCTATCTATAACCACTAAAATAACTATTAATTTATTCCACTGCTTGTAATGTGTATTGTGTGTGTTATAGTAATAATAAAGATTTTCATTTTTTCATTTCATTTTCATTTTTAATTATTACCGATGTTCATTGGTGATTCCATCCACTACTGTACACTGTTGGATTTTTTAAAGTACCTATTTGTTTACAAATAATTTAAGTTCAGTGTTCTCAAATCAATCCATAGCAGTTAGGATTTACCTCACATTGCCAGTTACAGTAGCATACCATACAGCGAAAGATCAATTTTCTAAACTAAAAATATTAAAAACCTATTTGTAATTGTATTGAATATTGATTATTAAAGAGATCAACATTGTCACAAAGTGGATTGACAAAATCGTTATTAAGTAATCAAAATTGATGTCAGTGACAATCAGTGATATAATTAAGGATTTTGCTAATGCAAAAGCTTGAGCAGGTAGGCAACTTTTTGTAATAATATTTAAGTCATCAGAATAACAATATTTCTGTCATCCAATATATTTGTGCCTGTAATAAAGTTTTTAAATTAAACATTTTTGAAATAACCATAACTTGTTTTGTATTTTTTTTTACCCCTTCCTTCCCAAAAATAGTTTTTACCAGCGTAGGTACCTACATTGGCCTAGCATCAAGCTTCTTGAATCTGTCAAATGTACATAATTATCCCAATTAAGATTGAACTCTGCAAATTTTATTTAAGGTCGCAGTTAGAATGAATTTTGACAGATGTGGAAAACTTGATACGAGACGAGACCCAATATACATAATCTACCTTTATATTTGTGTTCATTGTTTGTAATGTAAGTTTAACCCGTCAAGGACACAGACAAGGAGGTGTAAACACAAACACCTTAACAGGCCTAAGGAAGGAGGAAACGCTGCTATGGTAGCATTTTTTTTTTAGGTTTTGGTTGGACCGCAGAGGGCGCTAGGGTAACAATTGCACCCGGGCGCTACATGGGCTAGAGCCGCCTCTGAGGGGTTGATTCGTTTTGGAACACCCAAACCGTCGACTGGCGCTTAGTTTATGGATAGTATTGATAAGTCCAGGACTCGTCACCTGTAATTATGTCGTACACACGCCGAGAGGAGCCTGCTTCAAATTTGTTTATCTCGGCACCATTCCACCCGGACCGGCTTTTGAGCAACGGTAAGGTTGTACCACCCAGCGTGAAACTATCTTCCTTATACGAAGATGCAAGTGTAGAATACAACCCGCAGGATGTGCTGAATATCCTGATACGTAACTCGCCTATTGTCTTGGATTAAATTTTTCACTGCTTGCAAGCACGTTTTCTTCCGTAACAGCAGACAAAGGACGACCACTTCGTTCTTCATCCCCCAAAGTTAGTCGACCGCGCTTGAATTCGTTATAACAACGATACACGGTTGCCTTGGAAGGGCCCTCATCCACGAATGCCATTTGAAGACTATCGTACTATTCGTCCGGTTTTAGGCGACAATGTTCCTGGCGCAGATCCATTTTTCAATGAGACACGATAATTTAAATTAGCTCGCAAAAATGTGGAGGGAAATTTTGAAATTATAACGTACTAATTTTTACTTATAAATAATCATATTTTCATAATAAATTATAACTGGCCAGTCTCTCATACATAAAAACTTTTTTTGCAATACTTTCTGAGTGGCCTGGTATATTTGTGCTACTTGCAAACTGCCAATTTATAAAATATAAAGATCGATAACATGTTCTTTTAACTGTTATTATTGATACACCTGCTTTGATATAATAATATTACTATATTAGCATATAGATCTACGAGAAATAGTAGATATGTATACTAAAAAAATGCCATAATTTTAATTCTAGTGGTTTAAGAAAAGTTGTGGGCGACAGTAGTTCAAAATGGTTCCCAAGTATAATTTTCAATGTGGCAGTTAAGCATTTGAACAAACATAATATTCCCACGTAATAGTCAATAAGTACCAGTTATGTTATTTTAAATTTAAATTTTCCGCTGTATATGTGAGTAAGTGATAAATAATACACTTAACGTGATGTTTTTCAGTTATTTCTTTATGTTTCTTAAAGTATACAACAAAGAAAGCTATACTACCAAATTTCATCACTGTGTGATAAATAGAACACGAGGTACACATGTTTGAATGTTTATGGCGCTCTCTCCTAAAATTTGAAGTTTTCAGTTACAGCATTTTACGTAGGGACCGTCGATATAGTCTTATGAGATACGATATGAGATATATGATTCATCAGCTTTTTTGTAAATTTAAAAGATATTCCCTGTACCTAACTTTAAAACATATAACAGATTAGATACGTTACGGTAACCGCTTCACTTGAGGCGCGTCTTATTGTTGTAGTGTTGTATTTACACTTAAATATAGCCTTATAAGTTTGAAGATACCGTACCTACTTAAGTGCACCAGAGCCAATTCTAGAAAACGTTATTGTCAAATCAAATCCAATCAAACAATTTATTTGTAAGAATAAAAGTTTACATTTGTGTTAAAACGCAATTGTCATACAATTATGAAATCACGCTCTACTGGGACTGTTTCATCATCACAGACAGGACTATGGTAGCCAATAGGCCTGATATCATGCTGATAATTCAGAGGGTGCATGCTGTGCAGTTTTCATTGACGTCACCATACCTCATGACGAGAACATCGTAAAAACAAGAAACTTACCAAGTACATAGGACTTGGCTCATGAGGTTACCGCTATGTGGTGTGTGAACTCGTGAGTTGTAGTAGTATTTTATAATAGGTTATCTTAAAGCGTACTTGTACTTACTACCCATGTACTTCCAATAAGCATATAAATTTCTTCTCTATGACCCTGGCGTTGGTGCCGACGTGAATGGTCTCACTGCAAACCAGCGCTTTGTGCCATTAAAAAGATAATATTGAGTACTACGCAAACATTCGAAATCAATTCGAATCGAAATATATAGACAACTAATGTACCTTTACAATTTTAAATATTATTAAAATTATAAAGTTACATTAGTTGTCTACTAATTTCACTAAAATTACTATTATATATACTAAGTAATACGTGTTTACTTTCTTCTTTGACAATGATGAATGAAGACTCCGAAGTATTTCTGCGTTTGTTTTATATACATGAAATCTATTAAAAATCCTACCAAAATAAAATTATCATATAATTTGCAAATATAGTCAAAACCATTCGTAGCACTATACAATCTTGGCATGTAAAGACATGATAATGATAAATTTGTACATAATAGTAGATACTTGTACAAAACATGTTGTCGATAACTATGTTTCTAACAATAACAAAATGCATTGTATTTCATCTGATCATAATTACCTATGTATTATGCTATTAATAATATATATTTATTTAGTACACTATTATGTTATTTATTTTAAAGATCTTTTGTTATAAATTGTAATTATTATCTATATATATAAAAGGAGAAGCTGACTGACTGACATATCAACGCAGGGCCTAAACTATAAGGGTTAGGAACTTGAAATTTTGCACAGGGGTTCCTTTTATAACATAGGGGAGCACTAAGAAAGGATTTTTGGAAATTCGTCCCCTAAGGGGGTAAAACGGGGGTGCAAATTTAGTATGAAACTTTGCCGTTTTTGAAGTTATTCGAATAAAATTCAGCACGAAGGTTCTCTACTGATAGGCATGAAACATGAGTATAATATTTTTTTCAAAATTCATCCCTTAGGGGGTTAAACGGGGGCGCAAAGTTAGTATGAAACTATGCCGTTTTTGAAGTTATTCGAATGAAATTCAGCATGAAAGTTCTTTACTGATAGGCATGAAACATGAGTAAAATATATTTTTTTCAAAATTCATCCCTTAGGGGGTTAAACGGGGGCGCAAAGTTAGTATGAAACTTTGCCGTTTTTGAAGTTATTCGAATGAAATTCAGCATGAAGGTTCTTTACTGAAAGGCATGAAACACGAGTAAAATATTTTTCTCAAAAATCATCTATATCTATAAAAGGAGAAGCTGACTGACTGACATATCAACGCAGGGCCTAAACTATAAGGGTTAGGAACTTGAAATTTTGCACAGGGGTTCCTTTTATAACATAGGGGAGCACTAAGAAAGAATTTTTGGAAATTCGTCCCCTAAGGGGGTAAAACGGGGGTGCAAATTTAGTATGAAACTTTGCCGTTTTTGAAGTTATTCGAATAAAATTCAGCACGAAGGTTCTCTACTGATAGGCATGAAACATGAGTATAATATTTTTTTCAAAATTCATCCCTTAGGGGGTTAAACGGGGGCGCAAAGTTAGTATGAAACTATGCCGTTTTTGAAGTTATTCGAATGAAATTCAGCATGAAATTTCTTTACTGATAGGCATGAAACATGAGTAAAATATATTTTTTTTCAAAATTCATCCCTTAGGGGGTTAAACGGGGGCGCAAAGTTAGTATGAAACTTTGCCGTTTTTGAAGTTATTCGAATGAAATTCAGCATGAAGGTTCTTTACTGAAAGGCATGAAACACGAGTAAAATATTTTTCTCAAAAATCATCTATATCTATATATATAAAAGGAGAAGCTGACTGACTGACATATCAACGCAGGGCCTAAACTATAAGGGTTAGAAACTTGAAATTTTGCACAGGGGTTCCTTTTATAACGTAGGGGAGCACTAAGAAAGGATTTTTGGAAATTCATCCCCTAAGGGGGTAAAACGGGGGTGCAAATTTAGTATGAAACTTTGCCGTTTTTGAAGCTATTCGAATGAAATTCAGCATGAAGGTTCTTTACTGAAAGGTATGAAACATGAATAAAATATTTTTTTCAAAGTTCATCCCTTAGGGGGTTAAACGGGGGCGCAAAGTTAGTATGAAACTTTGCTGTTTTTGAAGTTATTCGAATGAAATTCAGCATGAAGGTTCTTTACTGATAGGCATGAAACATGAGTAAAATATTTTTTTCAAAATTCATCCCTTAGGGGGTTACACGGGGGCGCAAAGTTAGTATGAAACTTTGCCGTTTTTGAAGTTATTCGAATGAAATTCAGCATGAAGGTTCTTTATTGAAAGGCATGAAACACGAGTAAAATATTTTTCTCAAAAATCATCCCTTAAGGGCGGTAAAACGGGGATGCAAAGTTAGTATGAAACTTTAAGTTTTTGAAGTTATTCGATTGAAATTCAATATTAAGGTGTTTCATTGACAGTCATGAACTAAATGTAAAATATTTTTTTCTAAACTAATAAGTATAAAAGATTTTCGTTTTTACCTACATTATCGGATTCGAGCCTGTCGAAACTCTTCTATCTAATAGGCCGTGCGCGCACGGATGTGCCGCGGTCTACAAGTGAGCAACCCAAATGCAGAAAATATCTAACTGTTTAAAATTTAAAACCTCCCCAACAGTCCAGAAAGTCAGTTCGTCATTCGCCCTTTCATTTCAGTGCTGGACCAATTTTCACCATACATAGCTAAGAACACTCCCGACTAATACACCTTTCAAACAAAAAAAAAATAAATCTAAATCGGTTCATCCGTGCGGGAGCTACGATGACACAGAAAGACTCAGAATCACATAGACACACACACACCCTCACATACACACACACATGTCTAACTTATAACACCCCGTCGTGTTTTCGTCGGGGGTTAAAAACAGAGGCATAAAATATGTATGTATTAGTTTCGATTAGTTCCAATTGTTGCTAAGAGATGGCGCCATAAGCCAAATTGAAACGCGCTATGGTTTCTTTGGTAGCTCATAAAGTATTGAAACGCGCTATGGTTTCTTTGGTAGCTCATAAAGTATTGACCACAGTGACGACTGACTTGATTGTCTGCGTGTTCGATTAGTTTCCCCAACGACGTCCTAAGCCGAGGTTCGACCCCTCTCGGGGGCCCTTAGGCTGTCGTTATACTTAGTTTTGCTAGGCTGTGGCGCCTCACGCCCGCCTCTTTAGTCCAGTGACGTAGCAACAATCCACTCGGGGCTAACTACATAGTCAGGTCAAAAAAAATAAAAAATGTTCTAATTCGTACTTCGACGTAGCGTAGATGATGATCACTTTAATTATTATAACAAAAAAATTTTGTTGCAATATTCGGATTAATTATTATTATTTATTCTATTTTTAGTACAGAGTCGGCAACGCACGAGTAACAACCAACCCTGATGTTGCAAATGTCCATAGACTAGGCTGACGGCTTACCATCAGGCAGACCGTATGCTGGTTTATAAAAATATTTATGGAAACAAGATCTCTTTCCATAATACTAAATTAAGAGATTGGTAATATTAAGAAATTGCCTACAATAGGATGTGTTATCACAATCTAAGGCGGTTATCTATATATACTAGGGAAGTTAGGGCCTGCGGCGCAAACGCAAGCGCGCTTTTTATCTTTTAAATAGGTAACAGCAAGCTGTGTAGCAAGCGCGCTTGGAAACTTAGTGCGTCAATCTAAAAATGCTTGGGCATTTCATTTTATAATTAAATAAAATTAAAAAAAATAAGTTAAAAAAGATAACTTAGTAAAAATTACCAAAAAAATGTTGAATATTCAAAATTTAATATTTAAAAAAATAAGTTACTTTTTAAAAAATAAACTGAAAAATTTTGATATCGAGTGCTGCGATTACTGCGACGGCCTCGAGGCATCTTGATGAAATTAGAATTAAAAACCCAAAATTTAATATAATTTAATAAAAGACTAATTTATTAAAAAACTAAAAAAACAAAAAGGAAAAGATGAAAAAAAAATAAAAAAGAGGAAAAAGGAAAATTTAGTACTACCACTGCAAAAGCACTGCTCACAGTAGGGACAAATCTTCTTGGACCGATTTTTCTGGAACAAAACTTCTTTTTTTGAAAAACAAATTTCAACTGGCACAACTACGACATCTAGGCTACACGATCACGAAAAAAGGGGGTTTCAAACTATTTTGGTTTTGGAGAAGTAGAGCGTACAAAATACCGAGAAACTGGAGGTCGACCTCACATATTGCTCGCTTGCTATCGCGCGCTTGCAATAAAACTGGAGTTCCTGACTAATTCACTGAGTCATCAACTCCGAAGCCAAACTCTTGAACCTAGAAAGCTGAAATTTTGCAAAGAGGTTACTTTTATAATCCTCACGAGAGTGAAGAAGGGCTTGACAGTTTGTATGGAGTTGATAAATTATTTCAAGTTAGTGACTTGAAACTTTATACAGATACTCTTTATTAAAATCCAAAAAAGTAGTTTAATAAATTCCATCCAGGGTGTAATGGAGGTCAAAAGTATTTCTTGAACTAAAAGTTGAAATTATTATTTTTTAAAGTGAGCTGCTTTAGACTGGAAATATACTCTCAATCAAGACGTCAAATAAGTAATTTCAGCGTTTTTCAAAATTCCACCTTTAGGGGCTGAAAAGGGGGTTGACAGTTTGTATGGAGCAGAAAACTTTTTAAAGTTAGTGACTTGAAACTTTGTATAGATACTCTCTATTAGAATCTAAAAAAAAATTGGTTTCAACGTTTTCAAAAATTCCACCCTTAGCGAGGTGAGGTGAGGTGAAAAGGGGGTTGAAAGTGTGTTTGAACGAGACGCTAATCTATAATAGAAATGGAGTTCCTGTGTAATTCACTGACTCACCAATAGGTTCCTTTTGTAATGTATATGAGAGATAAGAAAGATTTTTTTGAATTTCAACCCAGGCAGATATTTTTTTAAGTGGCTTGAAACTTTTATGTTTTTAAAATAGGCAATGATGAGAATAAAGAGGTGTTTTGAGTGTATACAGCCAGTATCAAATAGTTAATGAAAACCGAACGGGCCGTGACATATCTTCATTACTACACAAATAAGGATGTTTGATACTTTTACTAACTATTTAATGCCGACTGTACTAAAAAATAAGAAGTAAAATAAAAATAAGTAAAACTGCTGAAATTCCAAAATCTACGCGTGTGAAGCCGCGGGCATAAGCTAGTATATAATAAATAAATAAGATCTATTTTAATAATCAACATTACACATTAAATACCACATGTGGACCTATATCTCTTTGTAATTCTGTAGAGAATACCCGTCACAACGTATTTGGTAATTTTGATGTAGGATCCAGGTAAACATACTCGTATTAATAATTGTTACATATTTCGGAAATTGAGAACTTCATGAAGGTCTTAAACAATCAGCGGTAGTTTGGCAATGTATGAATGTGCGATACCTATGCTCTAAAGTGACATCGGGTATACATGTAACTCACAGCCGATGGCGGTGGATCGGACACTGCAGGTGGCATGGCGAGCGCGTTCGACCATGACACCCGCGCCGCCCGCTCCACAACTGTTCCTCGTTTTTTACTCAGCATAGTCGAGAGCAATGGCCTCGTCGAAATCGCGGACTAAAATTACTAAAACACATTATTTTCCACAGTTACTTTAACCCTGAAGGTTAAGAAGAGTAGATACGGAAACTACGATAAAACCTGTACCGAGTTTCGGGGAAATGTATAGGTAGGTATATTTTGACGAGTGAGTTCGATAAAAATAAATATACTATCACGAATTCGTCAGTACTAGTTTTACAGCGCATGACTTAAAATGTAATATAATTAATTACCTACATGTCATAGCAACATTAATTAGGAGCGAGGATAACATAAAAAGGGTGGTCATAAACTAACGGATCAATGTTGCTAGGAGACAATAAACAAAAACTTTAATAATGGCGGCGGATTTATTATTGAGGGGATTCCTAATTTCCGGCTAAAGAGGGAAACCCGCGCCGACAGGAGGGATCGAGTTTCCAGCGCGAACGCGGCACATTCCCCCACAACAAAAAAAACAAACATTTAAATAGTTATCAATATAATGTGAAAAGGATGTGCCACTTTAGTAAATCTCTAACCAGCGCCAGAGTAGAGCAAAGCTATCTTCTTGACTAAGAATGCTGTAAAATAATGACCGCCGGTCAAACCGGCTGCGACGACTCCTCGCCAATTAACCGCCTCTGACCTCTGAGCTGCATGCCTATACTATAGTATTCTCCACCGTGCCTATACGACACTATTCATAGATACCCGGACTGGTGTACGCCCTAGAATGTCTCATACATCTCGTTAGCTATATCATAATTATAGCATTACCACTATCTTTGTTCAATCAAATTGTAATAAATACCTTGGTATATACAAAAATTACTCTAGAAGTGAAACAGGCTTTAATGTCGCGCAATCACAAAGTCATCATCATAATTTTAACACGTTTTTATTAGATTGATCTGTATATAACACGTACAAAAGTCTAAGCAATGGAATTTCGACCAGTTTCAATAGTTGTATCACCTGGAAGCTGACAGGTAAGTGCAATTCTGATGAGAATGCGGTACCACCGAGCTACTCTAATGGTGGAAGTCGGAGGTGACCATAACTATATGGAGGAATCGTTTATGCGGATGTGTCCATTCTAGGACGTAATCGTATAAACGAATCCAGGAGTCCTTTGACTTGTCATAGCAAGTTGCCATTTGAGTTTTTTTATGTATTTACATTAGCTGATTCTCGCGGCTTCCCTCGAGTGCTTCTTTAAGTTATATCACCCAATAACTAATACTTACAGTCAGGAAAAAAAATATCGCTTAAACATAGCCTAAATATTGACCCGGGACGTAAGCTATCATCGTGTAAATTTCATCCAATAACCCTTTAAAATTCGGTTGTATTTGATGATGTAGACGGATAGACAGAGTAATATTTTATTATATGCTATTGTTTTGTACTAATAGAATAGTAAAAATCAGATACTGTATCACTCAACAAAATAGTCCATATACAATCTCAACCCTACTATGATTCAATCATATGTATCATATAGATACAAATCAAATCGAAAATTAAACTTTTATGAAATAGAAACTTTAATATCGTTACCTCGTACGGAAAAAATGTAAAGTGGAGACTGTACCATTCAAAATTGCGCAATAGCTGTGTTGGTACACCTGCGGCCAAGAGCTCGCATCTACACCGGCCACAGCGGTGAAGGCGGTACCTTTTCATTTGCGAGATTATAATCATACACGCAAACATTAGTTTAACACTTTCCTAAACTTGTGTGTCACTTACATACATTAGACGTAATCTTTTTCTGATACTACCAAGGTGGCAAACAGCTTTTATGGTCTGAAAGTAAGTTCTACTAAAATAACTCAGTAAAAATTAAGGTCAGTAACTATTTATGTTGATTTGTGTTGTGTAATACAGTGTTTCTTTTTAAATGGGACAGTAACTGAAGAAATATGAAACTATATAAGTAATATTATTATATCTAAAAAAAAATTAATATTTATATTATTGAATATTCATTTAATTTTTTTTGTAGGTATTCCCATTTCCTTGAACCTTTCTCTGGTTGTGAATTTCCCCATACTGCGACAAAATTGATGACAAACAAATCAACGCTTTACAACAACACTCTAATTATAAGCATGTATTTTTATTTTTTTCTGAATGTATGTCAAATATGACCTTTCATTTAAGGTACCTAGATACTATTGTTCCCAAATGATCTTATTGCTAGCCTTATGTAAGTGCGTAGATAAGTATCTCACCATTGAATCGTCTTTTCCATGCACAGAGTAAAATGTAAACAAAGAAGAAAGCTAGTAATTATAAAACACAAACGTCGTGTACAAGCAAGCGGAGGTCGAAAGAAATCGTTTGAAAAAGCTGAAGGTTCTGTCGTTCCATGAATGGATGGAAAGTGAGCTGGCGAACGAGACTGCCGCGATTTCTGTTCACACGCTCCTATACGAGATATATATTCTAAGCGAAGAATCTATGATTATAAATGCAGTAAATATAAAGTATTTTGTACTAGTGCCGAATGCTTTATATTATAGATAGATTATATTATATGGCATGTACCACTAAATTCGTGTCTTCGGATTTATGTATATGTTTGTAATGATCACTTACCTACTCCGCGGTGAAGGAAAACAACGCGAGGAAACTCGCATGTCTAAAAAATTATATTTCGAAAAACGTGTGACCTAACCTACTCGTATGAATAGTCTGGTTTTCCTCTTGGTTGTGGAGATCTAAAAACTGTCTATCTATTTAAAAATCAGTACCTTCGCCAAAACCTTAGGTTTGGGTAGGGCACCTCGCCAATGTTACACCTCACCTTTGGGCGGGAGCACCTGAATACCAGCTTGGACCGTGTGATTCGATTCAGAGACGAGCTGTGAGAATTGTCGACAATCCTAAGCTTACACACGGTATTGAACCCTTAAGTTTAAGGAGAGACTTTGCCTCCCTTTGTGTGTTCTACCGATTGTACAACGGGTTGTGTTCTGAAGAGTTGTTCGAAATGATGCCGACGGCTACTTTTTATAACCGCACCGCTCGCCGACGGCGGGGAGTTCACCCTCACACGCTTGAACCGCTATGGTCGCGTACGGTGCGGTTCCAGAGAAGTTTTCTTCCGAGAACACTCAAGCTGTGGAATGAGCTCGCAGCCGAGGTTTTTCCAAGGAACTACAGCATGGAGTTCTTCAAGAAATGCGTGAAGAGGTTTTTAGAGGGTCGGCAACGCATGAGTGACGCCCCTGGTGTTGCAAATGTCCATAGGCTACGGTGACTGTTTAACATCAGGCAGGCCGTATGCTTGATTGCTACCTTTGTAGTATAAAAAAAAAAAAAAAAGTTAATGGATTAGGAAGCGGGATGTTGCTAGGAAGAAGAATATAGGTTGTATCGGCTTTAATGACTTTTTTTTAAAAATTTATTGACTCGTCACTATTTTCTGCTTTATTTTTTAAGATTTGATGGTTTAAAAAAATCATCATCTGTTGATCTATCGTATTAACTAAAATACTATTAGGAATTACAAATAATGTTAACTGGAATTGAACACTGTCGCATTGAATCAATACTTAGTGGTAATTACACGCAGATCGTGATTTTTTAAATATCTATGGTCGTAAATATTTCTTTATTTTTAATTATTACTCACATACACAGGTTAATGCGTAGATTGATGACAAGGTTTAATATTTGTAATAAGAGAAGTCATCAAGAAACTGCTAAGAGTCCGTACATACACATGGGCTGCGGTAACCGTATCAAATCTGGCGGGTCGTATGCTCGTTTTTTAGGCAGCGTAGATTAAACAGAATATAATTTATCCTTAGTACTTGGGTAGCTTATTATACTCGTACGCTTGAGGGTACGGCACTTCACAAGGTAAACTAATTTACGATCTTCTTTATTTCTTTCATACTGCGACAATTTTTTATTTTTATACAAGGTGGTTGGTAAACGAGCATGTGACCAACCTGATGTACGGTTACCGTAGCACGATACAGGTGCCGTACCAACGCGTAACCACCTTCTTGGTGACCTTGCAAACTCGCAGCATACACCCAGCATAGAAACGACCTTAAAGGATATTATTATTTGATATTACTTTCTCTACATCATTCACCTAAATGACGCAGCTAAACAAATATAGATTTATAAATATATAATAAGCTAGCTGATTAGATAACTACATCAGGGTGCACTACATGCACGTAACATCGTATTTAGCTACAAAAAAGATTTCCTTATAACCACGTATATATACGACTACATACGAACAGTATGTCGTTCGATTTCCAAGCTTTCTTCTTGATTACCGTTCGTGCCGGGAAAAACTATCCTAGTTATATGTCTTGATGACACCAGAGCCGGTATTCACTTATAGCTGGTTTTGTAGTTAATATCCATTTGAATAACTGTAGTCCATGATTACTTAGTATATGACCTATACTAAAAGCTTTGCGCTCCTGGCTACTTACTATAACTGTTTGAATTTCGAATATTTTTAAATACAAAATCGTGTTTTTTAAGTTGATGGGGAACCCTTTGTCAATTGTTTTTTATCATACAATTAAGTCAGTAGTCCATAGTGAAAGTGGAATTAAATACAAAAATATTTCAAAGTGATGATTTTTTATGATTTTAGAAGCGATCTGTCTCAAGCAAGATTACTCTATTTGTCTTCGTAATACTTTTGGGAGGGAAGAACCGAGTAATTATTCAAAAGTCTGAAGCTGAAGATCGAAGTCTTAATTACTGGAATGTGTAATTTCTGTACCGCCCGTACAACACACAATGTTTTCCTAAAATTTGAGAAGAAGAAACAAAAATATTAAGCGCAAAATATTATAGAAATACATTTAATTGGGTACGGGACTTATCGCGATTTGTTTTAAAATTTCCCGATATTTCGGCGACGATATGTCGTCGGCGTCCCGTCTGGCCGGGAAACTATACAAAAAAAAACAAGTCCCATACCTGCAATAATGAAATAAACAATTTAGCTGTGTAAGCAGCAGAGGAGGCATCGCGCGAGTGATACTTAATATATTACTAGCGTTAATAGGCTACGGTAACTGCTTTATATCAGGTGGGCCGTATGCATGTACGCCTCCCGACGTTGTAAAAAAAAAGGTAAAATTACATGAACATTTTTACAATTTTTGTCCATCTGTCTGTTTGTTCCGGCTAATCTTTGCAACGGCTGGACCGATTTTGACGGGATGTAATAATGAGCAACTTAGGCTACTTTTATTTTAGAAATTTTATTTATTTTTATAAATATAAATAAATAATAAAAAAATAACTTAGACGAAGTACATAATGCATATGTATTATTATTTTGCTATTCGCTATTTTACTCTGCTTATTAATAAGTTTTCGAATATCGATCAAAAGTGTAAATTTTTGTTAGTCAGGACTCGATTTCCTATTATTTTAGACAACTATCTAATTTTTTCACAAGCAAGTAAAGCTAAGCAAATACAGCACCCTACGCTGTGCGTGGCCTGACATGCACTTGGCAGGTTTTTTCATTGTTATTTTTTTTCTCCAACTCTAACTACACGAAGTCTAAACGAAAATGATGGTGACAATCTGCCATGCAATTCTGTAAGAACAAACATCCTTACATCCTCGGAAACATCGGCTGTTACAGCCTTGAACACAAAATTGCAATTCCTTGGTGTCGCTTTTCACGGTTGTGCGACACTAGCGCCGCAAGGCTGCGTTTGGAATTGGAATTCTACAAGTCAAACAGCCTCGCGTACGCTCTCAGCCTTATAGAATACCAAATAATTTAGCCGTGATCGCAGTAGACGATGTCAAAGCTGTGACATCTGTGATCACAGCGACCCACACAGCCATTACGAGTCGCTTAGAGAATTGCATGGCTGGCCGCTGTGCGACGCGTCGCGCAATGCAGCCTTAAGCCACCGACATCACTTTCGCAATTTCAATAAACTATGTACCGTTACGTGTAGCAGATAAGTTCTATATTGTATTGTTATATTAAAATGTGCGCGCTGTGTCGTGGCGCATTTCAGTGTGAAGTGTACCTTAGAGGCAGTGTATAAATATAATAAGTTCTACAGTCTGACTAGGTAAGTTGATAGTCAACTTACAGCACACACAGCATGCTTACCTATAAGATCCTAAAGAATGTTGCTGCGATAGCAGCTAGGGTGACATCTTTCGAATTCTTTATGTTGCATTTACAGACTGGTATCCGATTCACATTACTCGAGTCGAATGCTTATATGCTATCTGAAAGTGACTAAAAAAAGATTGTGCTGTGATAAAACAGGACAATTTTGGAAACATATATCCGAGGACGAGCTCGGTGGCGCAGCGGTGAAATGCGTTGTTACGCTACTTTGACACCAAAGCTCGTGGGTTCGATTCCCACACAATACAAACATTTGTGTACATGAACATGTCTGTTGTCTTCGTCTGGGTATTTTCTATGTATAATAAGTATGTATTTACAAAAAAAAAAATGTATTTACGTATGTTTATCAGTTGTCTAGTACCCATAACACAAGCTTCGCTTACTTTGGGGCTAGATGGCGCTGTGTAATTTGTCCGACAATATTTATTTTTATTTATCCAACAAAACCGAAACTTAGCATACCTTACTCGCATAATTTTAATGATAATGCCAATATAGTTAATCCGATGATCATCAAATTTCATAAGCTCATTCTATAATGTGACCAATGTGACCATATAAAATGTGTTTTTGAAGGCTGATTCTTTTAATATAATAAATGCACTAGTTAATGAAGTAAGACGTTTTAAAGTAAAATTTTATCAATCGACAGGAAATGAATCATCCCATTCTACATAGAGCAAGTAAAAGGAGCAGCGTGTGACAGGATACAAGACTGGTTTCTCGTCCGCAAAACAAGAAGACTAACTGTCAGTATCCTACTGATAATGACGAGAGGGGGTGGAGGATGTTACTCCTGGTTTATAACTGTATCGTCGAAATAATTATGTCATTTTACTTGACTCAATAGATTTATAACTAATACGGGTTAATTTGTTTCAGATTGGTTGCCATCGTAACCTTTTAGTTCAAATAACATACGGGCTTGGTTACTGTTGCACTAGGTGATATGATAAGAGTGTTTTTTTTAGATCGACTCTGCCATACAAAAGGAAGAATTGAATTTAGGTACTGATAAAATCTTTAACATACAATATTAGTAAATTCTCAATACTTTGAAAAAGCCTCAAATTTAATAAAAACAAATAGTTAACTTACCTTTTCGTCCAATATATGTAGTTTAATGTTCCAAAGTTACTTTCTGTACACTTTCCGAGTAACAAGAACTTCGCATTTCTGATGCTAATCAGCGTCTTAATTCACTAGAACGCTTAACATAACTAGCGAATACACTGGTTAGTATAGCTATCACGAATTAATGCACGAGAATGTTTGGTGAGGCCGATGATATTACGGTTTTAAAACTAATTCACGGTTGGTTTGTGGCGGCAATGTCAGTGCACAGACTGGTCACCGGCTGGTGTGAACATAGCGCTATGTGCCGAGCGGAGAGACGTGCGCTCGACGCTAGCGACCGATACGAATGGTAAAATAAATTCAGTCAAAGAAAGTCCGACGTCATCCACTACGAAAGCATTTGCGTAGCAATATTAATTCGATGCGAATAAGTCATGTTGCGTATGTAGCACCAACCGAGCCTACTGTGCGTTCCCGAAGTCCGAAGGACATTTGATGATGGGATCACAGTATTCATTAAACGTTGACCTCGTCTATTTTTAATCGACTTCAAAAAAAAGAGGATTATCAATTCGATTGTATTTTTTTTATGTTTATTACCTCAGAACTCCGTCATTTATAAACCGATTTGAATTATTTTTAAATCGAAAGGATATAGGTACGTTCAGATTGGTCCCGTAGAAATTTTATCAAAATCGACTCAGGTGTTTGGTTTTTAAACCAAAATTAGTGGAAGAAACATGTCATTCAGTGGTGTTTCGGTCACTATTTTTTGTACCACTAATATGGCATACAAGCGTAACCTGAAGGTAGGCAGTTACTGTGACCCTGAAAAATCCTATTTACACCCACTATATATATACTTCGAGCCTACACTTATTCTTAAAGATCCATGCAGTAGTCCCTCGGGAAACCCTCAGCTGAAAGTTTATTCCACAACTTGAAAGTTCTCGGAAGAAAACTTCTCAGGAAGCGCACAATACACAGTCATTGCGGTTTCATTGTGTGACAGTGAACTCCTCGCAGTCAGCGAGCTGTCGGCATCATATCGAGCAATTCTTCAGAACACAACTTGTTGTAGAATCGATAGAACACAGTAATGGAGGAAATATCTCTCCTTTAACTTAAGGGCTCATTTTTTTTTTAATATACAACTAGATTGGCAAACAAGCATGCGGCCCGCATTAGATGGTAAGCGGTCACCGCAGACTATTGACGCTCGCAACACCACGGGGATGTTAGGTGCTCGCGTGCTGCCAATCCTGAGACCTAAGGCTGTTTCCGCACAACCACTACCCAGTAATTTCTCTGTCAAATCTCACCCTTCAAACCGGAACTCAGATATATATTACGAGTAGATATAGCTGCTTGGCGGTAGAAATAGGTGTTTGAATCTTATTTTGTTTGTTAATAGTCAATCAATTGCAATAATAACTTTTAAGGCTGGCATTTTCTTGGCATGACGACATGCGTTCCTATATCACAGTAATTTACGCGCCATTTTTAAATAAATTATCTTTAAATATAGTTTTGTTTCAAGTATTTTACGTCTTTAAATTTGCTTCCATAGTAGAAGGCAATTCAGAAAACAGATGATAACAACATCGAGGGATACCGTTCGGAATTGTAGCTACATATCTAGCATTTACATCCAAAATTTAATTGCACCACTGGATAGCTGCTACCAGGCCACTCAGAAAGTATTGTGTAAAAAGTGTTTATGTATGAGAGACTAGTTAGTTATAATCTATTTTAAAAATATGATTATTTATAAGTTCCCTCCACATTTTTTGCGAGCTAATTTAAATTATTGTGTCTCATTGAAAAATGGATCTACACCGGGAACATTTTCGCGCTATGATTTTTTTTATGATTTCAAGAGTTGCCTGAAACCGGACGAATCGTACGATAGACTTCAAATGGCATTCATGGATGAAGGCCCTTCCAAGGCAACCGTGTATCGTTGGTATAACGAATTCATCCACCGCATCCAAGCGCATCCATCTACAAGGACGCGGATGCTACGCTCACGCAGAAAGCCAGCAATCCACTTACAAAGCTGGAGGGGCAGACCGTATGCCGGAAGTTTGGAGAGAAGTGCTTTATGCCAAATCCGATCAAATGCCTTGGCGATATATAGGCTGACTGCCATAGATTCGCCATGTTTATCAATTGCCTCCCCTCAGAGGTGCGTCACATACTCTAGAAGATCAGCCGTCGATCGTTTCGGTCTAAAGCCATATTGACGACTAGCTTCCGCCCGCGGCTTCGCTCGCGTGGATGTCCATTATCGCGACCAGTACGTTCATCCTCATGCCTTAAAGTCCCTAGCCCTAATTTATGTCCAGCGATTTTAACTTGAAAAGGTAACATGCAGACAGACAGAAAAGAATTTGTAATATCAGTATTGATTAAGTTTTCTACGTGGTCAAATATTGCTCACGCGGGAGAAGCTGCGGGCGGAAGCTAACTTTTTGGATATCCAGTCTTAGTTTCTATAATAATTACAAAGACATATTATAGGAGAATTATAATATTTATAAAAAATATTATAGAAGAGTCTGCTCCTACAATATTTCTTTGTAAACAATATTTTTAATCTTCCTATCGGGTGGCGGTAAAACGTCAAAAATTTTTGCTGAATTCACACGCGAGCAGGCTACATAAAATTGGCCATGCGAAAAACAATCTACTCTCAAATCTTCTACAGCGTATTTAAGAGTTTGGCCTTGGGATTTGTTTATTGTCATGGCAAAACACACCTTGACAGGGAATTGTACGCGTTTAAATTCAAAAGGAAGATCATTGGGAATCAATGAGATTTTGGGCAGAAAAACTGTCTCACCCTGAGCACAGCCAGTTATAACAATGGCCTCGATTAAGTTTTGATGTAGACGCTTGACCTGTAGTCGGGTCCCGTTGCAGAGCTTCGGAGGCTTCAAATTTCGTAATAATATTATAGGTGTCCCTGTCCGTAAGGTAAGTTTGTGGGGAGGGAGACCCGCGGGTTTTAAGGAGTTCAAAAATTCCACCGGATAATTAACGGTATCAACCGAATTTACCGCCGAGTCTATTGAATTATATACCTTTTCCTCTCCTGTCATCGATTTCAGTACCATTTCATTAATTGCTTCAGCTTGATCGTTTCTTGGGGTCAAAATAGCCCGTTCACAAAACCATTCCAATTTTTTTCTCGTATTTTTAATATGTCGGGATATATTGGATTAATTAATTCTTGAACAGTAGCCACCATAGTGCACAACTCTTCTGTTAATGTCACTTTACCGTCACAGTCATTACGTTCCCCATTTCCTATTTTAAGCAGCATATCTGCAAACGGTCCCGCAGTAACGTCGCCTTTTAGATGTACTCTCATATTTCTTGTGAGTTTAAGTACTCTTACTGATGACCATAAAACAGATCTCTTAAGACGGCTTTAATCTCGTCGGCTCTCGTTCCTTTAGGCACCACTGGTAATGTTTGGCGAAAATCTCCTGCGAGCAGTACTGTCACACCACCCATTAAATTTCCGTTATCCTTAATGTCACGGATGCACCTGTTCAAAGCTTCAATGCCTCCTTTATGTGCCATTGTTATTTCGTCCCAAACTATTATTTTGGTATGTTTTAATCCCTCAGCGAAATTATTCTGTTTGGGTATGTTGCACATGGGGTTTTCTAAGACATTGAAGTTGCGAGGCAATTTAAATGCAAAATATGCAGTTCGGCCTCCGTCCAGTAAGGTTGCAGCAATCCCAGATGATGCGACGGCTAACGTGATATTGCGCGTGCTTCTTATTTTAGCAAGGATAAAGTTAATCAAAAACGTTTTTCCAGTGCCCCTGGAGCATCTAAAAAGAAAATTCCACCTGCATTCTGTTCTATGCTAGTAATGATATCATCATAGGCTAATTTCTGTTCCGCAGTCAAAGTATACTCATTGTTTGCGACTACGTTTGCTAACATTTCTGAATTGTAATTAGTAGTCTCTCTTAAATACCCCCTGTTTTCTAATGTTTATACTCTACTAGGCTGTGGCAAACCATACTCCCCAAGTTTGCGACCACCTAAAACTTATAGAGACTCTTCAATAGATAATAAGCAATTATTAAACTTTCCCCTTCTAGGGCTTGAATTCGGAAAAATCCTGAAACACGTGTTTTCTAATTTATCGCTAAGAATAATATAATACTCTTAAGAAATTTTGAATAAAATAGTCCAACTATTTTTTTTTCCCCATACAAACTTTGAACTCCCATTTGACCCCCTTGGGGTGTGATTTTCGGAAAATCCTTTCTTAGTGGGTACCTACCCTTTATAATGAACACACTCTCCAAATTTCACGTTTCTACCATTGGCGGTTACGGCTGTGGGTGCGTCTTAGCGTTTTGACTTGTCCTTTTATATATACGGGAATGTTGCCGGGATATGATAAACAAATTTGCAGCAGGGTCGTCTTGGCGTGTTTATGACATTATTACAGGTGATAAGTCCTGTATTTATAGATACGATCCAGAAAAGAACCGCCAGTCGACTGTTTGAGTATTTCAAAAGGAATCAACGCCTACCGAAGTGAAACAGTCTAGTAGCGGGGGAAGATTTTGATCGCGAGCTTTTTCTATTTGACTGGCAACCTAGTGTCAATTCCTTTACAGAAGCAAAGAAGCATCGACGCCGAATGGTATACTACCAAATGCTTGGCAGAAGTTTTCTCTGTTGTGAGCAACAAGCGGCCAAGCACAGGATTCCGCGGGCTACTGCTCCACTACTACAACGCGCCCGCGCACATCGTGCTCAAAATGAGTGACTTCCTGTACAGCACGTCGGTCAAACTCCTGGGTCACCCTCCTTACAGCCCTGACCTAGCACCGTAACCCGACCGACTGGAAAAAGTGTTTCGAAAACTGGTTCAGACGCATGAAACTTTGTATAGAGTCTGGTGGAGAGTACTTTAAAAAGATTTAGTAAAAAATATTTACCTATAGAACACTTTTTTTATTTTCGTAAAACTTTCTGAGTGCCCCACATATTAAGTCAAAGAATTCGTTACGTTGAGGACTATGATGCAATGCGTGCGGCGGTTGGGAAAGCACCATTTTGAGATCATTCGGTGCATAATATAATTTCCTTTTAGTTTATTAACTTACTTCCGTTTACGCGTTACAAAGACGTATTCACGTAAAACTCACGGTCGTGTCCACGACCTTTTCAATCACTTTTTGATATGTTGTCTGATCTTTATTATAAAATCTTAATGATTTTTGGTATCGAGCTTTACGTTGTGAATATCATATCACTCAACTCCCATACTAGGTGGCACCTGACTTGAACTGATCTACGGTTACAAATAATTTAGGATGAATTAGAGTAGTTCAAATAATGTGACAACTACTGCATACTCGTATTATTCTTTTAAAGATATAAATTATTTATTACATCAAATATATTTAAGGTTACAAATAATGCGGAGTTAGCGGATTTCGATATTTTCACTTATTTTAATTCTATAAATGGTCAAGTACACTACGAGGTAACTTTAAATACATTTCTTCTCGCCCTATTTACCTAAAATGCTTTTGATATGACATTAGGAAGGAATAATAAACATTCATAGAGACATTATAAAGATGTCAAATCAAAATATTCATATCAAAATATTCCAATTGGTTCTATTTATCCCCGAGGGGAAAGGCAAAGGGATCTAGCCCATACAGCCAAGTCATCAGTTTAGAACCATTTGAAAATCTTAATTCTATGTTCCAGCTTCAGGAACTGTGCTGAAAAAATACTTGGGAAGGATACTTCGACCCAATCAACCCAGTTTAAATACCACCCGTAAAACGATAGGAATTTTACAAGGTTTTCTTGATGAACTTAATCACGTCTTCCAAAAAGTGCATAAACGTGTTATATTTGAGTTTTTTCATTATTGTATAATTACACTAGCACTTATGTTACAAAATACTATCGAAATTGTCACATAAAACTAATTTTACACTGAATTGTAAAAATTTCAAGTATAAGAACAATGTCACTCGTCAAAAGCGCGGGAAGAAGTCCAAAATATTCCAAGTAACGTTCTTGTTACCATTACCAAAAAATAATACCATGTGTATTTTTGTGTCTAATAATGGTAAGGTTATTAGACGGATATCCTAAGGAAGCACAGCGCTGGTAGCCAGAGACAACACCCACAAGAAATCTACCGTTGCGAGAGCTCGCAGTTTGCGACTTGCAGTAACCACCTTCCATTAGGCAAGCTTGACATACTTACACTGTTGTTCAATAATGCAATATGAAAACTAGCATAAAGGAGAAATTATCTATACATACAGATAAGTAAAATTAGAGTGTCTGTTTGTAATATTAAAATACCCCCTTTTTACTAAATGCATATGGATATATATGCGGTCCATATAACAAAATGAATATTTTTACAATTTTTGTCTGTCTGTCTGTCCGTTTGTTCCGGCTAATCTCTGAAACGGCTGGACCGATTTTGACGGGACTTTCACTGGTAGGTAGACGACTGTTCAGAGCACAATATAGGGTAGGGGTTTTTATCCCGTAAATATTTAGGGTTCCTGCGTAAAATATGAAGAACTGTTAAAATTAGGGGGAAATATCTTCCCCTTCGGGGGACTTTCCACTTTTATTTTTATTATTTTCACAGAATACGTATTTTTGTGACATAAAATAACTACGCATTTTTTTATATATATAATAATGTAATAATATAATATAATAATATAAATAAAATTGAAGTGTCTCTCTGTGATTTCAAAATAAAGCCTTTATCATAAGCTCATATAGTTATTTGCACGTTACCAATGCCTAAATATGCATATTTAACTTTTTGTCTGTCTGTCTGTCTGTTTGTTTGTCCGGGCTAATCTTCGAAATGGCTGAACCGATTTTGACGGGACTTTCACTGGTAGGTAGGAAAAACTGTTCAGAGCAGAATATAGGGTACTTTTTATCCAGTAAATATTTAGGATTCCTGCGTAAAAAATGAAAAACTGTTAAAATTAGGGGGAAATAGGGAAATATCTTCCCCTTCGGGGGACTTTGCAATTTTATTTTTATTATTTTCATAGAATACGTATTTTTTGTGACGTAAAATAACTACGCATTTTGTATAAAAATAAAATAAATATACGTTTTACCCGTAAAGATTAATAGATGGCGCTATATGAAAATTGAATCGCTCTATGGTTGCATCTAAGACTCTGAACTTTGTTTTTTTAAACAGAAAGAATTTGAGGTCTATAGAGAATAAAGGCTACTAAAAGCCAAATCTCATGCGTGCGAAGCCGCGGGCTTCAGCTAGTAAATCATAAATTAAATTATTGTCATCATTCCACTCCTTGTTTCATGTTAACAAAATGTTAATCATTTTGTTTGTTGTTTATCAAACTGATTTACTGAATGCGATAATTTGCGAATTCTACATCTATATTACACCATTTATAACTGGAGAATGGCTAGACCGATTTTTCTGATCTTTGTTTTGTTGGATTTGTATCCGCCCCGAATAGCATAAAATGATATAATTAAAACATGGAAAAAAATTAACAAAAAATAAAATTAGGAAAAAATTCATTTTCTCATACATTTTATACTGTTTTTTATGACATCTTAAGAATGAATTGATAAATTTCAATGACTATTTTTTTGTTCATCTTGGTTAGAGCTGTAACAACTGCAGTGACAACATTGACCAGTTTCTTTTCGATTTGCCGAGGCGATTCATTTATACGAACGCTGCCTCTGATATGCCACGTTATTACACGTTGCTATTTTTCCAAGTGTTTATCACAGAAACCACATGAATTGTGGAACAAAAACTTATATGTATGTCTAAAGATATTTTACATCAAATTCGAGTCAGTTCATGGAATCCCGATCTCGAGGTGAATGAGGAGACACATAACAAGGCTTTTCTTTTAATCGAAGATATGTGGCACATCATTCGTACATGTGGTCTCAGTTCAGGGAATCCCGATCTCGAGGTGAATGACGAGATACATAACCAGGCTTTACTTTTAATAGAAGATATGTGGTACATCATGTGTTAGTGAAGTTAAGAATACTACTACCAAATCATGGAATAAACGTCGCTTTTAGTCGAAAATTGGAATGTGAACGTGAATACGTTCGAAGTGCATTTAACCAATCGTTTGGAGCAAACGTACCACTGTTGAACCCCCAACAGAAGGAAATGTGCGATACGTTAACGAAGGCAATTCATAATGTAAATGGCTTATTTTTCCTCGATGTGCTCGGTGGAACTAGGCAGCCATTCCTCATATCATTGAATTTGTCCACTTTGCCCACTTTTCGCAATATATCCGAAATTACAGTTGCTTATAGGATAGCGGTCATGTTACCAAAAGGACTCAGAACAACTCATACAGCGTCGAAATTATCGTTAAACCTTCAAACAAATGAAAATCCGACATCCAACAGTGCAAAATATTCAGCAGGATACACGCGTATTAAAAGCGTATTTAACGATCTGGGCAATGACTCGAGATGTTTTGGAGGCGCAATGATTCTACTGCCTGGCGATTTCCGCTAAATACAACCAGACATTTCAAGATCGACCACTGCCGATGAAATAAAAGCTTGCCTCAAATTCGCGCCATTAGACGAAACGTCAGCTGACGGTAAACATGCAAGCTGCATTGCTAAAAGATCCATCTGCCGCAGGTTTCTCCAATCAATTACCGACTATCGGTAATTCCTGTCGACGAACCTAACGAATTGATTTCGTTTCTACCGAATTTTGTATTTTCTGCTCAATGAAGTACGAGCTCACCAACAAAGTGTTCCCGAGCACCTTTGATGACCATGAAAATCGTGATTTGTTTATGGGACTAAATTTTTAGGTGATATTTATCATCAAAATATACGTTTTGTAGTGATTATAACGTATTTCTCTGCCAACGATTCACTGTTTGTTCACTATCCGCGTTTCTGAGAGCGTGTATTATTATATGTAGGGCGCATCAAAGTCTAGGGAAGTAGGTACATCCACCTCACAGAAAACCGCAGCCAAATTGTTGTGTTCCTGCGTGTGAGTGAGGCCACCAGTAAGCTCCTAAGGAGTTGCTGTGTTAGCAGCAGGGGCAACATCGTGCGAGTGATACTTAATGTATTGCTTAATGTAGTGTTCATAGGCTACGGTAACCGTTTTTCATCAGATGGACCGTACCCTTGTATGCCTGCCGATTTTGTATAAAAAAGTAGTATATTAGGATGTTAGGGTAGCTATTAGCCTTCATTGATAAAGCCAACCTGCACGTGATGTAGGTACCCTACCGAGGTAGGGCACAGCAATAGTCTATCTATCTATAACTTCACGCCAAATCCCTTGCGGGGTAGGCAGAGAGAACCGAGCGCCACGTGACTCGATCCTTACATATCTCACTCGCTTCTTTAACATTCATTGCTCTTCTCATGCACGCTCGCCGGTTTCTAGGGCTCCTGACATGACCTACTGATAGAACACGACCAATTTGGTCATGGTAGGTAAGTCTTGGCCTCCCCCGGCTCCTACATCCTTCCACTTTTGCATTGTATATCTGCTTCGTCATTCTTTCATCTTGCATTCTTTCTACATGTCCGAACCAACGGAGCATGCCTCTCTTTCAGTAACATAATTTGCACTTAACTCTAAGTTATAATTCACAATCGAGACCATTGTGCAATTATCTGCCAACATTTAGTTTAAAGTTAATTCAAAATTTTTACTTGGTTCTGCTATCATGAAATCATCGCCTCCATCCGGCGGATACTCTCAAAATCATCGCCTCCATCCGGCGAATACTCTCAAAATCATCTCCTCCATCCGGCGGATTCTCTCAAAAACCATCGCCTCCATCCGGCGGATACTCTCAAAAAAACCATCACCTCCATCCGGCGGATACTCTCACAATTTGCATGAAAACAGAACTCTTAAAATTCTAAACAACATTACTGCTCAATAGTCTTCGATCGATTATCATCCTCATCTAATTGAGGGCAATCATTAGGCATTTTTCGATCATGAGCGTGCCTGTAGGTATGGTCACCACTCAAAGCCTCTAAACGTAACAGTCTCCTTCAAGCACCTCAATGACGCTATTGGGGCCTTTGTACTTAGGACCGAGGGAAGCTTCCTTAGAGCTTTGAGGATCTGAAGGAGGAGAAAAGTTCTTAGCCTAACATGGTTAACGTCATTGGTTTTTTTTTTATAACTACCCTCATTTTGTAGTTACATTATTTAGCAACAAGTATGCACAGTTTAGTTTATTCACAGTAACTCATTGTTCGTTTACACGTGATACCGTATGTCAAGTCAGAGCTATTTTTGAAAATGGATAAAATTGAACGTCGTGCAGTGATGAAATACCTGAATTTGAAAGGTTTAACTCCAAAAGCATGAAGACATGTCTGCTACTTTGGGTGAGTCCGCTCCTTCGTATGAGACTGTTAAAAACTGGGTGGCAGAGTTTAAACGTGGTCGTGAGACCATTCAAGATGAGCCCCGTAGTGGCCGGCCTTCGACTGCTTCCACTGATCAAAACAAAGAAAAAATCTGTGATTTAATTTTATCTGATCTGAGAATTTTATAAGACTGTAGGCATCTCATCTGAGCGAACACATCATATAATTACTACTGAACTTGGATTCTCTAAGGTGTCTGCGCGGTGGGTACCGCGACTACTTTCAGTGAAACAAAAACGCAACCGACTCACAACTTCTCGCGACTATTTAGAGTTATATGAAGCTGACCCAATAGAATTTGTTGAAAGATTTATAACCATGGATGAAACCTGGGTTCACCACAATACACCCGAGACAAAAGAACAGTCGAAACAATGGAAAAGAGCAGGATCGCCCACCCCAAAGAAGGCAAAGGTGGTTTTATCGGCGGGCAAAGTCATGGCATCCGTTTTTTGGGATGCAAAGGGTATAATTCTCGTGGATTATTTAAAAAAGGGTGAAACAATAAACTCCGATTACTATTGCAACCTGTTGCGTCGTTTGAGAGAAGAAATCAAAGAAAAACGTCTAGGTTTATTGAGAAGAAAAGTCTTGTTTCATCAGGACAATGC
This sequence comes from Pyralis farinalis, assembly GCA_947507595.1. Lineage (NCBI taxonomy): Eukaryota > Metazoa > Arthropoda > Insecta > Lepidoptera > Pyralidae > Pyralis > Pyralis farinalis. The sequence goes on along the minus strand of OX382264.1, from coordinate 18,431,625 downwards.
GCGCGTTCACACCTCTGTGCAATCCATGGCAGAAATCCATCAATGTGGCTTCGAATTGTTACCTCATCCCCCATATTCACCGGATTTAGCACCGTCCGTCTTTTATCTGTTCCCAAAGCTGAAAAAATTTTTAGGTGGTAAATATTTTTTTTTTTCAAATGAAGAGGTCATAGCCGCCGTGGACGCTTATTTTGAGGAGTTAGACGAAGATTTTCTTAAAACGGGTATCGAAGCCTTACCGGGTCGATGGAAAAAGTGTTTTGCGCTCGGAGGAGAGTATGTTGAAAAATAAAAATAAACTCAAAATCGTGTGGTTTCATTAAGTATGTTATAGGCTAAGAACTTTTCAAATGACCCTCGTAGTTGTATTATGACATGACTTAGACCTGATTAAATGAAAATCTAACCAGGCTAAAGAGGATGGCAAATTTTTAGTTATTACCAGGCTAAAAAGGATGGCAAATTTTTAGTTATTTATTAAAAATGAATTATTTTTTCACGCCTTTTTGCTCTAAACGTGTTTCTATTGCAAGTCGATTGAATTGTAAATAAAATGTTTGATAAAGTATCTCTTTCGTTGCCATATTGCCATGTTTCGAAACAAACTTGGTTACATTTCTTAATTCGCGTGTGGTTGACCCCCAAGCCAATAATGTTGAAAATCTTCGAAGCATATTTGAGAAAACTATATTATTATAAAGTTGAATTGGATGTCAGGAATCTACAAAGAAAACGACTGAACACATGTGAACATATTTTATTAATAGCACAACAACACTAAAACTAAAAATCAGCGTATCACATCATTATTTTTCTATACCATCCGTTCCGGCCTTTTTTCCGTGTTATTTTAAATAATATTATCAAAGATATGATGACTTCCCTTTCTAAAATATCACCCAAAAATACAGCCTTCTATAACACACTAGAACATTCCATACTTCTTTGGCCTCTTTATATCTAATATGTACAATAAACATCTATGTAACATCGATTTTTAATCAATAATCCTCTAAAATACATCAAGTTTAACAACAGTATCGCTAATCAATTTAGGCTTGTTTTAATTGTCTCGTAGAAACATACGTATTCGAGATACTCCTCCTATCGAATACACACTGGTATGGCCCTGTGACCTGTGTCAGCGTGTCCTGGTCTCTAGTGTGTAGTGGCGCGTTATTGGCGTGCACTCACCCACGGTACCGCACATTTCCGCATCACTCAACACCAGCACACACCGCGTTGTCTATGCGCCTATGTATCTTATACAATCTTGGGCAACGAAATGTATACATTTCTGTATGGGTTATCTATATACAGAAATGTATACAATTCTTTGCTTGTGACCGTAAATCAGTATAGCTATAGCATATAATGAAGCATCTTCGACCCAGGTGTGTAATGGCGTGGTAATTGCGCTCTGCACCGCAAATTTTCACAGCACACATCATCATCATTCATACGCCTACGGTGTATACTAGTATAGGCCTGTGTCTATGCGTCCCCGTCTTTGGTGTGCACTTGCGTGGTAGCTAGGTATATTCGCACAGCCACGCACGGCACGTAACTGTTTCACACCACACCAGCACACACCGTAACCGTTCATACGCCTATAGGCATCTTATTGATAACATGTTACCGTCTTTATCGTACGCCTACGCGACAATCAGACGAACATACTTAACATGAGAATCCGTTATAAACATACTCGTAAATTACGTACAGGGAATTCATTAATGGATAGGTACCTATTTAAAAGTGAATAGGTGAATACATTTTTAATAATCTTATAAATTGTAAGTCCATTTATAAAACCATTTGCTACAGGATAAAATATAACAGTTATCAAAATAAACTCGTCAAAAAAATTATAACAACATAATGGAGTTTTATAATATTCTTAACATCTATTATTCTAAAATTTGAATAAAATATCTAAACGACAAGTCTAATTCTCTAAGTTTTTTTTTGATTCCATGTAGAAGGTACCTACATTCATATTATACGCAATCGTTTAATTGATTATACTGAACATTTCTTGATAGCGCAAAGAACTCTTATTACATAAATCCCTACACAAACATTAGTGTTAATTTCAAATTCAAATGTCAGTTATGACGCACAATAGACATGAACTAAATTATATGCTACTTTCCAAACGTTAACAAAGTATAAATAAAATATTGACTATTAAAAGTCTAAGTACTCGTATCTAAAACCAAAACAAGCTACTCGGCTATGAGTGAATACGACCTACTTGTTATTTTTTTATTTTCGTGTAGGTAACTAAAATCAGAACTTAGAACCAGTTATAATCATACTTCTTGTGTATATGTATTCATAAAAATATTAACAATTACGGAATAAAAAGTATTTTCTAAATAAAATTATAAGTTCGTTTATCGTGCACAAAATATAGTGAAATATGGAAAATAATTGAGTAAATTGTAGCTGAAAACTTAAGTCATCCGTTATTCATGAGTTATCTTACAAAAATTAAAGTATAATCTAAATAACATATAAGGACATAAAATATATATTTTAGTAAACAAATAACAACACCTGTTGTGGTAAATGCACTAAGGGATAGTTGGTTTTCTTTTATCTACCGTTAGAGAAATTCATAGAAATGCTACATTCCGAGTAGTTCTACCCAAGCAAGCGTACGTTTGTCTTACGTTATTATAAGTTTCTTAGCATAATAATATATTTTTGAGCTTATTTGATTTGGCAGCATACGTAGGTAGGTACCGGAAATAAACAAATCAGTAATTTATGCAGATGATTTGTGCAGAAAATAGACGGATTTATATATATAATGGACGTATCTACATAATGATTCCTAACTCTTTGTGCACTGCGTATAATATTGTAGTAGTAAGTATGCAAATATACTATCGAACCACTGGGTAAGTAATGATTACTTTGGAGTAATTGCAATCTTATGTTCTATATAAGACAACTGAAACCTAACTACCACGTAACAAATGAATACCTAACAAGTAATACGAGTAGAGTTACTCTATGGTTCAAGATAAAGTAGGTACATACGTTATTAACTACTTTTGAGATCACTCACAGCTAGAACATGTAGCCTATAGTTCTCCATAAAGCTCTCTGTAAAACAAGCCTAACTTCGTTCAATCATATATGTTATATATACAATAATTAAAATTATAATAATCGTATTATCTGTCGCTACCCTGCGTCTTTGTGATTTCTCTCGTCACCTACGATGAATAAAATAGAATACGGTACTCAATACTCCATTTTTCTGATATTTTCATTAATTAAATAATGATATAAATTGACGATGTGTGAGACGAAACAAATCATCTCTAAATGGTCTCGAAAATATAATATTGTCTATGAAAAATATTGTTATCTTTCTTAGCACCACCAACCTACGCTCCTCGAAGCATATCATTCTTAAGAACAACAAAAATTATTATTCTTTCCGCTTCCCTCCTTTCGAATTCAAGAAATATATTTCTGGATATTGTTTTTAATCCATTAAATAAATACATAAATTTACTTAAAATTGTAACCTTAGATTTTTATATTCAATTCCTTTCATTACATGAGCAGAACGATGCGTAGAATGATCAACCCTGATCCAAATCTTACTTACTATCTCAAGCCTTAAGATCTCGTCTGGTGTAATAGTATAGATCCGTGTAGACCAATATAATTTTTCTGATTTAGGACCTAAAAGTGCGATATATTTTTGCAGGTCATAAGTATAATAATTGTTTATGGAAGTGACGGCAAGGACGTAAGAGTTGCAAACAAAAGATTATATATACAGTAGCAACAAAAACATCAAATATCACATTATTGGACAGGTTGAATAGCAGACGATATATTTAATATAACGAGCAAGCATTATTTATCGCTACGAAACGTAAAATACGCCGTGGAGGTAAATTATCACTTTGAATTGAGCGATATTTTAATTCTCTAATTTATTATTAAGTGCTTAAATGACGTTAACTTGCTTGAAGTGTGTAAAGACAAAGTCATGTGGCGCTCGGTTCTCTCTGCCTAACCCGCAAGAGACTAAGCGTGAAGTTATGGATAGATAGATAGAACTAGCTTTAAAAAATATACGAGTGCCGCTTTCTATTTGTTTATTAAATATTGACGATTTTGCAACAGTTAAAATAACCGTTCTGTTACCTGCGTTTCCTAGTTATGTTGATTTACTATTAGCGGAACTTTGGTACTGAATTACTATTCAATTTTGAAGTTGAAGGTTTTACCGATGACTGTTTTACAGAACTAGTGGTTGTAGATGCAGTATTAGTGGAGGCTGCCGTTGATTTCGATGATACCCCGCTTGCAGGATGCGTTAAACTCGCGGAAGTAGGCTTCGAAACTGGAGTCTTAGATGAATTCAATAGAGTACTCTGATTAGATTTTTCTTGTGTTTTAACCATTAATTTGTTGGCCACTGAAGATGAACTTGTTGTTATAGGTTTTACAGCATTTGACGCTAGGTCTGTAACAGTTTTTGCGGTAGATTGTGACGCGTTTAATGGTTTACTTTTTTCAGTTTTGGTTGTAAGACCTGTTATTGATGATTTTGTTACATGCGATGTAGCAGTGTTATAACCCGTAGGCAAAGTCGTTGCTATGCTACATGTAGTTTGTGCTGTTGGAGTTTTAGTGATTGATGGTGATTTCACAGTCATTGCTAAAGGTTTATGTGTAGACGATAACGTAGTTGACATCGGTTGTGACGCTACAGTTGGTGTCACAATATTAGACTTAACCGTGGATCCAGAAGATGACCCTGAATGTTTAATACTAAACCCTGACATTGTTACTGAAGATTCTGCTATAGAAGTTGAAGTTATGCCTATCGGTTTAATAGTAGATGTTACAGTTGTTTTTAATACTGTAGACTTAGCAGTAGTTATTATATGTGTTGTCTCTTTAGCAGTGGGTTTAGCTGTGGATGCTGCAGTCATCGCTGATATTTTATTTGCGACGCATGTCGTTGATAATGGAATATTTGCAATTTTATCCGTTATTTTTTTAGGATTATTTGTTGATATTACGGTTGTCACAGGTTTAATTGTAGAAGATGTTTTTGTCGATGTAGGTTTTCCTGTAAACATTGACGGAGATGCCGTAGTCCTAGCTAACGACGATACAGTTGTTGATAAAGGCTTATTTGTCAATGACTTGCTAACTGCCATTAGTGTCTGATTTGTCGATGGACTAACAGTTACTTCTATTGATTTACATGACGATGACGTTAATACCGATGGTAGGGTTGTAATCTCTGTTTTCGATGGTGAAGTCACTGCTATAGATTTAGTTGTCGTACATATAGTTGACGGAGTAGCAGTAACATCGAGGGATATTGTTGCAGATTTTCCGGCTGTTGCTGGTTTAGTTACGGTTTTATTTTTATCAACAACTGATATACTAGCGCCAAGATCCTGCTGCATTTTCTGGGGCGACGAATCAATCTTGTCTTTATGTAATTTGTTACTGGCATTAGAACCGATCTCATCTTCATTATTATCATCTATTATGGCTTGCTTCTGACGTTGTAATTGTTTACCACTTATATCAGACAAACTTTTCTTTTCCAATGATCCTATGTCAGACGGGCCTTGCCCTAAAGACGAAGTACATAATGGTTGTATATTTTTATTCATATCTATTTTGTTTCCATTACTCAAAAACGAGTCTTTTATAACAGCACTTTTTGACGCACGAGCGTTTTTATCCATATCGTACTTATCTGCTATTTTCATTAATGGGATTCCAATAACATCCATTTCAGGCTGTATTGTATTGGCTGGTAAAGTTATATTTACGTCAACAGTAACAACAGATATTGGTGCATCATTAGCTGTTATGAAACTAGGTAGAGATTGTTGATTCAATTCGTTTTTACACTTATTCTCATCTGGTTCTGATAATCTATTTGGTATTCCAGAATATGATAAGTTACTATAAGCTGAAGTGGTCTTGGCATGTTTTTGCTCACTGAATAACTTTGAATCAATCGTAGGCTTTACATAACTTGCATTTAGTGCATCACCCTTATTGGGTATGCTAGATAAAAATTTATTAATATCACTAATATTTCCCGATTTAATAACACTACCTTCAATTGTTGATAATATAGGCACTGGTGTAACTTGTACCGGTTCCATGTGTTTTGTTTTACCGTCACTGTGGATTTTTGCAGTTGTAAAAATTAATGGACTTGGGCTGTAACTTGATTGCTTTCCACCATCAATTTCCACAAGAATTTTAGTTTTTGGTAAAGTAATGCTTTTTCCTGCATCAATATTACTGAATATGTTTGTATTCATGTGATTATGTATTGTAATAGCTGAATTCTCGAACGATTTCCCAAGTTGACTTTCTTTTGTACCGTCAATGAACGACGATGCACCGACAATGGCATTGGGAACACTAGTTAACGTCTTTTCATTTTTTTTATGTGGCAGTAGTTTATCCTTGTCGTTTATTACTTCGCTCAATGATTCAGTCTTTGCTTTTGTCAATAAATGTTTGGCACTTTGATTCGGCATTTGCGACTTATCTTTATCTTTTTGCAAGAGGGGCTCAACAACTGCGTCGTCGGACTCATGACTAAAATTTTGAACCTTTCTCTTAAGGGAACTTTTTTTCGTCTTTAATAACCCTATTACTGGTTTTTTCATTTCACTTTCGACTCCACTTGTGATTGAGGTACAATCCCCGCCATCTTGTGACGTCTGAAAAAAATGCATTTAAAATAATGAAAAACGTGAAAACGAGGCAAGTACTTATTTAATATTGCTACACACCGGGCTGTCACTGTGATATTTGAAGCGTAAAGCAAATCGATCGAGGTAATGCCTCCATCTTTTAGAAGACGGCAGCCAAATAACAATTATAGTAAGGAGAGTTGCGTTTGAGGAAGTGAGGAAGCTAGTGAACCATACGCCTTGAGTTGTAAGCGTTAGGCGACCTCCAGCTTCTTTGACAAGTGGTTGCATAATTAATTATTATTAAAATTTAAATAATTTTCAGTTATATTTTTATTGTCCCATCCCAACAGCTATAAATTTTAAATAACGGAATTTTAGTTATTAAATTAACTATTATTAGTAATTGTGACTGTTATGACATCCTGTAGTCTCACAGATAATGTCAAAAACGGCGAATATGAGAGAGTATTGGACGGGGGGCCAAACAAGAAGGAACAAGAACTTTTTAACAGAAAAAAAATACTATTGGCTATTGACTTAAATGGCTATTGGACACACAGAAAAATAAAAAATAACTCAACTATACTAAGGAGAAGTAAGGGTGTGTCAAAGCAGTCCGTCTAGGAAAGTACCTCACAGAAAACCGTAGGCAAATAACATCTCCCTGGAGGGTTATTGTGTTCCTTCAAGTGAGTGAGTTACCAGTACCAGTGCCTCAAAGGAGTTACGTTGTGCTAGTAGCGGCTGACATCGCGCGAGCGATACTTAATGTATTGTAAGGGATAATAGGCGACGGTAACCAATTTACATCAGGAGGTTCATATCCTGTACGCTTCCCGACGTGGAAAAAAAAACAAGCGCACGTACGTATGTATATGTATGTATGTTTATCTTCACGCCAAGTCCCTTGCGGGGTAGGCAGAGAGAACCGAGCGCCATAAGACGCGGTCCTTGCATACTTCACTCGCTTCTGTGACATTCATTGCTCTTTTCATGCACGCTCGCCGGTTCCTGGGGCTTCTGACATCACCTTCTCATAAAACACGACCAATTTGGTCATGGTAGGTTAGTCTCAGCCTTCCTCGGCTCCTACATCCTTCCACTTTTGCATTGTATATCTGTTTCGTCATTCTTTCGTCCCTTATTCTACTTTCATGCTCTCTCTGCCATACCCAGCTCTCACTTCCATAAGTTAGCATTGGAATTAGCACCGCGTTGTGTACAGCGAGTGCCTTCTGGCTTAGATTTCGGCTGCCTAGAAGTTTACCCAACGCTCCATTCACCCTATTCCCGGCACTCACTCGTCTCTCCATATCAGCGGTGTACCTGCCATTGCTGCTACAAGCACTTCCAAGATATACAATCTCATTCACTTGATCCAACGCTACATCATCAACTATAATCCTAGTTCGTTCTGGTTGTCTCCCTTTCAAATACCATTATCTTGGTTTTCTTCGCATTCAATTGTAAGCCTTTCTTCATACAATCATCTTTCATTGTTGTAACTAGTGTTTGCAGTTCGGATGGTGATTCTGCAATTAATGCCGCATCGTCTGCATAAAGCAGGCAGTTGACCACTGAGTCACCCATTCTCATTCCCATATTCATATTTCTTATTCTCTGAAGACAACTGTCCAGATACAGGATGAACAGCCGAGCTGAAAGCACGCATCCCTGTCTGACACCAATGTTGACATCAATGTTGGCACACATGCTGTACAATCCTCATAAGTGGATTGCACAGCACGGAGTAGGTCAACGTCAACCATATCTGGGCAAAATGTTCCAGAGATTCTTTCGCACGACTCTATCAAATGCTTTCTCAAAGTTCACAAAACCGCAGAAAACCTTCTGGTCCAAAGCCAGATGAAAGTGAAAAAACTTGATCCGTACATCCTCTGCCGCTTCAAATCCACCCTGTGCTTCCCAAAGCATTCCATCGGATTTCACCCTCATTCTCCTTTCAATGTTTTTTCCATACACTTTAGCTGCTAAGCTGATCAAACTGATGGCCCTATAGTTAACGCAGTCCATACGTGAGTCCTTGCCTTTATACAAGGGCACGATGACGGCGCGTCTCCAATCGCTCGGGACCCTTTCGGTTCTCCAGCATAATTTGCTCAAAAACCAGAAGGCATCCGTAACGTAGGTACCACCTAGCTTGTACGCACGTACGTAATAGCAAGCAATTACCGTAGCCTATAGACTTTTGCAACATCAGGAGTATAACCAATCCTAAGAAAATATTCAAGCTTTTTTGAAAAACCCAGTTCAAACCTAATGTCCAATGTCTAACGATCAATTTTCTATCGATGGCGGTACAATTACTTTGGGGTATAAGTGAGTTACTATCATCTTTAGAACCAAGTCACAACTCACAGACTTCCTGAAGGCCTGTTGTGTTCCTGCGACTGAGTGAGTTCACCAGTAAGCTCGTGACGAACAGCTGTGTTAGCAGCGAGGGTACATCTTATAACAAGCGCAATAGCGCAGCGGTAAAACGCGCTGTTACGTTACTTTTTACTTTGACACCAACGTTCGTGGGTTTGATTCCCACACAGGACAAACATTTGTGTACATGAACATGTCTGTTTGTCTAGGTCTGATAATTTTTAAAAGAGGTATAGGGCGCATCAAAGCAGCGCATCTGGGGAAGTACCTTCACCTCACAGAAAATTGCAGTCAAATAACAACTCTCTAGCGGGTTGTTGTGTTCCTGCTACTGAGTGAGTTCACCAGTAAGCTCCTGACGAACAGCTGTGTTAGCAGCGGGGGTACATCTTATGGCAAGCTCAGTAGCACAGCGGTGAAACGGACTGTTACGTTACTTTGACAACAATGCTCGTGAGTTCGATTCCCACACAGGACAAACATTTGTGTGCATAAACATGTTTGTTTGTCTAGGTCTGGATGTTTTAAAGAAAGATAGGGCGCATCAAAGCAGCCCGTCTGAGGAAGTACTCCACCTCACAGAAAACCGCATCGAAATAACAACTCCCTATAGGATTGTTGTGTTCCCGTGTGTAAGTAAGGTCTCCAGTAAGCTCCTTAGGAGTTGCTGGGTTAGCAGCAGAGGTGGCATCGCGCGAGTGATACTTAATGTATTGCAAGCGTTTATAGGCTACGGTAGCCGCTTTACATCAGGTGGGCTACATGCTTGTATGCCTCCCGACGTTTTATAAAAAAAGTCTCATATAACGTTCATGCCTACGTAGCGTTGTATGAAATATGTTGTCGCTATACGTAGCGGTACGGTAACCACTATACATCATTATCGTAGCTTGTTTGCCACCCGACGTTGTATAAAAAATCGGTCACGTGCGAGTCTGACTCGCTCACAAAGGGTTCCGTACCATTATCTATAAAAACAGCAAAAAAAATCACGTTTGTTGTATGGGATATAATATACATATATATATATATATATATATATATAGCGTCTACTTGTTGCCGTTATCAATGTCAAGCAAAAATGAGCAAAAATATTCACGTTCGTTGCATGGGAGGCCCCTTAAATATTTATTTTATTCTACTTTTTAGTATTTGTTGTTATAGCGGCAACAGAAATACATCATCTGTGAAAATTTCAACTGTCTAACTATCACGGTTCAAGAGATACAGCCTGGTGACAGACGGACGGACAGACGGACGGACGGACAGCGGAGCCTCAGTAATAGGGTTCCGTTTTACCCTTTGGGTACGAAACCCTAAAAAAGATGCATCACACCGAACACAATACACTGCACATTCTTTAAATTAAACCTCAACACCGTGTTTATTCTTAGGACCGTCAACAATTCTCACATAACCCAAGTTATCTATAGCATCCAGGTGCTCCCGACCAAAGGTAACAACAATAGTCCACGTATGGTCAACTGGACTTTAGATTTGAGTAGTAAAAGCGTTTACCCCGAACCGAAGTAGTTGAGTAGCTTCGCTCTGTTGAGCACACTACGTTTTCTGGATGCCAGTTTGACATTTTTCCCCAGTAGACTCAGGAGTGAGCTCCGATTCTAACTCGCCTCTTTCGGTAATCTTATTCGCTTGGCGTGGTCCCCAGCTCATGGAGACTTTGGTACACCCGATCCCTAAAAAAAGTGTTGCTCGGATCCGTCCAACTATAGGCCTATAGCAATAACTTCCATATTTTCCAAAATCATGGAAAATATCATCAACCAGCCATTCTTAGAGTACTTAGAGGATCGCCAGCTGATAAGTGATAGCCAATATGGCTTCCGCCGTGGCCGCCCGGCTGGCGATCTTCTGATATACGTGACCCACCATTGGGCGGAGTCAATAAAAAGCAAAGGCGAGGCTTTAGCTGTTAGATTGGACATTGCAAAGGTTCTCGATCGGGTTTGGCATAATGCAGTTCTTTCAAAGGTTCCTTCTTTTATGCTACCCGAAAAATTGCTGTTGTAATCTCTTTATTGCACAAATATACAAATGTACAAAGGCGGACTTATGTCTGTAAGAGATCTCTTCCAGCCAACCTTTATAGACTTGATAGGAATATGTAATACATATATAGGCAGAGAATCTATCTGTACCTTCTTTAACTAAAATATTATGAACTAATAACATGAGTTATTGCAACAGTAAAAACATATACATAAATATAGCACAAAGAAAATAAAAGTAAAAGTAAAATCATACATACTCGTACCTATACCTACCTAAGTACCTAAGCAAAAACAGATTCAAACTAGGGGCGAATGTAGTGGAACCGAGTACATTGCTCAAGATAAACATTATTCTTTGACTTCTGTGTCGGTACTGAAGAATCCAAGCCAACGAAATTTAAATAACTCAAAAGAGGGCGCCAACCTTACATTCAATGGGTGTGAATTCCACAGCTTTGCCCATTTGACAGTAAGCTGTGTGTTGTCTCCCACTCTGTTCCTTCTGCATATCAATGACCAGTTGCACGATCGCAATATTCATTGCTATGGAGGCAATCAATTGCCTCCAGTCGGATACTTTGGCTGAAGTGCTTTCAATTTCAGACAAAAGCAGTTTGTGGTTTTACTTTAAATACGAACCATAGTGCGGGATAGAATTGGAATAAAAAATCTTTCAGGCTTGTAGGTAGATCTAGCTGTCTTTTATAATAATTACTTATAACCTCTGATAATGATTGTACAAATTCGAATTTTGTAAGTAACTAAACCTGAAAGAAAACGCCTTACCTTCCGCATAGCAACAAGCGGGTGAGTATGTGGGGGTCAAGCGCCACGTTCCCGCAGCACTGGACGCCCGTGTAGCAGCAACACCGGCGGGGACAGCTCCGACTCGCCGCGAATTGCGCTCACACACATTCCCGGAGTAGGTGCCGCACCCCAGTCCTCGGTCGGTCGAGCCAGCACACGGGCTTTCTGGAAATATTATTACAATAATTTACATTATGTCACAATAGTACAGTAGCGTATTAAGGACGGAGGAAATTACAAACAAGAGGCTATTTAGAACCTGGAGAAGAAGTGCTGAAAGCATTAATGACTCGATTTTGTGCTTTATGTACCGCCTGTAGCCTTTAATACAATATCATTGGCCTGTAGTGAATAAATAGTACAATATAGATAGAATAGTTTCACTTCCACCTTCAATTTAACATGAAGGATGGCACTGCGATGGATTTGTCAATTGTAGCATCGTATTCTAACGATTAACATATACAACGCCTCAGAATGCCTCTTGGAGAGGCGAAACACGTATCGCAGAAACAACCGCAGCAACGGTGGCAGGTGCATGTGGTTCCTGTTCCGGGGCAATAACCGGAACAGCCATGGCAGCGGCGACGACATCTACTATCGGTAGTGAGTGGGTGGGTGCCGGCCAGCACTAGTTTGCATGAAATATTAGGTGGGGAAAGCACGCAAAGCAACTTTGATTAAATTGCATTTAAATTTAACTTACGTAAAATATACCACCTGAATCTATTAACGATTATGTTGAGGACACCATCAATCCTCATGTTCCGATCGTTGTAGCGGCCAATACAAATACGGTTTAATAGCCAAGAGCCTCGACCAACATCTCAAGAGGCTCCCGTTGGGAATCAAGAGGCTCGCGTTGGGAAGCTGGGTCAAGGGATCGTATTGTGAGGAGGTTTCTGTCGCTGTGTTCTTGATCACCGATAGTTTGGACCTTGTTCCAACTATCGGGGGAACTCTGTTGTTTATGTTTTTAAATGTATTTTTTATATTTTAAAAATGTAAATTATTAGAAAAACAATTAATTAAAGAACAATAATATTATTACGATTTAAGATAGAAGCAGTCATTGTTATAAATGTACGCATTATATTTTCCTTTTTCATTACAAAACCATGCAAAAATAGATAATTACAGGGTGTAAATGTTAATGGTATCATGTTATGGTATCTTTAGAGTCATGGTAACCTTACATACACATGACTCAGGCCCTGGCAAATGATGGGTAAGACACAGCGACATTTTGTAAGGGGATCGGTAACATACCTCCTTACAAAAATCCACAGCCAAATTGTTGTACGCCAGCTAGTGAAAGAAGCTACCCAGGAAGTATTTGTTATATGTATATTTATTTACCCCGGGCGTAGTATAAGTACCTTGCCTATTGCCGTGCGGGAAGACAACACTTACCTCCATGATAGTAAGATCGTCAGGACCGCTACATATTTGGTCAACGGCCATAAGTACGACCACAACCACCGGCAGTACGCCCAGCGTCCAGCCTACCGCGTCCGCCCACATCGGGTACACGTAGTGACCGTACGATGCTGGCTTGTACTCAATCCAATTAAACACTAAAATGAACTGAAAACAATATTCATTATATAATATGAATAGACCTTTATTTCCAAAAGAAAATACATAGCATAAGTAGGTATATTTGAGCAACAAACATTGGACATATTGGGTATTATTAATATATCTCACTATATGAGGTATAACACTACAAGATATTGACTTTACGCAATAGATTAATTACCGTCGTCTGTTTTCATTCAATAATTTAACGAACTTTAATAAAATGAAATTAAATGTAAATCCTATGTATCGGACATGTAGAAAGAAAGTAGAATAACAAAACAGGTCAACAATGCGAAAGTGTAAAAACGTAGGAATCTAGGAATGCAAAGAATTACCTATCACGTCCAAATTGAAAATGTCAGGAGCAATATGAATGGTAATAAAGGGATTGAAGTATGTAAGAACCGAGTCACCTGGGGCTCTATTATCACTACCTTCCCCGCAAGGGATTAAGGGATTCAGCGTGAAGATACTCGTATAATAGGTAGATAAATGGAATAAAATTAAACATCTTAATCCAGCTTCAGGACACGCACTATTTTTGCACTATTCCGTGGATGAACCCTTTGCCATTGAAAGTTTTCCGTCGTATTTCATACTTTTGGCTAGTAGTACAGCATAAGATTTTAATAGTCTATATTATATACTATACTATACTACTACTATACTATAACTTCACGCCAAATCCCTTACGGGGTAGGCAGAGAGAACCGAGCGCCACGCGACTCGATCCTTACATACCTCACTCGCTTCTTTCACATTCATTGCTCTTTTCATGCACGCTCGCCGGTTTCTAGGGCTCCTGACATCACCTTCTAATAGAACACGACCAATCTGATCATGATAGGTAAGTCTTGGCCTTCCTCGGCTCCTACATCCTTCCACTTTTGCATTGTATATCTGCTTCGTCATTCTTTCATCCTGCATTCTTTCTACATGTCCGAACCAACGGAGCATGCCTCTTCTTATTTTAACACCGACGCTCTCTTTCAGACCAACTCTGCTTCTAACCTCATCATTGCGGATACGGTCTGCAAGCGTTACACCACAGATTTTGCGCAACGCTCGCATTTCAACCGCGTTTATCCTACTTTCATGCTCTCTCTGCCATACCCAGCTCTCGCTTCCATAAGTAAGCGTTGGGACCAGCACTGCATTGTGTATAGCCAGCTGCGCCTTCTGGCTCAGGTTTTTACTGCCAAGAAGTTTTCCCAACGCTCCATTCACACTATTCCCAGCACTCACTCGCCTTTCCACATCTGCGGTGTACCTTCCATCCCTGCTGAAAGCGCATCCAAGATATACAAACTCATTCACTTGTTCCAACACTTCATCATCTACCGTAATTCTTACATTGGTTCTGGTTTCTTCTCTTTCAAATACCATAATCTTTGTTTTCTTCGCATTCAATAGTAAGCCTTCCTTCATACATTCGTCTTTCATCATTGTGACTAGTGTTTGCAGCTCAGATGGTGTTTCTGCTAACAGGACAGCATCATCTGCATACAGCAGACAGTTCACCACTAGGTCACCCATGCGTAATCCTACATTCGTCGATCTTATTCTCTGTAGACAACTATCGAGATACAGAATAAACAGCCTAGCAGACAACATGCAACCCTGTTTGACACCAATTTTGACATCAAACCAGGGTGACATGTTGCCATCTATTCGCACACATGCTGAGCAATCCTTGTAGGTGGACTGCACAGCACGCAGCAGTGAGCCGTCAATCCCATATCTCGGCAATATGCACCACAGTTCCTTTCGCACAACCCTATCAAATGCCTTCTCAAGATCCACAAAACCGCAGAAAACCTTCTGGTCTGTGGCCAGATGCTTCTCTACGATATTGTGGAGCGAGAAAACTTGATCCGTACATCCCCTTCCATTTCGGAATCCTCCTTGTGCCTCCCACAGCATTTCGTCAGATTTCACCCTCATTCTCCTTTCAATTATCTTTCCATATACTTTTGCTGCTAAGCTGATCAAACTGATGGCCCTATAGTTGGCGCAGTCCATGCGTGATCCCTTGCCTTTATACAAGGGTACGATGACTGCGCGTCCCCAGTCCATTGGGACCCTTCCAGTTCTCCAGCAAAGGTTGCATAAGTACCAGAAGGCGTCTCGGACGTAAGTGCCACCTAGTTTGATCATCTCAGCTGTAATCATATCAATTCCCGCAGACTTTCCATTTTTCAAACTTCGTATCGACCATTCTATCTCATCCATAGTTATACCTTCATCGGACGCCGTCAACGCGGAGTGAGCATCAGACTCACTCTCATTGTCAGCGTCCGAGGCATATTCGTACATTTCTTCAAAATATTCACTCCACCGTTCTAACACTTCCTGAGTGTTTGCAAGAATGATACCAGCTTTAGACTTAATCTTGTTCATACTGGATGCCGACGAGCCACCCCGAGACTTCTTTACTTCTCTCCAAAAGAGTTTGGTATTTGCCTCGAAGTTTCTCGTCAGCCTCTCTTCCTCATTCATAATTTGTCTTTCACGCTTCTCTTTCACTAAAGCCTTGGTTTCATTCTTGCATTAACGGTACATTTCTTTCTTCTTCTCTCTCATACTTTCATTTAAGGGCAAAGATGATACATAATCCAGCCACGCTTTCCTCTTTCTTGCTACGGAGGATTCAACCTCCGTATCCCACCAGGCATCCCCTTTCAATGTTTTATGCCTCTTTGCGCATCCACATGCTTCTTTTGCACTATCCACCATACTTTCTTTCAGAACTTTCCAGCAATCATCCACATCTGTGCCGGAAAGACTTGCATTTGCAAGTCTTTCGCTTACCAGATGTACATACATTCTCCTTACACTTTCATCTTGCAATTTTTCACTCCTTATCCTTTCATGATCTCCGAAAGGGATACGCACTCGCCAATGCCTCCACTTCTTGAAAAGTCCCCAAACCGGCTTACCACCAGGTAGTGGTCAGTTTCAAGAGTGGGACCTCTAAAGGCTCTTGTATCCATTATAGTATTTCGGAGACGTCTATCAATTATAATCAAATCAATCACACTTTTTTGGTCATTCCGTCTCCATGTATACGTGTGAATATCCTTGTGACGAAATAAAGTATTCGACACGAGGAGGTTTCGTTCCATACATAAATCTAGAATCGACTTACCTGCTTCGTTCACTCTCTTATCTCCATAGGGACCAAGAGCAGCTTCATAGCCGTCTCGTTTGGTCCCAACCCATCCATTCAAGTCTCCACATATAATCACTCTTTCATTCCCTTCAGCTAAATCCAGAACATCCCTCACAGACTCCCAAAACTTCTCTAGTTCTTGGGCACACGCTGAGCTTACGGGAGCGTATGCTGCAACCAGAAATACTCGCGTGATGCCCAGTTTTATACGAACCCAGAGAAGTCTAGGCCCTACCAAACAGTAATCTTTCACACCAGGGGCTAAGCGAGAGGAGAGTATGACACCTACACCAGCACTGGCATGATCGTCCCGGTCTACACCAGACCATAGGGCCATCATCCCATCGGGCAGATCATCGGTGTCGCTCCCCTTGCGCTTAGTCTCTGTCACACACAAAGCATCTAAGCGTCTCTCATTCATTACGTCCATCAGCTCATTCATCTTATCACTCAGTCCACCTCTCACATTCCACGTGCCTATGCAGCACTCGGCTCTCCTCGACCCGCCGGAATTGGCGCTGCGTGGTGGGTGGCGGCCCCCACCGCCGCATGCACCTATGTTCGCACCGACGGGGGCGGATCGGTGCGCGTCGCCTCCGGGGGACGCCCTAATCCGCACATCGGTGCGTTTTCGGTCCAGAATTGCAATCTACTCGATTGGCAGGGGTCGCGAACGAGCACGCTTCTGGCACATGACCCCCTAGTATATAATTTCTTTATTATATACTAGGTTTTATATACATAATTTGAGTAATTGACAGCTGTAGCAATAAATAAAATATGCTATCGTTTGGATATACGAGTAGTAGCGTATATCAGTAATTAATAATAGATAATGGTAGTGATACCTAACATAAAAGGCGACTGGCGACCAAAGAGCTGGTAGCTTCTCGCTCAGCGCATTAGTATTGCGATTCAGCGCGGAAATGCTGCCAGCATCGTTGGTACAATGCCGCAGGGGCCACACTTTTTAGATTTATTTTAGGCATTAATTTTTAATGTTAGTTATGTTAAAATAAGAAGAGGCATGCTCCGATGGTTCGGGCATGTAGAAAGAATGCAAGATGAAAGAATGACGAAGCAGATATACAATGCAAAAGTGGAAGGATGTAGGAGCCGGGGAAGGCCAAGACTTACCTATCATGACCAAATTGGTCATGTTCTATCAGAAGGTGATGTCAGGAGCCCTAGAAACCGGCGTGCGTGCATGAGAAGAGCAATGAATGTTAAAGAAGCGAGTGAGATATGTAAGGATCGAGTCACGTGGCGCTCGGTTCTCTCTGCCTACCCCGCAAGGGATTTGGCGTGAAGTTATAGATAGATAGAGTATTATTTAATTTTATATGTAATTTACTTTTAGTATTATTGTGTAGGTATTTATTTAATTTTTGTTATTTAATTATTGTAAATATATCTGTTATAGCTATAAATGTAAAGTAAATAGTGAATAGATATGGATAAAACAATAAACGCAAAATCATTTACATAAAAGTATTATTTAACTAATTGTAATCTAAAATTTTACAATGCACATAGGTAACTTGCTTTCATGATTATTTTTTGGATTTTGTAGTAAGTATTTGCTCGGTCTATACGTCACAGCCACTTTACTGGCCGCCTATATAAAGCAAAAATTTAATATAACATAAACAAAGTTATAAAATAAAAAATACAAATAGTGGTATCTTCCCCACACTCTATCTAATGTGTGTGTTTTTTCATTAATACACCCCACAGTGGGGATATCGTTGAAAAGGTTTTTCGAAGATAACAAGGGTTGTATTCATTGTTTTTTGATGTAATAAAACGTTTACGAAATATTGAGGTTATAATTATGTTGACTTTTGCTACAATTACTTGTGCGCCCAAGTATTTTTTTAAGATAGGTATGGCATATCATAGCATTTGGGAAAGTACCTCCACCTTACAGAAAACAACTATCAACTTTTTCGAAACGTCTTTACTTTTACTAGAGTCGATTGTAAGTATACTCAATTTAACACTTGGACATTTGGACGAGTTCGGTGGCTCAGTCGTGAATGACACGACTTTGACATCAACGCTCGTGGGTTCAATTCCCACACAAGGCAAACATTTGTGTGCATGAACATGTCTGTTTGTCTTGGTCTGGATGTTTTAAGAGAGGTAGGGTGCATCAAAGCAGCCCTTCTGGGAAAGTACCTCCACCTCACAGAAAACCGCAGCCAAATAACAACTCCCTAGAGGGTTGTTGTGTTCCTGCGTGTGAGTGAGGTCACCAGTAAGCTCCCAAGGAGTTGTTGTGTAAGCAGCAGAGGAGGCATCGGGCGAGTGATACTTAATACATTGCAAGCGTTAATAGGCTACGGTACCCGCTTTTCATCAGGTGGGCCGTATGTTTCTATGCCTCCCGACGTAGTATAAAAAAAATAACAAGGTTTATCTAAATTAAAGGGCACTTGATACCGTGGAAAGTTTACTAAAATTCTTTTTTACTACTGCTACATTGACACCAAGGTTCATGGGTGCAGTTCCCATACAACACAAACATTTGTGTGCATGAACATGTCTATTGGCAAAAGTATCTCCACCTCACAGAAAACCGCAAAAATCAAATAACAACTTCCTGGAGGTTGTTGTGTTTCTGCAAGTGAATGAGGTTACCAGTAAGCTCCTAAGAGTTACTGTATTCCTAGAATTCATATCATATAGAGGTTACGGTAACTACTGCTTCTATGCTCCCCGCCGTTGTACAAAAAACCATTTTCAAGAGTCATTTACAACAATTAAAACGGAAACTTTATAAAATAAAAAAACCGGGACTATAATATTAAAAAGCTAATCATACGTACTACAAGCGCAGCAGGCGTAATAATGCGCCACATAGCACTCCAGAAGAAGACCCACAGCTTAGACTGGCGGCCGATCATGCACTGTATGTCGCGGCAAAACTTCTCCGCGCCATAGATCCATGCTATCAAAATACACTCCCCTATAGCAATGATGAGGACAGACCAGTTTGCTGCATATTTGTCCATCAATTGTAGCCAATACATGCCGCTCTGAAAACATTGTAATTGTACAGTAAATTATTTCTAACGGTACATACATATAAGTTGGAGTTAGTTTTTGTTGAGCAACCTTTTGCAAAATGGTAACATCTACGTCCAAGTTCCGATGATGAAACCAGAAGATAGTCAAAGGTGTTCTCACTAGATAAATTTATTTCTTTAGTGAGATTTACATTAGCGTACCTATAGATAATATAAAACTGGAAAACGTACGGCTCCTGTAATGGAAAGCGAAACCCTAGCATCAAGTAGTATCGTAGTAGCCTAAAAGTTCACAATGTAAGTAGCAACTCCTCAAGAGCGTAAATGTACGCTTTCCCACCCATATAAATATATATATATATATTGGACTATATATTGGATATATATTGGACTCTATCTCTTTGTCAAAGCCTAGTTTTCTACTTGACAAAGGGCACCACAGGTATAGATACAGAGGAGATTGTTGTGGCATTAAATGTGATGGTGATTCACTCATTCCAGTCCCACAGGACTGTTGCTTCACAACAGGATGTGGATGTACCTATATTATAAATGTACTGATGTAACTGAATATCAACATGAAAGAGAACAAAAGGATGCCTATCCAAAATATAATGTCCAGCATGGGACGACATTATCCGCAGCTACGACATCACAATGGTTACAGGAAGTGGAAATTGCAGGTGGCTGAGAATCCAGTAATTAACGCTTTCAACATTCGGTCTCGGGATGCTAGGTAGCCATTCCTATTCCTATGTGATTTCTACTGTACGACACTTAGCACACAATGTACTGTCTACTGTATATGTTTTGTTAATAAAAATAAATTCAATTTGATCTAACCTGCTTTTTGTGTGCCACCAATTAGTTCACATGAACTAATTGGTGGCGGAAGCACACAAAGCAAATTAGATCAAATTGCATGGTAAAGCATGTAAATTTGACTTTCGCAAAATAAAGCCTGAATCTATTAACTAATAAATATAAAATCTTTAGGGATTTAGGGCTGAATCCAACCTTAACTACACGTAGTATATTCTGCCAAGTTGAGGGTAAAGGCAGGCCGTGTGCTCTTTAGCCACCTTAGTGAAAGTGAATAAATAGCCTCTCGTCTGTAACTCCTTTCATAGCGTTATTTGCACACGATATCATATTTCACAATTTCGGAATTGAGATGAGATTAAACAAATTTGATTAATTTCACTCTCTCTCTCTCTTTCTTCTTAATAATTCTTGATACTTATACTTACGTTGGTAGTGAATATAAGACCACCCAAATAACCAAATGCTGCGACTGTTAAAACAACCCATACTTTCTTGTGTCTGAAATTCGGAAATCTATCCAATATCGCTGTAGTTACTGTCTCCATAAGGGCAAACTGGAAATTATTAAGGGTTATAGCATAGTCTGTAATATTAAAGGTAAATATCGAATAACATTGCATATATTCGTCTTACCTGTGAGTCAAGTCCAAGAGTCAAGAGCATAACAAAGAAAAGAATAGACCAAAGCGGCGCAACTGGTAGCCTTGTTACGACTTCTGGATAAACTATGAATGCAAGACCCGCTCCCTGATCGACCACCCGGTCTACCTCAACATTTAGCTCGTGTGCCAGAAAACCGATTATAGAGAATATAACCAAACCCGCGAAGAATGACGTAGCTATGTTCGATACTGCCACGATTAAAGAATCTCTGAAAAAGAACATAAATTTTGTTATTGTAGAACATTCTTTTAACATACATCATATACCAGTAAGTACGACTAATAAACTTACATGTAACAGTTGTTAGAAAATTTATTGTAGGACGATAGGGTAATCAAACCTCCCCACGCAGGGCTTAGTGCAAAAAATATTTGCACAGCAGCATCGCCCCAAACCTAAAATCGATAAAAAAACGAATTAAATTATTTACTGAACAATTTAATCGAATATACCTTTATACAATTTTTTTTAACTTAACTAAAGGAGCCAGTGCGGCTCACGCTCCATGTCCGTGGAGCCTAATTAAGACTTTAGAAGTTGCTACACAGGCAGTAAAATAACAACATGCAATTTGAATTGCTTGTGTAAGGTAACCACCTCCCTAAGCAGTCGTATACCGCCAGAATCAGTCGGAGTGGTAATAACACAAATTATCACAATCTGCAGCAAAAAGTTATTTGCTGGTCAAGCGAGACTAGAAACACTAGAGACCATAGTAAATTCAGTTCCTCGATTTTGAGGCAAGTATATTACATAGGTAATTATAATATACTTTATAGTAGAAACATGCTGGAAAATTATGACACATGTATACAAGTATAATGGTTTCACTCAGTTTGGTGGTCAGTCTCAGACTCGATGGCACCAAATTCGAAATGATAGAGAGAGATGAAGCCCTAATTCTAAGAATAGAAACGTAACACTCAACTGTCGAGTATCTCGATAGTGAAGTGGAACATATGGGTACTCCGGCAAATCAAGGATTTAAAACTTTAGGATGCATTTTCTTATCAAAAATTATATACTTTAAACAAATAATTACCTGTGCATTAGCAAGTTGACTAAAGTCTGGCGTCAGATAGAACAATATTCCTGTAGATGCTCCAGGCAAAGTTACACCACGGAAAAATAATATGACAAGCACCACGTAAGGGAAAAGTGCAGTAAAGTACACTACCTGCAAATGTACATATGATATTATGTAAGGGGTTTACTCTGATTAGCTTATGTACGAGTACATGGTAAATCTTTTCTACATACCTTTCCCGAAGATTGCACTCCCTTGCATAAGCAAAGGAAAACTATTACCCACGCGATTAATAAACAGATTGCCATGCCCCATCTCACATGGCCGGTTTCTTCGATTCCAGAGGATAAACCAAGTACTTGATTTCTGTAAAGGTTTATCGTAAATATTACAGAAACGCCGACGAAATCGCCCAATTGAAAATATACTGGCTAAAACTAAAAAATCGGCCAAGTGCGAATCGGACTCACGCACGAAGGGTTCCGTACCACTATCTATAAAAATGGCCAAAAAAATCACGTTTGTTGTATGGGAGCCCCCCTTAAATATTTGTTTTATTTTAATTTAATCATTTATTCTTAAAGTAAATATATAACTAAATATTCTGTGAATATTTCAAGCGTCTACCTGTTGCCGTTATCAATATTGAGCAAAAACGAGCAAAAATATCACGTTTGTTGTATGGGAGCCCCCTTAAATATTTATGTTATTCCATTTTTTAGTATTTGTTGTTATAGCGGCAACAGAAATACATCATCTGTGAAAATTTCAACTGCCGGTTCGTGAGATACAGCCTGGTGACAGACGAACGGACGGACGGACAACGAAGTCTCAGTAATACCCAAAGGGTAAAACGGAACCTTACCCTTTGGGTACGGAACCCTAAAAAGACGTGAAGAGATTTTTACACTTATTTGCCACCTCAGTGGTATAATATTTTTATATTAAAAAAAAAAGCATTATTTTAAAGCCTATAGCAGAGAATCAATATAGGTTTGCTAATTTGCCGTTGTTTCTTGTTTATATCACGTAATGCCACCAAATTAAAACCGTTGAGTAACTATCCACAAAATACTTTCCATCATTATAATGACAATTATACTTTAAATTATTTATAGATTGTAAATAATGTCAATTAACGTTTTGCCTATTTTAATGGATAATTTAAAAATCGGCCAAGTGCGAGTAGGACTCGCACAGGAAGGATTCCGTACCATTATCGATAAAAACAGCAAAAAAAAAATCACGCTTGTTGTATGGGAGCCCCCCTTAAATATTTGTTTTATTTTAATTTAATTATTTATCCTTAAAGTGAATATATAAATAAATATTCTGTGAATATTTCAAGCGTCTACCTGTTACCGTTATCAATATCGAGCAAAAATGAGCAACAAAATCACGTTTGTTGTATGGGAGCCCCCTTATATATTTATTTTATTCTATTTTTTAGTATTTGTTGTTATAGCGGCAACAGCAATACATCATCTGTGAAAATTTCAACTGTCTAACTATCAGAGATACAGCCTGGTGACAGACGGACGAACGGACGGACAGCGGAGCCTCAGTAACAGGGTTCCGTTTTACCCTTTGGGTACGGAACCCTAAAAACTGGCACTGCCTCTTTAACAGCCACAGAGAAAGATAGCATATCTGTCAGGACTATACAAACGTGAGAAACTAGGGCGTATTGAATATTGGAAATAGACCGCCATGCTCCATCTAGACAAATTATATAATCAAAAAGTTTAGGTACGCAACTTACAGTCATACCTTAGGTATATATATCTATTGATGCACCTATTTAAGGCACAGCAGCACTTGGTGGCGCAGCGGTGAAGCACGCTGTTACCTTACTTTGACACCAACGCTTGGGGGTTCGATTCCCACACAGGACAAACATTTGTGTGCATGAACATGTTTGTTTGTCGTGGTTTGGGTGTTTTAACAAAGAGGCATCAAAGGAACCCGTCTGGGGAAGTACCTCCACCTCGTAGAAAATTGCAGCCAAATAACAACTACCTAGAGGGTTGTTGTATTCCTGCGTGTAAGTGAGGTAACCAGTAATCTTCCAAGAGGTAGCTGTCTTACCCGCAAAGGTGACATCGCGCGAGTGATACTTGATGTATTGCAAGCGTTCATAGGCTACGGTAACCACTTTACATTAGGTGAGCCGTATGCTTCGTGTGTTGTATAAAAAAAAGTTCTAGGATCTTGCTACAGACGGACGAACTGACACCCAGACTTGGCATATCGATATTTACCAAATTTAAGGAACAACCGTGTATAGCGGCGCAACTCAACATCAAGTACTTGCCTTACAATTAATACCCGGAAAAAAACATAATTAAATTATTATCATATGATGTACGAACGTGAAATATTCCTCAGCCGGAGGACGACGAAGTGCTACTTCTGCTAAAGCAGCAATATTGTTACTTAAGGCATAACTCTGGTTGAAACACTGCCGCAAGTAATATGTTCCATTCACAGCTTCACATAAGTCGGCTTCCTCGTAAGAATAACAGTCTAAAACATATAGATAATCCGAAGATAAAATGTATGTCTAACTGCATACGTCAGGAATTTAATGACATTTATTTTGTTAATATCCATTCACTCAATTAAATGATACTAGCTCATGGAGTTTAATTTTTTATATGAACCCTAAACATTTCCGGAAAATAAAAATTAGTCCCCAACTTGACACAGTGTAAAATAAATCTCATCAAAATCTTTACACTTAGTAATATTTACGTAACGTGCGCCCAACGACGGACAGACAGACAGAAAAAATGGCTGAATTGACCTCTATACAGATATACCAGTCCAGCTGCAAAACTTGATTTTATTATAGTATAGGAAAGGGAAAAGAAA
Source organism: Pyralis farinalis (assembly GCA_947507595.1). Taxonomy (NCBI): domain Eukaryota; kingdom Metazoa; phylum Arthropoda; class Insecta; order Lepidoptera; family Pyralidae; genus Pyralis; species Pyralis farinalis. The sequence continues at coordinate 18,406,516 of OX382264.1, read as the reverse complement.
TTCATTTAACAGTATATCAACAAAGATAAAAAATATACACAGGAGTTAGATACACCTTCGATTTACTAAACCAGCCTGATTCATAACTACGATGCTGATTTTATCATTATCTTGACGAGCTCGGTGGCGCAGTCGTGAATAACGTGACTTTGACACCAACACTCGTGAGTTCGATTCCCACACAGGACAAACATTTGTGTGCATGAACATGTCTGTTTGTCTTGGTCTGGATGTTTTAAGAGAGGTAGGGCGCATCAAAGCAGCCCGTCTGGGGAAGTGCCTTCACCTCACAGAAAACCGCAGCCAAATAACAACTCCCTAGAGGGTTGTTGTGTTCCTGCGTGTGAGTGAGGACACCAGTAAGCTCCCAAGGAGTTGCTGTACAAGCAGCAGAGGAGGCATCGCACGAGTGATACCTATCTCAAGTGTCAATAGGCTACGGTGGGTACCGTAGCCTATTGACACTTGAGATACTTTACATCAGGTGGGCCGTATGCTTCTATGCCTTCCGACGTTGTATAAAAAAATCTAACTACACAATTGTCAACATCTAACGTACTTACGCTGAGTGCTCCAATCAGCATCACAGTTTTGCCATGGCAACTGATAGAAAATACTTGCAAAAGATACGGCCATGTAGTAGATAGTCCACGCTATAATGAGATTGTAGTACAGCATGACGATGCTGGAGACAATGACCATCCCGTAGCCAAGGCCGCGGAAAAGGGGACAGAACTTGTTGTAGACAGCGACGGGGCCCAGCGCTGCGTACTGCCCGAACGATAGCTCCATAAACATAAGCGGTAAGCCCGCAATTATCAGCATTACGGTAAACGGAATAAGAAATGCACCTGAAACGACATATTAGTTTTAGTACACATAAATAACTTAACTTATACAGATGCACTTATAACATTAGAAAATCCTAATTTTATCCACATTCGACGCAGTGTAACATTTATTTTTTAAGGTAACACAATGAATATAGGAATGAGGGTAAGCGGTTACTGTAGCATATGTACAATTGCATTACATTTCTGTAAAAAACTCCTTACACTCTTTTGATAGAAACCCAAGGAATAGCCCTCAGGAATACCTTTGTAGCGAGTTCGTACCAACTGATAATTTACGGGAAACTATTGGAAGGGAATATTATGAGAACACTTCGATTCTAGTATGTATAATAGGAATTCCTTATTGATGGTGTGCTATTCACTTGTAGGTGACCATGGGAGTCATATTATAAGACAACTTCTCTATAGTACAAATGTATTATGACTCAAGCTATTGCATGAAGCCCAAAGTGAAGCAAAATCTCTTCTCAGACTTAATAAACTTACACTGTTCTGTCAGAGTTTGATTGATGCTGGGTTAGTATACCTCTGGAATAATCAGCTTTAAAATAATTATTTCATTCGTCTGCTTTTACCGAAGGAGTGCTTATGAACTGCCTATGCCAACAGCCACTTTAAATAACAGCTAGAATTATATTTTATTTATTTATTTATTCATTGCAATACATGTAGGTATACATTTTTACACTATAACTATATAATACACAGCACAAAGATATACATGAACCTTTTCAGGCACAGCAAGGTGGAAGAGAGAGAGGCAGACTTTTTATAGTATTCTATCTTCTAAGTATTAATTTATAGAATAACATGCTTTTGTATGGAGTAATTCTTTTATCGATTTAAAAAATTTACCGAATGACTTTTCAGATTTGATGTCATCAGGCAGCTTATTGTAAAACCTTTACTGACATTGAATAGGGACATGAGCTATGTAGTACTAATTTAGAGTTCAAATTTTTTAAGTTATTTTTGTAACGCGATTCGTAATGACGAGACATGTCGCCTAGTGTCGTATAAAAGTTTGGATATTTTCCAATAAATTTACAAACGTCTAAAATATAAATAGAGGGTAAAGTTAAAATTTTTAATTATTTGAAATGTGGCTAGCAACTGTCTGTTTGTTCGATGTTTGTTATAATGCGTATACATTTTTTTGAAATCCTGTTCGTGCGCACTATTGCCCCACAGCATCACACCATAGCTAAGCCAAACATGAGCGTAGGCATAGTATGCCGTGACGGCGGTCTTGGTGTCAGTCGATTTCTTCAATTACCTCAAGGCGTACGTAAACTGAGACATTTTAGTAGCCACCGTTTCTATATGAGGTGTCCACGTTAAATTGGAGTCGATAACAACACCGAGCAATTTATGTATAGAAACACATTCTATTTCAATATTCTTGAAGGAGAAATATATATTCAAAAAAATTTTTTGTTGCGATCTAAACTGCTTTTATAGCAGCAATTCATTAATATAACACATAACACCAATCAAATCTTGTACATCTGAGTACAGTGAGACGTTGGTACGCGGAATTTGAGCGTGGACATGTTTCCCCGAATAACGACATCCGAGTCGGCCTTCAACTGCCACCACCGAGGATCACGTGATTACTGAAGAAGTTAATTGAAGAAATCAACACATCACCTACGAGGTAATTCGAGGACATTTGGGCGTGAGTACCAAGTTAAAAAAATTACATGAACATTAAAACGATAAGAAATATCATTAGATTCCTCAATAAGTAACGCCAGAATAGAGACTCACTCGTGTTGATTAGTACACATACATTTGTAAATGTACTGTTTCGATATTGTCAAGGGAGAAGAAACATGGATTTATTTTTTGAACCGATTTGAGAAAAATCTGCTAGTTTTAACGGGTCTTGTTAATTGGTATTCAAAAATAAAAAATGTGTTCAAAGATTTTTTTCCGCACGGGTCCGTTTGCACGATCTCACATGAGAGTCAAAAAAGTGTTGACTGATATAC